>CM077638.1:57485973-60028637 GCA_039660915.1 Euphorbia tirucalli | reverse complement strand
GTCTAACTACTACACTTGCAGATGTGTTCAGCATGAATAATGTAACTAATATCTGAGAAAAAGAAAAAGAAATAATATTATTGTTTCTAGAAAAAAATACTCAGGACAAAAAAGCACCAGCGGTAAGAAGTTATACATTGTAGAGGTAGAATATTATACCAGGTTGCTTCAGCATAAGATAGCCCCTGCCACTTCACCAAGTACTCCGGCACTATATTACCAGAACTGTCCTTACTGATTCGATCAGCAATTACTCTCTCCACCTACAATAGAGCAATCACATATTTTATATATTTTATATATATACACACATTTATATTATACATATACATACTCATATAAACAATAGTTAAGAAAAAAATCAAATAAATAGATATAACTGCTTATAGCTTGAAAATAGAACTGCAAAACAAACCTGACTATTTTGCTTGATTAGGTCCAAATCCATTTCCTTACTCACATCACTGACCTCAATCTGACAATTAGATATGGAGAAATTTATCAGATCATATAGTAAGTTGTCAGAAATCAAGTGTTGGTTCATACACACAAGAAAGACTTCCAATCAAATATGCCAAAAACAAAAAAAATCAGTTTACGAAGAGGCCTCATTGAACTTATCAGCATTCTATATGTAAGCATTCAACTGAAACTGTTAAAGACAAAAGACGTCCAATGAGAAAATATAAAATAAATATAAACACATTATCAACACTTTGCCACATTTGAAATAAATGTTGAAATTATACAAGTTTATAGCTTTCTACTAACTTTGCCTCATTATCAACACTGAACTTTGTCGCCAACTATGACAATTAAGAGCATAACAGACCCAATCCTGATAATCATTTTTTCAGATTATAGAGTATCGATCTTTACAAAGTATTAAATCAATAAATGACTAATATGCTTCATTTACAGAAATGAAAAAGATAAGTGGAGGGAGAAAGTTCTATGCTACTTAATTTCAAAATAAAAAAGATATCCATTCACTTTGTCTTTGTTCCATTTGTAAGAATTTCATAAAATGCTTTAGTTGCACATCCGTTCACATCATAACAAGTATCCTTCTTGTCTTGCAACAAAAGAAAACACAACCTCAGAAATCTGAACATATGAAACCTAAGGCATTACCTCCTCCCGCGTAAGAGCTCGTCGATACCTGACCTCTTCATTCACTTTTTTTGTGTAGTTCAATACCTTCTTAAAACCACTCAGCTGAAACAAACAACCAGAACATTTACACACAAGACAGAATGAAAGAACAACAGTCATACAAATTTTCTATTCTCTAATGATTAGTATTTCATGTTACAGCATAAAAGATATGCTTCAGCAAAAGAAAATGATGATCATACATTTTGTAGCTCTGTAAAAGATTTCCACTGGCAATGCAAATGTGACTGGCCTTTCCATTTGATTAAGAACTCCATATCATCCCAGTCAATTTCAGAGTCAAACAAGTGGCTTAACAAAACAGGCTCTGTTGATCTATTGTCCCTCAGAGCATCTTCTGCCGTGCCCTTAGGCTGATGCCACAGCACTCTTTCAATGGAGTCACCATCTTCCTCTTCAGTTTCTTCCTAAAGAAGTAAATTGGAAAAATAAAGACAAATTACAAGGAAAAGAAATAATCAGACGAAGAATTCATGACAATGTTCCTACGCAAGCCAACCAGCATTACATACTACCAAGTGTGGCTACAACACTACAATCCAATTCATGGGCACAATTCTTAATCAATAAGATAGAGAAAGCTCAAACCTAATTCATCCAAGCCATGAATCACAAATTTTTGAGTCATTCCAACTTATTTCAATTCAGCACCCAGCATTTCCAAAACGTTACAACATTCTGGAACACCAACATTCATCCACCCAGAAAAATAATAATGCAAACATCCAGGAGCACATCCAAGAATGGCCAAATAATTTTTATACAGCATCATGGTTCCTCGTGAAGTGAAACCACATTCATATACAATGCATAGAGTGAAATCAGTAAAATTAACCTGAATGACTAGCTTGATACAAAAGACTTCTTGTCAGTGAAGGCAAGAGGAAAAAAGGAGACTCAGAAGAAGATGATGATGATGATGATGAGAAGAGAGCAAGAAAGTAATGACTCTAGCAGAACGACATAAGCATTCATCCAATCCAGAAACAAAAATTCAATCATATCAAGAATCACATCATCTAGTGATTAGATCAGTCAAGACCTTATAGGGAACTCAAAAATAAATATCTGAAAAATGCTAGACAGCAACGTGGTGTCTCCAGAACAAAATTTACATGCATGTATAATTAATACAAGACAATCAGCAATCTTAATGCCTGAGTCAAATAACAAATGGCTTTTGATAGTGAAGCAAGGCTAGAGGAAAAAGGAGAAGAACCCATGATGATTGTGACAAGAGAGGATGGAATGGAAGGACAGAGAGCCCATGCACCTGATGTCCATTTTGGATACACTAAAACATATTTACTTTAACCTTATACCAATTACAACAACCCACCATTTTTAACTTGACCATGTTCTTAACGGAAGTACAAAATTGAAAATTAAAATTAAAATAAGAACAATATGAAGCCAAAGAAAGAAAATAGGTAAGATGGAAGACGAAAATGTCCTAGATAAGAGTTCAAAAACTAGATTGCCCCCAAACTCGCATAGCAATTAGCCTCCAGATTAATACATGTTACAACAAAAAAAATAAATAACTACAATAATATAGCTCATAGATTGCACCTTTTGGGTCTTCTTCTTCCCTTCATCAATATCTTCACTTTCTTCACTTTCCACATATGACACCTTTCGAGTTGACCTGCTAGAAGTGCGAACCTCGTGGTTTCTTCCCATAATAGTTGTTGACATAGACGACCGAGCATTATTTTTGCGAATATGAGCTCCTCTCCTTGTCACACTCTTAAAATCCTCATCACTTTCACTATCAAAGTCCTCCGCTGAATACTCATCCTCTTCATATGATGTTCTTGCTCGTTTTTGACGACTAGATGCATGTAATGGTTTGCGTTCTCCAGCAGATTTTGAATTACGACCACCTTTACCACTTTGCCTACTCTTGGGCTTTCTTGTATAATAGGAAGCATCTTCATCTGAGACATCCTCATCATCATCAATATCAACATCTTCATCTGAATCTTCCCCATCCCATTCTTTATCCTAGTATTAACGAACAAGCAATACATAAGAGAGCCAAAATCATTGGAAGTGGAGAAAACTATATTAGAAGTACATAGTCAGATAGTTAACAACCAAAACCTATATATTAGAGATGGACTTGGAACAAAAATTACCTGCCAAAAAAAAAAAATTAAAACAGACAATATATGTGATTTTCTGTTAGCAAAGCTTATACATAAATTAGAAAATCCAGTTCAAGGGAAGAAAGAATAATTCAACTTTGAAAAACACTCTAAATTCAAGAATGTAGAAGTATGACGTCAATCTGATCTCTCACATTGGTTTCATTTACCCTCCACCAAATCAAGGTTGGAGTTTCAAGTTCCTTCAACAATTAATCATGTCGCAACTGTATTCTGCTGACACAGAGAATTAAACCCACATGATAATTAATATCTTCCAATAACTCAGATAGATATTTAAACCTTCCTAGAAGAAATGACTTGGATTTACCTCTCTATATTTCTTCAGTTATCCTAAGCTAAAAACAAAATCCAAGTCTCCAATTGAATAGTTTAGGACTTTGATGCCTCAGAATCTAATAACATATTTTCTGTTATTGTTCAATTTTAGTAATAAAACAGGTTAACCTTCGAGGAAAAGAAAGACGATTTTTATGTTTATCATAATCTATTTGATTTTGGACCCAACATATCCAAGTAAATTTCGAAGGTTAGATATTATTTTCAGCTGTGCCAATCTTTATAGAAAAAGAATAAAGTGTGGCATCCACAACCATGTATGGCATGAAGACAATATTGTAACTTGCAAACAAGTATCAACAAGACTGAAACTGATAAATTAGTTTTTAGAACTATTAGGGAAGCACGACTATGGATGCCTCCTCCAAAGATTGCTTATACTAGGAGGTGACAGATCCTACCTAGTCACCAGCATATTTTATCCACTATGATTGGAAAATGTGGCTTATATATTAACTTCCAAGAGTCGCCAGAATTTCACTACTCATCTAACATATAACAAATTAAACATAAAGTCAAACTGAAAACTGAGGACAGAAGCAAAATCACAATGCCTTATCAATTAGTTTCATTGGAATTAAAATATAAAACAAATTGAAATTAAAGGAAGCAAAAGACGCAACAATTCAATGATAATAACCTTGTTCCCTGCATTGCCGCTAGCAACACCATAATCAGGGTCAAAGTCTGCATCATCAGGATCATCTTCTGCAAGCAGTAAGATGATTCAGTCCCAATACTTGAACAGTAAAAGGAATTACAAATAATAGCATAATATATACAGATCGTGTATGTCATTTTAAAAGAGGTTACTGATGACCTCATACAGAATACAGCAATAACAATGTAGTTACCATCTTCCTCATCTTCGTCTTCATAATCACCATCGCCATCAGCATTAATATCATCATCATCATCATTTTCATGGTTGCGTAAAGCTCTTGAACTCCTAGATGCATTATTATTAACTGGTACAGGTTTTGAGTGTGACCTGGCATTCAATCCAGTAGAGTGGCTAAATCCTCTATAATGCACTGAGTCACTTTGATCTTCTCCATCCTGCTCGTAGTATTCATCAGACAACATTTCATCAGCTGGGACATCTGAATGTGCCTTTTGGCTCTTACCCACATCTTTTTGCCCCTCTTCATCTTCTCCTGAATCCAGTTTATCATCCCTTCCATCAGATATATTATCTTCTGAACCTTCCACATTTCTATACTCTGATTTTGAATCTTGTCCAGAATCATATACTCCTTGAGCGTCCATAGGTTGGCAATCTTTCCAAAAAGTTGAACCCCATTTTCCAGCCGGATTTCTTCTTCCAGAAGGCAGCACATGTGAGCTACTTACACTAACTCCATTATCAGGTGCCATGTCACCCTGCATCCTACCAGCATCTTCCCCTCCACTTTCATATTGCACATCTGCATTTATATCAAATTCTCTTTCACTTGACGCCATATCTATATCTTCATTACCCACCACCGTACCAATTCGTTGTCCCTGACCTTTATCATCTGGTACACTCTGTGACACTGTTTGGTTTGAATAATTCCTAAAAAAAGCCATTAAATGATTACTTTGCATGCACTTCTTACTATCAGATAATAATGCTGTAGACACAATGCAGCAGGTAGCTACCTCCGCCAGTCCCCTAGAAACAGTCCAACGAAGTCAATAACAGTAATAAGGAAGAAAAAAAAAGGAACACAAACACAAGCAGTTTAGTCCTAAGTGACCTTTTTCCGAAGTCGTAGTGAACCAATCCACAAAAAGAAAATATTGACCTCAGAAATTGAAGAATGGAAGTGTAAAGTATTTCAATGACTGAAAGCTATCATTATTTAGGTAGTAGTTAATACATATATAAGTATCTAGCACCAAAAATAGTTCAAGCAACAACAAATTCACTAATCACATGTATAGGAGGAAGGAGAATCAATTTTGAAGGACACTCGTGATCATAACTTGAACTGAAAGAAATGAAATATCATAATGAAACTTCAAATTCATTAGAGAAAGAGAAGTACACTAGCTTTAGGGTTGAAAACCAAGACTGAGATGCTAGATAAAACAACAAACAAGTGACTAACAGAGTTCAGAAGGAGTAAGAAATGAGATGATGCATAAAATTACTCTTACTCGAAGCAGTGGCAGAGCCAGGACTCAGCTCTTGGGGGGGGCAAAAATTCAACGACCGCAAAATCAGCAACGCCGGCAGCAAGCCACAGGGAGTTGTTTTCCGGCCAACAAACAACCCTATTAGGATTGATTTCTCTTAGTTCTAGGAATAAACTTGTCTATAATTCTTATTCTTAAAAGAACAAGACAATCAAATTATTAAATATAAATTTAAACCTATATTACAAATAACGATTCATCAATTTATTAATTTATAATGCAATCAAATTATAACTCAATTTTCTTTTGAGAAGCCATAAATTTTATTGAATACTCAACATCAGTACATGACAGGCGAGGCTACTTTCCGAAAATAAAAAAACAAGCCAGCATCGAAAAGAATAGTCTGTCAACAGTGGCGGATGGAGGAAACTAACCTAATTAATTCAAATATATTCAGAAATTTGGGGTTTGACTAACCTAATTGAAGAAAAAATTGAATCTGAGGTATAGAAGGATGGAGAAGTAGCGGCGGCAGTGACCGGCGGCGACGTCGGCGAAAGGGGCAGCAGCCGGCAAGAAGGAGAGAAGAAGGGGAGCGAGCGTGAATCGTGATTTGGGAGAGAAAAGCACTGAGCAAAATCATAGGAGGGAGGGTATTTTATTCTAAGTAGACGGGTGCCCGTGCAATGCACGGGTCACATATTTTTATTACCTTTTATTATTTTAGTTAAAATATAAAATATTTTGAATTAACAAACTTTTTTCCTATCCAAAAATGAAAATTTTAGTTTTTTTAAGGAAACAAAGTAATTAATTAATTAAATATTTGAATTCACTACAGACTGAATATGCGGAGGAGATTCATAAAACTAAATCTCTTACTACATCGAAAAATGAACAGTTTTAGCTATGAAAATTTTAGTTTTAATATAAATGTAAATGAATTAAATAAAAATAGTTATAGACTGAAAAATTTAAAATTTATTAACAAATGCTATTAAAATACATTTTATATTTAACATGCATGTAATATTAATATGCTAGATTTAAATATAGAAAAAAGTTAAAAAATAAAGCCATTTACTTTTACGTCCTGGTGGTAGTTTTCATACATGATTGTATACCTTAGCTAATAGGTAATTTGAAGAATAAATAAAAATATTTTACAGACTTATAAAACATTATTTAATGAAAATATTAATTTTTAGAGGGTATAAAAATTTAAAATTATCTAATTATTTAGATTATTTTCTCTAGGATTTGTCTAACATTTTTAATTTTGTTTAATTATAAATTAATCTAAAATATATGTCTACATTAGTCCTTTTATATTTTAAGCTCATCACAAGTCTACTAAACATTATTTAATAAATTAGCTAACAGTAAACAACTAACATAAACTATAAACTACTTACAGCTAGAGTTGTAAATGGAGCGGAGAATCTCTTACAATTTCCAATAAGAACTCCCACAGGGCTGGAGCGAGGATTTTTTTTATCCGTAAACCCTTAATGGGGATGGGGTAGGAATAACTCCCACCGCCCCGAAAATTCCCCAACCCCGATAATTCTTCTTGGAAATTCCCAAAAAATCCCTTAATAATCCCTAATATTTATCTTATTTTTTAAAATTTTTGTGTTTTTATTAATTGTTAATAAATAATAAAAATAAAAGAGGTTGTTTACTCTTTTATTTGACTCACTTTTGACAATTTTTTTTCTTTTTCATATTGTAATCAATTTCATTCGATCCATGGTATTTATTAGCCATTTTGTTTCTTTTTATCTGTTTTTTATTGTTGCATTTTGAATGCTATTATGAGTTTAATTTAAATTATTTCATTTTCTACTAAAAATATTTTATTTTTGCACTAACTACTAAGTATATTGAACTCATATGTTTTCTATTAATATTTTGAACAATTATTTTGTTTTGTACTACTTTGGTGGACCGTTTCATGCAATGTTATTTTGCATTGTTGATCTCAAAAAAATTATTTACGTGTTAATTTGACACAAAAAAAAAACATATTGGTCGTTTTTTCTTAATGTGGAAACCCGCGATGATTAAATTCCAAGTGGGAGTCGGGGTGGGGGTGCAGAAAATATTTCTCCCTGTTCCTGAATTAGGTGAGGTGGGAAAAAATTTTTCCTCGATTCCTTAACGGGGGCGGGAATTGCATTATCCGCACCGAAGCTCGTTGACTACCCTACTTACAGAAAACAACTAACATGAACAATAAACAGCTATTAGCTATCAGCTAAACCAAACAGGCCTCTAGTATCACCTTCGTTCTTGCCTTTTAAATTATACATACAGAAAAAATAAAGCACGCCACATGAATGGAAAAAACTCATTAAGTAAATTCTTGAAATAAGATTTATACACCCTCTAAAAAAGGCATGTTTCTAAAAGTGGAAACAATACAACTTTACTAACAAACTTTTTAGCGCATAAACTATCTTGTAATTGTTTCTCTATGGGTTCATAAAACATGCGAATCGATATTTTCATGTTTACCAATCTTAAGTTTTTGTAATTTTTAGATTAGAACCATAAGATCCCTTTCAATATCATAACAACATCCATTTCAAAAACAGAAAAGTAGAGAAAACTTTCATGACAAATTAAACAGAAAGTACACCATTTTTCGAAAAAGAACAAAAAAGACACACAGTACTGCTCCATTCTTTATCTTTATTTTCGTTCTAGTCCACTTCACAACATCCATAGATTAAGTTGCTTCTGCTTACTACCTAGTTATGAGTTCCAATAGCATGAAGTTATAGATGTACACATCCATTTGTTTCGTAGCTTTCTTATGATACAAATCTAAGTAATCATGTTAATGCTCTTTTAATAGACTAACATCACATTTCTAAAAAAGATAATGTAAAGAATTATGATTTTCTATACCGAAAATACAAGCAAAAAAGCATATCTAGAGCATTTTGGCAAAAGTTTGCACAGGAGGCAATAATGAAGAAAAATACAACATCTCCGATAATTCAATCAATAGCGAATTCGGCGATGTTGGCTTGAAATCCATATTCATATTTGTAATTCCTACCAACAATGATTTTTAAATATTTGACTGTAAAAATAAATTCAACAAATGATAGAGGAATGTCTTATATATTCTTGCCTCGATAAACATACATAGTGATCTAATAAATCAAAGGGGACATAAAACTAAAATAGTACCTTCCTAAAATCCAAAAGTACATTGAAGTTTCTTCACTGGAATATGGATATATTTAGTTTGTAAATATTAACAATACAGTAGTTAATAGTAACCAAGGAAATGATGAGCTTCATGATTTATGTTTCTAAGAATTCATATGAAAATCATAAAAGCCAAGTGTTCCTTCTTTTTTCTATTATTCATTACAGGATAAGAAAGAAGGGCATTGCTTAAAGATTGATGTTCATGTTCTTGCAACTTTGGATATTTGAATCAAACATGTAATAAAACTTATCAACAAAATTTATCTAAAGTTACTTACCATAAAGTTATATTATCTATAAAAGTTTACATATCTTAGCTTTTAGTAAGTAGTGAACAACTTGCATCACCCACTATTGGCATCAGTTCAGATAAAATAACCCTATAAAGTGGTGGGAAATATAGAATTTCATACTTAACTGTAATCAGCATCATAACATAGATACTGAAGAATCCTACCATAGATGATAAAGGGTAGCTTACTTGAATATATTTAATAAAAAAGGCAATGCCTCTATTGTTGTCGAAGATGGAATCATAAAAAAAAAATCAACAAAAGGATATGGAAATAGGAATTATTCTTACCTGTGAGAATAGTTCTGCTATGATGATGCATGAAAGACTTACTAATAGAATGATAGAAACTTTGCCAATGAATCTTAGGTTAAAGAAAATTAGTTTTTCCCATATTTGAGGAAACCTTAAGTTACTTTGAGAGTGATTTAACATAGACTGAATAACAAAATGGAATACGATAGAATCAAGATCAATTATACATAAAAGTAAAACATTACGACCATAAGATCAAAATCTATCAAACTCACCAGATGTCAAAATGGAAACGTTAATGAAATACGATAGAATCAAGATCAATAGGAAAACTTAAGAAGATCACCAGATGGAAAGAATAATAGCCAATGGAACCCAAAAAAGCAATTAAAACTGTCTGTGATAAAGAAAAAATTTAAATTGGTCTATAAACAAAAGTTGATTGAAAAAGCATAAGAATATTAACCAATCAAAACAGTATAGTGTGTCAAAAAATGGTTATAGATTAATAACACCAAAATCAACTGAACAAAATTGAAAAAGTAAAGTGCAATCACAAATATAATTTCTATAATGAACATATATACAAAATACAAAAACCAAATCTAATTGACATTATGTTATTTGGTAGGCCAATCTATTATGAAAAATAAGTCATTAGCTTTAGTGCCTTACATATAAAGAAAATCAGAGAGAATAAATACATGTAATAACTGTAAGCGCCGGAATTTTCCAGACTTAAAAAAAAATTTGTGCCATATGACTGTAATTATAGTCGTGCGGCTGTATTAGAGTCGTGCGACTGTAAATGCGGAGCAGGTACAACAACCCATACCTTGAAAATAAAAAATGAGGGCTGATTTGAAAGGCAATTAATGCCCGGGTTTTGCAGCAAGAAAGGCTAGAAATAAAAGGGAGAAGGAAGAGAGAGTGAAGGACTTTTGGACTCTTAGGATTTGGCAGATTTGAGAGAGAAATTGGTAGAGAAAAGGGGGAAAAAAGAGAGAAAAAGTGAATTCAACACCAAGCCATCTTTTTCTCCTCTTTTTCTTTTGATTCTAGTGTGATAAGTTTAAAACCGGATAGAAATCATAGGTTAACAACTTGACACTTCAAACTCAATCAATTCTAGACTTTCAATTTGCTAAAATCCGTGACATTTTGGAAAATTTGGACAACTCTTGGAACCTTAGCACTCAAGGGAAAAGAAACAATTTGGAGACGACTGAGGAGTTTCCAGCGGTCAAACTTATGGTGGATCAGTGCCACAAAGGTAATTATACCTCAAACCTTCATCTTATTGCTTTTTCTGGGTGTTTTGATGTGATTTTATGCATAAAAACTAATTTTTCGGGCTTGCTGTTTCTGGAAAACAAGAACAGCCGTACTGTTGTTTTTATGGCAAAGAACAGTCGCACGACTGTATATATGGTCGTACGAGTGTTCTTGATTTCCCGCGGCTTTAGTTTTATTTGAACAATTTTTTGCTATTTTCTGCAAATGAAAGGATTACAGTCGCATGACTGTAGTTACAGTCTTATGACTGTAGTTACAGTCTTATGACTGTAGTTATAGTCGCACGGCTGTAGTTACAGCCGCACGACTGTAATTCTCATCCAAGGGCAGAATTTCCAAAATAATCCACAAAAATTCCCAAAAATCATAAAAATTCAGAAAACTTTGAAAATCTTCAAAAACGAATTTTGTTGTATGCATTCACGACCTTAGATTTAATTTTTGATGTATTACATTTAGTGTTGGGATTTTCCACCGGAAATCACCCGATTAAAGCGGAAGGACGCGATGATTTCCTCAAATCCGTACCCAGGAGCAATTGAGATGGAAATTGGAAAAAAAAAAAAATTAATCACAAGAGATAAATCTCTTATCCGGAATATCTCTCTAAGAGATGGATGCAGACTGCAGGAATCAATCTAGAATCCCTCCTCGTTCACGTACACGAAAGCCTAACAAACACGACCAGTGCTAGCGTCGGAAACACAAAACTTTTGAGAGGAGGCTTGGGTGAATTTCGGCTATGCTTGCTTAGACTCATGGTGGCCGAAATTCCTAGGGTTATTAAACCCTAGGTTGGCCGAAATTCCTTAGAGGAATTTTGGCCCAACTTGGCTCCTTATTTGTGTGAGCTTCCTTCTTTTAATTCAGGCCCAATCTTATTTTAATTAGTCTGATTTAAATTAATTTCAAGCCCAACTTTAATTTACCCATGTATTTAATATATTACACCAAGTAATATATTATTTACATTTAAATTAAAATTAGTTTGACCAATTAATTTAATCCATCAAATTAAAATTAGATCTTCACAAAATAGAATCATATGTAAACCTATACATATGAATATTTCCACCTAGGAAATAATTTCATAATTAATCCAATTAATCCAATTAATTACAAAGAGCCAATCAAATATTAATTTTATTATAATGATCAATCTAATTGATCTTTATAATGTAATTAATGTACACCTCTCTCTCCAGAGTGTATACTCTAAGTATACATGTGATTCCTTAAGTCAGTGTTCAGTCGCTCAATGTGTACGATCCCGTGGACCCATCTTTATGTTGGTAGTGGGCTCGTGGCCCACAGACTGCAGTTGGGCTCTAGCAAGCCACTACAGCCCCAAACTAAGATGGAGATGGCAGTCTAACTATTATCATAACCCTATAGTTTAAACTTGTACATCCCATGTCATTGATATCGGTGTTCAACACAGAGGCATGGATTGATCACCCTCTTTTGTGTCCGGACATTAACTTGATCCCGAATGCACTGAAGCTCATAAACAAGTTCCCACTTGTTTGGGTGTGGCCACTCTCTTATCAGTCACATTCATCAAGAGGCCGGTGATATCTTCCCAGTGGACTACTGAGTGACAAATCCCTTCTGCATATCCATAGCATTACCATGCTAAGTGACATAGCCGAAAGTATACATACTTGGCATCTTGTTACAGGCCCTTTAGGCATACCCCTAAGTATGCGACCTCACATGCAACACCATCATATGGTCAGGTCAAAGGATCCATACAAGTACTACACGAGAATCACTTGTGATACTATACTATGTGGATTTCTCGTTTAGTGGATCTATCCAGTACCATGCCCTTTATGCATGTACCCATTAACTTGGTTGACATCCCATGTCCAATGATCGGTAAGACACCGCCATACAACCAGGTTAATGATAGTCTCTTGTTCCATTCATTCCCATGACTGGAACAGACTACGGATCTATTCATGGTCATATCGTTTACCCTATCCATGGTCTTACTGCCAAGTGCATGACACTGGTCATCATGGATATGGATATGTCCATTAGATACTTCATTTAATATATTGCACAAGATAGATATAATAAATGAATTAATGCCTTTATTAATAACACAAATAAGTATAATGCATAAATCCAATGAATGTATGATACAAATACAAGGACCAATGCCTCGGGACTAGGGCATATCCAACAATCTCCCACTTGCACTAGTTCCAACCAGGCATGGGCCTAATCCCTATAGATCTAGTATGACCCTCGTGCTTGGGCTGGGCCAGCCCTTGGTCAAAGGATCTGCGACATTATCCTCGGTGTCCACTCTGTACAATGCAATGTTACCTTTCTCCGCGATCTCTCGTATGAGGTGAAACTTTTTAAGGACATGCTTTGTGTTCTTGTGTGACCGGGACTCCTTAGCTTGTGCAACGGCCCCATTGTTGTCACAGAAGATATCAACCGGGTCCTAGATAGTTAGCACTACTCCTAGCTTAGTGATAAACTTCTTCATCCACACAGCTTCCTTAGCTGCATCACACGTCGTGATGTACTCAACTTCGGTTGTAGAGTCCGTGATGGTTGGCTGCTTTGAGCTCCTCTAGCTTACAGCACCACCATTAAGCAAAAATACATACCCAGACTGCGACTGGTACTTATCTTGGTCAGTCTGGAAGCTTGCATCAGTGTACCCAGTAACTTATAGCACTTCCTGACCACCATACACTAAGAAGCGATCCTTAGTCCGGTTAAGGTACTTAAGGATTGCCTTGACAGCTTTCCAGTGATCCTCCCCGGGATCCTGCTGGTACCGGCTCGTCATACTTAGTGCAAAGGCGACATCAGGTCTCGTACATAACATGGAGTACATAATTGATCCTATAGCCAAAGCATATGGAACCAATTTCATGTTCTCCCTATCCTCCCTTGTCTTAGGACAGTGCTTCTTACTAAGTTTCAGCCCATGGCCCATTGGCAAGAAACCTTTCTTAGCCGAGTCCATGCTGAACCTTTTCAGAACTTTGTCTATGTATGAGGCCTGACTTAGGCCCAGAAGCCGATTTGATCTATCTCTATAGATCCTGATCCCTAGGATCATCTCAGCTTCACCCAAGTCCTTCATTGCGAAGCACTTACTCAGCCACGGCTTTACTCCTTGCATGTAGGTATGTCGCTTCCAATGAGTAGGATGTCGTCCACATAAAGTACCAAAAACGTGACAATGCTCCCACTTATCCTCTTATACACACAAGGCTCATCTTGATTCTGTATGAAGCCATATTCCTTTATAGCCTCATTGAATCTAAGATTCCAACTTCGGGATGCTTGCTTCAGTCCATAAATGGACCTTTGAAGCTTGCATACCCTTCCCGGATATTCTGGATCGACAAAACCCTTAGGTTGTGTCATGTACACATCCTCGAGTAGCTTTCCATTAAGGAAAGCGGTTTTGACATCTATTTGCCAGACTTCATAGTCGTACCATGCGGCTATGGCTTGCAAGATCGTAATGGATTTGAGCATGGCTACTGGTGAGAAAGTCTCATCATAGTCTATTCCATGGACTTGTCTGAAACCTTTCGCAACCAGACGCCCCTTGAAGGTATCGTCAGCCTTTAGCTTATTGCACCACTTGCAACCTATTACCTTAGCACCTGGAGGTGGATTAACCAAGTTCCAAACTTGGTTATCATACATAGATTGCATCTCTGCCTCCATGGCTTTACGCCAATTCCCAGACTGTGGGCTTGCTATAGCGTTCTGGTAGGTTTTAGGTTCTTCCTCATCCCAGATGAGAAGAGTTTGATCATCGGTGACGAGGAAACCATACCTCACCGATTCCCGACGATCCCTACTAGACCTTCTAGGTCCTTATGCGGCCTGGGTCTGTGCTTCCTCCTGTGGAAGCTCCACCTAGGCCTCCGAGTTATCCTTTTCAGGAGCTTACGGACCTTGAACTTTCCTGAGTTCAACATTGCTCCCACTGTCTTTCTTGGAAAGGAACTCCTTTTTTAGAAAGACCCCCTTCCTTGCCACGAACACCTTGTTCTCGGCGGGTTGTAGAAGTAATACCCTTTGGTTTCCCTAGTGTAGCCCACAAACAGGCATTTATCCGTTTTGGGCTCCAGCTTGCCACTAGTCAATTTCTTAACATGTGCTTCGCATCCCTAAATCCTTAGGAAAGACACATTAGGCTCCCTGCCCATCCATATCTGATATGGGGTCTTTTCCACTGCCTTAGTTAGAGTATTATTTAAGATAAGAGCTGCTGTCTTGAGGGCGTGTCCCTAGAAACTAATTAGGAGAGAGGCTTGACTCATCATTGAGTGGACCATGTCCAACATGGTCCTATTTCTCCGTTCGGACACCCCATTCCATTGTGGTGTTCCGGGAGGAGTGAGTTATGGAACTATTCCATGCTCTCTCAAATATGAGTCAAACTCTAGGCTCATATACTCACCACCTCGGTCCGACCGAAGGGTTTTGATATTTCTGCCTAGCTGGTTCTATACCTCGTTCCTAAATTCCTTGAACCTATCAAGGGTCTCAGACTTGTGTTTCATCAGATAGACATAGCCATATCTGCTGAAATCGTCCGTGAACGTGACGAAGTACAGGTGTCCACCTCTGGTCGCTGTGCTCATGGGTCCACATACATCTGAATGTATTAGGTCCAATAAGCCAGTGGCCCTTTCAGCCTTCTTGCTAAAAGGCGCCTTAGTCATCTTGCCTCGTAAACATAATTCGTATATATCAATTGACTCCAAGTCAAATGACCTTAAGACTCCAGCTTTGTGAAGCCTAGCTATGCGCTTCTCGTTTATGTGGCCGAGACGACAATGCCATAGGTAGACAGGATTAAGTTCGTTGGGCTTAACCCTTTTTGTGTTTATGTTATAGACATGATTGGTTTCATCTAAGTCCAGGATATACAGGCTATTATTTAATAGAGCATCTCCATAAAATAATCCCTCTCTAGATATGGAAATTCTACCATTAGAAATAGTAAAATAAAATCCAGAAATATCCAACATAGAAACTGAAATAATATTCCTGCACATAGCAGGAACAAAATAACATTGTTCTAAAATTAAAACCAATCCACTAGGCATCACGAGGTGGTATTCGCCGATCTCTATAGCAGCAACTCTTGCTCCATTTTCGACCCGCAAGTCCACCTTTCCCGACCCCAGTGACCTTCTGTTCTTAAGGCCCTACACATTGCAATAAATATGAGAACCACATCTAGTATCCAATACCTAGGATGTTGAAACAGTAAGGTTAATGTTTATAACATAAATACCTGAAGAGGACGCACCTTAGCCCTTTCTCTGCTCTCCCATCAGCTTGGGACATGATCTCTTCCAATGGCCCGCCTGTCTACACCCGAAATAGACATCCTCAGGACCTGCCTTTTGCTGGGCCTTGGGTTGGGCTTTGGCCTTCTTAGCCTTGGCCTTCTTGGCCTTGGCCTTGGCCTTTTCCTTAGCCTTACCCTTGGTAATAGGAGGGTTCCCCTTGTTGAGCAGCAGCACCGGTGGAGTCTTTTTGATCGACTGCGCAGTAAGCTTAAGCATCCCATGCAGCTCACTGACAGTGCGGTTCATCCCTTGCATGTTGTAGTTCAGGATGAACTGATAATAAGAATCCGGCAAGGATGCAAGGATTGTGTCCACCGCCAACTCCTGAGAGATGGACGATCCGAGACGGGCTAAAGTGTCCAAATAGCCCTTCATCTTGAGCACGTGTGCGCTCACAGATGTCCCAGCCCCCATCTTACAAGAGTGGAATGCCTTGTTGGTCAGGTACCTTTCCTGACGAGCTTACTCCTGAAACATCTCGTTTAGAGTTGTTATCATAGCAAAAGCTTGATGGTCCATAAACTGTTTTTGCAGTTCGGGGACCATACAGGCCAACATTAGGCATGTCACATCCCTATTATCCTTGACATGCACCTCGTATTCCTCCAGCTGGACAGCCGATGGATTATGTCCTTGAGGCGTAGCCGGTACAGGCCTCTCCAGCACATACTCTTTGGACTCCTATCTTAGAACTATTCTCAAGTTCCTAGACCAGTCCAAAAAGTTAGGACCGGAAAGCTTGTCCCTTTCAAGAATCGATCGCAGTGATAAAATGTTGTTATTTGCCATTTAGAGTTTCTACACAGAAAAACATTTAAGAGTATTAATAAAGGACTTTACTTTGTTATTCCCATACATAATTAATAATGAATCAATTTATTAATTAAACCGAGTTGTTGGGTTCATGGGCCGAGATCCATATTTCATTAAGATATAGCCAGACGAGGGTCTGGTACAACTATACCTTAACTATTTAGGTAGGAACGCCGTCCAATCCCAACCTAGGGACTCTCGGTTTGATGGGCTTGTTGGCACTTACCCATCTGTGCTTAGGGCCAAGAGAATCCTACTGCCCATGCTAAGTTAAAACCTCCATTCAAGTGTTAGAGTATCCTATACCCTAACCCAATACAAAGTGACAATACCCCAGTGTATCCTACGAGGGCATGGTCTACAACTGGCCTATTCCCAGTTCGAGTCGGTTTTGAATGAGGGAAGCACTTTTATGCGACTTAGTAATTTCATTTGGTTATTAGATTCAATTAACAACGGCTTGCATACATAAGGCGGGTGAAATGCAGTTGGATCATACATTCATACATGCATATAAATATAAAGCATAATTAAATAAATAAGTAAAATGGACTGCTATGGGCCTTTATTACATCCTAATATTATTCTAGTAAACCTATACTAGAAAACAATATCTGGTGGGCCTCCATCTTCTTCCTTCTGGGCTTGCACCTCCACTTGGGCTCACCATTCCATGGGCTTCTTCTTTTACAAATTTTATAATAATTGAATAAAATAAAATTACATTAAAAAAAGAAAAACGACACGCAGGCCGTATTTACCCAAAAAGAAAATACAACCCATCTTAAATAAGGCCCAATAGCATCCAATCATAAAAAATATTCAATCACCCATATGCATCCAATACATAAAATTCATAAGCATGTTATAATGCATGATTTAAGCCCATTTCAATTATGTCCAAGCCTTTATATTGAAATCCCCAATTTTGGCCCACCATGGTTCTAACCCTTAACGGGCTTTGGGCCTCTAGCCCAGGCAGTCCAACTGCTCCCACTGGAATTGGGAAACCATGGGTCCAATTCAACCGTCCAAGTAATTGTGCCAAAATTACCCGAACCAATTTCAATAAACCATATTAATTTCCAACATCAATATCACATGAATAAAATAAAATTTCATTCAAGAAACCACATGCATTTAAATTACATTAATTTAAACACATGAATTTTTAAACCAATTAAAATTTCAAAACTGGGCCCCGGGCCCAAAACCCGCCAAATCCAAAAACACTGGGCCCGGCCTGCTGCGGCTAGAGGCAACAGCGGCGCAGCCGCCTAGCCTCTGCCCGCTGCCGCCCAGCAGCAAGCAGCGGCTGCGGCTGCCGGCGACAGCCCCGCACCCCGGGAACAGCCAGATTTTTTTTTATATAAACAGAAAATATAAAATAAAAAAAATGGCATCCATAAACAAGAAATTCACCAAGAATTCCAAAACATACAATTAAATTAAACAAACATAAACCTATATGCATATTCAATTTCAATTGTATAAAAATCAAATGGGAAAAATCTTAAACCCAAACCAAGAACCCCAATAAAAAACCTCCAATTTTAAAACATGGGATTCAACCAATTTTAACAATTTTCACGGATCAAAAGCCTGCTCTGATACCACTGTTGGGATTTGTCACCGGAAATTACCCGATTAAAGTGGAAGGACACGATGATTTCCTCAAATCCGTGCCCAGGAGCAATTGAGATGGAAATTGGAAAAATAAAAAAATTAATCACAAGAGATAAATCTCTTACTCGGAATATCTCTCTAAGAGATGGATGCAGACTGCAGGAATCAATCTAGAATCCCTCCTCGTTCACATACACGAACGCCTAACAAACACGACCCGTGCTAGCATCGAAAACACAAAACTTTTGAGAGGTGGCGACTCCTACACTATCTATCAAGACTTAGGTCTCGGTTCTTTTATGAAACAATTTAATTTTCCAAAAATAAATTTCCATTCTAAAAACCCCACACGAGGGAGGGTTGCCTGATCTCGAGGCTCCCTTCCGAGAGAGTCATGCTCCTGAAAAACGTCGTCCGCTCACAATAAATATATAGCATAATACTGTAGAAACTTACTGAATATTAAATCATTTAGAAAAGGCAAACTGTAGAACTTTCCAAACTTGCCACCACCTAGCTTTGTGAGAGTTTTGAAAATTTCCTTCAATAGATGTTCAGAAGCTAAAAATCAAATAGGTGAAAGAACATCAAGTATATAATCTGATACTATAATTACAAATTAAGAGGAACCCATTTACTCCGATGCTGAGATAAAAGATGAAGTAAAATTTTATGTTCAACTGTAAGACAAACTGCATATTTTAAACTAAGAATAAGCAAAGGCTATCCATTTCCCTTGAGTTTTAATAAAAGAATTCTTGGCCTCATCCTAATCAGGGGTAAACATGCATACACAACTATGAGGAACTAAAGAGTAGATGATCTTATTGGTTCAACAGTCCTTCCTCTAGTCTTGATATTCATCTATAAAATCAGTCAATCAACGATATATTAAATATATAGAATCTCTTAGTAACGAAATAGATATTATATATATCAGTTCGCAATGATGTCGATTCTTGTTCTCTCTAATATATGCCAAAGATAACTCTGCATTATAAGTCCATCCCAAAAAGCCTTCTATTCGTTGTATATACACATCACAACACATGAACCACAAATCAAATCAAATCAAACAACTTTACCATTGGGAATCAAATCAATCATTATCCGTTTCAGCACCTGAAGTAAAAAGTTTATTCAAAAAGAATAAATTGTTAAAATTACAACATCATCATATTCTAAAAAAGATAGATATTTTAATACATAAAAATAATAATCAAATAATGGTTATAGCTATCATTGCTACTACATTCTCTAGGGCATGTAAGCAAACATACCCACCTAAGACAAATACAATCTCATTCAAAATTGCATCGATTTCAATTTATATTATTATCTTCCCAAGCTTATTTTGCTCACAATTTCAATTTTTGCCAGTAAAACTCAAAACACATAGAATGCATTTCAGTGGATTATTAATTACCATTATAACCCAATCAAGACAACAATTGAAGAAAAAACATTATTTAAAGGAATGAAAGATTAGTAACTTACCATTAACACTCACATATAAAATTGTAAGCCCTGTTAATTAATCAATATCTGACAATCTTATAGAGTACAATAGAAACTGAAAATTAGAGCAAGAAAGGATACAAAATAAACATCAGAAACAAATAATAGCAACAAAACAAAATGGCCTTTTAATTTGAAGGGAAAAATAGAGAACCAAAATTTCTTACCCATAGATCCAATCTCGGAAGAAAATTCGACAAAGATCAATAGCCATTACAATTGTTTCATGCTCAGTTAACTCCTTTTTGTACATAACCTAAGTTTGGACTTCGAGTATGCAGTAAATCTTGAAGGAAGAAGAGAAGATGAACGACGAAAGAAAATTTTTTGAAGATAAGAAAAGATCAATAACCAATTTCAAAAATCGAATCATAAGGGATTTGGAGAAAGGGAATTTCAAACAGAATAGCGAGAGAATACAATATGAAGAAATAACTCACATAATCATTGAAAAGATAATAATAATTACAATAATAAAGTTATAAAAAAGGAGGTAATCACACCTCAGCTCATCGTTTATTGCTTTAACAGATATAGATTTTTTTTAATTAAATCAGGGCAAAAACCATTTTACCCTTATTTAATTAAAAAAAATAAATTAGAATAGAGGAAGACTTGCCCCCTTAAAACCAGTGTGAGGGATGTCAACTATCACATATTTTCATCGAATTCTGGCAGCTATCCCCCTTGCCACCACTCTTGCTTAGAAGGCATGATAAAAACAATAGAAAAATTAAGGAATCCGATCCTAAAAATGCAAAAAGTTGTTAACACACAATGTCTATGATAAAAACAAATCAAACAAAGCAAACTATAGTTCCATGAGCCCGTTGGCAAAATCCAATGAAATAATCACTTTGCAGCTCTAAAAAGTCCAATTAATAAACCCTAAAACACATAGAGCTTCCCATTTGAAATTGCAAATATGAAATTCTTAAAAGAAAAAAAAGAAATAAATGAGCAATGCAAAACTGGCAAATGATTATTTAAGCGGGAGCTAACCTTTATATGACCCCCAAGAAAAAAGAGAAAATAGAGTAATTTAGGTTTTGGTTAATTTAGGTCAAAGTTCTATCAAACAACAAAAAGTGTGCAGGATAATAATCACACGCATCTTTCCAATCGTTGGTAAGTTAGTCGCTGGCGGAAAAAAAAATTCAAAAAAAAAAGAAGAAAGGAAATGAAGTCATTTTGTATTCCAAATTTCAGTTTAAAAGAAATTGGGTTCGGTTATAAAATAGTGTGTAAGAGGAGATGATGGATAAGACTCGTCGGATGGTGATGTCACCACCATTCCAATTTTGGAGGAAGACGATGATGCGATTTTATTTCAATCGTTGATTGGTGTCCACGAGAAAAGAGAGAGAGAAGCACACTTTTAAGAGAGAGATAGAGAGAAAAGATAAAGAGTTTATTTTTTTAGAGAGAAGTTTTTAGCAAAAAAAAATGATAATAAGGTTAATTTTAAAGTTCTATATTTCTTTGGAGAAACATATTTATAGTTATTTTCTTTAATTTTTATCCTTTTTTTTAATGAAACTGGAATTATGTAAAAATGAATTAATGCTATATATTTATTTTTTATTAAATGACCATGAAGTGAAAACATATGGCAAAGCATATGTGGGTTTAACGATTAATCGGACAGTGGGTATTTAGAGCTTCATAAGTAGCTTAAGGGTTGAAATTTAAGGGTAAATTAAGAAAATGACTAAGATTCCCTTAGTTTTAATTGCAAGTATAAGTGTATAAATTTGGAACTTTTTTAGGAGAATAGACTACACGTTTAGGAGAAGATGGGGACACAATAATCACAAGCCCTAATATAAGCAAAGGGATTAGGGAGAAAGTATGTTCCCATGTTTTGTAATCAATTTAACCAACTTGACTACTTCAATAAGGTACTTCTACCATTTCACTCAATCATTGTATTTTGTGTCTACCAAAAACGTATTCTTAGTTAGCCCACCAAAATCTTGTAATTTTTTTAATTTATTAGGCTTCTAATTTTTGAATTTTACATGCAACACCATCAATTACTTTATAATAGTAAACATTAAATTTCTAGTTATAAGAAAGCTCTAAATATTAAATCTTATCCTCCAAAAGTTCAAACCTTACTTTCTCTCTCTTAGGATATTGTTTTGATTTTAGATTACTATACTTATCTAATATCTTAAAATTTCATTAGATTTCCGGATTACTTTGATTTAGAGTGGAAAATTTCTAATCAATAATGCATTTTACGATTGTTTATGCATGTTTGAGGGACTTTTTAGCTAGCATGAACTTTGAGGTATAATCTAAGAGATCCTAAAATCTCATTTTGAATATTATCGTTTATTGTTGGTACGATCTAAAGGTTTTAAAAAAACTGCCTGAGAAAAATTTATCAAGTTTTCATAACCCTTACTTACCTCTAGTAATTATCAGTTATAACTTGATAACTGAGGTTACATTGTGATAATCACAGGTTACCAAAAGCAGTCAAAAATCATATTTCTTCATTTTCTTGCATGTTTTGTCTCTTTTTATTCCAGATTGTTATGCATTGATTTCAAGAGTTTCTAGGCCTTTGGAAATTCTGAATTTACTTGATCTGATTATTTATTTTGATTTATTTTAATTATTTAGTGTTGTTTGAAGGCTAAAAGCCACTATTTTTTCTTAAGTCAACATTGGATGTGGTCTTAATATTGCTAAAAACGTCAGTGAAATTTCTCGAATCTTTTTAGATGGTTGAAAACCTCGAGCTTAGTTAATTTTTGTTTATTTATTTATTTCAGTATATAATATTTATGCAATATGCATGCAAAATTGTTTTTTCTATAAATTTATGATTATACTTATTACCCTATTGAAAATATATTATTTTAAAATATTGTTAAGAATATTAATTTGATATTATTATGCTTATTAAATCCTATATGGTTACATGTTTACTCCTAATATATCCTAACTGTCATAAGATGAAATCGCCTTATAGTGGTAGATGCTCAAATTAGAATTAAGTATAGAAATATGTCATGAATAATTGAATATAAGACTTTAAAATGTTCTAGATCACCCAATTCCCTCTTTCACGCCCCATCCTCTTTGTCTCTATATTTGTGTTACTTGAATTCTACCTATATGACATCATTAATGTGATGTATATGTATATAGATTTAATGCCAATGTTTCCACACATAATTGCATGATCGGCTGAATTCCCTTAACCAATATACATGAAGACAAGCTAGACTTGCACAGTCATAATAGTTTGTTGTTTTGTAAGATTTCTCTATTTTATCAACTGTATTGTTCAATATGTAATTTTTCCGTTTTTATGGTTGTATTCCCCCTTTGCCTATTTATTTAAGGTTATAAGAATTTAAATAGGGCTTTTATTTGACTGATTTGTATGACATGCAATAAATGGTCACATATGCATGAATAACTAATAGAAATATGTGAGGTGTAATTTGACTATAACATTATTAAAATAAATTAATTTTTTAGACTTAAAAAGCTAATTAGTGTTGAGTAAGTAGATAGCTATCCAAGAACTTGACTAACAATAAGGTGTAGTATCCATTCTGAGTCATTATATACCTTCTTAGGTATTGATTTCGAGTGGTGACTCCATTTGATTAACTTCAGTTTCAAATTACATCTATTGACATGCTCTAACTCCTCACAAGCGAGGGCAAAAATGTCATTCCACTTACATAAAGCTTCAAATTTAACAAAATTATCATTTAAGATTATCACATAATAACAATAATGCAATATGTATATTCGATAACGAGCTCAAAGGTACTTAAAGGACATATATTCCTAGTAAATCTACATATTCATCTCAGATACAAACAAAGTTCATAAAATCAAAACAAAACCTACAATAGATCTAAATAAGAAAACGACAAAAAGACATTAATAAACAATATGTATGAATACCAATTAATCACCCCCCAAAATTCATATTAGCAAAAAGAATACAGTTTTTTCAACAAGCTAAATAAACTGTCAGCACACAAAAAGACAAAGAAGATTAATAGTAAAGTAAAACATTGTTCCAAGGGGAAAACCTCTCCACTACAAGAAAGAAGGCTTTTAATGAGGGGGAAAATCATCACTAAAAGTTCAAATACCATCATTAAAGAGTTTTAATAAGGTGAATTCTCCTCATGAGGTCCCTTAGTATATGCGTCCGCTAGTAAAGGTATTAATGACGGGAAATAGTTCCTGTCGTTTTTATTCCATAACGATGACAAATTTTCCATCACTAAAGAACATTATTCATGTTATAAAATTCCTACATTATTATTATTTTCTAATAATTAAAAATATGGTATTAGTGAATGAAAAATCCACAAGTGAATCTGTTACTAAAAGTGAGTATTAATAATGATGAAATTTGATATTTTTAAATAAATTTTTTTTCATCATTAAAAATTAGTATTAATGATGAAACATACCTTAAATAAAATTTTTACTAACACACATTAAAAATTACCATTTAAGAAAAAAATTTCTATATTTAAATTATTATTTTTCTATTACTAAAAAATTGCACTGATGATATAATGAACATTCATTAAATCATATTATTTCATCCCTGATTGTTTTAATAATGAAAATTTCTACAATGCATCACATCATAATTAAACTACAAAACTTAGCATTCAATATATATATTTTCAAAATCAAACTATTTAATCATTAAAATACATATAGTAATATGTGTAAGCGCCGGAATTTTTCATATAGTCGTGCGACTATAATTGAAAAATTACAGTCGTACGACTGTACATACGGAGCAGGTACAGCAGCCCATACCTGAGAAATAAATAATTGGAAGTGATTTGAAGGGCAATTAATGCTTGGATTTGCAGCAAGACAGCAGACATAAAAGGGAGAAAGAAGAAAGAGAAGGGGCTTTTTTTTACTCTTGGGATTTTGGGCAGAAATTGAGAGAAAAATTGGAAGAGAAGAGAAGGAAAAAGGAGAGGAAAAGAAGAAAAAAAAACCCAACAAGCATCATCTTTTTCTTCTCTTTTTCTTTTAATTCTGGTGTGATAAGTTTAAAACTTGATAGAAATCATAGGTTAACAACTTGACACACTAAATTAAAACAATTTCAGACCTCAAATCCATTAAAATCTGTAACATTTTGGAGAATCTTAGACAACCTTTGGAACCTTAACTCACAAGGAAAAAGAAGCAATTTGGAGTCGATTGAGGCATTTCTAGCGGTCAAACCTACGGCGGATCAGTGCCACAAAGGTAATTATACCTCAAACCTTCATTTTGTTTCTTTTTCTGGATGTTTTGATGTCATTTCGTGCATAAAACTCATTTTTCGGGCTTGTTGTTTCTGGAAAAATAAAAACAGCCATACGACTGTTATTATGATGAAGAACAATCGCACGACTGTATATATGGTCGTACGAGTGTTCTTGATTTCCCGCGGCTTTTAGTTTTATTTGAACAAATTTTATCGATTTTCTGCATTTGGAGGATATACAGTCGCACTGCTGTAATTACAACCGGGCGACTGTAATTCTCGTCTAGAAACAGAATTTCCTGAAAAATCCTTTAAAATTCCCAAAAATCATAAAAATTCAGAAAAATCAGAAAATCATCAAAAATGAATTTTGTTGTATGCATTCACTACCTTAGATTTAATTTTTGATGTTACTGCACTTAGAACAATGCAACGACGGAGATCCAAATCTCCCGAAAACTGACCCACTTCACATGCTAAATCAAAGTAAACTGGAAAAAGAAAACGTTTTCAAAAATGATTTTCTCACAAAACAAAAATACATGGATGTTTCAAAACTGTTTTTAAGATCTAATCGGGTCGGCTAGCCGAGCCGACCCAGTTACCCCTAGATACATGCCCCCGATCTCTAATTTCCCAATTCTGTCCAATTTGAGTCCTATTTGTGGTGTGCTATAAATTGTGCTAACCATCTGTTTTGCAGCTTTTAATTTCTTTTATTTTTATTTTTGATGTAATTAATAGTTTAATCCGTGTATTTTAGGCAATTGTAATTTTCTAGATCATTCGTGTATTTTAGGCGTTTGTAATGTGAGGTTGAGAGTTTTTATTTTTATTCAATTGGGTTGTAATAATTAACTTATTTACTGTTTTATTTTTATTTTTATGTGTGTGTACGCCGTATGTTTTAATTTAATAAAAATCCATCTTAGAAATTTAAAATACCATCTATGAACATTGGCCAATTTTATTTTGATTAGACATGAAATAAGGGACTTGTCTGGACCTAGATCTCTGGAAGGTGTAGCGGCTTTCGTTTTGTTCAGCTACACTGCAATTTCGCGGTTGAGCTGAGCCCGGTGGCGACTCCTACACACTCTATCGAGACTTAGGTCTCGGTTCTTTTACGAATTAATTTAATTTTTCTAAAACCGGATTTCCATTCAAAAAACCCCACGTGAGGGAGGGTTGCCCGATATCGAGGCTCCCTTCAGAGAGAGTCGTTGTGCGCCTAAAAACATCGTCCGCTCACAGTGGCGACTCCGATGGGGAATTTCTTATAAAAATTTTCTTAAAAACTTAAAATAATTTGACAAGCCCTGAAAAATGTCTAATCGAAATAAGGCGAATGATTCTTGTATGTTATTTTATTTTGCATTATTAGCTAGGCGTTTTTGCATTAGGTTAAGTATCCAAATGTTAGCCTGATGAATTGTTGAAGTGTCGCCTATGTTCCTCTTGGTCTTAGGGGCACGGATACGAAACACCACCCCTAGCCTCGTACGAACCCCTTTGTTCGGACCCTTAAGTGGGGAGAAGTGAGGAGTATATTTTGTTATGGGAGCCTTGATTTTAACCCAACTTGGACCGAACTCGTATAGGCAACCTTAGTTGGATTCCCCTAGGAGACCAAAATAAATTGTATGAATGCTATAAATTGAGCCTTCATCATCCCCGATTGATGATCGAAGAGAACCCCTCCTAGGACTCGGTTAGAATTTTCTCAAAAATTGACCATGTTTGGAGGAATAAGGTTGGAGGAATACGCTTCATGTGCTATGTGTTTTTCGACCTTCCATGGCATACCATCATTGGCATTTTCATGAACATGACATGTCATACACATAAAGCATTTGTGTGATACTAACTCACATCTTTTGCTCAGCCACTTGCATTTTATTTTCATGTGTGAAAACATCAAATTATCCATGTGACATTCATACTAACCATTGTTTTTGCAGCCATAACATTATACATGTGTGTTAACATTTGCACAAAGCATACACAACATCATCACGTATGTCATGCATCCTAACCACGTTTTTGTGCAGGCATTTGCATTTTTATGTGTCATAAGCATTCATTTCATCTCATCTCATTTAATTTAAGGACGTTCCAAGAATGCCCATCATGATCATTTCATTCTATAACATATCGGGTGTCCCAAAACTACCCGTGTTTTGCCTGTGCACCGGATTGCACTCGGCCATTTCACCATACCATGTCATTCAATATAAGACCGGAATGGTCCTAGGACTATTCCTGTGTGACGGTTCACATGATGCCATCATATAGCATCATACTCATTCATCATAGGTGTCACGATAATGCTTAAACTCTGCTTGCGCATCATGGTTCACATCGGACCATTTCATAACATTGTGAAACCATTTAAGGTACTCCTCGAGTGCCGGATTAGTACACATATAGGGGCATTTCATAATATTACCAAATCATGTAAGGTGTTCCCCAAACACCGAACCTCTGTCCGTGTCCCTGGTTACACGTGACTCTCTTATAACATCACTTCATATCATATGCCTCAAAAGCATCAGAACTCTGTCCATGTGGTGGCTCTATGTGACCATTTCATTTCATTCCATAGACCTACAAAGCGTCAAAATTCTATCGATGTGTTGGTACGCACGGGACCATTTCACAAGATTCACTAGGTGCTCCAAAAGCGCTGAACCCTTATCCGTGTGGCGGTCCACACGCGATCCTTTGCATTATTTCTTGTATGACATTGGGTGTTCTTAGAACGTCTTGAAAAAGTAATAATAACATATAAAGATCATCCTCATCTTCATTTCTCATCACATCATTTCACCCATTCATCATAAATCTTCTTTAATGTCTCACTTTTCATGTCATCATTCCATTCATTCATTGTCCCTAACATTTCCCGTGCGATGTCAAGCAGAATAAACTGGATCGACCAAGGACAAGGTCTCAGGCTTTGAGGGCTGTTGGAGAACAAAAAGCAGTAGAAACAGAAAGTGAATCTGATTCTGGGGAAGAATTTGAGATGGCCAACTAAACACCAAGTCTTGCTGATGCCCTGAAGGATTTTCTGAGATCTCAAATTTCCGTGACATGCTGAAGGAAGAGATGCGGGCTGTTGTGAGAGAAGCCGGTGAAACTGGTGCTAGTGGAGCTGGAAAGGAAAAGGAGGCTAAATCATCTCAGCAAGGTGCCGATACCTCGGCTAGTCTGGAGAAGCTGCAAGAAATTGAGGCAGCTATAGAGAGGAAAATGAAAGCAAAATATTCAGAATTAGATGAAGTTTTGGCCCAGTTGAAGAAAGGGGCCAGTGTCAGTTCGGACTCCAAGAGGGGGTTAATGTAGATGCCATTATCAGCAAAGGCATTGAGACTTTTCCTATTGGCTTTCAAGTGCTAAAAGTTCCCTCCTACAAGGGGCTAGGTTCACTAGAGGCCCATGTGAATCTCTATGCACGAGTCATGCTGACGGCAGGCGCCACTAAGCAACAACTTATCAATCCATTCCCGAGTACACTCGAGGGAGGAGCATTGAGCTGGTACAATTCTTTATCTGAAGAAGAGCAATCGGACTGGGAGGCTTTATCGGTGGCTTTTATCAAATACTACAGCATCAACACCAAGATTCAGGTGAAGCTATGATCTAGAAAGAGTTAAGCAGAAGTCAAATGAGCCTTTTGATGAATACTATCGAAGGTGGATGAACAAGATGATTTTGCTAAAGAATAGCCCAGATGAAGATGAATTGATTCAAAAGTTGATTGATGGTAGTAGGGACATTTTCAAGAACAACATGAAGTTCCACCACTATAGTGAGCTCAGCGAAGTATACAGTATGGCTATGAAAATTGAGCGTGATGAGGAGGAGAAGGCGACAAGCCACAAGGGTGGCAGAAGTTCAGGATATTGCTCCAGGTTCAGGTCAACAGCTGTGGCCAGGTCTGGTAGTGGTTCTGGCTCAAGTTCTGGAGGAAAAGGGGGACAGTCTTCAGAGGTAAAGCAAGTCGAGGTTGCCACGGTAACCCAGCAGCAAAGCAATCAAGGTAGAAACCTCGGAGGTCAGGGCATATCCCCTTGGTCTCTCCCCTTAGTTAAAATTTTTGCAAAAGGCAGAAATGGAGGTTTGTTGCAGTCTCTAAGACCATTTGAGAAGCCTGCTGATGCGAATAGAGATAATTTCTACACATATCATGTTGTGACTGGCCACAGAACGAATAACTACTACAAGTTGAGGGATGCCATCCAAAAACTAATTGATGAGGGGAAATTATAAGAGCCTCATAAACCTAGTACAAAGACTAACCCATTGCCAACATTTGAGAAACAGGTTAACATGGTGCACTCAGGATTGCGAGCCAATTTTATTTTTGCTCAAGTCTTACAAGTGAATCCTACCATACAGTTCGTGGTAATTGGTGAAGCTGAGGTAGAGTCAGCATGTGTCAGGCAGACAGAACAGAAAGAAATCATGCCGGTGAGCTTGAATGACCCAGACTCGGATAACGAACATAAGGAGTTTGGTGGGGACGAGACAGTCAAGACGCCAGTTATCTAAAAGTTGAAAATTCAAGAAGTGCAGAATGTGACCCAAAGCGGCAGGGTTTATCGACCAGAAGCCCAACTGAAAGACAAGTACACGGTGACCGGGTCGGGTAGCACATCAACACAAGAGGGAGTTGAGAAGGAATACCTGGTTATTTCTCAGTTAAAGAAAACTCCTGCCCAAGCTAGTTTGTGGCATCTACTATTAACCTCTAAAGAGCACAGAGCGGCCTTAGTGAAGTTGTAAGAAATTGAGGTTTCCCCTATTGCATCGCCTGAAGCCAAGTGTTGTCTACTAGATAAGATCCATTATGGGTCTCTCGACATTGTTTTTTCTGAAAAAGATTTGCCCAGCGAGGGAAAGGCTCCTAATAAAGCCCTCTACATCAGAGCCCATGTTATGGACAAAGTAATGCCCTGTATGATAGTAGATGATGGGTCGGCGCTGAACATATGTCCATTGAAAATGTTACCATGTTTGGGCTTGAATGAAGATGCTCTGATAAAGTCCTCCACAGTGATCCGGGCATATGATGACTCCAAAAGAATAGTAATTGGGAATTTTGAAGCCGAAGTGGGGGTCGAGCTAGTCAAGTCAATGGTCACTTTCACTGTGATGGATATCCCGATCACTTTCTCTTTTCTGTTGGGAAGACCATGGTTCCACCCATTAGGAGGTGTCCCTTCTACTTTGCATCAGAAAATTAAGTTCTCGATAAAGGGGGAGATTGTGACTATTGAGGCGGATGCCTAATCCATGATTCTTGCCGTGAATGAAGGAGTTGTACCATTTGGTGGGTTCCAAATTGCCATGGTTGGGGAAGAGGAAGCCACAGATGCCCCGATAGTCATTTACGAAAACTATATGCCGGAGTGGCTGTCCAGATATTTGCATAAGCAGAATTTTATCCCTGGCATGGGACTCAAAATTAACCTGTAAGGGGTGCCTGAGTTTAACATTGACTCGGGAAAGTCAAAATAGTTTGTGCTAGGATATGTAGAAGAAACATCTGACCAGAAGAATCAGAGAAGGGGCAAGAATGGCAAACCTATGATGAAACCCTTCATAAAGGCAGGAGAAGAGTTGTATAATGGCCAAGCTGAGCCAGTAGGGGTCGGGAATATTGAATACCCGGGCTTTGAGATATTTTCTGATGTTGTAGACTTTGAAAAGAGTCGGGAAGAACCAGTAGCACCCGTGGTAGTTGAAGAGTCAGTTGTTAAGCTGCTGTCCTGCAAGCTGGGCCATCTGAAGTGATAGCAAAAGCAGCAGGGGTGCCCAAACAGAAAGCTGAAGAGAAAATCGATGATGAATATGTAGAGGCAATTTCAGGGGCACTGACTACTGCCTTAAGCAAGGCGTTTGGAAAGTCTAAAGAAGGGTTCGAAGAAGAGCTGATGACCAAGGTGAACTTGGATTCTATGGTTGCTGAGATAGCTGAGATCATGAAAAGTGCTAAGGCACAGATGGCTGAAATCGAGGAAACCACTATACGTGCTGAACAAGAAGCCAAGATAGCTGTAGATCTGGCTGATGTCTTGGAGTTGAATGGGAAAGCTGAAGAAGTGCAAGGCCCCTCGCCTGTAGAGGATGAAAATGATATTGTTGTATTTATTTCTTCCATTTTCAATGTGAATGATGTACTCTATAACAAGTTTAATGCAATTAAATCTCCGTTTGCTTACTTGTGTGATGTTTATCCTGATAATTTTGTGCATGCATTTGAATCACCATCAAGCATATTTAGCATTCATGACACTGTATTACATGAAATCAACATAAGTACAGATGAAAACCCCAAAATGGTATTCATTTCACATGAGCTAAAACCCGAGGAAGAGAGAGAATTAACAAGAATATTGCCAAAACATGTTAAAGCTTTAGCTTGGTCATACAAGGACATGCCGGGTGTAGACACAGAAATAGCAGTGCACAAGATCCCAACAGACCCTAAGTTCAAGCCAGTGAAGCAGAAACTGAGAAGATTGAGGCCAAAGTGGGCTACGTTGGTGAAAGAAGAAGTGGCAAAGCAGATAGAAGCCAAATTTCTCGAAGTGGTGGAGTATACAGAATGGCTAGTAAATATCATCCTAGTACCTAAGAAGGATGGAAGGGTCAGAGTATGTGTTGACTTATTGGTGTGCCCTAGTTCTTAGGGCATTGGATTCTCGTATTTTGTATTATACATTAAGATTCATTGTATGAATACATTATTTGTGTCACATTAATAAAAGTAATTAATCTATTTCATTTATATCTTGTGCTATAATATGAGTAGAGTATCCATTGATTGATAATCATAAAACCTATCCCAGGTCTGTTCTAATCGTGGGAACTAATAAAACCACAGACTTGTATATTCGATGACTGTATGTCAGTTCTTAACTAGCCATAATACTTGTATAGTCAGTCATGAATATAGGTACGTGTCATTGACATAGGACTGGATCGATCCACACAAGAAAGCCACATGGTTGTCGCGTCATAGGTCTTTCTTGAGTAGGTCTCTTTTGTCCTCATACCAGATTTCATTATAATATCAATATGGAATCCGGTTCACTTTGACATACGCCGAACAAGTCTGGAAAAGAATGCTAAATACGGGTATGATTGGGTGGACTGGTGAACATGTTGATATTGATGATGAAGTGATAGAATTGCCACTCGGGTAACACCAAGATGATATCATTGGCCACTTGATGAGTGGGACTGATAAGTGTATGGCCATACCCAAGTAAGTCGATGCTTATTTGATTAATCAGTCAACTCAAGATCAAGAAATATAATAAACAACAGAAGAGGATGACAGACACCATGCCTCTTGTTTATTCATATCGATATCGTTAGGCAAAAGACATTATGAGATTACTACCGGGTGAGTGTCTTATAAAGACTACTGCATCTCTGTCTTAATTGGGGGCTGTAATAGTTTGCTAGAACCCACTTACAGTCTGTGGGCCTTGGGCCTACTGCCAACATAAAGACAGACCCATAGGATCATGCACATAGATCAACTGAGCCGGAACTTATAGAAATTGTACATGTAAAGTACATTAGAAGGAATGCGTTAATTAATTAGTTGACATTCGGTGTCAAGGTAATTAATTAACATTAGGTTGAATTTAATTTAATTAATAAGTTTACATAATGTAATTAATTAATTTATTAATTAATTGAATTACATAAAGGAAACAATTAATTAAATAATTTTCCTAAGTTGGAAAATTAAATACATGTATTGTATTTACTTAAGTGTGATTTAATTTTATTTAGGGGTAATTAAATTTAGCCAAATGGAATTAAATTACATAGTATAAACTTTTTAATTAAAGTTTATTTATGTAATTATAATCCTAGTGGACTTGGGTTTAATTAACCTAATTAAAACCCAATTAGACAAGGTGTCTATATAAGGGCACACTTAAGGAATAAAACCCTAATTCAACCCTCATTATTGCTGGAAATTTCAGCCACCAAGAGTAGCCCCAAATAGCCAAAAATCCCAGCATTAATCCTCCATTCCTTCCCGTCTTCGGCTAGCACTGGTTCCCGCTCAATAGTTGGTCATGCATCGGACTTTGGAGATCGCAGTTTCAAGAAACGATTCTGCAGCAGTCTCTAGAAGAGACGAATCCAGTGAGTTAATCTCTCTTGATTCAATTTGGTTTTATTCTAATCAATGGTAATTGGACACGATAGGTGGATTCTAGGAAATTTTAAACGGTGTATTTTCCACTGTGCCACGTTATTTTTCCAATGAAAAATCCCAACAGTGGTATCAGAGCCTAGGTTTTGTCCATTAGATTGATTAGAATTGGTTCTTGAAAGCGTTCTTGAAGAAAGAATGGGTTTCAAGTTTGTGATTTTAGGGTTTTTATTCAATTGGTTTTAGTTTTGATAAACCCTAGAATTTTTGGATTGGGGTTTTTTATTATTTTTCCCCAATTAGTTTCCATCAAAATTGTTGTTTTTCTTGATTATTTATTATTTTTGATTGCTGGTTTTTTTTTAATGATTTAATTAAAAAAGAAAAAAAAGAAAAAAAATATATATATATATGTTTGGGCTGCTGCTTGCCGTAGCATGCGTTGCTGCTTGCTGCTGCCGCGCGGCAGCACTGCTGTCTCCGGGCAGCAGCGTCGCGAGTGTGGTTTGGGTCCAGTTTTGGGGCCCTAATGAAAATTAAATTAAATTTTTTTTAAATTAATTTGTATTTAAATTGTTTATTTTGTTGGCATGCATATTTAATTTAATTGTTTGCATATTAAATTGAATATGGACTTTGTGAAATTGGTCCAATAAACCGTGACACCGGTTAAAATTGGGAGAGCTAAATTTTAAATTTGTGACTGTATTTATGGATGTTATCCATTGGGCCTTTATGGGCCTTAGTCACATTTGTTAAAATTGGCGATTTCACCCTAAGTAACTCAGCTTAACATTTATATTTATAATTTGGAATGACATGATCATGCATCATATTGGTATGTATGTGCACGACATGTACTTTATTTGAAATGTGATGTTGAGTTCTATGGGCCCTAAATTATTATTGGTTGTAATTTAATTTTAGGAAATATGGTCTGTGTGCCATTTTTTTTATTTTGATGTAATTTTAGAATAGATTTTATTTTACAAAATTGTTGTAATCGCATCAAGTATGGGGAAGGCCCAGATGGAGCAAGCCCATGGTGGGAGCCCAAGAAGGATTGCAGTCCGGCCCATAAAGAATTAGATAGGATATCTAGTTTTTCATTATGTTGTAATTAAAGGCCCATAGGATCTCATTTATTTTAAATTAAGTATGCTATTGCATTTGTCATATAATATGGATGTATGGATCACCAAATTATTACCCACGTTTATGTATGCTAAGCCGTATTACTTAATTATAATCCGGAAATTAAAATATTGAGTCATTTAAAAGTGCTTCCCACATCCACACCTCTTCCTCCCATTGATGCTGCAATGTGCGCCATGCCCTAGCTGGGCACATTGTAGTATTCAGTGGGCCGTCGAGGGTTAGGATACTTGGTATGGTTAACATGTTAATGGTGGTTTGACTCAACATGGGTAGCATTAGCTCAGAGCGGGCCCTAAGCACAAATGGGTAAAGTGTCAATAAGTCCATCAAACCAAGAGTCCTTCGTGGAAGGATTGGATAGGTTGTCCTACCAAACGAATCAATTGTTGGTTAGCGAGCCCTAGTTCGGCCAGTCATTGATAAGTTGTGGATTTTAGTCAAGTCAGCCAATTAACATCACCAACAAACAAATTAAAATCGGATTATTAATTTGAATTGGCTTAAAAGTCCTTTAATTCTAACTCAAGCAATGATTTCTTCCAAGTAGATAATCCCATTTCACTTAAGCAATTTAAATGGCTGCAACAAACAATAACTCACTCTCACTTAGGTCACTCTTGGAGAAGGAGAAGCTTTTAGTGACTAACTTCCTAGACTGGGCTAGGAACTTATAAGTAGTTCTTAGACAAGAGTCCAATGAGTATGTACTGAATGCTCCTTTACCAGCTAGCCCTCCCGCAGGTCGAGGAGTCACCACGGCGATGGTGGAGCAGTATGACCGGCACGTGAGGGATGACCGAGATGTCTCATGCCTCATGCTGGGTACCATGGCTTCTGATCTTCAGAAGCAATTCATGGATGAGCATGCTTATGAGATGATGGATCAGCTTAAAAAGATGTTCCAAGATCAGGCTCGTTAGGAACGTTACCTGACAACTAAGGCACTTTGCAGGACTGTGATGGCAGTTGGGACTTCTGTTAGCACTCATATGCTAAATTTAAAGGGGTATATTGATACACTTGCATGCCTCTGCTCACCAGTTACGCAGGACTTGGCAGTAGACATTATTCTCGGGTCACTTCCTGAGTCTTACAACCAGTTCATCATGAATTACCATATGCAAGGGTTGGATAAATCGGTTGTTGAGCTGCATGGCATGCTCAAGCTTACTGAGCAGTCTCTTAAGAAGACTCCTAAAGTATTACTGGTGAACAGGGGCAATACGTCTATTGCTAAGGGAAAGGCCAAATCTAAGGCTAAGGCTAAGGGCAAAAAGGTGGTGGCCCAAACTAAAGCAAAGGTTGCTTCTCCTGACGATGTCTACCATGAGTGTCATGAGAAGGGGTAGTGGAAGAGCTCATGTCCAAATCTAAGGGAGCAACTGAAGGGTAAAATTGCTGCTTCAGGTATTTATGTTGTTGAGATTAATCTGGTTATTTCTACATCTTGGGTCTTGGACACTGGATGTGGATCTCACATTTGTTCAAATGTGCAGGGTCTAAGAAATAGGAGATTATTAGGATCTGGAGAAGTAGATCTTCGAGTCGGAAATTGTGCTCGGGGTTCAGGCCATGGAGATCGGAGATTATTTCTTGGAGATGCCTAGTGGACTTGTTTTGGAACTAAGAAACTGTTATTTTGTACCTGCGATGCGCAGGAATATTATTTCCGTTTCTTTGTTGGATATTAATGGTTTTGTATTTAATATTGGACATGGTAGAATTTCAATGCAATGTGGCAATATTATTTATGGAACAACATTTCTTGAAAATGGCTTATATATCCTTGATCTAAAATGTGAAAGTTCAATCTATAACATAAATACTAAAAGGATTAAACAAAATGAAATTAATCCTACTTACATCTGGCATTGTCGACTTGGCTATATAAATGAGAAGCGCATAGCTAGGCTTCACTCTAGTAGAGTGCTAGGGTCATTTGACATCCAGTCTTATGACACATGCAAATCTTGTTTGAGAGGCAAGATGACAAAGGTGCCTTTTAACAAGACTATGCGGCCCAATGAGCAGTAGTGCTAGATCTGGTTTTCTGTACTTTGTCACCTTCACGGATGACTTCAGCGGATACGGTTACGTGTATCTGATGAAGCATAAATATGATTGGAGAAATTTATCCTGCAGCGTCTAATGGACATCGATTCATAGTTATGGCAGTTGATTACTTTTCAAAGTGGGTAGAAGCAGAATCCTTCGCTTGTGTAACAGCTAAGCAGATGGTCAAGTTTATTCAGAAGAACATCTTTACCCAATACGGGATACCCCATCATATAGTGACTGACAATGAAGTGCAGTTTCAAGGGGCAACAGCTGAGCTACTTGCAAAACATGGCATTGAGCACCATAAGTCTTCTCCATATAGGCCCAAGCAAACGGTGTAGTGGAGGCAGCTAATAAGGTGATAAAGAAGATCTTATAAAAAATGGTAACTACCTACAGAGATTAGGCTGACAAACTGCCATATGCTCTTTGGGGTTACAGAACCAGTGTCAGAACGCCAACAGGAGAAACTCCCTATGCCTTGGTATATGGTATGGAAGCGGTATTACCAGTAGAAATAGAGCTCAAGTCACTTAGAGTCGCCTTAGAAGCTTAGTTACTAGAAACTAAGTGGGCTCAAGCTAGATACGAGCAATTGGCGGTGCTAGATGAAAAGCGTCTGAAAGCACTAGATCATTTGCAAATGTACCAACGCAGAATGGCTAGGGCTTATAATCGGAATGTGAAGTACCTTAGGTGACAGTTGAAAGCAGGGGACTTGGTTCTGAAACAATTAAGGCCTTTAGATGTCGATGTTAGGGGGAAATTCAGACCCAACTGGGAAGGACCCTATGTTGTGAAGAAAGTGCTCTCGAAAGGCGGTGTCAGCATCATGGACATGGACGGAAATGAGTCCACAAATCCTGTCAACCAAGACCGCTTAAAGCTTTATCATATCTAAAAAAAATGTCTGCTAGGTTGAAAACTCGAAGAGAGCGGCCTAGGTAAAAATTAAGACACGAGAGAAAATGATCAGCCGGAAAATCTAAAAGGGACGACTGATGACGGATTCTAGCCCTGTATGGAGTGTATACCATTTTGGGAATTAATCCTTTCAAATGTGCTCATTTTGATTTCATCAATAAAGTGAAATGTTTATTTAAATATAGTTGGGTGGTTATGTCAAATGCATACACAAAGTTATCTTGCTTAAACATCCGCTTAAGGAAATCGCTTTGCATTTAACTGGTTAAACATATCACGTTATTTAACAATGGAGATGTACTAAATACATACAATCTGAAATCTTTTATCATCTTCCAAGTCTAATTCATCTTTCTAAAGAGCAACAATGGTTGCCCAAGAACTTGGCTATTGAAGAAATCAAGCTGAGTAAAAGCTACACTGGCTCGATGAGTTGCTTATTTCATCTACTTTCTTGGACTGATTGCGTAAAATCTTATTAGACCGCTATGCTGCTTAAAAAAAGGGAGAGCTCGCTAGGGTGAAAACTGAAAAGGTGCCTCAGGCAAAAGTTAGAGCAGCTTACTGGGCTGAAAACCCACATTAGGCAACCCAGGCAAAATTTAGAGCACTTCCATATTCATAAATCATATGGGCAAAAGGCAGAATCTCTTCATCATCTCCCCAGCAGGATTCCCTACATTATTCCCCAGCGGAACATTTACAAGGGACACGATGAGCCTTTCCCCGGCAGTTGTCACGCATCCCAAGCAATCATCTCATTTCTCCAGCAGTCCTCATATATATCTTCAACAAGGAAAAGCTTCGTGCAAGGAGTATCTTCCACCAACCAGGGGTAAAACATATTTTCCCCAGCAGAAAGGAGAAGCATCAATATTATACAAACAATAAGAAATGCATCCTTTAAGATCCATGTGCATATGCATCATCATGCATACATATGCAACATACATAGAGCCTTCATCCCCAACTAGTCTTCATTCTTGACCGATGGGGAAAATTTTTTTGTTTAAAATCTCTCGATCAAGGAATGAAGACTCGCAATTTCAAATGCAAGAATTCGTCATCACTGTCTCGAACACGGATAAATCCCTAGCAGATTCGCCTTGGGTAACATAGACCAGATATCGGCCCAGATCAGCTTCATTCCAGATCCCCAGCAGATCCGCCTTGGGTAACATAGACCCAGTATTGGACCAGATCGGCTTCATTCTAGATCCTCAGCAGATCCACCTCGGGTAGCATAGACCCAGTATCAGCCCAAATCGACTTCATTCCAGATCCTCAACAGATCTGCCTCGGGTAACATAGACCCGGTATCAGCTCAGATCGGCTTCATTCTAAATCCCCAGCAGATCCGCCTCGAATATATAAAAATCTGGCATCGGCCCAAATCAGCTTCACCTTGGGTAACCTAAACCCAGTATCGGCTTCTTTCACCATCAACCTCGCCTCGGGTAACCTAAACCCGGTATCGGCTTATTTCATCTTCAACTTCGCCTCGGGTAACCTAAACCCCGGTATCGGCTTATTTCATCATCAACCTCGCCTCGGGTAACCTAAACCCGGTATCGGTTTATTTCATCTTCAACCTCGCCTCGGGTAACCTAAACCCGGTATCGGCTTATTTCATCTTCAACCTCACCTCGGGTAACCTAAACCCGGTATCGGCTTATTTCATCTTCATCCTCGCCTCGGGTAACCTAAACCCGGTATCGGCTTATTTCATCTTCAACCTCGCCTCGGGTAACCTAAACCCGGTATCGACTTATTTCGTCCAATTAACTCAGTGCATCACCATAACAGTGGGACTTCAACAAATTAGTTGCATATTTTCTTTCTTGTGTCTACGACGCTTCAATCTGCGCTCTCAAATTCATCACCTCAGGTATTTTAGACCTAGATTCGGGTGTCGAATTTGATCACGCAAGGGGTATCTGTAAGCACCGGAATTTTTCATATTTAATAAAAAAAGTGTGTGTGTGTCACACGACTGTAATTACAGTCGTACGACTATACATGCGGAGCAGGTACAGTAGCCCATACCTGAGAAATAAAAAATTGGAAGTGATTTGAAGGGCAATTAATGCCCGAATTTGTAGCAAGAAAGTAAAGATAAAAGGCAGAAAGAAGAAAGAGAAGGGGCTTTTTTTGACTCTTGGGATTTTGGGTAGAAATTAAGAGAAAAATTAGAAGAGAAGAGAAGGAAAAAGGAGAGGAAAAGAAGAAAAAAAACCCAACAAGCATCATCTTTTTCTCCTCCTTTTCTTTTAATTCTGGTGTGATAAGTTTAAAACTTGATAGAAATCATAGGTTAACAACTTGACACACTAAATTAAATCAATTTCAGACCTCAAACCCACTAAAATCTGTAACATTTTGGAGAATCTTAGACAACCTTTGGAACCTTAACTCACAAGGAAGAAGAAGCAATTTGGAGTCGATTGAGGCGTTTCCAGCGGTCAAACCTACGGTGGATCAGCGCCACAAAGGTAATTATACCTCAAACCTTCATTTTGTTGCTTTTTTTGGATGTTTTAATGTGATTTCGTGCATAAAACTCATTTTTCGGGCTTACTGTTTCTGGAAAAACAAGAACAGCCATATGACTGTTATTATGATGAAGAACAATCGCACGACTGTATATATGGTCGTACGAGTGTTCTTGATTTCTCGCGGCTTTTAGTTTTATTTGAACAAATTTTGGCGATTTTATGCATTTGGAGGATCTACAGTCGCACGGCTGTAATTACAGTCGCACGATTGTAATTACAGTCATACGACTGTAATTATAGTCGTACGACTATAGTTACAGTTGCACGGCTGTAATTACAGCCGGGCGACTATAATTCTCGTCCAGAAGCAGAATTTCCAGAAAAATTCATAAAAATTCCCAAAAATCCTTAAAATACAAAAAAAATCAGAAAATCATCAAAAATGAATTTTGTTGTGTTCCTAAAAATTCCCAAAAATCCTTAAAATACAAAAAAATCAGAAAATCATCAAAAATGAATTTTGTTGTGTGCATTCACTACCTTAGATTTAATTTTTGATGTTACTGCACTTAGAACAATGCAACGACGGAGATCCAAATCTCCCGAAAACCGATCCACTTCACATGCTAAATCAAAGTAAAATGGAAAAAGAAAAGGTTTTCAAAAATGATTTTCTCACAAAACAAAAATACAGGGACGATTCAAAACTGTTTTCCAGGTCTAATCGGGCCGGCTATCCGAGCCAACCCGGTTACCCCCTAAATGCATGCCCCCGATCTTTAATTTCCCAATTTTGTCTAATTTGAGTCCTATTTGTGGTGTGCTATAAATTGTGCTAACCATCTGTTTTGCAGCTTTTAATTTCTTTTATTTTTATTTTTGATGTAATTAATAGTTTAATCCGTGTATTTTAGGCGATTGTAATTTTCTAGATCATTCGTGTATTTTAGACATTTGTAAAGTGAGGTTGAGAGTTTTTATTTTTATTCAATTGGGTTGTAATAATTAACTTATTTACTATTTTATTTTTATTTTCATGTGTGTGTACGCCATGTGTTTTAATTTAATAAAAATCTATCTTAGAAATTTAAAATACCATCTATGAACATTGGCCAATTTTATTTTGATTAGACATGAAATAAGGGACTTGTCTGGACTTAGATCTCTGAAAGGTGTAGCGGCCTTCGTCTGGTTCAGCTACACTGTAATTCCCCGGTTGAGCTAAGCCGGGTGGCGACTCCTACGCACTCTATTGAGACTTAAGTTTCGGTTCCTTTACGAATTAATTTAATTTTTCCAAAACTGAATTTCCATTCTAAAAACCCCACGTGAGTAGAGGTGGCCACGGTTCATGAACCGCCGGTTCAGGTTCAAGAAATTATTGAACTTGAACCTGAACCTTCAAAAGGGATGAACCACCGGTTCCGGTCCGGTTCAGGGTTTGACCAGGTTCAGGTTCGGTCCGGTTCAGGTTCAACTCTTTTGAATACACATTTAGAATTCAATTTGCTTGTAGTTTCGATGTAGATATTTCTTGATAAATAATTAATATACGTAACAAAATAATATAATTTCTCAAACATGAAAAACAACTTACATTTTTTATTTTACAATTAATAATTTACATAATATTAATTTATATTACAACTAACCCTTGATTGAACCTAAGGGTTGAATCTCCGGTTCGCATATCGGTTCAGAACCACCAGTTAACAGCCGGTTCAAAGGTTCAGGGATCGATCGACCCTGAACCTTAACCTTTTTTTTCTTCTGAACCGCCCGTCCGGTTCAGGATTTGACCCTGTCCGGTCCGGTCCGGTTCGGCCGGTTCAGGTCCAATTTGGCCACCTCTACACGTGAGGGAGGGTTGCCCGATATCGAGGCTCCCTTCCGAGAGAATCGTTGTGCGCCTAAAAACATCGTCCGCTCATAATATGTTCAAAAAGATAATTAGGTAGATGGTTTCATTCAAAAATAGAGACTCTTCCCATTTGCCATACAAAATATATCTATCAGTAGTTTTACATTTTTGTAATGAAAAACTAGATAATAAGTCCAAAAAATAACTAACTAGTTTGATTTTTAATCTTTATTTTGAATATGTATCAAGTATTTTGCAAGAAAGAATAACAAAAGGACTAATAAAAAGTTTAAATAATGGCTCATCAATTATTCAAATAGAAACAAAGTAAAATTTCAACAAATAACTTTTCAACTACTTAAATTTCATAACTTAAACTAACCATACAAAGCAACACAACTTTTCAAAAAGAAAAAAAAGAAAAAAAACCATGTAAATTCATAGTCAAATTACTTGTACCAATAATAATATTGTGGATTTTTAACTTAGGTCATGACTAGTACAATATTAAACTAATCCCTAGAATGCAGCAAATAGTAAATACACTAAGCTCATATTTAGAGAACATATTATACAAAATATTACAATATAAGAACATACACACTACAGTATAGGAAAACACATAATTACATTTTAAAAAAATGTCAAACAATCTAATAAGATCTCCAAAGCATGTGAAATTAATGATTTTCTTGATGTTTCAAAATATAAATAGTGACGAGTCTTATGATGGTTAAAAGTTGTAGCTGAAGATGCAACTCATGATGATTGAACACCACTAATCCCTATTTTTTTCCAATCAACTTTGAATCACATCCAATATTTTATTGAGAGTAAGATTTTCTTCTTTATTCTTATGGATTTTAGCATCCTTCCCTTTGACTTTTGTCTCAAGCTCTTATTCATAAGTAATTTTGGATTTAGTCAAGTGTTTTTGCTTAATTTCACCTTTTTAACCAATGACATGGCTGTGAGTGTGTGGCCCAAAACATTTTTCAATCACCTCTATGGTGGAAAGTGAAGGGTTAGACAAAATATTCTACACAATTTCATCATACAAATATTCAATAAATTAAATGTCATAAAGAAATATTATACAATTAATAAGATAATTCTAGAAAATTAATTAGTACTATTTACATATTTATTGGATGTTTCTTGATATGATAATTTTCCATCTTTCTGCCTTGTGTTGAAGAAAAGACTTGCTCAGTTAGTTAGATTTTATCTTTGCTTCCCTATTTGAAGTAAATACAAGTATAAATTATATTTCAAGAAGTTCACATAATAAATCAATAAAAAGATATTGAACACTTGTTATTACCTCATCATACATAATTGCTCGATGTGGTTTACTTCTACTATGATGAGGCAACACTGTTTAATTTTATTTTCATAATTCCGTTTGCTAATTTTCTATGAACATTGTAAGAGTATCAACTTTTCTTTAAATTTCAAAGGTACATTTTATACTATAATATGTTGGGATTCATCACAAAAAATCAAACTAAATGGCAGCGGAAGCCGTTTAAATTTTCTAGAATCCAGGAACCAGGAACTCATGTGGATGAAATCAAAATCATAAAACATAAAAAAGATTAAGAGATTCAAATTTCACTTTTTCTGCCTCTCTTAGAGACGACTGCAGAAATCAAAAGAAATCTCCTCCACGCTTACGTACACGGAACGCCTAATGAAGCAACACCCATGCTAGCGTCAGATCAAGAGCAGAGAGACAAGAAGGGGAAGCTGAAATTCTCAATAATAAAACTAGGGTTAGGGTTTTTTTTCTCTTAAGTGGGTATTTTTACTTCTTTTAACCATAGGTCTAATTAATTACTTTAGATTAAACTTTAATTTTAAATTAATTTCATTTCACATGTATGATTTAAATTATACCATATAATATAATTCATATCATGTTAACTAAATATAATTTGCCTAACTAAATTAACCCAATAATTATTTATACATTATTTAAGAGGTAATATATATATATATAAACCTATATATATATGTGTGTATATATATATATATATATATATATATATATATATATATATATACATATATATATATATATATATATTAATTGTATTTCCTTCCAAGAAATAAATAAATAAAATTAATTTATCAAATTAATTCTATGAAACTCAATTCCTATTGATTATATTATTTGATCAATCCAATTGATCTATAGTGCAATCAATAAAGTTCTCCTCTCTTGTCAATATACTCTAAGTATATAACTAATCAGTTAAGTACTGGTTCAGACGTTCAATGTGTACGATCCTTGTGGGTCCGGCTTTATGTTGGCAGAGGGTCTATAGTCCACATACTGTAATTGGACTCTAGCAAGCCATTACAACTCCCAATTAAAAAGGAGACTGTAGTCTAACGGAAGTCGTAATCCTGTAGTATAACTTATATGTCTCATGTTATCGATATCGGAGTCCAATATGAAAGCATGGTATTATCACCTTATTTTGTTTCCGGACATTCACTTGATACCAAGTGAACTGATGCTCATAAATAAGTTCCAACTTAATTGGGTATGGCCATACTCTTATTAGTTACGTTCATCAAGGGACCGGTGATATCTTTTCAATGAATCACTAAGTGACATATCCCTTCTACATATTCATGGTTTTGCCATGCTCACTGGCACACCGAATTGTACCCATACTTGGCAACCTATTACAGGCCCTTTAAGTGCACGTCAAAGTGTTTGAGTTTACATGCAACTCCATAATATGGTTAAGTCGAAAGATCCGATATAAGTACTACACAAGAATCACTTGTGATACTATACCATGTGGATTTCTCGTTAGTGGATCTATCCAGTACCATGTCCCATTACATGTACCCATGTACCATAGCTGGTAAGACACCACCATACAATCAAGGTAATGCTAGTCTTATGTTCCATTCATTATAGGGCTGTCAAAATGGGTTCGCGTGTCGTGTTGATACAGGTTGGTGACACTTATAAGGTCAACACTGATACTACCCATATATTAAATGGGTTGACACTACACAACATTATATTATAACAAGTTGACACTATTAACATGTTCAACCCATTTATTTAAAAATAGATTATTTATAGTAACAAAAAAATAGATTATTTATAGATCAATTCAATATTGAACCACATTATCTATTAAAATAACAATTACCCTTCTAAAAATAAATTAACATGAATTCATCAACTCAATTAAACATGCAACAATGCAAATAGACAATAGAAGGTAAAAATTAGTTTAAATTTCTGCATTTTTACTAATTAAACAATATCTGGTGAACCTTTTACATCTCATTCAGGCAGTCCTTCCAAAGCTACAATTTCTACATCAAAAGCCATCATAGCTACTAGCCTAGTATAGTCCAAAAAATATCCATTAAATCACAATGAATAAGGGTTTGGAAGTATTGAAGAAAGTATAAATTTATACTATTAACTCTCGAGTGCAAATGATAGTTTTAACATTCGTATTAGTTAAAATTATTAATTTGTTAACGGGTTATACAGGTTTATGGGTTAACTCATGACCCAACCTGTTTATCTCGTGTTATAAATGTGTCGACCCTTTTCCGACACTAACCCTCATAAACCCAATTCTAATTCGTTAAATTCTGTGTTTAACGAATCATGTCATCGTGTCACTACCCATTTTGACAACCCTAATTCATTCCCATGACTAGAACAGACTAGGGATGGATTCATGGTTATATCGTTTCCCTATTTATGGTCTCACAGCTAAGTGCATGACGCTTGACAACATGAATATAGATATGACCATTGGATACTCTATTTACATTCATTGTACAAGCTATAAATCAAGTAGATTACGTCTTTATTTAATAACACAAATGTATAATAGATTAATCTATAAAGATCTAGTAATGTATGATACAAATCAAGAACCAATGCCTTGGGAGTAGGACATTTCCCAACATAATATATGGGCAACATTAATGTACTTGTCTTCGGGTAGAAATTTTTCATCCAAAAGTCACTTTCAATCCCTAGCACTCATATTTTTTGACACATTTTTCAAGGCTTTAGCTCTGATTTTGTAAGATCTCACATGCGTCTTTTACAAACCTGACCTCGACGCTGTCCATAAATAGCCTATATGGTGCAAGGTTTTTTCACAATACATTTCCATGTTATCATGTTCAAAATACTCCTAAAAGACAAATGGTAGAGCATAATATTAATCAATTACATTATTATAAGAAAATATGTTTTGGTTCACTGGTAATTACCTACATGGTGGCAGTGAAATTCAAGCATTTCAAAGTAATTACATGGCTTTTGATTTTTGTAGTTAATTTATTCAGCAAAATACATCATAAATAAATCTCATTTTCTGCAGTTTAATTGCAATGGAATATAAAAACAAAAAATGAACCATATAATTACATGGATTTCTATTCTTTTATTTAATTAATTTACTTAACAAAACACATTGACTTCTAGATTGAACTAAGTTTGAATTATAAAATTTAACAACGAGTGACTACAAAATAAATGAAATATTTTTAATACTATACCAAATTATGGATTGACTTCTCGCAATTTGAAGGGCTTAATTTCACCCATGGTATACCAACTATCACCTATTTTACATTGTGGTATACCAAATACAATTTTGCACATTATGGTATACCAACTTATAAGTGACCTCTCATTTTAGTACACATGACCTGTTATTATGAGTTAATTATGCCACATCAGTGTTTAACCAGTTTTTCAACATAAAATGAGGGGACCCACTGTATTGAAAAAAACTATATCAACTTTACAATATATTTTAGCTATAAAAATATATATAATAGTTTTTGTTTCTTGTTTTTTCCATTTTCTTTTTCACTTTCTCTTTCCCTTTCACTTTCTCCTTCTTCTTCATTTTCTTCATCGCAAAGTCATCTTCGATTGCGCCAACACTAGTGTCCTCTTTGATTTCTCCAGGGATGGATTTCTCTTCTGATTTCTCCACTGACAGCTTGTTCTTCTCTTTCTCCATATGAAGCGTCATCTTCGATTGCTCCAACACCGGTGTCCTCTTCGATTCCTCTAGTGGTGGCATCTTCTTTCGATTCCTCCACCAGCGGCATGCTATTCTCTTTCTCCGTCGGCAATTGGATCTAGATTTGTTTGGTTACTGGAAGTGGAAATTGGATGAAAATGATTTTTAATGAAATTGCAAATTAAAATAAAGCTTGAGTGTTGATTTGTGTTTGGGTTTTGGGTAAAATTAATTAGTCAATAAAATTTGGAAGTGAAATTAAGCTTGAATTGAGTAATTTGTAAGCATTTGCTGCATATAGTATAAGCAAGGAACAACAAAGAATGATTACACACAGCTTGAATGATTACTGATATTTTTGCTAATTTATTTTCCTCTCCCTCAGTCCGACGCTGCTTCGGCAGCCTGCGGTGACAAGGTATGGCGGCAGCGATGAGGTCAGGTGACATAGAAGGAAAGAGTAGGTGACACTGCTTACAAGAAAGAAAAAAAAAGGAAAAAAAAAGAAAAATTTGAGGAAACATGAAAAAATTATATGAGGTTAAAACAACATTTTAAATATAGTACACCCCATATTTTATGTTGAAAATTTGGTCAAAAGGTGACCTGGCAAGATTAACCTTTAATGGCAAGTCATGTATACCACAATTGGAGGTCGCCTACAAGTTGATATATCACAATGTACAAAATTGTAGTTAGTATACCACAATGTGAAATTGGTGATAGTTGATATACGATGGGTGAAATTATGCCTAATTTAAAGGTTAAAAACAGGCCTGTTTTATCCTCCTTAATATAAATATGTATGGTTGGCACAACTTCATGTTCGTTCATCATACTCCCATTGCCATCATCATACTCTCATTGGTAGATTCTATATAATTTCATTATAAACAACAAACCAAACCAATAAGTTGTAATATATTTGACAAGTAAAAAATAATTGAAAAACATTCATCTTGCAATAAAAAGGCTCTTGTCAATAGTGAAAAACTCATGACAAACAAAGAAGGTTGTTGTATTCTCAACTAAGTTGTTTCAACATATTAGATTACACCACTTTCTTTTCTAACAAATAAAATTACAAATGAAGTTTATCATACACATCAAACCATCTACATTTAAATAAAGTCACATATCTCTCACCTAGATATTTTATTTCAATAATCTTGGTTAAGATCCAATAATAGTCAATGTAATCCATTCCACTACCTACATCAGCTGTTACACAAACCTACAATTCAGTGTTCTATATCCCTTATAACAATCATTTATTCGAAACCCATATCCTAACAACATAACATTTGTAGCATGCAACATTTTTTAAAGGACCACGAGGCAATAATAATAAGTCCTCCTATTGTTACCTCTATTTGTGTTCTTATCTTTCTTTTTCATACTTTCAACCTATAAATAAATCATGAAAGATCAATTAGTTTTAATATTCAATCTTATTAAACATTACAAAACCATCTAAAATCAATTCACTCACCCTAATTTTAAACCAAGGAAACTTGTATTCCCCTTATTTTGTTGAATTGCAGAATACTCCTTGCTATATTAAAACATCAATTAGACATACATTTTATGTCATAAAGAAAATTGATTTAAGGGAAATTTACTTTCTCAAGAATGTTGGAAATGTCCTAGTCCCAAGGCATTAGTCCTTGTATTGTATTATACATTTTGTATCTTTTAACAGATTAATGTATTATACATTTGTGTTATCAAATAAAGGCATTTATTCTATGTTTTGTGCAATATTATAAATAGAGTATCTAATGGTCGTATTTATATCCATGTTGACAAGTGTCATGCACTTGGCAGTGAGACCATGGATAAGGAAATGATATAACCATAAAGCCATCCATAGTCTGTTCCAGTCATGCGAATGAATGGAACCAAAGACTATCATAACCTTGATTGTATAGCGGTGTCTTACCGGCTATAGAACATGGATTATCAATCAAGCTTATGGGTACATGTAATGGGGCATAGTACTAGATAGATTTTCTAAATGAGAAATCCACATGGTGTATTATCACAAGTGATTCTCGTGTAGCACTTATATTGGATCCTTAGACTTGACCGTATTGTGGTTTCGCATGTGAACTCGCACACTTTGGTGTACACCTAAAGGGCCTGTAACATGGTGCCAAGTATGGGTATATTCGAGTGTGCCAATGAACATGGCAAGGCCAAGAATATGCAGAAGGGAATGTCACTCAGTAATACACTGAGAAAATATCACCGGCCACTTGATAAGTGCAACTGATAAGAGTGTGCCCACACCCAAACAAGTTGAAACTTGTTTGTGAGCATCAGTTCATTTGGGATCAAGTGAATGTCCGGACACAAAAGAGGGTATGATACCATGCCTCTGTGTTAGACACCGATATCAGTGACATGAGATATATAAGTTAAACTGCAGGGTTACGACTTCTGTTTTCGTCTTAATTGGGGGTTGTAATGACTTGCTAGAGCCCAACTATAGTCTATGGGCCATGGGATCATACACATTGAACGTCTGAGCTTGAACTAAACGGGTCAACTGTATACTTAGAGTATACTGACTAGAGAGGAATTATTAATTGATTAAATTAATAAGACCAATTGAACTTATCAAAATAATATAATCAATTTATTGGGTTTCATTGGATTAATTTGTATAAATTAATTCATGAATTTATTTCCTTGTGGAAATAATTTACATATATAGGTTTATATGTAATTCATTTAAGTAAAGCCAAAATTAATTTATTAGATTAATTTAATTAGGCAAAGTAATTTTAATTTAAATGTTATGTGTTATATTATATGGTTTAATATAATAACACACATGCAAAATTAAAATTGAATTACAATTAATTTTAACCTATGGTTTTAATTTTGACCCAGGGTTTTAAAAGCTATAAATACCCCTTAAAGAAAGCACTAATTTTGTCCACCCCTGCATCCTCTCCTTGATTCGGCCTCCGCTAGCACGGGTTCTTGCTCCGTAGCCGTTTTTCGTATACGTGATTGTGGAGGAATTCTTGTTTGGTTTCTACAGTCGTATCTAGAAGAGACTTTCAAGGTGAGAATCCGTTTCTTCCTTTGTGTTTATTTTTCTTGTTTTGATTTCTATTGTATAAGCTCTTAGGATTAGGTTTGAGAAAATCTAAATCGGCTTCCACTGCCAACGGTTGCTTTTTGATTAAAAACCCCTCTAAAGAAATGGTTGAACTATATCACAATTCTTCAAAACATAATATGAACTTGATCTCACTCTTTGGCACTAAGATCTCGAGTTAAACCATAACCTAATACTCGCCCACATTTTGAAATATATGGATGTCTAGCCATTAAATTTATGAGATCCACCATTGTAATTCCACTCAAGTTTATTGAACTATGTTTTGGTGTCTTTTAAGTACCTTGAGCAAAGGGTCATGTATATCTTTGCAATCCTCAGCAACTGATCCTTTTAGACGAGCCATTTTTGGAACAAGTTGTTTCATCTCAGACATGGATCATTCAACACAATACCTCCATTGATAATGGACAGGCCGAATAATTTTAGCCTCAGTAGCCAAATGAATAGACAAATGTTCCATCACATCAAAAATTTATAGGGGAAGACTATTTCCAACTTATAGAGGTAGCTGGAATGTGGGTTTCAAGTTGCTCTAACTCTTCTACCCTTAAGGACTGAGCACCCAAACTAATGAAGTAAAAAGATAGCTCGATGAGAGGTTCACATATTTCTTTAAAGAGTAGGCCATAAATTGTAAAAGGAAGTAGATGTTGAAAAAGAACATGATAATCTGTTAGAAACAGTAAACACAAATACAATTTATATAAGTAAATTGCAGATGACAAAAAAGAAAAAAGAAAAGAAATAAAATATACTTTTCAACCTTAACAAAAGGCACAGTAGAGTTGAGGCCTGTAAATACAGTTTCCTTAAGATAATTATCTGCCCGTAGTTGGCGATTTGTTTCCCAGGATACAACAACTCTCGATGGCGAACTCAACTGTGCGAAGCAGACTATCACCGGAAAAGAAGGAAAATGACGGCCTATTTAGAAGGAATCAGATTGCAGAAAAAGGAGGAAAAGGAAATTTGAATTTTTTCAAGTGTTTTCTGCAACTGATGGAGCAAGAAGATATAGGCTGATTAAGAGGATTTATTGGATTAATAATGACAATTAATTGGATTAATTCTCTTATTAAAAGAGAATTTATTCTGGAGTTATTTTTTATTTAAAAAATAAAACTGACAGAAATTTAAAGAGGCTCAAACAATAAAATATCTAGAGAAAATTAGTCGGACCGGAGCAAAAATTAGGCAGGCCCGTAGTGGCCTAATTCGGTCCGTCATTCGCGACGCCCACATCGTGCGGGTGCACATTGGGCCTTTGAAGGCTTGGGGCTAGGATTTGAACCCCCCCTAAGAGCGCAAGAGAGAGCCTTTTGGCTTACACAAGTTAACACCTTACAAAAGTGTGTTTCAATATAAACACCTTTTCCACTTTATATTTTTCTCATGTGGGATAAGTTAACATGAGCCAATTTTCTCCAAATATTCCATTTCATTAGGCTAACTTTGAGCAACAATTTCTCATTCACTATTTGTCCATTTTGGGTAACTTATATACCGTTGGAAAGCTCACGTTACGTACTATACAATGACACTAATCATTTGATTTAATACGCTTCCTTTCCATAATACAATTTGGCCCAAAGTTGACAAATAGTCACTAATACATAACCCAATATTTGTCAAATTTCCAACAATCCCCCACATGAATGAAACTGATTGACGAAAAGAAAGATCAAAATCAAAGTGGTGATAGTAAACTACAGTTGATATTTGCATAGGATAGGTAGGCATCAACCCTTGAACCTTCCCTTGTGCTAGTATATTTACTTTACTGGCTGACTAGTAGACACGATGTCCTTGAACTATTCTGCCGTTTGTATAAACGATGATATACCTCACACAAATACCAATATAACACAGTTTGTGGTTCTCGTGGTTATCTCCATTATGGTCATGGACATCTCCTGGTTCTGTAAGAGTTTCAGATAACTAAGCCCCATTAGTCCCTTTTGAAGTGACCCCACTTCATTCTCACATAGGTGATCTCTTTTGATCAAACTTTTGAAGCACAAAGAATCATTAAAAGCATAGCTTAACCTTTCCACATTTTATCACTATTTACATCGCAGGAATGGGCAAGGGGTTGACCCCCACAGTGACCGCACAAGGTCTATGCAATTAGGTTGTCCCATTGAACCTAGATCTTGGGATCTCCAGTCAACAAGGTTAGGTTTTCCTTCACATAGCGCCTTAAATATTTATGGGCTTTAGTCCCATTCCCCTTGATGTCTTTTCTACTTGATCTCGATTTAACCCTTTGGTTAACAGATTCGCAATGTTATCCTTTGACCATACAAAGCCAATAAAGATAACTCCTATTGAGATTAGTTGTCTAACGGTATTATGACGACGACGCATGTGTCTCAACTTACCGTTGTACATAACGTTCTGTGCTCTTTTAATTACTGCTTGATTATCGCAATGTAAATAAATTATGGGCACAGGCTTTGGCCATTCTGGAATATTTTCTAAGAAATTCCGTAACCATTCAGCTTCCTCTCTGGTTTTATCCAAGGCTACAAACTCAGCTTCCATAGTGGATCTAGTTACAATCGTTTGCCTCGAGGATTTCCAGGACACTGCTCCTCCTCCTAGAGTGAACACGTACCCATCTGTACCTTTAGAATTCTTGATGTTAGCTATCCAACTGGCATCAGAATATGTTTCTAGTACCGCAGGTTCTCTCATATAGTGCAAACCATAATTACAAGTATATCACAAATACCTTAGTATTCTCACGATAACTACCCAATGAATCTTTCCTGGATTACTCGTATATCTGCTTAAACTACTTACGGTGTAAGCAATATCAGGTCTTGTACAACTCGAAAGGTACATCAGACTACCTATAACCTTAGCATATTCCACTTGGTCTATGCCTTCACCTTTGTTTTTGGACAAATGTTGACTAATGTCTAACGGAGTTTTGGCTATACCAGAATCATCCTTGTTAAACTTATCAAGTATCTTGTCCATGTAGTGTGACTGAGTTAAAATGAGACCGTTAGGTGAACGTTTAACTTGGATGCCTAAAATCACATCCGCCAGTGCCATATCTTTCATGTCAAATCTGGAATTTAACATGTTCTTGGTACTCTTTACCATCTTCTCATTGCTTCCCACAATGAGTATGTCATCAACATATAAGCATAGGATAACATATCCTTCAGTTGTAGTTTTGACATAAATACATTTGTCACACTCGTTGATATGATAGCCACTAGCCATCATGGCATCATCAAACTTTTTGTGCCATTGTTTTGGTGCTTGCTTTAAACCGTATAAAGACTTTACCAATTTACAGACTTTCCTTTCTTGACCTGGAACTACACAACCTTGAGGTTGTTCCATGTAGATTTCTTCTTCAAGATCTCCATTCAGAAAAGCTGTCTTCATATCCATTTGATGTACCTCAAGATTCCGTAACGCGGTAATAACAAGTACCATCCAAATAGATGTTCTTCTCGACACTACAGAATAAGTATCAAAGTAGTCAAGGCCTTCCTTTTGTCTATAACCTTTTATAACCAAACGGGCCTTGTACTTATCAATTATTCCATCGGCTTTCAATTTTCGTTTGAAAATCCATTTAGAACTTAGTGGTTTAGTTCCGGGAGGAAGATCCACTAATTCCTAAGTATGATTTTGTAGAATGGAATCAATCTCGGTCCTTATGGCTTCTTTCCATAAAGGACTTTCTGTTGAACTTACAGCTTCTTTGTAAGTTTGTGGTTCAGCCTCTAACATGTAGGTTAGAAAATCTGGACCCAAAGATTTTTCCACCTTTGCCCTTTTACTTCTTCGAGGTTCAACCTCTATGTCCATCTCATCCTCTTTTTGAAGATCTTGAACATTCTCTTCAACCTCTTGTTGAAGTTCTTCACTATTCTCGACTTCGTCACATGAGATCGTTTAGATCCTGACCTCCTATCATTTTGTTTACATGGAAACACGTTTTCAAAGAACGAGGTATCCTTTGACTCCATGAATGTATTCTTGTGTATTTTCAGGTTTTTAGATTCATGCATAAGAAACCGATACGCATTACTGTGTTCCACATATCCAATGAAAATACAATCCATTGTCTTTGGGCCTATTTTCATTCTCTTAGGTAATGGGGCCATTACCTTTGCAAGACATTCCCACACTTTCAAGTAATTATAAGAAGTTTTCTACCTTTCCATAATTCATAAGGGGTTTTGTCTTGTTTCTTACGGGGTACCTTGTTTAAAAGGTAATTTGATGACAACACAGCATCCCCTCACATGTTTTGTGGTAACCTAGAATTGGTTAGCATCGCATTCATCATTTCTTTTAAGGTACGATTCTTGCGTTCAGCTACACCGTTAGATTGAGGAGAGTATGATGTTGTTACTTCATGAATAATACCATGTTGGGAGCAAAACTCGCCAAATGGTGCAACATATTCACCTCCACGATCACTTCTTACCACCTTAATCTTTTTATTAAGTTGGTTTTCTACTTCTTGCTTATAGAGAAAAAATTTCTCTAAAGCCTCATCTTTGCTTTTAAGCAAATACACATAACAGTATTTTATGCTATCATCTATGAAGGTAATAAAATATTTATTTCCTCCCTTTGATTGAACAAAATTCAAGTCACAAATATCTGTGTGTATAAGATCAAGTGGTTTTGAATTTCTTTCAACAGAATGAAATGAAGATCTTATCAATTTTGTCTCTACACAAATTTCATATTTATGGTTTTTATCAATTTGAAACATGGGGATATGATTCAAGTTAATTAAACGTCGCAACGTATCAAAATTAACATGTCTAAGTCTACTACGCTATAAATTAGAAGACTTAATAATATAAGAAGAAGAAACGTTATTCTTATTCATTTCAATTGAATTTGATTTACAAGAGATACAATTAAATTTGAACATCCCATTACATTCATATCCCTTGCACACATACATACCCCCTTTAGACAAAATAAATTTCTAAGACTCAATAGCCATCTTGAAGCCATGTGAGCTCAAGAGGCTCCCAGAAACCAGATTCTTCCTTATTTCAGGAGCATACAAGACATTTTGCATCTTCACTTCTTTCCCAGAAGTCATTTTCAGAATGACAGTTCCATGTCCCTTGATCTTTGAAGTAGTAGAATTGCCCATTTAGAGATTCTCTCCTTTCTTTGTAAGAGTCAATCCAGCAAAAGACCCTTTGTCCCAGCAAATGTGGCGTGTAGCACTAGTATCAAGCCACCATTCTCGTGGGTTCGAGTCAACCATGTTGATTTCAGAAATCACTGCACACAGATCGATTCAGACACATCTTTAGCAATTTCTTCCACAGCATTTGCCTAATTTTTGTTGACCCTTTTTAGCAGCCTACAATCAAAGGACTTGTGTCTCATTTTATTGCAATTGAAGCATTTCCCATTAAACTTTGGTTTGTTCGAAATGCCCCCTTTAGGTCCCAATTTGGACTTAGATCTAGCAGGCTGTTTGCCCTTCTTAGGGTCTTTCTTGGCCTCCATAACATTGGCTCGAGCCATAGCTTGATTAGCAGCAACAGAAGATTTCCTCTCTAATCTTCTATTGTCTTCCTCAATATGAAGTCGGACAATCAGATCCGCAACAGACATCTTTTTCCATTTATGCTTGAGATAGTTTTTGAAATCACTACAACTAGGTGGCAATTTCTCAATGATCGCAGCCACTTGGAAGGTTTCACTATTCTCCATCCTTTCAGCTTGCATCCCATGGATTAAAAGTTGGATTTCTTGCACTTGACTCACAACAGATTTGGAATCAATCATTTGTAATTAAGGAATTGGCCTACTAAGTATTTCTTAGCACCAGCATCCTTAATTCTATACTTCTTATTTAAGGAGTCCCACAATTTCTTTGCAGTTCGTTTAACAGTGTAAACCTCATACAAATCAGGACCCAATCCATTCAAAATGTGGTTTCTGCAAAGGAAATCCAAATGATTCCAACCATCAACAGCTAAATGAATAGAAGCATCCATCACACCCTCGGGTACAACAGGAGGAACTTCTTTCAGCAACCTGTGATATTGCACGCTAGTTAAGTAGAAAAGCATTTTCTGCTGCCACATCTTAAAATTCATTCTGTTAAATTTTTTCGGTCTTTCAGGCACTGTTACTGGGTATGAATCCAAACCAGCTACTGGACCGTTAGGCATAACAAGCCCAGAACCACTAGGACCATTTTGTCCATGTTGGTTATTTTGGCCTTGGCTAGTTTCAGAACCATTCCCTCCAATAGGTGGGACAATATCAACCATTTTTCAATCTGAAATTTCAAACAAACAAAGTTAGTGAAATTCCAGAATCAACATATCAAATACAGAAAATAAATCACAAAATAAGAACTGTTAATATAGAACAACAAATGTTCGAACAGTCCAACAGAATCCACTAATAGGTCCAAAGAATTTCTCCAAATGTCTAGGTATAAAATATCCAGAATGTCAAGGTACTAAATATCCAAAATGTCAAGATAATCCTACAAAACTTGACCAAGTACTACGTGTAATTATCTTAAAAATGTTAGAAACAGTAAACACAAATACAATTTATATAAGTAAATTGCAGATTACAAAAAAGAAAATAGAAATGAAATAAAATATACTTTTCAACCTTAACAAAAGGAACAGTAGAGTTGGGGCCTATAAATACAGTTTCCTTGAGACAATTATCTGCCCGTAGTTGGCAATTTGTCTCCCAGGATACAACAACTCTCGATGGCTAACTCAACTATGCGAAGCGGACTATCACTGGAAAAGAAGGAAAACGACAGCCTATCTAGAAGGAATCAGATTACAGAAAAAGGAGGAAAAGGAAATTCAAATTTTTTCAAGTGTTTTCTGCAGCTGATGGAGTAAGAAGATATAGGCTGATTAAGAGGATTTATTAGATTAATAATGACAATTAATTGGAATAATTCTCTTATTAAAAGAGAATTTATTCTGCAGTTATTTTTTATTTAAAAAATAAAACTGACAGAAATTTGAAGAGGCTCAAAAAATAAAATATATGGAGAAAATTAGTTGGATTGGAGCAAAAATTAGGTAGGCCCGTAGTAGCCCAATTCGGTCCGGCATTCGCGACGCCCACATCGTGTGGGTGCGCATTGGACCTTTGAAGGCTCGGGGCTAGGATTTGTACCCCTCCTGCACGCGCAAGAGAAAGCCTTTTGGTTTACACAAGTTAACACCTTAAAAAAATGTATTTCAATATAAACACCTTTTACACATTATATTTTTCCTATGTGGGATAAGTTAACATGAGCCAATTTTCTCCAAATATTCCATTTCATTAGGCTAACTTTGAGCAACAATTTCTTATTCACTACTTGTCCGTTTTGGGTAACTTATATACCGTTGGAAAGCTCTCGTTACATACTATACAATGACACTAATCATTTGATTTAATATGCTTCCTTTCCATAATATAATTTGGCCCAAAGTTGACAAATAGTCACTAATACATAACCCAATATTTGTCAAATTTCCAACACAATCATGTATTTTTAAATAAAAAATTTTGTACTCTTTCATGTCTACACATTGAGAAACGTTGGATGATAATCCATCAAGGAATTTTAGTTGCTTTAGAAATAGGCATAACAAGTGTTTCTCCTTTGGAGGTAATGTGTAGCATGTAATAGGCAACTCAGCCTTATCTCCTACATAATTATGATTTAATTCTGGTCTAATTTTCAAGGTTTTTAAATCAAGACGAGCAACAATATTATCCTTAGTCTTAACTGTCAAATTCATAATTGTACCAACAATATTATCACATATATTCTTTTCAATATGAATTATATCCAGGTCATGTTGCAACAAAAGGTTACTCCAATATAGTAGTTCAAAAAATATACTCTTCTTTTTCCAATTATCATCTCTTTTTTCATGTGATATTTTTACCTCTTTACTGCTTGCTTTAGTGAAGGCAATTCCTTCAAGGTCACTTAATTGAATAAGCACATTAGTCCCATAAAGTAATTTCAGTAGTGATCTCAACTCTTCATTCCCATCAAAAGAACTCTTGTCATATCTCTATTTGTTTTGCATATCAAGATAATGTCAATGACCTATATACCAATGCTTCTTACCATTAACTAACCTTATGGAATAACTTTCTTTATTACAACAAGTACATGTCATCTTGCCTTTTCTACTCAAACTAGAAAAATTTGCATATGCTAGAAAATCATTGATTGTCCATAATAAAGATGCATGCAATTTAAAATTTTTTTGACTTGAAGCATCAAAGGTGTCAACACCAACTTCCTGCAATTCCTTCAACACTTTTATTAAAGGACTAAGATAAACATTTACACTTCTCCAAGACCCTCCGAACCAAGTATGAGCATTGAAAGAATAAAATTAAATTATTTTATACAAAATAAAGGGGGCACATTATATGAAATAAGTATTACTAGCTAGATACTATATAGTGTTTTTGAGTTTTTGAATTGTTGAAAACCATCACTAGCAAAACCAAGTCTCAAATAACTTTTTGTGCATTTCATCAAAAGATTTCCATGCTTTAGAATTTGTTGGATTCACTCTATCATCCTTCCTTCTTTCATGATGCCATATCAAAGAAGTTAATTTTTTTTTATTTGACATGGATAATCTTTGCAACCTTAGCTTCAAAAGGAAGTAGCGTAATATCTTATTTGGTATTCTCTTACCAATTTTACAAACCTTAGTTTCCCTTCTACGACCAACATGTTTCCATTTAAAAGCACCATATATTTTGCACAAGTTTGACTCTTCTTCTTCCTTCCAGTACAACATGTAATCATTAATGAATGCATATATCTTTGCATAAGAGAGACCAAGATCTTCAACAATCTTTCTGGCATCATACTACAACTTCGGCAAAGTAGAGCCAATTGGAAGTAACTTTTTCAACCTTTTTAGCAACATCTCAAATGACTCATTTGACCATTGTCCAAGACTTTTAATACGTAACAATTAGAGAAGTGAGTTTAGAGGTCTCACATCTTAGGTAAACTAGTTTCTTAGATTCCTCTAACAATTTGTAGAATTTATTTGCTTCATTAATTGGTTCATCTCCATGTTCATTACGACTCGAGATTTGATGTCAACTTTAACTTTATCAAAATCACCCATACTAGGATAAAAATCTCTTAAAATTTATGTAACCTCCTCATGACTTTCACTTTCTTTTGTATCGTTATCATCATCCCTCCTAGATATATACTTACATCTTTTACCATTGTGATACCATAAACTATAGATTGGCATTATCCTATGCATGATTAGGTGCATTTCAATAGCTTCATGAGTTTCAGAATTGGTTTTGTAACACTTAATACATTGACACCAAATTTTGATTTCAATACTTATGTTCTTAAAAGCAAAATATAAGAATTCTTGAACATCGGCTTTGTATTTTTCACCGAACCTGTCATTTATGAAACCTATCCCCTCCTTACTAGGTCCTACTTTCTTAAAAAACAAACAGAAATCTATGCAGAACATCAGAAACAAAATGGTATCAAATATACCAAATATATTTCACTTGTGTTTATTAAAAAAAAAAAATTCAATCTAAAAACAATTTATACAATGGATAAAGGCTATTTCCAAAATAAACAAACCAAAACCCAAAAAACTAATTATTAGCATTCTTAAAAATAATTAAAACATTAGAAAATCATCAAATTTTTATATCCATATAAAAAAAAAGAGCAGCCTCAAGATACTCATGATATAAATAGAACCAATCTTAGTCAAACAAAGTTGTTTGAATATGACCGCAATTAGCAAGGCAAATATCAAAAAGCTCAGCAATCCATGTGTGTTAAAATGCACAAATAAAAAAGGTCAACAAAAAAACGAAATAAACACCAATCATCAAACAATTGTAAGGAAAACTCATATACATCAGTTCAAGGCTTTTTATCTTTCTTGCTGCCTTTGGTCCCTTCTCTTTGTCACTGGTAAAGGTGAAAACAAAGAGGAAGTCAATCAACAAGCAACTTCAATAGTAAAATGCAAAGAAATTTAAAACAACTAAAAGAAAATGAGCAGAATATAAAAAACAAAATGTTATCAAATATACCATATATATTTGAACTTGTATTTATTTAAAAACAACTTTCAATCTGAAAATAATTCATAACATATAGCAACTATAAAAACATATACCAACTGATCCAGAATTACCAGAACAAAAAAGACATGATACCAAAGTTTTAGTTCATCAAGAGCAGTAATCAAACTCAGTAAGGTTTGAAACACAAGATCAAACTAATGAGACTAAAAACACAATAATTGTAAAATGACAATATTAAACCAACGTTTACAAGAAAATTAAAAAAAATACATACAAGAACTGACATAAATAAAACTCAGATCAAATATAGATCCTAGAATAGGAAATACTAATGAATTCAATCATGCAAAACAAATATGGTAACCAGCTAATAAACATATCATGTAATCCTATATCATTGAATCATATATAAAATACTAACTTCACATACAACATTTATGAAACATGCGATCTAACTATGAATTTGAGAAATAGAACTATATAGAACATATGAAAATGAAATATACAGTAGCAAAAACTCAAAACTAAAATATTATAGCAGATATACTAATCATTGCCTTGAATTAGACATAGTTTCAAAAGCAAATGATTAAAGAGTAGAGAAAGTATAAGTTATGATAGTGTTAGAAGATGCACACATGAAGAAAACAGAGTTGGAATTTACTTGGTTGGGGAGAATTAGATAAAAAATCTTCTTGGTCTTTGGCTTTAACAAAATCATGAATGTGTAGTGGGAGAGAGGTGGATGCTAGTAATCAGAAGTGGTGTATAGGTGGATGGAATTTGAAGTTACAGGTGGAAAGGGATAGATGCATTGTTAACTAAAAATGGAAGAGAGGTGGAAGGTTATGTGAAATTGGGGATTGAATTTAAAGATTTCATATTTCGTTTCTTTTTTATCTTCCCAAGGTTAAGGATTTTGTATTGATGACTTGGTATTAAGATAAGTGGACTCAGTGGGGGGGGGGAGTTGACGCCTAAATTTAAGGGGCAATACTAAAGGGACTTAGGAAAAAGTAAGGTGAAAGTTAATTTTAGCAATTAATAAAAGAGTTTTAATGAGGGATATTATTTCTCCTTATTAAAGTATACTTTTAGTAAGGGTATTTTCTTTCCCTTATTAATTTTTTTCAAACTAAAACTAGTTTTTCTTGTAATGCTCTGTCCCTTAGCTACTCGTAATAGCCCATAAGATAACTCAATATATAAAGGCTAGAAATACACTATAGGGGGATTAATAGTGTATATCACCAAATAAAAGCATTTTAGAAAAGCCTTTTAAAACCCTTTTGGTGAATAACAATTTTGCCCAATAAAACAAGTTTTACTAAAAATGTGGAATTAAAATACTTTATAAAACTTGTGAATGTAATCACTTGACAAGATTAAATGATGTCTGTAAATGATACTAATGCTATTAATTGAAATGCTCACTATATGAATAGCAATAGGTAAAGAGAGTAGGGATAGGGAAATTGGAAACACATATGATTTACACAGGTTCGGCCCAACCGGCCTACTCCTTTCCTTAAGCACACCACTTGAGATTTTCCACTATGATTTCTTCAACGGTAGAAATCAAGCGAACCAGTGTTTTTATAGCTTTAATACCAAACTTTGGCTAGTGCTTTTTATAGCTTTAGCACCAAACTCCAACCAATGTTTTTGTACCTTTAACTCCAAACTTTGGCCGGTGCTTTTAATAGCTTTAGCACCAAACTCTAACCGGTATTTTTATAGCTTTTAGACCAAACTTTGGCTGATGCTTTTTATAGCTTTAGCACCAAAATCTGACCGGTGTTTTTGTAGTTATAACACCAAACTTTGCATGGTGTTTTTATAGGTTTTACACAAACTTTGGATGATGCTTTTTATAGCTTAAGCATCAAACGTTTACAAATGTTTTTTTTCTAGATTAACAACCAAACTTTATTGAAATCACCTACAATAAAGCTCCCTCTCACAAAAATCTCTTGTGTGAATTACAATTCCCTTTCTAAATAGATTTGTAGTTGATGTACTCTTGGAATTGTTGATTAAGACTTCTTCTCTTGATTTTTCTCTTTAAAGCTCTTCGAAGACTTAGAGAAACTAATCAATTTAGCTCATATTTATGATTTGTATTTTGTCTCCACACTTATGAATGATGCATTTACTCTCTTTTTATAGGCAAATTGTGAATATCGTGTTACTCACAAGTGCTGGATGTTGTTAGAGTTTTCTTTCAATTATGTCCAAGGATGTACATGCCTCTAGAGTAGTTTGTTGGTATTTTTCCAGCCTCCTGAAGCTAGTCGTTATACAATGTATTACCTTCTAAGGTTGTTTGTTGATTTATGTTTAGGCTACTATGTCTAGTCGTTATATAATGTATAGCCTTTTGAAGATGACCATTATACAGTGTGTATAGCCTTTTGAAGATGACCATTATACAATGTGTATAGTCTTCTGAAGATGATCGTTAATACAGTGTATAGTCTTCTAAAGATGACCATTATACAGTGTGTATAGTCTTCTGAAGATGATCGTTAATACAGTGTATAGTCTTCTAAAGATGATCGTTAAATAGTGTATAGTTTTCTGAAGATGACTTGGCAGAATCTCTAAATATCTTTAATCTCCTAAAGCAATGTAGCTCTTTACTCCAAACTTCTTCTTTATAGTAGTATTGCAATGTCTTTAACATGTTATATGTCTTTATCTTCATCATGATATACTATGTAATTAATTCATTAAGATAATTGTTTGTTAATCTTAATTTAATTACCAAATTAATCATTGTTGCTTTTAACCCCTTCAATCTTCCGTCTATTGGTTGTTACCATCGAAACTTGATTCAAAAATAAGTTAATAACCCCCCCACACACACACTCTCTCTCTTATACAACAAACTCCCACTAATCCTCAACCCTTGTGTCCACTTATTCCCAATATATCTTATGTTCTTATTATATGTTCTATATCAAACAAAAATGGAGAAAAAAAAAGTATGGTTTTGCGGTTTGAATTTGGATGGAATGGAGAGGCGGAAAGGAGAAGTGAGTGCGATAATTTGAAATATGAGAGAATTGAGGTTTGGGTTGGAGACCATAAAAATGAAATTAGGAGGCATATGACAAACACAATGTCATAGCCATAAACAATTTAGAAATCCATGACATACATATACGAACGTTTGACATTTTGAAGAACAATGCAAAGCTCTAAATGGAAAACATAAAATCATACATCCATTAATAATATCACAAACCATGTCATACGGTTCATAAAAATCCAAACTCATTAGAAGGTTTCCAGCCACCACAACTAAATAGCTAACATACCATAATAATTAGAGAAAAGACAAAATCTACATCAATCTAAAGAATGGAAAGATAGATATTAACACATAATGTGATAAGAAAGGAAAAATGTGAGAAACTAAAAAAGTTGTTAACTAAAGCTTAGATTTAATAACTCCACCACCACACCATCCCTGGTCATCACATAGATGAATCAAAGGAGAAATAAAGAATAATCTGCATAAAAAAAGATATGGCCACAAAGAGTAGAGAGATTAACCAAATGATAAGATGAAGAGAAAACACTAAAAGCAATTATGAGCACGGATTTTCTGGCCTCGATGATAAAAGTCACTTAGTTACCTGTTCGAGAAGATTTCTGTAGCTACTTGATCCAAGGAATAATAATCGGATTTAAATGAGTTCAGAACCAAACCCGAAACTGACTGTAACCATGCAACTCCGAATCAACATCTGCATGGATGTTACGATAAGAATCATCCGGTTGTTGTATCAAAAGCCGTACGGTTGTTGTTGGAATAGTCGTGTGGCTGACATTACAACCATACGGCTGTTGACACAAGAGCCGTACAACTCTGATTTGGCAGTCCATGACTTTCTCTTGGAAGTGAAAATTTTGGATTTTAATGGGTATAAAAATGATAGATTAAACGAGAAGAAGAGGGGAGGAAGACTCTTTTCAAAACAGAAAGTAGTTCTGGATAAAGAGAGCTATCAAAAAGAGTAGGAAAGTAAGGAGAGAATAAAAAAAACCAAAAAACCACACCCCAAACACATAAAACCATAAACAAAAAGAGCCTAAGGACATAGCACACTGAAGACTTTGAACTTTTAGAGTCCTTTTGGTGTCTGGGAAGCTTTGCGGGTCATTTTCCAAGCTTGGTCGTATTCGGTTCAAATCTAAAGATCGAGGTCAGAAATCTCATTCAAACATATAAAGCATGCTACAAAGGTAACCTTTGAGAGCTCTTAAAGCCCATTTACAGCTTTTTGATCAAGTCTTAGTGTGTTTGGGTCTTTATTTGGTGTTTTGTTAGATTTTTAGGAAATCTGTCTATTTTTGTACCTAAGAGCCGCACAGCTATAATGACAGCCGCAGGACTATCGTTTACAGCCGTACAACTGTCATGTTAGAGCCACATGGAAAACCTAGATTTCTTCCGCTTGATTTTCTGAACTTCTACAATACCTAGATCTAAAGCCATACGACTCTCAAACTACAGCTGCACGGTTGTTGCCTAAGCCTTATAGTTCTGGTTCTTCTAGTTCGAGGTTTTCAGTCTGTTATCTCATGTAACAAAACTATGTATGAGTGTTTACTGCTTTATAACCTAGATTAAATTCCATGCAAAGTATAAAATCCCCATAAATGGGATTCAAGGTTAATCTTAGGATCAAACCGACTCACTTGGCATGTAAATAATTCACCAGTAAAACTGCTTTCAAAACCGTTTTCTCAAAAATGAACACAGAGACGTTTCAAAATGTTTTCCAGGTCTAATCGATGAGATTTGTCGAATCTCTCCAGCTACCCCTCTTAAATGCATAACTCGAACTCATTTATGATCCCATCTTATCTTGATTAAGTCCTACATGTAATCATTCATGTACTAACGTCCATTTTACATGATTAGATGTATGTTTAGGTTTTATTATTGCGTTAGATAAATTTGTGTATTCTAGGCGATTGTACCACGATTCCTTATTTCATTTATATGTATCTCGTAAGGTAGTTTATGTGATTCGGTCTGTATAATTAATTTATTTATTGCTCTCCATACCTTTCATGAACATTGTATGCTCTAAATAAAACTGACTTAGTCTTATAAAATGCTATGATTTGATTGTCGAAGCCTTTATTTTAATTAGATAACAAGTAAATGACTCGTCCGGACCTAGATCTCTGGAAGGTATACCTAGATCTCTGTACCTAAATTTCCCAATTGAGCTGAGCCAGGTGGTGACTCCTACATCTTCTTTGAGATTTCGGTCTCGAATATTGCATGAATATTGTTTTCTAAAATGAATTTCATATCATAATTATTATGCAAAGTAATACTTTACAAAAATTCCTTGGTTCGCTTCACCGTGTTAATACATGAAAACGTCATCCGCTCACAATGATGAAGACTTCATTTTATGTCTGATAAGAAAACGTACCATTTTGAATAGGTTCAGAGAGAAATCCATGATGTTTTGAAATGGAATGGAAGATAAATCTATAAAGTGGGTGTTTCAAATGGAAAGCAAAACATATAATAGTTCAATCATAATTAAGGCTCCGGTTATTTTACGGAAAATATTCTTCTGAAAAATATTTTTCTTACTTTATAGTGTTCATAACATAAAAGGAAATTAAGTCAAAGAAAAATATTTTCAAGTTAGAAGAAAATCTTTGAAAAATAAGGAAAAAAATGTTGTTAAATAAAAAGATTGAGAGAAATTGAATATTCTATCCTTTGATTAGAGTGCTCAATATATACATATTACATATGCCTAGACTAGGAAGAATAGTAATGACTAAATCCTTATAATATCTCTATATAGCTATACTAATAATTATAGTATATTATGTATAACACTCCCCCTCAAGATGGAGCATAGATGTTAATCATGCCTAGGGCATGATTAACATCTATGCTTGAGCTTGGTACAAATATAGTTGACCCAATTCCCTGATAAAGCTTTAGTAAATACATTGCTGGGGATGCCTATTCCCAAGGCATTGGTCCTTGTATTGTATCATACATTTTCTATCTTATAATGAGATTTATGTATTATACAATTTCTGTTAATAAATAAAGGCATTAATCTATTTATTATATACCTTGTGCAATATTATAAATAGAGTATATAATGGACATATCCATGTTGACAAGTTTATGCACTTGGCAGTAAGACCATGGATAGGGAAAACGATATGATCATAAAGTTATCCGTAGTCTATTCCATTCATGGGAATGAATGGAACCAAAGACTATTATAAACTTGGTTGTATAGCAATGTCTTACCGGCTATTGGACATGGATTGTCAACTAGATTTATGGGTACATGCATAGGGGCATGGTACTGGATAAGATCCACTAAACGAGAAATCCACATGGTATAGTATCACAAGTGATTCTCGTGTAGCACTTGTATGGATCCTTTGACTTGGCTATATCATGGTGTTGTATGTGAAGTGACACACATTGGTGTACAACTAAAGGGCCTATAACAAGGTGCCGAGTATGGGTAAGTTCGGGTGTGTCAGTGAACATAGCAGGGCCATGAATATGCAGAAGGGAATGTCACTCAGTAGTCCACTGAGATGATATCATTGACCACTTGATGAGTGCAACTGATAAGAGTGTGGCCACACCCAAGCAAGTTGGAACTTGTTTATGAGCATCAGTTCATTCGAGATCAAGTTAATGTCTGGACACAAAAAATTATGATTAAACCATGCCTTTGTGTTGGACACCGATATCAATGACATGGGATGTATAAGTTTAAACTACAGGGTTTCGATTTCAGTTAGACTGCTATCTCCGTCTTAATTGGGGGCTATAGTGGCTTCCTAGAGCCCACCTACAGTCTGTGGACCATGGATCTACTGCTAACATAAAGACGGACCCATAAGATCATACACATTGAACGACTGAGCTTGAACTAAACGGTTAACTGTATACTTGGAGTATATTGACTGGAGAGAGGAATTATTAATTGATTAAATTATAGATCAATTGGATTGATCAAAATAATATAATAAATTAAATTGGGTTTCTATGAATTAATTAAATTAATTAAATTAATCAATTCATTTATTTCTTGGTGGAAATATTTACATATATTGGTATATATATATTTCATTTAAGTAGGGTCTAAATTAATTTATCGAGTTAATTTAATTAGCAAATTAATTTTAATTTAAATGTAATATGTTATATTATATGGTTTAATATAATCACATGCATATAAAATTAAAATTGAACTGACATTAAATTTTAATCCATAGTAATTAATTTTAACCTAGGGTTTAATGTCCCTATAAACCCATTTAAATGAAGCAGGTTACCTTAAGTCACTAAAAAAGTCTTTGTGTTCAACCAAAACTCTCCCACTAAGAAGGAGAATTTCGGCCAAACACCATCACTTGGAGAGCTGGAATTTTTGGCCAGCCATAGAGAAACAAGGCAGAAAATTTCAGCCCCATATTTCTCTTTCTTCCGACGATCCGATGCTAGCACGGGTTCTCACTTTGAAGCCATTCATGTACGGGATTGTGGAGGAGATCAATTTTGGTTTTTGCAGCTATCTCTAAAAAAGATTCACTTAATGAGAATCCAACTTTCTCTTGTCTAATTTTGTTGTTTTGATTTTCATATCAATTGCTCCTGGGTCAGAGATTTAAGAAAAACAATGCGAGCTTCCCCTTTAATCGGTTGTTTTTCAATAAAAATCCCTACATACATATGCTAGCTGATTCCCTGTTTTGACATGTGGGGTTGAGATTATTCCATCTTTTAGGTTTTTCATTAAAAAAAGGATTACTAGCAATATAAATAGCGGCTTCATTATCATACCACAACTTCATGGGTTTTGTTTGAGCAAACCCAATCTCATCAAGTAAGTGACTTTGCCATACAAGTTCATATGTAGTTTACACCATAGCTTTGAACTGGGATTCAGAACTCAACCGTGATACCACAATTTGTTTCTTACTTTTCCACGACATAAGGTTACCTTCAACAAATACACAATAATCAGTTGTTGAATGCCTATCTGAAAGATTGCATGCATAATCGACATCTATGAAGCCTTCTACTATGTGATGATCGTGATTCTAATACAAGACACCACATCTAGGAGCACCCTTTAAGTATCTCAGAATATGAAAAATAGCATCCCGATGGGAAGTTCTCGGAGACGACATAAATTGATTAACGACACTTACTAGAAAGGCAGTATCCGGACAAGTAAGCGTCAAGTGGTTTAGTTGTCCAGCAATTTTCCTATACTTCTCAGGATTTTTAAGTAGGTCACCATCTTTAGTCTTCAACTTCACATTCGGTAAGCAAATTCCCTTACGACTGTGAGAAACTTCAATTCCCAGGAAGTATTTCATTGGTCCAAAGTCCTTCATCTGAAAACTAGTCCTAAGGAATGCTTTTAACTTCTTGATTCTAGTTTCATCACTTCCAGTTTTCACAATATCATCCACATAAACAACTAGTAGAGTGCACCCAGAACTAGATGATGTAAAGAACATTAAATTATCATGTGCACTTCTTTGTAAGCCAAATTCAATCACCACTTTATTGAATTTCTCAAACCATACACGAGGAGATTTCATTAAGCCATACAATGACTTTCTTAGCTTGCATACTTTCTCGAACTCCCAATGAGCAACAAACCTTGGTGGTTGCTCCATATAAACCTCTTCTTGTAAATCTCCATATAAAAAGCATTCTTAACATCAAGTTAATTAAGTGTCCAATTGTAAGTAGCAGCTAGAGAAAACTATTGGAAATGCCCTAGTCCCGAGGCATTGGTCCTTGTGTTTGTATAATACATTTGTACATTAACGTGAACTTCATGTATTATACAATTTGTGTCAATAGATAAAGGCATTAATCTATTTATTATATGTCTTGTGCTATATTTTAAATAGAGTATCCAATGGACATATCCATATCCATGTTATCAAGTGTCATGCACTTAGTAGTAAGACTATAGATAGGGAAAACGATATGGCGATAAAGTCATCCGTAGTCTGTTCCAATCATGGGAATGAATGGAACTAAAGATTATCATTAGCCTGATTGTATGGCGGTGTCTTACCCGATCATAGAATAAGGGATGTCAACCAGGTTAATGGGTACATGCAAAAAGGGTATGGTACTGGATCGATCCACTTAACGGAAATCTACATGGTATAGTATCACAAATGATTCTCGTGTAGTACTTGTATAAGTCCTTTGACCGGACCATATGATGGTGCTGCATATGAAGTGGCACACTTTGGTGTACGCCTAACGGGCCTGTAAAAGGGTGCCAAGTAAGGGTACGTTCGGGTGTGTCAGTGAGAATGGTGGTTCTATGGATATGTAGAAAGGAATGCACTTAGTAATTTACTGAGACGATATCACTGGCCTCTTGATGAATGTTACTGATAAGAGTGTGACCACACCCAAACAAGATTGGATCTTGTTTGTGAGCATCAGTTCATTCGGGATCAAGTAAATGTCCGGACATATATAGAGGGTGATCAACCATGCCTCTGTGTTGGACACCGATATCAGTGACATGGGATGTACAAGTTCAAACTACAGGGTTACGGTGACAGTTTGACTGCTATCTCCGTCTTAATTGGGGGCTGCAGTGGCTTGCTAGAGCCCGCCTGTAGTCTATGGGCCTTGGGCCACTGCCAACATAAAGACGAGCCCATCGGATCGTAGACATTAAACGTCTGGAGTTTAACTAGTCGGATTAAGTGTGTGCTTGGAGTATACACGTTTGAAGAGAGGGAGATTTATTAATTATATTATATAGATTAATTGGATTGATCAAAATAATATAAGTAATATTTATTTCGGCATTCTCTTAATTAATTCAATGAATTAATTTATGAGATTATTTCCTAGATGGAAATATTATTACATGTATAGGTTTACATGTGTCTCATTTTATGTATGTCTAATTTAATCCATTGATTAAATTAATAGGTCAAATGAATTTTAATTTAAATGGATGTAATATATTATATGGTATAATATATTTGCATACATGTTAAATCAAAGTTGCATTTGAATTTAATTATATCAATGGAATTAAAATTGGGCTTGGGCTTAAAAATGAAAAGCCCACATAATGTGAGATTGTGATGGCCAAAATTTTGGCAAGGAAGGGAATGAATTGTGAGTCATTTTGGGAAAAAAATGATGAGGACAATTCTTATGGACAAGAATTTAAATGGTGAGTCATTGTTTGACTTAGGAGTAGCCAACTTGGACTTTGCTACTTTGAGCTTATCTCTTCTTTTTTCTTGGTGAAAAATAAAAGAAATGGGCTGCCATTTTTTTGGTTGTTGGCCGTAGATATGGATGAGTATTGTGAGTCACCATTTGGACCAAAGGAAGCAAAGTTGGACTTTGCCTCCTTTGGACCAATAAGAAGATGGTGACTTATAGTTGGTGTAAGAAGGGATTTTACCACCTTATGCTCATCCATTTGATTTTTCTTTTAAAGAAAAAAGTTAAGGGAAAAGTTACAGCAACAACTATGATTCTTGGCCGTGCATTATTCTTTGTTTTGGGTAGAAAAGAATTTGCCCAATTTTGAATAATGGATTGTTTCTTTTGGAAAGAAACTTGGGTGCTTACTTGAGAGAGATGGCTTATTTCTTTTGGAATCCATAAGTCTTAAGTGTGCCGCCCCTCTCTCCCTCTCTTCTTGATTCGTAAGAGTCGCTAGCACGGGTTTCGGTCCGAGAGCCGTTCGTGTACGCATCGGTGGAGGAAATCTACACTTGATTTCTGCAGTCCACATCCGTTTCTTATAGAGATTTGTGGTAAGTTTTCGAACGTTCTCTTTATGCTTTAAGTTTTTTATTTCCACATCTTAAGCTCCTGGGACCGGATTAGAGGAAATCGAAGCGTATTTTCGCTTTTATCGGTCGGTTTCCCATGACGAATCCCAACAAAAACAATAGTCAAATAGAGAAAAATTTTGCCACCGAAGAAAAGGTCTTTGAATAGTCCACCCCATACGTCTGAGCATAACCCTTATCAACCAAACAAGCTTTCAAAGAGCAATAAAACCATCAGGATTCATTTTAAAGTAAAACACCTACTTACATCCGATTTCTCATTTATGCGAAGGATAAGATACAAAATCCCAAGTATGAATTTGCTCTAAAGCCATTAATTTTTCTTTCATTGCAGCTTGCCAACCATCATGAGCTAATGCTTCAACAAGAGATTTAGGAATAGTAACAGAATCTAAGGAAGCCACAAAAGACTTGGTGGAGGGGGATAAAGCATGGTAGGACACAAAGGAAGAAACATAATGAGTACATGTGCTTTTACCTTTAAGAAGAGTAATTGGAAGGTTAAGACTTTGATCAAGTGATGGTAACGATTCGGGGAGACAAAACCACTTGTTCAATGTTAAGAGTTGGAGAAACCACCTGTGTGCTGACCATATAATGAAGAAACTCATCTTCTGAATCATAAGAGAAAGATGAAGACAAAATAGGACCACAAAAGGTGTATTCTCGAAAAAGGTAACATCAGCAGATACCAGATAATGGCCCAAGGAGGGAGAGTAACAATAATAACCCTTTTGCTTACGAGAATATCCTAAAAAGACACACTTAAGAGCTTTAGGATCGAGTTTGGAAACTTGAGGTCGCATATCCTGAACAACGCAAGTACACCCAAACACTCTAAGGGCAAGCAGGAATAACTCTTGTGATAGAAAGAGGAGAGAATAAGGTATCTAACCTTTAAGAATAGAAGATGGCTTATGATTAATCAAGAAACATGCAGTAAAGACAATATTAACCCAAAAATCTTTTAGAACTTGCATTTAGAACATAAGAGCTCTAAAAACTTTTAATAATGATGATTCTTTCTCTCAGGCACGTTATTTTGTTATGGAGTGACAATACAAGAAGATTGATGAATAACACTATTTTGGGAGAAATATGTATTAAAAGAGGATGGAAGATATTCTTTAGCATTACCACTGTGTAAGATGCACACATGTTTATTACAATGAGTCCGTATTTCAGAATGAAAAGCACAAAAGATGGAAAATAATTCTGAATAATTTTTCGTAGGATATAGCCAAGTTACCCGAGAATATTCATCAACAAAAGTCACGAAATAATAGAAACCTGATTTGGACAGAATAGGACAAGGGCCCCATATATCAGAATAAACCAAGTAAAATGGAACATCAACTTGTTTATTTATCTATGGAGGATAAGAGACTCTATGGTGTTTTGCCAATTGACACGATTCATATTCTAACTTAGACTCATTTTGAAGAATAAGAAAAAGTTTTTGTAACACCCTAAAAGAAGGATGACCAAAATGACAATAAAGTTGAAAAAGTGAAGGAGACGTACTAGAACATACCATTGGCGTGGACACAAGAGTAGAATCAAGGATGTATAATCCATCTTTTATTGTCTCCTGCCAATAACCTACTTCATCTTATGATCCTAAAAAATACAATGCTTACGGAGAAAAGGACACAACAATTTAAGTCTTTAGTAAGCTTAGTAATAGATAATAAATTAAGTGAAAACCGAGACACACATAAGACGGAGTTTAATTTCATAGACTCAATTGGATACACTATTTAGCAACCAATTATTGAAGCACTAGAGCCATTAGCTATAGTAACATAAGGGAAGGTAGGTGATGATTTAAAATTTGAAAAAAATACTCAGATTGTCAGTCATATGATCAGTGGCACTTGAGTCAATCACCTAACAACGGGAGGACATGGACACATAAGTAGTAGAATTACCACTATTAGCTAATGTCGATGTGACATAAAATGCAACAAATCTCCTTATCTCTATCTTCACCCATTAAAGGAACCAAAACACTCAATAATAATCCAAACAAAAACTAAATTAAAAGGACAAGAGGAAGAGCCAACCTCAAAGCAGGAAAACACAATACAAGAAATCTACCTAACTACAATCACAAGCAAAGAAACAAAATCAGCAGACTGACTGGACAGACAAGCTGAAAATAGAAAGACGAAGTCACCGTAGAAAGATGGCCAGAAGAGGAGGCCGTAAATGCTCTGACGCACCGGCGCGTGGCCAAAGCGTCTAAAACAGCATTGGCACCTATGACTCATGCGTGAGGAAGCCGATCACTGAATTTTAGGGGCAAAATGATCGGCATCTGTTCTTTTTAATAGAGGGGACAGTGAGACAACAAAATGTTATTGTATACCTTAGTCCCTGTATTATGTAACCGGATGATTTGTCATAATAAAAGGCATAATCTTGTTTGTTATATTTCTTGTGCAATTTAATAACTAAAGAGAATCCATTAACTGTGGTTTTACTCATGTATGTCGTTAATGTTCTCCGAGTAGTAAGGCCATAAGTAGGGAATGAACACCAGTTATAAAGCTATCTCTAGTCTATTAAAGTCATGGGAATGATTTTATCAAAAGACTAACACGTGTCTTGATTTTATGGTTGTCTTACCAACTATTAGACATGGAATGTCAATCAAGAACATAGGTACATGTTAGGTTATATGAACTGGATCGAACCGCTCTGAGAACACCATATGGTTTTTATGTCATAAGTGGTTCTCTAGTAGTACTTATATCAGATCCTTTGACCTAATATATCTACAGACCTTGGTGCTAGCTCACATACTTTAACATATGCCTAATGGGCCTTTAACAGGGTACCAAGTATGGGTATGTCAGTGAACATGCTAGGGATGTGAGTAATGTGATGAGACTTGCCTCTCTCTTAATTGAGAGTAGATATCACTGACCACTTGATAAGTGAGATTGAGAAGAGTATGACCATGTCGAAGTAAGGTAATTACTAGGTGATTAGTTGCTTGTGTTTTTCATTCTACTCGGAATTAAGGAATGTCCTTGCAGCTTAAGAGGGTGACATTGCCATGCCTCTTCCAGGACACCAATATCATTGGTATGGGATGTATAAGTTTACTACAAGGTTTATCTCTCCAATGAATTGATGTTTTCATCTTATTTGGGTAGCTATAATAGTTTGCTAAAACCCACTTATAGCTTGTGGGCCTAAAGGCTTTTTGGCCCACTGCCAACATAGGATGAACCTACAGGATCGTACACAAAGGATGTCTGATTGAGTTAGTCAAGGACTATTAATATATGTATAGATTACATATTTAATTTGATTTGAGCTATCGGGTTAATGGGCTTTATGGTTAAAGCCCAATGATAGAAACCCTGTGAAACTATATTTTATTTTAATCTATTAATTTATTACCGTATGGTAAATAAATTAAAGAATAAAAATAAGTCCAAGTTAAATAAGGCTATTCAATTATCTGCTAAATAGTGTTGGCATTAAAAATGATTATTATTTTGATTTATCTATATTTTTAGTTAAGGATTTTGAGATTAAAAAATTCGTAATTAAGAAATAAAAAAATAGATAAAATAAAACCAAAACCTATTCTAATTTTACTCACTAATTTGTCTCCTCTTTCCTAAATACTGCCTACATTTCTTCGACCAAGAAAATCCTAATTAAGGATTCAGCCATTTCAAATTAATTGGCAAGGATATTCGCCCATGTTTTAGTATTGATTGAAAAAGGAAATTTCGGCCATAACAATAATTGGTAAAGAAATTTCGGCAAAAGTGGTTTTTGGGCGGTGTTAGCACACACACTCAATTTGTAGGCTTCTGTGTGTGTGAGGGTAGAAATTCTAAGCGTATTAGCAAAGATTTATATTCATTCTATTACGGGAATAGCAAATGTATGAATTTATCAGTTGTCTAGTAGAGTCTGTTTGATTTTATTTAATAGTTTAAGCAATTTGGTTTTGTCACGGGTTCTAAGTATATATCGATTCGCTTCCGCTACAGTAACATTTTTCGTTTACACCGAGATAAATCCCAACACAAAAGGTCTCCAAAAGGGTATTTAACAAAACTCTAAACTCAGCTCAAAGAAAGAAAAAACTTACGGAAGCCCAAAGTCCTTAGGCTCTGATACCATGTTATCAGACAAAGATATTGAGAGAAATTGCATATTCCATTCTTTGATTAGAGTGCTCAATATATACACATTATATATGCCTAGATTAGGAAGTATAGTAATGACTAAATCCCTGTAATATATCGATACAGCTATATTAATAATTATAGTATATTATGTACAGACTATAACAAATCAACTTCCTATTTTGCACATGAGAAGTTATTTTTTGGAAAAAAAAGGAAACACAAATTAATATTAATTTGCCTCTACTTACTATAATTCTTTTATTGCTATATCCTTATTTCACAGATTTCGATATTACATGTCAAACAAAGAAAAATATTAAATTTTTTCTTTGAAAAAAAGAATTTTTTACAAGGGAAATTATTTTCCATGAAATCAATAGACTTAAACCAATCTGGTCAGGTTGCTGAGGCTCGCCAAAATAAATATTTATAGTGTTGATTTCTCTATCGGACTACATTTTGATTTGAAGTAATGGTGAGACCAAGTCAAATCCTAAGATAACTATCAATTTCCTAATTTCAAGTTACAATCAAAGTAAAAAGGGGGGTTTTGAATTTGGAAAACTAACTAATAAAATAAATACTGATTTCTAAAAGTAAAAATTCTGATTCAATAGATTGATTCATTTGGTTGTCTTTGATAATAGGTTTCAAGAGATAAACAATTTACTAAATCAAATCATTGATCAAAGAAGGTTTGAAAGGCATAACCATCTTTTACTTTACCTTGTTCAATTAATTTAAATGGCACACCAAAATTAAATCTAGTCATTGAGAAAAAGGGAATGAAGCATCTCCAATTCCTCAATTCACTGCATTAAGTTTAAGAAAGTTTATCAAACCAATTTTTACTAAAAGAAATACATCGATAAACAATAAAACTTGACTAAGCTTTACTCTTAATCAATGGTAAGCAAAACTCGGTTGCTCAAGACTTATTTGTACTATATAGAGTAATTTACTTAAGATGATTACGGATTAACAATAAACACTTAGCGAATAGAAGATTGAAAATGATTCAAAAATCATTTGGTGAAGTGCAAAAGAAAGTTTAGAAATTGATTTAATAAAAAGAAAATGAAATACAAGAAACCTCACAACTTTAACCAAACTATTCTCACTCATGAATTAGAAAATAAAACGAACACAATAACTAAGGATCAAGGAGCATTGAAATTTTGGTGTGGTGATTAGTTGGTTAGATGGATTGGTGAGAGGAAGCGACCATTTATAGGAACACATCAATGAAGAAAAGCCAAATTCTTCCAATCTCTTCTTCAATCAAGCTAAACATGTTAAAATATGTTTCTCAAGTCTTCTCCAATCAAGCTTAAGTCTCATATTATAAGTCTTCATTTAAAACTTTCCTTTCAAGTCTATTCTTAAAGTCTTTCCTTCAATTAAGATGGAAATGACTGATATTTGAATGTGCAACTAGGTGTGCTCACGCTTAAGCAAAATTTGCTTCTGTTTCCAAAATGTTCCAATAAACTCCAAAATTCTATTGTGCCACCAATCATCATAAATTTACTCCTAATCCAAATATGAAATAAAATCAATATGTAATCACAAATATTACCACAGAAAGAAAATTAGATTCAAAATATAATGAATAATTTGATCCTATCACAACCAACAAGTAAATTGAAAAACACGCGAAAACCTATTACAAATCAACAGAAAACGAAAAAACCCCTCAAGGCTTTAAAGCCCCGATCGTTTTGCTCTGGGCCATTTAAAAAAATGAAGGAGACTAGTTCTTTGGGGGGGGGGGGGGGGGGGTACAACTCCCTTAAAATCTGGTAAAATTGTAGGGGCAGTCGCCTTGGGGTGTTTCCCGGTGGTCGGGGAGGCACGAGCCCTCCAAAATCCCCCATCTCTCCACTTCTGTTTATGTATACAACTTATGAAACTAACTCATTACTTTTTCTTTCTTTTTTTTTTTTTTTTTGGTGTAAGAACTGACTGATTACTTGAGTGTGTTATTGCTTATTAACTTAAAATAGAAGATATTAGAGATATCTAATTTCCTTTTTTTATGCTCATCTAAAACAATATGTAAATTTGGAAGGCATACAAGAAATTGACTGTTTGCATATGATATCTTATGACTACCATTTGCATATGTGGTATATTATCTCTATCTGTATTCACTCTAACAAATATTAGATTTAATAGCAATATCCAAAAGTTGCTGCCAAAAAGCACATTTAACAACACAATTATATCAATTTTTGTTACATGTTGCTACTACAAAGTTGTAATCGTAAGTATGAGCAACAAAAATTGAAATAATTTACTGTTAAATGTGTTTTTTGCCAACAACTTTTAGATATTACTGTTAATAAACCTTTTGGTAGCAAAATTTATTTACTGTAAATATTCTTACTACTAAATCTTACAATTCTTGTAATGATTTAAGGTTACTTTTGTCTCATACTTGTGGAAAAATTTTGTAAATTGATTTAAAGATGAAATTTCCCATTCTTGAGTGTAGTGTGGTGGTTGAAACAATTTCATTGCATATGATATATTATATTATCTTCATCTGATTTTGTTTTCAATATCTTAGGAAAATAAAAATAAACCCTTTTTCATTTATTGAAACATAACATATTAAATATGATATATTTTTAAACACATATTCAATTATAGTTAGGGTTGTCAATTGGGACATAGGGCCCATCCAAATGGGGATGGCGGAGACGGAGATTCTCTGTTTAGGATCCTTGCGGGGTGGGGATGGGGACAAACTTGTCCCCGAATTCTGAATGAAAGACATGGATGGGATTACCTCTCCTCGTCTCACGAGCCTCCGTCCCCTTCTCCATTTAGTTTCCGCGTGAATCCCCTTCAAATATAAATTATATTTATTATTTTATAGTTATTAAATTTTTGAATATTAGTAAAAGCAAAAATAAAAGTCTAAAACTAGGATTTTCTTTTCTCATACTCAGCTTCTTCACACTTTCAAAGTTTCACTCATCTCTTTACTCACTACTCTCTTCGCCGCTCCTTTCGCCGTGGCGTCAAGCCCTCTTTATGGCTAGACCACCGCCACGGCATCAACCCTTATCTTTGTTGGTAATTTTTCTTTGTCTTTTTTATGTGATTTGAATGTTGAATTCGATTCTTGCCCTATCCTTTTCTTTTTCTATTCAATAATTATGTATTAGATTTTCCTTGTTATTCACCATTGAATGCACTGAGAGAAGTAGCTATGAGGAAGAAACTAGAGAAAGCATTCGAATAATGAGTTGTTTCCTTTGTTTGATTTCTACTAAAAATGATTCTTTAGTAGTATTTAAGTATTCTGAATTTTACATTGCTAATTGCTTATTTGATAGGTCTCAACTGGGAATTTGGCATGAAAATAAAGACTGAAATTGTAGAAAGGGTTCAAAGTGATAGGAATATGTGTATATTAGGAATTAATACTATTGTACAAAGGACACTCTTGTAAATTCCTCACATGTACTAGGGTATAAATACCGAATGTAAATCAATCTAATGCAGGGTTTCACATCATTCTCACATGGTATCAGAGCTTCAAGGCCTCCTAGCCAAAAATCCCTAGACCTAGCCGTCCCCCTCAATTGTTCCAGCCGTCTTTCTTGTTCTTCCTTCTTGTTTCAGCCAGCCGTCCTTTTTCTTTTCTTCAAACCCTAATCGGCATTCATTGCAACCATTAGCGCCCCTCTTGATTCATTGTTTCTGTTGGAGATGCGTCTCTCTCCCTTGCAGCCGCTCTTCTTCCATCGTTAGCCACACAGCTGCCAACTAAGTTAACCAGCTCCAATTTCTTGTTATGGAAGACACAAATTCTTCCAATGATTAAAGGGAGTAGCCTTGACGGACATCTTGATGGGAGCGACCCTTCTCCAATCGAATTTCTTGACAATGGCGCCAAGAATCCAGCCTATACATTATGGCATCGCAGAGATCAACAGGTACTTTGTTGGATTCTTAATTCTATTTCCGACTCAATTTTGCCTCAATTGGTTGGTGTAACTGCGGCTAGGGCAGCTTGGGAAAAATTGAATGTTTCATATGCATCCGGGTCTCGGTCTCAAATACGGGAATTACGTAGTCGTTTACATAGCTTAAGACAAGGGAATGATGAAATTGTTGTGTATTTACAGCGTGCTAAGAGTATTTTTGATTCGTTGTTGGCTTTGGGTAGTAATATTCGTGAAGAAGATTTAGTTGAATCTATTATTGAGGGATTAAATGACAATTATGATGCATTTGTGAGGGCTGTTGAAATAAATATGGAGTCCGTTTTATTCGATGATTTGTATGGAATGCTGTTGACAGAAGAAAGAAAATTAAATTGTAGAGTTAATCAGGAAAATTCAGTCCCGTCTGCACACTTGACGGTGAGGCAGCAAGGTAACGCTGCAGGTGGCTTTTCCGGGCAGAATTCCGGGTTTCATGGCGCTGGTAGGGGGTGCGGATTTGGCCGTGGAGGCCGTGGTCATGGGAGACAGCAGCAGCAGTTTGGTTTCAGTCAGAATAATGGTTTCAGTCAGAATAATCGCAGCAATGTTTATCAAAATGGGAACTCTTTTTCACATGGTAATTTTTCAGCTTCAGTTGGGTTTGATGTTACAACAGTGGTGTGCCATAATTGCAAGGGGAATGGCCATTATGCACGCCAATGTCCTTCACCAAGATTAAATACTCTGCAAAACCGAAATCCCCAAACCAACCATACTACCCTAGCACCTCACTCATCCGCCTCTCAACCTTGGATCATGGACACCGGTGCCACTCATCATCTCACATCTGATATGGGAAACCTCGCACTTCATTCCGATTACACCGGACCGGAGGAAGTTCTTTTGGGTAATGGCTCTAAACTTCAAATTTCTCATACTGGTCAATCTCTTTTTCATACTTCTGATAGGCCTTTGCAACTCTCTAATATTTTGCATGTTCCACAATCTAATTCTAATCTTATATCTGTTTCAGCTCTTACTAATCATAATGACGTTTTTGTGGAATTCTTTAACAATTGTTTTGTTGTGAAGGACCTGAAATCCAGGAAAATAATCTATCAGGGCCGAATAAAAGGGGCCTATACACTGTTCCAGAAATTTCAGCCTCGTCGCCCCGGATTCATCTCACGTCTCTCTCCACCTGGCATGCCCGCCTTGGACATGCTGCATTGCCCATTGTCCACAGTGTTCTTCATCAACATGCCCTTCCAGTATCGAGTAACTTGGAGTCATTTTGTTGTCCTAGTTGTTCTGTTAGCAAGAGTCATAAACTTCCTTTTGTTGAGTCTAGTTTTCAGGCCAAGCGGCCTTTGGAACTTATTTGTTCGGATCTTTGGGGTCCTTCCCCTGTTAATTCTTTTGATAATTTTCATACTATATATTATTCTATGATCACTATAGTAAGTTTTGTTGGATTTATTTTCTGAAATATAATTCTGAAGCTCTTTCTGCATTTATTAAATTTCGGTCTTTGGTGGAAAAACAATTTGAATGTTCTATTAAATTTTTTCAATCAGATTGGGGTGGGGAATTTCAGCCCATCTCTTCATACTTGTCTCAGCATGGTATACAGCATCGTGTGTCCTGTCCGCACACCCCTGAACAGAATGGGTGTGCGGAGAGGAAACATCGCCACATAGTAGAAACGGGTCTTGCTCTCTTATCACATGCCAAATTGGACAAATCTCTCTGGACCTTTGCCTTTGACACTGCTGTAGATTTAATTAATCACATGCCCACTAAATTGCTCAATTTTCAGTCTCCATTTGAGAAATTGTTGTTGTGTCCACCTGATTATTCTTTTCTTCGTGCATTTGGTTGTCTATGTTATCCATGGCTTCGTCCGTATTCTACTTCTAAACTTGATTTTCGCTCTCGTCCTTGTATCTTTGTTGGTTATAGCCATTTACACAAAGGTTATCATTGTTTGGATGTTTCCTCTGGTAAAACTTTTATCTCACGCCATGTTATTTTTGATGAACAGGTTTTCCCATATTCAGAGATGACTCGGCACCATGATTCCTTGGCAACCACCTCCATCACCAATCCAATCCTTCTCCTACCACCTGTGTCCGATGCCCCCGTGTTGTCCCAACCAAGTCCAGCTAGCCACCAGCCCTCCAACACTTCCAGCCCGCCCACACGACCCCACCCGCTTAACCCAACCGACCCGCCCATCAGCGCCACACTCCCCACCAACCCGCCCCAACCTGACCCGCCTTCCATTACCCAAACCAACCCGCACCAACCTGACCCGTCACATACGCCCACACCCACCTCGCCCAACCCGTCCTCCACTGAACCAACCTGCCAACCACCAGCCCCACCCAGCCCTTGCAACGACTCCACCCTTTCTTCCCCCAATGGCATTCCTCTTGTTGTGGACCTCACTAATTTTTCTACAGCAGTAGCAAACCCTCCTCCGCCCCCACGTGTGCCTCCTTTGACTCGCATGGTCACACGTTCCCAAACCGGGAACTCAAGACCAAGAGCTTTGCACACCCAACTTCAGGAGGCGGACCCTACAACTTATTCTGAAGCTGCTAAACATGCACACTGGAGGACCGCTATGGCAGATGAATATAATGCCTTAATTGGGAATGGTACGTGGGAATTAGTGGTTGCGCCTCCAAATGCTAATGTGATAGGGTGCAAATGGGTTTTCAGAACTAAGCGGAAAGCTGATGGCTCGGTTGACAGATATAAGGCTAGGTTGGTTGCTAAGGGCTACCATCAACGCCCCGGTATGGATTTCACCGACACATTCAGCCTCGTTGTCAAGCCTACCACAATTCGACTTCTTCTTGCCATTGCTGTGTCTCTCTCTTGGCAAGTGTTACATCTTGATGTCTCCAATGCCTTTCTTCATGGTGATCTCGAGGAACAGGTTTTTATGCAGCAACCCACAGGTTTTGTTGACCCAACTCGTCCATCTCATGTGTGTGCTCTTCGTAAGTCTCTTTATGGTCTAAAACAATCTCCCCGAATGTGGCATAAGCGGCTTACTTTGGCATTGATTCAGTTTGGCTTTCGGTGCTCCAAGGCTGATATCTCTCTGTATGTTTATCGTTTTGGTTCTGCAGTGATCTTTTGCCTTATCTATGTTGATGACTTATTGTTGCTTGGTGATGATACTGGCTTACTTCAGTCATTGATTACTTTCTTGCAAAGTCAGTTTGCTATTAAGAATTTGGGACGGGCTCAATATTTTTTGGGTCTTGAGTTGCAATGGGAGAATAAATTATTGTATGTGAATCAACAGAAGTATATCAAAGACTTGCTGCTCAAATCGGATATGGCTAGTTGCAAACCGATTAATACTCCTGCATGTGTTTCTACTAAGCTCTCGGCCACTGAGGGGGATGCACTGATAGATGGATCACTTTATCGCAGTATTGTGGGAGGACTTCAGTACTTAACTGTTATGAGACCAGACATTGCCTTTGCAGTTCATAAGGTTGCTCAGTATATGCATGCTCCCACTGACATCCACTGGCAAGTAGTCAAGCGCATCTTGCGCTATCTTCAGGCTACAGCTACGCATGGTTTGGTATTCCGTCAAAGTTCCATATCTCGGCTTCATGGGTTCTCTGATTCTGATTGGGGTGGTGACTCGGATGATCGTCGATCCACCACAGGTTTTGCTATTTTTCTTGGTGCAAACTTGATTTCATGGGTATCTAGGAAACAACGCACAGTTTCTCACTCTTCCACGGAGGCCGAATATCGTGCCTTGGCTACTACCACTTCTGAGCTCTCTTGGATCACGATGCTTCTATCTGATATTGGTTTTTCGCTAGCCAGTTCCCCCACGCTTTGGTGTGACAATCTTAGCGCTACCTACCTCACTGCTAATCCCATTTTTAATTCTCGGACAAAGCACCTGGAGATTGATTTTCACTTTGTACGTGAGCGGGTAGCCTCCAAGTCTCTCTATGTTCGTTATCTTCCCACAGAGTCCCAGCTTGCTGACCTTCTCACTAAGGCGTTGCCCAAGCCACGTTTTCTTTCCTTGCGCGACAAGTTGAGCATTGGTTCTCCCCCTGCTCAACTTGCGGGGGTGTGATAGGAATATGTGTATATTAGGAATTAATATTATTGTACAAAGGACACTCTTGTAAATTCCTCACATGTACTAGGGTATAAATACCCAATGTAAATCAATCTAATGCAGGGTTTCACATCATTCTCACACAAAGGAGCAACAGTCAATGTAGAAATAAAGACTGAAATTGTATGAAAATGAAGACTTGAAATTGTAGAATCTTTTTTTTTTTTAAATGTAGAATCTTGTTGTTGATGTTGTCATTTATTGAAAAATTATTTTAACGAGGATCGGACATGAGAGACAGGATTATCCCTGTTTGCTAAATGGGGATGGAGACATGGATCCCTACCTAATCAAGGAACAAAGATAGGGTTGTCAATCCCGCTCTGTCCCGGTTTTACATCCCTAATTATAGTACTACAAGAACAAATATCAAAAGAAAAAACAATCACAACTCATTAATTAATATATGTAAAGTTTAAACAAAAAATTAATCACTATGTGCATTGCATTGCACGGGTATACGATAATTAGTTAATCTTTAATATCCTTAAACATTTGCAACTTCTTCTAAGTGCTGTCTTGCAGAGTCCTTCAACCTTTGAACAGTCTTTTGAACCTACATAAGCACCAACATTTTTTCAATAAATAAATAAAAAACTAAAAATAACAATATAATCCAATCCAATGGAATAATTATGATAAAAAAATTGTAATAGTAAATTTACCTCAGAATCCCAATTAGTTTTTGCAGTAAGAAAAATTAGAGTTATTGTCTGGGAAAAAACTCCTATAATAATTCCCCACCAAATTCCCTAAAAATAATTAAAAAGGTATATTAATTTCATAAAAAAGAAAAAAAATATAAATAGGAGTGAAAAATGATGAGGAAGAGGAATATGAACTTACTGCGACTCCTAAATTGGTTTTAAAACCAAGCACACATCCAATGGGAAGACCTATTATATAGTATGTTGTTAAATTTACATAAGCTACAACTGCTTGCCATCCACTCCCAATAGCCACACCTGTCATTTCAAACTATTATTATTATAAACGTGTATGAAGAAAGAGCAGGATAGAAGAAAGAAAACGGGGAAAAAGAGGAAGGACAAAATCGGAAAATCAACTTTGAGGGGTAACATTGTCGAAATCGGTGGCTAAATATGCCAATTGGAACAAATCCTTCTGCAGTTTTAATATATAGTATTGATTATTGTTGTTGTTGGAGACATTCTACAATGCTTCCGGATCGGACTGGTCCGGGACCATTGGATGAGCACCACACTAGCGTACTTGTTGACATGACGTTAATCTAACGGTCCCGACCCAGTCCGGTCCGGGATCAAATTAGAAATTTGTTGTTGTTATTATTGTTGTTGTTGGAACTAAAGACCTTTTTGCCTTGCTCTTTTGCCCCCCAATCTACTGACATTTCTTTTCTTTTTTTTTCCCTTGTACTATTAAAAAAAAGCTCTAAAATAACCCTTAATAAGCATATTCTGTAAACAAAATTGTCAATGGAATACGATAAAATGTGCTTATTAAGAGTCATTTTCTTTAGCGTTTTTACACACCCACGAGAGGTAAATGGGTGACAACCATACTACGGGGGCGAAAAACTAAAATTATGATAGTACAGAGGTAAAAAGGTCATTAATTCGTTGTTGTTATCGCTGCTGCTGATATTTTTCTTTGTAATGCCGAAGTAGTGTGGCTAATTATTTTATCACATTAAGTCCCTGATTAAAAGACTAACACGTGTCTTGATTTTATGGTTGTGTCTTACCAACTATTAGACATGGAATGTCAATCAAGAACATGGGTACATGTTAGGTTATATGAACTGGATCGAACCGCTATGAGAACACCACATGGTTTTTATGTCATAAGTGGTTCTCTAGTAGTACTTATATCAGATCCTTTGACCTAATATATCTACAGACCTTAGTGCTAGCTCACATACATTAACATATGCCTAATGGGCCTTTAACAGGGTACCAAGTATGGGTATGTCAGTGAACATGCTAGGGATGTGAGTAATGTGATGAGACTTGCCTCTCTCTTAATTGAGAGTAGATATCATTGACCACTTGATAAGTGAGATTGAGAAGAGTATGACCATGTCCAAGTAAGGTAATCACTAGGTGATTAGTTGCTTGTGTTTTTCATTCTAGTCGGAATTAAGGAATATCCTTGTAGCTGAAGAGGGTGACATTGCCATGCCTCTTGCAAGACACCAATATCATTGGTATGGGATGTATAAGTTTACTACAAGGTTGATCTCTTCAATGAATTGATGTTTTCATCTTATTTTGGTAGCTATAACGGTTTGCTAAAACTCACTTATAGCTTGTGGGCCTAAAGGCTTTTTGGCCCACTGTCAACATAGGATGAACCTACAGGATCGTACATAAAGGATGTCTGATTGAGTTAGTCAAGGACTATTAATATATGTATAGATTACATATTTAATTTGATTTGAGCTATCGGGTAAATGGGCTTTATGGTTAAAGCCCAATGATAGAAACCCTGTGAAACTATACTTTATTTTAATCTATTAATTTATTACCGTATGGTAAATAAATTAAAGAATAAAAATAAGTCCAAATTAAATAAGGCTATTCAATTATCTGCTAAATAGTGTTGGCATTAAAAATGATTATTATTTTGATTTATCTATATTTTTAGTTAAGGATTTTGAGATTAAAAAATTCTTAATTAAGAAATAAAAAATAGATAAAATAAAACCAAAACCTATTCTAATTTTACTCACTAATTAGTCTCCTCTTTCCTAAATATTGCCTACATTTCTTCGGCCAAGAAAATCCTAATTAAGGATTCAGCCAATTCAAATTAATTGGCAAGGATATTCGGCCATGTTTTAGTATTGATTGAAAAAGGAAATTTCGGCCATAACAATAATTGGGAAAGAAATTTCGGCAAAAGTGGTTTTTGGGCGGTGTTAGCTCACACACTCAATCTGTACTGTGTGTGTGAGGGTAGAAATTCTAAGCGTATTAGCAAAGATTTATATTCATTCTATTGCGTGAATTGCAAATGTATGAATTTATCAGCTGTCTAGTAGTGTCTGTTTGATTTTATTTAATAGTCTAAGCAATTCGGTTCTGTCACGGGTTCTAAGTGTATATTAATTCGCTTCTGCTGCAGTAACATTTTTCGTTTACACCGAGATGAATCCCAACACAAAAGGTCTCCAAAAGGGTATTTAACAAAACTGTAAACTCAACTCAGAGAAAGAAAAAACTTACAGAAGCCCAAAGTCCTTAGGCTCTGATACCATGTTATCAGACAAAGATATTGAGAGAAATTGCATATTCCATTCTTTGATTAGAGTGCTCAATATATACACATTATATATGCCTAGATTAGGAAGTATAGTAATGACTAAATCCCTATAATATATCGATATAGCTATATTAATAATTATAGTATATTATGTACAGACTATAACAAATCAACTTCCTATTTTGCACATGAGAAGTTATTTTTCGAAAAAAAAGGAAACACAAATTAATATTAATTTGCCTCTACTTACTATAATTCTTTTATAGCTATATCCTTATTTCACAGATTTCGATATTACATGTCAAACAAAGAAAAATATTAAATTTTTTCTTTGAAAAAAAGAATTTTTTATAAGGGAAATTATTTTCCATGAAATCAATAGACTTAAATCAATCTGGTCAGGTTGTCGAGGCTCGCAAAAATAAATATTTATAGTGTTGATTTCTCTATCGGACTACATTTTGATTTGTAGTAATGGTGAGACCAAGTCAAATCCTAAGATAACTATCAATTTCCTAATTTCAAGTTACAATAAAAGTAAAAAGGGGGGTTTTGAATTTGGAAAACTAACTAATAAAATAAATATTGATTTCTAAAAGTAAAAATTCTGATTCAATAGATTGATTCATTTGGTTGTCTTTGATAATAGGTTTCAACAGATAAACAATTTCCTAAATCAAATCATTGATCAAAGAAGGTTTGAAAGGCATAACCATCTTTTACTTTACCTTGTTCAATTAATTTAAATGGCGCACCAAAATTAAATCTAGTCATTGAGAAAAAGGGAATGAAGCATGTCCAATTCCTCAATTCACTGCATTAAGTTTAAGAAAGTTTATCAAACCAATTTTTACTAAAAGAAATACATTGATAAACAATAAAACTTGACTAAGCTTTACTCTTAATCAATAGTAAGCAAAACTCGGTTGCTCAAGACTTATTTGTACTACATAGAGTAATTTACTTAAGATGATTACGGATTAACAATAAACACTTAGCGAATAGAAGATTGAAAATGATTCAAAAATCATTTGGTGAAGTGCAAAAGAAAGTTTAGAAATTGATTTAATAAAAAGAAAATGAAATACAAGAAACCTCACAACTTTAACCAAACTATTCTCACTCATGAATTAGAAAATAAAACTAACACAATAACTATGGATCAAGGAGCATTGAAATTTTGGTGTGGTGATTAGTTGGTTAGATGGATTGGTGAGAGGAAGCGACCATTTATAGGAACACATCAATGAAGAAAAGCCAAATTCTTCCAATCTCTTCTTCAATCAAGCTAAACATGTTAAAATATGTTTCTCAAGTCTTCTCCAATCAAGCTTAAGTCTCATATTATAAGTCTTCATTCAAAACTTTCCTTTCATGTCTATTCTTAAAGTCTTTCCTTCAATTAAGATGGAAATGACTGATATTTGAATGTGCGACTAGGCGTGCTCACGCCTAAGCAAAATTTGCTTCTGTTTCCAAAATGTTCCAATAAACTCCAAAATTCTATTGTGCCACCAATCATCATAAATATACTCCTAATCCAAATATGAAATAAAATCAATATGTAATCACAAATATTACCACAGAGAGAAAATTAGATTCAAAATATAATGAATAATTTGATCCTATCACAACCAACAAGTAAATTGACAAACACGCGAAAACCTATTACAAATCAACAGAAAACAAAAAACCCCTCAAGGCTTTAAAGCCCCGATCGTTTTGCTCTGGGCCATTTAAAAAAATGAAGGAGACTAGTTCTTGGGGGGGGGGGGGGGGGGGGGGTGTGGGGTACAACTCCCCCAAAATCTGGTAAAATTGTAGGGGCAGTCACCTTGGGGTGTTTCCCGGTGGTCGGGGAGGCACGAGCCCTCCAAAATCCCCCATCTCTCCACTTCTGTTTATGTATACAACTTATGAAACTAACTCATTACTTTTTCTTTCTTTCTTTTTTTTTTTTTTTTTTTTTTTTTGGTGTAAGAACTAACTGATTACTTGAGTGTGTTATTGCTTATTAAATTAAAATAGAAGATATTAGAGATATCTAATTTCCTTTTTTTATGCTCATCTAAAATAATATGTAAATTTGGAAGGCATACAATAAATTGACTGTTTGCATATGATATCTTATGACTACCATTTGCATATGTGGTATATTATCTCTATCTGTATTCACTCCAATAAATATTAGATTTAATAGTAATATCCAAAAGTTGCTGTCAAAAAGCACATTTAACAACACAATTATATCAATTTTTGTTACATGTTGCTACTACAAAGTTGTAATCATAAGTATGTGCAACAAAAATTGAAATAATTTACTGTTAAATGTGTTTTTTGCCAACAACTTTTAGATATTACTGTTAATAAAACTTTTGGTAGCAAAATTTATTTACTGCAAATATTCTTACTGCTAAATCTTACAATTCTTATAGTGATTTAAGGTTACTTTTGTCTCATACTCGTGGAACAATTTTGTAAATTGATTTAAAGATGAAATTTCCCATTGTTGAGTGTAGTGTGCTGGTTGAAACAATTTCATTGCATATGATATGGTATATTATCTTCATCTGATTTTGTTTTCAATATCTTAGGAAAATAAAAATAAACCCTTTTTCATTTATTGAAACATAACATATTAAATATGATATATTTTTAAACACTTATCCAATTATAGTTAGGGTTGTCAATTGGGACACGGGGCCCATCCAAATGGGGATGGCGGAGACGGGGATTTCCCGTTTAAGATCCTTGCGGGGTGGGGATGGGGACAAACTTGTCCCCGAATTATGAATGAAAGACATGGATGGGATTACCTCTTCTCGTCTCGCGAGCTGCGTCCCCTTCCCCATTTAGTTTCCGCGTGAATCCCCTTCAAATATAAATTATATTTATTATTTTATAGTTATTAAATTTTTTAATATTAGTAAAAGCAAAAATAAAAGTCTAAAACTAGGATTTTCTTTTCTCATACTCAGCTTTTTCACACTTTCAAAGTTTCACTCATCTCTTTACTCACTATACTCTTCGCCGCTTCCTTAGAATCGCCGCTCCCTTCACCGTGGCGTCAAGCCCTCTCTCTGGCTAGACCACTGCCACGGCGTCAAACCCTATCTTTGTTGGTAATTTTTCTTTGTTTTTTTTATGTGATTTGAATGTTGAATTCGATTCTTGCCCTATCCTTTTCTTTTTCTATTCAATAATTATGTATTAGATTTTCCTTGTTATTCACCATCGAATGCACTGAGAGAAGTAGCTATGAGGAAGAAACTAGAGAAAGCATTCGAATAATGAGTTGTTTCCTTTATTTGATTTCTACTAAAAATGATTCTTTAGCAGTATTTAAGTATTCTGAATTTTACATTGCTAATTGCTTATTTGATAGGTCTCAACTGGGAATTTGGCATGAAAATAAAGACTGAAATTGTAGAAAGGGTTCAAAGGAGCAATAGTCAATGTAGAAATGAAGACTGAAATTGTATGAAAATGAAGACTTGAAATTGTAGAATCTTTTTTTTTTTTTTTAAATGTAGAATCTTGTTGTTGATGTTGTCATTTATTGAAAAATTATTTTAACAGGGACCGGACATGAAAGACAAGATTATCGCTGTTTGCTAAATAAGGATGGAGACATGGATCCCTACCTAATCAGGGAACAAAGATAGGGTTGTCAATCCCGCTCTGTCCCGGTTTTACATCCCTAATTATAGTACTACAAGAACAAATATCAAAAGAAAAGACCATCACAACTCATTAATTAATATATGTAAAGTTTAAAAAAAAAAATTAATCACCATGTGCATGGCATTGCACGGGTATACGATAATTAGTTAATCTTTAATATCCTTAAACATTTGCAACTTCTTCTAAGTGCTGTCTTGCAGAGTCCTTCAACCTTTGAACAGTCTTTTGAACCTACATAAGCACCAACATTTTTTCAATAAATAAATAAATAAATAAAATTAAAAAGAACAATATAATCCAATCGAATGGAATAATTGTGATAAAAAAAATTGTAATAGTTAATTTACCTCAGAATCCCAATTAGTTTTTGCAGTAAGAAAAATTAGAGTTATTGTCTGAAAAAAAACTCCTATAATAATTCCCCACCAAATTCCCTACAAATAATTAAAAAGGTATATTAATTTCATAAAAAAAAAGAAGAAGATAAATAGGAGTGAAAAATGATGAGAAAGAGGAAACATGAACTTACTGCGACTCCTAAATTGGTTTTAAAACCAAGCACACATCCAATGGGAAGACCTATTATATAGTATGTTGTTAAATTTACATAAGCTACAACTGCTTGCCATCCACTCCCAATAGCCACACCTGTCATTTCAAACTATTATTATTATAAACGCGTATGAAGAAAGAGCAGGACAGAAGAAAGAAAAAGGGAAAAAGAGGGAGGACAAAATTGGAAAGTCAATTTTGAGGCGGTAACATTGTCGAAATTGGTGGCTAAATATGCCAATTGGAACAAATCCTCTTGCAGTTTTAATATATAGTATTGATTATTGTTGTTATTGAGGAGATTCTACAATGCTCCCGGATCGGACTGGTCCGGGACCATTGGATGAGCACCACACTAGCGTACTTGTTGACATGACGTTAATCTAATGGTCCCGACTCAGTCCGATCCGGGATCAAATTAGAAATTTTTTGTTGTTATTATTATTATTGTTGTTGGAACTAAAGACCTTTTTGCCCTGCTCTTTTGCCCCCCAATCTACTGACATTTCTTTTTTTTTTTTCCCTTGTACTATTAAAAAAAGCTCTAAAATGATCCTTAATAAGCATATTCTGTAAACAAAATTGTCAATGGAATACGATGAAATGTGCTTATTAAGAGTCATTTTCTTTAGCGTTTTTGCACATCCACGAGAGGTAAATGGGTGACAACCATACTACGGGAGCGAAAAACTAAAATTATGATAGTACAGAGGCAAAAAGGTCATTAATTCGTTGTTGTTCTCGCTGTTGCTGATATTTTTCTTTGTAATGCCGAAGTAGTGTGGCTAATTATTTTATCACATTAAGTCCCTAATTAATTATTTTTGGTAACAAATAACTCCTAACTGATAAAATAATTGAAGGTTTGCCTATTTAAAACTCCATAAATAGATAAAAATGAATTCTTAATATGATTGTTAATTACCTGAGAGAATAGGTTGAATGCCATTGAGGAAAACAGAGATGGCAAGCAGTGGAGTCAAATTAGAAACAGCTTGTATAACCTCTGAGTCAGTTGTAAAGAGTTGACTCAGTCCAACTCGACAAACCAAAACTATAATACTGAATATTATACTAATTAGAATGCTTGTCCCATTCACTACCATCACTGAAAATTTTGCTACCTTTGCATGACCCGCCCCTAACTCGTTACTAACTCGAACACTGCAATCAATTCAACCCAAGAATATTAATTAACACATATTCCTATGTGTTTGAAATAAATTGGGATTAAAGACTTTTTTTTTTTTACTCATGTACTATCGATGATTTACTATTTTTCTCGTTGTCCTATTAATTTTTCTTTTGTGTCCCATGTGCTATTTAAAAAAGTTTCAAAACGACTTCTAATAAGCATATTCTGAAGATGCTTATTAGAACCATTTTGGGGCATTTTTTCACACCACATAGATAGGGGTGAGCATCGGTTCGATTTGGTTAGTAATTGTTTAATATTTTCAAAACCAAACTCAACCAAAGTAATGAAATAACCGAACATCGAAGCCAAATTTTTCGGTTCGGTTCTGTTACTAACCAAAAATTATCATAATTGTTAAAAAAAATTATAAAAATAAGAAATACGATTGGTAAATATAGAATGATATAAATATAATACTAAATATAACAGATAAATAAATAAAATTGTAAAAATAAAATAAATATTATATAAATACATATCAAAAAATATATTTCAGTATCATATTTCAATTTCGGTTCGGTTTTTGGTGTAATCGATTTTTTTCAGATAAAAACTGAACCCAAAACTGAATATCGAATTCCTCTAAAATGAAAACCAAACTGAACCGAACTATAAAAATAACCGAACCCACCAAAAACTGAACCCCAAACTGAATATCGAATTCCTCTAAAATGAAAACCAAACCAAACCAAAATATAAAAATAACCGAACCAAAATTGTTTATCAATTTGGTTTTTGTTCGGTTTTCAGTTATACATGAGATAAAAAGGCTTTTAGTCCAAATAAACTGTGTTATATAAACATGTTACTGACCTGGCAGCTGCAGCTAGACCCAGCATAAATTGCAGGTCCCAATTCAAGTAATTCATGCTGAAAATTATAATATGATTATAAATTAGAAGAAAAATGAAAGGGTAGAGTTTGGTGGAAAATTAGAGGGTACAAATCATATTTTGAGCAATGATTGAAAATAATCTAACCTAATTAGATCTGTAATTTTGTTTTAATTTTAAGATTTTAAATTGGAGAATAAAAAATAATCTGAGGTAGAGTTGAGATTTTAAATTTTGACAATTTTTTTATATGTTATAGTATCTTTTTTTGACCTTCAATTTAACTAGAATCGTAAAATCTTTATATATAAAAAATTAAGCAATAATTGAAAATTCATGGGCTGCCAAAGCCTAAAACAAAGAACATGGATTTATTGAAGAAATTTAGAGAAAAATAGGGATCAAAGTATGAATTGTGAAAAGTTTAGAGGTGAGCCAGGGAATTTGACATACCAAATGGAAATGGAGTCCAGTGAGATTGTTGGGTCAGGGAGAAGACCTGATACCAATACCATTCCTTGACTATACCATACCTCCAAACTACATCAATACATAAATATAATAAATTAGTATTACATACATAGGATGCATTTAAGTATAAAAATTTCAATTATTTATTATTATTATTATATATATTTATGGGCTTATATCATCTCTTATAATGTTTTATATTCAAAATCTTTTTGAATAAATCTCGAAAAATTTTCATAATAAGTGATAAAAAATAATTTTTTAACTGAGGATCTTACAAAATCAACATTAGAGTTAAGAGATAAAGTTAATCTTAGTTACAAATATTAGAAATATCAATAATTTTGAGATAAAAAATGATTAATAACAAACGAAGGGAGATCATAGTGTGACAAAAATAAACTTTAGGGAGAAATAAATTAAATTGTTAAAACGCAGAGAGGTATTGCTGTATTTGATCAAACCTCGTTAAGGGTATATTTATTAATATTTTATTTATTTATTTTGTGGTGAAGAAAACGCAAAACATAACCCTGAGCTCCTAAACTATTGAAATTATTCTATTGAGATTCTATAGTTTTTTTTTTTTAATAAATTATGTCTTTCACCTTTTATTTTATTTGTGAAATAGATTATTTTCTTCTTGAATACATACAATATAGTATAGAGACCTAATTGAATAAAAAGTAAAGTTACACACTCAAAAAGAATCAACTAAATCAACAGAAAAGTTTCAGTAAAAAATGAAAAATAACAGTCAAATGACTTAATTAAAAAATTAAAATTATAAGGACTAAATTATAAAATATAATTTATTATATATTAAGATATGCAAGAGTATAGTTAATACATACCAAAGCATGACGGCAGAGGCAGCAGTGAGCTTGAAAAAAGGCCAAATCCCAGTAAAAGCAGTGAGAGAAAAGCCAGTCCAAGTTTCCTTGCAATTTGGGCTAAAAACAATATAAAGCCCATTTAAGATAACAAGTAGCCACCAAGATAGGCTAAGTGTTAAGGCAGCACCAAGTAAGCCATAATTCAAGACATAAACAGCAAGCCAAGATAGAAGAATGTGAAGTAAGAATACACCAACTGCCATGTATGCTAATGGATTCACTATATTCTGTGCTTGAAGAAATCTTTGCATAGGGCAGCTTATGGCAAATGCATATAGCTGAGGGATCAATCCGTGTGCGAATATCTGTCCCTGCTCCGCGATACTTTCCGATTGGCCTATTGCTTTTAGAAATGGGCCTGAGAACCAGTAGAGGAATGTGAGCAGAATTGCTGCTCCTAATTGTAGGACTATTGCTCTTTGGCATATTATGCCCATTGCTGAGTATTGTTTTGCCCCGTAGGCTTGTCCACACACTGTTTGTACTGCACTTGCCATACCCAACTGTGTTTCATGTCCATTTTTTTTTTTAAAATATTATCATATAAAAGAAAAAGAGTTGTAAAATGTATAAAGTTAACAGTCATATGCACGGTACAAAATGATTATAAATAACAAATTTGGAAAAAAAAAAATCAAGTGGTTTCATGTATTTGCGAGTAGAGATATATGTTATTTTTTTGGTACAAAAGAAATCATGTGTTTCACATTGTTAGCAAAATAAGAAATTCGACCAACGGTCTTAGCCTTTGGTAGTGTGGCACCTTGATTTTGCTAACATAACTAGTTGACTCTCTGACTTTGTTAATATGTGTGTTAAATTATTGATTTTTACTGATATGACATGTTAACTTGCTGACTCGATCTCCATGTCAACAAAGTCAAATAGTATTAGTTAAATTCTTTATTTTGTTAACGGTGTAAAGTATATGGACCTGTTTATAATAATAAAAAAAAAACATCATATTTCTCTATTTGCAGATACACAAAACTACAAAGATGTACTTTTTATTTTTTATTTTTCCTTTAACTTTTTCAGGTGAATCTAGTTAACTTGTTGAAGGTTAAATCAAAAACATTTTTTAGTGTAGCCCAAAGTAATCAAACATGAACTTTTTACACTCAAACTAATTTTTATTGATGAAATGAATTAGGTCAATTATTAAGTTCTTTTTAGCATTAGTTTCTCCCTTTCACAATTAAATTAATGCTTTATATCTATAATGTTAGTACTTTGGCAGTTGAATGCACTTCACTAAGTGGGATGAAATCCACCATGGAACTTAGCTTAAAATGATCTACTCAAATGACCCAAAAACATAAAGCAAGCTTATGATTATACTTGAAACTAATTAGTAATTACTCCTACGGAAAATGACATTTTCTCCCTATTTTATCAATTAATTGTTCATTTAGTACAGCATGTCGCTTCGAAATTATCATTTTGTTTCGTGTCCCATACGAAACTATACCCAATTGGACGATTGGCCATTTTACCTTCAGCCTTAACTCATTCCGAGAACAAAAAAGAGTCAATTGTAGTCTAGTTGGATATGGTTTCGTGTAGAACAGGAGCCAAAATGGTAATTTTGAAACGATAAAGGGTAAACGGACAATTGGGGTGACAGGACATGGAGTGAAATTGTCATTTTGCCATACTCCTAAGCAGCATGAAAAAAAAGAGAGGGTAATTTAATGAACAAATTGAGTAAGACGTACCATAAGGCCATAAGCAAGACCTTGAATACCAACATTAGCAATAGAAGCACCAGCAAGCTGAACAGCACCCAAATGGCCAGCAAACATTTGGGTGACAAAACTAAGCATAAAATTGAAGACAGAAACAACAATTGAAGCTCCAGATAGAAACCAAAGCAATCTTGATTCCCATCCAATTAGACGAACCCACCATCTTATTGGGACTGCTCTTTCTCTCAATAATTCTTCTATTGCCTCTGATGATAAATTTGGTATACTTGAATGTGAATCTAGCCTTGGTAACAATGCTTCATACTCTCCTCCTCCACCTCCTCTTGATCCCATAATTTACTAAGTAACTATTGCTGATCACCACAAATTTGGAAGGCAGGTATTTAAAAATGTCGCTCTTAATTCATTGATGAAGGTCAAAATGGGAATTCTATCTACCATTCATTGCTGCAAGAAGAGTTAGAAGGTTAGGAGGGTAGTTAAATCTACCTCCATGTTCATTTCTACATTTGTTACTACTTTTGGACTTTAGCTTTATGTATAATTAAACTTGTTCAAAAGTTGTTAATTTATGCTATCACTTTCATCAATTATTGTTTTAGGAATTCCTCTCTTTAAGTTAATAATTTTTTTGAGATATGACCTTGGATAGAGTTAAAGTTCTAAGTTTCACTTCATATTAATTAGAACAATATATTTGTAACTTGACCTACTATATATATATATATATATAACTCAAAATATCTAATAGCTCGGACTTAATTTACAGTGTTTTTGGTCGGAATCCATCAAAGCAATTCGTAAAAAAAAAAAAAAAAAAAAAAAAAATTAGATGATCAATTTTATTTTCTTACTTTTAGTTGAAGGGGGGGTCAAAATAATGTAATATTTGAAACCTATGTGAAATTTTCGGATGAATTGTTGTACGTTATAGATTAAAGTTTTATGACAATTGCTGTTACAAATCTAATTGATGGAGGATCATAGATATAGTTTTTCTTCTTGATTTTTAACAATAAGGATTAAACTGTTTAATGGAATTTATAATGTATTTTAAATAATACAAGAGCTAGAGTAGTGTGTGTGTTAAGGCAAATGAAATTTTTCTAAAATCAAAAAATTAAATTAAGTATTCAAATTTAGTGGGCTAATATATATATTTAAGAAAGGGAAATTACCAAAAATACATCAAATTTAACTTTTTATTTCATGTATACGTTGTAACATTTTTTGAAATACGCTCATTTAATTATAAATTTTGCTTTTTCCCACTTCCTTTCTCCCCATGTGATTCTCTCTCATCTTTTATATTTTTAATCTTAATTTTGTCATCTATCTCTTAATACGTCAATTTTTTTGCCACGCCACTTTAAAATGTTTTTATCATTTTTTTTTCTCTTCAAAATGAGATCCACATGCATATATGTTTTCGGATTTTTTTTTCAAATTTTTAAGAATGTATTAGAATTGTATCAGGAATATATTAGAATTGCATCAAAAATTATTTTATCTGTGGTGAGTAACTAAACTGGTTTTTTTTTTATAAAAGCTAACCATAAAAAAAAATATAGATTGTTTGTTGATATTTTCTGATATATTTCTGATACAATTTTGATATATTTATGATACACTTCTAATACTTCGTGTACTGTATTTTATGTATTAATTCCACATGTTTTATTTGTAGTGAGAAATCACCTAATTTGATTTTTTATGAAAGCTAAATAAAAGCTAACCAAAGAAAAAAATACAACATAAAGTATATTATATCAATGTTTATTTGTTGATACAATCTGATACATTTTTAATACTCTCCCTACTGTATTTTATGTATTAATTCCATATGTTTTATGTAGAGGAATCACTTAAAACTTTTTTTTTTTAATATATATTGTTATGAAGGATAAATAAAAGCTAATACATGTAGAACTAATGCATAACACAATATATAAACTATTAGAAATGAATCGAAAATGTATAAAAAATTATATCATAGAAGTAACAGAAATGTATCGAAAATGTATCTTTGATACATTTCTGATACATTTCTAACAATCGGGAAAAAAAATAAAAAAGAATATATATATATATATATATATATAATTATAGAAATTAGTGATATTTATATAAATTACCCTTAAGAAAAAGTTTAGAAGTGGGAAGGTATACAAGGCCACAAAAAGCGACTCGGGAAAGGAATTACGTTAGTAATGGGGACTCACGGCAATGAGATTTGAATCCAAATAGAATATCACAAGAGTCGCTTCTTTACTACTTAACGTAGCTAGTTGGCAATATTGTTATTTTCTACTTCTAGGTATATATATATATATATAGAGAGAGAGAGAGAGAGAGAGAGAGAGAGAGAGAGAGAGGAGCAAAGGCGAAGGACGCTGTGTATGGACGGGATACGAAGAAAGACCATTTGATGCCAAAACGTGATCTCCACGGGACTAATTTGCAAAAGAATGAAAGCCTTGCGATGGAGGTAGGTGAAAATGCAAGCCACAACTACTTTAATTAGGCCTTGATGTCCACAATACAAACCTTTATTATTATTATTATTATTATTATTATTATTATTATTTTCTTTCTTTTTTTTTTTTTTAAACTGTATATTGTAGAATGAATATTACTGTTGTTCAAAATTTCTGATAAAAACATATTAACGTTTTGTGTCATATAGGTTATGTTATCGAAACCATTAAACCATCAACTGGTGAGAATACCGATATTTACGGTTCAACCATAGTTTAACTGAATTTTTAATTTTTCTTTAAAATCTATTTAATTAATTTTATTTTTAAAAAAATATTGAACCGGTGGCAGCGGTTTAACAGATCCTTTTCTTTGGCAACTGCCGGTCGAACCAATCCATACTAGTTAAATTTTATATCAACCGATCAGGCTAATAGCAATTAAGTCAGTTGAACTGATTGATCTAGTCCAGTGTTGATAACATTGCAAATACCCATTAATACATAATGAAGTAGGATTCATTATATATTTCTAACAACATAATTCATGATTAAGACAAATAATTTTAACTTTGATAGAACGAAGGCCGATCTTCGCTTGGCTGGAATTTCTATATTGGAAGTATTTAACAAAATGATTTCAATTCTTAAATTAGCATCGATTTCAAAGAAATGTGTAACTATGTTATTTAGGTAGTAATTATAATTGTAAGTTGTATATTTAAGGCATTGTGTCTTTTATATATGCTTCCAAGGAACCCTATTTTATTTAGCAAGATCTCTTTTTTTAAAGGAGTAATAATATGGGATATAGAGAATACATCCTATCCGCAGAATGTTGAGTGTCCAGATCCACGGCGACTCTCTTTTATGGACTAATGTCATGTAAAATGAGCAACTTTGAGAGAATTCATCGTCTCTGTACACGTGTAAGGCCACATTGTCCAACCTTGTGCAACAAACACAAATATGGTTATCCCATCCATACCGTACATGTATAGAGCGGATAAACAACTTAATCATTCCTGCTTACCCGCGTTAATCTCACATTAGCTGTACATAACTGATGGATTCAAGTAAATCCTTCGGATGATCTGGGTCCGGGTTGCTACTCTGACCGGATCTGATACTGCTCCTACAAGATAGAAAAGATGAGACACCGGTAACCTCTGGGGTAGACTCCGATGCCTAAGTCAGTATGCTTATTGTGGATTGTGAGTATTTTTGAGAGAATAGAATAGAGTTGGATTGGTATTGAAGGAGCTTACCAATCCAACTTCCAGCCAATCTGAAAGATCAATCTCAGAGGGTCCACGTGGGGAGTGTCCTTACCCTAGTAAAACACGGGAAGTAGACTCCTAATTGGACACCTCCCCTTTCCTCCTAGAATCTCTCCGCAGATCAAGGGAGCTTAATCTGAATCTGTTCAGGGGAAGTTAGGATCCAGATGTGGTAACCGGCTTCTTTAACCGGGTGAGGGTATCTGAGTTCGGACTACCGGATGGCACTGGACCGGATGTCATCAGAAGTCCCCCCCCCCCCCCCAAGTTAGAGAAAAACCCTTTTAGGGTTTAATGCCTAAAACCCTGCCTAGGAGCACGTGCTTACCCATTGTCTGCCACGTACTGAGTAGCTGTAGAGACGCGACCTTTGATTTGACTCCCAATTTTCAAACGTTGCAACCGTTCGATTTCCTACCAGAAGGATATTTAATTCGCTGATTTTGGCTCTGAGCATTATTCTGTGTTTCTTAGCATTTCCACTACCCAAAGCCAGTAAGTTTTCTCTTCCTCCCTCTGCTGCTTATTTTGTCTGCATTTTTCTTTTGTTCCCTGTTCTTAGTTTTAGGGTGAAAGCTTTTTGTTTGTTGGTTGGAGTTATGGGTTCTTCAAGTTATTCTTAGACTTCTAGTACTGCTCCTCACCCTGTACCCCCTTCTATGGAGGTGGATTCCAACGCCGCCAGGCTTTCTTCGTCAGAGTCTTCTGAGAGAACTCGTTCTACTAGAGAGACCAGTGCACTGATATACCTCCCTGAGTCCTCTCAGGCGGCTGGGAATGTCATAGGGAGAACCCTTACCCCTAGGATATCACCTCTTCCATCACCTTCCGTGAGAGACACCAATTGGCTTCCAACTACCTCTGGTTGGAAGCTTGCGAGTGCCTTATCCCTGTTTCTAGCCAGAGGTTTCACCTTCCTCTACCTGGCTATTTCTCCATCTATCTCCATCATGTTGTGGGCGGGTTAACCTACCCGCTTCTAGAGGGGATTTGTAATGTCTTAAACCGGTACGGGATGTGTCCGGCCCTGCTTCACCCAAATGTCATGGAAGATGTATGCGCCACGTATTGGTTATGCTGTAACCTAAGCATCCGGCTGACCGGTGCCCTCTTCCGGCACGTTGGCACTCCTGTTCTCCGGAGCACAAATAGCGACCACCTTACTATGTGGCTAAAGGGCCTCTCTTCTGGTTTTTTTCTGGCCGCACTTCATCGGTGAAGGGATTCAAGAGCCTTTTTTTCTTCATAAAGTTGAAGGATAATGTTCCTTCCTTTCCCACCGTCTAGTCTTTCTAATCGATAAGTGAGATGCGGGGGGAAAAAGATGAGCTCTCGCCCCAAGAACAGGCTCACCTGGATCTATTGACGGCCATCCCGACTCAATACTGGAAGCTTCAGTATGCCACCATGGCTTTCCGTCAAGGGTTGCCCTTGGCAGCTGTGAGCACGGGTTTTTTCCCGACCTCGGTGATGAAAGCTACTGTTACCTTTTTCACGGATAAACATGAAGCGGATTTGGACCGACCGGGATAACGTCGGAAATATCCCGGATAGCCCGAAGGTGTGTGACAAGTCCTAGTACGAAACCTCGAAGAATTCGAGTGAGAAGAGAACCGAGGAAAGAACGAAAAATAAGTGAAAATGAATTTTTCTGGACATTACAGCCGCTCGGCTGTAAACTACAGCTGCTCGGCTGTAACCTACAGCCGCGCGGCTGTAGTCTACAGGGGCACGGCTGTAACCTATAGCCGCGCGGCTGTAATCTTCATATTTTCTTTTTTGGTCAAAATCAGCATTTAATTCGGTTTTTAAGCAAAATAGGCATTTTGATCCCTACAGCCGCTCGGCTGTAACCTATAGCCGCGCGGCTGTATATTATAGGGGCGGGGCTGTGACCTACAGCCGCGCGGCTGTAATCTTCAGTTTTCCTTTTTTGACGAAATCAGCAATTAATTCCGATTTAATACCAAAACAGGAGATATTTAAGGTTGCTATTCGGGAATTAGGGACAAAAAGGAGGCAGAAACAAAAGAAAAAAAAGAGAGAAAACCTAGAGAAAAAGAAAAAAAAAGAAATCACAGAGTTTTTATTAAGGTTTTTAATACAACAACGCAAAAAAAAAAAAAAAAAAAAAAAAAAAAGAATTAGGCTAAAAAGAAAGAAAAGAAAGGTTAGAAGAAGAGGGAACACTCAAAAATCAATCCTTGAATTTTCCTCGTGGTTCCGTTCGAGGTTCGGAAAAAACACTTTGCTCGGGTCGTCCGTGACTGTGGAACGTTTCCTGGCATCCAAAAATCTTTTTTTGTGGTCCAAGCGCTGGAACACATACAAGGTAATTTTCTGAGAGGCCTTAAAAATCCATTCTGTTCATCTTGGTTGTGATTCAATTGCATGTTTTGAGTTTTTTACCATTTTTGGAAATTTTTTCAGCTACAGCCGCTCCGTTGTAGGTTATAAGGGCGCGGCTGTAATGCCATGTTTTGAGTTTTTTACGATTTTTGGGAGTTTTTTCGGCTACAGCCGCCTCACTCATGATCACAGCCGCTCGGCTGTAACCTACAGCCGCGCGGCTATAATCTACAGGGCCGCGGCTGTAACCTATAGCCGCGCGGCTGTAGTTAAGGCAAAATCACTAAATTTGCAAAACGATTTTCAAAAACGAGAAAACACATTAGAATCGATTCTGGGGCATTACAGCCGCCCGGCTGTAAGCTACAGGGGCGCGGCTGTAATGGAGGCAGAATTACAGTTTTACCCTTTTGGGCCCCAAACTTGTAATTTGCATTCTTTTCTCATTCAAAAATAAATTTTGGCATGTTTGCATACTTTTGGACCCTAGATGGATGTTTGATTTAGGCTCACACACGAACGGGACCTCCGGGTCCCGGGATATCCGGCCCGCTAAAGTTGGAAAAGTGCATGTAAATGAGCCAAACCGCTTTTAAAACTGATTTTTTTATCCATAAAACCTACAGGGCATTTAAAAAACCGTTTTTCAGGTCTAACCGGGCCGACCGATCGGGTCGACTTGGTTACCCCCTTTACATGATCCCGTTTCCTAAAATACCCCTATTCTGTCTCATATGAGTCCTTAGTGTGATTTATTTATTTGTGCCAACCATATTTGGATGCAGCTTTTATTTTTGCTTTATTTTTATTTTTGAATGTATTTTATAGATTATCCCATGTATCTAAGAGATTGTAATTTTTAGATTATCATGTATAATAGGCGATTGTAAAAGGTGAGGATGAGAGTTTTCTTTTACTTGGGTTGTATAATTTGGCCTCTGATTTACTTTTCCGCACTTTTATTTTTCTGCACTTTATTTTATTTTTATATATTTATGTCACATGTATGAGCATTGGCTAATAATAAAAGAAGAGATAAAATGAGTAGAATTAAGTGAATGAAATGTCATATTTTGAAATAATAATTAAAAATTAGTGAGGATTAGTAGATATGTTGCCCGAACCTCGAATCTCTGGATTAGGTACTGCGTCAACATTTGGTAGGGAGCTGTACCGGAATTTCCCGGATGAGCTGATCCGGGTGGCGACTCTGTATCTAATCTCGAAATTCGTATTTCGAGACCTTCAAGTTAAAATGGGATTTTCTAAAAAGCTTGTTTTCTAAAATTCATGTCTAAAATTAAGTTTTCTACAAAAAGGCTTTTTCAATAAAATGAAAGGTTTCCCTAAGAAAGATTAAAACCCGTTTTCAAAACCAAAACACCAAGACCCAAAAAGAAAATCCCCAGTTCCCGCTTCACAGCGCGTTTCGAAAAAGGTCGTCCGCTCACAGCAGCGCTTGATGACCGGACCGGTCTTCCTGTGTTCTTTAATGATCCCTTAGAGGGCCGAGGTATTTGTTTATAATTATTTTTGTATTTTCCCTTTGTGGCAGGGATGTCACTTGCTGATACTGTCGCAGCCTTACGTGCCCGGAGGAGTGGATCGAAGTCATCGACTGCCGCAGCTGCGCCGGTCCCAACCATCTCTTCTGCCGATCCCCCGGATCCGGTGGATATTCCTAGTGGGAGTGTGGAGCCTGCCCCTGCAAGTAAGAAGAGGTCTGGCGTTCCTACATCCGGTTCAGATAAAGGGAAGAAAACCCGGGTGGTATGTTCTTCCTGTTTTCTCTTGTTAGGTGATACTGGGTTGTGGTGCTCAATTTTCCTTGCTTTACAGGAAGTAGCGCCTGATTTCTCTGGTCTGGTAAATACCGATAGCCCGATCAGGGACATCCTTCTCTCAAAATTCGGCAAGGATACTAGTCTGGCCGATCCACTGGTACTACTGGAGCTGAGCAACGGGATGTACCTCTTTGCTGAGTCCTCCCGAATGAAGAATCTGACTAACCAGACCATCGGAACTCGGGTCCTGAGCAAGCTGTACACAGTAAGTCCTGGACTTTTCTCCTCATCATCTGGCTGTATATAATTCTTTGGTTTTGTAATTGTAGGCCATCCCTTTCCTCTACGAGGAGCTGAAGAGAGTGGAAGAGGCGGATCGTATCTACTATCAGAGTATTACCGACGCTCTAGAAAGAAAAAAGCTGGAAGAGGGTTTGGCTAAGGTAAAAACAGAAGCCGAGCAACAAAAGAAGGCTCTTGATACCGCTGCTGCTGAGAGTGCGGCCCTTAAACCTTCTTTTCAGCTGGCCAAAGCGGCCCTTGAGCAGGAGAAGAAATCCCGCAAGAGTGACCGGGTGGCGGGAGAGGAGAAGCTGAAGGAAAGGACCCTCACATATGGGCATCTTGCCCTTTTGTATGGCGATCGCATCCTTCAGAGGTGCTCTGAGGTCCACTCTGATCTATCTTTTGGTGACATAGAGGTGGACTTTCCTGATGAAGCGGATCTCCCTGAGGAGGAGGATGATGCTCCCCCTGTTGTCTCAGTGCCCGAAGAAGGATCAGTCGAGCGATCTGGGGATCAGGCTAGAACGTAAGATCCTTTAACATTTTTGTAAATGTAATCATTTCCCTTAACGGGGTATTAATGAAATGAAAATTCTTCTTGTGATACGGTTTTATTTTATTTTCAATATTTCTGGTGTTTGGAAGCGAACTTAATATAAGCATTAAACGTGTTCGGAAGCGAATCTGCTTGTGACGGCTATTGATTGAATCCGGGTTTAGATTGTCATTCGGAATCGAATGTTTAGCTAGGACCGCAATTTTACCAAAAGCGAATAAAAATGGTCAAGCATAGAAAGAATATTCGAAAGCGAATTTCAATTAAGTATAAAGATACAGCACTGAGCTATAGTTGTCTCGTTAAAAACCTCAGCAGGGAAAACCCTATGGGAAAAAACCGTTGCCGAGGGAAAAAGAGTGCAACATGCTTTACTGGTGATATTTTTTAAGTGCTCTTGAATTCCATGTGCGTGGAATGTCTCTTCCGTCCATGTGCCATAATTTGTACATGGCCGGTCATAGTGCCTTATCGATCCGGTACGGTCCCTCCCATTTTACAGCTAGCTTTCCTTTTCCTTCCCTAGCTTGGGAGGCCTCCGCGTCTCGCAGCACAAGATCTCCCGGTTGAAATGCTACCGCCCTTACTTTCTTGTCATGGTATCGAGCGACTTTATTTTTGTATGCTGCCATGAGGACGAAGGCCATCTCTCTTCTTTCCTTCAGTGAGTCCAAGTGAAAGCGGAGGTTGATGTCATTCTAAGCTTCACTGTAGTAAGTCACCCGGTCACTGGGGGAGCCTATTTCCACCGGGATTACTGCTTCGGTACGGTATGTTAGGGCGAAGGGAGTCTCCCCTGTGGCTCGTCTTGGGGTGGTTTTATATGCCCATAGTACCTTGTTAAGCTCTTCAGCCCATGCTCCCTTGTGCCCTTCCAATCTTTTCTTGATGCCATCACATATGGTACAATTGGTAACCTCTGTCATGCCGTTGCTCTGTGGATGTGCAACCGAGCTACACCTGTGTGTGATGTGGAAGCTTTCGCAGAATTCTTTGAATTTTCTGGAGGTGAATTGGGTCCCGTTATCCGTGATGATTGTGTTCGGTATGCCGAACCTTCCTAGGATGTATTCCTTCACAAAGGTTATTACTTTTTCAGGAGTGATGGTGGAGAGAGTTCTGCTTCCACCCATTCGGTGAAGTGATCAACCGCAACAACTATCCACTTCCTCTGTCTACTTGCTTCTGGCATCAGACCTACGAGGTCAATCCCTCATGTGGAAAAAGGCCAAGCTGTTAGGATGGGCTATTGTTCCGCTGGGGGTTGGTTGGTTTTCTTGGCGTGCACCTCACACTGGTGACAAGCAGAGATGTAGGCGTCTGCATCTTCTTTCATTGTTTCCCAGAAGTACCCCATGAGCATTGCTCTACGGACTGTGGTCTGGGTGGCCTGATGTGACCCGCAAATCCCCTCGTGGAGTTCTCTTAACACGTAGTTCCCTTCTTCTGGCAAGACGCACTTCATCCAAAGGCGACTGAAAGACTTGCGGTAAAGCTGTCCGCCTATAATAGCATACCTAGCAAATTTTCTCGAGATTCAGTGAGCCGTTGATTCATCTTCTGGTAATATCCCCTCTTCTAGGAAGTCAATGATGGGTGTCATCCAGCACGCGCTACTGTGGCCTATCGTCAGGGCTTCGTTTTACTCTTTGCTAGGGTGTGATTGTACCTCGTATGGACAGTATAGATGTTGCCACTCTTCCTTGTTGGAGGCGGCTTTAGCGAGGTTATCCGCCAAGCTGTTGGCTTTCCGGGGTATGTTTTCTATCTTCCATACTGTTCCTTGCACCTCAATCTGTTTCAACAATCTCTGGACTGTGTCCAAGTATCCTTTCATGGCCAGGTCTCACACTTCAAAGTGTTTGTTTATTTGGTTTGACACCAATCTTGAGTCGCTGAGTATCCGGACCCTGTCTGGCCCTATCTCTTTGATCAGTTCGAGTCCTTTGATCATCGCCTCGTATTCTGCTGTGTTATTTGTAGTTGGAAAGTCTAGCCTTACTACATAATGGAGTCGGATCCGGTTTGGTCCTTTGATATATATGCCTGCTCCAGCCCCTTCCTTTGATGACGCTCCGTCCACAAAGACGTCCCATTCTTTTGATGGAGGTGTTGAGTTGTGCTCGAGGTCTTTGAATTCTGTTACAAAGTCTGCCAGGATTTGAGCTTTCAAAGCTTGTCTGGGTTCGCACCTGATGTCGAATTCTCCTAAACGTATCGCCCACTCCGCCAATCTCCCGGATGTCTCTGGTCTTTGCAGCACCTTTCTGAGTGGGAACCCGGTTTTAACGATGATGGTATACGCCTGGAAGTAGGGCCTTAGTCTGTTGGCTGTGGATAGCAGGGCTAATGCCAGTTTCTCAATATTGGGATATCTTGTATCCGCCCCTCGTAGTACCTTATTGGTGTAATACACTAGATATTGCTGTCCGCCCTCTTCTCTTATTATAACCGATCCGACGGCTTCTTTAACGGCTGCTAAGTATACATATAATTTTTCTCCCTGTACCGGTCTGCTTAGCAGCGGGGGCGATGTGAGAAACTGCTTTAGTTGATCAAACGCCTCCCCTTATCCCACTTGAAGGCCTGCCCTTTCTTAAGGGCTTTGTAAAATGGCATGCATCTTTTTACGGAGAATGAGATGAACCTTCCTAGGGCGGTGACTCTTCCGTTTAGCTTCTGGATGTCGTTGAGGGTCTTGGGCGGAGTCATCTCTAACACTGCTTTTATCTTCTCTGGGTTTGCTTCAATCCCCCTTTGTGAGATCATGAAACCCAGGAATTTACCACCCCGTACTTCGAATTTGCATTTTGCTGGATTGAGCTTGAGTCTGTGCTTCTGGAGGATGGAGAATGCCTCCCTTAAATCTCTGGGGTGGTCATTCAGGGTACGGCTCTTGACAATCATGTCGTCTACGTATACTTCGACCGTCCTCCCAATCAAGTCTTTAAACATACCGTTCACCAATCTCTGGTAGGTGGCTTCTGCGTTCTTTAATCCGAAGGGTATGACTTGGTAACAGTATGTCCCTTTGTGCGTTATGAAAGAGGTTTTCTCCTGATCCGACAGGTCCATAGGTATCTGGTGATATCCGGATGCTGCATCAAGGCACGAATATATGGCGTATCTGGTAGTCGAATCGACCAGTTGGTCAATGTTGGGTAGCAGGTAGCTGTCTTTGGGACATGCCTTGTTGAGGTCGGTGAAGTCAACGCACATGCGCCATTTTCCACTTGCCTTCTTTACCATTACTATGTTCGCCAGCTATTTGGGGTATCGAACTTCCTGGATGTGCCTTGCCTCAAGTAGCCTCTGGATCTCTTCCTTGATTGCCTTCTATCTTTCCGGTGCATACTTTCGCCTCTTTTGGACCACTGGAGTTGCTTCCGGGTTTACGTTGAGTGAGTGTTTCATGATTTCTGAGGGTCCTCCTTCTATGTCACTGATTTTCCAGGCGAATGTGCTCTGCTCTTCTTTTATTACTTGTATGATCTGCTCCTTGATGCCACTGTCCAGCTCTTGGGATATTCATACATTCCTGTCTGATGTGATTGTTAGTGTTTCCAATTTATCCACCGGTTCTGTCTTTCTTTCCTCTTCCTCCGGGCTTCTCTCTGGTTGCAAAGAAGCGAGGTATGTTCTTTGGGCTACCTATTGGCTCCCTTTGGCTATTGCCCATCCGGAAGCGGTGGGTATTTGCAACATCAGATACCGGATTGATAATACTGCCTCTGACTCTGAGAGAAGTGGTCTTACTAGTATGGCGTTGTATGCCAGTGGAGAGTCTATTATGGTGAAATCTGCCTTTGTTCTTCAGACGTGTTTCTCGTCCCCTATTTTCATGTCCAACGTTACCTGACCAGTCACCGGTACAGTGTGTCCACTGAGGCCGACCAGTGGGGCGTGGACTAGATGGATTCGACTGGGCACTACTTTTAGCTTCTCTATTGCATGTTTGGTGATGATGTTGGTTGAGCTTCCCGTGTCCACCAGGATACGCTTGACCAGGTAACCCTCAATCTCTGCTTCCATGACCAGGGCATCTGCGTGATCCGGTTGTACTCTGTTCTCCGAGAAGGGAGGGTTAGGCTTGATGTCCTTCTCGGTTTCTTTGACTTTTTTGACCTTTTTAGCCGGCGGATCTCCTCCTGCTATTACCATGACCACTCCTTTCGTTCTTTTGTTCAGTTGGCACTCTTTAGCAGCCGGTCGTTTTGATTCCTCTTTGCCTTTCTTCTCCACAAACTTTCAGAGCCTGCCTCTCTTTATCAGCTCCTCGATGTCCTCGGTCAGCCCCTTGCAATCGTCTGCGTCATGGCCGTTTACGCGGTGGTATTTACAGTACGTGCTTTCGTCTTCCCCTATAATCTGCCCTCTCCTGGCTTTAGGGTAGGATAGGCTTTTCTTGTCTCTACTTTTCTCGACCGCCACTAGCACCTCGCTTAGCGACCGGTTAAGGGGCATGAATCCTCTTGGTTGTCTGTGGTCCCTCCTGTCCCTCCTGGACCGCCTATCTTTTGATCTCCTGTCTCCTTCTTTGTTGGGCCAGACCGGTGCACCCACTTCGTCTAGTTCTATGAAAGTCTTTGCCATAGAGATCATCTGGGTTATATTTTGGGGCTTCCTCAGGACCAGGTCTGCCCTTAGTCTTTCGTTAGCTGTGTTGGCGATCAGTGCTTCTAGAGCCGTATGGAAATCTAATCTCCGAATCTCCACAGTTGCTAGGTTGAATCGGTCGACGAATTCTCAGAGGGACTCTCCTTGCCTCTGTTTTACATCGTGTAAAGTTCTACTAGTTGTTCCGTTGGGAACCGAACCGTAGAATTTAGTGCAGAATTGCTCCCTGAGCTACTCCCAACTATTGATTGAGGCCGGCTCTAGCGTTTCGAACCAAAACGAAGCCGGATCCACCCGTGTTGATGAGAATAATCTGCACATTAATCCCTCATTGGCAGCAGCTATCTCCATCCTGTTTTTGTAGTTTCTTGAGTGGACATAGGGATCTATTTTCCCATTATAGTTTTCGAAATTCAGCTGTTTGAATTTGGCATCGCATGGCATGTTCAGGATCTGGTTGGTGAAACAGGATCCTCCGCTTTCTAACAAAGGCTCTTGTATGGGCATTGAGAATTGGGAGAAGTAATGTTTGAATAATGCCATCATCTTTGGGTCGTCTGCTCCTTCTGGCGTAGGTGTTGTTGTCTGTGTTGGAGGTGGGCCCAACATGTACCCGTGGGTAGGATGATAGCTAGGCGGGGGCGTCTGGACCAGGGTCTGAAAGTTGGGTAGCCTGGTCTGTGACATCGTTGGAGCCAGTGGTGCCCCTATCATTGTATGCTGGGTTGTGAGTTCCCCGAATCCAGGGAAGATCATGTTTGGCTGATTTATTTGCCTGGCGTCTCCTGAGAAGGAGTGTACTGGGTTTGTTGTTGGCGGGGCCATTGTGTATTCTGGTAGTGGGAAAAGGTTCCTAGCCATTCCCGTTCCTAGGCTGTCAATTCCTGTGATTAGAGGAGACGTGCTGCTGCTGATGGTTGGTCCAACCATGCCATAATTTTGAATTTGAGGAAACGCCTGCCTCAGGTCTCTGGCATCGGCGGGGCTCAGGTTGCTGGCTATGCGATTGCTTACTGCTGCTTAGGGAGATATGGATGAGTTCACCGTCGCCAGTGGTGGAGTTGTTGTGGTTGTGAGAGAATCATCTCCCAAAGTGTCTGAAGTCATGTTAGCGGAACTTGAATTCATGATCAGTCGTCCACGCTCACCGCACCAAATGATGGATTCAAGTAAATCCTTCCTATGATCCGGGTCCGGGTTGCTACTTTGACAGGATCTGATACTGCTCCTGCAAGATAGAAAAGATGAGACACCGGTAACCTCTGGGGTAGACTCCGATGCCTAAATCAGTATGCTTATTATGGATTGTGAGTATTTTTGAGAGAATAGAATAGAGTTGAATAGAATGGAATGAATCTACCTCAAAAGAACACCCTCCTTTTATAGGAGGGGTGATAGAGTTGGATTGGTATTGAAGGAGCTTACAATCCAATTTCCAGCCAATCTGAAAGATCAATCTCAGAGGGTCCACGTGGGGAGTGTCCTTACCCTAGTAAAACACGGGGAGTAGACTCCTAATTGGACACCTCCCCTTTCCTCCTAGAATCTCTCTGCGGATCAAGGGAGCTTAATCAGAATCTGTTCAGGGGAAGTTAGGATCCAGATGTGGTAACTGGCTTCTTTAACCGGGTGAGGGTATCTGAGTCCGGACTACCGGATGGCACCGGACCGGATGTCATCAATAACGACCAACCAACTCACTTCACATGCTTAAATATAAATGCCAAGGTATGTATTTTATTATTCAATTTTTACTATTCATTCTCTCTGAAAACCCAACCGACTTAACCATTGGAGGGGTTTCACTGAAGACCCAACTCTCTCTAACTTTATAGTTTATTTCAGACTAATCATCACTCCACACGGTGAGCTTATCTCTAAAAAGTATCAAGGAGTCTAGCGAATATTTTAGTTAAGAGATTATTCAAATTCCTTTCCTTAAATAGGATCGAATCTTTAGTGGTCTAGCCCTGTGGCTAGATTCGCTCATCCCGCTTGTGCGTGAGTCCGGCATTGGTTTCACTCGTGACTGCATACATGACTTATTAAAGGTATAGATGATATATCTACGTATTATTAACAGTTATTGTAAAAAAAAAAAAAAAAATTTCCCTTTTTGGTCGAAATTGAGAGTGAAAAAATCACTTGTTACCATATAATAAAATGTTAGGATCCAATATTTTAACAAAAATAGTAAATGTTTATAAATTTATAGATCTAGTTACTCCTAATATGCGAAAGTTTACATATTTATTAGGAACTAGATTATCCAATAAATACGAGTATAATACATAATTATGTCCAAACCAAAGTTGAGAGGCTGATTAAAAAAATTTAGGCCAACACATGGACCAAACTAGGAGTTTTACCTAAAGTATTAGAGTTAATCTATTTCAATGGTTTATAACAAAATACTAAAGCAGACAACATTGAATAAAATAAGCATGTAACTTCTTCTGTCTGGAGCTAAGAATTACATCAAACAAACAAAAATCTTTATTTTCTGAAATAAAATCAAAATTCAAGGAAAAGTGTATCTGTTACTAATACAAGCATAAAACATCCCTTAATTGGAAAATTTTATACAAAAATTTGCAGATTAATTAGTGGTATTATACACAAATCTAAAACTGAGTAATGTTATTTGTTACCAATGAATTCTCCATTTGCATCCCATGGACGATTTTCGTAAGACTTGCCAACAATACTGCGTTTTTCATTCACTTCTCCATTCTCACACCTGTATTCTGGAAAATAATCCAAGAATCCTTTGTTTCCGAGTTCATCGATTCCATTAAACAAGAAGTTCCTTACCAAGTCCTATGGATTTTGATGACATCCATTAAATCTATGAAACATCATAACTTCTTGATCTTGAGGATACCAATTTATGCAAATAAAAACATACCTTTGCAACATCTTCACCAATCAATTTCTTCAGCACTCTATGGCCTGGATCCTGCTTTTCACACCCCAAAATAAACAATTACACTTCTAATTCACAAACAAATTTCCTTTTTTTATACATTGAACCTCCAATCTTTTATGTTTTGCACATTGAGCCGTTGACCAATTATAAACCTATAGATTGATCCATAGGTTGTTTAATTGACCAAGAGCTCAAAGTGTAAAAACAATAAAATTAAGGGGCCTCAGGATGCTTTAATCCATTTTAGATTGTTATAATTAGAGGGGGCATATATATAGGCTATATCCTTATATTGTTATGTTGTCTACCTTGCTTCTTGCAATCATCGAACCAGGTCCTATCCCAACCCTTTTCTTATATACAAGTCTGTCTTTAGACTATAATATTGATCACGCAGATTTCATGGCGGGAAAAATGACGTTTTTGGCCACTGTCCCCTTGTCTTATATGAAAACATACCCAATTGGATCACAATTGACCCTTTTGTCCTCTAGATGAGTTAAAGCTAAAGGGTAAAATGGTCAATTGTGGTCCATTTAGGTATGGTTTCCTTTAGGACAGGAACTAAAATGACAACTTTGAAATGATAGGGCCTAAAAAGGCCAATTGGTTGATAGACCAGGGGCTGAAAAGGTCTATTTGTCTTTTACGGTGCAATCAAGTATGTTACGAGATTTATACTAAAGCTAAAACAAGTACATTTAAAACCCAACAGTGTCATTGGTGGGAAGATTGATATGTCATCCCCAGAACCAGAGTAGAATGACCAGTCCAAAATGCTAATAAGCCTAAACAAGTTGATAGGACACTAAAAACAACTAAATTAGCAGAATATAAATATAATTTCAAATTAAATCTATGTCTAGATGAGCTAACCAAAAATTGTTTTTAACATAGATCTTGCACAGAGCATGACTGTTTGTATAAGTTCAGGTATCTTATCTACCTAGCTGATTGAGTCTCGTCTCTAACTTCGGAAGCTCTTAAAACTAGCCAATTCTACGCTGCAACTCTATCAGCAGTTGGCCTAATGCTGAAAATCTACACGATTACAATTCGGGTGTAGCCGGACCAATAAATAAGCATATGACAATATGGTCTTGTTACCCCCAATGTACCTTCAAAGTTCTCCCCTCTAATTATATTATAGTCTATAAACTTTCCTTTCAAAGCATCATTCGAAGAGAACTCATATGCACTCTTTATGATAACTAGAGGTTTATCTTTGGTGTAAAATTGTTCGTGGGCATCCCCTTGACAACTACAGAAAAAGTGAATACCGATATGGTGATGAATTACAAGAATGTATTCATGTTCATTCCATATCAGCATAACATATTAAGGGGGAAAAGCAATCACCTTTTCCGCTCTCCATGTTAGATACTTATGTTGTGCTTCACAGTTGCACATAATCCGAGATGCATCTGTCTCTTCTGCAGCTTGCTCAATCAACTCGAGCCATGCCTAAGAAAGTGAAATAGAATTAATAGCGCAATATATTGCTTTGGAGTTCCTACTCATTTGAATTGTAACTGCACATGTTTGTTATTCTCATTTCCAGTAAATAGAATATAATGCACCGATTTAGAATGTTACCTAAAAGGTCATCTAGATGAGCTAAACATCTATTGAATTACCTTGTAGTAATCAAGAAAAGCGGAATACAGACTGTCATGCCTGAACTGGCTTGAAGTGAATCTTGTCCATATAACAATTGGAGAGAAAAATTGCAAGGATTCACCAGTGAGCTTTCCTCCCCAGGGAAAAAGCTGCACGAAATCTCTGTTCAGTCACCATAACCTATATTTTAGATGGCTCGAATTGCATAATTATAATGTATTCAGCGCATCAGGCTAAGCATTGTGGTCACCTCTGCATACTTGAGACCTAAAGGCAATAAGCTTTGATAGTACTTCTCCTTGTAATCTTTTCGATCAATAACATTGTGCAAGGGGTTGAGGTCCCTACATAAATTAATGAAAGTTTTAAAGCCCTTTGAAATTTCATTACTGGCTACAGCTATAGATGCATAAGTTTAGCTTATTTGATGCCAAAAGAGGATGCGAGAAAAAACAATATTGAGTGTTAGATTATGGAACATTATGTCATGACTGAAACTTAGTAAGCATCAATTTTTATTCGGCATCTGAATTTAGATAAGACTATAGACAGAGAAGGTGAACAAGTAAACAAAATGCTTAACTTAACTGTTTGACATGGAAAACAATAAAATGAATTTCCAGAAGACAGAAAACTTACAACACAACAATGTTCATGTCAGAAGCTGTGAAAAAGTTGGCGCAAAATATGGGTACATCAAATTCAGGTCTTGCAAACACGGCAAAATCGAAAACCTACACGTTTTTTGAACAAGAGGCATTGTGTTAAAATAAAATCTCAAAAGAACCAAAATTGCATCTTGTTTCATGTTATGCATTTGATTGAAAGGCAAGGAAGACATAAAGCTCTCCTGTCTGGTAAGGCAAAAGATTACTGTTATTACATAACATTCTCAAACTACACATCAACTTCTTCCAAAAACATTGGCCCCGAAAAGATAAATTTACTCCAGAAGAATCAAGTACCAGATGCATTCACAATATCAGATGCAGCTTGACATCTACCCATTTTATTGTAGGCTATAAAACAAACTGCCAAAACCATAGATAAGCAATGTTCTTGGACACTGGAGACTTTAAGACTCAAACCCCTATTTGTAAACTAGGTTCCCACATTTTGGTAACAGTATGACCTTTCTCTCACTTTTCTAGACTCTCAACCAAAGAAACTTAGTGAACTTGCCGATTTTAGTAGCTATTGGGAATGTCAAACAAAGAAAAGGTTAGGGGAGTACTCAACATTGAAGCTTAAATCAAATAGATACACTTACAAAGGGCAAGGTCAGCACCTTTCAACCATCTACATTTCTTAGCATTTCGTTTCTATTCTGAAGAAGGGCATACATGAAATTTCCTAAGATACAAATAATATTACAGTAAAATCATAAAATTGCATTTACATATGCTGATTTAGTGAGAAAAAGGAATGTCTGAGTTCATAAAAAGTTTCTGATTTTAATCCTAGGAAAGTGCAGCATCTGTTCCCCTCTATTTACGTAAAGGTTTCAAATCTTTTTAACTGATACATACACTCGAGCGCACTCTGGAGGAAAAGTCGCCAAAACAAGAACAAAAAACTGAAGAACAAACGAAGAATTTATAAGGAGAAGCAAGAAACATTATTAAAGCATCATGAACTCATGTCACCATTAGCCGTATATTGAATCTATCAAAAAATATTAACAGAATGCTTAACAAGCTTGTTCTTGCTTTCTTTTTCCATGAAAAAAATTTTGAAATCATACTATGTCATCATATACTTAAATAACTACTATGAAGTATGGAGGACGGGTTTTTTCTATCACACAAAAAGAGCTAAAAATCAGCACAAGTTGTAATAGTTACAAGACAAGTTTTTCTAAGAACATTTAGTTATCAGATAGTGTATACAAGAAACAGGCATGTAAATAACAGTATACCTGCATTCCTTCATTTTCTATGCTCAAACTTCTTAAAAGTCTAATCTTGGAGGCTTGGAATGATAGCATTTGAAGCTCTGTTTTCCCATCCATTGCAGCCATGGTGTTATAATTTTCCTGCTCCAAAATACCAGTGTTATCTATGTAAATTGTAATGACTTATGACTTGTAACCCAGCCATTGTTTCCTGGTCAGTAAAGGTTTACTTGAAGCTATGGTTGCTATCTATTATGTACCCTCCACAGGATCTCCATCATATTTTCAACCTAAGACCGAGCAGCCCAACTAATGAGAATGCTTCAGAACCGCACCAAAAGAGAAAAATAATGGAAAAAGCTTCAAGTTCCTCTCTGTGCTAATTGAGCTGAAGGTGTCATGTAACCATTAGACTCAAAAGCTTAACCTGATGAGTAAGCCCAATTAGTTGGGCTTGAAGTGTGCACAACACACCCTAACTCTACATGTGTTCAAATTTCATCAACTGATGGAGCTGCTAATATTAGACCCCTCGACAATTAGTTCTAAGAGGCTCTATAACATCTATCAGAAGGAAAGATTATGTTATCTCTCTATCTTTGTGTGTGTAATGAATTCAATTTAAATTAAACAAATTCCATCCCAGGAACCGAAAATAATTAAAACTTCCTGTATATTATATTGTCTTTTGTCAAGAAGGCAATATATGCGCGATAACCATCAAAAAACATTTATAGAATATAGACTAACATAACCATCACTAAATTGCAAGCTTCCTGTTCGGAACTATAAAAACATACATCATTATAACTTCGAGAAAAATTGCAAATCTACAAATTGACTATGAAGACGAAAATTTAGCCAGCAGCAAGACCACGAAAGCAATGTCAATATATAAAATAAATTGCAGACCGAAACTTAATTGAGTTCAAGAATCGGCATGCGAAAACTGAAAAAAAAATCTCAACCGAAAAAAAAAAGCAAAATTAACCCATTTTGGGTTGCAGCAAAAAACAACAGAATCAAAACTCCAAAGTGATTAGCCAAAAAAAAAAAAAAGGGAAGAAAAAGAAAAACCCATTGCTGCAAAAGGGTAAGACAAATAAAGAGAGGTCATAAGAAAAAGAAGAACCTGAAGGGGAGAGGGAAGCAAAAGGGTGCGGCGTTTGGTTTCATCGAGAGCAAAGTGAAGGAATTTGTCGTAAGAGAAAGCAGAAACCTGAAGAAGATGGGGGTTGATCTTCTTGGTTGTGGAAATAGAGTTAAAGGTGGTTAATAAGTGAGGTTTTAGAGATAAGAAAGAGCTAAACGAACAAGTACAAGAAGAAGAAGAAGGAGGAGAGTTCATGGAAGTGAAGAAGGATTTTGAGGTGCAGAATCACAAATGCCGTTTCTTTCTACTTTCTATGTTTCCAACTGCTTACTGAACAAATAAATGTACGCTATCATCTCATTACTTGCATTTGCTTTAATTAAACTAATTGGTTTCTTTAAAGAATGCACGGTCAGTACACGGTCGGTCCATGGTTAACTTTTTAAACCTTTTTTTTAATTTACCAATCATACACTATCCATTAAATTTGGTTAACCATTAATTCCAGTCAGTTAACCATTTACGAAATAGATATTATGATTTTACTAAATTTATAATATTTGAAACCTTAAATAAATAGACCATAAATCTCAAATATCAAATAAAAATATAAAATTACAAATCATAGTTTTAATTATTAATTAAAACAACATTTTAACCATAAACTCCAATAATTAAAACATTAAAAAAAAAAGTTCCCAAACATATAAATTATTGTTCAAGATCAAATATTAATTAATGAAATATTCATCGCTGTTCGTTTTTCAGTGAGTGTGAATTAAGAATTGACAGGAGATAAGATTGGAAGAGAGTGACCGAGACTACCTGGTGTTATATAGTTAAGGAAGTAAAATAACATCAAAAGCCCAAATGTTTCACTTATATATATATATATATAATTTTTTAAGAAAAATATTTGCAAAAAATTGGTTAACTGCGAGTCCACATGAACTTTCGTTGTAAAAATATAAACCGTAACCGTAACCGTTAATTTCTAAAAATAAAAACTTTACATTAGTCCATTGGTTTCTGTTAATCATATTTTTAGCTCGGTTTTAATTCGGTTTCAGGGTTTTTCGGTTTTTTTGTTTTTTTTTTTTTTTGCACCCCTAAAAATGCCCTCAATACATCGCATGCCAAATATATATAATATATTTTCAGATTTAAGGGCTAAAAATTTTCATATTAATGGAAGAGTTTATAGCTTTTGCCACAGTGGTCATTTGCTAATAAAATTATTTTGGCTAATTTTTTTTTTATTTACTGATGTGGCAAGTCAAATCTGAAATCCAAAAGCCTAATTAAGGTAAAAAAAAAAAAATCAATTTTCCATTTTAGATTACGGAAGTTTATTTTTGAGTATCAAGATTCCACCTTTTAATGTGATTGATGTTTTGTACTTTGATTTGCATTCATATATATATATATTCCAAATTTTCAGTAAAAAAAAACAAAAACCTACAAAAATTTATTTATTGCTTTGTCCGTAAAAGTGGTATGACAAATATACTGATAAAAGGTGCTTTTTATCCCTGCTCTCATTTATGCGCCTTGTTAGTTTTTTTTCTTTTAAAGTTATCCTTCTAACCTCTGTTTTATTCGAAATTATATTCATAAGATCTATAATTAATAATTTTGCTATTTATTTTTAACCCATTGTGAGAATAAAAAAAATCAATTATGATTCAAATAGATATAATTTTGTATATTACAAAAGTTAAAAAGGTAACTTTGAAATAATATAGATTAAACAGATAATCGAATAATACGACATGGGCCAAGAAAGTTATTAGTATAATTTTTCTTTTTAAAAAACACATTATTCTGTTTTGAAGTCAAAAAACACCCTTTATCATTAAATAAATACGAAAAAAAAACATGTATGTTCATCCATTATAATTTTTAGGCAAAACACATCTTGAGATCTCTGAACTTTTATGCAATTTACAATTGACCCCCTGATTAATTTTTTCAACACATTGGGTACATGATCTTTTTATTTTGATAATATTAGCCCCAAACTCGACACTTTTTTCTCTTGTGGGCTATAGTATCCATTCACTGGTATATGACACAGTTTTTGCAGACACGTGAGATTAAATTGGAAGTATAATTTATATTCGTAACTATCATAAAACTGCATAGGAAGTATAATTCTGATATCTCCAATCAACTCTAGAGTCTTTTATTTTTCTCAAAAATTATGTCACGTGTTAGTGAACAAATACTGTAGCCCACAAGAGAAAAAAATGTCGAGTTTGGAGCTAAGACTATTAAAACAAAAAGATCATGTACCCAATGTGTTAAAAAAAATTGATTAGGAGACCAATTACAAATTACATAAAAGTTCAAGGGCCTTAGGATGTGATTTTCCTAATTTTTATTCATCAAATTTCAAACTTGATAATTGATATAACACAACAAGTTTATTTTTCTATTGTTAATTAATTTACACTTATATTTTTTTAACCTTAATTTACGTATTTATTAATTTTAACAAATATAAAAAATATCATATTGATGATCATATTATATTATTATCTAATATATTCTTAATTAAATTAAATTTATTAAATTTATTTTTGAATAATAAGTATATCTTTTATGTAAATATTTGTGTAGTGCTTATAATTATGTAATATTTAAATTTTAATTTATTAACTCATAATCATTTTTTTAACTATTAAATCACAAAATTTATCATCAATATTTGTGAGCAACCATTTATGGACTTGATGAAAAAAAACATGAGCCACAAAATCAGACCGTTTTTGAACCTCTGAAAACCCACGTTGCTGGTCAGTTGCTTTGGTGATGCATTGATGGCTTGCAAACACCTGTTCACCCCTCTTCCTGAATTTCCCCTCTACCATACTCAATTATTATGGAAATTCCCAGATAAAATTCCACTTCGTCTTCATCCATTGAATATCTCTTCTGGGTACTGCAATTTCAAGTGCCTTCATACCTCTAAAAGAGTATCATCATCATCATCATCCTCTGTTCATGCTGTGAAAGAACAAGTTATTCAGTCTCCAAATTCGGACTCCGACTCTAACACTACTTCTCCTTCATCCTCTAAGCTTGTTCTTGTTATTGGCGGCTCTGGTGGTGTTGGTATAACTTCTCTTCCTCTTTCTTCAGTTATGGACTAAATATCACTGCTTTTTTTTTTTTTTTTTGGAAGAAAACTCTAGGTATGGATAGTTAGTTATTTATTAATTAGTATGAAGTATGTGTAACCTTATGCACTGTGTGATGCTGGAAAATGCTGGTAATATATGTTCGTGTATTTTAATCAACAAATATCTGGTTCAATCAATCATCTTTAATATGTTTCAGGTGATAATTTTGATTGGTCATCATAATGAAGTTTAACTAATGTTAGTAATGATAAATGTTGCTTGCTAATTGCTGTGTGGGGAGAAGGTGTAATGCCTTCTTGAATGAAGGTTTGTTTTCATATTGACTCTCAGTTTTAGAGGTAAAACAATATCTTTGGCTCTGGAACTTTTATTTGATTTGGCTACTGAACTTTAATTTTGGTTATAATGTGTTGTTACCACTTGAATGCCGCTCAAGTTCACTAGAGGTTCAAGCTCATGTGGGAATCATTAAGGCACATGGAGTTCAAATGTGACTATACCGTCCATTAAGACTTCAGGGCACATTTTAAGCAAAATCAAAGTTCAAGAGTGAAATTTCACCAAATTCAGGGGCCAAAAGTCAAAATTTAGACAAGTATAGGGGCCATAAGTATTGTTTTGCCCAGCTTTGGAGGAACCTGTGTATGGATTTGGTGCAGACAATGCATTATCAAACTCGAAGTAGTATTTTATTTTGGCAAAGTTTCCAAGAATGGAACTTCATTGGTGTATATATATATATTGAAAAGACAGTGAAAATAACATTTGCTTTTGTGAGATACAGGAAAAAGAAATTATGTATGGGATGTTAATACAAATGAGAAGTGGATGTTTATATTATGATAATGATTATGGGAAAACATATGTATACAACTGTGAAGAAGGGAAAATTGACAGTCAAATATTTTGTTGTAGTGCCTTATAGGTTTATGCATTTTTGGCTAACAATCATGGTTTCTAGGGGAGTAAAATCTTAATGACACATTATCATGATTTATGTCTTGGTAATGTCATGACATTATCAGAGGATTGATTTTGAAAATTCAACCATGTATAGTGCTTTCTTGGGTGTTTTTTAGATTGGAGATTCAGTTGGCCTATTGCTTTCACTTTGATCTTGTAGTTTGACTCACAAAACCACATATATTTTCAATAAAGGGTATCTATTTGACTAAATCTACTCCTCCAGTCCATCGTCTTTTGATCTGTTGGTTATATCAGAGGAGGAGAAATGAACTGAGTCCAAAGTCAGATTACATGTAACTCTGTATAAAACACAAACTTAAAAGGCTTCCCTTCTTCCGTTATGTTAGGACTCCACGATAGCTTCATATGGGTTGGTATCTCTCACAGAACTGGTCACCATTGCCTTCTCCTGATTCGGTTTTGGGTAGCTCCTCTGAAAGGCCAATTGGTCTCTGGTTGGAGCTGTATAGTCAAATAACTTTGAGAAGAATTTGTTTTATCGACATGCCTCTATACTTGACCAAACTTATACTGGAGTTGAAAGATGCTTGTCATAAGTTTATGCTTTCAATTCCTTTTGATTAGGCATCTATCCTGGTCTTCTAGTGTTTCATTGGTTTTCATCAGTTTATTATATTCAAGGATTTCATTTGTTTCTTCGATATGAAATCATATTACCGGTCTAGGTGTGATTGTTTTTTGTCTTTTCTCTGGTCAACATGCTGAAATAGATAGGCAAATGTTTCTGAGGGTTCGGTAAATTTACTATTGTAGACATCAGATTTATGATGTAGACTCGTAAATGCAGCATTTAGGTTATTTGAATGAAAATGATTGTACTTTTTGGTTCCTATTTTATTTGACAAATAAACTTTATACTCTTAGATCAAAAGAATGCAGGGTACACATAATCATGAACCACTAGAATCTTTTTAGAGTGTAGGATAATAATTTGAACTGATAATTAGTATCTTTACTCAATATTGCAGCTTAATGGAAATGGTGGTATCTGAAATTAACCACAGTTTTTGTGTTTCCTTGCTTCCTGAATCTTCTGTTATCTATTGATTTGATAGAAAAGAATTGTTTTGATCGTGAAGCTTTACTTTCACGACCAGTTTGACTTCCTTTCTGTCATCCTGTAATGAACTCCATAGTTCGAAAACTAGATGCTCTGGCAACCATTTTCATGTTTTTTTTTTAATTTTTTTATTTCCTTTAGGTTTATTTCTTCTGCTTCTTTTCTTTTTGCTCCTCTGCTTTATGGAAAAATTAATATCTTTATCTTTCTCCAGGGCAGTTGGTGGTGGCCTCATTGCTTGATCGGAATATTAAGTCACGCTTGTTACTACGAGACCCTGAGAAAGCAATCGCATTGTTTGGAAAACAGGATGAGGAGAAGCTAAAGGTGCTCTTTTTTCGTTCACGCATAAGACAGACTGTTGTGTACCAATTTATGAGAAAGATAATAACATAAATATATTTCTGCTTTAAAGTCTTCTCTTCCCTCAGGATATAGAACTTAATGATAATAGAGCTATTAAAACTTGCCCTAGGTATTCAAGGGGGACACACGGAACCCAGAGGATCTACATCCATCTGTATTTGAGGTTTGCATTCCTTTCTTCCTCTAAATTTCCTATTTCTTGACTTTCTGATGGGTGAAAATGATACTTGGCTAGATGATCCACCTGATTCCTATTACAAACTTGATTTTCTCTGCAGGGAGTCACACATGTGATATGCTGCACGGGAACAACAGCCTTCCCATCAAAACGATGGGAAAAAGATAATACACCGGAAAGAGTAGGTCAGAAGTTTTACCTTGTGACTAATGTCATTTAGGAGTAAACATAGACATGTAATTCTTTAGTTTAATGTTATTTTACATGATGAAATATCATCTTTAATGGTAACCAAAATAGAAGCTGGATTTTGTTGAATGAAGCTCGTTCAGTTTAGCCTATCAAGCTAGCTGAATCCTCGGAAGTGAGAACGAAATAGTGGCCAATCAAAGCAACATTTACGGCATCCTTGTTCCCTCTTGACGGGTGGGTCTGGCAGTCAAGTTCCCTTCTATTTTTGCACTCAAGGACCAATCTTCATCTGGCCTGAGGAAACCTTTGTATGCCTCATTTACCTTTTGGGAGGCCTGCACCCCATAGGAACCATATACTTGAGACTGTTCCTTGGGCCGTAGGTCCTGACACGATGTTAGAATTCTAGCACTTCCTGTATGGTATCTCATCGATGTGTTAGACACCTTTTGAAAGGGAGCCTTCTTCACCTTCCACCTAAGAACTGCCGTAAATTTCAAATAGAATGTGCCAAACATATTGAAGGCATCATTAACCAAGGGTCTACATGGATGCTTACTGTTCGGAAATAGATGAAAATAAAAATAGGTAAATGTTTTTTCAATAATTTTCTCTAATTTTTGTTTTTCCTTTAAAGATTGGGAGGGTGTGCGGAATCTTGTCTTAGCAATGCCTTCATCATTGAAGAAAATCATTCTTGTTTCATCAGTTGGTGTGACCAAGTTTGATGAACTACCATGGAGGTAAGACTTTTCTGATTTATTGCATTGAAATCAATCTGTAGCTTGATTCTAGTTGAAGATCAATACAACAAACTTAGCAGTTAACTTAACTGCTAAGTTAAATTAACTATATAGCTTGAAAGCAAATGAAATATATATTATTGCATGCTTTGACAGCATTTATTTGTTTCCTTCTATTTACCAGCATAATGAATCTCTTTGGAGTTCTCAAGTATAAGAAAATGGGGGAGGATTCCGTTCGCCAGTCTGGTATTCCATTTACAATCATTAGGTATGATAGCGATTTATCTTGCGGGATATTAGAGATTCAGTAGATACCTCAATTTTTTTGGCATGTTAATTTAACTAGCAATTTATCATTTCATATACATGTATCTCAGAGCGGGTAGGTTAACTGATGGTCCCTATACATCATATGATCTAAATACCTTGCTCAAAGCTACTGCTGGGCAGCGACGGGCAGTCCTTATTGGTCAAGGTATGCAATTTATAACTTCAAATATTATTTCCCAATGTGAAATCAAATTCATTTTCGCTTTGTCACTTGTGTCTGTTAATGTGGCTTCGGTTTGTTTCCTCAGGCGATAAACTTATTGGTGAGGTCAGCAGACTTGTAGTAGCAGAAGCCTGCATTCAAGCATTGGATATAGAATGTACTGAAGGTCAAATATACGAAATCAACTCGGTTGAGGTAAGTTCACAAAGATGATTGAATTTACAATATTTAGTAAGTGTGAATCCTTCAATTCTTTTGATAAATTCTGAAAAAACATTGAACCGATTAATCAGATCTACCAAGTAAAAATTAAGCTGAACTTGTGCAGGGAGAAGGTCCAGGAAGTGATCCTCAGAAATGGAGAGAATTATTCAAAGCTGCTGAAACTCAATCATAGTTTATCATCCTATTCCTATGAATCTTACTGAACCAGTTAAATAATTATATATTGTGAATAGTTGAATTTCGTAGATAAATATTCAAATATGAATCAAATAGCATAAGTTCCTAGTTGAAGTCATTTGTACAACTTTTAACAGCCTTACTTGCTCCAGCTTCTCTCTGTAAATTAAGTTTTGTAAAAATTTCTGGTAATATTTTTTCAGGGTATTTCCATATTTGAGAGGGAAGATGAGAGGGTGGAGAGAGATTGCTTGAGCCACCAAAGGATTAGAAAAAAAGAAGATAAAGATTTGCAATGATTTGCAATGAGCAGCTACAAATAAGTTTCAGGAAGTTACATCACTATTGTACTTTAAAAAAAACACAATTTGGAGAACACCGCATAAAAAATGAGTGAGTGTTTGATTGAGGTTTGTATTAGGGGTGAGCACTATTTGGTTTAACCGAATACCAATCCCGGGTAGTAATTTTACAAATAATTTGGTACTTGGTTTGGTTCGGTTTTTCCGTAAAAAAATTCGGACTAACCGAAACTGAACCGAATTATGTTATATATATATATTGGTTTAATTGATATTGATTATATTTTTAATTTTTAAGTCTTGACTTGAACAGCAGGTTAATAAGCTATAATCAACATAAAATGATAAATTAAAAAAATGATAAATTAATGGTTCAATTAATTGCCCTATAAATCATTTGCAAATATTTTTTTTATATAATTTCGGTTAAAATGACAAATTTTGGTAATAACCGAACTGAACCAAAAAATTTCGGTTCGGTTTTTATCCTTATTTGGTTCGGTTTGGTTGTAATTATTAGATAAATTTTGGTTCGGTTAACCGACAATTCGGTTCGGTAATCGAACCGACCGATGCTCACCCTTAGTTTGTAGTAGTTGAAAAGTTCAAAGATATAATTATATATAATAAAACAAAGAAATAGTAACTAAGATAATAAAACTAAAAAATAGAAAAGAAAATAATAAAACTAACCTTGGAATTAGAAAATTCCGCTCGAGTGGAGGCTAGAAAGAAAAGTGTAAGGTGGAGTTTGGTAAAACTGAAAATTAAGTACTGAAAAATTAAGTGGTGAACATTATAAATGTTGAAACTATTAAATGATAGAGTTGTTTAATAAACACAAAAAATAAAGTATTGAATTTAAAAAAAAAAAAAACCGTTGATGGTGTTCAACTTAAAATTTTAAGTGATATATTTTGACTTATTAGATTAAGTGATTTTTTTAACTTAACTGAAACTCTTAAGTAATGCTATCAAACAAGTTTTAAAAAATAAGTGCTCAATACATTAATTTAAGTCATTAATCTAGTTTCCTACCAAAAAAAAAAAAAAAAAAAAAAAAATATCCTACAAAAAAAGAAATCATTAATCTAGTTATCAAACATGGTCTAAATTAAACAAATTTAGATTATCGTTCATTAAAAATGGCGAAGTCAAAAGGAAAAATGAATTTTTTAGGACATGATATATTCGCTAAATGTCCATTTGAATGTTGGACTATTGAAATTGCATATTTAAGACTAAGCTATGGAAATTCGATACATTTTGATCTTTTGAATATGATTGCCTTTATTTAAATCGAATTCATTGTATCACATTTCTCAACCATCAAGTGTATCAAGTTTCTAAAAAAATAAAAAAATTTGAAACCTATTTATAATCCAATATTTGAAAAATTTATGTGAATGTCAATTATTTCAAAAATTTAGTTGTAAGTCAATTTTTAATTATTTATAGAAAATTAGATGTGATTATATTTCTATATCGGCTAATGTCTTTTTATGCATTAATTAATTACCTAACAGACCTAAGCTAATTTGTAGGCTTTTCTTTTTCGAGAAATAAAACGTAACTATTGAGTATTAATTATTCAAAGAACTAATCTACGAGTAAGAAAATAGAATTGTAGATCTATTCATCCATGGCCTTTTTTTTTTTTTTTTTTTTTGATTTTTTGTGTTTTTAGTGTGATTGCTTAAAATTGAGTACAAATGGCAATACATAAATTTTTTTAATTATCCGATTAATCGGTTCAAGGCTGGTAATGCATTTTTTAATTTGATCTTTTCCCAATTAAGGTTTTTAGTGGTCATGCATTTTTTAATTTGATCTTTTTCCAATTAAGGTTTTTAACTTACGCTAAAACTCGAATTCGAGAACTCTAACTTAACCGATTTGAGATCTTTAATCACTGAAACCAACTTTCATTGGTAAATAACAATAGATTATTAGTTGGCCATGTTTGGAAAAAAGTGGTTGACCTACTGATTTACCTTTCAAAATTTATGTAAATAGGATTATAATATTTTTTAATTTGCTTTAGTAGAATAGTAGTGTCCTTGGATTGTATAATGACTTGTTATTACTATCCATTAATTTTTAGGAACTATGTTTTTATTTAAAATTTTGTGCTGCTTTTTATGGCTTCATACTTATATATATGTAGACTTATGTGATTAATCTTAACCTAAGAATTAAGTTGTATACCTTTAAAGTGAAAGGATAAATTGCATGTTAAATTGTTTCTTACATGAATAATAATCTTAAGTTCTAGTTATTGAAATCGTAACATTCTATTAAAGTATTTTGAAGATAGATTAGAATGAGCTTCACAAATGAATCTTATCTAAAGAGTAATTATATGTTGATTTATGTTTTTAATATTTTTTAACAACAATTAGCATATTTTTGGTTTCTTTTAGTTGAATATTAGCTTATCATTGGATTATTATTGGTTGAATAGTTTTATTCATGGTATATGATCGGATTACTAGTGGTACATGTTAAGAATAGCAATCAGATATCTTTTATTCACCTCTGGTACCGAAATATATACAGGTACAATGAGAGAGTTTAGGATCTATATTTGGCTATATAAGATTTAAGGCAGAGAATAAGAAAGAATCCTAAGGACCAGTTTGGGGCAGCTTTCAGCTAAAGTATGGGAAACTTTATTTTGACTGAAAGTTACTTTTGGGGTTACAGTAAGCAACCTTAAATGCACAATTGGTAAAAGTCAAATTGTATTCAGGAAAGCACACGAAAAACACTTAAAACTACTTTTAAAAAAAGCAATGAAACCTACCTTTCCCGGACAGCACTTTCACTAATAATATTTCCAAACTAGCCCTAAATTAAGGAATCATTGCAGCTCTGGTTCCTATGTGCAGAGTACATGCTGACTCATGCCAACACTCCGCCTCAATTTGGTGCGAAGATGTCTCCAATACCCAACTTGTCAAGTGAGTCCAGGAATTGTTTAATAGGTACTGCATTGGTGAGTATATCCGCCAACTATTCTTCTGATTTAACAAATGGGAACCAAATTATCTTTTCTTCAAGGTTTTGTTTTATGAAGTGTCTATCCACTTCAACATGCTTTGTGCGATCATGTTGTATTGGATTATAAGAGATATCAATTGCAGCCTTATTGTCACAAAATAACTTCATCTCAACTTCTAGTCAGAAAACCACCTCTGTTAATAATTTCCTGAGCCATTTTCCAGTTTACACACATATTTTGTTTATATGAAGACAGTGTAACCTGGTGGAATTTCCATGTAGACCTCTTCTTCAAGATTGCCATGGAGAAAGGCGTTCTTCACATGAGTTAGTGTAGCAACCAGTTTAAGTTCGCTGCTAAGGACAATAACACCCTGATAGTATTCAGTTTTGCAACTGGGGAAAAAGTCTTTGAGTAATTTATACCACATGCCACAAGTCTTGCCTTGTACCTGTCAATTGATCCATCAGCTTTGTACTTTATAGAGAACACCCACTTACAACCCACAAGTTTCTTTCCTTCAAGTAGTGGAATTAACCCCTAGGTTTTGTTTATTTCCACGGACTCTAGTTCCTCTTGAATTGCTTGCACCCACTTCGGATCAGTCATAGCTTCTTCAATACTGCATGGAATGTGATGAGAGGATAACGTTTGTGTAAATGTTTTAATGGTCTTCGATAGTCCTTGAGTGGACACATAGTTTGTAATTGGATATCTTGTGTAAACGTTTTAATAGACTTCGATAGTCCTTGAGTGGACACATAGTTTGTAATTGGATATCTAGTCTTTCTTTCTTCCTCATTAGGAGTGTGGGTGGCTTGCCACGATTCTGCCTAAAAGGTAAAGCATAGCTAGAAACGGTGGAAGCCTCTAGGTTGTTATCATGGGAATGAGTAATAGGAGAGCTTACCTCAGAAATATACTCAGTAGAGGGAGATTCATCAGGTGTTAAGATCAGAAGGGGGTTCACTTGCGCTTCTGCATCAAGTTGGTGAGCACTTGGTGTAACACATTCTTCATTAGCAGGTGTAGAACATTCTTTACTAGCAGGTAGCTCTTCTTCATTGGCAATTAGATAATTCCGCTCGAGTGGAGGCTAGAAAGAAAAGTGCAAAGTGGCATTTAGTAAAACTGAAAATTAAGTACTGAAAAATTAAGTGGTGAACATTTTAAATGTTGAAACTATTAAATGATAGAGTTGTTTAATAAACACAAAAAATAAAGTATTGAATTTATAAAAAAAAAAAAAAAAAAAAAAAAAAAAAAAAAAAACTGTTGATGGTTTTCAACTTAAAATTTTAAGTGATATATTTTGACTTATTAGATTAAGTGATTTTTTTAACTTAACTGAAACTCTTAAGTAATGCTATCAAACAAGTTTTAAAAAATAAGTGCTTAATACATTAATTTAAGTCATTAATCTAGTTTCCTACAAAATAAATAAATAAATAAATAATCCTACAAAAAAAAGAAATCATTAATCTAGTTATTAAACAGGGTCTAGATTAAACAAATTTAGATTATCGTTCATTAAAAATAGCGAAGTCAAAAGGAAAAATGAATTTTTTAGGACATGATATATTCGCTAAATGTCCATTTGAATGTTGGACTATTGAAATTGCACATTTAAGACTAAGCTATGGAAATTTGATACATTTTGATCTTTTGAATATGATTGCCTTTATTTAAATTGAATTCATTGTATCACATTTCTGATATGTCAACCATCAAGTGTATCAAGTTTCTAAAAAAAAAAAAATTATAGGAATAGTCAAAATTTGAAACCTATTTATAATCCAATATTTGAAAAATTTATGTGAATGTCAATTATTTCAAAAATTTAGTTGTATGTCAATTTTAATTATTTATAGAAAATTAGATGTGATTATATTTCTATAATGGCTAATGTCTTTTTATGCATTAATTAATTACCTAACATACCTAAGCTAATTTGTAGGCTTTTCTTTTTCGAGAAATAAAACGTAACTATTGAGTATTAATTATTCAAAGAGCTAATCTACAAGTAAGAAAATAGAATTGTAGATCTACTCATCCATGGCCTTTTTTTTTTTTTTTTTTTTTGATTTTGTGTGTTTTTAGTGTAATTGCTTAAAATTGAGTACAAATGGCAATACATATATTTTTTTAATTATCCAATTAATCGGTTCAAGGCTGGTCATATATTGTTTAATTTGATCTTTTGCCAATTAAGGTTTTTAACCTACGCTAGGACTCGAACTCGAGAACTCTAATTTAAGCGATTTGAGATCTTTAATCACTGAAACCAACTTTAATTGGTAAATAACAATAGATTATTAGTTGGCCATGTTTGGAAAAAAGTGGTTGACCTACTGATTTACCTTTCAAAATTTATGTAAATAGGATTATAATATTTTTTAATTTGCTTTAGTAGAATATTAGAGTGTCCTTGGATTGTATAATGACTTGTTATTACTATCTATTAATTTTTAGGAACTATGTTTTTATTTAAAATTTTGTGCTGCTTTTTATGGCTTCATACTTATATATATGTAGACTTATGTGATTAATCTTAACCTAAGAATTAAGTTGTATACCTTTAAAGTGAAAGGATAAATTGCTTGTTAAATTGTTTCTTACATGAATAATAATATTAAGTTCTAGTTATTGAAATCGTAACATTCTATTAAAGTATTTTGAAGATAGATTAGAATGAGCATCACAAATGAATCTTATCTAAAGAGTAATTATATGTTGATTTATGTTTTTAATATTTTTCAACAACAATTAGCATATTTTTGGTTTCTTTTAGTTGAATATTAGCATATTATTGGATTATTATTGGTTGAATAGTTTTATTCGTGGTTTATGATCGGATTACTAGTGGTACACTTTAAGAATAGCAATCAGATATCTTTTATGCACCTCTGGTACCGAAATATATACAGGTACAACGAGAGAGTTTAGGATCTATATTTGGCTATACAAAATTTAAGGCAGAGAATAAGAAAGAATCCTAAGGACCAGTTTGGAGCAGCTTTCAGCTAAAGCATAGGAAATCTTATTTTGACTGAAAGTTACTTTTGGGGCTACAGAATGCAACCTCAAATGTACAATTGGTAAAAGTCAAATTGTATTCAGGAAAGCACATGAAAAACACTTAAAACTATTTTTAAAGAAAGCAATGAAACCTACATTTCCCTGACAACACTTTCATTAATAATATTTCCAAACTAGCCCTAAATTATGGAATCATTGCAGCTCTGGTTCCTATGTACAGAGTATATGCTGACTCATGCCAACACTCCCCCTCAAGTTGGTGCGAAGATGTCTCCAATACCCAACTTGTCAAGTGAGTCAAGGAATTGTTTAATAGGTACTGCATTGGTGAGTATATCCGCCAACTGTTCTTCCGATTTAACAAATGGGAACCGAATTATCTTTTCTTCAAGGTCTTGTTTTATGAAGTGTCTATCCACTTCAACATGCTTTGTACGATTATGTTGTATTGGATTATAAGAGATATCAATTGCAGCCTTGTTGTCACAAAATAACTTCATCTCAACTTCTAGTCAAAAACCCACCTCTGTTAATAATTTCCTAAGCCAAAGAAGCTCACAAAGTCCTTTAGCCATACCTCTAAACTCAGCTTCAGCACTTGACAAAGCCACCACCCCTTGTTTCTTGCTTCTCCATGTAACCAAGTTTCCACCCACAAAAGTAAAATATCCTGAAGTTGACTTTCGATCTGTGACATTCCTTGCCCAATCTGCATCAGTATAGCCTTCGACATTCAAATGGCCATTTTTAGTAAACATTGACCCTTTTCCGAGAAAACCCTTTAAGTAGTGAAGAATTCAAAATACTGCCTCCATAAGGCTTTCCTTCGGACAGTGCATGAACTGACTCACTACACTTACTGCATACGCAATGTCAGGTCGAGTGTGTGACAAGTAAATCAATTTCCCACTAGCCTTTGATATCTTCCTTTGTCATTTTGTACCTAATCTGAACACAACCCTAATCCATGATTTTGAACAATTGGAGAATCTATAGGTTTGCAATCCAACAGTCCCACTTCTGCTAACAAATCTAACACATATTTTCTTTGGGAAAGAAATATGCCTTTCTTTGATCTTGCCACTTCAATTCCTAAAAAATATTTAAGTCTACCCAAATCCTTCATTTCAAATTCAGTTGACAAGTGTCTTTAAAGCGTGGAGATTTCTTCGACATCATTTCTAGTAATAATCATGTCATCAACGTAAACAATTAAAGCAGTCACCTTCCCTTCATGGTGCTTTAGAAAGAGTGTGTGGTCAGAATTGCTGTGATGATCGCCATATTTCTTCATAGCAGAGCTAAATCGTCCAAACCATGCTCGAGGTGACTGTTTCAGCCCATATAGGGCTTTTTCCAGTTTACACACATATTTTGTTTCTATGGAGACAGTGTAACCTGGCGGAATTTCCATGTAGACCTCTTCTTCAAGATTGCCATGGAGAAAGGCGTTCTTCACATGAGTTAGTGTAGCAACTAGTTTAAGTTTGCTGCTAAGGACAGCAACACCCTGATAGTATTCAGTTTTGCCACTGGGGAAAAAGTCTTTGAGTAATTAATACCATATGCCACAAGTCTTGCCTTGTACCTGTCAATTGATCCATCAGCTTTGTACTTTATAGAGAAAACCCACTTACAACCCACAAGTTTCTTTCCTTCAGGTAGTGGAATTAACCCCTAGGTTTTGTTTATTTCCAAGGACTCTAGTTCCTCTTGAATTGCTTGCACCCACTTCGGATCAGTCACAGCTTCTTCAATACTGCCTGGAATGTGATGAGAGGATAACGTTTGTGTAAACGTTTTAATGGTCTTCGATAGTCCTTGAGTGGACACATAGTTTGTAATTGGATATCTTGTGTAAACGTTTTAATGGTCTTCGATAGTCCTTGAGTGGACACATAGTTTGTAATTGGATATCTAGTCTTTCTTTCTTCCTCATTAGGAGTGTCGGTGGTTTGCCATGATTCTGCCTAAAAGGTAAAACATAGCTAGAAACGGTGGAAGCTTCTAGGTTGTTATCATGGGAATGAGTAATAGGAGAGCTTACCTTAGAAATATACTCAGTAGAGGGAGATTCATCAGGTGTTGAGATGAGAAGGGAGTTCACTTGCGCTTCTGCGTCAAGTTGGTGAGCACTTGGTGTAACACATTCTTCATTAGCAGGTGTAGAACATTCTTTACTAGCAGGTAGCTCTTCTGCATTGGCAATTAGAAAATTCCGCTCGAGTGGAGGCTAGAAAGAAAAGTGCAAGGTGGCGTTTGGTAAAACTGAAAATTAAGTACTGAAAAATTAAGTGGTGAACATTATAAATGTTGAAACTATTAAATGATAGAGTTGTTTAATAAACAAAAAAAATAAAGTATTGAATAATCATAAAAAAAAACTGTTGATAGTGTTCAACTTAAAATTTTAAGTGATATATTTTAACTTATTAGATTAAGTGATTTGTTTAACTTAACTGAAACTCTTAAGTAATGCTATCAAACAAGTTTTAAAAAATAAGTGCTTAATACATTAATTCAAGTCATTAATCTAGTTTCCTACCAAAAAAAAAAAAATTATCCTACAAAAAAAGAAATCATTAATCTAGTTATTGAACAGGGTCTAAATTAAACAAATTTAGATTATCGTTATTAAAAATAGCGAAGCCAAAAGGAAAAATGAATTTTTTAGGACATGATACATTCACTAAATGTCCATTTGAATGTTGGACTATTGAAATTGCATATTTAAGAGTAAGCTATGGAAATTTGATACATTTTAATATGATTGCCTTTATTTAAATCGAATTCATTGTATCACATTTCTGATATATCAACCATCAAGTGTATCAAGTTTCTAAAAAAAAAATTATAGGAATAGTCAAAATTTGAAACCTATTTATAATCCAATATTTGAAAATTTTATGTGAATGTCAATTATTTCAAAAATTTAGTTGTAAGTCAATTTTAATTATTTATAGAAAATTAGATGTGATTATATTTCTATATTGGCTAATGTCTTTTTATGCATTAATTAATTACCTAACATACCTAAGCTAATTTGTAGGCTTTTCTTTTCCGAGAAATAAAACGTAACTATTGAGTATTAATTATTCAAAGAACTAATCTACAAGTAAGAAAATAGAATTGTAGATCTATTCATCCATGGCCTTTTTTTTTTGTTTTGTTTTGTTTTTTGATCTTGTGTGTTTTTAGTGTAATTGCTTAAAATTGAGTACAAATGGCAATACATGTATTTTTTTAATTATCCGATTAATCGGTTCAAGGCTGGTCATGCATTGTTTAATTTGATCTTTTCCCAATTAAGGGTTTTAACCTACACTAGGACTCGAACTCGAGATCTCTAACTTAACCGATTTGAGATCTTTAACCATTGAAACCAACTTTAATTGGTAAATAACAATAGATTATTAGCAGGCCATGTGTGGAAAAAAGTGGTTGACCTACTAATTTACCTTTCAAAATTTATGTAAATAGGATTATAATATTTTTTTAATTTGCTTTAGTAGAATATTAGAGTGTCCTTGGATTGTATAATGACTTGATATTACTATCTATTAATTTTTAGGAACTATGTTTTTATTTAAAATTTTGTGTTGCTTTTTATGGCTTCATACTTATATATATGTAGACTTATGTGATTAATCTTAACCTAAGAATTAAGTTGTATACCTTTGAAGTGAAAGGATAAATTGCATGTTAAATTGTTTCTTACATGAATAATAATATTAAGTTCTAGTTATTGAAATCGTAACATTCTATTAAAGTATTTTGAAGATAGATTAGAATGAGCTTCACAAATGAATCTTATCTAAAGAGTAATTATATGTTGATTTATGTTTTTAATATTTTTCAACAACAATTAGCATATTTTTGGTTTCTTTTAGTTGAATATTAGCATATTATTGGATTATTATTATTGGCTGAATAGTTTTATTCGTGGTATATGATCGGATTACTAGTGGTACATGTTAAGAATAGCAATCAGGTATCTTTTATTCACCTCTGGTACCGAAATATATACAGGTACAACGAGAGAGTTTAGGATCTATATTTGGCTATATAAGATTTAAGGCAGAGAATAAGAAAGAATACTAAGGACTAGTTTGGGGCAGCTTTCAACTAAAGCATGGGAAACCTTATTTTGACAGAAAGCTACTTTTGGGGCTACAGAAAGCAACCTCAAATACACAATTGGTAAAAGTCAAATTGTATTCAGAAAAGCACACGAAAAACACTTAAAACAACTTTTAAAGAAAGCAATGAAACCTACATTTCCCTGACAGCACTTTCACTAATAATAATTCCAAACTAGCCCTAAATTAAGGAATCATTACAGCTCTGGTTCCTATGTACAGAGTATATGCTGACTCATGCCAACACTCCCCCTCAAGTTGGTGCGAAGATGTCTCCAATACCCAACTTGTCAAGTGAGTCCAAGAATTGTTTAATAGATACTGCATTGGTGAGTATATCCGCCAACTGTTCTTCCGATTTAACAAATGGGAACCGAATTATCTTTTCTTCAAGGTTTTGTTTTATGAAGTGTCTATCCACTTCAACATGCTTTGTACGATCATGTTGTATTGGATTATAAGAGATATCAATTCAGCCTTGTTGTCACAAAATAACTTCATCTCAACTTCTAGTCAGAAACCCACCTCTGTTAATAATTTCCTGAGCCAAAGAAGCTCACAAAGTCCTTTAGCCATACCTCTAAACTCAGCTTCAGCACTTGACAAAGCCACCGCCCCTTGTTTCTTACTTCTCCATGTAACCAAGTTTCTACCCACAAAAGTAAAATATCCTGAAGTTGACTTTCGATCTGTGACATTCCCTGCCCAATCTGCATCAGTATAGCCTTCGACATTCAAATGGCCATTTTTAGTAAACATCAACCCTTTTCCGAGAGAACCTTTTAAGTAGTGAAGAATTCAAAATACTGCCTCCATATGGCTTTCCTTTGGACAGTGCATGAACTGACTCACTAAACTTACTGCATACGCAATGTCAGGTCGAGTGTGTGACAAGTAAATCAATTTCCCACTAGCCTTTGATATCTTCCTTTGTCATTTTGTACCTAATCTGAACACAACCCTAATCCATGATTTTGAACAATTGGAGTATCTATAGGTTTGCAATCCAACAGTCCCACTTCTGCTAAAAATCTAACACATATTTTCTTTGGGAAAGAAATATGCCTTTCTTTGATCTTGCCACTTCAATCCCTAAAAAATATTTAAGTCTACCCAAATCCTTCATTTCAAATTCAGTTGACAAGTGTCTTTGAAGCGTGGAGATTTCTTCGACATCATTTCTAGTAATAATCATGTCATCAACGTAAACAATTAAAGCAGTCACCTTCCCTTCATGGTGCTTTAGAAACAGTGTGTGGTCAGAATTGCTGTGATGATCGCCATATTTCTTCATAGCAGAGCTAATCGTCCAAACCATGCTCGAGGTGACTGCTTCAGCCCATGTAGGGCTTTTTCCAGTTCACACACATATTTTGTTTCTATGGAGACAGTGTAACCTGGCGGAATTTCCATGTAAACCTCTTCTTCAAGATTGCCATGGAGAAAGGCGTTCTTCACATGAGTTAGTGTAGCAACCAGTTTAAGTTTACTGCTAAGGAGAACAACACCCTGATAGCATTCAATTTTGCAACTGGGGAAAAAGTCTTTGAGTAATTTTTACCATATGCCACAAGTCTTGCCTTGTACCTGTCAATTGATCCATCAGCTTTGTACTTTATAGAGAAAACCCACTTCCAACCTGCAAGTTTCTTTCCTTCAGGTAGTGGAATTAACCCCCAGGTTTTGTTTATTTCCAAGGACTCTAGTTCCTCTTGAATTGCTTGCACCCACTTCGGATTAGTCACAGCTTCTTCAATACTGCCTGGAATGAGATGAGAGGATAACGTTTGTGTAAACGTTTTAATGGTCTTCGATAGTCCTTGAGTGGACACATAGTTTGTAATTGGATATCTAGTCTTTCTTTCTTCCTCATTAGGAGTGTCGGTGGCTTGCCACGATTCTGCCTAAAAGGTAAAACATAGCTAGAAACGGTGGAAGCTTCTAGGTTGTTATCATGGGAATGAGTAATAGGAGAGCTTACCTCAGAAATATACTCAGTAGAGGGAGATTCATCAGGTGTTAAGATCAGAAGGGGGGTCACTTGCGCTTCTGCATCAAGTTGGCGAGCACTTGGTGTAACACATTCTTCATTAGCAGGTGTAGAACATTCTTTACTAGCAGGTAGCTCTTCTTCATTGGCAATTAGAAAATTCCGCTCGAGTGGAGGCTAGAAAGAAAAGTGCAAGGTGGCGTTTGGTAAAACTGAAAATTAAGTACTGAAAAATTAAGTGGTAAACATTATAAATGTTGAAACTATTAAATGATAGAGTTATTTAATAAACACACAAAAAAAAAAGTATTGAATTAAAAAAAAAAAAAACTGTTGATAGTGTTCAACTTAAAATTTTAAGTGATAAATTTTAACTTATTAGATTAAGTGATTTGTTTAACTTAACTGAAACTCTTAAGTAATGTTATCAAACAAGTTTTAAAAAATAAGTGCTTAATACATTAATTTAAGTCATTAATCTAGTTTCCTACCAAAAAAAAAAAAAATTATCCTACAAAAAAAGAAATCATCAATCTAGTTATTAAACAGGGTCTAAATTAAACAAATTTAGATTATCGTTCATTAAAAATAGCGATGTCAAAAGGAAAAATGAATTTTTTAGGACATGATACATTCACTAAATGTCCATTTGAATGTTGGACTACTGAAATTGCATATTTAAGACTAAGCTATGGAAATTTGATACATTTTAATATGATTGCCTTTATTTAAATCGAATTCATTGTATTACATTTCTGATATGTCAACCATCAAGTGTATCAAGTTTCTAAAAAAAAAAAAATTATAGGAATAGTCAAAATTTGAAACCTATTTATAATCCAATATTTGAAAATTTTTTGTGAATGTCAATTATTTCAAAAATTTAGTTGTAAGTCAATTTTAATTATTTATGAAAAATTAGATGTGATTATATTTCTATATTGGCTAATGTCTTTTTATGCATTAATTAATTACCTAACATACCTAAGCTAATTTGTAGGCTTTTCTTTTCCGAGAAATAAAACGTAACTATTGAGTATTAATTATTCAAAGAACTAATCAACAAGTAAGAAAATAGAATTGTAGATCTATTCATCCATGGCCCTTTTTTTGTTTGATTTTGTGATTTTTTGGTGTAATTGCTTAAAATTGAGTACAAATGGCAATACATATATATTTTTTAATTCTCCGATTAATCGGTTCAAGGCTGGTCATGTATTGTTTAATTTGATCTTTTTCCAATTAAGGTTTTTAACCTACGCTAGGATTCGAACTCGAGAACTCTAACTTAAGCGATTTGAGATCTTTAACCACTGAAACCAACTTTAATTGGTAAATAACAATAGATTATTAGTTGGCCATGTTTGGAAAAAAGTGGTTGACCTACTGATTTACCTTTCAAAATTTATGTAAATAGGATTATAATATTTTTTAATTTGCTTTAGTAGAATATTAGAATGTCCTTGGGTTGTATAATGACTTGTTATTACTATCTATTAATTTTTAGGAACTATGTTTTTATTTAAAATTTTGTGCTGCTTTTTATGGCTTCATACTTATATATATGTAGACTTATGTGATTAATCTTAACCTAAGAATTAAGTTGTATACCTTTAAAGTGAAAGGATAAATTGCATGTTAAATTGTTTCTTACATGAATAATAATATTAAGTTCTAGTTATTGAAATCGTAACATTCTATTAAAGTATTTTGAAGATAGATTAGAATGAGCTCCACAAATGAATCTTATCTAAAGAGTAATTATATGTTGATTTATGTTTTTAATATTTTTCAACAACAATTAGCATATTTTTGGTTTCTTTTAGTTGAATATAAGCATATTATTGGATTATTATTATTGGTTGAATAGTTTTATTCGTGGTATATGATCGGATTACTAGTGGTACATGTTAAGAATAGCAATCAGGTATGTTTTATTCACCTCTGGTACCGAAATATATACAGGTACAATGAGAGAGTTTAGGATCTATATTTGGCTATACAAGATTTAAGGCAGAGAATAAGAAAGAATCCTAAGGACCAGTTTGGGGCAGCTTTCAGCTAAAGCATCGGAAACCTTATTTTGACTGAAAGCTACTTTTGGGGCTACAGAAAGCAACCTCAAATGCACAATTGGTAAAAGTCAAATTGTATTCAGGAAAGCACACGAAAAACACTTAAAACTACTTTTAAAAAAAGCAATGAAGCCAACCTTTCCCTGATAGCACTTTCACTAATAACATTTCCAAACTAGGCCTAAATTAAGGAATCATTGCAGTTATGGTTCCTATGTACAGAGTATATGCTGACTCATGCCAACACTCCCCCTCAAGTTGGTGCGAAGATGTCTCCAATACCCAACTTGTCAAGTGAGTCCAGGAATTGTTTAATAAGTACTGCATTGGTGAGTATATCCGCCAACTGTTCTTCCAATTTAACAAATGGGAACCGAATTATCTTTTCTTCAAGGTTTTGTTTTATGAAGTGTCTATCCACTTCAACATGCTTTGTGCGATCATGTTGTATTGGATTATAAGAGATATCTATTGCAGCCTTGTTGTCACAAAATAACTTCATCTCAACTTCTAGTCAGAAACCCACCTCTGTTAATAATTTCCTGAGCCATTTTCCAGTTTACACACATTTTCCAGTTTACGCACATATTTTGTTTCTGTGAAGACAGTGTAACCTGGTGGAATTTCCATGTAGACCTCTTCTTCAAGATTGCCATGGAGAAAGGCGTTCTTCACATGAGTTAGTGTAGCAACCAGTTTAAGTTTGCTGCTAAGGACAATAACACCCTGATAGTATTCAGTTTTGCAACTGGGGAAAAAGTCTTTGAGTAATTTATACCATATGCCACAAGTTTTGCCTTGTACCTGTCAATTGATCCATCAGCTTTGTACTTTATAGAGAACACCCACTTACAACCCACAAGTTTCTTTCCTTCAGGTAGTGGAATTAACCCCTAGGTTTTGTTTATTTCCACGGACTCTAGTTCCTCTTGAATTGCTTGCGCCCACTTCGGATCAGTCATAGCTTCTTCAATACTGCCTGGAATGTGATGAGAGGATAACGTTTGTGTAAACGTTTTAATGGTCTTCGATAGTCCTTGAGTGGACACATAGTTTGTAATTGGATATCTTGTGTAAATGTTTTAACGGACTTCGATAGTCCTTGAGTAGACACATAGTTTGTAATTGGATATCTAGTCTTTCTTTCTTCCTTATTAGGAATGCGGGTGGCTTGCCATGATTCTGCCTAAAAGGTAAAGCATAGCTAGAAACGGTGGAAGCCTCTAGGTTGTTATCATGGGAATGAGTAATAGGAGAGCTTACCTCAGAAATATGCTCAATAGAGGGAGATTCATCAGGTGTTAAGATCAGAAGGGGGTTCACTTACGCTTCTGCATCAAGTTGGTGAGCACTTGGTGTAACACATTCTTCATTAGCAGGTGTAGAACATTCTTTACTAGTAGGTAGCTCTTCTTCATTGGCAATTAGATAATTCCGCTCGAGTGGAGGCTAGAAAGAAAAGTGCAAAGTGGCATTTGGTAAAACTGAAAATTAAATACTGAAAAATTAAGTGGTGAACATTATAAATGTTGAAACTATTAAATGATAGAGTTGTTTAATAAACACAAAAAATAAAGTATTGAATTTAAAAAAAAAAAAAAAAAAAACTGTTGATGGTGTTCAACTTAAAATTTTAAGTGATATATTTTGACTTATTAGATTAAGTGATTTTTTTAACTTAACTGAAACTCTTAAGTAATGCTATCAAACAAGTTTTAAAAAATAAGTGCTTAATACATTAATTTAAGTCATTAATCTAGTTTCCTACAAAAAAAAAAAAAAAAAAATCCTACAAAAAAGAAATCATTAATCTATTATCAAACAGGGTCTAGATTAAACAAATTTAGATTATCGTTCATTAAAAATAGCGAAGTCAAAAGGAAAAATGAATTTTTTAGGACATGATACATTCACTAAATGTCCATTTGAATGTTGGATTATTGAAATTGCATATTTGAGACTAAGCTATGGAAATTTGATACATTTTGATCTTTTGAATATGATTGCCTTTATTTAAATCGAATTCATTGTATCACATTTCTGATATGTCAACCATCAAGTGTATCAAGTTTCTAAAAAAAAAAAAAATTATAGGAATAGTCAAAATTAGAAACCTATTTATAATCCAATATTTGAAAAATTTATGTGAATGTCAATTATTTCAAAAATTTAGTTGTAAGTCAATTTTAATTATTTATAAAAAATTAGATGTGATTATATTTCTATATTGGCTAATGTCTTTTTATGCATTAATTAATTACCTAACATACCTAAGCTAATTTGTAGGCTTTTCTTTTTCGAGAAATAAAACGTAACTATTGAGTATTAATTATTCAAAGAACTAATCTACGAGTAAGAAAATAGAATTGTAGATCTATTCATCCATGGCCTTTTTTTTTTTTTTTTTTTTGATTTTGTGTGTTTTTAGTGTGATTGCTTAGAATTGAGTGCGAATGGCAATACATATATTTTTTTAATTATCCGATTAATCGGTTCAAGGCTGGTCATGTATTTTTTAATTTGATCTTTTCCCAATTAAGGTTTTAACCTACGCTAAAACTCGAACTCGAGAACTCTAACTTAAGCGATTTGAGATCTTTAATCACTGAAACCAACTTTAATTGGTAAATAACAATAGATTATTAGTTGGCGATGTTTGGAAAAAAGTGGTTGACCTACTGATTTACCTTTCAAAATTTATGTAAATAGGATTATAATATTTTTTAATTTGCTTTAGTAGAATATTAGTGTCCTTGGATTGTATAATGACTTGTTATTACTATCTATTAATCTTTAGGAACAATGTTTTTATTTAAAATTTTGTGCTGCTTTTTATGGCTTCATACTTATATATATGTAGACTTATGTGATTAATCTTAACCTAAGAATTAAGTTGTATACCTTTAAAGTGAAAGGATAAATTGCATGTTAAATTGTTTCTTACATGAATAATAATATTAAGTTCTAGTTATTGAAATCGTAACATTCTATTAAAGTATTTTGAAGATAGATTAGAATGAGCTCCACAAATGAATCTTATCTAAAGAGTAATTATATGTTGATTTATGTTTTTAATATTTTTCAACAACAATTAGCATATTTTTGGTTTCTTTTAGTTGAATATTAGCATATTATTGGATTATTATTATTGGTTGAATAGTTTTATTCGTGGTATATGATCGGATTACTAGTGGTACATGTTAAGAATAGCAATCAGGTATCTTTTATTCACCTCTGGTACCGAAACATATACAGGTACAATGAGAGAGTTTAGGATCTATATTTGGCTATACAAGATTTAAGGCAGAAAATAAGAAAGAATCCTAAGGACCAGTTTGGGGCAGCTTTCAGCTAAAGCATGGGAAACCTTATTTTGACTGAAAGCTACTTTTGGGGCTACAGAAAGCAACCTCAAATGCACAATTGGTAAAAGTCAAATTGTATTCAGGAAAGCACATGAAAAACACTTAAAACTACTTTTAAAAAAAGCAATGAAGCCTACCTTTCCCTGATAGCACTTTCACTAATAATATTTCCAAACTAGGCCTAAATTAAGGAATCATTGCAGCTATGGTTCCTATGTACAGAGTATATGCTGACTCATGCCAACACTCCCCCTCAAGTTGGTGCGAAGATGTCTCCAATACCCAACTTGTCAAGTGAGTCCAGGAATTGTTTAATAAGTACTGCATTGGTGAGTATATCCGCCAACTGTTCTTCCGATTTAACAAATGGCAACCGAATTATCTTTTCTTCAAGGTTTTGTTTTATGAAGTGTCTATCCACTTCAACATGCTTTGTGCAATCATGTTGTATTGGATTATAAGAGATATCAATTGCAGCCTTGTTGTCACAAAATAACTTCATCTCAACTTCTAGTCAGAAACCCACCTCTGTTAATAATTTCCTGAGCCATTTTCCAGTTTACACACATTTTCCAGTTTACACACATATTTTGTTTCTGTGAAGACAGTGTAACCTGGTGGAATTTCCATGTAGACCTCTTCTTCAAGATTGCCATGGAGAAAGGCGTTCTTCACATGAGTTAGTGTAGCAACCAGTTTAAGTTTGCTGCTAAGGACAATAACACCCTGATAGTATTCAGTTTTGCAACTGGGGAAAAAGTCTTTGAGTAATTTATACCATATGCCACAAGTTTTGCCTTGTACCTGTCAATTGATCCATCAGCTTTGTACTTTATAGAGAACACCCACTTACAACCCACAAGTTTCTTTCCTTCAGGTAGTGGAATTAACCCCTAGGTTTTGTTTATTTCCACGGACTCTAGTTCCTCTTGAATTGCTTGCGCCCACTTCGGATCAGTCATAGCTTCTTCAATACTGCCTGGAATGTGATGAGAGGATAACGTTTGTGTAAACATTTTAATGGTCTTCGATAGTCCTTGAGTGGACACATAGTTTGTAATTGGATATCTTGTGTAAATGTTTTAACGGACTTCGATAGTCCTTGAGTAGACACATAGTTTGTAATTGGATATCTAGTCTTTCTTTCTTCCTTATTAGGAATGCGGGTGGCTTGCCATGATTCTGCCTAAAAGGTAAAGCATAGCTAGAAACGGTGGAAGCCTCTAGGTTGTTATCATGGGAATAAGTAATAGGAGAGCTTACCTCAGAAATATGCTCAATAGAGGGAGATTCATCAGGTGTTAAGATCAGAAGGGGGTTCACTTGCGCTTCTGCATCAAGTTGGTGAGCACTTGGTGTAACACATTCTTCATTAGCAGGTGTAGAACATTCTTTACTAGTAGGTAGCTCTTCTTCATTGGCAATTAGATAATTCCGCTCGAGTGGAGGCTAGAAAGAAAAGTGCAAAGTGGCATTTGGTAAAACTGAAAATTAAATACTGAAAAATTAAGTGGTGAACATTATAAATGTTGAAACTATTAAATGATAGAGTTGTTTAATAAACACAAAAAATAAAGTATTGAATTTAAAAAAAAAAAAAACTGTTGATGGTGTTCAACTTAAAATTTTAAGTGATATATTTTGACTTATTAGATTAAGTGATTTTTTTAACTTAACTGTTGGTTTTTGGTCCGCCCATGACATTTTGGAATGGCAGGGACTAAACTGTAATTATGTGTAAATTACAGGGACTAAATGTGTAATTTGGTCCGACCCTATATATAGATGGAAGTTGGGATTTCCACTATAAATAGAGAAGAAGTTTCTCTATTCCAAATGAGAGAGAATCGTAGAGATTCCCCTTCTATTCCCGGGGAAAACGTCCCTGCCGATAAAACACGATTACTTCTTCGTTCGTCGGAAGAATTCACGGATATAGCCCGTACTCAGTGTATTCATACACTCATAGGAAAGGCAACCAGAACGATCCGGTTTCTTTCGTAGATCAGATCCATTCCATAAACGAGTTTCCGCTGCACATAAACCGTAAGTCTGTTTATTTATTCTGTTTATGGTTATCTATGGCATTCTGACTTCATTGGTATCAGAGCCGAAAGGTTTATAGATTGATGTGTTCGAATATAGTTTTCTGGTATTCCATGAATATTGATGTGTTCATATCTTGTTTTATGGAAATCCGTGAATAAGAATGTGTTTCTTTATTCGTTTGAATGCGTATTTATTCGTTTAAATACATATTTATTCGTTTTGATACGGATTTATATTGAAATCCGTGTCAAAAAGATTCCATAGACATTGAAATCTGAAATTCCATGAAAAGAATATGTTTCTGTCTATTTTGAATTTGTTTTTTTTCCGTTTCGATATGGATTTACATTGTTATCCGAGTCAAAACGATACCGTATTTGATCCAACAGTACAAAGTGTCAAAATTTTTTTGTCGGAATTTCGTAAATCTGACCACACCAATGAAATCAGCACGAAAAATCAAGTTAGAATGTCAAATTTCAAGGCCAACGGAGGACCGGAAGGCGGCGCGTGGCCCCCACGCGCCACCACCACGAGTGGAGTTTGTTTCCAAAAGGTGGGGAGAAGTTAAGGATTGGTACACGTGGCGCTACGCGATTCGTTGATTTTCTGACGGTTGAAAAGTCTAACCAATCACGTTAGGCCACGTGTTCAAGTCAACTGCTCCTGAAATGGTCAACCGCCACGTGTCTAACACATGGACCAATAGCATGTAGCCACGTGCCAAAACAGTTGTGATTCTGCCACGTCAGTGTGCCACATCATCTGCCACGTCATCACTTCGGACCAATAGGATGATGACACGTGTCAAGGCAGTGCCACATCAGTATGGCACGTCATCACCAACATCATTCGTTGACCCAATCATGTGATGACACGTGGCATGTGTGCCATGTCAGCGCCAATCACAGGTTGCCACGTGTCACGTGAGTCATCATACCCTTTGGTGCGCGTGAGGGCGCGTGCGTACACGTGGTGGCGCGTGGAACAGATCCGACGACGCGTGTGAGCGCGTGCGGTGGCTTACGGCGTCCAAATTTCGTCAAATTTTTTTCCAGAATTAAAATTTTCATTTTTCTTGAATTTTTGGTATATTTTGATGAATTTTTGGAATTCATTTGATATTTTTAAACTAAATTTACTAGTATTTATTATGTATAAATGCTTAATTTATGTTTCATAAATTCAAGAAAATTCAGTATATCTATTGTGTATTTATATACTGATTTTTGGTTGATCATTAACAAGTTTTGGTTATTTCTATATATGTTATAGAAATGAAAACGTTCGTAAAAACGGTAAAAATAATCCAGTCTCACGAGGAGACGAGGACTATCCAAAAACTTGAAGATGAGCTTTTCTTAAATGGTATTCCCCGTTGGAGGAAGGGAATATTGTTAGAGTTTTGGAGCGGTTTAATGGGTTAAAACCGGGAAATCCAAGAGCTTGTCTGGAAAGGAGGATTTTCCTCTGGAATTGATCAATTAAAAATGTTAAATTTGCGAAAAATGCTTTTCGTGAATAACACTTTAAAAAATTCTATTTTGGAGAAAATTCTGATTTTGACGAAAGTGGACTCCATTGATGGATTAGTTCCTAAATAGGATTATGGATCCCAATGCAAAGTGTTTGTGTTGACCTTGGCTAAAAAGGGAGCTAAGTTATCCTATAATCCTAGAACCATGTTACTTAGAAGTAACAAGTTGGTTCGTCGCCCTGTCTGGATGCTGTTATTAAGACTGTTGTGAACATGCTTTTGGATCTCTACTATAAGTTCGTAGAGCTGATACCAGTCGCCTTAAAAGAAATTGAGATAGTTCCACTCGATGTAAATGAAGATTGCGCTATTCATTTTTCACTCTTTCTCTTGCTGATTTCGTTTTTCAATTTTGTATTGAAGGGCTTTGTGCTAAAAGTTTTTATTGTGGTGGTAATTTTGACTAAATGTTGGATATTTTTTATGGTATTATAAAATGTTTATTTGTTAAACATTGCTATTTTTAGTTATTTGTTTTAGTTTTTTTTATTTATTTATTTTGAGATTATAACTAAGTGTTATATTACTCATTAGTTTTATACTTAAGAGAAGTATAAATGTTAAATAAATTAAAATATAATCTAAAACAAAACTAAATATATATTTATTATTGGAAATTTAAACCTAATATGGTGTTTGTATTAGCCTATGTAAATGGTGACTCGATGCATTGCGCATGGATGTTCGATTTTACGTGAACCAAACACTATTTTTAGTTTTAAATGATCTTATAATAAATATGGTGTATCGCTTACTTATTAGTGCTACTTTTGTCTTTAACGGTTTTTCAATAGCTGCTTTGAAAGCAATAGTTGCTTACCTAAATAAGGGACCTTCGTTTGAACGGTGACAATCATAAAGTTTGGGCTATGAAAGTCGAATACATAATTGAAGAACAAGAGGTTCTTAACACTTTGGAGAGAATAATGTTTCCTCCTGCAGAGGGTAACACCGCCCAAACAAAGAGGGACCTTGAGGCTTATCAAGCTTGGGAGAGGAAGAACTCATCTGCCTACATCACCATGCTTAGTGCGATGAATGATGATATCGTGAAAAAGTTTCATGTATAAAACACATGCTTAGTACGATTTATGCTCTCGAAGAGCAGAAAGTTCAAGCTGTGATAGGTTCTCTGCCGAATGAGTGGGAGCATATGAAGTTGCACCTAACCGATACCAACGACATTAAGACCTTTGACGATGCAGTTCGTCAACTTGAATTGGAAGAGCACCGTCTGGCCTCTCTTAGTGTGAAATCTGAGGTTCACATGGCTAGTTCAAGTCCTGGTCTGAAGTCAAAGGAGAGGAACAAGAGGTTCTTCAAGAAGAAGGCAAAGAGAACGGTGGGCAGTGTTCCAGTTCAAAAGAAGGGCATGAAAGATTTTAACATTTCTAGGGTAAAATGTTACAATCGCAGACAGAAGGGGCATTTTGCAAAAGATTGCATAGCTCCTTAGGTAAATGTTACCGAAGTGTATAAGTGTTATACATTTGTTTCAAGTTCTGTTTTCCAAACTGAATCTCGTCCTTTGTGGATCGTAGACTCAGGAGCAACAAACCACGTAACAAAGGATCGAAATTCTTTTGTTGAGTTCCGCAGTGTTCCACCGAGAACTAAGTGGATATACGTGGGAAAAAACTCTAAAGAGGAAGTCTTAGGGATTGGTTGTTGTCAGCTAGTCTTGAATGGTGGTCGACCACTATTTCTTAAAGATGTCCTCTATGCTCCTAGGAATTCAAAGGAACTTGATATCTGTTTCTGTCCTCATGAATTTGGGATTCATGTTATCTTTTGAATTGATCAATTTTAGTCTCTTTATAAACAATATCTGCTTTGGTGGTGGACATTTGTTGGATGGTTTTATTGTTTTGGATTTGGATCCAAATTATGTGTGTCATAATAGTTTTTCCTTTACTGTTAACTTGTCTGTGGAAAATGTTAGCATTTCAAAAATGTGGCATGTGACACTTAGTCACATTGATCAACATCGTTTAGTACGATTGGCTAACGCAGGTTTGTTGGCTGATTTATCAACAATAGATCTCCCAACTTGTGATAGCTGCTTAAAAGGAAAAATGACAAGAAAACCATTTGGTAAAGCTACGCGAGCTGACCAACCATTGCAACCGATCCATTCTGACATCTGTGGCCCAAATGAATGTTCGGGCAAGGCATGGTGTGTACTATTTCATTACATTTATAGACGACTATACAAGGTATGGTCATGTCTATTTGATTACACATAAATCTAAAGCATTAGCATGTTTTAAAAGATTTATGGCTCTAGTTGCAAATCAATTAGAGTAGAAAAATCAAAGCTTTAAGGACCGAACGGGGAAGAGAGTACCTCTCCAAGGAATTTAAAGTTTTATGTGATGAAACAGGTATTGAACATCAGTTGACAATACCTAGGACTCCACAACAAAATGGAGTAGCGGAAAGAAGAAACCGTACCCTCTTAGAGATGGTAAGGTCTATGATGGCTAAAGCCAATTTTCCTATCTCCTTTTGGGGAGACGCACTATTGACTGCCACCTATGTACTCAATAGAGTACAGTCTAAGTCTGTTGAAACCACGCTTTGTGAATTGTGGACGAGCCGCAAGCCCAAATTTGAACCATTTACGACCATGGGGATGTGCTACCTATGTTCGTGATACATCTAGCAAGCATGGCAAGCTAGGCCCAAGAGGCAAGAAAGGTATCTTTATAAGATATCTTGATCTCTCCAAAGGATATGTTCTAGTGGGAGAGAATGAGAATGGTCAAATAACAGAATTTGAGTCACGAGATGTCACATTCTTAGAGAATGAATTTCCTTAGCTGGGAGAAGTGGATAAGAAATTCACCTTCTTTAAAACTCAAGAGTCTGAAACTTCAGGATCGCTCAATCCGAGTGGGAGGAATGAAGTTGAAGACGTAAGGGAAAGGGAAGAGAATGATGTTTTTCAACCTTCACAAGCGGATTTGAGTAATCCTGACCCTAACTTGAGTGGTCTTGATTTGAGTGGGAGTCTTATTCCAAATTCAAGTGTGAATATGGATATAGATCCTAGTGGGAGTGGTCCCAGTGGGAGTTCTGCCCAACATCTTGATGAATATATAAGATTTGTTTATCAAGGAGCAGAACCTCTAAAATGATCACAGAGGGGAAATATTACGCAATGCCGTCATTTAGTTGATAGCGAAGCTCTCTTGATCGTAGCTCAAATTAAAGATATTCCAACTAAACATGATAGAGTTATTGGAATCCCAGCGAAAGAAAAATGGATTAAAGCAATGGAAAGTGAAATGGAGTCAATGTGGATCAACAAAGTTTGGGAACTAGTTGATCTACCCAAAGGGCGCAAAGCCATTGGGAATAAATGGGTACATACTATTAAGCGATCAGCGGATGAGAAACCTATCCAGACTAAGAGTCGGCTGATTGCGAAGGGGTTTGCACAACAGGAAGGAATTCACTGTCAGGAGTCTTTTTCACCCGTTGTCCGTTTCGCGTCTATAAGAATTGTACTTGCTTTTGTAGCATGTATGGACCTTGAATTACATCAAATGGATGTAAAGACTGCGTTCTTGAACGGTGAATTGAACGAAGAAATCTATATGGTTCAACCAAAAGGTTTCGTTGTTCAGGGTCAAGAACATAAGGTTTGTAAGTTGAAAAGATCAATTTATAGCCTTAAGCAGTCTTCAAGACAATGGTATTTTCGTTTCCATGAAATGATTATATCAATGCAATTTAAGGTGATTAATTCAGACTCGTGTGTCTACATTAAGCGTGAAAACGGAGGGAAGTTTGTCATTCTAACGTTATACGTTGACGATATTTGTTAGCAGGAAATGACACTTCCTTACTCAAGAAAGTAAAGACTTAGTTGTCTTCTAACTTTGAGATGAAGGATCTAGGAGAAGCTAATTACATTCTTGAGGTTAAGATCTCAAGAGATCGATCTAAGAGATTATTAGCTCTTTCACAAGAGACGTATATCAATAAGATCTTAGAACGGTTTAGTATGGCTCACTGTGATCCTGATCTAACCCCTATTGCATAAAGTACGGAACTGAATGCTAATATGTGTCCCACGACTCCAGAAGAGACTAAAAGGATGGAGAGAATTCCTTTTAGGTGTGCAATTGGTAGCTTGATGTATGCTATGATTTGTACACGACCTGATATAAGTTTTACAGTGGGTCTCGCAAGCCGTTATCAGGCTAATCCAGGTTTGAAGCATTAGGCAGCAAAAAAAAAAGGATATTGAGATATTTGAAGGGGACTTCAAATTATTCCCTTTATTACCAAGGAAAGGATCTGCAGTTAAAGGGATACACAGATGCTAATCACGGAACTGATAAAGATGGGAGGTAGTCCACGTCTGGGTATATTTTCATTCTAGGAAATTGTGCAATTTCCTAGTGTAGCAAGAAACAAACTTGCATGGCATTATCGACTATGGAGTCGATATATGTAGCTGCAGTACTAGAAGCGTTTTGGTTCGCTTCATAGATCTTTTGGATCTATTCCCTAAAAGGAAATATACGACTATCTATTCCGACAGCACTGCATCGATAGCTTATTCCAAGAATATTTGTTATCATGGAAAAAGCAAGCATATCGATATAAAATATCATTTTGTTAAAGACAAAGTAGCACAAGGAGAAATAAGTTTAGCCCATGTTCCAACTGGTAATATGATTGCAGATTCGTTACCAATGCCAATAGTTCCAAATGTTTTTAGTAAACACATTTTGGAATTTGGTATTCGTAGGTTATAAGAACATGTTGTTGTTTTTGAACTATTATAATAACTTTGGCAAATTCTATTGCAATAGAATGTGAGTTATTTATTGTGTTCAAATTCATTTACTAATTAAAGCGATACACATAGAGCTATTGAGTATAGTTTAGTATGTTGACGAAATGTCATCTACTCACATGGATGAATCTTTTACTATGAATTGTGCGTTCATAGGTAAAAGTGGGAGTGTGAGTTACTCCATATGTGATATTTTGCGTAATATCATTATTTCGTTTATACCGAAAGCTGTCCTGTGAAAGGCTTAAAAGTGGACTAGAGGTCTTGATACATGAGTCGTATCCGGAGACTGAATGCTTTCGCATAGTGTTTATAAAACATATGTCCTAAGTGGATTAACACTATGGCATATTTTAGTAATATGTGTAAAAGCCGACCAAGGGATGGAAAGAAGAAAATTGATCTCAACTTTCCTAATGTGAGACCCAAATGAAACTATGAGTTTCAAGTTCACCCTTAAAAACTCTTGTAAATAACAAGAAGGGTATGTCTGATGATTAACTTGATTGGAACCCTAAACTAGGCTTCGTTAGCTATGAACGGGCATATAAGGACCAGTCAGATAAGCATTAGACATATGGTGGAAGGTTATTTATAGAGAGGAAGTACATTTTCAGTAACATGTCACTTAGTAAACATATAACACTCGAGCTCAATACTTTTTCGTGGAAAAGGTATGTAGTGTATATGAATGTTTTCGTGAGATCAAAAGTGAGTCGAAAACTAGTGATCATGGAAAATGGACTAGGGGGAAGTCACGTTAAGCTAAAGGTGGAATGATGAAGGAGAGCTTCAAGGTTTAACCGTTACGTTGACTGGTCGCGTGAATTCGCCGAATAAGAATTGAAAGAAGTATGCGTGTTCAATCGCAATGAAAGTATGTCTTGTCATGTGCGAGTGGGAGATGTTGGTTTTTGGTCCGCCCATGACATTTTGGAATGGCAGGGACTAAACTGTAATTATGTGTAAATTACAGGGACTAAATGTGTAATTTGGTCCGACCCTATATATAGATGGAAGTTGGGATTTCCACTATAAATAGAGAACAAGTTTCTCTATTCCAAATGAGAGAGAATCGTAGAGATTCCCCTTCTATTCCCGGGGAAAACGTCCCTGCCGATAAAACACGATTACTTCTTCGTTCGTCGAAAGAATTCACGGATATAGCCCGTACTCAGTATATTCATACACTCGTAGGAAAGGCAACTAGAACGATCCGGTTTCTCTCGTAGATCATATCCATTCCATAAACGAGTTTCCGCTGCACATAAACCGTAAGTCTGTTTATCGTTATCTATGGAATTCTGACTTCATTAACTGAAACTCTTAAGTAATGCTATCAAACAAGTTTTAAAAAATAAGTGCTTAATACATTAATTTAACTCATTAATCTAGTTTCCTACAAAAAAAAAAAAAAAAAATTATCCTACAAAAAAAGAAATCATTAATCTAGTTATTAAACAGGGTCTAGATTAAACAAATTTAGATTATCGTTCATTAAAAATAGCGAAGTCAAAAGGAAAAATGAATTTTTTAGGACATGATACATTCACTAAATGTCCATTTGAATGTTGGATTATTGAAATTGCATATTTAAGACTAAGCTATGGAAATCTGATACATTTTGATCTTTTGAATATGATTGCCTTTATTTAAATCGAATTCATTGTATCACATTTCTGATATGTCAACCATCAAGTGTATCAAGTTTCTAAAAAAAAAAAAAAATTATAGGAATAGTCAAAATTTGAAACCTATTTATAATCCAATATTTGAAAAATTTATGTGAATGTCAATTATTTCAAAAATTTAGTTGTAAGTCAATTTTAATTATTTATAAAAAAATTAGATGTGATTATATTTCTATATTGGCTAATGTCTTTTTATGCATTAATTAATTACCTAACATAGCTAAGCTAATTTGTAGGCTTTTCTTTTCCGAGAAATAAAACGTAACTATTGAGTATTAATTATTCAAAGAACTAATCTACAAGTAAGAAAATAGAATTGTAGATCTATTCATCCATGGCACTTCTTTTTTTTTTTTTTTTTTTTTTGTTGATTTTGTGTGTTTTTAGTGTAATTGCTTAAAATTGAGTACAAATGGCAATACATATACTTTTTTAATTATCCGATTAATCGGTTCAAGGCTGGTCATGCATTGTTTAATTTGATCTTTTTCCAATTAAGGTTTTTAACCTACGCTAGGACTCGAACTCGAGAACTCTAACTTAAGCGATTTGAGATCTTTAACCACTGAAACCAACTTTAATTGGTAAATAACAATAGATTATTAGTTGGCCATGTTTGGAGAAAAGTAGTTGACCTACTGATTTACCTTTCAAAATTTATGTAAATAGGATTATAATATTTTTTTAATTTGCTTTAGTAGAATATTAGAGTGTCCTTGGATTGTATAATGACTTGTTATTACTATCTATTAATTTTCAGGAACTATGTTTTTATTTAAAATTTTGTGCTGCTTTTTATGGCTTCATACTTATATATATATGTAGACTTATGTGATTAATCTTAACCTAAGAATTAAGTTGTATACCTTTAAAGTGAAAGGATAAATTGCATGTTAAATTGTTTCTTACATGAATAATAATATTAAGTTCTAGTTATTGAAATCGTAACATTCTATTAAAGTATTTTGAAGATAGGTTAGAATGAGCTTCACAAATGAATCTTATCTAAAGAGTAATTATATGTTGATTTATGTTTTTAATATTTTTCAACAACAATTAGCATATTTTTGGTTTCTTTTAGTTGAATATTAGCATATTATTGGATTATTATTATTGGTTGAATAGTTTTATTCATGCTATATGATCGGATTACTAGTGGTACATGTTAAGAATAGCAATCAGGTATCTTTTATTCACCTCTGGTACCAAAATATATACAGGTACAATGAGAGAGTTTAGGATCTATATTTGGCTACACAAGATTTAAGGCAGAGAATAAGAAAGAATCCTAAGGACCAGTTTGGGGCAGCTTTCAGCTAAAGCATAGGAAACCTTATTTTGATTGAAAGCTACTTTTGGGGCTACAGAAAGCAACCTCAAATGCACAATTGGTAAAAGTCAAATTGTATTCAGGAAAGCACACGAAAAACACTTAAAACTACTTTTAAAAAAAGCAATGAAGCCTAACTTTCCCTGACAGCACTTTCACTAATAATATTTCCAAACTAGCCCTAAATTAAGGAATCATTGCAGCTCTGGTTCCTATGTACAGAGTATATGCTGACTCATGCCAACACTCCCCCTCAAGTTGGTGCGAAGATGTCTCCAATACCCAACTTGTCAAGTGAGTCCAGGAATTGTTTAATAGGTACTGCCGCCAACTGTTCTTCCGATTTAACAAATGGGAACCGCATTATCTTTTCTTCAAGGTTTTGTTTTATGAAGTGTCTATCCACTTCAACATGCTTTGTGCGATCATGTTGTATTGGATTAAAAGAGATATCAATTGCAGCCTTGTTGTCACAAAATAACTTCATCTCAACTTCTAGTCAGAAACCCACCTCTGTTAATAATTTCCTAAGCCATTTTCCAGTTTACACACATATTTTGTTTCTGTGAAGACAGTGTAACCTGGTGGAATTTCCATGTAGACCTCTTCTTCAAGATTGCCATGGAGAAAGGCGTTCTTCACATGAGTTAGTGTAGCAACCAGTTTAAGTTTGCTGCTAAGGACAATAACACCCTGATAGTATTCAGTTTTGCAACTGGGGAAAAAGTCTTTGAGTAATTTATACCATATGCCACAAGTTTTGCCTTGTACCTGTCAATTGATCCATCAGCTTTGTACTTTATAGAGAACACCCCCTTACAACCCACAAGTTTCTTTCCTTCAGGTAGTGGAATTAACACCTAGGTTTTGTTTATTTCCACGGACTCTAGTTCCTCTTGTATTGCTTGCACCCACTTCGGATCAGTAATAGCTTCTTCAATACTGCCTGGAATGTGATGAGAGGATAACGTTTGTGTAAAAGTTTTAATGGTCTTCGATAGTCCTTGAGTGGACACATAGTTTGTAATTGGATATCTCGTGTAAACGTTTTAATGGACTTCGATAGTCCTTGAGTGGACACATAGTTTGTAATTGGATATCTAGTCTTTCTTTCTTCCTCATTAGGAGTGTGGGTGTCTTGCCACGATTCTGCCTAAAAGGTAAAACATAGCTAGAAACAGTGGAAGCTTCTAGGTTGTTATCATGGGAATGAGTAATAGGAGAGCTTACCTCAGAAATATACTCAGTAGAGGGAGATTCATCAGGTGTTAAGATGAGAAGGGGGTTCACTTGCGCTTCTGCATCAAGTTGGTGAGCACTTGGTGTAACACATTCTTCATTAGCAGGTGTAGAACATTCTTTACTAGCAGGTAGCTCTTCTTCATTGGCAATTAGATAATTCCGCTCGAGTGGAGGCTAGAAAGAAAAGTGCAAAGTGGCGTTTGGTAAAACTGAAAATTAAGTACTGACAAATTAAGTGGTAAACATTATAAATGTTGAAACTATTAAATGATAGAGTTGTTTAATAAACACAAAAAATAAAGTATTGAATTAAAAAAAAAAAAACTGTTGATGGTGTTCAACTTAAAATTTTAAGTAATATATTTTGACTTATTAGATTAAGTGATTTTTTTAACTTAACTGAAACTCTTAAGTAATGCTATCAAACAAGTTTTAAAAAATAAGTGCTTAATACATTAATTTAAGTCATTAATCTAGTTTCCTACCAAAGAAAAAAAAAATTATCCTACAAAAAAAGAAATCATTAATCTAGTTATCAAACAGGGTCTAAATTAAACAAATTTAGATTATCGTCCATTAAAAATGGCGAAGTCAAAAGGAAAAATGAATTTTTTAGGACATGATACATTCACTAAATGTCCATTTGAATGTTGGACTATTGAAATTGCATATTTAAGACTAAGCTATGGAAATTTGATACATTTTGATCTTTTGAATATGATTGCCATTATTTAAATCGAATTCATTGTATCACATTTCTGATATGTCAACCATCAAGTGTATCAAGTTTCTACAAAAAGAAAAAATTATAGGAATAGTCAAAATTTGAAACCTATTTATAATCCAATATTTGAAAAATTTATGTGAATGTCAATTATTTCAAAAATTTAGTTGTAAGTCAATTAATTATTATTTATAGAAAATTAGATGTGATTATATTTCTATATTGGCTAATGTCTTTTTATGCATTAATTAATTACCTAACATACCTAAGCTAATTTGTAGGCTTTTCTTTTTTGAGAAATAAAACGTAACTATTGAGTATTAATTATTCAAAGAACTAATCTCCAAGTAAGAAAATAGAATTGTAGATCTATTCATCCATGGCCTTTTTTTTTTTTTGTGTGTGTGTTTTTAGTGTAATTGCTTAAAATTGAGTACAAATGGCAATACATATATTTTTTTAATTATCCGATTAATCGGTTCAAGGCTGGTCATGCATTGTTTAATTTGATCTTTTTCCAATTAAGGTTTTTAACCTACGCTATGACTGGAACTCGAGAACTCTAACTTAAGCGATTTGAGATCTTTAACCACTGAAACCAACTTTAATTGGTAAATAACAATAGATTATTAGTTGGCCATGTTTGGAAAAAAGTGGTTGACCTACTAATTTACCTTTCAAAATTTATGTAAATAGGATTATAATATTTTTTAATTTGCTTTAGTAGAATATTAGTGTCCTTGGATTGTATAAGGAGTTGTTATTACTATCTATTAATTATTAGGAACTATGTTTTTATTTAAAATTTTGTGCTGCTTTTTATGGCTTCATACCTATATATATGTAGACTTATGTGATTAATCTTAATCTAAGAATTAAGTTGTATACCTTTAAAGTGGAAGGATAAATTGCATGTTAAAATGTTTCTTACATGAATAATAATAATATTAAGTTCTAATTATTGAAATTGTAACATTCTATTAAAGTATTTTGAAGATAGATTAGAATGAGCTTCACAAATGAATCTTATCTAAAGAGTAATTTTATGTTGATTTATGTTTTTAATATTTTTCGACAACAATTAGCATATTAGCATATTATTGGATTATTGTTGGTTGAACAGTTTTATTCGTGGTATATGATCGGATTATTAGTTGTATATTTTATTTTCGTTTTATAAAACTAATCATTATAATTGTTGGTTAATTTTGTTTTCTTTTAGCTGAAAATTAACGTATTAAGGGTGTGGTACTACAAGAAAGTAAGGCTATAGCAGCCCTTTTCTTGAAACCCATTACATGGCCCGTTCCAAATTTTATATGTAACAAAAGCCCTGTGCTAAAATTAGGGTAGTCCAACAAAACGCTTCAAACATTGTCTCCTCTCCTTCATCTTTTAACTCTATCAATATCAGAAATTCATAATTCATCACTATTTCAACATATCTCAACGATTTCGAAAATTTACGATTTTAAAAATTTAAGATTTCGAAGCTCCCGATTTCACATCTAGCTACTTAAATTCACGATTTCCGTCTTGATTTCTCATTAGTAATACCTAATTTTGGTATTGTTTCTCTCTGGGATTGACGAGATTGGTGTTGCTGCTCTCTCATCAACGAAAGACAAGGTATGTTGCTTCCTTCGACCAAACACTCTTGCTTCATTTTCATTTTCTCTCTCAATTGGAAGAGATACATTTACCAACAGGTTATAGTAGATAGGTGCAACCTAAGCATTATATTTTATTGTTATTTTTTTCAATTCTTTTAATAGAATATTAACATATTATTGCATTATTTTTCGTTGAATATTTTTATTCGGTAAATAATTGGATTATTAATAGTATATTGGTTGTTACATATGTTTTGGTTTTGTTTTATATATCTAATTATTTTATTTGTTGGTTAATTTTTTTTGTTTTTGATAATGTTTCAATTATGTACTTTCTAATTAGGAGTGAAATTTTTTAATATCTCCTCACATTCAACAATGATTTTGTTGATGGGATTTAAATACGATTATTTGTGGTTGTTTTGTAAATTAATTGTGACTAAATAGGTAAAAAATATATATCTTTGAAAAGAAATTCCAATTATAGCTTCATTTTATTTAATTCTGTTTGAATCATTGGAAATTTAATTAGGATTATTTGTAATTTTATTGGGTAAAATAAATCCCATTTACAGCCTGATTTAAACGTGATAGATATTTACATGGGAAATTGCCAAATTTACAACTTTTTTTTTTCCTTTCACTAATACACTCGTGTATTTTAATACACTCGTTTTTGAATTTACTTTTTTATACTTTAACTACTTATACTCTTTTTTTTTTTATGTATTTTTTCAACTATTGGTATTCGTCTCTTCTTTCCAGGGTTTTTGAATTGCTCTTGCCCTTGATTTAACGATTACAAGAATTCACTATTTGACAATCTTGTGTTGGATAATTGACGATTAGTGGTGGTTTCCTGCTCTACATAATCATCTTATGTTTCCTCTTTCTTTTTTGTCATTGTTGTAAGGTAATCTTTTGTTGCGTTTAAGGTTGTCGATAATGTAATTTCTCTTCAATTTTCTCTTCTTCCTTTGATTTTCTGTTCGTTTTTCATTTTCCACTTAGGTTTTCATAATGGTTAAGAGGAAAAGAGATGGGTTTGATTCTGATGATAATGTTCCTATTGCCAAAATGGAGTCTGCGAAAGGCTCTGCGATTTAGAGGGTCACTAGGAGCAGTGATAAGAAGACTGGGGTTAATAAGGTTTATGCCAAGAGTAAGATTAAGATGAAGACTAAGAAGGTTTCTGGTGAGAGTAAGAGTAAGATGGAGAATAAAAAGGTTTCTTATGATAGTAAGAGTAAGAAGGGGGGAGTAAGGAACCTGTTAGACCTCTAATTACGAGAAGTTTGGTGGTATGTGATTTTTGTTGTTTTTGTTTTATGTGATTTTTTTTATAGGTGACATTTTTTTTTATACATGTGTGATACTTTTGTTTACATATGTGTTTGTTTGGTTTTGATACTTTATTGTTACAATTTTTATGCTTGTTTGATATGTTGTGTTGTTACATTATTAATACTTTGTTGAAACATGTTTGATACTTTGTTGTTATCTCAGGTTGGTGAAGCTGTGTACCTTCCTTCTGAGTATTGGTTTTCGAAGGTTTATGTATTTTTGTATCTTAGTGATAAGGTTTATGTATTGTTTCTTATGTAAAGTTCATGTTCACCTTCTTTTGTTTGGTTTTACATTATGTGGTAGTGAAATTCTTGCATGTCCATGCTTTGTCTTTCTTCTGTGTTTTGTATTAAATCTGCACATTAGATAAGTTGATGATACATTAGTGATACTTTGATAACAACAAAGTGTATTGTGTGTTATGCATTTTTTATGTGTTTTTGAAATCTCTATCAGCTCAGATACTTTGCTTTTACTTTGTTGATACTTGTATATATACTATTTGTTATGCATTTATTGTGTTTTTTTTTTCAAATATGTGTTGGATCATATACAATTATGATACAATTGTCATACTTTGTTGTTACTAAAATTGCATAATGTTGTCATAATGTTACCTTATTGAGTTGTTGTTTCTTTGAGTATGGTTGTGATGTATATAATTGGGTTGTTGCTTTGAATTTTTAGCTGTAGATAGAATCTCATTGTTGATTTACATTGGTGGGTATCCTTCTGTTACCTGGAATTGTATCTCTATATCTTCCTTGTTTTGATCGATGTTGATGTTCTCTATGATCATGTTTTTTGAATTAATAGAATGTGGAATTTGTTTGTATTAGGACTCCACTTGCTTTGTGATGGATTCAAGTAAAATCCTTCGGATGATCCGGGTCCGGGTTACTACTTTGACCGGATCTGATATTGCTCCTGCAAGATAAAAGAGATGAGACACCGGTAACCTCTAGGGTAGACTCCGATGCCTAAGTCAGTATGCTTATTATAGATTATGAGTTTTAGGGAATATCTGCACTTGGTGGTTTGCTATACTGCACATAATAATCATATTTCCCACTTGGTTCACCAGAGGCAGAATTGGCTTTCTCGCAAACACGAAGAGCTAATTTAGTTCCAGCAGAAGTCCTTTATGATGTACACCAGAATGAACATAGAATGGAATGATCCTACCTCAAAAGAACACCCTCCTTTTATAGGAGGGGTGGTAGAGTTGGATTGGTATTGGAGGAGCTTACCAATCCAACTTCCAGCCAATCTGAAAGACCAATCTTAGAGGGTCCACGTGGGTAGCGCTCTTGCCCTAGTAAAACACGGGGAGTGGACTCCTAATTGGACACCACCTCTTTCCTCCTAAGATCTCTTCGCGGATCAAGAAAGCGTAATCCGAATCTGTTCAGGGGAAGTTAGGATCCGGATGTGGTAACCGGCTTCTTTAACCGGGTGAGGGTATCTGAGTCTGGACTACCGGATGTCATCAGAAGTCCCCCCCCCCCAGTCAGAAAAAACCCTTTAGGGTTTAACGCCTAAAACCCTACCTAGGAACGCGTGCTCACCCACTGTCTGCCACATACTATGTAGCTGCAGAGAAGCAACCTTTGATTTGACTCCTAATTTTCAAATGTTACGACCGTTCGATTTCCTACCAGAAGGATATTTAATTCGCTGGTTTTGGCTCTGAGCATCATTCTGTGTTTCTTAGCATTTTCACTACCCAAAACCAGTAAGTTCTCTCTTCCTTCCTCTGCTGCTTTTGTCTATTTTTCTTCTGTTCCTTGTTCTTAGTTCTAGGGTGAAAACTTCTTGTTTGTTGGTTGGAGTTAATGGGTTCTTCAAGTTATTCGTGGACTTCTAGCACTGCTCCTCGCCCTGTATCCCCTTCTGTGTAAGTGGATTCTGACGCCGCCAGGCTTTCTTCGTCGGAGTCTTCTGAGAGAACTCGTTCTGCCCGAGAGACCAGTGCACCGATATACCTCCCTGAGTCCTCTCAGGCAGCTGGGAATGTCAAAGGGAGAACCCTTACCCCTAAGATATCAGAAATGGCCTCTTCCATCGCCTTCCGTGAGATACACCAATTGGCTTCCAACTACCCCTGGTTAGAAGCCTGTGAGTGCCTTATCCCTGCTTCTAGCCAGAGGGTTCACCTTCCTCCACCTGGCTATTTCTCCATCTATCTCCATCATGTTGTGGGCGGATTCACCTACCCGCTACCGGAGGGGATCTGTGCTGTATTGAACCGGTACGGGGTGTGTCCGGCCCAGCTTCACCCGAATGTCATGGAAGATGTATGCGCCACGTATTGGTTATGCTGTAACCTCAGCATCCGACTGACCGGTGCCCTCTTCTGGCACATCACCACTCCTGTTCTCCGGAACACAAACAACGACCACCTTACCATGGCTAAAAGGACTCTCTTCCCCTTTTTTTTTTGCTGCACTTCATCGGTGAAGGGGTTTAAGAACTTGTTTTTCTTCATAAAGTTGAAGGATAATGTTCCTTCCTTTCCCACCGCCTGGTCTTTCTAGTCAGCAAGTGAGATACAGGGGGAGAAAGATAAGCTCTCGCCCGAGGAACAGGCTCACCTGGATCTGCTGACGGCTGTCCCGACTCAATACTGAAAGCTTCAGTATGCCACCAGGGCTTACCGCCAAGGGTTGCCATTGGCAGCGCTTGATGACCGGACCGGTCTTCCTGTGTTCTTTAATGATCCCTTAGAGGGCCGAAGTATTTGTTTATACTTATTTTTGTATTTTCCCTTTGTGGCAGGGATGTCACTTGCTGATACTGTTGCAGCCTTTCATGCCCGGAGGAGTGGATCAAAGGCATCGATTGCCGCAGCCGCACCAGTCCCAGCCATCTCTTTTGCTGGTCCACCGGATCCGGTGGATATTCCCAGTGGGAGTGTGGAGCCCGCACCTGCAAATAAGAAGAGATCTGGCGTTCCCACATCCGGTTCGGATAAAGGGAAGAAAACCCTGGTGGTATGTTCTTCCTGTTTTATCTTTTCTTGTTTAGGTGGTACTGGGTTGTGGTACTCAATTTTCCTTGCTTCACAGGAAGTAGCGCCTGACTTCTCTGGTCCGGTAAATACCGATAGCCCGATATGGGACATCCTTATCTCAAAATTCGGCAAGGATGCCAGTTTGGCCGATCCCTTGGTACAACTGGAGCTGAGCAATGGGATGTACCTCCCTGCTGACTCCTCCCGGATGAAGAATCTGACTAACCGGACCATCGGGACTCGGGTCCTGAGCAAGCTGTACATAGTAAGTCCTGGACTTTTCCCCTCATCATCTGGCTGTATATAATTGTCTCTGTTTATATTTGTAGGCCATCCCTTTCCTCTATGAGGAGCTGAAGAGAGTAGAAGAGGCAGATCGTATCTACGATCAGAGTATTGCCGGCGCTCTAGAGAGAAAAAAGCTGGAAGAGGGTTTGACTAAGGTGAAAGCTGAAGCCGAGCAGCAAAAGAAGGCTCTTGATGCTGTTGCCGCTGAGAGTGCGGCCCTTCAACGCTCTCTTCAGCTGGCCAAAGCGGCCCTTGAGTAGGAGAAGAAATCCCGCGAGAGTAACTAGTTGGCGGCGGAGGAGAAGCTGAAGGAAAGGACCCTCACATACGGGCGTCTTGCCCTTTTGTATGGCGATCGCATCCTTTAGATGTGCTATGAGGTTCACCCTAATGTGTCTTTTGGCGACATAGAGGTGGACTTTCCTGATGAAGTGGATCTCCCTCAGGAGGAAGAGGATGCTCCCCCTGTTGTCTCAGTGCCCGAAGGAGGATCAGGCGAGCGATCCGGGGATCAGGCTAGAATGTAGGATCCTTAAACATTTTTGTAAATGTAATCATTTCCCGTAACGGGGCATTTAATGAAATGGAAAATTCTTCTTGTGATACGGTTTTACTTTAGTTTCAGTATTTTTGGTGTTTGAAAGCAAACTTAAATGTAAGCATTAAATGTGTTCGGAAGCGAATTTGCTTATGACGGCTATTGATTGAAGCCGGGTTTAAATTGTCATTCGGAATCAAATGTTTAGCTAGGACAGCAATTTTACTGAAAACGAATAAAAATGGTCAAGCGTAGAATATATTCGAAAGCGAATTTCTATTAAGTATAAAGATACAGCACTAGAGCTATAGTTGCCTCGTTAAAAACCTCAGCAGGGAAAACCCTGTGGGAAAAAACCGCTGTCGAGGGAAAAAGAGTGCAACATGCTTTACTGGTGATATTTTCTAAGTACTCTTGAATTCCATGTGCGTGGAATGTCTCTTCCGTCCATGTGGCATAATTTGTACATGGCCGGTCCTAGAGCCTTATCGATCCGGTACGGTCCCTCCCATTTGACAGCTAGCTTTCCTTTTCCTTCCCTAGCTTGTGAGGCCTCCGCATCTCGCAGCACAAGATCTCCCGGCTGGAAGGCTACCGCCCTCACTTTCTTATCATGGTATCAAGCGACTTTATTTTTGTATGCTGCCATGAGGACGAAGGCCCTCTCTCTTCTTTCCTCCAGTGAGCCCAAGTGAAAATGGAGGTTGATGTCATTCTGAGCTTCACTGTAGTAAGTCACCCGGTCGCTGGGGGAGCCGATTTCCACTGAGATCACTGCTTCGGTACCGTATATTAGGGCGAAGGGAGTCTCCCCTGTGCCCGTCTTGGGGTGGTTCTGTATGCCCATAGTACGCTGTTAAGCTCATCAGCCCATGCTCCCTTATGCCCCTCCAACCTCTTCTTGATGCCATCGCATATGGTGTTGTTGGTAACCTCTGTCATGCCGTTGCTCTGTGGATGTGCAACCGAGCTACACCTGTGTGTGATGTGGAAGCTTTCGCAGAATTCTTTGAATTTTCTGGAGGTGAATTGGGTCCCATTATCCGTGATGATTGCGTTCGGTATGCCGAACCTTCCTAGGATGTATTCCTTCACAAAGGTCATTACTTTTTCAGGAGTGATGGTGGAGAGAGGTTCTGCCTCCACCCATTTGGTGAAGTGATCAACCACAACAATTATCCACTTCCTCTGTCTACTTTCTTCCGGCATCGGGGCCACAAGGTCGATCCCCCATGTGGAAAAAGGCCAAGCTGTTAGGATGGGCTGTTGTTCCGCCGGGGGTTGGTTGGTTTTCTTAGGGTGTACCTGGCACTGGTTTTCTTGGCGTGTACCTGGCACCAATGATGAATTATGTGAAAAATTCATACCCTCTATGAGGCTTCTCGTTTTGAGGAAGACTAGGTCAGGACCTGCAAAACAAGACAAAGATACTCCGACGCTTAAGTCAGTAAGAGATCAAGAAGCAGTATAGTCTTCTTTTTTTCTATACCTTTTGAGCTAGAGAGCCTTTATATAGGCTTCAAACTGTCCTAATTAGATTAGGATTGATATTCTTATTTGACCAATAAGAAAGATTCCTAATTGGGGTAAAATTGTACCTTTACAGAGCTCTATCCTGATTAGAATATAGAGTCCTTGATAGGTAAGTGAGGGAGAATTATACCTTGATTAGGATATAGTCCCCTTGCTATGGAAGGATTGTAGTTTGCCAAATACTGGATTCTTCACTTGCTAGGGAATTTTCCATTATGCCATCAGAAGTCCCCTCTCAGTCTAGTTCAAGCCTTTTAAGGTTGAAAGTTACTCCAAGCCGAATGGGGTTTGGTCCACATGTGGTATGTGGATTATCCGGTTGATCTTGTAAGATTCGGTTTTTAGCATTGTTGTGCCTTAACCTTTTATGTGCTGCTCTGTCTTGAACTAGGTCAAGGTCCTTCACACAAACAAACCCACCACTTTTAGGAACCTGCTATAGGTTTTTCCTTTCAAGTTGTAGGGTTTTGCTTGTTATGAACCTGATGAAGTTATCGATTCAACGAGTCCACGCTCACCGCACCAAATGATGGATTCAAGTAAAATCATTCAGATGATCCGGGTCCGGGTTACTACTCTGACCGGATCTGATACTGCTCCTGCAAGATAGAAGAGATGAGACACCGGTAACTTCTGGGGTAGACTCTGATGCCTAAGTCAGTATGCTTATTGTAGATTATGAGTTTTAGGGAAATAGAATAGTTGAATAGAATGGAATGATCCTACCTCAAAAGAACACCCTCCTTTTATAGGAAGGGTGGTAGAGTTGGATTGGTATTGGAGGAGCTTACCAATCCAACTTCCAGCCAATCTGAAAGACCAATCTTAGAGGGTCCACGTGGGTAGCGCTCTTGCCCTAGTAAAACACGGGGAGTGGACTCCTAATTGGACACCACCTCTTTCCTCCTAGGATCTCTCCGCGGATCAAGGAAGCGTAATCCGAATCTGTTCAGGGGAAGTTAGGATCCGGATGTGGTAACCGGCTTCTTTAACCGGGTGAGGGTATCTGAGTCCGGACTACCGGATGACACCGGACCGGATGTCATCACTTTGTAATTGTGGAATCTGTGATCTTCATTTTATTCTCTACTGTGATGCAGTAGAATTGCAATTTCTTCTATTACGATTCTAACATTGTGATGTAGTAGAATTGCAGTTGAATCTGTGATGGATTTGATTAGCAAGAGTTTACGATTGGTGAGAGAACACAATCGCAGAATTTTGAGATTTGCGATTGTTTCTTCGTGATTTTGGAGGTATTTTGAAAATTATGAATCTGTGTTTTGTGTTTCTCTCTCTTATAAAAGGCATATTCGAGGAATGTTGAAATAGGCGTATTTGAAGAATTTGGCAAATACTTGAGCATATTTTGGAGTAAATGGTTGTTTATGTATTTTTGGTAGAAACGTGGAAAATGAGAGTATTTCCCTCAATTGCCCAATTTATATTGCAAGGGATTATGCTGATTTATTTCTATATATAATTTTTATAAATTATTATAATATGTATTAAAAGTAACTGAATCTCATTATGATGCCAATAAAATTTAGATCCTTTTTTATGTTTTCCTTATATAAATTCCATTGATATTTTATTAATTTATAGAATAAATTCGAATGATTATTAATTAGTTGGTTACCATTTCTGATTAATTTGTTTGCAATCTGTGATGCACAGCACCCTGGAAAGTTACCGTGTTCGGTGTCCACTGTTTATTATTGTTGTTTCTCTGTATCTAAAACCTATTTTTATAATTTTAATATTTCTAAAGCATAGTGCTATTGGATAGAATGGATAGAATGCACACTATTTGTATTTATTCAATAAAATCTACAGTAATTAATAACCTTTCTCTCATTCTTCTTATTTTTCTAGTTCGAATGCTGCTTAATTATTTCTTGTCTTAATTATGAAGTATTAATGGTTCTTTTTTTTTTTTTTTTTTTTTTTTTTTTGCTTTATAGTACTTTACACCCTTTCTTTTAAATGAATAGATGAAAGTGTTATCCTTTCTGTTTCTTTAAGAGTCTACTTGGTTGACGGGTTTCAAGAGATTAATAAAGGAACGGTTAAAGAACAACTCTTATTTGGTTGCAAGGTTAACAAAAAGGTAAGGTTTTATTAAAAGTTAAAAACCCACCAATTTTCTTTAAATTTCAACTCACCAAATTAGAGGGTTTGGAAGGGTGAAAACCATACCGTTACCTTTCCTATCAAAACTCTTCATTTCCCTTCCTTTAATAACTCTTCCTTCACTCCAACCAAACATATCTTAACTCAATATTTGTAATTTTTTTTTTTTGGTCCTTTTTCTTTTACTCCTATTTTCCACCCTTAAAAACTTAGTTCATGATTTTTCATTTTTATGATTATTTTATTACATTATATTCGAATAATTTCTTATAATTTTAGTAAATTTCCATTAAATTATTATCATCCAAAATTTTGAAATTTAATTTTACTCTATATTTATAAAATTAAAATATTTACATCTAGTAAACAAATTAAGCACAATTTATGATAGTATATTAGACTTGTTCATATACCTGGTCGAAAAATGTTTACCTAAAAAAGTTTTACAGTTTAGGGTACTCAATATTTAATCACACCTAGCTTTTATTGAGCCTTAATAGTTAATTTTTCCACCCCATCTAAATAAGAATTGTATAAGAAATGATTGTATTTATGAGCATATATTATATTACTATAATATATGTATAATTTTATATTTATTAATATAAACAGTGGAATAACTAAAGATAGTTTAAGAGGACAAGCTGATAGTAAGAAGAGTATACTGTCAACATGGACCGGTTTGGTTCAAAAATCTATTTCAAGCGAACAAATTCGAACCAGAATAAAGGAAGTTTTTGGAACTAAAGCGATCCAAGTTATATTTTAGTTTGGTTCAATTTGAACCGAATTAAATCAGTTTTGTTTATAAAAAGAACAAATTTTTCCAATGTACAAGTAAATTTATTATTATAATTTTAGACTCCAATTTAAAAAAATGATGTAATTAATTTATTAAATTTTAAACATACTATCTACTATTAAAAAAAAAAAAAAAACTAAAATGATAATCTATAAATGATATGATTATTATCGACAAAACAAAATACGAATATCTAGATTAGTACAAATAATGAAAATTTAATTATCCAACTAAATTGCAATATCATAAAATAATAACATTATTTTGATATTACAACCGTAATAATATTAAAAAATGATATAATGTCTTTTTAAAATTATAACAATACTAAATAAGAATAATAATAATATATTTTGTCAATAATAATATGTGTAAATATATAATCAATAAAACATTTAGTTTGGTTTGATTTTATTCAGTTTAGAACAAAACCGAACAAAACCGATCTGATCTGAAAATCAAATTACTTAATTATAAATACATATTATATACTATAAATATAAATTTTTAAAAAATTAATCTATTAAAACATTAAAAAAATATTATTTAGATGAATTAAGCAAGACTTGAGAATTACAGTTAAGAGTTTGGGGTTGTTTGATAACCAAATTAAACCCTTGAAATTAATATGTTAAGTGTTTGGTAGTTTAAACTTGTTTGATAACGATATTTAATTGTTTTAGTTAAATCAAAAATTCGCTTACTCTAGTAAGTTAAAATATTTAACTTAAAATTTTAAGTTGAATATTATCAATAGTTTTTTTAAATTTAGTGCTTTATTTTTCGCTTTTTATCAAATAATTCTATAATTTAATAGTTTTTTCATTTATTATATTCAACAGTTAAAATTTAGTGCTTAATTTTTTAATACTTAATTTCCAGTTTTATCAAATGCCACCTTTAATCTTATTAAATTTTGTTACACTGGATTTAGTCGACAAATAGTTCTAGTTGCCATATTATATATACATAGTATTACAATTTTATTTTCCTTTTTATAAAATTCATGCAACCGTGCATCTTTATAGTATTTGAGTTTTAATATTCTTTTTTTATAATATTAAACTTTCAATGCTTTTATGTATACAGTTATTGATTATTTTGAATTAAAAATATTAATTGTTCTATTTTGACTTATGGCTATTGGTTACCTTCAATTAAATATTAAAGGAGTAATTTAACTATATTTATATTAATTTAAGTTTGACTCACTTAAATCTTAATTTAGGTAACGAAGGATAATAAAGTAAAATCATAATGTATTTGGGGTTTCTATACTATCCAAAATTCACCAGCATATCTATATATAATATAAAAGAGAATACGTTTGGGACACGTGGCGTTCTCTTAATTTTTTCCAAATTTTTAATTATAAAAAAGTAAATAAATTATTAATAATTTTTTTTCCTAATTAATAAAAATAAATCAAAAAGAAATTCCAATATCTTCACTAATCAGAAACTTAAACCTTAAATGATATTTTCGGCATCTCACCGTAATCTCATCTAAAGAAATTCTGATATCTCTTTCCTTTTACTTTTTCTTTCATGGCTGCCGACTCTGCTTTGCCTTCCACTAGTGAGTTTCAATTTGATAATTGTTTTCGTTGTGGATTTGATTTCGAGTTCTGAAGAGATATCGTTATGGAGAACTAAAAAAAGCATTGTGCAAGTAAAAAAGCACATTTTCATAACATTATACCTGACTATTGTTAATGTTTGCTAATATACTTATCTCTTTCATTTGATCAAATTATGCGGTCGGTGTGTCTCTATTTCTTCTTTGTTTTGCTCCATGCCCTTGTGGCTGTTAATCGCTTCATTAGAGTTATTATTTTAGTTCCAACAGAGTCATTTATTGCAAGTGTTTGTAAGAAATTTGGTGGAAAACCTTCTTTTACCAAACATAAATGTAGAAATAATTGAATCTATCTGCTTCAATAATAATTTTCGGATCCCTCAATTCTGGTTTGTTGTTGCCTAGCTTCTAAAATGATAGAGGTCGAATAGTTTTTCAATAGAAAACATGTCCTTTAATATAGCCAAAATCAAACAGCAGATATTTTCAATTGAGATAAATCCAATATTTGTACGCTCAAATTGGCGGATAGCTTTTGCTATGTAATCAAAGAAGCAAAAACAATATGTTGATCAAAAGGGCTCCAAATGTTTCTGCAGACTATATTACCACATAACAATACCATAAGAGTCCTTGCATTTAATAATATAAAATACACTAAAAGACTGCCTTTTTCATCTTTTACCCTCAGTCAATCACCCTTTCCATCTCTTTTTCTTAGTTTCCTTTGACTAGGGTTACTACATTGTCCATAGCTCCGCCTCCCTCCCGTTTCCACTGCATTCGAGATCTGTAAGCTAACATCTTATCCTTCTTTGGTTTATCAATTTGTTTGCTTTGTTTTCTCTTGCACTGCTACTTTATTCTTCTGTTTCTTATGATTCATCCTTCACGCTTTCCTCTTTCCTTGTGATACAGTTATTCTGTCTATTCGATCTTGTCTACAAGTGATTGGAAACTCCCTGCTTCGATTTGTTGGTTCCTATTTGGCGTTTGATAAAGAAGCATAATCTTCAAGCCAATCTAAACCTTTAATACATGCAAGAGTTTCCGCGAGTTTGGCTTCCTTTTGCTTCATTATTTTCATATTTAGGACTCTAATGCTTTGAGTTTTTTTTTTTAATTTAAATTTAAAGAGGAAACTACATGTTGAGTAGACGACGTTTTTGACAGAACGCGAACTCCCTTTCGGAAGGGGCACCTCGATTTCGGGCGGGCCCCTCCCTCGCATGGGGTTTTTATAATGGAAATTCGTTTTGGAAAAAATGGAATTAATTCTTAAAAGAACCGAGACCTAAGTCTCGATGAATATTGTAGGAGTCTCCACCCGGCTCAGCTCAACCGGAAAATTTATATTGTAGCTGAACCCGGACGAACGGCCGCTACACTATCCAGAGATCTAGGTCCGGACAAGTCTCTTATTTCGTGTCTAATTAAAATAAATATTGGCCAATGTTCTTTGAAGATATTTCAAATTCTAAGTCAATTTTATTGCATTAAGTTTAAACATACAGCGCGCATACATAGGAAATAAAAAGTAAAGCAGTAAATATTTAAGTGGCTTACAACCCAATCGAATAAAAAATAAAAACTCTCAACCTCACTTTTACAACCGCCTAAAATACACGATTTATCTAAAAATTACAATCGCTTAAAATACAAGGATAATTTTATAAAATACACATAAAATAAAAATAAAAATAAAAAGCTAGAAAACAGAGGGTTAGCACAGTTTACGGCATGCCACCAGTTGGACTCAAACATGACAGAATCGGGAATTTAGAGTTCGGGATCATGCATATAGGGGGATAACCGGGTTGGCTCTGCTAGCCGGCCCGGTTAGACCTGGAAAGCATTTTGAAACGTTCCTGTATTTTTTGTTTTGTGAGAAAATCATTTTAAAAACAATTTTTTCGGTTTACATGTGAAGTGGGTCGGTTTTCGGGAGAATCGGGTCTCCGTCGTTGTATTGTTCTAAATGCAAATTTACTAAAAATTAAATCTAGGGTCGTGAATGCACACAACAAAATTCATTTTTGGTGATTTTCTGATTTTCTGAATTTTTAGGGATTTTTGAAAATTTTTGGGGATTATTCTGGAAATTCTGATTCTGGAAAAATGTTACAGTCGTGCGATTGTACTACAGTCGTACAACTGTAATTACAGTCGTGCGACTGTAAGCAATCCAAACTCAAGATTTTGCCAAAATTTCATTTGAAATAAAACTGAAAGAAAACCCTTTGGAAACCAAGAACACTCATACCACTGTAAATACAGTCATACGGCTGTTCATCAAACTCAAGAACAGTCGCACGATTGTTCTTGATTTCCAGAAGCAGAAACACAAAAGTAAAGCAAAGATGCACAAAAATACACACTAATCACCCAGAAAAGCATGAAAAACAGAAAGGATAAAGAGTGGTAACCTTTTTGGCGCACGTCCACCGTAGGATTGACCCTTGGCATCGCTCCAATCCACTAAAATTCGTACTTTTCTCCTTGGATGAAAGTTGGAAACTTTGTGTCTAAAAATCTCCAAATGCTTGGGAATCCTAGGGTTTCTAGTTTGAAATTTAATTTGTTTGAAGTGCCAGATTATTAACTTTGGGATTTCTAACAAATTTTTAAGCTTTACCCTTGAGAATCAAAAGAAATATAAGAGGAAAAGAAAATTTTGAAGTTGGGTTTTCTTTTTCTTTTCCTTGTCTCTTCCTCCCTTTTCTCTCTCTAGATTTCTTCAGAATCCAAACTAATCCTCTCTCCCTTCTTCTTTCTCTTTTTATCTCTCTTATTGTTGCTTTCTTGCTGCCAATGTCAGAGCATTTAATGCTTTCTTCTTCTCTTTCTTCTTTCCACTATAGAGGTATGGGCTTCTGCACCTGCTCTGACGTTACAGTCGTACGACTATACATTACAGTGGTGTGACACCTGCTCTTCTTTTTTTTTTTTTACGGAGTAAAATTCTGGCTCTTATAGCTGCCCTTCGCGTGATCAAATTCGACACCCGGATGAGATGATGAATATGAGAGCGCAAATCAAAACGCCGCGAACACAGGAAAAAACCCTCAGCTAAAATAAGCCGATACCGGGTCTAGGTTAGCCGAGGCGACACTGGGGAAGAAATAAGCCGATACCGGGTCTAGGTTACCCGAGGTGAAAAAGGGTGAATTACGGTTTAGCCGATACCGGGTCTAGGTTACCCAAGGCAAAGGAAGGTGAAATAAGCCGATACCGGGTCTAGGTTACCCGAGGCGAAAAAAGGGTGAATTGCGGTTTAGCCGATACCGGGTCTAGGTTACCCTCGGTGAAGGAAGATGGATTGATGGATTGGCCGATACCGGGTCTAGGTTACCCGAGGCAATGTTGGAGATAAGATAAGCCGATACCGGGTTTAGGTTACCCGAGGCGAAGTTAATGAAGAAATTAGCCGATACCGGGTCTAGGTTACCTGAGGCAAGGTTTACTGGGGATTTAAAGATGAAGCCGATCTGGGCCGATATCGGGTTCACATTACCCGAGGCGGATCTTCTGGAGATGTGAAGATGAAGCAGATCTGGGCCGATATCGAGTTTATATTACCCGAGGTGGATCTGCTGGGGAACTTGAGTTGTAGCTGATCTGGGCCGATACCGAGTTTATACTACTCGAGGCGGATCTGCTGGGGAACTTGAGTCGTAGCTGATCTGGGCCGATACCGAGTTTATACTACTCGAGGCGGATCTGCTGGAGAACTAGAATGGAGCCGATCTGGGCCGATACCGGGTTTATATTACCCGTGGCGGATCTGCTGGAGATGTGAAGCTGAGGATGATGATTTCCTACACTTAAAATGGCAAGTCTTCATTCCTTGATCGAGAGATTTTGAACAAAAATTTTTGCCCCTTCAATCAAGAATGAAAACTAGCTGAGGATGAATAGTTGATGTATGCAATGTATGCATGCACAATGATGTATATGCACATGGATGCACTTTTTGCTATTTGATGATTGTTGAAGAAGTAAGATGATTGCTGGGGATGTATGATACTGCTGGGGAAATGATTGTAGCGTTCTTTACGGAGATTCTGCTGGGGAATAGTGTGGAAAACTCTGCTGGAGAGTAATGTAAGGACTCCTGCGGGGAATGCTAGGGAATGCTGCTTTCCTGCCCCTGGAGAATTTATGAATCTGTAAGCACTCTAAATTTTGCCTGGGTTTCCCAATGTGGGTTTTCACCCCAGTGAGCTGCTCTATGTTTTGCCTGAGGTGCCTTTTCAGTTTTCACCTCAGCGAGTTGCTCTAATTTTTGCCTGAGGCGCCTTTTCGGTTTTCACCTCAGCGAGCTCTTTTTTTTTTAATAGCAAAAGAGTGATTAAAATAGCACCGTGATCACTTGTTGCTCTTTTAGGAAGATAAACTGGATTTTGGAGGACAATAATAGATTTCAAATTGTATGTATTTAGCGCATTTTCATTTGTTAAATAACACGATGATTTTAACCAGTTGAATGCAAAGTGCTTTCTTTAAATGTATATTTATGCAAGACAACTTTGCTTATGCATTTGTCATAACCATGCAAATATATTTAAAAAAACATTTCACTTTATTGATGAAGTCAAATGAGTACATTTGAAATGATTGATTCCCAAATGGCATACATTCCACACAGAGCCAGAATCCGTTACCAGTCGTCCTTTTCAGATTTTCCTACTGATCATTTTCTCTCGTGTCTTAATTTTTGCCTAGACCACTCTTTTCAAGTTTTCAGCCTAGCGGACTTTTTTTTTTACACATGATAAAGCTTCAGCTGGTCTTGGTTGATAGGGTTGGTGAATTCATTTCCATCCATGTCCGTGATGCTGACACCACCTTTTGATAGCACCTTTTTCACCACATAGGGCCCTTCCCAGTTGGGTCTGAACTTGCCTCTGACATCAACATTTGAGGGCCTTAACTATTTTAGAACTAAGTCCCCCGCTTTCAACTGCAGTTTGGAGTACTTCACATTTCGGTTATAGGCTCTGGCCATTCTACACTGGTACATCTGCAAATGATCCAGTGCTTTTAGTTGCCTTTCATCTAGTGCTGCCAACTGCTCGTATCTAGCTTGAACCCATTCAGTCTCTGGCAATTGAGCTTCCAGGGCAACTCTGAGTGATTTAAGCTCTATTTCTACTGGTAATACCATTTCCATACTGTAGACCAAAGCATAGGGAGTTTCTCATGTTGGTTTTCGGACACTGGTTCTGTAACCTCAAAGAGCATAAGGCAGTTTGTCAGCCCAATCTCTGTAAGTGGTCACCATCTTTGATAAGATCTTTTTTATCTCCTTATTAGCTACTTCAACCGCACCATTGGCTTGCGGTCTGTATGGAGAATACTTATGATGCTCAATGCCATATTCTGCAAGTAGCTCAGCTGTTGCCCCTTGAAACTATACTCCGTTGTCAGTCACTATATGATGGGGAATCCCGTACCGGGTAAAGATATTCTTCTGAATGAACTTGACCATCTGCTTGGCTGTTACATTAGCAAAGGATTCTACCTCCACCCATTTGGAAAAGTAATCAACCGCTACAACTATGAATTTGTGCCCATTAGATGCAGCTAGATGAATTTCACCAATCATATTTATCCCCCATGCTGAAAACGGCCAAGGAGACGCAAGATTTTGTAGTTTAAGTGGCGAAAGATGACCGATGTCCGCATAAATCTGACATTCATGACATCTCTTCACTTTTCTTATACAATCTGCCTGCATTGTCATCCAGGCCATGGCAAGTCCATTCATATGCGGCCCACAGGATCCTACATGTACCTGCTGCATCAATTCTTCTGCTTCTTGCTCTGTCAGGCACCTTAAAAGAACTCCGTGTGCTGTTCTTTTGTATAACTTGTCCTCGAAGATTCTAAACTGACTGGCTAATTTTCTTAATAACAGTTTATCAGCAGCACTGGCCTCTTCTGGATACTTTCCTTCTTTAACATACCGGTAGATGTCGAAGAACCATGGTTTTTCTTCAGCTGATAATTCCATTACTTCGTGCACTTCGAAGCAAGGACGTCTGGAAGTGGCTATAACCAGCGGTTGGACTTGAGTTTCTTCTGGGTTTTCCCACATGGAAGATAATGTTGCTAGTGCATCAGCCATCTTGTTCTCATCTTTGGGGACATGTTTGAATTCACACCGGTCAAATAACTCTTTTCTGTACTGCAGCAGCTCCAAGTAAGGCCGTAAGGCTTCTTCTTTCAGCTCCCATTCACCTTGAGCTTGCCTAATCACCAGAAGCGAATCTCCGACGATTAAGACATCATTTTCCCCTAATGTCAACAGAGCTTCCATCCCAAACAGGCATGCTTCATACTCTGCCCCGTTATTGGTTATGGGAAAATTCAACCTCTTTGATAAAGGAATGATTTCACCGTTTGGAGTTGCTATTAGCACCCCAATTCCAGCACCTTTTCTGTTCACTGCCCCATCGAAGCACATAACCCACCTTTTTACTTCAACCATGGCCAATTGTTCATCTGGGAACTCTAAATTTTCTATGTGATATGATTCCAGCGACTGATTTGCTAGAAACTCTGCCACGACTTGCCCTTTGATGGTTTTCTTGGTGATGTACTCGATGTCAAACTCGGATAAGAGTAGTAGCCACCTGGATAACTTCCCAACTAACACCGGTGCTTTATAAAGATATTCATTGGATCCACTTTGGCGACGGCTTGTATTTTGTAGGACTGGAAGTAAAGGCGCAGCTTCTTGGTCAGTCAGATCATTATAACACATGTCTTCTCCACCAGTGTGTATTTGGTTTCATACTCTAAAAGCTTCTTGCTAAGGTAGTAGATAGGGTATTCCTTCTTACCATCTTGCTCTTGTGCCAACATTGCCCCTATAGAGAACTCTTCAACTGCTAAGTACAAAATTAGAGGTTTTCCTGGAATTGGTGGACTTAGGACTGGTGGCTTTACCAGATAAGCCTTGATCTTCTCGAATGCTAGCTGACACCTATCATCCCATACAATCGGCTGATCTTTCTTCAGTAGCTTGAAAATCAGCTCACAAGTGGAAGTCAACCTTGCTATAAAACGGCTGACATACTGCAAGGAACCCGGGAATGACCAGACTTCTTTTTCCATTTTTGGAGCTGGCATATTTTGGATGGCTTTGATTTTATCTGGGTCCATTTCTATCCTCCTCTGACTGACTACATGGCCCAACAGCTTCCCTGATGTGACTCCAAATATGAACTTCTTAGGGTTAAGCCGCAAGTTGTATTCTCCAACGTGTTAGAAATCTATCCAGGATAACAGGATGTTCCTCCCTTGTTGACTTTACAAGAATATCATCGATGTACACTTCGACTTCTTTATGGATCATGCCATGCAACAGAGTCGTGACAGCCCTTTGATAAGTGGCTCCAGCATTCTTCAACCCAAAGGGCATCACTCTGTAGCAGAAAGTACCCCACTTTATAATGAATGATGTCTTCACTTTTTCGATCACATCCATCAGGATCTGGTTGTAACCTAAAAAGCCATCCATGAAGGAATACATTGCTGCTTTTGCTGTACTATCGACTAGGACATCAATATGTGGCAGTGGGAAATTGTCCTTTGGGCATGCCTTATTCAAGTCCCCGTAGTCAATGCATACTCTGACCCTACCATCCTTCTTGGGCACTGGAACGATATTAGCTAGCCATTCTATGTATTCTACCACTTCAGGAAACTTGGCGTCTATCTGCTTAGCCACTTCTTCTTTCACCAATGTAGCCCACTCTGGCCTCAGTCTTCTCAGCTTCTGCTTTACTGGCCTGAACTTGTGTTCTATCGGGATCTTATGCACTGCTATCCTGTGTCCACACCCGGCATGTCTTCATATGACCAGGCAAAAGCTTTAACATGTTTTTAGAGTATTCTTATTAATTCTTTCTCTTCCTCGGATTTTAGCTTGTGTGAAATGAATATCATTTTAGGGCTTTCATCTGTAGTTATGTTGATTTCATGCAATGCAGTGTCATGTATGCTAAATATGCTTGATGGTGATTTAAATGCATGCACAGAATTATCAGGATAAACATCGCACAAGTAAGCAAACTGAGATTTTATTGCATTAAACTTGTCATAAAGTACATCGTTTACACTGAAAATAAAGGAAATAGATACAACAAAATCATTTTCATCCTCCACAGGTGGAGGGCCTTGTTCTTCTTCAGCTTCCATCTTCATCTTCAGAGCACTATCCGGGATCATAGCTGCTTCAGCTTCTTTTTCAGTCACCTGCGCCTTAACCTTATCTATAATCTTGGCAATCTCGGCAACCACGGAGTCCAAGTTCACCTTAGCCATCAGTTCTTCACCAAACCCCTCCTTGGCCTTCCCAAATGCCTTGCTTAAGGCAGCAGTTAAAGCACTTGAAATCACCTCTGTAGCTTCATCACAGGCTTTCTTTTCATTTTCTTCCTCGGCCACCTCTACGGCTTCTGCTATCACCTCGGATGGCTCTCATTGCAAAATAACAGATTCGGCAACTCTTTCTTCTTCCATCACAGGGGCTACTGGTTCCTCCTGGCTTTTCCCAAAATCAACAACATCAGCAAAAAATCTCAAAACCGGGATACTCGACATTTCCAATCCTCACCGGTTCAACTTGGCCCTTGTAAAGGCCTTCTCCTGCCTTCAGAAATGGCTTCATCATAACTTTGCCATTTCTCCCCTTTCTTAGGTTCTTCTGCTCCGATGCTTCCTCTACATAGCCAAGGCCAAACTGTTTTGGCTTTCTCGAGTCGATATTGAACTCAGGCACTCCTTGCAAATTGATCCCTAGTCCCATGCCCGGGATAAAATTCTGCTTGTACAAATACCGGGATAGCCACTCCAGCATGTAATTTTCATAAAGGACCATAAGGGCATCTGTAGCTTCTTCTTCTTTGATTACAGCAACTTGGAATCTGCCAAAAGGAACCACTCCTTCGTTTACAGCAGCTATCATCGATTGGGCATCTGCCTCAACAGTCACTATCTCGCCTTTTATCGAGAACTTGATTCTCTGATGCAATGTGGAAGGGACACCTCCTAGCGGGTGGAACCATGGCCTTCCTAGCAGTAGAGAGAAGGTGATTGGAATATCTACACTGTAAAAACAACCATGGATTTGATGGGTCCAACCTCTACTTCCGTTTCAAAGGTCCCTATTACTGTTCTCTTGGAGTCGTCGTATGCCCAGATTATTGTTGATGAATTTTTTAGCACATCTTCATTCAGACCCAGAAATGGCAGCATTTTCAGTAGACATATATTCAGTGCCGAGCCATCATTCACCATAACACACGGCATCACCTTATCCATTACATAGGCCCTAATGTAAAGGGCCTTGTTGTGAGCCTTTCCTTCACCAGGCAGGTCCTTCTCTAAGAAAATGATATTAGGGGCCCCGAAATGAACTTTATCCAATAAACAGCACATAGCCTCTGGCGAAGCTATAGGGGAGACTTCAATCTCTGATAGTTTCTTAATCAAAGCAGCCCTATGCTCCTTAGAAGTCAGAAGCAAATGCCACAGGCTAGCTTATGCAGGAGTCTTCTTTAATTGGGAAATGACTAGGTCCTCCTTCTCAACCCCTTCCGATGTCGATGTACTACCTGACCCAGTCATCGGGGCTTTGTCCTTCACTTGGTCTACCGGCTGATACACTCTGCCACTTCGGGTCACATGCTGTACCTCCTGGACCTTCAGCTTCTCAATGGCTAGGATTTTAACTGTCTCCTCTCCGCCAAATTCTTCATACTCATCTTCAGAATCGAGATCATTTAGGCTAATTGGCTTGATCTCCTTTCTCTCCTCCTTCTTCTCACATTCTGGTTCTACTTCGGCTTCCCCTACTACCACAGCCTGGATTGTAGGGTTTGCTTGAAGAGCTTAGGAAAAGATAAAATTAGCGGGCAGCCCAGAATGAACCATATTGACCCGCTTCTCGAATGCTGGTAGCGGGTTGGTCTTTGTGCTGGGCTTGGCTGGCTCTTGCAGCTTCCTTTCATCTATTAACTTCTGAATGGCGTCTCTCAGCTTGTAGCAATTGTTAGTTCTATGCCCAGCAACAACATGATAAGTGCAGAAATTATCTTTATCTGCCTCAGAAGGCTTCTCATATGGTCTGAGTGATTGCAGCAAGCCACCATTTCTGCACTTGGCAAATATCTTCACCAAAGGAAGAGTCCAAGGCGATATGCCCTGACTTCCCAGATTCCTGCTCTGGTTGTTCGGTTGCTGGGTCACTGTAGCAACTTCAACCTGCTTCACTTCTGAGGTTTGCCCCCATTTGCTACCAGAACTTGAGCCATAACCACTACCGGACCCAGCTGCCGCAGTTGATCTATAACCAGAACTGTACCCCGACCTTCTACCACCCTTGTGACTGGCCACCTTCTCTTCTTCATCCCGTTCAATCTTCATTACCATACTATAAACCTCACTGAGCTCGTTGAAGGGATGGAATTTCATGTTGTTTTTGAAGATGTCTTTGCTGCCATCAATCAACTTTTGTATAAGCTCATCTTCATCTGGGTGGTTCTTCAGAAGGATCATCTTATTCATCCACCGCTAGTAGTACTCGTCGAAAGGTTCATTAAATTTCTACTTAATCCGTTCCAAATCATACAGCTTCACCTGAATTTTGGTGTTGAAGCTGTAATATTTAATGAAAGCTGCTGACAAGATCTCCCAATCTGACTGTTCCTCCTTCGTCAGCGAGTTATACCAGCCTAAAGCTCCTCCTTCCAGTGAGGTGGGGAACAGATTAATCAATTGCTGCTTTATGGCGCCCGCCGTCAGCATGACCCGGGCATACAGATTCATATGGGCCTCAGGTGAGCCCATTCCTTTGTAAGTGGGGACTTTCGACACTTGGAAGCCGATGGGAAATGTCTCAATGCCCCTACTAATCATAGCATCAACGTTCACCCCCTTCTTAGATTCGGCACTGACATTGGCCCCCTTCTTCAACTGGGCCACTACATCATCTAGTTCAGAGCATTTCGACTTCATTCTCTGCTCCATAGCCGCCTCTATCTCTTGCAGCTTTTCAAGACTGGCCGAAGCGTCACCACCCTGTTGGGATGACTCAGCCTCTTTTTCTTTCCCGGCTCCACTACCACCGGTCTCACCAGCTTCTCTCACAACAGCCCGCATCTCTTCCTTTAACATGTCACAGAAGTTTTGCGACCTGAAGAAATCCTTGAGGACATCAGCCATACTTGGTGTTGGGTTTGCTATATTCACTTCTTCCCTAGATTCTGAATCACTGTCACTTTCGACCGCTCTCTGTTCCCTAACTGCCCTCAAAGCCTGAGATCTCGTCCATGGTCGCTCCAGTGTATTCTGCTTGGGATCATACGGGAAGTATTAGGAACATGAATGATTGGCATGGTGTGACATGAAGAGTAAGGCATTGAAAGTGCTTGTAATGAATGAATGGAGTGAGGTTATGAGTGAAATAAATGAAATGATGATATGAATGGTCTCTTTCTATTATTTATTTTTTTTCTTGGGATATTGCAAGAACACCCAATGTTGTGTAAAAATGTCACGTGTGGACCATCACACGGACAGAGGTTCGGTGCCTTTGGGGCACCAGGAGAATTCATGAAATGGTCGCACATGTACCGATATACAGACAGAGTTTCGACACTTTAAAGGTCTATGAGATGATATGAAATGATCGCATGGGACCACCCCTTGGACAGAGTTCTAATGCTTTGGAGCATATGATATGAAATGATGTTATAAGGGGGTCACGTGTAATAGGGACACGGATAGAGGTTCAGCATTCGAAGAACACCTTTTATGATTTGGTAATGTTATGAACTTATATGCGCTCTAATTAGGCACTCAGGGAGTACCTTGAATGATAAATTAATGTCATAAAATGATCCGATGTGGACCACAGTGTTATATGATGTTTATGATGAAAAAGTATGATGTCATGAAATGCATCGTGTAGCTTGTTACATGAAAATGGGTCTAGGACCATTGGGGTCTCTATTGAATGGAATGGTTTAGTAAAATGGCCGAATGCAATCCGATGCATCCGCAGAACACGGGTAATTTTGGATACCCGATATGCTATGAAATGAAATGGTCGTGATAGGCGTCCTTGAAATGCCCCAATTTTAATTTAAATGATATGGCATTAATGCTTATGACACCAAAATGCAAATGGCTGTGCAAAAACGTGGGTTAGGATGCATGACATATATAATGATGTTATGTATGCTATGTGAAAAAAAATGCTAATCACACAAATATAATGTTATAGCTGAAAAAGAAAAGGTTAGTATGAATGGCAAACGGATGATTTAATGATTTCACATGAAAATAAAATGCACGTGGCTGCATACAAATATGGGTTAATATCACACAAAAATGTTTTATGTATGGAAAATGTTGATTGTGTATGGAAAATGGTGATTATGGTATGTTATGCACGAGTGGATAGCGATAGTGATGTGTCACGGGATGGCGAGAAACACGTAGCACACAAAACGAATTCTTCCAACCTTATTCCTCCAAACGTGGTCGGTCTCAAAAATTCTAACAGAATCCTAGGTGGGGTTGTCTTCGATCATCAACCGAGGATGATGAAGGCGCGATTTTATTTATTCACACAATTATTTTGGTATTCTAAGGGAATCCAACTAGGGCTGCCTATATGAGTTCGGTCCAAGTCAGGTTAAAATCAAGGTTCCTATAGCAAAATATACTCCTCACTTTTCCCCACTCAAGTGTTCGAACGAAGTTGTTCATACGAGGCTATGGATGGTGTTTTGTATCCGTGCCCCTAAGACCAGGAGGAACAAAGGCGACACTTCAACAATCCACCGGGCTAAAGAGGGATACTTAACCTAATGCAAGCATGTCTAACTAAAAATGCAAAATGAATTACCAATCAAGAATCATCCACCTTATTTTAATTAAACACTTTTCAGGGCTTGTAAAATTCTTTTAAGTTTTAAGAAAACTTTTGTAAGAAATCCCCAACGGAGTCGCCACTGTGAGCGGACGACATTTTCGACGGAACGCGAACTCCCTTTCGGAAGGGGCACCTCGATTTCGGGCGGGCCCTTCCCTCGAGTGGGGTTTTTATAATGGAAATTCGTTTTGGAAAAAATAGAATTAATTCTTAAAAGAACCGAGAACTAAGTCTCGATGAATATTGTAGGAGTCGCCACCCGACTCAGCTCAACCGGGAAATTTATATTGTAGCTGAACTCGGACGAACGGCCACTACACAATCCAGAGATCTAGGTCCGGACAAGTCCCTCATTTCGTGTCTAATTAAAATAAATATTGGCCAATGTTCTTTGAAGATATTTCAAATTCTAAAGTCAATTTTATTGCATTAAGTTTAAACATACAGCGCGCATACATAGGAAATAAAAAGTAAAGCAGTAAATATTTAAGTGGCTTACAACCCAATCGAATCAAAAATAAAAACTCTCGACCTCACTTTTACAGCCGCCTAAAATACACGATTTATCTAAAAATTACAATCGCCTAAAATACACGGATAATTCTATAAAATACACATAAAATAAAAATAAAAATAAAAGCTACAAAACAGAGGGTTAGCACAGTTTACGGCACGCCACAAGTTGGACTCAAACATGACAGAATCGGGAATTTAGAGTTCGAGATCATGCATATAGGGGGATAACTGGGTTGGCTCGGCTAGCCGGCCCGATTAGACCTGGAAAGCATTTTGAAACGTTCCTGTATTTTTGGTTTTGTGAGAAAATCATTTTAAAAACAATTTTTCTGGTTTACATGCATTTTTTACATGTGAAGTGGGTCGGTTTTCGGGAGAATCGGGTCTCCGTCGTTGTATTGTTCTAAATGCAAATTTTCTAAAAATTAAATCTAGGGTTGTGAATGCACACAACAAAATTCATTTTTGGTGATTTTCTGATTTTCTGAATTTTTAGGGACTTTTGGAAATTTTTGGGGATTATTCTGGAAATTCTGATTCTGGAAAAATGTTACAATCGTGCGACTGTACTACAGTCGTACGACTGTAATTACAGTCGTGCGACTGTAAGCAATCCAAACTCAAGATTCCGCTAAAATTTCATTTGAAATAAAACTGAAAGAAAACCCTCTCGAAACCAAGAACACTCGTACGACTGTTCATCAAACTCAAGAACAGTCGCACTACTGTTCTTGATTTTCAGAAGCAGAAACGCAAAAATAAAGCAAAGATGCACAAAAATACACCCAATCACCCAGAAAGTATGAAAAACAGAAGGGACAAAAAGTGGTACCTTTTTGGCGCACGTCCACCGTAGGATTGACCCCTGGCATCGCTCCAATCCACTAAAATTCACACTTTTCTCCTTGGATGAAAGTTGGAAACTTTATGTCTAAAATCTCCAAATGCTTGGGAATCCTAGGGTTTCTAGTTCGAAATTTTTTTTGAAGTGCCAGATTATTAACTTAGGGATTTCTAACAAATTTTTAAGCTTTACCCTTGAGAATCAAAAGAAATAGAAGAGGAAAAGAAAATTTTGAAGTTGGGTTTTCTTTTTCTTTTCCTTGTCTCTTCCTCCCTTTTCTCTCTCTAGATTTCTTCAGAATCTAGACTAATCCTCCCTCCCTTCTTCTTTCTCTTTTTATCTCTCTTATTGATGCTTTCTTACTGCTAATGCCCGAGCATTTAATGCTCTCTTCTTCTTTTTCTTCTTTCTGCCGCAGAGGTATGAGCTTCTGCACCTGTTCTGACGTTACAGTCGTACGACTGTAATTTTTAAATTACAATCGCACGACTGTACATTACAGTCGTGTGACACCTGCTCTTTTTTTTTTTTTTTGTAAAATTCCGGCGCTTACACTATACAAAATAAAAAAGGAAGAAAAAGAAGGGATGGGTATTTAATAGTTGAAATTAGTAAATTAAGTATGAAACTATGGAAGGAGGAATTTATTGTTAGAGATCATGGGAATTTCAAAGGAAAGAAGATTAAAGGGGAAAGGTTTTAGATAGGAAAGATTAAGAATGAAAGTATTGAAGGCCAGATACGCATACACGTGAATGATGAGGAGGAAAAAAAGTAAAAAACTCATTTTATAATGTTCTTAGATTTTGATATGTCAATTTGTTAGCACACTATGTAGTTCATTTTGTGATTTTTTCTTTAAAAAAAATGAAAATTCTCATCATGTACTGAAATGCCTACACTATTTGAAGATGGATTTCACTGAATTTTGTTAATTTTTGGAAATGATTATTTTAATTCTAGCAAAGTCATTTTATTGCAAGTGTTTGTAAGAAATATGGTGGAAAACCTTCTTTTACCAAACATCAACGTAGAAATAATTGAATCTATCTACTTCAACAATAATTTTCGGGTTCCTCAATTCTGGTTTTTTGATGCCTAGCTTCTAAAATGATAAAGGTCGAATAGTTTTTTAATAGAAAACATGTTCTTTAATATAGCCAAAATCAAACAGCAGATATTTTTAATTGGGATAAATCCAATATTTATATGCTCAAATTGGCGGATAGCTTTTGTTATGTAGTCGAACAAACAAAAACAATATGTCTATCAAAAGGGCTCCAAATGGTTCTGTACACTACATTACCACATAACAATACTATAAGAGTCCTTGCATTTAATAAGATAGAATACACTAAAAGACTACCTTTTTCATCTTTAACCCTCTGTCACTCTCCCTTTCCATCTCTTTTTCTTAGTTTCCTTTGACTAGGGTTACTACATCATCCATAGCTCCGCCTCCCTCCCTTTTCCACTGCATTCCAGATCTGTAAGGTAACATCTTATCCATTTTTTTTTTGGTTTATCAATTTGTTTGCTTTGTTTTCTCTTGCACTGCTACTTTATTCTTCTGTTTCTTATGATTCATCCTTCATGCTTTCCTCTTTCCTTGTGATACAGTTATTCTGTCTATTCAATCTTGTCTTCAAGTGATTGGAAACTCCCTGCTTCGATTTGTTGGTTCCTGTTTGGTGTTTGATAAAGAAGCACAATCTTCAAGCTGATCTAAACCTTCAATACAGGCAAGAGTTTCCACGAGTTTGGCTTCCTTTTGCTTTTTTATTTTCATATTTAGGATTCTAATGCTTTGAGTTTTTTTTTTAAATTTAAATTTAAAGAGGAAACTACACAAAATGAAAAAAGGATGAAAACGAAGGGATGTGTATTTAATAGTTGAAATTAGCAAATTAAGTATGAAACTAAGGAAGAAGGAATTTATTGTTAGATTTGAAGCGGGTGATCATGAGAATTTTGAAGGAAAGAAGATCAAAGGGGAAAGGTTTTAGATAGAAAAAATTAAGAAGGAAAGTATTGAGGACCAGATGAGGAGGAAAAAAAGTAAAAAACTCATTTTATAATTTTCTAAGATTTTGACATGTAAATTTGTTAGCACACTGTGTAGTTGATTTTGTGCTTTGTTCTGTAAAAAAAAATGAAAATTCTCATCATGTATTGAAATGCCTCCACTATTTGAAGATGGATTTGACTGAATTTTGTAAATTTTTGGAAATGATTGTGAATCAGGAGATTACAACGAAAACAATAAATAAAAACAGCCCAATAAAAATCACAATACTCACATCCACCTACTACCCCTCACTTCAAACGGATTCACAATCATTTCTAAAAATTTTTGCATGTAAGCAGGAGCTTCCACCTTGCCACCATTTTCAACCCTTAGAATGTGTTTGAATATATGGGCTACTGCCTTATAGTCCTTTACTATATCTTAATCATCTTTGGTAACCAATATAAGGTCCCGGAATCTTAAAATGTCCCCTTGAAAATATAGATTTTTAGTACCCAATCCCTTTATACAAAATCCATTCTGATGTATGTATTGGAAGAATAGTATTGTGGTCTTGAACAATGCCAAATATTCATCGGGTATGTATTTTATTTCAAAATCTTTAGTGGAGAATTTTCTCAATGGACATTTCATGAATTGGATGGGCAAAGCTCTCAATTTCATTATATTTAAATGGTCCTCTAATTTTGTACCTGGAACTTCAATGTAAGCCTTTCGTTTAAAATCGAACATGTAACATTTTGTCAAAATGGTATGATTGGAACTCCAATGTAAACTGCTATCATCCTTTGTTTAAGGATTTGACGAAGTTTGTGATTTTGTTTTAATTATTATCTATAAATTAATTTTTTAGTTTTATTTATTTATGATAGTAGTTTATATTGTAGTTCCAATCGTCCTTAGTTTAAGGATTTGACGGAGTTTGTGATTTTGTTTTAATTATTATCAATAAGTTAATTTTGTAGTTTTATTTATTTATGATAGCAGTTTACATTGGAGTTCCAATCATCCCAATTTGACTAACTGTACATGTTCGATTTTAGAGGAAAAGCTTACATTGAAGTTCTAGGTACAATATTAGAGGACCATTTAAATATAATGAAATTGAGAACTTTGCCCATCCAACTCATGAAATGCCCATTGAGAAAATTCTCCACTGAAGATTTTGAAATAAATACATACCCGATTTATATTTGGCTTTGTTCAAGACCATAATACTATTTGTCCAATACATACATCAGAATGGATTTTACATAAACGGATTGGGTACTAAATATCTATATTTTCAAGGGGACATTTTAAAATTCCAGGACCTCATATTGGTTACCAAAGATGATCAAGACATATTAAAGGACTGTAAGGTAGTGCCCTATATAGTCAAACACATTCTGGGGGTTGAAAATGGTGGCCAGGTGGAAGCACTTGTTTACATGCAAAAATTTTTGGAAATGATTGTGAATCCATTTGAAGTGAGGGGTAATAGGCGGATGTGAGTATTGTGATTTTTATTAGGCTGTTTTTATTTATTGTTTTTGTTGTAGTCTCCTGATTCACAATCATTTCCAAAAATTCACAAAATTCAATCAAATCCATCTTCAAATAGTGGAAGCATTTCAATAAATTGACATTATAAAATGTGTTTTTTACTTTTTTTTTCTCCTTATCATTCGTGTGTATGCGTATCTGGTCTTCAATACTTTCCTTTCTGATCTTTCCTATCTAAAACCTTTCCCCTTTAATCTTCTTTCATTCGTGTGCTTTTTGTAGATTTGAAATTGATAGTCTCTGTTGTTATTTGTTATTCATCATGTATTACACGTAACACTTGGTAATTAGTGTTTCAACCATTACTGTATTTTATGCACCTGCAATTTGTTTTTATACTATTTCCATTGCTGATTTTTTAATTTTCATTGGTCACTTTTTTGGTCATTCCAAACTCTCTAATCACATATGAAGAAAGGCGATTTGCTATGGTATGATTCTCATTCTCTGTTTTGCTATGGCTCATTTTTCATTTCTTTATCCTAGTACTCATGGATTTTGAATTGCTTTTTTTTTTGTTCTTTTTTTGGGGTTGATGTGGGGCTCTCCATGTCAATTCAGGTAAACTTTAGGGTCCATTCTTTTTTTTTTTTTATTTCCTTTTTCTATTTCTTTAAAAGGTTTCATGTTTTTATTTCAAGCTATTCAATTTTTCATCTCATCCAATCCCTTTTCCCTCTATCCATAATGAGGTTAACCATGATCTCCTCTGCTCTCACTATGTTCATTTTTTTCTTTACTTTTAGTTTGATCATCAGATATTTATGTTAAATTGTGTATCTCACACTCTACTTTTCAAATATTGAATTGTTTTAAAAGGTATGCCTATTACTCCCTTTTAGTTATATATTTTCTCACTAAGATTTTTCCACTATTCAGAGAAATTATATTAATGCAAATACGGAGAGCAGAAACCTTTAAAAGGTCTATTTCTTAACTTCATTATTAGTACAATGTGTGCCTTTTATTTTTTGGGCCTATTTTTGGGTTTGCTATTTTATTAGGAGATATGTCCTTGGTATTAAGGTAGACTATGGTATGTTAAGCTACGAGCTACAAGTAACTTTCTTGCCGGTTTAAGTTTTGTGTTTATGATTACAGATGGTTTATACAAGGTTCCAGTTTTACCCAAGTTGTAGAGCAAACTCCTTTTTCTTAATGGTTGAAGGATCAAGGTTTGGCTTCCGTTAGCGTTGCTTTTCTCTTTTTGAGTCACCACGAGAATGCATATCAAAAGAATAGTTAGGTGTTTATTCCATTTTTCATTTTTCTACTCGCGTTTTCATTACTTGAGTTATATATGTTCCTTTTTCTAAATCTAATTTTTTTACAGTGTTTTAGTTCCCATAATATGGTTTCAAAGATATGTTTTTGGTTTGGTGTTCTTATGGGTGAGTTTGCTTTTGGTACACTCCTTGCCATCTCCATCTTATTGCAATACTTTGGCTTGCTCAGCCTTTTTCTTTATGCTGCAATCTGATTATCGGGAGTTTATCATTTATTCCATTACTTGCTGGTCAGGTGGTGTTGCACAAAGTTGGATTTTATTCTTTTGTGTATATTGGTAGCTACTTATCCTAATTGGTTTAAATGATAATTTTATGTATTCATTAGCATTTTTTATTGTTACTTTATCCAGGGATACAACGTGCTAATATCTCCTTCCTTTTGACTTTGGTCACGGAAGTAGGAGAAAAAAAGATCCAGATTAGTGAATAATAGCTATTTAAAAATTGCTGGAGGTGGTTGGGTTATGAATGATAAGGTGTAGTAATGAGTTTGTAGCTAAATCAAAAATTATACCATTAATGATTTTTGCTTATTAGCTCATATCCATAATAAATATTGATCTTTTCCCTTTTTATTTCCATGTTCTTGTGACTTCCTTTTAATTTGGGCGTATCAGTGTTTATTGTTTTTCTGTACAATTTTTTTAGCTTCTCATTACTAAAAACGTATTTTATTTTCCCTCTCATTGGCAATCTGCTTCAATTATCAAGTTTTCTATTCACTTGAATTAAGCCCCCCTAAAGAATGACTTATAAAAGTGAGGTATGGAATTTTTCATGGGTGTTGTCTAGGTATTTTTTTCCTGTAATATCATTGTTTTCCATTGTTGATTTTTTTTGTTTCTTTGTTTTTTTATTGTATTCTTCGTTATGAGTTAGCAAAGCCTGTTGGGTTTAATGTTTATTGGATATTTTGATTAAGGTCCTTTGTTTTTTTTTTTTTTGTGTCAAGGATGGGTATAAAGCTCATGGCAGAGTCGTGAGAAATTTCATAATTTCAATTTGGCTTCAAAATTTATTTTCTTTTTGCCATTATGTTAACATAGGCAAGGTTTCTTCAACTGTCAGGCAATATTGGCACTGACCAATATAAGGTGTGTTAGTTTCTGTTCATTTCAGAAAATTCAATGCAATCAACTTCTCTCTTTCATGTTTTTTTAAGTTTTAGCGTGCTTTTCTTTTTCCCCCCAATTATCACTTGGTGTAGTTTGAAGTCTAATTATATTTTTTTGCTTAGCTTTTCTTTGAAATTTAGATTTTTGTAAGTTTGTATGTTGCACCTCAATTCCTAATACAAAACTCCAAGCTTTCAATTATAATAAACTTTAAGAATTTATTTCAAACACTGAATTATTCTTACTTAGTTGTAGCTTTGCTCAGGTGATTTGATTCCTCTGGTTTTTTTCTTCTTCAATTTGAAGTTTTCCTTGATAGTTTAATTGAGTTTTTTTTTTAGCAAAATCTAGATGTGGGCAGTGGGCATCAGTTACTGCATCATGGGCTATTCAATGCTCGAATGAGTTTAAAAATTAGATATTATGCAACACTTTCATCCATTTGACAGTTCAAGCAACATTTTTTGTAAATACTGTTGTGCTTGTTCTATGACTCTGTTCACATTTGACATATTACATTGATTGAGCTTTTATACAAGTTGTGTAATTATATAATAGTAATTCAATCATTCATATTTTGAGATATTAGTTCACATTTTTGTATTATGATGAATTTCAATTGGAATTTTACTCTTAATAATTTCAATTAGAAGAGTCTTTGAAGAGGTAAACACACTAATGATATGTCTATTCTTAAAATAAAATAGAAATATATACACAAGCATGGGTTAACTAAGAATTGCACAAAATGGTTTTGCCTTCTCTAGAATTAATTATGTAAACTTTTCTTGGTTTACTTTTTGGAGTATCAAGGTAGTCCCTATAATCTTGAAGTTGATTACATCAAATTTGCCATGGCTGTTTTTTGTTTTTGTTTTCATGTTTTTGCTTAAAGTAATCTATCTCCTATTTAACACTTGTTTTGTTCGGTACTTTAACTAATGTTAAGTGCTTTGTTTTGAGATTTGAAATTAATTTACTTTTCTTTTTATCTCTAAGGGTGTGTTTGTTAGGATGGATGGAAGGACGAGATGATGGATGACACTGATTAGTTTAGACAAATAAAGGAACAAATTTGGACACGGATAAAGGAACAAGTTTGGACACGGATTAGTTTAGACAAATAAAAAGTCTCATCCAGAAGGTTTCTTATAGAAAGTAGTCAGGATTAGTTCATCAATTTTCCTGACATGAGTGATGTTATTCGTTTTATCTTTTTCTTGACAAGCAATATGCTAATTGAAATTGCCAGCATATAGTGCGTGTAATAAAAATATTTGCATTCTGTATTTCCATGTAATCTCCCTTTCCCAACCCTTTTCTTATTAATTTCAACTTATTTTCATCATATGGCTTTTGTCCTTTTTTTTTCTCTATCTTGCACAAAAACAATTTGCAAGTTTTATTGATGCGGTGCTAATTTTTATATTTTTTCTCTTCCATTCCCCCTTTAAAACTCCAAACTTGAATTACATAGAATACAACAACAATAATCTCGAGAAAATTAATAGTTGGTCATGCATATTACTGATCTCGTGGTGAAATAATCTAATTGTCATTTTTTCAAAAACTTACTTAAGTAACAAATTAAAAAAAATTTTGACAATTGAATTTTATTTTTCTTAAATCCATTTAAAAAAAGATATTTGTTTTTGTTAGAACAAATTATAATAGTTTATTAGTTACTTTCTAAAAGTGGGGTTAATATATTCTTTTTATATTCACAAATTAAAAATTAATTAAATAAATCCGTGCATTGCACGTGGTATATGCTAATTTTTATTATTTACATGTATTTTCCATATGTCGTATTTTATAATTTTTAAAAATAACATTTTTTTATGTCCATGTCGGTATTATTATTATTATTATTATTATTATTATTATTATTATCCATGTGCGTGAAACATGTCACATAGTTTGTAATTCCTTACATTTAGTTGAGTAATCCAATTTTTATAGGTTAGTTTTAAATGTGTAATTTAGTATCTAAAACAATTAAATGGATATTTGGTGAATAAGTTACACCCAAAAAAGTTCATTTTTTCATATATACGAAATTATAAAAGTTGGAAAACATGAAATAAATTAATTTGAAAACATTGAATTTGATAAAATTTTGTAAAATGTAAATCAGGGCAGAGGAGTCCATCACTTACCTCGGTCACCACCTAATAAACCAGAATTCAAAATGTAAAAAAACATGAAAAGTCTATACTGTAGCATAAACCCTTACACCTTGTCTGCTTTTCTGTCGATCAGTCTTCAGTTTTTGAATAATGAATTCTTCAGCTCTATCACGATTATCTAATCTCCATGGCCATCTTCGTCCTCACGACTCTGACTCCAAGGCAATTCCATCGCCCCTTTTCTACAATCAAATATTATTTCTCTTTCGATTGCGAATATCTGATTGGCTTCTTCCTTTTTAATCATTAGTTTGCTAGATTGTTAAGGCTATCTCCCGAGGTTTCTCAAGCTTTATCCTGCGGGAAGGCTGTTGTTGCCTTAGAATCCACTATCATTTCTCATGGTACCGCTTAAATTTCCTTTTTTTTTTTTTTCCCATTTCTTTCTTTTCTATCTACTTAATTCAGTTTTAATTTGTTCTCATCTCTGATCTCTTTGTTTGCTAGCAAGTTAATCACTGAATATATTCTATTCTGATGTTAATTTTAATTGGATATTTGTTTTCTTCTTCCTTTATAACACTAAAAATCCCTTTCAGAACTCTGGTCGTGAGGCTTGATGCCAAAACGTTAATGGTCTCTGACTACCATTTTAACTTTAGTCATAAGTTCCTTTGGATCGATTCTCTTTTCTATATTTTGTGCGAAACGGTTTGTTGAAATTTACCCTTTAAAGTTTAAGAAAATGCTTGAGACTTTATAGAAAAGATATCATATTTCAGAGTTACTGCATTTGTTTATTTTTATAAACCAACTCATGATTTCTTCATTGCATCTTGCTCATTGAACTTAATTCAACTTGATATGGACAAATAAATACGTTGGTGACTTGCAATTTGATATTCCCAGTGCCTCTTTGTTTCTGCTTCTTTTCTTCTTTTATTTTTTTCTTATTTTTTTTTTAAAAATTAATTTATTAGGCATGCCATATCCTCAAAATCTGGAGACAGCAAAGGAGGTGGAGGAAGTTGTGAGAAAGAATGGAGCAGTTCCTGCTACAATTGCAATTTTGGATGGCATTCCATGCATAGGTTTCAACATCTAACTGTAACAATTTTTATGGGATTAAAACATTGCAAATATGCATCTGTTTGTCGTGTACTGGAATTCAGTAGTATCCAGAGAAAGACTTGTTAGAGGTTATAATACAACTTCAGTTCAAATCATAGTAGGCATTGTGCAAATTTTATAGGATAGCTTAACAAAAAAGAGAATTGTGGTCAATGCCACTGGGGTTTTATGTCTTAATTTATCTTTTCACAGCCAAAAGAATGCTAGAATAAAAGGAAAACTGGTAATGCTACATATTCTTTTTATAAAGGAAATTTATAAAGGTGATAAAATGAAACTGAATAATACTTTATTATTATTATTATTATTATTATTATTATTATTATTATTATTTTATTAAATATTATATATCATAATGCTGATGCTCTTGAGTGTCTTTGGATGATGTTCTTTTGGAACTTTTCTTATCCTTGAAATTATTGAAGATCCGAAGTTACTTTATATATTTGTACTTGATAAGTCAGGAAACTTAAAAATTGTTCGTGCTGCTAAATGTAGGTCTGAGTACAGTAGAGCTGGAAAGACTTGCTACATTAGGAACTAGAGCCAAAAAGACTGCTAGGAGGGATATTGCACATATTGTGAGTTGCAATGAATACTACAAGTTTTCTTTCATATTTCATATATTTATGAGAGTAATATGGTGAGTGCTTTTCTTGTTATGTGTTTATGATAAAAAACTTGGTTTGCAGTCTATATGTTTGGATCATGTGTAGAGATTTGCTAGTGTAGCACAGAGAAAATCACATTTTTGATTGATCAAGTTCATTAGAAAGGCTCAGCTCATGGGCAATACCATGAATCATGGATTCCGTTCCACTGAATATATGTTGATATTCAATTTCACTCAGGTGATATATATATATATATATATATATCACCTGAGTGAAATTGAATATCAACATATATTCAGTGGAACGGAATCCATGATTCATGGTATTGCCCATCAAATTTCTGCTATTGAACTTGTAATCACAAGACAAGGACTCAATTAGCTCAAATCTAGCTGCATTGGCTGCAAGCAATAGCTGTTTCCAGAATAGCCGAGCAAATTTTTGCAGCACTTTGAACATTTTAGTAGCTCTTGACCTGTAACCATCCACCTCAACCTTTTTGGATGTGAACTTCAGACCTTCTGTAGTAGATTCCAAATCTTGACAACTATAAGTTCTTGATGGAGACAGCGATAACAATCAATCATTTTAGTTGATACATAAAATTCCCATGCTGTTATTACGAGTATTTATAGTAGTCAGTGATACAAAAGACAACGTTTACAATTTTGATTTTTGCTATTGGACTCAACAAACTGATCTCTAATGAATTATTTAGAGTGAATCTTGTCTGGAAATTGTTAATTAACTGACGTTTCTTGTCCTTTGAGAATGACTTGACTCTTGATTTTGGAATAAAGCAATTTCACATGACGGAACTATTGTCAACACGACCCTACGCTTGTGTATCATGTTCTCTTATCTGATGTATGGTAATTAAACATCTGTTTTCTTTCTTTAGCCTATACTTCATGAGAGCTGATTGTGGAACTTTTATGTTGATATGGATGAATTAGCAAAAATTGACTTAGAATTTTTCTTTGTTATTGTGTACGTGGCATTGATGATAATTTGATGTCTGTATCTGCTTCTTTTGATGATAAATATCTTAGCTTTATTAATCTTGCCTTCAAAGTTTTGCAGCGAACATGACATTCTTACATATGTCTTTTCTAGGTGGCCATGAAAGGGAATGGTGCAACCACTGTTTCTGCATCAATGTTTTTTTCTTCATTGGTCGTGAATCTCAGTCATAAGAAAATATGAAACCATTCAGTTCCTCTGTTTCGAATTCAATTCTTGCGTACAATGTATAAAAATTTCATTAAATATCAAAATTTTTGCAGGTTGGTATCTCTGTGTTTGTTACTGGTGGAATTGGAGGAGTACATAGACACGGCGAAAATAGTAAATTTTTCTTCCATCTATATCATTTTATGCTATATTGTTTGAGGCACCAGTTTAAATTATGTCTTCCTAAAATCATAAGTGCAGATATGCCTGACTTATAAGTGTTGCTTCCTGAATTCCATACCATTGATGCATTAATTTTCCTCTTATTGCACAGTTTGTTATTAATCCAATGTCCGTTCAGTGATTTAAATGGGTTATGGATGGAAGGTTGAATAGGTAGAAGAATTATTCATTTTGTACTGAAAAAGCTCCAAATGTGACTTCTGCCTTTTTTTTTTGTCCATCAAGTCATCAACTAACAAAACAGATGGTTTATTCATTTGCTTTTGTGATGTTATAGGTATGTACACATGTAGCTTAAATCAAAGCACAATAAGTTTAACTAATAATTGCTATTTGGTTAAAAATTGGTTTTTAATTAGCTAAGGATTGGGATGATAAGGAATATAAGATCTATTTATTGTGTTTTCTTCATTCTCTTGGACTTATTCACTCAAACTGTGGAGGTTAGATGGATTTAGACTGTTCTCTCTCTCTTTTTTTTTTTCCATGTGAATTTAGACTGTTCTCTTGAATGCCTTGTACCATCTTATCCATTTAGCTAATTGTGCTTTAGCAATTTGTTACCTGCATGGGTGATGAAACCTAACAGTATATATCTCTTGTAATTTTGTAGTAAAAGCAGGGAATCCTTTAGATTGTTACATACTTTGTCCACAGAAATATGTCAGTGAAATATTAAAAGGAAAGTGAAGCACTAAAGTCTTGTATTATGCAGTATGGTGCTTTAATGTGGTTGGATATGAAGAAATGCTAAAAATTTTAAGGGTCAAGTTCTGTTTTATCGTTATTGTGTGACTGAAACATCTATTCAAGTTAGTCTATGGTTTTCAGCTTCTTGTGCTTGTAAACAGTTGTTCTCGTCAGCATAAAGTGCAAGTAGGAAGTGAATGATGATTGTCTCTCTCCTTTTTTGTTTATTAGCTGGTGGATGTCTTGTCATTTGCTGTTTAATTTTTAGCTTTTCAAGTGTATTCTATAAAATCCTGCAATCAACATTGATTAACAGCCAACTTGCTTGCATACTTTGTCACTGGATTTATCCATAAATTTCAGCTTGGTCAGTAGATTAAAATTTGTTGTATTAGCATATTAGAAGTTGAATTTGTAGGCCTATAAGGTAACTATTGCCATATTCACCTGATATTCATTCTTTTTAAAATGGTAGCAGAGTAAACTTTTCTTTCTTTTTTATTTTTCAATTATAATTTTTATCCTATAACATCTTACTGTAGGACTACATTGCAGCTTAAGAGAAGTTGAGTGTTTTTTTTATTCTACAAATTGGAATTTGGGTAACTGTTACAAATATAGTGATAAATCTATTGGTTTCCTGTGGTACATTCTTCTCAAAAGCAATTGTAGTTTGAGTTGCCGGCGAATTAGTAAGTGCAAGGAAAAGCATTTCTACACTTTTAGTTGCTGAGTTAGAATTACAACTTAATGGTTTGAAATGAGGAGTTCAGCACTAGTTTTGTTTGACTTAGTTTTTCAAACCCATTACCTTATTACTTGAATTCAAATTCTCAATGTGCAATGTTGGTTTGATCAAAGATCAATCGAACTTCGAACCTGCCTGAATAAGAAGGATTGCATTCTATAACTCTGCTGTTTCATTACAACCAAGAAAGAAGTTCATCTTGTTCTGAACTTTATGAAAGATTTTAGTTGTCTATCAAAGAATGTTAATCCTTTTTTCCCCGTCATGCAGTTCCTTGTAGAAAATGCTGTTAGGGTAAGCTGCCTTGGTTTTAAATTATGCATCAAAAGAGTTTTGGTTGGACCTTTGCATTTATTTTAGTTGTGGATGTATTTGCATGCAAGGAGAGTGCACACAAAACTTGCCAATATGATCGATTAGCGAATTTAATATTGAAATTCATTTCGTCGCCATCAGAATAAGCATGCTGTCAAGTATCAACTACCTATACTAGTAACATGATTCACCTGTGACATTTTTTTTTTTTAATCTTTCCATTCCTTGTGCTATTGCAGACGCATTCATTTGGTAGTTACATTTTGCTTGAAACGTGGCACTCTTCTTTGGCTTGCAAAAATAATTTTTTATTCTAACTGTTGTTAATTGACAAAATTGATAGCTTTCTTTTCCATGACTTTTTGGCAGCAATGGATGTATCTTCTGATCTCACAGAGCTTGGTCGTACTCCAGTTGCTGTTATCTCTGCTGGTGTGAAATCTATATTAGATATCCCAAGAACCCTTGAATATTTGGTATATATGGCAATTTTTCTTCTTGAAATGTTATTGGAAGCCATTCAGTCTTTTATGATAAATCTCTTGCTTATCAACTCAGGAAACTCAAGGAGTTTGTGTTACCGCATACAAGAGCAATGAATTTCCTGCTTTTTTCACAGAAACCAGTGGTTGCAAGGTGAACGTAGTCTGCTTTTATAGGGAGAAAAATCTGTAACCTGGCACATATAAAAGGAATTATCGATGATATTTTTTTTCTAAATAGTGTTTCACTCAAGAATAATAAAAATATAGCCCTTCACGTTTTGAAAGAACGAGATTCTTTGTTTACAAATAAATGTATTTTGCAATTATTATAAAAAAATGTATTGCGCAAATAGTGTATTGTTTGTATGATTGTTTTCTCAAATAACAGTTCATTCGAATAACCTTTTTGTCTTTGATTTGTGAGCTTAATGTAGGCACCTTGTCGTATGGACTCTCCTGAGGAATGTGCTCTGCTGATAGGCAAGTGAAGGTGCCTTGTTTAATTCATACTCAATCATTTCTTACCAATAGAATTAAATTAATTGTATTTGAATTTTTAATTGCAGATGTTAATATGAAACTTAAGCTAGGGACTGGAATACTAATTGCTGTTCCAATCCCAAAGGAACACTCAGCTTCCGGAAACTTAATTGAGTCTGCCATACAAAGGGCACTCAGAGAAGCCAGGTTGCAAAATGCATGTAGCTAATAATATATCTTAGGTGTATTCTTTTTTTTTTTTCTTCAATAATATTATGCTCTTTTTTAAACAATCTGGCTATTATACTTAAACATCTGGATCTTTAGGGATAAGAATATAACAGGCAATGCTGAAACCCCCTTCTTACTTGCAAGAGTGAATGAAATAACTGGAGGTGCCTCACTGGCATCAAATATCCTTTCTCCTGTTTTTAATTCTATAAGTTTATTTTGGAAGTTCATAAATTTTTGTGGTTACTTTAATAATCTGTGCTATCAGATAGGCAGTGAAGATGAGATTCAAAAAATGACAAAAAACTAAAACAATATATTTATGTATGTGCTTAAAGAAGTTGTACATTGTGAATGTTTTATTCATCAGCATCAGCATTATTTGTGTAGTTATTCCAGTCATTTAGTTTTCTTAACTAGACCCAAATATTGCACTGGTGAAGAATAATGCTGATGTTGGTGCAAAGATTGCAGTAGCCCTTGCTCGCCTCAGAGAACATTCTGATAAAGGTGAGCTGCTGTTTACTTTCTTTATTTAATGGATTTTTCTGTTCTGAAAATCATAATTCCTCAAAATTTGAGGTGATGAATTATGATGTCTCCGTGGTTCTGTGTATAATGATGCAACTTATTGCCATAGTTATAATTTGTTCTTCTTTTATCATCTATGGCATATATTTATAATTACAACAAAAACTGAAGGAAAAAATTGTGGTTTACATTTCACCTTATGAGGCTTGTTTATCTTAAGATCTGCAGCATCTTAGAGATGTCATTGTTATGACTTGAGCTCTCAAGAAATAATTTAGTAATTTACTTTAGGAGCAAACGAAATATGCAGAACATTAAGAAACTAATGGAGTGCAGTTTCATGTAAGTAATATCCCATGAAATTATAAACTAGCACCAATTTTCAGGTTTTTATTGTCTGCAATACCCTTTTACCATTTACATCTATCATATGTTTTCATGATTCTCGTTAGTCATATGATGGTTATGAGTTTCAAATTCTGCACAGGTGATCTTGAATTTGTGCCATAGACGTACGATCAAATATCAATCATCTGGGAATCTGCAACTGAGAGTACCATCTTGACAGAGGATAGTTTTTAGGGTTAATGCAATGGCGGTCAAGTAAGTTTTCCTCTTGTTTCACTATGGTTGTTAAACGTTCATTGTCTTATAAAAACAAATTTACTTCGATTGTTGTCCCACTAAAGTCATTATGAATTTGAAGCTGAATCTATGCTAGAAAATTGACGTAGCACTACTTTAACCATAATCAAGCCAAGTTAAATTTTGAGTCATGCCTTATCATCTCCATTAATGTCATGTCAATCACGAAAATACCCTCAATAGCTGTTTGAAAACAACGAATTGCTGTTTGGGGTGTTTCTGTTAATGACTTGGTATTAGCAGAATTGACGTTGCATCTTTTAGAATTTTGACATGGTTTAACTCCCCGGTTTAAGTCATGTCAATTTTCCGGCACAATCTTGGTTAAAGATTCATAATAGTGACTTTATCAAGACAAAAATTTAAAATTTTAGTTATTTTTATGATAGATTTAGTAACCATACTAAAGAAAAGGCGAAATTGAGTTATCGATGTTGCATCTAACCCATAGTTTTTACATCAACTTCAACCTTGGCCAGGGTTTCGGTGAGTTGCAAGATTGCAATCACACAAGGTTGGTTTATCTACAAATTCAGCCTACTTCATTTTTCATTGTACAATTCCAATGCAAATGAATCGAAGTTTTAAGACATTGTTTTTATAAATTATCGAAACTCTGCTTAAATTAGTAGGATCATCATTGTGATTCAATTATAGATAGATTTCTCTTTTGGTTTTATTCAAACTGATCTTGTTTTCCTGACAAGTCATCCTTGAGCATATTGATGAATTTATGCTGCTGCTTCATTTCTATATTTGTTCCAATTTCCAATTGTTCTGAACTGTGAATTCTTATGTATTAATGTCATTTGACAACAATTTATTCCTATAGCAAAAATGGAATATGACATTATGTGCATTGAATTTATTATAATTCAACTGATTCTACACATGAAATTAGCCTTTTTTGAAAAAAAAAAAAAAACCCATGTGAGACCATTGTGCATTTATTTCGAAACTTGGTGTGTAGTAATAATAGGATTGTAAATGGGGAACGGGGTTATGGAACGGAAAAAAACAATCCCTATTTTCCACCAGCCCACTCCATGTGGTTTGATTTTCATGGCGATAATCATTCCCCATTTCTGAATTTTAAGGTCTTGTTCAGCTGTTGAACCAGTTTTTCAGAAAATTTTGAAAATTTCAGTTGTGAAAGTTTTCTACGTTAAGAATTAGAAAACTTTTTTGTTTTTTTTCTTTTGAATCTTCTAAACTTCTACAAGCTTTGAATTTTTCAACATACCAATGTTCAACAAATCTAAGGTACTTGTAACCGCGTCATAATTCACAAGTACTTCTTTTGTATTTATTTTTTGGAAAAGTTTAAAAAAAAAAAAAACCCTGTGGTTTAGTTGATTTGTAGATCAAGTGTTGCGTTTCGAAACGGTATAAAAACATGACACGTGGTTTGATGATTTTGCAGATCAAGAGTTTGTTATCCAATATATTTCTCTAAAACTTTGATATCTTTTGAAATTTTACCTGAAATTTTTCAAGTTTGTTGATTAAAGTACAATGGACTTTCTTGTGAAAGTTTGGAATTTTTCGAGAAGTGAGTATATCTTCATTAATTAATAATGCCAAAAAATGAAAAAAAAATCATAAAAAAAAGAAAAATTGATTTTTAAAACTTATTATAAAATTATTATATAAGCATATATTTTTTAGACATTTGTCAACAACTTCCATACCAGAGTTTATTGTATTTTAATAAACAAATTTGAAGAATTTCAGGTAAAATTTTGAAGGATAAGAAAGTTCTAGAGGAATATATTAGATAATAAACCCTTGATCTGCAAAATCGCTAAACTACATATTATGCTTTTGTAATGTTTTGAAACATAGTTCTTTATCTTCAAACCGAACAAACCAGAATGTTTTTGTTTTTGTTACTTTTTCGTTTGTTTTTTAATTTTATTTTTGTTTTATCCTTCTCATTGTTACTTATGATATCACTTCACAGTAAAGGGTACTAAAGACAAAAGACTTCATTAATTACTCCTGTATGTGTATTTATGGTGCATGTGCATGTAATATAAATAATCATCTTATTGCATACAAGTATTATAATAATAAACACGAAAACGTTCCACATAAATAAATGACATTAATACTATTCCTAATAAGATTCTTTGCTATTTAGACAATCGACAAAAATAGATTTTGGTTTACTAAATAATTAACTACTAACTAACAAATACTTGAAATAACACTTAAATTCTGAAAGCAATCAAATTTTGAAGATTTAGGGTCAGTTTGGGACAGTTTTCAGCAGTCCTGAAAACAGCTTTCAGCCAAAGTATGGGGAACTTTTTTTGGCTGAAAGCTGCTTTTGGGGCTGCGGAAAGCAGCCTCAAATGTACAATTGGCAAAAGTCAGATTGTATTTAGAAAAGTACTGGAAAAATACTTAAAATTACTTTTAAAGAAAGTAATGAAACCTAGTTTTTCCTGACGGGACTTTCATTAACAGCAATTCCAAACTGATCCTTAGGACATTCGGCTTCACTTAGCCAATTTTCAAACAGTTATCAAGTTCTGTAATTAAAGATATTTGTACGTTAGAAATATTAATTTTCCCTTGATAATCTAGTATCCCACTCAAGAATATTAATTATATTCTTCACCCTAAGCAATTGAACAACAAAAGCATTACATTTTGGTGTAAACACCAAAATTTAGTATATGATATATAATTTAACGGGGAATGGGTAAGTAATTTATTAGTCCCCGTGTTTTTACATATTATATTACTTAGTTCTCATGATAATTATATAGTTCCTAAGTTTTGTTATTGTCGACTATTTAGTCTTTTTAATAGAGACAATGATCATATTAGATTAATAATACTAAAAAAACTATTTATTATATTTTATAAAAATAAAACATACTATCTTTTCTATTTTATATTTTTATCTTACATAATCCTCACATTATTAATATTAATTAATTAATTTAATTTTATACAATTATAGAACTAAGCCCAATTGGCATAGAGTTTCTTTAAAAAAAAATAACTAAAAAAAAATTTTCAAAAAATATAAAATTAGGAGTACAATAAAATTATAAATTCAAACTTTTCATCTCTAATATATCTCATGGATTACATTAATAAACGAAAAGATATCATTTAAAAAAATTATCAAGATTGATAATAACATTTATTGGTAGATTATAGATATTATACTAAACTAATAAAAAAATGGCAATATATATTAAAGAAAATAAATAATAACAATTTTTTTAAAAAATTTTATAACTAATATATATAAATATAGAAATATTGGTGCATGTGTATATACTATTAGAAATATTTAATTAAATTTGATAACTAAAAGATAAATTTTTTATTTATAACCAAGGGTAATTTTATATTTTTATATGCATAAATAAAAGAAATGACTGAAGAGTTTATTGAGATAAAACTTAAGGATTTTAAAATATATTTATAGACTAACTAGTGTAATATACTAATAAATTTTTTAGCAAAATTTAAATACATGCACTTCAAAGAAATACATTGAATTTGGTAACGACGAAGTAAAACGTGGGTTCAGTTGAATTAGGTAATAAGAATTCCTCATTCCTTAATGCTAAGAAAAAGATGGGCGGCAGGTGGTAGATAGAATTAACTATTGGTAGAAGTTGAACAAAGAAAATAAAAGAGTTAGGAAAATTAGATAGCGCGCACAGTTACGTTACATCATCAATGTTTCAAACCAATAAAATTATGATATCTCACGTATTAATCAATAAAAACGTAAAAACATATAATTAACTAATTATTTACGAGGTGATTATTTAAATAAAGTTTTATACTCTAAAATAAAAATTTTGGTTTTGAAAATATAAACAATAGAGACTAACTTATAGATTATAAATCCTAAAATATATTACGTGGTATGATTTTATTGGCCTGAGACATAGAAAATACAGGGCTAAACACATACGCAGCCCCTTCAACTTTAATTTTTGAGCCGCTTGGCCCCTTCAATTATTTAACGACCTATCTAACCCCTTATCTAAAAGCCAAATACATACGTAGCCCCTTCAACTTTTATTTTTGAGCCGCTTGGCCCTCTCAACTATTTTAGCGACCTATCTAACCCCTCATATATTTTAAAGTGGTATTTTTAGACATTTGAATGCTGATGTGTCGTGTTTCTTCCTCCTCTTGAGTTTAATTAATTGCTGGTAAATCTTCACTTTATAATAGTTTGTAATATTAATTAGATAGAAAATAGTTTCCAGCGTGTGTCCTACATATTTTTAGTGTCGGACACGTGTAATGCATGGTATTCTGTCGTGTCTGGTTATATTCACTCAAAGGTTTAAAAATACCACTTTAAAATAGATGAGGGGTTAGATAGGTTGCTAAAATAGTTGAGGGGGCCAAAAGGTTCAAAAATAAAAATTAAAGGGACCACATATGTATTTTACTTTTAAATGATGGGTTAGATAGATTGCTAAAATAGTTGAGGAGGTCAAGCGGCTCAAAATTTAAAGTTAAAAAAGACACATGTATTTAACCAAAATACAGCGTAACAATCTTATAGTACAATTTCCTGTCATTAATATTGGTGTTGAAAATCAAGAAAAGCCAAGTAAGGATAAATGTTTGGACTATCAAAGTTTTTGGAAGTTTCCTTAACCACCTTGTCTCTTTGTCTTAAATTTAAAAGAAGATAATGACAATTGTAAGGTCATTGCCTTTCTACTACCAAACAAAACATTTTTTTGGTTTTATTGTCTTTTTTTCTTCCTATTACCTACTACCTTACAAAGACTCTCTCCTCTTCTTTGTCTTTGTTAGGACATGTTTGGACTTTTCTTTTCTTTTAGAATACCTTTTTACCCTTTCATTTTTTTTTTTTAAATTTTCTTTCACTTTCACCCCTCTTGCCCATACTCAATGCTAAGTTGGATTCCTTTGCCATCTAGTGTCATGACAAAATCATGGATAAATTACACATTTTATCCCTCAACTTCCTACTTTTATCATAAGTGTCATTAAATTTAATTTCATAACATGATGGTTCCAAACTTTTAATATCTTTCGCCCCATCGTTTCTGTTACCAAATCTGATAAAAACTTCATCAGAGACGGATTATTTTAGATTATAAGATATCATATATTGTTCTAACTAAAATACCCGATGTTAATAAAACAATAAAAAAAAAACATAATTTGATTAGCTCTAACTTAACATTTCACATAATTTTATATCTATTTATGGATTAATCTTTACTGAATGCCGACAATAAAGATGGCTAAAAAGTTGATAGAATTTTTAAATAACGAATGGATAAAAAATCTTTTCAGATTGAAACTACAAATATAAATAACATTAACATAAATCCATAATGTAATATTTTCATTTTTTCCGTCATAACGAGATTATCTTATAAAGCTAGAATTAATGCAAAAGGCAAAGTTTTAGTTGCTCGTATTCGGTGTGAGCGAAATTTATAGAAGTTTGGCGATCAACTTGTTATGAAAGTAAGTTTTGTATAAAATGAAAAGTTGGAGGATCATTGTTGAAAGAAAAACATACCAATAAAACCACTTGAAGTGAAATTCTAGAGAGAGAAAAAAAAGGTTAGGCAGGTAACCGACTGAAAATAAAGATTAAAAAAAAAAAAAAGTTCACACCTTCTCATAAAATTCCATATTCCACTTGAGAGAAGAGAAAGGAAGAGAACAAATTCATAAAACAACAAAAAGCATCCCTCAGATTAAACGACAATCCAAAACCATGAATGAACCACGACACCAACAACTCTTTCTTTCAAACCAATTGACTCCTTTCTCTTTCTTCCCCTAAAAACCACCAGAAGAGCATAGAAAAACGTCTCTTCTCTTGATTTCACCGGCCAATCTTTGGACTTTTCTTGTGGGTTTTTCATCAATTGCAAAACCCAGTAAGGATTTCCTTTCTCCTCCATTTTTACCTACTCTTTTATGTTCTTATCTCTACATGTTCTCTTCTGTTTTCTTGTTCAATTTCGCCCCCTTTTTTTTTAATCTTTCTTTTGTGGGTTTTGTATAATTAATCACTCTGTCTGAATCTTTACAATTTTGCTAGTTTTTATCGTATGTTCTTCCATTTGTCTCTGTTTGTCCCCTTCTTCCTGTACCTGTGATCTGCTTAATGTGCTTCAATTTTAATGGTACAAATCTTTGCTTTTCTTTTGGATCCTGCAATTTTGATTCTAATAGGGCATATAAGTGAACTGTTGATTCCTGTTGGGAGTAATTTGCCTGATCCATTTTGCTGGTTGACAATTAATTAGCTTTCAATTTGGTAGAATTTCTGCATTTTTTTTTTTTGTTAATTGATTATTTAGCAGTGTCAAATGTTTCAAGATGATGGATCATCATCATCTGTAACATCATCATCATCACCTCTTCAAAATTTCTCAATGATGTCATTATCACCTAATATAGGAATGGGATCACCCTATCCATGGGTTAGAGAGCTAAAATCAGAGGAGAGAGGATTGTATTTGATCCATTTGTTGCTCACTTGTGGAAACCATGTAGCTTCTGGTAGCCTTGAAAATGCTGAAATTGCCCTTGGTCAGATCTCTCAATTAGCCTCTGCCGAAGGTGATACAATGCAGAGAATTGCCTCTTATTTTACTGAAGCTCTTGCTCATAGGATCATCAGAGCCTGGCCTGGTCTCCACAGGGCCCTTAATGCTACTAAGATCACTTTGGTTTCTGAAGAAATTCTAGTTCGAAAATTGTTTTTCGAGATGTTTCCTTTCTTGAAAATGGCTTTTGTGCTTACAAACCAAGCTATAATCGAAGCCATGGAAGGCGAGAAGATGGTTCATATTATTGATCTTAATGCAGCTGAACCTGCACAATGGCTTGTACTTATGCAAGCTTTAAGTGCTCGCCCTGAGGGGCCGCCTCATTTGAGAATTACAGGGATCCATCAGCAGAAAGAGTTGCTTGATCAAATGGCTCATAGACTAATTGAAGAGGCGGAGAAGTTAGATATTCCGTTTCAGTTCAATCCCGTTGTTAGCAAATTAGACAACCTCGATATCGAAAAGTTGCGTGTTAAAACGGGCGAGGCTCTAGCAATTAGTTCGGTTCTCCAATTGCATTCCTTTTTGGCTTCAGATGATGAATTGAGGAAAAGATCTCCTGTTCCATTGAAGAATTCGAACGGGATTCACTCCCAAAAGGTTCTCCAAATGAACCATGGAACCTTAGGGGAGTTGCTCGAGAAAGATACAGTAGCTGGATATAGCCCAAGTCCCGACTCAACCTCATCTTCGCCGTTGTCTTCTACTGCTTCGATGAAGATGGATTACTTTCTCAACACGCTATGGAGTTTGTCGCCGAAGCTAATGGTGGTAACAGAACAAGATTCAAATCATAATGGATCAACTCTCATGGAGAGGCTACTCGAAGCGTTGTACTCGTACGCAGCATTGTTCGATTGCTTGGAATCGACTGTATCGAGAACATCTTTGGAAAGACTGAAGGTGGAGAAGATGCTGTTCGGAGAAGAAATTAAGAACATCATAGCCTGTGAGGGAGCTGAGAGGAAGGAAAGACATGAAAAGCTCGAAAAATGGATTCAAAGGCTGGATTTGGCCGGGTTTGGAAGAGTGCCATTGAGCTACTATGGAATGTTGCAGGCAAGAAGGTTATTGCAAGGTTATGGTAGTGATGGTTTTAGGATGAAGGAAGAAAATGGATGTGTAATAATAGGGTGGCAAGATAGACCTCTTTTTTCTGTATCAGCTTGGAGGTGTAGGAAATAAATTAATTAGGACATTGATCATATGGTGTTATGATTTTTTTTTTTGGGTCAGTTTTTGGTAATTGTATGAGAAAGTTTTTGCAAAAAGTTTTATTTTGCTTTTGAGCTAGATTTCTTTTTCTTTTTTTCTTTTGTTTTTTTTTTTTTTCTTTTTAACTTTATTCTTTTTGTCAATGTTATCAAAATCAGATGAAGTGGGCTGTTCGACTGGTTCAACTGCGAACCAGTCTTCAGTCTGGTCGATAATTAATTATGAGTATATAATGATCGAAAGTACCAACCATTTCTTGTAATATATTGTTGTCTTTTCATCCTATTTCTTATGCATATATACACAAGAAAACTTAATCAACTCCACCATAAATAATATAGTTGGAGTTGTCCATTATGGTGGTGTGGGTCCATTCAGGAATTTAAAATTTGAGAGGTAATTTTGCAGTTGTTGTAACCAAGTCGTACATGTCAAATATCAAAAGGAACAAATTCCTCAAAGAGGGCCTGCTTCAATTCAGGTGGCAGCACGTACAATCTTTGTTCACTAGAGCCTCTCAACAGGATTTCCTTAACAAAAAATTAAGAGAAAAATACAAGATTATAAATACGAAAAAGGAATTTATACCCAAAAATAAATACCGAAAGATAACTGCGTAAAAGTAAGGAATGATATCCCTTTGTTACCGGACGATCCTAAAAATCCGATGCTCACACCCTTCACGATAACTACATTTATATTCAACATAATCACGTACATAGTTGGTGGTGTAATGATTAATACATGTACAGTTGGTATAACATCTAAATTTAATTTTTCTGATTCCTTAGGCAGCATCAGGTCCTTTATCTTTGATAGAATCTCTAATAAGTGAAAGAGAATCTTCAAAATCATCAAGAAGCTTATGAGGATGAGGAATGACATCTGGATCCACAGCTACAACAATTGTCATCTTCTTCCCATAACTCTGGAAATGAATTGTCAATGCCTGAAAATAAATAATATTATATAATTAATTAATTTCTACAAAATAAAAGTAATATTTAGGGAAAAAAATTAATTAGAAAAATTACATACATGAGGATGACCGTAAACACTGGGTGCAAGAAAAGAAATGGGATGGCCATAAAAGCTGACTTCTTCAACTGGACCAACCACATTGGAAAATGATAATGTTGTGTTTGAAAGAAATCTGTGTGCTATAATTGAAGCTACCTGCATACATACATACATATATATATATATACATATGTTCAACATTCATTTAATTAATAATTACTCATTATTAATAAATTTATTGGAAAAACACTATTTCTCGAAATTATATAGTTAAAATGTATTGAGCCATCTTCGACATAGATAACATGCGTGCGATGTCATAAAGTTCAAAAGCTAGTAAAACATAATCAATATTTAAAGTTTGACAGATTTAATAGCAAAAATCTATAAAATTTTCAGAGGTTAACCAAATAAATTTGAAAGTTCGAAAAATTCGATAACAAAGCTAGAGATGAAAAGTTCAAGAATTTCAAATTAAATTTTACCTAAATTATTTTATGTTTGTATTTGATAATTTTAAATAAGAGCATATACTGAGAAGACTTTGTGGACCTTGAGAATACTAGGTTCGACTGATGCTTGAGTAATTATATAAGTTAGGTTAAGCCGTGTAACATAAAACCCAACATTATCAAAATCTAACTGAATCAGTCAGTTCAACCGTGGATCGGTTATTAGTCTAGTTAGTTTGATATGAAATTCCAATTTTGAAGAAAATTGGTATTGATAGGTTCGACCGGTATCGGTCAGGTTGAACTGCAAGTATAGTCGTATTTTTTTTTTGGTAAAATTAATTAAATAACATTTAAAAAAAAAAAAAATAAACATCCGGTTGAACCTCTAGCTAAACTTAGTAGAACTGTGAACTGGTAGCTTTGTTGGTTCATTATCGGGTTCAGTTTTAATAATATTAACAAAACCAATTGGCTTGTATTACGACTTTCACGAACATATACATATTGAGGGAGGTATTAAAGTAAAACGAATTACCTTGACACCAAATGTAATAACGATGAATTTGGCAAGAGCATAAGCGCAAAAGGGTTGTAAGGAGAGCTTTTTTGTATCAATGGTAGCTTTAGCCTTGCGAATATAGTCTAAGGGATCTTCTTGTAATGCAATATGGAAAGGTAAAACCACATATGCTATCCTATTTCCCCATCCCCATTTCCCTTTCCTCTCCTTGTTCTTCATCAATTCTCCCAATTTCTGCACCAAAAATTTACTACTTCAAATTACACATATCTCAATTTTCCTTATCTATCAACATTCTGTATAATCTATATATAATTGACCTGAATCCCTGGAGCTGGTCGTAGATTAACAAGAACAGTTGCCCTAACTCGCATGCCCTTTCGAATAGTAACTTTCTTCTGTTCTGTTTCTCCATCTCTCTTATTCTCATTATCTTTGCCTGCAATGTATGATATAATATAAATATTTCTGAATATTAGCATTCCTGAATTAAATTAATATTTCTTTTTGGTGTACTATTAATAATTATAGTACTAAAATGTATAGAAATTTTATAATTTGTTATAAATCTGTTTCCTTATTTAAACTAGCCTATTAGCTATTTATTTAAAAAAAAAAAAAAATTGTAGTTTGTCCTACCATTAATTTAGATATTGTGTACTGATTCCTTTCTTAATGTTGGTTATATACATATATGCGATAAAAGAGTATACAATGAAAGGCAAAAGAAAAATGAATTTACCACATTCTCGATTGAGGTACTGTGATAAACCGGCTTGTGTTATTCCCAGAATGACATCGTTTATCGTCTACTATAAGATCAATCACATTCAAAACAATGTACATTAATAGAGCATAATTAAATAGTAAAAAGGGAAAAGAAATAATAGTCATATAAAGTTGATAGGAAGAAAAGTTTCATTTTATGGTTCAAGTGTGAAGGAGTATTGTGATAGTGATGAAGTCTATCTTTTTATCTCTTTAGGTTTCCACTTTATACTTGTATTCTAGTGATAGGATTTTTTTCCTTTTTTTTTTTTTTTTTTTTATGGAGTATACTATTGCAACTTTGAAAGATAAGCTACAAAAGACGACGGAGATGTAAACCATTCTCCTAAAGAGCCATCAGAATTACGAGCCCTTGTAGTAAAGTGAACATATTGATAGAGTTTGAGTTCTTTATAGTCTTAATATTCATATAAACCGAGAAAACAACTATAGTTATATGTACTATAAGATTATTATCTAAGTACGTGAGTACAGTAAAATTTCTCTGGTTCACAATAATTCGGGTTTCGCTCACTCTTGTTGCATTGGCATCAAAGTGTAAACTACATGAAATTTATTTACTCTACCCATAAAAAAAAAATCGCAATAAAGTTGATCATATTAGAGTAATTTAATAAAATTAAATTAATAATGTATGACATACTAATCTCATAATATAGAAAAATATATATTTCTATAATAATTAAAAATCAAAAGTACAAAAATAAAGAGAGAAAAGGGACTTACTAATTCCAATTTAGTCTTGATAAGCTTGATATCATCCATGGAAACCGAGCGATAAACAAATCTCTTAGGCTTGAGATGAACTTGAGAAGAACCTTTAAGAGAAGTCTTTGAATCTTTCAAGAAAAGGATTGTTGAAACGAACAAAATCATATCCATCAAAGTATTGAAAATCAATCTGAAGATTCTCCCAATTGCCAAAAATAGCCGCAAAAAAGAATTAGTAGAATTAGTATTAGTATTGTTTGGTCTATTTTGGAGAGGAAGAGTAGGCAGTGATTGAGGATCAGATGTTTTTCTTGTACAAGCTAAGAGAAGAGACATTAAAGATGCTCCATCACCCATTGAATGGTGAATCTTGAATATTCCAATAGATTCTGCATCTTTTGTTTTCAAGTTTAGGATATGAATTTCCCATAATGGTTTTGACATGTCCATTTGTATTGTTGTAAGATGGGAAATGTAATCTTCAATGAATTTGTCTGGACACTCCATTTCTTGATTCAAATTTGGAGTAATTATATGATCTTCTACATTTACTGTAGTTGGAACCCATTTCATTTTTCTCCCATTATCCACCTATTGACCCAAAAAAAAAAAAAATCCAATTTTAATTGTCTAATCTAAATCAAAGCTAAGCTTGTTAAATAAATTGATATATAGATACTCAACATAAAAATTGTGTTTATTTTCCATCTCAAATTGTCAAATCAGTAGTTGCATTTACCATTCAGCCAGACAAAGCGATCTTAAAGTCTAGTAACACAGTAAAATATGTTAGATTTGGCAGCAAAATAATTTATAGTAAAATAAGTTTTTCTAACAAAAGGCTCATTTAGTAGTAATGTTCAAAAGTTGCTATCATATGTATATCAATGACAACAAAATTTTATCCAATTTAATCACTAAATACATACGATCACAACTTTATAGCAGTGACATGCAACAAAATTTCTGCTTAAAGCTATGACAATAACTTTAATACTTTTGGTAGCGAAATAATTTTTTTGGTAAGCAATCTAGTACAAATAATGTATTGGTTGAAGTGAGCACTTCAATTAATTATAGTACTGTTTTTAGTAAGCAAGGACCCAATTGAAAACAAAATTTAGACTGTATGATTCAAATAGAGATGTGAACGGGGCGGGCCGTGGGATTGACAATCCCATCCTTGTTCCCTAGCTAGACAGATCCCCTTTTCCGTTTAGTAAAAGAGGACAATTATAGCCCCCATTCTTGGTCCTATTGGGGAACGGGTTTCCCTCGGGGGTCTTCTCCCCAATTAAGATATTTTTTTTTCTTTTAAAAAAAAAGTAAAATTTAGTTTTGAATCCATGACTTTTTGAAGTTCAACATAATATTGACAAATATCCATAATCTAAATAAATATCTAGTTAAGTCTATAAGTACATTAAACAATCAACATAAAACCCTTTCAAATTACATCTCAATTCTCAAATAAATAGACATAAAAAAGAATTACAATTCAACACATATAAAATAATATATTTATTTTATATAATAAAAATTATATATATAAGATAAATATATAATTATTTATATAATAATATAAATAATTAGAAGTGAGATTTTAATGGAGATATTGCCCGGGATTTCTGCAGGGACGAGGACGGAAGCTTGCAGGACAGGGAGAGATAATCTCATCCCCGCCCCTGTTTAGCACTCGGGAATAAATTTGTCTCTATCCTGTGAGGATCCTAAACAAGGATTCTCTACCCACGTTCATGCTGGCCCCTAGTAAAAAAAGGGTCCCTATAACCTCGTTGACAACCCTAAGAAAAAAACTATTATTATAACTAATATTTTACCGTAAAACACTTTTAATATTTATTTTTTAAGATATCAATTATGTAGTTTTTGAGATTATTAGTGTTTTTGTGTTGAAAGAAAAAAAAAAAAAAAAACAAAAAAACCTAAAAAATAGGTTCGCCGACCATTCTGGAATTTTATTTGATAGAACTCCAACTATATTTATTTATTTATTGGATTATTTATCACAATAGTATTAATTGGGAGGGCATTTTAGTGGAACATCTTAATCAATCCATTTATGGAACTGTTTTCACCCAATAATAGTAGAGGGCCCTACCCCAAAATTAAAAATTGGAGATATTCATTACAAATAAAATATTAAAAATAATTTTTTCATATCTTAAAAACTAAAGAAAAACTATAATACGTTAAAACACAAAGGAACTACCATATATGAATGAAACATAAAAAAAAAAAAAGTGTGTTTATTAATTATTATAGTACTGAATATTTGTAGAAAACGAAATTAGTTTGAAATTAATAAAAATTTAATAAAATAAAGCGGATTCTTCATCTGCCTTTATTTTTTTTTATCCATTTTTATATGAATGACATGTTAGTTATATTTATTGAAGGAAAAGTACAATTATAATATTTATAAATAATATATTTGTTATCTTATAAATTATTTGATAATTTAATTTAATATTTAAAATTAATATGTTCAGTGTTCGTTAATTTAAATTTATTTAATAACACTACTGAAAAGTTTTAATTAACTTAAAAAGTGATTTTATAATTAAACCAAAATATTTTGACTTAAGATAATTATAAAAGAAAATTAGATAAAATCTATTGGTTAAATGATGACAGGTGTAAAATGGGTCAGACAGAATACAGATTAACTGCGAACTCTAAAGACAAAAAAAAAAAAAAAAGAATCTATAAACATAAATCTAAATTAAATCAGTTCAAGATCTGAAAAATTCTCCATATTAATCAATTTTGACCATTTATAAAATCTTAATTAATAGCTGAAGAAGAAGAAGAATCAATTAATTGCTAATTGCTAATTATAATTATTATTCTTAAGTAAAGAGAGAAACATACCAATTTGGAAGAGAAGCGAGGATGATGAATCAGTGAATCCATTATTCCATATTTTATAGAGTTTCGGTTCATTCCTGTTTCGCATCCGATTATCGCTATTATATAACAGTTGAATTTCGGCGCGTGAAACAGACGTGCCGCCGGACTTAGCCTTTCTTCTTCTTCTTCTTTTCGGCTTGAGCTTGAGCTTGCCATTTTCTCTCCCTCTTCTCTCTTCTCTCTTTGACCTTCTTTTCCTTCTTTGTATAGTAATATTAGTAATTTATATATATGGATGCTTCTTTCTTTTTTAATTTCCAAAATTTTGTAATTTTCTTTACTCATGGGGCCAACCGCCTGCTCTCTCTCTCTCTCTCTCTCTCTCTCTCTCTGTCTACTTCTAGTGGACCAATGAGAGAGTAGCATATCCATTTCATGGAAGAATTATACAATATGCGCCCGACTAGAAGAGAGCAAATAATGGTTCGGTCCAAGAACCGAACCAAATATAGAACCTAATAATAAAAATAGTTAGGATCGAACACCGAATCTGATAGAATTTGGTTTAATTTGAACCAAAATAAAATATTTAGATTCTTCGGTCTAAGAAAAAACCTAATTGAAATATTTGAAATTATAATATAAAGTATCAATGATCAATCAATCTAATATAAAGAATAAAATAACACCAATAAAAAGTTTGAAATTACAATCTAATGTAATTATAATCAAACTTTAAATTACAATATTTAACAATCCAAAATGGTAAACCAAATTATAATTTTTTTTAAAATTATTTTTATTATATTTGGTTTTTGGTTTTTTATGTTCTTTATAATAAAAACCGAAATCAAACTTAAACTGAAATTATCTCATATAAAGACTGATAGCTGAACCTAATTTATTCGATTGATTCGGTTCCGTTTGATTTGGTTTTGTCCTTTTTTAGGTTCGATTCGATTTTTTTAGGTTTTTTGCTCTCCCCTACGCCCCACATCACATGTATGTGTGGGTCAAACTAATAAAATCATATCATGTAATATATGTTATGGTGTAGAATTTATAAATTAACCTCTGAAATATATATTTTTAAAGCCAAGAGTTTTCATTTTAGAGTTTATAATTTTAGGATAAACAATTTATTAGTCCTTATACTTTTACATATTATACTAGTCAGTCCACGTGATAATTATATAGTCCCTAAGTTTTATCATTGTTAACTGTTTAGTCCTTTTAAATCAAATTAGACTAATAATATCAAAATTACCCTTTATTTTATTTTATAATGATAAACATATCATCTTTTTTTATTTTATATATTTTTCTCACATAATCCTAATATTAATATTACTAATATTGATTAATTAATTTATTAAATATTATATAATTGTATAACTGAACTCTTGATATATAGTTTGTTTTATTAAAATAACTATATATAAAATATTTTTCAAAATATAAAATTGAGAGTAGAACTATACAAAATTATAAATTCGAAAAAATATAATATTAGGAGTAGAACTCTATAAAATTATAAATTTGAATTTTTCATCTCTAATATACTTTATAGATAACATTAATAAACAAAAAGATATCATTTTAAATAGTTAACAAGATTTATGAAAATATTTATTGTTAGTTTATAAATATTATATTAAACTAATAAAAAATAATAATATATGTTAAAGAGAATAAACAACAGAAATAATTTTATTTTTATAACTAATATATAAAATTATAGAAATATCGGTGCATATTATGTACTACAAAAACTTTTATTAGAAATATTTAATTAAATTTAAAAACTAAAACATAAATTTTTACCTGTAATTAAGCGTAATTTTGTCATATCAAAACTAAAAATGAAAAAAAGGACTAAAGAGTTCACTAAAACAAAACTTAAGGACCTTAAAATTCATCTATGGACTAATTAGTGTAACACGTAAAAACATAAGGACTAATAAATTGTTTAGCCATGATTTTATTTAAATAACGAACTACTATTGAGATGTGAGTTATCATAGTTTTACTAGCTTGACGCATGAATTACATGGTGTGCCAAGCTCACCATACAACTTCTTGATTACGAGATATTAAACCTTTTCCTCATTTTTTTTTGTTAGGCATCGATCTTTTATGAGGTTCTTACATAAATAGGATGACAACTTTCTTTTATTATATCTTTCACCCAACAATAGAAAATTCACATCTCAATTTTTTAAACTTTTTATATTACAACTCTGTGAGCGGACGACGTTTTTCGGGACGCGCGGTGAAGCGGGAACTGGGGATTTTCTTTTTGAAGGTGTGATGTTGGGGTTTTGAAAACGGGTCTTGAATCTTCTTTAAGAAAGCCTTTCATTTTATTGAAGAAAACCCTTTTCATAGAAACTTAATTTTAATGTGAATTTTAGAAAACAGGTTTTTTAGAAAATCCCAATTTAACTTAAAGATCTCGAAACACGAATTTTGAGATTAGATACAGAGTCGCCACCTGGATCAGCTCATCCGGGAAATTCTGGTACATCTCCCTATCAAGTGTAGACGCGGTACCTGTAAGCGCCGGAATTTTAATCCCTAAAAAAAAAAAGAAAAAAAAAAGAAAAAAAAACGAAGCAGGTGTCACACGACTGTAATGTACAGTCGTGCGACTGTACGATTGTACGATCGGGGCAGGTGCAGAACACCATACCCATGACATAAGAGAGAAGGGAGGAAGATTTTGGGCAATTAATGCCCGGATTTTCTGATGGAAAAGCAGAGATTAGATGAGATAAAAAGAAGAAAAGAGAGGAAGATTGATTAGTTTTGATTCTGGTGAAAATTTTAGAGAGAGAAAAGGGAGAAAGAGACAAGGAAAAGGAGAAAGAAACCCAACCTCAAAAATCCTCTTTTCCTCTTCTATTTCTCTTGATTCTCAAGTAATTAAGCATAAAATCTGGTAGAAACATTTAGGTTATTAATCTAACTTTCTACACAAGCTAAATTTCGGACTAGAAACCCTAGGATTCCCAAGCATTTGGAGAAATTGGACCCAAAGTTTCTAATTCCAATTCAAGGAGAAAGGAGCAAACTTCAGTAGATTGGAGTGACGCTAGGGGTCAATTCGATGTTGGATAAGCGCCCAAAAGGTAGACACTCCTTTTCCCTTCTCTTTTTCATACTTTCTGGGTGATTGGTGTGATTTTTGTACGTTTTTATTCAAGTTTTCGCATCTCTGTTTCTGGAAATCAAGAACAATCGTGCGACTATTCTTGAGTTTGATGATCAGTCGTACGACTGTAAATACAGTCGTACGACTGTAAATACAGTCGTACGAGTGTTCTTGATTTCCAGGTTGCCTTCTTTCAGTTCATTTCAAATAAGTTTTGGGCAAAATCCTGAGTTTGGATTGATTACAGTTGCACGGTTGTAATTACAGTCGTACGACTGTAGTTACAGTCGCACGATTGTAACGTATTTCAAGAATCAGAATTTTCCCTTTATGCTATAAAAATTTATAAAAATCCCTAAAAATTCAGAAAATCCAAAAATCATCAAAAATGAATTTTGTTGTGTGCATCCACGACCCTAGATTCAGTTTTCAGTAAAATTGCATTTAAAACAATACAACGACGGAGACCCAATTCTCTCGAAAACTGACCCACCTCACATGTTAAAATTAATTAAACTGGCAAAATTGTTTTCAAAATGATTTTCTCACAAAACCCAAAAATACAGGGACGTTTCAAAAATGATGACAAAGAAGATGTTGATGAAGCTCTCTTGGTGCAAAAATTCAGGAAATTCCTAAGAAGCAAAAACAGAGGCAAAACATCTTACAGAAGGCAATTCAACAATGACAAGGTGGATAAAGCAAAGAAAGATTCAAAACAAGAAACTACGTGTTTTGAATGCAATAAACCAGGTCATTTCAAAGCTGATTGTCCATGGCTTAAAAATAAGTTTAAGAAAAAGGAAAAGAAAGCTATGGTGGCAACATGGAGCGACAGTGATGAATTCAACTCTGATGATGATGATGACCAGAAGCAAGAAAAAGCTCAGATATGCTTTATGGCGAATGATAGTACAGAAAGTTCATCACAACCATATGAGGAAGACGAGGTACTTCTACAAACCTTATCTCATAAGGATCTTATACTAGAATTTTTTAAGATGTAAGATAATAAGCTTGATATAATTGCTAAGTGTAAAGAATACGAAAACAAGCTTTTAGAAAAAGAGTCCGAGAATCTTGAATTACAGAATAAAGTGAGTTTTCTGGAAAACTCCAATCTCGAACTTATCAGTAAAATATCACATCTTGAAAAGAAATGTGAAAAGTTAGATTCTACAATTAGCAAGTTTACAAATGGTGAAAATATGCTAAATGTAATTTTAGACTCCCAAAGAAATCCAAATAATAGAACAGGAATTGGTTATACTGATAGGATACCCTTACAAAATCCCCAAAAACCAATTATATTTTGTTCTTCCTCCACTTCTACTATGCAAGCTAAATCCCCCGAACTTATACATCAAAAGCATAGTAAAAGTCACAAACCAAACCAGAAAGTTATTTATGCCTAACATACACATTTCTCCAAACCAAAAGGTGTACAATCTTCTAAACCAAACCTGCAATCCTATTCACGACAGAAGATTACTCACAAAAACTCACATAGACCTATATACTCCCAAAAGTCTTATACTTACAGGTCTAAGCAAGAACATAGTTATAAGCCTAAAAGCCTATATCAAATTAACTATGTTTCTTATCACTAAAAGTATCCTTCAAAACTCAATCAATCACATGAATTCAAGAAAAAGAAGGATATTACATGTTACTATTGTAGTCATAAGGGACATGTAATTAGTGATTGCATTTTTCAAAAAGGAAAATACAAAGGGAAAACTATCTAAGTTCCCAAAGAAAAATATGTCTCTGACCCTAAAGGACCCAACAATATTTGGGTACCTAAGTCTACTTGATTTGTTTTACAGGTATGTCTGAAGAACACTCTTGGAAATTCAAAGAGATATATTGATAGCAGGTGCTCTAGACATATGACTGGTAATGGGAGATACTTTACTTCCATGAAACAAGTAAAGGCAAGAACTGTTAAATTTGGAGATAATCTAGCAGGGCGAATCATCGGAAAAGGAAAGATTGGAAACAATCCATGCATTGATGATGTATCTCTAGTTGATGGATTAAAATTCAATCTTCTAAGGTGAGTCAACTCTGCGACAAAAATCAAAAGGTAATCTTTGATTCAAAGAAATGTGAAATTGTGGAAGCCAATAGTGGTAAGACTTTACTTGAAGCTCCTAGAATCAGAAATATTTATCTTTTAAATTCAGGTACTCTTACGAATGACCATTGTTTAATTTCACAAGAAGAAGAGAGTTGGTTATGGCATCATAGACTAGGCCATGCTAGCATGTATCTGATTTCAAAACTTTCAAAGAAAGATCTTGTTAAAGGTTTACCCAAAATAAAGTTTGATAAAACTCATATTTGTGATACATGTCAAAGAGGGAAACAAATTAGAAGTTCTTTTAATTCAAAAGGAATTATTTCTATCTATAGACCCTTAGAACTACTGCATTTAGACTTACTTGGTCCAATACAACCAAAAAGATGAATCTTTTCAACAATTTTCTACCTTGTGTAAAAGGCTTCAAAATTTGAAAAATACTTCTATAATAGCCGTTAGAATTGATTATGGAAAAGAATTTGAAAATAGTCTTCTTGAAACGTTTTGCTCTGAGCATGGAATATCACACAACTTCTCTGCTCCTAGAACTCCTCAACAAAATGGTGTTGTTGAAAGGAAAAATAGGACTTTAGAAGAAATGACAAGAACTATGCTCAATGAAAATAATTTACTAAAATATTTTTGGGCAGAAGCTATAAATACTGCTTGTTGTAATCTCTTATGAAAAAAAAAAATATTCTAAAATTTTGAACAAAGATGATGAAAATCTGCATAGTGTATAAAATGACAGAAAAACAAATTTTCACATAAAAATTTTAAATTTTACGGAATTCATGTAATGAAGACATATTTTACGTGAAATGATACCCAATTCTCGTAATATTAATTTACAAAAAAATCTTTAATTTCGCAAAAAATGAATATAAACTTTTGAAAGATAAAAGAATAAATACTTCGTAAGAAATATTTTAATTTTACGAAAATATAATATTTCAGTAATATTTTCCGTATAAAGATGAAAAATTCCGTATATTGCAAAAAAATTTGAAAAATTGGGTTTCACGTAAAACCTTTAAATTCTACAGAAACCATGTAATGCTAGATATATTTTATGTGAAGCGATATCCAATTCTTGTAATATTAGTACTTTACAAAAAATTATTTAATTTCCCAAAAAATGAAATGGAAACTGCTGAAATATGATTGGAAAACTACTGAAATACGAGAGATATTTAAATTGTATGAGAATATAATAATTTAGTAGTTGTTTTCCGTATAGAGATGAAAAATTATGCATATTACAAAAAACAGTAGAAAAATTGGGTTTCACGTAAAACCTTTAAATTCTACGGAAATCATGCAATGCTAAGCATATTATACGTGAAATGAAACCAATTCTTGCAATATAATTACTTCACAAAAAATTCTTATGCATATTACAAAAAACAGTAGAAAAATTGGATTTCACGTAAAACCTTTAAATTCTACGGAAATCATGCAATGCTAAGCATATTATACGTGAAATGAAACCAATTCTTGCAATATAATTACTTCACAAAAAATTCTTTAATTTCGTAAAAAATGATATGGAACTACTGAAATCTATTCGTGAGAAATATTTAATTTATACAATAATATAATAATTGAGTAGTTGAATTTTGTATAAAGATGAAAAATTCCACACATTACAAAAAACATTAGAAAAATTGGGTTTCATGTAAAACCTTTAAATTCTACGAAAATCATACAATACTAAGCATATTTTACGTGAAATGAAACCCAATTCTTGTAATATAATTATTTCACAAAAAATTTTTTAATTTCTCAAAAAATGATATGGAAACTACTTAAATATATTTATGAGAAATATTTAATTTGTACAAAAATATAATAATTGAATGGTTGTTTTCCATATAAAGATGCAAAATTCCATATATTACAAAAAATAGTAGAAAAATTGGGTTTCACGTAAAATCTTTAAATTCTACGGAAACCATGCAATGCTAGGTATTTTTTACTTGAAGTGATACCCAATTCTCATTGTATTACTACTTTACGAAAAAATTGTTTAATTTCATGAAATATAATATGGAAACTACTCAAATATATTCAAGAAAAATATTTAAATTGTTGGGTAGTTGTGTTTCGTATAAAGATGAAAAATTCCGCATATTACAAAAAAATAGTAGAAAAAAATTTCGTAAAACATTTAATTTTTACTGAAACCATACAATGCTAGGGATATTTTATGTGAAGTGACTCCCAATTCTCCTAATACTACTACTTTAAGAAAAAAAAACTCTCTGATTCTGCGAAATATGATATGGAAACCACTGAAATATATTCACAATAAATATTTAAATTGTATGAGAATATAATAATTGAGTAGTTGTTTTCCATATAGAGATGAAAAATTCTGCATATTACAAAAAAAAGTAGAAAAATTGAGTTTCATGTAAAATATTTAAATTTTACGAAAACTATGCAATGTTAGGGATATTTACGTGAAGTGACTTCCAATTCTCGTAATATTACGATTTTACGAGAAAACCTCTTTAATTCCGCGAAATATGACATGGAAACTACTAAGATATATTCACGAGAAATATTTAAATTGTACGGGAATATAATAATTGAGTAGTTGTATTCCGTATAGAAATGAAAAAAAGTAGAAAAATTGAGTTTCACATAGAACCTTTAAATTCTACGAAAACCATGCAATGCTAGACATATTTTACGTGAAATGAAACCCAATTCTTGTAATATAATTACTGTACAAAAAATTCTTTAATTTCATGAAAAATGATATGGAAACTACTAAAATATATTCGTGGGAAATATTTAATTTGTACAAGAATATAATAATTGAGTAGTTGTTTTCCGTATAAAGATGGAAAATTCTGCATATTACAAAAAATAGTAGAAAAATTGGTTTTCATGTAAAATCTTTTAATTCAACGGAAACCATGCAATGCTAGGCATATTTTACATGAAATGATATCTAATTCTCGTAATATTACTACTTTACAAAAAATTCTTTAATTTCGTGAAAAATGATATGGAAACTACTGAGATATATTTGCGAGAAATATTTATATTGTACGAGAATATAATAATTGAGTAGTTGTTTTCCGTATAGAGATGAAAATTCTGCATATTACAAAAAGCAATAGAAAAATTGAGGTAACGTAAAACCTTTAAATTCTATCGAAACCATGCAATGCTAGACATATTTTACGTGAAATAAAACCCAATTCTTGTAATATAATTATGTTACAAAAAATTCTTTAATTTTGAGAAAAATGATATGGAAACTACTGAAATATATTCGTGAGAAATATTTAATTTGCACAAGAATATAATAATTGAGTAGTTGTTTTCTGTATAAAGATGAAAAATTCCGCATATTACAAAAAATAGTAGAAAAATTGGTTTTCACGTAAAACCTTTAAGTTCTATGGAAACCTTGCAATGCTAGGCATATTTTACGTGAATTGATATCAAATTCTCGTAATATTACTACTTCACAAAAAACACTTTAATTTCGTGAAAAATAATATGGAAACTACAGAAATATATTTATTTTCATTTTATTTACATAAAATGATTATAATGTAGATTAAAATAAAACTAATAATCTAATAATACAGGATCTAATTCTTATGTAGAAATTATTGATTTCTAAACAGTATTAACAGAAGCGTACCTGGTTCCATGATCACAGCAATCTCTTGTTTGAATCTGGGTATCTGATCTTTTGGTTGATTTGTAATTCCTCTTGAGGCTCAGGGAAGGATGGGGTTTTCTCTGAGTTTAAGGAGTATGTGTCTTCCTTTTTTGGAATTACACTCAACCAGGGACCATAACCCCTATTTATAAACAGTTGGTATAAATTACTAATTAAGCCCATCATAAATTAGTTTTATACCCTGGGTTTCTACACTTATGATAAATTAACCCACACTTCTTTTCATAAAATGACATGGCCCTATTAAATTAATTAGATCACTTTAATTAGGCCTTTAACCTAATTATAATTTATAAATACACGATCCAAAATCAACAATGCACATACGTCTACGTGCCCAAATATCGGTAATGCGTTATATACATATTATAAAGTCCATAAAATCCTAACAATCTCCCACTTGGACTTTATAAGCATGTATTCACACATTATGCTTTATAATTGTACATATATATATATATATATATATATATATATATATATATATATATATCATTACTTGATGCGTGCCGAGCACACCAAAAATAAATTCCTACTCTCGAAAACAAAAGTTTGCAGTACAAATGGAGCAGGGTCGAATCCACAGGGATTGGCCGATTATTTCTTCTAAAATTAAACAAGAAAAGTAAAGGGGGTTGTTTGAGAATTGCAATTAAAATATAAAAATAACAGAAATTAAATAATTGGGTAAAATTTATATGAGGCGAATTCCAACTAGAAGGTGAATTCGAGTCTTGAGTCAAGCCAACAGATCATCGATCAAACACAAAAGATAACTTCAATGCATTCAAATAAATTAGCTATAGTTATCATAAAGCATGAATCACCTAGACTCTTCTTACGGAATAGATAATTAAGAGAAGCTCGTTAATTATCCCTATTTAATCGAACAGTTCCAAACAAGCTTCGGAATTTAATTCAATCAAAAGCATTAACACATGAAAGAGACACTAATTCTACTCAACAATCACACACGCGGGATTATTTAAAGCATATCGATTTCATCCATAACACAAATTAAAAACTTGTCCATAATTAATCGTGTTATTCACTACCTAGGTTAAGTGAATTAAACGATTACGTATTTAATCACCTAACTAGCAAATTAATCACAAGTAGATAATTAAATCAAGAATTCAATTAAATCATGCAAAAGTAATAAGAACAGAATGAAATCAATTACTTGAATTAAAGAAGAAAATAAGAACAATGATCTCACAGTTGACGTTACAAGACTGAACTTTCCTTCTAGCTAGAAATTAGGGTTTTAGTTCATCATGGGTGAAGAACACATTGGGAAAAGGGGGGAAGAAAGAGAGGCTGCTGAAAATTCCAAGAGATGGAGAAGAGAGCAGAAAAAAAATTAAAATGACCTAACTCTTTTATACCTAATCCACTAAGGAAAGAGTTCTAAAAAGGAAATAACTCTAATTAAGATTTTTGTAGGAAAATCTAATTAGAGTTATTAAAAATAAAATATCTCTAATAGCCTATCACAAAAAGGTTGAAATAAAATAAAATAAGACTAAATTAGAAGTCTTCAAATTCCATAAAAAATCTTCAAAATTCGCAGGTCCCCTTAAGCCATGGTCTTGGCTTATGCAAAACAGCTTCCTAAGCCCAATTTCAGCATCAACAGCACTCCATAAGCCATGCCCATGGGTTATGACTTCAAGCTCCATCCTTCAATCACTCCAAGCTTCCAAAAACGGCTCTTTAAGCTCATTTAACAACTTCAGAGTCCCTAGCACGAGTAATTACACAAAATAGAGTAAATCCGCCTAAGTTAACTAATAATATATCAATTAAAGCTTATAAACAAAGACGGATTGCGTGCATAAAATGCACTTATCATTACTTATCCATAGTCGTTCGAACAAATTATTCATACTTCGTCATTTTAAACCAATCCTGTCCATTAGTACATTAGCATAAGAATCAAGGGGGTTTTGGTTGTCAATATATGATACAACTAAACCCAACATGATCACATATAATAACATAACTAAATGACTTCGATCAAGTGTGGAAGTGTAGCATGGAAATTACATGTGATGTGATCAGTACATGCCTATTTCCAACTGGTCCAACCTTAACCATATGAGATCAAATAACATTCAGAGTGGAAAATAAAAAACTGAATACTTTTTTTAAACTAAATTGTCATGACATTGATAAAATAAAGTAATAAACTTAATTGTGTGTCTGAGACTCCCATTGAACCTAAAAATCCTCTAACAATTCAACACCCATACGGGGTATATGTTCGAGAAATAACTTAGGTGCCAACGCTTTTGTCAGTGGATCCGTAAGCATGGAGCTTGTACCTATATGCTCAACACTAATCTGACCTCTCTGAACTCTTTCTTTAACAACAAGGAACTTTATTTCTATGTGTTTAGAATTTGATGAACTCCTGTTGTTATTGGCATAAAGGACTGCGGCCCTGTTGTCACAGTATGCCCTAAGTGGTCTTTCAACACCATCAACTATTCGTAATCCAGTAGCAAAATTTCGCAGCCAAATAGCATGATTGGATGCTTGATAGCACGCCACAAACTCTGATTCCATAGTGGAAGAGGTTACAAGTGATTGCTTTACACTCTTCCAGGATATTGCTCCACCAGCAAGCAAGAAAATATATCCTGATGTTGATCTACGGCTATCTTTACATCCTCCATGATCAGAATCAGAATACCCAATGATCTCTAACTGATTTGATCTCCTATACATGAGCATGTGATTCTTTGTTCCTTATAAGTATCGCAATACTTTCTTAGCTGCTGTCCAATGTTCTTTACCAGGATTGCTCAAGTATCTGCCTATTACTTCAACAATGAATGCAATGTCTGGATGAGTACAGACCTGTGCATACATTAAACTGCCAACCATAGAGGCATAAGGAAAATTCTGCATTTCCCTTTTCTGCATGTCATTCTTAGGGCATTGATCGAGACAGAACTTGTCTCCATTAGTCACAGGAGTATTAATGGGATTACAATCTTGCATGCCAAACCTTTTTAATATCTTATCAATGTAAGCCTTTTGTGACAAACCCAAAATACCCCGAGAATGATCTCGATGTATTTGGATACCTAATACAAAAGATGCATCACCAAGATCTTTCATCTCAAAATGTTTTGAAAGAAATTTCTTAGTCTCATGCAATAATCTTACATCATTGGTGGCTAGCAAAATATCATCCACATATAGGATCAGGAAGATAAAATTACTTCCACAGAACTTATGGTACACATAATCTTCAACAGCGTTAGCTTCAAAACCAAAAGATAAGACTAGTTTATGAAATTTGTGATACCATTGACGAGAAGCTTGTTTGAGCCTATAGATGGATTTCTTTAATTTGCAGACTAAATGCTTTGAGTCTTTAGAATCTAAGCATTCAGGTTGCACCATATAAATCGTTTCCTCAAGGTCACCATTGAGAAACGCTGTCTTAACATCCATCTGATGTAACTCAAGATCATAATGTGCCACAAGTGCCATAATTGTCCTAAAAGAGTCTTTCGATGAAACTGGAGAGAAAGTCTCTTTGTAGTCAATTCCTTCCCTTTGAGTGAATCCTTTAGCGACTAGAAGAACTTTATGCCTGACTGGTTTACCCTCTGCATCCCTTTTGGTTGTAAATATTAATTTGCAACCAATTGGTTTTGCACCTTCGGGTAAAGGGACAAGCTCCCACACGTCATTATCTTTCATGGATTTCATCTCATCATTCATAGCATCGATCCATGATTGAGCATTGGGACTTTCAATGGCCTGACGGAGGTTGCTTGGATCATTTTCCTCTATTCCACTATCTGTCTCATGCTCTTTGAGAAAGATGATGTAGTCATCTGGAATCGCATTTCTCTTTTCCCTAGTGGATCTCCTAAGTGGCACTGGTTCTTGAGGTTGTTGAGCTTGCATTTTTGAATATTTTATTGATCTTGATTAGGGGAATGTTCAATACTGTCTTCAGGTGCTGAATTTGCTTGTTGATCAAAACTAGGAATAAGGACCTGATCATGATCAATAGCAACTATAGGAAGAGAAATTACCTCTTCTTCAAAGACAAAATCTTGGGTCTTCTTTTCCCCCTAAAGCTCAATATCCTCAAGAAAATGAGCATTTCCCATCTTAAAAAGTGTTCTCCTTTTTGGATCATAAAACTTAAAACCCCGTGATCTTTCAGAGTATCCAACAAAATAACAACTAACGGTCCTAGAGTCCAATTTTTTCTCATGAGGCTTGTAAGGCCTTGCTTCAGCTGGACATCCCCAGATACATAAATGTTTTAGGACAGGTTTCTTACCAGTCCACAACTCATAAGGGGTTTTGTTAGTAGCTTTTGTTGGAACTCTATTAAGAATGTAGACTGCAGTTTTCAGTGCATCTCCCCAGAGTGAATCTGGTAAGGTAGTATGACTTATCATACTTCTCACCATATCCTTAAGGGTCCTATTTCGTCTCTCAGCTACCCCATTCATTACCGGGTTACCTGGCATAGTATACTGAGGGACGATCCCACACTCCTCTAGGAATTTGGCAAAAGGCCCTGGACGTTGTTCACCTGAACTGTCATACCTTCCATAGTATTCACCACCACGGTCGGATCTGACTTACTTTATTGTTTTCCCGAGTTGATTTTCAACCTCGGCCTTAAAATTTTTGAAAATGTCCAAAGCTTGAGACTTCTCATGTATCAAGTATAGGTAGCCATAACGAGAGTAATCATCTATGAACGTTATGAAGTATTGTTGATCGTTCCACGAGGGTGTGGGGAACGGTCCACAAATGTCTGTATGTGTAAGTTCTAAGACGCCCTCAGCTCTTTTGGCTCCTAACTTTTTCTTGTTTGTTTGTTTTCCCTTAATGCACTCAACACAGATTTCATTACTTGAGGTGTCAAGTTCATTAAGTATCCCGTTTGACACTAGCCTTTCAATTCTCTGTTTAGAGATGTGTCCTAATCACTTATGCCATAACGTTAATGAATTCTCATTAGTTAACTTTCGTTTAGTGCCACGTGAATTAACATGCAGGTTTTCATTATATGAGGTAACCGAATCAAGCAAATATAGGTTATCAAAACTAGATAAAGTACTGGTTCCAATGCATTTATTATCCAAATAAAGACAACATTGTCTGTTTCCAAATGAACAAACATATCCTTCTTTGTCCAAAACTGAAATAGAAATCAAATTCCGTCTAAAAGACGGTACAACATGTGTCTCAAATAAATCCAAATAAAAACCAGACTTAAGCAATAACCTAAATGTTGCTATAGACTCAACCTCTACTGAATTGCCATTCCCCACATAGATGAATCTCTCAGCAGCACTTGGTTTTCGGCAGTGCAGGCAACCCTGCATTGATATACTTAAATGAGTGGTAGCACCAGAATCTACCACCAAGTATTTTTTGGCACTGAAACTAAATTAACCTCAGAACAAACAAGAGCAAGAGATGTACCTTTCTTCACGCAACATGCATGATACTTAGCACATTCTTTCTTTATATGAGAAGGGTTTTTACAAAAGAAGCAACCTTATTCAGCTATTACCTTTTGCTTCTTCTTTTGTGGTTCCTTAACTGCAATCTTTTTGCCCTTCCTTTTCTTATTGTCTTTAGAAGATGATGCCAAATGAGCACTTTCCACCTTATGATGCCTCAGCCTCTCTTCCTTTTGCACCAGGTGAGAAATGAGCTCATTAAGAGTCCATTTATCCTTTTGGCAATTATAGCTCACCTCAAATTGACTGAATTGAGGAGGAAGAGAGATCAAAACCAAATACACGAGCAATTCTTTTGAAAGCTCTAACTTGAGTGTTTTCAGTTTTGAATCCAAATGAGACATCTTAAGAATGTACTCCCTTATGTTCCCATTACCTTTATACTTCATGGAAACAAGCTGTCGTAAAACGCCAGTTGTTTCTGCCTTTTCACTTTTGGCAAAGCGCTCTTCAAGCACTTCCAGGAACCTTTTGGCATTAGTCTCCTTAGACATAGCGCCCAGGAAAGTCTCAGGGATGGCTTGCTTCATGATCATTAGACTCATGCGATTGGAGCGCTCCCACTGAGACATTTCCCTCTATTGTTTAGAGGTACTCTCATCTGAAAGCTCAGCAGGACGCTCCTCCCTAAGTGCAAGGTCCAGATCCATGCATCCCAGAGCAATTAAAACCTTATTTTTCCAAAGCTTAAAGTTGGCACCATTTAGTACCGGAATGCTATTCATATTAGCAGATATTGTAGCAGCAGTAATAGAATTAACTGTGTAGAGAACACAAAAAAAATCACAGTAAGCTCATAAGAGTGATTAATCCTAATCATAAATAACACCCATCACAAGAAAATCGTTACATCATTAAGTCTAGTCTTTGGACAGAGAGTTAATTTGTAAGTGATTTACTTGGTGTAGTAAACAAACACTGATAATAAAATCCAGTCAAGTGTTAGGCGTTTCTTTGGACCGACTTAACACTCACAACGGACACCTAATAATCATCACAAGTTTATCACTACATGTATATGTAAATTTCTGCCAAACAATAATAACCTTCCTTGGGGCCGGATATTATCCGCATGAAAAACACACACACAAAGACAAAACATCTTAGTAACTTTAAAATCGAAAAATCTTAGACAGGAGAGGATACTTTGGTAACATGCTGCTTCAATTTTATTGATTCAAATTACTAGACATGCTTAATATTATAAATAATACGAAATAATCACTCAACCAAAATTCAAATTAACCATATAATTTGACATCACAATATACTTTAATCACATAATTAATCCTAAATAAATCATACAGAAACAAATAAAGTAAACAAAAGAACATAAAAGGACCAATTATGTAATTAAAATAAATTAGTGACTAAATCTGTAATTAAAAAAAATTGAAGATAAAAAAAATAGGAATCTGTTTACTTCAGGGGCTAAAATGGTAAAATTCCATTAAAAAAATAAATAAAATAAGAAAAAATATATACAGAAAAGAAAAGAAAACTTTTTTTTTTCTCGTCTTCGTCTTCCTTGGATGCCGGTGGGCTAGGGTTGAAACCCTACCCGCCGCCGCAGCCTGACCGGATGGAATAGGCATCGGTTAACCGCCCAACTCGCCGGCGACAAACCCACACCAGCTTCAGTGCTCTGCGCGACGGAGAGCAGCGAAAATGGATGGATTTCGCCCCCGCCGAAAACCGATGCCTCCTGCCGCCGCCACAGCCCAGACGCAGACTGATTCCGCCGCTGCTCACCCCGCTGTAAACCGGCGAAGCCATATGCCGGTGAAGGGGAAGCCGTTACACAGTGGGTGGGAAAGTCATTGGTCGATCTAGTTGCTGGGTTGCAAAAAACATTTTTTTTTTTTAAAGATTGATTCCAAAACAAGTTTGCCAAAAAAAAAAATCCAAAATCAAAAAATTTCCAATTCAATTTCCAGAATCAATAAAACAATAGATCCCAACAACAATATCATCAAATATCCAAAATACATATAATCATGGAAAAACTAACAATTCATAAAACCAATAATTCCACAATAAGACTAGCTCTGATACCACATGTAGATTAAAATAAAACTAATAATCTAATAATACAGGATCTAATTCTTATGTAGAAATTATTGATTTCTAAACAGTATTAATGGAAGCGTACCTGGTTCCATGATCACAACAATCTCTTGTTTGGATCTGGGTATCTGATCTTCTGGTTGATTTGTAATTCCTCTTGAGGCTCAGGGAAGGATGGGGTTTTCTCTGAGTTTAAGGAGTATGTGTCTTCCTTTTTTGGAATTACACTCAACCAGGGACCATAACCCCTATTTATAAACAGTTGGTATAAATTACTAATTAAGCCCATCATAAATTAGTTTTATACCCTGGGTTTCTACACTTATGATAAATTAACCCACACTTCTTTTCATAAAATGACATGGCCCTATTAAATTAATTAGATCACTTTAATTAGGCCTTTAACCTAATTATAATTTATAAATACACGATCCAAAATTGACAATGCACATACGTTTACGTGCCCAAATATCGGTAATGCATTATATGCATATTATAAAGTCCATAAAATCCTAACATATAATACATAGTTTTAGTTCATATTAATGATAAAATTAAAGCCTACTAAATTATCTATAAATACAACATATATTTTAAATTGGATAAAATTCTTTTTACTAATACTTAAATGAAAATTAATTAAGTTACAAAAAATTTAATAATATTATGGAAATTTGTAAATATTTTGACATTTTTACGTAGTTAGGATTGAATTCTTGTAAAATGGATGGGTGCATAAAAACTATATACTACCTTGTGTAATTTTAATAAGTCCTCTAACTTGTTGTTAATATGTAATAACAGATCAACTTTTTATAATTCAATTTAATTTTATTTTAACCATTTATGTGTGGAAATACGATGGTTTAATAGAAATAAAGTGTGGTTATATATATATATATATATATATACGCACTAAAATTCCAATCGTACAAATCCAGTTGCTCCGATCCCTTTTGAGTAGGTGCTTGAGTTAAGAATTTTTAATCTCATTCTTCACAATCACCTGTATGCTTCTGTAGTGAGGTATAACTTCGATTCAAATATTTCTTCTTCACTGTTCAATTCTTTTTCATTTTTCAGGCTTTTGTTTTCTTCTTTCTGTTTTAGCCGCCGCAGCGAAACTCAATTGCGCCGTTTCTGATTTCAGGTAATTAGGGAGATCAACCTTGAACTAGAATAAGAGAATCAAAATTGCAACTAATTTATGGCTGGGTGTAGCTCTAAGAAGGTCAGATTTAAAATTCTTTTTTGTTTCCGTCCTTTTGTTCACCGTGATTCTCTGCGATTTGTTGTTTTTACTTTCATAAGATGATTTTACAGTTTGTTTCTTAAACTGAGCTAATAACGGTATACAATAATCGCTGAAATTTGGAACTCCTTGATCTTGGTATATTTTCAAGGCTGATAGGATTTGGGTATTGTAATTCCTTGTTTTGAGGCTATTTCCTTTCATCATGTGAGTAGAATCGGTAATGGAGCTGCTCATGTACTTGCCTCCTGGAATCTGAAGCTCAATGAGCTTGTTGTTTGGTTGAAGGAGGATCCTCCGTTCTTGTCTGGTTGTGTCCTTTCTGACTTGGCCTCTTTGGCACTAATTTGGATAAGTTTTTTCTTTTTCTTTTTTTTTTTAAGGAAAAACTGATATAGGTATTTAAACATGAAACAACTGTTGTCTCACATCAACAGTGTATTTGTATTTTTCGTGAAAAAAACTTACTATTTTGGTTTTTTTTTTTTTTTTTTTTTTTTTTTTTTCTAAACAATTAGATCCTTAACATTAAAATTTAAATTTGATAATCTTTTTACCAAATACTCTTGTTTGATGTGAACTGTAGGTCCGGAATCCTAAAAGAGCCTTATTTATAAGTCACAGATCATATATGGTCATACTTTATGAATCATATTCTTTTATCTGATTTTCAATCATCATACATTTATTATTATCATTGCTTTTTGTCATCTAGCAATGCATTTGAGTTTAACCTATCTGAAATCTGAATTAATGCATTATACTTTGTTCAATATTAGCTTTTGGTTCCATATCTTAACTAGTCTTAAACCCGGGTAATGCCCATATCAATTCAATATTATTGAAAAATAAGTAGAAAGTTATATTTAAACTGATTTAAACATAAATTGTTCATTCATTTGTAATTGTCAATTATTTATTATAATACTTGCATGTATTCTCTCTTTATGTTATTCACGGGTTTCAAAGTTTATTCATCTTAACTATAGTTATTCATGGTCAAATGCATAAAAATATATTATATATCATAAGGTAATTAAATATAAATGAATAAAATTGCAGATAAAGGGCTATGTTTCAAAACATTACAAAAACATAATACGTGGTTTGACAATTTTGCAAATCAAGGGCTTTTAATCATCCAATCTATTCCCCTAAAACTGTCTTGTCCTTCAAAATTTCACCTGAAATTTTTTAAGTTTTTTGATTGAAGTACAATGGACCTTGATGTGAAAGCTTGAAAATTTTCATGTAGTGGGTATATTTTTATTAATTAATGATGCGAAAAAAAAAGAAATCAATAGAAAAATAAAAAAAAAAATAATATGGAAACTACTTAAATATATTTATTTTCATTTTATTTATGTAAAATGATTATAATACATAATTTTAGTTCATATTAATGATAAAATTAAAGCTTACTAAATTATCTAAAAATGCAACATATATTTTAAATTGGATAAAATTCTTTTTACTAATAATTAAAGAAAATTAATTAAGTTACAAAAAATTTAATAATATTACAGAAATTTGTAAATATTTTGATATTTTTACGTAGTTAGAATTAATTTTTTGTAAAATGGATAGATGTATAGAAATTATGTACTACATTGTGTAATTTTAATAATTCCTTTAACTTTTTTGTAATCTGTAATAACATGTCAAACTTTTTATAATTTAATTTCAACTATTTGTGTGTGAAAATATGATTGGTTAATAAAAATAAAGTGTGGTTACTTTGCGCTTATATATACACACACACGCGCAACTTCCAATTCTGCAAATCTAGTATCTTCTATTTCTTTTGAGTAGTTGCTTGAGTCCTAGGAATTTTTAATCTCATCCTTGACAATCACCTATATGCTTCTGTAGTGAGGTATGATTTTGATTCAATTGTTTCTTCTTCACTGTTCAATTCTTTTTCATTTTTCAGGCTTTTGTTTTCTTCTTTCTGTTTTTAGTCGCACAGGGAAACTCAATTGTGCGTTTCTGATTTCAGGTAATTAGTGAGATCAACCTTGACCTAGAATAAGAGAATCAAAATAGCAACTAACTTATGGGTTGGTGGTTTTCTAAGAAGGTCAGATTTAAAATTCTTTTTTGTTTCCTTCCTTTTGTTCACTGTGATTCTCTGCGATATGTTGTTTTTTTTTTTTAAGAAGATTTTACTGCTTGTTTCTTAAACTGAGCTAATAACGGTATACAATAATCGCTGAAATTTGGAACTCCTTGATGTTGGTATATTTTCAAGGCTGATAGGATTTGGGTATTGTAATTCCTTGTTTTGAGGCTATTTCCTTTCATCATGTGAGTAGAATAGGTAATTGAGCTGCTCTCATGTACCTGCCTCCTGGAATCTTAAGCTCAATGAGCTTGTTGTTTGGTTGAAGGAGGTTCCTCCGTTCTCGTCTGATTTGGATAAGATTTTTTTTTTTTTTTTTTTTTAACTGCTATAGGAATTTAAACATGAAACAACTGTTGTCTCACATCAGTAGTGTATTTGTATTTTTCGTGAAAAACACTTAATATTTTGGTTTTTCTTTTTCTAAAAAATTAGATCCTTAACATTCAAATTTAAGTTTCATCATCATTTTACGAAATACTCTTGTTTGATGTGAACTATAGGTCCTGAATCCTAAAAGAGCCTTATTTATAAGTCACAGATCATATATGGTCATATTTTATGAATCATATTCTTTTATCTGATTTTCAATCATCATACATTTATTATTATCATTGCTCTTTGTCGTGTAGCAATGCATTTGAGTTTAACCTATCTGAAATCCGAATTAATGCATTATACTGTGTTCAATATTACCTTTGTGATTTCATCAATTAACTAGTCTTAAACCTGAGTAATGCCAATATCAATTCAATATTATTGAAAAATAAGTAGAAAATTATATTTAAGCTGATTTAAACATGAATTGTTCATTCATTTGTAATTGTTAATTATTTATTATAATACTTGCATATATTCTCTTTTTATGTTATTCACGGGTTTCAAAGTTTATTATTTTAATTATAGTTATTCGTGGTCAAATGCAAAAAAATAGATTATATAGCACAAGGTAATAAAATATAAATGAATAAAATTGCAAATAAAGAGCTGTGTTTCAAAACGTTACAAAAGCATGACACATGGTTTGACAAATTTGCAGATCAAGGGTTTATCTTCCAATATATTCCCCTAAAACTCTCTTATCTTTCAAAATTTCACTTGAAATTTTTCAAGTTTTTTGATTAAAGTACAACGGACCTTGGTGTGAAAACTTGAAAATTTTCATGTAGTGGGTATATTTTTATTAATTAATAATGCTAAAAAAAAAGAAATCAATAGAAATATAAAAATTACGGAAAATATTCAAAATTTGGAAGTTTGTTAATTAAAATACAATAAACTTTGGTGTGGAAGCTTGAAATTTTTTTTCGAATGGAAGTATGTTTTTATTAATTAATAATGCAAAAAAATAGAAAAAATGATAAAAAAAATATAGAAAAATTGTTGACAAATATCCGAAAAATATATGCATATTACATAATAACTTTATAATAAGTTTTAAAAATTTGGATATTTTTCGGTAATTTTTATTTTTTTTTATGATTTTTTTTTATTTTTAGCGTTATTAATTAATAAAAATATACCCACCTCCCAAAAAAATTCCAAACTTTCATGCCAAGGTGTATTGTACTTTAATCAACAAATTTGAAAATTTTGAGGTGAAATTTTGAAGGATAAAAGAGTTTTAGGAGAGTGTGTTGGATGATAAACTATTGATATGCAAAGTCGCCAAACTGAAGAGACTCCATGGGCCTTGAGAGTGCTAAGTTTGACTAGATGAGTAAGCATATAAGTGGGGTTGAGCCTATGTAAGGCAAAACCAATTGGCTTGTGTTAAGGCCCAATCTACACCACTTATATACTACTCTTCATTCTTATTTATTTCCGATGTGGGATTCTCCAACATCTCCACCACTCCCCCTCAAGTGCAACTGGGCCTGGACCAGTTGTTATTTGTCCGGCCTCTCTCCTTTAAGGTCTAAGGTTATCGACGGGTATAGTTTTCTCCACTAGCCCAAACTCCACCAGGACTTTAAACACGGGCCCAGGATCTTTTCGGCTGTCAGGCCTTCTTCTGCTCTGATACCATGAAGAGACTCCGTGGGCCTTGAGAGTGCTAAGTTTGACTAGATGAGTGAGCATATAAGTGGGGTTGAGTCCATGTAACACAAAACCAATTAGCTTGTGTTAAGGCCCAATCTACACCACTTATATACTACTCTTCATTCTTATTTATTTCCGATGTGGGATTCTCCAACATCTCCAATACAAACCACGTGTCATGTTGTTGTGCAGTTTCAAAATACAGCCCTTGATCTACAAATCGGCCAAACCATAGTTTTTTTTTCATACTTTTCCCTTTTATTTTACTAGAACACTGAATTAACATATAGTAGATAAATGATAAATGGGTGAAATTAGTAATAATCATACAAGTTAATAGATGAAACTATAATTTATTGCCAAGTAAATTATAGTGTTAGATTATTAATATCATAGTAGGCAAACTAATATCGAAAGTAAATTATATGTCAGATTAGATAGGAGAAGGTAATTAACTACAAATGAACAAAAGAAAATTATAAATACAATCATTCTAATCTTATAATTATATTTTAATAAAACACCAAATTAACATATAGTATGGTAAAATATTTATATTTTTCGTAAAAAAATTCTTCTTAATATTTTAGTTTTTTCCTAAACATTACATCCTTAACACTAAATTTCATCATTTTTATACCAAATACTAATTATGAATCAGCAACAAGGAAACAACTATCAACAACATCAAACAATAAATAGCAATAACAAAATCAAACAAGCCCTTGGCTAAGAGCCTTCAAATAGCAGTGAAACAAATAACAGAGGATCTACCTAAAGTTAGAGCGTGTCTAATGAGCCCTGAATTGATCAATTCGATTAATTTCCAAATGAAATTAGAAACTAATTGATGAAAGTCTTCTTGCTTTCATATAAAGGGTTAACAATTAGGTGACTAACTCATACATGTATATGATTTCATGATTGTTGTTTGATATGAACTATGGGTCCTGAATCCTAAAAGAGCCTTATTTATAAGTCACAGATCATATATGATCATACTTTATGAATCATATTCTTTTATCTGATTTTCAGTCATCATACATCTATTCTTATCATTGATCTTTGTCCTGTAGCAATGCATTTGAGTTTAACCTATCTGAAATCCGAATTAATGCGTTATACTGTGTTCAAATTAGCTTTGTGATTTTATATCTTAATTGTATGCTGTAAATTCTTGCACCAGACTTCAGGCAATGTGGACAAGTCAAAAGGAAATTTTAGTCTTTCAGGGCCTGTGCATCTCAAAGCAGTTGACTGGTAAGACTTCAACTTTTAACAGATTTTAATTAGATGTAATTGGTTGTCATTCTTATTTCGATATTGTCGTGTTGCTGCCATTAAGCACCATCAGTAGATGATCCAATGGGCTAACATCAATATGTTGATTCACATGCATTAGGTATATAAAAGTCTATTCTCTCGAATACATTTGTCCTTCCATGAACCTCTGTTAACAAAACCAGAACTACAATGTTTAGACGCACATGATTTACAAAATATAGTAGTTACTATCTGTATACAATGATGCATTTGATGCAACGAGCCATTTCAGTCACGAGATATACCACACATTTTTATAGCACATAGACATAGTACCTGAACAGAACTGCAAAATTCTTGACAAAGTAATCCATATGAGACAAATGAAGTCTAAATGTCCAACATGCTGTGTAAATTTTGCATCTAATTCTGCATAATTTTTAAGTTTTGCAAGGATATGCAATTAATCATTTGTAGATCTGTAGTACAGTTCAATTCAAAAAGAAAAAACATTCTTCTGCATATTTAGAATTTTTGCATGGAAAATTTTATAGGAAGATTATGGAACTAAATGTAAAATGACTAACAAGGCACTAATTCAGTCTGTGGTATTTGCAAATTTTATTATATGCTCCTTTTTAAAGGGTAAATGCGATAGAAAGATGCGCTTGACATATCATAGGCATTTCTGTTGAAAATATAATAAACTTAATTACTGAAAAGTAGGCAAGATTTGTGGCTTAGATGGATGAATTAATTTGATGCATGAAACGGTGCATGGGTGGTTTAATTGATGTATGTGAGGTGAAGTTTGGCTAGTTTGTCTACGTGATTTGCATGCATGTGTATGCATGTATGTGGTGGCGAGTTTAGGATTTTTTATGTATTGTTTATTTTGTTGTTGGGTTGGTTGAATTCCTATAAATTAAGTGAATAAGTTGTGTTGTAAGATACAGAAAAAAAGTGCGAGTGAAATTGAGTTTTTTAGTATTTGTGTAATATTGTATTATTTTGTAATAAAATAGAATATTTGGTCTTGTGTTAATTTCTCTTCCTGCAACAATTTCTCCTCGCTGTCTTTCTCGCTCTCTCTCTTTGGATATGTGCATTAGTACTCTTCCATATACTGAACGTTAAGGCTTCAACTCCTACAATGGTTTTGCAGGAAAAATTCTGATCATAGAAGATCTATTGCTGCGAGTTTAGTAAAGGGAGTTTACGTTTTGGAATATGACCGCCTACAGAAACTTGAAAGTTCTCAATCGAATCTTCCACTATGGTGGGAATCCTTCCATTTTCGGTTAATTGAACCTCTCGTTGATGATGTTAACAATTCCATCTTTGGTGCCATATATGAATTCAATGGTGATAATGATCCAGCCAAACATGAATTCAATGGTGATAATGATCCAGCCATACATGAATTCAATGGTGATAATGATCCAGATCAGAATCCCCCAAAGTATGTAATTGCCTTCCGTGGCGTGATAAAAAAAAGTATACGCTGCATGCTTCGGGATCTTTGCGAGCTCAGATTACTTATCATACCTCATAAATTTGAAAAGAGCTCGCGGTTTAAAAAGGCAATGGAAGCTCTTCGCAGTAAGGTTGAATCCCATGGAGCTGCAAATATCTGGTTAGCTGGACATTCAATGGGGTCAGCAATTGCTTTACACGGAGGAAAGACTATGGCGAAGAAGGGTTCGCATGTGGAAACTTACCTGTTCAATCCACTATTCCTGTCTCCGTCTGCTCTAATACATATGATAAGATGCCATCTAGTGAAGCAGAATATCCAGATTGTAGGCCATGCGATCAAATCACTACTGGCTCTTGCTATAAAGGATACTAGATGGAGGTCTAGGAGAGATCATGCATTTTTTGCATTATCAACTTGGATACCTTATCTGTTTGTGAATCCAGCAGATCATCTTGGCTCGGGGTATGATATGTATTTCCAACTCAGGAGCCGAATGGAAGCTGGAGAAATTGATAGACTTGCAACACAATATTCTACGGCAAGTTTGCTTTTAGGTGTAGTAGGGACGGATTTCGAGGAGATGCATCGAATTCCCTCAGCAAATTTGACACTTAATGGAAGTACGTCTCCAAATTTTAAGCGTGCTCATGGAATTGACCAGTGGTGGAATACAAATTTTAAATTTGAAAGCCGTCTTTACCAGTTCAGGTAATTGTTGGTTTGTTTCCAACAAATGTATAGTATATGAATAAGGGGAAGACGCGTTGCTGTTAGCATTCTTCCAACCTTCAAGCTGTGCAGATGATCATCCAGAACATACTCTTAGTTTTCAAACTATATTTTATGGTGTGTCCGATACAGTTTATGCGTTTATGATGTTTTTTGAAATGTAATGAAAATTTTGTAGTGCTAAATCAAACTATTTATGTATGTATGGTGTGTGTAAGAGATAATATTACTTGTATAAATGTGTAATTGTACATACCAGGGTTTATGTATAAATACCCTACATATCAATGATAGATCACGGTTTGCCATCATACTCTTTATGGTATCAGAGCTTGCAATTAGGGTTTGAAAACCACCATATCAACATAATCTAGAATGGCCACCACATCTACCACCTCAAACACTACAGCCGCTGTAATCTCTTCCACTCAATCCGCCACTGTCTCTGCTGTTATTGATGTCTCATCGAATTCTGGAATCATGGCCAATGGAACAGCTCCTGCATGTAAACTACGGTTGCAATTTGGGAAATCCCACTCTATCAAACGGGAGAGGAGATGAGTATGCATATATATGATGGTGCTTTACAATTGAGTCCTTGTCTATATGTACAATTACATAAAGAGCATAAGTATAATATATGACTACAATTAAGTACAGATTACATATAATTTACATTACTTTAACACACCCCCGCAAGTTGGGTAGGGGTGGGAACCACAGCCAACTTGGAACGAAGCACTTGAAAACGAGTTCGTGGTAAGGGCTTGGTGAGAACATCCGTAACTTGATCTTCAGTGGAGATGTAACGGACGGATAGCTTCTTAGATGCAACGCGCTCCTGCACAAAATGAAAGTCCAGCTCCAGGTGTTTTGTTCAGGTATGAAAGATAGGATTGGTTGTCAAGTATGTGGCACTCAGATTGTGGCACCACAGAGTAGGTGCACATGACAGAGGGAAACCGATTTCAAGTAGGAGCATACCCAGCCATGATAGTTCCGAAGTAGTAGTAGCCAGTGCACGATACTCCTCCTTAGTGGAACTATGGGACACGATGCGCTGCTTCCGGGAGGCCCAAGAAATGAGGTTTTTACCATGATAAATACCATACCCGGAAGTGGACCAACGATCATCAACATCTCCAGCCCAATCAGAATCAGTGAAAGCATGTAGCCGAACAGAAGATTAAGGCTGGAAGCGAAGACTGAAGGACTGAGTAGCCTTAAGATATTGTAGGATGTGTTTCAACGCTTGCCAGTGTAAGACTGTAGGAGCATTCATATACTAAGCCACTTTATGTACTACAGAGGCAATATCAGGCCGAGTGATTGTTAAATACTGCAGCCCACCAACCAAACTCCTATAAGGAGTCACATCATCAAATAAGGAGCCACCAGAGACAGAGAGCTTCTCAATTAAACTAGTAAGAGTGGCTACAGGCTTGTAATTAGACATCTGTAACTTCTGTAACATATCAGAAATGTACTTCTTTTGGGAAAAAAATAAAGAGCCGTTTTGACAGTGAAATTTAATACCCAAGAAATATTTCACAGGACCCAAATCCTTAATAGCAAACTGAGATTTCCAATACTGAATTAAATGAGAGGCCTACTGTCTGTCACTCTGTAAAATCAGTAGATCATCAACATATATTAAGCAGAACATAACAAAAGACTCCTTGCGCAAGAAATACAGAGAAACATCAGCTCTAGAGCACTGAAAACCATAAGCAAGTAGGGACTGAGTAAGGCGTTTATGCCACATACGGGGAGACTGCTTTAAGCCATACAGAGATTTCCGCAATCGACACACATGATGAGGAAAAGACTGATCAACAAAACCAGTGGGTTGTAGCATATAAACTAGCTCATCAAGGTCCCCATGTAAGAAGGCATTGGAAACATCCAAATCCGTAACAAACCAGGAAAAACTAGTAGCTAAAGAAAGCAGTAAACTAATTGTAGTAGGCTTAATCACAGGATTGAAAGTGTCATGAAAATCCATACCCGGCCGTTGATGAAAACCTTTGGCTACTAGGCACGCTTTATAGCGTTCAACAGACCCATCTATATACAACTTCGTCTTGAATACCTATTTGCAGCCGATGATATTATGGGCACTAGATGCAGGTACTAACTCCCAAGTACTGTTTTTAATTAAAGCAGAAAATTCCTCCGCCATGGCAGCACTCCAATAAGGACTTTTGGCTGCCTCGGTGTAGCACCTAGGATCTCGGACAGCCACACTGGTATTCAGCTCCCTTGGCACCATTTTGTGAGCTTGGGCTCTGGTTAGGATGTGATGCGGTTCTGGGTCTTCATGGAGAGCCCGTGCGGGTGGCAGCATCCCAAATTATTGGAGATCAACAACCAGAGGTAACCCGTGTGAGGTTGGAGGGTTTGACTGGTTTGGTGCTGGTAGAGGATAGGCTGGTTGTGTTTGCAGTAGAGGACTAGAAGGAGGTTCAGAGGTTGATGGAGACTCGGGTAGAGGTGGGGTTGTAATAGCTGGAGTCGGTTCCACCAAAGAATGAGTAGCATGGGAAGGTTTCGGTTTGGAAAATGGAGCTTTGAAAGTAATAGACATCTTAGATGGGTTTGGGTAGCCTGAACCCGGAGTAGAGGAACACTGCAGCTCCGGATAAGGAAACACCTGCTTGTCAAAAACAACATGATGTGAGACAAAAAATTTCCTCGAAATCGAATCCAAGCAATGATATCCCTTATGAACCCGACTATAACCCATGAAAACACAAGGACGAGACCAAAAATTCAACTTATTGGATGCATAAGGACGCAACACGGATAACATAAACACCCAAACACATGCAACAAGAGATAATCTGGTGAAACTTTGAACAACAGAAAATATGGAGACTCAAAATTAACAACAGAAGATGACATTCTATTAATAAGATATACAACAGTTTCAAGTGCATTAGACCAGTACTTCATAGGTAATTGAGCTCGGTTTAACAAGGATAAACCAGTTTCAACAATATGGTGATGTTTTCGTTCTGCATTGCCATTCTGTTCTGGTGTATAAGGGCAAGACATACTGTGTTGGATGCCATTAGCAGAGAAATAAGATTGCATACCTATAAATTCCCCACCCCCAACAGATTGAAATATTTTAATAGGATGCCCAAAATACTTTTCAATAAGAGAATGAAACTTCACAAATACATTCAAAGCATGAGATTTATACTCAAGAAAATAAATCCAACAGTACTTGCTGTAATGATCATAAAAGAGAATGTAATAAGAAGGACCATCATATGATTGAACAGGGGCAGGACCCCACAAATCCAAACATATCAAATCCAAAGGTCCAAAAACAACAAACTTAGAATTAAAAAAAGGTAAACGATGACTCTTACTGACTGCACAACTAGAACAAATAGTGCAATCAGTACTACTTCCTAAACATTGAATATTGTTCTTCTTGAGAACACACCCAACAATGGGTAGAGCAGGATGACCAAGTCTCTCATGCCAGGTGTGTTGGGATTTTTCACCGGAAATCACTCGGTAAAAGCAGAGGAACGCGATGATTTCCTCAAATCTGTGCCCAGGAGCAATTGATATGAAAATTGTAAATTCAAAAATTAAACTAGAAGAGAATCAATTCTTACCAGGAATATCTCTTCTAGAATGGCTGCAGAAATCAAAGTAGATTCCCTCCACGTTCACGTACACGAACGGCTATGGAAGACGACCCGTGCTAGCATCGGAATCAAAGAACTTTTATGAGAAAGAGTGGCTACAAATTTTAGCTATCTTCTTGGCACTACTTGGTCGAATTGTGCCCTAGGTATTTTACCTGGGGTTGGCTGAAATTCTCCTCTCAATTTCAGCCCAATTCGTTCTCATATTTTATGTAGGCTTTTCTCTATTTAAAACCCGGGCCAATATTAATTCCTTCGGTCCAATTAATCATCAAACTCAATTTTATTTAACTTGTATTATTAACATATTATTCCAAATAATATATTTGATACAATTAAATTAAAATTAATTTGATCAATTAATTATACCATGGAATTAATTTTGACATCCATAAAATAAAGATACATGTAAACCTATACATGTAAAATAAAGATACATGTAAACCTATACACCTAGAAAATAATCTCATAAATTAATTTAATTAATTATGAGAAGGCCAATGCAAATATTAATTTTATTGTTATGATCAATCTAATTGATCTTTATAATATAATTAATATAATCCTCTCTTTCTGGTGTGTATACTCCAAGTATACAGGTGATTCCTTAAGTCCGTGTTCAGACGTTCGCTGTGTACGATCCCGTGGGCCCATCTTTATGTTGGCAGTGGGCCTATGGCCTACAGACTGCAGGCGGGCTCTAGTAAGCCACTGCAGCCCCCAATTAAGATGGAGATAGCAGTCCAACTGAAATCATAACCCTGTAGTTTGAACTTGTATATCCCATGTCATTGATATCGGTGTCCAGCATAGAGGCATGGATTGATCACCGTCTTTTGTGTCCCGACATTTACTTGATCCCGAATGTACTGATGCTCACAAACAATTTCCAACTTGTTTGGGTGCGGCCACACTCTTATCAGTCACATTCATCAAGAGGCCGGTGATATCTTCTCAGTGGACTACTAAGTGACAAATCCCTTCTACATATCTATAGCACTACCATACTTAGTGACATACCCGAAAGTACCCATACTTAGCACCCTATTACAGGCCCTTTAGGCGTACCCCTAAGTATGCGACCTCACATGCAGCACCATCATATGGTCAGGTCAAAGAATCCATACAAGTACTACACAAGAATCACTTGTGATACTTTACCATGTGGATTTCTCGTTTAGTGGATCTATCCAATACCATGCCCTTTTTGCATGTACCCATTAACTTGGTTGACATCCCATGTCTAATGACCAGTAAGACACCACCATACAACCAGGTTAATGATAGTCTCTAGCTCCATTTATTCCCATGACTGGAACAGACTACGGATCTCTTTATGGTCATATCGTTTTCCCTATCCTTGGTCTTACTGCCAAGTGCATGACACTTGTCAACATGGATATGGATATGTCCATTAGATACTTCATTTAAAATACTGCACAAGATATATATAATAAATGAATTAATGCCTTTATTAATGACACAAAATATGTATAATACATGAATCTAATAAATGTACAATACAATTACAAGGTCCAATGCCTCGGGACTAGGGCATATCTAACAAGGTGGACAAGGAGGTGAGGTGGGACTGGATCGGTGTGTTCGGCTGAGCTGGAAGAGCATAGAGACTATTCTTATTCGGGCCGTGAAGAATCACCTATTTGGAAGTCAGGTCCTTCACAACAAAAAATTTATCAAAAAACTCAACAGATACATCATTAGCTTTTGTTAGAGCACTAATAGAAATCAGATTTGAATTAGAACTAGGAACATGTAAAATAATAGCTAATTTCAAGGAAGTATCTGGAATAACAGAGGAACCAACATGTTAAATTGGGAGACGAGCACCATTACCTAAGTGTACTTCTTCAGGACCACTATACTCAGAATACAGGTTTAGGTTCCCCAAATCCGAAGTGAGGTGATGCGTCACCCCATTATCCATAATCCAGGCTTGGTTATATGGGTTGGTTGTGGTATAGTTCAAAATAGGTGGGGTTGGGTTTCTTTGGTTATTAAACCGTGGTGACGGATACTGCCTTGCATAATGTCCCAAGCCCTTGCAATTATGACAAACAACACTGGAAACATCAAATGAGGCTACTTGTGTTACTTGTGACTACTGATTTTGGTGAAAAAATTAGCCATGTTGCTGATTCTGTCCAGCCGCTGCACCATACGAACCCTGCTTATGCTGGGACTGCTGAAACTGTTGTTGGCCGTGCTGCTGATGGCGTCCATGGCCATGCCTCCGTGCTGCTGGTGAGGACCACTTCATCGTAACATAAGAAGCAGGTACATTTAAATCGTCTATTAGACTCCATTCTTTCTTGAGTTACCGTTCCTCCGCCAACAACAACCCGAACAAATCATCAAATGAAATCGTAATCATTCGAGCTTCAAGGGACCGACAGAAATCATGATATGGGCTATTTGGGCCATTCAATCTATCCAATATGGCACCTACTAAATCCTATTCAAGAATCGGATATTGCAAAGAAATTAATCTGTCTGAAATTGTCTTTCCCCGTTGCATATACTCTCCGATTGATTCGGTACCCTTCTTCAAAGAATGCAATTATTGCTTCAGGTTACGTACCTGCACCCTGGATCCAGAAGCATAGGTACTCTCCAATTTCACCCATCCCTATCTTGCCATCTTCACTCCTACAACTTACGGTAGAATCGAAGGGGATATTGACGTCAATATCTAGCCAAGGACTTGCTTATCCTAGTGACTCCAAACTTTGTGTGCTGGATTAATGGTTTTATTAGCTAGCCATTCAGCCGAAATTACGCTTGTTGCATCGATGTGGTTGAGAAGATCACACCCTGCAAGCATCGATGTGATGAGGGTTTTCTACAGGATGTAATTGGTTAAGTCAAGTTTCAAAGGATGGTGCAGTTGACAATGCAGAAGACTCTACTATAGACGATAGCGCATCAGAAATGGTGTTGCTGGTGGTCGACATCCCGGTGCCGGTGATTCTTCTCCTTTTTCAGCAATTTGCCTTAATGCTTTGATACCATGTAAAATAGGGTTACAATTTGGGAAATCTCACTCTATCAAATATGAGAGGAGATGAGTATGTGTGTATATGATGGTGCTTTACAATTGAGTCCTTGTCTATATATACAATTACATAAAGAGCATAAGTATAATATATGACTACAATTAAGTACAGATTACATATAATTTACATTACTACACCCATGTTTTCTACCTCTATCTGGAGTATTATTCACTCAAATGCCAAGCTGAATTCATCTAATTTTTTGATTTGGAAGGTGCAAATTATGCCAATGTTGAAAGGGAATAGTCTTATGGGCCATGTGGATGGCACAATTGTTGCTCCACAAAAATTTTTATTGAATGGTCAGGAAAATCCCGATTTTCAAGCATGGGAAAGAAAAGACCAACAGATTCTTTTCTAGTTATTGAATTCAATCTCAGAATCCTTGATGCAGCAAGTTATTGGGGCCACTATAGCCAAGGGCATTTGGGATAAGCTGATTACTACTTACTCCATGGGATCTCGTCCTCAAATTCGTATTCTCCGGTATGAGCTACAGACTCTAGAATGAGCTAATTCATCTATCATGACTTATGTCCAACACGCTAAATCAATTACCGATAAACTTGCAGCCCTTGGTTATCATGTACCTGAAGAAGATTTGATTGATTGTATTTGTAATGGTTTGAGAGAGGATCATAATGATTTCAACAGGATTTAGAATTCCAAAACTGAACCAACAACATTTGATTATTTGTTAGGATCTTTGTTAACTGAAGAGAAGTTACTGTAACAGTCCAAAGCCATTGTTTCATCAACAATCCAGCCCTCCGCTCACTTTGCAGCTCTCTCCAGTCAGCAACGTGGGCGTGGCAGGGGCTACAGGGGCTCTAGGGGTCACGATGGTGCTGGCAGAAATTCTGCCGGGTATTATTCAATGCAGGGTCAGTCGGTTTGTGGTAGGCATAATCCTAGAAATTATGGAAGTGCTAGAAATTATTGAAATAATCCTGGACAACAAATTTTTGGCTCACACTCATCTCATAGAGTTGCTGCCCGAGGCATATCTGGTGATGCAATTGTCACTTGTTACAACTGTCATGGGTTTGGTCACAAGGCCAATTGGTGCCCATCCCCAAAGATGCCCCAAAACCAAAACAACCCTCCTCAATCCAACATTGCAACCACAAATACACCTACTCAACCGTGGGTTGTAGATTCCGAAATGACTCACCATCCAATGTCGAATATGGAGAATCTTGCTCTTCAGTCCAAATATTCTGGTTTAGAAGAAGTCCAAATTGGGAATGGTATGTTGCTTCCTATAACTCATGTTGGTGAGAACTCTTTTCAATTCGGTTCCAAGTCACTTAAGTTTTGTAATATTTTGCATGTCCAGACTGTTAATCGTAATTTAGTATCTGTTTTTGCACTAACGAATTCTAACCCTGTCTTTCTTGAATTCTTTTCTGATTATTTTCTTATCAAGGATTTGGAGTCGAAGGAGATCCTGTTTCGAGGCCAGAGTGATAATGGGCTCTACAATCTTTATTTAAATTCTAGTCCATTTTTAGTTAGTGCAAATGTTGCTTCTTTAAATGTTTGGCATGCTCGTTTAGGGCATCCAACCTTACCTATTGTTAAAACGTACTCTTCATTCTAATAAAATTCAGCTTCAGAATTCTACTGTTTCTTTGTGCAATGCATGTGCTATTAGTAAAAGTCATAAATTGCATTTTTCTGATTCTATTAGTGTTACTCATTCACCACTTGAGCTGATTTGTACTAATGTTTGGGGACCGGCTCCGGTCAAATCTTTTGATGGTATTCATATTATGTGCTATTTTTTTATCACCATTCTAAATACACATGGGTTTACTTTATGCGGAAAAAATCTAAGGTTTTGGAAATCTTTACATAATTTTGTACCTTAGTTAAAAAATATTTCCAAACACCTATCAAAATTTTTCAATCTGATCAGGCCCTTACACAATACTTGAAACAAAACGGTATTACCCATAGAGTGTCATGTCCTCACACACCTGAACAAAATAGGCGAGTGGAGAGAAAACATAGACATATTGTTGAAACTGGCTTATCATTGTTGCACCATAGTCATATGCCAATCAAATATTGGACTGCTGCCTTTCAATGTGTTGTTTATAACATCAATAGGTTACTTACTAGCATAATTTCTTTTAATAATCTGTTTCATAAATTATTTGGTGTTGCTCCTGAATATCAATTTCTTCGTGTGTTTGGTTGTCTATGTTATCATTGGTTACGTCCCTATACTAAAAATAAACTTTCTTGGGCTACAGTAAAGTTCACAAAGGGTATAAGTGTCTCGATTATCGTACTGGTAAAATTTATATCTCACGTCATGTTCTCTTTGATGAACAGGTTTTCCCGTTCTCTATTAGCGGTGATTTAGTTGCTCCGGAGTCAGTACAACCTGTTACCTCACCTTTTCAAGTAACTTACCCATAAATCAATTACCACAGCCACATATTTCGAATCTCCCTTCGCCAAACACTAACCATGATCCCTCAACTCATCCCCCTTCTCCGCCAACACCATATTCATCCGCTTCTAATGGTTTGGTTCCTATTCATATGAGCCAAAATACGTCTGTTCCCATGCTTGATCTTGGCACTGTATCACCACCTTCATCTCGGGTTATGACTCAGTCTCAAAGTCACCGAGACATAACAGTCACAGCCCTAGGATTACCCTCGGTAGTTAACCTTCATAATCGTGGTCCATTACAGCCATTAGCGCAGGCAAGTGTGCCATTGCCTCATCCTATTGTCACTCAGGCCAAAACTGGCTCACTGAAGCAGAGGGAGATTCTTGATTTGGTTGCCATAGCCATTAGAGATCCTCTAGTTAAACCTACTTCTTATGCTCGAGCAATGAAAATTCTTGAATGGAGGGAGGCAATGGCTTCTGAGTTTACTGTACTTCTGAACAATGGTACCAGGGAGCTTGTTCCGGTATCACAAGCTCAGAACATAATCGGATGTAAATAGGTTTTTCGGATTAAGCAGAAATCTAATGGTTCAATTGACCGTTATAAAGCCCGCCTGGTTGCTAAGGGTTTCCATCAATGACCCGGCATTGATTTTCATGACACATTTAGTCTGGTTGTCAAGCCCACAACTTTTCGGATGCTTCTTACTCTCACAATATCTTTTAAATGGACAGTTATACAACTTGATGTCTCCAATGCCTTCCTCTATGGCACCCTAAATGAAGCTATCTACATGCACCAGCCACCTATACTTGTTAATCCTCGATTTCCTAATCATGTATGTCGACTCAAAAAGTCTTTATATGGTTTAAAGCAGGCACCTCGCCAATGGCATCATTATCTCACTGCTGCTCTAATCAGATTTGGTTTTACAGGTTCTAAATTTGATAACTCCCTTTATTTCTTGCATACTGCTTCCATAAAAATCTTTTGCCTGATATATGTTGATAACATTTTGCTCATGAGCAATACTCCCTCATTCTTGGATAAAGTGGTTGTTTATCTTCATTCTCAGTTTGCAGGAAAAAATTTAGGTTAGCTACATTATTTTTTGGGTATTGAAGTTGATTGGCCTTCCTCTAGGCTATTTTTGCATCAAACTAAGTATGTCAATGACTTATTGCTTTGTGCTAAAATGCACAATTACAGCTCAATTGCTTCTCCTGTGAATTGTAGTGAGAAATTGACCTTTGAAAGTAAAGAACCATTTAATGATCCTACTCTTTTTTGATCTATTGTTGGAGGTCTTCAGTACCTCACCTTCACTCGGCCGGACATTGCCTTTGCTCTAAAGCACATTTCTCAATACATGTATGCTCCGACTACTCTTCACTGGGGTACGGTGAAAAGGATTTTGAGGTATTTACGTGTTACTAGCACCTTTGGTATTTCTCTTCATCCTTCTTGGACTGTTTTGACTAGGTTTGCAGATTCAGATTGGGCGAGCTGTCTTGATGACAGGAAGTCCACTACTAGATTTGTTATCTATTTGGGAGAAAATGCCATTTCTTGGTCTTCTTGGAAACAAAAGGTCATGTCTTGTTCCTCCACAGAGGCCGAATACAGGGCCTTGCCTCAGCTACATCAGAATTACATTGGCTTCATGTCTTTCTTCATAAGCTCAGTTTTATTAAGGTTTCCCCTCCTACCTTGTTCTGTGATAATTTAGGTGCTACATACTTAACTTAAATCCAATTTTTCATAATCGAAGCAAACACTTGGAAGTGGATTTCCATTTTTTTTGAGATAGAGTTTGGAAAGGTTCTCTTCATGTGGCTTATCTTTGTTCCAATGATCAAATTGCTGATGTGCTTACCAAAGGGCTTTTGAAGCAGGGTTTTCTATGGCTCCATGACAAGTTGACCGTTGGTTCCTCCTGCTCAACTTAAAGGGGGGGGGGGGGGGGGGGGGGTGATAATATTACTTGTATAAATGTGTAATTGTATAATTAGCCTTGGGTTACTCTTATAATTATACATACTAGGGTTTATGTATAAATACCCTACATATCAATGATAAATCACGGTTTGCCATCATAATCTTTAGTGTGTTGATACATTTTAGTTTTTTTTAATGACCTTTATTCTTGAATTTTGAAGTCGGATTTCTCTCTTGGTAAAGTCTAAAAGTAACTGCGTTTCAAAGAAATAGACAACATCCGCTGTTACCAACGCTGGACATGTTTTCAGACCGATTTTAGAATAGGTCCACAAGTTCTAAAATTGGTTATATGTCCACGGTTTTAGAGAGTGGACATTTAAGTCCATGAGAAATAATTGTGGACTTAATTTGGACTTAATATTGTTTCTAATTACATATTTAATTATGGACACAATAACGTGCAATTTTTTTCTAGGGAAATTATAAAAATATCTCATTTTTTACTTTTGTTTTATGTTTACGCTTTGGCATTCTTTAAAATATGCTCAATTAATTGTAAATTTTGCTTTTACCCACTTCATTTCCCCCATTCGATTCTCTCTCTTATTTTATATTTTTAACCTTAATTTTATTATTTATCTCTTAATCTGTTAATTTTTTTGCTATGTCACTTTAGATAGTTTTTATATCTTTTTTTCTCTTGAAAACAAGATCCATACGGACATAGTTTTTCGATTTTTTTTTCGAATTTTCAGAAATGTATCAGAATTGTATAAAAAATAATTTTATTTTTATTGAGGAACTAAACTGGCTCTTTTTATTGTTATGAATGTTAAATAAAAACTAACCATAGAAAAAAATAGAATAAAGTATATTGTGTCAATGTCTGTTTGTTGATATTTTCTGATACAATTTTGATATATTTCTAATATAATTCTGATATATTTATGATACAATTATGATACTTTGCGTATTGTGTTTTATGTAATAATTCCACGTGTTTTATCTGTTGTGAGGAATCACCTAAACTGATTTTTTTTATTGTTACGAAAGCCAAATAAAAGCTAACCTTATAAAAAATATAAAATAAAGTATATTGTATCAAGTTTTATTTATTGATATTTTCTGATGCATTTCTGATACAATTTTGGTACATTTATTATACATTTATGATACAATTCTGATACATTTTTGATACATTTTTGATACAATTCTGATATATTTATGATACAATTTTGATACTTCACGTACTGTGTTTTATGTATTAATTCCATATTTTTTATCTGTAATGAGGAATCACCTAAAACTATTTTTTTTTTATTGTTATGAAAGCTAAATAAAAACAAACTATAGAAAAAAAACATACAGAAGAAAATATATTGAACCAATTTCTGCTTGTTGATACATTTCTGATACATTTTTTATACAATTTCTGATACATTTTTTATACATTTCCGATACATTTTTTATACATTTCCGATACAATTTTGATACATTTTTTTATATATATTTTATTGTATTAAAACTACAAAAATAGTTATGTTTGATATATTTATGATGATCCAAGAAAAAAAAAATTAGAATACAGTATATTGTGTCAATGTTTGTTTGTTGATACATTCTGATACATTTCTAATACCTTATGTACTGTATTTTATGTATTAATTCCACATGTTAAAACTATAGTGAAGAATCACCTAAACTAATTTTTTTTTTTATTGTTATGAAGGATAAATAAATGCTCATACATATAGAATTAATACATACCATAGTACATAAAGTATAAGAAAAGTATATAAAAAAAATGTATTTTTGATACATTTCTAATACATTTCTGACAATTAAAAAAATTAGAAAAAATATACATATGGATCTCGTTTTGAAGATAAAAAAGACACGAAAAGAACTTACTAAAGCTGAATATCGAAAAAATAAATATTTGAGAGTTAAACAAAAAATAACGTTTAAATTACAAAAGAGGAGATAGAATAAGAGGGATTCGTATGGTATAAGAAGGAAAGTATTTTTGAGATTCTTGATTTTTTTTTTCTTGTTGTTTTTATAACTAAAAGGGCATATTTTCAATAATGGCAAGTGGGAGTATTTTAAGAATTGGTCGAAGTTTTGTAGATATTTTAGAGAGAATTTCCTTTTTATGTATTTTTGAAAAAATTGTTGAAAATATGGGTATTTATCTAAATTACCCTTTTTTTCTATCTTTTTTTCTTTTAAGCCAAATATTTTTTTAATTGAAATAACAAAGTCTAAGTATTTTTCTGAGGGGTAATAGGCATTTTAGCCCCTCAACTTTAGCTCCTTTGGCAGTTTAACCCCTCATGAATTGAAATGCGTTTTAATCTCCCCAATATATCATAAATGAGTTAAATGGATCCTTTTTTAACGGTCAATGGAATGTGACTGCTAACCTTTTAGCAGGAAAATCAAAATTTGACACTGTGGAAAACAATAAAAAGGGCAAATTACAAAAAAACCTTATGGTTTCACTTTTTTTGCAAATAAAGGACTGTGGTTTTTTTAGTTACAAAAGGAGGATTATATTTTAAAATGTTAACAAAAAAAGGAAAAATAAAATTAAATCATGACATTACATAGGGTTATTTTATTCATTTTGAACTCAAAATTTTCAAGTTGGATAATAAAAAAATACAATAGTGTGAGCGGACGACCTTTTTCGGAACGCACGGTGAAGCAGGAACCGGGGATTTTCTTTTTTAAGAGTTGATGATGTGGTTTGAAAATAGGTTTTTAATCTTTATTAAGAAAATCTTCCATTTTATTGGAAAAATCCTTTTGTAGAAAACTTAATTGTAAGTGTGAATTTTAGAAAAATAGGTTTTTAGAAAAATCCCAATTTGAACTTTAAGATCTCGAAACCTAAATTTTGAATTAGATACAGAGTCGCCATCCGGATCAGCTCATTCGGGAAATTCCGGTACAGCTCCCTACCAAATGTAGATGCTGTACCTAATTTAGAGATTCAGGGTTCGGGCAACATATCGACTAATCCTCACTTAGTTTCAATTATTATTTCATAATGTAATGTTGCATTCACTTAATTCTACTCATTTTATCTCTTCTTTTATTATTAACCAATGCTCATACATATGTCATAAATATAAATCCAAAATAAAATGCAGAAAAGTAAAAGTGCAGGAAAAGTAAATAGAGGCCAAATTATACAACCCATAAAAAAGAAAAAGCTCTCATCCTCACCATTACAACCGCCTATAATACACGATGATCTAAAAAATTACATTCGAAAATAAAAATAAAGTAAAAATAAATGCTGCATCCAAATACAGTTAGCACAAGTAAACAAATCACACCAAGGACTTATATAGGACAGAATAGGGGCATTTTAGGAAACGGGATCATGCATAGGGGATAACCAGGCCGACCCGATCGGTCGACCCGGTTAGACCTGGAAAACGGTTTTTTGAAACGTCCTGTAGGTTTTATGGGTGAAAAACCAATTTTAAAAGCGGTTTGGCTCATTTACATGCATTTTTTCAACTTTAGCGAGGCGGATGTCCTGGGACCCGAGGGTCCCATTCGTGTGTGGGCCTAAATCAAACAACCATCTAGGGTCCAAAAGTATGCAAACATGCCAAAATTCATTTTTGAATAAGAAAAGGATGCAAAATTACAAGTTTGGGGCCCAAAAGGGTAAAACTGTAATTCACCCTCCATGTAGTTTACATCCGCGTAGCTGTAATGCTCCAAAATCGATTCCAGTGTGCTTTTTTGCGTTTTCGAAAATCGTTTTGCAAAGTTTGATGATTTTAGGCGATCTGGAATTTACTGGAAAAACATCAAAATCAACAGAAAAGACCCGAAAAGGATCGAATCGAATCCGAAAATCCCTAATCATCCAAAATCACCAAATTTTATACTACATCCATCTATTAAAAATCAAAGAACAAGGAATCTAAGTATGCAGGGATGTAATTGGACCGATAACAAATATGAAAAACATATTTAATTGAAATATGGGAACATTATCGATCGATTTGGGGTGATTGGAGCTTCTACCCCTGTAGGTTACAGCCGCGCCCCTATTGGTCACAGCCGGGCGGCTATGATCATGAGTGGGGCAGCTGTAACCGGAAAAACTCCCAAAAACAGTAAAAAATTCAAAACATGCAATCAAATCACAACTAGAATGAACAAAGCGGATTTCTAAGGCCTCTCAGAAGATTACCTTGTCTGTGTTCCAGTATTTGGACCACGAAAGATGGATTCGGATGCCGGAAACGTCTTGCAGTCACTAACAACCCGAACAGTGCGTGATTTCTGAAGCCCGAACGGAACCCCCAAGAAGATTGAAGGATTGATTATGATATCACAAAACCCTATGATCGTTTTTATGTGTTCTATTGAGATTATTATTTAGGTCAAACTCTTTTCCTTTTCCAATTGCCTTGAGAACCCTAGAGAGAATCTAAGTGATGGTGTTATTTTCTCTCAAAAATCCCTTTTCTCTTTTTCTATTTTTTGTTTTCTATAATCTCTATCCTAATCCCGGATTATGATGCTTATATATCTCCCTTTTTGGCATTAAATCAGAATTAATTGCTGATTTCTGCAAAAAAAGGAAAACTGACGCTCACAGCCGCGCCCCTGTAGCTTACAGCCACGCCCCTGTAGGTACTACAGCCGAGCGGCTGTAGTGACAAAAATAGCATATTTTGCTTTAAAAACGGAATTAAATGTTGATTTGGACAAAAAAGGAAATCTGATGATTACAGCCGCGCCATTGTAGACTACAGCCGCACAGCTGTAATGTCCAGATAAGGCCATTTTCAATTATTTTTCATTCTTTTCCTCGGTTTTCTTAAATACTCACTCGAATTCTTCGTGGTTCCGTTTTAGGACTTGTCACACACCTTCGGGCTTTCCGGGACATTTCCGACATTATCCCGATCGGTCTGAATCTGCTTCACGTTTATCCGTGAGAAAAGGTAACAGTAGCTTTCATCACCGATGTCGGGAAAAAACCCGTGCTCACAAATAGATATTAATCACAAATTTTGAAAATTTTCAAAATGCTCAAATATTTTTCTAAATTAAATAATGATAATAAATTTAAAACAATATAACAAATTGAAAAGTTTTTGAAAAATATTCAAATCTTGATGTAAAATTCTTAAATAATTTGCATAAATTATTAGAATGTTAAATAACCAAAAATACCCTCTGCTATATCATTATTTTTTATGTAAAAATGTTAATTTTCCTATTTTTTGTTAACATTTTAAAATACAATCCTCCTTTTGTGACAAAAAAAACCATAGTCCTTTATTTGCAAAAAAGTGAAATCACAAGTTTTTTTTGTAATTTGCCCTTATAAAAATATACATCTAATGATCAATTGACACATGTCAACTATGTGCCCTCACCTTCTCCCTTCTCTCTCTCCTCTCTTCCCTCCATCTAAAAAACCTGTAACTCCATTGACTTAATGTTTTGCCTTTCCTTCTTTTCATGCTTTCCACTTTCTTTCTTCATATTAAAGTTCTCTCCTTTCGCTTCTTTGACCATAAATTTCCTGCACAGAAAGCTTATAGTTGATTATCTCAACTATATTGAAATCTGTTGGGAAGAATGCTTAGTTATAGATGATTATTGCCAATCTGATTGCTTCGATTATTGCTTATCAAAATGCCCAAATCGATTCCCTCTTGCCCATCATCTCCGCACCATACTCTCCCCAAAAGATTCTTGGTAGTTGCTCTTGTTCTTGGCATAACTGTGATCTCTTTGATTTTTCTAATTATATATCATAAATTCTATTTTGGTCTATGTTTTAGGTGGAGGAGAGTTGTAGATAAACAAAGCAATAAGATCAATGAACATTTAATTGATGAAGATCATGGCCCTGTGCTTGATCATCCTATTTGGTATATAAATATTGTTGGTTTTGCAGCCATTTGTGATTAATTCGATTATTATTTGTAAGTGTAGAAAAGGGGGATGGACTTGCCGATGGAACGCAATGTTGTGAATTTAAAGATGCTGAAACTTTCTGATTTCACAATGCAAAAGTTTGATTTTCAAATTAAAGGGTTAATTGTCAAACTGTATTGACCGTTAAAAATGGGTCCATTTAACTCATTTATGATAGATTAGGGGGATCAAAATGCACTTCAATTCATAAGGGGTTAAACTGCCGAAGGAGCTAAAGTTGAGGGACTAAAATGCTTATTATCCTTTTTTCTAATTATTGATGATTATAATTAATTTTCTATAATTATCGTCCAATATTTTAATTTTTTATGTTGAAAATATAATTTGAAATAATAAACATTACATACCATGCTTTTGATATCATCCTAAATTCAAAAATTCTTCTCCAATTAAAATATAAAAGTATTACACATTATTTAAAACAAAAAATCAAGTATAACGTCCACTACTATGTAGAGGCTATTGTGGACCAGTGCATTGCAATAGATGATATTCAGCAACTGGTATTGTTCCATAATTAGTCTGTGTGATTATGGATTGTTGTTGAGAATACATATTAGACATACCAACACACTGTTGGAAATGGTCGTGCAAATGTTGAAAATATCATATTAGAAGATGTATAGGGTGTAACCATAGTATGCATAGTCCAAGGTGATTGACCTGATCCAGACCATTGCATCAATGGGTTTTGAGAAGTGCTAAACTCATATTGTGATGGTCTTGATGGATGGACAGATGAACCAAATGTATATGGGTTAGGAACCATGATGGATGTTGTTGTGTTGATCGTGATGGCTATAATGTACTGGCCCCATATGAATCATGTGAATGATAGGAGAGTGGATGTGGCACAATGTCACAAGTAGAAGCAGCTGGTCATGGGACCTCGCGTCTGCGTGACATGCCATGCCGACATCATCTATTAGTGGTAGTAACATGTTCATCTTCACCAACATCAACATTGACATGAACATAACGTTCTTTCGCCCGAAGTGCCCCACATATATTGTTCCTTATCCTATGCATAGTATCTAAGTCTTTAACCAGTGTGAGTTTCTCTATTCCATCAATATGTACATAACATATACTATTACAATCTACTTGCGCAGAAAAAAACTTGTAAATTTGAATTTTTCAATTTCATTTACTTACAGTAGCACCATGGGCAGCACCGTTAACCGAAATCCATCTTTGTGTTATACGCCTATACCATTCCATGTATTTAGAATGACAATGGAGTGGTTCAGCACAAGGTTCAACCCTAAAAATTAAACATGCCCTATTATTCCATATTGCGATCCAATAGCCCTTTTTTGCATAATAGAACTTTTAAATTGAAGAGGTTCAATATCATGCAACTCATTTGTTTGCTTAGGTTCAATAAGAATGTGTTGCTATAATCCAAATAGCCTAAGTACTGTATCAGGTTGATGCCATTCTACAATATGCATGAAAATCATTGGAACAACAACTGTCCATATCTGATTTCCTTGAAAGCAATACTCTGGTAATGCTGCTTAGATATCATTGGTATATGGCTCCCAAATAAACTACAAGTAATATAAGTTAACACTAATATCTCTATAATTTAATCATCCGAAAGCATATCTTGAGTCATAATTTTTTAACATCAATATAAATTAATTTGTATGACTTACAGAATCTTTGTCAGCTAAATCAAGTATATATCGTATATGTCTAAGAGTATGAGTAGGCACTTCAGTGGAATTCTTAGGGGTGCTCCATTTGTAAATATACATATAGTCAAATGTCATCTATATATATACGTGTATGTGTGTGTGTGTGTGTGTGTGTGTGTCTAAATGTTATATATACGTACCACCGACCAAGAGGTAGACCAGCCGCAATAACTTCATTCCTTAGGTTTAGCAATATATCTTGTAAGTTATCTATTCCAAACGTTGATTGGTAAAGATCCAACAGGTGGGATAATCCAAGCAGGAGTCCAATTTTGATAGAAGCTGGCCTATGTCCTTTCTTGCCCATCGATTCCCTGCAAGAAAAGGAAGTGAGTGTTGGACATGGACACGTGCATCGGATGTTGGGGCATGCAGACTTAAGTAGTCCAAGTTTAGCATAAGCAGATCTCCTTCTATCTAATTATAAACTTCACAAATAGCTTTTGCTAGTGTCAGAATATTCCTTACAAAAGCTGTCCAATTTTGACAATAGCGAACACACCAAAGTCCGTTTTCTTGAAATACGGATACTTTATGTTCAATTATTTGACCAATGGACCTTACCAAGGGAGAAGTCTGACTTAAAAATTCAAGTTTTCGCGTATAAGAATAGCGAGCATTGAAAAAACACCATAAACTCAAAAAATGTATCAGACACACCATACATACATAAATAGTTTGATTTAGCACCATAAAATTGTCATTAATCCTTAGGATAAGGGTTAAATTTGCTTCTAAGATTATTGGACAAAAATTGATTTTACTTTTATGGTACAAAATGGCACAATGTTGTCCCTACGATACAAATTCTAATTCAATTTTGTTGGGATTTCTCATAGAAAATCAACCGATAAAAAAGTAGAAGCTCGGATCGATTTTCTCAAATCCATGACCCAGGAGCAATTGAAGTGGAAATAAAAAACATAAAATCAAAAGATCAAGGATGGGATTCTCACCTTTCAATGTCTCTTCAAGAGAAGGTTACAAAAACTGAAATCGATTTCCTCCACCCTCATGTACACAAACGTCTATCGAGTGGAACCCATGCTAGCGGCGAATCAAAAGAGGATAGGGAATACTTAGCCGAAAATTTCAGCCTCTGCTTTTTCCCTTATGGCCGAATTCTCATTTATGAGAATTAACTCTTGGCTCAAATCAAGGCCTTGATTTAAGGCTTTGATTATTAGATTTTAAGTTAGAATTTTAATACCATAAATCCCTAAATTCAAATTAATAATTATGGATAAATTAAATGCAATTCTATTTTAATTTTCATGCATGTATTTATATAAAACCATATTATATAACGTACATGTCATTAAATTAAAATTGATTTGCCAATTAAAGTTGACCTAATAAATTAACAGAGATTCAACTTAAATCAAAATACATATAAACCTATATATGTATTTTATTTCCACCCAGAAATAAAGTTCCAATTAAAATACATATCAATTAAATTATATTGATCAATCTAATTGATCTATAATTTAATTAATTAATATTTATCTCTCCAGTATGTATTAGGGGTGAGCACTATCCGGTTTAACCGAATACCAATACCGAACCAAACCGGAAAAAAAAATTCGGTTCGGTTACCGAATTTTTTTTGGTTTGGTTTGGTAACAATTATATATATATTTGGTTATTCGGTTCGGTTCGGTTTTTCCGTAAAAAAATTCGGTTTAACCAAAACCGAACCGAATTATTATATATATATATTAGGTTTTTAATATTCTAATTTACTTAATTGAATTTTATATTTCATTAAAAAATATAAAATGACTAAATAACAATTAATTACAAAAATAATATATAATGGTTCAATTAATTGCCCTAAAAATCATTTCAAATATTTTTTTTATTTATTTTTTTGTAAAAATACCAAATTTCGGTAATAACCGAACCGAACCGAACCGAACCAAAAAATTTCGGTTCGGTTCGGTTTTCATCCTGGTTCGGTTTGGTTCGGTTTTAATTATTACTTATAATTCGGTTCGGTTAACCGAAAATTCGGTTCGGTTCGCTAACCGAACCGACCGATGCTCACCCCTAGTCTGTATACTCCAAGTTTACAGCGATCTGACAAGTTCAAACTCAAACATTCTATTTCTACGATTCTGTGGGTCCTTCTTTATGTTGGCAGTGGGCCCAAGGCCCACAGACTGTAGGCAGACTTTAGCAAGCCATTGTAGCCCCTAATTAAGATGGAGACAATAGCGTAACGCAAGTCTTAACCCTGTAGTTAAACTTATATATCCTATGTCACTAATATCGGTATCCAACACGGAGGTATGGTGTCATCACCCTCTTTTGTGTCTGAACATTTACTCGAACTGCTCACAAACAAGTTCCAACTTGTTTGGGTATGTCTACACTCTTATCGGTTGCATTCATCAAGAGGCTGGTGATATATTCTCAGTGGTTTACTGAGTGACATTCCCTTCTGCATGTTCATAGTCCTGCCATGCTCACTGGCACACTTGAACATACCCATACTTGGCACCCTATTACAGGCCCTTTAGGCATACACCAAAGTGTGTCACTTCATGTTGGAAATGCCCTAGTCTCGAGGCATTGGTCCTTGCATTTGTATCATATATTAATTGGATTCATGTATTATACTTATTTGTGTTATTAATAAAGGAATTAATTCATTTATTATATTTATCTTGTGCAATATATTAAATGAAGAATCCGATGGACATATCCATATCCATGATGACCAGTGTCATGCACTTGGCAGTAAGACCATGGATAAGGTAAACGATATGACCATAAATAGATCCGTAGTCTGTTCCAGTCATGGGAATGAATGGAACAAAAGACTATCATTAACCTGGTTGTATGGCGGTGTCTTACCGGTCATTGGACATGGAATGTCAATCAAGTTAATGGGTACATGCATAAGGGGGCATGGTATTAGATAGATCCACTAAACGAGAAATCCACATGGTATAGTATCACAAGTGATTCTCATGTAGTACTTGTATGGATCCTTTGACCTGACCATATGATGTTGTTACATGTGAGGTCGCATACTTAGGGGTACGCCTAAAGGGCCTGTAATAGGGTGCCAAGTATGGGTACTTTCGGGTATGTCACTTAGCATGGTAATACTATGGATATGCAGAAAGGGTTTGTCACTCAGTAATGCACTGGGAAGATATCACCGGCCTCTTGATGAATGTGACTGATAAGAGTGTGGCCACAGCCAAACAAGTGGGAACTTGTTTGTGAGCTTCAGTGCATTCGGGATCAAGTTAATGTCCGACACAAAAGAGGGTGATCAATCCATGCCTCTGTGTTAGACACCGATATCAATGACATGGGATATACAAGTTTAAACTACAGGGTTATGATAACAGTTAGACTGCCATCTCCATCTTAATTGGGGGCTGCAGTGGCTTACTAGAGCCCAACTGCAGTCTGTGGGCCAAAGGCCCACTGCCAACATAAAGATGGGCCCACGGGATCGTACACATAGAACGACTGAACACAGACTTAAGGAATCACGTTTATACTTGGAGTATACATTGTGGAGAGAGGGAGATATATATTAATCATACTATAAAGATTAATTGGATTGATTCTAATAATAAAATTAATATATTCAATTGGCTTTTCATAATTAATTGGATTAATTATGAGATTATTTCCTAGGTGGAAATATTCATATGTATAGGTTTACATATGATTTTGTTTTGTGAAGATTTAATTTTAATTTGATGGATTAAATTAATTGGTCAAACTAATTTTAATTTAAATGTAAATAATATATTACTTGGTGTAATATATTAAATACATGGGTATATTAAAATTGGGCTTAAAATTAATTTAAACTAGAATAATTAAAATTAGATTGGGCTTAAATTAAAAGATGGAAGCCCGCACAGAGTGAAAGGAGCCAAGCTGGGCCTAAATTCCCCTAAGGGAATTCGGCCACCCTAGGTATAAAAACCTAGGGTAAAAATTTCGGCTAGAATACACACATAGCCACCATTGCTGAAATTCTATAGCCCCTCTCACCATTGTTTTCGTTTTTCCAACGCTAGCACGGGTTGTGTTCGTTAGGCATTCGTATACAAAAACGAGGAGGGAATCTAATTTGATTTCTGTAGTCTTCATCCATCTCTTGAAAGAGATATTCCGGGTAAGAATTTAATCTCTTTCTATTTCAATTTTATGTTTTACAATTTCCACTTCAATTGCTCCTGGGACTGGATTTGAGGAAATCATGGCGTTCTTCCACTTTTATCAGGTGATTTCAGGTGAAAAATCCCAACACTTCACATGTAAGACCATAACATGGTCAGGTTAAAGGATCCATATAAGTACTACACGAGAATCACTTGTGATACCATACCATGTGGATTTCTCGTTTAGTGGATCTATCCAGTACCATGTGTTGGGTGTGCCCTAGTCCCGAAGCTTTGGTCCTCGTTTTGTATCATATATTTTGTACCTTGTTATGAGATTTATGTATTATACAATTTGTGTTAATGAATAAAGGCATTGATCTATTTATCATATACCTTGTGCAATGTTATAAATAGAGTATCCAATGGACATATCCATATCCATGTTGACAAGTGTTATGCACTTGGCAGTAAAACCATGGATAGGAATAATGATATGACCATAAAATCATCCGTAGTCTACTCCAGTCATGGGAATGAATGGAACCAAAGCATATAATAAGCTTGGTTGCATGGCAGTGTCTTACCAGCCATTGGACATGGAATGTCAACCAAGTTAATGGGTACATGCAATGGAGCATGGTACTGGATAGATCCACTAAACGAGAAATCCAAATGGTATAGTATCTCAAGTGATTCTCGTGTAGTACTTGTATAGATCCTTTGACCTGTCCATATCATGGTATTGCATATGAAGTGACATACTTTGGTGTACGCCTAAAGGGCCTGTAACAGGGTGCCAAGTATGGGTACGTTCGGGTGTGTCAGTAAACATGGCAAGACTATGAATATGCTAAAGGGAATGTCACTCAATAGTCCACTGAGAAGATATCACCGACCACTTAATGAATGCAACTGCTTTATGAGCATAAATTCATTCGGGGATCAAGTTAATGTCCAGACACAAAAGAGGGTGATTACTCTATACCTCTGTGTTGGACATCGATATCAATGACATGGGATATGTAAGTTTAAACTACAGGGTTTCGATTTTAGTTGGACTGCTATCTTCGTCTTAATTGGGGGCTGTAGTGGCTTGTTAGATCCCGCCTACAGTATGTGGACCATAGGCTCACTGCCAACATAAAGACAAGCTCACAGGATCATACACATTGAACATCTAAGCTTGAACTTAACGGATCAACCATATACCTGGAGTATACCAACTGGAAAGAAAGGATTCGATTGATTATATTATATAGATCAATTGGATTACTCAAAGTAATATAATTAATATTTGTATTGGGTTTCTTATAATTAATTCAAATGAATTAATTTAAGATATTATTTCCTAGGTGGAAATATTTCACATGTATAGGTTTACATGTATTTAATTTTATGAAGAGTCTAATTTTAATTTCTAGGTTGAATTAATTGGTCAAATTAATTTTAATTTGAAATGGCATGTGATATGTTATATGGTATAGTTTATTCACATACATGAAAGATTAAAATTAAATTTGCAATTAAAAGTAAACCTAAATAATTAATATTTGGACTTTAGGCTTCAGGGAGAAAAGCCTGTATAAAATGAAAACCCTAAAGATCTAAAATTTCATATGGGAATTTCGGCCTGCCAGGGATAAAACCCTACTTGAAATTTTCAGCCAGAAAAAACACTTCCAAGGCAGAAAAATTCAGCCATTTTTTCCCTCTCTTTCGATGATCCGACGCTAGCACGGGTTCTCGCTCCGAAGCCATTCGTGTACGAGATTGTGGAAGAGATCAATTTTGATTTCTGCAGCCATCTCTGAAAGAGATACTCCTTGTGAGAATCTAATTTTCTCATTTCAATTTTGTTGTTTTGATTTCAACATCAATTGCTCCTAGATCATGGATTTGAGAAAACGATCCGAGCTTCCACTTTAATAAGATGTTTTGCGATGAAAAATCCCTACACCATGCCCCTATGTATGTACCCATAACTTGGTTGACATTCTATGTCCAATAGCCGGTACGACACCGCTATACAACCAAGCTTATGATACCCTTTGGTTCCTTTTATTCCCATGAATGGAACAGACTACGGATATTTTCATGGTCATATCGTTTTCCCTTTCCATAGCCTTACTGCCAATTGCATGACACTTGTCAACATGGATATGGATATGTCTATTGGATACTCTATTTATAATATTGCACAAGGTATATAATAAATAGATTAATACCTTTATTCATTAACACGAATGTATAATACATAAATCCCATTACAAGATACAAAATGTATGATACAATACAAGGATCAATGCCTTGGGATTAGGGCATACCCAACAAATTTTGCCCTTATAAGCTACGTAAATAACAATAAAAATTACTAACAGAATCCTTAAAAAATGTCTATTTATAATATTGCACAAGGTATATAATAAATAGATTAATGCCTTCATTTATTAATACGAATGTATAATACATAAATCTTAGTACAAGATAAAAAATGTATGATACAATACAAGGACCAATGCCTTGGGACTAGGACATACCCAACAATTTTGCCCTTATAAGCTCCGTAAATAACGATAAAAATTACTAATAGAATCCTTAAAAAATGGGTAAATATAAGCTAGAGTTGCTAATTTAAGGGCAAAATGTATGATAAGAGTAAATTTGATATTTCACTATAACTTTAAGGGCAAAATTAAACCTTATCCCTAAATTCTTCACTATAACTTTCATGGCCAAATTGGGTAATATATCTTCGTTGTTGTATTCCAAATTACTACTTACGTGTGATAGTTCTTCGCTGAATGAAACTATCTGTCAGTCATTTGCAGTGGAGGATTTTTTTTTTCTTTTTTTCTGATAAATTCTGTACTTACGTACATCAGAATTTAAGCCTTTGAAATTTATACTTCAAATGAGCTAGTTATATTTTGATGCCTTTGAAACATTTGGTTGGATCTCTAATTGAATCTACAAGATAGAAAATGGTAAGAAGTGCAGAGCCGTTGAACCAACATCTGCAATCTGAAGCTTAAAAATGAAGTATTACCTGCCTTTATGACTTTAAGTAACACTAATGGATTGTTAATAGCCATTTTGCGCATGCTGTTATATTTGAGTTCTAACTGTCTTACTCGACTATGCAGAGATGGAATCAAGTACATTTCCGTTGTGCATTGTATGAAAAAGAAGTTGAGCTCATTAATGAGCTCAGCTTGGAAGTCATGACACAGTTTTGACTCGGATCCTTTTAAAAGGAAGCTAAGTGCTTGTCATCGGCCCCTAAAATAACACCCGTAATTAGCAAGAAAATATATCTTGGTTTTTTCTAGCAAATCAAGGAATAGTTCTTATAAAGCACGGACACGGATATGGACATGGATACGGATACGCACACAGATATGGCAAACCACATTTTTCAAAAATATGAGACACAAACACTGCGGGAACAATGAAAATATTTAAAAATTTATAAAATATATATAAATATATAGAAACTATAAATAACATTTGAATTAGCAAGAGGAGGCAGCAACAGTTTTCGATTGGTGATGAGGCAGAGGAGATAGACTAGTGAGGATTAAAGAAAAAATTATGGCACTATTCACAACTATTACCCAATATAGGGTAGAAATCAAACTAATTCCAATTTTATGGTGTTTTTGTCCAAGTCCGCATATCACATTGGCGGACAGTCCTTTTTTTTCTTCCCCCACAGGTCCACCAGTCAAAGTAATGGACCCAAAGAGGTCCGCCTATCAAAGTAGCGGACTGAAAATGTCCGCACATAGGACAGGCGGACGGTTAGGTCCGCTTTCACCAAAAGCGGACCTAAAAGCTGCCTTGTCCCAGGTGATGGGACAAGGCAGAGTCCGCACACAGAGAATGCGGACACAGAGGTCCGCATTCCAAAGACGCGGACTCATGTACATATTTTAAGTCCGCGTCTATGAAATGCGGACACCTGTGTCCGCATTCCAAACACGCGGACCTGCATCCAGAATCTTCCCCCCCAGCCATCCGATCAAATGTAAATATAAATCCAAACCGTCCGATGAATTTATATATTTACTCATTTATACGTTGTAAACACATATCGGTGAATCAGAATTTTTTTTTTCAGCTTCGTTCTCCTGCATTGCATTCTCCTTCCTTGCTGCTTCTTCTTCCTTCTCCTTCTAAACCTTTCTTCTTCTTTCTTCTCCTTTTAAACTTATTACTTCAGTTCCTTTTACATTGTTTTCTTTTTTTTTGGTAGGTTTATTTTATAAACCGTAATTTTTATTTTATATTTATAATTATATAATTAATTTTTGTTAATAATATTAATCAACTTTTTGTAATTTTTTCTCAGGATTGTCAGCATCAAATTGGAAACAAAAAATTTTATCACTACAACCACCAGACAACAGTTATTGTAGTATTAAACAGGAAAAAAGGTAAATATAAAATTTTTGTAAAAATTTGTAATTTCTATATATATATATATATATATATATATAGGAGATTTATGAAAAAATGGAATATGTATAAATTTGTATTAGATTTATTTTTGTGAAGTTAGTATATAATATTTATATGTTTGAAAAATCATATAGATATGATATAAACTATATAGTTAGTAAATATCTCTATAAGTTTTGTTTAAAAATTGTTATTAAAATTTGAAATATTATTATTTTTACAGAATATTTGAAAAAAAAATAAAAATGAGCTAGTAAAAAAGAATTTTTTTTAATTTGGTGTAAAATTTTATATTTATTTTTATCATTATTATTGTTATTGATATTATTTTTAATACAAGGTATTTTTTTGTAAATTATATTTTTATTTTTATTTTTATTATTGTTGTTATTAATATTATTATTATGATTATTATTATTACAAGGGTTTAAAATAGAAAACTGGTGTAGTGATATATAATATTTTATTTAAGTTGTTGTGTAATTAATTAATTAATTAATGTGTATTTGAAATGGTTCAATTAAGGTTAATATTTTTTTATGCAACCTGTAGATGGTTAAAACAATACAGACCCCAAAGATTATGCGGTTCCCGGAATTTGCATTGAAGAAAATAGAAAATTTAAAAAACATTCGGATGAGAAGGGGAAAAAAGTTACTGGAGTACCTGCTAAACATGAACGAAAAATTACAAGAAATAATAATGTCTGGCTACAAATTTGATGTGCGAACGAGAGAACAAATGTGGATGCTAAGAAATGGATTATCTTGGCGTTATCAACGCTTATTTGATGAGATTTTTGACGAATCACCTGTAGATTATGATAATATGGTAAAAATATTAATTAAGAAGGAGAGTGAATGTATAAAATTACCACAAGAATTGGTTGGCAAAGTTCTAGAAACTCTGCCAATATGTCAAGTAGACTATTGTAATAAAGTTAACGCTAGGAATGGTTTTAAATTTAAGATTAGGAGATGACTATAGTAGTAGTTTAATTTTATAATTATGTAACTTATGTATTTTTTTTATTGTTTAGTGTCATAATGTAATTTAATATTATAATGTAATTTAATATTATAATGTAATTTAGTATTATGATTATCTAATTCAGCATTAATAATTTTAGTAAAGTCCTTTAATTATATAGAACATAAATGAACTCTAGAGTTATAACAATCGTTAAATAAATATACAATTTTACTACTATGGTATTATTAATAACAGTAAAAGGGGGAAAAATAAAATAAATATTAAAATAATTTATGACCAGTCGTTAAGAGCTTGCATTTAGAAAAGTGATTAGCATCATTTTCTATCTCCAATTTTAATATAGCCAATTTGACCATAACATTTTCCAAGTGTGAAATTAATCAAAAGATGTCATCAAACAATCATTCCAATTAAAGGATTTCTGCAATTTGGTATTGAAATTCATAGCAAGAGTTCGCACTGCAATTTTTTTCTTTTAACTTTTTCCTTTTTAATTCAACCCTTGCCACCTAATTTCCCTTATATCATCCAAATTTTGGACTCTTGTCAACCATATGAAAGGCATGAAAAAGAATTCACTTTAATGTAGAAAAATCCTATATAAAAAAAGGAAAAAAAAATTAATTGAATGGTTTTTTTTATTGCTTTGGATGTTGAGAGTGTTTTATGAAAGAGTAACTAATTACGGACTTTTTGCATTTTGGTCAATCATTTTCTCTTTATTTTACCCATTAATTTAATTTATACATTTATTACCCTATAACATCTTTTCATTTATTTTTGATAATTTTCGTTGAAAATAATGAAATGGCAAGTTTTAAAAGACAAATTTACGCATTCTTGTCTCCTATTTTAACAATTTAAATTTCCCTAAAATTTGATTTTGAACAAAAATTTCAACCTCTCTATATTTTTATTTTGTCCTTGTATAATCGTCTTCCATGAGTATTAAAGGTATTTTTTGTTGTTAAATACATGTCAAATAACCATATTGCTCTTCTTCTTAATTGTTTATAATTCAAATTTTTTTAATTTTTAATTAATTTTGTACTTTTAAGATTGGGAGACTTATTTCTAGAGTTAAATTTTTAATTCTTAAAATATGATATGATTAGAATTTTATAACTACAAAGAAAAAAAAAATTAAGAGCTCATCAAAATTGAAATTTAATTTGACAATTAAGCTCATTAATCTTAATTACAAATCGTTCGTTTTCAAAGGAATTGGATTGCACAATTTAAAAAATATATGACCTTTTAATTTATAGTCAATGTTCTAAATATTCAAAGATATAAGTCTTGAACTAAAACATAAAAATATTATACATTGTTTAAAAAGAAACATCAAATATCACGTCCACTTCTATTGGAAGGCTGCGATGGATCAGTACACTGTGATGGATTATATTCAACATTTGATGTTGTTCCAAAGTTGGAATATGGAAAAGGAGGTTGTTGCTGAGAGTACATACTAGACATACCAACACACTGTTCCACTGAAGATGGCCGCGCAAACGATGGAAATATCATATTAGAAGGAGTATGCGGTGTACCCATACCATGCATAGCCCAAGGTGATTGGCCCGACCCACTCCATTGTGTAAATGGGTTTTGAGAAGTGTTAAACCCATACTGTGGTGGACCAGTTGGACTAACAAATGAACCAGGAGCAGATGGGTTAGGAACCCATGATGAATATTGCTGTGTTGGTTGTGATTGTTGTGAAGTGCTTGCTCCATATGGATCTTGTGAATGGTATGATACTGGATGTGGCACAATGTCACAAGAAGGATCTGTTGGTCTTGTGACCTCATGTCTCCTCGATGTGGTACGTTGGCGGCGTCTACCAGTGGCAGCAACGGGTGCCTCTTCATCCACTTCAAAATTTGGATAAATAGCAGACGGAGCTGGATGAGGAGGTTGGGAACCCCGAACATAACGCCGTTCCTCCCCAAGCGCCCCGCATATGCTGTTTCTGATCCTGTTCACAGCATCCAAATCTCTAACCAAGGCAAGTTGCTCCATTCCATCAACCTGTACATAATATATATTATTACTATGTACAGGTCATAAAAAAATTAAACACATGAATTTTCAATTTTAATGACTTACAATGGCACCATGGGCAGCACCTCTAACAGAAATCGATCTCCTTGTTATTCGCCTATACCATTCCATGTATTCGGAATGATAATGGAGTGGTTCGGCACATGGTTGAGCTGCAAATATTAAATTTGCCCTATTATTCCATATTGCAACCCAGTAGGCCATTTTCTGCATAATGGAACCTTTAACCTGAATCAGTTCAATATCATGCAGCTCATTGGATTGCATGGGCGCAATAGGTATGTGTTGTTGCAAACCAAATTGTCGAAGAACTCTGTCTGGTTGATGCCATTCCACAATGTGCATGCAAATCAATGGCACAACAGCTCTCCATAAATGATTTCCTTGAAAGCAATATTCTGGTAATGCTGCCCGGATTTCATCTGTGTATGGCTCCCAAGTGAACTACAAGCAACACAAAATAACATATATATTTATATGATTTTACCATTCCAAAAAATTAATTTTTTTCGTACAATGTTTAACATGACTGCATTCCTAATTTGTATGACTTACAGAATCTTTGTCAGCCAAATCAAGTACATATCGTATATGTCTTAGCGTATGAGTTGGCACAGCAGTACAATCCTTAGGTGTGCTCCATCTGTAATTAATTAGGAGATATTATTTTACATGGTAAACATATAAGAAAATTGTAGAACTATATCATAACAACGAAATATAACTATGCACAAGTAATTTTGAATTCTAAATTACACAAGTTCGGCATCGTATACCCTAAGTTGTTGTATTTTATTAACTGTTCGGTAGGAACTATGTGAATTCTATTTTGTTTTCCTTTGAGAGCAAAATTGGTTTCTCTTGCTTATTTGTAATTTCAATGATTTGTCTCTCACTCTATATATATATATATGACTCATGTGAAAACAAAATTGATATATTAATACATATATATCATAAGTGTTATGTATACGTACCGCCGACCAAGTGGTAAACCAGGCGTGATAACTCCACTCCGTAGGTTCGGCGATATATCTTTCAATCTCTCATATGCCCAAACCTGCAACAAAATTAAAGCACCACCAATTTGTGCAGTGTTGTGTCTGGCGGCTTTACACAGCTCTCTATAAAGATATGCCAAACACCCGCTCCCCCAGCTATACTGACCAATTGTTGGAATATTCTCCAACAAAGGTAGGAACAAAAGGTTGACATAACCTGATGTTTTTGTGCTAAACAATATGCCGGATAGTAGTTGCAACAAGTATGCACGGATGTACCGTGCAATGCCTTCTTCGTTATCATTAGCCGGCATTGCAGGAAAAGTAGCATTTAACCAACTCAATTGCAGCATATTTTTCTTTAAGGCATTTCTAGGAGGACGAACGCCTAATAGTCGTTCACACTCATCTACCCATTTTAAAGGAAGTGGGCAAATCAATGGATTACCATCTATTGGCAATCCAGTTTGAATAGCAATATCCTGCAGTGTAATTGTTGCCTCACCTTCGGGAAGATGAAAAGTATGAGTTTCCGGTCTCCATCTCTCAACTAGAGCCGTAATGAGATGATGGTCCAACTGAAAATAACCCAACCGTGCAACTCCATAAAAACCAGTCTATCTCAAGACTTGTTCTAGTCGCTCATCAATTTCTTCCTCACGTAGTATCGTACCGTCCCTCCTGCAAGTAAGGGTTGTCTCCTCATCCTAATATTTTTACGAAAAATTATATTAATTAATAACATAGTAACAAATATAACAAAATAATATACACTTAAATGAACTTAATATATTTCTTAATATATTAAAGAGGACAATGCTTTTTTAAGTAAAAATTTTGGATAAATTTATAAAATAATGCAACTTATTATCATAAGTAACATTAATTTAATTCATCTCACAATATTTAATTAATAGTTAAATTATGTAAATAGAAAGTGATATATTTGCACCTCATTGAACCATACTGCCTCCGATCTATGTGATCTCTGTGAATGTAAAACGCTAGGGTCAATCGGCCCAGGCTCAATGTATGCTCGCTGTGGTCGTGGATTACCTGACATACCTAACAACACAAACATTTGATGTCAATATAATAAAATGATGCACATTAAGATTTCAACATACTAATAAGGTTTACCAATTGAGTGTATTACTATTAATTAAAGCAATATAGTCACAAAACACACATTATCATAGTAGTTTGCATTCCCAAATAACATATTAGAATCCATTACAAATGAGTCATTATAATTACAACATATTTAACTACGCCCACATGTGCTAGTGTTATGACCGGGTAAGCCACATTTACTACAAAAACTCAAGGTGTTAGCACCAGCAACTTTCCAATCCATCTCATTCTGAATCCGTGTTGTTTTTGGTCGACCCTTTTTTCTCATCAAATTCCGATTTGGTACAAGTGATGGTCCATCGATTGTTGGCCAGTAGTCACGTTCTCCAAGTGGGGTAAATGCTGTCGACCAACATTTCAAGTTGTTTTCTAATTTATAAATTGGATGAATAAATTGTCTATGGTCAATGCCATATGCCAAACACCCAGCAATGGCATGGGAGCATGGTATTCGCAGTTGTTGAAACTTTCGACAACTACAAGTCATTTCTTTCAGATTGACCACTTGCTTGTGTCCTCCCTTCCTTCCTGAATTCCAACGGGCAGTTTTAATCTCAAAAACACCATTCCTTGTATCAAACCGTTGTACTACATGTCCAGATGCCTTTTCAAACCTTGTCCTCAATAGGTCTATTGCAAATGTAGTATATGAGAATCCCTTTTGCATTTCAGCTGCAATTTCACGTCTGTGTTTTTCGAAACGATCGACCAATTTTAAAAAAAGGCTTTCCATCATTGTTGTTATTGGCAATCCCCGAATATCTTTTAGCAGCCATCCGTTTACTGATTCAGCAATGTTAGTTGTCATACTACCCCATCGACAACCACCATCAAAAGCGAGAGCCCATTTCTCCTTTGGCACCCGATTCAACCATTGAAAGCTATCAGGTTCTTTCTCCTCAAGCAACCTCATCATCCGATTAAACTTCCGAGGTTGATGTTGATATGCTAAAAAAAAACATATTTGAAAGCATAATGAGTTAAACAATTGTATACTTGATCCTTATGGTTTAGGTTTACGGTAATTGAAAAAGCAATACTCTTAAATACCTGCATTGATGATAAAGTTTTTAACTTCTTCATTTTTGAATTGCTTATTGTAGTTGCTTGCAAGATGGCGAATGCAGAATCGATGAGGTGCCGTCTTCCATTTTTCAGACTCCATGGCTCTTAAGATTCCAACATGCCTATCAGATACGACACAAACATCGGGCATGTCTGGGCAAACAAAATCTCGCACACAACGTAAGAAGAATTCCCAATTTGCAATATTTTCAACTTCAGCTATGCCAAATGCTATCGGAAATATGTTTCGGTTGCCATCAAGCACTGATGCTACTAGTATTACACCTTTATACTTTCCAGTTAAAAAAGTGGCATCAACGTACAACACTGGCATACAATGTTTGAAACCATCAATGCATGGTTTCAGAATCAATATAAGACGCTCAAAACGTTTAACTCCTGGCACAAAACGACCATCGACAAAGTGATTAGACTCACTAATATGGTAGATTGAGACGGGGTTCATTTCGGTTACAGCATAAAGCCAAGGGCGAAGATGGTTATATGACTCATCAAAACCTCCATATATCTTCTCAATGGCTTTATTTTTTGCCAACCATGCCTTCTTGTAAGAGATTTTTATCTTATACCTTTGATCAAAGTTTGCAACAATGACCTTGACCTTTAGTGAGGGATCCTCCCTAATCATAGCCTCCACTATGGGATACATATAGGCCGTGTCAAGATTTCGGTTGTCTTGAGACTTTTTTAGCCCATGACATGTATGTTCACCGACATACTTTGTGATCTCCCACAGATGAGACTTCTTCTTCAGCGTCGCACGTAACCTCCATGGACATCCCTCATCATAATAATGACATACCAATGTGATAGTATTCATCCTTGTCTCCCTACTCCGAAACTCTTTCTGTATTCTCATTGAGTATTCCTTAGCTGCATTTTTAACTGCTTCTCTTGAATAAAATAACATCCCCTTTGAGAGTTCCATTGACGAATCCCATCTTATAGCATTCCTGGTTTGATCAATATCATGGACTGTCATAGCTGATGCATCAAATTGGGTAAGCTGGGGAATATTTGGGAAAAATGTAGGGGTATAATTATTGTATAATACAGTGTCATCAACATTTGAAGAAGAAGCCCTATAATTCCCTTGAAGCTCATCCTCATTGTGCAACCCATCAAGATCATTATCAGCATCAGCATAATCCTCAGATTCACTATCATCACCATCAACATCAACATCATCCTCTTCATCATCATCAGATTCGCTATCACCATCACCACCACCACCACCACCACCACCACCACCACCGTTAAAACCAATAGGTTCATAATCATCGCTATCATCATCATCATCATCATCATCATCATCATCATCATCACAACCATAACCACCAAGTCCACCACTACCACCAACATCATAATCAACAGCTTGAGAAGTAGAAGGTCCAGCTATATCCCTCTTGTGTGTAGAAGGTGTATTATGATTGCATTCGACGTATAATTCAATACAGAACAAGGTATGACCTAAACTGTTGACTATCCCCAACATCATATTCAAATCATCATCGTCACACAGATCAAAACACTTATACACTAACTGTACTCCATTCATTGCAATTAGGTTTCGAAATTGCACCCTAATCAAATCTTCGGTCGCTGGTATATTCATAACAGTCCTAATCTTATCAAACAATGAACTAAGATTGAATAAACCATTCATTGATATTACTTTGCAACATCCATTCTCATAATCAACTCCAAATTGATTCCTTATGATTTGACCACCCCAATGAATATATATTGGCAATGAAGTCGACATTATTCTGTCATATAATTAAAAAGCATTCATTAGGGCATCTCCAACCCACCACCAATATCCAATTTCTTTTTTTGATGTTTAGTGTTATTTTAGTTTCTTTTCCATTTTTATTTCAGTGTTAATTTTTTTTTTTTCAAAATGTGTAATTTTTTACAGTATTTCGCTTATGTGTTTTTATTATGGTTTTCAGACCCGGACTGGTCATCGAACCGGTCAAGGGATGGATTCATGGAATTCAGATTAAACTGTAATAAACCTAAATCGAACCGGATTTTGTAAATATATTAATAAATATTTTTTATATTTATAATCATGGTTTTCAGACCCGGACCGGTCATCGAACCGGTGAAGGGATGGATTCATGGATTTTGGATTAAACCAGAATAAACCGGAATCGAACCGGATTTTATAAATATACTAAAATATTAAAATATTTTTATTTTTATATTTATAATTTATGAAAATTTGAATATTTTTATTATAATTCTTTAAGTTTAAGCATTTCAAACACAATATACTAATTAAAAAACCTCAATTTATGAAATATAGTTTTTATAATTACAATTAAATGTCAATTTAATTTAAAATACAAACTATATTTTATTTTAATTAAAAACACCCCAAAATAATAACTTCAATTTTAGATTTAAATAAATTTTTTTAAAAAAATTTCTGGTTGAACCGGAAAACCGTTGCGGTTTACGGTTTTTCGGTTCAACCGGCCAGTCCGACCAGCCATTGACCTGTTATTGACCAAAGTGAAAACCGGATAGAAACCGACAGGCCGGTTCGGTCCGGTTTTCACAACTATGTTTATAATATACGAAACTTTGAACATTTTTATTATAATTCTTATAATTAAGCATTTCAAACACAATATAGTAAATTAAAATGCTCAATTTATGAAATATAGGTTTTGTACTTACAATTAAAAATACAAACTATATTTTATTTTAAATAAATACACCTCAAAATAATAACTTAAATTTTATATTTAAAAAAAGATTTAAAAAATAGTCTGGTCGAACCGGATCCAAACCGATCGGCCTGCCCTCTGGTTCCAGTCGAACCCGGTCCGACCCGCCTATCTTGTTCGGTTTTCACAAATATGGTTTTCATTAATTTGTGTGTTTGATAATTTATATGTATTTGTCATCTTCATTTATTTTAATAATTTTGCTTAAATTCTTAAAATTTTTTAAATTAATATTGATAAAATATCAAAACTAAATTAAAATGCTGCAAATTCAAAAAAATATTAATACATATACAACTTGGAACTATCATAAAATTTGATATATCCTATTTTTTAATCATTAAGTGTTATTTTTTGCATTAATATTATTAACACTAAAATGTTTTGAATTACCCTTTATTAAAAACAATGAATAATATAATTGTATGTAAAAAGTAATATAATAGTAATAAAAATGTTTGTCGAAAGGAATAAATTAAAAATATTTTAATTTGGAGTGCAAATTTAGACTGCATAGTTGGAGATGGTCTTATATACTAACTTCACAAAAATCAATCTCATAAAAATTTCTAAACAAATATTATATACATATTCTATTTTTGCATACATCATATATATATTGGTAATGAAGTTGACATTATTCTGTCATATAATTAAAAATCATTCAATATATATATGTAAAAAATTATCTTAAATAAAATTATGATATTTTTTAATTAATTCTAACATAAATGCAAATTTATATATATATATATATATATATATTTATTTATATATATATATTTATATAAATCAAATAGACATTTCTAATACAAACTATATAGTTTATATCATATATTTAATATTTTCGAAACATATAAACATTAAAAAATTATTATGTAATTTAAATTATTTTTTTATATTTAATTAACATTAAATTTTTTTCTAAGAATTTCATGAAAAATATGTTAATAATATTATATAGTATGTAAAAAGAAATATATTAATAATAAAAATGTTAGGTGGAAAGGAATTATTTTCAAATATTTTTATTATAATTGGAAATTTGGAGTGGAGAGTTGGAGATGGTCTTATATACTACACAAAAATCAATCTAATACAAATTTATAAACAAATATTATATACATATTCAATTTTTCCATGCATCAATCACATATATATTACACAAATTTAAAGAAATTCACAACATAATTTCAAAAAAATACAGAAATTACAAAATTTCATAAATTTTTTTTATTTACCTTTATTACGTTTAATAAACGCGGACGATAGCTGCTATTTGATGATTGTAGTGCTAGGATTTTCGTTTCTAATTTGTTGATGCTATTCCTATATATAAAATACAAAAAATTTATACATTTAATTAAACACATATTATACATCTAATATAAATTTATAAACGAACATTTTATACATATTCCATTTTTTTACACATTACATATATATTACTACAAAAATTTATAGAAATTCAGAACATAATTTCTACAAAATCTACAAAATATAAAATTTGTAAAAAATTTTAGTATTTACCTTTCTTGGGTTGAATACTTCACAATATTTGTTATTTGGTGGTTATATTATTGTTAGTATTTTCGTTCCTAATTTGATAATGCTAATCCTACAAAAAAAAAAAAATTGTAACAAAAATTAAGAACTTAATTAAATATATATAAATACAAAATAAAATTATAATTACTAAAAACTTACTAAAAATTAATTAAATTGATAATTAAAAGAGGTAGGAAACTTACTTGAAAGAGATATAATGTTGAACAAATTTAACTTCTAAAATATTAAAGATGGAAGGAAATCAATTTTTTTTGCAGATGAAGGTTGGAGAAGGAGAGGAAGAACAAATCTGGTTTTTTTTTTACTAAACGTATGAATGAGCTGATGAAGAAAGGAGATGAAGGTAAGATGAAGGTATAAAAATCGATAGGACGGCTGGGATTATTTTTCATTTTGATCGGATGGCTGGGATACGTCGGTTGGATGGGGGGAGACAGGGATTCTGCATGAAGTCCGCCTGTTGGGTATGCGGACACAGAGGTCCGCATTTCAAAGACGCGGACTTAAATGAGTCCGCGTCTTTGGAATGCGGACCTCTGTGTCCGCATTCTCTATGGGCGGACTCTGCCTTGTCCCATCACCTGGGACAAGGCAGCTTTTAGGTCCACTTTTAGTGAAAGCGGACCTTACCGTCCGCCTGTCCTATGGGCGGACATTTTCAGTCCGCTACTTTGATAGGCGGACTTCTTTGGGTCCATTACTTTGACTGGCGGACCTGTGGGGGAAGAAAAAAAAGGACTGTCCGCCAATGTGATATGCGGACTTTAACAAAAACACCATAAAATTGGAATTAGTTTGATTTCTACCCTATATTGGGTAATAGTTGTGAATAGTGCCATAATATTTTCTTTAATCCGACTAGTGATGAGGTATTGACTGGTGATAAACTATAAAATGATCCCCCTTTATAAAATTTTTTTCAAACGGACCCTAAAAATCATGTCCCCGCCGCATCCCTCCATAAAATTAAAAAGAGAGGGAGACAGCGTTTTTGGAGTGTCGAACACGTGCACCAAAGTGTCCCTTGTCCCCGGAGTGTCCGACACACATACAGCCACTTGCTAGAAGTGTCGATGCTTCATAGAATAGTTCTAAGTAGTGTGATTTTAGAATCATAAATTAAAGTTATATTCATTGTTGAGGATAATAGGAAACTTTATCGTATATAAGCAAATTCTAAATAGGAGGGAAGAACCACAGTAGCTAGAATTTGTATTCTAAAAAAAATGCAGTATAAAGGAAGGATTCACCTTATTTAGTATGTTGTGGTTTTGATTTTTGAAAAAATGAAATTTTGTGTTCTTGAATTGAAAATTACGGCCCAACATGATATAAAGCCCATCTATATAATCCTCATGACAAACAGTATTTGATGGGGCAGCTGTAGAGAACTCAATTGACACAAAAAAAAAAAAAAATAATAATAATAATAATAAATAATAATAATAATAATAATAATAAAACAAAAATAAAACAAAACTTAATATTGTATTTATATTTGTCCCAATTTATGCTTTAATTTTCTTTTTAATATTTCCATTGACTGATGATTATAATGTTCTGTATTTCAAAAGCGTCAATCAAGAATCAAATTTTATGAAAAATTACAATAACAAGAAATCAAATGACCAGAAATTGAAATAAATTAGCAAATTGATAAATTGTCTCAAGCACAGAAGCTAAATATACAAAAATAAAAATAAACAAACCACTATAATAAATTATGTAATACACATGTGTGTGTGAGCTATATTTTGACTTTTTCCAAAAAAATAAAATCCAACTAAAATGAGTAAACTCAAAGTGCCAAATTAAATTTGTCTTGTCTTTAAAACATATATACTCATTTATATTTCGAAAATTTAAATAATTAAAAATAATTAAATAATCATGTAGATGATTGGTTATTCATATAATACAATATTATCACCAACTAAAAAATTGGAGAGAAAGTACTTTCACACAAATCAAGGTTAATTCTTTTACTTTTATTTTTTTATACACAAAAAAATGGTAAATAAAAAACTAAGTACAATTATATTAGGTTTGCTTGAAAAATGGGAAAAGCTTAGGCAAAACGGTAGCATTTGTACGAAGACCTCAATTTAGACAAGAGTTGAGTGCAAAATTTTTTGAGAGAGATTTGGTGGAGAAGAAAGAGTGAGTTGAGATTGAGGGAGAATGTAAATACCAAATAAGTGATTTTGAACTTTCAAATTGGTCAAGTTGATCCAAGAGAGGAGCTCAAAGATCTTAATGTTCAATAGGTGATTGTGGAAGGAGACTCACAGATTCTCATCCGCTAGCTTCAAGATAGACGACGAAGGCATACTACTTTTTCTGACATTATTGTAGAAGATTGTCTCAATTGTTTCTCTTTTTTCCATTATATTAGATTTAATTTCTCTAGGAGAAACTTAAATAAGGAAGCTTATGTGTCAGCCTAAAAAGGTTTAGAGACTCGAATGTATTCTTCTATAACCCTCCTAGAGGTACACTTGATGTTAATTCCTTTAATCTAATACAATGAGGTATGTCCTCAAAGTCGAACAAAATTATCCATATCTTTAGTTGGGAACTATTTGTGTTTCTGTTCTACTTATATATTTTACTTTATGAATATATGTATCCATATATATTTGTGTTTTTGTTCTACATTGTATTGCATCTGAATAAATACATCTCTAATGAAGCTAAGTGGAATATTTAGACAAGAAACACAAGGATTCATCTTTAAGTCTCTTTTAGTTAACTCATGGACAACTTTGTTTCCTTCTCTACTAACAAAAGAGAAACGGACAACATATAAGCTAGAAGCAATATTAATGCAATCCCCTAGGATAAGATCAATAAGAGAGCGGTGTAAATTACAATCAAGAATGTCCCAATTTTGCAGCCTCGAGATAATTATTTGATTATCCCCTTCCACGATAATCTGTGGATAAGAAAGAGACTTCAAATAAGAAAGAGCCTCTCTACAACTTAGGGCTTCCACAATAGCAGGATCCCTAGTACTTGTTAAGTTCCAGAAGTGGCAACTAATGAAAGAACCGCAGTTGTCACGAAGAACCGTAAGAACCGTAATTGTTGTTACGTTACGATCTTTATATGCTTGAGTATCAAATTTTTAATTGCAGGTAATTAGACGAGAAAGCTACTTATTAGAATTTGATTCTACAATGGGGGCAAAATTTCTACAGTGAAGTTCAAGTAAATACTATAACTTAGTAGTTAGCAATTTAATTATATGTTTATTAATTAGAGGTGTCAAAATGGATTGTTTGATGATTTACTCTGTTGACACTAATAAGGTCAATATTAACATACTCATTTATTGGACATACGGATTATATATGTCAACCTATTTTCACCAATAACTCGTACAACCTCAACTCCAATTTCCTAAATTTGCATGTTATACGATATCCTGTTATTGGGTCACGATCTATTTTGACACATCTATCTATAAGTTACATTTATGTTTAATTATTGAATTAAATTAAACAAGTCATAAACAGATGGGCAAGTTAACACTAATATAATCCATTTTCAATATTAACCCACAAAATCTCAATCTTAATTTGCTAAATTTGTGTGTTACATGAATCGTATTAACGTGTCACAATCAATTTTTTTAACGTTGCATTTGAATTTCTCAAGCCTATGTAAAGGATTAAAAGTTAATATGTATTAAATTGAAATAATCATTTTGTATATTTCTTTTTCTTATCAAAATCACTTTGTATATTTCAATTCTTCTTTTATATATATTTGAGTTTTAAATATGTAAAGTAGTTTTTTCTGAAATAGCCTATTCTATATTACTTAAGATTGGATTTTAACAATTTTTTTTCTCTCAATAAATTTGAGTCACTATATGAATTCAATTTGATTCAAATTTCATACTAATTACCAATTTTATTTAATCCCATAATCATGTAAGGACACTTTTCTTCACAAATAATTGAATTCAATTTGATTTTCACTAGAAACATTTGTCACTTGTAAATTATAACTCTCAATTATCTTTCTTATATAAAAGTGTGAAATCCTTCTATACATAGTGATGAGGCCAATACAATATCTTGACATTTTTACTTCGATTCTTTTCTTGGGCAAGAGCTAATTCCACACATCATATTTTATTTAGCTTAAGCGATAAACTCTTTACAATAACCTTTTCAAGCATTTGCAAAACCGCACTTCACCTTTGCCTAGCTTAGATAATAACTCTTACAATGATAGTAATTTTTCTCAAGTTCAAGTGTCAAACTTATCCCGTACTTTTTCACAAGCTTAAGTATCAAATTTGCACCGATATTTTTTTTACAAGATCAAGTATCAAACTTATATCTCAATACTTTCTCACAAGCTTGAGTATCAAAACTTGTATAATGTTATTTTTGAAGCTTAAACAACAAAACTTTCATTCACCATACTCTTGTGGGATTACAATAATCCTTAAAAAAAAGATTTGGAATACAAAAGATGAAGACTTTCTCTCTACTCTAAGATAATAGCTCAAGATTTGATGTTCGTAATGTAGTCTCTCAAGCAATCGAAACCAAAGAAAATATTTAGGGGGTATACTACACTTAAAATTGTGTTAATATAAAATATGTTAAAAAAAAAAAAAAAGAACTTAAGTCTAGAGAAATTATACAATGGATCCAGTCCATGTGCACCTTCCCAATGAAAAACTGACACATAAGAGTTTTTCATTTTCCCAATGCTCATATTGTTTACGTGTCAGTTTTTTATTGGATCGGTGCACATGAACCCGGTCCACTATAAAATTTCTCCTTAAGTCTATAATACCCGTGATGCAATTACACTAACTGAATCAAATACTTAAATATTTAACAAAATAATTTCTTTTAATTATTTATTATACCTTTTTTTTATAAATAATGATCCTTGTATTAAGAAGCTAAAGAAGCTGAATCGAAGACAACACAAGGATGAATACACAAAGGAAAATCTTCAATCAAAATGATTGGAGAACGGAAAGGAAAAGAGAACCCCATTTAGATAACTCATGAGCCACCCTATTTGCACTACTCTGCTTATGTGTGAAGAGAGCACGGCTGAAGTTATGTAATGTGAGAGCGATACAATATCTTCAACCACTGAGGCTAGATACCCGAAATATAGCGCCTCCCCCTTGCACAAATTCATACCCACATTACAATACGACGCAACAATCAGCTGCCTAAAGCCACCTTCTAGAGCTGTCCTCATGCCCACAACAATACTCGCCAACTCTGCATGAACTACTGACAAACAATTTCCAGTCGGAGCACAACCAGAAAGAAAAAGTTCTCCTTTTGAGCCACGAGTGACAAAACCAGCAGTGCAACTGCAGCAATTTTTCCCTACTGTTGCATCTACATTAAGTTTAAAGCAATCCGATGCCGGCGGTTGCCAATGATCAACGGAGCTACTCAAAATAGAAGGACCTGTCACCTCACTCAACTGCAAATTTCCCCTTTGCATCGATGCTGCAACATCAAGTAATTTGTCAATCTCCAGCTTTTTTCCACCATGCATCACTCGGTTATGCTCGAACCATATGACCTAGATAATCGAACAAAATCGACACCATTTCCTCCAGGCAAAGCTGAAAAACAATCTTGAAACCAATGCTCATAGCAATCACCATTAAGCTTATAGACCTTCCTACAACACCCTGCTGTCTTCCATAAAGATTTTGCAAGATAGCAAAATTTAAAAATATGAATCAAAGAATCCTCACCTCTATTGCAAAGAACACAATGGGTCTGCACATTTATTTTCTTCAATTTTAGGGACACATTACATGGGAGAATATTCATGGCTGCATTCCAAACACAGTGAATTACTTTCGGCTGAATGCTTATTCACCAAAGATCAAGCCAAAAGGAAGGAACCCCTAGCAAAGAAGAAGGACTAACCAGATGCGAACAATTTTCATTGAAAGCACAAAATAACCAGACCTTACTGTATCGCTTCCATTCTCTGTCAATCTCCAGAACAACACATCTGCCACCCGAAGCCTAGACAAAGGCAGCTTAAGAATAGCTTCTGCATCATCCGGAAAAAAGACATGAGCAATTAACTCTCTTCTCCAACACCGCTCTTGCTGATCAATTAAACAACTGACAAAATCAGATGGAGGAGGATGTTTCAAAGCAAGCGGTCGAACACAAGGCACACACAGCAACCAATTACTCTTTATAATATCAACGCCTTCCCCTGACCCAACACACCAACAACAGCCCTTTTCCAGAACAAAACGAGCCCCAAGCAAGCTACGCCACACATAACTAGCGTTCCCTCCTATGGTAGCTGTAAAAACATCGCTTTGTGGATAATATTTTGCTTGATAAAATAATAATAAAGTAATATTTCTTTTAACTAATATCGGAATACTTTATTTACAAAGAAAATAATAGGGAGGAGAGTAAGACAGTGAAGTCAGAATTCCATAACGATTATACAACGAATAAGACAGTGAAATCAGAATTCCATAACGATTATACAACGAATGTATAAATTACCATAAACAGAATAAATAAACGGACTTACAGTTTATATGCAACGGAAACACGTTTATGGAATGGATCTGATCTACACGAGAAACCGGATCGTTCTGGTTGCCTTTCCTACTAGTGTATGAATACACTGAGTATGGGCTATCTCCGTGTATTCTTCCGACGAACGAAGAAGTATATCGCGTTTTCTTCCTGGAGACGTTTTCCCTGGAACCAGAAGGGAATCTCTACGATTCCATCATCATTAAGAAATAGAGAAACTTCTTCTCTATTTACAGTGGAAATCCCAATTTCCATCTCTATATAGGGTCGGACCAAATTACACATTTAGTCCCTGTAATTTACACACAATTACAGTTTAGTCCCTGCCATTCCAAAATGTCATGGGCGGACCAAAAACCAACATCTCCCACTCATACGTAACAAGACATACTTTCATGGCGATTGAATACACATACTTCTTTCAATTCTTATTCGGCGAATTCACACGACCAGTCAACGTAACGATTAAACATTTGAAGCTCTCCTTCATCGTTCCACCTTTAGCTTAACGCGACTTCCCCCTAGTCCATTTTCCATTATCACTAGTTTTCGACTCACTTTTGATCTCACGAAAACATTCATATACACTACATACCTTTTCCACGAAAAAGTATTGAGCTCGAGTGTTATATGATTACTAAGTGACATGTTACTGAAAATGTACTTTCTCTCTATAAATAATCTTCCGCCATATGTCCAATGTTTATCTGACTGGTCCTTATATGCCCGTTCATAGCTAACGAAGCCTGGTTTAGGGTTCCAATCAAGTTAATCATCAGATATACCCTTCTTGTTATTTACAAGAGTCCTTAAGGGTGAACTTGAAACTCATAGTTTTATTTAGGTCTCACATTAGGAAAGTTGAGATCAATTTTCTTCTTTCCATCCCTTGGTCGGATTTTACACATATTACACAAATATGCCATAGTGTTGATCCACGCAGGACGTATGTTTCATGAACACTATGCGAAAGCATTCAGTCTCCGAATGCAACTTATGCATCAGTACCTCTAGTCCACATTTAAGCCTTTCACATGACAGCTTTTGGTATAAACGAAATAATGATATTTCACATATCACATATGGAGTTTTTCACACTCCCACTTTTACCTATGAACACATAACTCATAGTAAAAGATTCATCCATGTGAGTAGATGACATTTCGCCAACATACTGAACTATACTCAATAGCTCTATGTGTATCGCTTTAAATAAATAGTGAATGAATTTGAACACAACAAATAACTCACATTCTATTCTAATAGAATTTACCAAAGTTATTACAACAGTTCAAAAACAACAACATTTTCCTATAACCTACGACGACCAAATTCCAAAATGTGTTTACTAAAAACATTTGGAGCTATTGGCTTCGTTAACGAATCTTCAATCGTATCTCCAGTTGGAATATGCACTCTCTGTGCTACTTTGTCTTTAACAAAATGATATTTTATATCGATATGCTTGCTTTTTCCATGATAACAAATATTCTTGGAATAAGCTATTGATGCAGTGCTGTCGGAATAGATAGTCATATATTTCCTTTTAGGCAATAGATCCAAAAGATCTATGAAGCGTTTTAACCAAACCGCTTCTTGTACTGTAGCTGTTGCAGCTACATATACCGATTCCATAGTCGATAAGGCCGTGCAAGTTTGTTTCTTGCTACACCAAGAAATTGCACCATTTCCTAGAATGAAAATATACCCAGACGTGGACTTCCTCCCGTCTTTATCAGTTCCGTGATCAGCATCTGTGTATCCCTTTAACTGCAGATCCTATCCTTGGTAATAAAGGGAATAATTTGAAGTCCCCTTCAAATATCTTAATATCCTTTTCACTGCTGCCCAACTCATCAAACCTGGATTAGTCTGATAACGGCTTACGAGACCCACCGCAAAACCTATATTAGGTCGTGTACAAATCATAGCATACATCAAGCTACCAATTGCACACCTATAAGGAATTCTCTCCATTCTTTTAGTCTCTTCTGGAGTCGTGGGACATATACTAGAATTCAGTTCCATACCTTTTGCAATAGGGGTTTGGATCGGGATCATAGTGAGCCATACTAAACCATTCTAAGATCTTATTGATATATGTCTCTTGTGAAAGAGCCAATAATCTCTTAGATCGATCTCTTGAGATCTTAACCTCAAGAATGTAATTAGCTTCTCCTAGATCCTTCATCTCAAAGTTAGAAGACAACTAAGTCTTTACTTTCTTGAGTAAGGAAATGTCATTTCCTGCTAACAAAATATCGTCAAGGTATAATGTTAGAATGACAAAGTTCCCTCCATTTTCACACTTAATATAGACACACGAGTCTGCATTAATCACCTTAAATTGCATTGATATAATCGTTTCATGGAAACGAAAATACCATTGTCTTGAAGACTGCTTAAGGCCATAAATTGATCTTTTCAACTTACAAACCTTATGTTCTTGTCCTTGGACGATGAAATCTTTAAGTTGAACCATATAGATTTCTTCGTTCAGTTCACCATTTAAGAACGTGGTCTTTAATCCATTTGATGTAATTCAAGGTCCATACATGCTACAAAAGCAAGTACTATTCTTATAGACGCGAAACGGACAACAGGTGAAAAAGTCTCCTGATAGTCAATTCCTTCCTGTTGTGTAAACCCCTTCGCAACCAGCTGACTCTTAGTCTGGATAGGTTTTCCATCGGCTGATCGCTTAATAGTATGTACCCATTTATTCCCAATGGCTTTGCGCCCTTTGGGTAGATCAACTAGTTACCAAACTTTGTTGATTCTCATTGACTCCATCTCACATTCCATCGCTTTTATCCATTCTTCCTTTGTTAGAGATTCCAATATCTCTCTCATGTTAGTTGGAATGTCTTCCATTTGAGCTACGACCGAGAGAACTTCGCTATCAACTAAATGACGACGTCGCGGAATATTTCCCCTCTTCGATCGCCTTAAAGGTTCTGCTTCTTGATAAACAAATCTCATATATTCATCAAAGTGTTGGGCAGAACTCCCACTGGGATCTATATACATATTCACACTTAAATTTGGAATAAGACTCCCACTCAAATCAAGACCACTCAAGTCAGGGTCAGGATTACTCAAATCTGCTTGTGAAGGTTGAAAAACATCATTCTCTTCCCTTATGTCTTCAACTTCATTCCTCCCACTCGGATTGAGTGATCCTGAAGTTTTAGACTCCTGAGTTTCAAAGAAAGTGAATTCCTTATCCACCTCTCCCAGCTTAGGAAATACATTCTCTAAGAATGTGACATCTTGCGACTCAAATTCTGTTATTTGACCATTCTTATTCTCTCCCACTAGAACATATCCTTTGGAGAGATCAGGATATCTTATAAAGATACCTTTACCTCTTGGGCCCAGCTTGCCATGCTTGCTAGATGGATCATGAACATAGGTAGCACATCCTTATGGTCGCAAATGGTTCAAATTGGGCTTGCGGCTCGTCTACAATTCATAAGGCGTGGTTTCAATGGACTTAGAAGGTAAACATATGTGGCAGTCAATAGTGCATCTCCCCAAAAAGGAGATAGGCAAATTGGCTTCAACCATCATAGACCTCACCATCTCTAAGAGGGTTCGGTTTCTTCTTTCCGTTACTCCATTTTGTTGTGGAGTCCTAGGTATGGTTAACTGATGTCTAATACCTTTTTCATCACATAAAACTTTAAATTCCTCAGAGAGGTGCTCTCTTCCCCGATTGGTTCTTAAAGCTTTGATTCTCTAATTGATTTTCAACTAGAGCCATAAATCGTTTGAAACATGCTAATGCTTCAGATTTATGTGCAATCAAATAGACATGACCATACCTTGTATAGTCGTCTATGAATGTAATGAAATAGTACGCACCATGCCTTGCCCGAACATTCATTGGGCCACATATATCAAAATGGATTAGTTGTAATGGTTGGTCAGCTAGCGTAGCTTTACCAAATGGTTTTCTTGTCATCTTTCCTTTTAAGCAGCTTTCACAAGTTGGGAGATCTACTTTCAATAAATCAGCCAACAAACCTGCTTTAGCCAATCGTACTAAACGATGTTGACCAATGTGACTAAGTCTCACATGTCACATTTTTTGAAATGTTAACATTATCCACAGATGAGTTAACAGTAAAGGAAAAACTATTACGACACACATAATTTGGATCCAAATCCAAAACAATAAAACCATCCAACAAATGTCCACTACCAAAGTAGATATTGTTCATAAAGAGACTAAAATTGTTCAATTCAAAAGATAACATGAATCCCAAATTCATAAGGGCAAAAACAGATATCAAGTTCCTTCGTATTCCATGAGCATAGAGGACAGCTTAAAAAAAATAGTGGTCGACCACCATTCAAGACCAGTTGATAACAGCCAATCCTTAAGACTTCCTCTTTAGAGTTGTTTCCCACGTATATCCACCTTGTTCCCGTGGAACACTGCGAAACTCAACAAAAGAATCTCTATCCTTTGTTACGTGGTTTGTTGCTCCTGAGTCTACGATCCAAAAAGGACGAGATTCAGTTAGGAAAACAGAACTTGAAACAAATGTATAACACTTATACACTTCGGTAGCATTTACCTTAGGAGCTGTGTAATCTTTTGCAAAAAGCCCCTTCTATCTGCGATTGTAACATTTCACCCTAGAAATGTTAAAATCTTTCTTTCCCTTCTTTTGAACTGGAACACTGCCCACCATTGCCTTTGCCTTCTTCTTGAAGAACCTCTTGTTCCTTTCCTTGGACTTCAGACCAGGACTTGAACTAGCCATGTGAACCTCAGATTTCACACTAAGAGAGGCCAGACGGTCCTCTTCCAGTTCAAGATGATGAACAATATCATCAAAGGCCTTAATGTCGTTGACATGAGTGAGTTGCAAGCTTCATATGCTCCCACTCGTTCGGCAGAGAACGTATCACAGCTTGAACTTTCTGCTCCTCGAGAGCAAAAATCGCACTAAGCATGTGTTGTATACGTGAAACTTTTTCACGATATCATTATTCATCACACTAAGCATGGTGATGCGGGCAGATGAGTTCTTCCTCTTCCAGGCTTGATAAGCCTCAAGGTCCCTCCTTGCTTGAACGGTGGTACCCTCTTCAGGAGGAACCATTGTTCTTTCCAGAGTGTCAAGAGCCTTTTGCTCTTTAATTACGTATTGGACTTTCATAGCCCAAACTTCATAATTGTCACCGTTCAAACGCAGGTCCTTATTTAGTGAAGCAACTATTGCTTTTAAAGCAGCAATTGAAAAACTGCTAAAGACAAAGTAGCACTAATAAGTAAGCGATACACCATATTTATTATAAGATCATTTAAAACTAAAAATAGAGATTGGTTCACGTAAAATCGAATATCCATGCGCAATGTATCGAGTCACCATTTACATAGGCTAATACAAACACCATATTAGGTTTAAATTTCCAATAATAAAAATATATATAGTTTTGTTTTAGATTATATTTTAATTTATTTAACATTTATACTTCTCTTAAGTATAAAACTAATGAGTAATATAACACTTAGTTATAATCTCAAAATAAATAAATTAAAAAATAAATTAATTAAAAAATAACTAAAACAAATAACCAAAATAGCAATGTTTAACAAATAAACATTTTATAATACCAAAAAAAAAATATCCAACATTTAGTCAAAATTACCACCACAATAAAAACTTTAGCACAAAGCCCTTCAATACAAAATTGAAAAACGAAATCAGTAAGAGAAAAGGTGAAAAATGAAGAGCTCAATCTTCATTTCCATCGAGTCGAACTATCTCAATTTCTGGGATTATCTTTACGAACTTATAGTAGAGATCCAAAGGCATGTTCTCAACACCCTCAATAACAGCATCCAGACATGGGCGACGGACCAACTTGTTACTTCTAAGTAACATGGTTCTAGGATTATAAGATAACTTAGCTCCCGTTTCAGCCAAGTTCAACACAAATACTTTGCATTGGGATCCATAATCCTGTTCAGGAACTAATCCTTCAATGGAGTCCACTAGTTCGTCAAAATCAGAATTTTCTCCAAACTAGAATTTCTTAAAGTGCTTTTCACGAAAAACCTTTTTCGCAAATTTTAACATTTTTAATTGATCAGCTCCAGAGGAAAAACCTCCTTTCCAAACAAGCTGTTGAATTTCCCGGTTTAACACATTAAACCGCTCCATAACTCTAACAATATTCCCTTCCTCCAAAGGGGAATACCATTTAGAGAAAAGCTCATCTTCAAGTTTTTGTATAGTCCTCGCCTCCTCTTGAGACTGGATTATTTTCGCCGTTTTTACGAACGTTGTTATTTCTATAACATATATAAAAATAACAAACACTTGTTAATGATGAACCAAAAATCAGTATATAAATACTTAATAAATATACTGAATTTTCTTGAATTTATTAAACATAAATTAAGCATTTCTACACAATAAATACTAGTAAATTTAGTTTAAAATACCAAATGAATTCCAAAAATTCATCAAAATATACCAAAAATTCAAGAAAAATATAAATTTTAATTCTGAGAAAAAATTGACGAAATTTGGATGCCGGAAACGTCCGCACGCGCCACCAGCATCTGTTCCACACGCCTCTATGGGCGGACACGCGCCTCCCACGCGCTCAAAGGATCTGCTAACTCACGTGACACGTGGCAACTTGTGATTCATGCTGACATGGCCACCTGCCACGTGTCATCACCTGATCGGGTCAACAATTACGTGGATGATAACGTGGCATGATGAAGTGGCACTGCCTTGACACGTGCCATCACCCTATTGGTCCACAGTGATGACGTGGCAGATGACATGTCACGCTGATGTGGCACAATCATAACTATTTTGACACGTGGCTACATGCTATTGGTCCATGTGTATGACACGTGGTAGTTGACCGTTTCAAAAACGGTTGACTGGTACACGTGTCCACACATGATTGGGCAAACTTTTCAACCGTCAGAAAATCAACCAATCCTGTAGCACCACGTGTCGTCAGACCAACTTCTCCCAACCGCTTTGGAAACAAACTCCAATGGCAGTGGTGGCACGTGAGGTCCACGCGCTGCCTTCCGGGCCTACGTTGGCCGTGAAATTTGAGATTCCGACTCGATTTTTCGTGCATATTTCAGTGGTGTGGTTAGATTTTCAAAATTCCGACAAAAATTTTGACACTTTGTACGATTGGATCAAATACGGTATAATTTTGACATGGATAACAATGCAAATCCATATCAAAACAAACAAAAACGAATCCAGATGAACAAAGAAACATATTCTCGTTCATGGAACATCAAATATCAAATTTTACAGAATCATTTTGACACGGATATCAATGTAGATCCGTGTCAAAATGAACAATCATGTACTTTAAACGAATAAACATGCTTTCAAACGGATAAAACCAATTCTAATTCACGAAATTCCAGAAATCAAGATTTGAACACATTAATCATTCATGGAATACCAGAAAACTAGATTTGGACACATCAATCTATAAACCTTTCAGCTCTGATGCTAATGAAGTTAGAATTCCATAACGATTATGTTGGAGATTGTGCCCTAAGGCCAATATTGGATTATGTAATTTGACTTCTAAGATTAATCTAGTGTAGATTAATATTATCATTTATGTTTGTATGTTAGCATTTATGATAAGTATCCATGAATAAATCGTGTTATTCTAAATATCCCTAGTCGATTGTTATTATGGGAATAATAACAAACTAAGACTAGTGTGAGTGATAATGGATATTCATAAGATGAATATAGTGTATACAGATACAGATTATACTCACGGGTAATATGTTAGAGAACATGTTACTGGAGACCCACTATGAGATCAAGTTCATGGTCATGTGTCACAACTGATCTTGATTATAGTAGTGTCATTAGCTGATTCCTTTGACCTGAGGTCACCATTGATTCCGAGATGAACTCATGTTGTGCTTTGACGCAGTCAAACGCTGCTTGTAACAGAGTAGTTATAAAGGCTGTGATTGGGTACAATATGACTCATGCTTTGGGATGTGAGTGACAGATATGGGATTTTGTCCCTCTCTATCAAGAGAGCGATATCACTGGGCCCCTCGATAAGTAAGACTGTTAAATGCATGGCCGTGCTCAAATAATTGATAGAGTATCAATTGATTTGTCTAAACAGTTTACTTTGAGATCGAGAAAGCATATGATTAATTATATAAGATTGACAAGTGTACCATGTCTTATGATTAATCATGATATCAAAGAGACAAAAGGGAATATGACATTCTATAAATAGGTATTGGATCATTCCAATCATGTTAATTGGGTAGTCGTAATGGCTTGCTAGAGTCCGCTTGTGACCTATAAGGACATTATGGTAATTTCCTTATTGCCAATTAATATGAACCTATGGGGTCACACACAAAGAGCAAAATGAAGTTCATCTTTTCGGGTATAAATTATTATTGGATAATAATTTATGAATGAGAAAGAGAATAAATATATATATAATGATATATATATTTATATATATATATGTATATATAAATATTAATATGATTAATATTGCATAAAGTATGCTACATATTATAATTTAATTATATAGAGATATAATTAATTATAATATCAATATACATATGTGTATGATGGAGAATGGAATTGATTTAATATTAATTGAGAATTAATATTAAGTTGTGTGGGTTAATTTATAATTATAACTAATAAGGGTATTAAGTTATAATTATAATTAAGTTTAATGGATATAAAAGGAAGTTTTATAACCTAAAATCTCTAACCCTAGCCTACACATAAGATGCAGTTTTTCTGCAGCCTCCATGGAGCCAGCCGACTTCACCCTTCTCCTTCACCCAAGGTTTTCGAAACTTTGGCTTTTCATTCGAAGAAATCGTTCTTCAATCCCGGCGCTAGCACGCGGTGAATGAATTGCTCCGTGTGGATCAACCGTAGAGGGAAGCTACTTTGGTTCCTAATTGATTCAAAACCTACAAAGAATTAAGGTAATTCTTTAACCCTCCTTCCAATTCAATGCAATGTACATGGGTCCTTGGTGGGGATTAATCCTTTTATTTCCGCTGCGTATTGTTTTTGTGCGATTAAATCCCCAACAGTGGTATCAGAGCCACTTGTGCATTGGTTGAATTGGATTTGTTATTTTGATTAGATCAAAATTGCATGTTAGGGTTGTATGATCTTGATTTAGGGTTCTATGTTATTGTGAATAACATTTTTGATTTGATTTGGAAGTTAATCATTATGAATGATTTGTTTTACACTTGATTTGGATCATTTGGGGGCTGAAAATTCTGGGTTCAGCTTGTTGGCACGCCGGCGTGCTGGCATAGCACGGCGTGCCAACTGGAAATTGTTTCCAGAAAATGAACCAGAATGGTGGCACGCCGGCGTGCCAACCTTGGCACGGCGTGCCACCTGGGAATTTTCAGAATGGCTTGTTTTTCTGCGCGACGTGCTGTTTGTTTGACAAATGCAACTGAGAAGCAGTTTGGGGGCACGACGGCGTGCTGGATCGGCACGCCGTGCCAACATGAATGGCACACCGTGCTCCCTTGATGCTGCGCGCAGCATTGGATGCTGCAGTGCGCGAAAAATTTTTTTGCCTGCGGCGCTTGCTTCGCAACAGGGGCTACCGCCCCCGTACCCCCGTCCAACTCAGCAGCGAGTTGGATCGCTGGAGTTTGGGTTTGGTGTTCTTCGTTTAAGTGTGGAAATTGTTTCTGCATATTTACGATTTTCCAATCAATTATTTATAAATGCAATGAGATTGTGTTTTAGCGTTTTGAACCCTAAATCTTGAAGATTTTATGCATGGTGTTTTGGTATGGTTTTTGGACCCCATGGATGGTTTTGTTTCTTTTGGTTTTATAGATGTAAGGTTTTGTATAAATACGGCCTGCGAGTCGTTTGTATTTATGTAATCTTATTTTTCTAGATAAATTGTATAGGATGCAATTTATTATATGTAAATTTATTTTACTAGAAAGTTGTATAGGATACAATTTTGTAAAATATGTAAATCCATGAGATGGTGCCAAGGAACAAAGACGTGAGGACGGATCCAAGGGGTGCGGGAGAGCTGTGACCATGCGATGGTTACAACCACCTAGGAAATGACCTGTTGATTTTCATATTGGCCTATGAAAATCAATGTAGATAAAACCATACCATAACACGGTCTTTCGAGTCTATTGCATGTTTTATATTTTGATGCCATGTGATGCCATGCTAAGTATGATATATGCATGCTAGATGAATGTATGACATTGGATGCCATGCTAGAATTAATATTAACTTAGAAAGATTAATGTTAATGCCATGTATTGTATGAGATACATTTTAATCACAGGAATTAATAAACCCTAAATAAACTTATGAAGTTTATATTTTTGCCACCCAATTACGTATAACACTAGTCAAGTACTATGTTCGCATCATGGTAGCCACGCCAAAGCGGGTACGCATGTTGTGACCTTAGCGAAGCGATAATATGAGAAATGGTGATTCTCATTGTGTTGTAATTGGTTTAACAAAGGGTTAATCAAAACGGTGTTTGAGCCCGAGGCAAAGATGAGATGAGTAACATACAATTAAATATGATATATGATATCATGCATCTCATAAATTAGAAGAGTTGCATAATGATGCAATTGGCAAAGAAGTGCACATCCAAAATATGTTTAAATGGTTTAAAGCATAATTTTGAGTCTTTGCCTACCGAAATTATATTTAATCATAGGGACATGCCAAAGCAGTGCTATGGTTAAGTATGGATTTTGGATCTTCACCCACTTAAATATTTTAAAGGGTTTTATAATTTAAGTGGGAGCATTTAAATAAAAATCTTTACACGCTTTATTATAGTTATGATTGCTATTACCATGATCTCGATTGTTATTGAACTTTGAGAATTGTTCTCAAATCAAAAGGAATCATATGTTCTCAATAATCCTTTTGCCCAATGAACCACTAGCAATTGTAACATGAGTATAAAAGATGCTTACTTGAAGCATCGAAGGGACTCTGTTTAAAATTTATTATCTTACACTTGCCACCAATTCTTCCGCACGTGGAAGTTTTACTTGAGGTATATGATACATCACAAATGGAAATGTTCCATCAGTTAGTGAGCAAGAAAAGATAAGTGTTTGAGGCAACAATTTCTCATTGGCCTCCAAAAGGCATTGAGATGTGATCTTGAATTCATTATTTGATAGTCATTGGTGATGAACTATCATTTGAATGACATGGGGAAAATTGTGAATTAGTTGCATAGGATGCAAAAGAATGTTAAGTTATCCATAAAGGATAAGCCCGCCTCGAATTGTGTGCTTATGGTTCAAAAGGAAAAGGATAAAAGGAAGGTCGAAAAGCATAAAGACCGAAAGGTTCGGGTGAAACATGTTTTAAAGACCAAAGCTGTTGGCATAGAGAGATCTCCAAAAGAAGGGTGTTGCCATTTCTAGAATGAATCGTTCATTAGAATAGAAATAGCAAACCTTGTTTGGAGAACTATAAGAAGATGAAAGGCAGTAAGACTGCTACCTTAAGTATTTATTAACTATTCTACTTTTGTTTCTATATCAAAGGTATTAGATACCAGTTGTGGATCTCATATTAGTAGAATATGATGAATCGCAACTTGAATAGAAACCTTATGAAGGTGAAAGGTAGAATGCGAATAGGCAAGAGAAGCAAAGGTTGTTACTCAAAGGTTATGAACTTTTACATGTGAGTTACGAACTCTTGTTGCCTATTGAACTTGTTGGCTTGAGTAAACAAATGTTGTTTATTTTATAATTGTGAATTATAAACTTTATAAAGACATGATTATGAAATGTAGATTTACATAATTGTCTTTATATGTGGAGCCCATCTGTAACATAAATACTGTAAGGATCGAATCAAATAGTTTGATTAAACCTATTTTGGCAATGTTGTCTTGGAGACATAAGCAAAGTCGCATTACGAAACTCCATGAGAATGGACTTTTGGATTCATGAGATTATGAATCATCTTGAATCATGCAAATGTTGTTTATTGTAAAAGATGACAAAAGTGGTTCTTTGCTAAAAGTAGTTAAAGAATAATCGATTTATTAAGCATTATACATGTGGATGTATATGAATTATAAATCAACTGCTAAAGGAGGTTTTAATACTTCATTATTTTGTGGAACTTTTCACTAGATAAGTGTATCTAATGAAACACGAGTTTGGAACTTTTGAAGTGTTCAAAAGCTTGTAAAAGGAGTATGAAGTATATTGACAAGATAGTAAAGTCACTTAGATATGATCCGAGTGGTGAATATTTGAGTCAAGATTTTGACAATCATCTTAGAGATTGTGGGACTGTCTCACAATTGACTCCTCCAAGTACGCCACAAAGTATGTTGTGTCGAAAAGGGAGTAGTCGAACTCTATACAGATATAGTTCAATCTATGATGAAGTCAAGATTGATCATCGTTTTCTCGAAAATATGCCATTAAAGCAGCTGTGTATATTGTGAACCAAGTTCCGTCTAAAACAATTCATGAATCAACATATGAGATATGGTTGGGTAAGAGACCCAAATTGTTTCATTGAATAAGTTTAGGGCTGTAAAGCTTATTTCGAATAAGTTGGCACCTAAATTTAAATGTCGTATTTTGGATTACTCAAAAAGAAAATAGGAGTTGTTACTCCTGTGTTTCTTTGGGATACAAAATAGTTGTAGCTAGAAATGGTTTCCCCTTGAAGAGGGAGTTAATTTCTAGAAGAGTTAGTGGGAGTAAAGTACACCTACAAAACTCGTAATTCACAAAGTGACATTAACGTTGAAGAGGAACATGGAAATGGTTTCATGATCATTGTTGAAATTACACAAGTCCAATGAAAGTCTAGTAGAATACGACATGAATAGGAGAGATATGGATTTCTCAAAATCATGATGTAGTTTTACTAGATTGGAATAAGTCTTCTTTTATGAAGAAGCAATGTTAGATTTTGAATCTAATAAGTGACTTGATGCTACAAAGGTTGAAGATAAGTTCATGTCTGACAATCAAAGTATAGACTTTGATAAATCTTTTAGAAGATGCATATGCAATGGTTGCAAGTGAGTTTTCAAATAGAAAACCGACATGAATGGTGATCTTCAAACTTATAAAGCACGACTAGTGACAAAAAGGGGTAATAAACAAGTTCATAGTAGTGACTATGAGGATACGAACAAATTCATAGTAGGACTATGATAAAATCCTTTTTCGTCATTAATCATGATCAAGTCAAATTGAGTTCTTGTTGCCACATCCGCATAATATGATTATAAAATATGGCAAATGGATATCAAAATCTGTTTTCTACGTAAAAACATGATTGAGGATGTGTACGTGACACAACCCAAAGTTTTTGAGCATCCAAAGAATTCAAATAGCGTATGCAAGTTTCAAAGATTCTTATAAGGATCGAAACATGCATCAAATAATTGGAATCATAGTTTTGATAAAGAAATCAAATGGTTTGATTTTATCAAAAGGATGATGAATCTTGTGTTTCAAAAGGATCAGTGGGAGCATATCGGTATTCCTAACGCTATATGTGGATGAGATATGGCTTGTTGGAAATAACATTCTTACCTTGCAAGAAGTAAAATCTTGGCTAAGAAAGTAATTTCGGTTAATGTTATAAGCATGACTGCCTGTGTTCTTGAAATTGGAATCTATAGAGATAGATCTAAAAGAATGTTTTGGCTTAAGTCAAAGCATTGAAAGCGTTCAATGTAAAAGACTTAATAGAAGCTTGCTTATGTTAACTGTGTAAATAGTTGCACATATACAACTGATTGCAATTAGTTGCAATATATCAGTCGAGATCTAGTATTCTCTTAAAAGGAGATGTTATGATTTTGAAAGGTTCAAAATAAAATGATATAGCTAAATATCTATAATAGTAGTCAAAGTATATTGTTACATATGATGTAAAGGAAATTTTGGATGAAGAAGTTCATCACAAAATGTTGTGTTTTGTTCTAAGCATTGCTTATCCTGTGAGACTATTGTAGGGACAATAGTTCAATGCGTAAGAACCTTGTATGACACAAGCATATACTTAGGCGTTTTTCACTAATTTAGAGAGGCTGTCTCTAAAGAGAGAGTGAAAATGTGTAAAGTAACAACGGAAGCGAAAATTAATAATTCACTGACAAAGACTCCTGCACGAGTGAATACATGAAAGTCATGTAGGTCAATGGGTATAAGATACATGTATGATTGGCCATAGTGCAAGTGGGAGATTGTTGGAGATTGTGCCCTAAGGCCAATATTGGATTATGTAATTTGACTTCTAAGATTAATCTAGTGTAGATTAATATTATCATTTATGTTTGTATGTTAGCATTTATGATAAGTATCCATGAATAAATCGTGTTATTCTAAATATCCCTAGTCGATTGTTATTATGGGAATAATAACAAACTAAGACTAGTGTGAGTGATAATGGATATTCATAAGATGAATATAGTGTATACAGATACAGATTATACTCACGGGTAATATGTTAGAGAACATGTTACTGGAGACCCACTATGAGATCAAGTTCATGGTCATGTGTCACAACTGATCTTGATTATAGTAGTGTCATTAGCTGATTCCTTTGACCTGAGGTCACCATTGATTCCGAGATGAACTCATGTTGTGCTTTGACGCAGTCAAACGCTGCTTGTAACAGAGTAGTTATAAAGGCTGTGATTGGGTACAATATGACTCATGCTTTGGGATGTGAGTGACAGATATGGGATTTTGTCCCTCTCTATCAAGAGAGCGATATCACTGGGCCCCTCGATAAGTAAGACTGTTAAATGCATGGCCGTGCTCAAATAATTGATAGAGTATCAATTGATTTGTCTAAACAGTTTACTTTGAGATCGAGAAAGCATATGATTAATTATATAAGATTGACAAGTGTACCATGTCTTATGATTAATCATGATATCAAAGAGACAAAAGGGAATATGACATTCTATAAATAGGTATTGGATCATTCCAATCATGTTAATTGGGTAGTCGTAATGGCTTGCTAGAGTCCGCTTGTGACCTATAAGGACATTATGGTAATTTCCTTATTGCCAATTAATATGAACCTATGGGGTCACACACAAAGAGCAAAATGAAGTTCATCTTTTCGGGTATAAATTATTATTGGATAATAATTTATGAATGAGAAAGAGAATAAATATATATATAATGATATATATATTTATATATATATATGTATATATAAATATTAATATGATTAATATTGCATAAAGTATGCTACATATTATAATTTAATTATATAGAGATATAATTAATTATAATATCAATATACATATGTGTATGATGGAGAATGGAATTGATTTAATATTAATTGAGAATTAATATTAAGTTGTGTGGGTTAATTTATAATTATAACTAATAAGGGTATTAAGTTATAATTATAATTAAGTTTAATGGATATAAAAGGAAGTTTTATAACCTAAAATCTCTAACCCTAGCCTACACATAAGATGCAGTTTTTCTGCAGCCTCCATGGAGCCAGCCGACTTCACCCTTCTCCTTCACCCAAGGTTTTCGAAACTTTGGCTTTTCATTCGAAGAAATCGTTCTTCAATCCCGGCGCTAGCACGCGGTGAATGAATTGCTCCGTGTGGATCAACCGTAGAGGGAAGCTACTTTGGTTCCTAATTGATTCAAAACCTACAAAGAATTAAGGTAATTCTTTAACCCTCCTTCCAATTCAATGCAATGTACATGGGTCCTTGGTGGGGATTAATCCTTTTATTTCCGCTGCGTATTGTTTTTGTGCGATTAAATCCCCAACAGATTACACAACAAATGTATAAATTACCATAAACAGAATAAATAAACGGACTTACAGTTTATATGCAGCGGAAACATGTGTATGGAATGGATCTGATCTACACGAGAAACCGGATCATTCTGGTTGCCTTTCCTATAAGTGTATGAATACATTGAGTACGGGCTACCTCTGTGAATTCTTCTGACGAATGAAGAAGTATATCGCGTTTTCTTCTAGGAGACGTTTTCCCCGGAACCAGAAGGGAATCTCTACGATTCCATCATCATTAGGAAATAGAGAAACTTCTTCTCTATTTATAGTGGAAATCCCAATTTCCATCTACATATAAGGTCACACCAAATTACACATTTGGTCCCTGTAATTTACACATAATTACAGTTTAGTCCCTGCCATTCAAAAATGTCATGGGCGGACCAAAAATCAACAGACAAAAACAGAAATGGGTGGGACTTGTGGATTGGAGAATTTAGTGGAAATGTTTTAATTGGTATTGTTTTATTTCAATTTGGTCGTTTTCTTTATTTTTATTTAAAAAAAAAAAAAGAAGGGTTTTCTTCTTTACCCCCTTCATAAAATCCCTGCGCAGAGGAGTGTTAAAGGAAGAGGAACTTTTAATAAACAAAAAATAAATGCTAACAAAATAAAACACTCTTTCTTATTAATTTGTGTTACTACACTTGATGATTACAAACTCAAAATCTTGCTCTATTTATAGAACTATAAAACAAATTATAATCGCTTATTAAACCAAACTAAAATACCACATCTTCCATTTAGTTTCCACAAATTCTACCAGACTAATAACATTCACAAACCTTATCAAACTCCCTTCAATGCATATGTGTCACATTATTCATTTTTTATTTTTTAATTGCTTTCATTAAATTAAGTTTAACTAATATTTTAATACTCCCCCTTAAACTTAATTTTTGGTAACTCTCAGCGATGCTTGCAACTGTTTAAAGACGTCATGTTTGAGTGGCTTCGTGAAAATATTTGCGACTTGATCTTGAGTTTTCACATACTTCAATATGACCTCCTTTTGCTCAATACATTCCCTAATGAAATGATACCTCATATCAATATGCTTACTTCTGTCATGAAACACTGGATTTTCGCTAATGCCAATGCCGATTTATTATCAATTAAAATTTCCATTGAACCATGTTGAGCCATATGCAATTCCTTCAGCAACCTTCTCAGCCATATTGCATGACACACACATGCCATCGCAGCAATATATTCTGCTTCACAAGTCGACAAGATCATAATGCATTGCTTCTTTGAACTCCAAGTAAATGCTGTATCACCTCTGAAATAATGAAGAATTCTCTTTGATGCATTCCGGTGTGACTCCGTTGGTGCTTCCATGCATCTGCTCACCAAACCAACTGAATATAGAATGTCTAGCCTCGTACATGTCCGATACCTAAGACTTTCGATCAAACTTCGGAATATCGTAGGATCAACCTTCTTTCTATTTTCATCCTTGGTTAGTTTCAGGCTACATTCAACAAGAGTACTAACAGAATTGCAATTCTGTTAGTTGAATTTCTTTAAGATCTCCTTAGTAAAGTCATTTTGAAAAATAAAAATCTCATCTTCATTCTGCTTCACTTCAATACCATGATAGTATGACATTAGGCCAATGTCAGTCATCTCAAATTCACAAGCCATCATCTTCTTAAAATCTTTAAACATTTGTGGATTGTTTCCTGTGAAAATTAAATCATCTACATATAAGCAAACAATCAACATGTCTCCATCTTTCACTTTCACGTACATGGCATACTCGTAGGGACATTTGAGAAAACCATTTTCTTAAAAATATTTGTTAATTCGGCTATTCTAGGCTCTTGGTGCTTACTTGAGCCTGTATAGCACCTTCTTCAGTTGTAGCCAGGTGGTTCCTGGATGTGGATTTCCTCCTCTAGATATCCATTTAGGAAAGCTAACTTGACATCCGTCTGGTGAATCTTCCACCCGTTTTGTGCAGCAATCAAGATTACCATTCTGATAGTTTCCAATCTAGCAACCGAAGCAAAAACTTCATTGTAGTCAATTCCGAGTCTTTGACTGAACCCTTTCGCCACTAGTCTTGCCTTATGCCTTACAACTTCGCCTGCTGTATCTTTATTTTGCCTTAAACACCCATTTGACACCAATGAGTTTCTAACCAGCCGGAAGTGATGTCAGCTCCCACAACTTGTTTTTCTCAATTGCTTGAATCTCGTCCTTCATAGCTCTTCTCCATCTTTCATCTCTCATGGCTTCTTCTGCATCAATTGGTTCACTGTCAATAAAATGACAATAAAGGGTTAATTCTTCATCGAGATTTCTTGTCACATTATAGAGATCTTCAACACGTCTTAGCTTCTGTGGTCTCAATGTGGGACTTTCATTCTCCTCTTCTTCTTTATTGGGAGATGCACTTGAAATTGGTGCATTCACCGGTATTGTGGTTGGTGCCTCAGGGTCAGGATCATTATTTCCATCCACAACGAATGGATAAACACTATAACCTTTTTGCTTCTCGTCATTGTTCCAGTCCCAAATTGCTTCTTCATCGATAGTTATGCCTCTGCTGATGATTGTCTTTCTTGTATCAAGATTGAACATCTTGTAACCTTTGGAAAATTCCGAGTATCCCACAAATAAATACTTCTTGCTTTTATCATCTAGCTTTCTCTATTCTTTATTTGGTATGTGAATATGTGCAACACTTCCAAAAACACGGAAATGAGAGATATTGGGCTTTCTCCCACTCCATGCTTCTTAAGGAGTCATATCCCAAACCTTGCTATTGGGGATGGATTCAAGATGTAGACAACACAATCAATAGCTTCCACCCACAGCTCCTTCGGCAAATTCTTGCTCTTTAACATGCTTCTCACCCTATCAAAAGCAAATATAGGTTAAGGAAACCTGAAAGAAGATATATACCTCTATATAAATGAGATTCATGGAACTACATAAAAATCCAGCATAAATAGCAGTGAAAGTAATAGGTGCGACAGAAAATGAATAGAGATGTGGATGTAAATGCTTAGAGCAAAGTGCAATTAATTACCTATTTACATAGCAAAGACGAAGATCATCAACAAATATGAACTCCGTGCAACGACTAAATTTTAGAAAAAAAAAGAGAAAGAAGAAAGGTATATGAAATTTTTGTTTACAAATAACTGAAAATCACAAATAAGAGTTAACAATTATGGAGCATTAATCACAAATAATTAATGAGTTTCTTAGCATGAAGACACGTATGATAGAAGAGAGAAGAAACAAACAAAACTCGAATAAATTGCACTACAAATCAACACAATTACCATTGCTATAGAAGAGTAACGTTATGCAAGGTAATCCTATCAACAATTTCTGGAAAAAAAAATTGAAAGGACATTTAAATCAACACCTAAAAAAGAACAAAAACCGAATAAATTGCAATACAAAATCAACACAATTACTATTGATTACAAAACAACATAATAGAGTCAATTAACAACTCAATCATCCATCAAAAGCAATGGCAAATGGATCGGGCCCATAAAAATCAAAGGAAGTGACAACAACACTATCAATAAACTAATTTGAAAATAGAAGGAAAAAACCATAAAATCTAAATAGCAAGTAGAGGCAAGCAAACCGTCGTGCGCATTTGTTTAAATGGAAAAAATGCACATAAGCATATATATATGCAATAACATAGTGAAAGTGCAATAACTAAGCACTCATAAAGTTATAGGTTAAAGTTGAGGCACAATTCACAACATACCATATTTTCGCAAGTTTGGCAGAGGAGACCTTATCTTCTTCTGCACCTGTAATGAAATGTATATGATTAGCATAATGTAAATGAAGTTATAATTGAAAACCAACAAATTTAGATGGCAGTCCCAATTATTTGAATTAGAGATATTAGACCTCAATACCAGTTTATTACCTGATGGCAAAAGATCCAACGAACTGCTTTTCGAGAGGGGAAATATATGAAAGAACCACCATCTATGATTGATAGCATCATTTTGAGTGCAACAAATTGAGAGAACACCAACATCCAAAGCCAAATCATAGCAAAAGAGAGTTGGAGGAATAGCTACTATCGATGGGTGAAGAGAGTGGTAACAACAACGTTTGAAGCCAAATCACAGCAAAAGATTATTATAAAACAAAGAAAAGATTGGAAACCTATGGACTAAATCTGAAATCATGATTAAAGACTCAAAAACCACCAAAGAACTAAGCAAAGGGCTAAGAGAAAAGAACATAAAATTAAATAGGGGTGAACAACAATTCCTCTTTAACACGCCTTAGTCTATCAAGGCAGATGTTTAGATATTGTCAATGACATGCTATTAATTGTACTATAGTAACAACTCAACTTATAAAAATTGTGAAAGGGAAACTTGGAGTGAACGGTTCAGTGAAAAACAGAAAAGGAGAGAACATTTACTGCGTTAGGTTGGGAAAAAGATAGATTAATTTTTAAGATTTAATAAGCCAAAAATAGGATAAAATTCCACATCACCAGAGCGTAATCTCCTTTAGTACACAACTTATCCATTGCACAGACCTGAAGAGCGAGGACTAAACAACATATCTGCAAATGAAAGTTATAAAAAAAAGGAGAAGCATGAAGCACAAATCAATATAACATTCAGTGTCAATAGGCAATACATCTTCACCAACAAACAAAGCTACGCAACTGAACAACATAAGAATCAAAGTAATTGAAAATTATAATTTTTTTCTATCATATGAAGAAAAGTTACCCCCGTTGTCAGGATATGAAGAGGAAAGATTCTCAAACTGGATTTATTTATATCTTCCAAAGCCTTATGTGTAAAATTCTTATAATTACGCATATATAAACCGTTAAATGTCTTTTAATAATATAGACGACATCGAAAAATATGATATAAGCAGTTTCAGAATCAATTGAAATTCAAGGTTGCAACGAAGATCTTAAAAAAAATTACTTGATAGCTCCCCCATTGACAGAATTGATCATCTACGGCAAGAAAACTAAATTTGTTACTGTAGACAGCAGAGACTACTACGGTTAGCCGAATCCTGTACAAAATAAAAATCAGTCATGATCATGGAAAAACAGAAAAGCAAAGAATTGCACAAGATAATTGTCTAGCTATGGAACTTGTTCATACGTAATATCATCAATAATAACAATCTAGGAAATACTTTTGATTTTAATTCCAAATTCTGATAAATTAAACTTTCTATGATCACATATCATCGAAATGGAAAACTACTAAATCAGCTAACCACAATCTTTTTTATTACCAAAGCAGCCAACTCTGAAGCACTGCCCTCCTTGATCAGAAAGAAATAAAAAATACGAACACATGCAAGAAGAAGTGGAAAATAACAAAGAAAACAAAAAAGAAATAGCAAAGCATACAACACAAGCGCAAAAAAGAAAAACGGTCTCTTCTTACAAATGAAGGGAAAATATTTGAAAGGAAGAGAAAAAAACCAAACGATCTATCTAACTTAAATTCAACTTACCAGAGGAACAAAAACAAACGATTTATTCATTTGAATCCTGTAATTGAGTCCTATATTAAGACTTTTTAATAATATCTGGACAAGTTTCTGTGAAATCGAAGATGACAGAAAACTTGAAAGATGGAATTCTTTTTTTAAAATATTAAAACTAAAGAGAAGTCCTGTTGAATCATAGAATAATAAAAAACAACAAAAGAAGTCGAGAATCACTTACCACTTAAAACAAAAGTTTGCAGATACAATGAAATTTATGCTTGCTTGATGTCATAACACTAAGGAAATCCATGGAAGATCCAACCCATTGTTGAACAAATAGATGAAACCCATCAGTAATGGAACAAATATGAAAAAATTCTCAATTAATCGAAAGAGAAGAGACGGTTCGATGATAAAAAATAATGAAAGATCACTTTTAAAATAATTTGAAAAAATGGGGAGATATTGATGACAAAGGGGAAAAAGAGACTAGGTTGAAAACAGATTGAAGAGTCGAATACATATAAAAATTTTAAATTTAAACTATTAAGTAATTAGATAAGCAATGGACTAACCTTTTTATATTTTTTGTGATATTGTATTGATACATGTTGTATATGGAATTAATATAAGGATTCTGTTGAGGCATAAAAACTATGTTGATATCTTTATGATACAAAAACCGAAGATGGAAAAAAAAAATGAATATATATATATATATCATTTCGAATAGAAAAAAATGAAAAAAGTTTTAAATTCGCATGACTAAAAAATGAACGGATTAAGAGATAAATGATAAAATTAAGCTTAAATTATAAAAGATGAGAGAAAAAAGTAAAGATAGAAAAGGAGAGAGAAGAAAAGAGTTGAAAGAGAAATAAATTAACAATAAAGGCATAGGGTCAAATACAAAAAAATAATAATAATGCGTATTTAACAAATAGAAAAACTCTAAGATGGAAAAAAAGAAAAAAGAAAAAAAAAAAAAGTTAAAACATAGTAAGAACCGTAATTTCATTTGTCAAGCATTTAAACTAAAATAATATAACCGACAAAAGCCTAATATAAACTAGAACTCTTAATTTATCTAAACATTTTCCAATTGATTTCATATAATAAATTTAACATATGGATTAAAAAAAAAAATACACACACACTCATTTGTATTAATTGGGTAGTTAAATGTAATTAGCAAGAACCCTAACAAAAACCTCTTCATCTTAAAAGAAAAAATAAAAAAATAATAATAAAAGTTATATTATCTTTTTGTAGAGGGAAAGAAACCGCGCAGAGGCAGAGCAGATTCTCTCTATGAAGAGTAAGCGACGATCAACCACAGTACCACCAACTTCTTCTTCCTCAATTCAATCTATGGCTTCTGCTGCTGATTCTTCTATTTCTAATTCTACTCTTTCTCCTTTCAACCGCACTGATCTCATCAAGGATATCCTCTCCAGATTGCCTATCAAATCCATTAAACGTTTCGAATCCGTTTCTAAACTCTGGTACTCTCTCATCAACTCCGATGACTTCATCTCCGCCCATCTCCGCCGCTCTTCCCGCCGCCCTACTCTTCTGATTCACCGTTTCCACAACCCTTCCACTTCCAATTTCGCTATCTGCTTGATCGATAGTCGTACCGCTATTCCTCGTGATATCAGAGTTCCTTTTCTCAGTTCTTTGATTAGGTTTCCCAAGATTGTCGGCTCTTGCAATGGGATTCTCTGTCTCGATATCTCCCCTTGCTATGCCACTAGGTTTGTGCTGTGGAATTTATCGACTAGGCAATTCAGGCTCTTACCTAGACCTAGAATCAACGATTCGAGGAAGCCAATTTGGATGGTGGCTACTGGATTTGGGCATTCTCGTGATACCAACGATTACAAATTGGTAAGGATTGTGAATTTTCAATGTAAATCAGATGAATCGCATATTGTTAGGGCGGAGGTATTCTCTTGGATTACAGGTTCATGGAGATTGATTGATGGAAGAATGACTGATGAAACAATTGGTGCTTGTGTTACTCATGAAGGCCAGCATGCTGTTTCTATGAATGGGTCTCTCTGTTGGATTGCTAATAGGTTTGCTGATATTGCTCTAAAGAAATGTATTGTTTGTTTTGATCTTGCTGCTGAAGAATTTAGGCAGATACCCATTCCAGAGTTTGCAGGTGGAGTTTGCTGTAAAGTTATCAAATTCAAGGAATCACTTGCTTTAGCAGCTTATGCAGGACCTGGAAGACCTATCAATCGAATCGAATTGTATGTATGGGAGGAGATTCATAATGCTAATGGGATTAGCCACTACTGGAATAAAGTTCATACAGTTGAACTGAATTTTTCAGGAACCCCAATTGGAGTTTACAATGATACTGATTTGCTCATAAAGCGGGTTGATTCACATTGTGTCACTCTAACTTTCTATGATCCTTTTAGTAGCTGCTTCAAAAATCTCCCAATCTGCAGTTCTGAGTTTACTTGTGAGTTTTTCAGCTATGTGGACAGTTTGGTGCCAGTAACAAATGCAGGAGATGAACATGTAGAAGAAGTAGAAGAAGAGGCAGAGGCAAAGGAGTGAGACTGCGAGAGATACAGAATTGAAGTGTTTGGACTCATATTTTGGCACATACTTTTGGTTAGTAATGTTAGAAATTAGGGTACTTTGCATTTTTAATATTTGTTAGGCTGCTTAGGCACCGGTTCAACCTATCTTACTATTTTATTATTACATGTTTATAGTCTTAATTAGTCTCTGGATTGAACCAATTTGAGTCCATTTCTTACTTATGTTTATAGTGTTAATTACTGGGAAGGAAGTTGGGTTATGCTTGTTTACTGATTTGCTTTGCTTGCAATGCTTTTAGTTATTGCTTTAGTTACCTATCCAAAGGCAATTAGCCTCCTGACAGATAGAAATTGAAACTCAGAACATGAGAACCGCTAAAATTCAAAGTTTCAATTATATTTAAATATGTTCATGTGTCTGATTTTAGTAATTCTTCAAAAAAAAAAAAAAAAAAAGTAATGTTTAAGTAGAGTTTTGACTCTTGCCTATAGTTTGTGGGGGGGATGGATTTGTGGCTGTGCTTTCTTTTTCAAAGCCATGTGCTTTAGCCTAACATTACATCTTAATACCCCACTTCATATTATGACTATAGATTAGTCTGCCTATATTATCAAAATAATTGTCATTTTCAGGACCTATATTCTATATGAGTATAATTCCATGTATTCTTCCTTTTGAAAAAACTTGTACGAGTCTATGTTGCTACAGTATTTCTCACGCGATGGGCATTTCTTCATATATAGATGTACTTTTTATTTTCCTATTTTCTTTTTAACCCTCGTATTGGTAAAATTCTAGGGAAATACAAAATGTGTGAAACTCTCCTCCGTTTTAATCAGTAGGATATTTTGGAAATTCTATAGCTATCAATTATCTTCGTATTAAATTCCATTAGTCTTAAAGAAGGCAAAAAGTTTTTTTCTTCCCTCTGTCCTATAAATCAGTTGTCCTTTTGCCGCTGACGTTTTGTTTTAGGCCATTCACTCCTAACTTATCACAATTCAGCACATTTGGCTCATGACTAGGATATTGGTCTAATTTCTCTTTTCTTCTTTTTAATAGAATATTTGCACCAATTTAAACATTTGGTGCAATTTAGATACACGAGTATAATGCCATTTACATTATAAATTTCTCCGCTTCGTCAATTTTAATGTAATTTAGACATACGAATAGAACGACATCTACATTTGGTCAACTGGGTTGAACTGCCATAGATCAGGTGTGAAAGGGCCAAATCAAAAGTTCATAGGTCAAAGGACAATTGGTCTATAGAATAATAGGCCAAAAGGGTGTTATGACTTAAAAGAAAAAGACGAATTTTAGGAAAATACGTTTATTGTGGCCCACAATTTAAGTTTTACGCAAAATGGATATTTTCTCCAAAATACTACAAAAAATTTTCGAAATTCCAAAGATACATGAATTCTACATTCTTATAGTATGTAAACTACAAGAGAAAAAATAGCAAAAAAAAAAAAAAAGAAAAAAAAGATTCAAAATATCTGAAATATCTCAAAAGTCGCGCACAACATTACCTCCAATATCGCAAAATCTCTCCAACTACAATGTCTCTAAATGTAAAATTCCAAACTCTCAATCATTGCATCACAAAATCAAAATCGATCGCAAACATGTAGCAATTAATCGCAAATTGAAGCAATAGACATATGGAAGAAATCGCAATTTTGCTCCATCATAATGGAACTTAGACTGTAGCCAACATACAAACAAGATTTAGAGATACAATTCCAAGTAACAGAAGGATATCATCCAATGAAAATCATGAATAACATGTCAATCCGATTACAGCTAAAGACTGCAAACAACAACCTAATTGTGAACACGAAATTTTATCATAAAAAAAAAAAGAAAAAAAAATTGAAAAAAAAAATTTATTAAAAAAAATCGAAAAAAATCGAAAAAAAAAAATTTACAGTGGTACGACTGTAATTTAAAAATTACAGTCGTACGACTGTATTATCGGGGCAGGTGAGCCAACCCATACCTCAAAAGCTGAAAGAAGAGAAGAAAAGGGGACGGGGAAAGAGAAAAAGAAGGAAAGATAAAGAGAGAAAAGGGAAGAGAGGAGGAAAGGAAAAATCAAAAAGAAAAGGAGGAACTCCTCATCAAAATCTCTCAGCATTTGGAAATCTCTGGGCTCAAATCTCAAACCCTAACTCAAGGAGAAAAGTCCAGATTTTAGTGGATTGGAGCGACGCCAGGGGTCAATCCTACGGTGGACGCACGCCACAGAGGTAAATATCGCTTTTCCCTTCTCTTTTACAAGCTTTCTGGGTGATTGTTGTGCTTTTTCTGCATTTTTATCCGTTTTTCTGCATTTTTGTTTCTGGAGATCAAGAACAGTCGTACGACTGTTCTTGAGTTGATGAACAGTCGTACGACTGTAGTTACAGTCGTACGACTGTAGTTGATTTCCAGGTGATTTTCTTTCCAGCTTGTTTTAAATAAGATTTTGGTGAAATCTTGAGTTTTCAGCATTTACAGTCGTACGACTGTAGTTGAGTTTGCACGACTGTAATTTACAATCGTACCACTGTAGTTCCTAGAATCAGAATTTCACCTTTAAAACCCAAAAATTTCTTAAAAAATCCATAAAAAATGATAAAAAATTCCCAAAAATTCCAAAAAAATCCCAAAAAATTAGAAAACCCCAAAAATCATCAAAATGAATTTTGTTGTGTGCATCACAACCCTAGATTCAATTTTCAGTAAAATTGCATTTAGAACAATTCCACGACGGAGACCCGGTTCTCCCGAAAACCGACCCACTTTGCATGCTAAGTTAAAACAAACCGGAAAAATGTTTTAAAAAAAAAAAATGATTTTCTCACAAAACCAAAAATATAGGGACATTTCAAAATGGTTTTCCAGGTCTAACCGGGCCGGCCGACCGAGCCAACCCGGTTACCCCCAATTGCATGACCCCAAATCCTAGTTTCCCAATTCTGTCTACTTGAGTCCTACTTATGGCGTGCCGTATAAATTGTGCTAACCTCTGTTTTGCAGCCTTATTTTATTTTAATTTTCTATTTTATTTGTAATTCAATAGAATTAAATCGTGTATTTAGGCAGTTGTAATTTTTCTAGATTCTCGGTGAGGCGAGAGATTTATTTTCCTTTCAATTGGGTTGTAAGCTCTTAAATATTATTCTTTTTACTTTTTAATAAAAATCAATCTTTAGCAATTTAAAGTGTCGTAAATAGAACATTGGCAATAATATTTAAATTAGAAACAAAATAAGGGACTTGTCCGAACCTAGATCTCTGAAAAGTGTGGCAGTTTCCGCTTTGGTTCAGCTACACTGTAACTTCCCGGTTGAGCTGAGCCAGGTGGCGACTCCTATACTTTTTATCGAGATTTAGGTCTCGATTCTTTTTCGAAATAATCCGCGTTTTCCCAAAAAATGAATTTCCAATCCAAAAACCCCACGCGAGGGAGGTCCCGCCCGAGATCGAGGCGCCCTTTCCGAAAGGGAGTCCCGCGTCCCGTCGAAAATGCGTCGTCCGCTCACAATGGCGACTCCGCTGGGGATTTCTCAAAAGTTTTTTTCAAAAACTTAAAAGAATTTGACAGGCCCTGAAAAGTGTCTAATTTAAATTAAGCGGATGATTCTTATATGGCACTTTATGCATTTTTGTAGTTAGACATTTTTGCATTTGGTTAGGTATCCGTTATTTAGCCCGGTGAATCGTTGAAGTGTCGCCTAAGTTCCTCTTAGTCTTGGGGGCACGAATACGAAACATCACCCATAGCCTCGTACGAACCCCTTCGTTCGGACCCTTGAGTGGGGAGAAGTGAGGAGTATATTTTGCTATGGGAGCCTTGATGTTATCCCGACTTTGGACCGAACTCATTTAGGCAACCTTAGTCGGATTCCGTTAGGATACCGAAATAAAGTGTGTGAATAAGATAAAATACGCCTTCATCATCCTTGGTTGATGATCGAAGAGAACCCCTCCTAGGACTCGGTTAGAATTTTATTGACCTGACCACGTTTGGAGGAATAAGGTTGGAGGATTACGATCCGTGTGCTAATTGCTACGTGTCTTTTTGTCCCTCCATAACATGTCATCATCCACATTTTTTCACGAACATAACATACCGCATCTAAAGCATTTGTGTGATTCTAACTCACATCTTTTGTACAGCCATTTTCATTTTTCGCGTGTAAATACATTAATCACCCGTGTGACATTAAACTAACCACATTTTTTTGTAGTCATGCATCTTTTCATAGTGTGAAAAAATTAGTTAATTCACATACATCATTTGAATGCCATAAGCATTAACCGATTTGTCTTGTAGCCATATGGAACGCGTGACATGCAATAAAACATTCACATGGACCTTGGGCAATTCCATAAAGCTCACACACATCACACCGCCTACCAAGTAGGAAATCATTTTTGGTGCTCCACGAGTACCGATAAAATTCATCGCATTTTAGGAGCTCCACGAGTGCCGACAAAATTCATCACATTTCATTAAATCATTTTAGGCGCTCCACGAGTGCCGACAAAATTCATCACATTTCATTAAATCATTTTAGGCGCTCCACGAGTGCCTACAAAATTCATCACATTTTATTAAATCATTTTAGGCGCTCCACGAGTGCCGACAAAATTCATCACATTTTAGGCGCTCCACGAGTGCCGACAAAATTCATCACATTTCATTAAATCATTTTAGGCGCTCCACGAGCACCGACAAAATTCATCACATTTCATCAAATCATTTTAGGCACTCCACGAGTGCCGAAAAATTCATTTTACACATCAAACCATTTAGGTGCTCCTTGAGCGCCGAAACTCTGCCCATTCACCAAGAACGCATTCATTTCACGTTGCAGCGCGGAAACCGAGATACTCTCCGAGTATTGAAATTCCTCTCTTACACCAAGCACGAGTTCACTTCATATCATCAAAAATTCGAGGTGTCCCCCGGACACCGAAACCCCGACCATGTGCCATGCACATGTCGATCTCACATCATAAAAAATCCGAGGCACTCCACGAGTGCCAAAACTCTGTTCGTTCGCTAAGAACATTCATCTCATTTCACAAAACCCGAGGTACTCCCCGAGCGCCAAAGGTCTCATTCATGCATCAAATCACTTAGGTGTTCCACGAGGGCCGAGAAATTACATTTCATGCGTTAAATCACTTAGGTGCTCCACGAGCGCCGAAAAATTACATTTCATTCATTAAATCATGTAGGCGCTCCACAGGTGCTGAAAATTCCATCGCATGCATTAAATCATTTAGGTGCTCCCCGAGCACCGAAAATCCTGACCATGTGCCACGCGCATGTTCATCTCATTTCATATCGCAAAAACCCAAGGTGCTCCAAAAGCACCGAAAAATTCATTTCATTCCATTTAGGTGCTACACGAACGCCTAAAACTTTTCATTTCACACATTAAATCATTTAGGTGCTCCACGAGTGCTGAAAAAACCATTTCATTCCACTAAATCATAGGTGCTCCACGAGCGCCAAAAAAAAAATTCCATTTCATGCATTTAGGTGCTCCACAAGCACCGAAAAATTTCATTTCATGCATTAAATTTTTTAGGCGCTCCACAAGCGCCGAAAAATTTCATGCATTCCATCATTTAGGTGCTCCACAAGCGCCGAAAAATTCATTTCATTCCATGAAATCATTTAGGTTTCCCATGAGTACCGAAAAATTCATTCCATTCCACTAAATCAGAGGTGCTCCACAAGCGCCGAAAAATTCATTTCATTCCACTAAATCATTTAGGTACTCCACGAGCACCAAAAGTTCATTTCATTTCATCGAATCATTTAGGTACTCCACGGGCGCCGAAAAATTACATTCCATGCATTCAGGTGCTCCACGAGTGCCGAAAAATTTTATCGCATAAATCAAGTAACTTAGGCACTCCACGAGTGCCGAAAATTTACATTTCATGCACCGAATCATTTAGGTGCTCCACGAGCACCGAAAAGTTCATTTCACTTCATCGAATCATTTAGGTGCTCCACGAGCGCCGGAAAAAATTACAGTTCATCTATTAAATCATGTAGGCGCTCCATGGGTGCCGGAAATTCCATCGCATGCATTAAATCATTTAGGTGCTCCCCGAGCACCGAAAATCCCGACCATGTGCCACGCGCATGTTCATCTCATTTCATATCACAAAAACCCAAAATGCTCCCTGGGGCACCGAAACTCTACCCGTTCACTAAGAACTTATTCATTTCATATCATGATTTGGAAGTTAAGATGCTCCCCGAGCATCGAAATTCCATTCGTGCACCAAGCACGAGTTCATTTCATATCACGACATTAATGTCGTGATATGAAATGAACTCGTACTTGGTGCACGAATGGAATTTCGATGGTGAAGAACACATAGCAAGCAAACCGAATTCTTCCAACCTTATTCCTCCAGCGTGGTCGGTCTCAAAAATTTCTAACCGAGTCACAGGCGGGGTTCACTTCAATCACCAACCGGGGGTGATGAAGGCGCGATTTTATTATTATTATTCACACAATTATTTTGGTATCCTAAGGGAATCCAACTAGAGCTGCCTATATGGGTTCGGTCCAAGTCAGGTTAAAAATCGAGGTTCCCATAGCAAAATATACTCCTCACTTCTCCCCACTCAAGGGTCCGAACGAAGAGGTTCGTACAAGGCTATGGGTGGTGTTTCGTATCCGTGCCCCTAAGACCATGAGGAACTTAGGCGACACTTCAACGATCCACCGGGCTATAAAAGGATACCTAATCTAATGCAAGAAATGGCTAACTAAAAATGCAAATAAAATACCAAAAGAGAATCATCCGCCTTATTTTAATTAGACACTTTTCAGGGCTTGTCAAAATTCTTTTAAGTTTTTAAGAAAACTTTTTGAAGAATTCCCCAGCAGAGTCGCCACAATGAGCGAACGACGCGTTTTCGACGGGACGCGGGACTTCCTTGCGGAAGGGGCGCCACGATCTCGGGTGGATCCCTCCCTCGCGTGGGGTTTTTATAAATAGAAAAACGAGTTTTGGAAAACAAATAGAATTAATGCATAAAAGAACCGAGACCTAAGTCTCGATGAATATTGTAGAGTCGCCACCCGGCTCAGCTCAACCGGGAAATTCTTATGTAGCTGAACCGGATGAACGGTCGCTACACTATCCAGAGATTCGGGTCCGGACAAGTCCCTTATTTCGTGTCTAATTAAAATAAATATTGCCAATGTTCTCAAATGGTATTTCAAAATCTAAAGTCCATTTTATTGAATATAAAAAGCATATAGCGCGCATACAAAATGTTTAATACAAAAATAAGGAAAAGAAATAAATATTAATTGGCTTACAACCAAATCGAATGGAAAAATAAAAACTCTCGCCTCACTTATACAATCGCCTATATACACGATAATCTAGAAAAATACAACCGCCTAGGATACACGATTAATTCTATTAAAATACAAATAAAATTAAAAATAAATATAAATAAAAGCTGCAAAACAAAGGTTAGCACAATTTATACGGCACGCCACAATTAGGACTCAAATAGACAGAATGGGAAATCAAGAGTTGGGGGCATGCATAAAGAGGATAACCGGGTTGGCTCGGCTAGCCGGCCCGATTGGACCTGGAAAACATTTTGAAACGTCCCTGTATTTTTGGTTTTGTAGGAAAATCATTTTGAAAACAATTTTTCGGTTTACATGCATTTTTATGTATTAAGTGGGTCGGTTTTCGGGAGAACCGGGTCTCCGTCGTTGAATTGTTCTAAATGCAAATTTACCAAAAAATTGAATCTATGGTCGTGATGCACACAACAAAATTCATTTTTGATGATTTTTAGGGTTTTTTGGGAATTTTTGGGGATGAAGGCTGAAATTCTGATTCTGGAACAAGGATTACAGTCGTGCGACTGTAATCGGTTCAGGGTCAGAATTTCATCAAAAATTCATTTTGAGTCAAAACCGAAAAAAAAAAGTCAACTGGAAATTAAGAACAGTCGTACGACTGTATATACAGTCGTACGACTATTCATGAAAACCAAGAACAGTCGTGCGACTGTTCTTAATTTCCAGAAACAGGAAAACAAAAATGCAACAGAAAATGCACAAAACTCACTTCAAACACCCAGAAAGCGAGAAAAAGTGTAAGGAAAGGAAATGACTACCTTTTTAGAAGCTATTCCAAGTCGTTTTGACCCCTGGCATCGCTCCGATCCCAACAAATTCGCACTTTTTCCTTTGGAATGGAAGTTGAGAGCTTTTTGTCCAAAAATCCAAATTCCAAGGGATTCTGATGATTTAAGTCCGAATTCTTGATTTGTTTGAGAAGTTAACTGATTAACCTAGAGATTTCTAACAAGTTTTAGGCTTAATTTCGAGAATTAAAGAAAATGGGAGAGAAAAAGAATGAATTTTTTGTGGTGGTTTTTTTCTCTCTCTTTTCTCCTTCTCTCTCTAGATTTCACCAGATTTTTTTTTCCAATCCTCCTCTTTCTCCTCCTTTTCCTCTTTTTATCTCTACCCTTTTTCCTTGCTTGCTGCAACAAGGGAGCAATTAATGCTCCCTCTCTCTCTCTCCTCCATTTCTGCTGCAGAGGTATGGGTTCCTGCAGTCTGTCCGACATTACAGTCGTACGACTGTAATTTTTAAATTACAGTCGCACGACTGTAATGATAGTCGTGGCGACCGTTTTTTTTTTTTTTTAAGTATAGAAAATTCCGACGCTTACAGTATGTTATGCATCCTAACCACGTTTTTGTGCAGCCACTTGCATTTTGTGTGACACAAGCATTCATGTTATCTCATATCATTTAAATTAAGGACATTCTGAGGATACCCTTCACGGTCACTTCATTTCATAACATATCGGGAGTCCTAAAACTACCCGTGTTCTGCCAGTGTACCAGAATACACTCGGCCATTTCACTAGACCATTTCATTCAATAGGAGACCATAATGGTCTTAGGTCTATTTTCGTGTAGTAGGTCACACGATATCATTGCATGACTTCACGTCATTTATCATTGGCATCGTGGGAATGCCGAAGTTCTGTTGGTGCATCGCGATCCATTTCGGATTGTTGTATGACATTGACATTATCGTATCATTTCAGGTGCTCCACGAGTACCCGATTATTACACATATAGGGGCATTTCATAGCATTACCGAATCATGAAAGGCTTTCCATGAACGCCGAATTTCCGTCCGTGTCCTTGCCTACACGTGACTTGTCTATAAACATCATCTCATATCATATGCTTCAAAAGCATCAGAACTCTGTCTGTGGGCCGGCCCCTGCGAGACCATTTCACTTCATCTCATAGACCTACAAAGTGTCGAAACCCTATCCGTGTGTTGGTATACACGCGATCATTTGACGATATTTACTAGGTGCTCCAAAAGCACCGAACCCCTGTTTGTGTGGCGGCCCACACGTGGTCTCTTGCATGGCATCAGGTGTTCTCAGAATGTTCCAAAAAAAAAAAATTCAAATCATCCTCATCATTATCTCCCTCATGACATCATATATGCAACTCATTCATGCACATACATATCCCATCATGCATTCATGAATAAACCATCAGTGATTTGGTGTTCTTCACGCGTATGAGCCCGTTAATGCTAATAAGTGTTCTTATCAGAGGAAGAGGAAAGATTTTGGGGATGGCCAACCAAATGAACTTCAACTCCATAACGGATATCGTGGAGGATCATCTCGCCTTATCGCGGTTCCGAAATGCAGTCAGGAAGGAAGCGGCGGCAATGCTGAGAGAAGTGATGGGGGATGACCTTGACAGAATAGAAAGGCTGACAGTGAGGTGCACTGAATTGGAAGCACGAGTGGCAGAACTCGAAAGGAAAATGAGAAATACGGCATTCTCAGACTCCAACTCTGATGCCAGCGAAAAACAGAAAGCCCAGTTTGATAACACTTGCCCTCGACGCCTTGGAAGACCCTCTCTCGGGGATTCAGGTTTGCTAAGGCTAACTGATGAGGTAGAACTGAAGAGGCCCCTCAAGACGAATGTTGGTGCCGCCTTCGTTCCGCGGCATACCGAAAACTCGCTTATCGGGAGTAGCAGGAAAGGCATTTCTCCATGGGCTGACTCATTAGGTGCGCTATTCCTCAGGTGCAGAAATATGGGTCTATTACAGAGTGTCAGACCTTATGTGCCGCCAACGCCAGAGTAAAGGAGTAATTTCTGCAGCTATCACGTGATCACAGGCCATCGGACCAATGAATGTCATGCTTTAAGAAAGGAGATCCAAAAGCTGGTCGATGATGGAAAATTGGAAATCTCGGCTTTCTCTGATGAACAACCAGGGGCAATCAGGGAGACCACCAAAGAAATTTCTCAAACCTCCCGATGAGAGGAATATGATGAAGAAGTTCTAAGTCTGCTCTAATAAGAGTGGGTCGAGGATGCTGAAGCTGAAATGGTGACCAGTCAGGGAATAATCGGATTCTGTGAGATCGATACCTCTTAGAGATTCCTTCTTACAAGGGACTCATTTTGTTTATGGGATGTACTGATTTCATCATGAATGCAATGAAATTTATTTTTGTCTTATTTGTGTGATGATTACTTGTACATGGCATTATGCATGCATTTGACAATCTGAAATGACATGTCCAATACACATAATATCAAAATGCATGACATCATTCTGAGTATCGTGGGGAACCTAAAAGTGAACCTGGCCCTGAACGAACTCTCTCTTGAAAGGTGAGCTTGTGAGATAAATAAAATAATACGATGGTACCACTTCCGCCGAGGCATCTGCTAATTCAATTCAACAATCCTTGAAAGACACTACCATTCTTGCCCCAAAGCTCCAATTTAAAAAGCACGTACGATACCCAAATCACCCTAAACCGAAAAGCCCTTCTTAAGGCAAAACAAAACCAAAAAGCCCTCTTTGAGGCACCCAAACTCAGAAAGCCTTTTTAAGGCAAAACAAAACCAAAAAGCCCTCCTTGAGGCACCCTAAACCAAAAAGCCCTTCTTAAGGCAAAACAAAACCAAAAAGCCCTCATTGAGGCACCCAAACTCAGAAAGCCTTTCTTAAGACAAAACAAAACTAAAAAGTCCTCCTTGAGGCACCCAAACCCAGAAAGCCTTTCTTAAGGCGAAACAAAACCGAAAAGCCCTCCTTGAGGCACCTAAACTCAGAAAGCCCTGTTTAAGGCAAAACAAAGCCAAAAAGCCCTCCTTGAGGCACCTAAACTCAAAAAGCCTTCTTAAGGCAAAACAAAACCAAAAAGCCCTCCTTGAGGCACCCAAACTCAGAAAGCCTTCTTAAGGCAAAACAAAACCAAAAGGACCGAAAAGCCCTTCTTAAGGCAAAACAAAACCAAAAAGCCCTCCTTGAGGCACCCAAATCCAGAAAGCCTTTCTTAAGGCAAAATAAAACCAGAAAACTCCAATTAAGGCAAGATCGAACCAGAAAGCCTTCCTTAAGGTGAATCAAACCAGAAAGCCCTCCTTAAGGCAAAATCAAAGCAGAAAGCCCTCATTGAGGCAAAATCAAGCTTATCCAAACTTATCCAAAGCACCAACCACCAAGAAATTCAAATGACCATCACTATCCAACTTATTGTGAAACTCTGGGCCTTTCCTTGGTTGTAGTGCATGTATAATCTTGTTTGCATGACATTCCTGTGCACATGACATTACGCATGCATTGTTCATCCAAAAAGGCATATTAAGCACACATGACATGCACGAATTTGAATGCAGCAGGAAAACCAAAAGGTGGCTGTGGCTTTGATTTAGTTCCTTCAAAAAAAAAAGAAAGAAAGAACCTCAATGCTGCTCCATATTGCATTTTTCTGCATCATCTCATCACCAGAAGGGCGACAGAGCAGAGAGAGAATTTGAATACAAGCCTACTTCAAATGAGCTCAACAATGGTTACCCAAGAAATTGACTATTGAAGAGACCAAGATGAATAAAAAAAAGAGATTGAAGTTAATCTTGGTGGAAAAACAAGCCTGATGATCAGAAATCTACCAAATCAGTTTCCAAGACATGATCTGCTACAAATTCTGGACAAGCATTGTCTGGAGAAAAACAAGAATAAGTCCAAAGGGAAGTCTGCTTATGATTTCCTTTATTCGCCTATAGATTTCAAGACTGGAGGAAATGTTGGTTATGCATTTGTGAACTTCACCAACAGTGTTGGGATAACTCGGCGTTACAAAGCTTACAACAATCATGAAGGGGACGATGCCATCAACAGGAAAGCTTACAAAGTCTGTTGTGCTCATATTCCAAGGGAAAGTTGCACTTACCAACCATTTCAAGTATTCAGTCTTCGGAAACCTTGCTTGAACTGGAATCTGGGGTGAATTGGAAGCATGAACACGACATCAGACTGCAGGAGAATCTAATGGTTAATTGAATTCATCTCAGGTTATCCGTCCACAATGGCAACTTTATCCAGTGATCGGGCATTCATCCCAAAAAAAAAAAAAAAACTCCAATGTGGAAAACCGAAAGGACATATTGGTAGTTTGAAGGGGCATCAATCAAAACCAGAGCCACACTTTGGATTTTCCTAATGCATCCACATCCATTATGTCATAGACGTTTTATATTCAATTTTGATGTTCAATATGCATTCGTCATGTCATTGCATGTCAATGTCCACATACGGGTGACAGCATGCAGCAAACCATGTCCGATTCAGTGTTTCATACCCCAAACACAAACCCTTAATGCTAGGGGCAGGTAAAAGACAAACCACTGGGTGTCATCAGCAGCAACGTCCTCACGACTTCTGATGAGCATTGTCAAGGGGTACTTTCCAATCTCGAAACGGATCAATACAAAGAGATCAATTCGGCTGGAACGCTCGTGCAAAACTCTTGGACCATTCAAAAAAAATCGCAAAGAGAAAATTTCTGACACGGAAAACCGAGAGGACGTGTTGGTAACAAGAAGAGGGTGATGTCTAAAGCCGAAGTCACTGTTAATTTCCCTATTGTACTCATTATGATGTCGTCGTAATGATATTATGTACGTTTGACATTCTGCTTAGATGTTCATATCGCATACATCGTGCCATTACATATAAACATCCATTAATAGGTCATTGCATCCAATTCCCATAATAATAAAAATGAAGTCCATGTTGTGTACAAAAAAAAAGGGGTGTAGTACAGAGCACTCTATCTAGCTCTCATCCTGTCCCTCACCCACCTCCTTCTCCTCAGACTCACTCTGATGCGAAGCTCTATAGGCGTCAAAGTCCTCCTGCATCTGAGTTAAATCAGCCTACATCCGGGCCATGTCAACCTACACCCGGGTCAACTCGTGGGTCGCAGCTAAAGCCCGAGCCTCAGAAACAGCTGCCTATCTAGCCTGATCCTGGAGCATCTGCACTCGAATCTGCAAAATAACAACATAAGTTAACATGCATACATACATGCATATTCATCCATGCATTGCATAAATCATGTAATGATACAGGGATTGTAGAATGCTTACTGCCCAGCTGGCATTCCCCCGGACCAGATGAGCCTCCAAGCCCAAAGCGACCTGAGAAGTAGATGCTGCAACACTGGCAGAACGTACGGGATGACTCCTATCCTGAACAGGGCCATGCCCACCAGTAGTGGCAGTCTCAGCACTTTCATATGCTGGACTAGTCCGCTAAGCAGAACTGGATCCCCTACGTCTCTTGACCTGCAAACGGAAGAGCATTAAAAAAAAAGGGAAAAGGGGAGAGACAATACCAGAAGGCCAAAGCAGAAACCAAGGATCTCCTGCTGCCACCCCCTGGCGCACAGGTCAAGTACGTGGAAACTGCTCCAACGCAGCTGGAGACCAATCCAAAGAAGGAAAGGCATCCAGGTCCGCTAGAGTGGGGAGCAAAGTCAGATTACAAGTGCTCTGCTTGGTGGGAAAAAGCGTGCATGATAACAAGACGAACACATAAGCCCGAACACACTGCTCCACGTCCTCCTCGGACAGGTATAGGCAAGCAGCCCAATAAGCCTCCACCCTGGAGCATAAGATCTTCCCCTCCTTGGGGGTGCAGCCATCAACCTGCCTATATAATTGTCCTCTCGGCGGTTGAAGCTGATCGGGGTCCCACCGAACCAGAACCCAGTGATAGCAACGAAATCTGAAGGAGTAACGGTGAACTCCCCGATGGGCAAATGAAGTGTGTGGGTGATGCAAACCCACCTCTCACACAAAGCCGTCAACACAGCATAGGTAGTAGGTGGCGTGCTCGTCGACAATGACATAATAAAGGTCTCTGGACCCTAAATCCTAACCCGATCTCTCACAGACACAGGGAAGCGGCCCCGCCAGACCCCGGGCAGAGAGAGATTTATGCTGCCGGAAATTCCCCGGTCCTACACATTGAGGAAAGTCAACAAGTCAGCGGTTAATCTTTCTAACAATGGTCCGCCTCATCCAAGGGGCACGAAACCCGAGAAACCTAAAAAAAACTCACTGTAAGTACAATTTCACCAAATTTCATTTTCGACATATCCTGTATGCCAAGTCACACTAGTCTGTCACACACTCACATTCACACATTTCACAAATCTCAGTCCTACATGACTATAAAAGGTGACCCGAAACGCATCTTCCCGTATTTATTCTTAATTGAAGGGGCAAAAATTTTTGTTTCAAAATTATCGATCAAGGAATAAATACGTTCACTAAGCACACATTGTATGCTTTCTTTTGGCTCTGTGTGGCAAATCATACACGACCATTCGACTCCAAAACTCGCATTCTTCTCTGTATCATCTCAGCATCATCCTTACGCGAAAATCGTCATAAGGAACAGCCCGACTCCAAAAGTCGCATTCTTCTCTGTATCTTCTTGGCATCATCCTTACGCGAAAATCATCGTAAGGAACCGCCCGACTCCAAAAGTCGCATTCTTCTCTGCATCATCTCGGCGTCATCCTTACGCGAAAATCATCGTGAGGAACCGCTCGACTCCAAAAGTCGTTTTATATTTCTCTATATCATCTTCGTGCGTCATCCTTACGCGAAAATCGTCGTAAGGAACCGCCCGACTCCAAAAGTCGCATTCTTTTCTATATTATCTTGGCGTCATCCTTACGCGAAAATCATCGTAAGGAACCGCCCGACTCCAAAAGTCGTATTCTTCTTTGTATTATCTTGGCGTCATCCTTACGCGAAAATCATCGTAAGGAACCGTCCGACTCCAAAAGTCGCATTCTTCTCTGTACCATCTCGGCGTCATCCTTACGCGAAAACCATCGTAAGGAACCGCTCGACTCCAAAAGTCGCATTCTTCTCTATATCATCTTCGTGCGTCATCTTTGCGCGGAAATCGTCGTAAGGAACCGTCTAACTCCAAAAGTCGTATTCTTCTCCACACACGAGTCACACGCTTGCATATCATCTTGAATTTCATGTTCTTTGTCGTTTACCTAAATCCGTTTCGAAAATCGGACTATAGCTACACGAGGGGCAGCCTGTGAACATGAAATTTTATCGTAAAAAAAAAGAAAAAAAATCAAAAAAAAAAAAAAAATTTACAGTGGTACGACTGTAATTGAAAAATTACAGTCATACGACTGTATTATCGGGCAAGATGAGCCAACCCATACCTCAAAAGCTGAAAGAAGAGAAGAACAGGGGACGGGGAAAGAGAAAAAGAAGGAAAGATAAAGAGAGAAAAGGGAAGAGAGGAGGAAAGGAAAAATCAAAAAGAAAAGGAGGAACTCCTCATCAAAATCTCTCAGCATTTGGAAATCTCTGGGCCCAAATCTCAAACCCTAACTCAAGGAGAAAAGTCCGGATTTTAGTGGGTTGGAGCGACGCCAGGGGTCAATCCTACGGTGGACGCACGCCACAGAGGTAAATATCTCTTTTCCCTTCTCCTTTACAAGCTTTCTGGGTGATTGGTGTGCTTTTTCTGCATTTTTATCCGTTTTTCTGCATTTTTGTTTCTGGAGATCAAGAACAGTCGTACGACTGTTCATCGAGTTGATGAACAATCGTACGACTGTAGTTGATTTCCAGGTGATTTTCTTTCCGGCTTGTTTTAAATAAGATTTTGGTCAAATCTTGAATTTTCAGCATTTACATTCGTACGACTGTAATTACAGTCGTACGACAGTAGTTGAGTTTGCACGACTGTAATTTACAGTCGTACCACTGTAGTTCCCAGAATCAGAATTTCACCTTTAAAACCCAAAAATTTCTTAAAAAATCCATAAAAAATCATAAAAAATTCCCAAAAAATCCCAAAAAATTAGAAAACCCCAAAAATAATCAAAATGAATTTTTTTGTGTGCATCACTACCCTAGATTCAATTTTTAGTAAAATTGCATTTAGAACAATTCTACAACGGAGACCCGGTTCTCCCGAAAACCGACCCACTTTGCACGCTAAGTTAAAATAAACCGGAAAAATGTTTTAAAAAAAAATGATTTTCTCACAAAACCAAAAATACAGGGACGTTTCAAAATGGTTTTCCAGGTCTAACCAGGCAGGCCGACCGAGCCAACCCGGTTACCCCCAATTGCATGACCCCAAATCCTAGTTTCCCAATTTTGTCTACTTGAGTCCTACTTATGGCGTGCCATATAAATTGTGCTACCCTCTGTTTTGCAGCCTTATTTTATTTTAATTTTCTATTTTATTTGTATTTCAATAGAATTAAATCGTGTATTTAGGCGGTTGTAATTTTTCTAGATTCTCGTGTATTCTAGGCGGTTGTATCAGTGAGGCGAGAGTTTTATTTTCTTTTCAATTGGGTTGTAAGCTCTTAAATATTTATTCTTTTTACTTTTTATGTTGTATTATTATTCCGTATGCGCGCTGCGTGTATTATTTAATAAAAATCAATCTTTAGTAATTTAAAGTGTCGTAAATAGAACATTGGCAATAATATTTAAATTAGACACGAAATAAGGGACTTGTCCCAGATCTCTGAAAAGTGTGGCAGTTCCCGCTTTGGTTCAGCTACACTGTAACTTCCTAGTTGATCTGAGCCGGGTGGCGACTCCTATACATTTTTTCGAGATTTAGGTCTCGATTCTTTTTCGAAATAATCCGCGTTTTCCCAAAAAATGAATTTCCAATCCAAAAATCCCACTCGAGGGAGTGCCCCGCCCGAGATCGAGGCGCCCCTTCCGAAAGGGAGTTGTAAGCACCGGAATTTTCTATACTTAAAAAAAAATGGTCGCCACGACTATCATTACAGTCGTACGACTGTAATGTCGGACAGACTGCAGGAACCCATACCTCTGCAGCAGAAATGGAGGAGAGAGAGAGGGAGCATTAATTGCTCCCTTATTGCAGCAAGCAAGGAAAAAGGGCAGAGATAAAAAGAGGAAAAGGAAGAGAAAGAGGAGGGTGGAAAAAATCTGGTGAAATCTAGAGAGAGAAGGAGAAAAGAGAGAGAAAAAACCACCACAAAAAAAATTCATTCTTTTTTCTCTCCCATTTTCTTTAATTCTCGAAATTAAGCCTAAACTTGTTAGAAATCTCTAGGTTAATCAGTTAACTTCTCAAACAAATCAAGAATTCGGACTTAATTCATCAGAATCCCTTGCAATTTGGATTTTGGACAAAAAGCTCTCAACTTCCATTCCAAAGGAAAAAGTACAAATTTGTTGGGATCGGAGCGACGCCAAGGGTCAAAACGACTTGGAATAATTTATAAAAAAGGTAGTCACTTCCTTTCCTTACACTTTTTCTCGCTTTCTGGGTGTTTGAAGTGAGTGTTGTGCATTTTCTGCTGCATTTTCGTTTTCATGTTTCTGGAAATTAAGAACAGTCGCACGACTGTTCTTGGTTTTCATGAACAGTCGTACGACTGTATATACAGTCGTACGACTGTTCTTAATTTCCAGTTGACTTTTTTCGGTTTTGACTCAAAATGAATTTTTGTTGAATTTTGACCCTGAACTGATTACAGTCGCACGACTGTAAACTACAGTCGTACGACTGTAATCCTTGTTCCAGAATCAGAATTTTACCTTTAAAACCCAAAAATTTCTCAAAAAAATCCATAAAAAATCATTAAAAAATTCCCAAAAATTTCCAAAAAATCCCAAAAAATTAGAAAACCCCAAAAATCATCAAAATGAATTTTGTTGTGCACATCACGACCATAGATTCAATTTTTTGGTAAATTTGCATTTAGAACAATTCAACAACGGAGACCCGGTTCTCCCGAAAACCGACCCACTTTAAACAGAAAAAAAAAAAAGGAAGAATAAATGCATGTAAACAGGTAAGATTGTTTTCAAAAATGATTTTCCCACAAAACCAAAAATACAAGGACGTTTCAAAATGTTTTCCAGGTCTAATCGGGCCGGTTAGCCGAGCCAACCCGGTTACCCCCTAAATGCATGCCCCGATTCTTGATTTCCCAATTCTGTCTATTTGAGTCCTAATTGTGGCGTGCCGTATATATTGTGCTAATCTTCTGTTTTGCAGGTTTTAATTTCTTTTTATTTTTATTTTTAATGTATTTTAATAGATTAAATCGTGTATTTAGGCGGTTGTAATTATTTTTAGATTTTCGTGTATTCTAGGCGATTGTATAAGTGAAGTGAGAGTTTTTATTTTTCCATTCGATTTGGTTGTAAGCCAATTAATATTTATTTCTTTTCCTTATTTTTGTGTTAAATATTTTGTATGCGCGCTGTATGCCCTTTTATATTCAATAAAATTGACTTTAGATTTCGAAATACCATTTGAGAACATTGGCAATATTTATTTTAATTAGACACGAAATAAGGGACTTGTCCGGACCCGAATCTCTGGATAGTGTAGCGACCGTTTGTCCGGTTCAGCTGCATAAGAATTTCCCGGTTGAGCTGAGCCGGGTGGCGACTCTACAATATTCATCGAGACTTAGGTCTCGGTTCTTTTATGCGCTAATTCTATTTATTTTTTCCAAAGCCGATTTTCATTCATAAAAACCCCACGCGAGGGAGGGACCCGCCCGAGATCGTGACTTCCCATTCCGAAAGGGAGTCCCGCATCCCGTCGAAAACGCGTCGTCCGCTCACAGTGGCGACTCTGCTGGGGAAATCCTTAAAAAAGTTTTCTTAAAAACTTAAAAGAATTTTGACAAGCCCTGAAAAGTGTCTAATTAAAATAAGGCAGATGATTCTCTTTTGGTATTTTATTTGCATTTTTTAGTTAGCCATTTCTTGCATTAGATTAGGTATCCTTTTATAGCCCGGTGGATTGTTGAAGTGTCGCCTAAGTTCCTCCTGGTCTTAGGGGCACGAATACGAAACACCACTCATAGCCTCGTACGAACCCCTTCGCTAGGACCCTTGAGTGGGGAGAAGTGAGGAGTATATCTTGCTATGAGAGCCTTGATGTTATCCCGACTTTGACCGAACCCATATAAGCAGCTCTAGTTGGATTCCCTTAGGATACCAAAACAATTATGTGAATAATAATAATAAAATCGCGCCTTCATCACCCCCGGTTGGTGATTGAAGTGAACCCCGCCTAGGATTCGGTTAGAAATTTTTGAGACAGACCACGTTGGAGGAATAAGGTTGGAAGAATTCGTTTTGTTTGTTATGTGTTCTTCACCATCTCGTGACACATCGCCAACGCATACATAACATATCATAATCACCATTTTCCATGCATGTAACATACCATACACAAACATCTTTGTGTGATACTAACCCACATTTTTATGCAGCCATTTTGCATTTTATTTCATGTGTAAAACATTAATTCATTCGCTTGTCATCCATACTAACGATTTCTTTTTCAGCCATAACATTAAACTTATGTGATTAGCATTTTAATTTCAACATAGCATACATAACATCATTATGTACGTCACGCATCCTAACCCATGTTTTTGTGCAGCCATTTGCATATTGTGTGACATGTTCATTCACTACATTTCACTTAAATTAAATTAAGGGGCATTTCAAGGACGCCTATCATGACCATCCCATTCCATTTCATAACATATCGGGTACCCAAAATTACCCCGTGTTTTGCCAATGCACCGGATTGCATTCGGCCATTCCACCAATATCATTTCATTTAATAAAAGCCACAACGACCTTAGGCCCATTTTCGTGTAATAATTTACACAATGCATTTCATGACATCATACCCATCTATCATAGACATCATATAACACTGTGGTCCACATCCGACCACTTCATGACATTAATTCGCCATTTAAGGTACTCCCTGAGTGCCCGATTAGTATACATATAGGCCCATGACATCACCAAATCATGAAAGGCGTTCCTCGAATGCCGAATCCTTGTCTGTGTCCCTGTCGCATGTGACTTTCTCATAACACCATATCATGTGCTCAACAGCATCAAAACCTTGTCCGCGGGCCCGGCCCATGCGACCATTTCATATCATCTTATAGACCTACAAAGCGTCAAAAACTCTGTCTGTGTGTCGGTATACATGCGACCATTTCACGAATTCATTAGGTGCCCTAAAGGCACCGAAGTTCTGTCCGTGTGACGGCCCACACGTGACATTTTTGCATAAACATTGGGTGTTCTTGGAATGCCTCGAAAAAAAAATAATAATAATAATAAAAAGAAATCATTCATTCATCATTCCATACATAATTCCACTACATGCATCTCAAGCATGTTCAATGTCTTAATTTTCATGTCACGTCATTCATTCACGACCCTAATACCTTCCGTCTACTCTAAGCAGAATACACTGGAGCGACCTTGGACAAGATCCCAAGCTTCGAGAGCAGCTAGGAGACAGAGGGTAGTTGAGAGTGACAGTGATTCTGAGACCGGGGAAGGCGTGAATATGGCAGAGCAGACACCGAGTATGGCTGATGTTCTGAGAGATTTCTTCAAGTTGCAGGATTTCTGCGACATGTTAAAGGAAGAAATGAGGGCAGTGGTTAGAGAAGCTGGTGAAACCGGTGGTAGTGGAGCCGGGAAGGAAAAAGAAGCTGAGTCATCCCAACATGGTGGTGACGCTTCAGCTAGCCTGGAAAAGCTACAGGAGATAGAAGCAGCTATGGAACAGAAGATGAAGGCAAAGTGTTCTGAATTAGACGAGGTCATGGCCCAGTTGAAGAAGGGGGTCGGGATCAGTGCTGAATCCAAGAAGGGGGTGAACGTTGATGCCATGATCAGTAGGGGCATCGAGACATTTCCTATCGGCTTCTAAGTGCCGAAAGTCCCCACTTACAAAGGAATGGGCTCGCCAGAGGCCTATGTGAATTTATATGCCCGGGTTATGCTAACAGCAGGAGCCACAAAGCAACAATTGATTAATCTTTTCCCCACCACACTAAAGGGAGGTGCTTTGGGATGGTATAACTCACTGTCAGAGGAGGAGCAATCTGACTGGGAAGTATTGTCAGCAGCCTTCATCAAATACTACAGCTTCAACACCAAAATCCAGGTGAAGCTGTATGATTTGGAGAGGGTGAAGCAGAAATTCAATGAGCCCTTTGACGAATACTACCAGAAGTGGATGAACAAGATGATTCTCCTAAAGAACCGCCCTGATGAAGACGAGCTTATACAGAAGCTCATTGATGGCAGCAAGGATATTTTCAAGAACAACATGAAATTCCATCCCTTCAATGAGCTTAGTGAAATCTATAGCATGGCCATGAAGATAGAAAGGGATGAAGAGGAGAAGCCAACTGGTCAGAAAGGGGGAAGAAGTACAGGGTATAGTTCAGGGTATAGATCAACCGCAGCAGCTGGGTCTGGTAGTGGTTCTGGTTTAGGTTCTAGTGGCAAACAGGGGCAATCATCAGAGGTGAAGCAGGTCGAAGTGGCTACTGTGAATCAGCAGCAAGGCAACCAGAACAGGGGTCCTGGAGGACAAGGCATAATGCCCTGGACTCTTACCTTGGCAAAAATATTCGCCAAGTGTAGGAATGGCGGCCTATTGCAATCCTTAAGGCCATTTAAGAAGCCATCAGAAGCTGACAAAGATAACTTCTGCACTTATCATGTGGTGACAGGCCACCGAACCAACAACTGCTACAAGCTAAGGGATGCCATCCAGAAGCTCATTGACGAGGGAAAACTGCAAGAGCCAGCCAAACCCAGCACTAAAACCAACCCACTGCCGGCATTCGAGAAGCGGGTTAACATGGTTCAATCAGGGTTGCCGGCTAACTTTATATTTGCCCAAGTTCTGCAAGCGAACCCTACGATTCAGGCAGTGGCGGTAGGGGAACCCGAAGTGGAACCCGAGTGTGAAAAGGAGGGATGTAAGGAGATCAAGCCCATAAGTCTGGATGATCTTGACTCCGAAGATGAGTACGAAGAATTTGATAGAAGAGAGGCTGTTAAACTCCCAGCTGTTGAGAAGCTGAAGATTTCAGAAGTGCAGCACGTGACCCGAAGTGGAAGGGTATATCAGCCGGCAGATCAGACAAAAGATAAAGCACCGATGAATGGGTCGGGCAGCACTTCGGCACCGGAAAGAGTTGAGAAAGAAGACTTGGTCATTTCCCAATTGAAGAAGACCCCTGCACAAGCCAGTTTGTGGCATCTGCTTATGACCTCCAAAGAGCATAGGGAGGCTTTAGTGAAGAAGCTATCAGAAATTGAAGTCTCCCCTATAGCTTCACCAGAGGCTATGTGCTGCTTGCTAGACAAAGTCCATGCTGGAGCTCCTAATATTGTTTTCTCTGAGAAAGACCTACCAGCAGAAGGAAAGGCCCACAACAAGGCTCTTTACATTAGAGCCTATATCATGGATAAGGTGATGACGTGCGTTATGGTGGATGACGGCTCAGCTCTGAATATTTGCCCACTGAAAATGCTACCGTTTCTAGGCATGAATGAAGAAGTGTTGAAGAGGTCCTCGACAGTCATTCAGGAGTATGATGATTCTAAAAGAACAGTGATAGGGACCTTCGAAACAGAAGTGGAGGTTGGGCCCATCAAGTCCATGGTTGTCTTCATAGTGATCGATATCCCGGTCACATTCTCCTTATTGCTTGGAAGGCCCTGGTTCCATCCTTTGGGAGGTGTTCCTTCCACATTGCATCAGAAGATTAAATTCTCTATGAATGACAGGATTATGACTGTTGAGGCAGACGCCCAGTCGATGGTAGCTGCAATGGATGAAGGAGTGGTTCCTTTTGGAGGATTCCAAATTGCTGTCATTAAGGAGGAAGAAACCACAGATGCCCCTATGGTCCTTTATGAGAACTACATGCCAGAGTGGCTATCCTGATATCTGTACAAGCTGAACTTTATCCCGGGAATGGGACTCTGGATTAATTTGCAAGGTGTGCCAGAATTCAAGATCGACTCGGGAAAGTCAAAGCAGTACGGCCTTGGTTATGTAGAGGGTTCATCCGAGCAGAAGAATCTGAAAAAGGGAAAGAATGGTAAGGTCATGATGAAGCCATTTCTGAAGGCGGGAGAAAGCCTTTACAAGGGCCAAGCTGAACCGATGCTGGTTGGAAATGTCGAGCACCCTGGCTTTGAGATCTTTGCAGATGTTGTGGATTTTGAGAAAATCCAGGAAGAGCCAGTAGCCCCTGTAATGGAAGAAGAACCAACTGCTGAATCTGAAATTTTGAAAGGAGAACCATATGAGGTGATAGCAGAAACCATAGAGGTGGCCGAAGAAGAAGATGAAAAGAAAGCCTGCGCTGAAACTACAGAAATCATCTCAGATGCTTTGACTGCTGCATTGAACAAAGCTTTTGGAAAGACCGAGCAAGGATTTGATGAAGAACTGATGGCCAAAGTGAATTTAGACTCTGTGGTTGCTGAAATTGCCAAGATTATGGAAAAAGCTAAGGCACAGGCGACCGAAAAAGAAGCAGAGAAAGCTGCAGTCCCAGATGATACTCTGGAAGGGAAGATGGAAGCTGATGAAGAACAAGGCCCTCCGCCTGTGGAGGATGAAAATGATTTTGTTGTATCTATTTCTTCCATTTTTAATGTAACTGATGTACTTTATGATAAGTTCAATGCAATGAAATCCCAGTTTGCTTACTTGTGTGATGTTTATCCTGATAATTCTGTGCATGCATTTGAATCACCATCAAGCATATTTAGCATACATGACACTGCATTGAATGAAATCAATATAAGTACAGATGAAAACCCTAAAATGGTACTCATTTCACACGAGCTAAAATCCGAGGAAGAAAGAGAATTAATAAGAATACTCCAAAAACATGTTAAAGCTTTCGCCTGGTCGTATGAAGACATGCCGGGTGTAGATACAGAAATAGCAGTGCACAAAATCCCGATAAACCCCAAGTTCAGACCGGTAAAGCAGAAGTTGAGAAGACTAAGGCCGGAATGGGCTACACTGGTAAAGGAAGAAGTGGCCAAACAGATAGATGCCAGGTTTCTCGAAGTGGTGGAGTATACGGAATGGCTAGCCAACATTGTCCCTATGCCTAAAAAGGATGGAAGGGTCAGAGTATGTGTTGACTACAGGGACTTGAATAAAGCATGCCCAAAGATAACTTTCCACTGCCACATATTGACGTCCTAGTTGATAGCGCAGCAAAAGCGGTAATGTACTCCTTCATGGATGGCTTTTCAGGGTATAACCAGATTCTGATGGATGTGATCGACAAGGTGAAAACATCGTTCATCACAGAGTGGGGTACCTTTTGTTACAGAGTGATGCCTTTCGGGTTGAAGAATGCTGGTGCCACTTATCAGAGGGCTGTCACAACTCTGTTGCATGACATGATTCATAAAGAAGTTGAAGTGTACGTCGACGATATGCTCGTTAAATCAGCAACCCGGGAGGAACACCCTGTTATCCTGGATAAATTTTTAACACGCATCGGAGAGTACAATTTGCGACTTAACCCGAAGAAGTGCATATTCGGGGTCACATCAGGGAAGCTGTTGGGCCATGTAGTCAGCCAGAGGGGTATAGAAATGGACCCAGATAAAATAAGGCCATCCAAGATATGCCAGCTCCAAAGACTGAAAAGGAGGTCAGATCATTCCTGGGTTCCTTGCAGTATGTCAACCGCTTCATAGTCAAGCTAACTTCCACTTGTGAGCCAATCTTCAAGCTATTAAAGAAAGATCAGCCAATTGTGTGGGATGACAAGTGTCAGCTGGCATTCGAGAAGATCAAGGCTTACCTGGTAAGGCCACCAGTGTTGAGCCCTCCAATTCCAAGGAAGCCCCTGATTTTGTATTTGGCAGTTGAAGAATCCTCTATAGGGGCAATGCTTGCACAAGAACAAGATGGCAAGAAGGAATATCCTATCTATTACCTTAGCAAGAAATTGCTGGAGTAAGAAACCAAGTACACACTGGTGGAGAAGACATGTTTGGCGATGATTTGGTTGACCAAGAAGCTACGCCACTATTTCCAATCCTACAAGATACAAGCTGTGGCTAAGGTGGATCCAATGAAGTACCTCTATGAAGCACCAGCATTGGTTGGGAAGTTGTCCAGGTGGTTGTTACTTTTGTCTGAATTTGACATCGAGTACATCACGAAGAAAACCATTAAAGGGCGAGCCGTGGCAGAGTTTCTGGCAAATCAACCCCTAGAATCAGATTACACAGAGAATCTGGAATTCCCCGATGAGCAACTAGCCATGGTGGGAGTGAAAAGGTGGGTCATGTGTTTCGATGGGGCAGTGAATAGAAAAGGCGCTGGGATCGGGGTACTTATAGCAACACCAGATGGTGAGGTCATTCCTCTATCCAAAAGGCTGATCTTTCCCGTAACCAATAATGGGGTGGAATATGAAGCATGCTTTTTTGGAATGGAAACTTTATTAACCTTAGGAGCAAATGATGTCTTAATTGTCGGTGATTCACTTCTAGTGATCAGGCAAGCTCAGGGTGAGTGGGAACTAAAAGAAGAAGCCTTACGGCCATATTTGGAGCTGCTACAGTTCAGAAAGGGTTTATTCGGCCGGTGTGAATTCAGACATGTCCCCAGAGATGAGAATAAGATGGCTGATGCATTAGCTACTTTGTCCTCCATGTGGGAAAATCCAGAAGAGACACAAGCTCAACCACTGGTCATAGCCACTTCCAGGCATCCTTGCTTCGAAGTGCATAAAGTAATGGAATTATCAGCCGAAGAAAAGCCATGGTTCTTTGACATTTACCGGTATGCTAAGGAGGGAAAGTACCTAGAAGAGGCCAGTGCTGCTGATAAGTTGACATTAAGAAAGCTGGCCAGTCAATTCAGAATCTTTGAGCACAAGTTATACAAAAGAACAGCACATGGAGTTCTTTTGAGGTGTCTAACAGAACAAGAAGCAGAAGAAGTAATGCAGCAAGTACATGCAGGGTCCTGTGGGCCACATATGAATGGACTTGCCATGGCTAGGAAGATCATGAGGCAAGGCTACTTCTGGATGACGATGCAAGCAGATTGTATAAGAAAAGTGAAGAGATGTCGTGAATGTCAGATCTATGCCGACATTAGTCATCTTCCTCCACTTGAACTTCAGAATCTAGCGTCTCCTTGGCAGTTTTCAGCATGAGGGATAGACATGATTGGTGAAATTCATCTAGCTGCATCTAATGGGCATAGATTCATAGTTGTGGCAGTTGATTATTTCTCCAAATGGGTCGACGCGGAATCCTTCACTAACGTTACAGCCAAGCACATGGTCAAGTTCATCCAGAAGAACATCTTCACTCGGTATGGGATTCCTCACCACATAGTAACTGATAATGGAGTACAGTTTCAAGGGGCGACAGTTGAGTTATTTGCAGAACATGGTATTGAACATCATAAGTCTTCCCCATACAAGCCTCAGGCTAATGGTGCAGTAGAAGCAGCTAACAAGGCAATAAAGAAGATCTTATCAAAGATGGTAACCACCTACAGGGATTGGACTGATAAACTACCTTATGCTCTTTGGGGTTACAGGGCCAGTGTCAAAACACTGACAGGGGAAACTCCTTATGCCTTGGTATATGGAATGGAAGCAGTGTTGCCAGTGGAGATAGAACTCAAGTCACTCAGAGTTGCCCTGGAAGCTCAATTACCGGAGACTGAATGGGTTCGAGCCAGGTATGAACAGTTGGCAGCATTAGATGAACGGCGACTAAAAGCACTGGATCACCTGCAGATGTATCAGCGCAGAATGGCTAGAGCCTATAATCGAAATGTGAAGTACTGTAAGCGGCAGTTGAAAGCAGGAGACTTGGTTCTAAAGCAACTAAGGCCTTCAAATGTTGATGTTAGGGGCAAGTTCAGACCTAACTGGGAAGGACCCTATGTGGTGAAGAAGGTGTTATCAAAAGGCGCTGTCAGCATCATGGACATGGATGGAAACGAGTTCACCAACTCGATCAACCAAGACAGGCTAAAGCTTTATCATGTGTAAAAAAAAAAAAGGAGAAGAGAGAGAGGTCTGCTAGGCTAAAAACTAGAAAAGAGCAGTCTAGGCAAAAGTTAAGACACGAGAGAAAGTAATCAGTCGGAAAACCTGAAAAGGACAACTGGTGACGGATTCTGGCACAATGTGGAATGTGTATCATTTAGGAACCAACTTGTTTCAAATGTACTTATTTTGACTTCATCAATAAAGTGAAGTGTTTGTTTAAATATATTTGCATGGTTATGACAAATGCACGAACAAAGTTGTCTTGCATAAACACACATTGAAAGAAAGCACTTTGCATTCAACTGATCAATATCATCGCATTATTTGACAAATGAAAATGTTTCAAATACATGCAATTTAAAATCTCTTATCACCTCTAAAGTCCAGTTCATCTTCCCAAACGAGCAATAAAGGGTCACAGCACCATTTTAGTCAAATCTAAAAAAAAAAAAAAAGAGCTCGCTGAGGTGAAAACCGAAAAGGCACCTCAGGCAAAAATTAGAGCGGCCCGCTAAGCTGAAAACCCATATCGGGCAGTTTAGGCAAAAGTTAGGGCATATGAAAAGCTCTCTAAGGGAAAAAAAACCGAAAAGGCGCCTTAGGCAAAAGTTAGAGCGGTTCGCTGGGCTGAAAACCTGAGTTGGGCAACCCAGGCAAAAATTAGAGCACTTACGAACTCATAACTTCCCTACAAAGCAGGAAAAGCAGAATGTCCTCAGTATTCCCCACAGAATTCGTCACATCACTCCCCAGCAGAGTTTCCCCTACTATTCCCCAGCAGAATCTACATGAAGAACACCACAATTATTTCCTCAATCGAGCTGTCACACTTTTCCCCAGCGGAATCTCTACAAGGAATACTGCGATCATTTCCCCAGCGGTCACCTCACTCCTTCGATAATCACCAAACAACGCCCCAAGAAAAGCAAAATCAACCAGGGGCACAATATATCTCCCCCAACGGGAGACAGAAATGTCCAATAACAAAAAATACATACATGTACATATACATCATCATGCATCCATACATTGCATATCAATTACTTATCCCCGGCTAGTCTTCATTCTTGATCAAAGGGGTAAAAATTTTTGTTTAAAAATCTCTCGATCAAGGAATGAAGACTTGCCATTTTGAGTGCAGGAATTCTTCCCCAGCTTAATATCCTCAGCAAGTCGGCAGATCCGCCTCGAGTAATGTAAACTCGGTATTGGCCCAGATCCGCTCCATTATCTCAACTTTCTCCAGCGAGTCCGCCTCGAGTAATGTAAGCTCGGTATCGGCCCAGATCCGCTCCATCATCCAAGTTCCTCAGCAAAGTTCGCCTCGGGTAACCTAGACCCGGTACCGGCTAATCTCTTCATCAAGCTCGCCTCGGGTAACCTAGACCTGGTATCGGCTAATCTCTTCATCAAGCTCGCCTCGGGTAACCTAGACCCGGTATCGGCTAATCTCTTCATCAAGCTCGCCTCGGGTAACCTAGACCCGGTATCGGCCAATCTCTTCATCAAGCTCGCCTCGGGTAACCTAGACCCGGTATCGGCCAATCTCTTCATCAAGCTCGCCTCGGGTAGCCTAGACCCGGTATCGGCTAATCTCTTCATCAAGCTCGCTTCGGGTAACCTAGACCCGGTATCGGCTAATCTCTTCATCAAGCTCGCCTCGGGTAACCTAGACCCGGTATCGGCCAATCTCTTCATCAAGCTCGCCTCGGGTAACCTAGACCCGGTATCGGCCAATCTCTTCATCAACTCGCCTCGGGTAACCTAGACCTGATATCGGCTTATTCTCTCCCCAGCATCGCCTCGGGTAACCTAGATCCGGTATCGGCCTATTTCATCAGAAGATTCATTCCAGTGTTCGCGGCGCTTTAATTCGCGCTCTCAAATTCATCATCTCAGGTGTTGTAAATCTGGAGCTAGATGTCGAATTTGGTCACGCGAGGGGCAGCTGTAAGCTCCGGAATTTTCTATACTTAAAAAAAAATGGTCGCCACGACTATCATTACAGTCGTGCGACTGTAATTTAAAAATTACAGTCGTATGACTGTAATGTCGGACAGACTGCAGGAACCCATACCTCTGCAGCAGAAATGGAGGAGAGAGAGAGGGAGCATTAATTGCTCCCTTGTTGCAGCAAGCAAGGAAAAAGGGCAGAGATAAAAAGAGGAAAAGGAAGAGAAAGAGGAGGGTGGAAATAATCTGGTGAAATCTAGAGAGAGAAGGAGAAAAGAGAGAGAAAAAAACCACCACAAAAAAAATTCATTCTTTTTTCTCTCCCATTTTCTTTAATTCTCGAAATTAAGCCTAAAACTTGTTAGAAATCTCTAGGTTAATCAGTTAACTTCTCAAACAAATCAAGAATTCGGACTTAATTCATCAGAATCCCTTGCAATTTGGATTTTGGACAAAAAGCTCTCAACTTCCATTCCAAAGGAAAAAGTGCAAATTTGTTGGGATCGGCGCGACGCCAGGGGTCAAAACGACTTGGAATAGCTTATAAAAAAGGTAGTCACTTCCTTTCCTTACACTTTTTCTCGCTTTCTGGGTGTTTGAAGTGAGTGTTGTGCATTTTCTGCTGCATTTTCGTTTTCCTGTTTCTGGAAATTAAGAACAGTCACACGACTGTTCTTGGTTTTCATGAACAGTCGTACGACTGTATATACAGTCGTACGACTGTTCTTAATTTCCAGTTGACTTTTTTCGGTTTTGACTCAAAATAAAATTTTGTTGAATTTTGACCCTGAACCGATTACAGTCACACGACTGTAATCCTTGTTCCAGAATCAGAATTTCACCTTTAAAACCCAAAAATTTCTCAAAAAAATCCATAAAAAATCATAAAAAATTCCCAAAAATTTCCAAAAATTCCCAAAAAATTAGAAAACCCCAAAAATCATCAAAATGAATTTTGTTGTGCGCATCACTACCATAGATTCAATTTTCTGGTAGATTTGCATTTAGAACAATTCAACGACGAAGACCCGGTTCTCCCGAAAACCGACCCACTTTAAATATAAAAAAAAAAAAAGAAGAATAAATGCATGTAAACAGGTAAGGTTGTTTTCAAAAATGATTTTTCCACAAAACCAAAAATACAGGGACGTTTCAAAATGTTTTCCAGGTCTAATCGGGCCGGTTAGCCGAGCCAACCCGGTTACCCCCTAAATGCATGCCCCCGATTCTTGATTTCCCAATTCTGTCTATTTGAGTCCTAATTGTGGCGTGCCGTATATATTGTGCTAACCCTCTGTTTTGTAGGTTTTAATTTCTTTTTATTTTTATTTTTAATGTATTTTAATAGATTAAATCGTGTATTTAGGCGGTTGTAATTATTTTTAGATTTTCATGTATTCTACGCGATTGTATAAGTGAGGTGAGAGTTTTTATTTTTCCATTCGATTTGGTTGTAAGCCAATTAATATTTATTTCTTTTCCTTATTTTTGTGCTAAATATTTTGTATGCGCGCTGTATGCCCTTTTATATTCAATAAAATTGACTTTAGATTTCGAAATACCATTTGAGAACATTGGCAATATTTATTTTAATTAGACACGAAATAAGGGACTTGTCCGGACCCGAATCTCTGGATAGTTTAGCGACCGTTCATCCGGTTCAGCTGCATAAGAATTTCCCGGTTGAGCTGAGCCGGGTGGCGACTCTACAATATTCATCGAGACTTAGGTCTCGGTTCTTTTATGCGCTAATTCTATTTATTTTTTCCAAAGCCGATTTTCATTCATAAAAACCCCACGCGAGGGAGGGACCCGCCAGAGATCGTGGCTTCCCATTCCGAAAGGGAGTCCCGCGTCCCGTCGAAAACGTGTCGTCCGCTCACAGGAGTCCCGCATCCCGTCGAAAACGCGTCGTCCGCTCACAGTGGTGACTCCGCTGGGGATTTCTCAAAAGTTTTTTTCAAAAACTTAAAAGAATTTGACAAGCCCTGAAAAGTGTCTAATTTAAATTAAGCAGATGATTCTTATATGGCACTTTATGCATTTTTGTAGTTAGACATTTTTGCATTAGGTTAGGTATCCGTTATTTAGCCCGGTGAATCGTTGAAGTGTTGCCTAAGTTCCTCTTGGTCTTGGGGGCACGAATACGAAACATCACCCATAGCCTCGTACGAACCCCTTCGTTCGGACCCTTGAGTGGGGAGAAGTGAGGAGTATATTTTGCTATGGGAGCCTTGATGTTATCCCGACTTTGGACCGAACTCATTTAGGCAACCTTAGTCGGATTCCCTTAGGATACCAAAATAAAGTGTGTGAATAAGATAAAATACGCCTTCATCATCCCCGGTTGATGATCGAAGAGAACCCCTCCTAGGACTAGGTTAGAATTTTATTGACCTGACCACGTTTGGAGGAATAAGGTTGGAGGATTACGATCCGAGTGCTAATTGCTACGTGTCTTTTTGTCCCTCCATAACATGTCATCATCCACATTTTTTCACGAACATAAAATACCGCATCTAAAGCATTTGTGTGATTCTAACTCACATCTTTTGTACAGCCATTTTCATTTTTCGCATGTAAATACATTAATCACCCGTGTGACATTAAACTAACCACATTTTTTTGTAGCCATGCATCTTTTCATAGTGTGAAAAAATTAGTTAATTCACATACATCATTTGAATGCCATAAGCATTAACCGATTTGTCTTGTAGCCATATGGAACACGTGACATGCAATAAAACATTCATATGAACCTTGGGCAATTCCATAAAGCTCACACACATCACACCGCCTACCAAGTAGGAAATTATTTTTGGTGCTCCACGAGTACCGACAAAATTCATCACATTTTAGGCGCTCCACGAGTGCCGACAAAATTCATCACATTTCATTAAATCATTTTAGGCGCTCCACGAGTGCCGACAAAATTCATCACATTTCATTAAATCATTTTAGGCGCTCCACGAGTGCCTACAAAATTCATCACATTTCATTAAATCATTTTAGGAGCTCCACGAGTGCCGACAAAATTCATCACATTTTAGGCGCTCCACGAGTGCCGACAAAATTCATCACATTTCATTAAATCATTTTAGGTGCTCCACGAGCACCGACAAAATTCATCACATTTCATCAAATCATTTTAGGCACTCCACGAGTGCCGAAAAATTCATTTTACACATCAAACCATTTAAGTGCTCCTTGAGCGCTGGAACTCTGCCCGTTCACCAAGAACGCATTCATTTCACGTTGTAGCGCTGAAACCGAGATACTTCTTGAGTATTGAAATTCCGCTCTTACACCAAGCACGAGTTCACTTCATATCATCAAAAATTCGAGGTGTCCCCCGGACACCGAAACCCCGACCATGTGCCATGCACATGTCGATCTCACATCACAAAAAATCCGAGGCACTCCACGAGTGCCGAAACTCTGTCCGTTCGCTAAGAACACTAATGTAGTATCCTCTACGCTTATCAAGTATTCACAAATAAATCACAACTCAACAAGGTAATTTCATCACAGTATCACATATGTTTCATAATAGTATCTGAAGTTATACATGTATCATAAATGTAAAATGAATGTATAATAAGCAGTATCATGAGGGTATTATCACTGTATCACAAATGTATCATAATAATATCTGAGGTTATACAAGTATCAGAAATGTATAATCACAGACCATTTGAATCAAATCATGCTATTATAATCATGAAGAATCATTATGTGTAACAATAATATACATAACTAATACAAAATGCAGAAAAGGAACACATCCGAAACATGGAAGAATATTAGTACCAAATACAGTACAATGAAATAGAAAGAAATTTACTGTGCATTTTACATAAGAAAACCTAACAGTTAAGTATCAACACAATAACACATAAGCATCAACATATCACAATGCAGAAAACCAATCACAATAAATTTCAAAATGCGAAGATGACCTTCCCTCTAGCATTTGCAGTAGTTGATTCAAAAAATGATGAATCTTGGGAATGGTTTTTCAAACAATTCAAACAAGCATACACATAAAGATCATAAATGACTATAGTTTAGACAAACATATGAGCATAGAAAAAGCCTCAAACAAAGTGTTTTGAAAAGTACCAAAACTCTATCAACAATGTCACATCACCAAACACAAAGAATACAAACAAAATTTCCAAGACATATTCAAGATGTTTGTCACGTTGAGATGGGGTATTGATGACAAACATCAACACCACCTAAGCATAATTCATAGATCTTTACATGATAACCATTAATAGATGATATATCCATGTTATCAACTAAGCTCTTTAGCATTTGGAAAGTAAAATGGAAATATTCTTGTAACCCCAAACTTGAAGAACAATATTACGAATTACGCATCTGAACGAGTTTAAACACATGCTTTCACCATAGTTGCGTAATATTATTCTCAAAGTAATGGAATTTTAGAAGAGACTTCATGAGAAATCTTAATCGTATTTTCCATTGTTCTAGGCAACTCAGTTAGTGTCCTTTTTCCATTCTGCTTCTCTTTCATTGATACATGTTTTCTTTTATCACAAATAAATTCAATAGTCTAATAGCACAAAGTACAACAAATTTAGAATTATTCCCAAATGTATCAACAAGTTTAGAATAACAACTATATCGCAAATATATCAACAATGAATCAACACATAATACACAATAACCAAACACCAACACAATATCACAAAATGTTCTTCAGATATGTATGAAAAACATTATATGGCAAAAAAATGCATAAATAATAACAAACAAACACTAAAACAATATACCAACACAGTATCACAAATGTATTAACAAAGTATCAAAAGTATACCAGTACAACATATGACAAAAAATACATATATAACAACCAACACATATATCAACATAGTATCACAAAAGTATCAACACAATATCAAAAGTATATCACCACAACATACAACAAAAAACACATATATAACAACAACAAAAATGTATCAACCCTATGAGTGGATGACCTTTTATTATGAAATGGATCACGGCAAAGCAAACCGGGGAGAAGGAAGCTTTTGGAAAATGAGGATTCTTTGGATCGCATTTTGGTTTTTGGAAAACGGAATTTTGATTATCTTAGGAAAATCGTTAATTTGTTTGGAAATCCCTTTTATAGAAAGCCTTTTCCCATTTTTAACTTAAAGACCTCGAAACTTAAATTCCAAGATCAGTGACAAAGTCGCCACCCAGATCAGCTCATCCGGAAAATTCCGGTACAGCTCCCTACCGAGGGTAGACTAATGTACTTAATCCAGAGATTTAGGTTTCGGGCAAGTGACTTACTTAACCTCAAGCTTGCTTTCACTTTTTAATTCATATTACCATATTTAATTTGCTTTATTATCTTTCTCTAACCCCAATTTGTGTTTATTTATTTAACCGATGCTCAAGCAAATGGCAGAAATAAATTACAGAATAAATAAACCATACATCCAAAATACACAAAAAAAAAAATAGAGGCCGCTTATACAACCAGATGAATAAAAATAAAAAACTCTCGTCCTCACTTTTACAAACGCCTAAATACATTAATATCTAAAAATTACAATCGCCTAAAATACACGAAAATCTATCAAAGTACATCCGAAAATGAAAATAAGAAAAACTAAAAGCTGTAAAACAGACGGTTAGCACAATTTATATCACAGCACAAATAGGACTCAGATTGGACAGAATTGGGATTTTAGGAATGGGGGCATGCACTTAGGGGGTAACTGGGTCGGCTCGGCCAGCCGACCCGGTTAGACCTGGAAAACAGTTTTGAAACGTCCCTGTAATTTTTTTGTGATGGAAAACAATTTTAGAAAATTATTTGGCTCGATTTCATACAAATTTTCCGTTTAGCGGGCCTGTTATCCCGGAACTCGGGGCTCCGTTCGTGTGGGTTTTCTAAATCCAATATCCATCTAGGGTTCAAAAAGCAGTAAACACACCAAAAACAGTTTGAATTCGAAAACAGAATCGCGCGACGACGTCTGTGCGGGTCGCCCGGCGATTTTGTTTCTTTCTGGATATTACAACCGTGCGGCTATGACTTCCAGAACCCAAAAAATGGTTTTCTCGTATTTGAAAATGACGTTTTGCTCGTTTTCGATGTTCCCCGAGGATTTTATAAGGTTCGGGGGTCCGCAAATGCTAGACTATGGATCCGGTTCGGATCGAACAACCCCGAAATTCAAAAAATAAGAACCCAGAATAAACCAAAAACCTAATACTCGTAAGTACAGAAATCCGAAAACCAAAGTTTTACAACATACGGATGCATTTGGGCCGAAATAGATCACAACAGAATGCGTAAAATGGAAAACGGATTATTTTCGGCCGATCGGGGCAGTTTTGGGATTCTGCCCCAATAGAACGCAGTCGTGCGGCTCTGAGTACCAGAGCCGCACAGCTCTGTTCATAACAAATACAACCGTGTGGCTATATTCGAGTAGTCGGTTTTCGAAAATTTGCAAAAAAAAGGAGAAAAACACAAAGAAAAAGCAATGTACACAGGTTTAAGGCCTCTCGGAGTTTACCTTGATATTGTTTTGATGCGTTGAACGTCGAGAATTGAATTGAAAACCCGAAATTCTCCCGAAACCTTAATCGGCTGAAATCCGAATACGAATCCGAAACGATCCGAAACCAATCCGAAGCAATCCCAAATGAGTGTGCAAAGGTCAAGGATGCTCCCTTTGATGCTTAGGTATTGATTTTAGATGTTAAGCCTTTAGTCCTCTCTTGCTCTTTTTTTTCTTCTGTGTTAGGTTTCCTTCCGTCTCTTCCTTTCTTTTTTTTGTTTTCTATGAACTTTTTTTCTCAAGATTGATTTCTGCCTCCCCTTTTCTCTTTCTTTTTCGTTCTATATCTTACATAACCCACAATCATTTCTAACAATTAATGAGCCGTCTGTTTTTCTACTTATTTCGGCCAACCTTTTTTCATTCAGCCAAATTGCTCTGCTTCGCAAAGCAACTTGGTTGACACTAAAGCCGCACGGCTCTAGTTATGCTAGAGCCTGTGGCTCTAGACTACAGTCGTGTGGCTCTAGACTGCAGCCGTGCAGCTCTAGCAAAAGCCAGACCGAGATCAACAAAAATCCGACGCTCACCCTAAACCCTAAAATCATCCGGGGGACCTTCTCGGGGTTTCAGATCGAGGATAGCTTGATTTTGAGGATGTTTGAGATAGTCCAGGTGACATTCCTGTCGTTTTCAAGTCCGATTCATGTCCGTTTGCTCAACAGGTAATATAAGAATTCTCATCATAGAGGTCGAGAAAACCCGGCGCTTACAGCTGCCCCTCGCGTGATCAAATTCGATACCCGATACCAGATTTAGATTACCTAAGGGGAATTTCAGAACGCGAATTAAAGCGCCGTAAACAAAAGGAAAGAAAGACATACATGAGTTGCAGTGTTGATTTGAAATAAGCCGATACCGGGTCTATGTTACCCGAGGCGAAGTTGATGGTGGAATAATCCGATACCGGGTCTAGGTTACCAGAGGCGGAGTTGATGATGAAATAAGCCGATACCGAGTCGAGGTTACCCGAGGCGGAGTTGATGGTGAAATAAGTCGATACGGAGTCTAGATTACCCGAGGCGAAGTTGATGGTGAAATAAGCCAATACCGGGTCTAGGTTACCCGAGGCGAAGTTTGTAATGAAATAAGCCGATACCAGGTCTAGGTTACCTGAGGCAAAGTTGGTGATGAAAGAAGCCGATACCGGGTCTAGGTTACCCGAGGTAATATTGATGGTGGAATAAGCCGATACCGGGTCTAGGTTACCCGAGGTGGAGTTGATGATGAAATAAGCCGATACTGGGTCTAGGTTACCCGAGGAGAAGTTGGTGATGAAATAAGCCGATACCAGGTCTAGGTTTCCCGAGGCAAAATTGATGGTGGAATAAGCCGATACCGGGTCTAGGTTACCCGAGGCGAAGTTAGATTTCTGAGGTGAAGCTGATCTAGGCCTGACACCGGGTCTATGTTACCCGCAGCAGATCTGCTGAATTTATAAGGCTGCATTGGTGATGCATATTTATTCCTTGATCGATAATTTTGGAACAAAAATTTTTGCCCCTTCGATCAAGAATAAATACGGCTTGATCGTTCTTCCCCTAGATAACTGCAAAGGGAAAGAGTACCTTTCTCGGGATTATATTGGCGTGAAAAAAATTCTGACAATCTAGAAATTCTTTATACCTGAGATGTTGAGGTTTGGGCCCGCACAGCTCTAACTTGTATCTTAAGGCCCAGTGAATGCCCCAGCGTTGGACCATTTCCGCTTTGAGGGCAATTCCGATTCGGGACAGCTTGATGATAGTGGTGGGTACCTGTACTTAGGTCGGTCGTGATGTATGTATGCATGTGCATGTGTATGCTTTGAATATGTGTATGTTTCAATGTATGCATATGCGAATGGACCCTGGGAGGCGCATTTCCCGCTATTTTTCCAATCTTGAAATTCTATGTTCTGGCTGGGGAGACCGTGTCGTGCCTTTGGTTATGGGAAGTTACATCACGCCTATGATTGACTGTAGCTGGAGAGAGTATATTCTTTACGCGATGTAACTCTTGCACCTCTGCTGGGGATATATAATGGCTGTTAGGGAAGTCCGATGACTGCTGTAGGGAAAATGGTGACATTCTTTGTGATGGTTCCATTGGGGAATAATGCGGTTGATCCTGCTGGAGAATAGTGGAATAGCTCCTGTTAGGGAATGTTGGAAGGTTCCACTTTTCTGCCCCTAGGAATGGTGGATCTAGAAGTGCTCTAAATTTTGCTTGAACTACCTGATACGGGTTTTCAGCTCAGCGAGCTGCTCTAACTTTTGCCTAAAGCGCCTTTTCGGTTTTCACCTTAGCAAGCTCTTTTTTTTTTTTTTTGAAGTCCTGTGACATTTGAAATTGGATTTGTTTCAAAATTTCCTGCCACCTCAAGAAATAATAAGTTTGATTCAGAGGATAAGAAAAGGTTACAGATTGCATGTATTTAGCACATTTTCATTGTTAAAGTAACACGAGTCTTTTAACCGATTAAATGCAAAGTGCTTTCTTTAAATGGATGTTTAGGCGAGATAACTTTGTTTATGCATTCTGATATAACCATGCGAACATATTTAAACAAAACATCACACTTTATTGATGAAAGTAGCATGAATACATTTGAAAAGATTGGTTCCCAAAACGGTATACATTCCACACAGAACCAGAATCCGTCACCAGTCGTCCCTTACGGATTTTCCAACTGATTATTTTCTCTCATGTCATAACTTTTGCCTAGGCCACCCTTTTCGAGTTTTCAACCAAACAGACCCTTTTTTTTCAAATAAAGTAAGGCTTCAGGAGGTCTTGGTTGACAGGATTTGCAAATTCATTCCCATCCATGCCTGCGATGCTTACACCAGCCTTCGATAGCACCTTTTTTACGATGCATGGGCCTTCCCAATTCGGTCTGAATTTCCCCCAAGCGTCCACATTTGTAGGCCTCAATTGTTTCAGAACCAGATCCCTGACTTTCAGCTGCTTTTTGGGATACTTCATTTTCTGATTATAGGCTCTAACCATTCTGCGTTGATACATCTGCAAGTGATCCGGTGCTTTCAACCGCTTTTCATCTAATGCTGCTAACTGCTCGTACCTAGCCTGAACCCATTTCGTTTCTGATAGTTGAGTTTCCAAGTCTATTCTGAGTGACTTGAGTTCCATTTCCACTGGTAATACTGCTTCCATCCTATATACCAAGGCATAGGGAGTCTCGCCAGTTGGTGTTCTGACACCGGTTCTGTAACCCTAAAGAGCATATGGCAGTTTATTAGCCCAGTCTCCGTAGGTGGTTACCATTTTTTATAAGATCTTCTTAATTGACTTGTTAGCTGCCTCCAATGCACCATTAGCCTACGGCCTATATGGAGAAGACCTATGGTACTCGATGCTATATTCTGAGAATAGCTTAGCTATTCCCTCTTGAAGTTGCCCCTTGAAATTGTACCTCATTATCAGTCACTATATGGTGAGGGATTCCGTATCGAGAGAGGATGTTCTTTTAAATGAACTTAACCATCTGCTTAGCTGTCACACTGTAAAAGAACTCTACTTTTACCCATTTTGAGAAATAGTCTATTGCGACCACTATGAACCTGTACATGTTAGAAGCTGCGGGATGGATTTCTCCAATCATGTCAATCCCTCATGCCGAGAAAGGCCAAGGAGACACTAGGTTCTGTAGTTTAAGTGGTGGTAGGTGGCTGATATCAGCATAGATTTGGCATTCGTGACATCTTCTTACCTCCTTCACACAATCAGATTGCATTGTCATCCAGAAGTATTCTTGTCTCATTATCTTTCTAGCCACTGTGATCCCATTCATATGCGAACCACAAGCCCCTGCATGTACCTGTTGTATTACTGTTTCTGCTTCTCGTTCTATCAAACATCTCAGAAGAACCCCGTTCGCAGGTCTTTTATATAGCTTATCCTCAAAGATTCTGAACTGGCTGGCTAATCTCCTTAATGAAACTCTATCAGTGGTACTAGCTCCTTCTAGGTTTTTTCCCTATTTCACATACTGATAAATGTCAAAGAACCATGGCTTTTCTTTGGCTGTTAACTCCATCACTTCGTGCATATCAAAACAGGGTTGCCTGGAAACTGCTATAACCAGTGGTTGTATCTGTGTCTTCTCCGGATCTTCCCACATAGGGGACAATGTCACTAGTGTGTTAGCTATTTTGTTCTCCTCTCTGGGAACATGTCTGAACTCACACTGGCCAAATAACCCTCTTCTGTATTGCAGCAGCTCTAAGTAGGGCCGTAAGGCTTCTTCTCTCAAATCCCATTCACCTTGTGCCTACCTGATCACCAAAAGTGAATCTCCAACAATCTAAACATTGTCTACCCCGAGTGTTAGGAGGGCTTCCATTCCGAATAAGCATGCTTCGTATTCTGCCCTATTATTGGTTATGAAGAAGTCCAACCTCTTTGATAGTGGAATGATCTCGCCATCTGGCGTTGCTATGATTACCCCAATTCCAGCACCCTTTCTATTTACGGCACCATCGAAGCATATAACCCATCTCCTTACTTCCACTATAGCCAGCTGTTCGTCAGGGAACTCCAAATTCTCCACACAATCTGATTCTAATGGCTGATTTGCTAAGAACTCTGCCACAGCTTGCCCTTTGATGGTTTTCCTAGTGATGTACTCAATGTCGAATTTTGACAGAAGTAGTAGCCACCTGGATAATTTCCCAACCAACACTGGCGCTTCATACAGATATATCATCGGATCCACCTTAGCCACGGCTTGTACTTTGTATGACTGAAAATAGTGGCGCAGCTTCTTAGTCAGCCAAATCATTCCTACACATGTCTTCTCCACCAGCGTGTACTTGATTTCATATTCCAGCAGCTTCTTGCAGAGATAATAAATAGGGTACTCCTTCCTTCCATCCTGCTCCTGTGCCAGTATTGCCCCTATAGAAGAATCTTCAACAGCCAAGTACAAAATCAAAGGCTTCCCCGGAGTTGGTGGGTTGAGAACTGGCGGATTTACCAGGTAGGCTTTGATCTTGTCGAAAGCCAATTGACATCTATCGTCTTATTAAATCGGCTTATCTTTCCTTAATAGCTTGAAAATTGGCTCACACTCCGAGGTTAACCACGTTATGAAACAGCTGACATACTGCAAGGAGCCCAAGAATGATCGGACCTCTTTTTTTGTTTTAGGGGCTAGCATATCTCGAATGGCTTTGATTTTTTATGGATCCATCTCTATTCCCCTTTGGCTGACCACATGACCCAGTAGTTTCCCTGATGTAACCCCAAATATGCATTTCTTGGGATTAAGTCGCAGGTTGTACTCTGTAATACATGTAAGAAATCTATCCAAGATAGCAGAGTACTCCTCCCGGGTCATTGATTTAATAAGCATATTATCGACATACACTTCCACTTCCTTGTGAATCATGTCATGCAGTAATGTTGTGACAGCCCTCTAGTAAGTGGCCCCTGCATTTTTCAACCCAAAAGGCATTACTTTGTAGCAAAAAGTGCCCCACTATGTAATGAAGGATGTCTTCACCTTGTCAACTACATCCATTAGGATCTGGTTACATCCTGAAAATCCATCCATAAAAGAGTACATTGCTACCTTGGTTGCGCTATCTATCAAAACATCGATGTGAGGGAAGGGGAAGTTGTCTTTTGGGCATGCTTTGTTCAAATCCTTGCAGTGGACACGCACTCTGACCCTTCCGTCTTTCTTAGGTACTGGCACAATGTTGGCTAACCATTCTGTGTATTCTACCACCTCGAGGAACTTGGCTTCAATCTACTTAGCCACTTCTTCCTTTACTAATGCAACCCATTCTGGTCTTAGCCGTCTCAACTTCTGCTTTACTGGCCTGAATCTGGGATCTGTTGGAATCTTATGAACTGCTATTTCTGTGTCGACCCCTAGCATGTCTTCGTATGACCAAGCGAAAGCCTTAACATGTTTTTGTCGTATTCCTATCAAGTCTTTTTCTTTTTCGGATTTTAGTTTATGTGAAATGAATACCATTTTGGGCTTTTCATCTGTACCTATGTTAATTTCATGCAATGCAGTGTCATGAATGCTAAATATGCTTGATGGTGATTCAAATTCATGCACAGAATTATCAGGATAAACATCGCACAAGTAAGCAAACTAGGATTTCATTGCATTAAACTTGTTAAAAAGTACATCGTTCGCACTAAAAAGAGAAGAAACAGATACACCAAGATCATTGTCATCCTCCACAGGTGGAGGGCCTTGAACTTCTTTGGCATCCTTGCTCAGCTCCAGGATGTTGTCCAGGTCAGCAGTAATTTCAGATTCTTGTCCAGCAGGGAGAGCAGTCTCCTTGATCTCAGCCACCTGCGCCTTTGCTTTCTTTATAATTCCTGCTGTCTCAGCAACCACAGCATCTAGGCTTGCCTTGGTCACTAGCTCCTTGGCCACCTTTACTGCTTCTGCTATTACTCCAAATGGTTTCTCCTGGGGGATGACAGGATTAACAACTACATCCTCCACTGTAACCAGTGCAACTGGCTGTTCCTGGACCTTCTCAAAGTCCACAACATCAGAAAATACTTCGAAGCCCGGGTATTCAATACTCCCGATCTTCACTGGCTCAGCTTGCACCTTATATAGCTCTTCGCCTACCCTAATGAACGGCTTCATCATGGGTTTGCCATTCTTTCCTTTCTTCAGACTTTTCTTCTCAGATGTCCCTGCTGTGTAGCCTAAACCAAACTGCTTGGCTTTCCAGAATCAATGCTAAATTCAGGCACCCCTTATAGATTAGCCCTGAGTCCCATGCCCGGAACAAAATCATGCCTGTAAAGGTTTTTAGAGAACCATTCTGGCATATAGTTCTCATAGATAACCATCAGAGAATCTGTAGTTTCCTCCTTACTAACCATGGCAAATTGGAATCCGCCAAACGATATGGTCTCCTCACTAACATCAGCAATCACGGACTGAGAGTCTGCCTCTACTGTCATGACCTCACCGCCTATTAAAAACTTAATCTTCTGGTGCAAAGTTGAAGGGACACCCCGCAACGGGTGGAACCATGGCCTCCCCAACAGCAAGGAGAAGGTGACTGGAATGTCAATCACAGTAAAGGTGACCGTCGACTTAACCGGTCCAACTTCCACTTTAGCTTCAAAAGTTCTGATTACAGTCCTTTTTGAATCATCATAAGCCTTAATCACAGTAGAGGACTTTTTCAAACTGTCTTCACTCAGACCCATATGTTTAGAGCCAACCCATCATCTACCATCACACAAGGCATAACTCTATCCATTATGTTGACTTTGACATAAAGGGCTCTGTTATGGGCCTTTCCTCCGGGCGGTAGGTCTTTCTCAGAAAATACAATGTCAGGGGCCCCTGATTGGACCTTATCCAACAAACAGCACCCAGCTTCCGGCGATGCAATTGGGGAGACTTCAATCTCGGATAGCTTTTTAACCAGCGCTGCCCTGTGCTCCTTGGAGGTCAACAACAAATGCCACAGACTAGCCTAAGCTGGGGTCTTTTTCAATTGAGAAATTACCAGGTCTTCTTTTTCCACTTTTTTTGGCGCTGACATGCTACCTGACCCAGTCACTGGGACCTTGTCACTCTGCTGAACCACTGGCCGGTAAACCCTACCACTCCTTGTCACATTCTATACTTCGGGAACTCTCGGCTTCTCAAAAACTGGCAGCTTAACTGTCTCATTACAACCATATTCTTCGTATTCATCTTTCGAATCTAGATCATGCAAACTCACAGCCTTCACTTCTTTCTGCTTTGTTAACTTTCCACAATCTGACTTTGCCCTAGTTTCATTAGCCACCACAGACTGTACGGTGGGGTTTGCCTACAGGACCTGGGCACAAATGAAGTTTTCTGGTAGCCCCGACGGTACCATATTGACCTACCTTTCAAATGCTGGCAAAGGGTTGGTCTTCGTGCTGGGTTTGGCTGGCTCTTGTAGCTTCCCTTCGTCGATTAGCCTCTGGATGGCATCCCTCAGCTTATAACAGTTGTTGGTTCTATGTCCCACCATGACATGGTAGGTACAGAAGTTATCCTTATCTTCCTCCACTGGCTTTTCAAAAGGCTTGAGAGAGCTTAACAGACCACCATTCCTGCACTTGGCAAAGATCTTAGCTAAGGAGAAAGCCCACGGAGATATGCCCTGACACTCCAGACCTCTACTTTGGTTTCCTCGCTGCTGAGACACAACAACAACCCCCGCTTGCTTGGTCTCTGAAAACTGCCCGCTTTTGTTTGTAGAACTAGAACCAGACCCACTACTTGACCCAGCTGCAGTAGTCGACCGGTACCCAGAACTGTATCTGGAGCTTCTGCTGCCCCTTTAGCTTACTGTCTTTTCCTCTTCATCCCTCTCAATTTTCATAGCCATGCTATATACTTCACTGAGCTCACTGAAAAAGTGGAATTTCATATTATTCCTAAAGATGTCTCTACTACCATCAATCAACTTCTGGATCAATTCATCTTCGTCGGGATGGTTTTTTAGCAAAATCATCTTATTCATCCACCTTTGATAATATTCGTCAAAGGATTCATTCGGCTTCTGCTTAATCCTCTCCAAGTCATACAGCTTCACCTGGATCTTAGTATTGAAGCTGTAGTATTTGATGAAAGCCGCTGATAAGGCTTCCCAGTCCGACTGCACCTCTTCAGACAAAGAGTTATATCGGCTCAGTGCACCCCCCTCGAGTGTGGTCAGGAAAAAGTTGATTAGCTGCTGTTTGGTAGCACCCGCAGTTAGCATGACCCGTGCATAAAGGTTCATGTGACCCTCCAGTGAACCAATCCCCTTGTAAGAAGAACTTTCAGCATTTGAAACCCAATGGGGAAGGTCTTAATGCCCTTGTTGATCATTGCATCAACATTCACTCCTCTTTTGGAGCCCAAACTGATGTTGGCCCTTTTCTTCAGCTCGGCGACTACTTCATCCAACTCCAAGTACTTTGCCTTCATTTTCTTTTCCATGGCTGCTTCAATCTCTTGCAGCTTCTCTACACTAGCTGAGACATCCTCCCCATACTGAGAAGATTCAGCTACCCTTTCCTTTCCAGGCCTACTGGTTCCGATCTCCCCACTTTCTCTTACGACAGCCCGCATCTCTTCTTTCAGTATGTCATGGAAATCCTGAGATCTCAAGAAATCCTTCAGGGCATCAGTAAGACTTGGTGTTTGATTGGCCATTTCCACTTCCTCTCTGGAATCAGACTCACTATCAGTTTCTACTGTTCTCTGTTCCCCAACAGCCCTCAAAGTCTGAGACCTTGTCCTTGGTCGGTCCAGCTTACTCAGTGAACTGTCTTTGTGGAGCTTTGGTCTTTTCTAGTCTCACATGCGTATTGTCCTACAGCACATGTGGAGAGTTAGGGGTAATAAATGAATGACGTGATGTCGTGAAGAATGATACTTGGATGATGCTTCGTGAATGGAAATGAAAATGGGAATGAACTTTTTTTTTATTTCCTTTGTTTGGGATCTCCTAAGAGTGCCCGATGTCATGTAAAAACAATGTCAAAAAGGGGTGCGTGCGAGACATCGCACGGACAGAGGTTCGACGCCTTCGGGGCACCTAATGAATTGTCGTGAAATGGCCGCGTATGTGCCGACACATGGGTAGAGTTTCGATGCTTTGTAGGTCAATGATATGAAATAAAATGGTCACGTGGGGACTGTCCCATGGACAGAGTTCTGATGCTTTTGAGTCATGTGATATGAGATGATGTTAAAAAAAGAGTCGCGTGTGACTGGGGACAAGGACAGAGGTTCGACATTCGTGGAACACCTTGCATGATTTTGATAATGTTATGGAATGCCCTTATATGTGTACTAATCCAGCACTCGAGGAGTACCTTTGAATGATTTCACAATGTTATGGAATGGTCCGATGTGGACCATAATACGCAAACAGGACTTCGGCGTTACATAACACCTATGGTGAATGAGTGTGATGCCATGTAATGACATCGTGTGAACCACCACACAGAAATAGACCTAGGACCATTGCGGCCTTATATTGAATGACATGGTATTTATGAAATGGCTAAGTGCAATCCGGTGCATGGGCCGAATAAGGGCAGTTTTGGGATACCCGATATGTTATGGAATGAAATGATTGTGAAGGGCACACTTGGAACATCCTTTATTAGGTGGCATGAGATGACATGAATGTGTATGTCACACAAAAATATGAGTGGCTGCACGATAATGTGGTTAATACACATGACACATAGGATGATGTCGTGTATGTTTCGTGGAAATGTCGCACGCGAGATGTAAATGGCATAGAAATAAAATGTCATGGCTGCACAAAAAATGTGATTAGCGTCACGCATATGTCGATGCTTGAAAATGGCTGCACAAAGATATGGTTAGAATGGCACACGAAAGCTTATGCATGTTTGATGCTTCGTGAAAAGTCAAATAGAAAACACCATAGAACAAATGTTAGCACACGCAATAATATGCACTCCCTTCCAACCTTATTTCTCCTTTCTATTGGTCTTGCATTCTTCCTAGGTGTTGGGTCTCTTTGGCATCAACAGGGGATACCAAAGGTGCACGCTCAATGTTCAATTTAAATTTACGTTTTGACAGTCCTAGGGGAAGTTGCTAAGCCATTACATGTGGGCCAAAGTCAAAACTAAGGGTCGTACAGGTTCCTATAGCAAAAATACACTCCTCACCATAGAACACGATGTAAGGTCATGCGGTGCTATGAGTGGTTTACCCCGTCGGGTGCCTCCAATCCTGGCAGTAGAGGTAGGTCACCTTCTTGGGCAAACCAGGGCTGATCAGTGTATTGGAGGGATTGAGAAGAAAAAAATGTCATGATATGCAAGTGCAAACAAATATGGTATTATGAATTAGGTAAAGTGACTGCAAGCGAGGTTTTATTTCGGTAGTTGCCTAAGTTCCTTAAGTTTTTGTGAAAACTTTTAAGAAACCTATTCCCCAGCAGAGTCGCCATTGTGAGCGAACGACCTTTCGAATGAAACGAAAGTGGGATGCGGCAAAGTGAACTGGGGAAAAGGAGACTTTCGGAAAAAGGCATTTTTGGATTGTGTTTTGGCTTTTGGAAAACGGGATTTTGATTATCTTAGGAAAATCGTTGATTTGTTTGGAAATCCCTTTTATAGAAAGCCTTTTCCCATTTTTAACTTAAAGACCTCAAAACTTAAATTCCAAGATCAGAGACAAAGTCGCCACCCAGATCAGCTCATCCGGGAAATTCCGGTACAGCTCCCTACCGAGGGTAGACTACTATACCTAATCCAGAGATTTAGGGTTCGAGCAAGTGATTTACTCAACCTCTAGCTTGCTTTCACTTTTTAATTCATATTACCATATTTAATTTGCTTTATTATCTTTCTCTAACCCCAATTTGTGTTTATTTATTTAACCGATGTTCAAGCAAATGACAGAAATAAATTACAGAATAAATAAACCATACATCCAAAATACACAAAAAAAAAATAATAGAGGCCGCTTACACAACAAGATCGAATAAAAATAAAAAAAAACTCTCGTCCTCACTTTTACAAACGCCTAAATACACAAATATCTAAAAATTACAATCGCCTAAAATACACGAAAATCTATCAAAGTACATCCGAAAATGAAAATAAGAAAAACTAAAAGCTGCAAAATAGACGGTTAGCACAATTTATATCACAGCACAAATAGGACTCAGATTGGACAGAATTGGGATTTTAGCAACGGGGGCATGTAGGGGGTAACCGGGGTCGACTCGGCCAGTCGGCCTGGTTAGACCTGGAAAACAGTTTTGAAACGTCTCGGTAATTTTTTTATGCTGGAAAACAATTTTAGAAAATTATTTGGCTCGATTTCATGCAAATTTTCCGTTTAGCGGGTCTGTTATCTCGGAACTCAGGGCTCTGTTCATGCGGGTTTCCTAAATCCAACATCCATCTAAGGTTCAAAAAGCAGTAAACACACCAAAAACAGTTTGAATCCGAAAATAGCATTGCGCGACGAAGTCCATACGGGTCGTCCCGCGATTTTGTTTCTTTCTGGAAATTACAGCCATGCGGCTCTAAATTACAGCCATGCGGCTATGACTTCCTGAACCCGAAAAAATGGTTTTCTCGTTTTTGAAAATGACGTTTTGCTCGTTTTTTATGTTCCCCGAGGATTTTATAAGGTTCAGGGGGTCCGCAAATGCTGGACTACGGATCCGGTTCGGATCGAACAACCCCGAAATTCAGAAAATAAAACCTGGAAAAAACCAAAAACCTAATACCCGTACGTACAGAAATCCGAAAACCAAAGTTTTACAACATAAGGATGCATTTGGGCCAAAATATATCACAACAGAATGCGTAAAATGGAAAACGGACTATTTTCGATCGATCGGGGCAGTTTCGGGATTCTGCCCCTATAGAACACAGCCGTGCGACTCTGAGTACCAGAGCCACGTGGCTCTGTTCATAACAAATACAGCCATGCGGCTGTATTCGGGTAGTCGATTTCCAGAAATTTGCGAAAAAAAGGAGAAAAACGCAAAGAAAAAGCAATGTACACAGGTTTAAGGCCTATCAGAGTTTACTTGATATTGTTTTGATGTGTTGAACATCGAGAATCGAATTGAAAACCCGAAATTCTCCCGAAACCTCAACCGGCCGAAATCCGAATATGAATCCGAAACCAATCCGAAGCAATCCCGAATGAGTGTGCAAAGGTCAAGAATGCTCCCTTTGATGCTTAGGTATTGATTTTAGATGTTAAGCCTTTAGTCCTCTCTTGCTCTTTTTTTTTCTTCTGTGCTCGGTTTCCTTCCCTCTCTTCCTTTCCTTTTTTTTTTTTGTTTTCTGTGAACTTTTTTTCTCAAGATTGATTTCTGCCTCCCCTTTTCTCTTTCTTTTTCATTTTATATCTCACATAACCCATAATCATTTCTAACAATTAATGAGCCGTCTGTTTTTCTGCTTATTTTGGCCAACCTATTTTCATTCAGCCAAGTTGCTCTGCTTTGCAGAGCAACTTGCTTGAACCCACTAGGGCCGCACGGCTCTAGTTATGCTAGAGCTGTGCGGCTCTAGACTACAGCTAGCAAGAGCCGGGTTGAAATCCGTAAAAATATGATGCTCACCCTAAACCCTAAAATCATCCGGGGGACCTTCTCGGGGTTTCGGATCAAGGATAGCTTGATTTTCGAGACGTTTGAGATACTCCAGGTGACATTTTGGTCGTTTTCAAGTCCGATTCGTGTCCGTCTGCTCAACAGGTAATACAAGAATTCTCATCATAGAGGTCGGAAAAACCCGACCCTTACAAACCCAATATCACAAAAGTATCAACATAGTATCAAAAGTATATCAGCATAACATATGGCAAAAAACACATATATAACAATAACCAAAACAAGTATCAGCACATTATCAAAAGAATATCAACACATCATATGGCAAACAAAAAAGACACATACCACCACTAAAGGCCTCTCAATCAATGGTCTAGCACCTTCCTTCTTACTCATACTCTTATCAGCAATCTTCATCTTACCAACCTCAATCTTCTTAGTGACACCCTAAGTCACAGGTTGTTTTACAGACTTCATTTTCTGAATTTGGAACATTATACTCAGAATCACCAATAAATCTCTTCCTCTTAGCCATTATCAAAAAAAAAAAAGTTAAATGCTTGAAATGCAAAATGAAAAATGAAAAATGAAAAAAAAAAAATCAACACAAAAAACCCTTATGTAATAAGAAACAACAAAAACAGAAGATAAATTATTTAATCGCAAAGGTAGAAAGGGTAGAAGAACAATATAGTAATTATGATCGTGGCTCGTCGATGAGAAAACAATGGATGACCGTCACTCATGGATTCAGGAGAAGAACAGTACAGTGAACATGAAGGAGAAGTCATGCACAAAAAAGAAGAAAATGCGAAAAGGTAAAAAAAAAATCGCATAACTAACGTATAAAAAAAATTAAAAATATATATTAAAAAAATTACATAAGCCTACAACCAAAAACAAAACTTAAAAAGGAATAAATACGGTAATTTCTGAATTAAAAAATTAAAAAAAAAAAAAAAAGTGAGACTTCTATGTGATAAGTATTTTGTAACTTGGTCTTAGGTTTGAGTCAAACTTCTCAAGCCCAGACCCAACATTATATTTGCTTTTCACTTTGTTCAATTAAATTATCTTCTTTTAAACTATACCATAAATATCGGTATAAGTTATATTTTGAGTACATGTTTCATAATAATCACTGATCAAATAAATATTTTTCAAATCAGTTATTAGAAACTTTGGGCACAGATTAATTATGGTTCTTATAGTCTCTAGAGCAAAACTAGACCTTGCCTTTGACGTTAAGTACAGGCCAAGCCCTGAGTTTATTTACTAATTTGTTTAATTAATTATTTACTACTAGATAATTTATCTCTTTATGTTTTATTACATATTCTCCATTCTACATATAAAATACATTTAAAAAAATCTGCATTGGCCTCTCCTCAATTGGAAGGTCCAGAGTTGGAGTCTCCGTAAGACAAGATACTACACCTTCAATTAACAATGAGAATATTAAAATAAAAAAAAGTCCAATTTCACATTTATTTTGTTTTGTTTTGAATGTGACATGTCACCTTTGATATATTTTTTTGAACTTAATTTTTTGAATTAAATCCCTTCTGCTTCCATCTCTAAAACGGTTTCTTCCTCCATCTCTCTTTGTTATTTTTGCTTCGATCTCTACTGTGTCAGCTCTTGCAACACTTGATCTGATCTGATCACGCAGATAAAAGACAGTTGCGATTGTTACCAAGTTGAAAATATCCATTTAGGGTTTTTGGTTGACATATATATTGGTCATTTTATCTCCCTTTCTGCAATGGAAAATCCTGATACCCAAGTTTTTTTAAGTTTTAGCAGAGTTCCTACTATTTGATGGTGGAATAACTGGTAAATTTTTAAATTTTGGTTCAATTTTCTCTTGTACCATGTTCTTCAATGTCTTTATGTATTAATTCAGTTAGTATAAACTAAGTTCTTACATGAGCTTTTAATCGCTTTTTGAGCATTTTTATGCAGGATAGATGACAAGTGGTTCCTATATTTGATTCATAACCTTTTTTTCTCTAAGAATAGTTAACTTTAAGGTGAGGGCTTCTTCTTACTTTTTTTTATTTTTAATGTTGATCTAAATTTACATATTGATGTGCGAAATAATAGTTTAAAGAAATTGAAATGGTTTCCTTCCTCTTCATGTCCTGAAAAATGATATTTTACATGGATATCATAATGAACATATGGTTCCAATCTATATGCCTTGAAAAGGGAGAAGATAGGTCATAAAAGTTTTGTCAAATTGCTGTCAATTTTTTCCCTGATTTTCATGTAGGCTAAATGGTTGTTGACTGGTTAGTCTATCCCAACCCAACTAAGCAATATGTAGACGGTGGTGTAGTGAGATAATTTGGTTCTGCCTTTTATATATTTGGCTCTAACATCATTTTTTTTCAATTTGGCAGAATTATTAAGAAGAGGAGAGAAAAAAATTGAGCATAAAAATGTTATCGATGTGTTTATAAAAGTAAAAAATGATGACTTATGCATTAGCTGCAGAGAAATAAAGTCTATTTAAGGTACATTCCCTTTGGTTTTTGCATGACAGTATGACTCTCTCAAGCTTTCTATTCCTTCCTATTTTTATCCTAATTTCATCATTCGGGGTGTGCAGACATTGATATTTTGACTATACTGCATCTATGTAATTCATTCTTTCATGACTTGCTATGTAATTCATTCTTTCATGGCTATCTAGAATTTTTTGAATTTGCATGTTTGCACTTTAACTTTTGTGTATGAAAAAGAAATAGCTCAGGAAATTGTATCTTTTTGTTGCATGAACTTGTGGTTTTGATATTTGTCATTTTGGGTTTCAGTTGAGCTTTTGATTAAAACTGGGTAGTGTTATAGATTCTAAGACTATATACCTTGATGTCCCTGCATTGCTTATATTTCAGTTTCTCATGTTTAAGTAGCCCATATGTACTAGCTTAATTTTAACCGATTTTGTCCTCTTTGTGCCAAATTATATTTTCTTTGAGCAAGAAACTAATATTTTAATTAACTTGTTTTGTTGCTAGATTCTTGCATAGATTTATTCATGAAGAATGGTAAATAAGGTTATATATTTGGGTGTGTTGTATCATTTTTTCTTACTCTTTTCCTGTTAATTTGTTGCGCAACATTTGTCAAAAATTAGATTTCCTCGCTTTACTTTGCTGTTTGTGAATGTGGAATGAATGTTCGCGATATTTCTTATCATAAGAAAAAGTTTAAATTTTTCACAGCCTTTTAGTGTTTTCATTATTTAGTAAGAAAAAGTTTTGAGATAATAAACATGTCCTATCCGTTATTAACACATTGGTATTCTATAATTTTTTTTTTTTCAATTTAAATTGATATTAGTGGATAATGTTGACATTTGAGTTCCTCTTATTCTGAATTATGAATATTTCAATTCGTATGTTATTTTACGTATCTATTTCCTTTTTTTGTTAATATTTAAATTAAACAGAGTATGATAAGATATTTGAAAATTTATCTTTTTATCTAGATTAATATAAAGAAAATATTTTCAAATATTTATGATACGTTATTAATGATAAAAGTGAAATACCAATCAAATTACTATTAAGCAGTTGTATCCCAGTAAAATTCTTCCCTACTTAATAAAATTCTTCTCTACGTGGTTTATAAATAAAATTTTTGTTTTCTTTTGTATTTACGTATTATCTAATTAAACGTGTCTTTTTTTTTTTTTTTTTTACTAGGGCAATTTTTCATCAATATCCTCTAATTGGGTTCCAAGATGGACGACAAATATTTTTACAAATCAAATAATATTTTTATCTATTTTTTATGAGCTCAAGAATGATAATATTGAGAAAGAATATTGAAAAAGAAAACTTTTGATGTTGATTTCTAGATTTCTCATAACATATAAAATTGATTAATAAAACCATCGGTAATTAATGAATTAAAATTATAATATTTAAATATAAAAGTATTAAATATCTGTGCATTTTGCACGCCGTAAGCTAGTAATATATAAAAGCTCAACTCTAAAACTCTTCTATAAAAGTGTCATGTCATCATTTTCTTACATGTCAAAAAAAAAAAAAAAAAAACTTATTTTCACATATAATTAAGTTCAAAAAAAATGGAAAAATCTACCACATTAATGAAGGAAAAACGTTGGAGAAGCTTTTAATTAATTAATTATTTTATATATATATATTAATTTACTCATAATTCAATTCAATACCTTAAATTTCTTTCAATTTAAAATAATCAAATAATATCTCTCATAATGTTTTGGCTTTCCTTCTTCCTTTACCTTTACATAGTCATTAATTCCTAATAATAATCAATTAAATATTTAAACATCTTGAATCATGATCTTCTTCTCATAACTTAAAAGATATATTTTGTGACTCCATTTATACATTTTACATATCGGCTCCATTAATACTTTCAAGTTTTCAATTACATATTCCGATGGATCTTTTGGTTCATTTTTGTTTTCCAGTTTACTAGCTTTTTAGAAATTTATCTTTTATGACATTTTCTTTTTACAATCTCTTTGTTTTAGATTCCACAAGTTCATCTTACATTGATATTAAGTTTATATATGTGAAAAAACATCTATGGCATGGTTAAAAGAAGCAAGGAGGAAAGCATATACATTAGGAAAAGTTTATTGGCTATAAAATCATAGTCTAAGGTAGTATGTGTGATACCATATCCTCTCAATCATCTATTGTATTGAATATATATTTCAAAATTCTTTTGCTTTTCTTTGAGTGATATATTACAAAATTTACAAAACTTTAGTATTTCTACTTAATTCTTAATTAATTAACAAATTTTATATGTTGATTACTTGTAATATAATTTATAGATTTTGCATGATATTTACAAGAAAAGAACAACAAATAGCTTTCTTTCAAGAATTAAAAAATGAAATAAGATTAATCATCTATACTATAAACAATTTAATCAAAGCCATTTTAAAAAAGGAATCATTAGATTTTTTAATTAATAAAATTGTTCATTTTTAATTCAATTATACATTCCACGCATTGCACAGGTATAAGACTTGTTCACTTAATCCTAAGTTTATGCATACAAACAGAATTATCGATGAATTATTTTAAAGAAAAAATATAATTAAATTAGAGTTTCTATATATAGCGACAATATTTGACAGTTTTGAAAAATAAGAATAAAGTTGGTCATTTTGAATAATTTTGGAGGAAAATTTGATCCTTATCCCTTCAAGAAATGTATAATAAAAATGATAATAGAATAATCATAACTAGAAAATTTAAACCAATTAATTTAATTGTAAGTTAATTACACAAGTTATCGTATACTCAAAAATATCCCTACAACATCCATATATTCAAAGATCTAAAGAGCTACTCAGCTTATTTAGTGGTAGATAAATTTAATTTTTTTAAATTTGATTTACGGAAAAGTTAAAATACTTAGTAGTCAATAAATATAAAAAGAGTTAAAATAAATCATCCAATTGAGTACTGCTAATAGTGAATTTTTTTTTTTTTTTTAAGTTGATATTAATATTTGTTACATATTGTTCTTCTTCTTCCAATATTGCTCCATAATTTTACAGTATATTTTATCAAATTTTCATAAGTTGTTATTTAAATACTCCCAATTTATTAATAATCACAAAGATAAAATATTACTATAATATATATATATATATATATATACATATATATATATATATAAAATATTTTATCATCTTACAATATCATTCGTTTGTACTAAGAAACTCAATTTGGATTTTGGATTTTTTTACGTGACTAGCTTCAAAAGTATTTAACATACATCTCAGATCCAAGGTAAAAGTTAAACATAAATAAAGTTTTTAACTCTATAATATTAGAACCTTATATCCCATATTAACAATAAACTAATTTTACGTTTTAGAAGAGTAGTGAACATGTAAAAATTAAATAGTTATAAAAAAAAAAAATTTAAAAAAAGAGAAAAATAATTATAGAAAAAGTTACATTTTTTTTTTTCCAGAAGATCGGCCACTGGTCCAATTTAACTTCTCAAAAGGGTTTAAATACAGTCCCCTCTTTCCCCTGTTTCATTACTCCCATCTCCTCTCTTTCTCTGTTTCCATCGCCAAAATTAGGTAAAATTTTATTCTTGTTCATGTTAATATTGAAATTCTGCTCCTTTTTTTAGATTTTTTAGCAATTCAATTGTGATTCTTACATGTTCTTGTTACCGATTCCAGTAACACGATAATGAATATTGGTGTCCTCAACGAAGGATCTCATCTTCGTTGCTAAATCTGGGGTTGCAAAGCAGCACCTTCAGTTTGGTGGAGGGCCACCTAGATCAACCCTTCTAAGGGTGGATATCAATGGCCGAGGGTGCAACGGCTCCTCCCTTCAGAAATCTTTCCCAATCTAATCGTCAAACCTAAACACCAATCTTCTGAGCCTCAAACACACAAACTTCAATCCTTTATCTTCTATAGCCGCATAACTGTCATTAGTGTCATATGACTCTAATTCAAGCTGTATGGCTCTGTTTTTTGTTCTAGTCCAGTTTTTTTATTAATCAATGAGATTTCACCCTAGAGGCAGGTTAAACGGCCAAACTCACATAAAGAAGAAATATTCTGGAATTTTATTCTTAGATAAATGTTTTATTGTAATACAAATAAAATAAATAAGTAAAAGAAAAAGAGAAAAATATGTTTTTTACATTAATATTATTTTAACTATGACCATTTATATTTTAGTCTATTTTTGTGAAAATCATTTTCATTGTGTTTATTGCTTTACGACCTAGATTTAATTTCTGTGAAGTAATTAGATCCCATACGAACGAGATCCCACAAAGATCTCGGGATAACCGACTCACGGAAGTGCATATTGATCCATTTACCAAAAAAATGTTTTAGAAATCGTTTTCTCAAAATTGCATTTCAAAATCGTTTTCCAGATCAAGTCGATTGAATCTTCCGAATTTCCCCAACTCCCCCTTTTCATATCCCGAGTAGTCTATTATCCCTTGCTGTCGTGTTTAAGTCCTATATGCATTTATATGTCTATTGTGCTACTAACCTTTGTTTTGCAGGTAGATGTATGTTAGGTTAGATCTAGCTTTTGTTAGCATATGCCCTAGTTTCAAGGTAATGTATCTCATTTGTATTATACATTTTGGTTCATGTATTATACATTAGTATGTTATTAATAAATGCATAATTTGTTTTATTAATTTCTTGTGCAATTAATAGTAACAAAGTATCCATTGATTGTGTTTGTACTCATGATTGTCAATAACCTTCTCTAGGCAGTGAAACCATGAGTAAGGAATCAAAAACAATTATAAATCTATCTCTAGTCTGTTAGAATCGTGGGAACGCTAATAACTAAAGACTAGCATGTGGCTTGATCGTATGGTGGTGTCTTACTGACCATTGGACATGATTGTCAATCAAGGACATAAGTGCATGTTAGGTTACATGGTATTAGATCGATCCACTTTGAGAACACCATATGGTACCTATGTCATACGTGGTTCTCAAGTAGTACTTGTATCCTTAGAACTTATATTCCTATAAGTCTATATGTGAGCCTGGATGCTTTGACGTACACCTAATGGGCCTGTAATAAGGTGCCAAAGGTACAGTTGGGTATGTCAGTGACCATTGTAGGACTAGTAGGGATGTGAAGAGATATGCCACTCTGTTAACTCAAAATAGGTATCACTAGTCACTTGATAAGTGAGACTGATAAGAGTGTATCCATATGTAAGTAAGTCAGAATACTTATTTGTGAACTTCAGTCTACTCAGAATCGAGGAGTGTCCATGTAGCTATAGAGGGTGACATTGCCATGCCTTTTGCAGGACATCGATATCATTAGCAGATGATTTATGAGATACTATAAGGTTTATGCCTCACATGAGATTGATATCTTTGTCATATTTGAGTAGCTGCAATGGTTTGCTAGAACCCACTTGCAGTTTGTGGGCCTTGAGGTTTAGGCCCACTGCTAACATAAGACAAACCCACAGGATCACACACAAAGATGTCTGAACGAATTGTTACGGACTTAATATGTATTGGTTACATATTATATGGAGCTTTATGTTAATTGTATTTGTAGACTTTTTGGTAAAGTCAAATTAATGCAATTAAGTTTGGGAGAAATTATATTTCAACCTATTATTTTAATTACATGGTATAATTAATTAATTAGGTGAAATAATCTCCTAATAAAATATATGCATTATATTTATTATTAAGAGATGCTTAATTAAATTGAGAATTAGTTATATTTAATTAACTGAGTTTAATTTGTGAAATTGAATTTTATCGTATGGTTATTATTCAATTTAATTGAATAAAATTATACTAATTAAATTAAAATAACACACAAGCCTAATTTAATTAAAACCTAATTTTTGTACAAAGGTCTAAAAAGAAAAGAATTTCTCCTACCACCCTAATGGAAATTTCGGCCACTAAACCCCAGAGAGAGGGAGTCTTCGGCCAACATAGAGAAAGGGTGTAGAGCTTCCGTTCGTCCAATCGTTAGCACGAGTTCTGTTCGTAAGGAATTCATGTGCGTGAGGGTGGAGGAACTTCGCGCAAAGCAAGTTCTTTTGATTCAATTTCATTGTGCAAGGACGACATAGGTGAGATTGAAAACTCAATCCTTGTTATTTCTTTGTTCTTTTCCATAATCTGATCGATTCGTTCTTGGAACGGATTAGAGTGCAAAACGAAATCACTTCCACTGCGGTTTTAAATTTTGTTTTACACCGGGATAATCCCAACAACTTTTTATTTTTAGTTCACTCGTGTATTTTAGGCGATTGTACCTCGTATCCCCTTTTTACTAATGTATCCCCTAGGTTAGATTATTCGATTGGTTGCATCAATTTAATTTTCCGAATTTATTTACTTTCTGTATTTATCAATTGCTTTCCGTGTGAGTATGTAGAAAATATCTAGGGCCGAAAATGGAATAACAAAATAAACATAAAAGACATGAAAATTGGAATAATTAATAATTATTTGAAACAAGACGGAAATAAATTATTTGTCCAGACCAAAATCTCTAACTAAAAGGTAAAGTAATTCCTGCTCGGTTTGGCTATACTACAAATTTCATGCAGAGCTGAACCGGATGGCGACTCTTTAAAACTTTTAGTGAGGGAATTTTGTTTCATACACGTCTTCTTTTCGCTTTCAAAAATAAAAATTGCTTTTGCATCTCAATTAAAAACTTTCTCCCTGCATGGCCTCGCGACTCATCGATCGTAAAAGGATCATCCGCTCACAAGTGACTATATGTTAAATTTGAATTATGCTGATGATACATTCTAATGACAAATTTCTTTGTCTCTAAGCAATAAATTTGCCTCTCTATTTGTAATAAAAAATTTATACGAATAAACTTATTTTATTTATCTTTCTTTAACCGCTTTCATAATCTATGTTTTTGCTTCTATACCTTTTAACTTTTTTTATTGTTTTTCCTAATCAATAAACTTGTTAGGTTAAAATCTTTAATTAGATTTTTTTTAAATGATTGGAATTTATTATTAGTTCTTTTTTTTTATAATATATATTATTAGTTCTTACATTATATAAAATTAAGTGAAATACAAATGAAACAATGTTTTAAATGATAATTAAAAAAATTGCACACATCATGCGGGCACTCACCTAATTTTTTTAATAAAAACATTGTCAAAAAAGTGTATTGGCAATCTAAAATATAATATAAAAAAGAATATAGTAGAATTTCTAAAACGCCATATATTAAAAACCGGAGGGGGTTTGTTTTATATACAAAATATTTAAATATGCTTTTATGTTAGAAATTCTAGTTCAATTTTTCTCCATGTTATAAATCTTAGCTCAATTAATCTAACATTTTTTTTAATAAATACAAACAAAATTATTGATGAATTATTTTAAAGAAAAAGTTAAATTAAATTAAAGTTTTTATATATAGGCACAATGTTTGACTGTTTTGTAAAATAAGAATAAAATTGGTCATTTTAAATAGTTTCGGAGGCAAAATTGATCAAAAACAGAATATTTTTTTTTATAATAAAATAAACATAGCTAGATAATTTAAACCAATTAATTGTAAGTTAATCAAACAAGTTATCCAATTGAGTACTACTAATAGTGATTTTAAAAAAAATTGATATTAAAATTTGTCACACATTCTTCTTCTTCTTCCAATATTGCTCCATAATTTTATTGTATATTTCATCAAATTTTCATAAATCGTTATTTAAATACTCTCAATTTATGTACTAACATATAATTAATAATCACAAAGATAATTTATTTTATCATCTTATAATATCATTCTTTTATTTCTACTAGCTTCAAAATATTTAAAATTACATCTCCCCAAGGAAAAAGTTAAACATAAATGAATTTTTTTTAACTTTCTAATATTAGAATCTTATATCCCATATTAACAATAAGCTAATTTTAATTTTTAGAGGAAAAAAAATTGAAATAGTTATAAAAATATATATATAAAATAGTGGGGCCAAAGAGAAAAAAAAAAAAATTATAGAAAAAGTTACATTTATTTTTTTAGAAGATCGGCCGCTGGCCCAATTCAACCGACATAGGGTTTAAATACAGTCCCCTCTTTCCCCTGTTTCTTCACTCCCATCACCTCTCTACTCTCTCCCCCCTCTTTCTCCGTTTCCATCGCCAATTCAGGTAAAGTTTTTATTCTTGTTCATGTTAATATTGAAATTCTGGTCCTCTTTTAGATTTTTCAGCTGTTCAGTTGTGATTCTTACGTGTTCCTGTTACCGATTCCGGTAACAAGGCACTGAATATAGGTGTCCTCAACGAATCGTTGCCAAATCTGGGGTTGCAAAACAGCAACCTCGGCTTGGTGGTATGCCGCCTGGAACAACCCTTCTAAGGGTGGATTTCCAGCGGCCGGGGGTGCAACGGCCCCTCCCTTCGTCTCCGAGTCTAAATTCCTGCTAGTTGATAATCACATCTGCCTCGTAATTTTTCTCTTTTCCATATTAATTTGAAGTTGTACTGAAGTGTGCTTCTTATTAATCACCTCTGCTTGCTTCAGTTATATGAAAATAAATAAAGGAAAAGTAATGTTGAAGCGAAAGAGAGATGGCTGCTTTTCTCAGCCGGAGCATAATCAGAGTTCAGAGTTACTGGTAGGTCAGAATGATGATAAGAAGGTAATAGGAGAAACTCCTTCGCAGGCACTTAAAGTGAGTTCTCGTGCCATTTTTATTCTTGAAAATGCATCTTTGAAAAAGGGTTTTGTTCAAAAAAAGCCAAAGATTTTGAGTTCTGAGGAGGATGCTGATTTTTTGCTGAGACAAGGAAAGAAACTTAACGATTATCGTCCTGAAATTGTCTATGAAGCTCTCAAAGGAATTTTAGATAGCCCATCGAACAGACTTGGTATGGTTGGTGCTATTTATGTCAGGACTGATTCAGGGGTTCTCTTTGAAATTAAAACTAATGTTAGAATCCCTAGAACTTGTAAGCGTTTTTGTGGAATCATCTGTAAGTAATTTGTATCCCTCTTTGCAACTGTTGTATTACTAGTCCAATACCTGATACACACACTCAATAATTGTGCTGTAAACCATTGGATTTTTGCCATTTATCACAGTGGAACTTTTGGAGAAGTCTTGTATCCGGGCCAAAGATACAGGGGAAGTACTTATGCGTGTCCTTAAGGAACCTTTGTCTCGTCATTTACCTGAAAAGGCTCGTGTCGTTGGTAAGTTTTCATCTTTTGATCTTTTTATCATGGAATCTTATTGTTCTGGATTATTTAATGTTGGTTTACTTTGCGAACCAGGTTTATCATACAATTCGCCCAAGGTGGTTGATTTAGAAAATTATGTTTCTGTTGTTGCTGATGACATTAGCCTTGTTTTCGTGGTATGCTTTCTTTGTACTGTAAAACCATTTTCGGATGTGAATATGTATCTATTCCTGTGGCGTGTGTGTTTTGCCCTTTTTTCTTTGAGTCTTTAAATTTCAGCCTTCCCATATCTTTAGGTGGGTGCAATGGTCCATGGGGAAGTTGGGAAGGATAACACTGAAGATTATATTTCAGGTAATGTCCATCTCGGTTCTGTAGTTGTGATTACATTCCTATAGTATGGTTTACATAATGTCGGTGAGAAGGAAAAGCGAAGAATTATATGACCAGCATACATACAAGTGTAGCATTCTTCATTTTAATAGCATTTGACATGAAGTTTGAAATCATCGCTGATTTCGTTACCATTTACTACCAGTCCTGTTATGTGTCTCACCTGTGCTTCATTGCACATTAGATATTGCCTTGAACTGGAATCTTTAGGATAATTTGAAAATCTAGTTTTTCCTTGAACTGGAATATTTTTGGAGATATCGGGAGCAATTCTTTTAGACATCTAGATATATGCTCCTTCCATCCGCGCGCATCCCGTGATCCTTTTCTTTATTTTACTTTTGAAAGTCCATAACATTTAGGGTTTTCTTTCGTTGCATTAGCAATCAATCACGTTTAAACAAATTTACACAAAGGAGGAAAAAAGAAAACCTTACAAAACAGAAACAGAGCGACCCGTTACCGTGCTAGTCATGCACTGGTCTAGCATTGCTGAGTCAAGGTGCCAAAATGATGGGTGTGGCAAATTTCATGGACCAGATATGGGTTATGGCTTAATTTTTATTTCTAATAGAATTAGTGAAATGCATATACAACTTTGAGGGGTCTTTGTTAAGTGATCTTAATCTTTCCAACAGTTGCAATCTGCATAGCTGGTAGATATTATGCTTAATAGTAATAATTCTCTGATGCCTATGGTTAAACATTTTCAACAATGAGTTCAATTATGTTGTTAATTTGGTGATTACTTTGTCATATGTAAGTTGTTGGTGTTGCTTATGTTTTTATTTCTGTTGAATTATTGTACAGTTTCAGATTACCCCCTAAGTACCAAGTGCTGCATAGGCGAAATCTGTGAGTCTTTGGAGCAGAAGCGGAAGCTTTTCTAATTATGATTGAAGTCAATATTTCAGAAATTAGTGAGTTCTCTATGCTTATGACACTGACAATGAAGTGAAGAGATGTGTAGAGAGAATAGAATAATTTTAGGGAAGATGAAAAGGGATTTCAAGTGAGTGTTCCATTTATGGTCTCTGTACAATTTCAAATTCTAATTCTTTAAATTGATTTACTCTACATCATAAATAGATTAGAAGAAGAATTCATTTTATATATTTTACTGGCAAAATAGACCAAAAACAGTGAAAATTGTTGGGTATCAATGATCTTTTGATTGTTATAATTTTGGCATTTTATAAAAATTGGATTTAGGAGGAAAGGATGATTGAACTCTTGTACTTGTTCGATTTTAAGTCCCTATTTTCACTTGCTTGGAATTAGTCTTAATGGCTGCCAAAAGAAGAACAATAGGTTGAGTGGAGAGATAGAAAATTGAAAGGAGTAAGAGTGATAAAACCCATGAGTAAATGGTATTTTACAAGGTATTGAATAGTATTAAAAGCCAATCAAAGAACTAAATTGAAATCAGATTTGGAGAGGAATGAGAAGAATTGAGATAATCAAAGTTAAATTAAATTGTACAATTAAAAAAAGATTTTATGTTTTTATACTTAGGAGAGATTATGTCCTTCGCGAGTATGATGGAACTTTTAGTTGCTTTGATTACGGAAGTATGTAAAGAAAACTATTTCAACCGGCTATAGAATGTGGAAAATTCTATTATTATTGCTAAAATTGTATTTTGGTCCCAGATTAGTCCATTACCAATGCAATACGTCAGTATTATTGTTGATGTGTCGCAATCGTAATGGTCTCTGGTCCTAAATCACTATGTAAGTTCTCTTATTATTATACGAAGTGGTTCAATGTTAGGTCCAAAATTTAAATTTCAACTCAATTTCAGACTCGGCCAATCAAACCTGAATTTTTATCATCCAATGCATTTTGACTTTACGTTTTTTAATCAAAGAAAGAAAGATAGATTAAGAGTTGGGGTGGATAGATGGAATGGGTAGGCTTTGTAGTATAATTTATGTAAAAAATAGACGGAATTGGTAAGTAAATTATTCATAAATATATCTAAAAGAAAAAAATTGAAAAATATAAACTATGCTCTATAAATAAGAAAAAGTGACCCACAAGTATTGAATTCCGAACTTAGAAAATCGTTTTCTTCATTAATGGCAACAAATGGGTCCTCTGTCTCCCGCCAAGCAGCACCCGCTCAAGCCAGCAACCACCAAATGGCGACAATTGCTGATGGGCCACCTCCACCTCGTCATGTAGTTTTCATTCTCTACAACTTACCTTATGATTGGGAAGATGATTTTCCCGAGCCCGAGGTAACAAATTTACTTTTTGACAAGCATTTTCAGTTTCTTCTTTCAGTTAGTTAGTTTACTATTTCTTCTAACATTTTGCTATTTCTGCGATAACTGCCATTGCAGATTATGTTTGTTACTCGTCGAAGAGAAATTAAGTTGAGTTTTTATGGTGATGACGAGTAGTTAGTTTGTAGAATATCTGTTTCTTCTCTAAATCTCTGAATTAAAAATTGATTTTACTTGTACAAACTGCGAATGTATATATATATATGATGTTGAAGGAAACGGATGAGTTATCGACTGATCGAGAAAATAATTATGAACAAAGCGAATGATGGATTAGCTGTTGGATTTTACAATCCGATTTATTCCTAAATAGATATGAACAGATCGATTGGACTAGAGCTTCATATATGAAAATCGAAACTAAGTTGATTAATTGTGACGGAATATGTTTTAATATATACATTACTCGATCTCCTTTTCTCAAGCAATTTCTATCCATCTGTTGCATTCATTTTCTGAACATAAAAACTGATTTCTGTTTTATTTTACCTTTCCAGGTTCATGGTATCCATGAGGAGTTGGAAGATTTATCTGAGAAGATTGCTGCGGCTTATTACGAGGTCTGACTCTTAATTAATCTTATTATGCTACATAGTTCTTGCTAATTTTCGGTTAGACATCTTTGAATATTGAAGAAATGTTCAACTTGCTGCTAATATCTAAGCTGGTTCAAATTGAATCAGAACTCATCAATGAAACTTTCTTTATATATCAAAAGATCGATTCATTGACTTGTTCAAGATGGGATTCTTTCTCATATCCCTGACTTCTTCAATGTTAGTAATAAGAATCGGTGGAAAAAGAATCTCTCTAATACTCCACTTTGGTTATATGTAGAATGAATCTGTAATTGTTGCTTTGTGATTATATGTAATGCTGGTTTATATGGAAATGGAGATATGATAGGGTTTTTTCAACAATGGACAAGGAATTCCTATATATACAACCTGTTCAAATCATTGTTTCTTTCCTGGTATTTGTTTGAAATGCCTGGGATTCTGATTTGGAGCTCTGTCCTAGAAGGAATGCTGATATCCTGATTAAACCTGGGGAAGGATGCTTTAAAATCAATTCTGATGGGAGTTGGAATACTAATAACAATTTGATTGGGGCTGAACGACCGATGGATTAAAGGTTTTGTGCATAATGTTGCTATAGGTTGTTATTTCCTGGCTGAATTATGGGGCATCTGGTCTGGATTCCACATTGCACAGGATTTAAAATTACAAAAAGTCACTGTTGAAACCGATTCACCTTGATATATGTTAGCAAAACATTTAATGGAATTGTCAATTTAAAATAACAATCCATACCAACATGGTTAATTTCTTTCATGGTGCGCAACCAATTTGATTCTGTTTCTCACATTTAGGCTATGACATCAGTTTTAGAGAGTCATCTCAACCATGCTGGATCGATACAAGCTGTGTATCTCAAAGTTTGGGAAAAGTGCTGCTTTCAACTTGTCGCCTTAAGCGCATCTCTACAACAATGTCACGCCGTGGGGATTTGAATCTAAACTGCGTAGGTTATCTTTCGGTCTCTGTTGTTTTTGATACAAAACATAAACAAGTAATTGAAGGTTAGCTATTTTAAAGGGATGCGCCAAGTTGAGCTACTCCAAGTTTATTTCAGGTGCTCGAACATACCCTTGCTTAGGATATTTTGTAAAATGTTGAGAAAATTGGATATATGCAGGTGAGCTGTTCAAGACACGCAGAATTGTGGATCCTCTTACTAATGAGGAAAGCTGGCGTGAGGTTCCTGACATTGTTGCTAACTTGCCAACCAGCAGGCACATGATATGTTATTGGTTAAACCTTCTTTTCATCTTTCTTTATTTGTTATTGTCATTATTAAAGTGTTTATACTTTGATGCTAAAATTTAAATTAGGTTGTGTTTCTGGAGAATATGCTTCTCAAAACTTTACAAAGTATCGTGATTATATAAATGCTGCTTCTGATGATCGAACTTTTGTACTGTTGGTATGTTTTAGAATCTCTCATTTACCTCTTTTGGCATCCCTCTGCTGGATATATAGCTTATTGATACTCTTTTTTTTCAGTCATTTGATTCCTTATGACATTTTGATATCATTTGATTTTATAGGTTGGTAATTTTGAGGGTGAAGTGATTGAGGGATTTATTAACGGCTATGCGAAAGGTATGTATAAATAATGTGGAAATGTATAATATCAAAACAAATTTTTATTTTGTATGTAAAATTTTGAGAGTGAAAGAGTTTTGGATTGTGATGCAATTCACTTTGAATTCTAGGATGCATGAATACTTTCAATTCATACTGTAATATGGAGGGGGTTTTTGCATTTTCATGAAATAGAACTTAAGCTGCCATTTCTATAAGTTTGGCACTTGTTGAGTTTTAAATGACCATCAATGTCTTTTTGAGTTTTAAATGATACAAGGACTTTTTTGGCAGTTAATCATGAACTCTTTATGCATGTGGAATATAACAATGAAACTTGAATGAAGCTTTATCTATTCCTTGTATTAATTATTTGTATATATATTGGCAGTTTCTGAGCTTACATTGACTCCTGAAATCATTCTCAGCCGCATGTGCATTCCATTGGAGAGAAAGTGGAACATTATATGAACATATGCTTATTTCTCGAGGGTTGTAAGTTGTCACAATGTAAACATTAGCCGTATATACTATTTCAGTCAAAAAACAACCCTCGAGAAATAAGCATATGTTCATATAATGTTCCACTTTCTCTCCAATGCAATGCACATGCGGCTGAGAATGATTTCAGGAGTCAATATAAGTCAGAAACTGCCAAAATATATGCAAATAATTAATACAAGGAATAGATAAAGCTTCAGTCAAGTTTCATTGTTATATTCCACATGCATAAAGAGTTCATGATTAACTGCCAAAAAAGTCTTTGTATCATTTAAAACTCAAACAAACATTGATAGTCATTTAAAACTCAATAAGTGGCAAACATATAGAATTGGCAGTTTAAATTCTATTTCATGAAAACGTAAAAACCTCCTCCATATTACAGTATGAATTGAAGGTATTCATGCATCTTAGAATTCGAAGTGGATTGCATCACAATCCAAAAACTCTCACTTTCAAAATTTTACGTACAAAATAAAAATTTGTTTTGATATTATATATTTCCACATTATTTATACACACATTTCGCATAGCCGTTAATAAATCACTCAATCACTTCACCCTCAAAATCACCAACCTATAAAATCAAATGATACCAAAATGTCATAAGGAATCAAATGACTGAAAAAAAAAAAGTATCAATAAGCTATATATCCAGCAGAGGGATGCCAAAAGAGGTAAATGAGAGATTCTGAAACATACCAACAGCACAAAAGTTCGATCATCAGAAGCAGCATTTATATAATCACGATACTTTGTAAAGTTTTGAGAAGCATATTCTCCAGAAACACAACCTAAATTTAGAGAAGCATTTTCACTAACAGCAATCCCAAACTGGCCCTAAGAATGAACGTAATTTGAGAGGTAAAGGTGCATAGAGGGAAGAGTTGGATGCCAAATGCTAAGATGTTCAAAGTGTATGTATGGTTTATATAGGAATTTTGTGTTGGTTGTTATACTCATGGAAAATGAGTTCGTAAATAAATTAGCATTAATCAAAACACTCGGGCATCTCATTCAATTGTAAATTTGTAACATATCTTGACTTTATTCCGTCGTGACTTTTGCTTTTCTATTTTGTCTTTCCAGGTGCTTCTTCGTAATTCAATCAATTACTCATTCTGTTTTTTATTATATGATGTTTAAAATTGTTTATTAAGACAAATGAAGTGTTAATTAGGTTACTAATTTACCCTCAATATTTTTCTCCTAAAACGTTATTTTTCATACAAAAATTCTCTTTTTTTTTTTTTTTAATTATCAAATCTTAATGTAGTACTTTTTGCATTAAATAATGAATCCCTTTTATACTTTAAATAATGACAAATATAATAAAATATGATAAAAAAATGCATTGGTAATGTAAAGTGTCAAATAAAAAAGAACAAGATCAAAAAACTTAAAACATCGTATAATAAAAAACGAAGGGAGTAATATATTATGAATTTATTGGTTGTAATGGCTTTTAATAGTTTCGTCGACGTTAAATTTTTTTTAAAATTTTTATTTTTATTTTATTATTATTGTGTTTTGATCGTGGTAAATTGGCCATTTATTGATAAGCTTAACAATTTTGTAATGGTTTTTTTTTTTTAATCGTGGTAAATTGGCCATTTATTGATAAGCTTAACAATTTTGATAATAAAAATTTTTATGCATAAACTTATTTTATTTATCTTTAACCACTTTCATGTTTTATACTTTTACTTTTTTACCTTTTAATTTCTTTTATGTTTTTCCTAATCAATAAACTTATTAGATTAAAATCTTTAATTGTGTTTTTTTAAATGATTGAAATTTATCATTAGTTCTTCTTTTCTTTTTTGATAATATATATTATTAGTTCTTACATTATATGAATTGAGTGAAATACAAATGAAAACACTGTTTTAAATGATAATTAAAAAAATTCGCACATAGTGCGGGCACCTACCTGGTTTTTAAACAAAGGCAAAGATGAAAAAGTATTGTTAAAAGTGCATTGATAATCTAAAACGTCGTATAAAAAAAATAAAATAGAATTTCTAAAACGCCATTTATTAAAACCAGAGGGAGTTCGTTTTATATACAAAATGATTAAATATGCTTGCATGTTAGAATTTCTAGTTCAATTTTTCTCCATGTTATAAATCTTAATGTGACATTTTTTTAATAAATACAAACAAAATTGGCGATGAATTATTTTAATGAAAAAGTTAAATTAAATTAGGGTTTCTATATATAGGGACAATATTTGACGGTTTTGTAAAATGAGAATATAATTGGACATTTTAAATAGTTTCCGAGGCAAAATTGATCCTTAACCCTTCAAAAAAGAATATTTATTTTTTATAATAGAATAAACATAACTAGATAATTTAAAACAATGAATTGTAAGTTAATTAAAACAAGTTATCTGAAAATATCCCTAGAACATTCATATATTTAAAATCTAGAAAGCTACTCAGGTTATTTAGTGGTAGATAAATCTAACTTTTTTTTAGGTTTGATTTACAAAAAGATAAAATACTTAGTAGTCAGTGCAAATATAAAGAGCAAAAAGGAGAAAAATACAACATAATCAAGAGAAAAATACTTAGGCTTGATTTCTATGAGCATGCCACCTCAGCCAAATCTGATGTGTCAAAAAGAGAAAAATACAACATAATCAAGAGAAAAAAAAACAGCATAATTATCAAAATTATTAAACTTATCAATAAATGGCCAATCTGCCACGACTAAAAAAAAAAACCATTACAACCAATAAATTCATAATATATTAATTGATTGAGTTATGAAGAAGCACATGGAAAGCCCGCAATGACATGTCACGGTTGATGTTAGACCATTCGTATCCCAAATAAAATTTAGGTTTAGCAGTGAAGATCTACTTTATTTATTGTTGTTTAATGTATATTTGTTTTTCATTTTTATTTATACGTCTTATTTTACTTTAAATACACGTAAGAGTTCAATGTTGGCATGTATTTATTTCTAGTTCATATTTGTTAGGATTAGCATTTCTTTATTAAGATTTGTTGGAACTAAATTATACTATATGCTTTAATATTTATCATTTTTAATTTAAGATAATTTATTAAATACAAACAAAATTATTGATGAATTATTTTAATGAAAAAGTTAAATTAAATTAGAGTTTCTATATATTTGACGGTTTTGTAAAATAAGTTAAATAGTTTTGGAGGAAAAATTGATCCTTAACCCTTCACAAAAGAATATTTTCTTTTTTTATAGTAGAATAATTTAGACTAGATAATTTAAACCAATTAACTGTAGCTTAACTAAACAAGTTAACTTATTATTGAAAATATCCCTAGAACATCCATATATCTGAAATCTAGAGAACTACTCAGCTTATTTAGTGATGGATAAATTTAATTTTTTTAAGTTTAATTTACAAAAAAGTTAAAATATTTAATTGTCAATACAAATAAAAAGAGTTAAACTAAATTATCCAATTGAGTACTACTTACTAATAGTGATTTAAAAAGAAAATTAATATTAATATTTGTCAAATATTTTTCTTCAATTTCCCCTGTTTCTTCACTCTCATCACCTCTCTTTTCCCGTTTCCATCGCCAAATCAGGTAAAATTTTTATTCTTGTTCATGTTAATGTTGAAAATTCTGCTCCTCCTTTAGATTTTTCAGCAATGCAATTGTGATTCTTACGTGTTCCTGTTAACGATTTCGGTAACTCGAATTCTGAATATTGGTGTCCTCAACGAAGGATCTCATTTTCGTTGATAATCATATCTGCCTCATATTTTTTCTCTTTTCCATATCATTTTGAAGTTATGCTGAAGTTTTCTATCTCTGCTTGCTTCAGTTATATGAAAATAAATAAGGGAAATGTAATGTTGAAGCGAAAGAGAGATTGCTGCTTTTCTAAGCCGGAGCATAACCAGAGTTCAGAGGTACTGGTTGGTCAGAATGATGATATGAAGGTAATAGGAGAAACTCCTTCGCAGGCAATTAAAGTGAGTTCTCGTGCCATTTTTATTCTTGAAAATGCATCTTTGAAAAAGGGTTTTGTTCGAAAAAAGCCAAACATTTTGAGTTCTGAGGAGGATGCTGATTTTTTGCTGAGACAAGGAAAGAAACTTAACGATTATCGTCCTGAAGTCTTGTATTCGGGCCAAAGATACAGGGGAAGTACTTATGCGTGTCCTTAAGGAACCTTTGTCTCGTCATTTACCTGAAAAGACTCGTGTCATTGGTAAGTTTTCATCTTTTGATCTTTTTATCATGGAATCTTATTGTTCTGGATTATTTAATGTTGGTTTTCTTTGCGAACCACGTTTATCATACAATTCGCCCAAGGTGGTTGATTTAGAAAGTTATGTTTCTGTTGTTGCTGATGACATTAGCCTTGTTTTCGTGGTATGCTTTCTTTGTACTGTAAAACCATTTTCGGAAGTGAATATGAATCTATTCCTGTGGCATGTGTGTTTTGCCCTTTTTTCTTTGAGTCTCTAAATTTGAGCCTTCCCATATCTTTAGGTGGGTGCGATGGTCCATGGGGAAGTTGGGAAGGATAACACTGAAGATTATATTTCAGGTAATGTCCATCTCAATTCTGTACTTATGATAACATTCCTATACTATGGTTTACATAATGTCGGTGAGAAAGAAAAGCAAAGAATTATATGACCAGCATACATACAAGTATAGCATTCTTCATTTTAATAGCATTTGACATGAAGTTTGAAATCATCGCTGTTTTCGTTACCATTTACTACCAGTCTTGTTATGTGTCTCACTTGTGTTTCATTGCACATTAGATATTGCCTTGAACTGGAGTCTTTAGGATAATTTGAAAGTCATCTAGTTTTTCCTTGAACTGGAATACTTTTGGAGAAATCGGGAGCAATTCTTTCAGACATCTAGATATATGCTCCTTCCATCCGCGCGCATCCCGTGATCCTTTTCTTTATTTTACTTTTGAAGAGTCCATAACATTTAGGGTTTTCTTTCGTTGCATTAGCAATCAATAACGTTTAAATAAATTTACACAAAGGAGGAAAAAAGAAAACCTTACAAAACAGAAACAGAGCGACCCGTTACCTTGCTAGTCATGCGCTGGTCTAGCATTGCTGAGTCAAGGTGCCAAAATGATGGGTGTGGCAAATTTCATGGACCAAATATGGGTTATGGCTTAGTTTTTATTTCTAATAGAATTAGTGAAATGCATATATTAACTTTGAGTGGTCTTTGTTAAGTGATCTTAATCTGTCCAACAGTTGCAATCTGCATGGCTGGTAGATATTATGCTTAATAGCAATAATTCTCTGATGCCTATAGTTAAACATTTTCAACAATGAGTTCAATTATGTTGTTAATTTGGTGATTATTTTGTCATATGTAAGTTGTTGTTGGTGCTTATGTTTTTATTTCTGTTGAATTATTGTACAGTTTCAGATTACCCCCTGAGTACCAGGTGCTGCATAGGCGAAATCTGTGAGTCTTTGGAGCAGAAGCGGAAGCTTTTCTAATTATGATTCAAGTCAATATTTCAGAAATTAGTGAGTTCTCTGAGTTTATGACACTGACAATGAAGTGAAGAGATGTGTAGAGAGAATCAAATAATTTTAGGGAAGATGATAAGGGGTTTCAAGTAAGTGTTCCATTTATGGTCTCTGTACAATTTCAAATTCTAATTCTTTAAATTGATTTACTTTACATCATAAATAGATTAGAAGAAGAAATCATTTTATATATTTTACTGGACAGTGAAAATTGTTGTGTATCAATGATCTTTTGATTGTTATAATTTTGGAATTTTATAAAAATTGGATTTAGGAGGAAAGAATGATTGAACTCTTGTACTTGTTCGATTTTAAGTCCCTATTTTCACTTGCTTGGAATTAGTCTTAATGGCTGCCAAAAGAAGAACGATACGTTGAGAGGAGAGATAGAAAATTGAAAGGAGGAGTAAGAGTGATAAAACCCATGAGTAAATGGTATTTTACAAGGTATTGAATAGTATTAAAAGCCAATCAAAGAGCTAAATTGAAATCAGATTTGGAGAGGAATGAGAACAATTGAGATAATTAAAGTTAAATTAAATTGTACAATTAAAAAAAGATTTATACTTAGGAGAGATCATGTCCTTCGCGAGTATGATGGAACTTTCAGTTCCTTTGATTATGGAACTATGTGAAGAAAACTATTTCAACCGGCTATAGAATGTGGAAAATTCTATTATTATTGCTAAAATTGTATTTTGGTCCCGGATTAGTCCATTACCAATGCAATACGTCAGTATTATTGTTGATGCATCACAATCGTAATGGTCTCTAGTCCTAAATCACTATGTAAGTTCTCTTATTATTATACGAAGTGGTTCAATGTTAGGTCCAATATTTAAATTTCAGCTCAATTTCAGACTCGGCCAATCAAACCTGGATTTTTATCATCCAATGCATTTTGTCTTTACTTTTTTAATCAAAGAAAGAAAGATAGATTAAGAGTTGGGGTGGATAGATGGAATGGGTAGGCTTTGTAGTATAATTTATCAAAAAAATAGAATTGGTAAGTAAATTATTCATAAATATATTTAAAAGAAAAAAATTGAAAAATATAAAATATGCTCTATAAATAAGAAAAAGTGACCCACAGCTATTGAATTCCGAAATTAGAAAATCCTTTTCTTCAATAATGGCAACAAATGGGTCCTCTGTCTCCCGCCTAGCAGCACCCGCTCAAGCCAGCAACAACCAAATGGCGACAATTGGCGATGGGCCACCTCCACCTCGTCGTGTAGTTTTCATTCTCTACAACTTACCTTATGATTGGGAAGAAGATTTTCCCGAGCCCGAGGCAACAAATTTGCTTTTTGACAAGCATTTTCAATTTCTTCTTTCATTTAGTTAGTTTACTATTTCTTCTAACATTTTGCTATTTCTGCGATAACTGCCGTTGCGGATTATGTTTGTTACTCGTCGAAGAGAAATAAAGTTGAGTTTTTATGGTGATGACGAGTAGTTAGTTAGTAGAATATCTGTTTCTTCTCTAAATCTCTGAATTAAAAATTGATTTTACCTGTACAAACTGAGAATGTATATATATATATGATGTTGAAGGAAACAGATGAGTTATCGACTGATCGAGAAAATAATTATGAACAAAGCGAATGATGGATTAGCTGTTGGATTTTACAATCCGATTTATTCCTAAATAGATATAAACAGATCGATTGGACTAGAGCTTCATATATACGAAAATCGAAACCAAGTTAATTAATTGTGACGGAATATGTTTTAATATATACATTACTCGATCTCCTTTTCTCAAGCAATTTCTATCCATCTGTTGCATTCATTTTCTGAACATAAAAACTGATTTCTGTTTTATTTTGCCTTTCCAGGTTCATGGTATCCATGAGGAGTTGGAAGATTTGTCTGAGAAGATTGCTGCTGCTTATTACGAGGTCTGACTCTTAATTAATCTTATTATGCTACATAGTTCTTGCTAATTTTCGGTTAGACATCTTTGAATATTGACGAAATGTTCAACTTGCTGCTAATATCTAAGCTGGTTCAAATTAAATCAGAACTCATCAATGAAACTTTCTTTATATATCAAAAGATCGATTCATTGACTTGTACAAGTTGGGATTCTTTCTCATATCCCTGACTTCAATGTTAGTAATAAGAATCGGTGGAAAAAGAATCTCTCAAATACTCCACTTTGGTTATACGTAGAATGAATCTGTAATTGTTGCTTTGTGATTATATGTAATGCTGGTTTATATGGAAATGGAGATATGATAGGGTTTTTTCAACAAAGGACAAGGAATTCCTATATATACAACCTGTTCAAATCATTGTTTCTTTCCTGGTATTTGTTTGAAATGCCTGGGATTCTGATTTGGAGCTGTGTCCTAGAAGGAATGCTGATATCCTGATTAGTTAGGATGCTTTAAAATCAATTCTGATGGGAGTTGGAATACTAATAACAATTTGATTGGGGCTGAATGACCAATGGATTAAAGGTTTTGTGCATAATGTTGCTATAGGTTGTTATTTCCTGGCTGAATTATGGGGCATCTGGTCTGGATTCCACATTGCACAGGATTTAAAATTACAAAAAGTCACTGTTGAAACTGATTCACCTTGATATATGTTAGCAAAACATTTAATGGAATTGTCAATTTAAAATAACAATCCATACCAACGTGGTTAATTTCTTTCATGGTGCGCAACCAATTTGATTCTGTTTCTCACATTTGGAATACCTGCTACTTGTTTAGGCTATGACATCAGTTTTAGAGAGTCATCTCAACCATGCTGGATCGATACAAGCTGTGTATCTCAAAGTTTGGGAAAAGGGCTGCTTTCAACTTGTTGATCCTTAAGCGCATCTCTACAACAATGTTACGCTGTGGGGATTTGAATCTAAACCGCGTAGATTATCTTTCGGTCTCTGTTAGTTTTTGATACAAAACATAAACAGGTAATTGAAGGTTAGCTATTTTAAAGGGATGCGCCAAGTTGAGCTACTACAAGTTTATTTCAGGTGCTCGAACATACCGTTGCTTTGGATATTTTGTAAAATGTTGAGAAAATTGGATTTATGCAGGTGAGCTGTTCAATTCACGCAGGATTGTGGATCCTCTTACTAATGAGGAAAGATGGCGTGAGGTTCCTGACATTGTTGTTAACTTGCCAACCAGCAGGCACATGATAGGTTATTGGTTAAACCTTCTTTTCATCTTTCTTTATTTGTTATTGTCATTATTAAAGTGTTCATACTTTGATGCTAAAATTTAAATTAGGTTGTGTTTCTGGAGAATATGCTTCTCAAAACTTTACAAAGTATTGTGATTATATAAATGCTGCTTCTGATGATCGAACTTTTGTACTGTTGTATGTTTTAGATTCTCTCATTTACCTCTTTTGGCATCCCTCTGCTGGATATATAGTTTATTGGTACTTTTTTTTTTTTAAAGTCATTTGATTCCTTATGACATTTTGGTATCAATTGATTTTATAGGTTGGTGATTTTGAGGGTGAATTGATTGAGGGATTTATTAACGTCTATGCGAAAGGAATGTATAAATAATGTGGAAATATGTAATATCAAAACAAATTTTTATTTTGTATGTTAAATTTTGAAAGTGAAAGAGTTTTTGGATTGTGATGCAATTCACTTCGAATTCTAGGATGCATGAATACCTTCAATTCATGCTGTAATATGGATGAGGTATTTGCATTTTCTTGAAATAGAACTTAAGCTGCCATTTCTATAAGTTTGGCACTTGTTGAGTTTTAAATGACCATCAATGTCTGTTTGAGTTTTAAATGGTACAAGGATTTTTTTGGCAGTCAATCATGAACTTTTTATGAATGTGGAATATAACAATGAAAATTGAATTAAGCTTTATCTATTCCTTGTATTAATTATTTGTATATATAGTGGCAGTTTCTGACCTTACATTAACTCTTGAAATCATTCTCAGCCGCATGTGCATTGCATTAGAGAGAAAGTGGAGCATTATATGAACATATGTTTATTTCTCGAGGGTTGTAATTATCACAATGTAAACATTAGCCGTATATCTGAAACTGAGATAATACAACTTTTTTGACTGAAGAGAGAGTAGCCAGCCAAGCAATTGGGTTTTTACCGAAGGAAATTCAGTTACTACTTTACTACTGATTTAGGGATTTTTTAGAGAAAAGAAAAAGTCATGCTGTCTGCACAAACATAGCAAACAAGCATGATATATGGTTTGTACAGGTTACAGGTTGGCCCGATCATCTTAAAGATTTTAGTTCCACGCATACATACATACATACATGTGATTACATTTTACATATTGGCTCCATTCATACTTTGAAGTTTTCAATGTCATGCTTTTGATGTTCATTTTTGTTTTCCACTTTAGTTAGCTTTTTAGAAATTTATCTTTCATGACATTTTTTTTTACAATCTCTTTGTTTTGGATTCCACAACTTCATCTTATATTGACATAGAGTTTATTTATGGGAAGAGAAAAACATCTATGGCGTGGTTAAATGAAGCCAAGAGAAAAGCATATCCAGTAGGAAATATTTATTGGCTACTCTAAAAAATTTCTAAATCAGTAGTAAAGTAGTAACGAAGTTTCCTTGGGTAAAAATCCAATTGTTTCGCTACTCTCTCTTCAGTAAAAAAAGTTGTACTATTTCAGTCTCAGATATACGGTTAATGTTTATATTGTGACAATTTACAGCTCTCGAGAAATAAGCATATGTTCATATAATGTTCTATTTTCTCGCCAATGCAATGTACATGCGGCTGAGAATGATATCAGGAGACAATATAAGGTCAGAAACTGCCAAAATATATATAAATAATTAATACAAGGAATAGATAAAGTTTCATTTTTATATTCCACTTATATAAAGAGTTCATGATTAACTGCCAAAAAAGTCTTGTATCATTTAAAACTCAAACAGACATTGATAGTCATTTAAAACACAATAAGTGGCAAACATATAGAATTGGCAGTTTAAATTCTATTTCATGAAAACGCAAAAACCTCCTCCATATTACAGTATGAATTGAAGGTATTCATGCATTCTAGAATTCGAAGTCGATTGCATCACAATCCAAAAACTCTCACACTTTCAAAATTTTACATACAAAATAAAAATTTGTTAAAATATTATATATTTTTACACATTATTTATACATACCTTTCGCATAGGCGTCAATAAATCCCTCAATCACTTCACCCTCAAAATCACCAACCTATAAAATCAAATGATACCAAAATGTCATAAGGAATCAAATGACTTAAAAAAAAAAGTATCAATAAGCTATGTATCTAGCAGAGGGATGCCAAAAGAGGTAAATGAGATATTTCTAAAACATACCACGAGTACAAAAGTTCGATCATCAGAAGCAGCATTTATATAATCACGATACTTTGTAAAGTTTTGAGAAGCATATTCTCCAGAAACACAACCTAAGTTTTGAGAAGCACTTTCACTAACAGCAATTCCAAACTGGCTCTAAGAATGAACATAATTTGAGAGGTAAAGGTGCATAGAGGGAAGAGTTGGATGCTAAATGCGAAGATGGTCAAAGTGTATGTATGGTTTATATAGGAATTTTGTGTTGGTTGTTATACTCATGGAGAATGAGTTCGTAAATAAATTAGCATTAATCAAAACACTCGGGCATCTCATTCAATTGTAAGTTTGTAACATATCTTGACTTTATTCCGTCGTGACTTTTGCATTTCTTTTTCTATTTTGTCTTTCCATGTGCTTCTTTGTAACTCAATCAATTACTTCTTCTGTTTTCTATTATATGATGTTTAAGGTTGTTTACTAAAGTGTCAAATAAAAAAAGGACAAAGTGAAAAACTTAAAACATCGTATAATAAAAAACGAATGGAGTAATATATTATGAATTTATTGGTTGTAATGGTTTTTAATAGTTTCGTGCACGTTGTCTTTTTTTTTTTCGTGGCAAATTGGCCATTTATTGATAAGCATAATAATTTTGATAATTATGCTGTTTTTTTTTCTCTTGATTATGTTGTATTTTTCTCTTTTTGACACATCAGATTTGGCTGAGGTGGCATGCTCATAGAAATCAAGCCTAAGTATTTTTCTCTTGATTATGTTGTATTTTTCTCCTTTTTTCTCTTTATATTTGCACTGACCACTAAGTGTTTTAACTTTTTGTAAATCAAACCGAAAAAAAAGTTAGATTTATCTACCACTAAATAACTTGAGTAGCTTTCTAGATTTTATATATATATGAATGTTCTAGGGATATTTTCAGATAACTTTGTTTTAATTAACTTACAATTCACTGTTTTAAATTATCTAGTTATGTTTATTCTATTATAAAAAATAAATATTCTTTTTTGAAGGAAAGGATCAATTTTGCCTCAGAAACTATTTAAAATGACCAATTATATTCTTATTTTACAAAACCATCAAATATTGTCCCTATATATAGAAACCCTAATTCTTTTTCATTACAATAATTCATCGATAATTTTGTTTGTATTTATTAAAAAATTGTTACATTAATTGAGTTAAGATTTATCACATGGAGAAAAATTGAACTAGAATTCCTAACATGAAAGCATATTTAATCATTTTGTATATAAAATGAACTCCCTCTGGTTTTAATATATGGCGTTTTAGAAATTCTACTTTATTTTTTTTTTATACGACGTTTTAGATTACAAATGTACTTTTGACAATATCTTTTCCTCTTTGGCCTTGTTTAAAAACTAGCTAGATGCCCGTGTCATGTGCAAATTTTCTTAATTATCATTTAAAACTGTGTTCTCATTTGTATTTCACTCAATTTCATATAACGTAAGAACTAATAATATATATTCTCAGAAAAGAAAAGAAGAACTAATGATAAATTTCAATCATTTAAAAAAACACAATTAAAGATTTTAACCTAATAAGTCTATTGATTAGGAAAAACATAAAAGAAATTAAAAGGTAAAAAAAATAAAAGTATAAATCATGAAAGCGGTTAAAGATAAATAAAATAAGTTTATACATATAAATTTTTATTATCAATAGACATTCAAATTTACTGCTTAAAGATAAAGAAATTTATCATCCGAACGTATCATCAACATAACTCAAATTTAACATAACTAAAAAATGTGTCATACTTAATTACCAATATTATTAATTAAAAATCCAACAATTCATTTTTTAAAACGACTTTGATTAAATTGTGTACAGTGTAGATGATTAAACTTATTTCATTTTTTTTAATTCTAAAAAGAAAACTATTGTTTCTTCTTTGCAAAATCTATAAATTATATTCAATTAAGAATTAAGTAGAAATACTAAAAGTTTTGTAAATTTTGTAATAGTAGTCAGTGCGAATATAAAGAGAAAAAAGGAGAAAATACAACATAATCAAGAGAAAATACTTAGGTTTTATTTTTATGAGCATGCCACCTCAGCGAAATCTGATATGTCAAAAAGAGAAAAATACAACATAATCAAGAGAAAAAAAACAGCATAATTATCAAAATTATTAAACTTATCAATAAATGGCCAATCTGCCACGACTAAAAAAAAAAAAAAAAACCATTACAACCAATAAATTCATAATATATTAATTGATTGAGTTATGAAGAAGCACATGGAAAGCCCGCAATGACAGGTCACGGTTGATGTTAGACCATTCGTATCCCAAATAAAATTTAGGTTTAGCAGTGAAGATCTACTTTATTTATTGTTGTTTATTGTATATTTGTTTTTCATTTTTATTTATACATCTTATTTTACTTTAAGTACACGTAAGAGTTCAATGTTGGCATCTATTTATTTCTAGTTCATATTTGTTGGGATTAGCATTTCTTTATTAAGATTTGTTGGAACTAAATTATACTATATGCTTTAATATTTATCATTTTTAATTTAAGATAATTTATTAAATACAAACAAAATTATTGATGAATTATTTTAATGAAAAAGTTAAATTAAATTAGAGTTTCTATATATTTGACGGTTTTGTAAAATAAGTTAAATAGTTTTGGAGGAAAAATTGATCCTTAACCCTTCAAAAAAGAATATTTTCTTTTTTTATAATAGAATAATTTAAACTATATAATTTAAACAAATTAACTGTAGCTTAACTAAACAAGTTAACTTATTATTGAAAATATCCCTAGAACATCCATATATCTGAAATCTAGAGAGCTACTCAGCTTGTTTAGTGATGGATAAATTTAATTTTTTTAAGTTTAATTTACAAAAAAGTTAAAATATTTAATTGTCAATACAAATAAAAAGAGTTAAACTAAATTATCCAATTGAGTACTACTAATAGTGATTTAAAAAGAAAATTAATATTAATATTTGTCAAATATTTTTCTTCAATTTCCCCTGTTTCTTCACTCTCATCACCTCTCTTTTCCCGTTTCCATCGCCAAATCAGGTAAAATTTTTATTCTTGATCATGTTAATGTTGAAAATTCTGCTCCTCCTTTAGATTTTTCAGCAATGCAATTGTGATTCTTACGTGTTCCTGTTAACGATTTCGGTAACTCGAATTCTGAATATTGGTGTCCTCAACGAAGGATCTCATTTTCGTTGATAATCATATCTGCCTCATATTTTTTCTCTTTTCCATATCATTTTGAAGTTATGCTGAAGTTTTCTATCTCTGCTTGCTTCAGTTATATGAAAATAAATAAGGGAAATGTAATGTTGAAGCGAAAGAGAGATTGCTGCTTTTCTAAGCCGGAGCATAACCAGAGTTCAGAGGTACTGGTTGGTCAGAATGATGATATGAAGGTAATAGGAGAAACTCCTTCGCAGGCAATTAAAGTGGGTTCTCGTGCCGTTTTTATTCTTGAAAATGCATCTTTGAAAAAGGGTTTTGTTCGAAAAAAGCCAAACATTTTGAGTTCTGAGGAGGATGCTGATTTTTTGCTGAGACAAGGAAAGAAACTTAACGATTATCGTCCTGAAGTCTTGTATTCGGGCCAAAGATACAGGGGAAGTACTTATGCGTGTCCTTAAGGAACCTTTGTCTCGTCATTTACCTGAAAAGACTCGTGTCATTGGTAAGTTTTCATCTTTTGATCTTTTTATCATGGAATCTTATTGTTCTGGATTATTTAATGTTGGTTTTCTTTGCGAACCACGTTTATCATACAATTCGCCCAAGGTGGTTGATTTAGAAAGTTATGTTTCTGTTGTTGCTGATGACATTAGCCTTGTTTTCGTGGTATGCTTTCTTTGTACTGTAAAACCATTTTCGGAAGTGAATATGAATCTATTCCTGTGGCATGTGTGTTTTGCCCTTTTTTCTTTGAGTCTCTAAATTTGAGCCTTCCCATATCTTTAGGTGGGTGCGATGGTCCATGGGGAAGTTGGGAAGGATAACACTGAAGATTATATTTCAGGTAATGTCCATCTCAATTCTGTACTTATGATAACATTCCTATACTATGGTTTACATAATGTCGGTGAGAAAGAAAAGCAAAGAATTATATGACCAGCATACATACAAGTATAGCATTCTTCATTTTAATAGCATTTGACATGAAGTTTGAAATCATCGCTGTTTTCGTTACCATTTACTACCAGTCCTGTTATGTGTCTCACTTGTGTTTCATTGCACATTAGATATTGCCTTGAACTGGAGTCTTTAGGATAATTTGAAAGTCATCTAGTTTTTCCTTGAACTGGAATACTTTTGGAGAAATCGGGAGCAATTCTTTCAGACATCTAGATATATGCTCCTTCCATCCGCGCGCATCCCGTGATCCTTTTCTTTATTTTACTTTTGAAGAGTCCATAACATTTAGGGTTTTCTTTCGTTGCATTAGCAATCAATAACGTTTAAATAAATTTACACAAAGGAGGAAAAAAGAAAACCTTACAAAACAGAAACAGAGCGACCCGTTACCTTGCTAGTCATGCACTGGTCTAGCATTGCTGAGTCAAGGTGCCAAAATGATGGGTGTGGCAAATTTCATGGACCAAATATGGGTTATGGCTTAATTTTTATTTCTAATAGAATTAGTGAAATGCATATATTAACTTTGAGTGGTCTTTGTTAAGTGATCTTAATCTGTCCAACAGTTGCAATCTGCATGGCTGGTAGATATTATGCTTAATAGTAATAATTCTCTGATGCCTATAGTTAAACATTTTCAACAATGAGTTCAATTATGTTGTTAATTTGGTGATAATTTTGTCATATGTAAGTTGTTGTTGGTGCTTATGTGTCAGTTTTTCAGTAGAACGGTCTACATAGATCCGGTCCACTGTATAATTTCCCCTTATGTTGATGTATTGTTTTGTGTTTGTGTTGATAATTGATTGGGAACGTCATTTCTTTAATGTGAGTTAAATTATATTGATTTGTTGCCATTGTCTAATTGATTGAAGGCGAAAGAAATTGATTTGTTACCAAACTTAAATTTGTAATTGGAATGTTGCAGACTACCAACGGTTGATTACCAAATCAATTAGAAGATTGGATATTTTATTGAATTTATATATATAATGTAGTAATTAATTCATTAAGTATTGTATATAAGTTTAATATCTTAATTAATTTAATTCTATGTTACATAGTCTAAACATAGGTAATTTAGATTTACATCCACTTTTTTAGATTTCCTTATACGACCCCAATTGACATTTTACTAAGTTATGTGTAATTTTCCCTTTCCAGAATTCGAAAATCCAAAGAACAGCAATCTTTGGATAATGGGCCTGACTCAAAACAGTCTGGATGAAATGAATTCATAGAAGATTAGGGGTTTGCATTATTTAGTAAACTCCGAATTACCAAATCGGAATAATTCAATTCGAATCCCTACCGGACCGTGTGTATACAGTTTGAGAGGTTTAAAATGGCAAAATGCATCTTCAGCTTTTTGAACTTTTGTAAAATTTATAATTGGCAACCTGATCGAAATTTTTTAACACCTTGAGTACATGAATTGTCTCACGTGCGCTGGAGTGCCTATTAACTACCATATAATACAATTCTTATGAACAATAGAAGACTCTAGAGTTCACTGAAATGATCTAAATCATACTTTTTATGCATGCACAACGTAGCTGTAGATGTAAATTATATATCTTATTTAGTCTCACGTGTTTGTACAATTATCTCACGTGTTGGTTAACGGATATTATAACTCATGCGCGATAAATATGTCAAGTTTGGACTACTTCTCAACATATTGAAAAATTGATCCAATGGAAATTCCATAAATGTTCAGGGAATTTAGGATATATATATATATATATATATATATATATATATATATATATATATATATATATTTATATATATATATATATATATAGATATATATGAGATTTGAAATCACTAAGCTTTTGTGTTTTAGTTTTCTATTTTCTTGGTGATAAACCAATCAACCTAAGGAGTTTAAACGAAATGAATGGAGTTTGGCCCTTACCATATGTTGGCTGGGGAAATGAGTTTATAATGATTAATAGAATTTATAATAAGGTTGTTAAATTATCCTTTAATGAAATTATAATTTCCATTTTTTTTGAAAAACTAGTGTTCATAAGTTTTAATTATTAATTAAAGTACTTAAATATTAAATACATGTATATATTGAACGACGAAAAAAAAATAAAAATAAAAACTATGAAACATTAAAATTATAAAATAAAAGAGGACAATTTTGTCTACGTAAGTCTCACCCTTCCAAACAATCTCCAATTTTGAGGTTAATAATTCTGATTACTAGGTTCGATATTGATCACGCAACCTTTAATCTCTCTTCCAATTTGAGTTTTTTAAGTGCACTAGAATTCAAGATATCTAACTTAATCGATTGAGACCCTTATTCGGAAGAATTTTAACATTTACTGTATTAACCCTATCCTTTGAAAACCTTTCCTTTCGAGCACGGATTTATTTAATTCTTTCCCTTATAAACCTCACCAAAACCCTCTATCCAAATAAGGCCCAAAAATTTAAACTGTTCAAGAAGATTCAAGAATATATATCTTATTAATATATGTTAAAATATTGTTACGTGAGGAATTGGAAATTGTACAAACATTAATTTGTCAAATTATCACTATGAATTAACATTAAGATTCCCTTTGAGGTCATTGAAAGATGTGACGAAAGAGATTTTAGTTGAGTTGACACACAAGGATGAGGTTTGGTGATGATAGATAGAGTAGTACCGTTCAGAGGAAAAGGTAGTGGTTCATTATCGGATGTATTATTAGTCTATAATTAGTTAAGGTCCATTCAAATTACTTTCATTTCTTTCCAACTAAAAAGATGGAGAAACTTCATAATTAAGGGTCGGATAGTGCAGAAAGGGAGAAAGCAGTCTACATCTCAAACCTTCTGTCTAGAAGTGTCAAAATAGATTACCGTGTCGTGTTCGTGCAGTGTAAGAGTTGACACTCATTCGTATAAGGTCAACACTAACACTACCAATTTATTGGACGAGTTAAACGTGTCAATCTATTTCCAACACTAATCCGTATAATCTCAACCCTAATTCGCTAAATTTACATGCTCTACGAATTGTGTTATCGTGTCATAGCTTATTTTAATTTGAGTTATTATGTCACCTTTACATTTACCGTGTCATAAACAGATAGCGAGTATCACTAATACGACCCATTTATTACATGGGTTAAATGTGTCAACCCATTTTCAACACTATTTAACATAACATCAACCATAATCCGCCAAATCGTGTTTACGTGTCCTGATCCATTTTAACACTATATATATATAGTGTTAAAATGGATCAGGACACGTAAACACGATTTGGCGGATATATAAGTTAAAATGGATCGGATTAAATAGATCTGACCAATAAAAATATATGCTTACAATAAATATATGGGAATGATAGGACAGGATGAACATTACGAAACAATAAAATGAACATATTTTATTCGAATGGTTCATATAAAGTGGAATAATTATAAAATTTATTATCAAAATATGAATGAATATTTCTAGCTAATATGAGTGAATAAATTTATCGAGTATTAATGTATGTTTCAAATTTGATTTGGAAGAGAATCAATGTAAAATGTATTTAATAAGTTGAGAACATGATTAATCAAGTTCATTATCAATGATTAATGCCATTATTGCCTGTTGGCAAATTAATCCAATATAATATACTAGTTTGCTTGGCAAGATAACTTAATTATTAATACATTATCAAGATTAAATTTTTCGTTTTATCACAACAAGCCATCAATCCATCACTTCATGAAATGGATATGCCATGTCATAATCAATCTAGTAAACCACCATGTCATCAAACTTACAATATTTACTCACTGTCAAAACCACAAGAGAGATGAAGTTGACACATTTTCAATCATAGTCCTTAATTTCTAAATGTTTAAAACTATAAGTGAATTTTGGATTTTGGCTATAAAAAATGCTATGGGAAAAGAATTACCATAGAAGGGTTTGGTTAGCAAAAAATGCTCATTATGTTGCTGGTTCAAACGGACATAAATTGAGAAACTTGGTTCCGAATTTGTACTTTAAAAAAAAAAAAAAAAAAAAAAAAAAAAATTCGAAAGCCAGACTTCCCAATTTGAATTTTTTAATTTTTCTTTTACCACCACAATGATGTTTGTTTGGAATTTGAACCGTGGCTTTTTTTTATTTTAATTGAAATTTTAATTTTAAATAATGAAATTTAATATTTTTAATTAAATATTTAATTGTATTTGATACACAATATTTTTAGTTAAAATTTAATTTGTATTTTTAATTGTATATTCTAAAATCAACCATTTTAATTGATTTATATAATAATTTAATTTTTAAACTTCAATTTGTATTTTAAAATATCATTAATAGAAATAATAATTTAGGAATGCGAAGAACTATTAAATAATATATAAATTAGTAATATATGGTGGATAGGATTATTAATATATATACATTTTAATATTTTTATCATTACTAATAATATTCTAAAACAAATACTTGATTTTAATAGTTAAATTATTAAAATAAATCAATTGATATTATTGATTTCAGGATATCTAATTAAAAATATAAATAAGATTTTAATTAAAAATATTGTGTTAAATTTTTAATTAAAAATATTGAATTTCATTATTTAAAAATTATAATTTTAATTAAAATAAAGAAATGGTAAAAAAATTTAAAAAAATCACGTTCGGAAGTTTGACTTCCCAATTTGAATTTTTGACTTTTTTTTTTTTTTTTAAAATTAAAAATTCTTAATTGGCTTAACCCAAATTCAGAAGCTTGGTTTTGAATTTAGGTCCGGTTAGAGCAGCATTATAGTGGACCTTTTTTTTGTCAATCGGGCTTTATTACGGGAATTTTTGTTTTTTCATAGGATTTAGAGTTCTCTATATACAATTAAATAATACTCACATAATCTTGTTGTGACTCCAAAAATCATTTATTTTAGGTTTAATACATCAGTTGTTCCTTAAAATTGCTCTCAATCATCTACTGTCATCAGGAACTTAGCAAACGTCCAGTTTGTCTCATCAACTTGGCAAAATCGACCACTTAGCTCCATGATATTGGCAAAATTGACCCAGTTAAACCCCTCAATCCGACTTTATTTTTAAGCGCCTAAAAATTTACTCTCCTTACCATGTCAGATTGAGGGGGCTATGGTGGTCGGTTTTGCCAACTTCAGTGGACAAACTGTACGTTTGTAAAGTTCAGGATGATAGTAGATGATTAAGACCAACTTTAGAGGGCGACCGATGTGTTAGGCCTTTATTTTAAAATTTTAAATAGAACTATTATTCTAGTTGTCACAATTTGAATAAAGATTTATTGTATTTTATGTTAATTATACATGCACATATATATTGGGGGTAAACTTCAAAAAAGTGTCTTGTAAGTTTCACAGATTTTAATTCGAGGACGATGAAATTATTTTTCAAAACAAGAACCATGGTTTCAAAAGTTTTTTTTTTTTTTTTAAAAAAAAAAAACTAACATTAAATCATGACATGATAGAGCGTATTTTGATCCATTATGAGCTGAAATTTTTCAAAATTGGTTAATAAAAATATAATAGACCTTAGTAATATATTTTGAATATTTTTTATAAGCGCAAATATTTTTTTAATTAAATAATAATAAAAAATTTAAAAAAATCAGAATAAAATTGAAAATCTCAGAAAAATTTTCAAATCTTGATATGGGTAAACTATTTAAATGCTAAATGAACAAAAATTTCCTCTGTCACATTATCATTTTTAATAGAAAAATATTACTTATAATTCTTTTGCTAACTTTTCAAACTGCTGTCCTCGTTTTTTTAAAACAAAATTACATCGTTCTCGTCCGCAAAGTTTTTTTTTTTTTTAAGTTTGCCTAATATATTAATATAACGATTGATATTATTCTATAATAAAAAGAATGACGTTATTTATATTTGATATCCCATGTGGAAATAAATGATAATAAAGAATAATATATAAGAGTATTAAATCGGGTTTTAATACAAACTAAATTTTATTTTATATTACATCTGTTCAACTTTATTTATATATTCAGTTATGGAGCCAGCCGTAAAAGAGATTAGAATAACACATGTTCTTATACAGTATAATTCTTAAAAATGGGCCCAATGTCCTATTCTTCTTTATCTTTTTGTCCCTTTCCTAGCCTTATTCTTAATGGCCAAGTCTATAGATCTAATCAATGCGTGCCTGGTAACATGTTTTTGCTACAACTTGGTTAATAATGTACCTCATGGAATTGGACTACTTAGCTTCTTATAATTGAAGAGATAGGGCTATACATTCTATAATTTACAATTAATGTCATTAGTTGCTCCTCCTTCTCCTCTTATTATTATTATTATTATTATTATTATTATTATTTAGTGAATAGTATGGTCCACATAAATTTAATCTACATCTACGCTTATTTATTTATTTATTATTATTAGGTGGCATTTAATTTAGTTTTTGACATACAATATTAAATACTCCATCCTTTTTTGAATATATGTCGTTTAAGGTTATTCATCAAAACCAATAAATTATTAATTGTATTATTAAAATGACTAATCTACCCTTAATAATTTTGTACTAAAACTTTACTTTCTATGTTAAAATTCTTTTCCTTCTTAATTATTAAGACCTATTTGTATTAAATATTGAACTTCTCTCATACTTTTAATGAGGGTAAATATGAGAAAATATTGCAAAAAATTCATTGGTAATCTAAAATGACATATAAAAAAAAAATCAAAGTAAAAATCCTAAAGTGACTAATATTTGAAACCGGAGGAAGTGCCACAACTTAATTTTTTTTTCAACCTATGCTTTAATAAGTCCAACACATAACTATGATAAGACAAGGTTTAGGGGATAAATGGGAAGAGTATTTCCAATGCAGAGTTACAAAAAAGTTCAAGATTGTACAGGAGTTTATAGAAGAACTTACATATTGCTCTATATATTTATGGATATAGAAATTCTAGCAGAGACAATGAGCTCATCCTTGTAGACATATATACACCTATAAAACTATAATCATGTGGGGTAAAAATTTTCATGGTCTTTGAAGTTTCTAGTTTTCACCATAAAGGTTATTTAAGTATATTTTAGACTAGTAAAGTCATTAATATATTGTTTTAACTCTAATAAAGTCATTTCGAACAATTTTTCAGCCGTTATTATGTTAACACGTGGACAATTACGTTTATTTATTTATTTTTTTTGTTGAGTTAAAGTGATGTTTTAAATGTTTTTATTTTTAAAATTGCCAAATGGAAACATCGTGATCGTTCACGGGTCATATACTTGTTCACATAATAACGACTTGATATGATGTCACGTTGAACTGACATTTGAATCTTAGCTTTGACTTACCACGTCAGAAGTTAGACCGAAAAATTGGCTGCACTAACTTAATTGAAATTAGAACAATACACTGAACACTTTACTAGCCGAAAATACATTTAAGTGACTATTCTGGCCGAAACTGGAAACTTCAATGACCATTCATGCACATGTTTTTCTTTCAACTTACAATTATTGTTGGTTTTTGGTCCGCCCATGACATTTTGGAATGGCAGGGACTAAACTGTAAAAGGCCTTAAACTCAAAACTTGATGATTCTTGTGGTGTGTTGCATGTTTTGACGAAAATCTGGAAAACTGGTTGTTTGATTACAGCCGAGCAGCTCTAGTTTCCTTCAGTACAGCCGAGCGGCTATAGTATATAGCCGTACGGTTGTGTTCTTAGAGGCAGCAACCCAAAATGTCCTAAATGACCGAAATCAGATAGTTTTCCCTTTTAAATCCTTCCATTATGAGTGATTTCAGTCAAATCACATCCGTCATAACTAAAATATGGTTTTCGGATTTTAAATGATGCGAATGTCAGATTTAGATTTCCGATGGCTTCGATTTTCAAATTTTGGAGTTATTTTAGTCCAAACGGACTCTCGGTCCAGCCTCAGTAGGCCTCCAAAATCTCAAAATCTCAAGGAATGATCGGGAACGAACTAAAATAGTGATTTACAAAAATTAAAGAAAACTAATTCGGGTTTGTATCATAGCCACACGACTATGATGGCTATAGCCGCACGGCTATGATGGCTATAGCCGTATGGCTATAGTCACTAAGGTAGAATCTCCGGATGATTCCAATAAATCTCGTCATGTGATGTTGTCTTCAAATTCAAACTGTTTGTGATGTGTTTACTGTTTTTGACCTTAGATGGATATTGGAAGTAGGAACCACTCACGAACGGAACCCCGAGTTCTGGGATAACTGACCCACTAAATATGGAGAATTTTGCACGTAACCGAGCTAAATTGTTTTTAAAACCATTTTTAAGCATAAAAATCTACAGGGCATTTCTAAAAAGGTTTTCCAGGTCTAAACGACTAAGTCGTTCAGACTTTCTGGTTATCCCTCTATGCATGCTTCCCAATTCCCGAGAATTCGCCATTCTGTCTTGATATGAGTCCTACATGCTTTACTATATAACTGTGCTAACCATCTATTTTACAGCCTTTTATTTTTCATTTTGGATGTATTTGATAGAATGATCGTGTAACTAGGCGGTTGTACTTTTGTAGTTTTCATGTAACTAGGCGGTTGTATGTGAGGATGCGAGTTTTCTTTTTCATTCGATTTGGTTGTATAAGCTGGCCTCTACTTTTACTTTCTTGCACTTTTTTTTTTATTGTTCTACGATTTATTTTTGTTATTTGTATGAGCATTTGCTAATAATAAGAGGATAAAAATGGGTAAAGAAAGATAATAAGTGAGTTGAATATGGTAGTATGAACTTTTTAAATGAAATCAAGCTTTGACGTTGAATAGGTAAGTTGCCCAAACCTTAAATCTCTAGATTAGGTATAGTTGTCTATGCTCGGTAGGGAGCTATACCGAAATTTCCCGGATGAGCTGATCCGGGTGGCGACTCCATCACTAATCTCGAAATTTAGGTTTCGAGATCTTTAAGTCAATGAAATGGCTTTTTTGGTGAAAGTATAAAACCAGTTTTCCCAAAATTCACATTTAAATAATGTTTTCTACAAATAGGCTTTCTATCATACAAAAGGTTTTCTTAAATCAAGACTTAAAACCTGTTTTCCGCAAAACTGAATTTAAACACGGTAAAAAAAAGAAGCCCGCTCCCCGGTTTGCTCTGCCGTGTTCCAACTTTATGATCATCCGCTCACAATATCAAAGACTTGTAGGAAGGCTTATGTACTTGGCTCTCACGAGACCTGATCTTGCTTATTCATTGAGCATTGTTAGTCAATTTATGCATAATCCTAGAGAACAACATATGAATGCAATTATGCAGATCTTGCGATGTTTGAAATCTGTTCCTAGAAAAGGAATTTTGTTTACTAAAGGTACAAATTGGCTGGACATAGTAGTGTATACAGATTCTGATTGGGCTGGAGCATTAGATGATAGACGATCAACATCATGTTATTTCTCATTTGTAGAAGGTAATCTTGTCACATGGCGAAGTAAGAAACATAATGTTGTAGCTCGTTCAAGCGCAGAAGCTGAATTAAGAGGTATGGCACTTGTACTGTGTGAAGTTTTACTGTTAAGGCTGCTTTTACAAGATTTGGGTTATCCACCTAAGCGACCAATCCGGTTATACTGTGATAGTAAAGCTGCCTATGATGTAGCTGACAACCTTGTCCAACACGATCGAACAAAACATGTTGAAGTTGATAGATTTTTCATTAAGGAGAAGTTAGATGGAAATATTGTAGAGTTGCCCAAGATTCGTTCCGAAGATCAACTGGTTGATATTCTTACAAAATCAGTCTCAAATTAGATATTCTCAAAGTTTCTTGCCAAGTTGGGCATGTATGACATCTTTACACCAACTTGAGGGGGAGTATTGAGATATTTTCTCCTTAATTATTGGGATTCTACTGCTGTAAATATATTTGTAGATCCCTGAATTAGACTGATTAAATCCTTAATTTCTAGGTGTTTGATTAGTTTTTATTTATACCTTCTTAGTTCTGTGTATAAATCTGTGTCTTTACTTTATGAAAATATATGAAAAGAAGTGTGTTTCTCTTACATGTTTTTCAAGTGTTCAATTAGTTAATGGAAAAAATACTATATTGAGCTTTGATAAGGAAGAAGAAAGATAATTTTTTTATGTAAAATAAAGTTTTAGGAGAGAAGTATTAAGGGTAAACTAGTCATTTTAGTAACCTAATTAATACTTCATTGGTCTCAATGAACAATCTTAAACATCATATAATAAAAAATGGATGCAGTATCATCTTAGAAGCTGCGTTTTTCAAGAATTAATGCAAATTTCTCTAATTTTTGGATCTGGAATTCCATGGAAAATTTCGAGAATGAAGCGTGAAGGGTTCATGAGAAATTAAAAAATGAATGTTGAGTTGTAACGTATAAAACTGATGTAAAAAATTAATTGGGGGGGATCACTGCTGAGGTGGAGGTCCCGGCCCATAGTAGAATTTCTCGTTCACCAAAGTATTTTGGCTAAATATTTTAAATAAATTTTTCTAATATATATGATCATTTGGACCTTGTTAGTTTATGTAATTTCAATTATCAAATAATTCAGGCTATCATTAACAAATTTGTAAAATTTTACACATGAGAAAAACAATTGAATCTATTAAAAATTATTAAATTTTATGATTTTGGTTAAAATTGGGAGTTAAAAGGATCTCTTACCGTATAAAAAATAGTTAGATCCAAAATTTCGATTACATGTCATATTTTCTTTATAGTCCACCATTTTAACTAAAATGGTAAAATTTACACAGATCAAATTCCTCTCTTGTTAAATGAAATACATGGACTAACTAATTAAGTACAAATTAATTAGAGTAGAGAGACTTTGTAAAAATTATTTTGGCATATCATATATATATTAAAATTGATAGAAATTTGTAAGATTAAAGAAGTGGGTTATGTGCTATAATTTAAATAATTATAACACAAAGACCATAATTATTATTCAAGTTAGGACAAGTGGAAATTTCCGAAGGTGTATTGGTTAATCACACACTTTTGTCTGCCTTCCTTAATTAGTCAATTAGAATTGAAAGGGAAGCCGTACACTTTTTTTTTTAAATAATGATGATTAAACATGCAATGACAGCATTGGCAATTAATTAATATATTTAAAATATTATGTCATTTAATTAATTTATTATTTTATTCACAGATTAATGAAAATGAAAGCAATCAGTTTAATCATGTTGTTGGCTAAGTAGCACTGACACCCATATTTAGTTTATTAGGTACATCTAAATAATTTTTTTTATTTGATTTCTTTACTATAAATTTTTGGTCGGCAGAGAATTTATGAGCACTAAATAAATTCCGAAAAAGACATTATCGTCTTTTAGTAGGAAGGGATCCCACCAAAAAGAAAAACTTGGTAATGGGAGAAAAAAAAAAATTCTTCCTTGTAAGAATGTGAAGAAGACTCTGAAATTGAAAATTTTTTAAATAATCACTAAAAAAAAAAAAAATGAGATTTTAATAATAAAAATTTAGACAGCTGAAAATACAAAAGTATAAAAATTATTACCATAATAATAATAGATAACAATAAAAAAAAATATTGTATTATATTGTTATAAAATTAGAGCTATATCGATTTATAATAAATTTGAATACCGTTATTAAAATAGGTAAAAAGGTCTTTTTGTACCCTATGGTATACACGTTACCAATTTGGATCTTGTGGTATTCATTTTGTTATTTAATTGGGACAAATTGGATGGGAGACGCACGCTCTATTAATGCCCATTGGTCCAATTAGGTAACGAATTGAATACCATAGGATCCAAATTGAATACCACAAAATTAATTAGGTAACAAAATGAATCTTATATAGTCCAAATTGATAACGTATATACCACAGGATAGTAATAGGTAAATATGCTATACCATAAGGCTAAGTAGGTAATAAAATGAATACTACAGCATCCAAATTGATAACGTATATACCACAAGATAGTAATGGATAAATCACTATACCACAAGTTAGAAAAATATCTTTCAACCTTATATATATATATATATATATATATATATATATATGACAATTTTTTTTTTCTAACTTTCTTTTTACTAAATCTAACAATTTTTTTTTTTGTAGGAATGTTAAAGATAAATTAAAAACAGTTAACAACGTATATTTGTCAAAGACAAGTAAAAACCGCATCGTCAATTGTTTGTGGTTACATTAACATGAGTGCAATTTTTTAATAAAATTCTGGCCAGAATTTATTAATATGATTTAATTTAGATACGTATTTCATACGAGGAGAATGGTTTAATTAAGGATTAAAGATTTTTTGGCTTCTGTGCTATTATCGGTTTGTCCTTTTGATTCATGTCCTATTGAAATTTCCCTTTTGTCCCCTATGGTATGTAAAAACGTTTCAAATTGACCCATAAAAAGCATATTCCGTCAGATTCCGTTGATAAAATTGTTAATACAATTTGACGAAATATTTTTTTAAAGGGGTCAATTTGGAATTTTTTATATACCACAGGAAGCAAAGAAATTTTAATAGAACAGAAGTTAAAAAGGGTAAACTGATAGTACCATACAAACTAAAAAGATTATTATACTGTTTGATTAATTAGATTCTCTTGATGTGAAAGTATTTGTCTCATGAACGTGGCTGCTGTGTTCTTATCGAATAATATAATTCTTCTGGACATAATTGTCGAAACTTCTAGTCCAATTCCACTCAAGAAGTATTGAACTTTTTTTAAAGCCCTGATAGATATATAGGATATTTTTCATAACTAATTAAGATGCTAACTTTGTTTGAAAATATATTTTAGGGATAAATATATAATATAATGCATCGTGATTTTAAAGTTTCCTAATCCAATAGGAAATCACTTGGGTGCTTATGGAAACTTAGAAACTTTTAAAAAAGATAGCCATAAGCAGCCAGTGGACTGATGTTATCCATAAGCACTCACTTTGTGGTTTGATGCTCTAATATATGAATTTGGATCACATATTAGATCAAGCTGTGTGCTTATGGATTCATGATTTAGCAAAATCATTGGGTCGTCTATTTCCTACAAGGAAAAGTTAGAATTTACCCATAAACTTTAAAAAGACCCGATTAGACCTCTAAGGTATGGTAACATATCTAATTATAATCCCATTTAGCACGGACTCTAATTTAAATCAGTTCTTCTCTTATGGTAAAGTCCAATTATAACTTTTATTATTATCTCTCACACATGAAAGTGAACTCTACTATTTGAAAGAAGGTTGGTGATTTTATAGAATCCATGATCGGGGTTGTTAAGCAATGAATTAGATTGAAAATCAAAGAATGCAGCGCCGAAGAAGGGGGAGCTAGCAGAGTAAATAAGGCTTGGGTTATGTTGGGTTAGAATTTAGTGAATTAGTGGGCTCCAATGTTATGTGAAATATTTTTACTCATCTATTACGATTCACTTGGTAAAAAATGAAGGAAGAACAAACTTATTTTAAGTTCAGTTAGATAGGGATATAATTAGATCTGTCTTTATACCATAGAGCTCCAATTAAATCTACTAGAGTTTAGGGTACACTCTAACTTCTCTAAATATTATAGAGGTATTTTGTTACTTTATCCCTAGGTCATTATGAACATTCATTTTATTAATACAATAATTCTCGAAGATCCCACATTGGAAATAAATGAGTATAAAGAGTAATATATAAGTAGTGTCGATTGCGATTAATATAACCCAATTGATTTTGTGTCACATGAATTTAATCTCACTTATATGCTTACTCAAATAGTCAAACCTAACACTCGTAAGATTTATAGCCTATTCAATAATAACAACCATTTTTTTTGTTTTTGGTGGGACGTAAAAGAAAATGAACCCATATGCAACAAAAGTCAATTTGCCCTGATTACGAAGAAGATAACATAGAAAATTCCAAATAGACCGATATGATAAGGCAAAACATGTGATAGGTTGTGGATCTCTTTCAACCGTATGCCCTACTACAAAGATATTTCTCCTCTTGTAGTCTTATGTTAAATATTGTGAAATCTATCCGTTAATTTTTTAGGTAAATAGTATTACGATATAATATCAAAGCATTTTAGATCAAGTAGTTGATAATTTAAATTCTAGCAAGCCCATCAATTTGTGGACTTTCAATATATGGTAGAATATGTTAGAGATAATAATAAAAGTTGTGATTGTACTTCAGCTATCAGTTTCGGTTTTTAGGTCAATTGGTTTTATAGTTAGGCCTAGAGGTCGAACGTTTGAATCCTGACAGCTTCATTTCTTGATTAAAATTCAACACATGGTAGAGTGAGTTTGTTGTACATACTTCAAGCCCAAAGGTAATTTGTGTTCAAAGGAGTGTCAAAGCTAATAATAAAAGTTATGATTAGACCTTATCTATCAGTTTAAGTTTTTGGATTAAATGGTTTTATTACAGAGTAGACCTATATTATACATGTTTTAAATTGAATATTCACGTGAACAGATTTATCAGTGATTATAACAATAATAATAATAAAAGTTATTCCGTATCATATTATAATATTGCATGATATTATGTTACAGTTATAAGTGTAAAGTGTCAACATCAATAATGTTTTTGGTTCAAAACTTTAATACGAATGAAAATTTGTTCTAAAAATGAGAACCTGATCAAATATACTATACGTATTGGGAAATGAAAGAAAGAAATGTAGATATTAGATTTTAGTATTTAAATTTTCGTAGTGGCAATAATACATATATTATTATATATATAAAATGCAAATTGACAGACCTTATGATAAGACAGAAAGTGACATTAGCGTGTTACATTTTGGGCATGACATGTGCCCCAATTTATACTCTTTCGTTATTAAAATAACAAAAAGAAATAATATGGATTGAGAGTCAAGTAATTCTTTTCCATATTGACTGGGATTCTTATTAAGAGTTATATATATTTCTAGTTAGTGTATACCAGGGGTTTGGGGGCACTATTGTATTGTTTGTGTGTATATGTACTCCTTGTGGTTAATGAAAGCTATGGTTGATATTACTTTATATGATATTAGAGCTAAGGAATTTGTGCTCCTTATATAGCTTATCAATAAGTGAAAACGCTAATAAAATTGATAATCTCTCATTTCAAGTTAGCAGAAAAAAGAAAAATTACAATTCATAGAGCAATATTACAACGAAAAAAGAGCAAAGTGACAAGTACAAACAAAAAAACCTACAGCTGGCAAAAGCCACATTCGCAATTGGAATAATTTAGAGCTATTCAAAATGCAAACCAAATGCATACGAAATGCAAAACCAGCAGATGTGTGAAAAGTATAAATGGCAGCAGCAGTTAGCAGCACAGTAATTCAATTCTTTAACAGCCCCCAGCAATTGGAAGAATTAGGGTTGTAAACGGGGCGGGGCGGGACGGGGATTACATTCCCCATCCCCGTCCCCAGATTAATCGGGGATCCCTGTCCCCGCCCTATTTATTAATCGGGGATAAAAATCTATCCCATCCCCGTCTTTAGCGGGGATTCGGGTCCCCGCGGGGATCCCTGTTTAACTAATTTTATATTTTATAAAAAAAGTCTTGTAAAATTTCAATTTTCACCCTTAAATTTATCCAAATATGCATTAAAATACAAACATAAAATTCTTAAAACTCAATTCTCAAATATATTTATATATATATATATATATATTTTTTTTTTGATAAATAGCGCGGATTGAAGGAAGGAGTAGGCTAAACATCCCAACTAGGTTGGCACATCTAGCACTACTACTACACAACAACCCGAACAAATAACATTAATGGACCTTGAGGAAAGGTCAAAATTACAAGAGAAGAAGTTTAGGGTGAATAATTATATCCGAAGCAGTGAAATTGAGACGCCTAGATTTAAAACGAACAAAACACCAAGTGTGATAAATACAAGAAAAAAGCAAGTCTCTGGAGTCGTGGCAATCATTGAAGAGGGCACGGTTACGCCGTTTCCAAATTCCCCAGCAAATGGACATCTAAAGCAATTGACAGAATAACCTGTGGCGAGCATTTTTAAAACACCCAGACCATTGGAAGAAAAAATCCACAGCCGTCCGAGGGAGAACAAAACTAAGCCCCATCCAATTAAATAAGTCAGACCAAATCTTATAGTTGGATGGGCAGAAAATCAAAGCATGATCTTGAGTTTCAGCTTCTGAACAAAATGGGCAAGTAATCTCATGAATAATATTGAAGGATGCAAGAGTCGATCGGCAAGGTAGTCTCCCGTGAGCCAGCAACCACATAAAAAATTGGACTTTAGGAATGACTAGAGTACGTCGGAATGTCAGGAAAGCGGACGAAACTGGAGGCTGAAGACTGAGGGCGAGATGGTGCTGAGTGAAGGAGCCAGGCGTGAAACATTGATGGCTGCTTGGGGCTGGAAACCAAGTGATAATGTCCGTGGCAGTAGAAGTGAGGGGAGGCAAATTCATGATCAAGGATTGCAGCTGCTGTTAGCCTGTAAGACGAAGCCGGCGCTTCCAAAAAGGCCTTCCCACACATGAAAAAATTTGAGAATAAGCCGAAGACACCGAAATATGTTTATTGGTTGACAAGGCGAAGAGAGAAGGAAAAGAATCCTTTAGAGGGGTGGGATCCAGCCATGAATCATACCAAAAATTAATACTCTCACCATTCCGAAGATGGAAACGAATTCCCGAAATGAAGGAGGAATAGATTGAAGTCTTCTTAACACAAGCAGCAAAAATTCCCTTCTATAAAGGTGAGGAAGAAGCATCACTACACAAGTTATTCCAATCAGCCATACCTGTTTGTTGGACACAAAATCGGAACCAAAGAGAGGAATGATCCGAGGTTCTAGCCTTCCATAACCACTTCAAAAGAAGGCTGGAATTTTTGAGATTAAGGCGCTGAATATTCAGACCACCAGCATGATAAGGGAGGCAGATTTTTTCCCAGCTAACCTTGTTAAAACCTCGGGAATTCGCATCACCTTTCTAAAGAAAGTTCCGCATATAACTCTCTAATTTATTAGCGACACCCTCGGGCAGTTTAAACAAGGATAAGAGGTACACCGGGATGCTACATAAGACTGATTTAATCAAGGTGAGACGCCCCGCATACGAAAGACAAGAGCCCTTCCACATGGCGAGCTTTGATTCAAATCGAGAGATAAGGGGATCCCAATCGCGGCTACGTAAGCTTTTGTAAGTCAAACGCACTCCCAAATATTGAAAAGGAAGGGAAGAAACCGAACACCTAAATCTGTTAGCACAGTGAGCTGTAAAATCTGCATTAATGCCTAATCCCACAAGAGAGCTCTTCTGAAAATTAATTCGCAGGCCTAAAATAGTCTCGAAGCACCGAAGAATGCGAATGAAGATAGTGAGTTCTTCCTCAACAGCTGGAATAAAACAAATAGTGTCATCCGCAAATTGTAGAATCGACGGAGGCTGAAAATCCAAAGTCCCAAACCCCTTGAGAATACCCAATTCCGTAGCTTTCCTCACAAGTTGCGTGAGACCCTTCGCTGCCAGGACGAAGAGAAAAGGCGAAAGAGGATCGCCTTGTTTGACCCCTTTACAAAGATAAATTGGCTTAATCGGAGAGCCATTAATCAAGATGGAAGTAGAAGAATCCATATGGCAACCAGTCATCCAGGAATTCCATTTATCACAAAAACCCATCCGGACAGAAACCGCGTGAAGGTAATCCCAAGATATGCAATTAAAAGCCTTTCGGAAATCCAATTTTAGAACAAAGGTAGGACGCTTGCTAGATTTTAGGAAGTGAACAACCTGCGATGCCAAGAAGGAGCAATCATGGATGTTTCGGCCCTTAACAAAAGCAAATTGGCATGCTGAAATTAAAGAAGGCAATTTTGCCTGAAGTCTCCTTGATAACAGTTTAGAGATGATTTTATAAATGCCGTTGATGAGAGCAATTGGCCGAAAATCACTTAGATTGCAAGAACCCGCTACTTTCAGGATTAGGATGGTGAAGGAAGTTTTTAAAGCAGGAGGGAGATAGCCAGTAGAGTGGAAAGAGCCTATCACCTTCAAAATCTCATCCTTGAAAAAAGACCAAGCTCTTCTATAAAAATAGAAATTAAAACCACAAGGACCCGGAGCTTTATTTTCACCACATGATTTAACGGCGTCCCAAATTTCCTCAATATGGAAAGGAGCCGTTAAAGCATCATTGTCCTCCACTGAGATGCAATTGAAATTAAGAGCATCCAAAACAAAGGGAACAGCCCCATCTTCCTGAAAGAGGGATTTATGGTAAGAGTGCACGTGATCTTTGATAAGCCCCTGGTCTGTAATAAATTGTTGTCCCACATTAATCCCCATGATTTTGTTGGATTTGAAACGTGCCGAAGCTATATGATGGAAGAAAGACGTGTTATTATCCTCCAACAAGGACCATTTGATTCTGGATTGCTGATATCTGATAGATTCCCAATGCTTCCTCTTATCAAAAAGTTGAGCTCTGAGATTAGCTAAAGAAAGCCGTTGATCATTAGTCAAGGGGCGGATAGCAGTCTGAAGTCAGGAGGAGGAGTTGTTACTCTAAAGATGAGATTTCGGACTCTACATTGCCAAAGATAGCCCTGTTCCATTCAGAAATTTTACCACGGAGCAGCTTTAACTTCAGATGAAGAGGGGAATTAGGCGAGGTGAGGCAAATGGAGTCCCATTCACGCTGAACAAAGGGGCTGAAATCAGCGTGTTCCCACCAGCAATTCAGGGAACAGAATGGCTTTGGACCTCCGGAAGGCTTGGCTATGGAAAGAAAGACTAGGGGAAGGTGATCCGACAAAGACAATCTATCGTTGAGTTGGAGAGAAAAGGCCAGCAGCTGACGATATCTGAGCTAACCAAAATATGATCAATCCGAGAATAAGTGAGGGCATTATGCCATGTATAGCTTCGGCCATTTAGAGGAATATCATGCAGTTCACAAGTGTTCACAAAATCCTGAAAAATCCTAACTGATGTAGTAAGTTGACCATTGAGACGTTCGGAAGGGTGTAAAACCTTGTTAAAATCCCCATAAACTATGAGCATTGGGAAAGAACGGATTATATTATGGATCTCACTCCAAAAATACTGTCTATCATTCGCTGAATTAGGGGCATACAGGAACAGCACATGAAAATTCACACCTTGATGGACACATTGAAACAAATCCCACCTATTGGAAGAATCGATTAAGGAGCAAGAAATGGTAGCCAAATTCCAAGATATTACAATACCACCCGAAGAACTTACAGCCGGAATAACCAAAAAATCAAAATCATTATGACCCCAATACTTCTTTATATCAATAGCATTAACCACTTCGACTTCTGTTTCAATCAAACCAAAAAAATGGAGATTATTACGTCTTATAAGAGACCTTATAAAACGCTGCTTTGCCGGGTTAAGAAAACCACCACGACAATTCCATACCGAGAATGACAAATCCATAAATCCATTGGGAAAAAACCTCAGAAGAAGAGAGCAATAAACTACTGAGTAGTAATGAGATTACCCAATTTATCCTTGACAACCATGCTATCAAAGTCGGTGAAACTACTTCAGTGACTTACCCAATTTCCAGGTTTCGTCCACCTCTCTAATTCTGACGTCTTCAGTCCCCAAACCTGCTGCATATTTCTAGTTCCTGTTGTTTGTATTAGCAATGTCAATGCTATTATCACAGCTGTTAGGTAGCGAGATGGGAGAGCCGATAGCGCCATCTCGAAGAATTTTCCTCCCTAATTTCTGGTCAGTAGCAGGTATAGCAGGCTGGTCCGACGAGGAAGTGGGAGAAACAACATCCATGGAAGGGATGGTGGACGGCACAACAGTATCCGTCAAGGGGGCAGCTGCACTAGTCTCAGAATCGGAATCACACTCAGCAGTAGGAGATGCGAAGCTGAAAAAATCATCCATACCACTACTGAACGGCAGCATAAGAACATGCACACCCAAAGAATTCCCATTAATGTCAATATTAATGGAGTCCGGGATAAGTTTATGGTCCGTAGAAATTAAACAATGCATAAGGTTAAGTCTCTTATTAAGCACAAAGTCATTCCGAAAACCCACCAGCTGTCCAAATTTGGAGGATAAAGTTTCTAGAAATAAGGGGTGACAATATTTCAGCCGAATACCTTGAAAGGAGAGACAAGTCAGACGATGTGTAGGGATGAATTCCGGGTCCAAAGGAGTAACCTTGCTGATGATATCATTCAGATAAACCCAATCTGATTGCATGAATGCGTCAAGAGCATCAGTAGAGAAGAAAGTCACAATGACAGAAGAGTCTCCAAGGGCCGTCAGGGATTGAAAACCGAAATTGCGATCCTTTAAGGCAGTATGTAATCCAAGAAGAGATTTGATATCTCGCAAAGAAATCATGCAAGAGCAGGACATCCAATGGGGAGGAGGGCTCACTTTTTGATAGCAAAAGGTTGTCGGTGAGCAAGATAAGTTCCGGGCAACAGAGGCATATGAGCGGGAGTCTCTGATGGACTGTTTGAACGTCATAGATTATGAGGAGGGTTGACTTGGTATTTTTCATGGGGGAGCAGAAGGGGGGAGATGGCGTCTTGGAGAGGAAGGATAGCGAGCTTGGAATGCACGTAGACGTCGAGAACCAATCTGAATCGAGTTGATAGCCATGATCACTGAGGAGATACTCAAATCTTGATGAATTCAAAGGAAACCAAACCTCAGATTTCTAACATTTCTTTTCCGAGCGAGAGTGATGATGCCATGGATATTGTAAGAGAGGAAAAGCTTGTTTAGGTGCTGAACATACCAGCCATCAGGAAGTCCTTTAAAAAAGACCACATTTGGTTGGAGATTGGGGGAGGAGATAGGGTGAGATATGGGGCGGCTGGTTGCAGGAGGGGTGGGACCAGTAATGGCGCGGCTTGAGAGGCGGGGAGGCTAGGAGGAGGGACGGCTGATCGGACGGAAGGCAATGGATGACGGCTGGAGGAGGCTAGGGTTAGGGTTGGGGGGTGCGGCCATCATCCTAGATTCAAGAAAAGATTAAGGTAAATACATTAATATATAATTAATCATTATACATAAAATAACATCAACAACTACTAATTGAAATTAATGTCCTCTCGCTCTTCATTTTAAATGACATAGAACAGAAAATTAACTAGCATCACTAAGCAATTAATCATAAAACATCAAAAGAATCTCTGTACTAATATAAATATGTATAATCTAATCAACCTTACAAGTAGCAATTATCCAATTCAAGATGGTATATAACAAATTGATTGAAAGAATAGCTGAGACATGCCATTTCGAGTTATCATGCAATCAAGATACAAGAGCCATCTAATGTTGCGTGGAAATCAACGATAAGGCACATCTACCTCTCTCCCCTACTCTTGTATCTTCTTTTTATGCATACACACCATTCCAATTAGCATATCAGAGTAAAAAAATTCAAATCCCAACAATAATAGCTAATCAAATGCATGAAAATCCCTAATTTCCCAAATAGATGTATATCCCAAAAATTCACTAAATTAAGTGGATGAAGAAGAATTGGGTTGGAGGCAATTATTATTAGTCTGTGAAATAAGTTTTATTTACTTTCTTTAATAAAATAATAAATAATAATAATATAATATAATATTAATTAAATAAATGTAAACGGGGATTCGGGTATTGTATCGGGGATCCCCACAGGCTTTAAACAGGGATGGGGATGGGGACCCGCAGGGCGGGTAGGGGTATTACTATCCCCATCCCCGATTAATAAACGGGGACAAATTCATCCCCGTCCCCGTCCCAGTCCCCGTCCCGATGGGATTTTAATCGGGGATTCCCCGTCCCCGTCCGGGCCGGCCCCCGTCACCCGTTTGACAACCCTAGGAAGAATCTGGAGCTATTCCAAATGCAAACCAAATGCATACGAAATGCAAATAATTGGCAGCAGCAGTTAACAACACAACAATTTCATTCTCTAACAGCCCCCAACAATTGGAAGAATATAGAGCTATTCCAAATGCAAACCAAATGCATACGAAATGCAAAACCAGTAGATGTGTGAAAAGTATAATTGGCAGCAGCAGTTAACAGCACAGTAATTCAATTCTCTAACAGTCTCCCCCTCCCCTCCGGGCACAATGAGGAGTATTGTGACTAATATAAACTAAGCCCAACTTCTGAAAAGCAAGCATCATTTGACAATGAGGCAATGATTTGGTAAATAAGCCAGCAAGCTAGTTTTTAGAATTAATGGATTGAACTGAAAGAAACTCCGACTCCATATGATTGAACGCTATATGACAATCAATCTCAATATGTTTGGTGTGTTCATGAAACACATGATTTTTGGCGATAGCCACAACAGCTTCATTATCACAGTACAAAGTGACAGGCATTGGAGCATCATTTTTTATATCTTGATGAAGATAGCTAATCGTTTGAGCTCACAAATAGTAGATCCCATACTTCGATACTCTGCTTCAGCTATACTTTGACTAACAATATTTTGCTTTTTGGTTTTCCATGAAATGAGGGAAGAACCAAAAAGGATACAAAATCTTGTCAAAGATTTTCTACTGAGTTTGCAAGTAACCAAGTCAGAATCATAGTAATCATGAAGCTGAAAATAAGTAGTTTTATTTTTGGTAGATCTTAAATCGGACGTAACTTTTTGCATAGGAGTCCGATTATCTATTAATATATGTTTTCGGAAAGTGTTTTTCGAGCTCTACAAGGGCTATCATGGGTTTAAAGTGACAGGTCTCATTTGGGAGAAAAAAAAAAGCTGTTTAGGTCTTCATCCGTCAGTTTTAAGTTTTTGGGTATTTTTGTAATTTTTGTTTTTTTGCGTTTTTCTTGTTAGGGTTGGACTGCAGCCTATATAAGGCTTTCTTTTGCCTATTGTTAGGCAGCTTTTCAAATTATTGAATAAAATTGCAGACTTCGTATTCAATTTTACCCTAATTTTGGTTTGAGAATAATCATCAATTGATCTTCTATTTTCACTCGAACTTGCTGCATCAGTTCCTTTGAGATATCGAAGCATATGCATTGCAACCTGAAGATGATGCTCACAAGGGTCTTACATAAACTGACTAAGCTACTAAGTGATATGAGAAATATCAGGCCTTGTAAAACACAAATAAAGCAACCTCCCTACTACCTTACGATAAACAGTAGCATCAGTAAGCTTCTTGCTTGGATGAGTAAGAACAATCCCAGTATAGAAAGGACTAGAGGCGACTTTAGCATTTTGTAAACCCACATTGGATAACATATCAATGATGAATTTTGTTTGAGACAATTGAATCCCATATGCGGATTGTATCAATTCCACAGGCCAAGAAAGAATTTGGCCAATCCCAAATCCTTAATTGTATATAAAGAATGCAAATAAGCCTTGAAATGTTGTATTTGAGCTGGATTAGAACCACAAACCAGAATATGGTCCACATAGATGACTAAAATATAGAAACCTCCATCGACAGATTTTGTAAAAAGACAAGAATCATGATATGATCTAGTAAAACCATAGGCTATCAGTTTACTAGATAATTCTTTGTGCCACTGATGTCCAGCTTGCTTTAATCCATAGAGTTACTTGCTAAGCTTACATACTTGACATGCAGCTGCCTTGGTGTATCCCTGTGGTGGAAGCAGATAAACCCATGAAGATAGGCATTATTAACATCAATTTGATGTATTTGCCACTGTTTTGCTACTGCAAGTGCAATAACAAGCCTCACTGCAACCACCTTTAAACTCTAATGGTAATCAATACCAAGGGTTTGATTATAGCCTTTGGCTACAAATTGAGCCTTGTATCGATCAACCTGGCCGGTAAGAGTGTATTTGATGTGAAAGACCCATTTGGAAGCAATGGATTTCTTGCCAGGAGGAAGAGAAGTCAAAACCCATGTCTCATTGCTTTCTAATGCTGATAATTCATGTTGCATTGATGCCACCCATCTGGGATCAGTAGTAGCCTCGTGAAAACTGAAAGAACAGAAGGTGTCGGTAAGGTATTGTGCTCAAAATTTTGAATTCTCTAGCAAACTATTTGCTATTATTAATTCATTACATGAATTAAACCTCCAAAGGATCATCTATTCTAATTTATAATCATCTAATAAAACCATAGAACCAGGATTAAAATCCTACCCCTTATAGACTATATACAGAGTTAATGCAGTGCGTCAAGCGTTGCACCTCTAGTCTATACACACGAGGTCTTTTGCTCTATATAGAACCTTTTTTTTCGCTCTTAAACTAGAAAAATTAAGAACCAAACTTCCACAAGTTTTTGTTCTTTTTTTTCTTGTAAGCTTTGTCTCATTTCTACACAAAAAAAAAAAAGCTTCTGATGTCCTTAAATGCTATATCCGCATATCTTATATACACATAAAGAATATAATCAGAAAGTTAGGCGCAATGATATGGTACTAATGACAAAACCAAAACAATTAATTGCAATTTCAGAAAGATATTTGTCTAATGATGACAAAAACAATCAATTGCAATTTAATTGATTAAGCAGGTGATGAGAAACGTGTCCATCTATATATATATATATATATATATATATATATATATATATATATATATAATTATAATAAAATAATAATATTTTATAATATTTTAATTTAATAATAATTAATTAACAATTTAATTAATTACAATCATATCCTTTACAAAAAAACACAGGAGTCAACTTAATGTGTCTCTAAAATCTAAATCGTCAAAACTTGATTTATGGAATACAAAACGCACGCACTCACTTAATTTGAGCAATAACAATTTAATTAAATTTCAAGACATGCTAGAGTCTTTAATCATAACAAATTTAATCCCATAATTTATTATTTAATAGAATTCGCAATTTAGTTAATTAATGAACTATTTATAACTTAGAGCATTGGACCCCTAGTGTGTGTGGCTTTCTAGGTTCATATCTAATTAACATTAAGGAATAAAAACTCTTTTCCTAAAAGTAATATTTTATATCTCATATCTTGTTACTTTTAGCTCCTTAAATATCAGGATTAACGCTTACCATAACATGTCCTAACACTCAATTAGAAATGAATAAACTCAAAGTCTATTAAATAAATCACGATCATAATTATTGTACTCTTAAGTCCTATTCATTACAAGATCCCAATCTTGACTAGGTTCATGGCTTGTCAAAACCGTAATTGTCAAGATGCTTTGATTTTACCTTCAATAATAATTCTTTGATAAAATTAGATACACAGAATTTAATTTATCAAAGAATATTAACAAAATTCATTGGAGCTTATCCCTATCCTCACAGGGTAATGAAATCCTCTCTTCTCCAAACTCTTGCCTCAGTTCATAATAAGTTAAGGCGACTACATACCGGATCACCATGTATGATTAACATGATGCAAAGCAACAATAAACATTAACTTCTTATGAAAAAACAACTAATGGTTGATAAGTCGAAAACCTCCATGCTATTGTCATTTATGTCACATTTCAGTCCACCCATCTCATGAGTATCCACGTATTGATCCTGACATCCCATGTCAAATGTTATGAGATTCACCACTTCTAATAGAAGATGAATAGACGTGATGGTCTGTGAATTAATAATGCCTAATTATTAATTCTTACGACCATGAACATTTAAAGTATATTATTACCAAGAAAAATCTATCTCATATTCTCAACTACTTGAGAATGAATTTTCTTTAATAATAACTTTAGGACAAATATTTTACTGACATTATATTATATAAAAAATAAATATGAAAGCAAATATTTATTTATTGCCAACAAATATTTTGCAATTTATACAATGTATGGCACTAGAACATACCTTACTAACAAAAACTTCTTGGTTCTTTCTCTTGTATCACATTGCTCATAAAAGCGGCATGTGTAAGGGGAACAACATGAACTGGAACTGTATCATCAACAAAATCAACAACATTAGAAACAAAATCGTGCAGCCACTGAGGTTTAGATGTTACCCTGGTGGAGCATCGAGTAGGAACTAATGCCTGGACTGAAGAAAACTGTTGACAATCGTTGGAAATAACAGAATTAGTAGCTGTTGTAGGAAGAAAAGTCTGTTGTGCAGGTTCTGTGGCAAAGGCAGGTGATGTTGCAAAAGAAAAATTGTGTTCGATAAACTAAACATCTCTAAAGATGATGAACTTTTGTTCTGGAGATATCCAAACCTTGTAACCCTTACTACTAGGAGAAAAACCCATAAAGGCCCCTGCAAAGCCTTTAGGATCCAATTTCCCTTTATGTGGTAAGGTGTTGGTATAGTAACAAGTACAACCAAAAATATGAAATGCATCATATATTGGCCGTTCATGATATAAAAGATCATAAGGTGTCTTCCACTTTAAAACCTTACTAGGAAGGACATTAATAATAGTTGTTGCATGTAGAGCAGCCTCTCCCCAAAAAAATTAGGTATAGAAGCCTAAAACAATAAGGATCTAGCCATATTAAGTAATTGTCGATGTTTCTGATCAATAACTTTGTTTTATTGAGGAGTATAGACACAACTCTTCTAAAGTAATATAGCTCGTTGTTGAAACAAATTCAGACACTTCGAATTGATAAAGTCATTGCCATTATCCGTTCAACTAGCTTGAAATTTAGAATCAAATTGTGTAAACACCATATTCAAGAATATTTCTAATGCATGAACAGTCTGAAATTTGGACTGGAGCAAAATTAACCAATTATATAGTGAAAAGTCATCCACAAGAGTAAGAAAGTATCGTCCACCTATCTTAAAAGAGAGTTTCTAAGGCCCCACAAATCAATATGCATTATTTGAAATGGTTTTACAGTGTGAATTAGACTCTAAGGAAAAGGCAATCTACTCTGTTTAGCATAATGACGGATGCTACAAGCAATAGATGTAAAAGCAACAGATGTACAAGTAAAATCTATAGTAGATATATAAGTCAATGCATTAGAAGATACATGACCTAAACATAAATGCAAAATATCTGGCGTATTACAAATGTTATCATTAACAACAAAAACAGCTTCATTCTTTTATAAAATTTCAATTATCAGTGGGATTGCGGACAACAAATGATTATCACGGAGGGGTTTTTAGGCTCTAAATGGGGAGGATTAACATCAACCAAATTTAGAGAGAAAATTAGAGATAGAAATCTTAGAGAGAGAAAGAGAAGAACTCAGTGAAAGCTAAATCAAAAATTAAAACCAAATCCAACTCTTGAATCCTTCAAATGAGAGACCTTAAGTGTTCGAGTTTGATTGCAAGTTTAAGTTGGAGCTGGTAATTGCAGACTTAGAGTGTAATTCAGAGTCAATTCAAGCTTTGGAGTTTCCATTTCAAGCTTTGTCAAATATGAAATTCTCACTTCTTAATCGATTCGAAGGGATCAAAAGCTGGATAAAAGCATCAAAGGTAACTTCTATGAACCCTTAAATCTCGTTTACAGCTTTCTAAATTGATTTTTAGGTGATTTTGATCGATTTTGAAAATTCTAGAATTCTGGAAACCAGAGCCGTACGACTGTATTCTTGGCTACGATAAAGCCATACAACTCTATTGTTCACCTGAGATAAGCGATATGACTATGGTTGCAAAATTCATCATCTTCGTTGGAATTTTAGCAATTTGGAACGAGAGCCATACGGCTTAAACAACAATTCACAGCTGCAATGTCTCAAATTCGGAATTCTATTTTGATTGTTTAGATTATTTTTCATGTATCTTGACTTAGTTTCATGTTTTATTGTTGATAATAGACCATTTTAATGATAGAAACACAAGTTTCTTGAATGCAGACTAACTTTTGCATGTATAATATATTAAAATCGGATCAAATTATTTTTCAAAATTATTTTCTGACACAAATTTAGCATTTCAAAAATGTTTTCCAGGTCTAATAAATTGAATCTGCCAGATTCATTCAATTTCCTTTTTCACATCCCAAGCTATCTAAATCCTTAATTCTATGTGCTTGAGTCCTATGTGCATTTTTACTTGTAAACTAACCTCTGTTTTGGTAGGTAGAATTAGGTTAGATGCATATTAACTTTTATTTAGATTTCATGTAAAAATAGGTGAATGTAAATATTAGATTTTTGTTTATAGGTGTTTTGTACCCTAAATCCTCTTTTATCTAATATGTATCCCTTAGGGTAGTTTATTCAATTGAGTTGTACTATTTTATTTTTTTTCTAAATTTATTTATATTTCAGAATTTATTTACATTTTTGGGTGAGCATAATAATATAAATTAAATTAAATTCAACTTTAGAAAATATAAAAGACACAATTCAGTATAGTTAATAATCATTTTAAACTAAACAGAAATCGGTAGTTTATCCGAACATGAATCTTTGACTAAAAGGTATGGTGATTCCTGCTCGGTTTAGGTATACCACAAATTTTGATGGAGCTGAACTAGGTGGCAACTCATGTCACCTTTTAGTGATATTGTTGGGCTTCGTTCATTTTCTTGCTATGTTTCTAAAAAATTTATGCCTAATCTCACGACCTATAACCTATCTAAAGGATCGTCCGCTCATAGTGACACTCTGCTGGGGAAGTGGTTTTATAAAAATCAAAAGATAAACACTAACAATGTCTTGTTTAAAATGGTTCTAACTCTTCTATTTTTATGCCTTTTATTGAATCATATCATAGAGAATTATGCACACATGTTCCCGAAATTCCTTTCTCAATCCCTATATGCTATTAAAGTGTGGCCAAAAGACCAAAAGGTCTTAGGAACATGGATATAGTATATTACTCATAGCCTAGTATGAGCCCCTTCATTTGGAGCATAGTTTGCTATGAATACCTTGATGTTAACCCTTGGACTTTGACTTGAACCCATAAGGCAACTATAGACATTTTCCGTATGTTAACCATAACGTAATAAAATAAATTGCATTATTTATTTTGAGCAAAACATTTTTATCACCCCGTGTTGGTGGTAAATAAACCAATTCCTAGGAAAGATTTGTGTCGACCAACGTGGAGATACAAGGTTGGAAGGGTGTGCATCCTGCGCAATCATTAGTTTTTTTTTTTTTTTTTTTGTGCAAGAAATCATAAACATTTTCATAATCATCTACATCATAAATTATTCATTTAAGTCATAAACATACATTTCACCAATTTGTGTATATTCTCATTAATCCCTTTATACAACCATATGCATTATGTGATATAAACACATAATCATTTAAAACTTTAAAACCCTACATCTGGTATGCAAAGTATGTGTACCTTTGTTTGCAATATTCATTCGAAGCATATAAAACTTTATACACAAAAGATTATGTACATTTTATTAAAACCCATGCATAAATTTCTATGCATACTTCATAAATCCCCATACACAAAAGGTTGTGTACATTTCATAAAACCTATGTATAAATTTCTATGCTTTTTCCATATAAAACCCTGTTTGTAAAGATTATGTACATTCATATAGATCCCTGTGTATAAATCTCTATGCACATTACATTTAAAACCCTTTATACAAAGGTTGTGTACATCCCATTTAAAATTCATGCATAAATTTCTATGTATATTTCATATAAAACTCGTGCGTAAATTCCTATGCACATTTTATAAAACCTCATGCATAAATCCCTATGTATAATTCATATGAAACACCATATATAAAAGGTTATATACATTTCACAAAACCATATGCATAAATTTTTGTGCATATCACATATAAAATCCTGTGTATAAATTTCGATACACATTTCATAAAACCATATGCATAAATTTCTATGCATATTACATATAAAAACCTGTGCAAAAATTTCTATACACATTTCATGTAACCATATGCATAAATTTCTGTGCGTTTCATAAAAACATGTGTATAAATTTCTATACATATATGCATACCACATATGAACACTCATGTATAAATTTCTATACACATTTCACAAAACCATATGCATAAATTTCTGTGCGTTACACAAAAACTGGTGTATAAATTTCTATACATATTTCATAAAACTATATGCATAAATTTATGTGCATATCACATATAAAAACTTGTGTATAAATTTCTATACATATTTCACAGAACCATATGCATAAATTTTTGTGTGTTTCATATATAAACCCTTATATAAATCTATGTACACACTTTATAAACCAGATGCATAAGTTACTATACATTTTCATGTACACAAAAGTTGTGTACACATTTCATACATATCACATGAAACCTTATGCATAAAGATTGAGCACATTAGTCACAATTCAATAACGTCATTTTTATTTATGTTATGCTTTAAATATTAACCATTATCACATCTCATGCATGCATAGGTATCATATACTACTTGTGTCTTTAACTATGTCATATATGTGTAAAATGGTCATATACATCCATTAGGTCATCAACATTTTATGTTTAAATGGAACAGTTCCTTTGTGGAAGAGACCACCCAACAAGCGACTCATTAGAAAGAGCATTGAAGCTGTTGTTTATTGTTAAGTGAAGAGTTCAATAGGTATCAGAGGAAAGAAAGCAAAGTCAAGAACAACCACATTTAAGAAAGGTCGTGTATCTGAGCCAGTTGTAGAGATAGAAGGATTTCTGGCAAATTCTATTTTATTCCAATCTGACAGTGATGCAGAGTCAATTAAAAGTGTTGAAATTATAAGTACACCCACTATTGTTGATGTTCTTAAGGAATACTTGTCATCTTAGCATTTCCAAAATATCCTGAAGAAGCAATTAGAAGATGTTGTAAGGGAGGATGTTGAACACAGTGCTATCAAAGGTTGGAGGGCCATTGAGTCATCTAGGACAAAGGATGATCTTAGTGCTGAAAGGGTACAGCGGTTGGAAGTTGGGATGGAGAAGAAAATGAAGGCAAACTATGCTGAAATGGATGAGGTGATTCCTAAGATGAAAAAGAAAGCCAACATCACTTCTAAGAATTATGTAGATACCATGATAAGTCAAGGGACTGAAAAGTTTCCTATGGATTTCCAAATGCCTAAATGTCTATATATAAAAGGATTGGTTTGCTAACAACACATATCAACCAATATGTCCGTGTGATGTTGACTGTTGGCTCAACGAAGCAGTAGTTAACCAATCTCTTTTCAACCACACTTGAAGAGGGAGCCTTATCATAGTATAATGCATTGATGGAGGTGACCCAGCTAGATTAGGAAAGCTTGTCAGAAGCCTTCATAAAGTATTGCATTTTCAATACGAAGATTCAGGTAAAGTTGCATGACTTGGAAAAAGTAAAGTAGAAGCCAAATGAACCTTTTGATGAATACTACAATAGGTGGATAGCCAAGATGATCCAACTAAAGAATCATCTTTATGAAGATGAGCTTATCATGAAGTTAATGTTGGAAGTATGGATGTCTATAGACAAACGATGAAGTTTTAGGGATTTTAGTACTCTTGAGGATGTTTACAAGATGGCAAGCTGAGTTGAGATGTATGAAAGTTATAGGCAATCAACAAGCTTTAGAAGCAAAAGTTACGTTTATGGGTATAAGTCTGTCGGTTCATATGGTGTCGGCAGTAGTTCTGGTTCTAGAAATAAAGGTTCACAGCCAACAACGGAGACACATCGTGTTGAGGTGGTTGCAGTATCCAAACAATTTGAACAAGAAAGGAAATATGGAAACTCAGGGATTTCTCCTTAGGTTATGTCTTTATCCTAGATTTTGCTAAATGTAGAAACAATGGTTTGTTATCTTCGTTGAAACCTTTTGAAAAACCTGCTGAAGAAGATAAAGATCATTTCTTTACAAAGCATGTGGTAGTTGGTCATAGAACTAATAACTTTACAAGTTAAGGGATGGAATACAGAAGTTGATTGATGAAAGGAAATTAGTTGAGCCTGCTAAGCTAAGTACCAGAACTAATCCGCTGCCGTGGTTTGAAAAGCAAGTGAATATGGTTTAGTATGGTCTTCCATCCAATTTTGTACTTGCTCAGATTCTGTAAGTGAATCCCAGTGTCCAATTTGTGGGAGTTAGTGAAGTTCAGCCATAAAAGAATGAGTTAATAAGTCATGAGCAGAAGGAGTCGAGTCCCATAATTTTGAATGATCTTGATTCTGATGATAAGTATGAAGAGTATAGTAGTAGTTCTATGTGAGTTAAGTCAGCAGTAAGCCAATTTCAATAGAGGTCAGAAATGTTACTAGGAGTGGGAGAGTTTATTAGCCTCCTCAACCTATTGGTCCATAGAGTAGTAAAGCACCAGTGAAAAGGTCAAGTAGTTCTAAATCACCAGAGGAAGTCCAAAAAGAAGACATGGTTGTTTCTCAGTTGAAAAAACTCCAACATAAGCTAGTTTATGGCACTTGTTGTTGGTATCAAAGGAGTATATAGCTGCTCTTGTGAAGTAAGTTGTCTGAAATCATGGTATCATCAATTACCTTACCTGAAGTGATGTGTTGTTTGTTAAATAAGGTTGATCATACTAATCCAGACATTGTATTTACAGAGAAAGACTTGCTAGAAGAAAGGAAAAGTCACAAAAAAGCTATTTATGTGAGGGCCAACATTATGGATAAAGTCATGCCATGTCATGGTTAATGACGGGATCAGCTTTAAATATTTGTCTTTGGAACATATTTCCATATTTGGGTTTGAGTGAGGATGTCTTGAAAAAGTTTTCTATAATGATTTGGGGTTATGATGACTCCAAGCGCATTATGATCAGCACATTCGAAGATGAAGTTGAAGTTGGCTCTATAAAGTTTATAATGACTTTTACTATGATCAATATCCCGGTCACTTTCTCCTTGTTATTGGTAGACCATGGTTTCATCCACTAGGTGGTGTTGCATCCATGCTGCATCAAAAGATTAAGTTTCCAGTGGAGGATAAGGTTGTTACAGTTCTAGCTGATGCTCCGTCAATGGTTGCAACTTTGAATTTTGAGGTTCCAGCGTTTAGGGGTTTTCAAGTTGCTATGGTGATAGAGGAAGTGTTTGATGCTCCTATGGTGATATATGAGAATTATATGCTAGAGTGATTATCTTGGTATCTACATAAACAAAATTTCATTCCAGGCATGGGTTTATGAGCAAATCTCTAAAGTGTTCCCGAATTCAACATCGATTCTGGGAGGTCTCGCCAAAATGGTTTAGGCTATCAGGTTGGGGCATCTAAAAAGAAATTGAAGAAAGGGAAAAAAGGAAAGTCTTTAGTGAAGTCATTCATCAAAGCTGGTGAAGAACCATATCAAGGGCAGGCAGAGCTCGTGAAAGTCGACAGTGTGATTTGGTCTGGATTTAAAATATTTGCTAATGTTGTAGATTTCCAAAATAGTTTGAAGGAGTCTATTGTTTGCTAGAGAAAGGCATTTGAGAAGTTGGCTATTGTAGCAGGAATGAAGAAGGAAGAGCTTTGTGTTGAGAAGAATGCATCCAAGAAGAAAATTGAGCAAAACATTTGTAATAAAGCTGCTGATGTTATTTCTAAGACATTAATTGTAGCCTTGAACAATTCCTTTGATAAAGCCAAGAAGGGTGATAGGAAGAGGATGATGAAGAAAGAAATTTTGAATTCTATAGTCGCAAAGATTATGAAGAAAGCTACAACTCAGTTAGTTGAGCTTGAAGAAGCTACTTTTTCTGATGTTGATAGCATTTTGAAGGTGGCTATTAATGAAGATGAAGGAACTAAAGGTCCTCCACTTGTAGAGGATGAATCTGATTTTGTTGTATCTGTTTCTTTTATTTCCAATGTTGACAATATACTATATGATAAGTTCGATGCAATGAAATTATAATTTTCTTACTTGTTTGATGTTTATCCTGATAAGTCTTTATATGCATATCAATCTCCATTGAGCATTTTTAGCATAAATGACACTTCATTGCATAAAATCAACATAGGTATAGATGAAAAGCCTAAAATGGTATACATTTCAAATGATCTTAATCTCAAGGAAGAGAGAGAATTAACAAATGTTTTAAAGAAACATGTCAGGGCTTTTGCTTGGTGGTACAAAGATATGCTAGGGGTTGATACAGAGATAATAGTGCACAAAATTCCAATAGATCCAAAATTTAGACCAATCAAGCAGAAATTAAGATTAAGGCCGCAGTGGGTTACCTTAATGAAAGAAGAAATCACAAACTATATTGAATCCAAGTTCTTGGAATTAGTGGAATTCACAGAATGATTAGCCAATATAGTGCCTATTGCTAAGAAAAATGGGAGAGTAAGAGTTTGTGTGGACTATAGAGATCTGAATAAAGCTTCTCCGAAGGATAGCTTTGCATTACCTCATATTGATGTGTTAACTGACAGTCTGCAAAAGTTGCAATGTACTCATTCATGGATAGATGCAACTAGATTCTAATGGATGTGATAGATAAGGTCAAGACATCTTGCATCACAGAATGAGGTACTTTTGTTATAGGGTAATGCCATTTAGGCTGAAGAATGCTGGGGCAACTTATCAGAGAGCTGTTACAACTCCATTACATGATATGATTCATAAAGAAGTTGAGGATTATGTCGATGATATGCTTGTTAAATACAAGATCTATGAAGAGCACCCTGTTATCTTGGATAGATTCTTAACACATATTGAGAAATATAATCTCTGGCTAAACTCTAAGAAGTGTGTATTCGGAGTGTCATTAGGGAAGCTGTTAGGACATGTTGTTAGCTAGAGGGGAATAGAGATGGACCCTAACAAAATCAAAGCAATTAGAGAAATGCTTGTGCCTAAAACAAAGAAATAACTAAGATCTTTTCTAGATTCCCTATAATATGTCAATCATTCCATAGCACGATTGACATCAGTTTCCGAGTCGATTTTCAAGCTTTCGAAGACAAATTAGCCAATTGTGTGGGATGAAAGATGTTAGTTAGCATCGAGAAGGTTAAAGCTTATCTGGCTAATCTTCTAGTGTTGAGTCCTCCAATTTTAGGAAAACCTCTGATTTTGTATTTAGCCGTTGAAGAATCATCAATAAGGGCAGTGTTTGCTCAGGAGTAAGAAGACAAGAAAGAATATCCAATTAATTATCTCAACAAGAAGCTGCTGGATTATGAAACCATATATTCATTAGTCGAAAAAACTTGTGTTGCAATGGTTTGGCTTACCAAGAAGCTTCGGCATTATTTCCAATCATACAAAGTGCAAGCAGTAGCCAAGGTGGATCCTATGAAATACTTGTATGAAGCCTCGATTCTTGCTGGAAAGTTATCCAGATGTTTATTACTCTTATTAGAATTTGATATTGAGTATGTGATGCATAATAATTACACACACTACAGAAGCAAGTGCACTTCGCCGACAAAGTAATATAGAGTAAATAAAGTGTCGATCCCTCGAGGACTAAATATGCAAATCCAAATGTAATCGGTCTTCTATCACTCTAGGCCGAGAGTAATATATCTTTGATATTTTGTTATAAAATAAATCAACTACTAATAATAATTTAACTAAAATAATTGAACTAAGAATGAGATAAAGTTTGATGTGAGAAATTCGATGAGAAGGCTAACTAATGCGTTCGGTTTCACCTAACATACATTCTTGTAATTCTTTAAGTCATACAACTAACTCGATTAAATTTCAAAGATGGCAATTTCCATAATTAATCAATACCGGTTAGGGATATCAACTCTAATTCTTAACCTAAGCAGTCAAACCTCTCAATTCTAAGCGGTCAAGCAAGAAAGCATTAAGTCCAAGAAACCCTAGCACAAACTAATGAGCCATAAGAGCAATGGTCATGCAATTGTTGTGTTGTTTGATTCTGTTAATTTAGTCTTTTGGTCAATTATAAATTAACTAGAAGCATTGAAATTATTAAGCATACATAACAAAATCAATGGAAAATAATACAAGTTGAATTATATTAAACTAAAAAGTAATTACATCAAATATATGCTAAGATCCATCGTAGCCTTAGGTATGGTGGAATTCGTTCATGACTAAACTAACTACAACCAAGAACATTAAAAAAAACATAATAAAGAGCAAGTTCAGAAGAAACTAGAGAGTCGAGGTGATCGATGGAGAATTGTACGAATCATTGATGTAGATGGAATGAAATGCTCCAAAACCTAGCCTCTCAATCATGGCTTCCTCAAGTTCACATCTCCAAGAACGTTCTTGCCAAGAGAAAAAAAAAAGGAAAAAACAATAAAACTAAAACTAAAAACTAATGAATTAAAAATTGTTGACTTTCTCCCTTTTTAGACCTAAACTAAAAAGGAAAGAATAAAATAATAATAATATATCCTAATCCTCTCTAGGGAAAACAACTTAAAAACACTCCCACTAGGAATAGGAGTAAATAAAAACAAGGAACACATCCCAAATAAAAGGTTTTGACTCCTTCTTTTAAGTCAAACCCACAACTTCTTTTTAGACCCATAAAAGATGCTAGCCCAAATCACCATTTTAGCTCTAAGTCTTCAAAATCAGCACCCCCTAAGGCATGGTCATGCATTAGGACTGTTCCTGGGCTGTTCTAAGCCAATTTCACACCTTTTTCATACACTTCAAGTTCTATTTTCCTCTTTAAGGTCCTAACAAAGACAAGAGCACAAAGGAAGTACAATACGCCTTAAATAGAATAAAAATAACTTGATTGAAGTTCAAAAACCAAGGCAATATAAGCATATAAAATACACTTATCAGTATCTTACAAAGAAAGTTAAGCCGTGCAGTAGCAGAATTTATAGTGAACCATCCTTTAGATTCTGATTATGTGGAAGATCTAAATTTTCCTGATGAACAACTTGCCATGATTGAGGGCAATTAACAGAAAAGGTACTGTGGAGTAATCATAACCACTCCAGATGGAGAAATCATTCCACTATCGAAAAGGTTAGATTTACCGATAATTAACAACGGAGCAGAATATGAAACATGTTTGTTTGGTTTGGAAGCTCTTCTCTTACTAGGGGCAAATGATGTTCTGGTAGGTGGAGATTCATTAGTGGTGATCAGATACGCACGAGGTGGATGGAAGATGAAGGAAGAAGAGCTGAGGCCCTACTTAGGAATTCTATAGTACAAAAAAGAGTTATTTAGCCACTGCAACTTCAGAAATGTTATCAAAGAAGAGAATAGAATGGCAGATGCAATAGCAATATTATCTTTAATGTGGGAAAATCCAAAAGAAACACAGGTACAACCTTTGGTTATAACAATTTCTAGAAAACCATGTTTTGAGATACAAGAGATTATGCAATAAACAGCTTATGAGAAGCCGTGGTTTTATGATGTTTACCAGTATGTGAAAGAAGGAAAGTATCCAGAAGAAGCTAGTGCATCTAATAGGATTTCTTTAACAAAGTTAGTTCGTCAGTTTAGAATCTTTGAAGATAAGCTCTACAAGAGAACTAAGAATGGCGTTCTTTTATGATGTTTGATATAGCAGGAAACAGAGGTAATGATGCAGCAGATACATTCTAAATCTTGTAGACCCATATGAATGGTTTACCATTGGCTAGAAAGATCATGAGATATGGCTATTTCTGGATGACTATGCAGAAAAATTATGTAAAAGAAGTGATAAGATGTCATGAGTGCTAGATATGTGTTGATATCAGTCATTTGCCATCTCTAGAATTGCAAAATTTAGCTATGCCTTAGCCGTTTTCAGCTTAGGGACAGACATAATTAGAGAAATTCATCCTGCAGCATCAAATGGGTACAGATTCATAGTGATTGCAGTCGATTATTTCTCAAAATAGGTAGAAGTAGAATATTTTACTGGAATCATTGCTAAGAAAATGGCCAAAATTTATTCAAAGGAATATCTTTGCCAGATATGGTATTCCTTACTATGTGGTTACTGATAGTGGAGTCCAATATCGAAGGGCAACAGCTGAATTAAAAGCAGAGCACAACATTCAACGTCACATGTCTTCTCCTCACAAACCCTAAGCTAATGGAGTTGTAGAAGCGGTTATAAAGAAGATTCTATCAAAGATGGTAGCCACTAACAAAGATTGGGCCAACGACTTGCCATTTGCTCTTTGAGTTTACAAAACTAGTGTCAAAATACCCATAAGAGAAACACCATATTCTCTTATATATGGTATGGAAGTAGTTCTACTAGTAGAGATTGAGTTGAAGTTGCTCAAAATAGCTCTAGAAGCTCAGATACCAGAAATAGAGTGGATTCAGGCTAGATATGATCATCTTGCAAGTGTAAATGAGAAAAGGTGGAAAGCATCGGATCATATGTAGATGTATCAAAATAGAATGGCTAGAGATTACAATCAGAAAGTTAAACATCTGAGAAGGAGTTGCAAGTCAGAGACTTAGTTTTGAAGTAGTTGAGGCTAACCAATATAGATGTCAGAAGAAAGTTCAAGGTTAAATGTGAAGGCTCGTATATTGTAAAAAAAGTGTTTCCCAAGGGTGGTGTCAGAATTTCAGATATGTATGGGAATGAATTTGTGAACCCCAATCAACCAAGACCATCTAAAGCTCTATCATTTGTAAAAAAAAATAAAAAATAAAAAAGTCTGCTAGGTTGAAAATCTAAAAATGAGGGCCTAGGCAAAAATTAAGACACGAGAGAAAATGATCAGTTGGAAAATCCAAAAGGAACGACAGGTGACGGGTCGAGTTTCAGTTTGGAATGTATACCATTTTGGAAACTGATCATTTCATGTGTATCTGTTTTGAATTCATCAATAAAGTATGATATTTTGTCAAAATGTGTTTTCAATGAATGTTACAAATGTATGATCATGACTTGTCTTATATAAACATTAGATTCAAGAAAGCACGTGGCATTTCATTACATATATATTTGCAATATCTAATGTTAGAAATAGATTAAACAGATGTACCATAAAGTCATTTTATCTTCTAATCTGAAGTATCTTTATTTGACATCACTGAAGCTGGTAGCACTAAATTTAATTTTCATTTGACATTCAAAAAAAAATCCCACTTAAAAATTAAGGCAGCTCACTAAGCTGAAAACCCATTTTAGGTAGCTTAGGCAAAAATTAGGGCATTTGCAATTCAGTAATACATGTAAGATAGTCATCTTTTGTAATTCCCTTAGCAGTAATCGATCAAGAAGCATTTTTGAACTTGAACAAAATAACCAGTAATACCAAAAGTGTTCAATAATCTTCAACATAACAAAGATTTCATTGTTCCCCAATAATGAACAGATAGAACTAGAGTTCACTTCCCTAATGGAGGATAGTTAGGAATGATACATTTCTCTAATATTAGTCAAGCAAGGGTAAACAGTTTTCCACAGCAAATTTCAAAAAACAAGATAATAAACAGAGGAACTGTTGTATACATTTGCATACATAGCATGCATCACATTCATACACAAGAACCAAAGAATGCTTCAACAGATCTTCATCTTTGATCGAAAGGGCAAAAATTTTTCTTTTCAAAATTTGTAGATCAAAAGACAAAGATTTGTTGCACCAAAGCTAAATTTCAATCTCCCCAACGGAAGAGTTCTCACTTTACACAAAGTTTTATTCAGCTTCAAAATAGAGCAACACATATGGCAACAAAGTGCATCTCCCCAGTAGAGTGATGAACAACAACATCAAAGCTTTCAACATCAAATCTCTAGTGGAGTCAGCGTCTAAAGTTTAACGCACCGCTACAACAATGATATTTGCAAACAAATAATTCACTCTTTTCTTTTTTCTTAAAATTCACATTGGGAATTAGTAACGCACTGTTAGTGTCGAATTTAATAGCGCGAATGGTAGCTGTGAGCACTGGATTTTTTCCGACCTCGATGATGAAAGTTTATTTGGTTATAAATTGCTTTGAGGATCTTTATTGAAATTAGTTATGAAGTGAGAATTCGGATTTGGCGAGTCTGAGAATTGGATCCCAAAATCATTTTTGAAACTACGTTTCAAATTATTTTGGCTTAAGCCGCATGACTTTAAAATTGAGCCTATGCTCATAAAGATGACCCGTATGGCTCTAATAAGAAAAGTCGTACAACTCTAAGCTATTTACTTTAAGCCATATAGCTCTAAATGGATGGAGTGGATTGAAGGCATCTCAATGTGTGGAATGGAGTCTGTTTGGTTTTTATCAGTGGGATTAAGGATAACAAAGGATTATTATGAAGAGGTTTTTTGGGCTCTAAATGGGGAGGATTAACATCAACCAGATTTAGAGAGAAAATTAAAGAGAGAAAGATAAGAAATCATTGAAAGCTAAAACAATAATTAAAACAAATTCAACTGTTGAATCCTTCAAAGGAGAGTTGGTAATTGCAAAGTTAATGTGTAATTCAGAGTCAATTCAAGCTTTGGAGTTTCAAATTTCAAGCTTTCTCAAATTTGAAATTCTCACTTCCTAATTGGTTCCGAAGGATCGAAAGCTGGATAAAAGCATCATAGGTAACTTTTGAGAGGCCTTAAATCTCGTTTACAACTTTCTAGATTCATTTTTGCGTGATTTGGATTGATATTGAAAATTTTGGAATTCTCAAAACCAGAGCCATACGACTCTGTTCTTGGCTATGATAGAGCTGTAAGGCTCTATTGTCCACCAAAGATAGGTCATACGGCTATGGTTACAGAATTCATCGTCTTCGTTGGAATTTTAACGATTTTTGAATTTTAGCTATTTGGAACGAGAGGCTTACGGGTTAAAAAACAATTGCACGGCTGTAAAAGAAGAGTCATACTCTTGTCTCAAATTTAGATTTCTGTTTTGATTGTTTAGATTATTTTTCATGTATCTTGACTTAATTTCATGTTTTATTGTTTATAATAGACCAGTTCAACGATAGAAACACCAATTTCTTGAATACAGACTAACTTTTGCATGTATAATACATTAAAATCGGATCAAATTATTTTTCAAAATTGTTTTTGGATACAAATTAAGCGTTTCAAAAAGGTTTTCTAGGTCTAATCAAGTGAATCTTTCGGATTCATTCGATTTCCCCTTTCACGTCCCGAGCTATCTAAATCCCTTATTCTGTTTATTTGAGTCATATGTGCATTTTTTGTTGTGAACTAACCTCTGTTTTGCAGGTAGAGTTAGGTTAGACGTATGTTAGCTCTTATTTTAGATTTTGTGTAAAAATAGGCGAATGTAAATATTAGATTCTTGTGCATAGGCATTTTGTATTCCCAATCCTCTTTTATAAAATATGTATACCGTAGGGTAGTTTATTCGATTGGGTTGCAATATTTATTTATTATTATTTTTGAATCTATTTATATTTCAGAATTTATTTACATTTTTGTGTGAGCATAATAATATAAATAAAATTAAAATCAACTTTAGAAATATGAAAGGCACAATTCAGTATAGTTAATAATCATTTTAAATAAGACATTAATAGGTAGTTTATCCGAACTCGAATCTTTGTCTAAAAGGTATTATGATTCCTGCTTGGTTTGGTTATACCGAAATTTCCCTATTGAACTGAACCGAATGGCAACTTTTGTCACTTTTTAGTGAAATTGTTTGATTTCATTTATTTTCTCACTATGTATCCAAAAAATCCTAGAACGGTCTCAAGGCCCATAACCTATCTAAAGGATTGTTCGCTCACAACCAATAAAGACTTCTTTAGGACCACAATATTCAGAATGAAGGTGAAGATTTTCCATATCCGAGGTCAAGTGGTGTGATGCGCTAGAATCCACGATCCAAGATTATGATGTGTGAAGGACAATGGCAATACTGCATGTAGCTGGAGGTCTTAATTCTCAAGGTTGTTTTGGAGATAGACAATTTTTGGTAGAATGTCCAGTTCCTCAACAATTATGACAACAACATGAGAGAAGTCATTAATGGGAGGTACTAGTGTGTAATATCCAAGAGAAGGGGTAGAGTAATGGACCAAATAGCAGCATACATTCAGCCTCCACGAGTTTGTCTATCAGCATTGCCTCTTCGTTAAGATGGTGCTGGAGTTTGATTGCTGTACATAGCAGTAGGCAGAATTTTCAATGCGGCTGCGTGATTAAGCTGCCTCTCTTCATCCAAAAGTAAACCAAAAAGATCATCAAAATTGATTCATTCCATTTTTATTTCCAAAGTACAACAAAATTGATGATAATTTTCATCAAGACCCATTAAAATTGCATCTGCAAGATCATGTTCATGCATATGGTATTGTATAACACGTGATTGATCATATATGCTTTTAGCTTTTTGCACATAAACAAAAATTGAATCACTTCCCTTTTAATTGTAAGTGATGGCATAATGGAAAATTCCCTAGCAAGCGAAGAATCCAGTATTTGGCAAACTACAATCCTTCCATAACAAGGGGACTATATCCTAATCAAGGTATAATTCTCCCTTACTTGCCTATCAAGGACTCTATATCCTAATCAGGATAGAACTCTGCAAAGGTACTATTTTACTCTAATTAGGAATCTTTCCTATTGGTCAAATAAGAATATCAATCCTAATCTAATTAGGACAGTTTGGAGCCTATATAAAGGTCTCTCTACCTCAAAAGGTATAAAAAAGAATAGATTCTCTTAGTTTTACTCTACTGCTTCTTGATCTCTTACTGACTTGAGCGTCGGAGTATCTTTGTCTTGTTTTACAGGTCCTGACCTAGTCTTCCTCAAAACGAGAAGCCTCCTAGAGGGTATGAATTTTTCATATAATTCATCATTGGTGCGGTGAGCGTGGACTCGTTGAATCGATAACTTCATCGGGTTCAGAATAAGCAAAACCTTACAAACTTGAAAGGAAAAACCTATAGCAGGTTCCTAAAAGTAATGGGTCTGCTTATGTGAAAGAATAAAGAATAATTAACTTTCAACCTTAAAAGGCTTGAACCAAACTGAGGGGGGACTTCTGATGGCATAATGGAAAATTCCCTAGCAATCGAAGAATCCAATATTGGGCAGACTACAATCCTTCTATAACAAGGGGACTATATCCTAATCAAGGTCCTGACCTAGTCTTCCTCAAAACGAGAAACTTCCTAGCGGGTATGAATTTTCACATAATTTATCATTGGTGCGGTGAGCGTGGACTCGTTGAATCGATAACTTCATCGGGTTCAGAACAAGCAAAACCCTACAAACTTGAAAGGAAAAACCTATAGAAGGTTCCTAAAAGTGGTGGGTCTGTTCATGTGAAGGACCTTGGCTTGGTCCCCAAACAGAGCAGTGCAGGAAACGTTAAGGCACAACAATGCTAGAAACCAAATCAAATCCTTAACAAGGAAAATTGCTCTTCATCCAGTCAAACACATATCACATGTGGACCAAACCCCATTCCGCTTGGAGTAACTTTCAACCTTAAAAGGCTTGAACCAGACTGAGGGGGGACTTCTGATGGCATAATGGAAAATTCCCTAACAAGTGAAGAATCCAGTATTTGGCAAACTACAATCCTTCCATAACAAGGGGACTATATCCTAATCAAGGTATAATTCTCCCTTACTTGCCTATCGAGGACTCTATATCCTAATCAGGATAGAACTCTGCAAAGGTACTATTTTACTCTAATTAGGAATCTTTCCTATTGGTCAAATAAGAATAGCAATCCTAATCTAATTAGGACAGTTTGGAGCCTATATAAAGGTCTCTCTACCTCAAAAGGTACAAAAAAGAATAGATTCTCTTATTTTTACTCTACTGCTTCTTGATCTCTTACTGACTTTAGCGTCGGAGTATCTTTGTCTTGTTTTGCAGGTCCTGACCTAGTCTTCCTCAAAACGAGAAGCCTCCTAGAGGGTATGAATTTTCACATAATTCATCAGTAAGCAACTGCATCCAAAAGTTTTGAATATGTGCCTTGGATCTTGATGAATATGCATGAACTAGCTTGTTCCATACCTCATAAGCAGTGTTCGCCCCAATCACTTGTGGCATTAAACTCTCAAAAATTGAGCCAAGTATCCAGCTTAATACTTGTTGGTCACACTACTCCGAAGCAATAAACTCCAGGTTTTCACTCTCATCGGGTAGAAATTGAATAGGAGCTGTCTACTTCCATCAATGTGGTGTGCTAGTATACACCCTTTGAGCAATGACATGAGTTGTCTTGTCCATTTTGCCGATGTAGTATGTTAAAGTGTTGACTTTTGCCAACATGATGATATCTTGAATTGTTGGCTTTTGCTAACTTTTACATGCCAATGGTATTAGTATTTTTTTTTTATGGTTTAAAGTATATAGTTTCTTTTGCAATTAAAAGTTGATATATTAAAAGAAACCGACCTCATATAGCAATATGAGACTTTTCTTTTAACATATTGTATTTTTGAATTTTTTTCGGCGCATTTGCTTTTTTATATATAATACATCTAAGTAAATATTATCTATAAGTTGTATTTCAGAATGTCTTTGCCTTTAACCGGCAAAAGAGATATCAATTCAAGGGTAATTGCATGAATTATGTATGGCTGCAACGTTCAAGTAATCAAAAGAAGCCGACCTAATTAAGTAAAGAAAGCTAAAGCAAAGGCAAAAGTGACACAGAAAAAAGCTAAAAGGAATTAATACTGACATGGAAAGAATCTCAAACTAAAAGCATCAACCCATTAATTAATCGTTTCCTTAAAATGCACTTTCTTAATTATTTAGAGTTGGGAATCAACCTTTGCAATGATTGTATCTTAACACTATTAAAAACAATATTGCTTTTTTTTTTTTTTTTCTTTATAACTAAGGCTACTGTTGTTGGGAATGTCGAATTTTGATATTATTAAAATGAACTTTTTATCTAAAAGACTCCATTATCTAAGGGTTTTTTCTTTGACATAGATGTATGTATGCATATGATGAATAGTTTATACAACATTACAATACTAAGTGCTGGAGGTAAAGTGTAACTCTATTATATATCTAACATTCCAATGCATTAGGAAAAAGTACCCATTTTCCAAAATTGGAGAACCTTTAGAATATTTTTGGCACACCACAACATTCTTGCGCAAAGCAGGTAAAATTATGATACGTAATATATTTTAAGGTTTAGAGTTTATAATTTAGAGTCTATTGTTTATATTTAAGGGTTTATTGTTTTTTATTTTATGGTCTAGATTTTTATATAGATAATTAATATTATATAATTAATTAGTTGATTACACATTGTTATTTTTCTATTGATTGAAGTAAAAGCCTCTTAGATACTCAATCTTGAACAAAATAAAAATCCACGTCAAGATGTTTGTTACACTAGTGAAAAAAAGATTGGGAGTAAAGTAGCTGACAAATAATCACACCAAATGTATGGAATCCAATACATGCACTCTACAAATTGACCTAACCAACTATGGCACCCACTCATCATTACCCGTCACCTCCACCACCCAAAATGATACATCCTGATGAGTGCATTTTATGCATATAATTTGCCTTTGTTTATAAACTTTAATTATTGTATTTTTTGTTAACTTAGGCGGATTTACTTCATTTTATATTATTATACGTGCTAGGGCCTTGAAGTTGAAATTGAGATTAAAGTGTCAATTTTGGGAGCTTGGAATGCGTAGAAGATGGAGCTGTGAAATCATAACCCATGAGCATGGCTTGTGATATGCTACTGATGCTGAAAATTGATCTAAAAAGCTGTTTTGCATAAGCCAAGATCATGACTTAAGGGGAACTGCGAAAATTGTAGGATTTTTATGGGTTTAGGAGACTTCCTATTTAGTTTTATTTTAATTGTTGCAGCTTTATTGTAATTGGATTTTAGGATATTTTTATTTTTATTCATAGAATAACTCTAATTAGATTTTTTTTCCTACAAATCTTAATTAGAGTTATTTCCTCTTTAGGACTCTTTCCTTAGTTGATGGGTATTAAAAAGAGTTTAGGTAGAAAAACTCTTTCTTCTTCTTTTCAACTTTTTGAAAGTGATTTCGAGCCTTCTTCTCTTTAGCTTTTTCATTTTCTGCCATGAAGAACTAAACCCTAAGTTCTAGCTAGAAGGAATTCAATCTTGTAAAGTCAACTATGAGATCATTTGTCCTTATTTTCTTTCTTAACTCAAGTAATTAATTTCATTCTGTTCTTATTTCTATTGCATGATTTAATTGAATCCTTAATTTAATTATATACTTGTGATTGATTCGCTGGTTAGGTGTTTAAATACGTAATCGTTTAATTCACTTAACCTAGGTAGCAAATAACATGATTAATTATAAACAAGTTTTTAATCCATGTTATGAATGAAATTGATATGCTTTAAATAATCTCGCTTATGTGATTATTGAGTAGAATTAGTATCTCTTTCGTATGTTAATGCTTTCGATTGAATTAAATTCTGAAACTTGTTTGGAATTGTTTGATTGATTAGAGATAATTAATGAGCTTCTCTTGATTATCTATTCCATGAGAAGAGATAGGTGATTCATGCTTTGTGATAGTCATAGCTAACTTGCTTCAATGTATTGAAGCTATCTTTTGTTTTTTATCAATGATCGGTTGGTTTAACTCAAGACTCGAAAAAGCAACGTTCTATTACCCAATCTAGCATTAAGGTTGAATACAAGGCCTTGCCATAGGCACATTCGAGTAAGGGTGGTTATAAGTTTTTCATAGAGAACTTGGTTATGCATTGCCTGGACCGCCTCGTTTATGGTATGATAATGTCCCGGCCACTTACTTAACCCAAAATCCCATTTATCATCAAAGGAGAAGGCATCTTGAATTGGATTTCTTTTCATTTCTTTTTTTTTTTTTTTTTTTTGAGAGGTTGTGTATTTGAGGGGCTTTTGCACATCTCTTATATGCCTTTAGAGGATCAAGTTGTTGATATACTCACTAAAGCCTTATCGAAGGATCGGATTCACCACTCCTGAAACAAGTTGGGAATTTGTTCAACCCTTACTTAACTTGAGGGGGGATGATAGACAATATGATTGTTGTAATTGTAATTAGTATATATGTGGAGGCTATTAAGTAATTGTGTCTATTTTGGTTGTAACTGTATATATTGTTTCATATCAATACAACACATTCACATTACCCTAATCTTCACGTGGCTGTCAAAAACCTGATTCTTACTAACGAATATGCAACCAACTTACCTCTGAGGCACTCGTGGCTAAGGCATGATATTCGACCTTCGTAGAGGATTGTGCAACCGAATGTTGTTTCTTTGAACTCTAAGAAATTGAGTTAAGACCCAAATAGCACAACCTATGCTTGATTCCTATCATTAAGCAGATTCCTTGTCCATTCTACATCTGTGAGTCCATGAAGATTAAAATCTAAATTTTTCTGAATCAAGAGGCTATGAGTTTTATTATACCTCAAGTAGCGCAAAAGTTTCTTCACTGTTTGACGGTGAACAATTGTTAGGGCATGCATAAATTGAGATAGTTTGTTCACTGCAAAGGAAATGTCAGAACTGTTAGACACAAGTATTGAAGACTACAAAGAATACCACGGTATAAAACGGTTGGACAATTAAACGGATTACAAAGTCCAAACATCAATTTTTCCTTTGAACACATCAGAGTTCAGAAACCTTTACTATCATCCATCTGACACTTCCATGACAGATCACCAAAGGGGATGAATTACAATCCTTTTCTCTAATTACTCTGATTATTGACTTTATTCTTCTTCTTTTTTTTTTTTGAAGAAGAAGTACGGGGAAAACGAGCCAGAAAATGCTAGACATCCCAACTAGGTTGGCACCCCTAGCAGAACCCAAACCGTCTTTCCCAAAATTTATTAATAATAAGGACCTCGAGAAGAGGTCAAAAAATAACAAACGAGGAAATTACAAATAGGTCTGAAACAAGAAATTTGGAGGATTCGTTAAAATATCTGAAAGCTGAAAAACCGAGGAACTATGTTTGCATTTGAAGGAGAAAAAAGCTTGATGAATACTATGGAATAAAATGTCCTTCGGAGTAGATTCCGGTTCAAAAATTTTTTTGTTACAACGTTTCCAAAGTTCCCAGCACAAGTAAAGCCACATAGAACAGGCGAGATCACGAATGTGATTGTCGGTGAACATACCCCTCCATTGATTAAAAAAGTCACAAATATTTTGAGGAACAGCCATTAAAACACCAATGAATCTAAAAAGAGTTCCAAACAGCATAACTCAAATTACAATGCAAAAGAACATGGTCTTGAGTCTCAAAATCATCACACAATGAACAAGAACCCAAAAGAAGAAACGCACCTTAGGAATAGCTGGTAATTTCCACACAATTTTGAACAGCATTTTGGGGCTCTGAATTGGCTGAAAAAGAAAGAAAACCTCGTATAAAAGTTGCAGCAGAAAACTGGTTGGAAGAGTCTAGCCGCCATAGACATTTATCAGCTGCAATACTGGTCGTCGACGTCGGCAAAGATTGCACAAGGTTTGACAAAATGGCCTGTATATTTGGCCTTAGACGTCTGGTCCAAAATGGACATCCAGTTACAGGTCGAATTTGCTCCAAAGCTGAAGAAACATTGCAGTCCTTGTCCGCCACCACAGCAAACAAACCTGGAAAATGCTCTTTAAAAGACTGCTGACCACACCAAGAATCTCTCCAGAAATTGGAGTTTAATCAGTTTCCAACCTGTATATAAACATTAGAAATAAAGAAATTCCACATATTCACATTTTTTATGCAAGCATTAATAACCCCTCTCCAAATTAGTGATAGCCTAGATTGATTTAAATTGTGCAAGGACCACTAATCAGAAATTTCTATAGAATCAACACAAATCTAATGCCACAGGGAATCAGCCTCACTCACTCAGATTTTCCATATCCATTTGAAAAGCAAACTTGAATTCTTGAGAGAGATAAAAGCCAAATTGAGACCGCCAAAATGCAAAGGCATACAAATTTGCTTCCAACTAATCATACATAATCCATTTTTCGAAGCTTCACCCTTCCAAAGGAAATTACGCATATAATGTTCAATTTTTTTGGAAACAGCCAACGGGATTCGAAAGAGAGAGAGACAGTAAATTGGCATACTATTGATAACCGACTTAATCAAGACAAGCCGTCCAGCGTAAGATAAACATGAACCTTGCCAAAGTACGAGACGTGATCCCACTTTTGATATTAGAGAAGACCAATCATTAATTCGGAGACTTCTGTAAGACAATGGCAATCACAGATATTGAAATGGGAGAGATTCTCTTTTACAACCAAGCCAATCAGCACATCTCGAAGAAAACGAATATGAAATACCCATTCCTATAAGTGACCTCTTAGAAAAATTGATTTTAAGACCGGAAATTATCTCAAAACAATGGAGAATTCTCACAAATTTTTTGAGTTCCAGTTCATCGGCTTGAAGGAAACAGATAATGTCATCCGCGAATTGTAAGATGGAAATATCTGGTTGACTAACACTTAACCGAAATCCTTGGATTAGATTATCTAAAATTGCTTTATCAATAATTTTCTTCAAAATTTCAATAGCTAAGATGAAAAGAAAAGGGGAAAGTGGATCTCCCTGTTTCACGCCCTTCTGCATATAAATAGGCTATGTTGGGCAGCCATTTACCAGAATGGAAGTGGACGAGTGCGAACGACAACCTTTCATCCATAATTTCCTGGTATTAGAAAAGGCCATACTTCCTAAAACAGCATCCATATATTTCCATGAAATACTGTCAAAAGCTTTATGGAAATCTAATTTCAAAATAAAACAAGACCTCTGTTGATGATGAATTTGATACACAACTTCCGAAGCCAGAAAAGAACATTCATGTATATTTCTGTCTTTCACAAAAGCAAACTAACAGTTAGAAATAAGTATAGGAAGGACAGACCTGAGCCGCATAGAAAGGAGCTTTGAAAGGATTTTGTAAATCCCATTGCCTGAAGTTTCTAAGAGAACAATTTCCTGCGATATTTGGAATCAGAACCGTGAAAGAAGTTTTCAGAGAAGCCGGGAGAAAACCAGAATGATAAAAATCTCTAAAAACTTTCATAATCTCCCCTTTCAAGGAATTCCAAGCTCTTTTGTAAAAAAAGAAGTTAAAACCATCTGGTCCAGGAGCTTTATTTTCCCTACAGGATGAGATTGCATCAAAAACCTCTTTCTCTGAAAATGGAGTAGTCAAAAAATTATTCAGCTCATCTGGAACAGTAGCTAAATTCAGAGAATCCAGGGAGAAAGGAATATTCGGGTCAGCCTTAAAGAGAGCTTTGTAGAAATTAAAAATGAGAGCCTGAACATGCATAGGATCCGAAATATATCCACCCTCTACTTCGACTTTGACAATTCTATTATTCCAGAATCTAGCAGAAGCAATTCTGGTAATATCTTTATCTACTTCACCAAAGATATTTCTGTTCCAGTGTTGCAATTTTTTCCTCAACAATCTGAGTTTCGAACATAAATTTCCAGAACTAGCGGAAGCACAGATGTCCTCCCAACAACTAATCAAAAAAGGAGAAAATCTCCTGTCATTCCACCAGTAATTAAGAGCCCAAAAAGGTTTTAGGCCTGAATTATCAGATTTGCATGACCTGAAAATAATTGGAAAATGATCCGAAAGGGTAGTTTCCACCGAATTGACAACCTGAAAAGGCCGCACATTAGCCAAATTGTTAGAAACCATAAATCTGTCAATCCTAGAATATGTCATAGAGTTATGCCAAGTGTATTGGCATCCAGACAGAGGGATATCATAGAGTTCGCCCTGATTCACAAAATTCCTAAAATCTTGGACATAGCTGGTAATCGTACCATTAGGTCTCTCCTATTCATTTAAAATCTTATTAAAATCTCCGCAAATAATAAGATTATCCAGACCAAAAACCAAGCTAAGCAATGAAGACCACAAAATAGCTCTTTCAGTTCCATCAGTTGGGGCATACAAAAATAGAACAAAATAATTGAACTCTTGTAAGGAACTTTTAACAATTATCCAACGAGAATCCGATGCATAAAAGGAACAGTCAATTAAAGAAGGATTCCAAGAAATAATAATACCACCCGCTGCCCCATTAGACGGAACACAATGAAAACAAAAGTCATTATGACCCTAATAATTCCTCAGAACAATAGCATCCACATTTCCTTTTTTAGATTCAATAAGACCTAACAAGCATACAGCATAACGGTTAACTAAGGAGCGAGTAAAGCGTTGTTTTGCAGGATTATTCACTCCTCCCCGGCAATTCCAACATAATATATTTACTGACATTAAAAATAATAATAGAACCTGGAAAGTGGAAAGCAGAGAGCAGTTAAACTGCTCTAGATACTCCATGAAGACGATCCAAAATCTGCTCCCTATCCTCCGCTCGAAATAGGCCAATTGCTTTGCCAAGTTTCCAAGATTCTTCTGCCTCATTGATGGTACCAGATTGAGAGAGATCCATTTGAAGGACAGAATTTTTGTTAGCAATATCAGGTCCTGAAGTAATTGAATTCCGGTAAAGATGTCTCTGAACTAAGAATGCATTTGTCTAAAACCCGTCGCCCTTTCTTCTTCCTTGCATCTTTAGATTGTAAATTACTGTTCGGAACAAAAGAATCATCTGACAAGCAATCCTCGTTACTACCATCAGGTTCATTTGAATTAAGAACCATTTGAGCAGCGTTAGGAGCAGCTTGTGATCCGTTTTCCAAACTATCATCAGATGAAATTTAAGTTCCTAATTCGGAAACATCCTGAAAATCACCTTCCACAAAGAAGCACGAGGGATCAGCTGAAAATATCTCCCGATAATTAATTAGGAAACGATCAGAGTTGAATTCAATGAAGAAACAGCCATTCAGTTCAGTTGATTTCGTGGAAATTAAGCATCTGGCAACAAGGGATTGTGGTACAAAATCTTCGTAACTACATACCACTGTTCCGAACTGAGAACCCATAAACTTGATCAAATTCCCTGATATGAATATAGGTGGAAGACAAGAAAATTCAAGCAAAAAAAAAAAAAAAACGTTCTAATGATGAAGGGCAATTGTCAAACATCAAACAATCCTTAAGAATATCATCAAGAGACATCCGATCATTGCTTAAAAATGCCTCAAGGGCATCAGCGGAATAGAAATTAATGACAACTCTATCTCCACCGATAGGAACCAAAGCTTGAAAAAAAAAGTTACGTTCAATCAGAGACCTCTTTAAGAACGAAATGAAATTCACATCCTTCAATATCAGAACACAAGTAGATTTCAACCACTGGTGATGCTGGATAGGTGCCGGAAACCAGAAACAATTGATATTAGCTCTTTCAGAAGAAACAACGGTTGCGTAAGACCTGGAGTCTCGATTCAAGGGAAAAAACTGGGGTTTCGGAGCTACTGGTTTCATAAGGACTGATTGACGCTTCTCTGCAGGTTTCTGATAAACATGTTTGGATGGGAATCGAGCAACGAATGCCTTAAGTTTATATTTTCCAATCGAAATTTTGTTTATTGCAGCTATCACAGAAAGAAGGCTTTGGTCTTGATGCACCCTAATAAAACTGAAGCGAAGGTTGCATACATTCCTCTTAGTTGCAATTGAGATCAAACCATGAACCCCATATAATAGGAAGACCTTGTTTAAGTCAAGAACACGCCATCCATTTGGGAACCCTCGAAGTAAGCAACATGTTTTTCAGAATTTGCAGTTTTGGTATGAGCTGGAGAGGGATGTCGTGTTTGTGATTGGTTTGGTTTGTGATTGGTTGAGGGTCGCTGATTGTGGCTGCTTGAGGTGTTGAGGTGGCTGGGCTGGTTGTGGCGGTGATGTTGGGAGTTTGGTCGGTGCTGGTTGTGGCGGGGATGGTGGGGTCTTGGTTGGCGGCTGTCAGCCATCAGAACCCAAAAATTTATTGACTTTATTCTTGATTTTTCACTCTTTATTTTGGGAAGTTCTTATTCTATTGCTGGAATTATAACTTGTATTTGGCTTGCAACAATCCCAACAGCAACATCAAAGACAACATCTTATTGGTGCACAAAATCAAGGTTATTTTCAACAACGTTTATTGCATAATTTTCAAACAGAAAAATAGTTTTTATTTAGATGTATGAAAGAGCTTATCAATTGCATGTCTTTTGTATGGAAGATCCAATAGATCCTGAAAATTTGAGAATTCAATCAAACATAATTAAAATGTGAAAATGTAATTAACAGTAGAATAATATGAGGTGGGAAAGAGAGGGTGATGACATTTTTTTATTCAATGAAAATTTTCTATCAAAATCCAATATTAATTCCAGTTTTAGGACCAGCTAATATACACAGAATTCGGCATTAATAAGTCTACCAACATATGTATAGTATGATAATGATTAATATTAAATTATAGTATTATGTAGCTAATGAGTCAGTGGGGACCTTATAATAGCTTCATTCTCCTTTAGATAACACCTAATTTTATAATCCCACAATTAACGTAATTAATAAAGAAAGGAATGCCAATCTTCTAAGATAACTTAAACATACATTTCCAGCACGAACCAATATCCCCCAACTTCCCAACTTCATATTTATTAACATCATTAATTAACTCCACTAATTAATAATTAATTAATAACACAATATAAGTGAAATCTTTTTACGGAACGCTTAGTGTAACTATTATGAAATCATTTATACCAAAAATTTAAACTGATAGATATATTGAAGTCGTAAGAGTAATTATTTATTTTGAAGATGACAAAATATATTAGGTATATTTAAAATTTAAATAATTCAAGTACAATGTATCTATGCATGAATTAGATTTAAATCGTTGGACTAACTTGTGTGTTGCTCTTTGAGGAATATTTTTAAATGACTTTCAAACAATATAGAATCTTTGATCCAAGAGAAACAAAGACCATATTTTCATATTTGGTAAGTCATAATTTTCAAGAGATCACATGCTGAACATTATAGAAGATGAAAGAGGTAATCTTACGCGGTTTTCAACGAAACTATATTCTAAAATTGATGAGATAAGAAAGAGAACTTTATGCCTTCATGGTACTGAAATCATCTCATCTAAAGCGGAAAATGAAATAGCACCCAAATCTGGAAACTAGGTCAACAACAAAACCACTATTGAGCATTTTCAGTATTGAACGAATCATTAGGCTTCAAGAATAACCAAATTAGTCTCAAACAGCTATATATAATTGAAAATGGGTGTTCTAGGTCATGTCTCAAAGAGTTAGGAAATGTGCCTGATAGTCGACAACGACTAGATATTGAAGTTCAAGCCCCATTGAAGAATTGTTGAAGCTTTTAGATAAGAGAAACTAAAGAGAACAGTTTGATTGTTCAAAATCTGTGTTATGATCTTTCTTCATTGTATTCCATCTCTCTCTCTCTCTCTCTCTCTCTCTCTCTCTCTCTCTATATATATATATATATATATATATATATATATGACCCAAAAGTTTAAGATGGTAGGTAATGACTAATTATAACTTTTATTATTATCTCTGACACTCCCTAACACGCGAATGCCTCTTGAGTTTGAAGCATATACAACAGACTTACAATATCATGTGTTGAATTTTAATCAACAAATAGAGCTGCTAGAATTCGAACTCTCGACTTTTAGGTTTAAGCAGCTTTGATACATTGTCATAAAACCATTTGACCCAAAAACTTAAACTGATAGATAAGACCCAATTATAGTTTTCATTATTATCTTTGACAAGATTTAGGCTAAATATACCGTTGTAATTAATATTATTATGAGTGATATTTAATAATAATATATTTGTTAAATTTAACTTTTTAATTGATTGTTAACCAAACTGGTACTTTTTATGCATTGAAGGTACACATATGACCCATTAAATCTGAAATCTATCATCAATAAACCATATGTTCCAATGAGATATCAAACTGGATATTATACATTTTATCCCTTTTCAATATTAATTAACTTACTAATAATTTCACTTATGACTTAAACATTTGGTTTAAATAATTTCATCATATTATATCCATGAAAGCTTTTTTGGACTATATGTTCGAGGGTTCAACTGTTAGTAATCCCATTTATTTGTATAATTTGAACACATAGTAACATGTATACACTGTAAGTCTAATAGACATTCAACTGAGAGAAGTTTAATAGACATTCAATACAAAAAATACTAGATTTGATTACAAAACTGCTGCCAAAAGGTAATGAAGTCAGAATTACGTATTGATCATACAACAAATGTATAGATTCCGTAAACAGAATAAATAAACAGACTTACAGTTTATGTTGCAGCGGAAAATTGTTTACAGTAAGATTCTGATCCACACAGGAAAACCGGACCATTCTGGTTGCCTTTCCCACGTATGTATGAATACACAGAGTACGGACATTAATCCGTGAATTCTTCCGACGAATCGAGAAATATGTGTATCGTGATTTTTCTTTGGGAGCGTTTTCGTTCTTATGCGCGTAATGAATCTGAGAAACGACTTCTCTATTTATACAGGAAATCCCAACTTCCATCTATTTATAGGATTAGTCCAAATTACACATTTGGTCCCTGTAAATTAAACATTTGGTCCCCGTCATTTTTCATAATTACAGTTTAGTCCCTGTCATTCCAAAATGTCATGGGCGGACCAAAAACCAACATCTCCCACTCGCACATGACAAGATATACTTTCATGGCGATTGAACACACATACTTCTTTCAATTCTTATTCGGCGAATTCACGCGACTAGTCAACGTAACGGTTAAACCTTTAAAGCTCTCCTTCATCATTTCACCTTTAGCTTAACGTGACTTCCCCCTAGTCCATTTTCCATGATCACTAGTTTTTGAATCACTTTTGATCTCACGAAAACATTCATATACACTATATACCTTTTCCACGAAAAAGTATTGAGCTCAAGTGTTATATGGTTAATAAGTAACATGTTACTAAAAATGTACTTCCTCTCTATAAATAACCTTCCACCATATATCTAATGTTTATCTGAAAGGTCCTTATATGCCTGTTCATTGCTAACACAGCTTGGTTTGGGGTTCCAATCAAGATAATCATTAGACATACCCTTCTTGTTATTTACAAGAGTCCTTAAGGGTGAATTAAAACTTATAGTTTCGTTTGGGTCTCACATTAGGAAAGTTGAGATCAATTTTCTTCTTCTTTCCATCCCTTGGTCGGTTTTTACACATATTACTAAAATATGTCATAGTGTTAATCCACTTAGGACGTATGTTTTATGAATACTATGCGAAAGCATTCAGTCTCTAAATGCAACTCATGCATCATTACCTCTAGTCCACATTCAAGCCTTTCATAGGACAGCTTTTGGTATCGACGAAATTATGATATTACACATATCAGTTATAAAGTTTCTCACATCTCCATCCATACTTTTACCTATGAACACACTGCTCATAGTAAAAGATTCATCTATGTGAGTATACTCAATAGGTCTATGCATTTCGTCAACATACTGAACTATACTCAATAGCTCTATGTGTATCGCTTTAAATAGTGAATGAATTTGAACACAACAAATAACTCACATTCTATTCCGATAGAATTTACCAAAGTTATTACAACAGTTCAAAAACAACAACATGTTCCTATAATCTACGAATACCAAATTCCAAAATGTGTTTACTAAAAACATTTAGAGCTATTGGTTTCGTTAACGAATCTGCAAACATATCTCCAGTTGGAACATGCACTAAACTTATTTCTCCTTGTGCTACTTTGTCTTTAACAAAATGATATTTTATATCGATATGCTTGCTTTTTCCATGATAATAAGGATTCTTGGAATAAGCTATCGATGCAGTGCTGTCGGAATAGATAGTCGTATATTTCCCTTTAGGCAATAGATCCAAAAGAACTACGAAGCGTTTTAACCAAACCACTTCTTATACTGTAGCTGCTGTAGCTACATATTCTGACTCCATAGTCGATAATGCCACGCAAGTTTGTTTCTTGCTACACCAGGAAATTGCACCATTTCCTAGTGTGAAAATATACCCAGATGTGGACTTCCTCCCCTCTTTATCAGTTCCGTGATCAGTATCCCTTTAACTGCAGATCCTTTCCTTGGTAACCAAAGGAATAATTTGAAGTCCCCTTCAAATATCTCAATATCCTTTCCACTGCTGCCCAATGCTTCAAACCTAGATTAGCCTGATAACGGCTTGCGAGACCCACTGCAAAACCTATATCAGGTCGTGTACAAATCATAGCATACATCAAGCTACCAATTGCACACCTATAAGGAATTCTCTCCACCCTTTTAATCTCTTTTGGAGTCGTGGGACACATGCTTGCATTCAGTTCCGTACCTTTTGCAATAGGGGTTGGATCGGGATCACAGTGAGCCATACCAAACCGTTCTAAGATCTTATTGATATACGTCTCTTGTGAAAGAGCCAATAATCTCTTAGATTGATCTCTTGAGATCTTAACCCCAAGGATGTAATTAGCTTCTCCTAGATCCTTCATCTCAAAGTTAGAAGACAACCAAGTCTTTACTTTCTTGAGTAAGAAAGTGTCATTTCCTACTAAAAAATATCGTCAACGTATAATGTTAGAATGACAAACTTCCCTTGGTTTTCACGCTTAATGTAGACACACGAGTCTGCATTATTCACCTTAAATTGTATTGCTATAATCGTTTCATAGAACCAAAAATACCACTGTCTTGAAGACTGCTTAAGGCTATAAATTAATCTTTTCAACTTACAAACCTTATGTTCTTGTCCCTGGACAATGAAACCTTCAGGTTGAACCATATAGATTTCTTCGTTCAGTTCACCATTTAAGAACGCAGTCTTTACATCCATTTGATGTAATTCAAGGTCCATACATGCTACAAAATAAAGTATTATTCTTATAGACGCGAAACGAACAACAGGTGAAAAAGTCTCTTGATAGTTAATTCCTTCCTGTTATGTAAACCCCTTCGCAACCAGCCGACTCTTAGTCTGGATTGGTTTCCCATCTGCTGGTCGCTTAATAGTATGTACCCATTTATTCCCAATGGCTTTGCGCCCTTGGGGTAGATCAACTAGTTCCCAAACTTTGTTGATCCCCATTGACTCCATCTCACTTTCCATCGCTTTTATCCATTCTTCCTTTGCTGGAGATTCCAATATTTCTCTCATGTTAGTTGGAATGTCTTCAATTTGAGCTATGACCGAGAAAACTTTGCTATCAACTAAATGACAACGTCACGGAATATTTCCCCTCTTCGATCACCTTAGAGGTTCTGCTTCATGATAAACAAATCTCATATATTCATCAAAATTTTGGGCAGAACTCCCACTGGGATCTATATCCATATTCACACTTGAATTTGGAACAAGACTCCCACTCAAATCAAGACCTCTCAAGTCAGGGTCAGGATTACTCAAATTCGCTTGTGAAGGTTGAAAAACATCATTCTCTTCCCTTTCCCTTATGTCTTCAACTTCATTCCTCCCACTCGGATTAAGTGATCCTGAAGTTTCAGACTCTTGAGTTTCAAAGAAAGTGAATTCCTTATCCACCTCTCCCAGCTTAGGAAATTCATTTTCTAAGAATGTGACATCTCATGACTCAAATTCTGTTATTTGACCATTCTCATTCTTTCCCACTAGAACATATCCTTTGGAGAGATCAGGATATCTTACAAAAATACCTTTCTTGCCTCTTGGGCCTAGCTTGCCATGCTTGCTAGATGTATCATGAACATAGGTAGAACATCCCCATGGTTGTAAATGGTTCAATAAACTTAAAAGGTACTCTATTGAGTACATATGTGGCTGTCAATAGTGCTTCTCCCCAAAAGGAGATAGGCAAATTGGCTTCAGCCATCATAGACCTCACCATCTCTAAGAGGGTTCGGTTTCTTCTTTTCGCTACTCCATTTTGTTGTGGAGCCCTAGGTATGGTCAACTGATGTTCAATACCTTTTTCATCACATAAATCTTTAAATTCCTCAGAGAGGTACTCTCTTCCCCGATTGGTTCTTAAAGCTTTGATTTTCTTCTCTAATTGATTTTCAACTAGAGCCATAAATCGTTTGAAACATGCTAATGCTTCAGATTTATGTGCAATCAAATAGACATGACCATACCTTGTATAGTCGTCTATGAATGTAATGAAATAGTACGCACCATGCCTTGCCCGAACATTCATTGGGCCACAGATGTCAGAATGGATTAGTTGCAATGGTTAGTCAGCTCGTGTAGCTTTACAAAATGGTTTTCTTGTCATCTTTCCTTTTAAGCAGCTTTCACAAGTTGGGAGATCTACTTTCGATAAATCAGCCAACAAACCTGCTTTAGCCAATCGTACTAAACAATGTTGACCAATGTGACTAAGTCTTGCATGCCACCTTTTTGAAATGCTAACATTATCCACAGATGAGTTAATAGTAAAAGAAAAACTATTATTACACAGATAATTTGGATCCAGATCCAATACAATAAAACCATTCATCAAATATCCACCACCAAAGTAAATATTATTCAAAAAGAGACTAAAATTGTTTAATTCAAAAGACAACATGAATCCTAAATTCATTAGGGCAGAAATAGATATCAAGTTCCTTCCAATCCCAGGAGCATAGAGGACATCTTCAAGAAATAGTGGATGACCACCATTCAAGACCAGCTGACAACAGCCAATCCCTAAGACTTCCTCTCTTGAATTATTTCCCACATATATCCATATTGTTCCCCTTGGAACACTTCAAAACTCTACAAAGGAATCATGATCCTTTGTTACATGGTCTGTGGCTCCTGAGTCTACAATCCACAAAGGATGAGATTCAGTTAGGAAAACAGAACTTGAAACATATGTATAACACTTATACAATTCGATAACATTTACCTTAGGAGCTTTGCAGTCTCTTGCAAAATGCCCCTTCTGTCTGCAGTTACAACACCTCACTCTAGAAATGTTAACCTTTTTCTTGCCCTTCTTTTGAACAGGAACACTGCCCGCTGTTCCCTTAGCCTTCTTCTTAAAGAACCTCTTGTTCCTTACTTTAGACTTCAGACCAGATCTTGAACCTAACATGTGAACTTCAGATTTCACACGGAGTGAAGCCAAACGGTCCTCCTCTAGTTCAAGATGACGAACTGCATCGTCAAAGGTCTTAATGTCATTGGCAAGGGTTAGGTGCAACTTCATATGCTCCCACCCGTTCGATAGAGAACGTATCACAGCTTGAACCTTCTGTTCTTCAGTCAACTTATGACCAGCATCATGAAGCTCCGTTATCATGTTGGACATTTCCCTTAAATGCCTCTTCATTGTGTGGTCAGCTTTCTTCTTATAAGTATCAAACTTGATACTAAAAGAACGGATTTTTGTTAAGGAGACACCTCCAAAATTGTCCTTGAGAGCATCCCACAGTTCTTTAGCTATAATGTAGACACGAAACCTTTTCGTGATGTCATCATCCATTGTACTAAGCATGATGATGCGGGCAGTCGAGTTTTTCCTTTTCCAGACCTGATAAGCCTCAAGGTCCCTTCTGGCTTGTGCGGTGATACCTTCTTCAGGAAGAACCATTATTCTCTGTAGAGTGTCAAGAGCCTCTTGCTCTTCAATTATGTATTGGACTTTCATCGCCCAAACCTCATAATTGTCACCGTTCAAGCATAGGTCCTTATTCAATTCAGCGACAATTGACTTGGAAGTAGCCATTGAAAACTATAAAGATGAAGTAGCATAAACAAGTAAGCGATACACCATATTTATTATAAGATCATTTAAAGCCTCTTGCTCTATGCATTGCGCAATAATAAATATTTCTATTGGTTATGTTTTAAACTACTGATTTATTTAACATTTATACTTTTTCAATATAAAGCCAATGATTATGTAACACTTAGTTATAAAAATCAAAATAAATAAATTTGAAGAACTGAAACAATTAACCAAAGTAGGAATGCTTAACAAATAAACATTTTTATTATTCCATAAAATATCCAACAGTAAACCAAAAAAAATACAACCATAAATAAAAAAAAAAAAATTTAGCACGAAGCTAATTCAATACACAATTGAACAAAAAAATCAGCAACAAAAAAAAAAAAAAAAAAAACATTTGGAACTAGAAGAACTCTATCATCATTTCCAACCCAATAGTCCACACTATGGTAACCTTCTGGAGTCATCGGATCATCTTCGACACTAGTGTCGATCTCATCCTCTTCCTCTAGGTCAACAATCTCAATTTCTTTAGAGGTGACCCGGATCGTCTCTGCGAACTGATAGTAGAGATCATGAGGCATGTTCTCAACACCCTCAAAAACAGTAACCAGACAGGATCGACGAACCAATTTATTACTTCTAAGTAACATAGTTCTAGGATTATGAGACACTTTGGCTCCAGTTTCAGCCAATTGTAATACAAACACTTTGCATTGGTACTCATATTCCTTTTCAGGAACTAATCCTTCAATGGAGACCACCACTACGTCAAATATAAGGTTTTCACCAAACCAGAATTTCTTAAAATGCTTTTCATGAAAAGGCTTTTTCGCAAAATTTAACATTTTTAATTTATCAGTTCCAGAGGAAAATCCTCATTTCCAGACAAGCTCTTGGATTTCCCGATTTAACGCGTTAAACCGCTCCAGAACTTCAACAATATCCCCTTTTTCCAACGGAGGATACCGTTTAGAGAAAAGCTCATCTTCAAGTTTTTGTATAGTCCTTGCCTCCTCCTGAGACTGGATTATTTTCGTTGTTTTTACGAAAGTTGCCATTTCTATAACACATATAGAAATAACAAAAACTTGTTAATGATCAACCAAAAATCAGTATATAAATACATAATAAATATACTGAATTTTCTTGAATTTATTTAAACACAAATTAAGCATTTATACACAATAAATACTAGTAAATTTCGTTTAAAATATCAAATGAATTCAATAAATTCATCAAAATATACCAAAAATTCAAGAAAAATGTAAATTTTAATTCTGGAAAAAATTTGAAGAAATTTGGACTCCAGAAACAACAGCACGCACCGACACGGGCTTCAGAATGGCCTGCCACGCGCAGTCACGCGCCACTCAAGATCGGCTATCTCATGTGACACATGGCGACATGTGATTGGTGCTGATGCGGTGCGAAATAACACGTGTCATCACCTGATTGGTTGAAGTGATGACGTGGTATGATGATGTGTCATGCTGATGTGGCATACAATAACTGTTTTGACACGTGTCATTATACCTTTGGTCCATGTGTCTGACACGTGTTCCCACGTGGCACGTTAACGGTTTCTGAATCGGTTACTTATTGACACGTGGCAATCATTGCAAGCATAATTCTTTACTACTCCACATTGACAAGTTGGAAATGGCCTTAAGAATGCCAATTCATTCTAGTATTTCCTCAGCTTGTTATAATGCATCATGATAGAAAATGTACTATAACAACTACACACCCATGCCCCTGCAGCCGCCCTTTGATAGGCTTTTCTTTAATCTACATAAATGTGACTCTTAATAATATAACCATGTAATTCCCTTTTAATATACAACAATGCCAATTAAATGTATAAAAAATACATCACCTAGCTTGAAATCCAATATGATATATATATATATATATATGATGTTCTGAGGAAGTACAACTTGGATCCACTGATCAGGTAGCTCCAAAAATGGATGAACTTCACCTGAGAATCCATAAAACTGTAATAAAATAATGGTAAAACATCGGGTAACCTGGGGAAAATACTCTGATGCCTAAGTTAGAAATCTTACTTAGGAAGGAAAGAGAGAATAAAGAAGAGATAAAAGATAAGAGATACCTCAAACGTGAATGGTGTTCTCCTTTTATATCCCTTAGGGAAGCTGTCACTTTCAGGTTGTTATGTACAGCTCGAATATGAATGGGTAGGTGTCGTGAGTCAGTTAGCTCCAAAAATCAAATAAACTTTGCCTAAGAATTCACGAAACTACAATAAAATAATGGTAAAACATCGGGTAACCCGGGAAAAATACTCTAATGCCTAAGTCAAAAATCTTACTTAGGAAGGAAAGAGAGAATAAAGAAGAGATAGAAGACAAGAGATACCTCAACCGTGAACGGTGCTCTCCTTTTATATCCCTTAGGGAAGCTGTCACTTTTAGACCGTTATGTATAGCTCGAATATGACTAAGTATGTGTCATGAGGTAATGATGAGCTCACATATTCGCCTTGCATGTGGAAGGCTTGGATCATTTTGTCACTTCTCCAACTTGTTGTGCAAGGTGCGAAGTTTTAGCCCCACGTGGATGCTAATGGTGTAATCCCTTCAAGACAACACTTTTACTTGACACGTGTTTCTCTCATACCATTCGAGCTTCATACCTTTGTGTTTGGCAAAATCCAATTACGTTTCTTACCTAAGTCTTTGATGTTAGGACCGACTAGTCAACTTAGCCCATTAAATTTAGGGTCTTCGACTAACTTAGACGATCAAGTTCAGATTGCCTTCAAGTAATTAGATCCTCCACTCAACTTTTTCTTCAGCCGATTCGATATTTTATCTAGGTGTTTGATTTCCTAATAATCATCCTATTAAAAAAATGAATTAATGGTTACAAATAACATATTCAAATTCACCCCAACTAATATGAAATACTAAATTTCTGAACGCGAAATTAGATTACATTGAATACACATGAAATATAAAATAATTTAAAAACTACAGAAGAATTTTGTAATTATAGTTCAACAAGTTTAACATCTTGTTTTGCCTTTCTCTATGAGTGTGCCAGTAAGTTTGTAGAAAAATTACAAAAAAAATGTGCTAATTGACTATGTCAGAAATAATTTGGCATGCTCGGTGGGACTACAATTGCCGCCAAAAAAGAATTCTAAAGATAAAGAATTTGTTGCATTCGAAGTTGCATGCTTACTCTTTTGCCAACTTTCTTCAACGACATAGGCAAATTGAGGACAGAACAATACATTATGGACTTCGAAATACTTTGATAGAGCATTAGTGGCAAGAACATGGTAATTCATAAAATTTTAATATTATGATGTTTGTTTATGTTTGTTAGCAAGTGTATTTGGTTTAATAATTATGTCTTGCATTGTTAATGTTATGTGTGTTTTATTATCCATTTACCATTCATTATGATTATTGTATTATGTTCGGTTTATTATTAATGAGAGTAATTTTTTTTTATATTTTATTTTTATTATATATATATATTATTTTTATTTTATATATATATATATATATATATGTGTGTGTGTGTGTGTGTGTGTGTGTGTGTGTGTGTGCGCGCGCGCGCGTCCGTGTGTGAATAATCTTCTTTGTTTTTTATTCAATAATAATAGCAATAATTAATTTAAGAACTAAATTTTACTTGTAACAAATAATTTTTTAAATTTCATATTGATATATTTAATATTTAATTAGAAAAAATATATTTAATAGTTGATATTTAATGTATTACATAATAATTCGAATATAAATGATAGAAAAAATTAATATAAGAAAATTAAATATTATTATTTAGAATGAATCTTTTTTAAGGGATTGAAAATGGAGTAAATGGATAGAGAAAATTATGGGACAGATTACAAAATAAAGTTTGCAGTATAGAAAATGGGGTAAATAGTTGGACTTGACCTCATATTTCTCATCTCTACCACATCATGTCTAAATTCACGTCAGACATCCACATGAAGATATTTTTTTCCTCCCTTTGTGCAGAATGGATGATGTTCAAGGCGTTGTGTACCATCGTAATGTGTTTTGTTCGAAAAATTCCTCTATGTTAACAAAAGAATTCTTTACATCTTACAGCACAGACACAATTGACATCGTGCTTTGTCCCACTAGGCGTGTCAAAAATTGTTTCTACCTTTTTTTGTGAAATGGAGTAGACCAGTATTTTTGTAGAAAAATTACAAAAATAAATGCGCTAACTGGCTGTATCGAATAACTTAATTAAATAATAATGATGTTAAATTGAAGTAAAAGCTTGATGTTGAATTGAAATTGAAAAGAATATAAAATTACTGACTTGTAAAATTGAAATGGCTAATTATCTCTAAGTTTAAAGTTGTGAAATTAACAAGTGCACGAAGATACATTGACAAGAATTTGGAATTGAAAAAAAATTTAAACGTTTTGAGAATTTAACTTAAGAGTCCAATTGTTGCTTTGATTGGTTGAATAACTTGGCTTTGCTATGTCTTCCAAAGTTGTATTTATAGGAGAACCTCCTCAACTATCTATTACAGTTATCTACAACGTAAATAATCAACTGCTAAGAAATCTATAGAATGCTCCACTTATTTGAACGTGTTCCCACTGCTGCTGTGATGCATCACTATGTCTGTAACTTCTTTTCTAGTACTCTTTACTAAAACCAACTCCCCACTACCTAAAACTTCCTTCCAATTTATCCATTGATCAATTAAATTAATGAAATTAATTTAACTAATTACTTTGAGGCCATAAATTTATTTAAGGGGATTTTACAAAAATACTTATATTTTGGCACCCTCTTTCTTTTTTACCTGAAAAGGAAATTTTTGCCAAAATCCCTTCGAAGCTTTACAAAAGTACTAAAATACTTGATTCTACTTTGTTCATATTTCTCTCTCCTCTCTTCATAATTTTAATATAATTTCGCATTTATCCCTTAAACCATTTATTTTTTTGTTATGCGACTTTAGAAAGTTTTTTTTTTCCCTTCAAAACAAGATCCATATGTATATATTTTTTTCACAATTTTTTTTAACTAAAGTATTACTCATTATACCTTTATATCTTAAGGTATAACTAATGTATAATCACTATAATAGTGTATCTTAAGGTATAACTAATATATAATCACTATGATAATGTATAGTTATACCTTACTGAAAAAAAATATCAAAAAAAATATATACATATGGATCTTGTTTCGAAGAGAAAACAAAAAAAAAAATTCTAAAATCGCATAACAAAAAAAATAAATGGTTGAAGAGATAAATGTGAAATTAGATTAAAGAAGAGAGAGAAATATAGACAAAGTAGAATAACGTAATTAAGTAAATTTGCAAAGTTTGAAATGGATTGTTACAGGAAAAAATGTATAAAAGATACGAATTTAGAAAAAAAGACAATTCAATAATTATAAAAGAAAAAAAAGGTAGAAAAGTAATTTTAAAAATGTAGAGTCCAAAAATAAAACTTAAGATAGAGGTATTTTTGATAATTTTCCTTTATTTAATTAAAGCCTACATTAAATTAAATCGGCCCAAGTAAAAGAATGAAAACTATAAATTCAGGCCAAATTTATTTTGGTGGAAAAACGTATAATTCAAATATATTATAAATATAGTGTTAATAGGAATTGGAATTAATGATAGAGTAATGCTATATTGTATATGTATTGTATATGTATTGGCCCGTGTGTACAAGGCCCATGTCCATACACTCTTGTATAAATACTCACATTATACTCAATGATAGTTAAGGGAGAACCCTAATTACTTTCATGGTATCAGAGCAACATCGGCTAACACCATAACATTCCATTATGAAACATGACAACTTCTGCTTCCACCATTGCTACTGCTGGCAGCTCAACATCATTGGTAGTTGCTTCAACTCAAATAGCATCGGCACCAGCTCTTGTTATACCATCAACTACAACCTTGCCTATCAAACTTGATACCACAAACTTTATGCTCTGGAAAACACAGCTTGTATCGCTACTGAAAGGGTCTCGATTAATGGGACATGTCGATGGAAGGATTGTTCCTCCTCTAAAAAATCTGCCTCGATCGGCTGAAGTGAACCTTGACTATAAACGTTGGGAAGAGAGAGATGATCAGGTAATGAGTTGGATCATCAATTCCCTTTCTCTTGGAATTGTCACACAGATTGTTGGCGCTAAGACTGAGCAAGAATCTTGGAATCGTTTAATTACAGCCTATGCTACTGGCTCACGTTCACAAATCAGAGACTACCGATTGCAATTACGCAATCTGAAATAGGAAGAAACAGAAACAATTCCCTCTTTTATCAATTGTGTAAAAGGAATTTCAGATCTTCTTGTTGCCCTTTAATCAATGATTTCTGAGACTGATCTCGTTGATGCTGTTGTTGATGGACTATTGCCTGCTTATCGCCCCTTTTGCAGATCTTTGGAGATCAAGGTCGAACTGACTAGCTTTGAAGATCTCTATGGTTTATTTCTTTCTGAAGAACGAAGCTTGAAACGAGAAGTTACAGCTAAACGGGCTACTACGATAGCTTTGGATGGAGCTTGTGGCAATTCTGGTAATTCTGATCAATTCCATAGTGGTGGACCATGACAGAATTACGGGCAGAAACAAAGACAGTAGTGACATCCAATGGGAAGAGGGCAAAACTCTCATTCCAATCAATCCTCTGGTAACCCTCATTCCAATTCCTTTACTTGCCAAAATAATTTTTAGAATGTTACAACTATGGCATCGTAGGACACATCTACCTTTTATTGTCATAATTGTCATGGAATCAATCACCTTGCACGGAATTGTCCTTCACCAAAAGAACCTAGAGGGAATAAAAACCAATATTAACCGACCTGCATCCGTTTTCACCACCACAAACCTGCATTCGACTCAGGATTGGGTAGTTGATTCAGGGGCAACTCATCATTTGACTGTTGATTTGGAAATCCTCAATGTTCATACTGAATATTCTGGCCCTGAAGACGTCACAATAGGTAATGGAACAAAACTTCCAATTTCTCATGTTGGTTCTACTTTACATTCAATTAATGGCCGTTCTGTTTGTTTTGATAATATTTTACATGTTCCTTCTGCTTCAAATAATCTATTGTCTATTTTGACCTTAACTAACTCCAACCCTATATCAATTGAATTTTTTGCTGACTCTTTTATTCTTAAGGATTTGGTGACCAAGCAGGTACTTCATACAGGGCAGAATAAGAATGTTCTCTATTCACTCAGCCTACCAAAAAGTTCTCGTGATCGAATAAAAGCCAACTTGGCATCGGTTTCCCAGTAGCATGCCTGTCTTGGACACGTTATGTTTCCTGCAGTGAGAAAATTTTAGCTTTAAATGATATCTCTGTTTCCAATAAAAATTATGAACATTTATGTCATACTTCGTTTGCCTTTTCTTGTTTCTAGTATTGTTGTCTCTGCACCTTTAGAACTTGTTTGTTCTGATCTATGGGGTCTAGCTCCTGTAATGTCATTTGATAATTTCAATTATTATGTTCTATTTTTGGATCACTTTAGCAAATACTCAGGGGTGTACCCCTTGCAATATAAATCTGATGTGATGAATGCCTTTATTCAATTTTGTTTTGTGGTTGAGAAATATTTTGGGAAACACATTAAAACCTTTTAGTCTGATTGGGGGGGTGAATTTTAGGCATTAGTCCCTTATTTGTGCACTCATGGTATTGTTCATCGTGTTTCCTGTCCGTACACTCCTGAACAAAATGGCTATGTGGAATAGAAACACCGACATATAGTCAAAACAGGCTTGTCTTTACTTAATCACTCTTTTATTCCTGCTAAATTTTGGATGTTTGCATTTGAAACAGCTATCTATTTGATTAATCGTATACTTGTACCAGCTTTGAATTATTTGACTCCATTTGAGTAACTTTTTGGTTCTCGTCCTGATTATAATTATTTTTTATGTATTTGGCTGTCTCTGTTATCTATGGTTACTTATTCTTCTCCTCATAAACTTGTACCTCGTTCTCGTCGTTGTGTTTTTCTTGGTTACAGCAAAATTCATAAAAGCTATCGTTGATTTGATTTTTCTCTTCAAAAACTCTACATCTCACGTCATGTTCTTTTCGATGAACAGATGTTTCCTTATCAACTGTTACATGAAGGAAGTTCCCAATCTTCTTCCAAAACTGAGCCGGATATCCCACTTTATGTTACCTTTCCAAGCTCACAAAATACTACCAAAACTGCCTCTACTACCAAAACCGCCACTGCACATCGCCCCTATGCTACCTCTACGCAAATAGACTTGCCCTTATAGACTGCCTATGCCAATTGCCCCTCCTCACACCGAACTGGCCCAAGCAACTGCCTCTACCCCACAAGGAACTGTATCTATAAACTACCTCTACAAATTCAGCACCCCAAAACACACCAAATTTATCTACTCCCTCCACTCCACCTCGTCCCGCCCGAAACACTAGCGTTCCTCCTGATCTCCCTAGGTTGTCTTTGGTAGCTGACCTCGATTCCTGTGCTCCTCCCCCACCGAAAGGACACCATAGTATGGTGACCAGAATGCAGATGGACAAATTGAAACCACGGGCTCTAATAAATTTACTTGCTGCCAGTTCCCTTCATCCGGAACCAACTTGTTACAAAACGGCCATAAAGATATCAAAATGGCATGGTGTAGCAGAATATGATGCCTTGGTTAAAAATGGGACTTGGGAATTGGTTCCTCAGCATTAAGCATAGAACTTGGTAGAGTGCAAATGGGTTTTTAAAACGAAACTGCATCCTGATGGATCTATTGAAAGGCATAAAGCTCACTTGGTGGCTAAAGGGTTTCATCAATGTCCTGGATTAGACTATGTTCAAACCTATACTCCGGTAATAAAACCCACTACCATTCAACTTGTCTTATCTTTAGCAATATCCTTTGGTTGGTCTATTATACATCTTGACGTGTCTAATGTATTCCTGCATGGCAATTTAGAAGAAAAAGTTTATATGCAACAACCACCGATTTTTGTTAACAAGCTCAAACCTGATTATGTGTGTCTCTTGAAGAAGTCATTGTATGGCCTGAAATAGGCACCTCGGATGTGGCACAAATGCTTGACTAATGTCTTACTTCATTTTGGTTTTTCCTGTTCCAAATCTTATATCTCCTTATACTATTATCACTTCAAAGATGTTCGGTTGTTCTGTTTACTTTATGTTGATGACATCTTAGTTACTGGAAATGATACTACTATGTTGGACAGGGTCATTACTTAGAACTTTACCATTCAGAATCTTGGCAGGCTAAAATATTTTTTGGGTCTTGAAGCTTCATAGCAAACAAATAGCTTACTTCTCCATCAACACAAGTACATTTCTGATTTACTCTTGAGTGCCAAAATTCATGAGTCTAAAGCTATCTCAACCCCTTTCTGTTCCAGCACCCACTTGACGCTTCAAGCTGGTGACCCCTTTGATGATCCGTCATTATGTCGCAGCATTATAAGGGGTCTTCAGTATGTGACCATTATAGACCTGATGTGGCCTTTTTAGTGAGCAAAGTTTCTCAATATATGCACAATCCAACAACCGAACACTGGAAGGCCGTCAAACAGATTCTCTGTTACTTACAGAACACTACTTCTCATGGCTTGCTATTGCGCAAATCTTCTTCTTTAGCCATTCATGGATTTTGTGATGCAGATTGGGGAGGATGTTTGGATGACCGAAAATCCACCACTGGATTTGCAGTTTTTGTTGGCCGAAACTTTATCTTTTGGAGCTCGAGGAAACAACATACTGTATCCCGATCATCTACAGAAGCTGAATATCGAGCCCTCGCCACTGTCAGTTCTGAGGTCTTATGGCTCACCATGTTGCTTAGGGAACTCGGTTTTCCTATTCCTATGGCTGCAACTATTTGGTCCGATAACTTGGGAGCTACTTACTTGAGTGTTAATCCCATTTTTCATGATAACACCAAGCACCTAGAACTTGATTTTCATTTTGTTCATGACAAGGTTGCTCAACATCAGTTACGAGTATAGTATATCTCTACCATTAAGCAACCAGCTAATATCTTGACGAAGGGTCTCTCCAAACTTCGGTTTCTTGCTCTTCGTGACAAGTTGATTGTGACTAGCCCTGCTCAACTGCCGGGGGGGAAGGGGGGGTGATAAAGTAATGTTATATTGTATATGTATCCGCCCATGTGTACATGGCCCATGTCCATACACTCGTGTATAAATACTCACATTATATTCAATGATAGTTAATGGAGAACCCTAATTACTTTCAATTAATTCATATATCTGACTTCCAAAGTTAGTGGTATGATAATTGTTATTAACATGAGGACCCTTATAATTCTCTCATTAAGGAATTGAGTCTAAAGAACTCCTAAATTCCTAATCAACGAGGGAAGAATTGTTTGCTAGACAATTAATATATTATGCCAAATAAAGCCAACTGATAAACTTCTCATATATACACATAATTAATTAGTTCACTATATTGACATAAATTCACAATTATTTGGCAAACCCTAAAACAAATTACAGTAACAACACCTTTCCGCCTCACCTAATTTTCGATCCAATTGGAGAACTTTTGATGATAAATTTGGAAACTGAAATATTGCATAAAATTGGATGAATTTAAAGAAAAAGAAGAAGTACAGATCACAAAATAGACAAGAAATAAAAATACGAATAATATCATTGCTATAAATCCCGGATATGTATATTTATTTTTTAACTATTAAAAAGAATTATCAATACATATTATAGATTTGATATATTTTTAGTCAATGTAATTTCCACTTTTTTTAAAAAAATTTTATAAAGGCTGAAAATATTAAATTGAGATGATAATAGATATGTCCCATATATATTTTTATTAAGGAAAAGCATATTCCTTTATAGAAGAACGTAGAAAATCAAACAGTTAATAAAACTGAGTTGATAACATAATGATATATTTGGGCTTAAGTAAAAAATTATTTGTAACACTTTTTTTATGTTGGAGACATATTATGTATCCAAAGTAAAATAAGTTCTCGCCAACGAGGATGGGTTTTACGGGAAGGAAACGACTCTTGTGATACTTCCATTTGAGTTCGAATTTCACTGTTGTTGTTGGAGTTCTCGTTGGATGAGCGATATGTAAATTCTCTCGTAAGTTCATTTGTAGTTTTGAAGGTTTCTCTGGCTCTACACTGGAGATACTCCTCCTCCCCTGAACTTTTGGTGTAAAAAAAAAAAGTTATATTAAGTTGTTAACATGCATAAAAGCTTCAATTATATATTCTTGTCCACAAAAAGATTGTCATTCTCTTCCGTCTATTATATATATATATATAGTAGAGGAATTGTATAAATTTGCGTGTGTGTCATTGTCGATTTCAAGACTTATAATTATGAGAGGTGTTTTGAATTAGAAAGTAGTAGATTAATTAGAAGGATCTCAAATCTATAAAGTCCATAATATCCACCAAGTAGAATCATTTTTTAAACAAACAACAATCAATACTAACTTTTGTGACTACCAATATATAATTCATAATATTCGTCACTACCTTCTTCGCTCCCGTTATTAAATATAAAAAAAGTAGCATAATTAAAAATGAATTTAACTAAATCCGACAAACTAAGAAATAAGGATAAATTGTATTCCTTGTGACTAAAGTTTGGAGTTTGTGCGCTTACAATTACTAAATTTGATTTGTATTAATAAAGTCGTCGAATTTTTATTCTAATTTCAATAAAGTCACTACCACGTTAATCTATTGATTTCTAGCACTGAAATGACGATATAGCGAGTGGACATTAGTTTTGATATGCCAGTGTAGCACCATCTCAACTCTAACAACTTTTGAATTTGATATATTTTTTCTGTATGGATACTATATTCATGACACGTGTCAAATTTTTTTATTTGAGTTGACGTAGTGTTGTTCTGATGTTGATATGCTACGACATTATTTTATTGATAAATTTCAACAAATAAGAAAAGGATAAATGACAAAAAAAAAAAAACCCCGTTGTTTCATTTTTTTGCAAATAAAGGACTGTGGTTTTTTTGTTTAAAAAAAAGGATTGTGTTTTGAAATGTTAACAAAAAAAAAGATAACTAAAATTAAATCATGACATTACAGAGGGTATTCTTGTGCATTTTGAACTCAAAATTTTCAAGTTGGTTAATAAAAATATAATACATATGAATGATAAATTTTGAAAATTTTTGAAAAGCGCAAATATTTTTATAAATTAAATAATGATAATAGATTTAAAAAAAAAATCATAACAAATTGAAAAATTTTTGAAAAATATTCAAATTTTGATGTAAAATTCTTAAATAATATACATAAATTATTGGTATGTTAAATAACTAAAAATACCCTTCGCTATATTATCATTTTTAACGGAAAAATGTTAGTTATCATTTTTTTGTTAATATTTTAAAACACAATCTTTTTTTAAACAAAAAAAAACCACAGTCCTTTATTTGCAAAAAAGTAAAACCACAGGGTTTTTTTTGTAATTTGTCCATAAGAAAATTAAATAACTTCATTACCAGAAAACAAATTTTAGTGACGAAGAATGCACAAATTTTAAATTTCAATAACAGCTAATACAATTAAACCAAAAAGAAGCCAAACAAAACAAATTAGAAGGTAATAGACACTCTAAACACTTACAAACACATACTCCACAAAGCCCACGTTAACAACACAATATGGTAATAGAAGCCAGCTACTCAAAAGCTTCTCCTGATTTAGACTTCACACCCACCTCTATTACTACTCTCTCTCTCTCCCATTTTCATATATATATATATATAAGTCCCACTGCTCTTCACTTCTCTTCTCCTTATACTCTTCCACACTAAAGTACTATTTTCATTTTCATTTTTTCTATTTTTATGTAATTTTAAGATTACCAATTTTAATTGCCAATGAAGACACTGGATTATGGCCGCCTCGGTGACTCAGGACGCTCCACCCTCGACGACCAATCAGAATTTCCCACGTCGTCATCAGCATCTTCCCGTTCTACTCCTTCAAACAAGAAGAAGATCATTTTCCTTTCCGTCCTCTCCTTCACCTTAATTGTCGCCTCCGCCATCTCTGCCACTCTACTAATCGGCCTTCGAACGCGTTCTTCCCCGCATTCAGCGCCGCTTGTGGCGCGGAAGCCAACCCGTGCTATTTCTAAAACCTGCGGCAAAACTCGTTTCCCAACTCTCTGTGTCAACTCGCTGCTTGAGTTTCCCGGCTCAGTGACGGCGAGCGAACAAGACCTTGTCCACATTTCCTTCAACATGACGCTGCAACATTTCAGTCGAGCTCTCTACCTCTCCTCCGCCATCTCTTACATTCAGATGGAGCCACGTATCCGCTCCGCCTACGACGATTGCCTCGAGCTGCTCGACGATTCAGTCGACGCCCTTTCTCGTTCGCTTTCCATCGTCTCTCCTCCTTCCGACGGCGCAATCGGACGGCCGCAGCCAATCGGTTCGAGTCAGGATGTGGTGACTTGGCTCAGCACCGCGTTGACGAATCACGACACTTGTTCCGAGGGATTTGCGGATTTGAACGGAGATGTGAAGGATCAGATGTCGGCGAAGTTGAAGGACTTGTCAGAGCTAGTGAGTAACTGCTTATCGATCTTCTCGGCGAGTGATAGCGACGATTTCTCCGGTGTGCCGATACAGAACAAAAGGCGGCGATTGATGGAATCGGAGGAAAATGCCGATGAATTTCCGAGCTGGTTAGGGAGGAGGGAAAGGAAACTGTTGAGCATGCCGGTGTCGGCGATACAGGCCGATATAGTCGTTTCACACGACGGAAACGGTACTTACAAGACGATAACGGAAGCGATAAAGAAAGCGCCGCAGTTCAGTACTCGGCGATTTATTATTTACGTGAGGGCAGGAAGGTAAAGTTATTAAATGCTAAAAAGAGCTTAAAAAGTAGTAATTAGTACAATAACTTTTTTATAACTTTATATTTTGAAGAAAATGACATAAATAACCCTGACGTAAGTGGAAAATTTGGCTAAAGAACATTTTCAATGAAATGATGATGACTTGAATTGACTGTTTAAAACAATCAATTAAAAAAGATAACATTCACCTCCGTTTTATCAAAATTTTGGATGCCACTGTGGAATTTTGTCCCCTTTTTTTTTTCTTATTTGCCAAAGATATTTTTGCTTTTCAAAATACTTTGAATATAAAAGAAATTCCTTTTCTCCATATTTTTTTAAAAATAACTGTTGTCTTCGTTACTAATTACCAATTATAGAAATTTTTGGATTGCTATTTTTAAGTAAATTTGATTAATCAACATTTTTCAACTTATCCAGTAAAATACCTTTTCTCATTATTAATTACTGAGATTAATTATTAATTACAGAGTTAAAGAAATTTTTGGATTTAGCAATTAAGATGATAATAATTGAAAATAGTATTAGTCAACCTTGGAGTGAGAATCAATTAAGTCATATATAGTGTTTGATTAGATCATATACACATGCATGTATGCTGATGCATGTATATGTCTTAACTCTTAAGCAACACAAGTAAATAGGTGTACGTTTCGGTTGTGTTTTTAATTTGTGATATGTCATGATATTATTTATTAATAAATAAATAATTAAATTCAAAGAATATGAACTAATTCAAATCCTAAATATTTCTTATATATTTTTGAAAAAAAGTGTTGAATGGAAAATGGGGTGGGGGCAATTTGGTTGCAGGTACGAAGAGAAGAACTTGAAAGTGGGAAGAAAAAAGCATAATTTGATGTTCATAGGAGATGGAAAGGGCAGAACCGTCATTTCGGGTGGCAAAAGCGTCTTTGATAACCTGACCACTTTCCACACTGCTTCTTTCGGTAATCTTCTTCTCTCTCTTTTCTTTGAACTTTTTTTATTTTCTTCTATAAAATTATAATTATATTCGTTTTTAAACTTAGTCCTGTTTATGTGAAATTTTAGATTATCAATATATTTTAGTAATATTTTTTTTATCCTTATTTAAGTTTAATATTTAATAAAAATAATTATATATTTAACAATTAAGAATTGAAAAAATTTAGAATTAAGGATAAAAGTTTTAGAGAAAAATTATTTAGATAACTAGTTTTGATTATCAATCTCAAATGACATATCAAGAAAATTCGATGGGATAATATTTAAAAATTTTTAGCAGTAAAATTAAAATACATACACTGAAATCGGAAAAGAACAAAAGGTTTTTTACCTTTTTTAGCCTTAAAATATATGGCTGTTTTGCATTTTATAAATGGTTTAAATGAAAGCAGAAGAGCTGAAGGTAGTTGCACGTGGCCTGGCATCTTCTTTTATATCGACAATTGTATTACCACGTGTCATCTCATTCTTCACTCCCTACGCCCATTAGATTCCTTTTATCTACTAATATTTCACTATTATTCTCTCCATTTTCACCAATCACATTCCTTCCTTTTAACATCTTTATGCCTACATTTTATAATCCAACATTTGCTTTATATAATATTTTTCTTTGTTAGTGATTGTATTTCTTTACTTTAATCAAATAAATTTACTTTTATGAAAAAAAAAAAAATATTCCAATGCATTGGTGTTTCACAAACATAATCACTTTGTCACTTTGTATAATTTTTTTTTTTCATTCAAATTTGTGTAGACTATTTTCCCCGACATATATTGAAACTTTATTTGTAAAATATAATTTGAATTCACAAGCTACAAGAAATCCAAAATTTAATAGTAAAAAATTTATTGTTAGAAAGTATAAAATTTTTTTATTATCACTTTGAATAGCAATAAAATAGTTGTTGCATATTGTTATTGTAAAGTTAATGTCCCATTTACAATAACATTTTAATATAATTTTATTGCTAAATTCAATATTTCTTGTAGAGATACATATTTTAAGTGATTAGAGATTATTTTCAGTCAAAGTTAATTCATGTACTAATTATATTAATGTATTGGTTATGAAGAAAAATTCATAGATGGGTGTACCTTAAGCATATTAATATTAGTGTAGCATCAAACATATTTGTTTATGACGTTTAAAAACACATAAAAATGTTCTCCTCCTCAGCGTAAGAATCAGTACAAATTATATGAATCAAATTATTTCTCAAACAGATCACTTGCATGATTTCTTAATTAATTTTGATTTTAATTTTTTGTTTTGCGTACTATTTGCCACTATCCTTCCCATTTCCATTTATATGGCTACAATTTAAAGAAGAGAATCCACGTTGTTGAAAGGTGGGTGGGCCATGCGTTACACATGGCTAATTCTGCCAGAAATCAAGATGTATTATGCTTAAGATGGTTGAAAGCTACTAATCATATACTTTCTTTTCTCTCTAATTCATGTTCCTTCAATACGTTTATTGATGATGATTAAAAGTCAATTCTTTTTATGTCCTAATTTCCATCTTATTATTCTGTATACAGCTGCAACTGGGGCTGGATTTATAGCACGTGACATGACATTTGAGAATTGGGCGGGTCCGGCCAAGCACCAAGCAGTGGCTCTTCGTGTCGGGGCGGACCACGCAGTGGTTTACCGGTGCAATATAATTGGGTACCAAGATACGTTATATGTGCATTCAAATCGTCAGTTTTTCCGAGAATGTGACATTTATGGAACAGTAGATTTCATATTCGGCAATGCAGCAGTAGTCTTTCAAAACTGTAGCATATATGCCCGTAAACCTATGGCACAACAGAAAAACACAATCACAGCTCAAAATCGGAAGGACCCGAATCAAAACACCGGCATATCTATCCATGATTGCCGGATCCTAGCAACTTCTGATCTTGCAGCCGCCAAAGCAAACTTCCCGACCTATCTCGGCCGTCCGTGGAAATTATACTCTAGAGTTGTATACATGTTATCATACATGGGTGATCACATTCACCCTAGAGGGTGGCTAGAATGGAATGCAACATTTGCACTTGACACACTATATTATGGAGAGTACATGAATTATGGACCGGGAGGAGCAGTCGGGGAACGGGTAAAATGGCCCGGTTACCGGGTGATCACATCTGCTACCGAAGCAAGTAGATTTACAGTTGCTGAATTTATATATGGATCATCATGGTTGCCTTCAACAGGGGTTGCATTTTTAGCTGGCCTATCAGTTTAAAGTACAGTATCGAATTTAATTTCCTCTAAAATTCTACCATGTCTTTACTCTTTAATAATTGTGCGCAAGAGTAATTTTTATTTTTACTTTTATTTTTATTTTTTGGGCATAAAGTTGATGTAATTTTTATTGTTTTTGTAACTTGTAACCCATAAGATGCTATAGAAAGAGATAAGGATAAGGAAATTAATTAATTAATTAATGAATATTTTATTTTGTCATATACATATGTGTATTATTTTTTGGTGGTAGGAAAGTGACAATAGGAGGACAAAGGGGTTTTATTGACTTTGTGGTGAAGAACATTGGAATCTTGTGAATTTTGTGGGTGGGTGGGTGGGTTTGGAGTATACCACTTGATGTAATTTATAATTGTCGGTGGATTTACGAAGCTACTATTATTCATTAATGCTCCAACTCTGTTTGGTAGCAGTGATTAACTCATAAAAAAATAAAAATAAAAATAAAAAGTCTAAAGCCCAATTATGGTCAAATTGGCCCACATCTATCCAAGTAGGTACTGAAGGCCCAATTTTGCGATGGGCCTGCTACCGACAGCCAAATCTGGGGCCCACTTGGATTCAGAGTCAGATGGTTTTGTACTTCCCTGTATTAGAGTTAAACGACAAACGTGAGTGGTTCAAGATTTGGATTCACTTAAATAAGATTTAGTGTTCAACCTTTGTATAAGTAAAAAATATTAGAAGATGTGACTTCCTGAAATTGGTCTTGCAAATTCTCGATTACGGATTAGTTTGGATTTAAATCTCAAATTTAATGGTGTTTGCCGCAGTGGTACAGATCCATACGCGATTACCTAGTTGGAAAAAAAAAAAAAAAAAAAAAAAGACAAACATGGCACAATTTGTTTGAGGGTAAGTTGTATACATTAGAATTGAATTTTCAGATATAAGAAGAGAATTTTGTTGTCCAATGTTAGGTCTAGATTGAAATTCCAATGATGAGCGGCAGTCTAAACGGTGAAATACAAGCAATTGGTGGCACCCAAGTGAACTCTAGCAACGGGGGGAATGCGTTGTACTCTCGATCGGTGGCCATCTCCTAGATCTGTTCCTATGCTTTTAACTTGGTTTATTGGTCAATTTGTACTAGAATAAGGCTGGAAAGGAGCTTATTGACGAGGAAAGCTCTGAAAGCTTTATCTATAGCGTTTGGTAAATTAGAAACGGGAAAGTTAAAAGCCCGGAAAGGAGCTTCTCCTGCCTTTCCTCAAAAGCTCAAGATTGGGGTTTTTATTGACAGCCAAAGACACGGAAAGGAGCTCTCTCTGCTTTTCCTTCTCTTCGCAATCGCCTCCTAAGTTGAGTATTAACTTGGATATTTACTTGTATAAGAAATGAATATTGGTGTAAAAAAATTTACAAATTATACACAGACGTGTCTTAATTTTTAGACCAAGTACTGGATTAAAAATTTCAAATTATTACGAATTAAATTAACAAAAAATCATTTTGGGATTCAGCAAGTAAAGTTGACTAATAATCCTGAAATTTTGTACTTGATGAGAGAGGGAAGTCTCCCATAATGGGTTTGTGTGGGGTATTTTTTTTTTTTAATCTTTTAAATAATTGATGTTATTATTATGGAAAATTCATTTGAGATATAAAGTTGAATAGCAATAAGCAGTAGAATTTTTGTTTTTTTTTTTTTTGTTTTTTTTGACGGGAAAACAGTAGAATTTTTGTTTTTATTTAATATTTGTGAACTATAAAAAAATAAAATTAAAAAAAGAGTCAATGAATGAGTATGGAGGCAGATGAATTGGTTGTCCTAGTCATAAATAAAAGACACATGGCCAGCTGTTTGAGTGTAGCCTTTGCTTGAAGCTTGAAAACAACAGCCTTCGTTTGTTTTCTTCTTTTTTTTTTTTTTTTTTTTTTTTTAAAGACTACCGGTTACCGAATACCACATTGAATGCCAATTAATCTGGTTTCGAGATAATAGTTCGATGGATTATGATATCCAAACTCCTCCCAATATTAGTACTGGAACTTGAACACCTATCATGTCCCTAGTTTAGCCCACTATCTACCTCTGAACTACCAAACATTGATATTCTCTTTTTCTATCTTTTGATTGTATAGTAAAAACATTATTTTGGCTAAGGTAAAAAATTTGATGTACAAGTTGGATTCTATGATGGATATATTCATATAATTAAAGGATAGGAAATGATGATGATAAACTAATAAAATTCTGTTTTTCACTCATTAATGGTCGAATTGGCTAAAGTAGATGAGCCAAAGGAAGAAGACATAGTAATAATCCATATTAACCAAGAAAGCTCATGGTCCCAATTTCAGTCTAGAAAATATTTCATCAGCCACTTTTGTGATAGGAAATGGCATATAAAAGCTCAGTATCCATACTAGAAAAGTTGGAAAAACAAAGAAGAAGAAGAAAATCCAGAACAAGAAGATTTGAAATTCGAGAAGGGGCGTGTTGCGTATGTTGAATGTGATGATGATGCTGTTGTGTTCATAATTACCAGAGAGGAGGAAGAGACAAATGGTTCAGATAGGATATTTGTTGTCTTCGCTTATTCCTTTCACATGTGTTCAAAGGAGATATTTTTAAGCTTAAGCCTTAGTGAAGGTGGATGTGTTTAATGGCAATAGTAACCCCATGTAAAATCTCTAGAGTCGGAACAATGAAAATGAAGATTGGAGTGTTAGAACATGAAATATATTTGGTACAGATTTGAGAAATTTTTTTTTTATCTCTTTGGGCACTCTTGTAGAATAGGGAGTATATTTACTAGTCGAAAAAAAAAGACCTTAAGGTAACATGGGGTTTTTCTGTCCTCATGGTAGCCACAAATACTAGTGCTTTGTATTTCTTGCAGGGCAAGACGACCCTTGTGAAGTTTACTCGTTAGCCCAAAGAGGCTATAGGAAATAGAGAATTAAGTTTTGAAAAATTTCGAGTGAAGATGGAGATTGTTGAGAATAACTCAAATTCTAATTAAATTTGACTTTGTAATTTAAAGCCAAGAAATGATCTTGGATCAAACCATTGTATTAGAGATATAAAAGAGTTTAACTTCCAATACTAAAGGACATCAACGAAGAATAGAGTCAAACACGAACAAGTTTCGGAACACTTTCCTCGTACTAATTATTAAGTGGAAGTGTGTTGAAGTAAGTTTGAAATCCAATTTATAAGTAGAAAACCTCCTCTATATTCCTTTTTATTTTCTATTTTCTATTTAATTTGTAATTATGAATCATTTTGGGTTTATGTTTAACTGTAGTGTATATATAAAGACATCAGATTGGTGTTTTAAAGTATGAGATTCATTTTATGAACATTAGTGAATCTTAGATAGCCTAAAGTAAAAATTGCCAAGAGGGAGTTCTTGGACATTCAAAGTGGATTGGTGAGTATTCCAATAAATTTTGTATTCTTGTTTTTAGAAATAAATATTTATCCTCCGTCATAAACGCAGATATAATTGGTCGAACCACGTAAATATTGTTTCTTCTGATCATATCTTAATTTTATTTTGGCATATCGAGCTTATTCAATCAAACTGATCTATTCCGATTTCTAACATGTATCTTAACCAATTATCTTGCAAATTAACTAAAATATTTCATGTAGTATTTCTCGCAACTTTTTTATTTTACTTGGAGTTACTTTTAAGTGCTCCAAAACTAGCCCATGTGTAACTCTACTTCTCAATTGATGTATTCTAACACGAAACTTAAACTTTTTTTTTTTTTTTTTTTTTTTTTTTTTTGTGTCTCTAATACAATAGTATGACTCGAGATAAATTTTTATTTGAAATTACACTTGTTTTTGTAATTTATTTAACAGATATACGCTAGTGGTATTGTTAGGTGAGAGACAAAAATTTATTGGAGCATAAGGATGGAATTAAGTTGTTAGGACTAGTGCGATATTTCAACATCTCCAGCATTATGTAATAATGATTTGTGAACTTTGTGTATTATGTCATTATTTGATTTCAGCATTATGATTAAATAATCAATTACTTGTATATATTTTGTTTTAGAGAATGATTTTACTATTTATGCGATCAGTATTGAAATTAATATATATATAAATTTCTTCGCTTCAGTTCAGAAATTCGAAAATTTTTGGAATCATATTGAAATTTAGGGAATTTGTATTGAACAACAAAATTCCCCAAACTGGATTATACTGAAACCTTTTGGTACAATAAATTTAGAAATTTAGAAATTTGGTTACAATACGATCAAGGCTGTTATTCGTTTAAAGGTTTATAATAAAAGGTTTGAAGTTATTATTTTATATATATATATATATATATATATATATATATATATATATATAGGCCAAATACATACGCGGCCCCTTCAATTTTAATTTTTGAACCGCTTGACTCCCTCAACTATTTTATCAACCTATCTAACCCCTCATCTATTTTAAAGTGATATTTTTAAACCTTTAAGTGAACATAACCAGACACAACAGAGTACCATGCATTACACGAGTCCGACACTAAAGACATGTATGACACACGCTGGAAATTATCTTCTATCTAATTAATATTACAAACTATTATAAAATGAAGATTTCCCAGCAATTAATTAAACCCAAGAGGAGGAAGAAATACAACACATCAGCATTCAAATGTCTAAAAATACCACTTTAAAATAGATGAGGGGTTAGATAGGTCGCTAAAATAGTTAACGGGGCCAAGCGGCTCAAAAATAAAAGTTGAAGGGGCTGTGTATGTATTTAGCTTTTAGATAAGGGATTAGATAGGTCGTTAAAATAGTTGAGGGGGCCAAGCGGCTCAAATATTAAAGTTAAAGGGGCCGCTTATGTATTTGACCTATATATATATATATATGACTCTTTTGGTTCCATACAGTTTGGTTTGTTTCAGTCCGAATATTAAATAATTTCCAAAATGATAATAAAAATTTCTTTTTAATAAGATCCGACCGGTTAGTGTTTGCTTAGTCAGTTTTAAGTAATCCATCTTCCAATTTTACTGCATACACTAGAATACAAACTCGAAATATCTAATTTAAATAACTTGAAATCCTTGCCACCCAAATCAACCTTAATTGGTTTCTAATCTTGATTTATATGTAGTCAAAATACTCATAAAAATTATAGATCCAATACGAGTTACTCTATCCGTTCCTTATTATATGCAGCTTGGTTATTTTAATTTATTCCATTTTATATGATGTTTTAGATTACCAATACACTTATGACAATATTTTCTCATATTTGTCCTTATTTGTAACATGTGGGAAATTCAATATTTAATGCAAACAATTCTACATTAAGTCTTGATAACTAAAAAGAAAAAGAATTTTTACATAGAAAGTAAATATTTTTAAAAGAGAGTTATTATGAGTAAATTAGTCGTTTTAGTAATTTAATTAATTCTACTTTAGTTTTAGTGAACAACCTTAAACGACATATAAATAGAAATGGAGGAGTAGAATTCTATCCTAATTTACACTGAATTTGATGAACTCCTAGCAAAATCAAGATATCTGAGTGCTGAAATGTAAATTAAAAGATGCGGTAAATTAAGTGGGATAAATGCCAAAAATAGGTTTAAAAATGATAAACAAACCTCTAATCCTAAATTGCAACTTCCATTTACAAAATTATTAATACATTGAAGTACAGAAAATCAATTTCTGAGATTCCAGTAAGATATAGGAACCTTTAAAACCTGCAAACATGTTCAGAAATGTAATGCTTTTACAATTGCAGAACATGGTTAGTTATTGGCTCTGGGCATGATTGAGCTTGCAGAAGCTCTAATCGTGTAAAAGGCGGTGCAAACTGCAAAATGTAATCTTCATCTGAAGCCAAATAATAAAATATATAACATCAGTTTATTTAAAAATTAGGGTTTGAACAAATCTGACCTAGTCATAAATGGGATTCTATTATCATTCATTGTTCCACAACTGAAATGGAACATTTCGCAGGAAAGAAGACATTGAGAATGGCAAAAGCAATATCTTGAAACCCTCCTAAACTTTTTCGCTAACTTTGATTTGGCCCTGATTAGCCGTTTAAATTAATTTTCGAGAAATTTGTCCCCTGACTGACAAATCTGTCAAACATCTCTCCCTATCTCCGTTAATCAGTTCAACATAATCTCAAAACATTACATCTGACATAGATAATGAAGCGCCAAGTAACGAAAAATAGGAGATTTTCAGACAGATTTGTTAGTCAGGAGCTAAATGAGGCTTAATCAAAATGCAAGGGCTTAGTCAAGAAATTTAGGAAAGTATATGGCTAAGAAATAGCTTTTACCCAGTAAGTGCTAACAAGGATTAGGAAAAAAATAAAATAAAATAACTCACTTTCTTTGACTGTTCCATAGAGCCAACAAAGAACTTCATCAGCAAAAGCAAGGCAGACACCTCCCTGAAAATTTTGCACTAATCAGGACAAAACGAGAAACACCAAAACCGAATGAAGCTTATAGTTTTAATGAATTCTATTAACCCTGATTCAAGGTCAGGAAAACCTTTTCAATGGGGGATCCTGCTCCGTTTCAAATGGGAATGAAGCAGAGTTTTTGTGTGTATGTTTTTAATCATACAATAATGAAACAACAATTTGGAAAGAACCACACAAAAACAAAAATCATGAAAAAGGTTGCAGGATAACTACTAGATCAACCTGCCAATAGTTCTTTGCCTTTACTCTGTTCGTGATGTCCTTAGTCGTAAGTCTCTCGGTACGGACAAGTCGACCTGAATCATCCCTGATAAAAAACACAATAGTTTTACAGATCAAAACCAAACAACTTGAGTATATTTCACAGGTAAATGCAAGTCTCTTTCTATGTCATGCCGGGGAAAAAAAATTAGAATTTATCATCCTCGAAATGCATCTTGAGTAGAATACCTATTAGAAAGTTGATAATTGAATGCAATAAAAACAAAATTACCTAAATCCAACGACAATGTAAGGAACCCCAGCCAAGAGAGATTGGATCTACAACAGGCACAACATCCAATTAGTTAATCGCAATAAGAAATGAACTTCCTGCACTAGAGAAAAGGACAACTATGCATTAAAAATTGCACCATAACAAGAAAAAGCCAACTTTCAGGGACATTGCATCAAGAATAAAGATTCCTACCATAACGCCATATAGCAGATACCATAAGAGTTCAATGAAAATTTCAAAAATAACATGATTAAGGAGTCAAATGATCTGACATGAAATTTCAAAGTGATGAATGCAAATACAACACGAAACAATGAGTCTGAAACTTATACCTAAAATGAAGTCATTGATCAATTTCAATTATAAACAAAACATAGACACTAGAACTCAAAGTCACTCAGATCATTGACATCAATAAGACTGCAGTGGCCCATCACCTCACCTATTGATTGCTGCTTCAATTGGTAGACTTTTGCAAATATTTGAAAGTTACTTCATATAATTGTTTTCTGAGCACATAATATCTTCTATAATCTATCAATCCATTAATAGGTGGACTGGGAGGGAATCCATAAGAGGATAATACCTTCTCAAATATCATTAAAAAAAAAAAAATTCCTCTATTATGTTGTTATAAGAACTGAATATCAACAGGAAACTACTTTTCAAGTCATTCTTTCACTAGAAGGACAAAAAGAGCGTTAAGATCTATGATGAATTCCTATTTCCACCAGTATTTAGTCTAGCTCAAACAAAATAATCACACAAAACATAGGGATGTCAAACCAGCCAACAACGGTTGGTGGCAGCAAGCAGAGACCAGTAGCAGCAAGCACCAGTAAGCAATGGGTGGAAAATTAATAGATGTGTACCTACAAGTCTTCAACTAGTGCAAGCTCATTATGTATTCATGAATCTGTCGAAGTCCACAAAGTAACTTCTACCAAGATTTCGCACATTATTTTTGGTGAATATCACATTTTTGACAAGCGAGATAACTCCCTTACTTTCTTATGACACCAAAAAGCATAAGAAGTGTTTTCATTGAAAAATCCTATCTGTAGAATTAAATAAATGCATGCTAATGTACCCAGAACTTGAGTAGTTTCTCCCTCTCAAATTTTTCCTCCGTATGATAAGCCAGCTGCACCATAGAGGGAAATTAGAGATTATTTAAGCAAAGCTTAGATTAACAAGAATACAGAGGACCAAAGAAAAAAAAAAAAAAAGAAAGATGTGCATGTGAACCTCACGACTTGTCTTTAACTCCACATAAAACCTCTTCCCATCATCTGTTGAATCACAGCAATCCATTTCCGCTCCCATGAGGATACGATTAGCACCTAACTTGGTTTTGAGCACCGAACAATACTCAGCATTGGCATCAACATGATGTATCCCTTCCCCATCACCTCTTCTTGGATCTTCGGTGGCTAGGCTCTCAAAACAATATCCCCGGTAACATCTGAATCAATAAAATCAGGTATCCTAGATTTATTACAATTTAATAGCTTGTAGCATTCGTTATCCATGAACAAATTTCTAATTTACAAGACATATAAAGTAGTAAACCACCTCTATAGTTTACCACACTATACACTTTAGTCACTAGCATTTTTAGATCAGCACTTCTAGTCCTCATGCTATTATCAACAAGTGTACGGTTTGAATGTCTAAAGCTCTTTTTTGCATTCAACTTACGGGTGTACAAATGGGTTGGATGGGCTACATATTACACCAGTGGTACACTTCAAAGTACCACCATATTATGCTGAACTTTGCATAATGCTATCCTAATTTAAGAGTGTATAACTAATCATCTATGACCCATCCAATATCATCAACTAAAGAACACTTCGATGTTGAACTTTCAACAACTACAGTGTATAATTCAAAATGTGAAAGACTACAACCTAATGAAAATTTTCAAAATTTCATAATTGAGGACTAGAAAGTGCAACGGGAGTATGATAAAAACCTTGGGAGATTTTGAAATAGTAGGAACCAAAGCTTATATTATGATAAACCACAAAAGATGACACATAATATTAGCATAATAATTTATTACACAATTAAAGTACAGATGGTAGTATGCATGCAGCAGACAAGTATGATATATTTCCAGCACCTCTATGTTCACATCTTGCTAAGCTTCTATTCCTTTTATGTTACGAGCACGCGTACAAGTATTTGTATAGAAATACAAGAATTTAGTACCTTCGACGATCCAACTCACTTTGTGGCCTTTCTGGTAACTTATGGACATCAAGATAGACCACCCCATTCCTTTTGTGGACACCCATTTCCCAAGGTTCATGTCGAATATAAGCAGTTGCCAATATCTGGGGAAAATATATTCAAAAAGATTGCTGCTAAACATAAACTGCAAGAACATTACATGCATGTCCTGAGGCTTAAGCATGGTTAAATATCAAGACACTATTTCAAGAATTTATATTCCACTCATTGATGTAAATAATAATGAACTCCTAACATGTCTAAAATTTTGCAGGCAAATTCCCAAACTTCCTAAATTTGCTTTGACCTCTGTGACAATACCATTATAAAGTCTAACTTACAATATTTGGTTAAAAATTACAATTTTCTACATGCTGCATCCATTTTCATAATGCCTCTTAACCTCCACTGTCTCACCCACTTCTTTAATTTTCTTGATTTCAGTCAAAGGCTTTCATGATAACAATAATTACAACAATAGTAATAATGACCATTATCCTACTCTAGGTGTTTTTGTCTTACAAATCTAAGCAATCTGAATATTTATTTAAATCCTAGTTGTCAACAATTAGAAATATGATAGAAAATATGCTAACTGGACTAAAGGGAAAAGATAGAAATGTTGAATACGAGCTGGCAAGTTAGTTAGCTACAGGGGTATCAAGGGCAAAGTTAGTTATGCCCTAGCATGAGCTGGACAGTTGAGGGGGAAGCGTTTCTGTTATAAAGGTGGTTTCGTTGAGAGAGGGAGGCAGGTGAGTTTTGGGTTATTTCTGCAAGTATTCAGGGCTCTATCTTTGATAGAGAGGGAAGGTTGCATCCTTACTGTAGGCGTCGGGCTCAGGCTAAATTCATGTTTATCTGTTCTTTCTTTATGTTTTTAATTTCCATTCCCTAGTCTTTCTCTTTACTTTGAGGAAGTTCATCAATACATTTCAATATTTCTTTATTTCTTCTGTATGTTGTGTTTCCTATTATTTTGTTCCTATCAAAATATCATCTAAACTGGGAATATGCTAGAACAAAATCAGATAAGAAAGCTGAGTTGGCACCGTAATACAAGAGAATAACTTAAAAGTTTCAGAAGGTTGCACACGCATCAGCAACAGTCACTAGTTGACCCTACAACTTTTCCCTCCCACCTTTTGTCCTTCTTCCCTGCCTTTATCACTGTCAACATATGCAAACTGCAGTCACCATCTGCTCTTTCCTCTAATCAAAATTTCAATATTCCATGAATCCCTACTCTCATTCTAGTACTCAACAAGCACGAGCATAACATTAGCAACTCAATGGAAACATGTATTTCCCATCAAAAGCCCAAAAAATTTAACCTGGATCGTTAAAATTCTCAACTCTGAAAACTTTCACCCCAAGGTTTCTGGTCTTCCTCTTCCTTATATGATGCTTGTTTTTCATACCTATTCACTAATAACTTCCATCTCATAGAGAAGCTCTGAATTTCAGTTTGAATTATTATAATTTTCACCTTGATGGAGCAAGTAATCTCAAAGAACAAACTTAAGTGAGTAAATCGCCTTACCTACGCAAAGCAAGCCTCTCATAATAGACAAGAAGAAAGTTGAGGAGAAAAATTAGTTGTCATAATGTTCTGAAGTAATCATGCTTTATGCTTATGAAGAGGAGTTACCCACAATGAGAAATATATCCATGCATCTTTTGTTTTATCTATTACTGTTCAATTTAGAATTTGGCAAATCCAGAACAGATAAGCATGAATGAAGAATGAAAAGGTTCATTTAATATAAGAAGTAAGAGGTAAACCATGGAAGTTTTCTTAAATGGAAGTTTTAGCTCATGGAAGTTTTCTTAAATGTAATAGAACAGATAAGCATGAATGAAGAGAAAAGGTTCATTTAATATAAGAAGTAAGAGGTAAACCAAGGGGAAGGAAATCTGGTGGGAACGTATAAGGTAAGCAAAGTGATGAATTTGTTATTTCAGTTGAGGCAATAAGTTTTTAATTTCTCTAGTTCAGTAGCTAATGCTAATTAGATGTCCAATTAAAACAATTAGAATGATTGAAACTGAAACTAAAAAAAAAAAAAAAAAAAAAACAAAAAGACAAAACAAAAACAAATTGTGTTAACATATCAAAGTTGATCATATTCTTTTTCCATTAAATTTGAATTAAATTGGTTTTATGTCAATTCCTGATGTAAATGAAATTTCGAAAAGTACGTCCTAACTTACAATCATAATAATTATAAAGGACTGAACAAAATGTGTATCTCCAAAGATAAGCAGCTTAAACTAAATTTTTTTATTGCACGCATTTACGCCGGATCAATAAGTTAAATCTTTAAAACAGATCCACAGAGTAAAAAGACTGATGATAATAGATACCTTACAATGCAATTGGAATATCAAGAATAAGTTTGCATAATTACTAACTTCATTACATTTTATCACTTCCCCCTTAGGTTGTGTTCTCCTTCTATAAATCAAGTTGGCCAATGAAAACCATTTCAGAAGATAAGTTGATTCAATAGATTTAAAAATTTCACTATCATTTGAAAACTTAGAAGCTTGACAGAACTTGTTAATGTTTTGTAAGCCTCCTCAACCAAACTAGCTAACCAACACTTTATCTAATAAGAATCATTTTCAAAAAATAAAAATAAATACAACAATAAAAATGACTGATTTAGAATAAGAGTACTTTACCTTATTAAGATTGTTACGAAAAGTCTGGGAAGAAAAAAAGTAAAAAAAAAAAAAAAGGGGGTTTAGTTGGTAAACTTAATCAGACGATTAAACTGCATACAAAACAATAGGTAGAAACCAACTTCTTACCACAAAATGCATATTTTGAAGTGGAATATTTTTGTCTCTTATGCATCCAAGAAGATCACCAAAACCCTCAGATCCCAAATCTAGTACAAAGGGTTCAATTAAAAAATGCAACATAATAAAGAATTAAACCCAGATAATAACCCTCTAACATGCAAAACACAGGCACAGGAAATCAGTTTCGGATTGAAATGCAAATTCCATACTTGAAACATACAGCCACAGTTTTGGATAGAAACACACCTTTTTTTTCAATGAAAGTATCAAACCCTTCATTGAGATCAGCTCCAACATCTTCAGAAATAGAACGCTTAAACAGCCTCTAGAAATGTGGAATATAGTTTATCAATGAGCTAACAAAAAGCAAAACCATCACATAAAAATGAAACCTCATGAAATGATAGCTATGCCTCTTTACAGAAACTTTACCAAGCTGCGATCATCAAAGTAGACATCCCCACCTTCCACACGACTATAGCATCCAAGTTCACAAGGCTACAAGACGAAATGAATACATTCATTATGGCTCATAAAATGCTCATAAATTCAATATTGTAAAATCGGCTAATAGAACCAAAGCAATAAGCACAATACTGACATAAAAATCTAACACAACTACCAAAAGTAACACCAATAAGATCTTCAAATCAAAACAGAACAAATGACAGAGCAATATGATGAACTAGCTGAGATCCTATTATGAGTTGCTAAAATCTGGAAGTCATGACAATTATGGTGCACTGTTGACAAAATCACATAAAAAAGTTGTTCAATAGAACACTCAAGGGAATTTTTATGTACACTACAATTAAATATAATTCATCTATACCCACCGCTTGAAAAGTGACCACTTTTCTCGATAATGTCTCTTCACTCTTTAAGAATTTCAACTCAGAAACAAGTCGTTCATCACGATGGCCATTTGAGAATTTTGAATTGTAGCCATAACCCTGTTGTGGAGGAAATCCAGGTCGAGGGAGAAGGCCAGCTCCCCTATCATTTTGCCAACGGCCACGTCCGAAGCTCCCTCTGCCACCATGGTGGTTGTTATTTCGTATCGGTAGCATCACTGCCAACAAATATGCATAAAATCATGAAAATTTGGAGAGAGAGAGAGAGAGAGAGAGAGAGAGAGAGAGATACCACTAGCAATATTCAATCCATATATTCTGTGTACTCTAAAGTGCAAAAAGATTCCATTTTCTCTCAAGAGCAATCAATTATGCAATTCATCACATTATCAACACTGCGCTTCACATCACCTCACTAGACAGAGAAGCTGAAATTGAAACTTTTGCGACGGTGTCAAACTAAAGGGTTACTATAAAGAACATGAGCACTTAATGTCAACGAATGCTGCATCAAAACAACTATTTCATTTTCGCCCGGTGTTGAACACAAAAGGAAAAGAAAAAGAAAAAGAAGAAAAAGCAAACGAAAAAGCCAAAGCAAAAGGAAAAGGAAAAGAAAAAGAAAAAGAATGAGAAAGAGAAAGAAAAAGAGAAAGAGAAAAATAAAAATAATAATAAAAATAATAATAATAATAGTAGTAGAAATGACCTCACTCAGCTATCCCCAATTGTGTGGGTGCGGTGACAAAGCCATGGGCTCACGAAATGGGGAAGACATGAGAAAACACTTACGGCACCTGAAACCAATAGCTCTGATAAACCAGTTTCCAATATAATTACAAGTAATACCAAGTGTTGCATTATCTATGTACGGATAAAAAGTCCAGGAGGAACATATAGATTAAGATCACTTCAATCAAACATTTACTGGCAAAGTAATCCAAAGAAAAATCCGCGTTAATCCAATGTACATAGTAGTTAAATTTGAGCATAAATCAAAATGTTGGAAGTAATATACTATCAGCAACCCAACACATGAAAATGATCCAATGTGGAAAGATAAATCTCAGTGAACACTAAAGAAAATTCCAACTTCCATTTTCAAGTCTAAATATAAAACATTCAATCAGTTAAAGAACAATCGGAAACCCCAGTGAACAGCATATACACCACCACTAGTAAACAAGGAAAGGAAAAAAAGGTTACCAGGGATGGGAAAAGGGCTAGCGGCAGAAGACGAGGAAGAACCGGAGGAAGAGGGAGATTGCCCACTTTAGAAAGAAATCAATTCCAAGATAAAAGGTGTAAGGCCTTGGAAAGGCAAAGAGTTGGTAAAGCTTGCGGACTCCAAAGAAGCCTCTTATCAACCTTCCGACGCGCCTGATACAAAAGAAGCTAATTTCCTCTTTAGTGAAAACAGAAAACTGATTTCAGAAGACTGCCACTTACTATTTCTAGAAGCCAATCAACATAGCTTATGCTATTGAATACCAACTCAGTATTGAGAAAATCCAGATTATTCAAATCATTGTCATTTTTGCTCAAACGAATATTACCTCTTTTGGCAATTTCAGAACTTCTCTTTAAACGGCTAGAATTGCTATCTAATGGCTCTACAACGGTAATATCTTCAAAAGCCTATAAAATGAAGCTTAGAGCTCCATTGCAGATTACATAAAGCTATTAAAGAGAAAGAAATATTTGAGAAGAAAATTATAGAGCTTATAATTGTACAATCTTTCTTCGTTGTTGATTTATCTGTTGAAATTGAAAAATGCCCTTTTAGTAAACAAATTTTTAGAAACCCAATTCACCCTCCTCTTAGGCATTCAGCCTCTGGGACTAACATTATGATCCCTAATGTTAACCAGAGAGTCCACTATCTGCCACCCAGATATTTCTTTATCTATATGCACCACATAGATGTCGGGTTCTCATACCCCCCACTAGAATATGCAACATCTTGAAGGTCTATAGGCTTTGCCCAGCTCAGATAGTTGTGGTGATATATGTGTCATGTACTAGCTGTATATAAACATAGGGATAACATTGAACGAATGTCTCTTCTAGCACATGGCTACCCCTCTTCTCTGTCCTAACAAGGAACATTCGACTCTAGCAAAAAAAGAAAATTTTTGCTTCTTTAAATGCTGTCCGTCCTGTGAAAAAAAAAAACTTAAAAGAATTATGTTTCTTTATTAAAGCTAAAATGGATGCTCCATCATTCCCGCTTTCCTGGTCCAATGGTGGGAAGGAAAGTTGGGGTAAAAAAACATGCTTTCTTTTGAAGATAAAGTGGATCTATACCTGCTACAGCTTACCCTTAACAAATAGTGGAGATGACAAAATGCTGTGCAAGTGTATCTTATAAGGGAAGAGTTGGCGAGCATTGACCTGGACCCTAAGAAATGTATCTTGTACATTGGTTCATTAGAAGTGTCTCCAAGTACCTTTTTACTTGACCCAATTAAAAATTAGACCTGATTAATCATTTCAACTTTACTCAAACATATTTAAGATGATCTATCTTTCAATTAAAATTTTCCACGTAAATTAGAATTTGAACTCAAAACCTAGTTAAGTGATTAGCAATGTTATTATAATCGGACAGAACAACGAATCAGTGAACCGTGAACCAATTTGAAGCAGTGGTTCAACCGGATGTATTATTTATCTTTTAAAAAATTTATTATCTAAATACAAATATTATTAAAATGTGGTTCAACAAAACTGATTGGTTCATTGATTTAATTACCGGTTGAACCATTTTTGCCGATTTTATAAGAGTCAAAATTGTTATCAAACCGATCCGAAATATGGCCGATTTTTTTATTGAACCAGTCGGTCAGGTTCGGTTTTAATAACATAGGTGATTAGAGGCCATTACCACAAACATTAAAAATTAGATAAGAAAAAAAAAGGACAAATTACAAAAAAAAAAAACCCTGTGGTTTCATTTTTTTGCAAATAAAGGACTATGGTTTTTTTTGTTTAAAAAAGAGGATTGTGTTTTAAAATGTTAATAAAAAAATGATAACTAAAATTAAATCATGACATTACATAGGGTATTTTTGTTCATTTTGAACTCAAAATTTTCAAGTTGGTTAATAAAAATACAATACACATGAATGATAAATTTTGAAAATTTTTGAAAAGCGTAAATATTTTTATAAATTAAATAATGATAATAGATTTTAAAAAAAAATCCATAACAAATTGTTAGGTGAGAGACAAAAATTTATTGGAGCATAAGGATGGAATTAAGTTGTTAGGACTTGTGCGATATTTCAACATCTCCAGCATTATGTAATAATGATTTGTGACTTTGTGTATTATGTCATTATTTGATTTTTATGATTAATTAATCAATTACTTGTTTATATTTTGTTTTAGAGAATGATTTTACTATTTATGCGATCAGTATTGAAATTAATATATATATATATATATATATATATATATATATATATATATATATATATATAAATTTCTTCGCTTCAGTTCAGAAATCGAAAATTTTTGGAATCATATTGAAATTTAGGGAATTTGTATTGAACAACAAAATTCCCCAAAATGGATTATACTGAAACCTTTTGGTACAATATATTTAGAAATTTAGAAATTTGGTTACAATACGATCAAGGCTGTTATTCGTTTAAAGGTTTATGATAAAAGGTTTGAAGTTATTATATATATATATATATATATATATATATATATATATATATAGGACTCTTTTGGTTTAATACAGTTTGGTTTGTTTCAGTCCGAATATTAAACAATTTCCAAAATGATAATAAAAATCAATGGGACATTTTGATTGGTCTCAAAAAAAAAAAAAAAAAAAAAAAAATCAAGGATTCAACTTTCAGCTAAAAAATCACTTTTAATACAGAATGTATGTGAAATCATATAGTTATACATATCCTAATCTTAATTTCTTTTTAATAAGACCTGACCGGTTAGTGTTTGCTTAGTCAGCTTTTAAGTAATCCATCTTCCAATTTTATTGCATACACTATAATACAAACTCGAAATATCTAATTTAAAGAACTTAAAATCCTTACCACCCAAATCAACCTTAATTGGTATCTAATCTTAATTGATACATATTCAAGATACTCATAAAAATTATAGATCCAATACGAGTTACTCCATCCATTCCTTATTATATGCAGTTTGGTTTTTTTTAATTTGTAATTTTGACAGTATTTTCTCATATTTACCCTTATTTGAAATATGTGAGAAATTCAATATTTAATATTCGAACAATTCTACATTAGTGTTGATAACTAAGGAAAAAAAAAATTTTTTTTTTTTTGCAAGGAAAGTAAAGTTTTTTTAAAAGATAGTTATTATGGGTAAATTAGTCATTTTAGTAATTTAATTAATTCTCCATTAATCTTGGTGAACAACCTTCAACGACATATAAATAGAAATGGGGGAGTAGAATTCTATCTTAATTTACACTGAATTTGATGAACTCCTAGCAAAATCAAGATATCTGAGTGCTGAAATGTAAATTAAAAGATGCAGTAAATTCAGCGGGATAAATGCCAAAAATAGGTTTAAAAATGATAAACAAACCTCTAATCCTAAATTGCAACTTCCATTTACAAAATTATTAATACATTGAAGTACAGAAAATCAATTTCTGAGATTCCAGTAAGATATAGGAACCTTTAAAACCTGCAAACATGTTCAGAAATGTAATGCTTTTACAATTGCAGAACATGGTTAGTTATTGGCTCTGGGCATGATTGAGCTTGCAGAAGCTCTAATCGTGTAAAAGGCGGTGCAAACTGCAATATGTAATCTTCATCTGAACCCAAATAATAAAATATATAACATCAGTTTATTTGAAAATTAGGGTTTAAACAAATCTGACCTAGTCATAAATGGGGTTCTATTCTCATTCATTGTTCCACAACTGAAATGGAACATTTCTCAGGAAAGAAGACGTTGAGAATGGCAAAAGCAGTATCTTGAAACCTGTACTTGCCTAAACTTTTTTGCTAACTTTGATTTGGCCCTGATTAGCCGTTTAAATTAATTTTCGAGAAATTTGTCCCCTGACTGACAAATCTGTCAAACATCTCTCCCCATCTCCGTTAATCAGTTCAACATAAACTCAAAACATTACATCTGACATAGATAATGAAGCGCCAAGTAACGAAAAACAGGAGATTTTCGGACAGATTTGTTAGTCAGGAGCTAAATGAGGCTTGATCAAAATGCAAGGGCTTAGTCAAGAAATTTAGGAAAGTATATGGCTAAGAAATAGCTTTTGCCCAGTAAGTGCTAACAAGGATTAGGAAAAAAAAAAAAAAAAAACTCACTTTCTTTGACTGTTCCATAGAGCCAACAAAGAACTTCATCAGCAAAAGCAAGGCAGACACCTCCCTGAAAATTTTACACTAATCAGGACAAAACGAGAAACACCAAAACCGAATGAAGCTTATAGTTTTAATGAATTCTATTAACCCTGATTCAAGGTCAAGAAAACCTTTTCAATGGGGGATCCTGTTCCGTTTCAAATGGGAATGAAGCAGAGTTTGTGTGTATATGTTTTTAATCATACAATCATGAAAAAAACAATTTGGAAAGAACCAACAAAAACAAAAATCATGAAAAAGGTTGCAGGATAACTGCTAGATCAACCTGCCAATAGTTCTTTGCTTTTACTCTGTTTGTGATGTCCTTACTTGTAAGTCTCTCGGTACGGACAAGTCGACCTGAATCATCCCTGATAAAAAAACACAATAGTTTTACAGATCAAAACCAAACAACTTGTGTATATTTCACAGGTAAATGCAAAAGTCTCTTTCTATGTCATGCTAGGGAAAAAAATTAGAATTTATCATACTTGAAATGCATCTTGAGTAGAATACTTATTAGAAAGTAGATAATTGAATGCAATAAAAACAAAATTACCTAAATCCAATGACAATGTAAGGAACCCCAGCCAAGAAAGATTGGATCTACAACAGGCACAACATCCAATTAGTTAATTGCAATAAGAAATGAACTTCTTGCACTAGAGAAAAGGACAACTATGCATTAAAAATTGCACCATAACAAGAAAAAGCCAACTTTCAGGGACATTGCATCAAGAATAAAGATTCCTACCATAACTATAGCAGATACCATAAGAGTTCAATGAAAATTTCAAAAATAACATGATTAAGGAGTCAAATGATCTGACATGAAATTTCAAAGTAATGAATGCAAATACAACACGAAACAATGAGTCTGAAACTTACATCTAAAATGAAGTCATTGATCAATTTCAATTATAAAGAAAACATAGACACCAGAACTCAAAGTCACTAAGACCATTGACATCAATAAGACTGCAGTGGCCCATCACCTCACCTATTGATTGCTGCTTCAATTGGTAGACTTTTGCAAATATTTGAAAGTTACTTCATATAATTGTTTTCTGAGCACATAATATCTTCTATAATCTATCAATCCATTAATAGATGGACTGGGAGGGGATCCATAAGAGGATAATACCTTCTCAAATATCATAAAAAAAATATAATAAAAAAAAAAATCGTCTATTATCTTGTTATAAGAACTGAATATCAATAGGAAACTACCTTTTGAGTCATTCTTTCACTAGAAGGACAAAAAGAGCGTTAAGATCTATTATGAATTCATATTTCCACCGGTATTTAGTCTAGCTCAAACAAAATAATCACACAAAACATATGGATGTAAAACCAACCAACAACGGTTGGTGGCAGCAAGCAGAGACCAGTAACAGCAAGCACCAGTAAGCAATGGGTGGAAAATTAATAGATGTGTACCTACAAGTCTTCAACTAGTGCAAGCTCATTATGTATTCATGAATTTGTCGAAGTCCACAAAGTAATTTCTACCAAGATTTCATACTTATTTTTGGTGAATATCACATTCTTGACAAGCGAGATAACTCCCTTACTTTCTTATGACACCAAAAAGCATAAGAAGTGTTTTCATTGAAAAATACTTTCTGTAGAATTAAATAAATGCATGCTAATGTACCCAGAACTTGAGTAGTTTCTCCCTCTCAAATTTTTCCTCCGTATGATAAGCCAGCTGCACCATAGAGGGAAATTAGAGATTATTTAAGCAAAGCTAGATTAACAAGAATATAGAGGACCAAAGAAAAAAAAAGAAAGATGTGCATGTGAACCTCACGATTTGTCTTTAACTCCACATAAAACCTCTTCCCATCATCTGTTGAATCACAGCAATCCATTTCCGCTCCCATGAGGATACGATGAGCACCTAACTTGGTTTTGAGCACCGAACAATACTCAACATTGGCATCAACATGATGTATCCCTTCCCCATCACTTCTTCTTGGATCTTCAGTGGCTAGGCTCTCAAAACAATATCCCCAGTAACATCTGAATCAACAAAATCAGGTATCCTAGATTTATTACAATTTAATAGCTTGTAGCATCCATTATCCATGAACAAATTTCTAATTTACAGGACATATAAAGTAGTAAACCACCTCTATAGTTTACCACACTATACACTTTAGTCACTAGCATTTTTAGATCAGCACTTCTAGTCCTCACGCTATTATCAACAAGTGTACGGTTTGAATTTCTAAAGCTCTTTTTTGCATTAAACTTAGGGCTGTACAAATGGGTTGGATGGGCTATATACACCAGTGGTACAATTCAAAGTACCACCATATTATGCTGAACTTTGCATAATACTATACTAATTTAAGAGTGTATAATTAATCATCTATGACCCATCCAATATCATCAACTAAAGAGCACTTCGATGTTAACCTCTCAACAACTACAGTGTATAATTTAAAATGTGAAAGACTACAACCTAATGAAAATTTTCAAAATTTCATAATTGAGGACTAGAAAGTGCAACGGGAGTATGATAAAAACCTTGGGAGATTTTGAAATAGCAGGAACCAAAGCTTATATTATGATTAACATTAAGAGATTTCTAGTAATTAATACTAACAAGAATGAATGATAGTTCATAAAACAAATTACTTCAAAAAATACCCGATTTCTCCAAATATCATATTTTGCGATTCACTCACAACTGCACAACTATTCATTCATCATCTAAAATTGCCATTTAATAACCACAAAAGATGAAACATAATATTAGCATAATAATTTATTATACAATTAAAGTACAGATGCTAGTATGCATGCAGCAGACCAGTATCACATATTTCCAGCACCACTATGTTCACATCTTGCTAAGCTTCTATTTCTTTTATGAAAAGAGCATACGTACGAGTATTTGTATAGAAATACAAGAGTTTAGTACCTTCGACGATCCAACTCACTTTGTGGCCTTTCTGGTAACTTATGGACATCAAGATAGACCACCCCATTCCTTTTGTGAACACCCATTTCCCAAGGTTCATGTCGAATATAAGCAGTTGCCAATATCTGGGGAAAATATATTCAAAAAGATTGCCGCTAAACATAAACTGCAAGAACATTACATGCAAGTCCTGAGGCTTAAGCATGGTTAAATATCAAGATACTATTTCAAGAATTTATATTCCACTCATTGATGTAAATAACAATGAACTCCTAACATGTTTAAAATTTTGCAGGCAAACTTCCAAACTTCCTAAATTTGCTTTGACCTCTGTGACAATACCATTATAAAGTCTAACTTACAATACTTGGTTAAAAATTACAATTTTTTACGTGCTACATCCATTTTCATAATGCCCCTTAACCTCCACTGTCTCACCCACTTCTTTAATTTTCTTGATTTCAGTCAAAGGCTTTCATAATAACAATAATGACAACAACAATAGTAATAATGACCATTATCCTACTCTAGGTGTTTTTGTCTCTTACAAATCTAAGCAATCTGAATATTTATTTAAATCCTAGCTGTCAACAATTAGAAATATGATAGAAAATATGCTAATTGGACTAAAGGGAAAAGATAGAAATGTTAAACACGAGCTGGCAAGTTAGTTAGCTATAGGGGTATCAAGGGCAAAGTTAGTTATGCTCTAGTGTGAGCTGAACAGTAGAGGGGGAAGCGTTTCTGTTATAAAGGTGGTTTCGTTGAGAGAGGGAGGCAGGTGAGTTTTGTGTTATTTCTGCAAGTATTGCAGGGCTCTATCTTTGACAGAGAGGGAAGGTTGCATCCTTACTGTGGGGGTTGGGCTCAGGCTTAATTCATGTTTATCTGTTCTTTCTTTATGTATTTAATTTCTCTTCCCTAGTCTTTCTCTTTACTTTCAGGAAGTTCATCGATACATTTCAATATTTCTCTATTTCTTCTGTATCTTGTGTTTCCTATTATTTTGTTCCTACCAAAATATCATCTAGACTGGGAATATGCAAGAACAAAATCAGATAAGAAAGCTGAGTTGGCACCATAATACAAGAAAATAACTTAAAAGTTTCAGAAGGTTGCACACGCATCAGGAACAGACACTAGTTGACCCTACAACTTTTCCCTCCCACCTCTTATCCTTCTTCCCTGCCTTTCTCACTGTCAACATATGCCAACTCCAGCCACCATCTGCTCTTTCCTCTAATCAAAATTTCAAAATTCCATGAATCCCTACTCTCATTCTAGTACTCAACAAGCACATGAGCATAACATTAGCAACTCAATGGAAACATGTATTTCCCATCAAAAGCCCAAAAAATTTAAACTGGATCGTTAAAATTCTCAACTCTGAAAACTTTCACCCCAAGGTTTCTGGTCTTCCTCTTCCTTATATGATGCTTGTGTTTCATACCCTATTCACTAATAACTTCCATCTCATAGAGAAGCTCTGAATTTCAGTTTGAATTATTATAATTTTCACCTTGATGGAGCAAGTAATCTCTAAGAACAAACTTAAGCGAGTAAATCGCCTTACCTACGCAAAGCAAGCCTCTCATAAATGGTGGACATGTTAGACAAGAAAAAAGTTGGGGAGAAAAATAGTTGTCGTAATGTTCTCTGAAGTAATCATGCTTTATGCTTATGAAGAGGAGTTACCCACAATGAGAAATATATCCATGCATCTTTTGTTTTATCTATTACTGTTCTTTTATTTCAATTTAGAATTTGGCAAATCTAGCTCATGAAAGCTTTCTTAAATGTAATAGAACAGATAAGCATGAATGAAGAGAAAAGGTTCATTTAATATAAGAAGTAAGAGGTAAACCAACGGGAAGGAAATCTGATGGGAACGTATAAGGTAAGCAAAGTGATGAATTTGTTATTTCAGTTGAGGCAATAAGTTTTGAATTTCTCTAGTTCAGTAGCTAATGCTAATTAGATGTCCAATTAAAACAATTAGAATGATTGAAACTGAAACTGAGAAAAAAAAAAAAAAAAAAAAAAAACAAAAAAAAAACAAAAAAACAAAAAAACAAAAAAAAACAAAAACAGATTGCGTTAACATATCAAAGTTGATCATATTCTTTTTCCATTAAATTTGAATTAAATTGGTTTTATATCAATTCCTGATGTAAATGAAATTTCGAAAAGTACGTCCTAACTTACAATCATAATAAATATGAAGGACTGAACAAAATGTGTATCTAAAAAGATAAGCAGCTTAAACTAAATTTTTTTATTGCACGCATTTACGCCTGATCAATAAGTTAAATCTTTAAAACAGATCCTCATAGTAAAAAGACTAATGATAATAGATACCTTGCAATGCAATTGGAATATCATGAATAAGTTTGCATAATTAACAACTTCATTACATTTTATCTCTAAACAATACATCATTTCCCCCTTATGTTGTGTTCTCCTTCTATAAATCAAGTTGGCCAATGAAAACCATGTCAGAAGATAAGTTGATTCAATAGATTTAAAAATTTCACTATCATTTGAAAACTTAGAAGCTTGTCAGAACCTGTTAATGTTTTGTAAGTCTCCTCAACCAAACTAGCTAACCAACACTTTATCTAATAAGAATCATTTTCAAAAAATAAAAATAAATACAATAATAAAAATGACTGATTTATAATAAGAGTACTTTACCTTATTAAGATTGTTACGAAAAGTCTGGGAAGAAAAAAAGTAAAAAAAAAAAAAAAAAGGTTTAGTTGGTAAACTTAATCAAACGATTAAACTGCATACAAAACAATAGGTAGAAACCAACTTCTTACCACAAAATGCATATTTTGAAGTGGAATATTTTTGTCTCTTATGCATCCAAGAAGATCACCAAAACCCTCAGATCCCAAATCTAGTACAAGGGGTTCAATTAAAAAATGCAACATAATAAAGAATTAAGTCCAGATAATAACCCTCTAACATACAAAACACAGGCACAGGAAATCAGTTTTGGATTGAAATGCAAATTCCAAAATTATTTATAGAAACATACATCCACAGTTTTGGATAGAAGCACACCTTTTTTTTCAATGAAAGTATCAAACCCTTCATTGAGATCAGCTCCAACATCTTCAGAAATATAACGCTTAAACAGCCTCTAGAAATGTGGAATATAGTTTATCAATAAGCTAACAAAAAGCAAAACTATCACATAAAAATCAAACCTCATGAAATGATAGCTATGCCTCTTTACAGAAACTTTACCAAGCTGCGATCATCAAAGTAGACCTCCCCACCTTCCAAACGACTATAGCAGCCAAGTTCACAAGGCTACAAGACGAAATTAATAAATTCAATATGGCTCATAAAATGCTCATAAATTCAATATTGTGAAATCGGCTAATAGAACCAAACCAATAAGCACAATACTGACATAATAATCTAACACAACTACCAAAAGTAACACCAATAAGATCTTCAAATCAAAACAGAACAAATGACAGAGCAATATGATGAACTGCTGAGATCCTATTATGAGTTGCTAAAATCTGGAAGTCATGACAATTATGGTGCACTGTTGACAAAATCACATAAAATGGTTGCTCAATAGAACACTCAAGGGAATTTTTATGTACAATACAATTAAATATAATTCATCTATACCCACCGCTTGAAAAGTGACGACTTTTCTCGATAATGTCTCTTCACTCTTTAAGAATTTCAACTCAGAAACAAGTCGTTCATCACGATGGCCATTTGAGAATTTTGAATTGTAGCCATAACCCTGTCGTGGAGGAAATCCAGGTCGAGGGAGAAGGCCAGCTCCCCTATCATTTTGCCAACGGCCACGTCCGAAGCTCCCTCTGCCACCATGGTGGTTGTTATTTCGTATCTGTGGCAGCACTGCCAACAAATATGCATAAAATCATGAAAATTTGGAGAGAGAGAGAGAGATACAGCTAGCAATACTCAATCCATATATTATGTGTACTCTAAAGTGCAAAAAGATTCCATTTTCTCTCAAGAGAATCAATTATGCAATTCATCACATTATCAACACTGCGCTCTACATCACTTCACTAGACAGAGAAGCTGAAATTGAAACTTTTGCGGTGGTGTCAAACTAAAGGGTTACTATAAAGAACATAAGCACTTAATGTCAACGAATGCTGCATCAAAACAACTATTTCATTTTCGCCCGGTGTTGAACACAAAATAATAATAATAATAATAATAATAATAATAATAATAGAAATGACCTCACTCAACTATACCCAATTGTGAGTGTGGTGACAAAGCCATGGGCTCACGAAATGGGGAAGACATGATAAAACACTGACGACACCTGAAACCAACAGCTCTGATAAACCAGTTTCCAATATAATTACAAGTAACACCAAGTGTTGCATTATCTATGTACGGATAAAGAGTCGAAGAGGAACATATAGATTAAGATCACTTCAATCAAACATTTACTTGCAAAGTAACCCAAAGAAAAATCCACGTTAATCCAATGTGCAGAGTAGTTAAATTTGAGCATAAATCAAAATGTTGGAAGTAATATACTATCAGCAACCCAACACATGAAAATGATCCGATGTGGAAAGATAAATCTCAGTGAACACTAAAGAAATTTCCAAATTCCATTTTCAAGTCTAACTATAAAACATTCAATCAGTTAAAGAACAATCGGAAACCCCAGTGAACAGCATATACACCACCACTAGTAAACAAGGAAAGGAAAAAAAGGTTACCAGGGATGGGAAAAGGGCTAGTTGCAGAAGTCTTAACATAATCTTCATTATCAGAACCAAAAAGGTCTCGATCATCAATCTCATAAGAGCCCCTGTAATTAAAATTATTAGACTTATCATTGTCGACTTCTTCACCATTGTCTTCATCATCTTCTCCTCCGCTGCTAGCAGAAGCAGTGCCGGCGCTGCTGGTACCTCCGGCGTCACTAGTATTGGAAGAAGAAGAGGCGGCGGCAGAAGACGAGGAAGAACCGGAGGAAGAGGACGAAGAAGAGGAAGAGGGAGATGATCTTTGCGTACGATTATTATCTTTGTCTCCATGATCCTCATCGAAGTCGTCATCCCCAAATAAATCAACCTCTTGTTCAGCGAAATCCATTGGATTGGAGCTTTGGGCTTTTGCTTCAAATTCAATCGGAGACAAATATAAGCTAGTCGGACCGCAACTCTAAACTATATTCTACATTTTGCTACTTCTAAATTACAGCAAAAAAATATTTTAATCAATTTTTTTTTTTTTTTTTTTTTTGTTAAATATGACACTATAATTATTTCAAATATAGTTATTTGATTCAATGTTTTATTTTGAATTTTCTTCTAAATTATAAATTGAAAAATATATCATCTATTTACTTAATACAATTTTTAAACAATAAAATAATAGGATTATTTTTCATTTGAATTTTGTTGAGAAATAATAAAATAATAAACATATTTAATCTAGTAACTTTTTATATATTCATCAGATATCATATATATTGATGGATTATGAGAATAAACATAGTTCCAAAAATGCAAGATCGAACTACTACTTCAAGGCCTCCGACCCAAATAACTAAGAAACAATAAAGAATAAGACACCGGATAGCTAGGGACACATTATGGTGCTTGAGGCAATGTATGATCTTAGAGAATAATAGAATACTCAAAGTGAGTTGGGTATCAAACCTGTGGGAAGAAGACCACCCCTTTGTATAGGTGTTCGAGATGTAATCCTAGTCCATTTAGGACTCGTACTCTATAACTTTTAAAATATGGTAAGAGTGAAATACACGATCTCAATGTTAGACTCCAATTAAGATTGTCAATCACATCTAAGACAAAATATTAAGTAGATTTCTTGTAGAAGGAGAGTTTCCTAGTGAATAAATGTCGCCTATCCTTAGGAGGTGGAGTCTTATCCTTGTTATCCTTAGATTTAGTTAAATATGGTTCATCCGGCTTATAAGAAAATCCGATCATGTCGACCAAACGTACCCTTTGCTTGGGCTTATGCAATGGACCCAACGCTTGGCTAAATACCATGATGCCATCAAAAGGCCCCCATGAGTATGGAAATTCTCTTTTAAAAGAGTCTTCACAGATGTTTGTCCTGTCTAGAATAGAGTATCAACAAACATCCTATGTCATGTAGGGGTAAGCGAAACCAAACCGTAACTTGAAAATCGAACCAGACCGAGCCAAAAAATCGAACCAAACCAAACTAAAGTTAGTTTGGTTTGGTTTTGGTTTTTGTTGAAAAAAAAAACCAAATCGAACCGAACTAATTATAAATATTTAAAAATGATTTATATATGCTTATAAAATAAATTTTATTTGATATAATATATATTTATATTATTATATAATTTATGTTTATGAGATTTTAATAATATATGTGATATAGACCATTTTTTATAATAATTTATATATAATTAATAATAATTTAATGACAATTTATTTAACTTTGAAAGTTTGGAAATTTTAGTTTTGAACCAGACCAGAATCAAATCAAATTGGTTTGATTCAATCCAAATCAAATGTATGTTGGTTCAACTTTGCTTTTCATAATTCTCACTGTTTGGTTTTTAGTTTGGTTCAATTTTTAAACCAAACCGTATTTTGTTCACCCCTAATGCCAAGTGACCCACCTTCGTTTTGAAAAGGTGTGACCCTTGAGTGTCTTCCTCGGATTTTTTACATAAGGGAAAGGCTTTGGGGTTTTCTCAAACACTTGCAATTTCCAATTTATTTGTCTTCCTCGTTTTTGTAAAGAAGATCGTCTCTCCATTTCAATCTAGTAAGTTCTTGCTTTTCTATTTCTCATTTTCGTTTATTTCATTGTTTCTTCTCGCGATGGATACATCCACTAATCCATTTAATCTCCTTTTTTTACTCCCTCATTGGAAAGAACTCCTCTCTTAGCTTCTTTGAATAATGAAGAACTAAAACAAACTATAGAGTTTGTTAGGAAACTTAGGAGCCATACGAGGTGAGACCTTCTACAAACCCCAAATCTAACAAAAGCAAAGGACTCAACCGACCCCTGAACAAATTGAGAAGAAAGGGAAAAAAAATCCGAGGTATTAACACCCTGAGTGAGGACATTCTGTCCGAGATTAATGAAGGGCTCATAAAATTATGTAGAAAAATCTTTGGGTGGTTGAAATCTTGTGAGTTCTATGTTGAAGTAAGAAGATGAATATATTTAAGTTTTTAAAATGACAAAATATCAGAAATCTAAAACTAAAAAAAAGTGGTTTAAGTATTAAAACATGTATGGGGGAACTTATTATCTTAAAAAGTCTTTAATTAAGACCTTGAACTAAACTGGTACCTGGAAGAAAGAAAGATAAAAATGAGATTACCCACTTCAGAAAGAAATCAAGTCCAAGACAAAAGGTGTAATGCCTTAGAAAGACAAAGAGTTGGTAAAGCTTGCAGCCTCCAGGAGAAGCCTCTTAGCAACCTTCTGATGCTTGCTGACGTGCCTGAAGCAAAAGACGCCAATTTCCTCGTTAGTGAAAATGGAAAACTGACTTCAACAAAAGGAAGACTGCCACTAACTATTTCTAGAAACCAGTCAACATAGCCTATGCTATTGAATACCAACTTAGTGTTGAGAAAATCCATATTATTCAAATCATTGACATTTTTGCTTAAACGGCTATTGCCTCTTCTGGCAATTTCAGAACTTCTCTCTAAACGACTAGAATGGCTTATCTAATGGCTCTACAACTGTGACATCTTCAAGAAGCCTACAAAATGAAGCTTAGAGCTCCATTGCAGATTAATAAAGCTATTAAGAAGAAAGAAACATTTGAGAAGAAAATTATAGAGCCTAGAATTGTACAATCTTTCTTCGTTGTTGTAAAACATCTCTGATCTTATAGTGTTGTGAGTTTTTCTACTTGTGAGAAGTAGTGTCTTAATGTATCAAATCTTGTAAGGGAGGAAATTACTAGAGTGAGATAGCATTAAGGGTGTAATGAAGGTTTTGAATTCTACCTTGGTAAAAGAATTCATAGTAGATTGGACAACTCTCAAGGGAAGGTACCTTGGGGAGAATAATAGGCAACAAAGTCTAAACCTCTATAAAATTACCGAGTTTGATTTCTCTATCTTATACTCTTTACTTTACTACTGCTCAATATGATTGTGCTTATGATATTAATGTTGATTAGTAAACTAGCACAAGTATTGAGTCAATACATTTAGTTAGATATTCAACACTGCTTATTTGTGTTATTCATTGCTGTTGAGACTTAATTATCAAAAATTTTGTGAAAGAATCTCTTTGTCAATTACTAATCTTAGTATTGAGATTTTGATATGCTAATCATTACGTGTTGATCTGCTCTGTTGAACAGTAAAGTATTGATTATAATTGCTATTGTTGATTTATCTGTTGAAATTGAAAAACACCCTTTTAGTCAACAAATTTTTAGAAACCCAATTCATCCCCTTTTAGGCATTCAGCCTCTGGGACCAACGTTATGATCCCTAATGTTAACCAGAGAGTCCACTATCTGCCACCTATATATTTCTTTATCTATATGCTCCACGTAGATGTCAGGCTCTCATACCCCCCCACTAGAATATGCAGCATCTTCAAGGTCTATAGGCTTTGCCCAGCTCATATCCATCCTAATAGTTGGGGTGATATATATGTCATGTACTAGCTGTAAATAAACATAAGGATAACATTAAACGATTGTCTCTTCTAGCACATGGCTACCCCTCTTCTTTGTCCTAACAAGGAACATTCGACTCTATCAAAAAAAAAAAAAAGAAAATTTTCGCTTCTTAAAGGATGTCCGTCCTCTGGAAAAAAAAAAAAAAAAAAAAAAAAACGTAAAAGAATTATGTTTCTTTATAAAAGCTAAAACGGGTGCTCCATCATTTCCACTTTCCTGGTCTAATGGTGGGAAGAAAAGTTGGGGTAAAAAAACATGCTTTCTTTTGAAGATAAAGTGAATCTATACCTGTTACTGCTTACCCTTAAAAAACAGTGGAGATGACAAAATTGTTGGAAATGCCCTAGTCCCGAGGCATTGGTCTTTGTGTTTGTATAATGCATTTGTACATTAATGTAATCTTTATGTATTATACAATTTGTGTCAAGGAAATAAAGGCATTAATCTATTTATTATATGCCTTGTGCTATATTTTAAATAGAGTATCCAATGGACATATCCATATCCATGTTGTCAAGTGTGAGGCACTTGGCAGTAAGACCGTAGATAGGGGAAAACGATATGGCCATAAAGTCATCCGTAGTCTGTTCCAATCATGGGAATGAATGGAACCAAAGACTATTATTAGCCTGGTTGTATGGTGGTGTCTTACCGGTCATAAAACATGGAATGTCAACCAGGTTAATGGGTACATGCAAAAAGGGCATGGTACTGGATTGATCCACTTAACGGGAATCTACATGGTATAGTATCACAAATGATTCTCGCGTAGTACTTGTATAACTCCTTTGACCGGACCATATGATGGTGCTGCATGTGAAGTGGCACACTTTGCTGTACGCCTAACGGGCCTGTAAAAGGGTGCCAAGTATGGGTACGTTCGGGTGTGTTAGTGAACATGGCAGTGCTATGGATATGCAGAAGGGAATGTCACTCAGTGATTCACTGAGACGATATCACTGGCCTCTTGAAGAATGTTACTGATAAGTGTGCGGCCGCACCCAAACAAGATTGGATCTTGTTTGTGAGCATCAGTTCATTCGGTATCAAGTAAAGGTCCAGACACAAAGAGGGTGATACTTCCATGCCTCTGTGTTGGACACCAATATCAGCGACATGGGATTTACAAGTTCAAACTACTGGGTTACGTTTTCAGTTTGACTGCTTACTCCGTCTTAATTGGGGGCTATAGTGGCTTGCTAGAGCCCGCCTGTAGTCTGTGGGCCTTGGCCCACTGCCAACATAAAGACGGGCCCATCGGATCGTACACATTGAACGTCTGGACTTTAACTAGTCGGATTAAGTGTGTACTTGGAGTATACACATTTGAAGAGAGAGAGATATATTAATTATATTATATGAATCAATTGGATTCATCAAAGTTATATAATTAATATTTATTTTGGCCTTCTCATAATAATTCAATGAATTTATTTATGGGATTATTTCCTAGGTGGAAATATTATGACATGTATAGGTTTACATGTTTGTCATTTTATGTGTGTCTAATTTAATCCATTGATTAAATTAATAGGTCAAATGAATTTTAATTTGAATGTATGTAATATGTTACATGGTATCATATATAAACATACATGTTAAATTATAAAGTTGCATTTGAATTTAATTAAATCAAAGGAATTAAATTTGGGCTTAAGGCTTAAAATGAAAAATATTCCCACATGCATTGGAATTGTGTTGGCCGAAATTTACATACATTTGGGATAAGAATGTGAGTCATTTTATGGACAAAAATGATGATGACCAATTCTTATGAACCAATAAGAAAATGGTGAGTCATTGGTTTGACTTAAGAAGTGGCAAAGTTGGACTTTGCTCCATTTGATCTTTCCTTTACTTTTGGTAAGAAAGTGGAAAAGATGATGACCATTTCCTTGAGTGTTGGCCGAATCCTTAGCATTTGGATGAGTCATTCTTTTGTCTCTAAGCTAAAGATTGACTTTACTCCTTATGCATTTAAAGGGTGAAAGTGATGTGTCATAGGTTTGACATAGGTTTTATTCTTTTGGAAAAGAAAACAAAACTAAATCATCACTTGTTAATTGATGGCCGTATCTTAAGGCAAGAGAGATGTATGGTGAGTCACCATTTGGACTAAGAGGTTGCAAAGTTGGACTTTGCATCTTTTGGACCAATTAGAAGTGGTGACTCACACTTGAAAAGATATATCATCATTGCCTTAAGGGTTGTTTTTGGCCGCCCATCACTTGGTGTAGTTTTTCTTTTGAAAAGAAAATTTCAGCTCTCTCTTTCTCTTGCAAGAACATCCGAGTCGCTAGCACGGGTTTCGGTCCGAGAGCCGTTCGTGTACGTGACGTTGGAGGGAGTCTACTTTGGCTCCTGCAGTCTGCATCTGTCTCTTAGAGAGACTTTATGGTGAGTTTTTGAAACCCTCCTTTTATGCTTTAAGTTTTTGATTTCCACATCTTAAGCTCCTGGGCCGGATTCGAGGAAATCGACGCGTATTTCCGCTTTTATCGGCCGGTTTCCCGTGACGAATCCCAACAGTGGTATCAGAGCGGGCTTTTGATCCGTGGAAATCTTTAACTTGGCGGATCCCGTGTTTTAAAATTGGAGATTTTTGTGGACGGGATTCTTTTGGTTTCGGGTTTGTGATTTTGCCCGTTGAATTTTGCAAATGGAAAATTTTGTTGCAGATTGGTTTATGCTTGGTTTCATTTTCTATTTGTGTTTTTTTGTTATGGAAATTTTATTTTGCATATAGGTTTTATGCTAGATTTAATTTCTTTTGCATGATTTTATTTCTTGGTGATTTAATTTCATGTTGCTAGTTTTTATGCGGGAAAAAATCACGGACCGTTTTGGGCGAAACGGGGGCAGCAGCCGCTGCCTGCGGCGCTAGGCGCCACAGGCAGCAGCTGCTGCTGCCTGCTGCTGGCCAGCAGTAGGGCTGCTGCGCGCCAGCAGCTGCTGCTGGGCAGCAGCCGCTGCGCGGCAGGCCGGGCCCGAATTTGGATTTTGCGGGATTTTTTAGGCCGGGCCGGATTTAAAATTTTAAAAATATGCGTGTTTAAATTTTGGTAATTTTTATGCGCGTGGGATTTTAAAATTTTAATTGGTTTTTAAAATTGTGCGTGTTTAATTTTGGAAATTTTATGCGCATGTTTTATGAATGAATTTAATTTTCGTTCATGCGATATTTATTTTGGAAATAAATACGGTTGATTGAAATTGGTTCGGGTTTTCTTGGCACGATTACCCGGACGGCTAATTTTGGAATTCATGGTTTCCCAATTGGATTGGGAGCAAATTTGCCTGGGTTGGAGGCCCAAAGCCCGCACGGGTTTAGAACCATGATCGGCCAAAATTTGGCGATTTCAAAATAATGGCTATGGACATATATTGAAATGGGATTAATTCATGCATTTGACATGTTTATAAATTATATGTATTGGATACGTGTATGTATGATTAAATGCATGAATGGATGTTTTGGGCGTTATTTATTTGGGTTGTAATATTCTTTTGGTATATACGGCCTACGCGCCGTTTTTCTTTTTATGTAATTTTATTTTATGTGTTTATTATGGAATTATGTAAAGAAGAAGCCGATTGGATTGGCGTGCTAGAAGGATGAGGATGCAGCCCACCTGATGTCGTTCTAGTATAGGTTTACTAGAATTATATTAGGATGTAAATTTTGGCCCATAGCATTTCATTTTTATTTAATTATGCTTTATTTATTTACATGTGAGAATGTATGTACAAACCCTATTTTACCCGCCTATGCATCTAAGCCGTTATTAATTGAATCTAATAACCAAAAGGTAATTACTAAGTCTCTTAAAAGTGCTTCCCTCATTCATAACCTACTCGAAGTGGGGATAGGCCAGCTGTAGACCAACCCTCGTTGGATGCACTGGAGTATCGTCATTTTGTATTGGGTTGGAGTATTAGTTACTCTAACACTTGGATGGAGGTTTTGACTTAGCGTGGGTAGTAGGATGTTCCTGGCCCTAAGCACAGATGGGTAAGTGCCAACAGACCCATCAAACCGAGAGTCCCTAGGTTGGGATTGGACGGCGTTCCTACCTAAAAATTAGGATATAGTTGTTCCAGGCCCTCGTCTGGCTATATCTTGATATAATATGGATCTCGGCCCATGAGCCCAACAACTCGAGTTAATTAATAACACGATTCATTATTAATTATATATATGGGAAGAACATGTTAAGTCCTTTATTAACACTCGTAATTTTTCTGTGTAGAAACCAATGGCTACGAATGATACTTTATCACTGCGATCTTTCTTGGAATGGGACAAGCTTTCTGGCCCTAACTTTTGGGACTGGTCTATGAACTTAAGGAAAGTTCTAAGACAAGAGTCTAAAGAGTATGTGCTCGAAAAGCCTGTACCGGCTGTGCCAACGGGAAGTAATCCACCAGCTGCCCAGCTGGAGGAATACTTGGCACATGTACAAGATAACCGGGATGTGACATGCCTGATGTTGGCTAGTATGGTTCCTGAATTTCAAAAGCAGTTCCTGGATCATCAGGCCTTTGCTATAATGACAACTCTTAACGAGATGTTTTATGAGCAAGCTTATCAGGAAAGGTACCTGATCCACAAGGCATTCCGCAGCTGTAAGATGGGAGCCGGGACATCTGTGAGTGCACACGTGCTCAAGATGAAGGGCTATCTGGATAATTTAGCCCGTCTCGGAACGCCTATCTCACGGGGGCTGGCGGTTAGCACGATCCTGGCTTCTTTACCGGATTCTTATGATCAATTCATCCTAAAATTTTACAAGCAAGGAATGGACCGTACTGTTAGTGAGCTGCATTGGATGCTTGAGCTCGCTGAACTGTCGATCAAGAAGACTCCGCCGGTACTTGAGGTTAACAAGGGGAAACCTCTTTTCGCTAAAGGCAAGGCAAAGGCCAAGGCCAAGGCTAAGGAAGCCAAGGCTAAAAAGGCTAAAGCCCAGCCCAAGGCCCGTTCCAAGGATGTCTGCTTCGGTTGTAAGCAGGTTGGACATTGGAAAAGATCGTGTCCCAAGCTTTTGGGAGAGAAAAGGAAGACGCAGGGCGTGTCTTCATCAGGTATATATGTCATAGACATTAACCTCTGTTTCAACATCTTATGTATTGGATACTAGATGTGGTTCTCACATTTGTTGTAATGTGCAGGGACTTAAGAACAGGAGATCACTGGGATCGGGACAAGTGGACTTGCGGGTCACAAATGGAGCAAGGGTTGCTGCCATAGAGATCAGTAGGACCAGCTTATGATACCTAGTAGATTAGTTTTGTTACTGAAACTATGTTATTTTGTACCTGTTTTGTACAGGAATATTATTTCTGTTTCAGTTTTTTTGGATATTTCTGGATGTACATTTACTATTGGTAATAGTAAAAAGGGTTTATCTAGAAAAGAATTATTTTATGGAGTAGCTCTATTAAATAATGTCTTTTATATCCTAGATCTAAATGAAACTAATCATGTCTATAATATACATACTTAAAGAGTTAAGCCTAACGAACTTAATCCGGTTTACCTTTGACATTGTCATTTAGGCCACATAAACAAGAAGCGCATAGCTAGGCTTCACATAGCTTGAATCCTAGGATCATTTGACATGGAGTCACTTGATATATGCGAGTCTTGTTTATAAGGTAAAATGACTTAAGAACCTTTTAAAAAGGAGGCTAAAAGGGTCGCTAGCTTATTGGACCTAAGGCATTGAGATGTATATGGACCAACAAGCATAGCAACTAAGGGTGAACATCTATACTTCGTATCCTTCACAAACGATTTCATCAGAAATGGCTATGCCTATGTAATGAAATATAAGTCTGAGACCCTTGATAGGTTCGAGGGATTGAGGAACGAAGTACAGAACCAACTAGGCAGAAATATCAAAGCCTTTCGGTTGGACCGAGGTGGTGAGCATATAAGCCTATAGTTTGACTCATTTTGAGAGAGCATGGAATAGTTCCACAGCTCACTCCTCCAGGAACACCACAATGGAATAGGGTGTCCGAACGGAGGAATAGGACCCTGTTGGACATGGTCCGCTCAAACGATAAGTCATGCCTCTCTCCCAACATGTTGTAAAGGATACGCTCTTAAGACAATGGCTCTCATTTTCTATTATACTCCGACTAAGGCTTTGGAAAAGACCCCATTTGGAATATGGATGGGCAGGGTGCCTAATGTGTCTTTCTTACGGATTTGGGGTTATTATGCACAAGTCGAGAAATTAACTGTGAGCAAAACTAGCACCCAAAACCGACTAATGCCTGTTTGTGAGCTACCCTAGGGAAACCAAAGGGTATTACTTCTACAACCCTGCTGAGAACAAGGTGTTCATGGAGCGAAAGGGGGTCCTTCTTGAAAAGGGGTTTCTTTCCAAGAAAGACAGTGGGAGCGATGTTGAACTCAGGGAAGTTCAAAGCTCAGAAACTCCTGAAAAGGATAACTCGGAGACCAGGGTGAAGCTTCCAAAAGGGGAAGCACCAGCCCAGGTCACACAAGGACCTAAAAGGTCTGGTAGGGATCATCAGGAACATGAGAAACATCAGTTTTGTTTCTAATGATTACGCTCCTTTTGTCTTGGACGAAGAGGAGCTCAAAACCTACTAGTAGGCTATAGCTAGCCCACTGTCTGCCATGGTGGTGGATTTGCAATCTATGTACCTCCAGGTGCTAAGGTAATAGGTTGCAAGTGGTGCTATAAGCTATAGGCCGACAATACCTTTAAGGGTGTGTATAAGAGGTTTAGTGGGAGCATAGTAACTTTCCTGGTATTATATATGGATGGCATCCTTCTGATTGGAAGCGACATACCAACACTACAAGGGAATTGTAATGGTTATGTAAGTGCTTCGCAATGAAGGACTTAGGCGAAGCTGAGATGATCCTAGGGATCAGGATCTACAGGGTTAGATCCAATCGGCTTCTAGACCTAAGTCAGGCCAAGTACATAGACATAGTTCTGAAAAGATTCGGCATGGACCAGGCTAAGAAAGGTTTCTTGCCAATGGGTCATGAGCTGAAACTTAGCAAGAAGCACTATAGGGAGAACATGAATTGGTTCTATATGCTTCGGCTATAGGATCAATCATGTACTCCATGCTATGTACAAGACCTGATGTCGGCCTTGCACTAAGTATGATGAGCCGGATCCTGAATGGATCACAGGTAGGCTGTCAAAGCAATCCTGAAGTACCTTAATCAGACTAAGGATAGCTTCTTAGTGCATGAAAGTTAGGAAGAGCAGTCAGTTACTAGGTACACTGATGCAAGCTTCCAGACCGACCAGGATGAATATAAGTCGCAGTATAGGTATGTGTTCATGCTAAATGCTGGTGCTATTGTTGGAGAGGCTCCAAGTAATTGACCATCGCGGTTTCTATCACAGGAACTGAGTACATTGCAACGTGTGAAGCAGCTAGGGAAGCTGTGTGGATAATGAAGTTTATCATGCAACTGGGGGTAGTATCAACTATCCAGTAACCAGTTGATATCTTCTGTGACAACGCGGGGCGGTTGCACAAGCTATGTGCCCTGGTCACACATATACACGAAGCATGAACTCAGGGAGTTTCACCTATTGCGAGAAATCTCTGAGGGGGTGACATCTCATTACAAAGAGTGGACACCAAAGACAATGTCGCAGATCTTTTGACCAACATGCTTGGCTATGCCTCTGCACGAAGGTTATACTAGATCTATAGGGATTAGACCCATGCCTAGTAGGTACTAGTGCAAGTGGGAGATTGTTGGAAATGCCCTAGTCCCGAGGCATTGGTCTTTGTGTTTGTATAATGCATTTGTACATTAATGTAATCTTTATGTATTATACAATTTATGTCAAGGAAATAAAGGCATTAATCTATTTATTATATGCCTTGTGCTATATTTTAAATAGAGTATCCAATGGACATATCCATATCCATGTTGTCAAGTGTGAGGCACTTGGCAGTAAGACCGTGGATAGGGGAAAACGATATGGCCATAAAGTCATCCGTAGTCTGTTCCAATCATGGGAATGAATGGAACCAAAGACTATCATTAGCCTGGTTGTATGGTGGTGTCTTACCGGTTATAGAACATGGAATGTCAACCAGGTTAATGGGTACATGCAAAAAGGGCATGGTACTGGATTGATCCACTTAACGGGAATCTACATGGTATAGTATCACAAATGATTCTCGCGTAGTACTTGTATAAGTCCTTTGACCGGACCATATGATGGTGCTGCATGTGAAGTGGCACACTTTGGTGTACGCCTAACGGGCCTGTAAAAGGGTGCCAAGTATGGGTACGTTCGGGTGTGTTAGTGAACATGGCAGTGCTATGGATATGCAGAAGGGAATGTCACTCAGTGATTCACTGAGACGATATCACTGGCCTCTTGAAGAATGTTACTGATAAGTGTGCGGCCGCACCCAAACAAGATTGGATCTTGTTTGTGAGCATCAGTTCATTCGGTATCAAGTAAAGGTCCAGACACAAAGAGGGTGATACTTCCATGCCTCTGTGTTGGACACCGATATCAGCGACATGGGATTTACAAGTTCAAACTACTGGGTTACGTTTTCAGTTTGACTGCTTACTCCGTCTTAATTGGGGGCTACAGTGGCTTGCTAGAGCCCGTCTGTAGTCTGTGGGCCTTGGCCCACTGCCAACATAAAGACGGGCCCATCGGATCGTACACATTGAACGTCTGGACTTTAACTAGTCGGATTAAGTGTGTACTTGGAGTATACACATTTGAAGAGAGAGAGATATATTAATTATATTATATGAATCAATTGGATTCATCAAAGTTATATAATTAATATTTATTTTGGCCTTCTCATAATAATTCAATGAATTTATTTATGGGATTATTTCCTAGGTGGAAATATTATGACATGTATAGGTTTACATGTTTGTCATTTTATGTGTGTCTAATTTAATCCATTGATTAAATTAATAGGTCAAATGAATTTTAATTTGAATGTATGTAATATGTTACATGGTATCATATATAAACATACATGTTAAATTATAAAGTTGCATTTGAATTTAATTAAATCAAAGGAATTAAATTTGGGCTTAAGGCTTAAAATGAAAAATATTCCCACATGCATTGGAATTGTGTTGGCCGAAATTTACATACATTTGGGATAAGAATGTGAGTCATTTTATGGACAAAAATGATGATGACCAATTCTTATGAACCAATAAGAAAATGGTGAGTCATTGGTTTGACTTAAGAAGTGGCAAAGTTGGACTTTGCTCCATTTGATCTTTCCTTTACTTTTGGTAAGAAAGTGGAAAAGATGATGACCATTTCCTTGAGTGTTGGCCGAATCCTTAGCATTTGGATGAGTCATTCTTTTGTCTCTAAGCTAAAGATTGACTTTACTCCTTATGCATTTAAAGAGTGAAAGTGATGTGTCATAGGTTTGACATAGGTTTTATTCTTTTGGAAAAGAAAACAAAACTAAATCATCACTTGTTAATTGATGGCCGTATCTTAAGGCAAGAGAGATGTATGGTGAGTCACCATTTGGACTAAGAGGTTGCAAAGTTGGACTTTGCATCTTTTGGACCAATTAGAAGTGGTGACTCACACTTGAAAAGATATATCATCATTGCCTTAAGGGTTGTTTTTGGCCGCCCATCACTTGGTGTAGTTTTTCTTTTGAAAAGAAAATTTCAGCTCTCTCTTTCTCTTGCAAGAACATCCGAGTCGCTAGCACGGGTTTCGGTCCGAGAGCCGTTCGTGTACGTGACGTTGGAGGGAGTCTACTTTGGCTCCTGCAGTCTGCATCCGTCTCTTAGAGAGACTTTATGGTGAGTTTTTGAAACCCTCCTTTTATGCTTTAAGTTTTTGATTTCCACATCTTAAGCTCCTGGGCCGGATTCGAGGAAATCGACGCGTATTTCCGCTTTTATCGGCCGGTTTCCCGTGACGAATCCCAACAAAAATGTCGTGGAGGTGTATCTTATTAGGGAAGAGTTGGCGAGCATTGACCTCAAGGTACCTTTTTACTTTACTCAATTAAAAATTAGACCTCATTAATCATTTCGACTTTACTCAAACATCTTTAAGATGGTCTATCTTTCAATTAAAATTTTCTATGTAAATTAGAATTTGTACTCAAAACCTAGTTAAGTGATTAGCAATGTTATTATAATTGGACCGAACAACGAATTAGTGAACCGTGAACCGATTTGAAGCAGTGGTTTAATTGGATGTATTATTTATTTTTTTAAAATCTATTATCTAAATACAAATATTATTAAAATGTGGTTCAACCAAAGATTTAACCGATTGGTTCACTAATTTAATCACTGGTCGAACATTTTTGCCGATTTTTATAAGGTCAAAATTTTTATCAAACCGATCCGAAATATGGCGGATTTTTTATTAAACCGGCCAGTCATATCCGGTTTTAATAACATAGGTGATTAGAGGCCATTACCACAAATATTAAAAATTATATAAGAAAAAGAAGTTGTTTTCTCACTTCTCTTTGTAGTCTCTCCTCAGGAGTAACTTCACACTCGATCATTTTAATTTCATATTTGAATGAAGCCTTTTTTGTAAGCTTTCTTATTTCTCGAATCTCTCTCACGTATCCTTTTCTTTTCAAGCCTTATGAAACACTTCTTCAACTTGCCGACTATTAGCATCATTTTCTTTAATATTCTATCTACAACATTTCAAGCGATTTAGTTATGATAATCCATGACCGAATCACTGGAAAGTTCCAAGGAAAATTCCGACGGCTCCTTTCACCAGAACCACACTTGCTTCCCTTTAGAACTTGGACCCGCCCTTGCCGACCACCATTTGGCCCTTTGTTTAGCTATTTGGATTAATTTAATCCAAAATATAGTTTAAATATCAATATGGCTCATAATTTTGGTGATGGCAACGGGCAATGTTATCAGAACTGGACCGGACTGATCGGTTCGACTGGTTAAACTGCAAACCGGTCATTGGTGTGGTCTGTTCGATTAAATTTTTTGATTTTGAAAAATAATAATAGTAATTAATTATAATAAATTATTAAATAATGTTTTTTTAGGTGAATTATATCATAATTTATTGTAATATATCATTAAATAATATTTATTAAAAATAAATGTCCGGTTAAACCACCGGTTCGAACCAGTTGAATCGGTAAAACCATCAAACCAGTAGCTTTACAGGCTCGATCTCCAGTCCAGTTATGATAACATTGGTAACGGATAAAGTATCCGCGGATAATGACACTACCCTTCTCATATCCGTTTAAGAAATAAACTACTCGACCCGTCTCATTATCCACGGGTATTGATTTACTATATCACATTGCTATTCCATAAAATTTTCGTATACCAATTAATTACCCATACCCATGAAAATTATTCATTTATTAAAAAAAAATAATAAAAACATAAATAAACAAATCAGTTATGAAAATTAAAAAGCCATTATAAGTAACCTTTATGATGCACAAATTGAAAACAAACATAAATTTCACAATTACTCCATATCCAAATGGTAAAAGTAACAAACAAATGTATCATATTCAATAGTAAATTCTTATTTGAAAACACTTAAACTTGATATTCTTTCATTCTTTAATACGTATCCATCGCCCTTCAAGAGAATAGAAGATACTAATTAAAAAGTTATATCATGATACAACTTAAAAAATAAATAGAATAATAGAATACATAAACGAGTACGAGTAATAGGTACCCTGGAGGTAATCCCGTTCCCGTCTCATACCCGCGACAGGCATACCCTTCTATATCAGGTTCGGATTAGTCACATTAGAATCAAATATTCTCAAGTACCCAAAACCCCATTTTCTTAACAAGTTTATAATGGTAACACATTGATCTAAAATGTAAGATTCAAGAGCCAAATTAAAACTTAAAAAATCTTCAAGACAAATGCTCTCTAAGCCAAGTTTAAGGACCACATTGGGCCTTTATCCCCAAATTCACAGCCTAAGAATATTTTGATGATCCCTAAAATATTTAGTGGTACTTATAATCTTTAGGATTGACTATGAAAAATGTTCCAAGGCATCTATATGCATATCAACGAAGCAAATCATATGCGAGGACTACCAGCAGTTTACAATGGCATCAATCAATGTAATAAAAACTTATTTGTAGATTATTGAAAATTGGCAAGAAAAAACAAAAAAAAAAAAGACCCCACAGTAAAATATGACACATAGGTGGGTATTATGAAGAATTTCCGAGTGAAAAGGAGCTATCTCTACCTTCTTATCAACTGTAAATGAAATTCTGAATTCATAAAGTCCTCTCAATGAATTCCCAAATTCTTTCCTCCATGTAAACTCTGTCTCTATGCCTGCGTGGCATGTGCCGTTCATCTGGGAAAATAAGCAGCTCATAAGGCTTTCCTGCTGCCACTAGTGCATTCACAAGCCTTGCAGTATGCCTGAAATGCACATTTTCGTCGATCATGCCGTGTACCAGTAACAATCTTCCTGTTAACTTGTGGACATGATGCATCACCGAGCTATGCTCGTAGCCTGTTGGATTCTGTGAAGGAAAACCCATGTACTTCTCAGTATAAAATGTGTCGTACCCGTCCCATGAGGTCACAGGTGCACCTGCCACTGCACAACGGAATACATCAGGAAACCTAGCCAATGTCATAGCTGACATATACCCCCCATAACTCCATCCATACAACCCGATATGGCCAATTTTTGCTAGCCCTTGTTTGATGAGCCATTCAGCTCCAGAGCGCTGATCATCAGCATCAATACTGCCAGACTTGTATTTGAGAGAACCTTCAAACTTTAGCCCTCGTCGAGCACTCCCTCGGTTATCCAACTGCAAATAGTGAAGCAATCAAGATCAATCAATGTCATAATATATGTCAATGGAAGAAAACAATTTTCTTTTTTTTTTTTTTTTTTTTTTTTTTTGGTTTCATGTACAAGCTTCTCCACTTGAGTCATAACTCATTGCATATTTAAGGAAAACGAATTCCTAACCAACTTAACTTCTTTTGCAGGAATACTAATGAGAAACCTCTCGAAAACAAAGTAAACTAGGGAACAGAATAGACGAACAGATAAAGAGATTGTAGGATTGATATGATATCAGATCCGACTGGATGAAAACAGAGATTAAAAAAGGGAATACAGATTAAAAGCAAATCAGAATCTAATGCAGAAATGGCTACACTCTGCACTAGCCTAAGGAGAGAAACCCTACTCCCAAGCCCCAAGGACAAATCCCCAAACGTATATTGCAAAAGCTACCTTTCTCCTCCACAGACCAACTATATATACTATCCCAAAATACTCTTTCCCTTAATTCCCTGAACTACCCTTCTTGCCTATTCTGCTCTTCAGTTCGCAAACCCTAAGTATAAGCCATATTTTTGGCTCCTAACTATGACAAATTTTGATTTACGGACCCTTAACTTTAATTTGGCGAAATTTGGCTCCTAAACTTAGATTTTGGTTCAACATACCTCTTAATAGATGATACCATCACGCTTGAACACCATACACTGTGAAATTTAAGCTCAGGGGAGAAAAGTTCAAGTTTACAGGACCAAATTAAAGTTCAAGCTTAAGGCACACGGTGTTCAAATATGACAAAACTGTTCAGGGGAACATTTTAACCAAAATGAAACTTCAGGGACCAAATCTCACCAAATTAGCGGAAGTTTGGCCAAGTACAGAGGCCAAAATTACTACTTTTCCCTTAAGTATACAAGCAAAGATACTGAAGTGTGATTCATTGTTCCAAAACCAGTGAATGGTGAATACCACAAACAGGCTAAGAAGTAGCCTTTCAAATGGGCACCTACAATGAATTTAAACAGCAAACTCAAGCCATATATGAGATTTGGGAGCACAAAGAAACAAAAAATTCTACTTACTATGACTAACAAACAAATAAGAAAGTTATGGACATCTGAAATGGAATCTAAATCACTTCACCTTCCACACTAGAATGCCTCTGCTCCGTAGATACTGAGCTCTCATGTCGACAGTATTTATCCATGAATCACAAACACATTGTACAGATGGGCCACCATACACGCTGACCAAGGTTTTGTACGGTGGGGGTCCAAATTTTGCTTCATTGGGCTTATATAAAGCACCATATAGTATAGTTCCATCATTTGCTTGTACCTGAACTATCTGTGGAGGATCAAGTTCAAGCCTTTTGATTCGTGGAATGGTGACTGGCTGTTCATACAGAGGCATGATTATGCTTCCATCGTTCAATGAGCAAAGCAAAACCCTAGGTGGAATATCAATGGAATCATGAATATCAATGAAATTCTGCATGTGGTGATCAAGTACAACCACATGTTTTCCCTTACCATGCGTTAATCTCACTGGTCCTATCAAGGTTCGGCTGGAATCAGTGCATAGTTTCGCACAGTAAAGGTTAGACTCCAGAGGACCATCTAAAGTTGCAGTAAAATATACAAGGCCAGCAGCCTCATTAACACCGGCAATTTGCTCAACCATCCACTCACCTTCAGTTATAGGACCCAAGCACGTTCCATTAGCATCATGTAGATATAAATGTCTAAATCCGGTTTTTTCACTTGCCCAGATAAACCCTCCAGAGTACTTGGCAACACCTTTATCTAAAGGAGTGAAGCAGTCATGCAAGTTAACCCATATTTCATGTTCTTCTACCATTATAACTTTTCTTTGACCAGTCTTGATATCGAACTTCACAATCTTTAATTTGGAGTGAGACCTGTTCAGAAGCTGAGTCACGAGTATATCTCCATGCATCCAATTCACTCTGGCCAAGTATTCCTCCTCAATATCTGGTTCGTTTGTGCCCCCACATACAAGATCCAACCAGGTAATAGGACCACCAGTAACAGAAACTACCCCAAGGCGAACTTTGACATTTGAAGCTCCTGCAAATGGATAAGCATGGTCTTCCTGTGCCTCAAAACCAACAGAGTCTTTACCTTGGTGCATAATTCTAAAAAGAGGAATTTCAGACGAATCAACTTCTGTGAATGCAATGAATTTGCTGTCAAGTGACCACCAGTATCCATTCTTCCTATCCATTTCCTCCTGCAATCAATGAAACTTAGGACCTCAGGAAAAGTCCCAACTCTACTACGCGTTGAAATGCAATTTCAGTTAAAAGTTACACAAGCACACAAATTAAATTATATCTAGGTAAGAAATGGGTGCCAGTATGCATTAGGGAACCCTAGAAGAAAATTTATTGACAAAAATTATAGTCAGAAGGATTCTTTGACATCCATCAATGGAGTAATGCACAAACCTTTCAGTATATAATTTATTCAGTCTTAGTTATTGTCGAGTTTTAGTTTTGCTGTATTGTCACATTTGATGAACTCCGAAATAACCAGTCTTTTTTGTATTTTAAAAACCCATGTCCACTTTCTCAATGTGAAAAGTAGGACATTCATTGGCCAAAATACTATTCAATCACTCATGGTGAAGCAAATTATTAATCAATGCCTTTGCTACCAAAGAAAAAAAAGAGTGGATGTAACGACACAAACAACATTTTTCTGGACATTTTCCAACCATAAAATCCTCCCTAGAAGCTTCTTGAGCAAAACTATGATGATACTTTTGACAGCCTAATAGAAGAGGTATTTCTAGAGCACGAAGTGTCTAATCAATATATACATGAAGAAGAATGGAATTGCTGGATATAGTTCTCACCTGAGCTATATATTCAGCAAGCCCATGAGTCTGCAAGGGGGAAAGTAGAAGTGTCAATTTCAAAGCCGGTAAAGAAGAAAAGCAGCACAACAGAATGTCATGAACTTACTAATAACAAGTGCAAACTTTAGCTGCAAAATTGTATGAAAACTGGTATACGGTTTAATAGTACAAATAGTGCTTTAAAATCCATCTTATTTTGATCTCCCAGAATCAAATTCCTATGGCTCATTTTTACATGTTTTCGTAAGTTTATACAATATTAGGCATCATGTACGCCCAAGTAAAATTGTGGATGGGGGCAAAGCTGTAAAAATAACATATTTCAGTATCAGTAATGAAAGTTTTGAGATAAGATGAAAAAAGTTATGACCATAGAATCGTAAAGGTCATTTAGCATTACCTTTGTAACATCTACCAGCCACATTTATGATTGTACGACATAATGGATATCAAAAGAACCAAAATAGCAAAAACTTATTAATAACATACTGATCGAACATCTAATAGGGAAGTTCAAAAGAGAACATGACTAGTCTGATGGAAGATGGAGCCCTAAATAGAGGTTTAGGGCAATAAGGATGCAATTAGCAAACTCTATCAAGTAGAAAACTGAAATGTAGGGTGACTAACTATAAGTCTTTCATTTATATGATTATAAATGGATATTAGAGCAGCAAAATAGAAGAAAAGGACCAGACAGTAAATAAAGAGTAACAAAGCTACAACATAAGAATGTATCATTAATTTAAACTGATGCACCAAACAATACTTCAGATAAATACTATTCTCAGAAGCAAAACATCAACATCAATAAAAAATATCCATCCTTGTAAAAAACACAAGCTAACTAAATGATACCAGTATATTTCCATTGGCACCATGTGTTAACTGTTTTGTTTCATTGTACAAAAGATTCAGAACATGCAGCTCACTGTCCTTCACATAAGCAAGCATGGTACCATCAGGGGAGAGGTGCGGATCAATAATTGGCGAAGATGGTGAGATTGGAAGTATGAGCTCTGGTTTTGATGAGTTCAGTTCCTGAAAATAAACCTGCAAATACAGGTATAATCCAAACATCAGCAGTGCAATGATTTCACTTTTGCAGAAGGCAGGAGTAACTCAAGACAACGTGGACACAAACAAGCAAAAAGATACAATATAAACGCAAAAACAAGCCATCCAGTTACACATGCAAACAAAATCCACATGCTCAAGCAAGAAAATGGTCAATGATCATCAAATTCACAGGGTTCTAACAATTCAAAAGAATAACCGATACGACTAAGTATTCTAGGAGTCAAACAGCAAAATGATTAAAAGAATATCACGCTTTATCCCATGGATTTACGAAAATGCTCACTCATGCAAAAGAACTCAATGCAAAATTTTGTTCAAAATACAGTTGGATCGTATATACTCCCACCAACTGCAATGTATGAAATGAATATCAAACGAACTATTTTCTCGTACAACAATAAAAACAAATTCCATTCCTTTGACTAGTCAAACACACAGTCTATGCTTATTACAGAACATGTGAAATAAAAGACCATAGCTAGTCAAGGATTAATCCAAATTACAAGATATGAGTGAACAAACCCCTGTTGGCAATGGCACCATAATTGCCTTCTTGTTTGAGCTTGTCTTCGCCCATTCATACCGTGTCACTCCCAGTCCACGTTCCCTAGACCTCTCCCGTCTCAACTTCTCTTCAGGCGAAATATTACTCTCATCAAGTCCACCATCAGGAGGAGAAAAAATCAATTCTTGCTTGCTAGTCTTGAGATCAAATGCAAAAACCTTTCTAGTCAAAGTTTGATCAGGACTAAACAAGTACGTTACCAAAGTATCATCAGGGCTGAAACTAATTGAAGTGGGAGCACAATATCCTGGCAATGGAGACTGTATAATCTCTTCAATAGAAAAAAGAATACGGTCATCAAGATTATGCGGAGTATTATTGTCAGTCACAGGCATGTCGTTATTCAATGATCTCAAACGTTTCGATTTCTTCTCCTCCTCAACAAATTGCATTACAACAAGGACTCTTGCAAATTAAGTTGCAAGGCACAAACAAAAACCTTCAAACAGAGAAACCCACAAAAAGAAGAAACAATTAATTAATTAATTAATTAATGAATGTCAATTACACAGTCATTGACTTTAACTAAAGCAGAAAGAGGAATTATTTCTTTTATTCGACATTTCCCTCCGAGTTTTCTCAGAAATCAATCAGAAAAAATAAAACCCATTTAAAGAATTTAATTTTTCTAGTATTAATTGCCACTCTACCATCCAAAATTTCTTTTAAAAGAATATTCACCTGCTAAGAAACACAAAAGATCAGTTCGGTAACAAAGTTCAGAGCATCAAAAGAATAATCAGCTGGATCAGATCGCACACCATAAAACTGCAATTCTGAAAAATTCGTTGAAAGAGAATTGGATTCTAATTGATTAATTTACCTGAAAGGAGAAAGAAGTCATCGGCCATGGAAGACAAGAAATTTAGTAGAGTAGCGTTTAAGATTCCTGGGCAGATCGAATGGTTGGGTTGAGAATATGGAATTTGATTGTTTCTGTTTGCAGTGGTAGAAATTTTATTTTTGCTTTTCTCTATGGTTGATTTGCTGTTGAACTTTTTAGCTTCTCTGTTATCACCAAATACCAACAAATATGTTAGAATTTACCTAAAAAATGACATTTAAGAAAAAAATTATTTAATCAAATCAGTGCTTAAATTTGTCTAATCAAATCAAATATTTTAAATCATCACGCATCCAATAGCAAAAAAAAGCAGGTTGATTTGATAGTTGAATTTAGTGATTAAAATGTTTAAGCCACCAAGTTTTAATTTTATTATAAGCTCGAATTTTTCATCTCAAATCCCTCACAAACCAATTAATCGAATTAATTATGATAATAAAAAAAAAAAATTAACCAAAAGCTTTGGAAATATTTAATTGGTCAACTTAATTACACCCTTGTTGCACTAGCTATATCTTATTTTATAATTCGATGCATCAACATTACTTTTGTATATTATTGCATACGAACTTATATATTATATATCACCTGATAACGTGAGACATATGACTTGTTATGACAGGTAAGTTGTATCATGTCGGGATTTTAACAAGTGTAAAACAAAATAATGTGCCCACCCAACGTGAAATGACTCATATGCCCTTCAACCATTAAAGACTTCCCTCTCACTCGTCTTCCTCCCTAATTATCAATTGACATTTATCTTTCCTCGCATTTCTCCCTCTCTGTTTTAACAGCAGATCTTTCTTCCTCACACACTCTCTCTAATCATCTATATTATCAACACAAATCACCAATGTTTGACTACTAGAAAACTTGAAGTGCTCATTATGAGTCCGAAATTTGATTCCAGGTATGAAAGGCAACCAAATAGGAAAGCCACTTCTCCATCAGAAAAAGAAAAAACAATTAAGCTTAAATTGTGCATTAATTTCAAGAAATTATCAAAACTGAAATGCAACTTCTATACCCATAATTCTATTATGCACAAACATACGAATTACAAATTTTCTCCTTCGATCACGGCCCTTAGCTTGAAGGCAATTTATTAATTTTCTAATAATTTTAGTTTGCTATTGGGCAGCAAGCGGATCTACAATTAATTTTCGATTAAAGCAAATTTGGTAAAAATAGTAGATTATCGGTGCCGGATATGCCATTAATGTTGGCGCTATCGGTGTGTCGGCTGCAATTAATTATCAGATCTGCAGGAACGATCACTGCCAGCAATGAGGAAGCAAAGCCCATGCTAACTCGTGGAACCCTCGCAGCGCCGCTAAGATGTTCCAAGACTCGGACCTTCTTCAATTTGTCCTTAATCAAACATGTGGTGGTGGTGCTCGAGTAATTTTCATATTGGAGCTTGAGCCCAAGTTAAATCATGGAACTCTCGCATCGCCGCTAAGACCTCCTCAACTCTGGTGTCTCCCAAACTCCCACAGCTAAGATCTCCGTCTGAACGGCGGTAACAACAAGAAACGGTTGAGGAATGGCTGCTGTAGTGCGGCTGTGGTGGAGGAAAAGTAAGAGAGAGAATGTTAGTAGTTAAGAGGAGAGAGAAAGTGAACATGGGAATATTTTGTGAAGAGGGTAAACATGCAAATTCACATGATGCGGGTCTTGCAAAAGTACTTCAGGTGGATCAAATGGTGAAGTGAATGAGTTATATGCTCATGAGAGACATCTTACATGGGATAGCAAGTCATATGTATAAGATCATTAGGTTATCTATAAGTTCACGTATGATAGTGTGGAAAAATAAAATTAACATACCATGCTGTGAAATAGGGTGTAATTGGTGCACTATGGATATAATTAAGTCTCAATTGGCCCTTCTAATTTAATTTCGAATCTTTTAATTCATGCATTTCTATTTTTCACCATTTACTTCTTAAAATTTTATTTGTTTCAATTCATAATCTTTGAGTTTTTCTTAAATAAAAAGTGTGGCAGCAAGAATTGAGTGTTGGAGAAATCCAATAACAACAATAAAGCCGTATCTTTTAATTTATACTATATTGATCTATAATAATATAACAACATATCTGTGAGCAGACGATCCTAAATAAGCACAGGTCTCGTGTCCTGGCCAACAAGATTTTTAAATAAGGTTTTATGAAAATGGGTTCTATGGCGAGAAAACGAATAAACTCGAATGCTTTCACTAAAAGTGACAAAAGTAATCACTCGGTTCAACTTAGTCGAGAAATTGCGGTACAGTCGAGACGAGCTATGACTTGCTATACCTTTTAGTCAGAGATTGGGTTACCTATTTGTTCTCAATTCAAAATGTTTTTAACAGTTTTATATCAATACCTTTTATATTTCTATGGTTGATTTTATTTTAATTTATTTAATAAATATTTCTACGACTCGATATACCTTTTAGTCAAAGATCGGGTTTGGACAACTTACCTATTTCTTCTCAATTCAAAATGTTTTTAACAGTTTCATATCAATACCTTTTATATTTCTACACACGAGATACAAATATGAAAGACTTATAGTTAGTCACCCTACATTTCAGTTGTATTTAATCAATGCTCACACACGAGATACAAATAAAATGCTGAAAGTAATAAACAAATTCAGAAAGCAATAAATAAATTCAGAAAATTTAAAATATATACAGACCAAACAAATCACTATCATACGGGATACATTCAATAAAATGGGATTCCGGGATACATGATTTTCTTATATGCAAAATACCTAAAAATGAAAAGGTAGGCATTGATTTATCCTAACATACATCTACCTGCAAAACAAAGTTAGTAGAGATAAATATATACACGTAGGACTCAAACAGACGCAGAATAGGAGATTTAAGATAGCTCAGGATGTGAAATGAAAAAATCAAGAAATTCTATAAATTACATTATTTGACCTGGAAAACATTTTTGAAAAGCAGTTTTGATGGGACTGGATATTCATTTGAAAACGCTTTTATCCAATTTAATATTTACGCATACAAAATGGGTCTGTATTCAAGAAACTTGTGTTTCTATCGTTGAACTGATTTATGAAAATTAATACAGAAAATAAATCAAGGTAAAAAATGATATGCAAAAATATGAAAAATATACAAAAATTCAATCTGAATTCAAGAATACAGCTGTGCGGGTGTAGAAACAACAGTTGTGTGGCGTATGACTCCGGTTTTGAATGAACTAGAGAAATCGCTAAAAAATTTAAAATCACTGAATTCTGAAATAAACCATAGCCGTATGAATCTTAGTACAACAGCCGTGCAGTTTTCAATAAAGCCACGTGGCTCTGGTTTACCAGAAACTCAGAAAAACAGAGCAAGAAGAAAATGTATGAAATGCACATAAAAATCAACTCAGAAAGGTGTAAATAGGTTTAGGTCCTCTCAGAATTACCATTTAGATGCTTATCCAGGGTTTAATTTGTAAGAAAACCAATTCTTGAAGCTTGAATATGAATTTGAATTGAACTTGAAATTCTCCAAATTGACTTCCCAATTGCATGATTTCAGCAACCAAATTAATCTTTAAAGGGTTGGATTTGGTTTACAATGTGAATTTTGTGGTAGAGATGATGAATTTGTGGTTTTAATACTTTGATTTTGGGAATTATATATAAAGTTTAGGAATTTGGTTTTGCTCTCCTTCCTCTTTGCTTAATCTTTTCTGGTTCTCCATTGTTGTTAATCCTTTAATTGAACTCCTTTCAATCCAAAACAACTCTGTAATTTTGAGATTAGTGGGATTTGATTTGTCAATCTCGTAATTCAACAGCTGTCCATTTCATGCAAGGTTGCTAGTAACATATCGATAGCCGTGCGCCTATCACGCAACAGCCGCGCGCCTATCTAGTCAATATTATGTCACAATGACCGTGCTGCTGTTGACTCCTATTAACCCTAATTCTTCATATTTTTCCTAGTTTCAAGTTCATTCAAATTTGAATTTTTGCTTCTCGAATCGACTCTCGTGACGAACAACAAGAAAAGATAACATTTCGGTATTATATCATCATTGAGGTCGGGAAAACCCGGCGCTCACAATATCTTTCTCTAAATTGTTACAAAAATTAACTTAATTTTGCAAGTTATGAAAATAAAAAATTATATAAAAGTTATATGATAAATGTTAGAAAATATTTGGTAAAAATAAATAATAATATTTCAATAAGAGAATAAACAAAATAAATAAATTTTCAATTAACTTGAGATTACCAAAATAAAATTATAAAATAAAATAACAAACTTTTAACCTTAACCGTACTATAGATCAATCGAGAAAGAGATTCTGTTGAGGCCTGAACCAATTTCCTTAAGATAGAATTCGCCTCATATATGGAGGACTGTCTCCTAGGATACAACAATAGACGTTTGTCAAACTCAACATAGTGCAAAAGCTATTAACAACTACTAACCTTTCTAGACTAAATACAATAGGCTAACTAAGAAAGAATATTTAAGACAAAAAAAATTTTCTCATCTCTTTACAAAAGAAAAGAATAAGGTTTATATATAGAAATTATGGAGGGTTAAAAGGTAATTTCACTTCCAAAATTAATTAATTTTTTTAAAAATATGTTATGAATTGGGGGCTCTTAATAAGGGAAGACACGTTGGCCCTTCCAATTAATAATAATAGTAGTTTCTTTTAAAACAGAATTTCAACATTCCCCCACATGTTTAACAAAAATACATATGACATGGTGATAGCATTCTGCAGTTAATATTTGCATAGGATAGGTGGGCTACAACCCTTAAACCTTCCCTAATAAAAGTATATTTACTTTACTGGCTGATTAGTAGAAGTGATGTCCTTGAACTATTTTGTCGTCTTTGTAAACGACGTTATATCTCACACAAATACCAACCTAACTCGGTTTTGGTTCTCATGGTTATGTTTATTATGGTTATGAACATCTCCCAGTTCTACAAGAGTTTCAGAGAACTAAGCACCATTAGTGTCCTTTGAAGCGACCCCACTTCACTCTCACATAGGTGATCTATTTTGCTCAGACTTCTGACGCATAAGAATAATTAAAAGCATAGCTTAACCTTTCACATTTTATCACTTTTTACATCATAGGAATGGACATAGGAATGACCCCCACAGTGACTGTAAGCACCGGAATTTTCTATACTTAAAAAAAAAGAGTCGTACGACTGTCCTTACAGTCGTACGACTATAATGTCGGAGCAATTGCAGAAGCCCATACCTCTGCAGCAGAAAAATAGAGAAAGTGGAGGAGCATTAATTGCTTCGGTCTGAAGACAAGCAAGCAGAGAAATCAGAGTAGAAAAGGAGAAAGAGAGGGAGAAAAAGCCAATTTTTTGATTTCTGGTGAAAGAATTAGAGAGAGAAAGGAGAAAAGAGAGAAGGAAAAGAAAAAACAAAACCCAAACTCCCAAATTCTTCTTTTCCTCTTCTATTTTCTTTAGTTCTCAGAGTTAGGATTAAAATTTGGTAGAAATCATTAGGTTAAACAATTAACTTCACAAACAAATCGAAATCCCAGACTAAAATCAACAAAAAGCCTGACATTTGGAGATTCTTGGGACCAAAGCTCTCAACCCTAAACTCAAGGAAAAAGTGCAAATTCGTGTGGATTGGAGCAATGCCAGGGGTCAAATCGACTTGGATAAGCTTCTAAAAAGGTAGACACTCCTTTTCCTTTCACTTTTTCTTGCTTTCTGGGTGATTAAAGTGTATTTTTGTGCATTTTTGCTGTGTTTTCGTGCTTCTGTTTTTGGAAATCAAGAACAGTCGCTTGACTGTTCTTGGATTTGATGAACAGTCGTACGACTGTAGATTACAGTCGTACGAGTGTTCTTGATTTTGTGATGTTTTTCTTCCATTTTGATTCAAAATAAAATTTTGGCGAAATCCTGATTTTGGACTGCCTACAGTCACACGACTGTAATTTACAGTCGTACGACTATAGTTACAGTCGCACGACTGTAACCCTCGTTCCAGAATCAGAATTTCACCTTTAAGCTATAAAAATTTCCAAAAATCCATAAAAATTCAGAAAACCCCAAAAAATCACCAAAATGAATTTTGTTGTGTGCATTCACGACCATAGATTCAATTTTCAATAAAATTGCATTTAGAACAATGCCACGACGGAGACCCAGTTCTCCCGAAAATCGACCGACCTCACATGTAAAAATACATATAAACCGGAAAAATTGTTTTCAAAATGATTTTCCCACAAAACCAAAAAAAATATAGGGACGTTTCAAAATGTTTTTCAGGTCTAATTGGGTCGGCTAGCTGAGCCAACTCGGTTATCCCCTATATGCATGTCCCCCAATTCTTGATTTCCTAATTCTGTCTATTTGAGTCCTAATTGTGGCGTGCCGTATAAATTGTGCTAACCTTTGTTTTACAGCTTTTATTTATTTTTTATTTTTATTTGTATTTTAATAGAATTAATCTTGTATTTAGGTGGTTGTAATTATTTTTAGATTCTCGTGTATTCTAGGCGATTGTATAAGTGAGGTGAGAGTTTTTATTTTTTCATTCGATTTGGTTGTAGGCTAATTAATATCTATTTCTTTTCTTTATTTTTCGTATTATATATTTGTATGCGCGTTGTATGCCTTTTATATTTAATAAAATTGATTTTAGAATTTTAAAATAGCATTTCGGGAACATTGGCAATATTTAATTTAATTAGACACGAAATAAGGGACTTGTCCGGACCTGAATCTCTAGATAGTGTAGCGACCGTTCGTCCTGTTCAGCTACCTTAAGAATTTCCCGGTTGAGCTGAGCTGGGTGGCGACTCTACAATATTCTTCGAGACTTAGGTATCGGTAATTTTATGAATTAATTCCATTTATTTTCCAAAACGATTTTTCATTTATAAAAACCCCACGCGAGGGAGGGGCCCGCCCGAGATCGTGGCGCCCATTCTGAAAGGGAGTCTCACGTCCCGTCGAAAACGCGTCGTCCGCTCACAGTGACCTTACAAGGTCTATGTAGTTAGGTTGTCCCATTGAACCTATCTTGGGATCTCCAGTCAATAAGGTTAGGTGTTCCTTCATATAGAACCTTAAACATTTATGGGTCCATTCCTCTTTATACCTTTCAACTTGATCTAGGTTCAACTCTTTGGTTAGCGGATCTGCAATGTTATCGTTTGAACTTACAAAGTTAATAGAGATAACTCCTACTGAGACTAGTTGTCTAACGGTGTTATGTCAATGACGCATGTGCCTTGACTTACCGTTATACATTATATTTTGTGATCTTTTAATCGTTGCTTGATTATCATAATGTATACATATTGCAGGCACAGGCTTTGGCCATTTAGGAATATCCTCTAAGAAGTGTCGTAGTCATTTTGCTTCTTCTCTAGTTTTATCTAGAGCTACAAACTCATATTCCATGGTGGATCTAGTTATGATGGTTTGTCTTAAGGATTTTGAGGATATTGCTCCTCCTCTTAGAATGAACACATATCCACTAGTACCTTTAGAATTCTTGATGTCAACCATCCAACTAGCGCCAGAGTATACTTCTAACACAACAGGGCCTCTCGTATAGTGAAATCCCTAATCCCAAGAATATCGCAAATACCTTAGTACCCTTACGATAGCTTTCTAATGGATTCCCCTGGATTACTAGTGAATCTGCTTAAACTGCTAATAGTGAAAGTGATATCAAGCCTTGTACAACTCCAGAGGTACATCAGATTGCCTATCATCCTTGCGTATTCCACCTGGTTAACGTTTTCACCTTTAATTTTGGATAGATTTTAGCTAATGTCTATTGGAGTTCTGGCTATACAAGAATCATCTTTATTAAACTTTCCAAGTGTCTTGTCCATATAATGTGACTGAGTTAGAATGAGACCATTAGGTGAACTTTAACTTGGATGTCCAAAGTCACATCCACTAGTCCCATATCTTTCATGTCAAATGTTGAGTTCAACATATCCTTGGTGCTCTTTACCATTTTGTAATTGCTTCCCACAATAAGTATGTCATCAATATACAAACGCGGAATAACATATCCTTGGTTTGTGGTTTTGACATACACACACTTGTCACACCATTTATTTAATAACCATTTTCCATCATAACATCATCAAACTCTTTATGCCATTGTTTTGGTGCTGGTTTTAATCCATATAAAGACTTCACCAATTTACAGACTTTCCTTTCTTGACCTGGAGCTATGCAACCCTCAGGTTGCTCCATATAGATTTCCTCTTCAAGATCTCTATTTAGAAATGTTGTTTTTACATCCATTTAATGTACTTGAAAATTCTACAAAGCAATAATTGCTAATAACAATGAGAATATGTATCAAAGAAATCAAGGCCTTCCTTTTGTTTATAACCTTTTATAACCAGTCTGGCCTTATACTTATCAATTGATCCATTTGCTTTCATTTTTCGTTTGAAAATCCATTTGGAGCTTAATGGTTTTGTTCACGGAGGAAGGTCCACTAATTCCCCCATATGGTTTTGTATGATGGAATCAATTTCACTTCTGATGGCTTCTTTGCATAAAGGTCTTTCCATGAAACTTACAGCTTCTTTGTAATTCTGAGCTTCAGCCTCTAGCATATAAGTTAGAAAAGCTGGTCCAAAAGATTTTTTCTCCCCTGCCTTTTTACTTCTTCTAGGCTCTACCTCTTCCTCTACTTCAGTCTTAACCTCTTGTTGAAGGTCTTGACTATTTTCTTCAACCTCTTGTTGAAGATGTTGAATGTTTTCCTCAGTCATTTCTCGAGGTCATTTAGATCCTAATCCATCCTCATTAGTCTTGTATGAAAACATTTTTAAAGAATAAAGTATTTTTTGATTCTATAATAGCATTCTTATAAATCTGAGGATTTTTGGATTCATGCACAAGAAACCTATGTACATTGCTATTACGTGCATAGCCAATAATCTACAATCCACCGTCTTTGGACTTATTTTCATTTTCTTTGGCAATGGGGCCATTACCTTAGTAAGACACCCTTGCACTTTCAAGTAGTTTTATGAAGGTTTTCTTCATTTCCACAACTCATATGGAGTTTTGTCTTGTTTCTTATGGGACACCTTATTTAAAAGGTAATTAGCTAACAAAATAGTTTCCCCCCATATGTTCTATAGTAACCCAGAACTGTTTAGCATCGCTTTTATCATTTCCTTTAATGTATGATTTTTACGTTCTAGTACTCCGTTAGATTGAGGAGAATAAGGTGGTGTTACCTTATGAATAATTTTAGGCTGGGAGAAAAACTCGCCAAATGGTTCAACATATTCACCACCATAATCACTTCTGACCAACTTAATCTTTTTATTAAGCTGGTTTTCTACTTCCTACTTATAAAGAATAAACTTCTCTAAAGCTTCATTTTCGCTTTTAAGAAAATATACACAACAATATGTTGGTCCCAAAATAGGCTAGAGACACACTAGAGAGGGGTTGAATAATGTGTACCACCAAATAAAATATCTTTTATTAAACATTTTCAGTAAAAACAGTTTTGCCCATTAATATAAGTTTTGCTTAAAGTGAGGAATTAATTAAATCCTAAAACTTATAAACATAATCGCTTTGATTAATTTAAACAATATCTCTAAATAAAAATAATGATATTAATTTAAATGCTTAGTATGTAAATAGCAATAAGTAAAGAGTGTAGGGATAAAGATATTTAAGATATAACGATTTATATAGGTTCGACCCAACTGGTCTACTCCTGTCCCTGAGCCTACCTCTTGAGATTTTCCACTAAGGATTCCTTTATGGGTAGGAACTAATCCTATGATTTCTTTACAGGTAAAAATCAAGTCTAATGTTACTTTTTACGAGTTCAAGTAACCATCTCAATACTTTTCTAGGGAAAGTATCAAAACCTCTACCGCACTTTTTACAAGCTCAAGTATCAAACTCTTAGGTGTTATTTTATAGCTCAATAATAACTATTTCAATGCTTGTTGCAAGATCAAACTCCAAACTCTTACAACTATTGTTTTCAAGCTTAACAACTAAACTATAACTAAACTATCACCACACTCTTGAAGTGTGAAACTTTACAATGCTTTGTTGAAATCACCATAATAAAGCTCCTGCTCTCACAAACCTTATTGTGTGAATTACAATTCCCTTTTGAATGAATAAATTTATTGTTTGAGAATTGATGAAGACTATAATTCTTGGAATATTTCTACGAAGACTTGTGTTGGAAAAGACGCTCTATTGTAAGCTTGTATTGTGATTTTGCAGATTTCTTCTCTACTTGTGAATGATGGATTTACCCTCTATTTATAGTTGAAGAAGTAAATATAGCCGTTACTCATAAGTATTGGTAATGGAGCTTTTTTTATACAAATCTTTCCAAGACTCTTCAGGCCTCTGAGTTACTGACTTATATTGCTATAACCTTTTGTATGAGTTTAAAATGCATTGTATAGCCTTCTATAGCAATATTTTGAGTTTCTTTCAGCCTTCTATATATAGCCATTATACAGTGTATAGCCTTTTGTAAGTGATTGTTACTCTTTGTATAGCCTCCCATAGGTGACCATCATACAGTGTATAGTCTGCTGTAGGTGACCGTCACACTTTGTGTAGCCTTTTGTAGGTGACCGTTGACCTTTGTATAGCCTTTTGTAGGTGACCGTTATACTTTGTATAGCCTTCTGTAGGTGACTGTTATACTTTGTATAAGCTTCTGTAAGTGTGTAACCTTTTTTATTGTATAAGTCCTCTTCTCATACTATCCTCTTCTAAAGTATAGTAGTCCTCCTCTTTGTCTTCAAGATTTGTTGTATGTCTTTATATTCAATAATATGATACTTTTTATAACTTGAATAAGATCATTGTTTAATCTTAATTACTTGAGTATATATTATTCTTTATGTAATCTTAATTAAAATCATCACCTATTTATTCTTAATTTAATTAGTTAGATTATTTTATTATATTTGTCTTCCTTCTTTTTAATACTGTAATCATCAAAACTTGATTCAACACAGTATTTTGTACTATCATTAACAAAGATAAAAAAATATTTATTGTCTCCTCTAGTTTGTACAAACTTCAAGTCACAAATGTCACTATGTATAAGATCAAGTGGTTATGTATTCACTTTCAACTGTATGGAATGAAGACCTTGTTAATTTTGTCTCAACACAAATTTCACATTTATGTTTATTGTCAATTTGGAATGAGGGGATATGGTTTAAGTTAATTAATCTCTGCAGAGTCTACCATGCTATAAATTAAATGACTCAATGATAAAAATAGAAGAAACTTTATACTTATTATTATTCATTGAACTGGACTTACAAGAAATTGCTTTAAATTTCCACATTCCATTAGACTCATAGCCCTTTCCCACATACATTTCCTTTTTTGACAAAATAAACTTTTCAGACTCAAATACCATCTTAAAGCCATATGCACTCAAGAGGGTCCCAGACACAAGGTTCTTCCAAATGTCTGGCACATATAGAACATTTTGTAGCTTTACTTCTTTTCCAGAAGTCATCTTTAATATTACAGTACCCTTCCCCTTGATCTTGGAAGTAGCGGCATTACCCATATATAACTTTTCCCCATTCTTGGTAAGAGTCAGTTCAATAAAAGACTCCTTATCACAATAGATGTGTTGAGTGGCATCGATGTCCAGCCAACATTCTCTTGGATTTGAGTCAACTATGTTAACTTATAAATCACAAGACATAGGTCAATATCAGGTATATCTTGTGCAATAGCTTCTACAACATTAGCCTTGTTTGATTTAACTTTCTTTGGTAATCTGCAATCAGATGTCTTGTGTCCCATCTTATTGCAATTGAACCATTTTCCATTGAACTTGGGTTTCTTGGAAAAACCTCCTTTTGGTCCTAACTTGGACCCAACTAGCTGTTTGCCTTTCTTGGAGTCTTTCTTGACCTCCACCACATTAGCCTTTGCCAGTGGTGGTGCTAGGATTGTTCCTTTAGGGGGGAGGGGCAGAATTTGCTTAAAAAAATTTCCGGCCGGGGAATAAAAATTTTCGGCTGGGGAACATAAATTTCCGGCCGATGAACAAAAATTTCCGATCGGGCGACAAACTTAAATTAATTCAATTCAATTCAATAAGAACATAATTAAATTAATCCAAACAACAACTTCATTAAAAACATAAGTCGACTCCAAACAACAACATAATCAAATTAATCCAAACAATTCAATACAAATAACATACTAACAATTAATTTTTTCTAATCAAAAGAGACGATGAAGAACTAGTAACATGAGATGTTTTGAGAGGTTTCAAATAGTTTTTACAAAATGCCAACTTTTGAAAACACTGCAAAATGTATTCTTCATCAATGCTAATGAATATCTTTTTTTTTCAATGTAACACAGTAAGCAATCTAATAGTAACTCATCGCCCAGCCTGTTGCACAAATCAGTCTTCATAATATTCATGGTAGAAAAACATCTTTCAACAGTAGCCGTTGCAACTGGTAAGACCAATGCCAACTTAATAAGCCGATACACCAAAGGAAAACAAATGTGATACTTATTCTCCACCATCTTTCTTGTAAGAGCTCCAATATCATCAAGATTAGAGAATTCTGGATTTTCTCTCATAGCAGAAATGTATAGTTCAAGTTGGTAGCTAAGCTCGACTAGCTCAATACAACAGAAATCTTCAGAGTATAACCCAGCAAGATTGAGTACTTCATGATGATCAAAATGAGCAAATAGGTTTGAAAGATCAAAACTCATTATGCCCTTAAGCAGATTTGTGTTTGCCTCATTGAAACGATTGTTCAATTCTATAGCAACATCATCAATTACCTATTATTATATGAGTAAAAACAATTCAGAACACTATCCATTTAAAGAATAAAGACCAATGACATATATATATATATATATATATATATATATATATATATTACCATAAAATAAAATGGAATACCTTTGCAAATTTTCCACCCGAAAATGGTGAAAATGAGTCACGGGTTCTCCATCAATAAGTGTTCTACTACGGCTTTCAATAATCTCCTCCATATTGGGCACTTTAATTTTTTGTTTCACACAAAATTCAGCAGTTTCTTTCAACAACTTTTCCCAACCATCTTCTCTGTATGTTTGTAACTTCTTTGTTAGCGTTTGAACCATATGAACACTAGTTCCTATGTTTTGATCCTTGACTTAAAGAATCTTTGATAAAGGATCTGTCACTCCCAAAATATACAAAATTAACCTTCTAATAAACACAAATTCAAAAGAACCCATTTTATTCACCAAACCCTTAGCTGTGCCTCAATTTTTTTCTTATATCACCATCTTTATTTATTGCTAAAAGCACTTCTTCCACTGAATTCCACATATCAAAAGGCCGGAGTAATGTTTTATAGTGAGAACCCCAATTTGTAGTCACTTGTCTTGCTAACCTTATTTCATGATTCTGCCCCTTTCCTATTGAAATCTCACCATTTTGTATTTTTTTCATAACTTCTTCATGGTGTAATTAGCAAAGAGTATCCTGCCTTTTACATGAACCTCTAAAAATATTCACAATCATAGAAACATAGTCAAAGAATTGGCTCACATCATCATTTTCCTCGGTAGCAGACACAACAACTAACTGAAGTTGGTGAGCAAAACAATGAATATAATGTGCGTGCTTGTTTTCATTTAGAATGAGTGATTTCAATCCATTAAGCTCACCACGCATATTAGAAGCCCCATCATAACCTTACCTCTAAGTCTTGACAATGATAATCCATTCTTCGCAAAGAATTCATCAACGACATTCTTTAAACATTGTGCAGAAGTCTCAGTTACATGAACCACTCCAACAAATCGTTCAATAACTTCTCTATTATCATTGACAAATCTCAAAACCACAGCCATTTGCTCCTTCACAGAACTATCTCAGGCCTCATCAAGTAAAAGAACTTATCTTTGATCTCATTCAAAATGACTTTTCTTGTTTCTTTTGTACAAGCTTCAATTATTTGTCTTTGAATGGTAGACAAAGTCATTTGATTATTTTTAGGAGCATTTGATTACATTACTTTATTTGCTTCTTCATTATATATACAAACCCAGTTCATGAGTTCAAGAAAATGACCTCTGTGCATTGATTCTTCAGACTCATCGTGTCCTCGAAAACTTAAACCTTTCCCTAAAAGGTATCGAGATACTCTTACAATTGTTGTCAATCGAGTATGATACTCATCGTCTAAAGAATCACTTTTGGATGACAAAAAAAATCCATATTCTCTCTTTGGTTTTCATATTGACCAACCTTAACTCTAGCATAAGTGTGTGGACTATTCGGACCTTCTTCATGACTAACAAAATTTTCCATAGCATATTTCCAATTATTATATCCAACTTCTGTAAAAGAAGTAGCCCCTTTTATTGCTATTAGTAGGTGTGAGCACGGGTTTTCCCGACCTCTGTGATGACAGTCCTATGTTACCTTTTAAGTATACGAACATGAATTAGACTTGAGAATGAGCTGGATGTCGCCTGGAGTTTCTCAAAAACTCTAAATCCGAACGGTCTTCGATCTGAAACTTCGAAAAAGGTCTTTCGAGTGATTAGGCGGCTTAGAGGTGAGTCTGGGATTTAGGAGAATCTATCACTGCTCTAATTAGAGCTGCACGGCTGTAGTTTTACAACTACAGCTACGCGACTATAATTCCAGAGCCGCACGGCTATAATACTACACCCGCGCGACTCTAGCGAGCGGTCAGATTTTCTCCCAAATGACCGAAATAAAGCCTTGAAGGAGCAAAAAGATCCCAAAATGAGGGGACTTTAGCTGGGATTTTGGAATCTTAAAGGGAAGGACAGATAGAAAAAGGGGGACTGATTCTAAGCATTCTAGGACAGAAAATCAAGAAAGAAATCAGAAAGAAAGAGAAAAACAAAAAAAAAAAGAGAGAGAAGAAAGAAAAGAAAAAGGAAACCAAAAAAGAAAGAAAGAAACTAGAACCAAATATAAGAAAGACATTGCAAACACTAAGAGTGGGGGTTTCCAGCCAGATTCTCACTTATTCGGGATTGTTTTCGGGTCATTCAGATCGATTCGGGACACATATTCGAGGATTTTAGGGTGTTTGTGAGGTTCCAAGCACATTCTGACATTTCAATCCACTTCTGGACATCAATCACACTAAAACATCAACAAGGTAAACTTTAAGAGGCCTTAAACTTGTATTTGTTTGATTTACACTGTGATTTTTTTGTGTTTTACAAATTTCCAGAAACTGGCTATTTGATTACAGCCACGCAGCTTTAATTAGAGCTAAGCGGCTATAATCACTTAGAACAGAGCCACGTAGCTGTAATAACTTAGAACATAGCCGCATGATTGTAGTACTATAGCCATACGGCTTTATTCTTCAGGGCAGAAACCCGAAAAGCCCCAAAATTGACTGAAAGCAGCCAAATTTCCATTTTATTTGTTCTGTCATGAAGTATTTTGGTCCTAATCACATCTGTCACATTTTTATTTTTTGCTTTTCAGTTTTCAAATGACATTGATGTGAGACTTTCGGATTCTTTGGTTTCGGTTTTTGAGTTTCGGGGTTGTTCGATCCAAACCAGATCCACTGTTTAGCATTACTGGACCCCCAGGCCCTCAAAATTCTTGGAAATCATTGAAAATGGCTAAAACAGTGATTTTCAAAGCAAAGAAAGCTAGTTTTGTGTTCTGGCTACAACAACCGCACGACTTTAATAGTTATAGCCGCACGGCTGTAGTTTCCAGAAGAGGGTAGAATCACAAGACGACCCACATGGACATCGTCGTGTGGTGTTGTCTTCATAATCAAATTATTTTTGGCATGTTTACTGCTTTCAGACCTTAGATGGATGCTGAAATTAGGAAGCCCACATGAACGGAATCCTGCATTCCAGGATAACCGACCCACTAAATCGAAGTAACTTGCATGTAATTAAGCTAAATAGTTTTCCAAAAACGTTTTCAAGCATAAAATCTATAGGGCATTTCAAAAACTATTTTCCAGGTCTAACCAAGTAAGTCGCTCAGATTTTTCGGTTATCCCCTAAATGCATGCTCCCACTTCCCAATATCCTCATTCTGTCCTGTATAAGTCCTATTTGTGTTTATAATGCAATTGTGCTAACCATTTGTTTTGCAGCTTTTAGTTTTTCCTTTATCATTTTGGATGTATTTCATAGATTGATCGTGTATTCTAGGCGATTGTAATTCTTTTAGATCTTCGTGTATCTAGGCGATTGTATTGGTAAGGATGAGATTTTTCTTTTTCATTCAATTTGGTTGCATAAGTCGGTCTCTATTTTTACTTTCTTGCACTTTATTTTTCTGCATTTTATTTTTCCTGTAATTTATTTCTATCATTCGTATGAGCATTAGCTAATAATAAGAGAATAAAGATGGATGGAGAAAGATGATAAGTGAGTTAAATATGGTACTAAACTTATAAATGAAAGCAAGATTGAGGTTGAATAGGTAAGTTGCCCGAACCTGAATCTCTAGATTAGGTATGGTTGTCTGCGCTCGGTAGGGAGCTGTACCAGAATTTCTCGGATGAGCTGATCCGGGTGGTGACTCTGTCACTGATCTTGAAATTTAGGTTTCAAGGTCTTTAAGTTAATAAAATGGGATTTCCTCAAGTGCAAAACCAGTTTTCCCAAAATTCATATTCAAAGAAAAGATTTTCTACAAAAGGATTTCTGAGCAAACTAATGGTTTTCCTAAGCAGGGTTCAAACCCGTTTTCCAAACAAAAATCAATTCAAAAACCCTTTTTTCTTTACTCCCTGGTTCACTTCGCCACGTTCCGCTTTCGCTCGAAAGGTCGTCCATTCACAGTTGTAACTCTGCTGGGGATGAAAAGTTTCTTAAAAAGTTTTTATAAAAACTTAAGGAACTTAGGTAACTACTGAAACATAACCTCACTTGCAATCATTTACTAGTTCATAGTACCATATTTTACTCACACTTGCATATCATGACATTTTCTTCTTCTCAAACCCTCAAACTCACTGATCAGCCTAGTTTACTTCAGAAGGTGACCTACCTCTTCCGCTAGGATTGGAGGCACCCAAAGGGGTAAACCACTCATAGCACTGCATAAACCTTACATCACGTTATATGATAAGGAGTGTATTTTTGCTATGAGGGCCTGTACGACCCTTGGTTTGACTTTAGCCCATATGTAATGACCTAGTAACTTCCCCTTAGGGTTACCAAAACATAAATTCGAAATTGGACATTAAGAGTACGCCTTTGTTATCCCCGGTTGGTACCAAAGAGACCCAACACCTAGGAAGAATGCGAGACCATTCGAAAGGAGGAATAAGGTTGGAAGGGTGAGCATATGTTACCTGTGCTAACATTTATTTTGTGGTGATTTTTGGCTTCCACTTTTCATCCTCTCATGAAACATCAAGCATGCATAATCATTCGTGTGCCATTCTAATCACGTTTTTTGTGCAACCATTTTCAAGACATAAGCATATGTATGACATTAACACTAACCATATCTTCGTGCAGCGATGCATCCTCTTATTGCGTGAAAAGCATTAATTCATGTACATCACTTGCATATCATAATCACTAACCAATTTTTTTTACAGCCATATGGAATGCATGTTATGCATAAAACACTCATGTAGACCTTGAACAATTCCATAAGGATCACACGCATCACATCACCTACCAAATAGGAAACCATTTAGGTGCTCCACGAGCACCCAAAATATCATTTCATACATCAAACTTTTTGGGTGCTCTACGAGTGCTGAAAAACCACACTTCATACATCAAACCATCAAGGTGCTCCACGCGCACCCGAGACATTAGATCGTACCTCATTTCATGCACTAAACCATTTAGGTGCTTCAAGAGTAATGAAAACCTCATTTCACACATCAAACCAATTAGTACTCCCTGAGTGCTGAAACTCTGCACGTGTGCCAAGCATGCGTTCATATCACATCATAGCACAAAAACCCGAGGTGCTCCCTAATCGCCGAAACTCTGCTCGTGCACTAAGCACACGTTCAGATCACTTCATAAAAGCCCAAGGTGCTCCTCGAGCGCTGAAATTCTACCCGTGTGTGATACACGTCCATACATGTATAAGACCAGATCTATACATACCCAGACCCGTGCATAAGACCAGCTCTATGCACAAATCACACTCACATGCATAAGATCAGCTCTGTGCACCTATCCACACATATGTATAAGACCAGCTCTATACATATCCGAACTCATGCATAAGACCAACTCTATGCATAAATCACAAAACGCATGCATAAGGCTAGCTCTATGCATAAATCACAAACCCATGTATATGATCAGCTTTATGCACGAATAACATGCTGTATAAGACCAGCTCTATACGTCCATTACAAAAGCCTGTATAAGATTAGCTCTATACACATTCATGACATTTCATCTTAAATATATACATAGATACCCACATTCATTCATTCATTCATTCATTTGTTCAACTTTCCTTATGTCATCATTTCATTCATTCATCATTCCTAATATTTCACGTATAATGTGAAATAGTGCATATATGAAGAAGAAAGATTGGGTAAAGACTAGAAAGAAAAAAGCTTCACATAGACAGTCCATTGAGTAAACTGGATAAACATAGGACAAGATCTCAGTTTGTGAGGGCGGTTAAGGAAGAAAGAACAGTTGGGACAGAAGGTGAAACTGAACATGGTGAGGAAGTTAAGATGGCAAATCAGACACCAAATCTTGCTGATGTTCTGATAGATTTCTTGAAATCTCAGGATTTTTGTGACATCTTGAAAGACAAAATACGGGCTATTGTGAGGGGGTACCAGTGGACCTGGGAAGGAGAAAGTGGCTGAATCATTTCAGTTTGGGGCTGATCTCTCGTCTAGTGTGGAGAAGTTACAAGAGATTGAGGCTGCAATGGAGAAAAAGCTGAAGGCTAAGTGCACAGAACTAGATGAATTAGCTGCTGAGTTAAAGAAAGGGGCTAACATCAATATAGCATCCAAGAGCAGTGTGAACATAGATGCCATGATAAATGAAGGCACTGAGACTTTCCCTATTGGATTCCAAGTACCAAAGATTGCTTCCTACAAAGGAATTGGCTCACCAGTAGCTCATGTAAACCTTTATGCCCGAATCATACTGACAGCAGGTGCCACTAAGCGACAACTAATCAATTTCTTTCCAACCACGCTCGAGGAAGGAGCTTTGTCTTGGTATAGCTCGTTATCTGAGGATATATAGTCAGATTAGGAAGCTCTGTCAATAGCTTTCATCAAGTACTACAATTTCAACACTAAGATCCAAGTGAAGCTGTATGACTTGGAAAGAATCAAGCAGAAGCCAAACGAATCCTTTGATGAGTACTATCAGAGATGGATGAACAAAATGATTTTGTTGAAGAACCACCTCGATGAAGACGAGCTGATCCAGTAGCTGATCGATGGTAGCAGGGATATCTACAGGAATAATATGAAGTTTCATACTTTCAATGAGCTCGGTGAGGTTTACAGCATGACCATGAAGGTTGAATGAGACGAAGAAGAGAAGGCAGTAAGCCACAAAGGTGGCAGAAGCTCTGAGTACAGTTCTGGGTATCGATCAATGACTACAACTGGGTCAGGCAGTTGATCTGGTTCTAATTCCGCAAGTAAAAGTGGGCAGTTTTTAAAAGTGAAGTAAGCCGAAGTTGCCGCTGTATCTCAGCAACATGGTAGTCAAGGTAGAAATCTGGGAAGTCAAGGCATAGCTTTTTGGACTTTATCTTTGGCCAAAATTTTCATAAAGTGCAGGAACGGTGGTCTGTTGAATTCTCTAAAGCCATTTGAGAAGTTGGCTGATGCAGATAAGGACAACTTCTGTATGTATCATGTCGTAGTGGGACACAAAACTAACAACTGTTTTAAGCTAAGGGATGCCATTCAGAAGTTGATTGATGAAGGGAAGTTGCAAGAACCTACAAGACCCAGCATAAAGACTAATCCATTGCCAACATTTAAGAAGCAAGTCAACATGGTGCAACCAGGGTTGCCGCCAACTTTGTTTTTGCTTAGATCCTGCAAGCAAATCCCACGGTGCAGTCTGTGGTAGCCGGTGAAGCTGAAACAGAGTTAGGATGTGGGAAGCTGGTGGAACGGAAACAAATAAAGCCAGTGTGCTTGAATAATCTTGATTCAGAAGATGAATATGAGGAATATGGCTGGGATGAATCTGTTGAACTACCGGTTGTTAAAGAATAGAAATTCCTGAAGTCCAGAATGTGATGAGAAGTAGTAGTCTCTACCAGGCAGCAACTGAGCAGAAAGATAAGACTCTAGTGACTGGATCAAGCAGCGTGTCAACACGGAAGGAAGTTAAAAAAGAAGATCTGGTCGTTTCACAGTTCAAGAAAACTCCAGCTCAGGCTAGTTTATGGCATTTGCTGTTGGTCTTAAAGGAGCATAGAGTAGCATTAGCGAAGAAGCTATTTGAAGTCGAAGTGTCCCTGATTATATCTCCAGAAGCTATGTGTTGCTTATTGGACATGGTTCATTCTGGGTCCCCTGACATTGTGTTCTCTAAGAAAGATCTACCGAATGGAGGAAGAGCTCATAACAAAGCTCTTTATGTCAAAGCTCACATAATGGATAGGATCATTCCATGCGTAATGGTGGATGATGGGTCAGCTCTAAATATATGTCCATCGAAAATGCTACCATGTATAGGCTTAAGTGAATATGCTGTGAAGAAGTCTTCAATTGTGATCAGGGCTTACGACGACTCAAAAAGGACTGTGATTGGAACATTTGAGATTGAGGTGGAAGTAGGACCAGTCAAGTCAATGGTTACTTTCACTATAATCGATATTCCAGTCACTTTCTCCTTACTATTGGGAAGGCCATGGTTTTATCCGTTGAAAGGTGTCCCTTCCACATTGCACTAGAAAATAAAGTAATCAATGGGCAACGAGGTTGTGACAGTTGAAGCGGATTCTCAATCTATGATTGTTGCTGTGAATGAAGAAGTTCTACCATTCGGCAGATTCAAGATCACCGTGGTCAGTGAAGAAGAAGTCACAGATGCTCCAATGGTTATTTATGAGAATTATATGCCGAAGTGGTTGTCCAATTACTTACACAAGCAGAACTTTGTTCTGGGTATGGGGCTTGAAGCTAATCTATAGGAAGTGCCTGAATTCAATATAGACTTAAGAAAGTTGAAGTAGTTCAGGTTGGGCTACACAGCAGAAGCATCTAAAAAGAAAAATCTGAAAAAGGGGAAGAATGGCAAGCTTATGATGAAGCCATTCATTAAAGCTGGTAAAGAACTATACAAGGGGAAAGCCAAGCCTGTGAAAGTCAGAAATGTCGAATACCCAGGCTTCGAAATATTCTCCAATGTGGTGGATTTTGAAAAAATCCAAGAAGAACCAGTCGCACTTATGACAGAAAAGGAGATAGTTTTCAAGCCTGTTATCCTTCAGAAGGAGTCATCTGAAGAGCCAGCAAATACAATTGGAGTGTCTAATGAAAGAGCTTAGAAAAAGATCTGTAATGAATCCATAGAGGAGATTTCGAAGGCATTGGTTGTCACCTTAAACAAAGCTTTTGCAGAGACCAAGGAAGGGTACAATAAGGAGCTGATGACCGAAGCAAGTCTGAATTCTGTAGTTTCTGAAACTACAGGAATCATGATGAAGGCTAAGGCACAACTGGTTGAGGTTGAAGAGACTGCTTTTCTGCTAAACAAGAGTCTGAAATTACTGCTAGTTTAGACGAGGTCTTGAAGTTGAACGAGGAAGATGAAGAAGTGCAAGGCCCTCCGCCTATGGAGGATGAAAATGACTTTGTTGTATCTGTTTCATCTATTTTCAATGTAAATGATGTACTTTATGATAATTTTAATGCAATGAAGTCTTAGTTTGTTTACTTGTGTGATGTTTATCCTGATAACTCTGTGCATGCATTTGAATCACCATCAAGCATATTTAGCATTCATGATACTGCATTGCATGAAATCAACATAAGTACAGATGAAAATCCCAAAATGGTGTTTATTTCACATGAATTAAAACCTGAGGAAGAGAGAGAATAGACAAAAGTATTGCAAAAACATGTTAAGGCTTTTGCTTGGTCATACGAAGATATGCCATGAGTCGACATAGAAATAGCAGCTCACAAGATTCCAACGGATCCTAGATTCAAGCTAGTAAAGCAGAAGCTAAGAAGGCTGAGACCAGAATTGGCTACATTGGTAAAGGATGAGGTGGCTAAGCAGATCAAAGCCAAGTTCCTCAAGTATGGAATGGTTAGCCAACATTCTTCCAGTACCCAAGAAGGATGGAAGAGTCAAAGTGTGTTTCGACTATAGGGATCGGAATAAAGCGTGTCTAAAAGATAACTTTCCATTGCCTCACATCGATGTTCTGATTGATAGCGTAGCTAAGGTAGTAATGTACTCTTTTATGGATCGGTTTTTAAGATATAACCAAATCCTAATGAATGTAATTGATAAAGTGAAGACATCATTTATCACAGAGTAGGGCACTTTTTGCTACAGAGTAATGCCCTTCGGATTGAAAAATGCTAGAGCCACTTATCAAAGGGCTGTCACAACATTGTTGCATGATATGATTCACAAGGAAGTAGAAGTGTACATCAATGATATGCTTGTTAAATCAATGACCCAGGAAGAGCATCCTACCATCTTGGATAGATTTCTTACACTTATTAGGGAGCACAATTTACAACTTAATCCCAAGAAGTGCATATTTGGGGTCACGTTAAGAAAGTTCCTGGGTCATGTGGTTAGCCAGAGAGGAATAGAGATGGATCCAGACAAAATCAAGGCCATTCGAGATATGCCAGCTCCTAAAACTGAAAAGAAGGTCTGGTCGTTCTTGGGTTCCTTGCAGTATGAAAGTCATTTCATAGCACGGTTGACTTTAACTTATGAGCTGATTTTCAAGTTGTTAAAGAAAGATTAGCCGATTGTATGGGATGACAGATGCCAGTTGGTGTTTGAGAAGATTAAAGCTTATCTGGTTAATCCACCGGTTATAAGTCCACCAGTTTCGAGAAAGCCGTTGACTTTGTATTTGGCCATTGAAGATTCCTCCATAAGGGCAATATTGGCACAAGGGCAAGATGAAAAGAAGGAGTACCCTATCTACTATCTTAGCAAAAAGCTGCTGGAATATGAAACCAAATACACACTGGTAGGAAGACATGTGTGGCGATGATTTGGCTGACTAAAAAGCTACGTCATTACTTTCAGTCATACAAAGTACAAGCTGTGGCCAAGATGGATCCAATGAAGTATCTGCATGAAGCACCAGTGTTGGTTGGGAAATTATCTAGATGGCTACTACTCTTGTCAGAATTCGATATTGAGTACGTCACCAAGAAAGTCATTAAGGGGTGAGCTATGGTAGAATTTCTGGCGAATTAACAGCTAGAATCAGATTATATGGAGAATCTAGATTTCCCTGACAAACAGCTAGCTTTGGTGGAGGTAAAGAGATGGGTTATATGCTTTGATGGTGCCGTATATAGAAAAGGTGCTGGAATTGGGGTAATCATAGCGACACCAGACGGTGAGATTATTCCATTGTCAAAGAGATTGGACTTTCCCATAACTAATAAGAGGGCAGAGTATGAAGCATGCTTATTAGGGATGAAAGCTCTTCTGACGCTTAGGGCAAATGGTGTGTTGATTGTTGGAGATTCACTTTTGGTGATTAGGTAAGCACAAGGCGAATGGGATCTGAAAGAAGAAGCCTTACGGCCCTACTTAGAACTGCTGCAATACAGAAGAGAGTTATTTAGCCAGTATGAATTCAAGCATGTTCCTTGGTAGGAGAATAAAATGGCTGATGCGCTAGTAATATTGTCTTCTTATCAAAGATGGTAACTACCTACAGAGATTGGGCCGACAAGCTGCCGTATGCTCTTTGGGGTTATAAAACCAGTGTTAGAACACCGACTGGTGAAACTCCCTATACCTTGGTGTATGGTATGGAAGCGGTGTTGCTAGTGGAAATGGAGCTCAAGTCACTCATAATAGCCTTGGAAGCTCAATTACCAGAAACTAGATGGATACAAGCTAGTTATGAACAGTTGGCAGCATTAGACGAGAAGCGATTGAAAGCACTAGATCATTTACAGATGTATCAACGTTGGATGGCTAAGGCCTATAATTAAAAGGTATAGTATCCCAAATGGTTGTTGAAAGCCAGAGATTTGGGTCTGAAACAATTAAGGCCTACAAATGTCGATGTTCGAGGGAAGTTTAGGCCAAATTAGGAGTGTCCATACGTCGTGGAGAAAGTGCTATCAAAAGGTGGTGTCAGCATCATAGACATGGATGGAAATGAATTCACAAATCCTGTCAATCAAGATCGCTTGAAGCTTTATCACATTTAAAAAAAAAGGAAGAGTCTGCTAGGTTGAAAACTCAAAAAGGGGGGCCTAGGAAAAAGTTAAGACATGAGAGAAAATGATCAGTTAGAAAATTCAAAAGGGACGACTGGTAACGGATTCTAGTTCTGTGTGGAATGTATACCATTTTAGGAACCAATCCTTTCAAATGTACTCATGTTGATTTTAGCAATAAAGTGTGATGTTTGTTTAAATATATTCATATGGTTATGTCAAAATGCATAAACAAAGTTGTCTTGTCTGAACATCCATTTAAAGAAAACACTTTGCATTTAGCCGGTTATAAGGCTTACACTGTTTAACAATGGCAATGTACCAAATACATGCAATTTGAAATCTCTTCTCATCTTTTAAATCTAATTCATCTTTTCTTAGGGTGGCTGAAAATTTCGAGATAGATCTAAGTTTGAATGTCATAAGGCCTTGTGTAATTGTGATCATTATATATGAAGCACGTATGGCAAAAAAAAAAAAAAAAAAAAAAAAAAAAAAAAGAAAGAAAAGAAAAAAGAAAGCTCGCTAAGGTGAAAACTAAAAAGGCACCTCAGGTAAAAGTTAGAGCAGCTCTTTAAGCTGAAAACCCGCATTGGGTAGTTTAGGTAAAAGTTGGAGCACTTCCAAACTCACTCTTCCAATGGGCAAAGTTGTAAAGTCTTTTCATTATTCCCCAACGGAACTGTTACAAAGAATACCACAACTTGTTCCTCAACAGTCTTCATATATCCTCAACAGAAATATAAGGATTGCATTGCATAAAGAATGTACCCCCCAGCTAAAGTCAATCAGAGGCATGACATATTTACCCCAGCAGAACGTGAAATATCAAGATTAGACAAATAGCGGGAAATGCATTGCATACGCATCGTCATGCATACATGTATAAACATACATAGAACATTCATCCCCAGCTAGTCTTCATTCTTGATCGAAGGGGCAAAAATTATTGTTTAAAATCTATCGATCAAGGAATGAAACTCATCATTTCAAATGTAGAAATTCATCAAATCCGTCGTGGGCAAATGTAAACCCGGTATCGGCTCCAATCAAATCAACCATGGGTAAATGTAGACCCAGTATCGGCTCCAATCAAATCCACCGTGGGTAAATGAAGACCCAGTATCGGCTGCAATCAAATCTGCTGTGGGTAAATGTAAACCAGGTATCGGCTCTAATCAAATCCGTCGTGGGTAAATGTAGACTCGGTACCGACTCTAATCAAATCCGTTGTGGGTAAATGTGGACCCGGTATCGGCTCCAAAAATCTGCCATGGGTAAATGTAGATCTGGTATCAGCTCCAATCAAATCCACCGTGGGTAAATGTAGACCCAGTATCGGCTTCAATCAAATCCGCCGTGGGTAAATATAGACCCGGTATCAACTCCAATCAAGACTCGGTATCGGCTCTAATTAAATCCACCGTGGGTAAATGTAAACCCGATATCGGCTCCAACCAAGTTTGTCGTGGGTAAATGTAAACCTGGAATCAGCTTTAATTAGATCCTTACTGCGTCAATGCGACTTCATCGCTTCAGGTATGTTTTCTTTCCTTTTCTCATCGCGCTCTCTATGGCGAGACCAAACTCGATCCAGGCTTAATAGCCTGAGCACGAATTGACTTTGATCCCGTGAAGGGCAGCATGTGAGCACGGGTTTTCTCGACCTCTGTGATGAGAGCCCTATGTTACCTTTCAAGCAGACGAACATGAATTGGACTAGAGAATGAGCGGATATCACCTGTTGTGTCTCAAACGCTCCGAAATTCAAATGGTCTTTAATCCGAAGCCTCGAGAAAGGTCTTTCAAGTGATTAGGGGGCTTAAAGGTGAGTCTGGGATTTAGGAGAATCTGTCACGGCTTTGATTAGAGCCACACGGCTATAGTTTCATAACTACAGCCATATGGCTATAATTTAAGAGCCGCACGACTATAATACTACAGCCGCGCGGCTCTAGTGAGCAATAAGATTTTCTCCCAAATGACAGGAATAAAGCCTTGAAAGGGCAGAAAGATCCCAAAATGAAGGGACTTTTGCTGGGATTTTGGAGTCTTTAAAGGAAGGATAGACAGAAAAGAGATAGGGGACTGATTCTAAGCATTTTAGGACAAAAAATCAAGAGAGAAATCAGAAAGAAAGAGAGAAAAACAAAAAAAAAAAAAAAAAGAGAGAAGAAAGGAAAGAAAAAGGAAACCAAAAAAGAAAGAAAGAAACCAGAACCAAACACAAGAAAGACATTGCAAACACTAAGAGTAGGGGTTTCCAGCCGGATTCTCACTCATTCAGGATCGTTTTTGGGTCATTCGGATCGATTCGGGACACATATTCAAGGATTTCAGGGTGTTTGTGAGGTTCCAAGCACATTCTGACATTTCAATCCACTTCCTAACATTAAACATGCTAGAACATCAATAAGGTAAACTTTGAGAGGCCTTAAACTCGTATTTGTTTGATTTGCGCTGTGATTTTTCTGTGTTTTACAAATTTCTGAAAACTGGCTGTTTGATTACAGCCATGCGGCTCTAATTAGAGCCGAGCGGCTGTAATCACTTGGAACAGAGCTACTGATGTGGTCATCACACCACAAGGACATGGAGGCATAGAGCGAGGAGGCAAGAGAGATCCTTACCGTGCAAAGAAGATGCAACAAGTGCTTAACGGTCTAGTTATACACTTATTTCAACATATGGAGATTGAGGCTGATCACAACAAACCGAACAACTCATATGGATACGATTCAGTCTTGTGTTATATTCAAGTCCAAGAAAGTGATGATTATGGGTCTGATTGTAATGATTAGTTAAAATGGACCTAATTGGAATTCTAGGTATGAGTTAAGGATAATTAAGTGTCAGCACTTAAGGCACCCTTAGGGAATATGTATGGATTTTGATTTGGGTTTAGGTGTCTTTAGTCAAATGTTAGTTTTAACAATCAGTGAACTATTTTAGGCTCACAAATCAGCCTATATACCACATGCTGAAGGGAAGCACGTTTTTACATCCTTATTGCATAAGGATTTATTTAAAGTTTTCCTTATTTGTGTTGGTTTGACTTTCCTAAGTTTAAGGCTGAATTCCAGCCATTCCTTTTTTTTTTTGTTCTTTTCCTAGTCAAATAAGGTTTCTTTTCCTAAATAGTTTAGGTTTAGGTTTTCTATTTAAACACCAATGTAATAGTTGAAAGCTTCGACATATGAAATTTAATACAATTGGAATCTGAAATTTTCAGATTTATTTTCTCCCTTTGTTGAGATTCCACCCCGGGGCTGATTTTAATATTGTGAGTTTGAGAGATTGAGTTCTTCATTCTTGCTATATTATCTTGATCGTGAACAAGTATTTTGGTAAGGTACTTGTGAATCACCACATTCAGGTTCTAAGAATGCTTAATCGAAGGTGTCAGGTTTAAATCTCTTTCATTATCGTTTAAACACCTTCGGATTGGTTTGTTATCACCAATCTTTGTGTCATGCTTGTGAAATTCGAATTATATATTACTGTCCTTGGTGATTATAATTCATTCTTCTAAATACTTTGCTGCAATTGAAAAGATTCTATTGAACAAGTACCTAACCTTCAAATTCTGATTCATTGTTCAATTTGTTTTAAATCCTTCAAGATAAATCGGGAAAACTTGTTGATTTCAATTTCATAGCTGTTATCATATCAATTGGTATCATGGCCTTGGATCTTGAGGATTTTGTTTTTCCATCTAAATCTGAAACCATCAATGTGGTTCTACGCGTCCAAAAATCCTAAAAACGGACCATCCTTTGTAGAGTCAAATTTGTTGATCGAGTTGCTCATACTTTTGCATCTAGATACTAGGTTCGTAGTTGTAGCGTATTGATTAATTTTTTGGACTCTACTCTTATTCACTACCTTAACTTGTGTGTATGCACCAATTAAGATGATTTCAATTCATTATCTTTCAAAATTTTGAATATTTGTGTGCATGAATTAAAGTTAGCTGTCGTGATCACATATAACAAGTTCAAAAAAAAAGTGATTCAGTTATACTCAAAACGGAGAAAGAAAGCAAGTTTGGAAATATATGCAACTGAGTGATTTGTGCACCTATGCTTTGAACTTAATGAATTTGCATGCTAGTACACACTCCTGAGTATTTTCAGCCTTTGTCTTTTCTTTGAAAATTGTCTTTTATTCTTGTTCCTAGTGTGCATTATTTTCTTTTCGTTTCAATTTTAGTCATCTTTGCATCTAGAATCCTGCCTAACTTCTTTTTGTCATCTTTGTTGCTTTTGTGGCATTCGAATTACCTGAATTGATCCTTGTGATCCATCAAGATAATACAAAAGAGTGATTGAACCGATTGGGAGGTATTTCTTCTATTTTCTTTCTTTTCTTGCTTTAGATTAGTTTTTTTTCGCTTCTTTTCTTGTTTATCATGTGTGACAAATCCTATGAAGAAAACTCTAAAAAGGTTGATCTATATTTGTGGCAACAAGCTGTTGCAGGTGAATTAAAATGAATTGGTAACATTGTTGCTGATTTGATGTCCGAACAAAAGCAACACAAAGAACGACCCTACCGGAACTCAAGAAATGTTGGGACATTTAATACGGAGGATGACGTATCTGAATCAGATGAAGAAGTGCGGTCCACTTCAAGGCGACGAGTACATGACCGAAAAGATAGTAACCTTAATGCTATCAAACTGAAAATGCCAATATTCTGAGGTGCTAGTGATTCGGAGGCGTATATTGAATGGGTTCGGAAAGTAGAAGCTATCTTTGACATTTATGAATACTCCGAGGAGAAGAAAGTTAAGCTTGTTGTTTCTGAATTGACTGATTATGCTGCTGTTTGGTGGGATCAGTTGAAGCGAACAAGGCAAAGAGATGGAGATGAACCCGTAACAACTTGGAGAGAGATGAAACGACTCATAAAGAAACGGTTTATGCCAATGCATTATCATAAGGAGTTGTTGATTGAACTTCAGACCATGACACAAGGTAATCAGTCGTTTGAGGATTACCACAAACATTTGGAAATGGCACTTATCCGGGCTGATGTACAAAAAAGTGAGGAGGCCACCATGGTTAAATTCCTCATAGGGTTGAAACGGGAAATCAAGAATGTCCTAGAGCTTCAAACATGTTTTACAATGGAGGACATGCTCCACAAGGCTGTGCAAATTGAGCATCAATTACAAGAAGCCGAAAGGGGTAGATCATGTTATGAGGGTACTAATTCTGCCCTATGGAGGTCAGAACCAAAAGAGAGGGACTCGAGAAGTGATCACAAGTCCAAGGCTGATTATCAGGCCAAAAGTGACCAAAAAGCACGAATTGACATAAAGCTTTTGGGAAGATGAAGTTGGGAGAGGCTACCCCAAAGAATAAAAAAACCGAAAGTTCAACTCGAACTCGTGATCTTGTTTATTTTAAGTGCCAAGGAAGAGGACATTATGCACGGGATTGCCCGAATCAAAGAACTATGGTCATTAAGTATGGAGAGTTGGCATCTGAATCTGACTTCGAATATGATCCCGAACTTGAAGATATGCCTTCCTTGGAAGATTGTAGTGATATTAAAGAGATAGATAGCAAGGGAGGACATGGTGTAAATCTGGTCACCCGACGCACATTGAAAATGGGAGTGAGTAGCTCAACCAAACAAAGGGAACACATTTTCCATGCTTGATGTAATGTGAAGGGGAAGACATGTTTGATGATCATTGATGGAGGGGAGTTGTTGTAATGTGGTTAGCCACATTTTGGTGAATCGGTTAGGACTTTCAACCATTCCACATCCTAATCCATATTGATTACAATGGTTGAATGATAGTAACGAACTCAAGGTTACTAGGCAGGTACTTCTAAACTTTTCAATTAGTTCTTATACTGATGAAGTGCTTTGTGATTTAGTCCTGATGCAAGCTTGTCATGTTTTGTTGGGGAGACCTTGGCAATTTGATTGTTTGGTACTACATCATGGCTGTCCGAACAAATTTACCATAATCAAGGATGGGAAGAAGTATGCGTTATCACCCTTAACGCCCGCTGAAGTATATGAGGACCAGCTCTATATGTAAAGAATGTCGGAAGAAGCCATTGTGAGTAGGGGTGTGGTTAAGGTGAGTGAAAACAAGAGTGTTAAAATCAGTAAGGGTGAGAAGAGAGAAGAGGGGGGAGAAAAGGCATTAAGGCCGAGAGATGAGAGTGAGAGGAGAGAAAAAGGAAGGAGCATTAAAAAAGCCCAGAATTTATCTTTATATGCTAAAATGAGAGATATTAAGCAAGCTGAATCTGAAAACAAAAATTTGTTGTTATTTTATTGCAAAAGTTTTTGTTTATCATCTCTAAACCAATGTGACCTTCCGTCAAGTGTTTACCCTCTTTTACAGGACTCGAGGACGTGTTCCCCGAAGAGATGCCCAACAAGCTGCCCCCGATCTGAGGAATTGAGCACCAAATCGATTTTATACCCGGTGCACAAATTCCTAATAGACCAACCTATAGAAGTAATTCGGAGGAGATGAAGGAGCTTCAAAGGCAGGGGGATGAGCTTATGGAAAAGGGATTAATTCATGAATCTATGAGCCCATATGCTGTACTAGTCATTCTAGTACCGAAAAAGGATGGAACTTAGTAGATGTGCATTGATTGTAGAGCCATCAACAAAATCACGGTAAAGTATCGTCACCCTATTCCTAGGTTAGATGATATGTTGGATGAGTTAAATGGGGCTGTAATTTTCACAAAAATAGATCTTAAAAGTGGTTATCATCAGATTCGTATGTTTTCGGGAGATGAGTGGAAAACAGCTTTTAAGACTAAGCATGGTTTATATGAGTGGCAAGTTATGCCATTTGGCTTAACTAATGCGCCTAGTACATTTATGAGGTTAATGAACCATGTATTACATGACTTTATAGGTCAAACTGAAGTAGTTAATTGAACTTTAGGATAATTCCTTAGAGCTGTCATTCAAAAGAACTTAAAATCATAGGAGGAATGCATACCATTTATTGAATTTGCTTATAATAGAGCTGTGCATTCATCTACTAATATGTCACCGTTTGAAATTGTTTATGGATTTAATCCTTTGACACCATTAGACTTGATCCCTTTACCTGTTGATGAAAGGAAAAGTATAGATGGTACGAAGAAGGCAGAATTAGTGATTAAGTTGCATGAACAAGTGAGACAGCAATTAGAGAAGAAGAATGAGCATTATGCAAGGCAAGCCAACAAGGGACGTGTGAGCACGGGTTTTTTCCCGACCTTGATGATGAAAGCCATTATAACCTTTTTCACGGATAAATATGAAGCGGATTCGGAATGACTGGGATGACGTCAGAAATGTCTCGGGTGACCTGAATGTGTGTGACAAGTCCTGGTACGAAACCCCGAAGGAATTCGAGTGAGTATTTAAGAAAACCAAAGAAAAGAATGAAAAATAAGCGAAATGGGCCAATCTGGTCACTACAGTTGCTTGACTGTAGTGCCTACAGCCGCGCGACTGTAGTACATTACAGCTGCGTGACTATAATCACCAGACTTCTTTTTTTTTACTGAAAATCAGCATTTAATTCCGATTTTTAACCAAAACGGGAGATATAAAAAGTCTTGTATCCAGGATTAGGGTTAATAAAACAGAGGGGAGGCAGAAAATTAGAGAATTTTGAGAGAAAAACACACAAAAACGCACAATAACACAGATTTTGGGACTTTTTCTACGGTTCTTAAGAAAAATAAAAGGTTTTGATCTAAAAATAACTTAAAAAATTTCAATGAAACGCATAGAAATGGTTGTAGGGTGTTGTTAAACCGTCATCACTCACTCAATCTCTCTTGGGGTTCCATCCGGGCTCTGGAGATCGCGTATTTTTCGAGTTGTTGGTGACTGCAAGACGCTTTCCTGCATCCAAATCCATCCTTGGTGATCCAAACACTGGAACATAGACCAGGTAATATTCTGAGAGGCCTTAAAAATCCATTTTTGTTCATTTTGGGTGTTGTTTATTGATGTTTTTTTTGAATTTTTACGATTCCAGGAGTGGTTTTGATTACAGCTGCCTCGATTAAGATCACAGTCGCCCGACTGTAACCTACAACCGCGCGACTGTGACCTATAGTCACCCGACTGTAATCTTCTGATTATAGTCACTCAACTGTAATCTCTGGGGTAAAAGCTTCGAATCCCCCAAAATCGGCCGATAACGCTTCAGTTTTTTCGATTAAATGTGCTCTTTATGTTTATTATCGGCCCAATTAGATCCCTATGTGCTTAGATTCCTAGTTTCTGATTTTTGATTGATGGATGTAATTTAAAGTTTGGTGATTATAAGGGATTAGGGATTTTGGGATTTGATTCGATCCGTTTCGAATCCATTTTATTGATTTTAGTATATTTTTAGAAATCCCGGACCCCCTAAAATCGTTAAATTTGCAAAGCGGTTTTCAAAAACGGGAAAAGAATATTGGAATCAATTCTGGAGCACTACAGTCGCTCAATTGTAGGTGTTACAGCCGCACGACTGTAATGCCCTATAGTCGCTCGACTGTAGTTCAGGGGGCAGAATTACAGTTTTGCCCTTTTGGGCCCCAAACTTGTAATTTTGCACTCTTTTCTTATTCAAAACTGAATTTTTAGCGTGTTTACATTCTTTTTGGACCTTAGATGAATGTTTAACTTAAGCCCACACACGAACAGAACCCCCGAGTCCCGGGATATCCGGCCCACTAAAGTTGGAAAAATGCATGTAAATGAGTCAAACCATTTTCAAATTTGGTTTTTCACCCATAAAACCCACAAGGTGTTTCAAAAAACCGTTTTCCAGGTCTAACCTGTCCGACCAGTCGGGTCGACCCGGTTACCCCCTATGCATGATCCCATTTCCTAAAATACCCCCTATTTTGTCCTATATGAGTCCTTGGTGTGTTTTATTTACTTGTGCTAACCGTATTTGGATGCAGCTTTTATTTTTACTTTATTTTTATTTTCGAATGTATTTTATAGATTAAATAGTGTATTTAGGCGATTGTAATTTTTTTAGATTATCGTATATTATAGGTGGTTGTAATGGTGAGGATGAGAGCTTTTTCTTTTTTATGGGTTGTAAAATTTGGCCTTTATTTACTTTTCCTGCACTTTTACTTTTCTGCATTTTATTTTGGATTTATATTTATGTCATATGAATGAGCATTAACTAAAAATAAAAAGAAGATAAAATGAGTAGAATTAAGTGAATGCAACATTACATTATAAAATAATAATTGAAAATAAGTGAGGATTAGTAGATTTGTTGCCCGAACCCTGAATCTCTGAATTAGGTACCACGTCTACACTTGGTAGGGAGCTGTACCGGAATTTTCCGGATGAGCTGATCCAGGTGGCGACTCTGTATCTAATCTTGAAATTCATGTTTCGATATCTTTAAGTTAAATTGGGATTTTCTAAGAAAATTTATTTTCTAAAATTCACACTTTCAATTAAGTTTTCTACAAAATGAGTTTCCCAATAAAAGGTTTTCTTGAAGAAGATTAAAAACCCATTTTCAAACCACATCATCACACTTCAAAAAGAAAATCCCTAGTTCCCGCTTCACCGCGCGTTCCGTAAAAAGGTCGTTCGCTCATAGGACACAAACAAGTGTTGTTTGAACTGGGTGATTGGGTGTGGTTGCATATGCACAAGGAATGATTTCCTGCCAAAAGGCTTTCAAAGCTACACCCTAGAGGCGATGGACCATTTCAAATCTTTGCACGCATTGGGGATAATGCCTACAAGCTAGACTTGCCAGGTGAGTACGGTGTGCATGCGACTTTCAATGTGGCTGACTTGTCTTTGTTTGATGTAGTGATGAAGATTTGAGGACAAATCCTTTTCAAGAGAGAGGGAATGATGCGGTCATCACAACACAAGGACATGGAGGCATGGAGCCAGGAGGTAAAAGAGATCCTTTGGAGCTGCCTATTGGTCCAATAACAAGGAACCATGCAAAAAAGATGCAACAAGTGCTTAATGGTCTAGTTATACACTTATTTCAACATATGGAGATTGAGGCTTGTCACAACAAACCGAACAACTCATATGGATACGATTCAGTCTTGTGTTGTATTCAAGTACAAGAAAGTGATGATTATGGGTCTGATTATAATGATTAGTTAAAATGGACCTAATTGGAATTCTATATATGAGCTAAGGATAATTAAGTGTTAGCACTTAAGGCACCCTTAGGGAATATTTATGGATTTTGATTTGGGTTTAGGTGTCTTTAGTCAAATGTTAGTTTTAACAATAAGTGAGCCGTTTTGGGCTCACAAATCAGCCCATAAACCACATGCTAAAGGGAAGCACCTTTTTACATCCTTATTGCATAAGGATTGATTTAAAGTTTTCCTTATTTGTGTTGGTTTGACTTTCCTAAGTTTAAGGCTGAATTCCAGCCATTCCTTTTTTTTTTTTGTTCTTTTCCTAGTCAAATAAGGTTTTCTTTTCCTAAATAGTTTAGGTTTAGGTTTTCTATTTAAACACCAATGTAATAGTTGAAAGCTTCGACATATGAAATTTAATACAATTGCAATATGAAATTTTCAGATTTTTTTTCTCTCTTTGTTGAGATTCCAACACGGGGCTGATTTTAATATTGTGAGTTTGAGAGATCGAGTTCTTCATTCTTGTGATATTATCTTGATTGTGAACAAGTATTTTGGTAAGGTACTTGTGAATCACCACATTCAGGTTCTAAGAATGCTTAATCAAAGGTGTTAGGTTTGAATCCCTTTCATTGTCGTTTAAACACCTTAGGATTGGTTTGTTATCACCAATCTTTGTGTCATACTTATGAAATTCAAATTATATATTGCTGTCCTTAGTGATTATAATTCATTCTTCTAAATACTGTGTTGTAATTGAATAGATTCTATTGAACAAGTACCTAACCTTCAAATTCTGATTCATTGTTCAATTTGTTTTAAATCCTTCAAGATAGATCGGGGAAACTTATTGATTTCGGTTTCATAGCTGTTATCATATCAGCTACATAGCTGTAATAGCTTAGAACACAGCCGCACAGCTTTGTTCTTCAGGGCAGAAACCCGAAAAGCCCCAAAATTAACCGAAAACAGCCAGATTTCCATTTTATTTGTTTTTTCATGAACTATTTCGGTCCCAATCACATCCATCACATTTTGATTTTTTGGTTTTCGGTTTTCAAATGACGTTGATGTGAGACTTTCGGATTCTTTGGTTTCGGTTTTTTAGTTTCAGGGTTGTTCGATCCAAACCGGATCCACTGTCCAACATTGACGGAGCCCCAGGTTCCTCAAAATTCCTAGAAACCATTGAAACGGCTAAAACAGTGATTTTCAAAGTAAAGAAAACCAATTTTGGTTTCTAGGTACTACAGTCGCACGACTTTAGTGGTTATAGCCGCACGGCTCTAACTAGAGCCGCAATGCTATAGTTTCTAGAAGAAGGCAGAATCACAGGACGACCCACATGGACATCATCGTGTGGTGCTATCTTCAGAATCAAACTGTTTCTGGCATGCTTACTGCTTTCAGACCTTAGATGGATGTTAAAATTAGGAAACCCATACGAACGGAACCCCGGGTTCCGGGATATCCAACCCACTAAACCGAAGTAACTTGCATGTAATTGAGGCAAATAGTTTTCTAAAAACGTTTTCAAGCACAAAACCTACAAGGCGTTTCAAGAACTGTTTTCCAGGTCTAACCGAGTAAGTCGCCCAGACTTCTCGATTATCCCTAAATGCATGCTCCCACTTCCCGAAATCCCCATGCTGTCCTGTATGAGTCCTATTTGTGTTTTTAATGTAATTGTGCTAACCAGTTGTTTTGCAGCTTTTAGTTTTTCCTTTATCATTTTGGATGTATTTCATAGATTGATCGTGTATTCTAGGTGATTGTAATTCTTTTAGATCTTCATGCATCTAGGCGATTGTATTGGTGAGGATGAGAGTTTTCTTTTTCATTCGATTTGGTTGTATAAGTCCGCCTCTATTTTTACTTTGTTGCACTTTATTTTTTGCATTTTATTTTTCCTGTAATTTATTTCTATCATTCGTATGAGCATTAGCTAATAATAAGAGAATAAAGATGGGTAGAGAAAGATAATAAGTGAGTTAAATATGGTACTAAACTTATAAATGAAAGCAAGCTTGAGGTTGAATAGGTAAGTTGCCCGAACCTGAATCTCTGGATTAGGTATGGTTCTCTACGCTCGGTAGGGAGCTGTACCGGAATTTCCCGGATGAGCTGATCCGGGTGGCGACTCTGTCACTTATCTTGAAATTTAGGTTTTGAGGTCTTTAAGTTAATAAAATGGGATTTCCTAAAGTGCAAACCCAGTTTTCCTAAAATTCATATTCAAAGAAAAGATTTTCTACAAAAGGATTTCCAAGCAAATTAATGGCTTTCCTAAGCAGGGTTCAAACCCGTTTTCCAAACAAAAATCAATTCAAAAACCTTCTTTTCTATTCTCCTTGGTTTGTTTCGCTGCGTTACGCTTTCGCTCAAAAGGTCGTCCGCTCACAGTAGGAAACAAGTAGCAATATAAACAAAACGCTTTGTTTTTAGAAACACTGTACTCTAGCCAAGCAAATTTTTTAAACCAAGCAGATTGAAACCTCCTTTTACATCCACTATAATTACTCTCAGGAAATTGATGCCCAATTAAGTATCTCATTCTCATTGTATCTTTCATCTCAAATGGATAACTATTTATTAGTTTCCTCAATTCTGGATCACAAATAATATCATTATCTGAAACTTCTACTTCTGTGTGGGCTCCTTTTTCACTTTTTCATTAGCTTTATCAACAGAAGTTTCATTACTAGTTATTGATGGTTCGGGATTTGATAAAGGATTTCACGTTGTTCTAGTAATAAACTTATCCATATTTCTAATTCCAATAAATGAAAACACAAATACTACAATCAATTTATCAATTCATAACTAAATTCAAACATACATTATCAATTCAAACCCAAAAATAACAATGCACAATAAATTTATCAATGCAAACTCATCAATTAGTGCTAAATTTCATACTCAATTAATGCCTCAATTTATCAATTCAAACCTAATTTATCAATTTATCAATTCAAACCCATATTCAAACCTAATTTATCAATTCAAATCTAAAAGTAACAATACAATTTACACAATCAATTTATCAATTTATCAATTAATGCCTCAATTTCTCAATTCAAATCTAATTTACACAAATATTTTTCTTTAAAACCTAATTGAAATCAAACCTAAATAAATTAGAAACCTAACATTTAAATTAAAACTAACCGGATAATAAGAAGCAAAGACGGTCGGTTGAGATGGAGGACGCTGTCATCAGCTTGGCAGCAGCGGCAAGCAGTGGCAGCAGGCATGAGAGCAAAGAGGAGAGGAGAGGAGGAAAGGGACAAAGAAGGAAGGCTGTATCTGTATCTGTTTCATTTTTTTTTTCCAAATGTTTGTTTTAATTTTTTAATTTCTAAAAAAAATAAATAAAACAGTTGATACAGGGGCTCCCCTGTATCAACAATGAAGAGCAGGCTGCTCTTCTTTGAGGGGCTGCCGCCGGAAGTCCCCTACTCAAGGGTTTTTCCAACGGCTAGGGGTTCGCTGCCCCCCATGACCCTCTCAGTGCCGCCCCTGGAATATTCTAATTATGAAAATTAATTATTAATAGAAAATTATAAAGATATTTCAAGAATATAAAAGTAGGAGTAGTTTTTATGAATCAAATATGATAATTAACCATATAAAGATATTTTAAAATTTTACCATGCTTATGAAATTATGTTTTATTAAAGGATTTAAAATAATAATACTTTACCATAGTAAGAGTGCTGGTTTTTCCTAACACGGGAAAAGAAAAGAACATATGCTCTCTTGTAGTTCATGCATCCACTGTCTAATAATATTATACTTCCTCTGTCATATTTTAATGGGGCATTTCAAATTATAAATAATTTTCCATTTATAAAAAGTAGTTAAGCTTCACTTTTTCAGTTATATATTTATTTATTGTGCATAAAAATCACAACATTAACTTAAAATTAGGGTAAAAAGTTTTTATGGTATAAGTTTCTAGTTTTCGCTGTAATGGTTATTTAAATAATTTTTCAGCTAATAAAGTCACAAAAGTGTTGATGTGACTCCAATAAAGTCATTCCAATCAAATTTTTAGCCTAACTGGTGACATGGCAAGCAAAGCTGATACCTAGATGCCAGCTCAGCGGCACATCAGATTAAGTCGCTATTATATCGATACGTGGATGGTTATGTGTATTTTTCTAGCTCGATAAGAGTGATTTCTAAAATTTTTTATCTTCAAATTTACCACTAGCAAAACTGTGACTGTCCACATGTCCTACATGTGTTGACATGATAATGGCTTAATCTGATGTGACATTGAGCTGATATTTGGTATTTGGATCTTAGCTTTGACTTGCTACGTCAGTATTCAGGTTGAAAAATTGGTCAAAATGACGTTATTGGAGTAAAAACAATTATTTTGTGATTTTATTTGCTGAAAATTCACTTAAATGACCATTGTCGTAGAAACTAAAAACTCCAACGAACCATGGAAACTTTTTACCAATGTTATTAAAACCGAACCAGATAGCAAACCATAAGACTATCGGTTCATTGTTCGAACTGGTTTGAACCGGTACACCTGATAGTTCAACTGAATTTTTAAAATATATATATGTATATATTATTGACTTAAAATATTATTAAAATATGGTGCGACCTGTGGTTCAACCGGCTAGTTCATCAGTTCAACTGCAAGTCGAACAATTTATGGTCCATTTTTATAAAATCCAAAAAAATTGTATCAAATTGACCTAACCCATGATTGGTTTGTTGTTGATACAGTCAAACCAGCCCGTCCGATCCAATTATGATAACGTGACTTTTTAGCATTTAAAATCATAAAGTTTCTTTTAATCTCAATACAAAGTTTATTGAAAATTGTGATTAATTAATACTCAGGCTATGTTTGGTTCATGGAATAGATAAGGAATATAATAGTTATTCTAATGTTTGGTTTCAATATTTGGTCATGGAGTAACTATTACATGAAATTGTCATTCTTCAAAATAAAGAATAGTTTTCATTTGTGGAATCAAAGGAGAACTATTTCATACTTCACTTCATATTTTTTTTATCTATTAATATTTATCTTATTCATTTTTCTCCAATTTCTCCATTTTCCATTGATATTTTATGTTTATTTATTTTCTTACGTGTTTTTTCATTTTTTTAATTTCTTCATTTTTCTCCGTTTTCTTCTTTTTGTTTGTTTTTCTTCGTTTAACTCAGATTTCTTCTTTATTTTATCTCATTTTTCTTGTAGTTTTCTTTGTTTAGCCTCTTTTTTTTTCGCTTCAATATGACATATTCAATATATTATTCAATTATTAAACCAAAACATTGGAATTAGATTGGAAAAAAAAAAAAAACTATTTCATTCTTTATCTATTCTATTCCACGAAATAATTATTCTGCTTTACTATTTTTCCTGAAATTTTATTTTATAAACTAGGATGAAAGAATGGGTCGGAGGGAGTATATAATATAAGTTTTACAGGTATATTTAAAAAGCACAAGGCAAGTAACAAAATTGAAATCCCAGTTGATGGCTTATGTTTGATGGCTTGTACAACATTAAATACTCAAAGTTGTTTCAAAAATTGGCAATAAATTAAATACACATGTTCGAATTAGTAATGCCTAAGATAATACCAAATAAAATTAGAAAACAAAAAAATGCAAGCTTTTGAGATCAAAGAGAACTACACCAAAATAGACTTTTACATTTCTAACAAAATATACATTTACTTAAAAAGTTGAGCACAAAATTTCAGCTGCTTACTTACTATGTATGCATGCAAAAAGTATACACAGGTAACCTTACTAAGCTCCCATTGCTTCGTCTAAACCGCTTCGTGGCTTGCTCGTACTTCCTTCTTTATTTAGCTCTTCAGTTGAACTGCATCTTTTCTGATTCGATCTCCACTTGGAGAAGATACCTTAAACTGCTGGATAATGTATATTTAAGTCTAAATTTCTGAATCTTCAACTTCAGAACTTACAACAAAGCTTGGAAATGCCAATGTCATATCCCTACAGCAGAATAAAAGGTCATTTTTAAGGTTAATCAAGTTAATCATATCCATGGAAAGACTTAAAAACATTTCAATTACAGATTTAGGCAGATATAACTTTTTCCTTTCCTGCTTTAAACTGGAAGTAATCAAGGGTAAAGCACAAAATCATTTGATCGAGTCGAATTTCTTTATTTCTTGCATCAACTAAGAGGAGAACGCATAACAAGTTAAACCCAATGAAGCCTTACGACTTGAAGACAAACATTTTATATTGCAATATTTCAAAAAGTGACAGAAAAATCAGTTTGGCTTACGCTACTCTGCTTACTTTAAATATGGCAGTGTCATGTTCCTTAAGAGAGAGGGATTCTTCAACACGAATTCCTTCCATTCTTCCCGGTCAATTCTTCCATCGCCTTTCTTATCTGCATCTCTCCAAGTCTGGAAATTTACAGCCGTCATAACTTCGGGATCAAATTTGAATAAGATAGCAATGCAATTTGACAACGCAGGCAGAATCTAATCCGTACCTTCTCGACAATTGATTCAACAACATCATCCGATAGTTGCAGATCCGATTCATGCAGAAGTGCCAACACCATCTCCTTTAACTATCAGGCAATAAGTAAACATAAAATTGGAGACAAATATTTACTTCCATAAATTGCAATCTTATAGATTTTCACCCCAATCCTTCATATATATATAAACGAAAAGGGTAAAAAGAAATTACATGTGCAGGACTTTAAAGAATCTAATAATGGTAAAGAAAAGTATGCAGAGCTCACCTCTTCTCGTTCAATAAAACCAGTTTGCCTTAGATCATATAACCTGAAAGCAACTGCAAAAATTATTTCCGCAGTTTAGTATAGAATAAGGAATTAAGTATGGCATGCACTATTGCCATTTAGGAAGTATAAAGGTCCACAACAGATTACAAATATGGTTAAATAAGAAGGAATATAATTTCCAAAAGTTGATCTCACATTCCATCTTGTCTTCTATAGGTGCATTGGGATGAAAGACACCTAATGATCGAACAAATTCTCCAAATTCAATTACTCCATTGTGCTTGATATCAAATAAGTCAAAGATCTAGAAAAAAGCACCCACATAAATGCAGCTCAGAAAATGGAAAAACTTCGTTGCAGTTCTATATTAAAGAATTTACAGCAGCATGACCAGTTGAACTTTCAATATTAACCATGAAAAAAAATTCACTTGCAATGATCTGATGCATAATATGTAATAATATTTGATCTCTTACTTTAAGCACAGGATTTATTTAACTCTACTAAAGAAAATGACTAAAGGGTTAATAGTGCAAACCCTATCCGCAAAAAGGTTCCTTCTATTTCTGTTCCTGAAAAGTGCAAGCTGGAATTCTTCCTGATCAGAATAAAACATGTACAGTTGCAATTCAAGTTAGACAGATAGACGGATAAACATAAAACTACACACGGACACAGAGACACGTGCGCACGCACACGTGTGAATACGCACACATACACACATACATATAAACCGAAGTGATACACACATACACGACATAATTTACGTACCTTATGAATAAGCCCATCATTATATATTGAATTGCTCAATTTCTTATAAAGCTCATATAAGGCCTCCACTTCGCTAACAGTAACTGCAAGGGAGAAATATACCATAAAGCCAACAATCAGCATTCATTTACAGCAATAGAGCTATCAAAATCATGACATATGGTTATATTAATTAGTGGGGGCATTCAAACTGGATAATACGACACTGAAAACATTTTTATTGGCATATTTTTTTCTTCGACTAATTATTTTCATTAAAATCTTATTCACCTCTAATGCCATTCAAATGTTAACTGACATTGATTCAAAATTGACATTAGATTTCATTTTGATATAACGTATGAAAGCTACTGAAGTGCAAAGATTGTGCTGATCATTATTTTCACTACACACGATAGTGGCTGCATCCTCAAAAGTGGTCAGACATAAAGGATTAAACTGTAAATAATTACTTCCATAATAGTTTTTTTTTTTTTTTTTTTTTTTTTTTTTTTTTTTTTTTTTTTTTTGGGTATTCTCATTCTTAAGTAAGGGTGTGGTATCTTGTCTCAAGGAGACTTGAACCCTGGACCTTCCAATTGGGCAGAGATGCCTTTACCACTACGCTATAGCTAGATAGGCACTTTGATAATAAGTTTTTGTCAATCATTGATTAGATGGAAATTATGGTGATGATACAAACTCAGTAGCTGGAATATTGCCAAAACAACATGATGATAATCAAACTCACAAGTTTTTACAGGCGGCAAGAGCAATTGATAACTCACAGGGTGTTTCAGAAGCAAGAATAGATGGTTTCTCATATCCTGGTATTTGTCTAGTCCTCTTTAAGCAAAAGCAATCCTTGAAAGGAAGTAACATGATTAAGAGACAGAATTTTGGACTCACAGTAGGATCATGCCACTCAAAATTCACCTGCATGCCAACACCAAAGAAAAAAAGCTAAACTTAATAGTTGTATCAATCATTTACAAAACATAAGCCATAAGCCAATAACCAGAACAGATACGAGGTAACAGCCTAAATGATTACCAAAGAGGATAGTCAATCTGGTAGTAAATGTGTTCACAAATTCAGATACCTCTACATGGGTCAACTACATTTATTAGTCTATATGAGGCACCAACCTTGAACAAACATATTGGGATATATATATGAGGCAAGCACTTCAAAATCTTCTGAAATGCGCAGAAAAGCAAGAGAATTTGAAGGCAAGCAAAATTACAAATATTGTAGCAGTAGTTGTTGTTGAAGGATAAAAGCTGTCGCAGAGCTTTGTCTCCAGAAAATTGACAAAAGTGATGCAAATGGACAGAAAAGGTTCATGTGTAAGCGTTGACTAATGGAAAAGAAAGCATACAGTCTCATGACCTTTCAACACTCATTTTCAGTCCTGGAACCGTATGTATGTTCAACAAAACTGAAACATATATGGCATCTTTGTAACGTTTTTGCATTTGTATGGATTTAATTGGATGGTCCTGTCAAGCTACAGGAACCTCTAGTGCTGTAAATGTAAACCAGCTCATTTAGAATTAGAAATAGTCAAACATCATAGCCATCATCATCTTGAAAGCTGTTTTAATATTGAAAGGCATAAATACAAATATGTAAAGACATATCCAGAACTTCTCAATTCAGACAACAACTTGATAAATAATTAAATCCCTCATAGGCTAACATCAAAAGTTGCCAACGCAAACAAATTTCTATCCACTTATTATGACTAAAAAATATATATTGAAGATACTCTCAAGCTGTAAGTAAAGATATTATCCAATAAATTAGGAATAAATAAGCTGACAGAACTCAAAGGCCTTTTTCTTTAATTTATTAACACAAAAAGAAAAAGAAAAAAAGAAAAAATAAAAGAGATCAGGAAATTAAACCACAAATCACATAGGAAAGTAACCAGAAAGAACAAAGTTGTGATTTTCAGCAGTCAATTTCTCAAACCAAACTAATTCATTAAAATAATACAACATGGCATAATATAAGGATTCAGAGCTTCCATTCACTGGGACCACATGATTACAACAAAGCATATGACTTAAAACGATATAAATTAATTGAATGCCGGGGACAACAAGGAAACTAATAACTTCACCTTATGGCCAGGTGCAGCAGCCAAAAAAAGGGAAGCTAAATTAAGATGGGCAATATTTAATTTATAAAAGCTTTAATGTCATTTCCAAATTCAAAGATTTATGTATTCGGCAATAAATATAATATTGTGATTAGTCAATAAAAACAGTCAATTGAGGACGGAAGAAAATGATGGTTCAAAAAAAGAGACGGAGAAAATGAAAGATTTCAATTGCAACTTGCAACTTCAATTTGTTGAGGTCCTTATCTGATCCACATTACTTTTGCCGGTTAAAAATAGTGAAAGGAGGAAAAAAAAATTGAAAAATGAAACAATAGCCGTTTGGTTAATGAGAAAATGCAGCAATGAGAAAGAAAAAAAATGACTTGAGAAACTAATTGACAATCAAAGCGAAACCCCCCAAAAAGCAAAAAGCGTGGAAATGAAAGAAATTGAAAAACCAAACACAGAGAGAAAGAGAGAAAAGAAACGAACCTGAGAAAGAGCAAATGATGGAAAAGATGAATGAATGAATACTCGGGCTGAGCTCCTCTCCTCCTTTCTAATGCTTTTATTAAATTGAAAAAAGAAAGGATCATTGTGTGCTGTGTTGTAGTATTCTACGTGCTAGCCTATGTAGAGTAAAATTGAGAGAAACGGACTTTGAAATTGAGCACCACCTGTCTCCATCGTATCCGACACCCCTTTCCATTTCGATCTTTTCTTTTCTTTTCTTTTTTTGCCAAACTCCATAGCATCATCCTTTCCATTATTCAACTAATCACACCGCCGTTTATAATTCAATTATTTCGTATTATTTTGTTGATATCAATGTTATCAAATCCGGTCGGTTCGACTGGTGAAGCTGCAAATTAACCATGGATCTAGTCAATTCAATTAAAATCTCCGGTTTTTAAAAATACTAATAATTAATATAATATATTATCAAATAATTTTTTTAAACAAATTATACCACAATTTATTATAATATATTATTAAATAATATTTTTTAAAAATAAATATCTGGTTAAACTATTAGTTCGAATCGGTTAAACAATCAAATTAGTAGTTTCATCAGTTCGCTCTTCGGTCCCATTATGATAACATTGGTTGATATCTTCTTTCTAGTGTTCTCGGGAACGTTGAATGACTTCCACTCATATAACTTTAGAAAATAAATAAAAGGTATAATTGAGCCTCACTTGTCAACTTAAACTTTTGAGTCAATGGTTCCATGATATGGTATCGAAGCCGCTTAGACCTAGAGGTCAAGAGCTTAAATTCTCACAACTCCATTTATTAACTAAAATTCTACACGTAGTAGGATACGCTTGTGACGTATATGCTTCAAGCTCAAGGTGTATTCACGTGAAAAATTTTCTTCTTCCCTTTCTATCATTGTTTTAGTTTAGTAACAATATGGTTTTCAGAATCGAAAAATGTTAATGACCAGTGAAAGTACTGGTTTATAGATCAGAATTTAACCGAAGTTAAACTGAATAGAACCAAATTTAATAACTATATTATGTTAAAAAATTGGCTTTTGACAATGTGATTATATTTCAAATTTGAGTGTAATTATCATACCGTTGAATAATGTAAATTGTGTCCTCGTGTTTTACGCAACAAGATCTTTTCAACAGTAAATAATACACTCAAAATAGATAAATGATGAATGAGAAATTGATGCTCAAAGTGACCTTGATGTAAAGAAATTATAGAGCGAAAAATGATAAATAAATCTCATATCCTACATCTCGAAACTATGAGATGAGTTATAAGTTTACAAGGAAAAGTCTTTCTTTAGGTTGGTAAGAAATGTATTAGCTAAGAGGCTCTCTCTTGCATGAGTAGGAATGCAGATTTAACTTTGAAACGCTAATGTGTGCACCCGCAAGACCAAGGACGGTGCCTGACCAATTTTGTTAGGGGGGCCAAATAAGTCAAAGTTATAAAAAGTTAATTAACGATTAAAAAGTAACAATTTGCATGGAAAACATGTGTAATACTTTACAATACTATCGAAGTAATATATTGCTAAGAAAATCAATTAGGATATATAATATTGGATAAGAAGTATATATACAAGTATTGTTAAACACCAAACTCAATATTCTATGGTAAAAGTGAAATATATAGCAGGGGCTAAAAGGAGAATTTTTCAAATAGCCTCATAAAATTATATAAAAAAAACCATAAAATCAAAGGAAAAGGAGAATTTATAATAAAGAAATAAAGAAAAAAAAAAACAAGGGGCCATGCCCCTTTGGACCATAAGGTAGCATTGGCCCTGCGTACGATGTAGGCGATGCAAATACCAAACCGAAATGGGTCACTACGGGTCTGCATCAATCCTTTTAGATTCTTTAATAGAAAATTTCAGCAGAATAATTGCATTAAATACAATTAATTATTATTATGGAGAATTAAGCTCCATTAAACCTTTATCTGCTAATTTAATCCTGCAGTACCTTATTGTAGCCTATACTTAAAAGTTTTTCATTTTTGTTTTGAAGATATAGATTTCCAGATTATTTTTCTCTCAATTTTCAAAAATCATAGGATGTTTGTTCTAGGTTCCTAGTGGTATTATTGTGCACACGATTGAGTTTGTTTCGATGTTGTTGTATCCTGTGAGATAGTTGTTCTACCTGACAAATCCTGTCTTAAAGAGACTGAACCTGTTCAAATCTCAATGTACTCCTTCAGTTTGATTCTGCTTGGTTGAAATTTAATTTGTGGTTCTTTTACTTTGTAATCAATTACTTAATTTTAATAAAGTTTATCCTATTATTTCTAATTTGTTATTAATTTAATAAAATTTTGTTCTAATATTAACAGTTTCTTTTATTGTGTTTTTTATTTGATAATTCTAAATTTGTTTTTAACTTACTATGTTTGGAAATTTCAGAATTTATCATGGATCATGATTTGATCCCACCTGTTGGAGATTGTCCCTAAAATGGTCAAGAGTTACATATTAGAGGGAAAAATCGGTAGAATGGCAAAAAAAGGAAAATATGGTCCTATTGGTTTGAGTCCTACTAGTTCTACGCATGTTTTTAGACATGTATCAATACCTAATACGGCTCATATTGAAAGACATGACAAATTCTTTGGTGCGAATTTCAAGGCCTAGCAGAATAAGATTTTTTTTCTTGACTATGTTGAACCTTGAATAGTTTTTTAAGGAAGATCATTCCAATGTTGGAGAAGGTGTAGTTGATCCTTGAATTCAATTGGCAGTGGATGCTTGCAATCATTCGGATTTCCTTTGCAAAAATCATATTTTGAGATGTTTAACAAATTCTCTTTACATAATTTATACTATTATGAATTCTGCAAAGTATGGGAATCGTTGGATAGTAAATATAATACTCAAGATGCAAGTGCTAAGAAGTTCTTAGTGGACCAATACCTGAATTTTAAGATGAATGATTTTAAATCTATTGTTAGTCAAGTGCAGAAACTTCATCTCCTTATTTATGGAATGCATGCTGAACGGATGGTGACTAATGAATCCTTCCAAGTGGCTACAATCATAGAGAAATTGCCATCTAGATAGAAGTTGAGTTTATAGCTTTAGACAAAATCAAAGAAGAAGCCGAATGGCTACAAAACTTCTTGGAGGATATTCTTAGATGGCTAAAACATATGCCCATAATTTGTATAAATTGTGATAATCAAGCAGTGATTAAGAGAGCATAAAACATGATATATAGTGGCAAGTCAAGAGATATGCATCATCAACATAACATCGTTAAACAACTTATCTCAATGAGAGTTATATGACTTTGTAGGTTTAAAGGATAACACAACGAATCTGCTAACCAAAGGGTTGAATTGAGATCAAGTTAAAAAAGCATGGAAAGGAATAAGACTTAAGCCCATGAACATTTAAGTTCTACATGAAGGAAAATCCAACCTTGTTGACCAAAGATCCCAAGATCTAAGTTTAATAGGACAAACTAATTGCATAGACCTTGTGAGGTCACTGTGGGAACTCTTGTCCATTCATGTGATGTAAACAGTGATAAGAATATGAAAGGTTAAGTTATGCTTTTAATGAATATTTGTGTCAGAAGTCTAAGAAAAATAAATCACCTATGTGAGAGTGAAGTGGGGTCACTTCAAAGGAAACAAATGAGGCTTAGTTCTCTAAACTCTTGTAGATACAAGAGATGTTCATAACCATAATGAACATAACCATAAGAATCAAAAACCATATTATATTGGTATTTGTGTGAGGTATATCGTCGTATCCACAAACAAAAGAATAGTCAAGGACATTATATCTACTAATTAGCCAGTAAAGTGAAAGGTTCAAGGGTTGATGTCTAACTATCCTATGCAGATATCAATTATAGAGTCTTATCATAACTTCATGTAACATCCCAAAAACTGAGTCAGACAGAGAACTAGATTCTTAATAAAAGATTTGGTTGAAGCATGATTAGTGTGATGTAACATCCGGTCAATTGAGTTGAAAGGATTTGTGAATCCAGTCTTAGTGAAGGGGTTAAACCATGGATACGACATAAAAAGGGAATTGAACAAATGATTTGAAGGAACAAAGTTTGATGAACCGAGTTGGATTGTCGAGTGAGTAGGCAATAAGGTAAAATTCGGTGAAACAAGATCAAGAATACACTAAACCTTAGAGGTTTAGATTCAAAAGCTGAGAAGAAGATAAGAGATTTGGAAGATAAAATTGAGAAATTAAAGGATATGTCACACCAAGATTAGGTTAAATAAGGAGAATAAGAAACCAAGAAAAGAGTAATGCGATAATGAATGATAATATGTTAGAGGATAACGCAAGTTAAGGAAAGAGAATAAGTGGAAGAAGATATTTTGCATATAAAGGCATAGGTGGCAGCAGGAGAAGTGACTATGTGTCAGGGTAGAAAAGTGTGTGGGCAATATTAAGCCACGTATTTAGATTCTAAAGAATTCCAATCTCCTTTTCCAAGATGAAAAGGAAAACAAAAAGGAAAAAAAAAATTCTTTTTCAGGAATTGTTTTGAAATGGATACAAAAGAAAATTTTTAGAGAGAGAAAGGAGAGAAATGGGAAATCAAGGGAGATAAAGAAAGAATTAAGGGCAGAACTATACGGGGCTTTGATTCCCAAACAACTATTTTGGGATATGTAGGTAACTTGGTAGATGATCTATGAAGTTCATGCTAAGTAAGTGGAAGAAATAGAAATTTGATTAGGATAAGCTATCTTGGCTAAAGGATTGAAGATTTAAAGAAAAAGGGACTTAAAGATGGCATTAGTAAGGTAAGATTTTGGTTATCAGACTTTAAATTTTGTTAAGTGGAAATTTAAATTTATTTTTAGTATGATGAAAATGTAAAAGAATTTATAATTTGTTAGTTTTGCTAACAAGCTTATCATTGTTGTAATTGTAATCTCTAAAGGAAAATAATGGAAAAGTAGCATAGATGGTAGTATAGTGGTACAATTATTTGATTTTGGAAGTATGTATGTTTATTTAGAATTTTTCTGTGAATTTGTTGTATCTGGCATTATAGTTGTATCTAGAATGATTGGAATGGTAATAAGTGTGTTGATGATGATATGTAAGAAATATACTTAATCTAAACAGTATGTGTTAAATGGAAGAATGAAATATAGTTTAATGAAATTGCATAAGACTTAGCAGTTTGTTAATAATGAATTAATTGATGTTGTATTGGGAAAGATTAACTTGGAAAGATTAATGGGGTGTGAAATGGACGAGTGGAGACTCGATAAACACTCCCGGGAGAAGCATGTCTGGTTAAGAGAAGGTGCATATAAGAGCTGTGAGCTCAAATTGTGATTGTTATTATGGAAAACCAGACCAGTATGAGAGAGAACTTGTGAATTCTTTCATGGAGGAGGAATTGATAAGTGATCTGTAGTCACTATGATCCAATGGAGGGTGAACTTGTGAGGCTGAGAGAGTCACACCTAAGGATGGACCCTGAAGGATTCAGATGATGATTGATGAAAATGCGAGTAGCATGCACGATCAAAGCACTAAAACTCTTTTATTCGTGTAGTGGGTCACGGTCAAAATACATACAGATGATTGTTACCTGGGATGAATATTCCCAAAGATGAATTGATGAATGAGATCTAATATTGAGATCCGGTTATGTGGAATGTCCCATTAACATTTCCAAGTGAAATGATTGAAATATCATTAAAACTGACCAAATGATTAAGATAAGGAAGTATAATTTGAGAAGTGAATTAACTAAGATCCAACATTATTTTGAAACGTTGATTCTTATGAAAGGTTTAAGTTTTGAACGTAAATGGCAACTAATCAGTAACAAAGGCCGTAACCAAATAATATATGATAAAATGAAGGAAAACCTAACCAGACTGTGTTGTGTCGTGTTAATTGAATAACGCTATGGATAGTGACTTAGTAAGAGTAGTTATGGAGAAGTAATGATTAGTTAACGTGCTAATCTAGCTAGCCGGGTTTGGTTGTTACATTTTAAATTTTGAAAGTCCATTTTGTTTTTAGTTTTCATTCATGTGGGGGGATTTTTAGATGATTGTCTTTTGACAATGTGATTATATGTCAACTTTGAGCGTAATTATCATACGGATTGCAATTTGAATAATGTGAATTGTGTTATCGTATTCTACATCATAAGATCTTTCCCATGATAAATAATATGCTCAAAATGGATATATGAGTTTACAAGGAAAAGTCTTTCCTTAGGTTGGTAAAAATTTATTAGCCATGAGGCTTTCTCTTGTGCCCGTAAGGGAGTGCACATCCAATCCTGCAAGGGTAATGTGATAACCTGCATGAAGTGGGCGACGCAAATATCAGACTAAAATAAGCCATGTGGGCCTGCCTACTTTTGTTTCAGCCCATAATATTTTTTTCCCTAAATATCTAAATCCTTTTGGATTTTATAACAGAGAATTCCAGCAGTTTAATTGTATTAAATACAATTAATTCAAATCTATTCTCATTCCAGAGAATTAATGTCCATTATACCTTTATCTACCAGTTTAATCCTACAATACCTTATTATAGCCTATATCTAAAAGTTTTTCATTCTATCTTGAAGATATAGATTTCCAGAATATTTTACTCTCCATTTTCAAAAATCATAGGTTGCTTGTTCTAGGTTCCTGGTGGCAATTTTCTGCACTTTATCTTAAGAAGACTGAACCTATCTAGGCCTCAATGTACTCCTTCAATTTAATCCTGCTTGGGTAATGTTTAAGTTGTGGTTCTTTTCCTTTGTAATATGTTGCGTAATTAATCAAGTTTGTCCTATTATTTATGTTTTATTCTTATTATTTTCATATACACTATTTGTAACATATGAAAATTGTTAGTGCCAAATAGGCTTTAGGAGGTACACTAGAGTGGGGGTCAATAGTATATATACTCGAATAAAAAAATTCTTTTATGGAAACCTTTATAATCAAAAACAAATTTTCCCAAGAAATAAGTTTTACTTTAAAATGCGGAATAAAAATAATTTGTAAAACTTGTAAAAATAATTGCTTTTGGAGAATTTAAATAAAATCTCTTAGAAGGCAATTACTACTAAATATAAATACAGAAATATAAATGGTCGTAATTAAAAAGAGTAGGGATAGAGATATTTGTGACACAAAGATTTATACAGGTTCAGACCAACTGTCCTACTCCTGTTCCCAAGTGAATCACTTGAGATTTTTCACTACAATTCCTTTAACTGTAGGAATCAAACCAAGTGATCTTTCTTCTATCCAAGATCAAGATGATCAATCCTACTTCGATCTAGGATCGAGACAATTGGTGCTTTTTGCAAGCTAAAACACCAAACTTTTTACAACAGTTGTTTTTCAAAGATCAACAACCAAACTTTTATAAAACTTTATTGATAAAACTTTTAACAACGAAGCTCCCCCTCACACTAGTATCCCTTAGTGTTATATTACAATTCACTCAAAATATTTGATTTGAAAGAGTATGAATTGCTTTGATGAAGACTTGATTTCATTCAATTACTCTATTTGAAGTTTGTTAAAAAGACTATTCAAGAATGCTTTGATTTCTTTGAATGCATTGAATGCTTTGTAAATTTTCTTCCCAAGTTGAAGTGGTTGTAATTGTCTCCTATTTATAGGCATTGGATAGGTGGTTTGGAGAAGACATTAAGATCTTTTTAGGTGTCTGAAACTAGCTGTTGTACAGTATTCAGCCCTCTGAAGCTTTAATTTTGATTGTCTTCAGTTCTCTGAAACTAGCTGTTGCACAGTGTTTAGCCCTTTGAAGACTTGTAATGAACTTTCTTCAGGTCTCTGAATGTATCCATTATACAGTGTTCAGGTCTCTGAAAATTTGAACTTGAATTCTTCAAGTCTCTAAATGTGGCTGTTATACAATGTTGAGGACTCTGAATATTTGAATTTGACTTCTTCAAGTCTCTAAATGTTGTTGTTGTACAGTGTTTAGGCCTCTAAAGATATGTAACAAAATTTCTTAAGTCTTCAGCCTCCTGATACAATGTTTATCTTATTATTCCAACCTTTTTATGCTCTTTTTGTGTTATCCTTCTAATGTCATTATTGAAGGACAAATAACAGTAATTAAATAGAGTAGGGATAGAAAGATTGTTGACACAGAGGTTTATACAAGTTCGGACCCAACAGTCCTACTCTTATACCCAAGTGAGCCACTTGAGATTTTCCACTATAATTCCTTTAATGGTAGGAATTAAACCATTTTGATCTTTCTTCTGTCCAAGATTGAATAATTAATCCTACTTCTGTCTAAGATTAAAATGGTGATCCTTCTTCTATCTGGATCGAGACACTTAGTGCTTTTTTGCAAGCTAAAACACCAAACTTTTACAACTCGTTGTTTTTCAAAGATCAACAACTAAACTTTTATACAAACTTTATTGATAAAAACTTTAACAATAAAGCTCCCCCTTACACTAATATCTCTTAGTGTGAATTTACAATTCACTCAAAATGTTGTATTTGAAAGAATGTGAATTGCTTTAGATAAAGACTAGATTTCTTTCAATTTCTCTCTTTGAAGATTGTTGGAAAGACTACTCAAGAATGCTTTATATGCTTTGATTGCCTTGAATGTAATGTAAACTTTGTAATTTGTCTTCCCATTCTAAAATGTTTGCATTTGTCTTCTAGTTATAGGCATTGGAGAAGTGGTTTGGAGAGGAAATTCAAATTCCATTCAGGTCTCTGAAACTAGCCATTATAGTGTATTTAGCCCTTTGAAGCTTTAGTTATGATTTCCTTTAGGTCTCTGAAACTAGCTGTTATACAGTGTTTAGCCCTCTGAAGGTTTGTAATGAACTTTCTTCAGGTATTTAAATGTATCTGTTATACAGTGTTCAGGTCTCTGAAAATTTGATTTGGCTTTCTTCAGGTCTCTGAATGTAGCCGTTATACAGTGTTCAGGTCTGTGAATATTTTATTTGACTTTCTTCAGGTCTCTGAATGTAGCCGTTATGCAGTGTTCAAGACTCTGAACATTTGAACTTGATTTCTTCAGGTTTCTAAATATGACCGTTATATAGTGTTTAGAACTCTGAACATTTGAACTTGATTTCTTCAGGTTTCTGAATATATGTAAATAACCTTCTTAGGTCTTCAGCCTCCTGAAGCAAGATGTATCTTATTTCTCCAAACTTGTTATTCTCTTTTTGCATAATTCTTCTAATATCCTTATTGAAAGTCTTCATCTTCATACTTTATTTAATTAATTAAAAATACCATTTATCTTTAATTAATTATTAAAGTATTTATTTAATTCTATTTTCTTCAAATATAAAAGTTGTTTTCATCAAAAAAAGGTTCAACAATCTACCCTTTTTTGATGATGACAACCTTATTATATCTTGTGTATATTTGAATAGATAAAAATTAAACTTTTAAATGGTTTTATTCAGCATGAAATAAGCTCCCCATGAAGTTGTGATCTCCTGATGTATTTTCTTAAAAATTTTGAGATGTTCCTTTTTAAGAAAATTTTATCTGCACGAATAATATTTTGAGAGTATTAGACAAGTGTATTTAATTTGAAATTAGTTATTTTGAATATTTTCAAAACCTTCCCAAGTTTGAAAAATTCTTTTAATAACTAATTATAAATAATGCTTTGATAGAATTAATAGCCCTGGCCCAATTAATCAAATAAAAGCCCAAAACTTTTAAATGAGTACTTTTGTGTTTTTCTTGGCTTGGAATACGTGTGTTCATGGAAGCCTTGAATTTATTTGGTGAAGAATAACTTAAAATTTTTTTTCTCATGACTCATGTGCATTTTGGAAGTAAATCATATGGTATGCCATATCACTCATCTAATTTTGCCTTTGATGAGCAAATAGTTCCTCCAGCATAAAGATTTTTACAGCTATAAGTTGTTTTGTTGCCAATACTTGGTGCATTTTAGTAATGCCAATATGATCATAGATTTATCCATAAATATCTTAGCTGCATAGTCATTTAATGACTTCATCATAAAATGCCACCGATTCAATGACTGCATAATCATGTAATGCTATTTAACACACATATTATCAGTGTACAAGTGCTTCCTCTCACAAAGCAGCATAAGTGTCTTAACTAGCTATATTGTTACTTTTAACCAAAAAAATCATGACACATCAGCATGGATTATGCATATTGCATCAGATGCACATAGGTCAAAACAGTCATATCAGATACATCAAAAACTTATACTAGTCCATTCATCCAATTCGTATTAACTTATAACTTATGCTTATATGACCCTTCTGCTTTATACCAGTAAAGAATCAGTACATAAGGCATATCAGATATATACCAGCTTATACTCATAGATTAGTTAGGCATATTCATTAAGCATCTACCATTGTAGTTGCATATCCATACTCAGAGAAAAAGATTTCTTCAAATTGTACTGTCAGCAAAAACCAATAAAAGCTAATATTATCAGAGCAACTTGATCAAGATAATATATATTACCTTATTAGTGGATCAGATGATACTATTGCTTTTATCAATATTTTAACACATAGTTCAAGCAAAAGTATTTCACTAGCATATCAAACCAACAATTTACTAGTAGGTATTAGGCCAATAAACACTTGTCCTAAGCTATAGGAGTTAAACTAAGCATGATGTCATTTTTTATTTATCATCATACCAGTAGTTACTATGACTTAGTATAGCTTTATTTTAACAATACATATAGCAGATCAGCAAAGCACAGATCAGTAGTACTAGTAATTAACAAATACAATATGGACAGTTATCAGTGTTATAGAGCATAGATCAGTAGATATAAGAATATCAACTTTCATACCAAATATCAACTTTCATATACCATATTAACAGAACACATATTATTAGAACATATCAGCAATTAACTTTTAGTAATAAAATGGCATAGCATAAATCAGCAAGTCACTTCAGTAAGTCTATCAGATCAGAGCAAAACAAACAAAAACAAGAGATATCCTCAAAACCTTATAGCAAGCTAAAAACAAGAGATATCCTCATAACCTTATAGCAAGCCTCATAGCAAGATATAATTCCAAATCCTCCCTCTTTGTCATCAACAAAAAGAAATAACATATAAAGATGAGAATGACATAAATAGAACTAAAGTAGAGTCTAACAAGCATTCATTCCTATGTTTTGGTTATAAAGACCAAAATATAGTAAAATACCTGTAGCAGGATAAAAGTATTTAAGTAAAAAAAGAAAAGTACTAGGATAGAGAAATATGTCAAACAAAACATAAAGTACAGAGAGCAAGATAACTTAAGAGAAGTTGCACAACTTGGCTTCTTCAGAAGGATTCTCTCTGCACTTGAACCAAACCTGAGCCTTTTTAGGGCTAGCCAGAAATGGATAGAGCTGAAGCTTTGGTGGAATCACTGTAAAGGTGAGAAATCATGTGATGCATGGAGTCCACTTTGCCAGAAAGTTCTCTGACTTCTCCAGTGACTTTAGCCAGTGTCTCCTCTTGATATTCAACAATTTGAACTAGCCTAAACTGAAGATCCATTATCTGAATCTGAACATTCTATAAGCTACTAGGTACCTGTTGAAAAGTTTCATTATTCATAATGTTCTAGGCTATTTTAAGCACCTCAGTTGTGACCTTAAGGGGGGGATCCCAAGGTAGAGGCTATGGATCTGATATGGTCTTGCGGAGTGGTAAAATGGATATAGGGAAAATCTACTGGAATGGAGGAATGAAGGGGTTTTGAGGGAATGTTGATAATAGGTGGTGAGGGAGTTGGAGGTTCATTGGTTAACAACTTTGAAGTAAAGGTGGGAGAGGTGTACTGTTGAGCCATTCGAATAAAGTCTGAATGGATATGCTAGAAGGAGTAGCACTTGAATGTCTTAGAGAAAGGTGAGTTTAGGATTCCTTCTATGAGCTTGTCTATGGAAGGATTTGAACTTGAGGAGGCCATAATTGAATGAGATAAAGGTATAATAGGAAGGGGTACCTCATCCTCTAGATTTGTAAAGTTAGGTTGAAAGGAGGTACAAAGTTCTTCAAGTGAGTGATAAAGAGTATGATCTACAGGAGGAGACTTGGTGTCAGAAAAGTGGCTATCCTTATAATTTTTGTCCTAGCTTCAAAAGCCATTGAGTTTTTCCTACTATAATCATTAGTAGGATGAAAATCATCTAGTATGGTCGCAAAGAAAACATCTGCTCTCTCTTGAGAATGCATGTTCCTGCCAAAGATTTCAGGCAAACTGCTGGCTTCAGAGTTTTCTTTTCCTAAGCTATCTATCTCCATAAAACTATGCTCCTTTCCATTTACAATTTCAGAGGCAGGTCCTTGATGGGAGTGTTGTTCTATGTCTCTGCTTTTCTCCATCTGACTTGGTTGCCCTTTTGCACAACTTTCCTGTGCACTCTTATTATTCTGATATATGCCTACAAACTGAAACTCTCCATTGTCATTTTCCCTTACATGTTCTGAGTGAGGGCCAAAAATACTATAATCCATGGGGATGATAGGAATGTGTCTTTTGTGTTCATTCATCCTTGTAGTACTTTCAGTGGAAAACTTATTTAGAACAGATTTTGGTCTTATGGTGATGAAAGTAAGATCATCAGTGGGAATGTTGTGGTATTTGAAGAATTTAGTTAACATCATTCCATAAGGGACAAGGTTTGATCCTCTTAAACTTGTCAGGTGATGAATCATGATCCAGGGCAAATTTATTTGCTTCCTATTGATGAGATGCCAAGTGAAGCATACATCAAAGGTATCCATAATGGCTAAACTTGAGGATTGGGGAGTAAAGAAGGTTGAGTTTAGTAACTGTAGGGTTCTGAAAGTCCCTCTTAAATACCCCAAGTCAAGTTTGGAGGTAGGAATTTGATGGTTGGTAGGAATGTTAAATAGGTTTTTCACAAATTCCTCATCATTGTAATAGCCAAAAAAGGGATGTTTTGTTATTTTTTCCCCTGTCCATGGAAAATTGAACACTTTGGCAAAGACTTTTTTGTTGACTTTATAATTCTGCCCTCTGAGTGTAACTTCATACTGACTATTTCCTAAGTTAGTTAGAGTTCTATAAACTCTGTTAACAAGGATGGAAAATGGGTTCATTTGTCTACATGTATTCTTCCCATTTCTGAAAACTAAACCATTCCAGAAATGGTAGTTGTTCAATTCCTAGGTAATTCTAGTTTATTCTCCTACAAGCAACTCTAAACCTAGAGAAGCCATTAGAATAAACTAAAATACCTCTTTCAGGTATGAATACCATGGAGGGCCGAGAAGCATTTGATTGTCCAGCATTTCTTCTACTTTTCTTTGTTCGCTTAGGGGCTGGTCTTTGCTCTTTATTCTTTGTGCCTCTTCTTTTTGAAGATTCCTGGTTAGCATTTCATTCTTCCTCCATAGAATCTCTATTTCTTCTATTTGATGTTTCTGCTTGGTTTTTAATTTGAGAAGCTCAAACCTTTTTAACTCCTTGCTTCTTCATTGTATTCAGCTAACTACAAACGGCTTCAGGAGGATGATCTTAAGGAGCAGAAATTTGGCAGAGAGGATTTGATATGGTGAGAAGAAAATTTTTGAAGTACAATTGCTTGTCTTTTTATTCTCGTTTTTTAGCTATTCAAATCTGACAGTTTTATTTTGAATAATAAACGGTGCCATTTTTGCTATTCTTCTTGTTTTTGCTGATGATTAACACGTGGTTTCCTTAAATCTCTTTGGTCCGAAAATGGATTTGACCAATTCCAACATTAGCTCATGAAATTGGGCTTTTTCAAAGAAGAGAAAAAATGGCCCCAAAATGATTTTATGATTATATTGGGCTTTTTGAAAAATGGTAGCTTTGAACATGTAGGTGTAATTTCACTTAATGGCTTTTTAGACAGAAATGGGCTTAGCAAAATTTAATAATTTTTGTATAATTATTTTTATCCTTAATTAATTAGTAGAAGACCAATTAATTTGGACAAAAATTAAATTTAAAGAATAATTAGTATATGACTAATTTTCCTTAAAGAATTTTAAGTAGTAAAGGACTAATTAAAATATTTTGATTAAACCCAGATGAAAACATTCTGAAAAAGAACAGAGCTAGTTTTCACAGAAGATAGACATGCCAATCTCTCTTCGAAGTTGATTGAATCTTTGATCATTGAGGGGTTTTGTGAAAATATCAGCGATTTTTTCTTTAGTGGGAACAAATTCTAATATTATATCCCCTTTTTACACAAGGTCCCTTACAAAGTGATGCTTGATATCAATGTGCTTGGTCTTTGAATGCTGAATAGGATTTTTAGTGAGGTTAATTACACTAGTATTATCACATCGTACAGGAATGTGGTAATAGTTTAACCCGTAGTCTTTTAATTGTTGTTTCATCCAAAGTATCTGTGCCACACATTGACTTACAGATACATATTCAGCTTCAGTTGTTGAAGTGGCTACTGAAGTTTGCTTTTTGCTTGACCAAGAGACTAGTGTTTGACCTAAAAATTGGCAAGTACCAAATGTACTTTTTCTTTCTAATTTGCATCCAACATAGTCTGCATCACTGTATCCTATTAAATCAAAATCCTTGCATTTTGGATACCAGATACCAACATTTAGAGTTCCATTTAAGTATTTGAATATTCTTTTCACAGCACTTAAATGTGAATCTTTAGGGTTAGCTTGAAATCTTGCACATAAACCAACACTGAATTGTATATCAGGTCTACTAGTTGCTAGTAGAGTAACTCATACCTCTGTACTTCTTGGTGTCTACACTTTTACCTTTTTCATCCTTGTCTAGTGAGATTGTTATACTCATGGTGTTTTCATTGGTTTGGAATTTTCCATTTCATATTTCTTGATGAGTTCCTTTGTATACTTGGATTGACAAATAAAAGTTCCTTTATTTTCTTGCTTAATTTGTAGTCCAAGGAAGAAGTTTAATTTACCCATCATAGACATTTCAAATTCCTTACTCATTTCTTGAGAAAATTCCTTGCACAACAATTCGTTAGTAGAACCGAATATAATATCATCAACATAAATTTGTATAATTAATATATGGTCCTTTATATGCTTTATAAATAGTGTCGTGTCAACTTTACCTCGAGTCAAATCTTTTGTGAGCAAAAAGGAGCTTAACCTTTCATACCAGGCTCTTGGAGCTTGTTTTAGACCATAAAAAGCTTTGGTCAGCTTATAGACATATTCAGGATGATGACAGTCTTCAAACCCTGGAGATTGCTTTACCTTTACTTCTTCATTAATATAGCCATTTAGGAATGCACTTTTTACATCCATTTGATAAAGCTTAAAATCCTTGTAACATGCAAATGCACATAGCATCCTTATGGCTTCTAGTTTTGCTACTAGGGCGAATGTCTCATCATAATCAATGCCTTCTTGCTGATTATACCCTTGTGCAACTAATATAGCTTTATTTCTGGCAACTTTACCAGATTCATCAAGCTTATTCCTGAATTCCCATTTTGTTCATATCACAGTTTGATCTTTGGGTTTAGGAACTAACTCCCATACATTGTTTCTTTTAAACTGGTCCAATTCTTCTTGCATTGCATTCATCCAACTTTCTTCATTCTCAGCTTCTTTGAAATTCTTTGGTTCTATTTCTGAAATGAATGCATTGTGATCAAAATATTCTTTTAAATATTTCCTTGTCATTACTCTTTCAGAAGGATTATCAATAATTTCATCTTTTGGATGATACTTATGATATCGAAATTCTTTAGGAAGATCATGATGTTGATTGTCATGTGTTTGCAATTGCTGCAAATCATGCTCTTCTTGACTATTGACATTATCACTCTTTTGCAGATTATTATCAGTGTTGTTTTCATCATGTGGATAAAGTAACTCAAGATTTTCCTCAGATTTATTATTGCTTGGGAGAGAGTTAGTTTCTTTGAATATAAGATATATTGACTCTTCTATGATAAGAGTTCTTTTATTGAAAACTCTATAAGCTTTGCTATTTAATGCATGTCCTAGAAAAATTCCTTTATCAGATTTTGAGTCAAATTCACCAAGATATTCTTTGTTGTTAGAAATAAAACATTTGCAACCAAATGAGTGGAAGTAGATGATATGAGGTTTCTTATTGTTCCACAACTCATATGGTATTTTCTTCAAAATGGGTCTTTTTAAAGCTCTATTTAGAATATGGCAAGCTGTATTCATAGCTTCTGCCCTAAAATATTTTGGTAAATTGTTTTCATTTAGCATGGTTCTAGTCATTTCTTCTAGAGTTCTATTTTTCCTTTCTACATCACCATTTTGTTAAGACGTCCTTGGTGCTGAAAGTTATGGGAAATACCATGCTTATTGCAAAAGTTTCCAAAAAGATGATTTTCAAATTCTTTTCTGTGATCACTTCTAATAGAAATAATAGAATTGTTTTTCAAATTTTGAAGCCTTTTACAAAGATTTGAAAATTTTTCAAAGGCTTAATCTTTTTGACTCAAAAACAATGTCCATGTATATCTAGTAAAGTCATCTACTATGACAAAAGCATATTTCATGCCTCCTAGACTGGTTGGCTGTATTGGCCTAAGTAAGTCTAAATGCAATAATTCTAAAAGTCTAGAGGTAAAAACATTGTTTTTGGTTTTAAAAGAACTTCTGATTTGTTTACCTCTTTGGCATGCATCATAAACATGGGTTTTATTAAAATCGATTTTTGGTAAACCTTTTACTAAATCTCTTTTTGAAAGCTTTGAAATTAAATGCATATTAGTATGTCCTAATCTACGATGCCATAACCAACTCTTTTCTTCTTGTGAAATTAAGCATTGATCATGTGTAAGACTGTCTGAATTTGACAGATAAATGTTTCCAATTCTTGGAATAGTAAGTAATGTCTTACCACTCTTTTCTTCAATAATTTCACAATTCTTTGTGTCAAAGATAACTTTCCGATCCTTATCACATAGTTGACTAACACTTAAAAGATTGAACTTTAATCCATTAACTAGAGATACTTCATCTATGCAAGGATTATTTCCAATCTTTCCTCTGCCAATAATCTGTACTTCCTTTTTGTCACCAAATTTCACAATTCCTTCTTTAACTTGCCTTAGAGTGGTGAAGTAGGTACTATCACCTGTCATATGCCTTGAACATCCGCTATCAATATACCAGCTTTGTTTTCCAAGGGTGTTCTTCAGGCATACCTACAAGACAAATTAAATATTTTTAGGTACCTATATTTTATTGGGTCCTTCTTTGTTAGCATTGAGTTTCTTTGGAATCCACATAACTTTTCCTTTGTATAGCCCTCTTCGAAAATGACATTCTTGAATTTTATGTCCTATGTGATTAAAGAAAAAGCATGTAATATTCCTTTTCTTTTCATAAGATGGTTATTATGGTTTGGAAGAGTTCTTATGGTCATTGTTAGTTTTTTTATGAATGAATTTTGGCTTGTAACCATGTCTTTGGTTTGAATGGGGATACTGATGATACAGAAGGTTGAAAATTTTTCTTTTTCTGTTCAGAGAGATGAACATATCTCTGAACAATTCTTGTTTTCTCAGAAGGTTGTATAACTTTCTTTCTCTGTTCAGGGTGCTGAAGCTTCTGACTTGTTTTTGGAATATGTCCTTGAACATTTTTTGTTTGCTCAGAAGGCTGTATATGACTATCCTTCTGTTTTCTTTTTGGTTCAGATGGCTTTTGTAGATAGGAGATTTTGCAATTTGGTAGAAGATGTGGATTTGCAAAATGAAATTGGCTTTTGAGGTGTTTGGATAGGAATCTTACTATTATTTTGACTGAACCCAATTTCTATTTTGTCATTTGGATTTCTTTGGCCATCCAACATCATATTAAGCATATTTTCACCGAGAGTGAATTTATTGAAGGTGTCATTTAATTTTCCACACTTGTCTTCAGGACATGATACTTTGCTTATCAATGTAAGATTAGTATTTTCAAGAAACTTTACTTTGTTCTGAAGTTCAACTTTTTCTTTTTCAACTTCAAAATTTTTACTCTTGTAACTTTTAATAGTTTCTTGCAAAGCATTATGTAATTCAAAATATGCTTGAATGATTTCTTTATTAGATAAGGATGTTAGTATTACCTCATCTTTTACTTCTTTGTCTTTTGATGAAGACCCTTTTTGATTATCTGCCACAAAGCAAATTTGAGCACTATTTTTCATGTCTTCATCATCTGAGTCATCGCTGTCGCTCTCTGTAGCTAATATCACTTTCTTATCCCTTTTGTTGAATTCTAGTTTAGACTTTGGGCAGTCAGTTTTGTAGTGCCCAGTTTCTTGCAATTGAAGCAAGTAAATTTTGATGATTCTTGCTTTGTCTTTATGTAGCTGTTGCTGTTGAAATTCTTTTTAGGCATCTTCTTATCTTTGCTCTTTTTCTTCAAGAATGTTTGAAATTTTCTAACAAGAAGTGCTTCTTCTTCTTTATCTAGCTCTTCATCATTATCATCATCTTCTGATTCATTTTTAGATACATCAACCGGTGGACTTGCAGCTTTAAGTGCAATGGATTTCTTCTTTTCCGATTGCTCATGATCTGTGGTGGATTTGATCTTCATTTCATAGGTCAGTAGTGAACCTATAAATTCATCGTAGGAATATGAAGATAAATCTTTTGATTCCTCTATTGCAGTGAGCTTAGAATCCCATGAGGTTGGCATTGTCCTGATGAGCTTTTTTATTAGCTCTTTATTAGTATAATGCTTGCCAAGATTCTTTAATTTATTCACAATTAATGTGAATCTTGTGTTGATCTTTGAAATTGATTCCTTGGGATCCACCTTCAATAACTCATATTCAGTAACATAAAGATTGATTTTTCCATCCTTTACTTGCTTGGTTCCTTCATGAGTTACTTTAGGCTTATCCCATATTTTCTTAGCTGTTGTGCATCCTGAAACATGATTATATTTATTAATATCTAAGGAGCACTGTAACATCACATTCCAATCAGCAACATCACATTCATTTCTTCCTTTGGAATATATATACCGTCAACTATTTTAGATGGAATGATTGGTCCATCCTTAATGATTTTCCAAATCTGAATATCAGTTGACTCTAAAAATATTTTCATTCTATTCTTCCAGAAGTTATAATTATTTGCATAAAGTAAAGGTGGCTTATGGATAGAATGCCCTTCAGCCATAAAATTATTTTGGTTCCCAGATGTACTAGCCATACTTGGATCACTCTAAGGATATTAATCCTTTGGGCAAGAGTCAGGCTCTGATACCAATTGTTAGTCCTAAATAGGCTATAAGGTACACTAAAGGGAGGTGAATAGTGTAATTTTTAAATAAAAATTCTTTTATGGAAACCTTTTATCCAAAAAATTTTTGCCTAAGAAACAAGTTTTACTTAAGAATGCGAAATAAAAAGGTTTGTAAAACTTGCAAATTTAATTGCTTTTGAATAAATAAAGTGGCGTATTCAAAAAGCGATAACTGCTAGAAATAAATGTAGAAATATAAATAGCAGTAATTAAATGGAGTAGGGATAGAAAGATTGTTGACACAGTTTATACAGGTTCAGACCTAACTATCCTACTCTTGTCTCCAAGTGAGCCACTTGAGATTTTCCACTATAATGCCTTTAATGTTAGGAATTAAACCACTTTGATCTTTCTTTTGTCCAAGATCAGGACAATTAATCCTACTTCTGTCTAGGATTAAAATGGTGATCCTTCTTCTGTCTGGATCGACACACCTGGTGCTTTTTGCAAGCTAAAACACCAAACTTTTACAACTCGTTGTTTTTCAAAGATCAACAACTAAACTTTTGTACAAACTTTGTTGCTAAAACTTTAACAACAAAGCTCCCCCTCACACTAATATCTCTTAGTATGAATTTACAATTCACTCAAAATGTTGTATTTGAAAGAATATGAATTTCTTTAGATGAAGACTAGATTGCTTTCAATTTCTCTCTTTGAAGATTGTTGGAAAGACTACTCAAGAATGCTTTGTATGCTTTGATTGCCTTAAGTGTAATGTAAACTTTGTAATTTGTCTTCCCATTTTGAAATGTTTACATTTGTCTTCTATTACAGGCATTGGAGAAGTGGTTTAGAGAGGAAATTCAAATTCCATTTAGGTCTCTGAAACTAGCCGTTATAGTGTATTCAGCCTTCTGAAGCTTTAGTTCTGATTTTCTTCAGGTCTCTAAAACTAGCCGTTGCAGTGTTTAGCCCTCTGAAGGTTTGTAATAAACTTTCTTCAGGTCTCTGAATGTATCCGTTATACAATGTTCAGGTCTCTAAATATTTGATTTGAATTTCTTTAGGTCTCTAAATGTAGCCGTTATACAGTGTTCAGGACTATGAACATTTGAACTTGATTTCTTCAGGGATGTGAATATGACCGTTATATAGTGTTCTGGACTTCTGAACATTTGAACTTGATTTCTTTAGGTCTCCGAATATATGTAAATAACCTTCTTAGGTCTTCAGCCTCCTGAAGCAAGATGTATCTTATTTCTCCAAACTTGTTATTCTCTTTTTGTATAATTCTTCCAATGTCCTTATTGAAAGTCTTCATCTTCATACTTTATTTAATTAATTAAAAATACCATTTATCTTTAATTAATTATTAAAGTATTTATTAAATTCTATCTTCTTCAAATATAAAAGTTGTTTACATCAAAACAAGGTTCAACAATGTGGATCCTTGTAACTATAATACTAAAAAATACAGTAGAAATGTACTATAGATATGATAGAGTATATTATGTGATGATGATTATATATGTTTGTGGATGTATATTCATTTTGATGAATTTCTAGAATTTAGTTCAAACTGGAAAGTAATTATGAGTGGAATGAACTTTGGGAATTTAGGATGTTTGGTAAAATGATATATGCATTTGATCTATACAGTAATAGTTGAACAGAGATAACCTTACAACTTGAGTATTTAATTTGGACATGTAAATATTAATTGATGTACGGTTAATGGGATGAAGTGTGATGCGGTTGTTGAGAAAACTGGATTAACAGTGGGATGAGATTGAATTAAGAAGATTAGTGTGGGATTGTGATGAGTGAGTGGGCCCTTGGTAAATACTCCCACGGTCGTGCAATGATCTCGGCAAGTTCAGCTAACACCATAAAACTGTTTTTCGAGTAGCAGGACCTGGTCAAAACGTAAAACAATAGGTAGTAGTGCTTTGAAATAAAATGCAGATTGAGATGAGCAAGCAGCATGCCTGGAAAAACACCAATCGAGATTTGATACCCTTGGAGGATAGACCCGGAGACGAATTGAATGATTTGATCCATGTAGGATCTGTTGAAACATATGTAAATCCCCACTGATATTTCTAAGGGCAATAATTGAATAATGATACTGATATGTTTTGTGAAATGGGGTAACGAAAGAATCATGATTTTGTGACCGTGTTAAAGATTGTATAAAGTAAATATAGGATAAAACGAGGGAAACCCTAACCAGACTAAATTCATGAAATGAAATGTGTGAACAAAAATGAGGTAACAATGATTAACTTATGGAATGAATGGTTAATTGACACCCTAATCCGGTTTAGTCGGGTTAAGGCATCACAGCTTCGTTCTCTCCTATCAAAACCTCCCTTCTTAAAGCATCATTTTCTACTCTTTGAACCTTCATCAGACTGTGACTCTACTTGCTACGTGACTAAACTGAGCTATGACTCCTTCTGCTCCTCGATCGAATAGGACTAGGGTTATGTCTCGCCCCTCTCTCTCTCTTAATCTATTGGTTGTGATGAACTTAGAGATTTTTTAAGCTATTTCTATTTGTCCTTAAAGATTCTTCCTCAGTTGGCATCCAAACATATATATTCATCAAGTATATACAATGATTGGAACACAACATGAAGGATAAGGGTTGTGATGCTCTGCTGAAGTTGATACTTTTGAATAGTTTACTATGAACGAGCCATTTTCTGCCATATGATTCCTATTCATATCATTAACACTCTCCTGAATAGTACAAATAAAATACATCATATGTTTTTATCAAATTATCCATGAAGACGAGGTTATCATGATTCATCGAGCCAATACATTCCGACATTCATTTATCAAGCTCTGGGGTTAGGGAGGAAAATTATATGGGATGGCTAGAAGAGTCTACAAGAGGTTGAGTGGAAGGAGGGTGAGAAGAAGATGCCTCCATTTGAGCCATTGGTGAGTGGATTGATTGACTTGGGTAGTTGGAGTGTGAGGATTTGGTAAAATGAGACTATGTTAGATTTTGGATTATCGAGAAAAAGGATTTGCAATGGAAGTACGTTGGTAAGCAATGGATATATACAATTCAAGCTCATCGCACCAATTGATGACTTGAGAATGATTGTTGTTGAAATAAGTAAAGAGTTAAAAAGGAGTTGGATGTCTAGCGAAGCCCCTTCGATAGAAAGTCAGTAGAATACCCCAATGGAAACAATTGAGAAGAAAGACACTCATAACTTGGCTTATATATACATACATACACAGGGAAGAAACTGCAAGGGCGCAGCAGGTCCGTCAACCCCTGCTAGCCGAGAGCGACGGAGGATTGCCTTTTGCTGTTCCTCCACTAGCCCCTGCTATTTTTGTTAATCCATATTTATCTAGTTTAATCATGGTTGCTAAAAGATGGGGTTGAGGACAACCTATTTGTTAATCTATCTTTCCTAATATTTTTAGCTTTGAAACGCTATTGTATTAATAATTGAGAAAAGAAACAAATAAAAATAGAAGCAATGCAGGGCATCACCCGTACTCTATCCCCTATTCACTATTTATTTACAAACACTCAAATATATATATTTTTTTCTTTTCTTTTTCCCCTTTTTTACTTCCCAATACTCATGTCAAAATATTTTCAATCTTAGAGTTCTCGATTATGCTTAGTTTATTTATTTATTTATTTTATAATGCTTTTGTAAAATATAATTTTTTTTTATAGAATAGAAATTGATGGATGAAAAACTACATATATTTTTCCTCAAATAATTTATTTCATGTATGTAAACTATTAAGAATACAAACTAATTAACTTTATTGCTTTTCTATTATGCTTGATTTTTTTTTATGAAATTTAACTTAATTATTATAAAAGTACTGTTATTTACAACGTTACACTCTATAACTAAGAATTAACCCACTTGTTTTTACTTATTTTATAATATAATTTTATATACACTTAAAACATACATTATTAAAAAACATTCATATGCTAAACTCCTAATTTATAGAAGTTTTTGTTATTGTCCTAACTATATAGTTTTTCCATAAAACTTATTCCTACATTATTATTAAAAAAAATTTGACACTATATTTAATAATTGAATAAGAGCAACAAGATATTAGCTAATAATAAAGAAATATTAATTCATTGCTAAATTTTGTTTTGTGTAATTGAACATATTTTTAGTCACTCAATCAACACTACAAATTGAAAGATATGTATTTATTAACTTATTATCTCTCTCTCTCTCTCTCTCTCTCTCTCTCTCTCTCTCTCTATATATATATATATATATATATATATATATATTATTAATAGACTAGTATTTTATGCTATTTGAAATTTTTTTATGTATATTTTATTATATTGAAAATTATTTTTAATGGATTAAAGTTGGTATAAATTGGATCCCACCTAAAAAATTGTTCTGGTATCGTCACTGTACATACATACATACATACATACATATATGTTGTTACAACTAGACCTGTTCATTGGGCTGGGTACCCAAGCCTGATCACTAAAAGCCAGACTTGGACGTGCATTTTATATGTTAGGTCTATCTAAGCCCAAACCTGATGAAACCCGAAATTTAGTGGGTTGGATTTGGGATTTGTGTAAATACCCAAGCCCGACCCGAGCCCGCCAAACATATAGATGTTTTATTCTATTTTTAATTTCAAATTATACTTTATATAAAGTTTATAAATTTATTATGACTTTTTTTAACTAAATTTGTGTAGATAATATTAGTTTTCTTGTGTTATATCATGTATTTTTTTTTTTTTTTTTTGGTCAAATGTCTTTGTTTTAGTTAGGTTATGAAAAAAAATTGAAAAATACAAAAAGTAATAAATTTTAGTGGGTGGACTTGGGTTGGTCTTGGGATTGATGCTCTAAGCACAGTAAAGGCCCGAGCCCGAATTAATTAGTGGGTGGGATATGCTGGGCTAAGACAAGCTATTTTATTATTAAACCCCGATAGGATCAGCTCAAGTCCGTCCAAGCCTGTCCAATAAACAGGTCTATATACAACTGATGCCTGATTAGTCTACATATAATGGTAATAATGAAGTAATGTATATGCTCTACACGTATAAGGTGATGATGACATTAATTGTTACTCTGCTTATTGTGCAAACATGATATTGAACCTATACATGTATAGTTGTGATGAGATAATCCTCATGGTCATGCTTTTATGCATCACGTGTCCCAATTTTTGAATACACAGTGAATCTAAAATTCACCTCTATAGTTTGGGTGAAGCCATCATTTACTCAGACATAAGATACAAATACAAGATCAAAGTATGATGAGAAGTTGAGTTTATTGTATTATACTTAAACAATAATTAAATTTCTAATTAGCGTTGACTATATTAATTTCAATTGATTCATCTTAACGTTTTAGTATAAATGAAACATCAAGACCTGGTTTTGGTTGTGGTTTTCAAAAGCAAATTAAAAAAAGATGAGGAGTAATATTTTCCTCCATTGATTTCATATTTCCCTTAATTAAATTATGTTTTAAAAAAACATGTTAAAATCTTGTGCATGTTAGAACAGATGCTATCCTCTCGAATAATATACCATACAGCTTCTATTCCATTTGCTAAAAGTATATTGAAAAAGATGTTAAAAGATTGGGCTACGCAGTCAAGGAAAAAAGATCAGAATAATGCCCCTTTAGTTAAAAAAACCAATTTTAGTGCTGGCTTGGGGAATATTTACCGGTGTGATGCTGGTTTAACTGGACAAATTTCGGAATCGTTGGTTCCGAAATTTGGTTGAACCATTTTTGCAACTAGTGGTTCCGAAAACAGGATTAAAAAAAAAAAAAAGGAGCTATTTTCGGATTTTGGATTTCTGAAAACAGCTCTTACGTCAGGCGCTGCAAAAGCGCTTGACGAAAGACTATTTTCAGAAATCCAAATTCCAAAAACAGTCTTTTTTTCAAAAAAAAAAAAAAAATTATTAAAGGGCGTGGGAATCTCCACTGTTGGGGGATTCCCACACCCTTTAATTTATATATTTTTTTTAAATATTGTTTTTGAAATTTGGATTCTCACGCCCTTACTTAAGGCTGCATGCAGTTTGACTACATGCATGACCACAACTTTTTTTTTTAATAAAAAACAACCTGTGAAAATTTTGTGTATATATATCTCGATAGATTTGAGTTGGGGCTCCTATCAATATAAACTTCTATTAAAATTGTTCTATAAAATTTGGAGTTGCTGGAACATGTATAGAAGATAGGGAAGATACGTAATTCAATTAATTTTCTTCCACATCTCCTCAATTTTTTTATTTTTTTCTTTCCAAACAAATCATGTTTCAATTTGAAATTAAGCTTGTGGAACAGGCCACCTCTGAAGCATGTTAACTTGATTTTTTTTTTTTTTTTTTGCCAGGATAATAACATTTATAAAGATAATAATCAACATATTTAATGTAATTAGTACTCTTTTGTTAATTTATTGTAATTTTCTTATTAGTGAATTAAAATCCATTGTTTAATATTTTTTGTTTCTTTAATATTTGTAGTGATTTATTAATCTTCAATTTAAGGTGTGTAGTTTATGAGTTTGTTTATTAATTTTGTATATTTAATTTTAAAGGTGTTTAGTAGTTTATATATACATTTTCGTGAAACAAATAAGTTTAATAACAAAAGAAAAATTTATACTCCTTCTAGTTACAAGTTATAATCAATTGTTAAAATAATTTAAAAAAAAAATCTAGAAAATGAATAACGTATATATAAATATAAATTGTGTATTGAACTTTGAGAAAAAAAAACCCGTTAATAGTTATAGATTTATGATTACAAAATTACAATTGCAAGAAGACTTTAATCTCTATAACCTTTTAAGTAATTGATATTTGTATGTAAGAAAAAAAAATATCATAATATTGGCCTACAAAATTATGTGATAAGAAACTTTTTCATAATTTGTAGGACCATCTTAATCACAAAAGCTCTATGAATTATTTGGTATAGTTGATTATATATATAATTGTTGGTAAACAAGTATACTAAAACCTATTCAATAATCAACATTAATATTAAATATATATTTTTTATTTTTATAGAAGCTTGAATAAATTTGTTTCCATTTATAGTTCTACTATGACATGTCATGAATATGCAATGCATTTTTAATGCGAATTGTTTAATTTTAATTTGACAACTATACTCGGATAATATTTTGACCATTTCATGATGATATAATTATAAAATCTCCTGACTGATTCGTAGTAAATATTCCATAAGTCACGTCATCTAATATAGAATTAAGTAAATTATCAAAATTAATCAAATTATCGTTCAGACACTTTTGATTATTTGCCACGTGATACTCTTAGATAAATCGTATAATTATTTTATTTTCATGGGTCTAAGGGATACGATAAAACCCAACACTAGAAATTCTAGCATCCATTTTTACTCACAATGTTACACAATCAATATTTTTAAAAAAAGCCATGTATTATTACTAATTGTTATAATATATGGCTAATTAATTTACTAATTTCAATTGGATGAATGCAAAATTTTAAATTATATGTTTGAATCTTTAAATTAATTGTTTTAAGTCGGTTAATGTGTGAACAAAGTTGATTGGATTATGTTCTAAGTGGTTAAAAATTTAAGAAGTAAACTTATTTCGAAAGAGCTTGGGATTTAAGTTGTAAATTAATTAATGTGCATTTGTATTGTTTAAATTAAGCTTTTTTTATGCAACTTATAAATGGTGAAAACAGAATTAGACTATACACCGAGGAGGCTCTGATACCCCGAATTCGCCACGAAAAAAATAGAAAACTTGAAAGCAATTAGGATGAGAAGAGGCAAAAACTTATTAGACTACCTACTAAAAATGAATGAAAAAATGCAAGACATAATAATGTTAGGCTATAAATTCGACATGCAAAGAGTGAAAAAATGACACTGTTAAGAAATGGTTTATCCTGGCGTTATAAACGCTATTTTCATGAGATTAATGAACAATCACCTATAGAATATGATGATATGATAAAGATGTTAATTAAGATGGAAAGTGAATGTATGAGTTTACCCCAAGAATTGATTGCCAAAGTTTTAAAAACTCTGTCAATATATCAAGAAGACTATTGTAATATAGTAAACGCTAGAAATGGTTTCAAATTTAAGTTTAAGAAAAGTCTATATTACTAGTTTAATATTATGATTTTATAACTTAGGTAGTATTTTGTAGCTTAGTGTTATCATGTAATTTAATGTTATTATGTAATTTCATATTACTATCATCTAATTTAGTGTTACTATTTTGTTAAAGTCCTTAAATTATATAGAATATAAATGAAAGTTAGAGTTATAACAATTGTTGAATAAATATACAATTCTATACTATTGTGGTATTATTAATAGCAGTCAATTGAAAAAAAATACAAAAAAAATAAAAAAAATTTATTACATATATACCATGATTATTAAAAAAAATAATATATTTTAAAATAATGATTAATCAGATGAAATATTTGTTGAAGATATATAAATGATTGAGAAATATTTTTATATTTATTTAAATCATGCATAATATTTCTCATTAACTATATATAAATCGTACATAAATATATTTATAAATATATTTATGTTTACATTTTATTTTTATATTTATTTACAATATTTATATAAACGTAATATTTGTAATTGCATTTATATATGAATTAATATTTATTTTTATTTCATTTGATGTAGCTTGATATTGGATAACTCTTGATCGAGAACAGTAGAAATTAAAAGGTTATCCATAGAGCTCATTTGAGGTTAGTAAAGTACCATTATATATTTATTTTTATATATTACCTATTATTATTAATGAATATGAGTTGCATGATTTTGTTGTATAATGTACTGTGGAATATGAAATATTATATTAACACGAATTAACCAACGAAATTTGAAAAGAATATAATATTTGTTAGCATTGCATTGTAGTAATGACCTATGAGTATTTCAAATTTATGATCCCTAAGAAGGACTATATAGAATTTAATAAATGTACTAAACGTACTTCCAGATGTTGAAATTAATATCATTTTATATAATTTTGTTTAAATGTTCATTAATAAAACCTATAAAACAATGCACTTACTTTTATTATATGATCGTTACAGTTGGTACGCAATAATGTCAGAGAATGATTCATATTATGTTATACACTAGGGGGGTAGGATGTATGTAAGTGATTCTATTTTTGAGTACGATATGTTTAGCTCATCGGCTAGGCACAAATGGTTGAAGGTTAAGAAAAAACCATCATTTGTTAAGCTTATTCACCGGATATCCAGTGAGATTGGTTTTGGCAATAACGAAAGGGTAACAGAGATCGTATATAAGTATCCTGTATCACCCATTTCGTTCTCCCACATGATAATCTATAGCGATAGTGATGTTCAAATTATCCACGAAAATTGGGCCAACTTTCTAAATTATCATACAGTTGAGTTGTTTGTTGATTATGAGATTTTTGCATTTAGAGATAATGAAGCAACAAGCGATGTGATGGGTTCAATTCCTACTTCCTTGAATAATGTCTATGATTGTACCGTACTGGGGTATGGACAAGGTGATTCTTTGATCGGCAACTCTGATAGTCAATTCACCTTTCAGTCAATAGGGTCTTATGGTTGGCAAGAACCAACACCATCTGTTTCTTTCCAAAGATTTCAATCGTTTTCTGCTTTTAGGTGGATCGGTATTTCCTTCCACATGCTTTCCAACAATGACAAATGTTGGATTCGATGAACCCGAACTATTTAATCCCTTTAACTCGTTCTCATCCATAAGAACCACGGTTGGCACATCTCACAGTCCAGTTACGGATGTTCATGATGGGTATCGAGTGATGTGAACATATGGGTCATCATATGATGATTCTAATGCTATTGTTTCTCGTATACCTTTTTCACTTAATTCTGAAGGTTTGTCTGTTTTACATAACATCAAAGTTGTTGGTACTGAAAACAATAATGTAAGCAGCATATCACCGATAGAGCTTGTAGATCCTATAGCGTGTGGAATAGGAAGTTCTGAAGACATTACTAGAATTGCTACCCAAATTGATGGTGAGCAAGAAAAAGATCCTATATATCATTATGTCAATGGAACTGAGGAACCGAATGAAATTAACAATAGACTCGATGAACAATTTCTTGAAGATTATGTACAGTTCGATGTTGACAATGATGACAATGATGATGAAGGTGATGAAGGTGATAATGTATATGGTCGACAATATTAAAGGACAAATATAGATACTACCATTGAGCAAAATATGAGTGTTGCGGCGACAGGGATGATTGATTTGAATTTATCTCCCTTATATGTTCAGGAAGGCGATGATTTTCCCCTATTACTCCCTTATCATCTTTTATATTCCCAAGTCCTACATATACCATGATTGAAGAGAAGGATTATGTACACTAATATGCAATTGATTTTGATGAAATTAACATATGGGATGGAGTATCTGAGATAAAACGTGGATTGGTTTTTGGTGGAAAAGAGGAAGTTCAAGCAGCGATGAAGACGTATTCAATGAAAAACCATGTGTCATTCAAAGTTGTTGAATCACATCCTCATAAATTGGTCATCAAATGTAAGAACGAAGACCAAAACTATGGTTGGTGGCTTCGTGTGCAATTCAAGAAATCCATAGGGTATTGGATGAAAACTGTTTATCGTGGTCCACATACATGTGTAAATGCAAGATCATCACAAGACCATTATAATCTTGATAGTAAGATAATTGCGAGTTAAATTTTCGGGATGGTTCGAAAAGATTCAAGAATGAACTTGGATGTGATAATTGAGCACGTGAAATGGTTTTCCACTTCACCATTTCTAAGAAAAAAGCATAGGGTGCTAGAAAGAAGGCATTAGAGAAGATTTATGGCAATTAGGAAGAATCATACAATATGTTGCCGCGGTATCTGAACACATTGACCTACTACAATCCAGGGTCCGTGACTCTCTTACTCACAGATGAAACAACTGATCATCGATTTTGAATGTTTAAACTAGTGTTCCAGTCCTTCAATCCATGTATAGAAGGATTCAAACATTGTCGATCGATCATACAGATTGTGGAACATTCTTGTATGGTAAATACCATCACACAGTTTTGGTGACAACCGCGTTGGATGGTAATAATCATATCTTTCCTATTGCTTTTATGATTGTTGAAAATGAGAACCAATCAAGTTGGGAATATTTCATAGAGTGTATCAGGACGTTCGTGACACAACGCACTGGTTTAGGTGTTATTTTTGACCGACATACTGGTAATCCTATTGGCCATAAACAATGAAGGATATGGTCGGAAAGAACCCGTGTCATATCATCAATTTTTCCTTTGCCATTTTATGAGCAACTACACTCACACCTTCCATAACACTAAAATAAAAAAACTCTTGTACCAAGCAGGTATAAGCACGGGTTTTCCCGACCTCTGTGATAAGAATTCATATGTTACCTATGGAGCAGACAAACTTGAATTGGGCTTGAAAGCGACTGGATTGTTGCCTAGAGTGTCTCAAAAGTCCCAAAAACCGAGCTATCTGTGATCCGAAACCCCTGGAAAGGTCTCCCGAGTGATTTCTAGGGTTTGGGGTGCATGTCCGACTTTTCGATTTTTCGCTCCGACTTTCGCTAGAACCTGGCAGCTATAGTTCCTTGAACCAGAGCCGACCGGCTCTAGGGCACACTAAAGCCGGCCGACTCTAGTGGGCAAGACAAGTTGACTTACAAACCAAAGTAACTTGTCTTGCCAGAAAGGAGATATGGGCATATCAGAAGTCAGGCAGCCATTAAATACGAGATATGATATTAGAGAGAAGGATATAAAAAGAGAGAAATAAAGAAAATGGGAGCAGGAGAGATTACAATTTTAAGACAGAAAAATTATATCGAGACAAAGAGAGCAGAAGAAAGAAAAAGAAAACTGAAGGAGAGAAAAAGAGTGAACCAGAGTCTGAAGGTTAAAAACCCTACACCATTCAGAAGACATTAAGAAAAGACCTAAAAGCTTTACTAATCAATCTGGGACACATCCGGGTTGGTTTCGGTTTGCTTAGGATTGTTGCGATTTTCGTACAATTGAGATTCTAGCACTAATTTCAAGCTTTTAATCCCTTCTTGCATATCCAGTACGCTGGAACAACACCAAGGTAAACTCTGAGAGGCCTTAAACCTATTGACATTATGTTTTCTGCATGTTTTTTCTCTGTTTTATATTTTCGGAAAGCAGACTCAACCCATCATAGCCGTATGGTTGTGTTCTTCAAGAACACAGCCTTACGGCTGTGATAGTGAAGAACAGAGCCAGCCGGCTCAAACCCTAGAGCTGCCCGACTCTGTTCCTCAGGGACAGATTCCTGATCTGTCTTGATCGGCAGAAAGGAGTTCGTTTTTCATTTTATGCCTTCTGTTTTGATAATTTTTGGCCCAAGAATATTTGCACGTCGTTTTAGCTCTAGTTTTCAGATTTTTGGATGTGTGAATATAGGTTTTTTTATTTTCTCGGGTTTTATATTTCTGTTTCGGGGTTGTTCGATCCATTATGGATCCGTAGTTCAACACTAGCGAACCCCCGAACATTATAAAATCTCAGGAAAACATCGAAAACAAGCAAAAATAGCAATTTTTCAAAAAAAAGGGAAAACCGGCTTCGGGTCCGGGCATTACAGCCGCCCAGTGTGGTTAGAGCTGGCTGGCTCTAACCAGAGCCGCCCGGCTCTATTTTCAGCCATGCGGTTGTGATTCCCAAAAAAGACAGAATCGCGGAACGACCCGCATGAACGTCATTGAGCGATGCTGTTTTCAGATTCAAACTGTTTTTGGCGTGTTTACTGCTATTTGGACTTTAGATGTTTGTGAAAATTCGGGAAACCTATACGAGCAGAACCCTAAGTTCCGGGATAACCGACCCTCAAAAATAGAAATTTGCATGGAACCGAACCAAATGGTTTTCTAAAATTAATTTTCAAGCATAAAAATCTACAAGGCGTTTCAAAACGATTTTCCAGGTCTAACCAATTTGACCGGTCGGGTCGACCCGGTTACCCCCTAAATGCATGCCTCCGATCCTAGAAATCCCAATTATGTCCTGATTTGAGTCCTACTTGTGTTCATAATATAAATTGCACTAACCAGTTTGTTTTGCCGCATTTATTTTTATTTTTGTTGTATTTAATAGATTAATTCGTGTACTTAGGCGGTTGTATTTATAGATTCTCATGTACTTAGGTGCTTGTAACGTGAGGATGAGAGCTTTTTCTCCTTTTTATTCAATTTGGTTGTATAAGCGGCCTTTATTATTCTTTTGTATAGTTCGTGTGGATGCTTTATTTTTCTGCAATTTATTTTCTGCATTTTGCTTTAGTAAAGGCTAATAAAATAAATGAAATTGGGGTTAGAAAAGATAATAAATTGGATAAATATGGTTTTATAAATAATAAATCGAATAAACGCTTGAGGTTAAGTAGGTAAGTTGCCCAAACCCTGAATCTCTGGATTAGGTACAGTAGTCTACACTCGGTAGGGAGCTGTATCGGAATTCCTGGATGAGCTGATCTGGGTGGCGACTCTGTCACTGATCTCAAAATTTAGGTTTCGAGGTCTTTAAGTTATGAAATGGGAAAACGTTTTCTATAAAATCAGTTTCAAAAATAAACGAATGATTTTCCCTAACTCAAGATAAACCCAATTCGCTTTTCCCAAAACATCACTAAACAATTTCTTTCTTTTCGTTTTCCCCGGTTCGCTTCACCGCGTCCTGCTCTTTTCAAGGTCGTTTGCTCACAGTGGCGACTCCGCTGGGGATTGTTTAGTTTCTTAAAAGTTTTCATAAAAACTTAAGGAACTTAGGCAACTATTGAAATATAACCTCGCTTGTATTCATTTATTGATTTATAAATACCATAATTATTCATACCTTGCATATCATAACATTTTCTTCTTCTTAACCCCTTAAATACACTGTTTCACCCTGGTTTACCCAAGACGGTGGCCTACCTCTACCGCAAGGATTGGAGACACCCGACGGGGTAAACCACTCATAGCCCCGTATGACCTTACATCGTGTTCTATGGGGGGGAAGTGTTTATTCGATATGGGAGCTTGCACGACCCTTGGTTTGACTTTGGCCCACATGTAATGGCTTAGTAACTTTCCCTAGGGTTACCAAAACATAAATCTAAAATTCGAGCTTTTGAGCATGTGCCTTTGGTATCCTTCATTGATGCCAAATAGACCTAATACCTAGGAAGAATGCGAAACCAATCATGGGAGGAATAAGGTTGGAAGCGAGTGCATTATTTCATGTGCTAACGTTTGTTCATGTTTGTTTGCCTTTCTTTTCATCTCCTGATAAATCATGCATCAAGCATCAAATCCATCATCATTCATAATCACCACTAACCACGTTTTTGTGCAGCCACATTTTAAAGCATGGCCGCATTATGCATGTTTCTAACCACATCTTTTGTAGCCATGTCTGTTTTCGTGTGCCATCCACATTTTTATGCATCTAGATACCCATAATCATACATAAACCACTTCGTATGCCACACTTAACCATGTTTTTATGCAGCCATTTGCATTTGTGTGACTCGAGCATGCATCCATTTCATCACGATTTAGGCATCCTAAGAATGCCAAGCGCTTTCGTCATATTTCATCCCGGGAGCCCCAAAACTCTCGTTTAATGTTCGTGTATCAGATTACATCGATCCTTTCACTAAATGCACCAATTAGAACACCCAAAAAGGGTTTAGGCCCGTGATTGTATAAGCGGAATACACAACCCCATTTCATGACATCATAATCATTTATCGTTGGAATAAAGGAGATTCTGAAAGTCTCATCTCATGTTGTAATCCGCATCGGATTATTTAATGACATCTCATCAATCATTCAAGGCGTTCCACGAGCACCGAATCCTACGCATCTCGTGGCATTTCATGACATTTCCAAATTACGCAAGGTGTTCTATGAATGCCGAACCTCAATCTGTGTACCGTTGTACACGTGATTTGTTTTCATGTACCATAACATGTCTGATGCCCTAAAAGTGTCGAAGCTCTGTCCGTGGATCGATTCCAACGCGACCATTCCATATCATCATATTGCTCCTAAAGCACCGAATCTCTGTCCGTATGAAGTGACACATGACTTCATTTCATTTTTCATTAGGTTCCATAAAAGTGCTGAAACTCTATCTCCGTGACGGCTCTCACGTGCTCGTTATGCATGGAGTTGGGCATTCTCGAGAAGCTGAGTAAAAAAAAAAAAGAAAAAGAGGTAGAGTTTACTAGACGTCATAATCATGTTCATACATCCATTTTCATCTCATCGCAATCATCCCACATCCATGCAAAGTGTGGCATTTAGGGAATCGAGTCTAGGTCCATACCACGTTTTTTACGCCTAACTTTTCATTGAAATGTGCAGTGTGGAATAGAATCTCGAAGCGGTTAGTAAGAGTAGATCTAGAAATCAATCGAACAAAATTGGACACTATGGTTGAGACCAAAGAAGGATTGGGATCTGATTCGGAGGAAGAGTTAGGGGATCAGTTGCCTTCTTTACCGATTGACAGTCAGTTCTTGCTAGAAGAAGCAGCAGAATCAGAGATGGCTAACTCAAATAAAACTAATGTTGGAGGAGTGTCTGTGCAGGATATAGCTGCCATTGTGAATGCCTTTCTGACATCTGATAAGTTTAAGGCAACAATCAAAGAGCAGGTGAAGATGGTGATGGCTGAAGAAAAAGAGTGGACCCGATAAGATAGAATTCCGATTCTGAATGGGGGTAGTTCAGGACAGCTGAACTTGGGATTCACAGGAAGTACAGATGAGAATGTGCAAATCAGAACTGGATCTCAGAGAAATGTGCTTGGAGGAAGCAGAGTAGAGGCTGCGGCCAAGAATGTAGATAGTTAGACTGAAAAGGGGCCAGTTACTCAAAAGGCCAAAGAGGTGTTCATCGAGACGACAATAGAATGGCTCCTGCACCAAAAGTTCTCGAATCTTGATGCCCCATCGCCTAAGATGAAGTCAGGTCTGACTCAATGTGCTGATCCGGATGTGCTGATAGCAGAAAATGATCCTCTTCCGGTTGGGTTCCACATGCCTTATATTACCCCCTACACCGGGGAGGGTCCACCAGAGTCTGGATAATTATGTAAGTCTCCTGACGAGCATGGGACTAAATAAGAATCACTTACTCAATCTTTTCCCGACAACCCTCAGAGGTGCAGTGGCTAAATGGTACATGAGAGTCCCCTTGCACACTCGGTCTTCTTGGGAGGATCTTGTTGAGGTTTTCATGAGGCAGTATGCATATAACACCCAAGTTGAGACGACTTTGGAGGATTTGGAGAGGATTCATCAGAAACCCAATGAGAGTTTTGGGGCATATTACTGGAGATGGATGGACGTTCAGGTCCTTGTGGATGGAGCCCCGAAGCAAGAATCTTTAATTGTGAAATCGATAGATGGGAGCCTGCCCCTATACAAAGATAAAATGAAGCTGAAAAGGTTCCAAGTCTTCAATGATGTTATGGAGTACGTGAAACATATAGAAAGGTATGAGGAGGAGGATCAAAGGACCAAGCAAAGTGTAGGGGGATATCGAGGAAGCCAAGGGTATTCCCGAGATAACAAAAGTGGGAGCTCAAAACTAGCAGCCACGGGCAGTGGTACTAAGGTAGGCCAGACCACGACTGCTATTCAGGAACAAGGGGTAGAAGTAGCAGCGGTAAATCCGAGTAGGCCAGTGGGGACTCCCCAAAGAATCACGAGCCCGTGGGTAGAATCGCCAAGCAGAATTTTCATGAAAGGCAGGAAGGTTGGGTTGCTGCAAAGTATAAAACCATTTTCTTCTCCATCTGAAGCTGACAAGGATAATTTTTATGCATACCATATCGTGACTGGGCACCGGACAAATGAGTGTACTCAGCTACTTAAAGCTATCCGCCAATTGATCACAGATGGAAAGATAGTCGAGCCCCAATTGAAGCCAAATGTTCAAATGAACCCTCTTCCAAAACTTTGGGAACTAAGTGAGCATGGTGCAGTCATCCCTCCCTGATAATTTTGTATTTGCTCAGATCATTAAGGCAAATTCGAGTGTGCAGGTAGTATCGGTTGAAGAGAAGGAGAAAAAAAGGGTTAAGACTCAAGGGGCAGCATCTGGAAGTAAGCAAGGTCCGTTCAATATAGAAGACATTGAACTGGATGATGATGAAGAAGAAGTTTGTAGGCCTTACGAGACAATAAAGCCCGTCTACCCGGTGGAGACAAAAAGAGAAACTGTTATAGCCAAGGACGGGCCGGTATTGCACGTAACAAGGAATGGAAGGGTTTATCAACTTATGGTCGCAACACCTCCTGCGCCACCAAGGAGGAATACCACTCCAGTAGAAAATGATGTGGTGGATCCTATTCCAAGGATGGGTAAGGAAGATGAAGTGGTAGTACAGTTAAAAAGGACTCTGGCGCTTGCTAGTGTTTGGCATTTACTCATGGAATCAAAGAGATACCGCGAGGCAGTAGTGAAGCAACTTATGGAGATGGATGCTTCCCCTACTATGTCCCCCAATGAGATTTGTGCATTAATAAAGGGTGTAGATGTGAAGCCCAATAAAGCACCGGAGATCAGTTTTGGAGTATTTGATTTACCACCAGAAGGAGTAAACCATAATAGGGCATTGTATTTGAAAGTAGAAGTCATGGATCGAACAAAGCCTTGTGTGATGGTGGATGATGGCTCAGCCTTGAATATCTGCCTGGCGAAAGTACTGCCAGATCTGGGGATTAGTTCTGAAGTACTGTGTAAGTCTACGATTGTTATAAGGGCATATGACGACAGTAAATGAACTATGATTGGAACTTTTGAGGCTGAAGTGAAGGTGGGCGAGGTTAAGTCTAAAGTTATGTTCACTGTGATAGATATTCCAGTCACATTCTCTTTGCTGTTAGGGAGGCCGTGGTTTCATGGTCTTGGAGGAGTACCCTCCACTTTGCACCAGAAGATCAAGTTTCTAATTAGAGGAAAGATAGTGACTGTGGAAGCAGATGAGTCTTCTATAGTGGCAGCATTGAATACTACAGAGCAGCCTATCACCAAATTTCAGGTAGCAGTCATATCCGACAAACCAAAATTCCCCGACTGGATCCATAAATATTTTGCCAAGCAAAAGTTTGAGCCGGGAAAAGGGCTAGGGGCGAATCAGTAAGGTTTCCCCGAGTTCAACATCAAAGTGGGTCAGTATTGCCGAGCTGGGTTGGGTTATAATAAAGACGTGAAAAGATCTGCCAAGAAGTATATGAACTTGGTTGATACTTTTGTGTGTGCAACCGAGTTGGTCTACAAGGGAGAATATGAGCCTATCAAGTTCGATGATGAGGAGGTGCCGAGTTTTGAAATCTTTGTTGATGTAGTTGACTATGGAATGTATGGTGTGGAGCCGATCGTGGGCATGCTGAGATCCAACGTAAGTGGCAAGGGGAAGGCTGTTGTGGATGAAGTGGCTAAAGTCCAGATGGAGTTTGGGAACAAAGGTGAGTTGTTTCTGAAAGCTAACCTGGTGAAAGGTGAAGTGGAGTTGGCAGTGGACGCCATTGCCCGTGCTCTGTCTGTTTAGATGAAACCAAACAAAGTAGGTGAGGAGGAAAAGTTGAAGGTTGAAAAGGTTTAAGAGAAGCTGGTTGAGGAGGCAGTGAAAGAATTGACAAAGATTATAATGAAGGGCAAAATGAAAGCCCTAGAGGAGAGGCCGTTTGAAGAGCAGAAGAGCAAGCTGGAAGGTGATCTGATGAACCTTTTTGAAGAATGTACTGATAATGAAGACCCTCCGCATGTGGAGGATGAAAACTACTTTAATGTATTTAGTTCTCCGCTTTCTGATGTGAACAATACTGCCTATGTAGCGTTTAATATAATGAAATCTGATTTGGCTTACTTGTGTGATGTTTTTCCTGATGGAACTGTGCATACATTCGAGCATTCATTTAATGTTTTTAGCATTTATGAAGCATCTTTGCATGAAATAAATCTAGGGACAGAGAATGATCCGAAAATGGTATCCATTTCGAAAGAACTCACACTGGACGAGAGAAAAGAGTTAGTGAAAGTACTGCTTAAGCATGTAAAAGCATTCGCGTGGTCCTATGATGACATGCACGGGGTGGATAGGCAAATAGCAGAGCATCGAATTTCCACCGATCCAAAGATCACACCAGTAAAGCAGAAGCTCAGAAGGCTGCGTTCGGAATGGGCAGAAAAAGTAAGAGAGGAGGTAGCAAAGCAAATTAAGGCCAAGTTCTTAGAGGTAGTGGAGTACCCTCAATGGTTGGCGAACATCGTACCGGTTGTGAAGAAGGATGGAAGAGTTTGAGTTTGTATGGATTACAGAGATTTGAACAGGGCCTCGCCAAACGATGACTTCCTGCTTCCACATATTGATGTTCTGATCGACAGTGCTGCCAGGTCAGATATGTATTCATTTATGGTCGGTTTCTTCGGGTATAACCAGATCCTCATGAACATTATTGATAAAGTAAAGACAGCCTTCATCATAGAATAGGGAGTTTACTGCTATAGGGTCATGCCATTTGGGCTGAAGAACGCTGGAGTGACTTATCAACAGGCCGTCATGACACTTTTGCATGATATGATCCACAAGGAGGTAGAGGTGTACATTGATGATATGCTAGTCAAGTCAATGACCCAGGAAGAGCATCCCGCCGTCTTGGATAGATTTCTGACTAGGATTGAGAGGTATAATCTACGTTTGAATCCAAAGAAGTGCATGTTTGGAGTAACATCAGGAAAGCTTATGGGACACGTTGTGAGTTAGAAGGGTATAGAAATGGATCTCCATAAGATCAAAGCCATTAGGGATATACCTGTGCCTAAAATGGAGAAGGAAGTGAGGTTGTTCCTGGGGTCGCTACAGTATGTTAGCAGGTTCATTGCAAGGTTGACGATGGAATGTGAACCGATATTTAAGCTTCTAAAGAAGAACCAGCCGGTGGAGTGGAATGAGCATTGTCAGATAGCATTTGACAAGATTAAAAGCTACCTGATGAATCCTCCAGTTCTGAAGCCTCCAGTACCAGGAAAGACATTGATCCTTTATTTGGCCATCGAAGATGCGTCGGTTGGGGCAATGCTAGTTCAAGAGCAAGAAGATGGCCGGGAGAATGCTATTTACTATTTGAGTAAGAAACTACTGCAGTATGAGACTCGATACACAGTAGTAGAAAAGACTTGCGCCGCAATGGTATGGCTAAGAAAGAAGCTCAGGCACTACATTCAATCTTACAAGGTCCAGGCAATGGCCAAGGTCGATCTGATGAAGTATCTATGCCAGACTCCAACGTTAACGGGGAAGCTGTCATAGTGGCTATTATTGTTGTCAGAATTCGACATCGAATACATCACTCAGAAGATGATCAAGGGAAGGGCTGTGGCCTAATTTTTGGAAAATCAACAAGTTGACTCAGATTATGTGGAGAATCTCGAATTTCCAGATGAACAGTTGGCAGTGGTAGAAGTGGAACCGACCAGATGGATTATGTACTTCGATGGGGCTGTAAATAAGCACGCAGCAGGATTGGGCATGATCATTGGGACACCTGACGGAGAAGTCATTCCCCTATTAAAGAGGCTGAATTTTCCTGTAACCAACAATGGGGCAGAGTACGAAGCATGCCTATTTGGAATTGATGCCCTGATCACCTTAGGGGCGCATGAAACCCTTATCATCAGAGATTCGGCGTTAGTCGTGAAGCAAATCACTAGAGATTGGGAAATTAAAGAAGAGTCCCTTCGCCCCTACCTTGAGGCCATTTGGGAAAGGATCAAAGTCTTCGGGAATTGTGAATTGAGACATGTGCCTAGGGAAGAAAATCAGATAGTGCATTCGTTGGCCACTCTGTTGTCCATGTGGGAAGGTCCCCAGAAGCAACCGATTCTGCCAATTGTCTTGGAGGAATCACAGAGTCCTTACTATAGAGTAAAAAAGGTTATGGTGGCTATGATATAAGATCGTCCATGGTATGATGACATTTTACAGTTTCTTCAGAAAGGGTCATACCCTTAAGATGCCACTAAAGCAGATAAGATTACTCTCCGAAGGTTAGCAGTGTGATTCAGGATCTTTGAGAATCAGCTTTTTAAGCGAACCGCGAATGGATTACTGCTGAAATGCCTAACCAAGAAGGAAGCCAGAGTGGTGATAGATTATATTCATACAGGAACGTGCGGCCCTCACATGAGGGGTTTAGCCCTGGCAAAGAAAATTCTGAGGCAAGGGTACTTTTGGCTCACATTCCAAGCTGATTGCATTTAAAGGGTAAAAAGGTGCCGTGAGTGTCAAATATATGGAGACATTAGCCATCTTCCCCCACTCGAGCTTCAAATGTCCTTGACACCCTGGCCATTCGCTGCTTGGGGGATCGACGTTATTGGAGAGATAAGGCCACAGGCATCAAATGGACACCGCTTCATTGTTGTGGTCGTAGATTATTTTTCAAAGTAGGTGGTGGCAGAATCTTTTACGAACCTCACAGCCAAGAAAATGTCTAAGTTCATTAAGAAAAATATCTTCGCCCGGTACGGAATCCCACACCATGTGGAAACAGATAATGGTGTTCAGTTCCAAGGGGTAATAGCTCAGTTGTTTCACGACAGAGGGGTCGAGCACCATAAGTCTTCACCATATCACCCATAAGCTAACGGGGCAGTGGAGGCAGCAATAAAAGTATCAAGAAAATTCTAGCTAAAATGGTTGTCATGTACAGGGATTGGGCAGACAAGCTACCTTTCACTTTGTGGGGGTACAGGACGAGTATCAAGACCCCAACTGGTGAGACACCTTGCTCATTAGTCTACAAAATGGAGGCCGTATTGCCAGTTGAAACCGAGCTGAAATCCTTGAGAATAGTGATGGAGGCACAGATACCTGAATCAGAATGGATGCAGTCATGGTACGAACAGTTGGCCCTAATTGATGAAAAGCGACTTCAAGCATTGGATCATCTGTAGATGTATCAGCAGCGAATGGCCCTAGCTTATAATGGTAGAGTTCACCATCTGAAGCGTCCTCTTAAAGCTGGTGATCTTTTGCTCAAACGGATGAAGCAGATTCATACGAATGCACGAGGGAAGTTTAGACCTAACTGGGAAGGACCGTATGTGGTAAAGAGAGTGCTGTCTAAGGGTGCCATAAAAATCATGGATATGGATGAAAATGAATTTGTCGACCCCGTTAATCAAGATAAGATTAAGCAGTACTTCATATAAAAAAAATGAATGATAATAAAGAATAAGTCCGATGGTCGGAAAACCAAAAAGGCGATCCACGCAAAAATCAAGACAAGTGAGGAATTCCTATTAGCCAGAAAATCTGTATAGGCTGGTCGATGGCAGGTGTGAGTTCGGTCGAAGGGCATACCATTACTGAACTTGTCCCCGGCAACGGCGCCAAAAACTTGATGGAACCCGAACGGACTCACAAACAAAGGCAGTTTCTGAGTAGCCTTTGAAAACGCCTCCATGCCTCCATCATGGATTCTGAACCAAATTGCCGGAAGGCTGTGATCTCATTCTTCAATTGGACTGTTTTAGACGGAGGAAAGTAATAAGCCAAAAATTCTTCCTCAAGCTGGTCCCATGACGTTACGGATCCCGCTCGAAGGGACTTGTACCATTCAACAGCTCCTCCGATTAAAGAAAATGGAAATAACTTCAATCGGATCACGTCTTGAGGAACTCCATTGAGTCTTACAGTATCGGCCACCATTAGGAATCGATCAAGGTGATCGTTCGGGTTTTCATTGCTAGCTCCACTAAATTGGCCGTTACTTTGCACCATTTGGATCATGTTCGTCTTGAGCTCGAAGTTGTTAGCAGTGATTGGTGGTAGAATAACACCAGCCCGGTTTCTAGGACGATGGGGTGCCATCATATCCGCCATAATTCTATCATCTCCCGCGCCTTCCAATTGACGTTCTTGGCGGAGACGTTCCTGCTCCCGAACCTCAGCCTCAATCCTTGCCCTCATCTCGGCTTCGATTTCATTCCTCATTTGTCGCCTTTGTTCCTCGTCCATGGCTGCAGTTACCACTCTTTGGGATCTTCGAATATTCCTACACGTACGGTCAATTTCAGTATCCAAAGGTAATAATTCAGAACTTTGAGAACGAGTTTGCATAAGCTAGGAAACACTCACACAAAAAGAAAATAAATTTTATACACAAATAATAAAACCAGAAACAGAATATGAACAGTACTAACAATGCTTTAGATCAGAAAATAATCCTTTTATCTAATGTTATCGAAACAAGTTAAAACTCCCCGGCAACGGCGCCAAAAACTTGATGGAACCCGAACGGACTCACAAACAAAGGCAGTGTACCTCGTCGTTCAAGTAATAAAATCTGGCCTAAAGTCCAGGTATCGATCCCACAAGGAATTTAAACCTCGATAATCACTAAATTACTAAGAGTCTTTACGTGTCTAAGCGGAACTAAATTTAAGTTTGATTATATTAACAACTATATTAGTCTACTCCTAGTTGATCTATCCCAGCTTACTTTGCTCTTGAATTTGGAACATCAAATGGCGGTTTTACCGACCTATGAAGACTGATGGGGATGGCTTAATTAATCAACTACAAAAGACGAAGTCAACTCAACAATTAACCCTCAATTATACTCCTCCAATTAAATCAACCTAGCGTATCTAGATCTTTTAGGTCCTTAGCCGGTTTTCCTTGTTTAGAGGCGGTCTAATTCTTAAAGCTCAGAAAATAGGGGCACGTATGTTCCACAGTGTCGTCAATACTAATGGTTGCCTAGGTGTCAATCTAGGTAATGCCACGAATATGAACTTAATAGATTAAGATCTTTATGAGACTAGATTATCACTAAAGGGATTGCATAAAGAGAAGGGATAAAGATTGAAATTAACTTGCATTCAATTGTATTAATCAAGGAAGGTGTAACAGATTCAATGTTTTCAACCAAACAAAAATCGATTGCGGAATCAAAAGCTAGCTAAATTGAATTACAAAAGACAAAAAGAAAAACTTATGCCCTTCTTGATCCAATTAACCGGATGCCGACGGTGTGAAGATGCTTGGAGGTGTACCTCTATTAACGAACCCGAGCCGAAACTAAGAACGTTGCAAAAGGGGAAGGTTCAATGCAAAGCAATCTACCAATCGATGGTTCCAAGATTCAAAGAAAACAAAAAGGTCAAGCTAAACCCTAGCTACAAGTTTTGCTCTACCTCTACAAGTTGGGAAAAAGATACCCCAAAAACCAGAAAATAACCTATTTATACGGCTAGGTTAAAACCACAGAAAAGAAAAGCTGAAATTAGGGCGACAGCAGATTTTCGGCCTCGGCACGCCGTGCTGGTGAAGTCGGCACGCCGTGCTGGAGAGTTTTGGGGCGGCACGCCACGCTGGTGGCTTGGCACGCCGTCGTGCTGCTTCTCTGGAACTCCTGGCGCGCTGGTTGGCTTGGCACGCCGTGCTGCCATTGTGGCACGCCGCGCCATTCTGATTTTCAGCACTTCAAGCCCTTCCTTGCCACCGTTGCTCCAACTTCCGGTCCGGGTCCTAATGCCTGTCCAAACAAACACAAAGGGGCATAACCGCACCACAACCACGGACCATAAAACACGAAAAACACGAAGAATACTAAAAATATAAGAAATCAAACCAAAACATAAAAATCACAAAATACGAAAAAAAAAAACAATCAAACATTCACATAAATGATTATAAAAACTACCACTCGAACCACGAATTTGGCTAGAAGACAAGGTCGAAACCGACCTTATCAGTTGTGTATAAAGAACGAGGCACCCCTTGTGCTTGCCCATATTATGTACATAATTGTGCAAGAGAGTAAAATGTCACCTTGAATAGTTCGAGGAGCTGCACACCTCCTGCCCAAGTCTTTATAGTCACCTGCGAGATTTCCCACTAGGGACACACCTAGGGGATAGATGCGTCTGTTTTTTCTCTCAACCAACTGAACCATTCCTCTGTTGTTCGTGTGGCAAAGTCTGTAAGCTCTATATGAGGGGTCCAGAAACATTTTAGAACATATCTCAGCTGAGGTGGAGGAGCACTCAAGAGACTTAGCTTTTCCAATAGCTAGATCTGTAGAATAGATGGTCAATCAGTAGAGTACATGTTTAATCAGAATATCAAACTCGAAGCTGAGAATTGACCTGAAGCAGAAAGGGACATCCATATGTTTCAATCGGGTGACCAGAGTGGATAGAATCTAGATAGATCAAGGTCTCAGCTAAGATGATTCCCATAGGTGAAGCACCATTGGCCATCTGGGCCACCACTGAGATTAACCCGGAATCACAGGTCCCGTCTCTTGACTCACACAGATAAAGGGACATCAACAACAGACCTATCAGAAAAACCCAACCAGGGGCAGAGGGGTTTAGGGCAAAACACATGTCCATAACGTCGGACATGTTGAGTCTCCTAGGAGCAGTCTCACCAGAGAGCAGTTGGTCCAAATGTGCTGTATTCAGTAACCCTCGAAGTGTCTGTAGGTTATCTGAATCGGGATTAGGAATAGCTAACTTGACTCCACATGGACAGGGAGCAAAGAGGATGGCTCTGAATTCCTCTACCATAGGACACAATTCTTGTCCAGAAAAGCGATTAGGGGCACATTCATGTAAAACCACATGTAATGTAGACTAAAGGGCACCAATAAGGTCCAGTTGGAAGGGCGACATGTTCTCCAGTAGTCCCTGAGGCGGTCACAAAGCTGATCCATCAGAGAGGGCGTAGGAAATAGAATTGGATGTTTACTCTTTTCTGCATAGAAAACATATAAAATGCCATCAGTAAGGTAGGTCTTAGCAACAAGAAGATAACAGATCAACAAAAAGGGGGAGGAATTTCCATAGAATATCAACAAAAATGGTACATCAATCAATGGTCACACAATGAAAATATGTATATGTACACAATGACGTCCTATGCTAGCCCATAAGCGGGCTGCATCAACACAAAACTACAAAGCTACAGAAAATAAGGTCTACGACTGTCCCCCATCAGTTGAGTCATCATCCTCCTCGCCCTCGGCTCCGACACCATCACCAAAGATACACCGACCGGCCTCCCAGTCATCCAACTGAGTACAGAGAGTCTCGTTTATAAATATGAGGTCTGCAATGGTCCTCTGCATCTCTTCTGTCTCCACCTTCGTACGGGCATCCTCATGTTGATGGACGAGGAGTACAGCCTACATCATAAATAATAAAAGCATCATGTCATGCATACATATGCATCTGAAGCATACATACATACATACATACATATACACTTGTCAACGTAGGTCCTTACTGTTAATACCCCGTTATCCTGAAGAAAGAGGTTCCTGAGATCAGAAGTCGCCTGGCACAGAGCCATCCCCTGTGTCACTGAAATCTACACAAAAGAACAGCACACAGATAGGATCAGTAGCTAAAACAACAGTCAAAAGTAAGCAGGGGTAGGGATACGCACATGTGTGGTGTCAGAAGGAATAGCAGTAGGAGGAGGGTGTGCTTCGATATGCATATCTACTCGATAAAGCTCCTCGGCCTCATTATGTAGCATCACCCAGGGCTCCATGAAGTACTCCAGACGTCCTGGGGTGAAACCAGTAGGAAGAACCACTGGAGGGACCATAGAGGGAATAGGCTCAGTGTACCCCTCCTCGGTGTCGACACTAGGTACACCCGTGTGGGCAGAGGAACCTCCATCTCCCGGACCGCTGGCAGTCCCGGACCTGCGACTACTAGAACGTCTGCCAGATGAAGAATGTGGGTGCTTACCTCTCTCAGATGGCTAAAAAGAAAATAAGAAAAGGAATGGTAAGTGGCAGTCCAACCTCAAAATAAATAGAAGATAAAGCAAGGCAAAGAAGTACCCCAGCTGGCCCATCCTCTGGTGGTACAGTCCCTATGGAAGGAAGAAGCTGTGTGCGGATGAACTATGGGTAGTTGCCATCATCTCCCATAACTACGTACCCAGATCCAAACAGATCAGGATGGTCCTCCTCCGGCAACAGATGTGGCTAGAATAGTCCGACTGGAAGTGCAGACGGGATCCTACTCTCCTGAGGCCCGGCATGCCAATCAGTGATCCTCTCCCGGAGATACCACTCCAAACTAACGGGGCTCTCCAGAACGAATCGACGGGGCACCAGCCTCTGAGCGTCTATAAGCTCTAGGGGCCACACAGTGTTCCCCCACGGTTCCTTGATCACCTAAAAACAGACGACAGTAAAAAAAAATAAAATAAAATAAAAATGATGAATGAAAATGAAATGATGATTGAATTGGAGGAGTACTTGCTCAAAAGTCATGTTCGCTAAAAGCTGGTGGTAGATCCAAGCGTCGGTGTCTACCTCACTCCAGCCAAAGCCAAGCCACCGCCGCAACCGAGGAAAGTCAGGAATCGCAGCATTAGCCAGTATGGCTAATTTTGGTTAAGGAACAAAGGCATACTCATACGCCCAAATCTGCACATTAACAGCAGAATGTATTTAAAAAAAAAGGAGAAAGGTAACTCACATGAAGCACTATCCAAGCACCCTTCAACTCCTTGTGCCTCCCGCGGGCACAGACGTCAAGGCCATAATATAGCTGAGCCAGCCCGGCTCGCCCAAAGCTCAGACTCCCAATATCCTCTAACTGTATCAATGATGGGAGCACAGCAAAGTTCAAGTCGCTCTGACCTGTGGGGAATAGTAGAGTGTTCAAAGCAAACAGTAAGAACGCTCGAGCTTAACGTCTCACATCCCTAAGTGGAAATGAGGAACCCTCAAGTAGACTGTCTTGACAACTCAGCTAATAATCCCGCAGAGTACTCCTCTGGACCCTCCTCCCCGCTGGAGTCAAGCCAATCAACATGGCGATCACATCTGGTCTGAAGCCTTTTCTCTCCAGTGACTGGTTGAAGTCTATAGCGCACCCACCGAAGGATAGCCCGGTGATGGCCACGAAATCCTAGGACGTGATGTTAATCTCCCCGATCGGGAAATGAAAAATATGGGTGGAATCCATCCACCGCTCCAGGAGCGCTGTTAGAAGACCCCTACTCGTTCGAGGTGTAGACTCACATATCGAGCAAACAAACCGGTCCAGTCCGGTCGAATCAACCAGCTCCTGCACCTCGTCGGGGAGTCTTCGGTACCAGGTCAACGCATCAGACACGGAGCCAGCCCCTCGGTTATGCTTTTTCATCTGCAAAACAATTATATGTGGCTTTGCATGAATAAAGCATTTAAAATAAAATTAGAGGCTCAGAATCTTGGTTTTGGTAAAACCAGAGGCATCCGGCCATGGTTAGAGCCGTCCGGCCCTAACCATAGGCGGCCGACTCTGTTCTGACCAGAGCCGCCGAACGATGAACACTGTCGCCCGGCTCTAGCATTGAGCCGGTCGGCTCTGTTTGAAAAACCAACGGCTTGGTTTCTAAAACCTAGGTTTTGTGATTTTTGGCCCAAAAATCGGTTTTAATCAACTCTAAATCATCAATTGAGTTTTCTAGGGGCAAAATATGCTCTAATTATGCATCAATTTCATGAAATTTCACCTAATTTTGTCTATTTTGCAGGAATTCGAAAATAGAGAAAAAGAGCCAAATTAAAGAAAAGAAAACTAACCAGATTTTGAATAATGTGCGTAGATGGTTTCAAAGTCACAGGCACAGGATCATTTTTACTAACTCCACAATACGAGACCGTCTCCTACAATCCATACACATCCATTGTAGATTCAGTGGGAAGGAAAAACTCCCTTTCGGGTAAAGAATATCTCACGTGAGGGGATGGTTGTGTGGGAGCATTTAGAAGAATACCTATTCGCATTTTCCTTATTTTGGTCTTCATAAAATGAGCAAGAAGAAGAAGAAGAGGAACGAAGAAATAAGGTTGCAGAAGAGAACTCTCCTTTTTATTTTTCAATCACAACCCACTAGAGCCGGGCGGCTCTATGGTTGAGCTGCTGGCTCTGTCTTACCAAGACAGAGCCACCCGGTTGTGATTCTTCGGGTATTGTGTTCTCATCTGTTTTCATGATTTCTGCTTATTCCAATTTGATCCCTGGAAAGGTATTCTTCACTTTTGCAGGTATCCAAAGGTCTAGAAGGCCTCCAAGCCGTATTTATTCTTGATAGAAGGGGCAAAAATTTTTGTTTCCAAAATTGTCGATCAAGGAATAAATACGTGCTTTCGACTCAACTTTAACGGTCTACTCCACCACATGGAGAAAACGATATTATTTAGTTGCTCCACCACATGGAGAAGAATTAAAAATTATTATGAGCACACTCCACCACAGCGAGTCGATATCACGGGCACACTCCACCAGTCGATACTACGGGCACACTCCACCACAGCGAGTCGATACCACAAGCACACTCCACCACGGCGAGTCGATACCATGGGCACACTCCACCATAACGAGTTGATACCACGGGCACACTCCACCACAGCGAGTTGATACCACGGGCACACTCCACCACAGCGAGTCGATACCACGAGCACACTCCACCACAGCAAGTCGATAACTCTGTATCCCCGATGAGGGGCATCAGGTGTGCTTTCTCTTTTTTTCTCACCGCGCTCTCAGTCAGGAGACCAAATTTATTTTAGGCTTTATAGCCCACCATGAGCCGATTTTGGTCCCGCGAGGTGCAGCTTGTGAGCAAGGGGTTTCCTGACCTTTGTGATGAGAATTCATATGTTACGTATGGAGCAGACGGACTTAAATTGGGCTTGAAAGCGAACGGATTATTGCTTGGGGTGTCTCAAATGTCCCGAAAACCAACCTATCCTCGATCCGAAACCCCGAAAAGGTCTCTCGAGTGATTTTTAGAGTTTAGGGTGCATGTCCGACTTTTCGATGTTTCGCTCCGGCTTTCGCTAGAACCGGGCAGCTTTGGTTCCTTGAACCAGAGCCGGCTGGCTCTAGACTAGAGTCGTATGGCTCTAGTGCACTCTAGAGCCGGCTGACTCTAGTGGGCAAGACAAGTTGCCTTGCAAAACAAAGCAACTTGTCTCGCCAGAAAGGAGATATGGGCATATCAGAAGTCAGGCGACCATTAAATGCGAGATATGATATGAGAGAGAAGGATATAAAAAGAGAGAAATAAAGAAAATGGGAGCAAGAGGGATTACAATCTTAAGACAGAAAAATTATATCGAGAGAAAGAGAGCACAAGAAAGAAAAAGAAAACTGAAGGAGAGAAAAAGAGTGAACCAGAGTCTCAAGTTTAAAAACCCTACACCATTCAGAAGACATTAAGAAAAGACCTAAAACCTTTGTTGATCAATCTAGGACACATCAGGGTTAGTTTCGGTTTGCTTAGGATTGTTGCGGTTTTCATCCAGTTGAGATTCTAGCACCAATTTCAAGCTTTTAATCCGTTCTTGCATATCCAGTATGCTGGACCAACACCAAGGTAAACTCTGAGAGGCCTTAAACCTGTTGACATTTTTTTTTCTGCATGTTTTTTCTCTGTTTTATATTTCCAAAAAGCAGACTCAACCCATCATAGCCGTACGGCTGTGATAGTGAAGAACAGAGCCGGTCGGCTCTGACCCTAGAGCCGCCCGACTCTGTTCCTCAGGGACAGATTCCCAATCTATCCCGATCGGGCGAAAGGAGTCAGTTTTTCATTTTATACCTTCTGTTTTGATAATTTTCAGCCCAAGAATATTTGCACGTAGTTTTAGCTCCGGTTTTCATATTTTTGGATGTGTGAATATAGGTTTTTCGGTTTTTTCGGTTTTATATTTCGGGTTTGGGGTTGTTCGATCCATTATGGTTCCGTAGTTCAGCACCAGCAGACCCCCGAACATTATAAAATCTCAGGAAAACATCGAAAAAGAGTAAAAATAGCAATTTTTCGAAAAAAAAGGGAAAACCAGCTTCGGGTCCGGGCATTACAGCCGCCCAGTGTGGGTTAGAGCCGCCCAGCTCTAACCAGAGTCGGCCGGCTCTAACCAAAGCGTCTCGGCTCTATTTCCAGCCACGCTGTTGTGATTCCCAGAAAAGATAGAATCACGAAACGACGCGCATGTACGTCGTTGCGCGATGCTGTTTTCAGATTCAAACTGTTTTTAGCGTGTTTACTGCTTTTTGGACGTTAGATGTTTGTTAAAATTAGGAAAACCCATATGAGCGGAACCTTAAGTTCCGGGATAACAGACCCATAAAAATAGAAATTTGCATGAAACCGAGCCAAATCGTTTTCCAAAATTAATTTTCCAGCATAAAACCTACAGGGCGTTTCAAAACCGTTTTCCAGGTCTAACCGGTCTGACCGGTCGGGTCAACCCGATTATCCCCTAAATGCATGCCCCCGATCCTAGAAATCCTAATTATATCCTGATTTGAGTCCTACTTGTGTTCATAATATAAATTGCACTAACCAGTCTGTTTTGCAGCATTTATTTTTATTTTTGCTGTATTGAATAGATTAATTCGTGTACTTAGGCGGTTGTATTTTTAGATTCTCATGTACTTAGGTGCTTGTAACATGAGGATGAGAGCTTTTTCTCCTTTTTATTCAATTTGGTTGTATAAGCGGCCTTTACTATTCTTTTGTATAATTCGTGTGGATGCTTTATTTTTCTGTAATTTATTTTCTGCATTTTGCTTTAGCACGGGCTAATAAAATAAACGAAACTGGGGTTAGAAAAGATAACAAATTGAATAAATATGGTTTTATAAATAATAAATCGAATAAAAGCTTGAGGTTAAGTAGGTAAGTTGCTTGAACCCTGAATCTCTGGATTAGGTACAGAAGTCTACGCTCTGTAGGGAGCTGTACCGGAATTTCCCGGATGAGCTGATCCGGGTGGCGACTCTGTCACTGATCTCGGAATTTAGGTTTCGAGGTCTTTAAGTTATAAAATGGGAAAACGTTTTCTATAAAATGAGTTTCAAAAATAAACGAATGATTTTCCCTAACTCAAGATAAACCAAATTCGCTTTTCCCAAAACATCACTAAACAATTTCTTTCTTTTCGTTTTCCCCGGTTCGCTTCGCCACGTCCTGCTCTTTTCGAGGTCGTCCGCTCACAGCAAGTATGAACCCTAAATTATTCCAGTAACGTCTTACTTGTTGTTTATTACCAATAGTCGTAATTTGGTTTCATCTTTCATTTTTAACATACTGAGGAGTTCAAGTACAACCTCGAAAGTTTACAATGATTATAGACGCGATTAAGTGGTTAGATGAAAGATCCTACCGATGGGCTATGGAAAGACCAGTGGCAAAATGGAGTTTGGCACACGACAATGGGTCAAGATGCTGTCACATGACTACCAATATTGCTGAGTGTGTTAAAAGGCATTCACTAATTACCAATTCAGAGCATCGTTGAACACACACTTGGAAAAATTGTTAGTTATTTTGACTCCCGTCGAAGTAAATACACCAATTTGATTGAGAAAGGTGAAAGCATCACCCCTAAATGCAAGAAAATGTTGGTCAGGCATTCAAGCAGGGGTAATTGTCATACAGTGACGAACTACAATAGTCAGACTGGACTTTGCCAAGTGCGAACAGGCTATGATCCAATAAGGCAAAAAGGGAGCAACATTCAGATTATGAATTTAGAAGCTTGTGAGTGCTCGTGTAAAAAATTCCAAAATTATCGAATGCCTTATTCACATGCAATTGTTGCTTGTAAGCACCTACGTCGTAGAATCTAGGACTTTGTTGATAAGATGCATACACTTGATGAGACTTTACAAGCACATAGCTATCCATTCTAGCCTTTAGCACACAAGGACTACTGGCCTGAGATTAGCTCGGCAACATTGATTTTCAATCCAATATGTAAACAAAAAAAGGGAAGGCCAAAGTCAACAAGAATTCGAAATGAAATGGATGAGAAGAAAAAGGGAAAGAATACCTACAATTGTAGTAACTGTCATAAAGGTGGGCATAACAGAACCATATGTCAAAATCCCTGAGTGAATGTCTTTCAACAACACATGGTGTCTTCTTCCAGGGGATCGAATAGGCATGGTTCTACCAGACATTTGAGAAGGAATTGAATTAGGTGTTAATTATTTATGAACGTTTAAATGCCCTATCGACTTTGTAATTAATGTCTATAATCAACCAGAATGGATAAGATTATGGGAAACCATCTGATTGAAACCATCGAAAAATACTTACCGACATGTTTACCCCGATGTTGTTCACTTTTCGTAATTACATTTCTTTCTTACCTAATGGGTGTGAAGCATATCTTATTTTCCAAAATAAGGTTATTCACTTGTTTAATACTTTAATTATAATGTAATTTTATTGCTTAGGCTTGTGACCTATGTCGATCACATATACTCTTGGTGATATATTTCAAGGTATGGGCAGTTGGTGGGCACTTGATGATGACTTTGTTTACCTACTTGATCCTAGGGAACATAATTCAACGTATGTCATACGTCATATGCAAGAAGAATGGCAATATCAGGTCATCAAGTTTGAGATTTTACGTGAAGATGCAACTACATGGGGAGTCCAAAAAACTCATTGCAAGTCAATCAACATACCACGTAATAACAATGATGAACTCCGTGCTTCTTTATATAGAATAAGGGAAGAAAATAATCAAATAAATATTAGGCTGAAGCATTTTGAATTTCAAAAATGGGCTAGGGATTATGCTAACCATGGTGACATGCAGCAGGCGCAGTTTTGTGCAGCATGTTCACAACATCCAGAGCATGCTTCTGACATTGATATGTCAGATGAAGAAAATTAAACGATGCTTGTATTAGCCCCAAAATATGTTCTTATTATATTCTATAACTTTTATTAAATGTGTGTTTAATGTTATGTTCAAACCATATGTATGCGAAACAAATTACTTTTATGTGCTAGTGTGGACTTTCATTATAAAACTAAACGTTTATTTGTTATCATTCATGTAAAATTTGTAACAACTATCTATGAATGTTATTAACTACAAATAATATGGCTTTATATTATGAGAACATATGAATGTGATACCATTTTAATATTTAGTTGTTATCACAGTAACCACAATGAAACGAATGTGAAGGTGACATAAGTATATAAACCTGCTACAATGACTTTTTTTATGTTATAAGTCATGGCAAACAGGACTAGGAATTGGATGTTGCCAGCATTGAGTATGCCTAGGAGAAATCTGCAGGAGTATCTACTTACTGTCAAACGAATCCAGCTGGAGAATAATAGGATATTGTTGAGGAGGTCACGGTACTATATGTTGAAATTGGCTAAGGGGCATTTAGCGGCTAACAGTAGAGACCTATCAATTGAACATGAATGTCGCATATTATCAATTCGACGTTACCAATCTGATGATGAAATGTTAGATGATGGGTAACTCACTTTCAAATGTTATGTTTAAAATGTATTATGTACTAATATCATTAATTTTGCAACTAAGTTTGCTCCGATGTTGTTAAGTTTGACCTATGAGTATTTAATAATGGTGGTTGTAGGATTTTCATGTATTTAAGGTTGTCATGTCATAACCTTATCTTATAATGTCACTATATTCAACATGTATGTTTAGTAACGTTTTATGTATTAGCACAAATATATGCAACAAGTAGGACTCAAGTAGAGAGAACGGGGAGATTAGTGATTTGGAGACATAAATTTAGGCGGCAGTCAGGTAAACTCGGCTAGTTCACCCGACTACCCTCCAAATGCAAATGGTTTTGAAATGTTCCTGTATGTTTGTTAATGAGAAAATACAGCTTTTTTAAAATTTTTTCTTTTACCGGTATATCTATTAATTTTTTTATGTTTTACTAGATTTTTTCGAATTTTTGGTGATCTTCTGTTCTTGACTGGTATAGTCATGGGCATGAAATTAGAGTCGTACGACTGTAAATAAAACCTGCTCATAAATTGCTAACATGCGATTACAAGGATAAGAAGTATGATCGTGAAGACCAATTACAGTCGTACGACTATAATAAAAGAGTACGACTGTAATTAGAGTCGTATGAATGTACTATACAATTGTATGACTTTAAATAAAACCAGCTCATAAATTGATCGTGAAGACCAATTGCAGTTGTACGACTGTAATAAAGGAGTATGACTGTAATTAGAGTCGTACGAATGTACTATATTCGTACTACTTTAACTGCAGTCGTACGAATGTAGTAGTTAATTTTCTCAATTTCCAATTTCTGAACCCAGTTAGATCATAGAAAGCAAGTATATGAGAATCTAGTGTTCACATTAATAATTCATATGTATGTATATATTACATAAAAAATTTACTAGAGAGGAAAGATTTACATGCTACAATTTATTTTTCAAGTACATTAACAATTCTTATTTGGTCTTTGGGGTCGTAACATTTTATAGCTACATGTTCCGCATCGAACAGCCCTACCTACACATTCACGACAATTTCTATTAAGTGGTCCATCAGCCTGCTCTTTATATGTTGCAAGCATCTCCGTTCTAGGTATTAGATGAAGATTAAGGTCCACCGCATTTTGTTAGACCGCCATGGGAGGTACATCATGTTGGTACCCCATATACTGTTGAGAAGGCATATTTCATGCTCTCGAGAAATCTAACACCGTACCACCAGGAACACCGTCTAAAAAATTCAAGTTAATGTTACCAAAGTATGTGCTCAGGTGTCCACTTCCAGAGCCCATCTCGTAGTCACCACCTATATTCAAAGGTGGCATAACTGTGTTACCAGCAGCATCAAAAGTTTATGATCCAAAGGCTGAAATATTTTGTTGCAGCAGAGTACAGAATGAAGACCCTTCATGGACAGGATTGCTAAATGCATCATTGGATTTCTCATCCATGTTGCATCTTGTACTAAAATTAGTATTAAGCAGGTCTATGAAAGAACCCCATCCAATATCCCCTTGTTCTTATCTAGCGCCGGATGTACCAGCAACTGAAGCATGACTGGTCAAGTCAAAGCCAAAACCACCTGCTTGCGCATGTTCATGGCAATGAATAGGAACATTCTGAACTTCATTCAGATTGAAATCAGAACCACCCACCATATGTTCAACGTTATCAAATTGTTTTTGTAGATGATCTTGACTTTGTTGGTGAACTTCAGGTATGGGGACTGTACTCCCAACAAATTGACCACCAAAATCATAAGGATTTCAAATTATGATTGCTGTATGGGTAATAAAGATGTAGAAGTGGAGGAGGAATCTGATGAATTCCTTCCGGAAATGGAGGGGGAGGAACTCTTGTACGTCTCTCATTAATGGTTAACTTCCTTTGATTTCTTTCTGAGCTAGGCAATTCGACATTAGGAAACATAATTGCTGGAGGAGCAGTTGTGCTTCATATGTATTACACATATGAAATTCTTGGTTTATACCTCCTAGCATGCTTCCTAATAGATTCATTACATTTGACCTGTTAAAATGATCTGCACCCATGTGATATAAACGTTCAAGGCCATTTCCCTGTATTAATTAATTTGAAAAACAAACACAATCTATGCAATTGAAAAATTATTTCAGAATTTTTATTTCAGAATTTTTATTGAACACATATGAGGAATTTTCATACCATCACATCATTTCGAGCACCGTCTGGGGTCATCCATCTTCTGGTTATGTTTTTGTACCATTGCATATATTCGGACTGTGGACCTAACGGATGCTGCAACTGTGGGGTTCTTGCAACCCTTTCATGACGCTTATCCCACTTTTCTGTGTATAGGGCATATTTAAGCGCCCAATCACGAGCTCCATGCCCAGTCATTTTAACTGTGGCTAGAGCATAGTTCAATTGTTCTATCCCGTGCGGGATAGGTTGTTACATGCCAAATTGTCATATACAAATGTCGGGATGGTGAAACTCCATAATATGAAAATATATAATTGGCACGATGGAACACCAAATATTTTTTCCACGACGACGATATGCTGGCAACAATTAAACGACTTCGGTGTACAGTTCCCAGATGAACTATGTAAATAATGATATTACCAAGTATGAGTAAACAAAATTTTATTACGGGAATCTAAATCCAATTACAAGATAGTTTAAGAACAAAATTGAACCTGATCAGGAGTTAAACAATCCAACCGCATCCTCAGTTCCGTAATATTGTGAGCACCACGACCTTCTTCTCATATAGATACTTTCCACTTGCAAATTCATTAAATTATGTATAACAATTAATCGGATGTCAAATAATAACATATATTCTAATAATTATATTTAATCTATTTCTATATTATTTTTAAGCAAATAATATAGATATTTACTTTATCGCATATGGATATTCATTATAATAGATGTAGTTTGTTGTGAGTGTAGGGGCAACAGTTGTGAAGCACTCATCACCCATGAACTATGGTGGATTTCGGGTTAAAAAAACATCAATTCACTAAAAATATGCATCATAAAAGCTCGCGCATGATATTGAATAACTATGTCAGTAGCATCATCAGGAAAGTCCATAAATTACTGCTCGAGCCATCTTAACTTCAACCAATTTCTGTCGATATCATGTTCACCAAGAATCCTACCCAATAAATGATGGCATATTTGCTGTGCCCTATGAGTGCCTTCGGATTTAACAGTAACAGCTCTACCATCAACACGTAATTCAGTTAAAATCTCAATGTCTTGTAACGTTATTGTTGCTTCTCCAACACTGAGATGGAACGTGTAAGTTTTCAGTTGCCATCTTTCTACCTTTTTCAATGATAAAATGGTGATCTACCAACATAGAACCAAGTTTGACAAGCCCCTCAAATCCACATTCTCGGAGGTATGAATAAATCTGGGGGTTGATGTTCTGATACATTTCTGTTGGAAATGCCTAGTCCCGAGGCATTAGTCCTTGTATTTGTATTATACATTCATTGGATTTATGTATTATACTCATTTGTATTATTAATAAAGGCATCAATTCATTTATTATATTAATCTCGTGCAATATATTAAATGAAGTATCCAATGGACATATCTATATCCATGATGACAAGTGTCATGCACTTGGCAGTAAGACCATGGATAGGGTAAACGATATGACCATAAATAGATCCGTAGTCTGTTCCAGTCATGGGAATGAATGGAACGATAGACTATCATTAACCTGGTTGTATGGTGGTGTCTTACCGGTCATTGGACATTGAATGTCAACCAAGTTAATGGGTACGTGCCTGGGAGCATGGTACTGGATAGATCCACTAAACGAATAATCCACATGGTATAGTATCACAAGTGATTCTCGTGTAGTACTTGTATGGATCCTTTGACCTGACCATATGATGGTGTTACATGTGAAGTCATATGCTTAGGGGTATGCCTAAAGGGCCTGTAATAAGGTGCCAAGTATGGGTACTTTCGGGTATGTCACTGAGCATGGTAATACTATGGATATGCAGAAGGGATTTGTCACTCAGTAACCCACTGAGAAGATATCACCGGCCTCTTGATGAATGTGACTAATAAGAGTGTGGCCACACCCAAACAAGTTGGAACTTGTTTGTGAGCTTCAGTACATTCGGGATCAAGTTAATGTCTGGGCACAAAAGAGGGTGATCAATCCATGCCTCTGTGTTGGACACCGATATCAATGATATGGGATGTACAAGTTTAAACTACAGGGTTATGATAACAGTTAGACTGCCATCTCCATTTTAATTGGGGGCTGCAGTGGCTTACTAGAGCCCAACTGCAGTCTGCGGGCCAAAGGCCCGCTGCCAACATAAAGATAGGCCCATGGGATCGTACACATAGAACGACTGAATGCAGACTTAAGGAATCACATGTATACTTGGAGTATACACGATGGAAAGAGAGGTGTATATATATTAATTATATTATAAAGAGCAATTGGATTGATCTTAATAATAAAATTAATATATATGTTCGATTGGCTCTTCATAATTAATTGGATTAATTATGAGATTATTTCCTAGGTGGAAATATTCATATGTATAGGTTTACATATGATTTTATTTTGTGAAGATTTAATTTTAATTTGATGGATTAAATTAATTGTCAAACTAATTTTAATTTAAATGTAAATAATATATTACTTGGAGTAATATATTAAATACATGGGTGTATTAAAATTGGGCTTGAAATTAATTTAAACCAGAATAATAAAATTAGACTGGGCCCAAATTAAAACAAGGAAGCCCGCACAGAATGGAATGGAGCCAAGCTGGGCCTGAATTCCCCTAAGGGAATTCGGCCACCCTAGGTATAAAACCTAGGGTGAAAATTTCAGCCCCAACCCTAGCTCACACTAGTAACCGAAATTTTCTAGCCTCATTCTCTCCATTGTTTCGTTTTTTCCGACGCTAGCACGGGTTGCATTCGTTAGGCGTTCGTGTACGAAAGCGAGGAGGAAATCTGTTTTGATTTCTGCAGTCTTCATCCATCTCTTGAAAGAGATTTTCTGGTAAGAAAATTAATCTCTTTCTATTTATTTTAAAGTTTTTCAATTTCCATTTCAATTGCTCCTGGGACTGGATTTGAGGAAATCACCCCGTTTTTCCGCTTTTATCGGGTGATTTCCGGTGAAGAATCCCAACAATTTCATCATTCCCGGCTTTTGTGTATTTCAAGGAAGGAAATTATTGAGAAGAAAAGAAAAATTTATATGACAACAAAGTTATTCAAGTTTAAGAAATTATATATCATTCGCAAAAATATATGTAATTAACTTAGCAACATTTTAACCCTTTTATATGCAAAAATAAAAAAAAGGCCGCAGCTAATACTATACCTGATATGTCCATAAAAATTGAGATCGATGAATATTTTGTTGGACTAACACATCTGGCATAATTGGACCTAAATTAATGATTTGTTCAGCTCTTTGTTGATAAGCCATTTTTCCTTACATGATAAGGTTAATATATATATATATATATATATATATATATATATATATATATATATATATATATATTACGGTTGCCAAACTAATTAATGTACTGAAAAAAATTTCTCAATTCCAACTTCATATTAAATATAATAAAAACTATTTATTACTTTTACTTAGCTTTTTAAATTAACTATACTATGAAATGATCATCACAAGTACCATAATAATAAATTAAAGGGGGAAAAAATAACAACTAATTAACATATAGACAATTAGTGCAACAAAATTGTCTTTTCTTGTTCACATTAATACGTACATTGAAAATAAATAAATTTTTTATAGATAGCATATGACTGATTCTTAATATTAATATTGTCTACTTATCTATTATTTTTACTGTTGTTTTTAATTTCGTAATTTATATATTGTTAATTGTATTTCCAATTTTTCCTTTACATACTGCAATAAATTTGATTTTTTAGTAGTTAATAATTTTTACTTATTAAATATACTAACTATTAAAATTTAAATTTAAAAAAAAAATATATCAGGAAATAATCTAAAATATTAAAACAAGAAGATCCAAATTATGTTCGAATGCATTGCTTGTGAAAAATAACTTAGTTTTTAGTGATGAATACAAAATTATTATATGTCTATATTTTATGCTCAATATAGATATCAACATCTATACTAAAAGGTTTTGCGAATGTATACAAAGTGTCATTTGATGACACTACTATAATTTATATTCATCTTTATGAAATTTTTAAAATTAATCTAATTTAAGTACTAGATGTTGGGATTCGTCATCGGAAAAATAACGTGGCGCAGCAGAAATTACACAGTTAAAATTTTCCTAGAATCCACCTATCGTGTTCGATTACCATTGATTGGAATAAAACAAATTTGAATCAAGAGAGATTCACTCACCAAATCCGTCTGTTGCTACAGAATCGAATCTTTAAGTGGAAACGATCTCCACAATCCGGTACACGACCAACTGTCGAGCGGGAACCAGTGCTAGCCGAAGAAGCAAAAGGATTGGAGAATTATTACTATAATCTGTGGCTGTTTTGGGGCTAAAATTTCCAACAAATAATAGGGTTAGGGTTAGGTTTTCTTCCTTAAGTGTGCCCTTATATAGACGCCTTATCTAACTGGGTTTTAATTAAGTTAATTAAACCCAAGCCCACTAGGATTATAATTACATAAATAAACTTTAATTAAAAAGTATATACGATGTAATTTAATTCCATTTGGCTAAATTTAATTGCTCTTAAATAAAATTAAATCACACTTAAGTAAATACAATACATGTATTTAATTTTCATACTTAGGAAAATTAATTAATTAATTGTTTACTTTATGCAATTCAATTAATTGATAAATTAATTAATTATATTATGCAAACTTATTAATTAAATTAAATCAACGCAGTGTTAATTAATTACCTTGACACCGAATGTCAACTAATTACTTAACGCATTCCTTCCAATGTACATTACATGTACAATTTCTATAAGTTTCGGCTCAGTTGATCTATGTGTATGATCCTATGGGTTTGTCTTTATGTTGGCAATAGGCCCACAGACTATAAGCGGGTTCTAACAAACCGTTACAGGCCTCAATTAAGATAGAGATGCAGCAATCTATAGAAGACACTCACCCGGTAGTGATCTTATGGTGTCCTTTGCCAAAAGATATCGATATGAATAAACAAGAGGCATGGTGTCCGTCATCCTCTTCTATTGTTTATTATATTTCTTGATCTTGAGTTGACTGATTAATCAAATAAGCAACCAACTTATTTGGGTATGGCCTTGATCTTGAGTTGACTGATTAATCAAATAAGCAACCAACTTATTTGGGTATGGCCATACACTTATCAGTCCCACTCATCAAGTGGCCAGTGATATCATCTCGGTGTTATCCGAGTGGCAATTCCATCACTTCATCATCAATATCAATATGTTCACCGGTTCACCCAATCATACCCATATTTAGTATCCTTTTACAAACCTGTTAGGCGTATGTCAAAGTGAACTGGATTCCATATTGATACTATAATGAAATTTGATCTGAGGACAAAAGAGACATACTCAAGAAAGACCTATAAGGTGACAACCATGTGGCTTTCTTATGCGGATCGATCTAGTCCTATGTCAACGATATGTACCTATATTCATGACTTACTATAAAAGCACTATGGCTAGTTCAGAACTGTCATACAGTCATCGAATATACAAGTATGTGGTTCTATTCGTTCCCACAATTAGAATAGACCTGGCATAGGTTTTATGATTATCAATCAATGGATACTCTAGTAATATTATAGCACAAGATATAAATGAAATAGATTAATTGCCTTTATTAATGTGACACAAATAATGTATTCATACAATGAGTCTTAATGTATAATACAAAATATAAGAATCCAATACCCTAAGAACTAGGGCACACCAACACCAGATGCATGTGCCTCAGTTGCTAATTGCTCATATTTTTTAAAAATAAAAAATAAAAATATTTTAATGCAAAATCTGAAACTTAAAGCTATTAACACAAGTAATTGGTAGATATATCAACTACTAAACACTTTAAAAAATAAATATACAAAATTAATAAACAAACTCACAAACTACGTACCTTGAATTAAAGATTAATAAATTACTGTAAAGATTAAAGAAACAAAAAAATCAAACAATGGATTTTAATTCACTAATAAGAAAATTACAATAAATTAACAAAAAGAATACTAATTACATCAAATATGTTGATTATTATCTTTATAAATGTTATTATCCTGGCAAAAAAAAAATCAAGTTAATATGCTTCAGAGGTGGCCTATTCCACAGGCCTAATTTCAAATTGAAACATGATTTATTAGGAAAGAAAAAATAAAAAAAAATTGAGGAGACGTGGAAGAAAATTAATTGAATTACATATCTTCCATGTCTTCTGTATATGTTCTAGCAACTCCAAATTTTATAGAAGAATCTTAACAGAATTTTAGTTTATATTGATAGGAGCCCCAACTCAAATCTACCGAGATATATCTACACAAAATTTTCACAGGTTGTTTTATGTTAACAAAAAAAAAAAGTTGTGGTCATGCATACATGCAGCCTTAAGTAAGGGGCGTGGGAATCCCCTAACAGTGGGGATTCTTATGCCCTTTAATAATTTTTTTTTAAAAGGCTGTTTTCAAAATTTGGATTTCCGAAAACAGCTCTTACGTCAGGCGTTGCGCCTGAAGCAAGAGCTGCTTTTGGAAATCCAAAATCTGAAAACAGCTCCTATTTAAAAAAAAAAAAATTTAATCCTGTTTTCTGAACCACTAGTTCCGAAACTGGTTCAACCAAATTTCGCAATCAGCGATTCCGAAATTTATCCGGTTAAGCCAGCATCACACTGGTAAATATTCCCCAACCCAACATCAAAATTGGTTTTTTTTAACTAAAGGGGCATTATTCTGATCTTTTTTCCACGAAGTCGCCTGACGCAAGAGCTGTTTTTGGAAATCCAAAATCCGAAAATAGCTCCTATTTAAAAAAAAAATTTAATCCTGTTTTTGGAACCACTAGTTTCGAAAATGGTTCAACCAAATTTCGGAACCAATGATTCCAAAATTTATCCGGTTAAACCAGCATCACATCGGTAAATATTCCCCAACCCAACATCAAAATTGGTTTTTTTAACTAAATGGGCATTATTCTGATCTTTTTTTCCACGAAGTCAAACTATTGTTCGAATTCAATTGATGAGAACATCTTTATTTTTGTTTTCTACTTTTATAATTTGTTTTATTCATCTATTAATGACACTGATAACACGTGTCATTTCCTAAAATTTTCAACTATCTATTTATATCTAATTATTTTTACCAAAGATAAATACTTAGAAATCTATCCATATATAATATAAAGAAATAGATATTCGGAACACGTGTTAATTTTGAGATTTTCTAAAGATTTTAATTATTAAAATAAAAAATAATACTTTATATATTACTAAAATTTCTCCTGTCTATTTATATATAATTATCTTTTTATCAAAAGTGAATACTTAGAAATGATTGACAAATTCTCTTATTTTAAAATTTTTATTATTTTTTCCTTTTTTTTTTTTGTTTTGTTAGAGAATTTTACTCTGTATAATTTACGGCTTAGGGTTTGTACTCAATCATTCTTAATTGTTTTACCATCTTCGGTTTCTCTGATAGCGTCGATGGGACTATTGCTTCATGTGTTTGGTTGGTTGGTCGATTGTCAACATGCTTTGTTAAGAATTGTGATATGATATATCCAGGGATTCTGATGTTGTAAACCTTAAGATTATTTTGACATTAATTATAAAATGCTATAAAGCATAGAATTACTATGGAAGACAAAGAGTGAAGTTTCTGGTTTTAGAATTATTGTCAAAAATTAAAGAACTAACGAGAAAGGAGGGTATAAAGGAGCAAATGGTTGAGAAGGAAAGACAAATTTTCTGAAATATTTGCATGACAATAAAAATGTCTTTATATAAATGTATTTTTATTGTTTGGTATAATGTCATCTCTTTATTTTTACTAACTAACAAATTTGATAAAAAAAATTCTCCATTTATAGATATATGATAAATTAAGCTATTATTTTGTTTAGTCATGAATGTTTTGTTGACATAATTCACATAATTTATTTATTAATAATTTATTATTTTTTATTTAATCTTTCTTGATTGGAACTTATCGGTCCATTAAAGTTAAATATATTATAATTCTTTAATGCATCCAATGGTATGTATATGTTGAACAAATTATTGTTACCACTTATAATTTCGATGTTGAACGAATTAGTGTTGCCATGTTGTAATTTTTTTTTTTTTTTAATTTTTTATGATTATATAGTGAAACTTATTCTCAATTATCTATGTTTAGTTAAGAAAAAAAAAAGTTCTTATTTATTTATTATTGATATACATACACACACATTTATCCGAAAATTTTTGCATACGTTGCTTTAACCTAATGATACTAATTAAGTATATATAATAAAATTCCGTAAATTGCATTTAATCGGATCGTCACAAAGCCGGATGTAATCTACTGTGGAATTTGTACACAGGCATAAAAAGAGATTAAAAACTTGGATGAGTACTCAAAAAGTTGTCTCTGCAACAAAAGGGGCAACTTTCAATTGTCAAAAGTTTTTCTTTTTTTTTTTGTATCCACATTTCAATATATTTCAGATTATTTTTCTAGTTTATTTTCCTAATCCCAAATCACTTTCTTAATCAATCAGTTAATTTTATATCCAATCAGTTAATTAAAGTAGGAAGCAAAAGCAATCAAAGGGAGAGAGGCCCAAGATTGAATCCCCAGATTTCTTGTCCGTGAATCCACAGCTTCAAAATCTTTTAGATCCATCTTACTCAATTATTTGCGTCTTTTATTACCTTTTGACATAATTTATGAATTATAATAAGAAAGGAATAGTAAATTAAAGAGAAATTTTATAGTGGACCGGGTCTATGTGGACCGTTCCACTGAAAAATTGACACGTAAGCAAAATAAGTATTGAAAAAATAAAAAATACTTAGGTGTCAATTTTTCATTGGAAAGATCCACAAGAACCAGGTCCATTGTATAATTTCCCGTAAATTTAATCTATTAGCGGAATCTATCAATAGTAAAATTAATATATTTTAGTAAACTAACAATATATCACATCATTAATTTGGATAGAAAAAGTTTCAAAATAGATGGATGGAGATACTAATACAACAGAGGTAAAACTAGGAATGTTCGTGGTTCGGTGGGTTCAGGGAATCCATACCATCTCCTATGGTGGGGGAATCGCCATCCCCACGAAGATGACTAGGAGAAAATCTTTACCATCTCCAGCTCCACGGGGATCCCCATTTCCCGTTTGAACAATTTTAAAAACTAGTTTTACCCAAAAAAAAAAAAAGATTAATTATACTTTTTTTATAAATATTTCTATTGAATCTGCCAAATGCTTTATACATTGCATGCAAAAAATACAATACTTAGGTTAAGAAAATAGAAATATATATAATAGAATATTTATATGGATTTATTTTAGGGCATTTTACATAAATACATAACTTTTGGCACCATATAACATTTTTACCTCAAAAGGAAAATGTTGCATAAATACCTTAAAAACTTTTCAAAATTTCAAAAATACTTAAAACAAAAATTATCATTTTTACGTGATTATTCACAAAATAAACAACAAAACACAAATCAAAATCTCCAAAATACCTTCTCTACTTTGCCCACGTTTCTCTCTCCTCTTTTTGTAGTTTTTAATCTAATTTTGCATTTATCTCTCAATCCGTTTATTTTTTTATCATGCGACTTTAGAAAGTATTTTTTTATTTTTTTTTATCTTCGAAACAAAGTCCATATGTACATACTTTTTCCGACATATTTTTTTCACTAAAGTATAACTAATTATGCCTTTGTATAATTAAGGTATAACTAAGGTATAATTAAGGTATAACTAAAGTATAATCACTATAATAGTGTATCTTAATGTATAACTAAGGTATAATTAAGGTATAACTAAGGTATAAACACTGTAATAGTGTATCTTAATGTATAATTAAGGTATAACTAATGTATAATCAATGTAATAGTGTATCTTAAGGTATAACTAAGGTATAATTAAGGTATAACTAATATATAATCACTATCTTAAGTATAACTAAGGTATAATTAAGGTATAATCAATATAATAATGTATCTTAGAGTATAAATAAGGTATAAATAAGGAATAACTAATGTATAATCACTATAATAATGTATCTTAAGGTATAATTAAGGTACAAAGATTGTATAAATAGTGTATAAACAATGTATAAGCAATATATAACAGTGTATAAGAATTGTATAAACAGTGTATAAACAATGTATAAACAGTGTATAATGTATAAAAAATGTATAAAAAATGTATAAATAATGTATAAACAATGTATAAACAGTGTATAAAGAGTGTATAACAATGTATAATAAATGTATAAACATATAACATTGTATAAAAAGTGTATATTGTATAACAATGTATAAGTAGTGTATAAATAATGTATAAACAATGTATAACAGTGTATAAGAAGTGTATAACAATGTATAAATAATATATAAACAGTGTATAATGTATAAACAATGTATAAATAATGTATAAACAATGTATAAACAATGTATAACAGTGTATAAACAATGTATAAAAAGTGTATAACAATGTATAATAAGTGTATAAACATATAACATTGTATAAGAAGTGTATAATGTATAACAATGTATAAGTAGTGTATAAATAATTTATAAATAATGTATAATTAAGGTATAATTAAGGTATAAAGAGTGTATAAACAGTGTATAAACAATGTATAATACAGTGTATAAAGAGTGTATAACAATATATAATAAATGTATAAACATATAACATTGTATAAGAAGTGTATAATGTATAACAATGTATAATAATAGCGTATAATGTATAATGTATAACAATATATGATAAGTGTATAAACAATGTATAAAAAATGTATAACAATATATAAGAAGTGTATAACAATGTATAAGAAGTGTATAAACAGTGTATAAGAAGTGTATAAACAGTGTATAAGAAGTGTATAAATAATGTATAAACAGTGTATAACAGTGTACAAACAATGTATAAACAGTGTATAAACAATGTATAACAGTGTATAAATAATGTATAATAATATATAACAATGTATAACAATGTACAAGAAGTATATAAATACATTAGGAACAAAAGGACCTAATCCAAATTACAAGATAATACTAATATGTCTTGCAAGCTGTTCATGTTTCAAAGATACCAATTCCTGATCAAATTCAAACAAAATACAATCCCAAAGTACAGTTCAAAAAGATAACCAAGAGATTCTAAATCATCCCTGATATTTGAGATGCTTCGATTAGCAGATATATGCTTCTCCTTTGAAGATAGAATGGGCGAACTTCTTTGTCCAGTAGATATTTTTACAATCATATCATGGTTGGTTGAACTCACTAGAGGTCCGTCGTCTCAAGTCGAACTCTTTTCAGGCATGGTTTCAGTTCCATTCTCACATATTTCAAAGTTCATTTGGTTCTCTTCAGCTTCTGCTACAGCTGGCTTTGCTTTGGGTTTGTTGTTCTTTCCTTCAGCAGCCGGCTGAAGCTTGGACACGGATTTCCTCATTAGTGCTTTACAGGCTTAATGATTAGTGTATCCTGTGTCACAATAAGAGTATGTAATTAATGGGATAATCACTTAAATTATGAACAAAGAAGGGCTTCAAAAAGTTATTCAGAACGAGCAAAATGATAGTGTGGCACATTTTCTCAAACAATGTTTAACACTAGATGATGTTAGATTGACTGCGGATAAAGAGTATGAAGGAGCAGCGGCACTCCAGAAAGTAACCACAACTAAAGTAATTATTACCTTTGAGCATTATCGGAAGTAAATGATTTTTTGTAATGTGATATCACACTATTGTAACGATACTTGACCTCATCCTCAAAAACTGCATCCTTCTGGCTCGCTTCATCTATCTGATAGCAGAAGAAACAAAATGATATGTGATTGCAAACTTTATGGTAGTTAACTTAAAAATTAAAAAACCACTTCGACAGAAAATGCATCAGAACAAAAAGGATGTACAACAAGCAAAGTGTTACTACATCAGGATAACCATGGGAACTAGATGCTCAAATTATAATGATATATCAGTCTCGAATAATTCATTATATTTTCATCTCATGCCACACACGGATTTCAAGAGGTAGACTATAAACGAGAAAATGGCAAAAAAATGCAATATTGTAGATTTTAAATTACTTCAGCTCAAAATGTGAGCATACCAGTAAGGCAAAAAGGCTACCCTACAAAGCCCCAACATACCAGAAGAAATCCGCAGTCAATCTAGCTATGAAGATGAACAAACTAGATGATGAAGGCCAATGTTTGACCTATGAAGATGAACAAACTAGACGCAGTCAATGTTTAACCTATGAAGATGAACAAACTAGATGATGAAGGCCAGATTCATCTTATCATCAACTAAAAATTTAAAAAACATTAACTGAACTTCTGTTTCCCTTTCTGAGACATAAGATCTGTCTTTCACAATCTCTTCAGGCATAGATATACATTTCAAGGAATCAATTCAAAAAATCAGACCCTCTATCAATGTAAACCTAAAAAAACTTCATTTTTTTCTTTGAAACGGACCATGCAGCAGGATCAAAAGCCAGATTCTGAAAAACTAAAACTGTAACAAGGAAATTCAAGCAAAAACAAAAAGATCAAGCCTTCATCTAGCCTGTAAGATGCAGGCTGATGTACCCACAGAAAAAGAAAGAGAAACAAAACCACAATAGCACAGAATAGTAAAGCAAAATCTAAATTAAAATCAGATAACGCAAGTATAACAGTAGCAGCAATATAGTTTACCTACAAATGAGATACACAGAATTGAGAGCAAAAACGAAATTAAAATCAGATAACGCAAGTGTAACAGTAGCAGCAGTATAGTTTACCTACAAATGAGATACACAGAATTGAGGGCAAACAGAGGAAAGGAATAGTCAATCGGAGTGAGAATCGTCGTCGTCGTGGTGGTGGTGAAGATCGAAATTAGACCAGAGAAAAAGAGAGAGGCAACCCAACTAATGAAGGCAGAAGAGAGAAATAAAAAAAAAAAAAACGTAAGAAAGGAAAAAGTGAAACAGTAGCGTAAGGGAAGATTAGATGTAAAAAAAAAAGGTAATAATGTAAATAAGAAAAGGTAAACTACCAAAATAAACCCTAAAATGAGGGTAATTTTGATAATTTCCCTTTATTTTAAGCAGTTTTTGGGTTTTGTAATTTTTATGGGCTTTGCCTATTGGACTTTTATGTTTTTATCATGGTTATTAGACCCGGATCGGTCAAAGAACCGGAAAAAATAGAGGATCAAAGGTGAAAGGTCCAACCGGGATTAAAACGTTGTTGAACTGAATGAACCGTTTTACAAAAAGAAAATAGATAAATAAAAATATTCTTATAATATCTAACATTTTTACACAATGACTCCTATATATTAACCTAAACGATGTCAAAAGTTTTTGGAAAAACGATTTTCCAATTAAAGATTTATATATATTAAGATCTTTGAGCATCTCATATAAGGATAAAAGAAATCTTACATTCGAAAATCACTCATTTTAACATTTTTTATTATCTTATATAACGAATATAGATGTCAAAAAGGGAATGTAAAGTTTCTTTTGAAGTAATTAAGTCAAGATGTTAATAACTTAGTATATTGAGACCTTAAAGGAATAAGTATTTATTTGTAAAGGGTTGAAATTATTTTTTTTTTTCAACAAGATTTTTGACACAATTAACTCATAAAACCGATTCCGGTTCCTTCGGTCATCGGTTAACCCGGATGGGTTGCTGGATTTTCACGGGTCTTGGTGACCCACTGATTTTACAATAACCAGATCGGTCTGGCCTCTGGATCCAGTTGCATCGGTCGGATCGATCTTGGGTTTTACAACCATGGTTTTTATTATAAGTTGTATTCAAAACGAATTTCATATACAATTATACTTATATATAAAAATATTTTTTAAAAACATATAAATCCCCAGGGGATTTAAAAGGGGCTAGGGCAGAGACCCCTATACCACTCCTCTCCCCATTAAGGATGATAGGAAAAAATTTCTCCCCATCCCGATTTTGTGGAATCGCGAGGTAGAAATTCCCTGTCCCGCGATCATCCCTAGGTAAAACACAAGGAGGTAATCATTGAATTGATAAAATATAGGGAGGTATTCATGTATTTTAGTAAATCTCAGGAAGGTTGTAATTGTTTACCCTTTTTAATTTACATCAAACCAAATTTATTATTTCACCTTAAAATTAGGATGTACATGATCAATTAATCAATTCATTAGCTTCATAAAAAAAAAAATTCCTGTTGAACCTTGTTTTGATGAAAACAACTTTATATTTGAAGAAGATAAAATTAAATAAATACTTTAATAATTAATTAAAGATAAATGGTATTTTTAATTAATTAAATAAAGTATAAACATGAAAACTTTAAATAAGGACATTGGAAGAATAATACAAAATGAGATAAAAAAATTTGGAGAAATAAGATACATCTTGCTTTAGAAGGCTAAAGACTTAAGAATTTTGGTTACATATCTTCAGAGGCCTAAACACTGTATAACGGCCATATTCAGAGACCTGAAAAAGTCAAGTTCAAATGTTCAGAGTATAACGGCCACATTTAGAGACCTGAAGAAATCAAGTTCAAATATTCAAAGACCTGAACATTGTGTAAAGGCTCCATTCAGAGACCTGAAGAAATCAAGTTCAAATATTCAGAGACCTGAACACTGTATAACGGCTCCATTCAGAGACCTGAAGAAATTAAGTTCAAATATTCAGAGACCTGAACACTGTATAACGGCTCCATTCAGAGACCTGAAGAAATTAAATTCAAATCTTCAGAGACCTGAACATTGTATAATGGATACATTCAGATATCTGAAGAAAGTTCATTATAAACCTTCAGAGGGCTAAACACTGTGCAACGGCTAGTTTCAGAGACCTGAAGAAAATCAGAATAGCTTCAAAGGGCTGAATACACTATAACGGCTAGTTTCAGAGACCTGAACAGAATTTGAATTTCCTCTCCAAACCACTTCTTCAATGCCTATAAATAGAAGACAATTGCAAGCATTTCAAGATGGGAAGACAAATTACAAAATTTAAAATACATTCAAAGAAATCAAAGTATTCTTAAGTAGTCTTTCCACCAATCTTCAAAAAGAGCAATTGAAAGAAATCTAGTCTTCATCAAAGCAATTCACATTCTTTCAAATACAACATTTTGAGTGAGTTATAAATTCACACTAAGAGATATTAGTATGAGGGGGAGCTTTGTTGTTAGAGTTTTATCAACAAAGTTTGTATAAAAGTTTTGTTGTTGATTTTTGAAAAACCACAAGTTGTAAAAGTTTGGTATTTGAGCTTGCAAAAAGCACCGCTTGTCTCGATCTAAACAGATGAAGGATCAACATCTTAATCCTAGATAGAAGTAGGATTGATTGTCCAGATCTTGGACAGAAGAAAGATCAAGTGATTTAATTCCTACCGTTAAAGGAATTATAATGGAAAATCTCAAGTGGCTCACTTGGGGATAGGATAGGACAGTTGGTCTGAATCTGTATAAATTTCTATGTTGACAATCTTTTTATTTGTAGTTTGAATATGTATAAATTTCTATGTTGACAATCTTTTTATTTGTACTCTATTTAATTACTTTTATTTATATTTCTGCATTTATTTTCAGCAGTAATATCTCTTTGGATATTTTACTTTATTTATTCAAAAGCAATTAAATCTACAAGTTTTACAAACCTTTTTATTCCACATTTTAAACTAAAACTTGTTTTTTGGGCAAAATTGCTTTTGATTTCAAAAGGTTTCCACAAAAGAATTTTATTTGGGTAGTTACACTATTCTTCCTCCTTCTAGTGTACCTTAAAGCCTATTTGGGATTAACAAATCCATTAGCAAAAATTTTATCACTCCCTTATTAAACAATCCGTAAAAATTAGTTAATCATAAATCAATTAACATATTATTTTGGTAAGTAATCCAGAATCTTCATATGAAAAAAAAATAAAAATAAAAATCTCAATCCATTAGCAAAAATTTTTTCACCGGTTAACTTATATTTCACTTGGTTAACTAGCAATAACTTTTTATAGAAAAAAACATTTTTAATCCATAACTATTCGCTTTAAAATTAATATATGATTATTTGAATATCATTTTAACAATATGAAAATTCTAAGTTACTAAATAAAAGTATTTAAATATGTAAATTTGAAGTTTTCGTAAACTTTTAACTTAAAAGTAAAATATAAATATGCATATTTATATATGGATGACTAAAAGTCTACATATTTTTATAATAATTAATTATATGTGAATATTTGCATAATCAGTTAACTTTTTCAATTTTGGTATAACTGTCGACTTTTGACATGAATTGAAAAGTATTATCTATATAAAGGTTAGAGTAATATTGACTTTTCTGAGTAAATTTTTAACGATGAAAGGGGTGACCATTTGTGTAAGTGAGTTGTATTCGGATCGTGTCAACTATTAGTTAGTGTATAGTAAGTTAACCTTAATGTGATCCAAAACATTTTTGGTATTATAAACGAGTCAAGCCAATCGTGTCTATGTCGATTTTATATCGTGCTTTCAAGTGACATGTAAAAATGTTAAATTTCAAATATTTATTCCATTTTCAAAAAAGCACTTTAACTCTGGCCGATTTAGTTGATTCTGAACATGTTTTACAAATCCTAACCAACTAATTTTGTATTGGGTTCATTTCATGTTTCCAGTCATGTGTAATTTTATTAATACCTATTAAGAATGGCAAGTAATTATTGAAGGTTTATTCGTGTTTGCAAATTATATGTAATAATTAATTACCTTTTGTATATTCAGTTTTGTCTTGGTGGTACCTGCACGTCTCTCTTAGTAGAAAATTTAAGCTTCGAGTTTTGTACATACCAAATATTACACCGTTAAAAAAAATGAGAATTTGAGAAAAAAAAAATTATATATCTTACTAATTAAAAGTTACATATAAAAAATATATAATAATAATTTTAAAATTCATGTTATTTTCAGGTGGAGTTGTAAAAATATCTACTAACTGTTTAATGAAACACTGACATACTAAATCTATGTTGGAACTCGAAAATTTGTGTCCTATTGTTTAGGTTGCACAAATTTTGAGGTCCAAATATTTGTCCATAGACAAAGACAATGACAAGATAGAGAGTGAAGTACTTTGTTTTTTGTTTTTCTTTCGAAAGGGGTAATGAAATACTTGCAAGTGTGTACCATGTTGCTTAATAACCACTAATATGCACTAAATTATTTACAACATCACTTTTCAAAACTGAAGCTATCATTTTCGGTTTACAGAATTGAGGTTTAATCAATATATAATTAAAATTGAATCCTGTGGGGACCCACAGGATTCAATTTTTAATTTTTTTTTTCTTTTTACAATTGTTTTAATTTTTCCTTAACTTTCTTTTCTTCCAATTTGTTGCTATATATATTTATATATAATTATTCTCTAAATTAATAAATTTTAATATACCGATAAGTTGATTATTGTTTTTTTTAAATGGTTGTTTTGCTTTTTCTTATAGTTGAAAATCAATTTTAACATAGTATATTCATAAATACACTAGCTTAGATTTGTGCATGGTTTTAAAAACGATGATTTCATATTTATTGTTATTATTTTCTTTTATCAAGTATGCATCAAAATAAATTGTTCCTTTATCCGCATTTCGCTAAAATCTTTTTAAAATTAATTATTAAATATGTATAAAACTGAATTTTTTACATATTAAATTTATTATACAATTAGATCTTGTTACTTATTAGGGCGGGCCGGACGTAACGGCCTTTTTTAAAAATTCATGAGGCATTTGATTTTTTTATCCACTGCGCTGTGAGCTGTTACTTTTTTTTTTTTTTTTTTTGAAAATTTTCAACCATTGGATTTGGTCAAATCATAGACAATTTTTTTCCTTGCAGTCTTCTTTTTTCCCAGTAAGTCTTCTTCTTCTATTGGATTTTCTTGGAAAATCTTAGCCGTTGGATTGAGTGAAAGTATGGACAAATTTTTTCCTTACAGTCTTCTCTTTGCCTTGTTAGTCTTCTTATTCGTTACGCCTGGTTCTCTCCTTCTACTCCTCCTTTTTATCTCTCAAATTTTTTTCCTGTAATCTTCTCTTTCTCTCAGTAACAGTTCGTCTTATCTGATTATTCATTTTTTGTGTTTTCTTTTTAGTTTTTTTTATTTCCTTTTACATTTTTTTAAATGGCTCTTTTGTTTTTTTTTTTTTTTTATAGTTGAAAATTAATTTAACAAAAAGTATCCATAATTACATAAATATAAGTTTAAGCATGATTTTAAAACAATAATTTCATATCTATTTTTTATGTTTGTTTTTATTATATATGCATCTAAATAAATTGCTTTTTTTGTTTCTTTTGAAAGAATTTCGCTAAAAAAAATTTCAGATTTATTATTCAATATGTATAGAATTGAATTTTTGATATATAAAATTTATTATATGAATTGCTATTCATGGATCAGGCTCGGACTGAACATAATGGGCTTTTTCTAAAATTCATGGAGGTTAGATTTTTTTTATTTACTGGGCTGTCGGCTGTTGGACTTTTTTTAAAAAAAATTCAGCCGTTGGATTTGGTCAAAGTATAAACAAATTTCTTCCTTGTAGTCTTCTCTTTCCCCAGTTAGTCTTCTTTCTTCCTTAAATAGGCAGTCAGGCGTTGGATTTGGTAAATGCATGGACAAAGTTTTTTCTTATGATATTCTCTTTCCTCAATCAGTCTTCTTCTTCGTTAGTCACGATTTTCCTCGTCTGCTCCTCCTGTTCCGTCTCTCAAACTTCTTTCCTGCAATATTCTCTATTCCAAATGACAGTTTCTCTCATCTACTTCTCCCTTTTGAACATTTCATAAATACATATTTCAATCGAGGGCTCAATTGAAACCACCATTACTTTTGTTTTTAATTTCTCCCTCAATGCTATTAAAAATCTTGAATAATAATAATAATAATAATAATAATAATAATAATAATAATAATAATAATAATAAATATTGAAAATAAATCCACTTAGAATAACAAACTCAGACTTTTTCCAAAACTCAGACTTTTTCTTTTCTTTCCCGGCAAAGCAGGAGTTTAAAACTAGTTAGAATTAAACTGCAATTGAATTGGAATTGATAAATATATTAAAATAATATATATATATATATATATATATATTATTTAAATTTATAACTTCTAAAAATTAAACATTTCGGCAATATTATCTATAAAACTAAGACTTTTATACACGACATACTAATGTAAAAAGCTAAATCTATTTATTATGGATTTTAATAATTATAATTAAAGGTGAATTTGATTTAAATAATATTTTAAATTTTATTTTTTTTAATAATGATATATTAACAAGAAAAATTAAAAAAATCATAATTTTTCAACTAAAATATTTTTTTAAATAATTTCTTTAGAAAAATTATATATCCATTTGGGTTAACCAAAAAACTAAGGGAAAACTTCAAAAATCACCCATGTGGTTCCACCCTCTAACAATCAAGAATTGTGTTTTATTTTTATTAAAAAGAGGACTTGTGGTTTCAAAAGTTAGAAAAAAAAAAAAAAAAAAAAAATTAGCATTAAATCATGACATGTAAGATGACATTTTTATCCATTTTGAACTGAAAATTTTTGAGTTGGTTAATAAAAATGCAATAGACATTTGCAATAAATTTTGAAATTTTTCAAGAAGTGAAAATATTTTTTAATTAAATAGTGATTATAAATTCAAAAAAATCACAAAAAAAAAAATATGAAAAATATTCAAATCTTTATGTAAAATTCTTAAATAATATGGGAAACTATTGAAATATTTAATGGACAAAAATGACATATGCCATATCATCATTTTTGAATGAAAAATGCTAGTTATCTTTTTTTTGCTAACTTTTGAAACCACAAGTCCTCTTTTTGACAAAAATAAAACACAATTCTTGATTTGGCAGAGGATGGAACCAGAGGGGTGGTTTTTTAAGTTTCCCCAAAAACCAATTTGGTTTACTACTTTTCAGTTCGGTCGGTCGCCGTGACTAGTCAACCATTGAGTTTTACCAAAATAAAGAACCGTGAAAACTGGTTAATAAAGCTTCTGGTTTTAATTGGATTAGTTCGGTCTTCACAAGTGATAAATATAACAATAATTTCATGTATTAATTGGAATTAAATTGAGCATTATTGAATTAATTTTAGCTAAATAGAACTTATTTCAGGTTATAAATTAAATTGAAACAAAAATTATGAAAAACCTCGGCAAGTAGGCTCAGGAAGCAGGCTGGAAAAAGCTGGAAAAGAGTTGTTGAAGAGAGATAAAAAGATGGCAGAAATTGGTCCTTGCTGTGGGCCATAGAGGGATGGACGAGAAGATATGACTTGCCTTGAAAAGAGAGATTTGACTTTTGGGAAACATTTTTCTTGCAAATCTAGACTAACTTTAGTGGTTGAGCTTTATATTATTTTAATTTGTGGTTATTTTTAAGTCTCCATGCTAAGTACTTCATTATTATTTTAATTTTTAGGGTATTTTAGTCTTTTGGGGAGTGCTATATATACTTCCTTAGTGTTTGTAGTAGAGAGCTTTTGAGCTTTTGACTATTGGATCATTTTTCTCTCTTGTATTCTAATTCTTTAGTTTAATATAATTAGTAGTAATTTCTCTTTATTTATTTTATTATTTATTTTTCTGTTGATGTTGCTCATATATTGTGAGTAGATCGTTTCAAGTAGGCTTGAGCCAGCTCGGCTGGCAGTAGTAAGTACTCCTCCTTTTTTATTATGGGTATTATGTATGTGATGATTGTTTCATGTCGTACTTCATCTTTCTTTGAGACCGATCACTTCATATGCTAATGGTTAGGATGAGACCGAGAGGAAATTCTTAACCATGAAAATACCTTGAAACACATGCATGTTTATTCCTGAAGAAATTTAAGTAGACTGCATGCTAGGGGTTTTTTTATCTTTGATAAAATGCTTACAAGATCTTAATGCATGATTAAGTAGTCTGTTGCTGAAGAAATTCAATTAGGCTGCTTGTCATAGGATCCACATGTCCAGAGGTTCCTAGTATGGTGATTTAAGAGTGAGATACCCTATATCTATGTTTTGTACCCCTGCTCATAACATTTAAGGAGAGGAATGTACTAAAACTGATTGCTTATGCTTGGTTTGGGTCTGCTGCCTTTTATTATTGTTGTTGTTGTTATTGTTATTTTTATTCTTTGCCATCTAGAACCTGTTAATGCTAGAATTTGTGTTAGTCTACTTAGTTAGCCTGCTTAAAATCTTCATTTTATTTGCGAAAGATATCAGATCTGCCAGTTTGCTAGAAAATTAAGATTGTTCTCACAGATCCCTGAGGAAACGATACTTGGTCTTGCCTAAGTATTACAATTGACCTAGTACATTTGCTAGAGTCCAATCTTATAGGGAACAACAACTATGCTTCTAACAAAGGCTATTTTTATACTTTTGTGTGTAAAAATAAATGGATAGATTAAAAAGTTCATTGAGACTAAACTTAAGGACCTTAAAATGCATTGCAAGTATAAACTGACTAGTGTAATATATACAAATATATAGACTAATGAATTATTTATTTTTTAGTTGATTGAGAATAAATTTAAGGACCTTAAAATTATGTATGAACTAACTAGTGTAATACATAAAAACATAAAAACTATTAAATTATTTAGTATACATTTACATTGGCTGTAAAAATAAAATCAAAATAATAATAATAAAAACAAAAAGGAAAGAAGTTAAGATTGCAACAAAAGCAAGTGAGATATTGAAAACTTGCACCTATAATTTCCCTTGCATTAATATGTAATTTCTCAGAAGGTATTATAGTCACGTGCACCAAAATAAACGGAAAACATGCATGTAGTATAATAAACATAATTGAAGCGTGGGGTGTGTGAAAAATGATACAATGGATGAATCACCATTGCACAGTTATCTTTATTACAATGATTATCAATTGAAGAAGAACATTTCTGAATCATTATTTTAGTAGTGGTAATTCATTCGTCATGTGTTTTTTTGCACAATCTTGCATGGATTAACATTATTCTACTGTGCACCTTTTTTTTTTTTTTTTTTTTGTCTATTTTGGTATAAATTATTGTAATTTGTATATAACAGAAGGCAAATGTTTCAAAATCATAACATAAAAGATAAAGATAAAGATTTTATATTAGACAAGGCGCAGATGGACCTTTAAGCCTTTAGTCAAAAGATTAGAGCCTCTCATCTATTAAACAAATTTTACTTCTTTTTCTTAGTTAAGATTGTGGATATAGCCAACATTATTTTTGCATAAAAACATTAGACATATGTAAACTGAATTGATTTGGGTCCATCCAAACCCTCTCTCATGTGAACATAGGATAGTTATACTAATATTCAAAGATGTGAACTGAGGATTGTTATACCAACTTTGGGGTTGAGAGAGGCAGTTTTGATGGGCAACTACTTCCAACCCCTTCTATAAATAAGTTAGGGATTAAAAGATTCCAAAGCTTCCATTATTATGAAAATACGCCATTTAAAAGATTATCAGAGAGCTTAGAAGATCACTGGTCATTTTTCAATCCCCCACAATTTCAAATTTCAAAAATCAAAGGTTAACACATCAATTGCATGATTTAGTTTTATTTTCTCATTTAATTATTTAGTATTAGATATGAAGGAAACTCTTAACATTTGGTATAACAACTATATGAACTTCTGTCTTTGTGGTTATATTTTTTTAATGCTATTTTGTATATCGATTGAATATAATCGATAGTTTTCATAAGTTTAAATTATTATATAAAAAAAATTAATAAAAAAAAATGGGAATGCATTCGGACGTTGCATTTAGTTTTTATTTTTTTATTTCTTGAAAATGGAAGATTTCATATATTTCAAAATATGGAGTATATCAAAATTAATATGTCGGTAATAAAAACCATATAAATCATATAATTTCTTCTACCATAATCGAAATAACACAATCTCACCATACTGGAAAATAAGAAAAACTTATTACATAAGACGCAATGCACAAGGTACAATAAAGACAATGAAATAACACTGTAACCTATACTTTGCTAAGCTTCACCTTATGTTATTAGAGATCTACAGCCATAAGAACTCCGATGTAGGGCATAACACTAAGTAGTTTTACAGATCTAGACATATCTTCCTTAAAAGAAATAGATCTGTATACCTATAACGTAAAGATCTACATGTATTCCTTGATTAAGAGCAGATAACGACCAACTAAAAAGATTAAAATTATCAAAATCATGTTGTGCAGGAGCCGATCTATAGCATGTCTCTGATTTTCATGACCATAAAACTTAATTTCTAATAAATCCAAATAAAATTAACTCTCACATATTTATTTAGTTGCTTTCGTCTTTTCTATATAAAATTTTGTCCAATTCTTTCATAACTTTTACTCCCTCCATTTTTTTTTAATATTTAATGTTTTAGATTTGTTAAAAAATCCTTTTATGACTGAGCTTTTATGTTTTCTATTATTTTTTGGTTAGTTTATCACATATTTACCCTCATTTATTATGTATATCTTGAATGAGTGGTCTATTCAAGAAAAAGGACATAATCAATAGGAGTGTTTATTGTCTAGATTAATGTAATGTGAGATGGTTTAATGTTAATAAAACAAGCCATATAATTAGAACGAGATAGAATATTAGTGTGTAATATAGAGTTTTTAATGGAAATTAATAAGAGTAAACTGGTCATACATATAACTTATTTAACGTATTCTTGATCCTAATAATTTACCTTAAGCGTCAAAACAAATGAAAACAGTATTTTATCCTTTTTTTTTTTCCATCCATGTGAATTAATATATAAACAAATTTTTTTTGCTAATATTTGATTTATCAATTTTAAGTTTAATTCATTACACAAATTTTTTATGTGTGCTATTATTATTTTAATGTTCAGTGGCTTATATATATTTAAATAGAGTTTAGCCAAAACAGTTTTAGTTGGGCAAAAGTATATATTAAGTTATAATTCCATCACATCTAGTATACAAACATTAATTATAATTAATATTCAACATAAATCTTTTAAATTCAAAATTTAGCCTATGACAGTAATTTGCCATTTTTAATATGTATTAAATTGTTAAACATATATTTGTTATAGGAGTCTCAAATCCAACGAGTCTAACATGTTTATTCATGCAACTACTCGAACTGTTACTTGCTCTAATACAAGTTGCGTATTGAACAGTGAAACTATAAGATATGAAAGGAAAAACTTTTTCATTTGGAGTAGATGGACATTAATTATGCTATCTGGAAAAATAAACCACCTCTTACTGCTAAAGTGAGCTCCTAGGCAGGTGCCTAGCGCCTCAAGCAATTTTGAGTTTCATCGCTTTGAGAACGCCTATGCTTTTGATAACACTCTGCTCAATCAACCATGAACCATCTGCATATCACTAACGCTTACATGGTCAATGAAAGCACAACTAACAAGCATTGTGAAAGAAACCAACTTGAGGATTAAAGACTTGAAAGAAGATTTCTTGCACGACGTTGAGATATACAGCTTGTACCATTAAAACATGTTTCAGGTAACTCACTAAGACAGTTGTCATACTCATACCTCAAACAAGCAGCAGCAGCAGCTATACTAAATTCGAGACCCAGATTAAAACTGGTTTGGAAAAGACATTTCTAAAGATTGGCTAACTTATTACCCCCTTTACAAACCTTACTCTTTAGCCTACTGGACCAAATCCATTCGCTTAACTATTGTATACGAGTTCAAACATCCCAACTGATGCAACCAAGTGCTGCACGTAAAACATATTTATCTGTGGAAGCTTGGATTTTAGAACTCAACTCTACAAGACCTAATGAAAAGTTTAAGCAGCATCAGCCTAACTAGTTCTAAGATAAACATTAGTATATTCACATATTGGATTCAAACCTCAATCTGTTAAATCTTTAATATATTTAAAAAAAAAATAGAGAACTGGAAGTTTAATGAAAATGCCAAAAGTTATAACCAAACACAAACAGATACCAAAGTTGAGAAGAAGCAAAACCAAACACAAGCAAGTACTAAAAGGAAAGGAATTTTGATCATTCATATAACCAAGAATTGATATTAAAAAAAAAAAAAAAAAAAGAGAGAGAGAGAGAGAGAACAGTTCACTTTCTTGGCCAGACAGACCACAAAAAAGAAAACGAGAAAAAAAAAAAAATCAACAAACCTGTCGTTTCCCTTGTTATCAATATGTAATTTCTCAGGAGGTAGCAGTACATATAGTCTATTTTTCAATCAAAAGATAAGAGCCTTTCATAAACTATACACTTTTTTTTGCTTAGTGAAAAAATTGGGTACATATAACCATGACTGGTATAAGGAACATGATAAACTATAAAATTGACTAACATAAAATGAGCTCTGTTCATGCTAAAATTCAGTGACAAATAGAAACCCTAACTTATTACAAATAAGCAACTTAACCAAATGGTAATTTGTCCTGCTTATAAAGATCATACTCATTGTTAGATTCTATCACAATCATAGAGATAGAGAGAAGAAAACTGTTTCAACAGTACCATGAAAATAACACTAAGATAAGGAGCAAATAAACATGTTACTTTTTGCATAGGCAACACTTCATCAGAAAAGGAATGAAAGATAACAAATAAAAGAAATGTGGTTTGAAAGCCATCAATCACCCAAATGTACTCAAAGAATCACTTGCTTATGTATGGATCCTTTTAATGCTTCAATGGTCAATGATATCATACATTCTGGAACAAATCAGCTTGAAGATTAACATTTCAAAGCAAACCTTTTGCAAACTCTTCAAATACACAGTTCCTACCATTCGACATTGGTTGAGAGAAGTCCCCAAGACTGTTGTCATACTCGTAGTCCAAATAAGTAGCAGCTATACCAAATTTGAGACCCAGAATCAAATTTGATGTGCACCAATAAAAAGGAAAACATTCTAAAGATTGGCCAACTAATTGTGATAAATGGCAATAATCAGTGGCTAGTATGACAATAAATACGGGCCTGCAATAGTGACATATATATATAAAGAGAGAGAGATGGATATAAACAAGTGCTCAGGTGGAAATATGTAGCAAATCGATTGAGTTCCATGTAAGGCCCATAATCAATTCCTACCATTACTTAACAACAAACTGAAAAGACGGAGAAGAACAAGATTTACCATTTCCTTATCAGCACATTCAAGCTGTTAGCTGCTGCTCAGTTGTAGTGTCATTCTTTGCAACTAGCTCATCAGCATTTGAAATAACAGCTTCCTCAACTGTATCTTTGTTTTCACTATCTTTGTTTCCAAACAACTTCGATGGAAGCAAAGAAGCTATAGCAGCTTTTGCACTTCTCTTAGCAGCCTCAGCTGCCTCAGCCTCTTTTGCCTTAGCTTCAGCTTTCTCCCTCTCTTTTTTCTCCATAAGCTCTGTCAATTCCTCTGCTCTGTTCTCCCTTAGTAATAGTTCCTTAGCAAACTCCTGCAACTCCAAATCAAATTCAATCGCCTCATCTTCCAACATTGCATCAACCATTTTAAGCAGCTCGTCCAAATCCTTTTTATTAGCCAATGTTTCCATCATAAACTTATAGCTGGGATTATCCATTTTGAGTTTTTTCACCATCAATTCATAAAAGGATTTTGCCTCGTCAATCTTGTCACATTCAACCAGCTTATTTACCAATCTATTATAAGCTGCTAGGTTAGGTCTCAAGCCTGAATCCACCATCTTTCTAAAGTATGCAGCTCCATCATCAACTCTACCAGCCTCTAGGCAAGTATCCATAAGAAGACCATAAGTATATTCATCTGGCTTCACGCCCTTACCATCCATCTCCCCGTAGAGCTCTTCAGCTTTATCCAACATCCCATTTTTGCATGACTGGTCAATCAAGTTATTGAAGGACAGGACATCAGGACTGCATCTGTAATTACCCATCTTCCTGAAAACGTCAAAAGCATCCTCAAATCTCCCTTGTGCGCAGTACCCATCTACCATAACATTAAAGCTCCCCAAATTCACGGCCAAACGCCTAGGGGGATTATGCTCTCCTGTCATCCTGTCAAATAACTCCAAAGCCTCATCAAACTTGCTGTTCTTGCATAGTGCATCTAATACAGAATTATAAGCAACAGCATTCATTTTAACAGAGGAATTCTCCCCCACGGCTTCCTTATACAGTTCCATTGCCTCTTTCTCCATTCCCTTCATGAAATACCCCTTCATTAAAGCCCCAAAAACCACTCCATCCTCGACAATTCCACCAGTCTTCTCCTTCAACTCTTCAAACAGCTTGAAAACCCCATCTGAATCCGAATTTCTCACGCAGCCAACCATCAAATAGTGGTAAATAAGCGGGTCTGGCGTGAACCCCTTAATGCTTACCATCTCCTCTTTCAATTCCAGAGCTTTCTCGACCTTAGCATTGTCCACTAACCCTTTTATCAAAATCCGATAAGTGGTAGGAGAGGGACTGAAAGGAGCATCATTGATCAGCTGCTTATAGTGCTCAAGTGCTGTATCAGGCTTCCGGCAATCAAGATAAGTCTGAAAGATCAAATTGTGGGTAATTATATTGGGAGCAACACCAGCCTGAATAATAAACCGGTGGAGCGAAAGGAGATCGGAATATTTAGATTGACGGAGCTGAGCGTTAAGGACAGCGTTGACAGTGTAGATAGTGGGGCGGCAATTGGAGTAAATAGAATGGCGCGTAAAAAGGGCGGCCTCCTCCAGATCATTTTCGCGGATTAGGGTTAAGATACGGTTATGGAGATCAAGGCGTTTGCCGGAAACTTCAGAGATAGGTTCGGGGAGTTTGGGGGAATTAGGGTTTTGAATTGGTTTTGGGGTTTGAGATTGTTGCTGAGAACGGTGGAGAGACGACAGTGGAGGTTCAATGCGGAGGCGGCGCTTACGACGGCGACGTTCTGCTGCGGCTTCTTCAGGGGATGCGAAAGAGAGGGGCCGGAGAGAAATGAATGACGGACAAGGACGGCGAAGGTGGCGGTGGTGTTGGCCGACGATAGCTTTGAAGTGGTAAAAGAAAGTTGGTTTAGAGAGGGCCATAATCGAATTGAACTCTGAAACTGAAGAATGAAGATTGTAGGGTTCAGGGTTTAGAAGAAACAAGATTGATGGGTGTTTGGTCTCTGCTATACTCGCATCTAAAATCGGTTTAAGTATTATCCTATTCTGGAAACAATATTGAGTAACTGTACTAAGCTTGGACCAGATCAAAATTGTTTCGAACCAGATTCTTGGGCTTTTCTTTGTATCTCTCCTGGGCCTGCGTTTATTGGGAATAGCAGCGGGAAAGGATTTCGCTAGTACCCGGCACTACCCGTCCTAATGGGCCTATTTAAATCCAATCCAAAACGGTATGAAACGAAAATAAACTTTTAAAATTAGCCGTCAGGGTATAAAAGGGTACGCGTAAACCGTTAGAGTATTAACGTTATAGATTATATATGACAAGATTATATATTTTTTAATTAAGAATTTATTATTGAATATGTTACGATTCATTAGAATTTAGATGTTGATTATTTGTTAAATTTATGTTGTTAGATAATTTATAGATCATAAATTTCCTTGTGATGATTTTTTTTTTTAAAAATTTTGTGATTGATTTGTTTAGTTATATATATATTTTTAAAGTAAACGGGTAACTTGAATAAGTGTAGAAATGATACTCAAATGATGAAGACATGCAAGGAAATAATTGGTTTCTCAGAAATACATCTTTGACGAGTGAATCCACTGCTTTATGTGTCAAAGAATACTTCAAAGGAGCCCCAGATTATCGAAGCTCGATTACAGTTCCACAACGCCAAAAAGCACCAAAAGTCTCCAAAGTTACGAGCGTGTGATTCGTTTTAGTCTCTGAACCTATTATTAATCTTAGTGATTATTCACATACGATTTCTAACAAGTTTTAAAGCCTAATAACAGAGGATCAAGCAAGAAAATGAAGAGAAAAAAACCTTGAAAGTTACTTTTCTCTTCCCTTTTCTTCCTCTTTCTTTTGAACTCTCCAAAAGCCTAATTCTGGATTCTAGCCTCACAAATGACACCCCCTCTCTCTCCTTATCATTTTTTTTATATGAAATCTCAGTTAGAGATTTAGATCTGATCTAAAAGCAAGTGGGGGTGGATTATTGAAAATTTGTACGGTTGTGACGTATTTTTGTACAGTTATAAAATGAATATCTGTACAGCCATAGACTATTGCCGTACAGTTATAGGTGATTGACTACAAACCCTAATTCATTAAGTTTCAGTAATCCAGAGCTTTGACCCTAAGTTGTCTTTGACTCATGTGGCTGCAAAAACATGTCAAATAAAAGTTTATCTTCATCATTGAAACCGGGGGTTAAAGTCTCGTGCTCAGAATAGGACAAAGGTTCAAGGGTGGTAACTTAATAAAACTCAACGTTCAAGCGGAAGCAATGATAAAGGAGTTACCTAAAGCAGCGGAAACTGGTTTTTGATCTAAAATGATCGATCAAAGTGGGCAGAATCTAGTTGAATCAAAGTTTCGGCTAGAATCAATGCCACAGGTAACGCTCCAGTAGCCATCTAAGGGATGACAGAAACAAGTCTGAATGGACACACCCAGAGCTTACAACACATAGATGCTAACTCATCAGCAACAAGCTGACCATGCTAGGCCATCCATAATGATCTCGGGTAGTATCCATACACTAGCTTAGCACTGAATTCAGGTGGAAGATAGGTTGAATTAGAAGCAGAAATCAATGTTTTCATTTGAGATGGAGGGATGCCGATCTGGTTGCTCAAGGAAGAGGCATCACGAAAAACAAACCTAAGGATGGCGATCTTAGTACCTTTGGGGCAAGGCACGTTCAGAATTATATTGAATTCTTCAAACAAGGGACTCAAATCCTGATGTGAGAAGTGGAACACATGATCAACTGGATGACAACGTATGGCAGGTTGCAGTAAAGCTGGATTCCTCGACCCGTTGTAATAGGCTTTCATATTCCAAAGCCTGAAAGGCTTCAGCTTCAACCAATCTGAGTCCTTCAGAGTTTTGAGAAATGAGCAAAGCTAAGAATCGAAAGAATTTATAGCTGAATCGATGTCGAACAGACGAATGCTGGAAAGCAGGGCTCAACAGCCGTGCGACTATTATAAAATCAATCGTGCGGCTATTTTTTAACTCGTACGGCTGTATATCAACACTTATGTGGCTATTGATTCTATAGTTGTACGGCTATATCTATAGACATAATGATTTTCTTTGATCCGTAAGAGTATTGATGCTTCAAGGACCTTTTTTAGCATAATTAGGCTTTTCGGCTTTCGTTTCTCTGTGTTCGAGTGCGAAAATAACTAGATTTGATGAAATTACTAAAAATTTCTATGAAAATTGAAGTGAGAGATGTAACAGAAGGTCTCAAGAGCATAAACTATACAAATACAATGTTTGAAATGTATATAGGAAAAGAATACAAATACCAGAAGTATCTGAATAAGACCCTAACATCTACTGCCCAGGACCCCGCGTCTCGCCGTCATCCTCATCCTCATCATCATAGGAGTCCATTGCCTCCACCTCAACATCTTGATACCTAGCCCTATGCCAATACAAGTCGACCCGCAGTCTCTGATTCTCTTACTCATAGTGTGCCAACCACTTAGCAGTTCCCTGATGTACCTATAGTGACTGAATATGAGTCAGCAAAACCAAAGCTAAAAATACTCATGTCAACATATTCATGCATATCCATACATCTCATGCATACATCGCATAATAATAATAATTGCAGGAAACTCACCGACACCACTGTATTCTCCCAAAGAAGGAGATGATGTAAGGACTGGTACATTTGCATAGGCCTCTCCACGACCTCACGTGCAACCTACAACAATCAAGGCTTGGTTTTATACATAAAAAATGCTGAAGCTATTACAACTCAAATCTAACTACAAGCGAAAGAAATACGCACATGGGTGGTTTCAGGTGGGATAAAGTCTATCGAGAACAAGTTGTACAGGGGCAACTCCCTCTCCTTGTACAGACCGTCCAAACCCATCAGGCTGAATTGCTCTCAAGAGGAGTCGAAAAGTCCCTGTAAATGACCCCGGTTGGTGCAGAAGAAGTGGCAACCCCACTAGCAACACTCGAGTAAGAGCTAGTCCCTGAGATCTAGGCCTCACCCAGTGCCTTGACCCAGCAGGCTCAGCGTCATCTCCTGCAACTGCGGCTTCCATTTCTTCATCCTTGACCTCCTCGGCGGATACCTTCTTCTTTCCTTTCTTCTATACGAGAAGAGAAAGAAGAACAATGCAATATTAAAAATCAAACCGAATAACAGCAAGATAATCAAATCCAAAATTCACAAGTTAAGTTTATTTTCCTTATGAGGGATTGGAATTTGAGGAGTCTCAGGTAATAAACGACTTATGAAATCGTCATAGCTGCCCGGCACTAGGGGAACGACCAGCCTGGTTCCAAAAATCTCTACCCAATCAGCTGGAGAGCACATGTAGGGCCAGAACAAAAACAGGGGCAACTCGGGAGGCACTGGCATGGCAGAGGGGGTGGTAACAGTATCCCATCCTCTCACCCTCTCTCCCAAGTACCACTTTTGGGAGCTTGCACACTCCATCACAAAACACCGATGATCCCACGCCGCGATGGCCTACACCATCTAATGATTTGGGACACGGTCCCATGGATCCAAGTTCACCTGTTTCATAAAAGAAGATAAGATTAGAACATTTTATCAAGTACGAATCACAACTTTAGTTGCTTAAGTTTAAACTAATGATTTTTGGTTTGTATTCATCCTACCGTGTCCTCGGTAATAGCCTGAGCTCCTGCCAGGTCCGTTTGACATCCTTCATGATGTCACTCCAACTTTGGGTCCACCTTAACAATGTAGGCAACCTATCAACCCCCTCTAGCTTGCCCAGGGTAGGCTGAGACGAGAACCTATGCTCGTAGGCCCAAATCTGCAGACAAATTCCTAGTTAAAAAAAAGAGAGGGAAGAGTTAGAATTCTTACCAAAACAACAACCCAGCAGCCCTTGAGCTCCTTCTGCATGGCCCGAGCATAAAAATCAAGGCCGTAGTACAACGGCCCAAGTCCTACCTGGGCCCAATTGAACTCCTTGGCCCTCTCTAGATCGACCAAATAAGGAAACATCCCTAGATTCATACAACTCCATTCAGTCGAGAAAAGAAGTATGGAAAGAAGAATGACAATAAATACACGAGCATGCTGATCAATCCTACATGCTGGGGGTAGCTGGCGGCCCTGGCTCTCCCTAACCCAGTACTGTTTAAGGTCTGAGCACTGCACTTTCCCCTGTGTGCTGCCTAGGCCAATCATCTCCACCATATATAAGTCCCGGTAGAACCCAAGACAAATAGCAGTGAACTCTAGAAGAGTCCCACCGAATGGCAGCCAGGTAATAACAGTGAAGTCGGAGGGGGTGATGGTGCCTTCCCTTATTGGAAAATAGAGAGTATGAGTCATAGCCATCCATGATAAGTGCTAAAAAGGCACTTATATATGATATAATCTATAAAAAATTTGTGATGTTTTTACTTATTATATATTAGATTTCACGTTGGTATTGCTTATTTTTTATGATTTACAGTTTTAAAGACTGAGTATACAAATATGTGGAATTCAGCTATAAAAGGAAGCAAAAACGAAGAAATTAAAGGAAAGAGACAGATCACAAGAGCAATGGATATCACGGTCACGACCTAGCACATAGGCAGACTTTGACTTCAATATTTTGCAAAGAAACCCATGTGAATCACGACCGCGATACTCTGTCACGATCGTGACATACACTCAGTAGCAGTTATTTAATCTTATCCGTTCGGAACTTCAACCCTTCATGAAAAGACACAACTTTCCAGGAAGAACCAATAGTATTCAAGAGACATAATCTTTCACAAAGAGACACAACCGTTCAATGAACCAACATAACCCTACAAAGAGACACAACCATTAAATGAACCAACACAACCTTTCACAAAGAGACACGATGCTTCAATGCTTATAAATAGAGAAGGAATTCCAAAACATAGGGGTGTGCCCCCAATGGGACGCCAAAGGGAGGAAAAATCGGCAAATGGAAGATACCTGTGATATATAAAGTTAGAAAAATAAAGTATCTAGAGAGTTCGAGTGTTGTTTGTAATATTTAGTATGCATAAAGGGGAGCCTAACGCCAAGGTCCTTGAATAAAGTATTGTGTAGAGAAAAGATACCCCCGAGGTTGTAATATACCTATAGGCATGAGGGAGTGTTTCCCGTGTGACAGACGGGAATACCATCACTTTCTTCAGTATATTCTTATGCTTTTCCTTTATGAGAGCGTCACACTTGTATTTGTATTGAATATTTATGAGATCAATATCAATTAGTTTTTTTATATCTTACTCTTCATTGTATGACTAAGGCCAAGTATGTTTTGATTTCTTGTTTTACATTGCATGACTAATGCTAAGTATGTATTGTGATTCATAATAAGATATAGAGAAGTTCACATTTTGCTTTGTCTTGTTTAGTTACTAAGATAGAATAAATTATGATGTATGATTGTTTTGCTTCACTTTGCTAAATTAATTGGAGATCATCTTAATATAGCTTGGCCATTGTGTATTAAGACCTTTAGTTATTTTGGCAAAGGTATTCGATAATTTGTCTATGAGTTATTGAATAAAATCTATTTCTAGACATGCCCGTTGAAATAGAACTTATCCGACATACTCTTATCATAGGGATTGAATAGATAATTAATGCATGTGCAACGAATATCTAAGATAAAATGCTTGTATATTTATGTAACTAGATATTGAACAACGACTCAACTCATAACTAGTACTTTAATTGATTTAACTTTCCATTTACCCAATTCTCCATATCACTTTATAATTTGATACTCTATAGGCGCAAAGAAAAACAAACTAAAGTGTACATACATATTCCTCATGGGATCGATATCTTTTATTACTACGTTGTGATTCTTATACTTACGAGCACTAATCTCTGAATGAAATTATTCTTAAAAATTATTATCAAAAGCTAAGTAAGAGATTTGTACAAGAAGCAACAATCCACCACTTGATCAGAGTCGTCACCTCCCCATGACTAGTGTGTGGGGTAGAAGGGGAGACAAACCTCGCCAAACCAGCAAAACCAAGAGCGCTAACATGCCTCTGCATATATTGAGGCATATCATCCTACCAAAGGCAGGCCTTAATCATGCTCCTACAAAGTCAAACAACAAACAAACACCAAAACAGGAAGTTGTTGGTAATCCCTAAATCTATCCATCATGCATCTAGTCATAATCCATTTGCATATGGGAGCTCTTTTCTAAATCAGTCTATTTAAAAAGAAAAGGCTTTCTGTTTCTGGGTTCAACACCTGTGCAGGTGATGTGACACTCGTACGGGTGTGGCATCAAGAGCCACACGGCTCTTGACAACAGCCGAGCTACCTGAACTAGGCTCGCACAGCTGTCAAACTTAGAAAACCCTAAATTTTAGATTTTCATTTTCACTTGTTTTTTCTCCAATTTTTCAATCCCTACAGTTTCTAAAGGGTCCCTAACATGCATTTTACTTGTCATGGCTATCAAATAAGCACAAAATCACAAAAACCAAATTCAAAAACCTAACTTTCTAACTTTCAAATTTTAACTCTAAATCAAAAGTTTAGGCACTGACTTGATGTTATGAGGCATGATTTTGCAGCTCTAGGAGAAGGAGGGATGTTTTAGCTGAACGAAACACTAGATGAGTTGTGTCTTGTGATAATCCACAACCGTGAGCAACTGAGAGGAAAGGGAGAGCATGTGGATCCTCGCTCACCCTAATCAACCTAGTGGGAACCTTGGGGAGGTGCTTATCTTGCTTCTTCAATATTTTGAGTTGAGTTTAGGAGAGCAAAAATAAAATTTTGAGAGAAGGGTTTGAGAGAAAAGCTTTGGGGTTCATGTGAAATGGCCTTTGTCCATTGCCCACTATTTATGTCTGGGTACGATACCTGTACGAGCATCGCAACAGCCGCATGGCTGTCCCCTTGACACCCACACAAGTGTAATGTATTAATCGCAAAACTATTGCAGTACAGCCGTGGCAAACGCTATCTTTTTCCCCTTTTTGATTTATTTTTGCTCTTTACTAGCCTTAGCCATGCATTTATTTCACTACTATTATTATGATTGACAACTTTATCTTTATAATTATCAATTTCATCAATTCATTAATGGTAAATTTACTCACTTTCTTCTAAGAAAGTTTTATTTTGTGATCCTGCAGGTATAAGCAGCCTCGCTGAATTCTGGTTTAAAAAAAAAAAAGCCCAAGAAAGCAATTTGATGCATAATAAATACACGCACTACAGAAGCAAGTGCACTTCATCGCTCAAGTAATACAGAGTAAGAAGGATGTCGATCCCACAAGGACTAAGTATGCTAACCCTAAATATAGTCGGATTTTTAGTATCCTAGGCAGAGAGAATAAAATTCTTGATTTTGGTTTGTGAATTAAAATCATTGCTAAAAACAATTAAATTAAAACTAAGAATGAAACAAATTTGTGTGTAAGAAATTCAATGAGAAAACTAACTAAGGCGTCCGGTTTCACTAACACTAATTCCAGTAATATTTTAAGTAATGCAACTAATCCGATTAAATTCCAAGATGGCGATTTCCAAAAATAATAAATACCGGTTAGGGATATCAACTCTAATCCTTAACCTAAACACTTAAAACTCTCATTTCTAAGCGGTCAAGCAAGGAAGCATTAAACCCAAGAAATCCTAGTACTAACTAGTGAGCCACTAGAGTAATGGTCATGCAAAAGTCGTGTTATATGATTTCGTTAATCTAGTCCTTTGGTCAATTGTAAATTAACTATGAACATTGGAATTGATGGTCACGCATCCAAAGCATTAAGCATACACAACATGATCATTGGAAAATAATACGAATTAAATTGCATTAAACTATAAAATAATTACATGGAACAAATGCTAAGATCCACCATAACCTTAGCTATGGTGGAATTAGTTCATTACTAAACTAATAACACACAAAAGAATCAAGGAAAACATGGTAAAGAGATAGTTTAGAGAAAACTAGAGTCGAGATGGATGACAGAAGGATGTACGAATCGTAGAGGTGGAAAGATGAATGCTCCTCCAACCGTAGCTCTCAAAAACATGTTCTCCCAATAGCGTTCTTCTAAGAGAGAAGAATAGAATAATGCTAAAAACTAACTGCTAACTAAAGCTGAAATTTTCCCTTTTAAATCCTAAAAACTAAAAAAGAAAAAGAATTGCAATAAAAGTCTAATACAATTATTTAAAGAGGAAACAACTAAAAGACACACTCCTACTAAAATAGGAGTCAACAATCAAGGAAAATATCCCCGCAAAAGACTTTTACTTCTCTTCCACTTAGGCAAACCCGCGGCTCCTCTTTGGCCCATCACAAAAGCAGGCCCAAAACACCAAACCAACTTTAAAACTCCAAAATCAACACTTCCTAAGGCATGATCACGCCTTAGGACTGCTCTTATACTGTTTCAAGTTAATTCTGCTCCTTTTTCATGCACTTTTAGCTCTATTTTCTTCTTAGAGGTCCTAACAAGGAAAACAGCATAAAGGAAGTAAAATACGCCTTTAAATGAATAAAAAAACCCGAATAAAGCACAAAAACAAAGGCGAAATAAGTATATAAAATACACTTATCACAATTACCATTAATGAACATTCGTTCCTTTGTTCTATGTGTTTAATAATACACCAGAACCTATCTCATACCGTTCTAGATGTTCCATAATATGTCAAAACCCTTAACGTCATTTTAGGCGTTCCATAATATGCTAGAATCCCAAACTTCGTTCTAGGTGTTTCATAATACACCAAAACCCCTCTCTTATCATTCTAGGTGTTCCATAATACACCAAAACCTATCTCATATCATTCTAGATGTTCCATAATATGTAAGAACCCTTAACTTCATTCTAAGCATTCCATAATACATTAGAATCCGAAACTTCATTCTAAGTATTCCATAATAAACTAAAACCCCTCTTTTATCATTCTAGGTGTTCTATAATGCACTAAAACCCCATACTTATCGTTCAAGTCATTCCATAATACGTCAAAACCTGATCCTTTTGCTCTAGGTGCCTATAATACACTAAAACCCTATACTTATCGTTCTTGGCATTCTATAATATGTCAGAACTCCCGTTCATCATTCTAGGTGTTCCATAATACACCAAGAACTTCATCAATCACTCCGGGTATCTCATTATACCATAGTCCTTTTACCAAACCTCAGCACCATTAGTTGATTTCATCTTGGTATTTATCCTTGATCGAAGGACAAAAATTTTTGTTTCCAAATTAATCGATCAATAAATAAATACCTATCTCATTACTCACTAAATTATCTAGCATCCTATAAAAGGTAAAAGGTCTTACATGACCCTAAAAGGTAACAGGTCCTACATGACCCTAAAAGGTAACAGGTCCTACACGATCCTAAAAGGTAACAGGTCCTACACGACTCTAAAAAGTGAACGGTCCTATATGACCCTAAAAGGTAACCAGTCCTACACAACCCTAAAAGGTAACAGGTACTACATGACTCTAAAAGGTAACCGGCCCCACACGATCCTAAAAGGTAAATTGTCCTACACAACCCTAAAGGTTAAACGGTCCTATATGACCCAAAAAGGTAGAAATTAACAAAGTCCTTTAGCTGAAGCTAGGGGCAGGTACATCTCTTTTCTTTCTTATCGCGCTCTCTATCATGCATCCAAATTCACTACAAGCCGAGATGAACCTGCAAGCCATGAATTTAGATATACGAGGGGCAACCTATGAACACGAGATTTTTATCCCCTATTTCAGTGATAAGTTGTTTACTTCTATAGCCTTCTACATCCACAGGAGTGAAAGTCAACTCAAGATGGAAGCTCCGGTCGATTGAACTTCAAGCCTCGGATCATTTCCTGAGCAAAAGAGGAGGTTATCCATATGAACAGCTACATGGCTGTAACAATAGCCCATGGTTGTTGCATCATCAGTTGCACGACTATCACATCAAGACCCGCACGGGTCTCGATGTCTGACAGAACAGTGACTCGTCTTCTTGGAAATGATTTTTTGGATTTTTTGGGAGGATTTAACAAAGAAGAACCCCTATTTTGCCAATATAAATCACATCTGATGATGCTGTAGAGGTTGGAAACTTTATTTTAGAGAGAAAAGAGGAGAAAAGGGAAGAAAAGGAAGAAGAGAAATTTAAACTTTTTCTTTCATTTTCATCTTTAATCTCTATTTTTATGTCTAAATTGGTTAGAAATCGTAGGAAAAAAACTTCACTAAGGCTTCTAATAGGTTTAAAGACTAATCTGAACACTAAAATCATAAATTCCGAAGCTTGAAACCATTTCCGGAGCTTTAAGTTCAGGTTCGAAATCAGAGCCTTTCTTGAAGGATTTTTGCCTCCTAAGGTTGGGGATCCACGCTACAAGGGTAAATATTTGAGAAACTAAAGCAAATGGCTTGTTTGTGTTGTATTTTGGCATCATTTACATTGTTTTTAAGACAGCTCTGTTTTTGGGTTCTGGTTTGAGAACCAGACCCGTGCAGCCATCGTAACAACTACACAAGTCTGGTTCCCAGAACAGAACCACAACAGAAACCTAGTTTCTTGAAATCCGACTCACTTACCTTGCTAAATAATTAATCGGTAAAACCGTTTTCAAAACCGTTTTCTCTAAAATCAATGCAGGGATGTTTCAAAATATTTTCAAGGCTTAGTCGGTGAGATTTATTGAGTCTCTTCCACTATCCCCCCTAAATGCATAACCCCGACTCATTTATTATCCTATTCTGTCATGATTGAGTCCTACATGTAATTATTCGTGCACCAGCGTCTATTTTGTAGCATTAAATGTATGCTTAAATTTTATCGTCACATTAGATAAACTCGTGTATTTTAGGTGTTTGTACCCCGATTCCCCATTTCATTCATATGTAACCCCCAGGGTAGTTTATTTGATTTGGTTTGTATAGTTAATTTATTTACTGCTTTTTGTACCTCACATGAACATCGTATGCTCTAAATAAAATTGGTTTAGTTTCATAAAATGCTATATTTTGGTTGTTGAAGTGTTTATTTTAATTAGATAACAAGTAAATGACTCGTTCGAACTTAGATCTCTAGAAGGTATGACGGCCCTCACTTGGTTTTAGGTGTACCTAAATTTTCCGGTTGAGTTGAGCCGAGTGGCGACTCCTGTATCTCCTTCAAGATTTTGGTCTCGAATCTTTTATGAATATCATTCACCAAAATGTATTTCATACTATAATTACTATCACAAAACTTCTTATAAAAATTCCTCGGTTCGCTTCACTGTGTTCATCACCAAAAACATCGTACGCTTGTAGATACCTGATTTTGTCCGGGTTAATTTTATCGTTCCCATACGCATAATTTATTGATTAACATGTATATTTTAATTTTTTTTGAGATCTTGCCAATCATAAAAATTAAGCTACTAATAAAAGGGCACACAAGGGAAATTAAGTTTTTTTTACTAAAGTAAATTTCTTGTAATACAGAAGTAATAAAAAATAAATAAATAAATAAATACAGAAAATAAAGATCAAAATTTGACAGAAATCAACAGTAGAAAGTATGGCCAAAAGTATGGCAAAAATGCAGAAAAAATACAGGAAGTACGACTGAGACAGCCAATTTTAAGGAACTAGAGTTCCTTTCTTTAGTTTCAAACTAAATGGAATAAAATAAAACCTAACTAAATCAAATTCTAGTTAGTGCAGTAAATTTTCTGCCTATAAATGGCAGTTCAGGACATGAAAAAAGGTAGAAAAGGAACATATCACAGATAGAAATCCTGCTCTTTCCTTTTCCTTCTTTCTAATAAGTAGAACCAGGTTCTAGTTCCTCTAGACCAAAAAAAAAAAAAAAGGCAGAACAAGAAACAAAGGAAACGTAAAAAATTTTTATTCTTCAGCTTCTTTGTTAGTTTAGATGGGTTGATTTTCATAGGTTTATTTCTTGGGAGGAGGTCCTATTTTTCAGCTCTTCTATTCCTCCAGGAGTCTTCATGATCTCCCTCAAAAAGAGAGGAATGGGGAGTTCAAAGATGAGTTACCCTTCCCATATCACTCACTCAGTTTGTTAGCTCCTGCACAAAGAAATACCCAGCAAAAAATGTAAGTTTGAGAAGCCAGAAAGCAGCCAAAAGTAATACAGGCAGTAACATGTATACATCTCTCCTATTTTTCTTTGTAAAGCAATATACATAATGTCTTGTATGATTCAGATTTATTAACAATGTGTAGAGACATGCTATGTCTATACTAAATACTTGTTCATTCATTTACTTAACTATTTATTCATTTTACAATGTTGATTATTCTTTTTTGTTCTCTCGGATTTATATGTTCCCTAAGATTTGCATTAATCACTAACCTAAAACCAGCATTTGGCCAAAGAAAACATATTGATGATGAAGTGATGGAATTGCCACTCGGGTGACACCGAGATGATATCATTGGCCACTTGATGAGTGGGACTGATAAGTGTATGGCCATACCCAAATAAGTTGGTTGCTTATTTGATTAATCAGTCAACTCAAGATCAAGAAATATAATAAACAACAGAAGAGGATGACAGACACCATGCCTCTTGTTTATTCATATCGATATCGTTAGGCAAAGGACACTATGAGATTACTACCGGGTGAGTGTCTTCTAAAGACTGCTGCATCTCTGTCTTAAATGGGGGCTGTAATGGTCTGCTAGAACCCACTTACAGTGTGTGGGCTTGGGCCTACTGCCAACATAAAGACAGTCCCATAGGATCGTGCACATAGATCAACTGAGCTGGAACTTATAGAAATTGTACATGTAATGTACATTGGAAGGAATGCGTTAATTAATTAGTTGACATTCGGTGTCAAGGTAATTAATTGACATTGGGTTGAATTTAATTTAATTAATAAGTTTACATAATGTAATTAATTAATTTATCAATTAATTGAATTACATAAAGTAAACAATTAATTAAATAATTTTCCTAAGTAGGAAAATTAAATACATGTATTGTATTAACTTAAGTGTGATTTAATTTTATTTAGGGGTAATTAAATTTAGCCAAATGGAATTAAATTACATAGTATATACTTTTTAATTAAAGTTTATTTATGTAATTATAATCCTAGTGGGCTTGGGTTTAATTAACCTAATTAAAACCCAACTAGACAAGGTGTCTATATAAGGGCACACTTAAGAAAGAAAAACCTAATTCAACTCTAATTAATTGTTGGAAATTTCAGCCACCAAGTGTAGCCCCAAAACAGCCGAAAATCCCAGCATTAAACCTCCATTCCTTCGCATCTTCGGCTAGCAACGGTTCCCGCTCAATAGTTGGTCGTGCACCGGACTTTGGAGATCGCAGTTTCAAGAAACGATTCTGCAGCAGTCTCTAGAGGAGACGAATCCAGTGAGTTAATCTCTCTTGATTCTTATTTGATTTTATTCTAATCAATGGTAATTGGACACGATAGGTGGATTCTAGGAAATTTTAAACGGTGTATTTTCCGCTGCGCCACGTTATTTTTCCAATGACGAATCCCAACATTGATCCCATTCTTCCTATGAAACTCCCAAGGACCATCGAGATTGTCTAAATCATAAAAAAGGCCATTCCTCAAAGAGGTAACGTTGTCATCCTCATTGAGATCAAAACTTTGCCAGGGATAAAGATTGGAAATAGATTTGTTCTTTGAAAAAACCAACTCAGTATAAGCATGGCTATGTTCTTTTTCAATTATTTTTCGAGCAAGATAAAAACCAATTTTGGAAAAGGTGACTCCCACTACACAATTATTTTCTTAACATTTTTTAGATTCTCTATACTCACGAATAGCAGTAGAGAGGATTGATGTATGCTTATTTTTAAGTTCTTACACAACTCCTATTTTATCATCTAACTTTCTCTTAAGTTTATTGAAGTTTTCATAAAGACGTGTATGATTAATCGCCACCTTATCATAATCACTCACTAGAAGAGCATACTTGGAAGCATTCGCTTTCAAATTATCATGATAAGACTCTAATGATTGATTATGCTCTTGAATCTTTTTCTTATGCTTTTGTTCTTCTTTTGCTGCTCTGGTCTATTTCATGTAGCTTTCTCTAAAGGTCATCAATAGTACGATTCAAACTCTTTTCATGATCATAAGACTCACCAAGTTGTTTTGTCCATTCATCAAGCTTTTTTTATCAATGACCTTGCAAATCAAAGTGCTAATGGAACACATTGAGCCACCTATCATCCAAGATAAATATAGGAGATTCCTATATAAAATTCATGTTTAGGGATACAAATAATAATAATAATAATAATAATAATAATAATAATAATAATAATAATAATAAATGATAATAAAAGAAGGTATATACCTCAATAATTTACATTCAGCAAAATCATTGTTTTCATACATATTTTCGAAATATGTTTCTTCATCTTGAGGAAGGATAAAAGAAATCATCAACCTTGAAGCTACTCTCGGTTGCTCAAATGAATCAATGTTTAGTGAACCAGAATACACCCTAAAGTCTTCACTTTTGAGAGAAATCTTTAAGGCTGGGTTATTCTTGTATATGTCCCAAAATGATAAAGGTTTTCTAATAAGGGAAAAATAAGATGATGCCCAGGAAGAGATTTAAAACGAAGCTCCCTTTTATCACAACATGAAATTATAGTAGGAAAGGGACTTGAACCACCCTTCTCATTTGTTTTTTTTTTCGATAAAGATTACTTTGCATTGAGTTTGAACCACCCCTCTTAACCCTTTCTGAAGGAAAAGTGCTTAACATTGAACTTAAACAAACATTCCTAACTTTGTTAGAATAGTCAACCTCAAAAGATGTAGATCTCAAATGCACATTAGGATTAGGAGGATTAATGATCTTTAATGAGTTATCATCAATAACCTTGAAGAAATCAGTCAAAGGAGCTATAGGCTTAACCTTTTTTAGAGTCGATACATCATCTTCAGAAGGCCTTGAGTTAGGAAAATTAGTTTCTTTTATAGAACATTTTTTGGCAGTATGCTTTAAAAACATCATGAGTAGAGTTTGTAGTGGAAGTATATATATATATATATATATATCAATTATATCATTTTGAACCATTCACCATGCTTTGATGAAGAATCTGTATGATTAGATGAATACTCATTATTCTTAGATGTATGATTAGATGAGGAGCTTGCATGCTTACATGAAGAGTTTGCACAATCGAATGATGTGTGTTCAGATGAAGAATTTTCATGATTAGATGTATGCTCAGAAGAAGAGTTCATTTTAGAAGAGGTTTTCGGCAATCGAATTATTTATTATAAGGGAAAGTCTACAAGTTGAGGAAACTCTCCAACCAATTACAGTCAGATTAGATGTTGTCAAAAGTTTGCTTAGGTAGCACTTCATATGTTGGAAATTGTTAACCATAGTAGAAAATTTATCGAAAAGCTTAATATGAGTTGGCCATGTGATTCCTTTTTATCCCAATTCCAGCACCATGGAAGAGGAACTTTCCAAGAATCATCCGAAAGATAGACAAGCATCTACCTATCTTCATAAACTTTGATTAAAGGAAGATCACTGATGCGAAAATGGCCTGATTTATCTCGATGATCCCTGACCACATAAAAAAGATGAAAAAGGTTGATAGACGGAGTTATCCCTTTTTGGCAGCAAAAAACATAAAAGCTGACATGAACTTGTGATGGAGACAACTTGTTAGCTTTAAAAAAGGCCATCATGAAGGGTGGTTGATGTAGAGGAGCAAGCTTTAGCTTATTTGGCTAAGTTTTACAATGAATAGTAATTTTCGAAAAATGGTCCGATTTCAGCGATTCTTGAGCCTAACTTTATTGGAAACGGGCCAATGATTCAAACTCACACCTATTGCTGTGACGTCCGTTGCTTTTCGGCCAAAAAACGTCATTTAGGCCTTCAATTTTACGATTTACTGATTTTTTGCCTATTTCGGTATTTTTTTTCGATTTTTATTGTTTTTTCCCTTTTTGTTTGGGATTCCTAGTTGGGTTAGGATTCTGTTTAGGCAAGGATTTCCTTGTTTTGGGTTGGTTTATTTGTTGCCTATAAATAGGCCTTTCTTTGGTAGTTGTACGTAGTTTTCAATTGAATTAGAATTTCAGAATTAATTCCTTTTTACCCTGCTTTTGTGAATTTTATGAAATTCAATTAGTAGAAGACTATTATAGTATCCTTTGTTCAAATTTCCACTGCATTAGTTGGTATCAGAGCCGAATTCCTAGTCCCTAACCGTCTTCATGCTGCCAAGGAGAGAGCAAAGGGTTGACGAGGTCGCGGGTCAGGACGATCTGAGTCGGTTGGAGCAGAAGGTCGAGCAACGCCTTACGAACATGATGGACCAGAGGATGGAAACCATGATGGATCGATTAGCGGAACAAATGGAGGAGCTGTTTGTGGCTCAATTGGGAGAAATAAACGACACAGATGAAACCCTAATCTTCAGAATCCGTTCGGTGTACTAGAGGAAGAAGAAGAGGATTCTAAATGAGGGAGTTTTCCAACTGCGTAGACGTCAGCCAGTGGTTGAGGATAGGCATTGGGAATCTGGATTAAGAACCGAGATTCCAGAGTTTCGAGGTACTTTGCAGTCAGAGGAATTTCTTGATTGGTTGGTAGCCGTGGAGGAGGTCTTGGATTTCAAGGGAGTTCTAGAAAATGAAAGAGTCCGCTAGTTGCGACTAGATTTCGGGATCGAGCGATGGCCTGGTGGATGCAGGTTAAACAGACCCGGTTACCGATGGGTAAGCCAAAAATCGTTACTTGGGAAAAGATGAAGAAACAGATGAGAGCTACTTTTCTAACCTTAAATTTTCAGTGATTAATGTATCAGAGATTGCAGAATTTAAGCCAAGGTAGTCGCTCAGTTGATGAATATACAATAGAATTTTATCAATTGATAGCGAGGAGTGATATCATGGAGTCCGATGACCAGTTGGTATCCAGGTATATCGGAGGGTTGAGAGAGCAGATTAGAGATGTAGTTAATGATTTTGACTCATTAAATGTATTTGAGGTGCATCAGCGAGCCTTAAGGCTGGAGAAAAGGTTACTACGCCCTAGTTATGGCTTTTCTAGTAGTAGAGGCGGCAAGAAGACTGTAGAGGCGGTTCCGATTAAATCCCCTACAGCTACCCCTAGGAGGACTGGCCAGAGCAGTACCATAAAGTGTTTTGGTTGTGGAGAGTTGGGGCATAGGCAATCTGATTGCAAGAAGGCTGGGAAGAGGGCCATGCTGGTAAAGGCGGATGAAGGTGTAGAGGCAGATTTTGGAGAGTTCGAAAATAAAGCATCAGATGAGGAAGAGGAGATTGAAGAGGAGGTCATGGCTGGTGATACAGGCACTGCTTTAGTGGTGCATCATTCATGTTTAACACCTCGGGCAGCTGTTGATGATGAGTGGCTCAGAAGTAACATCTTTCAGTCCACTTGCACCATTAAAAGAAAGGTGTGCAAGCTAGTGATTGATGGAGGGTGCTGTGAGAATATTGTGGCAACTGAAGCTGTGCGAAAATTGGGGTTGGTGACCGAAAAGCATCCCAAACCATACAAGTTAGCATGGCTGAAACAAGGAGGAGAGGTGTCCGTGACCAAGAGGGCAGTAGTTCCATTTTCTATAGGGTCTCGGTATAAGGATGAAGTAACATCAGATGTTGTAGAGATGGATGCATGCCATCTGTTGTTGGGATGACCCTGGTAGTTCGATAGAGATGTGACCCATCAAGGAAAGGCAAACACTCACACCTTTGTGTTTGAAGGGGTGAAAATTACTCTTGTTCCAAAGAAGGACGAAATCAGGAATAATATTGGAGCTGGTAATTTTGTATTGCTATCTTTGTCACAGTTTGAGGAGGAAGTAAAAGGGAATGAGGTGGTGTATACACCGGTGGGAAAAATGGCTGAGAAAGAAGTTGAGGTTCCCGAGCAGATCAAACTCATTCTGAGTGAGTTTCAAGATCTGTTCCCAGAAGATCTTCCTGCAGGCTTACCACCCCTTCGTGACATTTAGCATTGGATTGACTTGGAACCTGGTGTAGTCCTTACACATTGTCCCTATTACAGAATGAGCCCAGCAGAACACGAGGAGTTGAGGAGGCAGGTTGAAGAGCTATTGCAAAAGGGCTACATCCGGGAGAGTTTGAGTCCCTGTGTGGTTCCAGCCCTCTTAATTTCAAAGAAAGATGGCAGTTGGCGGATGTGTGTGGATAGCAAAGCCATCAACAAAATAACCATCAGGTATCGGTTTCCTATCCCTCATTTGGATGATTTGTTAGACCAACTCAGTGGGGCTTCTGTTTTTACTAAGCTAGATTTAAAGAGTGGTTATTATCATATCCGTATAAGACCTGGGGATGAGTGGAAAACCGCATTTAAAACTAAGGAAGGGTTGTTTGAATGGATGGTTATGCCGTTTGGTTATCTAACGCACTTAACACTTTTATGCGAGTCATGAACCAGTTGTTGAGACCCTTCATTAGGAAATTTGTTATGGTTTACTTTGATGACATTCTGATTTATAGTGCTAGTGAGGAGGAGCATATCTAGCATTTGAGAGAAGTGTTGGCAGTGTTAAGAAGGGAAAATATGTATGCAGCCTTAAAAAAGTGTGTTTTTATGTCCCCTAGTGCTTTGTTTTTAGGATATATTATTTTTGCAGAGGGCTTGAAAGTAGATGAGGCCAAGGTGGAGGCGATTAAAAAGTGGCCTAGACCCAGTTTTATTACTGATGTGAGAAGCTTCCATGGGTTAGCCTCGTTTTATAGGCGATTTATTATGCATTTCAATAGCATAATGGCCCCGATTACGGAATGTATGAAGCAAAGTGGGAAGTTTGAGTGGACTAAACAAGCTGAGGCATCATTCCAGTGGATTAAGGATCGATTGCTACAGCCCCCGTTCTCATCTTACCAGATTTCCAACAACCGTTTGAGTTGTATTCGGATGCCTCAAAGTTAGGCATCGGAGTTGTGTTGAGTCAGAACCACAAACCAGTTGCTTATTTCAGTGAAAAACTATCTGGCGCAATGCTTTGTTACAGCATGTATGATGTGGAGTTTTATGCAGTGGTTCAAGCAGTCAAACATTGGCACCATTATCTGTTCCAAAGGGAGTTTGTACTGTTTACTGATCATGAGGCCTTAAGGCATTTACACAGCCAAGATAAGGTCTCTGCCAGGCATGCTCGATGGGTGGCTTATCTTCAGTAATTTACTTTTATGGTGAAGCACAAATCTGGTGTGTCCAATAAGGTAGCTGCTGCATTAAGTAGGAGAAAGGGGCTACTTGTTCACCTCTCCGTTGAAGTACCAGGTTTTGCATCTTTTGCTGAATTGTAGGATTCTGACCCTTACTTTGCAGCCATTGTTCAAAAAATTCAAGGAGGGGAGCCATCAAAGTTTCATCAATGTGAGGAGTTTCTCTTTAATTGGAACCGACTATGCATTCCTGATTACAGTTTAAGGTTAAAAATTATCCAAGAAGTTCATGGCGAAGGGCATGTGGGAAGAGATAGAACTTTGCAGTTGATTCATACCAATTACTTTTGGCCATCCATGCGCAAAGAAGTGGATAAATATGTGAAGCGTTGTCAGATTTGTCAAGTTTCTAAAGGGGCAGCCACTAATGCAGGTTTGTACTTGCCTCTGCCTATTCCCTCTCAACCATATGGGAAGAAATCAGCATGCCACAGACTCAGCGGGGCAGTGATTCTATTTTTGTTGTGGTAGATCGGTTCTCCAAAGTGGTGCATTTTATTCCATGTAAAAAAACAACGGATGCAGTGAATGTGGGTCAGTTGTTTTTTAGAGAGGTTTACAAGCTACATAGGCTTCCTAAGTCCATTATTTCTAATTGTGACACCAGGTTTCTTAGTCACTTTTGGCAAAGTTTGTGGAAGCTTGTTAACACCCAACTGAACTTCAGTAGTGCATACTATCCACAGACTGATGGCCAAACGGAGGTAGTCAATCGCTTTCTCGGTAATATGCTGCGATGTCTGGTGGGGGAACATGTGAAGAGTTGGATCAGAAATTGTGCCAAGCTGAGTTTGCACATAACCGAGCTGTCAACAAAAGCACGGGGTTCAGTCCTTTCGCTATGGTATATTCAATTATCCCCAGAGGGCCCCTTGATCTTTTGCCTCCTCCCGACAAGACCCGAGTGCATGGAAAGGCTGAAACTTTTGTGGCTGAATTACAGTCTCTACATCACACTGTGCGTACTAATCTGGAACATGCTACTGCAAGTTATAAAAGGGCTGTGGATAAGAAGCGACGTTTAGTGGAATTTGAAGTTGGTGATTTTATTTGGGCCATTCTGACCAAAGATCGATTTTCTGTTGGGGATTATAACAAATTGTCGGCCAAAAAGATTGGTCTTGTGGAGATTGTGGAGAAAATTAATCCCAATGCTTATCGATTAAAGTTGCCTAGCCACATTCATACTGCTGATGTATTCAATGTCAAGCACCTGATTCCGTATTTGGGTGATTCCTCCGACGATGACAATTCGAGGGCGAATTCTTTTCGGCAAGGGGAGAATGATGTAGAGGAGCAAGCTTTAGCTTATTTGGCTAAGTTTTACAATGAATGGTAATTTCTAAAAAATGGTCTGATTTCAGTGATTCTTGAGCCTAACTTTATTGGAAACGGGCCAACGATTCAAACTCACGGCCCTTGGCATGATGTCCGTTGCTTTTCAGCCAAAAAACGTCGTTTAGGCCTTCAATTTTGTGATTTACTGATTTTTTGCCAATTGCGGTATTTTTTTTTTTCGATTTTTATTGTTTTTTCCCTTTTTGTTTGGGATTCCTAGTTGGGTTAGGATTCTGTTTAGGCAAGGATTTCCTTGTTTTGGGTTGGTTTATTTGTAGCCTATAAATAGGCCTTTCTTTGGTAGTTGTACGCAGTTTTCAATTGAATAAGAATTTCGGAATTAATTCTTTTTTACCCTGCTTTTGTGAATTTTGCGAAATTCAATTAGTAGAAGACTATTATCCGGCATCGTGCACGATCAACGGATTCTAGTATCCTTTGTTCAAATTTCCACTGCATCAGTGGTAGTGGAAACTAACTCCAATCTCTAGCAAAATCTTTTGTACGGCAAATGAGTTAGGTGAAACAAAAGCAAAAGAAGTATTTTGATTTGGAGGAAGAGTAACTTTCCAATGAGACAAGTGAGATACGTTGGCTTGAAAAGTTTAATGCCATCTTCCTTAATCCGAGTTAGGGAACATGCAGCAATCACATATTTAGAATGAGGTCTAAAGACCTTGTCGATGGTCATTATTTGCTTAGTTCGAACCATGGTGAATGACTTTGAATGCAATAAATCAAGAATAGAGAGAAGTAAAAAAAAAAAGATTAAAAAGAGATGCGTACATTATTTGTACCTTACAAGCAGAGGACTTTGAAATCAAAGGAAGAAGAGCTTTCTCTACTTACTGCAAAAAGATACAAAAAAAAAGGTTAGTATACCTTATATGAATAAGGACACAAGGTGGAATAGGATTGACAATAATGTTTATTCAAAATCCATCAAAATCTCAAATGATCCTAACCAATAAAGAGTACATATGTCAATATCATATATAAAATGAAACATATCTAGAATATAGTCGAATTCATGTTATTTTTAGTGAAATAAGTATGCCATTTTTTTATGCCTATTTCATAAAATTTTCCATGAAGTTAATCTTTTTATAGATTATTTACTTACTTACAGGGTATTAGGATAGTCTTCATAAAAGTATTTGTGTTAATAATTGCTTCTATCTGTGAGTGGACGACGTTTTTACGGAACACGCGGTGAAGCGGGAACCGGGGATTTTCTTTTTGAGATGTTAAGAAAATCTTTCATTTTATTGGAAAAACCCTTTTGTAGAAAACTTAATTATAAGTGTGAATTTTGGAAAAAAATAGGTTTTTAGAAAATCCCAATGAACTTAAAGATCTCGAAACCTAAATTTCGAAATTAGATACAGAGTCACCACCCCGATCAGCTCATCAGGGAAATTCCAGTACAGCTCCCTACCAAGTATAGACGTGGTACCTAATTCAGAGATTCAGGGTTCGGGCAACAAATATACTAATCCTCACTTATTTTCAATTATTATTTCATAATATAATGTTGCATTCACTTAATTCTACTCATTGTATCTTTTTTTTTATTTTTAGTTAATGCTCATTCATATGACCTAAATATAAATCCAAAATAAAATGCAAAAAAGTAAAAGTGCGGGAAAAGTAAAGTAGAGGCCAAATTATACAAAAAAAAAGAAGATCCTCACCATTACAACCGCCTATAAGACACGAAAATCTAAAAAGTACAATCGCCTAGATACACTATTTAATCTATAAAATACATCCAAAAATAAAAATAAAGAAAAATAAAAGCTGCATCCAAATACAGTTAGCACAAGTAAATAAATCACACCAAGGACTCATATAGGACAGAATAGGGGTATTTTAGGAAACGAGATCATGCATAGGGGGTAACCGGATCGACCCGACCGGTCAGCCCGGTTAGACCTGGAAAACGGTTTTTTAAAATGTCCTGTAGGTTTTATGGATGAAAAACCAATTTTAAAAACCATTTGGCTCATTTACATGCATTTTCCAACTTTAGTGGGCCGGATATCCCAGGACCTGGGAGTCCCATTCGTGGGTGGGGCTAAATTAAACATCCATCCAGGGCCCAAAAAGAATGTAAACACACCAAAATTCAGTTTTGAATAGGAAAAAGATGCAAAATTACAAGTTTGGGGCCCAAAAGGGCAAAACTGTAATTCTGCCTAAACTACAGCCGCGCGGCTGTAAAGGTCTAGAATCATGTTCCAGCCTTCTTTTCTCGTTTTTTAAAATCGTTTTGCGAATTTAGTGATTTCGAGTAATCTAGGATTTCTGGAAACACACTGATTTCAACCAAATGGATCCGAAACGGATCGGAACAAGTCTGGAAATCCCTAAAAACTCGAAATCACCAAACTTGAAATCACATCCATCAATTAAAAATAAGAAAACCGGGAATCTAAGTATACATGGATGTAATTGTACCGATAATAAACATGAAAAACACATTACACTTGAAAATGGAAGTGTTATCTATTGATTTGGGGCGATTGCAGCTTCTGCCCTTGTAGGTTACAGCCGCGTCCCTATAGGTTACAGCCGCGCGACTATAGGTTACAGCCAGGCGGCTGTAATCATAAGTGGGGCGGCTGTAATAAAAAATCACTTCCAAAATCGCAAAAAATTCCAAAACACCAACAAACAGCAATCACAATAAAAGGAAAAGGGGTTTTTAAGGCCTCTCAGAATGTACCTTGTCTATGTTCCAGTGTTTTGGACCACCAGGGATGAATCCAGGTGCCCGGAACGCCTTGTAATCACGAACAACCAAAAAACTTGTGTGATTTCCAAAGCCCAAACGGAACCCTGAATGAGATTGAATAAGCGATTATGGTCTAAGAACGTTCCTAGAAAACTAATCCCTCCAAAGTTATATGATTTAAATAGATTTTGTTAAGGTTTTTCTTTTTATTTAGGATTAAAACGTTCAATTTTAGTCTTTTTTTCTTAAAAATCCTAAGTGTGGATGTCTTTCTCTCTTAATTTCTTAATTCTCTAATTTTTATCTGCTGTCCTTCTATTCTGTTAACCCTAGTTCTGGATATGAGACTTTTATATCTCCTGTTTTGGCTAAAAATCGGAATTAAATGCTGATTTTCGATAAAAAAGGAAGTCTGGTGATTACAGCCGCACGGCTATAGTGGCCTACAACCAGGTGGGCTGTATTATAGTCGAGCGGCTGTATTACAGCCGCACGGCTATAGGGTGCTACAGCCGAGCAGCTGTAGCGTCCAGACTTGCCTATTTTGCTTTTTTTTGTTCTTTTCTTCGGTTCTCTTAAATACTCACTCGAATTCCTTCAGGGTTCTGTACCAAGACTTGTCACACACATTCGGGTCACCCGAGATATTTCTGACATCAACCCATTCATTCCGAATCTGCTTCACGTTTATCTGTGAAAAAGGTAATAATGGATTTCATCATCGAAGTCGGGAAAAAACCCGTGCTCACATTCTGTCGCTCGCATGACCAAATTCGACTTGAATAGGTGCTTATGCCCGGTTCGAGTTTGGTCACACGATAGGGAGCATGGTGAGAAGGAGAAGAGGACATACCTGGTGGCTTCTCCTGCGTTTACCAGCTTTGATGTTTGTAGGGACTTGTCTTGGTTGTTTTGCGAAACAGCGGTCTTGCCCAGGTTGATTTGATTCTTCAGGTACTTACTTTGACTCTATTACAAAGCATAGGACTTTGCCCGAATTGATTTAATATTCTCCAGGGATGTGCTTCGACTCCATCGTGAAGCAGAGGACTTTGCCCAGATTGTAATGGTTTTCTAGGGTCGTGCTTCGACTCCGTTACGAAGCAGAGGACTTTGCCCAGATTGTATTGGCTTTTCAGGGACGTGCTTTGACTCTATTGCGAAGCAGAGGACTTTACCCGGATTGGGTTGATGCTCCAAGGACGTGCTTCGACTCCATTGCGAAGCAGAGGACTTTGCCCGGGTCAGATTCTCCTTGTGAATTGATGTTCATGAAGGTGAAGGGTATTTTGGTAATTTTATAGCTTGGAAAGTTGGCGCCCTTTGGAGGAAGGTTATTTTGGTAAGATCACCTCTAGCGGAGCCTATGTCACTAGGGGAAGACATATTTCGATGATTTGGTTTCCTGTAAAGCTTGCATCATTAAAGGGAAGATGTTTTAGCCATTTGGTAGTTTGGTTACTAACAGAAGGGCATTTTGGTCATTTCACTTCTAGTGGGGCCTATGTCACTGAAGGAAAGGATAATAGTGTTTTCCATGAAGCTTTTGTGGCTGGGGAAAGATGCTTTAGTGATTTGAGAAGCTTGATGATCTCCTTTGATGTTTTAAAGTTGTTCGGGTACGTATTTGTTCCTTGATCGATAATTTTGGAAACAAAAATTTTTGCCCCTTCGATCAAGAATGAATATGGACTAAATATCTTGCCCCTTGATACCATTGAAATCAGCTCTCTGTGGCAGAGCAATACCATTGAAATTAGCTCTTTGTGGTATAGCAATACCATTGAAATCTGCCCTCTGTGGTGGAGGAATACCATTGAAATCGGCCCTCTGTGGTGGAGGAATACCATTGAAATTGGATCGGGGGTATGTATTTACTCCTTGATCGATAATTTTGGAAATAAAAATTTTTGCCCCTTCGATCAAGAATAAATACGGCTTGATTATTTTACCCCTGGATACCTGTAAAAGACAAGGAATACCCTTCTTGGGATTATATTAGCGTAAAGATGAATTCTAAAATTGAGAAAAGTCTCTTACTTAGAATTTGAGGATGCCCCAGTGTTAGGTTATTTCCACTATCGGAGTACTCATGGCTGAAGACAGCCTGATGATGATAGCATGTACCTGTACTTGAGTACACATTGATACATGTATGCATGTGTGTGTGTGCATGTTTTCAGTGTATGTGCATGACCTGGATGCATATGCATATGATTATGGTGTTTCTTCATGTTTTTTTTGTTGTAGACGATGATTGGGATCAAGCGCCGTGAGTCCGCTCGTTTGAGAACAGAGGTTGACCAGTTACATCAGCGGGCCACCAAGCTGGAGGTCATGAATCAGATTTCAGGGACAGGATGGATGATTGGGATGCCCAGATGAGTCTGTCCTAGGTGGGATATCACGTTGAAGTTTAGTTGATTGACCTGGTTGCTTGCTCCATGAGGCGTGGATGTGAGGCACTGGCTTTGATATACCCCGGTTTTTGCAGGATTAGAGTTGTCTGAGCTTGATACTACTATATGACTTTTGTGTTATTTTCATTGCTTGTCCTAATTTTTGCACAGGTCACCCTTTTGGGTTTTCGGCCTGTCGGACTGTCTTTACTTTTGCCTGAATTGCCCCTTCGGGTTTTCAACTCAACAGACTTTATTTTGTGTCCTTGCTTTTGCATAGACCACCCTTTTTGGGTTTTCGATCTATTGGAATATTTTTTTTTTGAAATGAGATGCATGTAAACTGAAAATGTGCACATCCATACGAATTCAATTTCAAGCAGACTTGGGACATTTAACCTGAACAGAAAACGACATTCATTCATTCACTCATTTATAATGCTTTAGCACAATGCACATCAAGGATGAAATGAAGCTAAGGACAGAATCAGTAATGGTATCCATCTCGACCGGACCCACGCCTGCCACCAACTGGTCTTTGTAGATTTTCCCGCTGATGGTACTCGCCTCTCTGTCCTCACTTTTGCATGGACCACCTTTTCTGTTTTCAATCCATTGAACTGTCCTGATTTTTGCATGGATCACCTTTTGGATTTGCGACCCATCGGACCTCTCTCTTTTTTTTTTTACATTTAACAGGGCCTGGGTTGATGGGGCTGACAACTTGGTCTTTGTCTCCCCTGGTGGAACCGCTTCCATCCTATAGGCTAAGGAGTACGACGTTTCTTCAGTGCGTACTCTGATGCTGTTTCTGTGTCCTTACAAAGCAAATGGTAATTTATCGACCCATATTCTATAGGTAACCACTGCTTTTGATGGAATCCTTTTGATGGATTTATTGGCCGCCATTGTCACCCCCTTGACTTTTAAGGGATACGGAGATGGTCTATGATGTTCAACCCTTTACTCTGGAGTAAAGTGTTATTGTCCCTTGGGATTATAGTCCATCATCGGTCATGACCTCTTTTTTTTTTTTTAGAAGTGACATTCATACATAGTTCTGTTTCTACCCACTTTGAGAATTGGTCGACGGTTGCGACCATGGTGTGATGTCCGTTCGACGCCAGTGGTTTTATTTTGCTGACACTGTCAATTCCCTATGTTGTGACAACCCTCCTTTTTCTAGTTTGAGTCTATGGAGCTCCTACTTGGCTAATTTCATCTTCGAATCCTTTGGAACTCAGTGTTTAGTGATTTCTCTGTCACCTTGGCACAACATCGTTCAGTCACGCAAAGATTTCCATGTTCTGTTGTGGTACTGTTGCGATCTTCTTTTTCTCTCTTCATATGTGAAAACTTTCCAAACGGATATCATTTTTGGGTCGTCTTCTATCCCTTGATTCATTTCATGCATTGGTGCATCATGTGTGTTAAAGGCATTAAATGAATGTTTGGATGCATGCACAGTTCCATCAGAAAAAATATCGCACAAGTAATTGAAATCAAATTGTATTAAATTAAACACTAAGAGATTAAATTGTTCATAGAATAAAGGATAAAGATAACAAAACAAACTGAAACATTAAAATGACTATCGTCCTTCACATACGGAGGGTCTTCTTTTATTGTAGCATCATGGTCCTTAATAGCTTCTTGTGCAATCGAATCATCTGAGGTTGGGCAAGGGATTACTCTAAATGCTAGGTTTCAAAGCCGGCTCGATGATCCTTCCATCAATGAACAACTGCTTGATGGCTCTAATCAGTTGGGTACACTCATTTGTACTGTGACTCATCATCACGTGATAAGTGCAGAGTTATCTTTATCTGCCTCAGCTGGAGGCGAAAATGGCTTCAATCTCTATAATAACCCAGCCTTTCTATACTTAGCAAAAATTCGGCTTACTGACTCATCCCATGGACTAGTGACCCTTTGAGGAGTCTGTCTTCCTAGGTTCACAGCGGCCACGTCCTCCCATTGCACTTCGATCGGGGCTACATTCAGAGCCGACTTAGCACTGGACCCCACTAGAGTAGCCTTAAAGCTGTTGCCTTTGTACCCTTAAGAGTACCCTTGATTGCTTCTGTAGGAGCCCAAACTCTGTGTGCTCCTCTGCTCGTCTTCCTCGTATCGTTCGATACCCTTGGCAAATTCAACCACTTCATTGAAGGAGTGGAATCTCTTCGGTTTCATTTTATCCTTGTATTGGGGCAGACTACCATCCACCAGCTTCACAATGAGCGACTCCAACTTTGGTGCCCCATCCACCAAAACTTGCACATATATCCATTGTTTGTAGTAAGTCGGGAAGGACTCATTTGGCTTCTGGCGGATTCTTTCCAGGTCTTCAAGGGTAGTCTCTACTTGGGTATTGTAAGCGTACTGCTTTACGAAAGCTTCAGATATGTCCTCCCAAGTTGAACGGGTGTAAAGAGGAATCTTCATAGACTACTTCGCCGCAGCACCCCTCAGTGTAGTCGGAAACAGATTTAAGAGATGACCTTTCCCAATCCCCATGCTAGTCATCAACCTCACATAACTGTCTAAATGGGCTTCCGATGGGCCCTTTCCGGTGTACAGAGGCAGGTAAGGCATCAAAACCAGCTGGGAGTGGCTCACCTCCCTCAGCCATCAAAGTAGTCGGGTCAACATACTTAATAGGGTTATAGTGAACCATCTCCTTCAGCTTAGGTAGCATGGCTTCAATATCAGAAAATTTCTGATTGAGACGCTTCTCTAGCATCGTCTCAATTGAGGCTTCCCTCGCCTTCTCAAAGGCCTCATCCTCTTCGGACTGACGATCAGGTTCTCTGTGGTTACCCACTCCACCACTTCCTCCGGGAAGGCTTCCTGCAGCACCGTTAGTAACTTGGATGAACTGTTGTCCCTTACTTCCAACTGAAGTTTAAGCCGGTGGAACAGTTTGAACAGGGATGGTGCTTATCACGGCTTGCACTTGTTCCCTAAGAGTAGCCTTGAACTCGTCTGACGTTAGGAAGCTCCTCATAAAAGCAGCCATATCAAAGGGCAAGATTCCACTGTTTCCATCGGCCATCCCCGCTCTATCTGCTTCTTCTAACAAAATTTGACTATCAACTGGTAGAGTGGGCAACTGAACTTTGACCTCCCGATCTGAATCTGACCCTGAGCTGATTCCCTCCACGGTGACAGGCTCTGATTCAACTAACTGAATTGGTGGGTTCGGCTCTGATTCAACACGAACTAATCATTTCGAGGTGCGACTCCAAACTGCACATTCAACATAAGGTTAGAATCACGGATGGATGTCATGGACCTAGACTCGACACATTAAATGGCGTGTATGGTGTGTTCATGTTCATGATCAGATGAAGCTTTATGGATGTGGACGATGATGAAAATGACTTTTGTATTTTCTTTCTTTTTGTTTTGGATGTTCCAAGCATACCTCATGCCATGCAAAAGACAATGCAAAAATGTCACGTGTGGGCCAGCACACGGATAGAAATTCGGAGCCTTCGGGGCACTTAGCGGATGTCGTGAAATGGTCACATGTGTACCGACACACGGATAGTGGTTCGACGCTTTATAGGTCAATGAAGTGACATGTGATGATCATATGGGAGCTGTTCCATAGACAGAGGTTCGATGCTTTTATGGCATCTTAGATGAGGTGATGTCACAAACAAGTCGCGTGTAACTTGAGACACGGACATCATTTCGGTGTTCATGGAACACCTTGCATGATTTAGGCCCGTTAAGAAATGTCCTAGTACAAGTTCTAATTCTGCACTCGTGGAGTAGCTTGAATGAATTTTCAATGTTATGAAACAATCCGATGTGGATCATGACATAAAAATAAGAATTTCGTGTCGCCATGACACCATGATGTCATGTAATGGTATTATGTGGTCTGCCACACGAACACAAGCCTAAGACCATTGTGGTCCCCTAATGGTGTAATGATGTAATGAAATGGCCAAGTACAATCCGGTGCACAGGCAAACACGGGTAATCTTGGGGACTCCCGAAATGTCATGAGATAAAACGTCATAAGGGGCACACTTAGAACATCCTTCAATTTAGATGGGATGAGATGATATGAATGCCCATGTCATATAGAATGCAAATGGCTACGCAAAAACATGGTTAGGATGCATGACACATGAGATGATGTCATGTATGCTTTATGAGATGCGAGCACACAAGATGCATATGACACACGAGTAAAATGTTACGGCTACAAGAAAATGTGGTTAGTATAATACCACACGTATGATGATGCTTGCGTATGGCTACATAAAGATATGGTTAGAGAATGGCACACGGATGATGTGTGTTTTATGTTGCATGTGAAAGTCAAAAAATGAAACCACCATAGAACAAACGTTAGCACACTCAACAATATGCTCACCCTTCCAACCTTATTCCTCCTTGATTGGTCTCGCATTTTTCCTAGGTGTCGGGTCTCTTTGGCATCAATCGGGGATACCAAAGGCGCACTCTCAATGTCCATTTTCAAATATATGTTTTGGTAACCCTAAGGGGAAGTTGCTAGGCCATTACATGAAGGTATGAGTAGAGCCAAGGGTGGTACATGTCCCCATAGTGAAAATATACTCCTCACTTCTCCCCACTCAAGGGTCCAAACGAAGGGCTTCATACGAGGCTATGAGTGGTTTACCCCCTCGGGTGCCTCTAATCCTAGCGGAAGAGGTAGGTCACCTTTGAAGATAAACCAGGCTTAAACAAGTGTTGGAGGGATTCAAGAAGAGAAAATGTTATGCTTATGAAATGTGAATCAAACATCGAATTATGATTTAATAATTGACTACAAGTGAGGATATACTTCGGTTGTTGCCTAAGTTCCTTAAGTTTTTATGAAAACATTTTAAAAGAAACCGTTGATCCCCAGCGGAGTCGCCACTGTGAGCGGACGATGTTTTTACGGAACGCGCGGTGAAGCAGGAACCGGGGATTTTTTTTGAGATGTGAAGATGTGGTTTGAAAACGGGTCTTTAATCTTTCTTAAGAAAATCTTTCATTTTATTGAAAAAACCCTTTTGTAGAAAACTTAATTGTAAGTGTGAATTTTGGAAAAAAAAGGTTTTTAGAAAATCCCAATTTGAACTAAAGATCTCAAAACCTAAATTTCGAAATTAGATACAGAGTCGCCACCCAAATCAGCTCATCTGGGAAATTCCGGTACAGCTCCCTACCAAGTATAGACGCGGTACCTAATTCAGAGATTCAAGGTTCGGGCAACAAATCTACTAATCCTCACTTATTTTCAATTATTATTTCATAATTTAATGTTGCATTCACTTAATTCTACTCATTTTATCTTCTTTTTATTTTTAGTTAATGCTCATTCATATGACATAAATATAAATCCAAAATAAAATGCAGAAAAGTAAAAGTGCGGGAAAAGTAAAGTAGAGGCCAAATTATACAACCAAAAAAAAAAAAAACAGAAAAAAGCTCTCATTCTCACCATTACAACCGCCTATAAGACATGAAAATCTAAAAAGTACAATCGCCTACATACACGATTTAATCTATAAAATACATCCAAAAATAAAAATAAAGAAAAATAAAAGCTGCATCCAAATACGGTTAGCACAAGTAAATAAATCACACCAAGGACTCATATAGGACAGAATATGGGTATTTTAGGAAACGGGGATCATGCATAGGGGGTAATCGGGTCGACCCTGTTAGACCTGGAAAACGATTTTTTAAAACGCCCTGTAGGTTTTATGGATGAAAAACCAATTTTGAAAACCATTTGGCTCATTTACATGCATTTTCCAACTTTAGTGGGCCGGATATCCCAGGACCCGGGAGTCCCATTCGTGGGTGGGCCTAAATTAAACATCCATCTAGGGTCCAAAAAGAATGTGAACACACCAAAATTCAGTTTTGAATAGGAAAAAGGTGCAAAATCACAAGTTTGGGACCTAAAAGGGCAAAACTGTAATTCTACCTCAACTACAGCCGCGCGGCTGTAAAGCTCTAGAATCGTGTTCCGGCCTTCTTTTCTTGTTTTTGAAAATCGTTTTTAGCGATTTCTGGTAATCTACGATTTCTAGAAACACACTGATTTTAACCAAACGGATCGGAACAAGTTCAGAAATCCCTAAAAACTCGAAATCGCCAAACTTGAAATCACATCCATCAATTAAAAATAAGAAAACAGGGAATCTAAGCAAACATGGATGTAATTGGACCGATAATAAACATGAAAAACACATTACACTTGTAAATGGAAACGTTATCGGTTGATTCAGGGCGATTGGAGCTTCTGCCCCTGTAGGTTACAGCCGCGCGGCTGTGATTCTAGAAATTACAGCCGTGCGGCTGTAGGTTACAGCTGGGCAACTGTAATCATAAGTGGGGCATCTGTAATAAAAAAAATCACTTCCAAAATCACAAAAAATTCGAAAACACCAACAAATAGTAATCACAACGAAAGGAAAAGGGATTTTTAAGGCCTCTCAGAATGTACCTTGTCTGTGTTCTAGTGTTTTGGACCACCAAGGATGAATCCAGGTGCCAGGAACGCCTTGAAATCACGAACAACCCAAAAACTTGTATGATTTCCAAAGCCCGAACGGAACCCCGAATGAAATTGAATGAGCGATTATGGTCTAAGAACGTTCCTAGAAAACTAATCCCTCCAAAGTTATATGATTTAAACAGATTTTGTTAAGGTTTTTCTTTTTATTTAGGATTAAAACGTTTAATTTTAGTCTTTTTTTCTCAAAAACCCTAAGTGTGGATGTCTTTCGCTCTCAATCTCTTAATTCTCTAATTTTTATCTGTTGTCCTTTTACTCTGTTAACCCTAGTTCTGGATATGAGACTTTTATATCTCCCGTTTCGGCTAAAAATCAGAATTAAATGCTGATTTTCGGAATTCTGGTGATTACAGTCGCGCGGCTGTACTATAGTCGAATGGCTGTAGCGTCCAGACTTGCCTATTTGCTTATTTTTCGTTCTTTTCTTCGGTTCTCTTAAATACTCACTCGAATTCCTTCGGGGTTCCGTACCAAGACTTGTCACACACATTCGGGTCACCCGAGATATTTCTAACGTCATCCCGGTCATTCCGATTCCGCTTCACGTTTATTCGTAAAAAAGTTAATAATGGCTTTCATCACTGAGGTCGGGAAAAAACCCGTGCTCACACTATTAAAATTAGCAACTTAATTATTAGCCTTTCAAAAACTAAATAAACTATACATGAATTAGAAGATAATTTTTCCATGATGTGATATTATTTAAAATATATATACTATATATAAAATTAGCCACTGTACTTTATAAGAGCCATGTAAAGAATACTGTTGAGAGCTTTTACTTCTACCTCTTGTGTAAACCTAAAAATAGAATGTGAGGAGCAATTGATATATAAGCTTATGGTCAACCCTAATAGAAGCTTAGGAACAATTATTATATGTTATTATTATAATAGCAGTTATCAAATATCTCACTAGTCAGCCATATCTTTTATGGTTATGAAGTAAATGTGGAATGAGGCTTTTCATTCAATGATAAAAGGATGAGATTTTTTAGGATTTCAAAGCAATTACTACATCATCATGTGACTTTAGCATCAGAGTGTATGTGGAAAGAACACTCTTCCCTCACTTCAACAAGTACTTCACCAAGGAATAACAACTGTCGTGTCAAAGCTTTAATATGAGAAGCAGTGCTTTCATCCATTATCGATCGTCAAGGTAATGTCGTCAATCTCGAGATTAAATTTTTCATCCTTTCAAGATCATCAAATCAATACTCCAGACAATCGGCCTTCCCTTTATATAAATCTATTGCTGTACTCAGGCTACAACATTGATAGATCTGCACATCTAGTATTTCTGCCATTAAGCTTGCCTTATGCTAGGATTTTTTTATTTATTTAGTTGCTATTTTTTTTTCTTCATATGAAATATGTTTGTGTAAATTCATTGTATTTGTTGATAATATATTCCTACAATTGTTGGCCTTTACGGCTTTGATGATATGTGTTGTAATTTGAAATCCATTTGTTTATTTTTGAATAACTAGAAATAAGTCTTTATGTTACATCAACTTAGGAGGTATTTGGTACGAGGAAAACACACCAGGGAGTGGCAAAGGTGTAAGCATCGGAATTTTCCGTCCTAAAAAAAAATTATACGTGTCACGTGACTGTAATTACAGTCGTGCGACTGTAATTGAAAATTACAGACGTACGACTGTAATCACGGAGCAGGTGCAGCAGCCCATACCCTGAAGAAAGAAAAAGTAAAGGAGCATTTATCCGACTAGAAAAAGAGGAGGGGAAGAAAGAAAAAAAAGGGGGGGGGGGACTTTTTGGGATCTGGTCTTGGAAAATATGAAAAAAAAAATTGACAGAGATTAGGGGGAAATTGAGAGAGAAAAAAATTTGAAAAAAAGGGAGGAGGAAAAATACTCAACTAAGGCACACTTTCTTCTAATCTTTTCTCTTAATTCTAAGATTGTGAAGTTTAAAACTGATTAGAAATCATAGGTTTGGACTTCATAAACACATACAAACCTCTAACTCATTCAAATCCGTGACATTTTGGAGATCCTTGGACTCAACTCTTAAAACCTCAACTCAAGGAAAAAGAAGCAATTAGGAAGGGATCGGGGCATTTCCAGCGGTCATTCCTATGGTGGATCAGCGCCCAAGAGGTAAACATACTTCAAACCTTCAATTTTGTTGCTTTTCTGGGTGATGTGGTGCATATAAACTCATTTTCTGTGCTAGCTATTCCTGGAAATCAAGAACAGTCATACAACCGTTCTTGAATTGAAGAACAGTCATACGACTGTAATTACAGTCGTACAACTGTTCTTGATTTCCCTCCAACTTTTAGTTTCTTTTGAATAAATTTTGGCAAAATCCTGCAATTGGAAGAATTACAGTTGCAAGACTATAATTACAGTCGTACGACTGTAGCTACAGTTGCACGACTGTAATGCTCATCCAGGGGCCGAATTTCCAATTTGATCCCCAAAAATTCCCAAAAATCCTAAAAAATTAGAAAAATCAGAAAATCATCAAAATGAATTTTGTTGTGTGCATTCGCGACCTTAGATTTAATTTTCAATGTTATTGCATTTAGAACAATAGAACGACGGAGACCCAATTCTCCCGAACACCGACCCACCTCACATGATTAATTAAATTAAACCGGAAAAATATTTTCAAAACGATTTTCTCACAAAACCAAAATACAGGGATGTTTCAAAATATTTTCCAGGTCTAATCGGGCCGGAATGCGGGGCCGACCCGGTTATCCCCCTAAAAGCATACCCCCGAATCCTAAATTCCCAATTCTATCATGTTTGAGTTCTATTTGTGAAGTGCCGTAAATTGTGCTAATCCTTTGTTTTGCAGCTCTTAGTTAGTTTTATTTTTATTTTTGGTGTAATTAATAGATAATCTGTGTATTTTAGGTGACTGTATTTTTCTAGATAAATCGTGTATTTTAGGCGTTTGTAAGGTGAGCTTGGAGTTTTTATTTTTTATTCAATTGGGTTGTAATAAGATATTTATTTATTATTTTATTTTGACTTGTGTGTACGCTGCATGCTTTTATTTAATAAAAATGAACTTTAGAATTATGAAATACCATCTGTGAACATTGGCCGTATTTATTTTGATTAGACATGAAATAGAGGACTTGTCCGGACCTAGATCTCTGGATAGTGTAGCGGCCTTTCGTCCGGTTCAGCTACACTGAAATTTCCCGGTCGAGCTGAGCCGGGTGGCGACTCCGATACTATTTATCGAGACTTAGGTCTCGATTCTTTTATGAATTAATCTAATTTTCTAAAAATGAATTTCCATTCTAAAAACCCCACGCGAGGGAGGGTTGCCCGATATCGAGGCTCCCTTCCGAGAGAGTCCACGTTCCATCGAAATCGTTGTCCGCTCACAGTGGCGACTCTGCTGGGGATTTCTTTAAAAAAAACAATTTTCTTAAAACTTAAAAGAATTTGACAAGCCCTGAAAAGTGTCTAATTAAAATAAGGTGGATGATTCTTGTATGGTATTTTATTTTGCATTCTTTAGTTAGACATTTTTGCATTAGGATAAGTATCCCGTTTTTAGCCTGGTGAATTGTTGAAGTGTCGCCTATGTACCTCTTGGTCTTAGGGGTATGGATACGAAACACCACCCATAGCCTCGTATGAACCCCTTCGTTCAGACCCTTAAGTGGGGAGAAGTGAGGAGTATATCTTGCTATGGGAGCCTTGATTTTAACCCGACTTGGACCGAACTCATATAGGCAACCTTAGTTGGATTCCCTTAGGATACCAAAATAAATTGTGTGAATAATATAAAATCACACCTTCATCATCCTAGGTTGATGATCGAAGAGAACCCCTCCTAGGACTCGGTTAGAATTTTCTCAAAAATTGACCACGTTTGGAGGAATAAGGTTGGAGGAATACGCTTCGTGTGCTATGTGTTACACGTCTCTTGACATCTCATGACATACCATAATTAACATTTCCCATGCATATGACATACCATACATAAAACATTTGCGTGATGAATAACCCACGTGTTTATGCAGCCACTTGCATTTTATTTTCGCGTGAGAAAACATTAAATTTGTGTGATTGGCATGTTTTTTCACATAGCATACACAATATCATTCTATGTGTCACGCATCCTAATCATATCTTTCTACAGCCATTTGCATTTTGTGTGACATACACATTCATGTCATTTCATTTCATCTAATAAGGGACGTTCTGAGAATGCCTACCACGATCATTTCATTTCATACCATATCGGGTACCCAAAACTACCCGTAGTTCAGCTATGCGCCGGTTCGCACTCGGCTATTCACTACATTCATTAGAAAATCACAAAGATTTTAGGTCTGGTCATTTGGCAAGTCGCACGATAATATAACACCAGATCATCTCCATTTTGTATCCATTCATTGTTGGTGTCACGGTGATACCAAAACCTTGCTTGTGAGTCGTAATCCACATCGGGCTTGTTTCATGATATTGATAACTCATCTGAGGTACTCCATGAGTACTAAATTATTAAGCACATAAGAATATATCATGACATTATCAACTCATTCAAGGTGTTCCCTGAACACCGAACTTCCTTCCATGCCTTTGCATGCAATTTGTTTGCCACATCATTTCATGTTGGATGCTCTAAAAGCATCAGAGCTCTGTATGAGGAACGGCTTCCACGTGACTATATCATACCATTTCATTTTGACCTATTAAATGTCAAAATTCTATCCGTGTGGTGGCACACACGTGACCATCTCACAATATCCATTAGGCGCCCCAAAGGCGCCGAACCTCTGTCCGTGTGATGGTCCACACGCGACTTGCATTGTCTTTTACATAGCATCAGGCATTCTTGGGATGTCCGCAATAAGGAATTCACGCCCATTATCATTTTCATTCACAAAACATCAAATGCACACAATCATCCATATGTCATTCTGATCATGTCTTTGCACGTCCATTTTCAAGACATCGACACTAACCACATCTTTATACAGCCATTTGTGAACATCGACATATGCGCGACACTAATCACATTTTCGTGCAGCCATGACATTATGTTCGTGTGCCATTTACATATTGCGTGCGACGTCTCCATGAAGCATACACGACATCATTATGTGTGTCATGCATCTTAACCATATTTCTGCGCAGCCACTTGCATTTTTGCGTGACGTACATATCCACGTCACATCATCCCACCTAATAAAAAGATGATTCCAAGTGTGCCCTTCATGATCATTTCATTCCATAACATATCGGGTACCCCAAAACTACCCATATTTTGCCTGTGCATCGGATTGCACTCGGCCATTTCAAAAAATATCACATCATTCAATAGTGGACCACAATGGTCCTAGGTTTGCTTTCGTGTGACAATTCACACGATGTCATCATATAACATCACACTTATTCATCATAGGTATCTCGTGATGCCAAAGTCCTGTTTGCGCATTATGGTTCACATCGAACCATTTCATAACATTGTGAAATCATTCGAGGTGCTCCCCAAGTGCCAAATTAGTATACATATAGGGGCATGTCATAACATTGCCAAATCATGCGAGGTGTTCCATGAACACCGGATTTTTGTCCGTGTCTCGAGTTACACGTGACTCTTCTGTCACATCATTTCATATCACATTGCTTCAAAAGCATCAGAACTCTGTCCGTGGGGCAGTTCCCATGCGACCATTTCACTTCATGTCATCGACCTACAAAGCGTCGAAACTCTGCCATGTGTCAGCTCACACGCAGCCATTCCATGACAATTCACTAGGTGCCCCGAAAGTGCCGAACTTCTACTTATGTGATGGTCCGCACGTGGTTTTCTTTGCATTATTTTTGCATAGCATAGGGTACTCTTGGAACGTCCAAAATCAAAAGAATAAAAATAAGGGAAGTCATCCTCATTATTTCATAATGTACATCCGATTCATTTATTAAATATTTAGATGTTCCACAAGCACTAAACATCTTTATCCCATGTACTGACTTGGTATCCTTCGTGCACATACCCGGATCAATGCTAACAGGTGGTTTTAAAAGGGGAGAAAGGGAAAGAGTCTTGGGAATGGTTGGCCTAGTGAACTTCAACACCATAACAAATGTCGTGGATGATTATGTTGCTTCATCATAATTTCGAAAGACGGTTAGGGAAGAAGCAATGACAATGTTGATGGAGATACTAGGAGGTGATCTTGACAGGGTAGAAAAGTTGACGATAAGGTGCTCTGAATTAGAGGCACGTGTGATTGAGCTTGAAGGAGTAATAAAAGGGCTGACCGGTGAAGCGGAATCGAAGGTACCCCCTAAGGCCAATACTGACATTGTTCTACGACACACCAGGAATCCGCTTCCTAAGGGTAACAAAAAAGGCATATCTCCATGGCCTATTTCATTGGGCAGATTATTCACCAAGTGTAGAAAGGAAGGACTACTCCAAAGCGTTAGGCCATATGTAGAGCCGGCGCCGAATCAAAAGAATAATTTCTACAGCTATCATGTGATGACGGGTCACCAAACCAACATGTGCTTTGATTTAGGAAAGGAGATCCTAAAACTAGTCACCGAAGGAAAATTAAGGATCCCATCCACCTCTGACAAGTGACTAGGGGCAAGTAGAGAGACTGGCAAGGAAATTCCTCAAACCTCCCAGGGAGAGGAATATGATGACGCGTTCCAAGGTCTGGTCTGATGAGAGCGGGGCGGTGACACTGAAACTGGGGCAATAAATGGACGAGGAATGGTCGGACGCTGTGAGATTAATACCTTTAGAGGCTCCTTCTCGTAGGAACTCATTTTGTTTGTAAAGTGTATTGAACTCGTTTTGAATGCAATGCGTCTTGTTATTTTCTTACTTATGTGGTGATTGTATGTACATGGTATTAAGCGTGCATTTGATCATCTGACACGGCATATCCAACATGCGTAATACTAACATGCATAACATCAATATGAGTGTTGTAGGGAATCTAAAAGTGAATCTAACTCCGATTGAACCCTTCTAAAAAAAGGGGGGGTCTGCGAAATAAATAGTGGGATGGCGCCACTTCCGCCAAGTTATTTGCCGACCTAAATCAATGATCTTTACAAATCACAATCCAAAACACTGCTGGTCTTACCCTAAAGTCTCAACTTAAGCAGCCCGCAATACACCTTGCTAAAATTCAGAGCTAATTCCCAAAACGAAGCTTCGAACCTAATTCCATGCCCGAGAAAGCATCTCGCACCATAACCCTGTAGCAAAAAAAAAAAAAAAACTCAAACTTGCCAAAAGCACAAACCCCTAATAAATCCAAATGACCTTCGCCACCCACCATGTAGTAAAACTCTGAAGCGGATATTGGTTGTAGTGCATATATAATCTTATTTGTATGACATTCATGTGCACATGATATTACACATGCATTGTTCATCCAAAATACATATTAAACACACATGACATACACAAATTTGAATGCAGTAAGAAAATCGACAAGTGGCTATGGCTTGGATTTAGCTTCAAAAAAAAAAAAAAAAAAAAAAGAGAAACCAGTACAGATGGAAGGCTTCTTCTCTCCCTTACAATAAGATTTTTTCTCCAGGTTTACAGTTGTGCTCTCTTCCTTCATAGATATATGACCTTACCAATCTCTCACATGTTGCAGCAATGGCGGCGTAAACAAAGTTAAACTCGGAAACACCTGAATTCTCCCTGATCGATTACCAATTAACCTGTCACCCTAGCATTAATCCACTTCTTCCTTTGTTTACACTACCAAATTCCAACCCCTATACCTGCTACTCCACTCCTATATCTCATCCTCATCCTTCCTAGTTTGTACAATTTCCTAATTCTTCCTATCCAATCAATGAGACCCTAGCAAACTCTGTTAAGTGCTTGATGAGTCCGGGGATGACCCACTTGTTGCATAAAGTGCCGGGATCAGTGAGTTAAGGCGATGGGGAAAGAGAGCAAAGAAAGATCGGTGCAGACAGAAGTCTTTCTTCTTCTCATACATGGCCGCCATGGTTAACACTGGAGTGTCTCATAGCATTAAATGGCAAGGTATAACAAGTAACCTCACTTCCCAATTTCCATCGTTATCAGATTTTTGTTCAACTTTTTGTGAAAGGTTTAAACTTTCCTTGTCTTCAAACCCAAAGCACTTCCCTTTTCATTCTGCCCTCTACCTTCTCCCTTGCCTACAAAGCTCTTTGTCTTCCGTTTATTATATGTAAGGCACAACACTTTCATCTTGTCTCTTTCATCTTCTCTCTTGAACTGATTCTGTGAAGCCTTATTTTCTACCATCAATGGCTCCCAACAAGAAATTGAACAACAATGCTGCTCCATATCGCATTTTTCTGCATCATCTCATTACTAAAAGGGCAACAGAGCAGGTGGTTATGGCACCGTTCCAATCAGTCTTCGTTTATCATCAACCTGTACCGAATTGGGGATACCCTTTTAATCCCATGCCATTTCTGTTCAATCTAAACTCCTAGACTAATTATTTTGTACCCTCAAACTGTGGGAAAGGTCTTGAGTTCATGACAAAGAGAGGATTTGAATATAAGTCTACCTCAAATGAGCTCAACAATGCTGAAAAAGAGGGAGAATGAAATGTATAGTTCTAAGGTTCTGGTGTAAGAAGAAAGCAATTTCTTTAGGCGAAAAGGGGCAACGGTGGTTACCCAAGAACCTAACTATTGAAGAGCTCAAGCCAAATAAGAGGGAGATCAACACCAATCTCGGTGAGAAAACAAGCCTGATGATCAGAAATCTACCGAACTAGTTCCAAAGACATAATCTGCCATGAATTCTAGTCAAGAGTGAGTCCAAAGGGAAGTTTGCTTATGGTTTCCCTTACTTCCCTATGGATTTCAAGACTAGGGAAATGTCAGTTATACATTTGTGAATTTCACCAATAGTGTTGGAGAAATTGGGTTTTACAAAGCTTTCAACAATCATGAATGGGATGATGCCATCAACAGGAAAGCTTACAAAGCCTGCTATGCTAATATTCAGGGGAAAGTTACATTTACTAACCGTTTCAAGAACTCAATCTTTGGCTGCAACAGAAGTGAATACTTACCAGTGATCCTTTTACCTCCGGAAGATGGTTGGTTTGTGATAAGGGTCATTATGAATGGCAGACATAAGGGAACCAAAATCAACTCTAGTCATTCTTAATCAGGCCATACTCAGAAGGATTAAAAGGTGTGTATGCGCACATTGGAATTTGGGGCAAAATTGGAAACATGTATATGGGTTCAAACTCTCAAAGAATCCAGTGGTTAATTGAATCCATCTCAAGTCATCCGTCTATAGTGGCAACTCTATTCAGTATTCAGCTATATATTTCTAAAAAAAAAACAACTCGAATGCGGAAAACCGAAAGGACGTATTGGTAATTTGAAGGAGCATCAATTAAAACCGGAGCCACCCTTTGGATTTTCCTAATGCATCCATATTCATTATTTCATAAATGTTTTGTATTCAATTTTTGTATTAAATATGCGTTTGTTGTGTCATTGCATGTCAATGTTCACATGTGGGCTACATCACGCATCAAGCCATATCTGTTGAAGTGTTTTGCACCCCAAACACAAATCTCTAATACTAGGGGCAGATAAAGGCCAAACCATTGGGCGTCATCAATAGCAGTGTCCTCGCAACTTTTGATGAACATATCGAGGCACATTTTCCAACCTTAAGACAAGCTATTGCAAAAGGGGATCAACACAGACAAAATGCTCATCACAGAATTTTTGGGCCACAAAAAAAAATCAATCACAGAAAATTTTCCGACACGGAAAACCAAAAGGACGTGTTGGTAATGGGAAGGGGGTGACATGCAAAGTCAGAGTCACTGTTAATTTCCCTATTGTACTCAGTCCGATGTCATCATTGTGATATTATGCATGTTTGGATTTCTGGTTAGATGTTCATCTTGCGTACATCGTGCCATTACATATAAACATCCATCAGTAGGACATTGCATCCAAGCCCGTGATAATGCCATAGGAACTCCTGTTATACACACTGATACCATATCAAAGCATTATGCAGTACAGAAATGCAAGGTCTCACCCTTATCTTCTTGCTCGACCAAACGGACCATCCCTCGGCGTGACCTATTACCCTGATCCACTGAGCCTGATAGCACTCCAGAATGCGCAAAGGATAAAGTGGAAGGACACTCAGGAGGGTCAACTCCTCCAATACCTAGATTTGCATGATGGCTAGTCAATCAGGAAAATGTCAGAACAATCAGACTGGGTCAATATGATATAAAAGCACGCTTGGAGGCAGGAGGAGGCATCCACCTGTTTCAATGAGATTAGACCATATAGGCATGGTGCTGCGGGTCATCTGGGCTACCACTGAGGCTAATAGCAAGCCACGAATTCCATCTCCATGCTCGCATGGATACCAAAAATCGAGCATAAGCAGCATGTTGCATACATACATACGTTTAGAACATACATGCATACATGCATAAGTTTAAAGTGAACACGCACAATTCATGTGTATATGCATTGCAACCAATCCAAGTGCAGGTACCCACCACCATCACCAGGCCACTCCGAACCAGGACCGCTCTCAAAGCAGAAAATAGGTCTCAAGAGACAAGTCAAAGCTGCTCAAGCCCAAGCCTTAAACATCTCAAGTACCCAGGGGCAATGTAATCAAGACGTATTTATTCTTGATCGAAGGGGCAAAAGTTTTTGTTTCCAAAATCGTCAATCAAGGAATAAATACGTGTCGCCTATACAACTTCAAATCCTTAGCAGATCTGCTTCATTCCAGATCCCCAGCCTAACCTCCACCTTCCTTGCCTCGGGTAACCTAAACCCGGTATCGGCTTATCCGCCTTCCATCTTCCTTGCCTCGGGTAACCTAAACCCGTTATCGGCTTATCCGCCTTCCACCTTCCTTGTCTCGGGTAACCTAAACCCGGTATCGGCTTATCCGCCTGCCACCTTCCTTGCCTCGGGTAACCTAAACCCGGTATCGGCTTATCCGCCTTCCACCTTCCTTGCCTTGGGTAACCTAAACCTGGCATCGGCTTATCCGCCTTCCACCTTCCTTGCCTCGGGTAACCTAAACCCGGTATCGGCTTATCCGCCTACCACCTTCCTTGCCTCGGGTAACCTAAACCCGGTATCGGCTTATCCGCCTTCCACCTTCCTTGCCTCGGGTAACCTAAACCCGGTATCGGCTTATCCGCCTGCCACCTTCCTTGCCTCGGGTAACCTAAACCCAGTATCGAATTATCCGCCTTCCACCTTCCTTGCCTCGGGTAACCTAAACCCAGTATCGGCTTATCCGCCTTCCACCTTCCTTGCCTCGGGTAACCTAAACCCTGTATCGGTTTATCTGGCTTCCACCTTCCTTGCCTCAGGAAATCTAAACTCGGTATCTACTTATTTCAACCATTGGTTATTTCCTGTGTCTGCGGCGCTTTGATTCACGCTCTCAAATTCATCATCTCGGGTGTTTTAGACAACGAGCCGGGCGTCGAATTTGATCACGTAAGGGGCAGCTGTAAGCGCCGGAATTTTCCGTCCTAAAAAAAATCGCACGTGTCACACGATTGTAATTATAGTCGTGTGACTGTAGTTACAGTCATGCGACTGTAATTAAAAATTACAGACGTACGACTGTAATCGCGGAGCAGGTGCAGCAGCCTATACCCTGAAGAAAGAAAAAGTGGAGGAGCATTTAATGCTCCTCCGACCAGAAAAAGAGGAGGGGAAGAAAGAAAAAAAAAGGGGGGGGGGACTTTTTGGGATCTAGTCTTTGAAAATATGAAAAAAAAATTGGCAGAGATTAGGGGGAAATTGAGAGAGAAAAAATTCAAAAAAAAAGAGAAGTGGAAAAATACTCAACCAAGGCACACTTTCTTCTAATCTTTTCTCTTAATTCTAAGATTGTGAAGTTTAAAACTGATTAGAAATCATAGGTTTGGACTTCATAAACACATACAAACCTCTAACTCACTCAAATCCGTGACATTTTTGAGATCCTTGGACTCAACTCTCAAAACCTCAACTCAAGGAAAAAGAAGCAATTAGGAAGGGATCGGTGCATTTCCAACGGTCATTCCTACGGTGGATCAGCGCCAAAGAGGTAAACATACTTCAAACCTTCAATTTTGTTGCTTTTTTGGGTGATTTGGTGTGTTTTGGTGCATATAAACTCATTTTCTGTGCTTGCTGTTCCTGGAAATCAAGAACAGGCATACGACCGTTCTCGAATTGAAGAACAGTCGTACGACTGTAATTATAGTTGTACGAGTGTTTTTGATTTTCCTCCAACCTTTAGTTTCTTTTAAATAAATTTTGGCGAAATCCTAAAATTAGAAGAATTGCAGTCGTACGACTGTAGCTACAGTCGCACGACTGTAATGGTCATCCAGGGGCAGAATTTCCAATTTGATCCCCAAAAATTCCCAAAAATCCTAAAAAATCAGAAAAATCAGAAAATCATCAAAATGAATTTTGTTGTGTGCATTCACGACCTTAGATTTAATTTTCAATGTTATTGCATTTAGAACAATACAACGATGGAGACTCGATTCTTCCGAATACCGACCCACCTCACATGATTAATTAAATTAAACTGGAAAAATTTTTTCAAAACGATTTTCTCACAAAACCAAAATACAAGGACTTTTTAAAATGTATTCCAGGTCTAATCGGGCCGGCTTGCCGAGCCGATCCGATTATCCCCCTAAAAGCATGCATCCGAATCCTAAATTCCTAATTCTGTCATGTTTGAGTCTTATTTGTAGTGTGCCATAAACTGTGCTAACCCTCTGTTTTGCAGCTCTTAGTTAGTTTTATTTTTATTTTTGGTGTAATTAATAGATAATCCGTATATTTTAAGCGACTGTATTTTTCTAGATAAATCGTGTATTTTAGGTGTTTGTAAGGTGAGTTTGAGAGTTTTTATTTTTTATTCAATTGAGTTGTAATAAGATATTTATTTATTATTTTATTTTGACTTGTGTGTACGCTGCATACTTTTATTTAATAAAAATGAACTTTAGAATTATGAAATACCATCTGTGAACATTGGCCGTATTTATTTTGATTAGACACGAAATAGGGGACTTGTCCGGACCTAGATCTCTGGATAATGTAGCGGCCTTTGTCCGGTTCAGCTACACTGAAATTTCCCGTTCGAGGTGAGCCTGGTGGCGACTCCTGCACTATTTATTGAGACTTAGGTCTCGATTCTTTTATGAATTACTCTAATTTTATAAAAATAAATTTCTATTCTAAAAACCCCACACGAGGGAGGGTTGCCTGATATCGAGGCTCTCTTCTGAGAGAGTTCGCGTTCCGTCGAAAATGTCATCCGCTCACAAAAGAGAATGGGCAACCCCATTTGATATTGTTTGGTTGAACAAAAAATAGTCAGGAATGAGAATCTCATTCCCTTATATATGGGAATCAACCCTTCCTTCCCCCACACCAAGGTATGAAATTTGATTCCCATTGAATCAAATATTTAGTTCTCACCCATGATCTTATCTCATTTTCGCCCCATGTCTCCTATATTTTTTTCCAGAAGATTGAAAACAACACGTTGCAAATTAAATTATGTCAAGCCATCTTTATTCAATTGTGAAAATTTTTGTTTTCATCTTTTTATGTATGAAATATTTCTTTATTTAATTTTCATATAATAACTAAAAAATAAAAATATTTTATACTTCTCACTAAAGCAAAATAGAAAATATTTCATAGATACATTTTGTAAAATTATAATTATTAATCAAACTACATATTTTTATTGAAATTAATTTTAATATATATATATATATATATATATATATATATATATATATATAAAGAGAGAGATCTACTCAACCAAACAAAGATAAAAAAAAAATAATGATTTTGATTCTAGACTTAACCAAACAAAAACAAAAAATAGTAATTTCGATTCCGATTCCGTATCATTCCAATTCCGATTTTAATTCCAATTCCGAAGTTTAAACCAAAAGCTCCCTTAATGTATTGTTTATAAGATATCTTAAATAATTTAATAACCTGAACTGAAATGGAGGTGAAGAATGGAGAGAAAAGATGAAAAGAGAGAGAAAAAGGGAAGGAAAAAACAATGAGAAAGGGGAGAAAACGAATTTAAAAAAAATGCGTATATATTTTTTATTTTTTAAGTAATTAAATAAAATAAAATAAATTTTGGGACAAAATGACTATTCTCACGTAGGCATTCTTGACAGTATTAGAAGAAATTCTCTTTTTTTGCTGATAGTGTATATGTTAAAAAAATGTGCATATATATTTTTGAATTTTTAAGTAATTAAGTAAAATAAAATAAATTTTGGACCAAAATGACTCGTCACGTAGGCATTATTGACAGCGTGAGTAGAAATTCTCTTCTTTACTAATAATGTATATGCCGGTTTTTAGACAGTTTGAAATATATTAATTTATCTAAGAGATTGTAACACAAAAGTTAACTTCTAATTAATTAATAAAGTATAATTTTTATTTTATTTTAGGATATCTTTTTATATGTGATTTTTTCCTTAAATTATCTATTATTTCATTGAAATAATCTATAAATAGGGTAAATAATTTATTAGTCCTTATGTTTTTACGTATTACACTAGTTAGTTTACAGATTAATTTTAAGGTCTTAAATTTTGTCTCAACAAACTTTTTAGTTAGTTCCTTTATTTTTGCTTATGAAGTACAAGATTACCCTTGGTTATAAGTAAAAGTTTATCTTTTAATTTTTAAATTTAATTAAAGTAATTCTAATAAATGTTTTTGTTGTATATATACATCCAGCAACATTTCTATACTTGTATATATTAGTTATAAAAATAAAAATATCTCTATCACTTATTCTCTTTAATATATAATGTTATTTTTTATTAGTTTAATGTAATATTTATAAACTGACATTCAATCTTATTATGAATCTTATTAATTATTTTAAAATGATATCTTTTTGTTTAATAATGTTATCTGTAAGTTATATTAGAGATGAAAAATTCGTATTTATAATTTTTTTATAGTTCTATTCCTAATTTTATATTTTTTTTAAATTCAATTTAATTATTTAACTAAAACAATCTCTATTCCAAGAGTTTAGTTCTAAAATTATATAAAATTTAACAAATTAAATTAATCAATTATCAATATTAGGATTACGTGAGGAAAAAATAAAAAATAGAAAAGATAATATGTTTTATCATTATAAAATAGAATAACGGGTAATTTTCTTATTAGTCTAATTTGACTCAAAAGGACTAAACAATTGATAATGATAAAACTTAGGCACTACATAATTATTATGAGAATTGACTAGTATAATATGCAAAAACATAAAGACTAATAAATTGTTTACCCTTATAAATAATAAAATTACAAGGGTATAGTTGTTGCCAAAAGTGATACTAACAAGTGCACTAATGTAGTATAGAAATGGCGAATCCAAGTGTCGTATCCACGGAGACTAAAAGTAAACAATTTTAAATTATTCAAGCAGATTAATAAATCTGATTTCCTTTCAAATAATTTAGTGTGTGATACGAGTAAACCAATTTTAACAATAAAAGAAAATAATTAAAGCAAAGTTTAGGTTGCAGGAAATTGAATTAGACAAGTTGCGTGAATACAAATTTTAAAAAGCATAGGCTTAAGCATTGCAAGGTTAAGCATTTTTAGTTAATAATTTCTTTGTTAATTATGAGCAAGTTAAAATACATAGATCTAAGGTCTCTTACTTCTCAAACCACCATAATTAGAACATCCTACATGACTCCCATTGGAATGTCACTATTTTGATTACTTTATGGCAAGGCTTGCCATCTACCAGTAGAGCTAGAGTTTAAAGTTTTATGGGCTCTAACATACCTCAATTTTGACATGCAACCTGCTGGAGAAGAAAGAAGGTTGCAACTAGTTGAATTAGAAGAATTTAGGCTGTTTGCCTATGAAAATGCCATGAACTACAAAGAGAAAACCAAGAAATGGCATGACAAACAAATTCAAGCAAGGGATTTTCAACAAGGTCAACAAATTTCTTTTATTCAATTCAAGGTTGAAATTATTTTCAAGCAAGCTAAAATCGAGATGGACTAGTCCATACACAATAACCAAGGAATTCCCACATAGTGCCATAGAAATTTCAAATTATAATGGAGAAATCCTCATGGTCAATAGCCAACGCCATAAACCTTACCTCGTGCAAGGAACACTTCAGCTTGCTGGAAGTACTAACCAGGAACCTCCCTAAGCAACCTCGAACAAGAGTGGTGTTCGCTTCAAACACCCATTGAAGCATTTAATTGGCAAATCCCAATTTTTCTAAACTTCTACATTTCATTTTATTTTATGTGTTTTATTTTTGTTTAATTTTATTTTTGTTTAATTTAATTTAATTTTTAATTTATTTTTATTTTTATTATTTTTATGTGTGTTTTCTTTTCTTTTTGTAGGTATTTATGATCAACTTTAAGTTTGGGGATCATCACATAAGCTCAATTTTAAAATTTTAATACCTTATAAGTTTATGTTAATTTTCATACTTAAGAGGCAACATTGAAAACATGATTTCCTTGGATCATGTTTTAGAATAATTTTTTTTTTTTAAAAAAAAAAAGGAGAAAAAGAGAAAAGAAAGAAGAGAATTAAAGAAAAAAAAAAGGGAAATAATATTAGATTCATTAAGTGGGCAAGCGATAAGAATTAGGGTAAGAAATAGCAAATGGGATTGGACATCTGAACCATTGTTTTTTCTTTTCCCCTTTAGCTGTCCAAAATAAGCAGTATTTTTTTTTTTTTTTTGCCTCTTTCCAATGTCCCTTTTTTCAATTATGTCAGTTATTGTTTTTGAATTTTGAATAAAAACTCTTCGGTTCCATTTTCCGTATGACTGCTTCCTTCTCCCCCTCTGCCATTACTTGTCTCCTTTCTCTTACCATTTTCTATCACCATTTTCCATTTTTTTTTCCCTCTGTGTGTTGCTTCCAATTTTTTTTTTAACAGAAACGCAAAGCTTGCAACCATGTCAGGGACAAGGAAGGCCAAGGCTTTACTTAACTATGCTCACCCCATTGCCAATCCTCCATCAACTTCAACCACAAATTCATTGATGAACAGTTGCTAAAAAAAAAATTCTCACCTTCTATGAAGATGAGGAGAACAAGTGCTTTAAAATTTTTACAGACCTTCCATTTTTGCCCTCAAGAGTACTCTGCTGGAAACCTCTCAAGGACAAGAAGATTGATGTTGAAATTAAAAAGATACTGAAAAGGTGAGTGTGAGCGGACAACGTTTTTCCAACAAGAACGGGCGCAGTGAAGCAGACTGAGGAGTTTTTATCTGTTTATGCTTTATAATTATAATGTGAAATTTGTTTTAAAAAAGCATATCCATAAAAGATTTGAAACCGAAATCCCGAAGAAAATACAAGAGTCGTCACCTGGCTCAGCTCAACCGGGAAATTTAAATATAGCCGAAATCGAGTGAGGGCCACTATACCTTTCAGAGATTTAGGTCCGGACAAGTCAGTTGCTTGTAATCTAATTAAAAATATATGCTTCAACCATTAAATTATAACATTTTACAAACTGAGTTGATTTTATTTTAGAGCATACGATATTCATGCAAAATGCGGAAAGCGATGAATGAATTAATTATTACAACCATATCAAATCACATAAGCTGCCTTAGGGGATACAATCACCTAAAATACATGTGCTCATCTATCAAAATAGTAAAATCCTAGTATACATCTAACCCTACAAAATAAAGGTCAATACACGACTAATCACACGTAGGACTTAATCAAGACATAATGGGATAATAAATAAGTCGACGTCATGTATGTAGAGAGGATAGCCAGGGGGATTCAACATATCTATACCAGACCCTAAAACCCAACCAACCTAGCTAATATAACCCGACTCGAAATGCTGAAACCGGATTTTTACATTCTAAAATAACACCTTCTTCTTCTTCAAAAACTGGTTTTGGTGTTAGGGTTTGAACGAATTCAAGAAGAAGAAGAAGAAGAAAAAGAAGAAGGCGTCATTTTAGAATGTAAAATCCGGTTTCAGCATTTTGGGTCAGGTTATATTAGCTGGGTTGGTTGGGTTTTTAGGTTGGGTATATGTATGGGTAAGTGGGACCAAAACGCTGATGTGGCGGATGACGTGGCATACATAACGATTGACGCGCCAGATAACGGAGACTGGGTTACACGCATAAGGAGCCATGAAAATGCGAACGACTAGTCAAAAAAATAAAAGATCATGTACTCAATGTAGGTAAAACAAAGATCATGGGGCTGATTGCATAAAATAAGAAAGATCAGGGGGTTTTGGATGTGTTTTGCCTAACATACATAACGGTTGACGCGCCAGATAACGGGGACTGGGTTACAGGCGTAAGGGGCCGTAAAAAATATGGGCGACTAGACAAAAAATTAAAAGATCATGTACTCAATGTAAGTAAAACAAAGATCATTGGGCTGATTGCATAAAAGGAGAAAGATCAGGGGGTTTTAGATGCGTTTTGCCTTTTATTTTAGAGCATGCGACATTCATGCAAAATGCGAGAAGCGATGAATGAATTAATTATTACAACCATATCAAATCACATAAGCTGCCTTAGGGGATACAACCACCTAAAATACACATGCTCATCTATCAAAATAGTAAAATCCTAGTATACATCTAACCCTATAAAATAAAGGTCAATACACGAATAATCACATGTAGGACTTAATCAAGATAGAATGGGATAATAAATAAGTCGGGGTTATGCATGTAGAGAGGATAGCCAGGGGGATTCAACAAATCTCACATAATAGACCTGGAAAATGTTTTGAAATGTCCCTATGTTGATTTTTGACAACACAATTTTGAAAACGATTTTTCAGTTAATTGTTTAACATGGCAAGTGAGTCGGATGTCAAGAAACTAGGTTTCCATCGTTGTTCTTTTCTAACACATGCTTCTGGATTGTAAATCTAAGGTTCAGTGGTCATGAGATACACGAAAATCGGTTTTTTGGTGATTTTATCCCGATATAACAGCCGTGCGAATGTTGAAACAACAGCTGTGCAGCTATTACTTCAAGAACCGTGGAAAATTTCGAATCACAAATTTTGGCGGTTCTATTATGAGAACCAATAGCTGTATGGCTATAACTACGGTCGTGCAGTTGTTGCAATGACCATACGGCTCTGGTTCTTAGTCAAAAACCAAAAAACAAAGTATCTTGAAAAACGATGCAAATGTTGCCCAACTACAACACGAACAAGTTAAATGCTTTGGTTTCTCATATATTTACCCTTGTAGCATGGATCCACAGTTTTAAGAGGTGAAAATCTTCAAGAAAAGAACTTCAAGTTCTGGAAACTATCTCAAGCTCCAAAAGTTAAGGTTTTAGAGTTCAAATTAGTCTCTAAGCCTATTAGAAATCTTTATGAAGTGTTTTCCTATGATTTCTAACCCATTTTAAGCCTAGAAATAGAGCTAAGAGATGAAAATTGAAGAAAAAATTTGGATTTCTTTCTTTCTTTTTCTTCCTCTTTCTCCTACTAAAACTTGCCAACCTCTAAAACTAGAGATTAGGGCCCTTTATATAGGTAAAATGTGGTCTCACTTTGTAAAATCTGCCTAGAAAATCTAAAAAAACATTTCCAAGAAGAAGAGTCAAGGTTTCTGCCAAAGATCAACAGCCGCGCGACTGATGAGGCCACAGCTGTAGGCCTAATGGTGCATCAGTCGTGCGGCTGTTGTTCCCATGTGTCGTCCTCTTCATCCGGGAAATACCCTGAGGCTTGAAGTTTGGTCTATTGGAGCTTTGATTTAGAATTGACTTTAACTCCTGTGATTGTGGAAAGCTATAAAAGCAAATAAATAACTCAATCATCATCAAAACCGGGGATGAAAATCTCATGCTCACAGGTTACCCCACGTGTATCTAAATTCACGGCATGTGGGATTACCTTAGCCCATGATGAATGTGGAAGCACGATAGAAAGCGCGATGAGAAAGAAAATAGACGCACCTGCGCTTAGCTTTAGCTAAAGGGTTTGGTTGATTGTTACCTTTAAGGTCGTGTAGGACCAATTACCTTTTAAAGTCGTGTGGGACTGATTTACCTTTTAGGGTCGTATGGGACCTATTTACCTTTTAAAGTCATGTGGGACCGATTTACCTTTTAACTTCATGTGGGACCGATTACCTTTTAAAGTTGTATGGGACTTATTATCTTTTAGAGTCATGTAGGACCGATTACCTTTTAAAGTCGTGTAGGACTGATTACCTTTTAAGGTCTTGTGAGACCAATTACCTTTTAAAGTTGTATGGGACTGATTATCTTTTGAGGTCATGTGGGACCGATTACCTTTTAAAGTCGTGTGGGATTGATTACCTTTTAGGTTCGTGTAGGGCCGATTACCTTTTAAAGTCATGTGAGACTGATAACCTTTTAGGTTCGTGTTGGACCGATTACCTTTTAAAGTCGTGTGGGATTGATTATCTTTTAGGGTCGTGTGTGACCGATTACCTTTTAAAGTCGTGTGGGACTGATTATCTTGTAGGGTCATGTGGGACCGATTATAAGTTATGAGATGTGTATTTATTCCTTGATCGATTATTTTGGAAACAAAAATTTTTACCCCTTTAATCAAGAATAAATACAGGAGCCATGCTGGCTATTGAGTGCTGAGGTTTAAAGAAAGGAACACTAACATATCGGGACACTTGAAGCGATGATTGAAGTTCTTGGTGTGTTGTGGAACACCTAGAATGGAGTGACTAAGAACTGATGTATTATGGAACATCAGGAGTGAAAGGATTGAAAGTCAATTGATGGTGACTATTCCTTTAATGGATGGTCTTTTGGAAAACCAGGATTTAGCGAGTGTAAGCGCCGGAATTTTACTCGTCTTAAAAAAAGAAAAAAGAAAAAGAAAAAAAGAGAACAGTCATACGACTTTACTACAGTCGTGCGACTATAATCAAACTACAGTCGTACGACTGTAGCATCGTGGCAGGTGAGCTAGTCTATACCTTAAAAACTTAAAAAGGGGGAAAGAAAAAGGGGTCCGGTAGAAAAAGAGAAAAAAAAGAAGAAGAGAAAAGGAAAAGAGAGAAGAAGGCAGAAAAAGATAAAAAGAAAGAAGAAAAGAAACAAGGAAAAGAAAGGGAAAAACTCATCTTCAAGGATCCCTAAGCATTTGGAGATTTTGGACGCAAGGTTCCTAACCCTAACTCAAGGAGGAAAGTGCGAATCTCAGTGGATTGGAGCGACGCTAGGGGTCAATCCTACAGTAGACGTGCGCCAAAAAGGTAAACATTCCTTTTCCCTTCTGTTTTTCCAGCTTTCTGGGTGATTGGTATGATTTTTGTGCTTTTTTGTTCAAGTTATCGTATTTCTGTTTCTGGAAATTAAGAACAGTCATGCGACTGTTCTTGAATTTGATGAACAGTCGTACGACTGTAGTTACAGTCGTACGAGTGTTCTTGATTTCCAGGCGTTTTCTTCCAGTTTATTTCAAATAAAATTTTGGCGAGATTCTAACTTTGGATTGCGTACAGTCGCACGACTGTAACATTGTTTCCAGAATCAGAATTTCCAGAATAAATCCCAAAAATTCCCAAAAATCCCTAAAAAATTCAGAAAATCAGAAAAATCATCAAAAATGAATTTTGTTGTATGCATTCATGACCATAGATTCAATTTTCAGTAAAATTGCATTTAGAACAATGCCACGACGGAGACCCGATTCTCCCGAAAACCGACCCACCTCACATGTAAAAAATGCATGTAAACAGGCAAAAATGTTTTCAAAACAGTTTTCACTCAAAACCAAAAATACAGGGACGTTTCAAAATGTTTTCCGGGTCTAATCGGGCCGGCTAGCCGAGCCAACCCGGATATCCCCTAAATGCATGCCTCCAATTCTTGATTTCCCATTCTGTCATGCTTGAGTTCTATTTGTGGCGTGTTATATATTGTGCTAACCCTCTGTTTTGCAGTTTTTTATTTTTATTTTTGATGTATTTAATAGATTAATACGTGTATCCTAGGCGATTGTATTTTTCTAGATAAATCGTGTATTCTAGGCGCTTGTAAAAGTGAGGCTGAGAGTTTTTATCTTTTATTCGATCGGGATGTAATAATTTAATCATTTACCATTTTACTTTACCTGTATACGCCTTGTATGTCTATTATTTCAATAAAATTGACTTTAGAATTATGAAATACCGTCTATAAACATTGGCCAATTTTATTTTAATTAGACGCGAAATAAGGGACTTGTCCGGACCCAAATCTCTGAATAGTGTAGCGGCCGTTCGTCCGATTCAGCTGCATTATAAATTTCCCGGTTGAGCTGAGCCGGGTGGCGACTCCCACAATATTCATCGAGACTTAGGTCTCGGTTCTTTTAAGAATTAATTTCATTTATTTTTTCCAAAGCCGAATTTCCATTAAAAAAAAACCCTACACGAGGGAGGGGCCCGCCCGAGATCGGGACGCCCCTTCCGAAAGGGAGTCTCGCGTTCCATCGAAAACGTCGTCCGCTCACAGTGGCGACTCCGCTGGGGATTTCTTAAAAAGTTTTCTTAAAAACTTAAAAGAATTTAACAAGCCCTGAAAAGTGTCTAATTAAAATAAGGTGGATGATTCGTGATTGGTATTTCGCCTTGCATCTTTAGTTAGACATGCTTGCATTAGGTTTAGTATCCCATTATAGCCTGGTGGATTGTTAAAGTGTCACCTTTTTTCCTCATGGTCTTAGGGGCACGGATACGAAACACCACCCATAGCCTCCTACGAACCTCTTCGTTCGGACCCTTGAATGGGGAGAAGTGAGGAGTATATTTTGCTATGGGAACCTTGATTTTGACCCGACTTGGACCGAACTCATATAGGCAGCCTTAGTTGGATTCCCTTAGGATACCAAAATAATTGTGTGAATAAGCAAAATCGCGCCTTCATCATCCCTGGTTGGTGATTAAAGAGAACCCCGCCTAGGACTCGGTTAGAATTTTTGAGACCGACCACGCTTGGAGAATTAAGGCTGGAAGGATTCGTTTCGTGTGCTATGTGTTTCTCGCTATCCCGTGACACATCACTATCGCTATCTACACGTGCATAACATACCATAGTCACTACTTTCCATACACATGACATACCATTTATAAAACATTTTTGTGTGATATGAACCCATATTTTTATGCAGCCATGTGCATTTTATTTTCATGTGAAATCATTAGATCATCCGTTTGCCACTCATACTAACCATTCCTTTTTCAGCCGTAACATTATACTTGTGTGATTAGCATTTTTTCACATAGCATACATAACATCATTATGTGTGTCATGCATCCTAACCACGTTTTTGTGCAGCCATTTGCATTTTGTGTGTCATAAGCATTCATGACATATCACCTAAATTAAATTAGGGGTATTCCAAGGACGCCCACCACGATCATCTCATTCCATCATGTATCGGGTATCCCAAAATACCCGTGTTTTGCTAATGCACCGGATTGCATTCGGCCATTCCACCAAATCATTTCATTCGATAGAGACCACAATGGTCTTAGGTATATTGCCGTGTGACAATCCACATGATGCATTTCATGACATCATTCCCTATCATCATGAATGTCATATGACACTGTGATCCACATCGGGTTACTTCATGACATTACTACATTATTCAAGGTGCTTCCCGAGTGCCGGATTAGTACGCATGTAGGGGTATTTCATAACATCCCAAATCATGAAAGGTGTTCCCCGAACGCCGAGCCTTTGTCCGTGTCCCCAGTACACGTGACTCTTTTATAAAATCATTTCATTTCATATGCTCAAAAGCATCAGAACTTTGTCCAAGGGGCGGTCCCATGTGACCATTTCATGTCATCTCATAGACCTACAAAGCGTCGAACTCTGTCTGTGTGTCTGTACACACACGACCATTTCACGAAATTCATTAGGTGCCCCAAAAGCGCCGAACTTTTATCCTTGTGGCGGTCTACACGTGACATTTTTGCATAGCATTGGGTGTTCTTGGAATGTCCAAAGTCAAAAGAATAAAACAATGGAGTCATCCTCATTATCTCACGATGTACATCTCACTCATCCGTTAAACGTTCAAGCACTCCGTAAGCACCAAGGGCTTTACCGCATGCACTGAGTCATTTCAAGTGTTCCAAAAACGATAGAAATTTCATCAAACCCCTTAGGTCTTCCGTAATCATTAGAAGCCCTATCCTTGTGTCCCGTGCACATAAACATTAAACCTCTTCCCGTGTAAAACAAGCTCTACATGTACCGCTTTAAACACTAAACCTCCTCCCCGTGTAAGACACACTTTACACGTACCGCTCTAAACTCTAAATCTCTTCCCGTGTAAGACACGCTCTGTACGTACCGCTTTAAACACTACACCTCCTCCCCATGTAAAACACGCTCTACACGTACCACTCCAAATATCAAATCTCTTCCCTTGTAAGACACGCTCTGCACGTACCGCTTTAAACACTACACCTCCTCCCCGTGTAAGACACGCTCTACACGTACCGCTCTAAATATCAAATCTCTTCCCGTGTAAGACACGCTCTGCACGTACCGCTTTAAACACTACACCTCAGCCTCCTCCCCATGTAAGACACGCTCTACACGTACTGCTCCAAATATCAAATCTCTTCCCGTGTAAGACACGCTCTGCACGTACCGCTTTAAACACTACACCTCCTCCCCCTGTAAGACACGCTCTACACGTACCACTCCAAATATCAAATCTCTTCCCTTGTAAGACATGTTCTGTACGTACCGCTTTAAACACTACACCTCCTCCCCATGTAAGACACGCTCTACACGTACCACTCCAAATATCAAATCTCTTCCCGTGTAAGACACGCTCTGCACTTACCGCTTTAAACACTACACCTCCTCCTCGTGTAAGACACGCTCTACACGTACCGCTCCAAATATCAAATCTCTTCCCGTTTAAGACATGCTCTACACGTACCGCTTTAAACACTACACCTCCTCCCCGTGTAAGACACGCTTTACACGTACTGCTCCAATTATCAAATCTCTTCCCGTGTAAGACACGCTCTGCATGTACCGCTCCAAATATCAAATCTCTTCCCGTGTAAGACACACTCTGCACATACCGCTTTAAACACTAAACCTCCTCCCCGTGTAAGACACGCTCTACACGTACTGCTCCAAATACCAAATCTCTTCCCGTGTAAGACACTGTCTGCATGTACCACTTTAAACACTAAATTTCTTCCCCGTGTAAGATCTGCTCTACACATACCGCTTCAAATATTAACTCTCCTCCTGTATAGGATCCGCCTTATACATATAAGCACTTCACAAGTATCACCTTGCTTCGATCTGTGGACATCCTGTGTGTTATTTCATCCATGTGGTGTATATTTATACGCCATGCTCTACTTCAGCATATAGCGTCATCAACAACATTCTTTGCACTTTGCACGTTTCCATTCCTGGCTTTGTGTGCACTTGACTAGATTAGGATTGCATAACATGACATGGCATCACATGACATCACTGTCTGTACACGAATGCATCACGTCACGCATTCATACCTACATCATCCCTTGACTTGGTATTCTTTGTGCGCATGTCCCAGTCAATGCTAACAGGTGTTTTTTATCAGGGGAGAAAGGGAAGCAGTCTCGAGAATGGCTGGCCCAATGAACTTCAACACCATAACAGATGTCGTAGATGATTATGTTACTTCATCACAATTTCGAAAGATGGTTAGGGAAGAGGCAGCAGCAATGTTGAAGGAAATGCTAGGAGGTGATCTTGACAAGATCGAAAAGCTGAAGACAAAGTGCTCTGAATTGGAGGCACGTGTGATTGAGCTTGAGGGAGTAATAAGAGGGCTGACTAGTGAAGCAGAATCGAAGGCCCCCCCTCAAAGCCAATACTGACCTTGTTCCGCGACAACCTAGGAGTCCACTCCCCAAGGGTGACAGAAAGGGCATATCCCTGTGGCCTATTACGTTGAGTCAATTATTTGCCAAATGTAGAAAAGAGGGACTACTGTAGAGCGTCAAGCCGTATAAAAAGCTGACACCGGATCAAAAGAACAGCTTCTGCAACTATCATGTGGTGACAGGCCACCGGACTAACACCTGCTATGTTTTAAGGAAGGAGATCTAGAAGTTAGTTGATGAGGGAAGGTTAAAGGTGCCATCCACTACTAATGAGTGACTGGAGGCAAGCAGGGAGACCGGCAAGGAAATTCCTCAAACCTCCCGGGGAGAGGAATATGATGAAGAACTCCTAAGCCTGATTTGATGAAAGTGGGGCTGTGATATTGGAGCAGGGGAAGTGACTGGATAAGGAATAGTCGGACGCTGTGAGATCAATACCTTTAGAGGCTCCTTCCCGTAGGGAACTCATTTTGTTTGTGAGGTGTATTGAACTCATTTTGAATGCAATGCATCTTGTTATTTTCTTACTTATGTGGTGATTACATGTATATGGCATTAAGCATGCATTTGATCATCTGAAACGACATGTCCATCACGCATAATATTAAGATGCATGACATCAATCTGAGTCTTACAGGGAATTTGAAAGTGAACCTGACTTCAGTTAAATCCCTTCTTTCAAAAAAAAAAAAAAAAGAAGTATGCCAAGCAAGTAAGGGGATGGCACCATTTCCGTCGAATCAATTTCCAACCTAGATCAATGATCCCTACAAACCACGATCCAAAACACTGTTGGTCTTTCCCTAAAAGTTTCAACTTGAACAGCCCACAATACACCAAAATCATTCCAAACCAAGGACCATTGCTAAATTTCAGAGCCGATCCACAAGATGAGGCTTTGAGCCTAATTCATGCTCCAAAAAGCATCTCACATCAAAAACCCAAACTTATCGAAAAGCACCAAGCCCTAAAAAAAAATCCAAATGGCCTTTGCCATCCAGCATGCTGTAAAACTCTAAAGCAGACATTGGTTTTAGTGCATATATAGTCTTGTTTGTGTGGCATTTATGTGCATATGACATTACATATGCATTGTTCATCCAAAAAGACATATCAAACACGCATGACATACATGGGTTTGAATGCAGCAGGAAAATCAACAGGTGGCTGTGGCTTGGATTTAGCTTCTTCTTCAAAAAAAAAAAACCCCAGTACCGATGGAAGACTTCATCTCTCCCTTACAGTGAGATTTCTGCTCCTGGCCTAAAGTTGTGCTCTCTTCAATCATAGAGTCAAACTCTGTTGAGTGCTCGATGAATCCGGGGGTGGCCCATCGATTGCATGAAATGCCGGGGTCAGTGAGTTGAGACAATGGAGATAAGCACGTTTTTTCCTGTTCTGAAAAGTTAACTTCACGCGGTGACAGAGAAGATTGGTGTCCTTATCTCTCTCATACACGGCGGCCATAATTAAGTCTAGAGTGTCTCATGGCATTAAATGGCAAGGCGCAATACTTTCATCTCCTCCCTTGAACCGATTCTGTGAAGCCTTATTTTCTGCCATCAATGGCTTCCAACAAGAAATTGAACCCCAATGCTGCTCCATATCGCATTTTTCTGCATCATCTCATCACCAGAAGGGCGACGAAGAGGAGAGAGAATTTGAATATGGGTCTACTTCAAATGAGCTCAACAATGGTTACCCAAGAACCTAACTATTAAAGAGATCAAGTCGAATAAGAGAGAGATCAACGCCAGTCTCGGTGAGAAAACAAGCCTGATGATCAGAAATCTGCCAGGCCAGTTCCAAAGACATAATCTGCCACAAATTCTGGTCAAGAGTAGGTCCAAAAGGAAGTCTGCTTATGGTTTCCCTTACTCCCCTATGGATTTCAAGACTGGAGGAAATGTCGGTTATGTATTTGTGAACTTCACCGATAATGTTGGAGCAACTTGGTTTTACAAATCCTTCAACAATCATGAAGGGGATGATACCATCAACAGGAAAGCTTACAAAGTCTGTTGTGCTCATATTCAAAGGGAAAGTTGCATTTACCAACCATTTCAAGTATTCAGTCTTTGGGAACCGTGCCTGAACTAGAATCTGGGGTGAATTGGAAACATTAATACGGCATCAGGCCGCAGGAGAATCTAATGGTTAATTGAATTCATCTCAGGTTGTCCGTCCACAGTGGCAACTCTATTCAGTGTTCGGCTAAAAAAAAATCTTTATCCAATATCCAAAACCGACAGGGCATATTGGTAATTTGAAGGGGCATCAATTAAAACCAGAGCCACATTTTAGATTTTCCTAATGCATCCGTATTCATTATGCCATGAATTTTTTGTATTCAACTTTGGTGTTCAATATGCATTCGTTATGTTGTTGTATGTCAATGTTCACTTACGGGTTACATCACGTAGCAAATCTTGTCTGTAGAAGTGCTTTAAACATAAACCTATAACACCAGGGGCAAGTAAAAAACCGAACCACTGGGTATCATCGACAGCAGTATCTTCGCGAGTTGCAATGAACATATCAAAGTATATTTTTTCCCGTCCTAAGACAAATCATCGCGAAAAGGATCAACGCAGACAAAATGCCCATCATAGAATAATTCTTAAAAAAAAATCTGACACAGAAAACCGAAAGGACTTGTCGGCAACAGGAGAGGGGTAATATACAAAGTCAGAGTCAATCTCACATTCCCTATTATACTCATTCTGATATCACCATTGCAATATTGTGTATGTTTGGATTTCCGATCAGATGTTCATCTTGCATACACCATGCCATTACATATAAATATCCATCAGTAGGACATTGCATCCAAGCCTGTGATAATACCGTGGGAACTCCTATTATGCAGTACAGAAATGCAAGGTCTCAGTCTCATCTTCTTGCTCAACCAAACGAACCATCCATCAGTGCGACCTATTACCCTGATCCATTGAGCCTGACAACGCTTCAGAATATGCAGAGGGTAAAGTGGAAAGTCACTCAAGACGGCCAACTCCTCTAATACCTAAATCAGTGTAATAGTTAGTCGGTCAGAAAACACGTCGGAACAATCGGACTAGGTCACCTGGGTTACCATTGTGGCAAATCACAAGCCATGAATTCCGTCTCCAGGCTCGCACGGATACCAAGAACAAAGCATAAGCCACACGTTGCATGCATACATACATTTAGAACTATACATGCATCTGTACATACGTGCATACGTTTAGAGTAAACACGCATAATTCATATGCATATGCATCACGACTGATCCAAGTGCAGGTACCATTGCCATCACCAGGTCTCTCCGAACCAGTTTCGCTCTCAAAGCAGAGATGGCACCATGCCGAGGCATCAATTGGGCCTTAAGCATCAGCGCAAACCCAAATCTCAACATATCAAGTCTCCAAGGGGCAGAACAATCAAGTCGTATTTATCCTTGTTTGAAGGAGCAAAAATTTTTGCTTCCCAAATTATCGATCAAGGGATAAATACTCATCCTCGAGCCAACCTCAAAATTGTCATTCTTAAAGCTATGTCCTTTTCTTCATTCAAGCCAGATTTCGAACCCTTGAACTCCATTACATTTAAGCATGGTTCCATATGTATGGTGTACGCCCAACGGGCCTATAAAAGGGTGCCAAGTACGGGGTACGTTCGGGTATGTTAATGAACATTGCAGTGCTATGGATATGCAGATGGGAATGTCACTCAGTGTTTCACTGAGAAGATATCACCGGCCTCTTGATGAATGTAGCTGATAAGAGTATGACCAAACCCAAACAAGTTGGAACTTGTTTGTGAATATCAATGCATTCGGGATCAAGTTAATGTCGAGACACAATAGAGGATGATCAAACCATGCTTCTGTGTTGGACTCCGATATCAATGACATGGGATGTACAAGTTTAAACTACTGGGTTATAGTTTTAGTTGGACTGCTTACTTCGTCTTAATTGGGGGCTATAGTGGCTTGCTAGAGCCCAACTATAGTCTGTGGGCCTTAGCTCACTGCCAACATAAAGACGGGCCCATCGGATCGTACATATTGAACGTCTGGACTTTAACTAGTCGGATTAAGTGTGTACTTGGATTATATATGTCAAAGAGAGAGATGTCTATTAATTATATTATATAGCTCAATTGGATTGATCAAAATATAATATGATTAATATTTATTTAGGCCATCACATAATTAATTCAATGAATTAATTTTGTATATTTATTTCCTAGGTGGAAATATTGATTCATGTATAGGTTTACATGTATGTCATCTTATGGATGTCTAATTTAATCTCTTGGTTAATTTGATGTGTCAAATAAATTTTAATTTAAATGTATATTACATATTATATGAGATAATATATTCCCATACATATGGAATTAAAATTTTATTTGAAATCAAATAAAAACCAAAGTATTAAGTATGACTTGGGCATGAATAATTAAAGCCCCCAATTGGTGAATTGTTGGCCGTAATATTTGGGAGGGTTTTATGCCATGGAAGGTGAGTCATTTGGGATAAGAAGAATGACTCATTAATGGGAAAAAAAGTGATGATGAAAGATGGGTGAGTCATGGTTTGACTTTGGGGTAGAAAAGTTGGACTTTTCTTCTTTTGATTTTATCTTCCTTCTTATGTTATAAGAGAGGAAAAAAAAATCAGCCATAAGATACATGACTTGGACGTCCAACATAGCTCCATACTCTCTCTTTTTTATTTTCTAAACCGCTAGCACGGGTTTCAGTCCGAGAGCCGTTCGTGTACAGGATGAAGGAGGAAATCTAATTTGGTTTCTGCAGTCTTCATCTGTCTCTTGGAGAGACTTTAAGGTGAGATTTTAAAACCTACTTCCTTATGCTTTGTGTTTTTTATTTCCACTACTTAAGCTCCTGGGACCGGAGTCGAGGAAATTGACGCGTATTTCCGCTTTTATCGGTCGATTTCCGGTGACGAATCCCAACAGTGGTATCAGAGCGGGCTTATGTACCGTGGAAATCTCTAACTTGAAGTGAATCCCATGTTTTAAAATTTGGCGATTTTGTGGATGGGACTTGTTTTCGGTTTGGGGTTTGTGATTTTGCCCCTTTGAATTTACAAATGGAAAATTATATGCATAGGGTTTATGCTAGATTTAATTTTCTATTTGTGTTGGTTATACATGATATTTGCATATGAAATTGTTTAGCATATGGAGCATGCTAGGGTTCAATTTCTTTTTGCAAATATTTTTTTTTGGATGCTTGAATTTAATTCTTGGTTGATTTAATTTCTTGCATCTATGTTGTATGCTAGATTTTATTTCTTGGTGATGTAATATCTTGCATATGTTGTTTTATGTTTTTTTAAAAAAAAGTCACTGACCGTTTAGGGCGGAAAAGGGCCGGGCCCGAATTTGGATTTGGCTGGATTTTTGGGCCGGGCCGGGTTTTAAAATTTGTAATTGGTTTTAAAATTTGCGTGTTTAAATTTTAGAAATTTAATGCGCGTGGTTTCTTGAATGAAATTTATTTTTCATTCATGTGATATTTATTTTGGAAATAAATACGGTAAATTGAAATTGGCTCGGGTTTTCTTGGCATGATTACCTGGACGGCTAATTTTGGAATTCATGGTTTCCCAATTGGATTGGGAGCAATTTTGCCTGGGTTGGAGGCCCAAAGTCCGCACTGGTTTAGAACCATGATCAGCCAAACTTTGGCGATTTCAAGATAATGGCTATAGACAAATGAAATCAGATTAATTCATGCATTTAACATGCTTATAAATTACATGAATAAGCCTTTTTGGTTTTTACGGCCTGCGTGTCGTTTTCCTTTTATGTAATTTTATTATATATGTTTATTGTGAAATTATGTAAGAAAGGAGCCGATTGGATTGGCGAGCCCAGAAGGATGACGAGGCGGCCCACATGATGCTGTTCTAGTATAGGTTTACTAGAATGATATTAGGATGTAAATTTTTGGCTCGTTGCATTCCATTCTTTAATTTAATTATGCGGTATTTTATTTGCATGTGAGAATATATGTCCATATCCAATTTCACCCGCTTTTGCATCTAAGCCGTTATTAATTGAATCTAATAACCAAAAGGTAATTACTAAGTCTCTTAAAAGTGCTTCCCTCATCCAAAACCTACTTGAAGTGGGGATGGGCCAGTTGTAGACCAGCCCTCGCTAGATGCACTGGAGCATCGTCATTTTGTATTGGATTGGAGTATTGGTTACTCTAACATTTGGATGGAGGTTTGGACTTAGCGTGGGCAGTAGGATGTTCCTGGCCCTAAGCACAGATGGGTAAGTGCCACCAGACCCGTCAAACCGATAGTCCCTAGGTTGGGATTGGACGGCGTTCCTACCTAAAAATTAGGGTATAGTTGTTCCAGGCCCTTATCTGGCTATATCTTGATATAATATGGATCTCGGTCCATGAGCCCAACAACTCGGTTTAATTAATAACATGATTCATTATTAATTATATTATGGGAAGAAAAAGATAAGTCCTTTATTAACACTCAATTAATTTTTCTGTGTAGTAACCAATGGCAACGAATAATATTTTATCACTGCGCACTATCCTTGAAAGGGACAAGCTTTCTGGCCCTAATTTCTTGGATTGGTCTAGGAACTTACGGATAGTTCTAAGACATGAGTCTAAGGAGTATGTGCTGGAGAGGCCTGTACCGGCTGCACCTATGGGTCGTAATCCACCGGCTGCCCAGCTGGAGGAATACGAGGTGCATGTTATGGACAACTGGGATGTGACTCGCCTTATGCTGGCTAGTATGGTCCCCGAGCTACAAAAGCAGTTTATGGATCATCAAGCATTTGCTATGGTGATAACTCTAAATGAGATGTTTTAAGAGCAAGCGCTTCAGGAAAGGTACCTGACCAATAAGGCATTCCATTCCTGTAAAATAGGGGCTGGGACATCTGTGAGTACTCATGTGCTCAAGATGAAGGGCTATCTGGATACTTTAGCCCGTCTCAGATCGCCTATTTCACAGGAATTAGTGGTTGACACGATCCTGGCATCCTTACCAGAGTCTTATGATCAGTTTATCCTGAACTATAATATGCAAGGGATGAACAGGTCTGTTAGTGAGCTACATGGGATGCTTAAGCTTACTGAACAGTCGATCAAAAAGACACCACCAGTACTTATGGTCAGTAAAGGGAAAACCCCTGTTGCTAAGGGCAAGGTAAAGGCCAAAGCCAAGGCAAAGGCCAAGGCTAAGAAAGCCAAGGTAAAAAAGGCTAAGGTCCAGCCCAAGGTTAGTCCCAAGGATGTCTATTTCGGGTGCAAGCAGACTGCACATTGGAAGAGATCATGTCCCAAGCTCTTGGGAGAGCAAAAGAAGACCCAGGGCACGTCTTCATCAGGTATATATGTCATAGACATTAACCTTAACGTTTCAACATCTTGGGTATTGGATACTGGATATGGTTCTCACATTTGTTGTAATATGCAGGGACTTAGAAACAGGAGATCACTGGGATCAGGAGAAGTGGACTTGTGGGTCAGCAATGGAGCAAGGGTTACTGCCATAGAGATCGGCGAGTACCAGTTTAAGATGCCTAGTGGATTAGTTTTGTTACTGGAACAATGTTATTTTGTTCCTGCAATGTGCAAGAATATTATTTCTGTTTCAGTTTTGGATACTTCTGGATATGTATTTACTATTGGTAATGGTAAATGGTTATATCTAGAGAAGGCATATTTTATGGAAATGCTCTATTAAATAATGGCCTTTATATCCTGGATTTAAATGAAACTAATCAAGTCTATAACATAAATACTAAAAGGATTAAACCAAATGAACTTAATCCTGTGTACCTTTGGTATTGTCATTTAGGCCACATAAACGAGAAACGCATAGCTAGACTCCACAAAGCTGGAATTCTAGGATCTTTTGACTTAGAGTCACTTGATATTTATGAGTCTTATTTACGGGGTAAAATGACTAAAGTGCCTTTTAGCAAGAAAGCTAAAAGGGCTACTGGCTTATTGGACCTAATACATTCAGATATATGTGGACCTATGAGCACTGCTGCCAGGGGTAGGTTGCTATACTTCGTCACCTTTACAGACGATTTCAGCAGATATGGCTATGTCTATCTGATGAAACACAAGTCTGAAACACTTGATCAGTTCAAGGAATTTAGGAACGAAGTACAAAACCAATTAGGTCAAAAATATTAAAGCCCTTCGGTTGGACCGAGGTGGCGAATATATGAGCCTAGAGTTTGATTCATATTTGAGAGAGCATGGAATAGTTCCACAGCTCACTCCTCCAGGAACACCACAATGGAATGGGGTGTCCGAACGAAGGAATAGGACCCTATTAGACATGGTCTGCTAAATGATGAGTCATGCTTCTCTCCCAACAAGTTTCTGGGGATATGCTCTTGAGACAGTAGCTCTTATTTTGAATAGTACTCTGACAAAGGCAGTGGAAAAGATCCCATTTGAGATATGGACGGGCAGGTCGCCCAATGTGTCTTTCCTACGGATTTGGGGTTGTTATGCACATGTCAAGAAATTGACTGGGGGCAAACTAGAACCCAAAACTGGCAAATGCCTGTTTGTGGGCTACCCTAGGGAAACCAAAGGGTATTACTTCTACAACCCCACCGAGAACAAGGTGTTCGTGGCACGGAAGGGGGTCTTTCTTGAAAATGAGTTCATTTCCAAGAAAGATAGTGGGAGCAATGTTGAACTCAGGGAAGTTCAAAGCTCAGAAACTCTTGAAAAGGATAACTCGAAGACCAGGGTGGAGCTTCCACAAGAGGAAGCACCGGCCCAGGTTACACAAGGACTTAGAAGGTCTTGTAGGGATCATCGGGAACTTGAGAGATATGGGTTTCTTGTTACCGATGATAACACTCTTTTTGTCTTCAACGAAAAAGAGTCGAAAACCTACCAAGAGGCTATAGCTAGCCCACTGTCTGCAAATTGGCAAAAGGCCATGGAGGCGGAAATGCAATCTATGTACGATAATCAGGTTGGGAATCTGGTTGATCCACCTCCGGGTGCTAAGGTAATAGGTTGCAAGTGGTGCTACAAGCTTAAGGTAGACAATACCTTCAAGGGGCGGCTAGTAGCGAAAGGTTTCAGGCAAGTCCATGGAATCGACTATGATGAAACTTTCTCACCAGTCACTATGCTCAAATCCATAAGGATCCTGCTGGCCATAGCCGCATGGTACGACTATGAAGTCTGGCAAATGGATGTGAAAACCGCTTTTCTTAACGGAAAGCTACTCGAGGATGTGTATATGACACAGCCTGAGGGTTTTGTCAATCCACAGCATCCTGAAATGGTATGTAAGCATCAAAGGTCCATTTATGGATTGAAGCAAGCATCTCGGAGTTGGAATCTTCGATTCAATGAGGCTATAAAGGAATATGGCTTCATACAGAATCAAGATGAGCCTTGTGTGTACAAAAGGATTAGTGGGAGCATTGTCACATTCCTAGTATTATATGTGGATGACATCCTTCTTATTGGAAGCCACATACCAACACTGCAAGGGGTAAAGCAGTGGTTGTGTAAGTGCTTCGCAATGAAGGACTTAGGCGAAGCTGAGACGATCCTAGGGAATAGGATCTACAGGGATAGACCCAATCAGCTCTTGGGCCTAAGTCAGGCCAAGTACATAGACAAAGTTCTGAAAAGATTCAGCATGGACCATGCTAAGAAAGGTTTCTTGCCAATGGGTCATGGGCTGAAACATAGTAAGAAAAACTATCCTAACACAAGGCAAGACAGGGAGAACATGAAATTTGTCCCATATGCTTCGGCTATAGGATCAATCATGTATGCCATGCTATGTACAAGACCTGATGTCGCCTTTGCACCAAGTATGACTAGCAGGTACTAGCAAGATCCCGGGGAGGATCACTAGAAAGCTGTCAAAGCAATCCTAAAGTACCTTAACCGGACTTAGGATAGCTTCTTATTGTATGGAGGTCAGGAAGAGTTATCAGTTACTGAGTACACTGATGCAAGCTGCCAAACAGACCAGGATGAATATAAGTCGCAGTCAGGATATGTATTCATGCTTATGGTGGTGCTGTAAGTTGGAGAAGCTCCAAGCAACCGACCATAGCGGATTCTATCACAGAAGCTAAGTACATTACAGCGTCTGATGCAGCTAAGGAAGCTATATGGATAAAGAAGTTTATCATGGAACTGGGGGTAGTGTCAACTATCCAGGACCCAGTTGATATCTTTTGTGACAACAATGGGGCTGTTGCACAAGCTAAGGAGCCCCACTCACACAGGAACTCAAAGCATGAACTCAGGGTGTTTCACCTCATCAGAGAAATCATTGAGAGGGTGACATTTCATTACGACGAGTGGACATCGAGGAGAATGTCGCGGATCCTTTGACCAAGGCGCTGGCTCAGCCCAAGCACGAGGGTCATATTAGATCTATTGGGATTAGGCCCATGCCTAGTTGGTACTAGTGCACGTGGGAGATTGTTGGATATGCACTTGTCCCGAGGCATTGGTCCTTGTGTTTGTATCATACATTTGTACATTTTATGTAAGATATGTATTATACAATTTGTGTTAATAAATAAAGGCATCAATCTATTTACTATATGTCTTGTGCAATATTTTAAATAGAGTTTCCAATGGGCATATCCATATCCATGTTGTCAAGTGTGAGGCACTTGGCAGTAAGACTGTGGATAAGGAAAACGATATGACCATAAAGTCATCCGTAGTCTGTTCCAATCATGGGAATGAATGGAACTAAAGACTATCATTAACCTTGGTTGTATGGCGGTGTCTTACCGGTCATAGAACATGGAATGTCAACCAGGTTAATGGGTACATGCAAAAAGGGCATGGTACTGGTTCGATCCACTAAACGGGAATCCATATGGTATCATATCACATCGGATTCTCGTGTAGTACTTGTATGGATCCTTTGACCTGACCATATGATGGTACTGGATATGAAGTGGCATACTTTGGTGTACGCCTAACGGGCCTGTAAAAGGGTGACAAGTACGGGTACGTTCGGGTATGTTAACGAACATTGCAGTGCTATGGATATGCAGATGGGAATGTCACTCAGTGTTCCACTGAGAAGATATCATCGGCCTCTTGATGAATGCAGCTGATAAGAGTGTGGCCACACCCAAACAAGTTGGAACTTATTTGTGAATATCAGTGCATTCGGGATCAAGTTAATGTCCGGGTGATCAAACCATGCCTCTGTGTTGGACTCCGATATCAATGACATGGGATGTACAAGTTTAAACTACTGGGTTATAGTTTCAGTTGGACTGCTTACTCCGTCTTAATTGGGGGCTACAGTGGCTTGCTAGAGCCTAACTGTAGTCTGTGGGCCTTAGCTCACTGCCAACATAAATACGGGCCCATCGGATCGTACACATTGAATGTATGGACTTTAACTAGTCGGATTAAGTGTGTACTTGGTGTATACATGTCAAAGAGAGAAAGGTCTATTAATTATATTTTATAGCTCAATTGGATTGATAAAATATAATATGAGTAATATTTATTTTGGCCATCACTTAATTAATTCAATGAATTAATTTTGTGTATTTATTTCCTAGGTGGAAATATTGATGCATGTATAGGTTTACATGTATGTCATCTTATGGATGTCTAATTTAATCTCTTGGTTAATTTGATGTGTCAAATAAATTTTAATTTAAATGTATGTTACATATTATATGAGATAATATATTCCCATACATATGGAATTAAAATTTTATTTGAAATCAAATAAAAACCAAAGTATTATGTGACAACCCTAACTTTTGCAAGCATGCAATGGCGGAAACATTACATAAAGTTTAGGTCATCATTTTCAAAACTTCCTTTTTATCTTTAAAATAACATAATCATAAATGAGTACTCGAAAATTTCCATTTCAAAAACAGTAATTTAACATAAATAGGTATTTCAAAAGGTAATATAACGGAGTAAAAAAAAAAAAAATAAATAAATAAATCTTTGAACATCCATAACTACGAATAGATGATAAAATAACATGACGGAAACTCTCCACACAATCCCCGAGAACAGACATCAGGCATCTCCTATTCTGCACCGGCAAAATCTGAAAATATCAACAGCGCCACTTAGTGACGAGTAACTAATAAATCCCAAACATCAATTCAAAGTTCACATAGGAAGATGACAGATCATAAATTTCATATTACATTACTTAAGTATACTTCATCATGATTAATAGAAAGCAAATTTATCAATTTATACAAGCATGCATAATTCTCATAGTAACAATCATGTATCAGGGATCTTACCCTTATTTGTTAGCTGCATCACATACAACATATAAAGTTCAAGTTCAGCATATCACATAATTATCTATTTCAAATAATAGTACAAAACATTCCAAGTGGATAATCAATATCATCAAAATTCAGATTTCCAAGATAAGTCATGTACATACAAATACATACCAACATCCCAAATCAAAGTACTTCATCACAAACTTGACATCAACTCAATTATACCTTAACCTTTATTAATTTTGTGGTATACGCGTATAAATCATTTGTATTGACCTATACACCTATGTCCTTAGAGAGTTCGGCTCAGACGCTTCGGGGAACCACAACGGGACTTACCCCCTTATCAATAAGAAAAGAGTACCACGAAGGGATTTACCTCAGAGTGCCAACGAAGGGACTTACCTCACAGAGTGCCAACGAAGGGACTTACCTCAAAAATAAAATAAATTAGAGTACCACGAAGGGATTTACCTTTCTGAGTGCCAACGAAGGGACTTACCTCACAGAGTGCCAACGAAGGGACTTACCTCAAAAATAAAATAAATTAGAGTACCACGAAGGGATTTACCTCTCTGAGTGCCAACGAAGGGACTTACCTCACAGAATTTGCCAAAATAGTATAAAACAACCTTGTACATTTATGTCTCAGGAAAACACAGAAAGTTGAATCATGCCAATCGGAGTTATATAACGAAAATAAAGCTAAAATTATCACAACCTGTACAATCTGAAATTCAGCAGTTCAAGAAAAATCGGCACAATGCACATAAGGCAGTTTCAATAGGGAATATGAGCACTTTACTCACGGAATTTTCCAAAATAATGTAAAACAACCTTGTACACCTATATCTCAGGAAAACACAGAAAGTTGAATTATGCCAATCGGAGTTATATAACGGAAGTTATGCCATAATTACCATAAACAGTCAATTCTGAAAATACAACAGCTTACCAATTTCGACTCAATCACATGTATTTTCATATTTCTACCAATCTTTTAACCTAAAAGCAATTTCTTACACCAATATCATATACATTCATGTCTCAACAATAATTTCAGTAATAATACAACCTAGGATCAAATTCATCTACCATACATCCTATATAAATTTCGAACCGACATTTAGGGTTTAGTTGTTACCCTGTTTGCAGTGAAACCAACTGAGGCAATTAACTCGGAATGGAGAAGAATGAAGCAGAGTCTGAATGAATGAAAGTGAGGGAGAGAAAGTTAAGAATTTCGGCTGCACTGGAGCTCCACACAATGGAATGGCCGAAATTTTAACCCTAATAGAGATGAAGAGATTGCCTTGGAGTGAAACTTGGAAAGTGGAAGAGATTAAGGAGAGATTTTCTCCTTAGGTTAAGGATTCCTAATTTTTTTGAATTGGTCAACTGAAAAATGGGATATTTATCATGGATTTTCGGAATTCCAACCTTCCCAACACAAAAATAAAAAGGCACAAAAAAAAAATAAATTTAAGCCAGGTAAGGTTCGAACTCTAGACCACTAGCTATTAGTCAGGACTATCTACCGCTAGGCCAAAGCCTACGAATTGTTATAAGCATACAAAACATCGGTTAAATGCAAAAATGCTCACTCATATGCACACATCACAACATAACTAAGTCAACTTATATCTGGGGCGTTACATATTAAGTATGACTTGGGCATGAATAATTAAAGCCCACATTTGGTGAATTATTGGCCGTAATATTTGGGAGGGTTTTATGCCATGGAAGGTGAGTCATTTGGGATAAGAAGAATGACTCATTAATGGGACAAAAAGTGATGATGAAAGATGGGTGAGTCATGGTTTGACTTTGGGGTAGAAAAGTTGGACTTTTCTTCTCTTGATTTTATCTTCCTTCTTATGTTATAAGAGAGGAAAAAAAAATCAGCCATAAGATACATGACTTGGACGCCCAACATAGCTCCATACTCTCTCTTTTTGATTTTCCAAACCGCTAGCACGGGTTTCAGTCCGAGAACCGTTCGTGTACGGGACGAAGGAGGAAATCTAATTTGATTTCTGCAGTCTTCATCTGTCTCTTGGAGAGACTTTAAGGGGAGATTTTAAAACCTACTTCCTTATGCTTTGTGTTTTTGATTTCCACTACTTAAGCTCCTGGGACCGGATTCGAGGAAATCGACGCGTATTTCCGCTTTTATCGGTCGATATCCGGTGACGAATCCCAACAATTACGTTCAAGCATGGTTGCAAATCCTTGACCCCTTTTCTTCATTCAAGCCAAATTTTGAACCCTTGAACTCCATTAAATTCAAGCATGGTTTTAAATCCTTGAACCTCTTATTTCATTATTTCGAGTCCGTCCAATTCCAACAAGATTTATAATCCTCAAAATTCCAGCAGATTTGCCTCCGGTAACATAGGCCCGGTATCGGCTTATCCGCCTTCCATCCATCCTTACCTTGGGTAACATAGACCCGGATCGGCTTATTTCTGCCTTAACTTTACCTCGGGTAACCTAGACCCGGTATCGGCTTATTTCTTCCCCAGCTTTGCCTCAGGTAACCTAGACCTGATATCAGCTTATTTCAATGATGGGTTCTTTTCGGTGTCTGCGGCGCTTTGAATAGCGTTCTCAAATTCACATCAACTATCCCAGACTAAGATCAGGTGGTGAATTTGATCACGTGAGGGGCAGTTGTAAGCACAGGAATTTTACTCCTTAAAAAAAAAAAGAAAAAAGAAAAAAAGAGAACAGTCGTACGACTTTACTACAATCGTGCGATTGTAATCAAACTACAGTTGTACGATTGTAGCATCGTGGCAGGTGAGCCAGCCCATACCCTAAAAGCTGAAAAAGGGGGAAAGAAAAAGGGGTCCGGCAGAAAATCAGAAAAAAAAGAAGAAGAGAAAAGGAGAAGAGAGAAGAAGGCAGAAAAAGATAAAAAAGAAAGAAGAAAAGAAACAAGGAAAAGAAAGGGAAAAACTCATTTTCAAGGATCCCTAAGCATTTGGAGATTTTGGACCCAAGGTTCCTAACCCTAACTCAAGGAGGAAAGTGTGAATCTCAGTGGATTGGAGCGACGCCAGGATATGTGCTAAAAAGGTAAACACTCCTTGTCCCTTCTGTTTTTCCAGCTTTTTGGGTGATTGTTGTGATTTTTGTGCTTTTTTGTTCAAGTTTTCGTATTTCTGTTTCTGAAAATCAAGAACAGTCGTGCGACTGTTCTTGAATTTGATAAACAGTCGTACGACTGTAGTTATAGTCGTACAAGTGTTCTTGATTTCCAGTCGTTTTCTTCCAGTTTATTTCAAATAAAATTTTGGCGAGATTCTGACTTTGGATTGCTTACAGTCGCACGACTGTAACATTGTTTCCAGAATCAGAATTTCCAGAATAAATCCCAAAAATTCCCAAAATCCTAAAAAATTTGGAAAATCAGAAAATCATCAAAAATGAATTTTGTTGTGTGCATTCACGACCATAGATTCAATTTTCAATAAAATTACATTTAGACTAATGCCACGACGGAGACCCGATTCTCTCGAAAACCAACCCACCTCACATGTAAAAAATGCATGTAAACCGGCAAAAATGTTTTCAAAATAGTTTTCACACAAAACGAAAAATACAGGGAAGTTTCAAAATGTTTTCCAGGTCTAACCGGGCCGGCTAGCCGAGCCAACCCGGTTATCCCTTAAATGCATGCCCCCAATTCTTGATTTCCCATTCTGTCATGCTTGAGTCCTATTTGTGGCGTCCTATATATTGTTCTAACCCTCTGTTTTGCAGTTTTTTATTTTTATTTTTGATGTATTTAATAGATTAATACTTGTATCCTAGGCGATTGTATTTTTCTAGATAAATCATGTATTCTAGGCGCTTGTAAAAGTGAGGCTGAGAGTTTTTATCTTTTATTCGATCGGGTTGTAATAATTTAATCATTTACCATTTTACTTCACCTGTATGCGCGCTGTATGTCTATTTATTTCAATAAAATTGACTTTAGAATTATGAAACACCGTCTATGAACATTGGCCAATTTTATTTTAATTAGACACAAAATAAGGGACTTGTCCGGACCCAAATCTCTAGATAGTGTAGCGGCCGTTCGTCCGGTTCAGCTGCATTATAAATTTCCTGGTTGAGCTGAGCCGGGTGGTGACTCCCACAATATTCATCGAGACTTAGGTCTTGGTTCTTTTAAGAATTAATTCCATTTATTTTTTCCAAAATCGAATTTCCATTAAAAAAAAACCCTATGCGAGGGAGGGGCCCGCTCGAGATCGAGGCGCCCCCTTCCGAAAGGGAGTCTCGCGTTCCATCGAAAACGTCGTCCGCTCATAGTGAGGTTGTTTGTACCTATCTAAACACAAAACTAAAGTTTTCTTTGGAGGAAGTGAGTTAGTTCGTTGCTCATAAATAAACAAAATTGACAATTAAAGAGATAAGGTTGGTAAAATGGCGAGATAAATGCATGGCTAGGGCTACTAAATAAAATTGCAAAAATAAGTTGAAAATACAAGAAAATCAATACTTAGGCGATTAACAATTATAGTCGTGTGGCTATTACATCGACAGCCATGTGGCTATTATGTTGATAGCCGTACGGCTATAGCGACACTCGCACGGCTGTTGCATTCAGTTAAGAGGGGGGAATAAGTCCATAAGTCATTTTCACCAAAATTTCAAACTCTCCTCTCAACTCTTCCCCCCAAACTTTCGATTTTCGCCAAAATCCTGATGAAAATGATGAAGAAACAAGGAAAACGTCTCCCTAGAGTCCCTGTAAGGTTGATTATAGTGAGTGAGAAACCCCCAGGCGCTCCCCTTTCTCTCTGTGGCTAATGGGTATGGACTGACCTGAGATACACCTCATTTGGGTGTTTCCTTTAAGCAAGTCATCCCCCTACTCTTTGAGGTGCCCAAGCATGCCTTCCAACACAAAGTAAGTGCCTAAACTTTCTTGATTTTGAGCTAAAATGCAAAGTTTAGAAACTTAGGTTTTTGAATTGGGTTTTTATATGTTTGTGTTTGTTTGGTTCTATTGATGAGAAAAATGCATGCTAGGGACCTTTCAGAATCTCTGGGGACTGAAAAATCAGGGAAAACTGAATGAGATATTTTTGGATTTTAGGGATTCTTGGTTCCACAGCTGTGGCTTGGTTTTCGTGGCATGGCTATCGACTCTCGACCCAACACCTACGTGGGTGTCGCATCACCCGCAAGGGTGACGGAACCAGTGCAAACAAGCCCCTTTGTTTTTTTGTTTCAATTGATCCCATATGTATGGTGGCTAGGTTTAGGATTTTTTGAAAACTCCCTGTTTTGGTGTTTATTTATCGTTTAATTTTGCAGGAGCATTTTTATCAGGGTGTCGGATCTTTTTACGAGGCTAGCGTTTGGTGGGATGAGATGCCTGGCTATCAAAAGAGACGTATATTTGACCTCGGATTTACCGGCTTGGAGAGGTCTATCTCCCCCTCTACCCCACACACGAGTCATGGGGTGCTGATAGCTTTGATCAAGTGATGGGTGGATACGACCCATACCTTCCATTTCCCAATAAAGGAATGCATTATCACCCCCTCTGACTTTATAGCTATTACTGGGTTGTTATTTGGTGGGACTCCTCTGGAGTTCAAATGCTATCTATCTCGGGTCTCCTACCAAGATTCTTATATGGTGGACATGATTGGCATGGGTAGTACCCAGGGAAAGGTTCAGTGTTCCAACCTTTGGCAATTCTAGGTCACCAAGAGCCTGGGGTGCTAGCTTCTTCCAGAGCACAGGGTTGATCAGCATGCTTATGCCTTTATCACCATACCGCTTTCTACACTTCTCTTCCAGACTAGGGGGAATTGTGTAAATCTCACAATCCTCCAATGTTTGGCTGATCTGGTGAGGGCTCGGGAGTATGATTAGGCCCGAGCGGGGCTTGGGCAGCTGTACTATAGCCTTGATCTTTGCGCTCAGGCTATAGAAAAAGAGTTTAAAAGCTGCTGGATCATCTTCTTAGTAAGACTATTGACTTTTCCCATTTTATTATTGCTCTCCTTTTCATTATCTAGTTGTTCTAACTGTGCACTTTCTCATAGATTTAGGCCTATAAGTATGGGTTCTTATCCTGGCCCACCCTAGGTATACTCATGGGGATTGATAGGCCAGCCACATTGCTGAAATGGACTTAGAGCTGGGGTAAAATCTCGAGGAATATTAGGCGGATTCGACAGGAGCTTAGGGACATGACCTGGGATCAGTGGTTTGTGATGAAGTGTCCCCACTCCCAAGAGTGGTATCTAGGCTAGAGGGTAAGGGATTAGGACAACACCACTGCTCCTGTTGCTAAGCCAGTGCCCGACGAGCTATCACTGACTCTATTCTGGCCTCACACCTATTCTTTAGTCGATTAGGCCATGATTTTTGGAGCTAGACTAGTCGTGCCCTATGTGTCGGGCAACTACCTAACATTCATGAGACACTTGTTGCCTGAGACCCCTTATACTCCGATCCCTCGTGAGGTAAGCGATCCTAACTTGTTTGCTTTGGATTTGAATATTTCATTTTCATTCCAATTGGTTTTTAACTCATGTTGTTCATCTTTCTCCTCTCGTATAGAAGAAGGGGAAGAAGAAGGTATCCACTAAATAGGATGAGAAGCAGGAGCATGAGCAAAAGGCAGAGGCTGTTGCAGGTGACGCGGAGCCTACCGAGTCAAGACAGTGGGTTAGGCCTAGATCCCGAAGGGCTGGATCCTCTTCGGGTGCTGCTTACGAGGCCGTCCCTTCTTCCACACCGGTAGGGGTCATATACAGGGACTTTTCTATTCCCTCTTAAGTTGATTCAGTCTTATGAACTTTGAGGGTCGGTACGAGGAGAGGGAGTTACCCCTGTACAACCTGTTACCGGTAGATTTTGTCCCTCTTGACACTACCCACGTGAGCATCTCCTGGTATAATTTTTTGCTTTTTTTTTACTTGGTGCTTGATTTTTACAGGTTGTAGAGAGACCAGTGCATATGTACTAGTCTTTGCATCACCTCCTCCTTCGGGAGAATGCGGTGATATCGGTGAGTTCCCTGCAATTTTTATTATTATGCATGATGTGATGTATGCATGAAATGCATGGATGCATGAGTGGGCTAACATGAATTTTTTTGTCTTTGGTCTTACAGACCCATGTCCAGTCACTACGAGCTCATCAGGGGGTTGCAGAGCGGTTGGCGTGGCTTAAGCGGGAGTGCCAAACATTACAGACACAATACGAGTAGGAGACTCATAGGTTGCACACTGACTTGGACTGGTACAGAGCCAGGTACTCGGATGCGGAGGTGGATGTTGTGGACTCGTACGCTGAGGATCAGGATGAGACGCAGGGGTCGAGATAGTGGATGATAGGATTCTTATATGGATAGTTCTATTGTCATATTTATCATATATTTAATACATTAGGATTCGTACAGTTTTCACCTTTAAATTCTGTTTGTTACATTTATTGCTTCGATTTAGAAATTTTCATAGTTTTCACCAAATTCATCCATTTTCATTCAAAAATACGTATAATGACGCACCAAAATGCCTAAATATGTTGAAAAACACCCTTGAATCATCAATACTTGTACGGATCATAGAAAATCATTTCTCTTATGGATATAGCCACATAGCTGTAAAAACAATAGCTACACGGGTATTATTTAACAGCTGTACAGGTCATGCAATAGCCGTATGGCTCATGTGACATCTGTATGGCTGTTCTGACTACCGCACAGTTGTTCATTCCAGTTTTAGAATTTTCAGTTCGGCCATGGATTATTTCGATTCTCAATTTCACACATTTCTTGCAGATTTGAAGAACCCAGATTGGTTGAAATTAAAGCCTTTCGGGTTTTGGAACATGAAAGCTTACTATAATGGGATGTGGAATCCAGGTTTACTGTAAGCTGCCATGCGCTTTTGGGACCCAGTTGACCATGTCTTCCATTTCTCACATTAGGAGCTGTGTCCATTATTTAAGGAGTTTAGTGCAATTCTGAATGTGCCTTGCCCGAGAGGTACCAAGATTGTTATCCCTGATTTTATCTTCAGTGATGCCTCTTTTTTAGTAGATCTGTTCGACATTCCCCCGTCTCAGGTGACAGCACTATTTTCTACTACTGCTTCCACCCCAAAATTCCACCTGAGTTCTGTGTTAAGTTGGTATATGGGTACTTCTTGGGATCATCCTAGATGGCCTAGCATGGTTAGCTTATTGTTGATAAGCCAATATCTTTGCTGCGTAAGCTCTGGAGTGTGCCCATTCTGACTCACTTTCGTCATCCCTCAGATGGGACTGTTGGAGCTTTGCCCATGGCACTGATTCTGGCTGAGACTCTGATTCAACTGGATGCTACTCATTTTGATCAGTCATTTCAACCTGACAACCAATTCCTGCTACTTTATGGAACCTTTTTTTATCACTACTTGTGCTTAGGTGTCGAGTTTCATCAAACTATTACCCTCGAAACTTATCTTGTAATAGGTATGGCTCACAGAGAAATTAGCTCTTATTGATATGCCTCAAAGGAATTTCAAAAAGTATCTTCCTGCCAACTTCTGGGAGCGAAGCTTCACCGTGATGAGCCATAGCTGAATGACTTCGGTGAAGTGGGAGACCTAGCTAGCTCAAAGGATTGATGATAAGATGAGATGGGTTTGCCTCAGGTGGAGGATTACCATGTTGCTGTGGACATGTGGGCTAGAGGTATTCAGCTGCTAGGTTCAATCAGAGTGAATTTCTACTCTCTAGCCTGCCTTCGTAGGCAATACGGGCAAGTGCAGAGGGTCCCTGAGTCGACTTGCATTACTAAAAGCATGGAGTACACTTTGCAGTGGCCTGATCACATTCTGGCTCAATGGTCAGGTGGTGTGCGTTACGAGAAGCTGAAGTACGATTCCTTTGCTACTGCGAAGACTGATGACTCCTACAGATCATGGTTGGCTGAGATTAGGGTTTATCTACATTAAAGGAGCACTAGAGCATGACTCTCAGGTTGCTTGGACTAATAGGCATTGAGGAATCCGCTGCTACTAAGAGGAGGAGGATATAACTGTTGTTGTTTCCCTTATTGTTGTTTTCATTATTTGTTTCTATAACCCTAACTTTTGCATAGACTGCTCTATATGGTTTTTCAATATATCAGATTGCCTTAACTTTTGCCTGAATTGCCCTTACTGAGTTTTCAATCCAACAGGTATTATTATTATTATGATTTTTCTTCTTCTTTTTTTTTATTTTTTTTATAACGGAGACTTCTCTAATTGCAAGTTTTAGTATGATGTGATGGTTCATGTGTATATATGTTTGAGTTCTTGGCTCACTTAGATGTTTTAGCAAATGAATCCATACATACATTCAAACATTCATAAAGCAAGTTAAGCATAATAACATTTTGTTGATGAAATTAAAGTGGGAAAGGTCACATAATAATATACATCTCAGATAATTTACTCACATGGTCAACTAGCCTTTACAGGTTTTCTAGTTGACGCTTCTCATTTCATGCCTTAACTTTTGCATAAGCTGCCTTTATAGCTTTCCAGGCCATTCTGATCTCTTCAAATGTGGTAGCATTTAAGGCGATCTTGGTTGATTAGGTTGGTGAACTCATTCCCGTTCCTATCCATTATCTTGGCTGCATCTTTTGATAGAGTCTTCTTCACCACGTATGGACCGTACCAGTTTGGCTTGAATTTACCTCTTACATCAGTGTTGGAAGGTTTTAGCTACTTTAGTACTAGGTCTCCTACTTTCAAGGGGTGTCTTTGGTGACAAAACCGGTGATTGTATGCCCTGGCCATCCTCTGCTGATACATTTGCAAATGATCTAAGGCCTTTAGTCATTTCTCGTCTACCATAGCCAACTATTCAAACTTGGCCCTGACCCACTTTGGTTCCGGTAGCTGAGCTTCTAAGGCTACCTTAGGGATTTCAATTCCTTCTTTACTTTCATCACTGCCTCCATCCCATATACCAATGTGTAGGGGGTCTCACCAGTAGGGGTTCTAAAACTAGTTCTGTAACCTAAAGAGCAAGCAGTAACTTTTCTGCCCAATCTCTGTAGATGGTGATGGTCTTAGCCAGAATCTTCTTGATAGACTTGTTGGCCACCTCTACTATCCCATTAGCCTGAGGTGTGTAAAGTGAAGATCTATAATGCTCAATACCATGTTTTGTGATTCTACCATCACACCCTAGAATTGTACTCTGTTGTCTACCAACACATGATGTGGAATGCCATATCATGCAAAAATGTGCCCTTCTATAAACTTGGCCATCTTCTTTGCTATGATATTGGTGTAGGACTCAGCCTCTACCCACTTCGAGAAGTAGTCAACTGCCACCACAATGAATCTATGACCATTCGACATTGGAGATCAAATCTCACCAATGATATCTATCCCCCATGTCGAAAATGGTCAAGGAGTAGAGAGGCTTTGTAGTTCCTTCGGTGAGAGGTGACTAATGTCCCCATAAATCTAGCATTCGTGGCATTTCCTCACCTCTTCGACACAATCTGCTTGTATAGTGAGCCATAAATAACCTTGTTAAAGGATCTTCTTTGCTAGAGTTATACCATTCATGTGTGGACCACAGGACCCTGAATACACCTGTTTCATTACTTTTTGCGCTTCTGATTCTGCCAAACACCTTATAAGTAAACCATCTGACGTCCTCTTGAATAGTTGGTTTTCAACGATTTTGAACTGTACTGCTAATCACCTAATTGCTACTCTGTCAGCTATGTCTGCCCTACTGGATACTGTCCTTCTTGTAGAAATTTAAGGATGTCAAAGTACCACAGCTTGTTGTTCACTGCTAAACTCAGAACGCTATCACAATCTTAGTAAGGTTTCTTGGAAACTTCCAAAACCAGAGGTTTTATGGGTTGTTTCTGTGGTCCGTCCCATATAGATGAGAGCGTTGCCGAAGCATATGCCATCTGATTTTCATCTCTGATCATATGCTTGAACTCACATCGGCCAAATGTTTCGATATTTCACCATAAGAATTCCAGTTACGGCCATAGCGACTCCTCTTTGATTTCCCATTCTCCTGTGGCTTGGCGAATGACCAACAAAGAATCTCTAATAATCAATACATCATTTGCCCCTATGGTGATCAGGGCATCAATACTGAATAAGCATGCTTCATACTTTGCCCTATTGTTAGTCACGGGGAATTCCAAATGCTTAGACACTGGGATGATCTCTCTATCTGAGGTAGAGATGATAAGTCCTAAGCAATATCCTCGCTTATTTATGGCCCCGTGAAGTACATTGTCCATCTTCTCGGTTCTACTTAGATCATCACAAGCTGTTCATCCGAAAACTCCAAGTGTTCCATATATTCTGAATCTAGTGGTTGATTGGCCAAGAATTGTGCTTCTGCTCTGCCTTTTATTACCTTTTTAGTCACGTACTCGACATTGAACTCTAACAACAATAACAACCACCTAGACAACTTCCCAGCTAATGTAGCCACTTCGTACAAATACTTCATTGGATCCACTTTGGCTACTACTTGTATCCTGTAGGATTAGAAGTAGTGCCTCAGCTTCTTTGTCAACTAAACCATAATTGTGTAGGTCTTTTCGACTATGGTGTATCTGGTTTCTTAATCTAGCAGCTTTTTACTGAGGTAGTAAATGGCATACTCTCTCTTGTCATATTGCTCCTGTACCAACATTGTCCCTACCAAAGTCTCTTCAATGGCCAGATACAAGATTAAAGGCTTACCACGTGTCAGAGGTTTCAACACTTATGGATTTGTTAGGTAAGCCTTTATTCTATCAAATGTAACCTAGCAATGATCATTCCATACTACTGGTTGTTGCTTCTTGAAGAGTTTGAAGATAGGTTCACAGACTGTAATCAATTTGGTGATGAAACTATTGACATACTGGAGTGAGCCTAGGAAAGATCTAGCTTCTTTTTCAATTTCCGACACCGACATTATTGGGAATGCCTTAGTCCCAAGGATTGGTCCTTGTTTTGTATTATACATTATTAGACCATTTATGGATTGATGTATTATACACTTGTGTTAATATATAAAGGCATAATCTATTTAATTTATCTCTTCTGCAAGAAATGTAAATAAAGTATTCAATGGTGATATCTATATCATGTTGTCAAGTGTCATGTACTTGGCAGTGAGACCATGGATAGGGAAAAGATATAACCATAAAGCTATCCATAAACTGTTCCAATCATAGGTAAGACTAGCATTACCTTGATTATATGGCAATGTCTTACAGGCCATAGTACATGGACTATGAATCAGGTATATGGGTACATGTAATAGGACACGATACTAGATAGATCTACTTACGAGAAATCTACATGGTATAGTATCACAAGTGATTCTCTTGTAGTACTTATATTGGATCCTTTGACTTGACCATATTATGGAATTGCATGTGAACTCACACACTTTGTCGTGTGCCTAAAGGGCCTCTAACATGGCACCAAGTATGGGCATGGTTGGGTGTGTAAGTGAGTATGGAAAAGCCATGAATATGTAGAAGGGATATGTCACTCAATGATTCATTGAGAAGATATCACTGGTCTCTCGATGAATGCAACTCATAAGAGTATGGCCACACCCAAATAAGTTGGAACTTATTTATGAGCATCAGTTCACTTGGTATCAAGTGAATGTCAGGACACACAAGAGGGTGACAATACCATGCCTCCGTGTTGGACACCGATATTAATGACATGGGACATATAAGTTATACTACAGGGTTATGACTTCCGTTAGACTGCAGTCTCCATCTTAATTGGGGGTTGTAGTGGCTTCCTAGAGCCTAACTATAGTCCGTGGGGCATGAGCCCACTGCCAACATAAAGATGGGCCCACAAGATCGTACACATTGAACGTCTGAACAAGCACTTAATGAGTTAGCTGTATACTTAGAGTATACTTAGAGTAGAGGATGACTTTATTGATTAAATTATAGATCAATTAGGTTGATTAAAATAATATAATCAATAATCATTGGGTTTCATAGAATTAATTTGATAAATTAATTCTATGTATTTGTTTCCTAGAGGAAATATGATTAATACAAATGTAGGTTTATATGTATTTTCTCTTGAGTAGTGTCTAATTAAATTTAATTTACATGCTGTGAATCATATTATATGGTTTAATATAATTCATACATGTATGATTAAATTAAATTTGGAATCAAATTATAGCCCAAGGTAATGAATTAAGACCTAGAGTAAATGAGTATAAATACTCACTTAAGACCTTCAAAACCTTAAGCCATTTTTCTTATTGAAATTTCGACCACCCCTTCTAGTTCCCTCTCTCAGTTTTGATCTTACACTAGCACGACATCCGCTTCCATAGGCGTTTGTGTACTTGAACGTGGACGAAATCTTGTTTGATTTCTGCAACCGTCTCTAAAAGAGACTTGTAAGGTGAGATCGGATATCCTTTTTTCTTTCTCTATTTTGATTTTGATTTCGTCTTCATAAGTTCCTAGAACACAGATTTTAGAAAACCTAAATCCGCTTCTGCTGCAATTGGTTTGATTTTCCGTGATGAATCCCTACAGGTATATGTCAAATGGCTTTGATTTTATCCGGATCCATCTCAATTCCCCTTTGGCTAATTATATGTCCTAGTAGCTTGCCCGAGGTGACTCTGAATACACACTTCTTCAAATTAAGTCGGAGGTTATACTTCTTTATCTTGGTCATGAATCTATCTAGGACAACGGGGTGCTCTTTCCGGGTCATGGATTTGACCAATATGTCAATGACGTATACCTTGACCTTTTTATGAATCATGTCATGAAGGAGTGTAATGACAGCACTTTGATACATGGCTCCGGCATTCTTTAGTCCGAATGGCATCACTCTATAATAGTATATACCCCATTCCGTGATGAAGGCTATTTTGACTTTATCGATAATGTCCATCAAGATCTGGTTATACCCGGAGAATCCATCCATGAATAAGTACATAACCTCTCTAGCTTCACTGTCAATTAGTACGTCTATATGCTGTACGGGGAAATCATCTTTTGAAGATGCCTTATTCAAGTCTCTGTAGTTGACATAGACTTTGACCCTTCCGTCCTTCTTTGCAACTGGCACAATGTTAGCCAACCACTCGGGATACTCTATGACTTCCAAGAATTTGGCTTTTAATCTATTTAGCCACTTCATCCTTAAACTTTTTTGCCAATTCTGGTCTGAGACATATGAGTTTCTTCTTTACCGGTTTGCATTTAGGATCCATAGGGATTTTGTGCTTTGTGATTTCCTTGTCGACTCTAGGCATATCTTCATGTGACCAGGAAAATGCTCCAACTTGATTCTCCAAAACTTTTATTATCTCTCTCCTTTCCTCATGAGTGAGATCGCTTGAGATGGAGACCATTTTGGAGTTTTCATCCGTTCCCAAGTTAATTTCATGCAATAGAGTGTTATGTATGCTAAACACATTGTATGAATGTTTGAATGTATGCACAGATCCATCAGGAAAAACATCACATAAGTAAGCAAAGTTGGATTTTATTGTATTGAAGGCCTCATAGGCGGAATTGTTCACATCAAACATAGAAGAAATAGATATATAGAAGTCATTTTCCTCCCCCATATGTGGAGGGTCTTCACTAGTATTTGCCACAACTTCCTCAGTTCTCTCTTCTAGCAGGTCTTCCAGATTTGATTCAGTGCCTCCTTCTGTGCGCTGGATTCTTTCGTCAGTGCTTTCTCTGTACCCATCAATCAGGCCAATTCAGCTATTGCCTTCTTGAACTGATCATTATGTTCCATTGCTGTTGGCTTTTTTTTTTTTATCTAATTTGTAAGGCCTTTCTTCAGAAGGGAGAATAATGCCCTAGAGACAAGCGTCTATCACTGCATCCAAGTCCTTCACACGTTGGCCTCCTTTAACGATCTTTTTACCCTGAACTACAATATCCATAGGCTCTTCAAGCTTCAGCAGAGCTACTGGTGAGACAACCCCTTTTCCTTCATTGGGTTCCATCTTAAGCATGCCATCAATCGGCTCCATTCCATACTTAGAGAAACCCACAACATTAACAAAAATCTTGAATCCCGGGACTATACCTCCTTCTACCTCTACCGGCTGGGGCTTGCCGTCATAAGCCCCACTGGTGGCACGGACAAATGTATCCACGAGTGTACTGCTTTCTGCTTTGGTATGCTTTTTGAAGCCTCTCCTTTGTATCCAAGGCCCGCCTGATGTGTTTGCCCGATATCAATATCAAACTTGGGTATGTCTTGCTGTTGTGCTCCTAGACCCCTTCCCAAGACAAATTTTTGCTTCTCTAAGTATCTGTGGACCCAATCCTCGAACATCGGTTCCTTTCCCTTCTTACTAGATACGACAGTGACTTAGAAGCCGGTCATAGGTTGCTTAGAGGTGCTCAATGAAGCAATGACTAAAGGCTCATTGGCCTCAAGAGTCACTATCTTTCCCCCAATGGAGACTTGACTTTTTGATGTAAAGTGGAAGGCACACCTCCCAACGAGTGGAACCATGGATGTCCTAATAGTAGGGAGAAGGTCACTGGAATATCAATGACCATAAATAGTACCTTGGACTTCACTTCCCCAACTACCACTTTTGCTTCAAAAGTTTTGATCACTGTGTGCTTTGAGTCGTCATAAGCGCGGATCACAGTGCTGGATCTTAGCAAGGCTTCTTCGCTCATGTTCAAACAGGGCAGAATCTTCAAGCCACAGATGGTCAGGGCAGAGCCATCATCCATCATGACGTACAGCATCACCCTGTCCATTATCTCCACTTTCAAGTACAAGGCCTTGTTATGGTTCACTCCCTCTGGCAGTAGATCAGCATCGCCAAATGTTATCTCCAAGGGGCGATCTGCTGGGTGATTGATGGACCTACCTACAATATATAGACTTCTTCAGAAGAAGTCAGAGGGGTCGCTTCCATCTCCATCAATTTCTTTACCACCGCGACATTGTGTTTCTGGGACTCCATTAGAAGGTGTCAAACACTAGCTTTAGCTAGCATTCTTTTCAATTGTTCTACTACCAAGTCATTCTCTTCCATAGGAGTAGCAGGAGAGTCAACACAAATCTTCACGTCTTCCCTGGGTGATGACTTACTCTGTCGGGATTTACTGGTGGATTGGTAGGCCCTCCCACTCCTGGTGATGTAGTGAACTAGCCTATCTTCCTTGCTCAGGTACATGCCGACCTTGGTACAGACCGGGTAAACCGGTTTGGGTTCGGGAACCTCATACTCGTCATAATCATCATCTAACTCCACATCATTCAAATTGATCGGCCCTGGTTTCTTCTCAACTACCATTATGGGTTCCACTACTTTTTCAGCCTCCCCATCGAAAGAAACTGCTTGTATCGTGGGGTTAGCTCGGATGATCTACATAAACACAAAATTAGATGGCAGCCCAGTTTGTACCATATTGACTTGGTTTCTGAAACTGGGTAATGGATTCCTCTGCACACTTGGCTTAGCATCAGGCTCTTGGATTTTATTTTCAGCCACCAACTAGTTAATGGCATCTCTTAAATGGAGGTAATCATTTGTTCGATGGCCTCTTGCCATATGATAGGTGCAAAAATCGTCCTTGTCTGCCTCGGTGGGAAGAGTGAAAGGCTTCAAGCTCTGCAAGAGCCCCAACTTTCTGCATTTGACACAACCCATGGTGATATCCCTTTCAAATTGGCTTGGGGAGCCGGTCCCTGAGTTACTGCCGCCACCTCGACCTACTTTATAGAGGTGGAAGCCTGAGTAGGCTTTGGGTTGTAGCTAGGACCAACTGGAGTCGCGGTGGTACTGCTGCTGCTCTTAAATCTAGGTGTTTAGCTCCGACTACTTTGGTAATCGTTACTAGTACCATTATTCTGCTTATCTTCCTTTTCATACTTTTCAATTTCCTTGGTGAGATTATACACATCTATAAAGGAATTGAAGTCACGAAGCTTCATGTTGTCACATTAATTCTTCAAACTCCTATCTACGAGCTTGATAATGAGCTTGAAATCTCTAGGCCTCTATTCCAGCAACACCTGTTTGTCTATCCATCTCTTGTAATACTCAGCAAAAGTCTCGTTTGGTTTCTATTTCACTGCCTCCAAGTCTTGCTGTGTTACTTTGATTTGAGTGCTATAACTATAGTGTTTCGCAAAGGCCTCGGCCAGGGAGTTCCAATCTTTTCTTATGTGGACTGGCTGATTACTGAACCACCAAGCAACACCATCCTTGAGAGTGGTCAAGAACAATCCCAATAGTTGGTTGGTAGTTAGGCCATTCATCGTCATTACTGTCACATAATTATCGATGTGAGGTCCAGGTGGTCCTGTTCCCTTATAAGGAGTGAACTTTGGCATCTGGAAGTATGGAGGAAGCAATTCAATTCTGTCAGTCCTTAACATAATGGGGATTTATACCATCTGGTGGAGATTAGGGAGGAGCTCATTGAGCTCAGAATACTTCTCCTTTAGTTTCCTTTCAGTTGCTGACTTAGCCTGTGTTTCTCTAACCCTTTCAAAAACATCCCTATGCTTACATTGATGATCAACCTCCCTTACTGGAGCCTGTCTACCTATATTCCCATGGTTTACATTCAGTTTTGGTTTCCTATTACGAACCCCTTGAACTGCCACTGGCTCTACTTACCTGTTAGTGATAATGTTGGCCACTGCGGCCCATACTTGACTGCAAACACTAGCTCTGAACTCATCTAAACCCAAGAGGTCCTCGATGGCTGCTGCCATAGAAGCAATGACCATAGTGCCATTCTATTAGTTGGTATTCTGTTGATCTCCCATCTCTGTAAAATTCTCCTCTAGCATAAACAAGTTGTCAATCCCCAAAGTCTGAATCTGTTCCTCTGGCTCTAAATTCGATCCTGACCCTACAACCATTGACTCGGACACCACACTGACTATTCTTGGTCTAGTTCTCTACCTTGGCTGAGGATTTATGTAGCCAACTCTTTCTATTCTTTATTTAGGAGGGTGATTCCAAATTACAGAAAGTCAAAATCACATGTTAGCACTATGGATGAATGTATAATAGTCCTTTGACCTAACATGGTATGCATGTATGCATGGATGTCGTAACATGGTGGATGCATGATATGTAAGTGACATGAATGCTTATGCATGATAAGTATGGATCTAATATTCGGGGAGCATACGGACAGAGATCCAATACTCGAGGAATACTGAAAAAGGTTAACTAGATTTTGCTAGTCATAGTGACATACGTATGAGTCTACAAAGGACAGAAGTTTAGCACCATTGGGGCACCTAAGAGCAATATTAAACAGTTTTCAAGTCTTCAAACCTAAAACAACCTAGGGGTTCGAGGTGTGTGTGAGTATGCACATAGACAGAGGTTTGATGCTCGAGGAGTATCGAAAAGGAATTGACTAAATTCTGCTAGTCACAGTGATATATTGAGTCTGCATATGGGTAGAGGTTCAGAACCCTTGGGATACCTAAGAGCGATACTAGACAGTTTTGAAGTCTTTAGACCTAAAACAACCTAGGGTTTTGGGTATGTGTGAGTACGGATAGAGGTTCGATACTCGTGAAGAATTGAAAAGGGTTAACTAGATTCTGCTAGTCAGAGTGATATACGTATGAATCTATATACGAACAGACGTTCAGCACCCTTGGGGTACCTAAGAGCGATACTAGACATTTTGGAAGTCTTCGAACCTAAAACGACCTAGGGGTTTAGGGTGCACATGAGTCTACACACAAACAGAGATTCGATACTCGAGGAGTATCGAAAAGGGATTGTCTTTGGGAGACAAGTGTGAGTGTGAGTTCCTCGTAATAACCATAAGTCACATAGGAATAAATGTGAGGCCTTAAGGTCATGCCTAGGGTTTGTACTAAAAGCCAATTATATGCGGTTTATTAATACGGGTCTTGCTTATGTATAAGTGGCATACAATTATACCTGTATCAAAATTGTTAGTTCATATCTCACAAGAGGTGAGGTGTATGAATGTAGTTGTTTGCGCATGATTATAATGGTATGATATGGTACAATGAGTAAATCACGTAGGACATTGCATACGCATGTAAATTCCTAACCTTATTTCTCCATGTGGTCGAAAAGTTGATATTTTAACTGAGTCCTAAGTGGGGCTCTTTAATCATCAACAGAGGATGATAAAGGTGAAACTATAGATATATACATGCATTGTTTTGGTATCCTAGTGGAAATTGCTATGGTTACTTATATGAGTTTGGTCCAAGTTAGGATAACATCAAGGTCCCCATAGCAAATATATACTCCTCACTTCTCTCCACTCAAGGGTCCACGAGAAGGGGTTCGTACGAGGCTATAGGTGGTGTTCTGTATCTATGCCCCTACGACTTGGCAGAACATAGGCTACAATTTCAATAGTCCACCGGGCTAAAAATGGTACCTTAACCTAATGCATAATCTAGCTAATATGCAATTGACATAAAATGCTACGAGAAGTTTGTTGAAGCTATTTTAATTAGATACTTTCAGTGCTCATCAAAATCTTTTAAGCGTTGAAAACCTTTTTTAAAAGAACTGCCCAGTAGAGTCACCTTTGTGAGCGGACGATGTTTTTCTAACAAGCACAGACGCGGTGAAGTGGACCAAGGAGTTTTTATCGGTTTATGCTTTATAATTATAATGTAAAATTTTTTTTTGAAAAATCATATCCATAATATCTAATTAAAATACATGCTTCAACCATCAAATTATAGCATTTTACGAACTGAGTTGATTTTATTTTAGAGCATACGACGTTCATGCAAAATGCAGGAAGCGATGAATGTATTAATTATTACAACCATATCGAATCATATAAGCTACCCTAGGGGATACATATAATCAAATGGGGAAGGGGATACAACCACCTAAAATACAAATGTTCATCTATCAAAATAGTAAAATCCTAACATACATCTAACCCTACAAAACAAAGGTTAGTACAAGAATAATCGCATGTAAGACTCAATAAGACAAAATGGGATAATAAACGAGTTGGGCTCATGCATGTAGAGAGGATAGTCAGGGGGCTTTGATAAATCTCACTGACTAGACTTGGAAAACGTTTTAAAACGTTCTTGTGTTGATTTTTTGCAAAACGGTTTTGAAAATGATTTTCTGGTTAATTGTTTAACATGGCAAGTGAGTCGGATATCAGGAAACTAGGTTTCCATCGTTTTTCTGTTTTAACACATACTTTTAGAATGTAAATCTAAGGTTCAATGGTCGTGAGATGTACGAAAATCGATTTTTTTAGTGATTCTGTCCTGAAATAACAGCCGCGTGGATGTTGAAATAACAGCCGTGCGGCTATTACTTAACCATGGAAAATTATGAATCATAAATTTTTGCAGTTTTGTTCCGAGAACCAATAGCGTGCGACTATAACTACAATAGTCGTGCGGCTATAGCGACGGTCGTATGACTTTGGTTCTTAGTCCAGAACTGAAAAACAGAGTATCTTGAAAAACGATGCAAATGTTGCCCAAATACAACACAAACAAGTCAAATGCTTTGGTTTCTCAAATATTTACCCTTGTAGCGTGGATCCACAGCTTTAGGAGGTGAAAATCTTTAAGAAAAGGCTCTGATTTGGACTCAGACTTAAAGTTCTAGAAACGGTCTTAAGCTCCAAAAGTTAAGGTTTTAGAGTTCAGATTAGTCTCTAAGCCTATTAGAAATCTTTATGAAGTGTTTTCCTAGGATTTCTAACCAATTTTAAGCCTAGAGATACAGATTGGAGATGAAAATTGAAGAAAAAGTTTGGATTTCTTTCTTTCTTTTTCTTTCTCTTTCTTCCTCTTTCTCCCTCTAAAACTTGCCAACCTCTAAAACCAGAGATTAGGGGCCTTTATATAGGCAAAATCCAATCTCACTTTGTAAAATCCTCCTAGAAAATCCAAAAAAAAAAAAATTCCAAGAAGAAGAGTCATGGTTTTTACCAGAGATCAACACCCGCACGGCTGATGAGGCAACAGTCGTGCGGTTGTAGTTCCTAGGCATCATCCTCTTCATCCGAGAAAAGCCCTGAGGCTTGAAGTTCAGTTGACCTGAGCTTTGAGCTTGAATTGACTTTAACTCTTGTGACTATGGAAAGCTATAGAAGCAAATAAACAACTCAATCATCATCGAAACTAGTGATGAAAATCTCATGCTCACAGTAAGGCCCCGATTCATTTGCTGCTGTTGAAGAACCTACCTACAAGGAACTCATAGTGGAATTTTTGTGCACCTTCTCTCCTGATGAAGGAAACACAAAACCCAAATAACAAAAAGAAGTACACCTATAGTTGATGGGAATAGGGATTTCTCTCTTTCTCTCTCTCTCTCTCTTAATGAATTAAATTATACATGTGGGGGCCGAGACAGAGGAGTCGATTAACTCTGATGATTACAAGACTGCATTCACTACCTATCCTAAAGAGTTTGAGGCTGTCAAGTTTTGGCAGGAGATCACAGGCTTGAGTAACTATTCCTCTTCAGAGTGTAATGCCAGCAATCTCATGGAGTACTCCCAGAAGATCCTACAAAAGCTTATTACAGGGTCAATTTTCGCATTAGGAAATCAATCCTATGCCTAATATGGATTTATTCGTATTATGGTGTGTGGTGAAGAAGAGAAAGATAAATGGTGGGGCCAGGTTTGGGAATTTCATCATATGTCTATCCATCAAGGCCAACAGTAGGATAATATGTGGCTTTAACGTCACTATAATCTCAAAGGTTGTTAGTTTCTTTAGCGACACCCGCCTCACTTTTGAATGCAACCCAGCTCCTGTAGATATCAACTGCCTCAAACAGATAGGGGTTGCTAAGAAGGTGGGGAACAAATGGTATCTGTACAAGTTTACTGAAGAGAAGGAATATGCACTAAAAGCTGCCAAAAGATGGAAAGAAGGCAATCTATGGACAAAAAGAAATGATGACACTCTGATAATAGAGGAGATGCAGAGGAGGATTGTTGCATTAGAAGAGGAGGTAAAAATGCTATAAAAGGCCAACAGCAGCTTGATTACCTTCTTTCCATCTTTGGCGGCTTTTAGTGCAGCTTCTTTCTCTTCAGCAACCTTATACAAATACCATTTGTTCCCCACCTTCTTAGCAACCCCTATTTGTTTGAGGCAGTTGATATCTATCGGAGCTGGGTTGCATGCAAAAGTGAGGCGGGTGTTGCAGAAGAATCCAGCAGCCTTCGAGATCCTAGTGACGTTAGGACCACACATTATCCTGCTGTAGACCTTGCTAGATAGACCCATGATGTAATTCCCAAACCATGCCCCAATATTTATCTTTCTCTTCTTCACCACATAAATACGAATAATATATATTAGGCATATGGGACTGATTTGCTCATGTGAAAATTGACCTTGCAATAAGCTTTTGTAGGATCTTGTGGGAGTATTCCACCAGATTGTTGGCATTGCACTCTAAAGAGGAATAGTACTCAAGCTTGTGATCTCCTGCCAAAACTTGACAACATCAAACTCTTTAGGATAGGCAGTGAATGCAATCTTGTACTCATCAAAGTTAATCTACTCCTCTGTCTTGGCCCCCAAATATATATTTAATTAATTGAGAGAGAGAGAAATCCCTCCTCCCATCACACTGAAAGTGTACTTCTTTTTGTTATTTGGGTTTGTGATTCCTTCATCAGTAGTGAACATGCACAAAAATTCCACTGTGAGTTAATTTTAGGCAGGTTCTTTAACAACAGCGAATGAATCGAGGCCTCCCCTTTTCAGAATCTCCTTAATTTCAACATCTATCTTCACGTCCTTGAGAATTTTTCAGCAAAGTAATCTTGAGGGCAAAAATGGAAGGTCTGCAAAAATTTTAAAGCCCTTGTATTCCTCATCTTCATAGAAGGTGAGCATTTTTTAAGTAAATGTTCCTTCGTTAATGAATCTGTAGTTGAAGCCGACGGAGGATTGATAGTGGGGTGAGCATAGTTAGCTAGAGACTTGGCCTTCCCTGTCCTTGACATGGTTGCAAGATTTTAGTTTCTATAAAAAAAAAATTGGAAGCAACACACAAAGGAAAAAAAAATGGAAAATGGTGGTAGAAAATGATGAGAGAAAGGAGACAAGTAATGGTAGAGTAAAGAGAGAAGGAAGCAGTTATGGGGAAAATGGAACCGAAGAGGTTTGATATAAAATTCAAAAACAAAAACTGACATAATTGAAAAGAGGGACATTCGAAAGAGGGAAAAAATACTGATTGTTTTGGGTGGCTAACGGGGAAACGAAAAAAAATTGTTCACATGTCTAATCTCATTTACTATTTCTTACCCTAATTCTTATTACTTGCCAACTTAATGAATATAATTTTAGTTCCCTTTTTTTTTTTTTTTTTTTTTGGTCGTTAATTCTCTCCTTTCTTTTCTCCTTTTTTTTTTTTTTTTTTTTTGTAGAATTTTATTCGAAAACACGTGCACCCATAACAACAATATTATATAATTTCTACATGATCCAAGGAAATCATGATTTCAATGTTGCCTAATTAAGCATGAAAATTAAAATAAACTTATAAGTTATTAAAATTTTAAAATTGAGCTTATGTGATAATCTCCAAACTAAAAGTTGACCATAAGTATCTACAAAAAAAAAAAAAAAAGAAAAAAAAAAAAAAGAAGAAGAAAGAAAGCACATATAAAAATAATAAAAATAAATTAAAAATTAAATTAAATTAAACAAAAATAAGATTAAACAAAAATAGAACACATAAAATGAAATGAAGTGCAGAAGTTCAGAAAAATTGGGATTTGCCCTATTAAATGCTTCAATTAATGTTTGAAGCAAACACCACTGTTCAAGGTTGCTTAGGGAGGTTGTTAGTTGGTACTTCTAGCAAGCTGAAGCATTCCTTGCGCGAGGTAAGGCTTAAGGCATTTGCGCTTGACCTTTAGGATTTCTCCATTACAATTTGAAATTTTTATGGCACCATCTGGAAATACCTTAGTTATTGTGTATGGACCAGTCCATCTCGATTTTAGCTTGCCTGAAAATAATTTCAGCCTTCAATTGAATAAAAAAAACTTGTTGACCCGGCTAAAAATCTCTTGCTTGAATTCGTTTGCCATGCCATTTCTTGGTTTTCTGCTTGTAGTTCATGGCATTTTCATAGGTAAACAGCCTAAATTCTTCTAATTCATGCAGTTGCAACCTTCTTTGTTTTCCAGCAGCTTGCCTATCAAAATTGAGGTATGTTAGAGCCTATAAAACTTTAAACTCTAGCTCTACTGGTAGATGGCAAGCCTTGCCATAAAGTAATCTAAATAGTGACATCCCAATAGGAGTCATGTAGGATGTTCCAAGTATGGTGATTGAAGAAGTAAGAGACCTTAAATACATGTATTTTATCTTGCTCATAATTAACAAAGATAGATTAACTGAAAATCCTTAACCTTGCAATGCTTAAGCCTGTGCTTCTTTAAATATGTATTCACGCAACTTGCCTAATTCAATTTCCTTCACCCTAAACTCTGCTTTAATTATATTCTTTTATTGTTAAAATTGGTTTACTCATATCACTCACTAAATTATTTGAAAGAAAATCATATCTATCAATATGTTTGAATAATTTAAAATTGGTTACTCTTAGCCCTCATAGATATAACACTTGGATTTGGCATTTCTATACTACCTTGGATAGTACCAGGTAAGCTTGAAACTTGACAAATGCATATACCACCGAAAGCAACTCTTTCTCTATTACAGTGTAATTCTACTGAGCTTGCGTGACTGTCCTGCTTGCATAATAAATTGGCTTAAAATGGTTTTCAATCCTTTGACCTAAGACTACCCCAATGCAATTATCACTTGCATCACACATAAGTTCAAAGGGAAGGTCCTAATTAGGAGCAATCAAGATAGGTGAATGGATCAACTGATCTTTAAGTTCTTTAAATGCCTTCAAGCAATTTGTATTTGATGCGTGATAAACACACACACTAATAGAAGCAAGTGTACTTCGTTGCTCAAGTAATATAAAGTAAGTAGAGTATCGATCCCACGAGGACTAATTATGCTAACCCTAAATATAGTCGGACTTCTATTAATCTAGGCGGAGAGAATGATATATCTTTGATTTTGGGTTGTGAATTAAAATTACTGCTAAACACAAATAAATTAAAATTGAGAATAAAATAAAATTGTGTAAGAGAAATTCGATGAGGAAGCTAACTAAGGCGTCCAGTTTCACTTAGCATTAATTCCAGCAATATTTTATATTATGCAATTAATTCGATTAAATTCCAAAATGGCGATTTCCATAAATAATCAATACCGGTTATGGCTATCAATTCTAATTCTTAACATAAACACTTAAACCTCTTAGTTCTAAGCATCAAGTCAGAAAGCATTAAGTCTAAGAAATCCTAGCACTAACTAGTGAGCCACTAGAGCAATGGTCATGCAAAAGTCGTGTTGTATGATTCCGTTAACCTAGTCCTTTGGTCAATTATAGATTAACTATGAACATTGGAATTGATGGTCACGCATCCAAAGCATTAAACATACACAACACAATATTGGAAAATAATACGAATGAAATTGCATTAAACATAAAATAATTACATGGAACAATTCCTAAGATCCACCATAGCCTTAGCTATGGTGGAATTAGTTCATCACTAAACTAATAACACAAAAATGGATTAAAGAAAACATGGTAAAGAGAAAGTTTTAGAGAAAACTAGAATCAAAGTGGTTGATGTACGAATCGTTGAGATGAGAAGATGAATGCTCCTCCAAACCCTAGCTCCCTAGAACACGGTCTTCCAATTCGTTCTTCCAAGAAAGAAAGTAAAAAAAATAAAATTTGAAAAACTAACCCTTCAAGAAACTAACTCTGAATAATGAATGAATTCTCCCTTTTCTAACTCTCCCCTCCTAAAACAAAAAAGGAAGAAGAGTCATCCTCAAAGTCAAAAACCCTTTCCTTCTTTTAAGGGAATGACAAAAAAAAAAGGGAAAACTTTCCTCCTTTGACAAGGAGTCCATTAGCCATCAAGATCTTTCAGCCAAAAGACTTCTAGCTCTCTCCTTAATGAGACCAAAACCGCAGCTTTTTCTTGGCCCATCATGAACGCAGGCCTAAATCACCAAATCAGCTTTAAAACTCCAAAATCAGCACCTCCCAAGGTATGGCCATGCCTTAGGACTGCTCCTGGGCTGTTTTAAGTCAATTTTGCTCCTTTATCATGCACTTTTAGCTTCATTCTCTTCTTAGGGGTCCTAATAAGGAAAATACATAAAAAGGAAGTAAAATATGCCTTAAAATAAAATCAACTCAATTAAAGCACAAAAACAAAGGCAAAATAAGTATATAAAATACACTTATCAACTTCCCCACACTTAAACTTTGCTTGTCCTCAAGCAAACAAAACATCTCCAACTCCCCAAAACAATTAAGGAAAATTATAGATCAAACAACCGATTTTCAAAACATCACAAACCATAAACTCACTTTCATCTACAAGTCAAGCATACTCAATCAATAAGGCTGCCACAAAAGAATTTGGCATTTAACCCCAATCTTATGCACACAAAGCAACTCAATTAACTATCAGAATATGATTTGCATCACTAAAATAGTAAACTTCTAAGTCACTTTCTAATCAATCACATAGATAAAGATCAATAGGACTTTAGAATTCACACAATTTTCTTAGGGGGTATACCACGATACATTGATCGAATTAATTTAATTAACTTTATGACTTTCGACCTTACTTGAGATGTTACTTAACCTTTCCGAACAGATAACAAAGATGGAGCAAACATAATGCACCTGACTTACTCAACTAAGTACATTCAATCAAGCGGCTACTAGCACTATTCATAACTTCACCTTGAAAGCGAAGTCAGCGGAATAAATTTCAATTTTCCATTCTTGACTTTTTGTCAATTTTTATTAAGCACAAATAATTAATTTTCATTACCCCAAGATTAATTCAAAATAAAGCACACAATTTGCCTATTTCATCTCTTTACTTATACTCAATCAAAAAGAAGCTTCTTCGAAAGTCTATGTCTAAAAGTGATACATCTCAATCCCAGAGTCTATATTATTACAAAGGTGCCAATCAATTGGGGCCTCATGTTGCATTTAATGTAAACATCCCTATTAATAAGCATACTTAACCTAGAAAGATGTAAAATGAGAGTTTGAATTTTTTTTTTTTTTTGAAAAAAAATTTGAGACAAAAAAATTGCTTTGAGGAGTTGGATATTATTAATATGCAAGTGACAAACGCAGGACCGTAGAAAACGAACTTAAGTAGCTCAAGAGGAATAAAATCAAAATCAATTTGCAATTTCCCTTCCCCACACTTAAAACATACATTGTCCCCAATGTATACTAGCTAACAATAACCAAAACTAAAAAGAATAGAATGAGAAAACTCCCCTGGTTATCGAAGGCTAAAATCCGAGTGCTCTTGTGGAGAAGGTGGTGACTCACGGACAAAGGAGAAGCAGGGGCGGATGAAGGATGCTGTAAAAAAAAAGAAAGAAAAGAAGAGAGTTAGGGCTGGTGATTTTATTAGCCTAATTTGAATTTTTTTTTTTAAAGAAAGTGGGAAAGAAATAGAAGAGAGGGGTGTTTTCTCGCCGCCCCCCCCCCCCCCCCCCCCCCCCCCCCCCCCCTTTTTTTTTTGATGAAATAAAAAGAAAGAAGGTGGGAAAGTGGAGGACATGGTGGGCGTCATTTTTTTTTTTAATGAAATAAAAAGAAAGAAGGTGGGGAAAGTGGAGGACATGGTGGGCGCCATTTTTTTTTTTTTTTTTTCAATGAAATAAAAAAGAAAGAAGGTGGGAAAGTGGAGGACATCGTGGGCGCCATCATTTTTTATTATTATTATTATTATTATTATTTAATAAATGAAAAGAAAAGGGGAAAAGAAGCAGAAGCTTGGCCACGCCTTGGACATGCCTTGCTTCTGTTTCTTGCCCAAAAAATTAATTAATTAATTTTATATATATATATATATAAAATAAAAACAAAAGCACACACAGACTAAGGCACGGTCATGCTTTAGTCAAAAACCTGCAACAAAAAAAAAACGAAAAATTAACACGATTAGATCCTACAAATTAAAACAAAAAACAAATAATTAACCAGAAAATGAACAAAAATTAAAAATAAAAATTGGGTTGCGTCCCAAAAGTGCTAATTTTATAGTCGTTTAGCTCGACTTAAACTTCCCTTTCATGTAAAAGTTTGGAGTTGTATGAGAAATTCAAACTCTTTGAGAAAAATCTTGTGAATGAATATCCAAGGCGCTAGTTGATCCCAAGTTGAAGATTTCCATGACAAAAATTTGAGTTCTTTAACGAAAATTCTCGCTTGCTCCCTTTTCGATTCTCTTGGCAGCTCATAAACAACATAAAATAATTGAACATGGGGCATATTGAATTATATATCTTTAATCCCCACCATGAAACTTCACACTTGGTCAGTTCATTAACAACCCTAACGTACCTTCTTCTTGACTTAGAACTAACTCTAAATTTTCCCCAATAATTTTTCCATGATAAGCTTCAACTAAGATAGAGATTTCAACATTTTCATTTGAATCGGCCTCTGTAATTGATATGTCTGCAGCCATATCAACTACTAAACCTAATCGCATGCATAAATTTTGTGTTGAACTGTACAAACTATCACGTTGAGCATCTTTTGAAGATATAAAATTCATCATTAGTTCCTCCATCGATGGCTCAAAAGCGTTAATCGCCATCACCTCACAAAATAAAAGAAAAAGAACAAGTGAAGATAAAAATATATACAAAAAACCTAAATCAACAAAAACCCTTTAATCTAGCATTGCATAAAAATAGTGCCCAGCAACGGCACTAAAAACTTGATGCGTGATAAACACACACACTAATAAAAGCAAGTGTACTTCGTCGCTCAAGTAGTATAAAGTAAGTAGAGTATCGATCCCACGAGGACTAATTATGCTAATCCTAAATATAGTCGGACTTCTATTAATCTAGGCGGAGAGAATGATATATCTTTGATTTTGGGTTGTGAATTAAAATTACTACTAAACACAAATAAATTAAAATTAAGAATAAAATAAAATTGTGTAAGAGAAATTCGATGAGGAAGCTAACTAAGGCGTCCGGTTTCACTTAGCATTAATTCCAGCAATATTTTATATTATGCAATTAATTCGATTAAATTCCAAAATGGCAATTTCCATAAACAATCAATACCGGTTATGGCTATCAATTCTAATTCTTAACCTAAACACTTAAACCTCTCAGTTCTAAGCGTCAAGTGAGAAAGTATTAAGTCTAAGAAATCCTAGCACTAACTAGCGACCACTAGAGCAATGGTCATGCAAAAGTCATGTTGTATGATTCCGTTAACCTAGTCCTTTGGTCAATTATAGATTAACTATGAACATTGGAATTGATGGTCACGCATCCAAAGCATTAAACATACACAACACAATATTGGAAATAATACGAATGAAATTGCATTAAACATAAAATAATTACATGGAACAATTGCTAAGATCCACCATAGCCTTAGCTATGGTGGAATTAGTTCATCACTAAACTAATAACACAAAAATGGATTAAAGAAAACATGGTAAAGAGAAAGGTTTAGAGAAAACTAGAATCAAAGTGGTTGATGTACGAATCATTGAGATGAGAAGATGAATGCTCTTCCAAACCCTAGCTCCCTAGAACACGGTCTTCCAATCCGTTCTTTCAAGAAAGAAAGTAAAAAAATAAAATATGAAAAACTAAACCTTCAAGAAACTGACTCTGAATAATGAATGAGTTCTCCCTTTTCTAACTCTCCCCTCCTAAAACAAGAGTCATCCTAAAAGTCAGAAACCCTTTCCTTCTTTTAAGGGAATGACCAAAAAAAAAAAGGAAAACTTTCCTCCTTTGACAAGGAGTCCATTAGCCATCAAGATCTTTCAGCCAAAAGACTTCTAGCTCTCTCCTTAATGAGACCAAACCCGCAGCTTTTCCTTGGCCCATCATGAACGCAGGCCCAAATCACCAAATCAGCTTTAAAACTCCAAAATCAGCACCTCCCAAGGTATGGCCATGCCTTAGGACTGCTCCTGGGCTGTTTCAAGTCAATTTTGCTCCTTTATCATGCACTTTTAGCTTCATTCTCTTGTTAGGGGTCCTAATAAGGAAAATACATAAAAAGGAAGTAAAATATGCCTTAAATAAATAAAATCAACTCAATTAAAGCACAAAAACAAAGGCAAAATAAGTATATAAAATACACTTATCAGTATTCAATTTGAGTTCGGTATCCTTGTGCAGCAGTTGTGAGTGGTTGGGCAATCTTGGAAAAGTCTTTTATAAATCTCCTATAAAAACCAGGGTGTCCAAGAAAGCTTCGAATTTCCTTGACTGATGTAGGAGCAGCTAGCGTCTCAATCACTTCAACTTCGGCTTTATCAACTTCAATGTCTTTTTCTAAAATTTTATGGCCAAGAACAATGCCTTCATTGACCATAAAGTGGCATTTCTCCTAATTCAAAACAAGATTTGTCTCCTTGCAACGTATTAGGATAGCTTCCATGTTGCTTAGACAAGATTGGAAAGTCTTGCCATAAACCAAGAAGTCATCCATAAAGATTTCCATGGTTTTCTCCACCATATCATGGAAAATAAACATCATACACCTTTGGAAGGTTGCCGGAGCATTGCATATACCAAACGACATTCTTCTACAAGCATAATTACCATACGGGCAAGTGAAAGTTGCCTTCTTTTGATCTTACTGGTGAACTGGGATTTGATTGTACCCTAAGTAACCATAAAGAAAACAATAAAATGTGTATCCTGAAATTCTTTCAAGCATTTGATCTATGAATAGAAGAGGAAAATGCTCATTTTTTTGTTGCATCATTGAGCTTGTGGTAATCAATGCAAACTCAAAATCTAGTGATTGTTCTTGTAAGAATGATTTCATTCTTCTCATTTTGAATCACAGCCATCCCGTCTTTCTCGGGAACAACCTGAACCAAGCTAGTCCAAACACTGTTTGAAATTAGATAGATAATTCTAACGTCAAGCAACTTGATTACTTCTTTCTTAACCACTTCCTTCGTGTTCAGATTAAGTCTCCGCTAAGGTTGCACAGTTGGTTTGTTATTTTCCTCCATCAAAATTTGATGTACACAGATAGAAGGGCTGATCCCTTTGATATCCGAGATTGTCCACGCCATTGTTTCCTTGTTCCTTCTAAGAATGTCAAGAAGTTGATATTTTTGTTCTTGGGTTAAATAGGTAGATATGATAATAGGTAGTTTTTTGGGTGGATTTAAGAAAGCATATTCAAGATGTGGAGGTAATGGTTTGAGTTCTAGAGTGAGTGGTTCTTCAATTGATAGTTTTAGAGGTAGTGGGAGTGTATAGTTTAAGGGTTCCACGCACTACCTGCTGAATAATGTTACTGGACAACTTGCTTCTCTTTTGATTTCTTCTCCCATAATCTCCTGATCATTGAATTCTTTTTCATCCACATGCATGAAAAATGGATTTAAGTTCAAATCAGTAGTATCTATGAAGTAACAAGCATCATTATAAGAAGAAGGATGCTCCATTGCTTCATTCATTTTAAAAATGACTTCTACATCATGAACCTTTAAAATAAGTTTTCCATTATGCACATCTATAAAAGCACGACCAGTAGCAAGGAATGTTCTTCCTAAAATAATAGGCACATGAAAATCTTCCTTCATTTCCATTATAAGAAAGTCCACAGGTGAGATGTATTTTCTTAATTTGTCTAAAACATCTTCCATAATGCCTCTAGGGTATTTTATGGATCTATCAGCAAGTTGAATAGGCACCCCAGTGCGTTGTGGTTCTCCTAATCGAAGTTGTTTATATATGTTGTATGACATAAGATTTATGCTAGCACCTAAATCACACAATACATTTTTCAATATTGAGATTGCCAATAGAACAAGGAATAGAAAAACTCTCTGGATCTTTTAATTTTTGGGCAGAGGTAGCTTGTATTACAGAATAGATGAGCAATCTCGGTTGAGTTGCATCAATGCTACATTTTCTAACTTCTTTTTATTTGATAATATTTCCTTTAAGAACTTCACATACATGGGCATTTGTGCAAGTGCATTTACAAAAGGAATGTTTATGTGAAGTTTTTTAAATACTTCAAGAAATTTATCAAATTGCTTAGCCATTTCATGTTGCTTGGCTCTTTGAGGATAAGGTATCCTTGGTTGGTATACTGGAGTAAGTTGTTGGTTTGGAATAGATTCAGTTCCAGCAATTGTTGGGATTTTTCACCGGAAATCACCCGATAAAAGCGGAAGAACGTGATGATTTCCTCAAATCCATGCCCAGGAGCAGTTGAAATGGAAATTGGGAAAATAAAAATTTAATAGAAAGAGATAATTCTCTTACCCGGAATATCTCTTTCAGAGATGGATGAAGACTGTAGGAATCAATGCAGAATCCCTCCTCGTTCACGTACACGAACGCCTAACAAACACGACCCATGCTAGCGTCGGAAAAACACGAACTATGGAGAGGAGAGGCTAGAGAATTTCGGCTAGGTTCTGTTCACCATACTATGGCCGAATTCACCTAGGGTTAAAACCTAGGTTGGCCGAATTCCCTCAGGGAATTAAGGCCAAGCTTGGCTCATTCATTTTGTGTGGGCTTCCTTCTTTTAATTTAGGCCCAATCTTATTTTAATTAATCTGGTTTAAATTAATTTCAAGCCCAACTTTAATATACCCATGTATTTAATATATTACACCAAGTAATATATTATTTACATTTCAATTAAAATTAGTTTGACCAATTAATTTAATCCATCAAATTAAAATTAGATCTTCACAAAATAAAATCATATGTAAACCTATACATATGAATATTTCCATCCAGGAAATAATCTCATAATTAATCCAATTAATTATGAAGAGCCAATTAAATATATTAATTTTATTATTAGGATCAATCCAATTGATCTTTATAATATAATTAATATATATATACCTCTCTCTCCAGAGTGTATACTCCAAGCATACATGTGATTCCTTAAGTTGGTGTTCAGTCGTTCAATGTGTACGATCCCGTGGGCCCATCTTTATGTTGGCAGTGGGCCTTTGGCCTACAGACTGCAGTTGGGCTCTAGCAAGCCACTACAGCCCCAATTAAGATGGAAATGGCAGTCTAACTGTTATCATAACCCTGTAGTTTAAACTTGTACATCCCATGTCATTGATATCGGTGTCCAACACGGAGGCATGGATTGATCACCCTCTTTTGTGTCCGGACATTAACTTGATCCCGAATGCGCTGAAGCTCACAAATAAGTTCCCACTTGTTTGGGTGTGGCCACACTCTTATCAGTCGCATTCATCAAGAGGCTGGTGATATCTTCCCAGTGGACTACTGAGTGACAAATCCCTTCTGCATATCCATAGCATTACCATGCTACGTGACATACCCGAAAGTACCCATACTTGGCACCCTATTACAGGCCCTTTAGGCATACCCCTAAGTATGTGACCTCGCATGTAACACCATCATATGGTCAGGTCAAAGGATCCATACAAGTACTACACGAGAATCACTTGAAATACTATACCATGTGTATTTCTCGTTAAGTGGATCTATCCAGTACCATGCCCCTTATGCATGTACCCATTAACTTGGTTGACATTCCATGTCCAATGACCGGTAAGATATCGCCATACAACCACGTTAATGATAGTCTCTTGTTCCATTCATTCCCATGACTGGAACAGACTACGGATCTATTTATGGTCATATCGTTTACCCTATCCATGGTCTTACTGCCAAGTGCATGACACTGGTCATCATGGATATGGATATGTCCATTGGATATTTCATTTAATATATTGCACAAGATAAGTATAATAAATGAATTAATGCCTTTATTAATAACACAAATAAGTATAATACATGAATCCAATTAATGTATGATACAAATACAATGACCAATGCCTCGGGACTAGGGCATATCCAACAGCAATATCAACTACTGCTGAAGGTTGGTGTTTCTAGTAGGAACAGACAGAGGTTGCTTGCTTGCAACTGTAGGTTGTTCTTTTTCTCCAGTTAGAACTGGTTACTCGACCACCTGTTCAATTTGCATGCCTGCACTAACAACATCATCAATAATAACATTATTCACATTGTCAATAGCCTTACCGCTCCGAAGCATGGTTGCTTAGCATTCCTCCCTCAAATTTGGCTTGGTGTTGCTTGGAATGATTCCTTTGCTTTTTGGAGTTACTATTGTAGTAAGTTGCTAAAATTGGGCCTCCAAATTTTTAATTAAAGCTTGAGTTTGCTTCGTAAATTGCATAATAAGCTCCTCCAAGTAAAGTTTCTTGGGTTTGCGTGAGGATCCTGCCTGCTGGAAATTCTATTGAGATTGCTGGTGTTGCTGGAAGTTGTTGTGAGGCTGTTAAAAAGTCTGTTGAGGCTACTTTCTAGGTTGTTTGTTTCATGAAAAATTAGGATGATTATGCCAACCTGAATTGTATGTATGTAAATATGGATTATTCATTTGCCTCGAGTTGTTTCCATGTAATCATATTGTTCTTGGTTAGGATTGCTAGTGTGCCCTAGTCCAAATGGCATTGGTTCTTGTTTTGTATTATACTTCATATTTGGATATTTTGTATTATACATTTTGTGTTGAAATAAAGGCATGAATCTATTTATTCATATCTTGTTGCTATTTATAAATAGAGTATCCAATGATTATAACCATACTAAAGTAGACCAATGTAGGTCATTGGATTATGAGACCTTTTAGTAGAGTTAAAGTTATAATCATAAAGATATCCCTAGTCTGTTCTAATCATGGGAATGAATAGAACCAAAGACTAGCGTATCCTTGATTGGATGGCGGCGTCTCACCGGCCATTAGATATGGAATGTCAATCAATGATATGGGTATATGTTGGGATCCATGGTACTGGATCGATCCGCCACGAGAACACCACATGGTTCGATCGTCATAGGTGTTTCTCGGGTAGGTCTTGCTATTATCCTTAGACATGATGTTCGCTATAACATAACATGGGATCTCATACACTTTGATATACACCTAACGGGCCCGTAACAGGGTGCCAAGTATGGGTATGTTGGGTGGGCCAGTGAAAATGTTGATGTTGATAGTGAAGTTGATGGAATTGCCACTCAGCGTCCCCTAAGATGACATCACTGGCCACTTGATGAGTGGGATTGACAAGTGTATGGCCATACCCGAATAAGTTGGGATACTTATTTGTTAGGTTCAGTCCACTCGCTATCAAGAGATAAATAAGCATATAAGAGGATGACAGGGCCATGCTTCTTGCTTATGTATCGATGTCAGTTGGCAAGGGATATACAAGATCACTACCGAGTTATGTTTCACATTAGACTGCAAGACTCCATCTTAATTGGGGGCTGTAACTATTTGCTAGAACTCACTTATAGTCTATGGGCCTTAGGCCCACTGCCAACATAAAGACGGACCCACAGGATCATACACATAGAACGACTGAACATTGATAAATCGGAATTGAAATGGAAACCAAATTAATTGAGTTATTGACATTAAGTTATGTCACAATTAAGTCAATTATAAAGGGAGAAATTTATTTTATTTGATTAATTAATTACATGTAATAAATAAATAATTAAATAATATTTCCTTGGTGCAAATAAAAAAAATATAAAGGTTATATTTATTAAGGCTGACTTTAATTTAACTTTGGGTTATTTTAATTTGATGAAACTGTATTTAATTATATCAATTAGGATTTTATAATATGGTTTTATTTAATCCTAATGATATAAGGTAAATCAATTAAATCAAATTAAATAATCTATAGTTTTAATTAAAATCCTAGTAGGCTAAGGAGTATATATACTAAAGGAGTATATATATGAAGCCTTAACCTAATTCTCCTGAACCCTAGAAGCAGTTTTCGGCTATAATACAGAAAATCACAGCAGCCCCTTTTTGCTTTTTCTCTTGGTTTTCGTTTAATCTGTTCGCTAGCACGAGTCCCTTTCAAGAGTCGTTCGTGTACCAGATTGAGGAGGAAATACGTTTGGGTTTCTACAGCAGTCTCTAGAGGAGACAGTTAAGGAGAGAAAATTTATTTTCTCTGTTCTTGATTTCATTCTATTGATCTATATGTATCTTGGGCTTTGGAATCGAGGAAAATTTTAATCGCTATTCCGCCTCGCGTTTAATTTTTCCCGTGACAATTCCCTACAAGGATAACTAAGCGGTCCTTTGCAATCAATGTTTCTATAGTTGCCTCCATAGAAATCACAAATAAGTTGAACTTGCTGGATTAAAGACATATTTTTCTTTGCACGCTACAGCAGAATCATATCCACCTTGTTTGACAGTTCGGCAACAACTTTAGATTTTTCACTTTTGGCTTCATTAATAGAGTGCCACCTGCAACTAGTGTTGACTAGTCTCTCAATGAGTTCATAGAGTCCTTCTGGACCAAAAGCCTCTAGATCACAATTGGTTACGGCATCAATTTGGATTTTGTAGGCATTAGTTAATCCATTGTAAAAGTTTTGGATTTGCATCTAGATTGGAATGCCATGATTTGGCATTTCTCAAAAGCTCTTAATATCTCTCCCAAGTTTCGAAAAGAGATTCGTTAGGTTGTTGGGCGAAATGAGTGATCTCATTCTTTAGCTTGATTGCTGTTCTCGATAGAAAAAACTTTGTCAAGAATGCTCGTGCCATTTGGTCCCAAGTTTTGACTAACCCTGCTTGAAGATTTTTCAGCCAACCCTTAGTATTATCCTGTAATGAGAAGGGAAAAAGCTTGAGTCGAATAACATCATCCGATACTCCATGATTTATCCGAAAAGTGTTGCACATTATAACAAAGTCTTGGATGTACGCATTAGGATCCTCACTCGGTAGTTCTCCAAATTGCACCACTACTTGGAGCATTTGGATCATTGAAGCTTTGATCTTAAAGAGGTTGTTTCCTTCATTGGGTATTGCAATGCAAGAAGAGTGTCCCTCAGTTAAAGGTCTCGTGTACTCTCTAAGTCTCTGCCTTTGGAAATGGACATTGTCTTCCCCAACATTGTCATCTTGTTGTTCTCCTCTTGCTAGTGGAGGTTGTTGTCCATTCTGTCCAACAGGTTGCTATAAAGGTGATGGATTATTCATTCTCTAATTTTTTCTAGCTCACCTGGATGTACCACTTATTCTTCTGCAAGTCCTTTCAATCTCTGAATCTACAGAAATTAATGGCAAACTGGCACTTGGCATACAAAGCAGGCTACTGGAAATCAAGTAACCTTAACGCAAAGTGAAGAAATAAGGTTAAATACTATAAATTTAATAGAAAAATTAAAACTTTTTACTTCTAGTCCCCAGAAATGGCGCCAAAAACTTGTTGTCGCCAAAAGTGACACTAGCAAGTGCACTTGATCTATCATAGTATAGAAATGGCGAATCCAAGTGTCGTTTCCACGGAGATTAAGAGTAACCAATTTTAAATCATTCAAGCAGATTGATAGATCTGATTTTCTTTCAAATAATTTAATGAGTGATATGAGTAAACCAATTTTAACAATAAAAGAAAATAATAAAAGCAGAGTTTAGGTTGTAGGAAATTGAATTAGGCAAGTTGCGTGATTACAAATTTAAAGAAGCACAGACTTAAGCATTGCAAGGTCAAGCATTTTCAGTCAATCCTTTCTTTGTTACTTATGAGCAAGATAAAATACATGGATCTAAGGTCTCTTTCTTCTTCGATCACCATACTTGGAACATCCTACATATGGATTCTATGATAATACATTTACTACGAACATCCAACATAAACCAATTATCATGCATTAAGTTTTAGCAAGCAATTTATCAAAGACAAATACCCTTAGCATGCAATCCACCCAGAACATCCGTTAGTGTATTACATGTGTTTTATGGTTTTTCCGCATTTATGATCCGGAACATCCTTTCTCATAACGTGCTAAATAAGAGGTGATCAGCGTCTATATAATCTAAATGCACCATAAAACAATCGCCTAAAAATGATTATTCATGAATAACAAAAAAAAAAAAAAAAAGATTACTTACTCATGCTGCCTAGTGAGCTCAAGCCTAGTGGAAAGGAAATACTCACCTTGCATGCGTGGTTGCTTAATCATAACTTTAGAATAATAGAAAAAAGAAATAAATGGAAAATAGAGATGATACCAATGAGAAATCCATAACACAAGAATTGGAGCTAAGTCCCAAAAAGATGTTTTCTAATCCAAGGCTGCCTAGTGGCTTAAATAGCCAAAGGATTGCTTACAACAAAATAAAAATATTGTTAAAATAATTGTTCACATGATGGATAAAACAAATTGTGGCAGATTATGATACCACAAGAATCTAAAAGGCACACATATCAATTTGACTAAAATAATATTTGTTTCCAAGATTGTGATTAAAAATAATGAAATTCTCATTCTTTTCTTCTCTCTCCAGCGTCCATTCCCTAGGCGCACATCTCAATTTGATTAAAATATTGTTGTCCCCTTCCTTCTATGTGCGTTCAGGCAACTTGTTAGCTGCCCTCCTTCTAAAACAACTGTAATTTGGCTCATTTCAGCAGCCTTCACACCTCTTAAGTCTAGAATACTCTATTTTAATCAAAATTCTCCAAAACAACATGAAAATTGATCATTTTAGCTCATTTGTTCTTCAAAATAAATTCATTTTAATTCAATTTAAACCTAAATAATTAGATATAATTTTCACTTATCAGGTATACAACTAGTTTATCATGCATTTTACATTGTCATCCTTATTCCCTTCCTAGAGTAGTCTTAACAAGTTTTCATATTCACAGATTTATGATATTAACTCCATTCTTCTACACACAAAAACCTACAAATAATAAACATATAATAAAACATTTTGTATTATTTGTGTTATAGTATAATTTACATGTAACTTAAATTTCTGCACCCCACTCACTCAAAATCCTGGATCCGCCGCTCCTTATAGTGGAAGGGTTTGCTTTTAATGTAATGGGAGAAAAAAACCAAACAGACGTTTAAGTCCAGTACAAATAGCTGCATGTAATGTAAGTAAGTCAATTTAAGACATTCCTCATTTATCAAAGAAAGAGTTTACCCAAAAAAAAAAAAAAGGCTGCTTATTATACACAAAATGGAGAAACTCTTGAAAAAAAAAAACTTTCATCCACAACATTACAATGACTCGATATCTGAGATACGTACAAAACAAAAAAATAAAACAACCCCAAACACACAAATCATTGAAATTGTTTCCCAAAATCATGTTTGCTTTAGCTAAAAAGGGTTGGTATGCACACACCAGCTTCTGGATTTTGTTGTTCTTTCCATATTCTACCCGTCACTCTAAGTTTGAGTTCTTTCCTGTCCCCTCCAGAAAAGAAGAGTGCCATATTTCGTTGAATAATGAGACCATCGTGACTATCCCTCACCTTTCTATGGCTATCTCGGATGCTTCGTGGCGTACCCTCCCAGATGAGTTTCCTCCCGTTCGCCCCAACCTCAAGGCTGTAACTATAATTTCGTGCCTCGGTCTCGTCACCCATGAAACGGAGGAATGCCATGTAAACTGGAGCCATGCCTAGCTGAAAGGCTTCAAAGTGCAGGCAAAAGTATTGACCAAAACAATGGAATACCTGATAACAAAAATACAAGAGCAAAAATTCACAATACCTAAGTGATTACGAAATAGAAGAAAACTACACTTTGCTTTTCACATAAAATCGATTGGATCTTGCAAATATGCCTTAAAAATCATTTCATCAAATTTAACAAACAAGAGTGAGGGTTGCAAGTACCTTCAGTTGCAACACATCTAAATTGTTCTATAATCCCTTTAAAATATTTATCACACACTCATGTTGCATCCAAACTTAGTTTTATGCTTCAGAAGAGCCTGAGGTAATATTATTTGCAGAATATCCAGTTCAATATTCAAAAAAAAAAAAAAAAGTGCTAGAGTTACCGTGAGCATCCAAGTTGCATTCTCCACCTCGCGGGGATTTGACTTTACATACCGATGGTTGAAAGTACATCCAGAGTGCATGTCCACCTTATGATCATCCCTCAGATGAGCGACCAGGAAAGGGATATCTCCAACAACAGAACATTCAGATCCTGCATATGGGCAGTTATATGGCCTGAAGTTGCAAATTGCCTCATGCTTGAGTTTACTGTAATATGGAAATATTTCTGGGCAGCCCAAGTTGTAATATTTGCAGGGCAATTCAAGTGATTCAGCCACTTTCTCTAGTGCTAAACATCTAATATCCCCAAGCTCCTGCCTACAAGTGGGACACCTGTTGTGTACCCTTGCTTTACAGGTGGAACACAAAGTGTGTCCATTGTGACACTGTAAAGAGGGGAAACAGATTAATTATAAACTTTAGAATCAGTACTTTAAAAAAAATAGAGAAATAAGAATCACTACAATATACGTACATAGGCATGCTTCAGCCAACATATTCTTGAAATTTTTTTTTAACCCTTTCAAATAGTTAAGAGGAGAGATCTCAGCAATGTAACAAGCATACCGAGAGAGACAAAGACATAAACAGAGTCTCAAATAAAAGAGGTAATCAATTCTCCATGGAAAACAGGACAAGGTGCAATTAGCTATATTGTATATCTTCGGTTAGATGTTATATGAATAGATCTTAATTTCGAATTAATCCCACACATATTTAACAAGCATACTACCAGGTCAAAAGAAATTTGTCAAGGCATGAATTCTAGATATTGGATTTTAAAATGAAATCCCCATCATGTTTCTGCACTCTGTAGAAACCCCTTTGACATTTTTAAAGTTACCAACAATATTGCAACAAAAAAGAAATACTTTTAATGATAGTATTACTCGAATAAAGAAAAATAGTCTTAGGAGCAGCCCAAGACAACAGCATAATATCATGACAATGATGAATAGAGGTATGGAATGTTCCTACTCCGAGTAAGCTTAAGATTCCCCTTAACCATTAGGCACTAAGACCTCACTTGACGTTGATTAGAATTTTATTAGGATTAGAAGTGAGCCACCGCTTAGTATCTGTTAGTCCACAAGCAACTTAGTCAAATTGTACCGGTGGCTAAGAAAAAGAATGCAATTTTAAGTGCAGCAACTAATTGTTCTGGATTCTGCCTACAGTTCTGATGTATAATCCAAGTATGCTACTGCTTTGTATCTCCTATTCCAGCTAGGATTCTGCCCACTTTTATGAACAAGCAACTTAGTTAAATTCTTCTAGCGGCTAAGAAATAAGAATGTAAGACGAAGAAGAATTGAAAGATTAAGATATAACTAAGAACCTCCATCCCGACGTATTCGTAGTGAAGAAATTCGTCTAGCCAAAGCCAATTACACTAAAACTACCAAAGAGGACTAGATTTTCAATTGTACCTTGCACCCAGAATATTCCTTTTAAATGATGAAAATTTCGAAATGAGAACCTGTTTTGGCCTGAATATCCAGCACATACCACATTATTACAGGAAATACGGCAATTATGTGTTAACATGATATTTCTTGTCATTGCCGCTTATGTGTATTACAGTAATAAGCCAACCGAACTCTCTAGTCGATGAAGTTATCCGAAAGATAATAGCTGCAACATCAGTGTCCAAATTGAATGTAGAAGATGGCAAGAGGCATGGAAGAGAATGGAGTAGAGAGAATGACAGCGACTATGGATAACTCAAAATTAGTATAAAAACATAAATACATACATTGTCCTCTTTTAGTGACCAATATAAAATACAGAGCAGGAATCCTTTGTTTCACAACAGATTCTCTGTATAACACTCATGTAAACTGAGTTTTGATATTTAATAGGTGGTTCTAAAAGTTCAGATTACTACCCTAAGATTTTCCTGCCACGTTTGGGCATATTATTATGTATTTAGCCCCCTTTTGTCTCTGCTTTGTTCAACTCACTAGATGATGGAAACCATTAAGTAACTAAACAAGCTTTTCCTTTGGTCATAACTCCTACTTCTGAGACAAGCTACCAGAAGGAGACAAATAAACAGGAAACTAGTGCCAAGAATTGAGCTCTTGGAATAGGGGGATGGAAATAGATTAGAAAGAATGCCTTCTTCCCTGTGAAAGAATCTGTCTTTATTTGTGTTTGTCTGTAACTTGGAAGTCGATTTGGGGCCTCAAGAGTTTTCGGCGATAATTGAATTTGCTATTTTGCATATCGGAGTAGATGAAAATTTAATATTTAATTTAAACAGCAAACTTGACAAAATGCACTAGTTTAACCTTTTACTGTCAAAATTTAGCATCTCACTTCAGCAAAATATCAAAGTTGCCTTATTGGGTGAAAGTGAAACTCCAATATATGTGATCCACATGCTGTTAAAAGTTTGCAATTTTACGACCCACAGCCCCCATTTGAATGGCACAAATCAGAAGCACCAGAATTTCATCGAATAAGCGCCCAATTTTGATATTTTTGCCAACATCAAGATTCAAATCATGCATTTGACCAAGGTCAAGGACTAAAATTTACATTTAAATATTTGAAAAAGGATCCATTACGTAAAGCACATATGCACAATGAACATAGTTAAAAAATTCTCATATCATGAAAATGAGCCACCAATTTGTGTGGCTTATCAGTAAACATGCCCTGGGGCTTTTGGAGGAAAACGTGCCAACATCATGACACTACAACACTCGTAGTCAAAAAATGGTCCAACCAAACCATGTAACAAGTAAAGTAGAAAACACAGATAGAGAATTAGCCAATGTTCCACGCAGCAACTATCCATTATCACAAAATTAGCTAATAAGTCGAGGAAATCAATCACCTAAAAAGCATCATCTAAACTGGACAATTATCATAAATCCAGCTCATCTGCAAAACCACAGTCCTATTCTCCAAACTTCCTTCGCACAGTTGAGAAAGAAACACGAATACTAAATTCGAGACGATTCAGTTTTGCTCTGAAGTACTAAGTACCAAATTCTTATACCTATAGTTAGTACTTCAAAGCATTTACCAGTAAACTATCAATGAGAAATAAAGCAGATACACATGCATCTGATATGAATCTTAAACCTAACTAAAACCTAATTATGCAAATCCACCAAAATCCATCATACAACCATGAAATTCAACAACAATGGAGCAAAGGGCGATAGGCAAGGAAACCTATAGATAACGGAAAAACGACACGATACCTGATGGATTGGCGGGTACATTGAATTAGTACAAACAGGGCATTCTAACAGCTCGTGAACACTGGTAGCGGGGGCGATCGCGGTTTGACCCAAAACGTTGCTGTTATTGTTGTTGACTGTGGCATTGTGCGGCTTTGATGAAGCAAATTGATGATGATGATGATGATGCAGATTGTGATGATGGATCTCATCATCATCCAATCCATCTGTTGATGAAACACACTCGATACTATCCAACTCCATTACGGTAAAGAAAATTCACCGCTGCTAATTTGGAGTATAAACTCCAAATCTCCGAAATTCTTCAGTTTCTCTCTTTCCCTCTGGTTTCCGTCAAAAATTTGTTCTCTTTCTTTCCATTTTTACTTAAATTTTCTCAGATTTTCTCGAGAAAGCAGGAGGAGAAGAGAAAAAGGGAGGGAGATAGACAGGTAGATTCCCAGGAACCAAACAACTCCCTTCTCTCTCTACAAAAAGTTCGTTCTTTCCTTCGGTGGCTTGCTTTCTCTCTCTTCCGAGGTTTTGTGAGGGGAGAGAGAGAGAGAGAGAGGATGACCGTCCGATTACAGTAGGAGGTGGACTGCATATCTTACGGTTATTAAATTTTGTATTTTCCGTTTAACTCTCTCTGGTTATATTATATTTTTTATTTTACTTTTGAATTGTTGAAATCATCATTGTTATTAAAATTAGATTGGACAACGAACCGATAAGGCTGCAGCTTTATAGTTTAAACGGTAGTTTAATTAGACATTCATTTCTTAAAAAAAATGCTCTCTCTATTTTTTATTATATAATATTTAAGGTTATTCACTATACCAATGAAATATTAATTAAGTTACTAAAATAACCAATTTACCCTTAATACTTGTCTCTTAGAACTCCATTTTTCATACAAAATTTCTCTTTCTTCTTAATTATCAAGCTTAATGTAGTATTTTTTAATATTAAATTATGAACCTCTCTCATACTTTAAATAAGGGATGATAAGTGAAAATATTACCAGTCAATTATGCAAGAATTCAACAGCTAAATTAGTAAAATTCCTTTAAGAAGAGAGGATTCATAGCTAATATTGAGTTTTTCCAAGTCTTAAGCGCTGATTCAGGAAGACTGCTGAAAAATGGAAATCTCAAGAAGAAGAAAAGAAATAAAAGAGTTGGATTTGGCTGCAGCTTGGACGGGCCGGAATTAAAGGGAGAGGCGCGGCCCAGAGTGAGGAGGAGAAATTTATTTTTGTGGAAATTTTAGACTTGTCCTTGGCTTCTTGAGGAAGCCATTGTATTTGTGGTTGACAATTTTTTGTTATTAGTTTAATTTTGGAACAAGGCTCTAGGTGGATTATTTTATTTTCTTTTGGGGGCTATTTATAGTTTGCTGTTCAGAGGGGGAGAGTATTGATTGTTCTTCAACTACCACTATTTTCCTTACTTTAATTTTAATTTCCTTCTTCTTCTTTCAAGTCTTCTGGTTAAGCAATCTCGTTTTATGTTAATTATGTGTTGCGAGTAGTTTCCCAGCAGGCTGAAGCCAGCTTAGTCTGGTGATCTTGGGAAGTCTTTCTCGTGTTTGTTATGAATATTATGCTTAGATGATTGTGTGGTGAAATATTTATCAAAAAAAAATAAATATGATGGGGCGTCGTTGTATGCCTAGTATTCTTAATGAGACCGAGAGGAGATTTGGGAATATGGAAAATCACGCACACACACACTTAACATGAGACCGAGAGGAGATTGGGGGTGTGGTAAGGGTTTCTATTTATGATAGAATGCTTGCTTGACTTAATGCATGAATACCTAGGCTAGGTGAGGCCGAGAGATAAGCTTAGTTGGGTAATCATAGAATCCAAATGAGGTCGAGACATAAGCTTGGTGGGAAGAGGGCAAGAAACCTTAGATCTACGTCCTTAATATATTCATAATAAACGCTAGAGAAAGATACCTCGAGATTGCCTGTCTAACTGGTGGAAGTCTGTGCTTTTATTATTGTGTGTCATTTCCTGTTTTAAGCAGCCTTTTTATGTTATTTTTCATGCTTTACATTTATTTCAGTTTATTTAAATTTGTATTGCTGATTACTTGGAAAATCTCACCTAACAATTTATTAGGAAATCTTTTAGTTTTCCCTTATTCCCTGTGGGATCGACACTTATCTTGCCACTACTACAATTGACCTAGTACACTTGCTAGTGCACAATTTTAAGGCAATAAGTTTTTGGTGCCGTTGCAGGGGAATAACGGTTGAAAATTTTTAAAGATTTCTTGTAAGTTCGTTTGTTTGATTTGGTGTTTGGTGTTTTGTGCAGAAATTCTCTGTTTAAGCAATCTCCTGGTGCATGCGAAGAACAGGAATTCCTCTAATTCCTATAGATCCAGAGATCGAAAGGACTTGTAGGAGAAGGAGTGGAGTTGTCAGAAGAGCCAGAAGGAGACAGAGAATGGATGATCAAAATTTGCCACCTCCACCACCAGAAGGAGAGGGAGAAGTTCATCTTCCTCCTCCAAGGCAGAGAGTTAAGGAATATTCGAGACCTATCACTGAGGGACACTTTTTTTGCATCATGATTCCCAATGAAGGGGACAATGTCTTTGAGATCAAAGCCTATATGATTCAAATGCTTCAAGCTGTTGTTCAGTTTGGAGGATTGCCCGGAGAAGACCCAAATGCTCACATCCAAGATTTTGTGACTATGTGCAATACTTTTCGTACTAACCGGGGAGTCTCAGATGATGTGATACAATTAAAGCTTTTCCCTTTTTCACTAAGGGATAAGGCTAAAAGTTGGTTAAAGAATCTTCAACTAGGTTCAGTTACAACTTGGGATGAAATGGCTCAAGTCTTTCTGACTAAGTATTTTCCGCCCAGACAAGCAATCAAGTTAAGAAATGAGGTTACTCATTTTCATCAGCAACATGATGAATCTCTGTCAGAAGCCTGGGAAAGATACAAAGAGCTCCTAAGAAAAGTACCAAACCATGGATTTCCTACGTGGATGCAGATTCAGAATTTCTACAATGGTTTGACAAATGCATATAAGATTCAAATTGAGTCAGCTGAAAATGGAGACCCAGAAGAACTGGCACCAGAAGAGCTTTATGAATTGGTTGAAAGATTGGTCAACACCAGTTACAAGTGGCATTCAGCACATGAGGATCGAGAAAAGACTGCTGAATCAGATGTTGTTGCCAAGCTCTCTGACAAAGTAGATCTGATCCTTAAACAGTTAGCCAAGCAGAATATCTCAGCCATTTCAAGTTCAAAGATATCGTGTGAATTCTGTGGAAGTGATCATAGAAGCATTGATTGTGATATCTCACTCAATTAGGAGCAATGTGATTATATTGGAAACAATCCAAGGTAGAACAATCCATTTTCTAACACTTATAATCCAGGATGGCGCAATCACCCTAATTTCTCTTGGAACCAACAACCTGGCAAGCAACCTCATGTACTTTTCCAGCAGCCTCACAGCAATTTCCAACCTCATCAACAACCCAGTCATGTTCAACAAGCCGGACCATCATATGCATCTAAGAAATCGGAGGTTGAGGAGATGAAGGAAATGATGTCACAGTTTATGAAGCAGACTCAAGCTTATATGAAGAACATGGAAACTCAGCTCCAGCAACTTACAAATATTGTCACTCCAAAGAACAAAGGGGTAATTCCAAGCAATACTGAAACCAATCCGAGAGAAGAGTACAAAGCTATTACTTTGAGAAGTGGTAAGAATGTTGACCAACCTCACAAGATGAACATTGTGGACAAAGACTGTTGGAGATTGTGCCCTAAGGCCAATATTGGATTATGTAATTTGACTTCTAAGATTAATCTAGTGTAGATTAATATTATCATTTATGTTTGTATGTTAGCATTTATGATAAGTATCCATGAATAAATCGTGTTATTCTAAATATCCCTAGTCGATTGTTATTATGGGAATAATAACAAACTAAGACTAGTGTGAGTGATAATGGATATTCATAAGATGAATATAGTGTATACAGATACAGATTATACTCACGGGTAATATGTTAGAGAACATGTTACTGGAGACCCACTATGAGATCAAGTTCATGGTCATGTGTCACAACTGATCTTGATTATAGTAGTGTCATTAGCTGATTCCTTTGACCTGAGGTCACCATTGATTCCGAGATGAACTCATGTTGTGCTTTGACGCAGTCAAACGCTGCTTGTAACAGAGTAGTTATAAAGGCTGTGATTGGGTACAATATGACTCATGCTTTGGGATGTGAGTGACAGATATGGGATTTTGTCCCTCTCTATCAAGAGAGCGATATCACTGGGCCCCTCGATAAGTAAGACTGTTAAATGCATGGCCGTGCTCAAATAATTGATAGAGTATCAATTGATTTGTCTAAACAGTTTACTTTGAGATCGAGAAAGCATATGATTAATTATATAAGATTGACAAGTGTACCATGTCTTATGATTAATCATGATATCAAAGAGACAAAAGGGAATATGACATTCTATAAATAGGTATTGGATCATTCCAATCATGTTAATTGGGTGGTCATAATGGCTTGCTAGAGTCCGCTTGTGATCTATAAGGACATTATGGTAATTTCCTTATTGCCAATTAATATGAACCTATGGGGTCACACACTAAGAGCAAAATGAAGTTCATCTTTTCGGGTATAAATTATTATTGGATAATAATTTATGAATGAGAAAAGTAATAAATATATATAGTGATATATATTTATATATGTATATAAATATTAATATGATTAATATTGCATAAAGTATGCTACATATTATAATTCAATTATATAGAGATATAATTAATTATAATATCAAATATACATATGTGTATGATGGAGAATGGAATTGATTTAATATTAATTGAGAATTAATATTAAGTTGTGTGGGTTAATTCATAATTATAACTAATAAGGGTATTAAGTTATAATTATAATTAAGTTTAATGGATATAAAAGGAAGTTTTATAACCTAAAATCTCTAACCCTGGCCCACATATCAATTGAAGCAGATTTTTCCCAGCAGCCACCTTTGGAGTGCCAGCCGAAATCTCTTCCTTCTCCATCTCCCAAGGTTTTTGAAACTTTGGTCTTCTCTCGTTCGAAAAATCATTCTTCAATCCCGGCGCTAGCACGCGGTGAACGAATTGCTCCGTGTGGATCAACCGTAGAGGGAAGCTAATTTGGTTCCTAAGTGATTCAAACTACAAAGAATTAAGGTAATTCTTTAACCCTCCTTCCGATTCAATGCAATGTACATGGGTCCTTGGTGGGGATTAATCCTTTTATTTCCGCTGCGTATATATTGTTTTTGTGCGATTAATTCCCCAACAAAGACAAAGACTCAGAAGAAAAGGTCATTGAAAAGAATGAGCAACCTAAAATTGCTCACATCACTGAGCAACCTTCTGACGCAGATAAGCAATCTCAAGTGCAGCCAGAGAATGCTCAATCAGAGTAGAACCAAGTAACCTCAGACTCTATTCAAAACACCTCTATTCAAAATGGGCAACCTATACCTGCTTATCAACCAAGGATACCTTATCCACAAAGAGCTAAGCAACATGACATGGCCAAGCAGTTTGACAAGTTTTTGGAGGTCTTTAAGAAGCTTCACATCAACATACCCTTTGCGGAAGCACTTGCACAGATGCCCCTATATATGAGATTCTTGAAGGAACTTCTTGCTAACAAAAAGAAGTTGGAGAATGTAGCAATGGTGCAACTCAACAGAGATTGCTCATCAATCCTTCAGAGCAAGCAAACTTTACAAGCCAAGATCAAAGATCCATGGAGTTTTCCTATACCTTGCTCTATTGGTAACCTTAATATTGAAAATGCATTGTGTGATTTAGGAGCAAGCAATAATCTCATGCCATATTACATCTATAAACAATTAGGGTTAGGAGAACCTCAGCCTACTAGGGTTTCCATACAACTTGCTGATAGAGCCGTGAGATATCCTAAGGGAATAATTGAAGATGTTTTGGTTAAGATAGGAAAATTTATACTTCTTGTTGATTTCATTGTGATGGATATGGATGAAGACTTGCATGTTCCTATTATTCTAGGAAGACCCTTTTTAGCAACAGGTCGTGCATTAATTGATGTGCATAATGGTAAGCTGATTTTGAAAATTCATAATGAGGAAGTAGTCTTTAAGATGAATGAAGCCATGAAATATCCTCCTACTTGTTATGACCATTGTTATTTTATTGATGCTACTGATGTCAATTTAAACCCATTTTTCATACAGGAATTTGAGGAAACAGATTTTGAAAATGAAGATGAAGATATGGAAAAGCAAATTGAAGCTGCAATCGGATGTCCAGCAGTCTTAGGAAGCAGGCAATTCATTGAACCTTTAGACTATACACCCACACTGCATTCTAAACCTTCCATTGAAGAGCCTCCTACACTAGACTTGAAACCATTACCCTCTCATTTAGAATATGCCTTCCTTGATCCACCAAGCAATCTGCCTGTAATTATCTCTTCAAAACTTACCCGTGAGCAGAAAACTCAATTACGTTACATCTTGAGAAAGAACAAGGAAGCAATGGCCTGGACAATCTCGGATATAAAAGGCATTAGTCCTTCTATTTGTGTCCATCGTATTCTAATGGAGGAAGATCATAAGCCTGTTATACAACCTCAAAGGAGATTGAATCCCAACATGAAGGAAGTTGTGAAAAATGAGGTAATTAAGCTACTGGATGCAGGACTTATCTACCCCATTTCCGATTTAGTGTGGACAAGCCCTGTTCAGGTAATCCCCAAGAAAGGTGGGATTAATGTTATTCAGAATGAGCAAAATGAACTCATTCCCACAAGAACAGTTACTGGATAGAGAATTTGCATTGACTACCGAAAGCTCAATGATGCTACACGAAAAGATCATTTTCCACTGCCATTCATTGACCAGATGCTGGAAAGACTTTTCAGGTTATGCATTTTATTATTTTCTTGATGGATATTCAGGGTACAATCAGATTCCTATTCATCCCCAAGATCAAGAGAAGACAACATTTACATGTCCATATGGCACCTATGCTTATAGAAGGATGCCATTCGGATTGTGTAATGCTATAGCAACCTTCCAGAGATGCATGATGGCAATTTTCCATGACATGGCCGAAAAGACAGTGGAAATCTTCATGGATGATTTCTCAGTATATGGCGAGACTTTCCAATCCTGTCTTAACAATCTTGAAGCAGTCCTAACCAGGTGCAAGGAGACCAATCTTGTATTGAATTAGGAAAAATGTCACTTCATGGTTGATGAAGCCATTGTTCTCGGCCACAAAATCTCTTCAAGAGGAATGGAGGTTGATAAAGCAAAGGTAGAAATCATTGAGAAGCTAGCTACTCCTACTTCTGTGAAAGAAATTCGAAGCTTTCTTGGACACGCTGGTTGTTACAGAAGATTTATAAAAGATTTCTCAAAAATTGCCTAGCCACTAACAGCCCTTTTGCACAAGGATGTTCAATTCTGTTTTGATGAAGCTTGTGAAAAAGCTTTTGAAACTCTCAAAGCGAAATTGGTAAATGTTCTAATTCTTATTGCCCCTGACTGGAGTCTTCCATTTGAGCTTATGTGTGATGCAAGTGACACTTGCATTGGAGCTGTGCTAGGACAAAGGAGAGATAAGCATTTCCACCCCATCTACTATGCAAGCAAAACCTTGACAGAAACACAACAAAATTACACCACTACAGAAAAAGAATTGCTTGCTGTTGTTTATGCTTTTGATAAATTCAGATCTTACTTGGTTTTATCTAAGATCACTGTTTTTACTGATCATGCAGCATTGAAATACTTGTTAAACCTCGCCTCATACGATGGCTCCTACTTCTTCAAGAATTTGATATTGAGATCAAAGACAAGAAGGGTTCAGAGAACGTGGCTGCAGACCATCTTTCCAGGATTCCATTAAGCAACCTCGATAAGCAACCTGACATTGCTGATTCTTTCCCTGATGAACAACTTTATGCGGTACATTCTATACCTTGGTTTGCTGATATTGAAAATTATTTAGCCTGCGGAATTATGCCTCAATCTTTATCTTCTCTCCAAAGAAAGAAATTCCTTTCGGACTTAAAATATTATTTTTGGGAGGAACCTTTTCTTTTTAAGTTATGTGCAGATCAGATTATTAGAAGATGTGCTTCACAAGAAGAAGTCCCAGCAATCTTGTCAATGTGTCATACTCAAGAAGCTGGAGGTCACTTTGGTGCAAACCGAACAGCCTCAAAGGTTCTGGAGTGTGGATTCTTTTGGCCTTCAATTTTTGAGGATTCCCATAGGTTTGTGTTGGAGTGTAATGAATGTCAAAGAACAGGTAATATCTCTACCAAAAATGCCATGCCTCTACATAATATTATTGTTTGTGAAGTCTTTGATGTTTGGGGTATTGATTTTATGGGACCTTTCCCAAGCTCACATGGTAACAAATATATATTGGTTGCTGTGGATTATGTGAGTAAGTGGGTTGAAGCCATTGCAAGTCCTACAAATGATGCTCGGGTTGTGGTAAGGTTTCTGAAGAAATTATTTACAAGATTTGGAGTTCCTAGAGCTATAATCAGTGATCAAGGTACTCATTTCTGTAATAACCAATTTGAAAGGCTTCTTACTAAGTATGGGGTCACTCATAGAATTGCTACACCTTACCACCCACAGACCAGTGGGCAGGTTGAGATTTCTAATAGAGAAATCAAGAGAATTCTTGAGAAAACTGTTAACAAGTCTAGGAAGGACTGGTCAAGAAAGCTTGATAATGCTCTTTGGGCATATCGTACAGCTTACAAGACACCTATCGGGATGTCGCCTTTTAGATTGTTGTATGGAAAAACGTGTCACTTACCTGTTGAATTAGAATTTAAGGCTTTATGAGCTCTAACATATTTGAATTTTGACAGGAATTTGGTAGGAGAAAAAAGGAAATTGCAGTTGAATGAGTTGGAAGAGTTCAGGCTATTCAGTTATGAAAATGCCATCAATTACAAAGAGAAAATAAAAAAATGGCATGACAAGAAAATTCAGGAGAAAACTTTCTACAAGGGTCTGAAGGTCTTGCTATATAATTCAAAGCAAAGATTATTTCCGGGAAAGCTTAAATCGAGTTGGACTGGACCATTATTGTGAACCAGGTTTTTTCACATGGGGCAGTTGAAATAATGAATCAAAATGGTGAAATTTTTAAAATTAATGGCCAGAGATTAAAACCATATCTTGTGCAGGAATCATCATGTGGTGTTGGAAGTCTCCAATACCTTGAACCACCCTGAGCAATCGAAGATTGCTCGGTGTCCGCTTCAAACACATAATTGAAGCAATTTTGTTTGAAAATCTCTAACCCCTCTTTTGTTTTATTTTTTTTTTTTTTGACATGTAGTTATTAATTTTGAAATCCTATTTCTTTTTGCAGGGCTGCAACTGGAGTGAGTATGGGTAGTAACATCAAATTGAAATTTGTCTTCTCTTTTTGTTAAAGTCCATACTTGCCTTTATTTCTTATTCTTTTTAACCGCAAGAATTTTTTTTATGTCTAAAATTCTTTCGGAAAAAGGGAGTAATTATTAGAATCAAAAAGGTGAATTTTTGGAAAACGTGTTAAATCTTTTCAGCCACAATTTTTACCCCTCTCTCTCTCCCGCTCAGACGCCATGCTTCCCTCCTCCCTAACTTGTGTCAGTTTTACTTTGAAATTCAAATTAAGTAACTGTTCCCCCTTCTCTTTTCCGTTTTTAAAACCCTTCCTCTTCCCTATTGCATTACTTTTGTTTTTCCTTCTCTAGTCCCCTGTATTTTCTTAATCTGTCTTTAAACTTTCTTTTCCTTTCTCTCTTTGATTTGTGATTATGGCCAGGGAAAAGAAAGCTGCGAAGCATGCACCAAGTGCTTCCCACGCAAAGCCCTCCTCTTCCTTCGTTAGTGTTCAACCCACCAGTTCTGAAACCACAACCGTGGAAAAGACACTCGCCAAAATGCAAACTTTCACCGACAAGGAGAATGAAAGGTACGAGCAATTCAAGGGCTTGACCTTTACACCCTCAAGAACATTTGATTGGAATGTCTTGTCAACCCTGGGCTTTGATAGTGAAATCCGGTAGTTGTTAGCCAATGGGGGTTTCGAGTTCTATGCGCAGATTGAGGAACCGGCCTTTAGAGAACTGACACTGGAGTTCCTTAGCACTTTCACCCTTAACCCAGAGATTACTGAAATGGATGATCAGAGAAAGTTCAGCTTCAGAGTGAAAGGAAAGAAGAAGACCTGCTCTTTGATTGAACTCAACCAATATTTGTAGCAAATACTGCTTTTCTTGAGTCTTAGGAATTTGCTCAAGCCTACACTGACTTCGCATCGGAGTTCAACCCACAAAGTTTTAGAAGGAACTCACTGACAGGAGTGAGTATACATCAACATCTTCCTCTGCCTCTTACATCAAAAAGTGTAGTCACAAGATCCTTCAGAAGTTTATTGCCAACTCAGTTTTCGGAAGGAACAACCAGTCACATGTTCCCAATCAGGATCTTTTTGCTCTTTGGTGCATGATTGAAGGAAAGAGGATGAATGTGGGGGCTTGGTTTGCTCATTATATTGACAGTATCAAACCGAAAGGAAAAAATACTCTGTGGGTCGTATGTGACCAAAATTGCTAAAGCCTGTTTGACTGAGTTTTCCGAAGAAGGTCTCGCCTTTGAATGCCATCCTGCGCCGTTTGAATTTGTTAATTTGAATCAGATGGGGGTTTGTAAGAAGGTGGCAGGAAAATGGATGCTATGGGATGACGCTTTCCAATTGGAAAAGGAACTTAAGATGAAGAAAGAAGCCAAGTCTGCATCCAAGCAGCCTTCTGAGCCCCCAACAAAGCGAAGAAGGCCAGTCACCTGTTCCACCACTTCCCACCAGCCCCACATCATTGAGGACCTGACTCTGAATGATCAAGAGAAGCTGAAGCAATTTGAAAGAATTTCAAAGATGTCCATGGCTGAATTGGTGAACCTGATTGACCACCTGTGGGTCAGGCAGATTGAAGACAGGGCCACAATTACTATCCTGGAAAACAAGATTGCTCTCCTTGAAGCAAAGCTGGAGAAGCAGGATGAGAATTTTGAAACAATAGAGGAAGTGCAGAAAGAGCATAAGAAGCCTGCCCAGCCCAAGGAGGTCCAGAAGCTGCTGTTAGAAATCCCTGAAGAGGAGGGTGATGAAGATTCAGCGGATGAAGAAATCCGGGATGCATCAGAAGAAGAAGAAGACGAACAGGTCTCCTCTAAGCTTGCTGAGTGATATGTTCTCTTTCTCCTCCTCGTCCAACTTTGGTATGCTTCTTTTCAAAAGCCCTCTCTCAATAATTTTCTGTGCCATGAAGTAGGTGGTTTCTTTTGCCCTAATTTGAATTTATTGCATACATGTGATGCTTTGAGGACAAAGCATGTCTTAAGTGTGGGGGAGAAGAGCTACCTTATGAATTTTAAATTAATTGCTGATGATTTGGGAATGCATGATTGCTGGTTGATTGTTTGGTAATTGCTGGTCTACTGATTGGGAATCCCTGCCTGAACATTTGCTGTTCTAAGTAGTCTTTAGTTTTTCGTGTTCTGTGTAAACTTATAAAGTTTATGTGTGGCTTTATGAACTTTTGTGATTAGTTTTCTTGGTTCTCTTCGTTTTCATGTAAAAATTTGTCTAAATTTTTCGATTTCTCTATGTTTTCTTGAGTTAGCAACCAGTGAAATTTTCTGATCCTAAGGATCCAGGAAGTCTATGTAAAGCACTTAAAACTGATTGCCTGTTGATTAGAAAAACTTTTAGAAATTTTGGTTTTAGTTGATTAAGCAGTTTTGGACTTCAAGACCTTAGAATTTGTTTCACCTTGATAGCTTGAGTTAGGCCAATTTGCATTAACCCTATATTTCTCTGTGAGGTTTTTGAGCCTGTTTTCTTGGATATAAAATCTTACTTGAATTCCTTGTAGAGAGGGCATTCATATTGAGTTTTAAGCTAGAGCTTAGTGGATTATCTTTGTCAAAACCATAAGGTTTTTCGCATGTGCAAAATGATTAAGGAATTTGTTACCCATCTCTGTTTCTTAAATCCAAAAAGCTTCCCTAACATTTCTCTTCCCATTTTTTTAAGCCGCTTTGAGCCTTTAAGACTTTTTTTTTTTGTTCAACCCATGGTGTTTTTCCTTAAGCCAATTCACATTATGTTGTCCAAAGAACCCTAGGAATGCCATAACAAAATCAAGTTGTTTTCGAATAGCAAGTAGTCTACTTTAATTGAACTTTTGCATCAGATTTTTTTTTCTTAGAAATTCATGTGGACATAAAAATAAATGCTTTCATGTTAATTCTTCCTTTAAAGTTCAGTTTGCAACTTTTTGCCTAATTTTTGCCAAAAGGCAGTTGGAATTTTCTCTTCTTTCATATTGCTTGAAAATCAAAAGCGCAAGCAAGATCGATTTTGCCAAGTATTATATCATCAACTGATTGCGTCCAGCTGTTTTGTTCTAATTTCTTAATAATTTCCTTCTTCTTCTTTCAAAAAAAAGGTTCTCTTGAGATGTTCAGTGGTAAAAATATGTGCTAAGATGTTCATATTCCTTCTTGTGCTTAAAATTCTTGAAATTCTTGATTTTGCATCTTAATATTTGAGTTTCCTGTCCTTATCTGTCCTTCGTAGCTTAAGTTTCTTTTGGAGTAAATTGCTTGTTGTTCCATGGTGTTGATTGGTATGGTATTTCTTTAACCTAAAAAGCCTATTTATTCCCCCCCCCCCTTCACCTAAGCCTTACATTACAACCTTTTGTTAAGACCTTTTGATTGTGCATGTGTCTAATTAGGTGGTAGTGATAGGATGTTTGCTTAAGTTTTTAGTTTAAGGCCAATGTGTGTTGCTGCTGAGAGTTCTTATTCAAATCGCCCAAACACTAAAGTGAGAGTGAACTCTTTTAGAAAGGCAAATTTTGGTCTAATCTCTTGCTAGCTTGCTGAAATTTAAGGTTTGGTCTTGCTGTCTTATGATGTTTATGAAGCGAAGCCAGGTCTCTTAAGAATGCTTTGATTGATTTGGTATCCTCAATTTTAGTGTTTTGCATAGGAATCTTGTTGTTCGAGGGTGATGGATTGATTATTGGTTGCTACTTAAAATAAGTTAAATTGTGTTTTCTTTCACAGTTTTCCTTTCCTTCTTTTCTCTTTTTCTGTTTTATTTTTGGATTGCTTGAGGACAAGCAATGTTCAAGTGTGGGAGTTCTTGATAAGTGGAAATATTACCAGCCAATTATGCAAGAATTCAGCAGCTAAATTAGTAAAATTCCTTTGAGAAGAGAGGATTCATAGCTAATATTGAGTTTTTCCAGGTCTTAAGCGTTGATTCAGGAAGACTGCTGGAAAATGGAAATCTCAAGAAGAAGAAAAGAAATAAAAGAGTTGGATTGGGCTGCAGCTTGGACGGGCCGGAATTAAAGGGAGAGGTGCGGCCCAGAGTGAGGAGGAGAAATTTATTTTTGTGGAAATTTCAGACTTGTCCTTGGCTTCTTGAGGAAGGCATTGTATTTGTGGTTGACAATTTTTTGTTATTAGTTTAATCTTCGAACAAGGCTCTAGGTGGATTATTTTATTTTCTTTTGGGGGCTATTTATAGTTTGCTGTTCAGAGGGGGAGAGTATTGATTGTTCTTCAACTACCACTATTTTCCTTACTTTAATTTTAATTTCCTTCTTCTTCTTTCAAGTCTTCTGGTTAAGCAATCTCGTTTTATGTTAATTATGTGTTGCAAGTAGTTTCCCAGCAGGCTGAAGCCAGCTTAGTCTGGTGATCTTGGGAAGTCTTTCTCGTGTTTGTTATGAATATTATGCTTAGATGATTGTGTGGTGAAGTATTTATCAAAAATAAATAAATATGATGGGGCGCCGTTGTATGCGTAGTATTCCTAATGAGACCGAGAGGAGATTTGGGAATATGGAAAATCACGCACACATACATTTACCATGAGACCGAGAGGAGATTGGGGGTGTGCTAAGGGTTTCTATTTATGATAGAATGCTTGCTTGACTTAATGCATGAATACCGAGGCTAGGTGAGAACGAGAGATAAGCTTAGTTGGGTAGTCATAGAATCCAAGTGAGGTCGAGAGATAAGCTTGGTGGGAAGAGGGCAAGAAACCTTAGATCTACGTCCTTAATATATTCATAATAAACGCTAGAGAAAGATACCTCGAGATTGCCTGTCTAACTGGTGGAAGTCTGTGCTTTTATTATTGTCTGTTATCTCCTGTTTTAAGCAGCCTTCTTATGTTATTTTGCATGCTTTACATTTATTTCAGTTTATTTAAATTTGTATTGCTGATCACTTGGAAAATCTCACCTAACAATTTATTAGGAAATCTTTTAGTTTTCCCTTATTCCCTGTGGGATCGACACTTGTCTTGCCACTACTACAATTGAACTAGTACACTTGCTAGTGCACAATTTTAAGGCAACAAGGGCAAATATGAGAAAACATGGTAAAATATGCATTGGTAATATAAAGTATCAAATAAAAAAGAACAAAGTGAAAAACCTAAAATATCATATAATAAAAAACGGAGGGAGTATTATTTAATTACAAATACGTTAAATTGTAGTTCAACCAACCAATTTGTCAATTCTACTACCAGTTGAACCCTTTTTTGCCCCTTTTTACAAAAAATAAAATTTCTTATCAAACAGATTAGATCCTTAACTAGTTTACAATTAAATCGATCAAATTAGCCGGTCTAGTCCGGTTTTGATGACATTGAAAATGATACTCTTTAAGTAAAAAACATTATAAAAAAATAACCCTTTTTTAGAGGTTTCTAATAATATTCATGTTTTTTTTAAACATTTTTTGTAAAGAAGAAAAGTAATTTCATTAAAAAAACTAGTACAACCTCGGCTAAGAAGATTCATTTAACAAGATCTTCCTAAAGCTTGAGATGCTATCTCTGTAGGAAGGGATGCATTCGAATTAGCTTGAGCCTAGAAAAGCAAACATAAACACAAACTAAGTTACATAAAAGAAGTTTACAATCTAAAATAATAGCACCGAAGGGGGAGGCTTAAGTTTGGGAGTTATGTATACTCAGAACAACAATTTGACAATCAGACTCAATGAAAACTTAGACTCTAATCATTTTTTTTATCTAAGATAGAGCTTCACGAATCCCGAGAACCTTAGATATACAATATAGCTAATTTTGAGGAAAAGTAAAAAATAATTTCATGTTGAGGTGGAGTTATTTCACTCCCTTAATTTTTCTCTCACATTTTCTGCACACATAATTTACACACACACACATCTATCTATGTTAAGGATATATATTTTTACTTTGTAATTATCTATTAATCACTTAGTCATTTTCTATAGCTTGTATTTATCTCTTCCACGTCTACTTATAGTAGTTGTAATCTTTAATTATTCAAGTGAATGAAAACATTATTCCATATTCTTTCACATGGTATCAGAGCAAACCTAATCTCTTATGAGTTCTGAAAATACTGACTCCTCTTAAACTGTGAACTCTACCCCTGCTTCTCTTGCTCAATCGGTCAACTTCTCCCCATCAACAAACAATGGATTCTTAAATGCTTACTTCCCCACCAGCATCTGGAAACTCAAGTTTCACCATGAGTAACCAAACTGAAAACTCTCTCACAGCTCCAATTCCTACCTTCTCTTCCAACCAAATCTTTGCTTTTAAACTCAACCATCGAAACTATCTCTGTGAGCGGACGACGTTTTCCTCTCTCGGAAGAGAGCCTCGATATCAGGCAACCCTCCCTCGTGGGGGTGTTTTTGTAATGAAGATTCGGTTTTGGAAAATTAAGTTATTTTGTAAAAGAATCGGGACCTAAGTCTCGATAGAGAGTGTAAGAGTTGCCACCCGGCTCAGCTCAACTGGGAAATTACAGCGTAGCTGAACCGAACGAGAGCCGCTACACTTTCCAGAGATCTAGGTCTGGACAAGTCCCTTATTTCATGTCTAATCAAAATAAATTCGGCCAATGTTCATTGATAGCATTTTATATTTCTAAGGTTGATTTTTATTGATTGAATCATGTGGCGTACACGCAAAAATAAAAAGCAGTAAATAAATTAATTATTACAACCCAATCGAATCATAAATAAACTATCCTAGGGGATACATTTGTATAATTTGGGGATCGGGGTGCAATCGCTTATTTTACACGAGTATCTAATGGATTGAAATTAAAATAAATAAATAAAAATAAATAAAACCAAACCCTACAAAACAAAGGTTAGCACGAATACACGTAACAAATTGGACTCAAATAGACAAAATGGGGAAATTAGAGATTGTGGACATGCATTTAGGGGGGGTAGTCGGGTGAACTCGGCTAGTTCACTCGACTAGACCTAGAAAACGATTTTGAAACGTCCTGTGTTTTTGTTTCGTGAGAAAATTAATTTTGAAAACATTTCTTTTTTCCCTTTTTTTCCATTTAGCATATAAAGCGGGTCGGTTTTCGGGAGATTCGGATCTCTGTCGTTGCATTGTTCTAATTCCAACAACTTCGAGAATTAAATCTAAGGTCGTGGAATGCACAAAACAAGTTCATTTTTTATGATTTTCTTATCTTTATGCATTTTTATAATTTTCTGTTGCTGATCAGAAGCTACAGCCGTGTGGCTGTAATTATAGTCGTACGACTGTAATGCATTTCTGATCATAAAAGTTGAGATTATTTCAATAGGCAGGATTCAAAGCCAATGAGCAAGAACAGTCGTGCGACTTAATTACAGCCGTACGGCTATTCATCCTGTCTAGAACCAGAATACTTTTATTTTTGGATTTTATGCCGAAGTGACACAAGATGAGAGGATTTACAGCTGTGGGAATCAATTACAGTCATACGATTATATTTACAGTCGCACGACTGTAATTATGGCCGTACGGCTGTTCATCCTACCCATAAACAGTAAGCTTACATTTTCAAGTTTTATACACGAAATCAAACCAAAACACATAGAAGATGAAGCAAAGCACAAGTTTTAACTATAATTACCCTTGTAGCACTGATCCACTATCGATTTGACTCTGAAAATGCTTTGAATTGGCTTCAAACTGCCCCTCCTCCTTTGTTTGTCAAGGTATCAAAATAAAGTCCCAAAAACTCTACAAGGTACGGATTTATGGCTTTAGAATGATTTTTGTGTATTTATCCAATTTAAACCTATGATTTCTAACAATTTTTACTTCATAAGGCTGAGAATTAAAGGAAGAAAGAAGAAGAAGAAGGTTGTGTTTTTGTGTTTCTTTTTCTCCCTTTTCTCTCAATCTCAAGAGCTCCCTTTTGATCCAAATTTTTTCTCTCCTCCTTTTTGCCTCTTTTCTCTCACTTCCTCCTCTTGTTTTCTGGCTGCAGGAGGCATTAAATGCCCCTTAAATTATGCCTCTCTTTTTCTTCTTCGCTGTATGGGCTGCTGTACCTGCTGCGAACCTACAGTCGTACAACTGTAATTTTCGATTACAGTCGTACGACTGTAAATACAGTTGCACGACTATAATTACAGTCATGTGGATCAAGTCTTCTTCTTTTTTTTTTGGAAAATTCCAGTACTTACACCTGCCGTTAGGTTTAAAAATACCTGCGGTGATGAATTTAAGAACGCAAATTGAAGCGCCGTAAATGTAAAGAAAAAAAGACGAACCTGACTTGTCGAACTCTTGTTGAGACAATGATCTGAGCTGATTGGGTGACATAAGCTGATACCAGGTTTACATTACCCGAGGCAAAGCTGATCTGGGCTGATACCGGATTCACATATATCCGAGACGGATCTGCTAAATTTTGAAATGATAAATCTGACATAAGCCGATACCAGGTTTACATTACTCGAGGCGAAGCTGATCTGGGCCGATACCGGATTTACATACATTCGAGGCGGATTTGTTGAGTTTTGAAATGATGAATCTAACATAAGCCGATACCGGGTTTACATTACCCAAGGCAAAGCTGATCTTGGCCGATACCGGATTTACATATATCCAAGGTGCATCTGCTGAGTTTTGAAATGACGAATCTGACATAAGCTGATACAGGGTTTACATTACCCGAGGCTGAGCCTGTGCCGGAACTATCTGTATCTGAGGCGGTGATGATGAATTCCTACATTTGAAATGGTGAGTCTTCATTCTTTGATCGAGAGATTTTGAACAAAAATTTTTTCCCCTTCGATCAAGAATGAAGACTAGCTAGGGATGAATGCTTCGTGCATGTTATGTATGTATGCATAATGATGCATATGCATATGGACCTTAAAGGATGCATTTCTCATTGTTTGTTCAATCTTGATGTTTCCCTTTTCCGTTGAGGAAGACATGTCTTGCCCCTGGCTGACTCTGGCTGGTGGAAGACATTCTTTGTGCAAAACTTTTTTTTTGTCGAAGATGATGATGACTGCTGAAGAAATGACATGACTGCTGGGGACGAGTGACGAATGCTGAGGAAAAGGTGGTAATGTCCTTTGTAAGAGTTCCGCTGGGGAATAGTGCAAAGGATCCTGCTGGAGAGTACTGTAAGGGCTCCTACCGAGGAATGGTGGAAGGGTTTTACCTTTCTACCCCTAGGAATTGTGAATCTGGAAGTGCTCTAAATTTTTCCTGAACTGCCTAATGTAGGTTTTCAGCTCAGCGAGCTGCTCTAACTTTTGCCTGAGGTGCCTTTTCGGTTTTCACCTCAGCGAGCCCTTTTTTTTTACAAAGTGTTCTTCAGCTCATTTGAAGCAGGCTTACATTCAAATCCTCTCTCTATTATGAAATCAAAACTCTTCCCACGATCTGAGAGTATAATATAATTAGTTTGGGAGTTTAGATTTAAGAGAAATGGCGCGGGATTAAGAGGGTATCCCTAATTTGGTACAAGTTGATGATAAATGAAGACTGATTGAAATGGTGCCATGACCACCTGCTCCGACGTCTTTCTAGTGATGAGATGATACGGAAAAGTGCTATATGGAGCAGCATTGCTGTTCAATTTCTTGTTAGAAGCCATTGATGGTAGAAAATATTGTTTCACAGAATCAGTTCAAGAGAGAAGATGAAAGGAGCAATTCATCAAACAAGTGTCGTGCCTTGCATATGAATCGAAGAGAAAGGTTATTGAAGGTAAGAGAGAAGGTATAGAGGAAAAGGGAAAGTGCTTTTAGTTTGAAGATAGGAAAGTTCAAATCTTTCACAGGAATAAATGACAATTTCCACCTTCTCCCTATCATCTTTTGCTCAACTGAAACCCTTGTACCACCCTTTACTGGGATCATCCTTTTTACACTCAAATATTGACCTCTCAAAGTGTCTTGCCAGCTCCTCTTTTCTTAGAAGCCTAGCATAGGCTATAGTGCGGGCTTTGCTAGAAAGGTGACCATCTCTTATTGTGAACTGCTCGCTGAAACTTGCATGCAACTTTTGATCTGGGAAATTTACAAATGCATACCCTTTATCCACTTTGCAATCAACATGAAGGTATAAGAAATCAAAGGCTGGTGTTGATTTTCCATCCAGGAATTCCACCAATAATTCTCCTATGTATTGATTGGGTATATGCCTAATCATCAGGTTTGTTTTCCCACCAAAGTTAACTTCAGGCTTGATCTCTTCAATAGTCAAGTTCTTGGACAACCACTGTTGCTCTTTGAAAAAATGAATTAGGTTTAGAGGACAACAAAAGATCTCAAATTGTATGTATTTGGTACATGTTTGTTGTTAAATGATGTGATATGTTTAACCGGTTAAATGCAAAGTGCTTTCCTTAAATGGATGTTTAAGCAAGATAACTTTGTTTATGGATCTGACATAACCATACAAATATATTTAAACAAACACTTCACTTTATTGATAGAGTCAAAATGAGTACATTTGAAAGGATTAATGCCCAAAATGGTATACACTCCACACAGAACCAGAATCCGTCACCAATCGTCCCTTTCAAATTTTCAGACTAATTATTTTCTCTTGCGTCTTAACTTTTGCCTAGGCTGCCCTTTTCGAGTTTTCAACCTAGCAGACTCTTTTTCTCTCTCTCTTTTTTTTTAAAACATGATAAAGCTTTAAGCGGTCTTGGTTGACAGGATTTGTGAACTCATTTCCATCCATGTCCATGATGCTAACACCACCTTTTGATAGCACTTTCTTCATAACATAAGTCCCTTCCCAATTAGGTCTGAACTTCCCCCAAACACCAACATTTGAAGGCCTTAATTGTTTCAGAACCAAATCTCCTGCTTTCAATTGTCGCCTAAGGTACTTCATATTCCGATTATAGGCCCTAGCCATTCTGCATTGGTACATCTACAAATGATCCAGTGCTTTCAGTCGTTTCTCATCTAGCATTGCCAACTGCTCGTATCTAGCTTGAGTCCATTCAGTCTCTAGTAACTAAGCTTCCAAGGTGACTCTGAGTGACGTGAGCTCTATTTCCACTGGTAACACTGCTTCCATACCATACACCAAGGCATAGGGAGTTTCTCCTATTGGTGTTCTGACACTAGTTCGATAACCCTAAAGAGCATACGACAATTTGTCAGCCCAATCTTTATAGGTGGTTACCATCTTTGATAGGATCTTCTTTATCAACTTATTAGCTACTTCCACTGCACCATTAGCTTGGGGCCTATATAGAGAAGATCTATGATGCTCAATGCCATGTTCTGCAAATAGCTCAGCTGTTGCCCCTTGAAATTGCACTCCGTTGTCAGTTACTGTATGGTGGGGAATTCCATATCGAGCAAAGATGTTCTTCTGAATGAACTTGACCATTTACTTAGCTGTTACACTAGCAAAGGATTCTACTTCTACCCACTTCGAAAAGTAGTCGACGACAACCACTATGAATCTGTGTCCATTAGAAGTCGCAGGATAAATTTCCCTAATCATATTTATTCCCCATGCTGAAAATGGCCAAGGAGACGCCAGATTCTGTAGTTCAAGGGGTGCAGATGACTGATGTCAGCGTAGATCTGGCACTCGTGACATCTCCTCACTTTCCTCATACAATCAACCTACATAGTCATCCAGAAGTACCCCTGTCTCATTATCTTCCTAGCCATAGCGAGTCCATTCATATGCGGTCCGCAGGATCCCGCATGTACTTATTGCATCACTTCTTCTGCTTATTGTTCTGTCAGACACCTCAAAAGAACCCCATTTACAGTTCTCTTGTATAGCTTATCCTCGAAGATTCTGAACTGGCTGGCTAATCTTCTTAGTGAGACTTTGTCAGCAGTACTAGCTCCTTTTGGATACTTTCCTTCCTTCACATACCGGTAGATGTCAAAGAACCAAGGATTCTCTTCAGCTGTCAATTCCATCACTTCATGCATATCAGGGGCTGTATCTGTGTCTTTTTCGGATCTTCCCACATAAAGGACAATGTTGCTAGTGCATCTGCCATCTTATTCTCATCTCTAGGGACATGTCTGAATTCACACTGGCTAAACAACTCTCTCTTATATTGAAGCAGCTCCAAGTAGGGCCGTAAGGCTTCTTCTTTCAGCTCCCATCATGGTTTTCAGACCCGGACCGGTCATCGAACTGGTGAAGGGATGGATTCATGGACTTTGGATTAAACCGGAATCGAACCGGATTTAATAAATATATTAATATATTAATATATTTTTATTTTTATATTTATAATTTATGAAAATTTGAACATTTTTATTATAATTCTTTAAGTTTAAGCATTTTAAACACAATATAGTAATTAAAAAAACTCAATTTATGAAATATAGTTTTTATAGTTGCAATTAAATATCAATTTAATTTAAAATAATTTAAAAATATAAACTATATTTTATTTTAATTAAAAACACCTCAAAATAATAACTTAAATTTTATATTCAAATAATTTTTTAAAAAAAAAGTCTGGTCGAACCGGAAAACCGGTCCGGTTTACTGTTTTTCCAGTTCGACCGGCTGGTCCGACCGAAAATTGATCGGTTGTTGACCAAAGTGAAAACCGGATAGAAACCGATCGTTCTGACCTCTGGGTCCAATCGAACCCAGTCTGAAAGGCCGGTCCGATCCGGTTTTCACAACTATGGCTCCCATTCACCTTGAGCTTGCCTAATCACTAAAAGTGAATCTCCAACGATCAAGACATCATTTTCCCCTAGTGTGAGCAAAGCTTCCATCCCAAATAAGCATGCTTCATACTCTGCTTCGTTATTGGTTATGGGAAAATCCAGTCTCTTTGATAAAGGAATGATCTCACCGTCTGGCGTCGCTATGATTACCCTAATTCCAGCACCCTTTCTATTCATGGCACCATCAAAGCACATAACCCATCTCTTCACTTCCATCATGGCTAGCTATTCATCCAAGAACTCCAAATTCTCCGTACAATCTGATTCTAGTGGTTGATTTGCCAGAAATTCTACTACAGCTTGCCCTTTGATGGTTTTCTTGGTGACATACTCAATGTCGAATTCCGATAAGAGTAACAGCCACCTAGATAACTTCCCGACTAGCACGGGTGCTTATAAAGGTACTTCATCGGATCCACCTTGGCCATGGCCTGTACTTTGTATGATTGGAAGTAATGGCGCAGCTTCTTGGTCAGCCAGATCATTGCTACACATGTCTTCTCCACCAGTGTGTACTTGGTTTCGTACTCCAACAGTTTTTTGCTGAGGTAGTAGATAGGGTACTCCTTCTTCCCAGCTTGCTCTTATGCTAGCATTGCCCCTACGGAGGAATCTTCGACTGCCAAATATAAGATCAGAGGCTTCCCGGGAATTGGCAGGCTTAGGCCATATAGATTTACCAGATAAGCCTTAATCTTCTTAAGCGCTAATTGACATCTGTCATTCCATACAATAGGTTGATCTTTCTTCAATAACTTGAAAATCGGCTCACAAGTGGAAGTCAACCGTGCTATGAAATGACTGACATACTGCAAGGAACCCAAGAATGACCAGACTTCCTTTTCTGTTTTTTGGAGCTGGCATCTCTCGAATAGCATTGATTTTATCTGGGTCCATCTCTATCCCTTTCGGGCTGACTACATGACCCAGTAGCTTTCCTGATGTGACCCTAAATATGCACTTCTTAGTAAGTCGAAGATTATACTCCCCAATGCGTGTAAGAAATCTATCCAGGATGGCAGGATGCTCATCCCGGGTCACTAATTTAACAAGCATATCATCGACATACACTTCGACTTCTTTATGGATCATGTCATGCAGCAAAGTTATGACAGCCCTCTGGTAAGTGGCTCTAGCATTTTTCAATCCGAAAGGCATTACCCTGTAACAGAAAGTGCCCCACTCTGTGGTGAATGATGTCTTTACTTTATCAACGACATCCATCAGGATCTGGTTATATCCCGAAAATCCATCCATAAAAGAATACATTGCTGCTTTGGCGGCACTATTGATCAAAACATCAATGTGAGGCAAAGGGAAATTATCTTTCGGGCATGCTTTTTTCAAGTCCCTATAATAGACACACACTCTAACCCTTCCGTCTTTCTTGGGTACTGGGACGATATTGGCCAGCCATTCTGTATACTCCACCACTTCGAGGAAGTTGGCTTCTATCTTCTCAGCCACCTCCTCCTCCACCAATATAGCCCACTCTGGCCTCAATCTTCTCAGCTTCCGCTTCACTGGCTTGAACTTAGGGTCCGTTGGGATCTTGTGAACTGCTATTTCTGTGTCAACACCTGGCATGTCCTCGTATGACCAAGCGAAAGCTTTAACATGTTTTTGCAATATTTTTGTCAATTCTCTCTCTTCTTCAGGTTTTAATTCGTGTGAAATGAATACCATTTTGGGATTTTCATTTGTACTTATGTTGATTTCATGTAATGCAGTGTCATGAATGCTAAATATGCTTGATGGTGATTCAAATGCATGCATAGAATTATTAGGATAAACATCACACAAGTAAGCAAACTGGGATTTCATTGCATTAAACTTGTTATAGAGTACATCATTCACATTGAAAATGGAAGAAATAGATACAACGAAATCATTTTCATCCTCCACAGGCGGAGGGCCTTGCGCTTCTTCATCTTTCTCATTTAGCTCTAGGACATCTTCCAGATCTGCAGCTACTTTGGCCTTCTGTTCAGCAGGAATAGTGGTCTCCTCGATTTCAGCCACCTGCGTCTTAGCCCTCTTCATAATCTCAGCTATTTTGGAGATTACAGAATCCAGACTTGCCTTGGTCACCAGCTCCTTCTCGGACCCCTCCTTAGATTTTCTAAACGCCTTACTTAAGGCGGCAGCCAGCACCTCCGAAATTGCTTCTACGGATTCACCACAGATTTTCTCTTTAGCTTTCTGCTTAAACACTTCTCTGTTTTTGCTATCACTTCAGACGGCTCATTTTGCAGGATGACAGGGTTAACAATTGCCTTTTCCACTATCACAGGTGCTATTGGCTCCTCGCGGCTCTTCTTAAAGTCCACAACATCAGAGAATATCTCAAAGCCCGGGTATTCAGCACTCTCGACTCTCACTGGCTCAGCTTGACCCTTATATATCTCTTCTCCTGCCTTTATGAATGGTTTCATTATAGGCTTCCTGTTCTTGCCCTTTCTCTGATTCTTCTGGTCAGATGTTTCTACTGCATACCCTAGCTCGAACTGTCTTGGCTTTCCCGAGTCAATGTTAAAATCAGGCACCCCTTGTAGGTTAATTCCGAGTCCCATACCCGGGACAAAGTTCTGCTTATGTAAATACTTGGACTTCCACTCCGGTATATAGTTTTCGTAAATGATCATCAGAGCATCTGTGGCTTCCTCTTCCCTTACCATGGCGATTTGGAACCCGCCAAATGGTACGACTCCTTCATTTACGGCAGCAATCATGGATTCGGCATCCGCCTTAACAGTCACAATCTCCCCGTTCAGTGAGAAATTTATTTTCTGATGCAGAGTGGAAGGGACACCTCCCAATGGGTGGAACCATGACCTTCCTAACAGCAGGGAGAAAGTGACTGGGATGTCTATCCCAGTGAAGGTGGCCATCGACTTGACTGGCCCGACTTCCACTTCAGCTTCAAAAGTTCTGATTACAGTTCTTTTGGAGTCATCGTATGCCCGGATCACTATTGAGGACTTCTTCAGGGCATCCTCACTCAAGCCCAAACATGGTAGCATTTTTTACGGACATATGTTCAGCGCCGACCCATCATCTACCATCACACATGGCATTACTTTGTCCATAACATGGGCTCTAATGTAGAGGGCTCTATTGTGAGCCCTTCCATCACTGGGCAGATCCTTTTCAGAAAAAACAATGTCGGGAGACCTAGAATGGATCTTATCTAGCAGACAACACATGGCTTCCGGCGTTGCAATGGGGGAGACCTTGATTTCTGACAACTTCTTCACTAAGGCCGTTCTGTGCTCCTTGGAGGTCAACAGCAGATGCCATAAACTAGCTTGGACAGGGGTTTTCTTTGATTGAGAAATGACCAGGTCTTCTTTCTCAACTCCCTCCTATGTTAATGTGCTACCCGACCCAGTCATCGGGGCCTTATCTTTCGATTGGGCCGCTGGTTGATAAACCCTGCCGCTTCAGGTCACATTCTGAACCTCCTGAATTTTCAGCTTTTCAACAACCGGTGACCTAACTGTCTCATCCCCGCCAAACTCCTCATATTCATCCTCTGAGTCGAGGTCATTCAAGCTCACCGGCTTAACTTCTTTTTGTTCCATATGCCCCTTACATCCTGACTCTGCCTTGGCTTCACCGATTGCCATAGACTGTACAGCGAGGTTCGCCTGTAAGACTTGAGAAAATATGAAATTGGCTTGCAATCCTGAGTGTACCATGTTAACCCGCTTCTCGAATCCTAGCAACAGGTTAGTCTTTGTGCTTGGTTTGGCAAGCTCTTGCAATTTCCTTCATCAATCAGTTTTTGGATGGCGTCCCTCAGTTTGTAGTAGTTGTTGGTTCTGTGGCCTGCCACAATATGGTACGTTTAGAAATTGTCTTTATCCGCATCTGCAGGTTTCTTAAATGGTTTCAGGGACTGCAACAAGCCACCATTTCTGCATTTTGCGAAAATTTTAACCAAGGGAAGAGTCCAAGGGGATATGCCCTGTCCTCCTGGGTTTCTACTTTGGTTGTTTTGCTGCTGGGTTACCTTGGCAACCTCGACTTGCTTTATCTCTGAAGATTGCCCACCTTTACCTTCAGAACCTGAGCTAGAGCCGCTACCAGACCCGGTCACAGCCGTTGACCTGTACCTAGAGCTGTATCCCGATCCTCTACCACCTTTGTGGCTTGCTGCCTTCTCCTCCTCATCTCTCTCAATTTTCATGGCCATACTTTAGACTTCACTTAGCTCGTTGAAAGAATGGAACTTCATGTTGTTCCTATAAATGTCTTTGCTACTGTTAATCAACTTCTGGATCAACTCATCTTCGTCAGGATGGTTCTTCAGCAAAATCATCTTATTCATCCACCTTTGATAATATTCATCAAAGGACTCGTTTGGCTTCTGCTTAACCCTTTCTAAGTCATACATCTTAAACTGGATCTCAGTGTTGAAGCCATAGTACTTAATGAAAGCTGCGAATAGTGCTTCCCAATCTGATTGCACCTCCTCCGATAATGAACTGTACCAGGACAAAGCTCCCCCCTCAAGTGTAGTAGGGAAGAAGTTGATTAACTGCTGCTTGATAGTGCCTGCTGTTAACATTATTCGAGCATACCGATTCACATGGGCCTCTGAAAATCCAATCCCCTTGTAGGAAGGGATCTTCGACACTTAAAACTCGACAGGGAAAGTTTCAATGCCCTTGCTGATCATAGCATGTACATTTACTCCTCTCTTGGAGTCTAAACTGATATTGGCCCCCTTTTTCAATGCTGCAGCTAGTTCGTCCAGTTCTGAATACTTGGCCTTCAGTTTCTTCTCCATGGCTGCCTCAATCTCTTGCAGCTTTTCTACACTAGTTGAGGCATCAGCCCCATGCTGAGATGATTCACCATCTTTTTCTTTTCCAGCCCCGCTAGTGCCAGTTTCACCAGTTTCCCTTGTGACTACCCGCATCTCCTCTTTCAAAATATCACGGAAGTCCTGAGATTTTAGGAAATCTCTCAGGATGTCAACGACATTAGGTGTTTGATTGGCTATCTCAAATTCCTCAACAGATTCTGTTTCCTCACTTGCCACAATTGTCTTCCTCTTCTCACGCTCTCTCGCAGTCTGTGACCTTGTTTGGGGTCGCTCCAACTTACTCCCTGCTTGTCATTACATGGGAAATGTTTGGGACAATGAGTGAATGAAATAGCGACATGAAGAGTGAGACATCAAGGATGATTTATGATGAATGGATGAAATGATGTCAAGAAGGAAATGATGATGAGGGTGATCTTTATTTTTATTTTTTTTTTCTTTTTCAGACATTCCAAGAACACCCAATGCTATGCAAAAAATGATGCAAAAAGGTCACGTGTGGACTGCCACACGGACAAGGGTTCAGCGCTTTTGGGGCACCTAGTGGATTTTGTGAAATAGTCGCGTGTGTGTCGACACACGGACAGAGTTTTAATGCTTTGTGGGTCTATGAGATGAACTAAAATGGTCACGTGGGGGCCAGCCCATAGACGGAATTTTGACGCTGCTTAGAGCACCTAACGTGAAGTGATATTGCAAATGAGTCACGTGTAACTTGGGACACGGACAAAGGTTCGGCGTTCGTGGAACACCTTTCATGATTTGTTAATGTTATGAAATGCACTAATATGTGAAGTAATCTAGTACTCGTGGAGTACCTCAAATGATGCAATAATGTCATGCAACAATCCGGAGGGGATCGTGACACCTCAACAGAACTTTGGCATCACCATGACACCAATGATAACTGACATGATGCCATGTAATGATATCGTGTGACCTGCCACACGAAAATAAACCTAAGACCATTGTGGTCCTCTATTGAATGAAATGGTCTAGTGAAATGGCCGAGTGCAGTCCAGTGCACGAGCAGAACATGGGTAGTTTTGGGACTCCCGATATGTTATGAAATGAAATGACCGTGATGGGCATCCTCGGAACGTCCTTAATTTAAATGAGATGAGATGACATGAATGCTTGTGTCACACAAAAATCCAAATGGCTGCACAAAAACGTGGTTAGGATTCATGACATATTTGATGATGTCATGTATGCTTCGTGATAATGTTAACACACAAATATAATGTCATGGCTGCAAAAGAAATGGTTAGTATAAATGTCACACGGGTGATTGATTTTTTACACATAGAAAATGCAAGTGGTTGTACAAAAGATATGAGTTAGTATCACACAAATGCTTTGCATGTAACATGTCATGTTCGTGGAAAATGTTGACGATGGTATGTTATGAAAGAACGAGAAACACGTGGCATATAGCATGCGAAGCGTATTCCTCCAATCGTGGTCAATTTTTCGAGAAAATTCTAACCGAGTCCTAGGAGGGGTTCACTTCGATCATCACCGGGGATGATGAAGGTGTAATTTGTAACATTCATGCAATTTGTTTTGATATCTTAAGGGAATCCAACTAAGGTTGCCTACATGAGTTCGGTCTAAGTCGGGATAAAATGAAGGTCCCCATAGCAAAATATACTCCTCACTTCTCCCCACTCAAAGGTCCGAATGAAGGGGTACATACGAGGCTATGGGTGGTGTTTCGTATCCGTGCCCCTAAGACCATGAGGAACAAAGGCGACACTTCAATAATTCACCTGGCGAAAAATTAGATACTTAACCTAATGCAAGTATTCTAACTAAAATGCAAAATAAAATGCCATGCAAGAATCATCCACCTTATTTTGATTAGACATTTTTTAGGGCTTGTCAAATTCTTTTAAGTTTTTAAGAAAACTTTTGTAAGCATTCTCCAGCAGAGTCGCCACTGTGAGCGGACGGCGTTTTCCTCTCTCGGAAGGGAGCCTCGATATCGGGCAACCCTCCCTTGCGGGGGTGTTTTTGTAATGTAGATTCGGTTTCGGAAAATTAAGTTATTTTGTAAAAGAATTGAGACCTAAGTCTCGATAGAGAGTGTAAGAGTCGCCACCTGGCTCAGCTCAACTGGGAAATTACAGCGTAGCTGAACTAAATGAGGGCCGCTACACTTTCCAAAGATCTAGGTTCGGACAAGTCCCTTATTTAATGTCTAATCAAAATAAATTCGGCCACTGTTCATTGATAGCATTTTATCTTTCTAGGGTTGATTTTTATTGATTGAATCATGCGGTGTACACGCAAAAATAAAAAGTAGTAAATAAATTAATTATTACAACCCAATCGAATCACAAATAAACTATCCTGGGGGATACATTTGTATACTTTGGGGATCAGGGTACAATCATCTATTTTACACGAGTATCTAATGGATTGAAATTAAAATAAATAAATAAAAATAAATAAAACCAAACCCTGTAAAACAAAGGTTAGCACAAATATATGCAATAAATTGGACTCAAATAGATAGAATGGGGAAATTAGAGATTGTGGACATGCATTTAGGGGGGGTAGTCGGGTGAACTTGGCTAGTTCGCTCGACTAGACCTGGAAAACAATTTTGAAACGTCCCTGTGTTTTTGTTTTGTAAGAAAATTCATTTTGAAAACATTTCTTTTTTCCGGTTTATTTCCATTTAGCATATAAAGCGAGTAAGTTTTCGGGAGATTCGGATCTCCGTCGTTGATTGTTCTAATTCCAACAACTTCGAGAATTAAATCTAAGGTCGTGGAATGCACAAAACAAGTTCATTTTTTATGATTTTCTGATCTTTATGCATTTTTATAATTTTCTGTTGCTGATCAGAAGCTACAGTCGTGCGACTGTAATGCATTTTTTTATCACAAAAGTTGAGATTATTTCTATGGGCAGGATTCAAAGCCAATGAGCAAGAACAGTCATGCGACTGTAATTACAGCCGTACTGCTGTTCATCCAGTCTAGAACCAGAATACTTTTATTTTTGGATTTTATGCTGAGGTGATGCAAGATGGGAGGATTTACAGCCGTGGAAATCAATTACAGCACGACTATAGTTATGGCCGTATGGCTAGTCATCCTACCTAGAAACAGCAAGCTTACATTTTCAAGTTTTATGCACGAAATCAAACCAAAACACACAGAAGATGAAGCAAAGCACAAGTTTTAAGTATAATTACCCTTGTAGCGCTGATCCACTATCGATTTCACTCTGAAAACGCTTTGAATTGGCTTCAAACTGCCCCTCCTCCTTTGTGTGACAAGGTATCAAAATAAAGTCCCAGAAACTCCACAAGTTACGGATTTATGGCTTTAGAATGATTTGTGTGTATTTATCCAATTTAAACCTATGATTTCTAACAATTTTTACTTCATAAGACCGAGAATTAAAGGAAGAAAGAAGAAGAAGAAGGTTGTGTTTTTGTGTTTCTTTTTCTCCCTTTTCTCTCAATCTCAAGAGCTCCCTTTTGATCCAAATTTTTCTCTCCTCCTTTCTGCCTCTTTTCTCCCTTTTCTCACTTCCTCCTCTTGTTTTCTGGCTGTAGGAGGCATTAAATGCCCCCCAAATCACGCCTCTCTTTTTCTTCAGTACTTGCTGCGAACTTACAGTCGTACGACTGTAAATACAGTCGCACGACTATAATTACAGTCGTGTGGTTCAAGTCTCCCTTTTTTTTCGGAAAATTTCTGTGCTTACAATCTCATATGGCGTACTCTCCCATTCTTCACACCCACTCCCTAATGGGGCATATCTATGGTTCAATCCAAGCCCCACCAAAAATGATTACTTCTCCAACCGACACCACGGTTGTGATTAAAAACCTAGTGTATGCAAGCTGGTTTTGCAAGGACCAGATTTTATTATCCTGGATCCATTCCTCCATATCAGAAGAGGTATTCTCTTACGTCACTGATTCTTTAATAACCAATAAAGCTTGGAGAGCACTTGCACAAGCACTAGGTGCTATCTCTCAAAATCGACAATTGCAACTTCACACTAAGTTGAAAGATCTTCGAAAAACTGATGCTTGAGTCTCAGACTACCTGAAAAAAGCCAAGAATGTTGCTAACCAATTAGCCGCTGCTGGATGAAGACTCACAGATGCTGAATTTAATGCGATTATATTTCGCAACCTTGTAATCGAATACCATCCCATTACCTCTGCTCTAAATCTCCAACCTGTACTAGCTATCTTTCAGGAATTGTGTAGGCATCTCACTGCCCATGAAGTGCTAATTAAGAATGTTCACACACCTCCTATAGCAAATGTTGCATATCGACCCCATATGCCAAATAATATGCAACACAATGCATTGTTTCACAATTCTCCTAACTTTGTGCCTCAAAATCATAATCAATTTCGGCCTCACTACTCCAATTTCAGTCACCAAAATAAAGGACCCTATCAAATATGCAATTTGAGAAACCATACAGCAGATAAGTGTCGCAGTAGGTATACTGATCGGTCAAATAATACCCGATGGAATGGAAATAACAATTCCATGCAGGCCAATGTGGCGTGGTACCCAAGCAATAATCAAGTGCAATTTAATCAAACTCAACCAGGATTTTATAATCCTCCTCCGTTGGCCCCTATTCCATATCAGGTTCAACAATGGCACCCAGACGCTGGTGCTACGCATCATATGACTCCTGACAGTAATCATTTGCATTCAATAACTCTGTATCATCGGACAGACACTATTTGTGTAGGTAATGGTCAGGGCCTTCCAATCACTTACACATGTAAATACTAATTACAAAAATTTTTGTGTCAATGATGTGCTTTTACTTCCCCAAATTACCAAACCATTACTTTCTGTACAAAAATTCACTACTGACAATTATTGTTTTTTTGAATTCTGGCCTTCTTATTTCTTGTTAAGGATCAGGTTATGAACGAAATCCTGTTCAAAGGCTCGAATGAGCATGGACTTTATGTACTGCCATCCAAGTGAAAGGAAGATTGTGTGGAAGAGAAAGTTTCTCTTGACACTTGGCATGCTAGATTTGGGCATTGCAAGTAAAAGACTACCTCATTTATTTTAAATTCTTCTAACTTAGGATTTCCAAAGTTCAATAAAAAGTGTACTTCATGTAATTTAGGCAAGTTAACAAAACTTGACCTGTCTCCAATTGAACGTAGTAGTACTGCTGCATTTCAAATAATACATTCAGAAGTTTAGGGTCCGGCCCTGGTTGAATCATTTTTAGGTCATAAATATTTTGCACTCTTTGTTGATGAATTTACTTGCTTTACGTGGATTTGTTGTTTAAAATTTAAGAGTGGCGTTTATAATGTCTTTCTTGAGTTTGAAGCAATGATTAAATGCCAATTCAACCAACAAATTCAAAAATTTATCTCCGATTTTGGTGGGGAATTCCAAAAATTAACTCCGTATTTCTAGAAAAATGGCATTATACATCACTTTGTGTGTCCCTACACATATGAGCAAAATGGAATTTCCGAAAAAAAAATTAGACATATAATTGACACTACCTTAACTCTCCTTACTCATGCCAATATACCATTTCGGTTTTGGAACTATACTGTTAACACTAGCATTCAATTAATTAATTCTATGCCAACTCCGAATCTAAAAAATGAATCTCCATTTTATCGATTATTTCATAAAAGACCAAAATATTCTGAATTTAAATATTTGGTTCTGGTATATTTCCACTTCTTAGACCATATAATAAAGTTAAATTTAATTTCCGCACTGAACTATGTATTTTTTTAGGTATTTCTAACATACATTCGGGTTTCATTTGTCTCAATCCTAGTACTGAACGCATATTCATTAGTAAACATGCCAAGTTTGATGAGTCAATTTTTCCTTTTAGAAATCGATCAAAAGAATTAACCTCTCCATCATAAGAATCCATACCATGGATGACAAGTCACCTACTCTCCACTCCTCACATGACCTTATCATCAGGTATTTCTATCTCTCCTAATTCTACTCCATTTCTAATTCCTACCATATTTAATTCACCTTCCCATCTCCACTTGGCTGCCACTTCTTCTAATCTATCTTAATCCCAAATTAATCCACCTACGACCAACACCTCTTCACCTTTATCTCATTACCAACATGTCCCCACCCATACCACTTAATAATTTACAACACAACTTTACCATATCCTCTCCCACATCTAATCCTAACCCAATCTCTCCATCCAAATCCTTTTATCAGTTTCCCATTCCTATCTCACCTCCTTTTTCCACTTCTACTCAATCACTAGGTCTCAAATTATCAGTGGACCACCCTACGTATCCTACTCAAAATCAACCGCCCAAAACTCACCCGATGACTTTACACTCAGCCAGTGAACAGAAAACTCCTGCTCGTTTTGCCCTCATTCATCAAAATACCACTTCTAATTTTTTTTGACAAATGAACCCTCTTCTTACTCCCAAGCATGAAAATTTCCTGTGTGGTGGGAAGCTATGCAACATGAAATTAATGCTCTTATTCATACTAATTCCTAGACTTTAGTGCCTCGACCTCATGATGCGAATGTTATTGGATGTAAATGGCTCTTTAGAATCGAACGGAATTCAGATGGTACGGTTGAGAGATACAAAGCCCAGCTTGTTGCTAAGGGCTTCATTCAAAAAGAAATTGTGGACTATAAAGAAACTTTTAGCCCAGATGTTAAAGCTACTATAATTAGATACATTCTGTCTTTAGCTACATCACACAAATGGTATGTTAACCAATTGGACGTGTCAAATGCACTTTTGCATACCGAGCTACATGAAACTGTCTTCATGGAACAACCTCCAGGATTCCTTGATCATTCTAAGCCAGAAATCACTTTATAACCTAAAACAGTCGCCAAGGGAATAATTCAATCGGTTGTGCAATTTTGTTTCAAACACGGGGTTTTGTGAAATCCCGGGCAGATTCGTCTTTGTTCATTAAAACTGTTGATAACACTAATACCTTCATTTTGTGTTATTGTTGATGACATCTTAATCACAGGGAATTCTCCATCTCGTATTCAAGATGTAATTCGGCTAGTTGAACATGAATTTCCAATCCGTGACCTTGGAAGGGTTCTTACTTTCTTGGCATTGAAGTAACTCATTCAGATGATGGCATGTTCCTCTCTCAGTTGAAATATATCACTAACATTCTGACTCGTACCACTATGATTGACTCAAAGTCTTGCCTTACCCCCATAAGCATAGCTCGTAATTTGTCCAAAACTATGTGTACATCCCTTCTTTCTTGTGATTTTTATTGGAAACAATCGGAGCTCTTCAGTAGCTCACATTAACTCGTCTGGATATTGCATTCTCAGTCAACAAACTCTGCCAATTCATGCACTCCCTCACTGATTTACATTGGCATTCTGTCAAACGATTACTACAATATCTTCAAGGAACTCGATATCATGGGTTATTTCTCTCTTCAGCTTTGATTTCCTCCTTGCAAAGTTATTCGGATGCCGATTAGGGCGGTTGCCCTGATGACTGTGGTTCTACTGGCAAATATTGTATTTTTCTTAGCGAAAGCCTTGTCTCTTGGGCTGCAAAGAAACAACCTACCATTGCCCGATCTAGTACCAAAAGTGATTATAAAGCCCTAGCTAATGCGACGGCCAAGTTATTATGGTTTAATTCTATCCTTACTGAACTTGGATTTCCTGTATCCCAGAAGTTAACATTATGGTGTGACAACATTGGTGCCATTTATCTCACCAAAAATCATGTGTTTCATGCTCGAACTAAACACATTCAGCTCGATTATCACTTTGTTAGGGAGCTAGTTGAAAATGGTACTCTTGATATTTGATTTGTAAACTCTGATGGGCAGCTTGTAGATATTTTCACCAAGCCTCTGAGCTCTACACGTTTTCTCCTTCTTCGGGACAAACTCCGTGTTCAAGATCATCGGCTTACCGAGGGGTGTTAAGGATATAGTATTTTTACTTTGTAATTACCTACTAATCACTTAGTCATTTTCTATTGCTTGTATTTCACTTAGCCTTTGAAATCATGTGACCACAACATAAAGTCTTGAACATTTGAAATTGGTAATGGAATTTGAAGAATATGATCAACTGTTTAATGGGGAAAGAGATCAGAAAGAACATCAACATCCCAAGTCTTAGATTCCACCAAAAATAATGGTGAAAGAATGTAATTTTTAGTGAGTCCAGAACATTGATAGAGGTTGACATTAAATTAAGACCTGGAATCCAGTTGTTATCTCTAATAAGGAGAGTATTACCATTGCCAATACCTCATTTAATCTCAGATCAAGGCGTTTTGAGAAGATATACTGCTTCGCTAGGTGAAGCTTGGATGTCTACCAAGACTAGTGTGATGAAAATCTCCACGAGTATCATATTTGGATTTAAGGATGCAAGCAGCTAGAGAGCAAGGGTCTGTGATTAATTGCCATGCATGTTTCCCCAGCATGGCAAATTTTAAACAAATGCAAATCTTGAAATCTTATACTGCCAAATTGTTTAGGAAAAGGCTATTCCAAGAACAACAATGAATTCCCAGACTGTCAGTAGACCCGCTCCACCAAAAGTTAGCCAACATAGAATCAATTGATTGGTAAAGACCTTTCGGTAGAAGAAAAACATTCATATAGAAATAGGCAATACTTGTAATACTGATTTTATCATAATTTCATGAACAACACAAGATAAAGGTTTGCTGTTCAATAAATTAACTTTTTAAGAAACTCGATCTTTCAGATATTGAAATATTTATGTCTTACTTTGTCCAATCAATGAAGGCAAGACCAAAAATTTCCCCGGCGAGACCCGATTTTGAACTTAGAGGATGGTACAAAGAGATAATTATAAAGAGGGAGAAACATTGGTACTGAAAGTCACAGAGGATTTTGCAAGGTTGATAGACACTTGAAGCTAATTCATACACTTAAAGAATATGCTTGATGGTTTCGCATTCCAATAGTGAAGCTCGAAAAAATAACAGACTGTCATTAGCAAAAAGTATATAGGTGATTTCAGGAGCAGAAGGAGCAATGCGATAGCCATGAATTATACCTTTTCATTGATGAAAGTTGATTAATGAAGTCAGACCTTCAACATAAAATATAAACAAATAGGGAGATAGTGGGAAGCCTTGATGGCTATGAAAGTGGAATTTCAGTCCCGTTAGCTAAAACTGAATAAGAGACAGAACTAACACACAACATGATAAAGCAAATCCAATCTTCTGCAAATCCCAAATATCGCATCATTCCTTCTAAAAATTGCCATTGTAAGCGATTATAGGCCTTAGATATATCTAATTTGAAAGCAACAAAACCTTGATCACCTCATTTCTTATGCTTAAGATAGTGAAAAAATTAGAAGGTAGTGGGAATATTATCTGTCAGTAGACGATTTGGGATACAAGCACTCTCATTAAAAGAGATAACATCATTTAAGATCACTATCAATCTGTTTACAAGAACTTTAGCAACGATCTTGTAAAGAACATTGCACAAAGTAGTTGCGAGAAGCTCTTGGAGATTATTTGGATTTTCCACTTTTGGAATCAAGACAATGTTTGTTATATTCCAGGATGAAGGAAGGCAGTGAGATTATAAAACTTGTAGAGATAAGGTCGTAACCTCATCACCAATAATGTGCCAGAATTGGTGATAGAGTCCAGGGTTAAACCCGTCCCCCATGGAGAAAATTGTTGTTTCGATATCTTCGGCAGTAAATCTCGAAGAAGAGTTCACTTCTGGGCTGAGGTAATTCGACGAGGAACATGACACAAAATAGATTCACCAGAATTTCTGGAAGAATAGAACAAATTGTTGAAATAGATCGCAATTAAATCTCCCTGGCCGGAATTCTAATCCAAACATTGCCTTACATCAATAACAAGGCTTCTAACACAGTTATGTCTCCTTCGTTTATGGGCTTAATGATGGAAGAAGCAGGTATTAAGATATGCCCCTCTAACCCAATTAGTTTTTTAGCACTGCTTCCAATAGGACTCTTGCTGAAACAGAAGTCGATTTAGAAGAATTTTTTCATCCTGAAGTTGTTGGATATATTCGGTCTATTTTATGAAATAGAGAATTTATACTACCATAACACTTTCTCAACCGGTACTTGAATTTATTTTGAAAAGATGCTCCTTATTCATGAAGGGAACCACCTGATGGGAAAAGAATATAGAATAAACTTTCTCCGGCTTAAATGAATCTTCGAGAAGCATAATCAACAGAACATACACAAGCACACAAGGAACACCAAGATTTTAGGTTGAAAACTCCTCCAACGTGAAGGATAAAAACCACTAGGCCTCTTCTGGCCCAAAATAAAAATATCCACTATAATATAAGAGTTTTACAGCAGATACAAACACGAGCAAGTGAACAACCATAAGTTTCACGGCTCATTGATAAACCAAATAGATACAGCAAGAGAAAAAGTTCTAGACTTCTAAACAAGATCTCCACCAAAAATGAAGATAAACAAGTCAAGAACCAGCTCACCAAATTTCAGCCCAATCTGAAAAGAACAACCTATTCAAAAGACTGAAAGAGAGGAAGCAGCTCAAGCTGAAAACTATAAAAGAGAAACCGTAAACAGCAAAACTGAGATCAATAAATGAAGAATTTTTTGACCTCCAGAGATTGACCCCACCATTCAGATTATAAAAAAAAGTGTATTCAAACTCCAGGTAAAGTTTCAGCCAAATTCAACGCCTAGAAACGAAACTACATGAAAAACACGAAAACTGGACACAAGAAAAGCGGCAAAAAACAGTAGCTGTTGTAAACCCGAAAATCCAAAATTATGAACTTCCAAATTACGATCTGACCAATCAGAATTAAAAAGAAAAATTTTCCAATAGGCTCACTAAAAATCATCACGATCAAGCTCCGTATGAGCTAAAGGTCGCTGAAAGAAGATGAAGAGTATAGTTGAAAAACAAGGTTCACAAACACAAAAAAGAATTTTCTCTCTTAATTCTCTCTATCCAAAACTCTCAAATGTTGTTATGTTTTTCTATTTCTCTTACAAACTACTTCTCCTCACAGGAACAATATATATCCTAATATGTTTCCTCTTGAACTGCATAACCTCCTGATTCCTCTAGACCTTGAAGGATAATAACACATGGGCTTCAAGGACATGAAAGTCTCCCCTGAACCATACAGTAGTCTCTCTTAAACCTCAAAAGTGTCTCTTCCCCCACATAGAAAGGAAATAAAGCGCAACACCACCCCCGAGAGATAATTTGTTTGCAATGTGAATTGAAGTTAAAGACTCCTAAATTTCCTGAATTAGTGCTTTGAAATGCTCCTCTATACCCCTATTATTATCAAATTGAAAATGTGAACGATGATGATTACTTGATACAAAAGACGAGTAGAGAGCCAAATGATACGAGGAAGAAGATGGGATCCCGCAGATAGTTACTTTTGGAAATAATTCATGCCATGTCGAATTTGCTAAAAGGCAATCAAGCCTCTCCAAAATAAAAGAATCAGTCCCACAGTCGCGTCCCAAGTAAAACAATCATTCATCATCCCCATATCAAGAAGATTAAAATGTTGTAAAGCACTGCAAAAACCATCAAGTAGATATTGTGGTTGAGGATTCCTCTCTTTTCATAAGCATACAACAAGTCGTTAAAATCCCCCATACAGACCCATGCCGAATCGACCTGAAGATATTGAACGAATTAAATTCCAAGATTAGTAATGATTGGATCGTTCAGGATAGCCATAGAACTCAGTGAAAAACCAAGCAGATGTTGATGATCTTACTCTAAAATGAATGTGCTTCTGTCAGTAGTGGATTAGATTGACGTCAGGAGTGTTTTTCCAAAGAAGTGCCAGAACACCACTTTGCCCAACACTATCAACTGTGAAAATAGAATCAAAGTTGATACGTCTTTTAATTTGTTGCATAGAAGTTTCAGAACATTTTCTCTCCATTAAGATAATATCAGGCTTGTAAGAAGACATAATGTCTTTGAAATTTAGAATTTTCCTGTTTCTCCCAAGTCCACAACAGCTCCAAAATAAGGAATTCAAGGTTGCTAGCGGCCCTGGAGACGAGAGCATGCCAAAATAGAAGGGCAAAGGAAGTGAAAAAGATCCGGGTTTGAAGTTTCACGGAAAGCAGCATCATAAGAGGATTCTCCAATTTCAACCCATCTTTTTTTTGTGCCTGGATGCGCAGCCAGAAGAAGAATTATGCAGTCATTGATTTGCAGGATTACAAATCTAAATTGTGTCACAAACTAGTAAGGGAGAGACATTTGGAGGGGTTGATTGAACCTGTGGTGATTGTTGCCGATTGGTAGGAGGGTTCAAAACCGGTGGAGTAAGATTCATAGATGAAATCATTGGCTCTTCCCTTAGCCATTTATTTGTTGATTTCATATTTTATCGCCCAATGTCAGCCTTCATCCATGTGCCAAATTTCAAATCTGTTAGCGGAAAGGGGGATTCCACAGAAAAGAAGAAAATCGGAAGTTTCTCATATCAAAATGATAGGAGAATTTCTTTTCCATCCCACAAGACAATCTTCATACACTGTTTCAGTGGTTGATTGATCTGCACACATTGGGCCAATAAAATCCTACCTAACAAAGAGATTGTTGGAGAGGTGACAAAACCCTACACTTTTCATTACAAAACCAATAAGCCTGAAAAAGATGGATTATTTTATGAAAGAATTTAGCTTGGCTCACTATTGCCGAGATAATGGTTTATTTCTTTACATTCACCACGTAATGCATGCAGTTATTGATAAATAGAAGAATCACGGTATACATTTTCATGTACTAGCTAAATCCTTATGTATGTCTGGTGGAGATCATATTCACGGACCTTAATGTGAAGGAAAGGCTTCCAATCACCAGTAAAATTGTTGGAATCTAATTCCAAGAACACTCCTATGTAATTCCTAACTAAATTACAAACAGATTCAGTGAAGTAGCCAAATGGAACATCCTAAACTTGAATCCAAAATCAATAGTTTTGGGAGAGATATAAGAGAGTGGCATGCCCAGTTCAAGGTGTTGTAACTTTAGAAGATGATTATTGAAAGTCCAAGGACCTTCGCTTAAAACTTGAAGCATATCAAGGAGATTGTAAAATTTGAAAGAGAAAATCCCATCATTGAGATGTTTGATACAAATTCCATTTGTTGGGCACCAAAGGCTGGAAAGAGTGTCATGGCAATAGTGTTGATACTACGGTCTGTTAAGAATTTCCCGATAAAAATCCATTCATCTTTGTTGGTGATATTGCCTTACATATCAGCACTAACTCGACACTCAGAATGAAAGAATCTCTGATGGAAATCCGAGAAGCCTGTTGAGAAACATTCATGAGATGAGTAGTAGAATTACAAAAAGAAGAAATCGAGTTGCCATCATAGTGGAATTAAGATAGAGTGAGTGATGAATTGATGAAACTGAAGTATGCAGTCGGTGTGTAAGAAGTTTGAACTTCCAAAGGGGAGATTTTTTGTAATTGTCATAACTGTAACATAGAATTTTAACCGTCAAACTAACATATTATACAAGTAGCTAACAATTATTTACTGCATTTAAATTTTATATTTAGAGTATGTTTGACACGAAAAATTGATCGACGGGGAGAAGAATGATAAAAAAAAAAAAGCACAGTCTTATTTGAAACATAATTCAGCACTTGAAATTAATATATTAAGTGCTTACTAATTTTTATTTAAAAGTTTTTATAAAATAAAAAAGTCCATTTACTTAAGTTAAAATTTTGAGTTGAATAATATTAATAATAATACTAAAAAATTTATATTATCTCCAAATATATTTATATTATTATTTTCTTAGAAATTTTTCATAAAAATAATTCTTTTATAAAAAAAAAATAGTTGTTTACATAAATTCAGTATTTTATTTTTATTTTTATAAAACAACTTTACCGTTTAATAATTTTAACATTTATAATATTGAGCACTTAAATTTCAGTATTTATTATTTCAGCACTTTAACTTTTTTTTTTTTATCAAACATCACCTGGATCAGAAATCTTTTAAATTTTATGGGTATGCTTGAATGATGATATCCAGCCAAAAGGGAAAAAAAACAAAAACTCTCCAAAAAGGAATTGAATAAATACATCCAATCCCATCCCATCCTAAAACTTGGCTATATCATCTTTTGACATTAAAGTTAAAAGAGACCGAAGAAGCTAGTGCTCCCTCACTAGACAGACAAATTCATTCTTTAGTTTTCGGTTCGATTCGGTTTAATTTGATTCTGTTTTTGAACCGAACCATGTTTTGCTCACCCCTACCTTTGTTTGCTTGCTGAAAATTAAAGTAGATTATAAATTATCATATTCACCCACAAATAACAAGTAGAAAAAGAGGCATCTATTATGCTGATGCGGCTCCATGATCTAATGGGTACAGCTACATATCGAGTTGAATGCTCTGCTCCATTGAATCAAGTATTGCAAATTCCAAGGACTCAGAGTATATAAAATTATATGATTGCATTTTCTAAATTTATCAAATCAATGTGAGGCTATTATGTACACAGACAATGCTGGCTCTTTAAGGGTATCACCAACAAATTACATGCTAGCAACTATCGAAGAAAGCTCCGTTTCCACCTCCGGTTCTCCATCAGACCCATCCACACTTGTCTACGGAACAAAAATTAAAATGCATTAGAGGCTTAAAGTCTTCAAATCACGATCAAAAGTTGAATTCATGAGATGTAATCGGGTAGCGACACTCACCTCTTTAGTCTTCAATTTTTCTATGGAAAGAAACCGATCTAATGCACCCTTGCCATAGAGGATCTTGGCTCCAGCTCCATGCGACTCAAATCCTACTGCCTCTTCGTCGACCACAACAGCATCTATGATTTCTTCTCCTGTTCTAACATCAGGAATCTGCGAAAGTTACGAGATTTAAGCTGGATCATCAGCAAAAGAAAATTATCTTACTGATTATGGTACAAGTGAATAATTTGATTTATCAGAAATAAAATGAGAAACCAATCACTAGTAATTATCATGTTAAAACCAAACAAGAATTTACGCCGCCTTCTTGGGTTATCAGATATGATATGATTCTCAGTACAATAAATTATGCAAATCACAAATATAATAACCAAAAAATAACAAGACACAAAATAGAGAAAATGTAAGACAGCTTTATTAATTCATAATGTAGAACTGAAGAGAATGAAAAGAGGAACTAGCACTGAACACCAGGAAATAATCTCTCCTCTCCCCTATTCAGAATTAAGAGCCAAAGAGAGCTGAAAAAATATGCCGTCTTCCATGCATAACTAACAGCACCAAGTTTCCGAATGCCAGCTCATTCCTCCTGTCCACGTGTCCCTCTTTATCTTATAGCATAAACATTCCTTATTTTTGGCCCATGAGCTAATTGGGTTGAGCAGTCCTATTCTCAATTCCCTTCATATGGACAAAGAAATTAGGACAAATGATAAAGAGAGCGCATGGTTCATAGATCCAATGTAGGGAACACCCTATCTTCACAAGTAGTCGGAGATGCATGACCTAACTATATAAATAACCAATTAGTTTGACTACCAATTGATGCTGGCAATCAAATAATTCACATAAGTTTAATTGCCCCCTGTCAGACACCTAAGAGACATTGTCAATCTGTCTTTTGAAAGACTTAACCAAAAATGATGCCAAGACATAGGTTTTCACCTCTGAGACAGTGATATCGCATGAACATATGATACTTCGTAAACTGGCATATAGCAGGAACCTATATATCCGAAAAATACTCAAATTATATTATGATTTCACTCGAAAGCTATTCCAGAGTCTATCACTTGAAGCCCATACAGATCCTTTCCATATCCCGAGTTCAAATGAACCACAAACAACACAGTAATATGAATATGTATTAATTTTTGTCATCCATGTAACCACCTAACGCTTTACCTAGTTGTTTTTCTACACATAAGAATTTGCACCAAAGAGAGAGATTTTTTTTTTTCAACACAAATAAAATAAAATAAAAAATAAGCAACATACCTCATACATGGAGTCCATCAAGATACTTTCAAGTATGGACCGCAACCCTCGAGCGCCAGTATTTTTTGTTACTGCTTTCTTGGCGATTAATTTTAATGCACCTTCTGTAAAATGCAGCTTTACCTGCAAACGGGGGAAAAAAAGAAAAAGATGAAAAATGCTCCATATCAACTACATATCAAAAGAGAAGAGCCACATAAAGAGATACTTACATCATTCATTTGAAACATTTTCTTGTATTGCCTTCCAAGGGCATTTTTTGGTTCTGTCAAAACCTACAATACATTACTAGTAATCAGCAATAACACAGATATGAAAACATTGATGAACTTGAGCATAATTTTTCGGGAGCATAAAATTCAATGCTTCCAAGTGCATGAGTTACATGATCGCGATGCAGAACAGTTTCATGAAGAAAGAAGCACTCATAGCGCTCAACTGTAACTTAGCATATAATACAATAAGACCAAGGGTGTGACACAAGTATTGAACTCTCTCTCATAATGATACATTGTTCAGAAAAATTGTTACTAAACAATTTCCATCCCATCCACGGTTTCATCAAGGATCTAGCAGAATCAAAGAAAAGGGAAAACGACTTCTATCTATCAGAAATCATCAGAGAGAAGAACCAAATGATTTCTATCTATCGGAAACAAAATCATTTGACGTCTTACCTGTACAAGTTGATTCTCAGTAAGAGCAGACAAACTCACAAGGACAGGAAATCTCCCAACAAACTCAGGTATCAAACCATAAGAGATTAGATCACCACTTTCAACCTGGCAAAAACCAAAGTTTATACAGTAATTAAGATTAAAATATTGCTTTTTTAGAAGACAAGTACAAAAAAATGCTAAAAGCTGTTACTTGTTGATTGAAGACTGGTTTGCACTTACAGTCTCCAATAAAGATGACGTGACCGCAGCACTCGTAGCACCACCTGTCCTCATGTTTGCACGTACTGGTGCGCCAAACCCAATGGAAGAATCTTGACGTCTGTAATAATGCAAAATATTTTCTATTTAACTTGTTATTTTTATCACAAGGAAAGAAAAAACAAAAGCTTATATGATGGTCAAATACGCAGCTGCTTCCTAACCAGATTTGGCTAAGGTGGTGGACATATAGGTAGAGGAGTTGAATATTTGAGTTTTCAATTGCTTCTTTTAAGTTTTTGAGATTTAGAAGATCTCTGTGAAATTTGAATTTCAATTTTCAAAGAATGTTAATGAAGCTTGTTAGTCAGATACCTGCCCTTAAATTCTATACAAGCTTTTCGATTGAATAAGAAAAGCAGTTATAGTTTCCAGAAATTTTAATGTGCTTTATGTTGCAGAAATCAGAGAATTTTCTCTACAGAGCTTTGGCTAGAAGGAACCACAATAGGTAAGGGAAGATAAATCCAAGTCTGATTCCCCATTGTGTCATTTGGATATCTGAGTTACTAATCCAGTGACAAGGTTGAGGGCTAGAGCGAATATCGAATTGGCATCCAAGCAGGTTGTCATGGTGACTGTTGCAACTCCCACGAGCAAATTGAGGCCTTCATGGACACACAAGACAATTCTGCATGTGACCTACGTGTAAGGAACAGCAGCAGATAGCCTGATAAGAACTTAGATAGTATAGAACAGGAAATAATCAATCACTCACTAGCCTTTCAAAATAAAGGTTGAATCTTAAGAAATCCTCTATTGATGTCTTGATTACAAAAGAACAGAATTAGGGAAGGAATGAGAAAGATGTTTACACCGAGATGGAAATGATTCCCAGGGACGCTGCCCCACTGTCAACAGCCCAGGCTGTGACCCAAAATAGCAATAGGCCAAAGATGCCTTCCCCCCCCACCACCTCTCGTTATTTAATAATTACTACTCTAAGCTCTCCACACTACTGATAATATTGCTCCACCCCACCAACCAACAACGCAACGGAAACCACATCTCAGGACCCTACAAATCTTCCTCTTGTACGCCTTCCATATCCTTGGCTCATGGGTCATTTGATAAATTACTAGGCCTCTATCCCTGGTGTCTGAGGTTTCAGCCTCATTGCTAACATAGCCAATGAAGCAGGGCACAAGGAATTGAGCTGGCTGTCAAAATAGGGAATTGTTCCAGAACTCCACTGTGAATCGAATAGGGGGAAGAAGAAATGGATCAGAGCAGAGTAACAAGGACTAACAGATAGGATGGAGAATCAAGAGGCTGGCCACTCTGTATACCCAGATACAGTAAACTCGATCTCCCTGCCACGGAGCTTCACATCCTTGGGGATGGGTGAATCAGGGGATGAATATTTGAATTTCAAATTCATTTTACTGTCTCCGTTTTAGAGAATTACCGGAAAATTTCAAGGCAATATAAATTTCGTCTGACATTTTCTTTTCCACGAATTCTTTAAAAGCTGTTAGATTAAATAAGAAAGGCAGGTATAATTTCCAGAAAAATATTCTGCACTTTTTATTGAAGAGTTTGGAATGTTCTCCCTAAAAGCTAGTGAAATTATATACTGCTCCGGGTCCACCATGTCACTATGAACCAGGCCAATAGGATAACACTACCTTAATAATTTATTACACCTCATCTATGTGATTAGGTGGAAATCATCCCTTCTTCATTACAATGGGTTTAGGGTTTAAGATTTCATCCAAACTTCCACCCAATAAAATAGATGAGTTGTAATTTAATTATTAGTTTACTGCCCATTATAAAATTTCTCCTAGAAGCAATCAACAGGATGAACCAAAATAGGTAAGAGGGAAGGAAAACTTCCTATTCCAGTTCCCCTTTGTTAGTAACAAGGTCAAGAGGTAAAGCGCATATCAAACCTTTCTGAAATTGTCTTCTCCAAGTCAATAAAAGCCCCTCCACATATGAAGAGAATATCCTTTGTATCAATCTATGAAAGGCATATATCAAGAAAGATGAAACGTAAGAAAAAACTGCTATCATGAAAAGGAGACCAATTTAAAAAAAAAAAATTTGCAGATGCAACCATCAACAAAAGCTAGCTTATCATGGATACACATTAGGACTATGCTCTGGCCAGAGTGCTTACCAGACCTTAAATATAAAGCCATACTATTATGTCAAAGGTTACAACCCTAACAAAGACTATAATAAACTGAACAACCAGAGGAGAGTGTCATAAACATGCTGCATGTTACCTGAATATTGTCACCTCTTGGATGTTTACGAGCCCCCTTCTCTGGAACATTGACAACCTAAACGAAGCAATTTATGAATAAGTAAGCAGATTCTTCCATCGAAAAGTAAACACTGAAATTTCATCTAAATTGCTATACACGCACAAAACAGTTGAAGCATGTGATAGCTTCAATTGCACCATGCTGATTGACTGACAAGTGATAACTAAATCAAACTGCTGAGGAAGGTGATGCAAATTATTAATTACATACCGTTCCTTCTAGCATTTTTAGTAAAGCTTGCTGCACACCCTCGCCTGACACATCTCTGCTAATGTTAACACTCTCTGCCTGGACAGAAAGATGGGACATAAAAAAAAAAATTTTCCCCAAAAGCCATGTTATTCACAGGAAACAGGAAGCATAAAAACATAAATACATCATAACGAAAAGGTGACAAGGAACCTTTTTTGTGATTTTGTCAACTTCGTCGATGTATACAATCCCCTGTTGAGCAGCCGCCACATTATAGTCAGCAGCCTGAGTCAAGAAAAAAGACGAAAAGAAAAGGTAGGAGTCAATCATACACCATTGTAAATTAATGCATAGTTCAACCAATCACTGAAGCCAAAGATTATCATGATTATGTTATCATGACAAGGTGCACCAGCCTTTGGTGGTGAGTTTTCACATGCTACCCAGAAAATCACTAAGCTATGCCAACTAGATTCAAGTATATCCCTGAAATGATTCAAGAAGTTACAGGCACTCTGAATAACTGCTAAAACAGATTTATCGTTGAAGCATTCAATGGACATTATATAATTATACAGGATTAACAAACTTGGAAGAAGAAACTAGATACATACATAACTCAAATTTAGTGCAACAGTAGTTTTGATCACACCATGCAGGATTTTTCATCCATTAGGCTTCAGAATACTTAAATTCTTGAATTTAAGTTTTCATCTATACTACAGTTACCAGGTTTAGCAATATTTTCTTCGTCACTTTAGCTTGTTTAATTAGGGATTCAGAATCAACTCGATCAACTCAATCAATCATTTTCTAAGACTAGAACTCGGTTTTTTTGTTTTTTTGTTGATTGTTTGAAAAGCATAAAGGAATACCTCTAAACTCCTTTCATCACTTCTGCAGTATCTTTCTTTCTTTCTTTCTTTCTTCATTGCTCAACCACACACATCAATTAGTAAACTTCACTGGAAACAGACTTGAAACAACATTCATACGTATATTCAGCCTACAAACTCCATATTTAGCTACCCAATTTGCTTGAACTCTTTCAACTTCGTTCACATATCCCCTAACCTAACAACTATAGAAAAATGAAGTATATCTCCGGGGCTTCCTTCCATCAAAAATTTCTTATTCAACTTCATACAAGTGAAAGATTGGTTATAATTGCCAGAAAATCAAATTTTATAAATGGAAAGCCTATACTTTTTGGTTGTTTCTATAGAAGCTTAAATCCTTCAATGTTATACAAGCAGTTGGATGGAAACAGCTCAAAATGGTCGAATTATTAAGTGATGTAGAAGAAAATGATAGCAAAACAGACTATCTTAATATAAGATGTGCTTTGTTGATCCGAAGGGATTCATGATTTCACATCATGTGCCAAAATCTATGCAAGTCAATGCAACAATACCAAAAACAGTAATGAAATCCCATGTTGATGATGTAGTAGAGCATAGCATATGCATCATTGTTTGAGGACATGATTGTTTGAACCTTAAAAAGTACTTGAAACGCAACAGAAATATCAGTTGCATGAAATTACCATCAAAAGCTTGTACAATATGGACTCCACATCTTCCCCCACATATCCTGCCTGCATTTCATGGAAAACAAAATTCAATTATCATAGTAGATGCTTTTGTTTAAGCCCATTGACTTCAAACAGTGCACAGAAAATACAACACTACGACATACCCATCAATAATATTCAACCTCAAGAACCCTACCATTCCCTGCCCTTTCAGTGAATGCAAATAATAAACATACAAGGGCAGGAAAAAGAAAAAGAAACTGGAATGCAAGTATTCCAGTGTAGACAAAATAAAACATGTGAGCATAAGGGAATGTGAGTGGACATTTCTGCGCATGTATTTACACTTGTGCCATATGGCCCACCACCTAACTGTACTAGTTTATAACTTTTCATGTATGTGAAAAAGAAAAGGTTGTTAAAATCAGAGTCCCTCATCCTCAAAAAAAAACTGTTGTTCTGGCACCAAAACAAGAGTCCAATCAAGCTATTCTATCAACACTCTACAGAAACAATTCTAAAGTCCCCAATGGAATAGATTATAAGACAAACTTATCACCCATTGCCACCAAATCACCACTCACCTCTTTTTTTCTCGCAGGAAAAGAAGATCAAACACTGTATTTGCTATATAACAACCTTCTTGGAATTATATTTTATAATTCATATCCATCAAGTTAATTTAAATTTATGTATTAGCAATCAATATTTGAAATGCACCAACATGGTACTTAAAGGGCACAACATAGCACAAATTCTGTACATGAAGAAGCCTCTGTTATGCACAACCCATTGGGGAGTATGTTTTGGATTTGAAGAATCAAAATCTTATTCTTTCAAAATAGAGAAATCCTTAGATTCCACTTCCATGCTAGAAGTATAATTTTACCAAAGACAAAAGAATGATCTAATTTTGAAGTAAAAAGAACTTCTGAATCAATTCTCAAAAACACTATGCTTGAGGAGAACAATCAATGGACCACAAAATTATTTAAAAATATACAAGCCCAACTCGATTGTGGAGAGTAAGGCCACTTTACAATTCACATCATGCATATGTGAACAATTCCAAGAAAAACCACATCAAGAGAGGAGGAAAAAAAATCAATGAAGAGTTCACAGAAAGTGCCTTCAACTTGCCTGAGTCAAGGTTGTTGCATCGGTAATAACAAATGGAACATTCACAAACCGTGCCAAGGTTTTGGCAAGTAATGTTTTCCCTGTCCTTGAAATGGCGTGAAACAATGAAACAAGTGAAACTCGTAAGCAAAAGTGACAGTATGAAGCATTCAAACAATTTCATTACCTCACTATACGAGTCTTGATCTAATAAACAAGCAATATTGAAAAAGAAGACGCCGTTATAATTCTATTAGAAATGAAGACAATAATTATATTTTCTGCTAATATTAGAAACAAAAATAATAAATCAAGTTTCAAAATTTCTATGATAAAGAAGCAATAACAAAAAAGAAGACGTTACAATATGGGTATAATTATAGTGGAAATCTACACAATCACTACATTTTCTTGTTATTAGAGACAATTTCCAAAATTTTTGGTACTTGGAAACGCTAATAACTGTCTCCTGGAGTTAAGTTTGTGATTTCTTTAAGAGTAAAGACAATGAAAAAATAACATGGATGGCCACTAAGAAAATACAATAGAGATAATGACAAATTACCTGAACCTGTTGGCCCCATTAGAAGAATGTTACTCTTCTCAAGTTCCACGCCATCATCGTCCATAGCTTCTCTTTGGTTGTTTCCTGAATCGCCAGTGGACCTAATTCCCAAGTTGTATTAACATGTTAGAACTCAATGGTTCTTGCAAGAAAAAGATGAAGCACAAGACTGAATTGAGACTCAAGAGTGTGCATGCCAATCCTATTATCAGTTATTGATCATGCCATCCAACAATACTCTTTTTCACCCTCTCACCGAAAAAATAATAAAAGAACACAACTGGGGAGACCAAATTCTCTGTATAGCCAGTGAAGGGCCATATATGTAACTATTGAGGGAATGTGATTAAAAAAATAAACAATACTGCAACAAACAGCTGAAAAAAGTTCAGGATTGTTGTATAGCTGCCAATAGTATGCAGAGCTAGCACTGACACTCGAGGGTAAAATTTTTTATTCTCTCTAACAAAGCAGGGGATGACACCAAAAGTTCACAAGACATTGCATAAACCTGATGCAATGCGGATTCACATTTCAATCAGCTAACACACTAAGTATCATGGCATGACTAGAAACTTCACAAGTGGGTCGCACACATATATATATATATATACCATGTTAGATTGACCTCTAGTGCTAACAGATTATTAAGTCACATATTCTCGAACTGCACAAACATGGCTAACAGAAAACAACTGACTGATGAATTATATAACTAACCTCTTCTGAATGGAATCATAAAATATCCGCTTATAATGATTGTATACTGCCACAGAAAGCACCTGAACAGAACGCAAATAAACAAATACAAAAATTTAGAAGAAACAGTAAAGGAATTTAGACGATGTTGAAAAAAATTTAGAAAAAGCATTCTTGCAAAGCACAATGTATTTGCATATCTAAACACCTAGAACTTATGAACAGAGTACAAATACAGACAGATTATCTCTGCGTAATAATTATCAACAAGAACTCAAAATATACTCTCTTTCAATAAGCATATTAGCATTCAAAGAAAATATCAAACAAACATATTTCAATGCTTGTCCCCGAGGATCAAGGAAAACCAACAACTTCAAATCCAAACAACTCATTAAGCACAAAAACTAATAATCCTCTATCAGCAATATTTTCTCCACACCATTTGATGAAACAATCCTACGGAACCCTCCATAACAAGAAAAAAATCATGCATTTTCATGAAAAAGTATAAAAGCACTTCCAAAATCCTAAGCAAACAAAGAAACCAAAAATGATCACCTTCTTAGCCCTTTCTTGTCCAATCACAAATTTATCCAGTCCTTTGCATATTTCCTTCGGCGTTGGAAAATTACTGCCCAAATTGGAACCACCCCAATGCCCATCCGTTGAATTCGACCCAGACCCACCTTTACCGCCACGGACTGCATTGACGCCGGACTCGCTAACCCTTACCGTTGCAATCCCATCCCCAGGAGGCTGCCAGACCTCCGGTGGGTCCCCATAATTGGACCCACCATTACTATTACAAGGAAATTTCTCGGTCCATTCCCTACCAAAATCCTTACTTGATTCGAGGCTACTTGTCCTATTATCCAACAACAATCTACCTTTCTCAGCGAACTCACCGCGTAGCGAAACAGGTTTGAAAGAAGTGAAGTGATAAGGAGTGTTAGCGAAATGATCGTCCCATCTCGTACGGTGCGGACAGTTGGAGCTGGAAGCTGAACCAGTATGCACGTAATTGAACATCAAGTATTTGAATTGAGAAACAGTATAAGAAGCTGTTTCCCTGGAGGGTTTGCATCTGAGAACAGCAGCAGCAGCCATAGAATCGAAATTCTCGCGGGAAAGTACTGTGAAGTGGTAAGCATAAATTAAGGGTTCATAAGAGGGCGAAAAAATTAAAATTTGTAGAGGGGTTAGAGAGAATTGGGGACGAATTTTACTGGGTACGCCTCAGATTTTTATGATTATCATCATCATGTGTAAGGTTGGAGAATTTTGTAGTTCTCATGGAGGATAATAATATTAAATATTTTTATTTAATCCGGAACAGAGAACAAATATCTGACCGGAGAGAAGGAAGGAAAATGTGATTTAAACTGTAATATACAAACGGTGACGTTCCGTATGAGAATGAGAATGAAAAGTAAGCGGTGGCGACAGTTACCAAATTCCACCGCCACGTGCCTTCCATGTGAGGGTTGCAATTGCAAAGCACAAATTATAAAATAGGATTGGTGGTACCAGATTCACTTTTATTTCTACCGAGGACTTAAAAGTTTTTTTTTTTTTTTTTTTTTGGTAACGTACGAATGAAGAGGGAGGTGGGATTAAACCGCACATGCTGAAGTTTCTTTAAATAGCTTTAATTACGAATGGAATTAATAATTTTGAAAGCTACATAATTCTTAAAAAAATAATATTAAAAATATCTTATAGTAAAATATCAATTATAATAATAATTTTTCTCCTTTTTTATCCTTATTTTTACTCTTTATCCTATTCCTACTTTAAAAACTAATTTTTTCATTTATCTCTGTATCTGTTCGTTTTTTTATTATTCTATTTTAGAATGTTTTTCTTTTTTTTTTTTCTCTTCGAAATGCTATCAATTTTCTTCTTTTTTTCCTCGTTTTTGGCATTAATATTGCACATAATTTATAAAAACTGATTTTATATTATAGTTATACTAATATTGTATTTTGCAACTTATACAAAAGATTATATCAGTTGTATACTGCGATTGTACTGGTTTTATACTGCAAATACTACGATTATATTGGTTTTTATACTGTGTATAATTCTAGTAAAAAAAACGAAGATTAAAAAAAAAAAAGAAAAAACATATATCAATATTGATCTCATTTCGAAGAGAAAAAGAAATAAAAAAAATTTTCGAAAATGGAATGATGAAAAAATGAACGGGAAATTTGTTGGAGAGGGAAGTTAGAATACGTATAAGGAGTAAGACTTATTTATAAAGATGCTATAAATATAATATAGAAAAAGTATTTGTTCTAAAAAGCCCAAAACTATAATTAGTTAAAATTTAAGTGCTCTAACATATAAAACGAGAAAACAGTTTTGTATTTATTTACCAACTTAAAAAGAGGGGGTAATTTTCTCTTTTTTAAACATCTCTTCCAACCCATCTAAAAATAAATTGGTATTAAGGACTTAAGTACTTAACCATATGATGATTAAGGCTTTAAAACATTATTGATCCTTAATTTTGTGCTTACAAATAGGGAGAAGCAAAAATTTAACCTAACTAAAATAACCAACTGAACTATTAAAATTTGGTTTTTGATTATATTGATTTTTAAAAAAAATATATTGTTACGTTGATCGGTTGGATTAGAGTAACAAAAATTATTAATTAAATCGAACTAACCTCTATTTAATTTTTGTAATTTAGTATTTCCATAGATACTATATAGTAATTTTTTTATTATTATTATTATTATTATTATTATTATTATTATTACCTAGCCGAACATATTGAATTATGTGGCTTCTTATTTTGCATTTGAATTCAATTTTTATTAAATGTTTGAATTTTATTTTGTACCTTATATATGATTTTTAAAATCAAAACTTTTTTCCTTAAGATCCTAGGATGATGATACATCTAATAACTTTTTTTTTTTTTTTTATTCAACTAGCAAATAAAAATATTTACATTATTCAACTAGCAAATAAAAATATTTACGATTTTATTTTGATAAAACTCATTAGTGAAGATCATAATTGGCTCTACTTGGTAACCTTCGTTCTCAATCAAACCCATTTTGTATGTAAAGGATAAAATTCAATTTTTCTGTCAAAGTTATATGAGTTTTTTTTTTTTTTTTTTTAAACCCTTTTCTCAAGTAATATGGGAAAGAAAAAGTTATAAGAAAGAAAAAAAAAACATTAACAAGAAGGGAAAGAATGCAAATACTATTTAAATGCAGAAATGGACTGTTAGGGTCAATATTCTACAACATTATTAGGATAGTAATTTAGTAAATACAACAACAGACTTCACAACTAGGCCTGATGTTAAGGGAGAAACAAAAAAGAAAGAAATCTTACTCTGAGCTGCACAATAGCAAACATTTAGGAAACACACAAAATTCTGATCTACAAGTAATTAGCACACACCATCCTGCTTCTACTGGTTCTATTTACAGACAGGGACCTCTTGATCATTTACTTCATTTCTCCATTTTTTTGAACTCTGCACAACACATAATCATCATTCTCCAATATAATGAAAAAGGGTATGCACACTAAAACAAGGTTTCTCTTAGCAACTTTTCAGTATTATCAAACATGAAAACAAGTGATTTACACCTCATGCTCGAATCAAACCATCCTATAAGATGTTCTGCCTGCGATTATTACTGTACATGATAGGTTCTCAAAAAATCCATCATTGACTTCTCTACTTCATGTCTTGCTATTTTGCCTATATAAACTTCATGGGTGTCTCGGGTGTTTTTTTTTTATCAGAGTATCAAAGGTAACTACTTTACTATCCAAAGCTCCCAACTATCAACCTCCCAATAGGTCAAATACAATGAACACAGTATGCGCTCTTCTTGAAATCACTCTATCAGAAAAAGTCAAAATTTGGCTTTGGTACTAGTTACAATTTTTTCATATCGACTCTACTTCAATTTTGACACATTTGATCTATGTACTCAGCACAATTTTTTTATTTTTGCTCATGTATGTCGATTTTGGCACATTTGATCCATTCTACTATAACTTCTTGCAAACTTTTACCAATTGAAAAAGTTCCATTGCAGTGGCATAGCTTGACCACACACTTTATTGCTAAAGGAACTATCCGTCAATGGTTCAATTTTAAAGACATTAAAGTAGAAAGGTCAAATAAGCCAAAATTAGAGTACAAGGTCAAAATAACAAATTGCATATTTGCCACATTGTATGTATTACACAATCCCTAACAGATTTTGAGTCCACTCAACCATTTGTTTTGCATTGAATGGTTGAGATTTATAAAACATAGCCTCTCAAGTTCAGAGTCAACTTGACAGCATCAAAATCTCCAATGTAAACCTGACACCACTATCTACAACCTCACCTTACACATAAGCGATTCTCTCACTCTCACCAACCCGCTACCATCCTCTTAACTCCAATCCCTAAGAAAAATCAACTACCTTAGTCCTAGATGTTAGAACTATATTCAGAGCTTCCAAAAACTCAATCTCCAAGATCGAATCTTGAGAAGCAGCAAAAATTATCGATCAACGAGGGAATATAATTTAAGAGTATTATCAACATCATCATGTGTAAAAGAATAGCATCACATTAGATGATGATTCTTATAATATGTCATGAGCATCTCTCATTCACAATCACCCGGAAAAAATAATGCTGTGTCTAGCTCAAAATAATGCATATCTTCCATCATTTTCACCAGTGTCTGCATACATTTTCATAATATGCCAAAAGGTACTAGGGTCAAGAATAAAATTGTCTTACTCAAGTCCAGAAGTCAGATTTCTAGCTTCACTTACAGCAACCCCTACGGCATATAATGCCATCTTCTTCACCTAATAAAACAAACGAAATTGAGTTTAATACACAAAGATATAATTTTAAAAATGCCACATTAATGGTTTGCACATAAAGCATGCTGAATATCTGTTACGAGATACTAAAATTGGTAAACAAGTATTAAAAATTAAAACGTAGTGGATGAAAAATCTCACCATCAGACTGAATGCTTACAATTATTTATCCATAAAATAGAAATTTTTTTTATATATATAAATTTGATTATCAAGAAATTCATATTTAGGATTAAAAATCAAAACAGTGGTTAAGAATTTCACCATTGGATTCAACATAAGTTGAATGCACAATGGACATTTTAGCTCATGCACTACCACATTATTTAGTCAGCTGTGATATTAATTTATTACACTACACCTTTTTCTATTAATTTGCTTATCGAGAAATTTTATTTATTTAAAGCACAAACAATATACTTTTAAGTAATATTAAATATCAGGTACAAAAAATGGATAATTGTTGTTCATTTAGTACCAAAACTCCGTATTCAAAAACAAAAATACTTTTCCAAGTAGCCTGTAACTAACTTTTGTCAATAATGACTTTTAGATGTTTGTTCTTATCTTTTTCCATTTCTTTACCTTCTTATTTTCATTGGATGAGTTTATTGTGTGGCTTAGAATTAAATTGGTAAAAATTCAAAAACTTCTATTAGTTTACATCAGCCTTTTCATGCTGCTATAAAGTTAAATTGAGATGTGAGTATTATTCCCAAGTAAATCAAAATTTATAATCAGATTCTTTACAAATAGCAGAATGGAATTTATCAGCATCTTCCTTGCACAAACAAAATGCAGATGAATAATCATCAATCAATTATTTTTTCTTCAAGTTTAAATAATCATCAATCAATTATTTTTTCTTCAAGTTTACTTTGACATTTAGAAGTTATATTCTTAAAAAATAAGATACGTGTTCAATTGTGAAAAAAAAAAAAAAGTTCCACATTGAAATTACTTTTAGTTAGGACTGAAACTTGTACGCAGGAAAAAAAAAAAGGCAAAATCCAAAATTTGGCCCCTATACTTGACATAGTGTCACTTTGGCCCCCACTGTAATTCTTGTAAAATTGGCCCCTGTACTTTAATTTTTTATGAAGTTTGACCCTTGACAAACCATTTAGTTAGTAGTATAATACATGCACCAGCACACGTGATCAAATTATTTTCTCCAATTGTGTCTAAGATGATGTAATATATTGACAGTCTATCGAGCCAAAATTTCTCTCAAGGCCCAAATTTAACAAAAAAACTAAAGTATAGAGGCTAGATGTGCCAAAAATAAAGTACACCAAAGTGACATATTGTGCCAAGTACAAGGGTCAATTGTAACTTTAAACCAGGAAATACTCTTCCAAATAAAAAATTAGAAATAAGAACAAGATAAATTTCACATAATCTTGTTGATTATAAAATTTGGTGTCCTTCCAAAATGTTTCCCATCCTAGGACACTTTCATATACAGTACCAAAGTATAAATAAAAAGAAAGTAGCATCAGACACATCAGAGGCAATTCTTTGTAAAACAACTGCACTCTTATTACTTGAGCTCCAAAATTAAGCATACAGAAGAAAGATAAATAGACTACTTGGCCATGAAAACAACTTATAAGCTCTTGAAATCACTTGTGCATTTAAGACAGTGGATTTAGATGTCAAATTCATGATAATTAGATAGTACATACCTCCAATTTATCTTCTTTAGCTCTATGGGTTTTGGGAAGCAAACGGAACTCTTCAGTCAACCGAATACATTCTTGAACATTGTCAGGGGACACAAAATCAAGGGCCACTTTTATGCATGACTGGATGGGACAAAAGGGAGAAAGAAGCAAAAAGGGGTTCAGATTGATAGCAAGAAATATCATAGAAATAATGATCAAAATGCTGAATGCTTCCATAACATACCCAAAATTATGTCATGATTGCTATATTGATTTCAGATTATTTTAAGCAAAGTTTTTTTGTTTCATCCGAACAAGCTCACTAGGAGTATCATGTTGCAGTTTATTTTAAGCAAAGTTTTTTTGTTTCATACTGTAACCAAGACGAACTTTCTACCTAAGTATTTTCTTTCCGCTTCCCAGTTTCCACTCGTTTTGTCTCTATCAAAGACATTTTTCTATGTTTTTGAAATTAAAGGCATTACATTCACTTAGATCACATGATTTTGCTACTTGTTAAATATCTCACATTGCTTAATTAGTGACTAGCGAGTCATAGGGCTCCTTACATATGTGAGGCAATCCTCCCCTTTGAGGTATCTTTTAGGGTGAGTTAGGGCCTTACTAACACGATATCAGAGCCTAATATTTTAATGTTGGGTCACCCATGGATATTTGCTTCACACTCCTGAGGCGCAAAAGGGTGTGTTAAATATCCTACATTGCTTAATTAGTGAGCCATATGGCTCTTTATATGTGTAAGACAAATCCTCACCTTTGAGGTACCTTTTGGGGTGGGTTAGGCCTTTTATTTACACAACTAAAATTGCCTGGAAATTGTCAAGAATAGAGAGCATAAGGTAAATTTAAAGAGAACAATATATCACACTCCAAAAACCTAAAATGCAATTTGCCAAGTGGATACAGAGCCACAAATGGATGATGAGAAGGACCAGACAGATCGATAATTCCATCACAACTACAAAATTAATGGTAGAAAATAACCTGTCTGTTTCTCACTTGATGAGGACAACCTGCAGGGATGAAGACTGCCTCACCAAGGTGTTGCTCAAAAGTCCATGGTTCAACATCTGAAAAAGAGATCATGATTAGAAAAATCTTAATCAAAATTAAATTGAACTGATTAATAGAGAGAAAATTACATACTGAACTCCTCCTTCAGCTGCTTTTTATGTCTCTCATTTAGATAGAAGGTCTGATCATGAATAGGATGAATAACCTGAAGAAAGTGCAGCTTATGAGCTTTAAATGATGGAACTTAAAAGTAATGCTATCATCATTTTTATGCATACGCACAGAATTCACAGGAAGACTACTGATATGGCGAAATTCTTTCTGATGCTTCTTCAAATATTCAATTAACTTGGGTACGTCCTGCCTACGAAAAATGTCCCAAACTGCACCACCATATTGAAGTTTTGCAGCATCACTGTCTTGAGATTTCTCGGTCGAGCTGTTATCTAGATCAGCACACAAATCATTTGTTTCCCCTCCATTTACGCAATTATTATGTTGACGATCGAGAGAGCATGGGTTATTTTCTTCCACTGTCGAATCCCTATTTTCATCTATCCCAGTATTACATATATCCGAATCAAGCATGTCTGAGTCAGAATATTGTGCTCTTGTATCTGTGTTTCCAACCACTGGCTCATAGGATTTATTTTGTTCTTCATCTGATTTCATTTCATCAATGTACAGCCGTTCTAGTGAAGAGTCACTCTCAACAGTTTCTGTTTTTTGAGATAATTCAGGATCCATGTTATCCTTTGTACGAGGTTTTTTCCGAGCCTCCCATCCAGATTTACCTGATCCTTTCTGCACCCCACCACAAATCAGTTGCAAATCTTCTTCTTTATGCTGCTTTTGTAATTTGCTAATAATTTTGCTTTGCCATTTGGGGATCTTTACTTCACTCATGTGAGTTAGTACATTAACCTGAATAAAAATTTAAAGAAAAGAAATAGAAGAAAAAAAAAAAGAAAAAAGGAAAAAAGAATTAGTTTTTATTATAAATTTGGAGATCAACTTCAACTTACAAGAAGCAACTCCCTCTACAGCTGTGATTAAGACTATTTTATACATGAGTTTGTCTCGTATTCGTGGTCCTTAACTACTACTAACTTGACTTGGACAATGTATTTCTCTGCGAGGAAATTATAAGCAAAAAAACTGAAAACATCCGCAATTGAAGTAATAAGAAAAAAACTAACAAAAGGCTGAACTTGCAGGCACCTAGAAGAGCTCTTAGAAAGAATTATGACAAAGCATTCTCAAAAATTCCGAAAAAGAAAAAAATCATCCTGCCAGATGAGAGAAGGAAAGTAACAAAATCAAAGGATACCACTGACCAATTATCAGCATAACATACACGAAAATAATACAAGTTTAGATTCATATAAACACTAGGAACTAACATATTGTGCATGCCAGTAGTATAGGCATGATAAATAAATAAAAAATCATTTGATTGCTCGAAAGAACATGAAAAGGAATCCAGAAAGCAGATTCCTTGAAGGCAATTGAATTGAAGTTCCTACACGCCAAAGTACATTGAAGAAACCAAATCTACCATGAATGCACAGCTAACTTCTCATATTAAAGCTGGGAAACTGTTATTAGGCATTAACACCATGATTATCAATCAACATTTTTTAGGAGTAATTTTCCATTGAAAAACAAGTTAACCTAATAAAGCTGCATTTAAACATCAGACTGACCAAAATAATTAAAACATTAGGGCATATTACCAAATTTAGCCACTTCTTTTGGTTTTATCAATTTGTATCTCAACCTTACACATAAATATCAAATTTGGAAAAGTGATAGATATTGGCAAAAAAAAAAAAATCTATTCTCGATTCAAAAACTACTATAAACAACAGTGGCTTAATATTTTCAATTTCAATTACTAAGAGAACATTCTTTCCATAGTTCATAACATTGCTAAAACAAATAGAAATATCGAAGGTTAAGATACAAATTGATAAATCTAAAGTGAGGCTAAACTTAAAAATCACGTTAAGGTGTATTACTTTTTGTTATTTGGCCAACATTGAAACAGAGTTGCTGTCTGTGCACTTTCTAAATATAACAAACAAGAAGAGTTTTGTTTATCTTTTTCTTATGTGTGGCAGAAATGAAAATTTATCAGCATCTAAAGCTTACCAGTACATATTTTGAATCAATCCCTACAAATCTAGGTTCTATTACAACCTCTACCACCTCAAGTTCAGCATGTTAAATGCACAAACCATCCCCCAAATTTAGGGTAGGTTTCATTAAAGCCAACAATCTTCAATTAAAAAAAAATCCATGATAATGCATGTAAAACTAAAAAATACTGTTTTCAGTCAAAATCTCACCAGAATGCTGATGTGGCATCCAAGTCATACATATCACTTCTCTTAAATCCAACACATTTTTGCAACATATTAGAATTAAACAATAAGTGGCACATATATGGCAAGGGACACATGTGACTTGGGACGCCATATCAACATTTGCATGAGGCATTGGCTGAAAACAGTATATTTTGGTTTTACACGCAAGAAATTAAAGTTTTTGAGCTTTTCTGGAACAATTTGGAGATTTGAATGAAACTAATCCTAAAGTTGGGAGATCTATGCATATAAACCCAAATTTAGCCCATTGATATTACTAGGTATGTTTCTCTAGTTCAAGAAATAAAACATCCTGAGTTAAATTTTCAAAGTTGTATATAATAAAATCTGACTTCATCTTGATTCTTGTAAAAGGTTTGAAGCCCAGGCATCCTCCATGCCTCTTGTACAAACTAGTCTCGATTCATCCATGTACTGTTTTAATCAGTATTGAAATATAAAAAAAATTAATATACCAAAAAAAGGTTGCAATGGTGTGCAACCCAAGTGAAAAGACAACAGCAGCAACAACAACAATAATAGTGATCACAATAAATTCATTTAGAAGACAGTAAACACTATAACAAATAAAAAACAATCATTCATTATAGCAAAAAATAATGGTTTTTGTGATATGTAATAATGAGAGGAGATCTCTCTCGTCTGGAAACCTTTGAAAGAAATTGCAAAAAAAGCATTAAATCAAAAGAATAATGGACAATTACAGCTTCTTTAGATGTATTGACCAAGCAGGTGTTACGTGAGTTGTTACTAGTAAACCTGATCAAAGCAAACTTCATTTTTAAGAAAATGTTGTATGCAAGTGTTATCTTGTTTTAAGGAAAATAAGCAGAAAGAGTGATAAAGAATCAGAAATAGACAGATGCAGAAAAAACTTAAAAAATAAATAGAATAGAAGTTTTTGTACAATGTATTGCATACCGCATCAGAAATGTCACAATGCAGTTTTGTCACTGAATCACCTCTACCAAGTTCTTCCATTGATCCATAAGCAATGTAGGTTTTGGGTCCCAAATCTGGCTTCAATGCGTCCGGAAGCGTCGTGGCAAGATTCAGAAGTCCAGACTTTGGATGGGTATAATCACTAAAGGGAAGCATGGCTACAAATTCAGCACCATGCCTAGGCAAGCATTCTTCAAATGAATTTGATGGAGGCCAATCCTTCAGCTTCAGCATCTCAGGCCACCCATTTCTGTACCTACGACCCTGTATGTAGCCTTTGAAGAACTGGAAAATAGTAATTTCAACCTGTGGCACCAAGATGAAGAGCACAATTTACTCTATAAGTGGGAACACATAGAAACTACACAAACTTGCATGCAAAAGTGTGACAACAATGGCGCATGCAATGGCATGAGGTGTTTAGGTGCTATAAAGAACCATTCCCAAGGTTTATCTCATTACAGAAATATGCTATATATCTGACATAGCATTTGTCACAAAGCCTTCAAAGAGAAGATTATAATAAGGTAAGCGAGCATGAATCGGTTTTGTTACCAAATTACCAAACTGTACTGACTATATTAGTCAATTTCGTTTTGTTCTTTTGTAAAGATTTCATACTTTTGTTTTCAATTTTTCATAGAAACAAGGATAATTGAATTCAAATATATCTTTAATTTTTCAATCATTTATCATACATATTGTGGGCGTTGAACTTTGTACCTGTGGGCATTAAATATGAACATCAATTGAGAAAATCCAATAAGCCAAACTGAATAATATAAAGTAGCCCTGGTGTATTTGGTTTTGAAAACAATTTTGGTTCATTTACTCAATCCCTTCAGAACTTTTTAAACAAACTGACAATAATCAGATTTCTACCCTTCTTACTACTCAATCAAAAACCTCAACATTGCAAAAACTCTTAGTTAGGTTACCAAAGAATAAGGATCACAAAGCCTTCCTAATCACATCATCACCGGTTTAGCATATTAACCCCAAACGAATCAGTATTAAGGGTAAAAGTACTAATAACTGAAACCCCTTTTTCTATGGCTTAGAATTTGCTTCCACAAAAACTGGAAAACCTTGAAAACAAAGGATCAGGCCCCTTTCCTCAGACCAGGGTCTCCATCCTGCTAGTTATAAACTATATAGCACAGCTGATGGATCATCTATTAACATTCCAGAACCTCCTAGACTAGCTGATGGACTCGGGGATTATAGTGGTATTCTTATATGGATAAATTTAAACCAAACTAGGGTAAGGTAAAAGCAATTACAAGTTGCTGCAATTAAGCTCAGAAATTGAAGAGCATATGAGCTGTATTTATTGTGGTATCAAATCCACCAAGTGCTACTAACTTAAGAATGACACAAGGATGGAGACTTTGGGAAAGGGGGGTGAATATCAATTCCACTGTTCAAACATCTCCCTACTAAAGCCACTACTATTTTAGTAGTTTAATCCATTCCTTTTTCACAACCATTGACAGAACCTTCAAGGACAACAAAGCAGAACACTTTAAATTGCAGAAGTTGATCATGTCAACTTTTATGTACTTTTTCACTAAGATGCTATAGGATTTGTATTAAAAGATCCGGCATATGGTACAGAATACGTAGAACAAAGATCTGAATCTCAAAAAACTGGAATGGGCATCATGCCTAAAGGAGCAATTTCATTAATTCCCAATTCCCAAAATGCAACGTGTAAAAAGCGTACCCTACCTCACACCAATCCAGGCAATCAATTGCTTTCACCCTTTGTGCTTCCTCTTTTAATACCTTCTGTGCACCTCTGACAGCCCTCCACATGACCATTGGTTCCCAGCTTAGACCACAAGTTTTTTCGAGTACATTTCTAACTATAATGGGTTCACCCCTCATCCAATGCATTTGAAAATGCTGAATATCATTCTCTCCCAGCCATAGAGCATTGGGACAGTACAGAAAGTTATCATCATTTTTGTCTCTATGCGCTGCCTTCCTGACTTCAAAATCTTTCATTCTGCAGTCAGTAGAAGTGAAAGGATGGCAAAAAGAACATCCTTGAAGAGAATCGATATCAGGTGGCTTATAATTGATTATAAGTTCCTCTGCACTCTTGATATGCTCTTCAACCATATTAGCTTCAAATACACGTCTAAGTACAAGTGTTCCATCACCACAGCCTCCTCGTGCCTCAGGAGGGCAAGGAATCCTTCCATCAGGCATTGCATTCCAATCTGGAAAATCAAGTGATAAATCAGGCATATGTTTATTTTCTGGACCAGATACTTGGGTCTCCCAACAAAATCTTTTTCTATTTGCACTTCTCTGGCCATCCAAGTAAGTATCTTGGCCATGTCCTCTTTCAACAAACTGATGGAGCGAAGATTCAGCTTCACTGCCTCCAGGCTGAATTCCTTCTCGAATTTCGCGACAACAAGTAAGACACAGATCATAACCACAATCAGGATTGGAGCAGCTCCGGTGGAAATTGACAATGGATGTACTGCAATTGTCACTGTTGAACAAGGATTATTTAAGTCAGGTATTGTGCCATGTACAATTCACAGTTTATTGATGCAGGATTGCACATGCTATACTGAGAACATTTATAGGCCATGGAAAATAGACAACATAGATTGCCAGAGGGAGAAGGAAAGTGATGTTATCCAATAGAGGAAAGAACAGCTTCTAGCATTCAATCTCTTATCACCCAAGAAAGAATTATTAATGGATGACCTTCTCAACTTTCAATATAGATAAGTACATGAGCTAAAACAGAAGTAACCAATTGAGCCAAACTAGAAAGCAAAGACATTCAACCACTGGCAGACCACTCCCCTAACTCCCAAATAAGGCAGAGAAAATAATAAATGGGCCATCTAAGAACTTTCAATTGCTTTTTCATACAACAAATAGTCATATTCCAACGGAAAGTTTTCTTGATTTAGCTTGCTACTGATAACATTTGCATAAAAAAATAAGATATTTTAACATGTAATTTCAGACAAACTATGGAACTGTAATATGCACACACAAACACAATGCTTGAAGGGGAGAAAGAAGACTTAACAATTGACTGGGAGGAAAGATATAATTTTGAATTGAAAAATATCCAAAGACATAGTCTATCCATCTAAATAAAATGGTACAGAGATATAAGCCAGACAAACCATGTTTTATACCAATCATCTCCACTCCAATCAGGAAAAAAGAGGCACAAAGTAACATCAAGATATTAAAGAGGAAAAGAAGATTTAGGTTTCTGATTTCCAATAATTATAAATAAATAAAGCATACAAACGATATGACAGGAAAATCAATCAACAAGGCACATATTTTAGCTAAAGAATTGGGAGAGACAATATACCAATAGAGCCGATCATCATCATCAAGTATGGATTGAGTAACACTTTCTTCAGTCAGTTGAACACCTATGCAAAAACATGAACACATTTGCAGCTAAGCATTCCTGTATCCTTGGATAATAAAATCAAAATAATACAAACTGCTAATCGCGTCAAATTATAATACCATGAATGCTTTCCTCCACTTGCAACTCAGAGCTCTGCTCCTGTTGAATATGTCTCAGGAGAGGCAAAGTCTTGTCAAGCAAATAAAGAAGATTTAGCAGTTTGCTATTCCTATCTGCTTCATTATTGTCAGCCTGTCAAAAACGCTTAAGTACCTAGTACACTATTATAAAACACGCAAACAGGTCCACAGAAAAAAAGAGAGAAGTGAACATAAAATAAGGTACGCACCTTCGCAACTACATCTTCCTTGAGACATACCCTGCAATTACAATTACCACGACAATATGGACATGCAATCTCTAATTGCTCCCATGTTTTATCAGGGTACCTAATGTTCATTTGAAAATGAAATTCCAATCAATAATTATAACAGAAAAATACAACATAAGTTATATTAAAAATTTAGTGTTTGATTTTGAACTAAACCTTTCTAAACTAAGTACTGATAAAAAATAAATCAAATAAAATTGATGATTTAAGCTGAAGAAATCAGAAATGGTTTATGACAAGAATATAATTCCTAAAAGAAAACCAGTGCAACACGTTTCTCACCCTGCAGGCTCAAGGGAGGATCAAAAGTACAGTGATCCCTTGAATTACAAGGAGGCTGTTTTGGTTGCTTGAACCACTGACCACATTACGATGGAAGAATCTCACTCTAGAAAAGACATATCCTTATAACACTTGATTTTTAAAAGTCAATTCCTTTCATCTACCAACAGAGACAAGTTTTTTAAGTATTTCATTACCATTTTGCAATGCAGTCATAGCAATAACGTTTTCTAGTGCAGTTGGAACAGGTAATAACGCCAGTTCTGTTGCTCTTCAAACACTGGTGGCACATGGGACCCCTTGCCTTGTTGCTTTCAGTATCCTTGTGAATAAATATGGTTAGAATGGATCATTATTTCCCAATGGTAAGATAGAAAAATCAACCAAAAAAATCTGCTCAAAGATTGACTAGGACAGCAAAATCATAGTAATCTGATTTAGCAAAGTTTTTCTTTCATATAATGGAAAGTTTGGTCAGTCATACGTTTTGTAGCTTCATAGAAGATTCACTAAGCCTCTAAAATCCAAGAGGTTAACAAGTCGAGATTAACAAATTGATCAAATAGTTCACAGCCATTATGGAGAGTGACAAATATTGGAGGAACTTACAACTGATATAGATGTTTCTAACTGGTTTCTGCACTTCTTTGGCCTTCCTCTACCTCTCTTTCTAGCAACAGCAGAATTATCTATTAATTCGTTACTTTCTTTTTCTCTTTGAAGCCATAATTGCCCCTGGTCTTCAGAAACAGTAGTCAGCTTCTTTCTCTCTGAATCTTTAGGTCGACCTCGCTTACGCTTTGGTTGATCATTCATGTGTCTTGCCTCATTACCAGCAGAGTCTTCGATAGGCTTGACCTTTACTTCCTCACCCACAACAGTATGCTGGCCATTCTCAGAATAAGTCGGACAAAGAATGGCCATTCCATTGCTGCAGCTGCCAAGTTTGTGGATCAGTCCCTCATCTTCACCATCTGGAGTATGGTTCTGCTTATTCTTTGTAGTAGTAACACCAGCCATCGATCTATCTTCCTGAACTAAAATAGTTGTCATCCCATTCTCTGAACCACACAGTCCATTCATGTCATCACCATCAATATTACGATGCACAACTTCCCTATGCAAATTTAGACTATCAACTGCAAGTTTTTTCTTCTTGTTCTTTGAACCCTTAGGTCGGCCACGCCTCCCCTTAGGCTTCACGACTTTAACTCTCTCTCTGTTAACACCGATAGACCCTCCAGGGGCTAATATATCTTCCTCACCAAAAAGGTTAGCCTTCCCATTCTCTAAACCAGTTGCCAATATAGTACTCTCACTAGTATCATTTATAGGTGCAATTTCACCAATCAAATCTCGAGTGTGACCAGTAAGATGTCCAATCTTGTTCTTCAAGACCTTGGGTCTGCTATGCTTCTTAGGCTTTCTGAGTTTCTTTCGCGCTTCAATACCAGCAGTGGCCTTACCAGCAACCGGATTCTGACAACTACCATTCGTATCCAAAGTTTTTTTCATGTTTGTCGAACCCTTTGGCCGCCCGCGTCGATGCTTAGTCCCTCCAATTAGACTTCCCTCTCCATCATCACCATTGGTATCACCAGGCATTTTCCTGTCTTCACCTGAAGAAGCAGCCATTCCATTCTCTGTACCACTACGCCCCACTTGATTATCAACAATATTCTTGCTGTCCATATATTTTCCTATCAATCCCACACTATCACCTACAAGACTATTTTGCTTATTCTGCATGCCATCTGATTGGCCATGCCTATCCTGCGGCTTTATGCTTTCATTCCACTCTCCAGTGCCACCAGTGAACTCACCAGACATGGCCTTCAGACCTGCACTAGAAAGAGCGGCTCCCCTATCCATGTTCCTACCATTGCTGTTGCCTCCCCAAATATCAGCAGGCAACTCCCTACTATTTTCTTCGAAACTTGTGTCCTTGTAATCTGTCTGCTTAGCAATCTTACTTGCCTCTCCACTAACTGTTGTGGTATCCCTTTGTATTGCCCTGTCTTGTTCACCTAGATTATCTGTCAAACCCAAAAGACTACTATCACAAGCCATTTCTGCATCAGCACTTGCAAGACATTTCTTCATCTTATTCTTTGAGCCTTTTGGTCTGCCACGCCTACCCTTTGACGTAGCAATATCCTTTCTAGTTCCACCCTCTCCACCGGCATCCTCATTTGCAATTTCTTTGCCCATCATACTCTCAACAGCAGTCCTTCCATTGTTCAATCCTGAAGAAGTCGGAGTCTTAAGATCAGTACGATTACTGGCCCCAACTCTTAATTCTGGATTTTCTTTGCCTATACCACCTCGTTGCTTATCCTCTGAGCTCTTAATCAAGCTCTGCATTTCCTTTGGAGGCACAAATTCATATCCACCTGATCCTTCAATACATTCACCTGCATGAAGGTATTTGTTCTCGTTCTTAGTACCCTTGGGGCAGGTAGCCTCATCCTCCATGTAGGCATCACCGTTTCCTCCTCTAGTACCAGCACTGACCTCATTAGGCCTTATATTAGTGTCCCTGCCAACTGCATCAACCTTCTCATTCTCCAAACCCCTTGGGGAAACAGTTCCCAAGTCACCACCATTGCTGATCAAAGTTTTGACAGAAAAATCCTGATTAACTTCACATGGAGGATTTTTCTTCTTGTTTGTGGAACCCTTCGGTCGCCCTCGCTTAGGTTTTAAGGAAGGGATATCATCTCCACCTTTCTTATCAACATCAACTTGTTTTGAACCTTGGTCTAAGGGTTCCACATCCTGATTTTTCCTCTTATTTGTAGATCCCTTGGGCCTGCCTATCTTTCTCTTTATCTGTTTTTCCTCATCTTGAACACAAGTTCCTCCTACCTGTTCAACATGCCTATTTTCAACTCCATCACCTCCATTGGCAAATGCAATCTCACCAAACAAGCCCTGAATTCCTTTACCATCAATACTTGCACACCCAGCTTCACCACACCAGCACTGAACCCCTTCGCCACCAAAACTTAAACCCTCATTTTCAACAGTGGCTCCACCATACAAACCAGGGACCCCTCCATTACTAGAACTCGTTGGGGCATTTTCACATTCCCCAAATAGGCCCTTTAGAGTTTCACTATCAAGGCTCATATCACCATTTCTCCCACTAACTTCACCGAGTAGACTTTGCATTATTCCACCACTATTATCCAGACTCCCATTTCTACCACCAAAACCATGAACTTGTTGACCAGCAGAACATAAACCAACATTAACATTGCTAACTTCCCCAAATAGGAGTCTACTTCCTTCACCACAAATACCCATAACACAATTTTGACCAGAATCTAAACCAGACTTACCCAATTTAACTGCTGCATTACTAGTCTCTTTAGCATCCCAAATTTTCAAATCTTTACCTTGAAGACCTAGGACTCCGTTTGTACCACATTCTCCACCATTCCCGCATGCGGCTTCACCAGGCCAAAGCTGCAAACTTGCACCCCCGTTTCCGTCACCAACTTCATCAAACCACCTGAAAACATCGGAATTCCCTTCACTAAACCATACTTGAACCCTTTCACTGTCCGAACTTCTCGGCACTGAATTTCCATCACCTTCTTGTCTCTTCAAGTGAGTCCTACCTCCATTTCCACTCTTGTCCATTTAATTTCCTTCTCTCAGACACCTTCCTTGCTCATCATCATACCGCTCTGTAACCGACAAAGAAGAGGAAGAGGAAGAAGAAGAAGAAGATCAAGAACTCTTCTTTGTCCTTGAAATCAGAAAAGAAAAGGAAAGGAAGAATCTTTCAGTGAAAATTCAAAAGAAGAAGTGAAAGCCAGTGGTTTTAATGAAATTGGTATTGCAATTATCAAGGTGGTAATTAGAAAAAGTGGTGTTTGTTTGGGCCAATGCTGAAAATGAAAACTGGACGAACTCTCAAACTCTCACTCAGCTGGCGTCTACCCAATTTATTTGTCTTCGGGAACAAAAATCTATAATTTCACCTTTCTTTCCAAACTTTCCATTTCTCCTTTTAATTAATTGTGGTTTATTAATTCTTTGTTGTTTTCAGCAAATTAACTCATCCACACTCTTGGAAATGAAGGTTTACCAAATTTTTGTATCTAGATAATAATATAACATAAATTATGAAAAACAAGGTATATATTATAGTTTATACTTTCCATTTTCATGCATAATTTAGTAAAAATTTATTCATGAGAAATATACTTATTCCGATTGTATGGACACAATCGAATTTTTTTTTTTTTTTTTGTGAACTCAATAATAGATCACTCCACTTTTCAGGGCGGTTAATATTTTTTATACATTTGTATAGTTTTTCAAAAACTTAGGTTTTGTTTCCAGATCAAACTAAATAGAATTACTAAATGGTGATTCTGATTATAATTATGATTTCAATTTTGATTCTGAAGTTTAAATAAAACGGCTCTTTATTTTGTTAATTACATTTTATAGGTTATTTAAAATATACAAAGAGCAATGAAAAACTATGAAAAAGGAACATGTTGAAGATAATAAAGTTATAATGAAATAAAAATTGTGAAGATGAGCATTGTGCTAGGTGTTAAACTTAGAATTCCAATTTTTTATGCGAAGTTTTTTTTTTCAGATCATTTATTATTAGAACTAGAAATCATACACTCGTGTTGTTTGGGGTAATAATTATAACATATTGATATTTTATAAGTACTTACTGTTTAAGAAACATAATTATACATAACCTCAGGATGCTTCGAATGTTAAACTTTTTATTAAATTTGTGTTATAATATGATGAATTATAAAATAATTCTAAAACATTGATATTTTTTATTATTACTAATTATAGTTGTTTAAAAAAATTAATTCTACATAAAGAAAAAGAATTTAAATTGTTCTCAATACAGTTGTTACTACTGTGACAATGTAGATTGTAATTGTTCTTAACACCATTACAAATATAACAAAAACATAACTTAGACAGGTAGTCTTATGAACTCTTCCATAACCATGCAACATCAAATCCCAAAGGGGATATAAAAGAAACAAAAGAGCACCCATTATAATAAGACATTAATTCCCTGTCGAAAACTAATTAGCTAATTAAGAATTTTATTTAAGCAATATAGTACATGTATATATGTAGTAGTATATATAAAGATAGTACAGTACAACTATAAATAGACAATATTAAAACCTAATAAGCTAATTAGGAAACAAAAAAATTCAATTTTAGAAAATGTCCGAAGAAAACAAATGATGTAAATACTAAAAATTGCAATTGAAATCATAAAATAGTAGCAAATGAGCAAAAAAAAAGCCGCAACTTGAAAATAGCAAGTTCTCTTTGACATTTAAAAAGGACTTATGTTAATAAAAAATATGGTTTGGCAATAAAATACTTGCACATATAAAGATACAAAAGTAAAGCACTAAAACGTATTTCCTCTCAAAAATAAAAAAGAAAAAAAATTTTAATAAATGCATAACAATCCATACTGAACAGTGAACAAATAGTTTTACTCAACATAAATTGTGACACTTTTTATTTTGAAAAAAATAATTCGTAAACATATTAAATTTACACAGAGTATAAAAGAAAAGATATTTAAGTAAAAAAGTTTATATCATTTAGTTGTTAAAATTTCAACTAGAACCACAGTAAATAAGTGGAAAAAAGAACAAAAAAATCATCCTTTTATTCACAATATACTTGGAAATAAAAACAGCTGTGAAAGCATGGTAAGTACCTAAAAATAGGTGTCAAAATTATAGTCAGAACAGTTAATTAGTATTGTACCTGAGACTTAAGACACTTGCTCTTATCCTGTAAGCCAACAACTGAATTTTATAAGAAGCAAATTAAACAAATACAGAAAAAGAAGAACTATAAGTAAGAAGTAAGTAAAACCAACAAAATGAGTATAAATCAACTTAGCAACAAATACATAGCTTAAACAACATATATAGGGAAGTAAGAAATTAAATACTCCCACACCAACCCAAAGTAGTAGGTAGAATGCAATAAAGGAATTAAATACTCTCACACAAAAAAAATGGGTGCCAAATTAAGTCAACTTTCTGAACAAAATTTATGATCGCATAATAAATATACCGCGTGCCAAAACAGCAAGCAAAGTAGAAGAAGATGAAAATTTTTTAACTCATTAATCCCTAATAAATGCAAATAACTTAACTAATCAAATAAGCAAAGGTGGGATTGCAAATACATATTACCATCATCACCATAGAAAAGCACAAGCAACTGCCAGTGCAACTGTTGCCCTCCATAGCTATGAAAACCCCTCTTCTTCTCTCCTTTCTCTAACTATACAAAGTTAATATATAAAAAAAAAAAAAGGAAAAGGCATATATTTTCTAAATTTCTTTGATGTAAGTAGTAACAAATCCTGAACACATTGGAATAGTGAAACACATAATTCATCAAATATATATATATATATATATATATATATATATATATATATACACATACGTATAATAATGTAGGTATAATAAAGCTAGGGTATATTAATGAAGTATCTATAACTGATTTATATATATTTGATTAAATCTAAAATAAAATTTATTTACATGATAATCAATTAGGTTAATAGATGTAAATTAAAAGAATATTTAGCAGGTAAATCAACAAATTTTTCGAAAACAGATAAGACCAAAAGTCCCTAAATAGAGGAAAAAATTATGAATTGACACTAAGACAAAGGATTAAAAATATTTAAGTGATAACAAATGAAACAATAGAAGAGAACAAATAAACATACCACATACAATCTCTCTTCACCGTAATTTTGTGTTCAAATCACTATAATAAAATAAACAAAAAAAAGAGAAAGAAGGATCAGAAAACTAATCGAGCAGAAACAACTTATAAAGAAAAGATAACTCACTACATATAAACATCTTAAGAAACATAATATGTCAGCTTAAAACTAATATTCGAATGTGATATCAAGCTTTGATCTCCAAGCATTTGAGCTTTTAAAAATAAGGAAAAAGCAAAGAATTTAGAGCAATATTCAAAAAATGAATAATAAGAAAACTCAACCGAAATAGATGCCATGTCAACAAACTGAAGATATTTAAGAAAAAGAGAGTTAAAAGACAACTGAAAAAGGTTTTTAGCAAATCAAGAATTTTGAAAACCAATCATTTGCTAGCTAAAGCCCTCCTTCAGCTCATCTGCAAAAAAAAAAGGGGATAGAAGGTAAGAAAATTGGAAAACACAAAAAGGAAAAAAATAGAAAGCAAAGAGGAATACAATCTATGCCTAGAAATGAATGAAAAAAGACAATAACAATAATAAAAAAGGGAGCATTGTATAAAAATGAATCACAAGTATGATGAAAAATTGTTGAAAACATATCATTTAGAAGAGACCTTAGCTGCATGTAATCATCATTGCTCAGGAAAAGGAAAAAAACTATTGTCTGCATCTCCATAACTCCAACTATTTACAAAATCATAACTTTGATGAAGAACGGTATACTACAGTCGCACGACTGTACCTGGGCAGAAGCCCGAAAAGCCCTAAAACGACCGAATATGACCGGTTTTCCCATTTAAATGATTTTTCACCATTCAATTCGGTCAAATCACATTTGTACATTCTAAAATCGTGGTTTTCGGATTTCCAATAATACAGATGTGAGATTTAGGATTTTATTGGTTTCTATTCTCGGAATTCGTGGTTGTTAGATCCATAACCGGATCCTCGATCTAGTGTTAACAGACCCTCGAATTTCCAGAATCTCTAGAAATCATCAAAATCGATTGAAACAAGTGATTTTATAAAGCAAAGAAAACCACTATCGGGTACTGTTCACTATAGTCGTGCGAGTATAACACTATAGTCGTGCGACTCTGACTAGAGTCGCATGACTATAGTTCTCATATTACAGTCGTGCTACTGTATATTATAGTCGCACAATTACAATTTCCTAGAATATAGTCGTATGGCTGTAGTGACAGAGAGGAGGCAGAATCACGGGACAACCCACACAAACGTCGTCGCGTGATCCTGTCTTCAGAATCAAAGCATGTTTTTGATGTGTTTACTACTTTGGGCCTTAAATGGATGTTTAGAATTAGGAACCCCACGAACGAAACCCCAATTTTTGGGATATCCGACCCACTAAATGGAGAAATTTGCATGTAATTGAGCCAAATTATTTTCAAAAAAAATTTTTCAAACACAAAACCTACAAGGCGTTTCAAAAATGGTTTTCCAAGTCTAACCGAGTAAGTCGCCCGGACTTATCGGTTATCCCCTAAATGCATGCTCCCGCTTCTTGAAGTCCCCTTGCTGTCCTGTATGAGTCCTATTTATGTCTGTAATATAATTGTGCTAACCATTTATTTTGCAGCTTTTATTCTTCTTTTTTATCATTTTGGATGTATTTTATAGATCAACTCGTGTATCCTAGGCCACTGTAATTTTTTAGATATTCGTGTATCTAGGCATTGTATTGGTGAGGAAGAGAGCTTTTTTCTTTTTCGGGTTGTAATAAGCGGCCTCTATTTCCTTTTGGTTTATTTTGGATGTATGATTTATTTTTCCGCTTTTTAATTTTATGAAATTTATTTCTGTCATTTGAATGAGCATGGGCTAAAAACAAAAGATAAAATGGGTAGAGAATTAAGTGAGTAAAATATTGTCATATGCACTTATAAATGAAAGCAAGCTTAAGGTTGAATAGGTAAGTTGCCCGAACCCTAAATCTCTATATTAGGTACAGTAGTCTACGCTTGGTAGGGAGCTGTACCGGAATTTCCCGGATGAGTTGATCCGGGTGGCTACTCTGTCACTGATCTTGAAATTTAGGTTTCGAGGTCTTTAAGTTAATAAAACGGGATTTTCAAAAATGTAAAAACCAGTTTTCCAAAACTCACATTCAAAGAAAAGATTTTTTATAAAAGGATTTCCAAACGAATAAATGGTTAAGCAAGATACAAACCCGTTTCAAAAACAAACATCCAAATTCTGTTCTTTTTTCACCGGTTCGCTTCGACGCGTTCCACATAAAAGGTCGTCCGCTCACAGTGGTGACTATACTGGGGATGAAAAGTTTCTTAAAACGTTTTTACAAAAACTAAAGGAACTTAGGCAACTACTGAAACATAACCTCGCTTGCAATCATTTACTAGTTCATAATACCATGTTTTACTCACACTTGCATAGCATGACATTTCTTCTCAACCCCTCAAACTCACTTATCAGTCCGTTTACTTCAGAAGGTGACCTACCTCTTCCGCCAGGATTGGAGGCACCCGAAAGAGTAAACCACTCATAGCACTGCATGAACCTCTCATGTTCTATATTGAGGAGTGTATATTCGCTATGGGGACCTGTATGACCCTTGGATTGACTTTGGCCCATATGTAATGACCTAGTAATTTCCCCTTAGAATTACCAAAACATAAACATGAAATTGGACATTAAGAGTACGCCTTTGGTATCTCCAGTTGATGCCAAAGAGACCCAACACCTAGGAAGAATGCGGACCAATCGAAAGGAGGAATAAGATTGGAAGGGTGAGCATATCGTTGCGTGTGCTAATGTTCTTTCTATGGTGGTTTTGTTTTGACCTTTACATGAAACATCAAGCACGCATGATTATTCATGTGCCATTCTAACCACATCTTTGTGCAACCATTTTCTAAACATAAGCACATGTGTGACATTGATACTAACCACATCTTCGTGCAGCCACTGCATTTTATTTATGTGCCATTACATCTTGTGTGTTGGCATTCCTATAAAAAATACACGATATCATCCCGTATGTCATGCATCCTAACCACGTCTTCATGCAACCACTTGCATTTCATGTGACATGAACATTCATATCATCTCATCTCATTCTATTTACATAAAGGACGTTCTGAGTATGCCCATCATGGTCATTTCATTTCATATCGGGTGTCCCAAAGACTACCCGTGTTCTGCCCACACACCGGATTACACTTGGCCATTCCACTAAACCATTTCATTCATTAGAGGACCATATGGTCTTAGGTCTATATTCATATGGTGGGCCACACGACAGTATTATATGACATCATGCCCATTCATCATTGGTGTCACGGTGATGCCGTAGTGTCACATCCGTGTCCTATATTTCTAGCATTTTTACTCTAGATTGGATACAACTTGTTTTAGAATGAATGATTTGGAAATAAATATGTGTTTCTTATGATTTGAGAATTTTTATGAGATAATCTAATTTTTTTGATTTGATTATCTCATAAAAATTCCCAAATCATAAGAAACACATATTTATTTCCAAATCATTCATTCTAAAACAAGTTGTATCCAATCTAGAGTTCATCCCTAATTGTATCAAAATCAACAATCACAATAAAGTTGAGATATCTCTTACATTGCCTAATCCCGCATGGTCTTACCCAACACTTCTTTGCCATGCTCGATTAGGTTTTTAAGCTGTGTACACAGGCCATATCTCTCACTAGATATGGTCTTCAAATAAAACCACCAAACCGAATCACTCTAGATGGATACCAAAACATTTGAATTCCAACATCAAACTAGAATTCATACAAAACCACTTCATATAAGCCAAACTTTCTCAAAATCACGTTTCCGGGTTCAACAACCCCTTTTCAACACAATCTAAGACACTTTGAATTCTTCATTTTTCAAAACATAACTCACAAAAATAAATATATATCAAGAAATAATTCTGCAATTATAGGGAAAACACATGCATATACATAATCATCATAAAAAATAACTTCAAACCATCATTTAAGAACTCAATTCACAAAATCCCCAAATTTTAAAATTTCTCACCCAAGAACCCTAATTATAAAATCTGGAAAATCAAAGTATGAATACCTTGATATAACTATATAAATATACTTAAAATCATAAGGGTAGTTGATAATCACTTACTTGGACAAGAAAAATGAAAAGAACAACCAAGGATCAAGAAATCTCCCTAAATCTGCCTAGATACGAAATGAATTTCTCGGTCTCTAAATCCAATCTCCACCGTTCAGAATGAAGAACTATGAGTCTAGAATCTGCAATTAAAATTTGGTGGCAATCCGACGGTTCAAACTCCGGCAAAAGGGATTTTAGTAAAACTGGGCAGTTTGAATGAAAAACAAAGGAGAGAAAAATGAAGGAAAAGAAGAAGAAGAAGAATAAGGTGAAATGTGTTCCACGAAATTTCCACCAGAATTCCTTATATTTATAGGGTAATAATATCACTTTTGGTCCTCCTAATACTTTCCTCATTTAATTTCTCCCCCCTTCAAAATTTAATTTTCTCTAAAACACACAAACTAATATATTTTTCCTAATTAACCACACCCAACCAAATAAATAATACTCTAATGCTGAAATAACAATTAGTATAATTAAACTTGGGGTAAAAATGCTAGAAATATAGGACACGAATGTGACACGTGGTCTTGTTTATATGTCATGATCCATATTGGATTGTTTCATGACATTATTGACTCATTTGAGGCACTCCACGAGTGCCTGATTACTATATATATAGGGGCATTTCATGATATTACCAAATCATACAAGGAGTTCCACGAACGCCTAATCTCTATCCGTGTCTCCATCTACACGCGACTTGTTTGCAACATCACTTCATGTTAGATGCCCTAAAAGCGTCAAACTCTGTCCATGGGATAGCCCCCATGTGACCATCTCATATCACTTCATTAACCTACAAAGTGTCGAATCTCTGTTCATGTGTCGGTACATACGCGACTATTTCACGACATCCACAAGGTGCCCTAAAAGCGCCAAACCTCTGTCCTTGTGACAGCTCACAGGCGACCTTCTTGCATTATCTTTCGCATTGCATTGGGTATTCTTAGAATGTCCAAAATAAAAAGAAGAAAAACAAAGAAATTCATCATCATTATCATTCTCATTCATGAGACATCATTCAGCCATGAACATTTCACGACCATACCATACACGTCATTTAGTGTGTCACGTCTAGACTCACGACATCCATGCGTTATTCTAACCCTATGTTGAACGTGCAGTTTTGAGTCGATTTTCAAAGCGATTAGTACGTGTTGAACCAGAGTCTGATCAGTTAGCCCAATCAGTTCAGCCAGAACCAGTGACCGTGGAAGAGGGTGGGGCCAGTTCAGATTCAGAGCAGGAGTTCGAGGGTCAGTTACCTTCTTTACTAGTTGATAGCCAGTTTGTGTTAGAAGAAGTGGACAGAAGAGACATGGCTCAAGACAGACCAGTGGAGGTTCCTGCTTTTGACATGAATACATTTGTAGATGCACTGCTAAGCTCAGATCAGTTTAAGGCCATATTAAGGGAGCAAATGCAAGCTATGATGCCTACTGAAGGGGGTTAGGGTGCTCAACCAATCTCGGTTTTGGTCGGAAATGGAGGAAACATAGTCCAAGCAGTGAACAGAACCGAAGGAAGAATCCCCAGTAGTAGTAGAATGGTCATCCCTAATCGAGAAATTAATCACCAATCTGAAGAAGATGAAGCTTTTATAAGGGCAAGGGAGGCCTCAATCGAGACGGCTGCTGAAAAGCGTCTCAAAGAAAAATCCTCTAACTTGGAAGCTCTGCTGCCAAAATTAAAGGAGATGGTGCATTACAATCCCATCAAATGTGCAGACCCAGCTAGTTTGATGGCAGAAGGAGGAGAGCCACTCCCGATCGGTTTCCAGATGCCTTATCTGCCTCTGTACACTAGAGAGGGCCCACCAGAGGCTCACTTGGACAGCCATGTGAGGATCATGTCCAGTCTAGGAATCGGGAAAATCCATCTGTTGAATCTATTCCCGACTACATTGAGAGATGCTGCTGATAAATGGTACTTGAAAATGCCAATCCATACCCACTCCACGTGGGAAGATTTGTCTAAGGCATTTGTGAAGCAATATGCCTATAACACTCAAGTGGAGACCACTTTGGAAGATTTAGAAAGGATTTACCAGAAACCCAATGAATCTTTCTCTGCTTACTATAAAAGGTGGATGGATGTCTAATTGCTGATAGATGGGGCTCCGAAGCTAGAATCCCTCATTGTAAAGCTAGTTAATGGCAGTTTATCGCTTTATAAAGGGAAGATGAAGCTAAATAGGTTCCACTCTTTTAATGATGTGGTTGAATTTGCTAAGCGCATCGAGAGGTACGAAGAGGAAGAGCAGAGGAATAAGCAGAGCATGGGTACCTTTTGAAATGGTCGGGGGTATTCACAAGGTTACAAGAGCAGTACTTCCGTAACTACACCGGTCGGGTTTAGTTCGCGAACGACATAAGTAAGAGAAGCAGATGTGGCTGCAATGGCCCAAGACAGATAGTCATTAACCCCTTAGAGGCTCACTAACCCATAGGCAGAACCTTTGCCTCTTATCTTTGCTAAATGTAGGAAAGCTGGTTTACTTCAAAGCTTAAAGCCTTATGTTCCTCCATCCGGATCAGAGAGAGACAACTACTGTGCCGATCATGTGATAGTAGGCCATCACACAGGCAAATGCACCAGCTTGATAAAAGCCATTCAACGGCTAATTAGAGATGGGAAGATTTTGGAGCCCTCTTTGAAGCCTAGTGTACAGACGAACCCCTTGCCTAACTTTAGGGGTCAGGTCAATATGGCCTAGTCTGGAATGCCGGCCAACTGTGTGTTCGCTCAGATTATCAAGGCTAATCTAAGTGTGCAAGTGGTTATAGCCAAAGAGGAAGAAGAAAAGGTAGAAGAAGCTGAAGAATAGGCATCTGTAGTAAAGAATGGGTAGGGCCCAATTGATCTGGCTGATATCAAACTGGATGAAGATGAGGAGGATTTTGAATTTGAAGAGCTAAAGCCATTTACCTAGTTAAGATAAGAAGAGGAACGGTGATCACAAAGGATGGTCCCGTTATACACATCACCAAAAGCAGTAGGGTTTATCAACCTACTAATGTGCCTCCTCAAGCACCATCAAGAATAAGTAACCCACATGTGGGTGATGGCACTACTTACCATATGTCAAGAAACAGATAGGATGATGTTGTGGTTGAGCAGTTGAAGAGAATGCCGGCTCGAGCTAGTATTTGGCATCTCCTCATGAAGTCTAAGAGGCACCGAGAGGCAGTGGTGATACAGCTGATGGAGATGGATGTTAATCCTACTATGTCTCCTGACGAAGTATGTGCCATGATAAGAGGAGTTGACCTGAAAGCTAACCAGGCCCCAGAGATAAGCTTTGGAGTGTTTAACTTACCATCGGAGGGAGTAAACCACAACCAGGCTCTGTACTTAAAAGTTGAAATCATGGACAGGGTGATGCCTTGCATGATGGTCGATGATGGCTCGGATTTAAACATCTATCCTTCTAAAATCCTGCCATACCTAGGGATTATCATAAAAGCACTCTGCCGGTCTAGCACGGTAATCAGAGCATATGATGATAGCAAAAGGACCATAATTGGAACATTTGAAGCTGAAGTCAGTGTAGGGAAGATAAAGTCGAAGGTGCTCTTCATAGTTATTAACATCCCTGTCACATTCTCTCTACTTCTCGAAGGCCGTGGGTCCATGCCTTAGGAGGTGCACCATCGACTTTGCACCAGAAAGTGAAGTTCCTAATAGGAGGGAAAATGGTGACTGTAGAAGTTGATGAGCCATCTATGGTAGCTATGTTAAATGTTGTAAAGCAATCGATGACTGGATTCCAGGTAGTAGTGGTTTCAGATGAGAATAAGAATGAGCCAAAGTTTCCAGAGTGGATCCACAAATACTTCGCCAAGCATAAGTTTCAACCTGGTAAGGGATTAGGGGTAAGGCAGCAAGGCATTCCTAAGTTGAATATTGAGGCTGGCAAACACCATCAGCACGGGCTCGGTTATCCTAAAGAAGGGAATAAGCCGAACAAGAATTATATGAATCTGGTTGACACTTTCGTACGTGCAACCGAAGAAGTGTACAAGGGAACCCCCGAACTAGTGACAGTTGAGGGAGGCTAGCTCCCGGGATTTAAGATCTTTTCTGACATTGTTAACTTTAGTAGATATGGGGTCGAGCCAGTTGTGAATATGCTGCGCACTGGGACTGAAGACAAAGGGAAGAAGATTCTGAGAAATAAAAAAGATACAATCGGCCAGGTCAAGGTAGAATTAGGAAACAAAGGTGAATTAGCTGAGAAAGCTGATCCAGAAAATGGAGAGGTTGAAGCAGCCGTCGAAGCTCTCACTAAGGCACTGACTATTCTGATGAAGGCAAACACAGGCTCCGGAAGGAAGAAGGCACCTATGGTGAAGACTCAAGAGGAGTTAATGAGTGAAGATGTGAAAGAGCTGGCCAAGCTAATGATGGTGGCAAAGGCAAAGGTGATCGAAGAAAAGATGTCCTCTGACCAGAAAGAAGCCTTTGAGGTGATCTGGGAGACCTATTTGAAGGAGTTGACGATGCTGCAATAGGAGAAAACCCTCCGCATGTAGAGGATGACAATTATTTCAATGTATCTATTTCTTCTGTTTATGATGTGAACAATTCAGCCTATAAGGCACTCAATGCAATGAAATCTAATTTCGCTTACTTGTGTGATGTTTTTCCGGATGGAACTGTGCATGCATACAAACATTCATTTAGTGTCTTTAGTATACATGATGCATCATTGCATGAAATGAATCTAGGGACAGATGATGATCCCAAAATGGCATCCATCTCGAAAGACCTCACGCTTGATGAGAGGAAAGAAATTGTAAAGTACTGCAAAAGCATGTAAAAGCCTTCGCCTGGTCCTACGACGACATACCTAGGGTTGATAGGGAGATTACAGAGCATAGAATTCCGACATATCCGAAATTGAAACCTGTCAAGCAAAAGCTCAGAAGACTCAGACCAGAATGGGTAGAGAAAGTTAAGGAAGAGGTGGCTAAGCAGATAAAGGCTACGTTCCTGTAAGTAGTGGAATACCCAGAATGGTTGGCCAACATCGTATCGGTTGCAAAGAAAAATGGCTGAGTAAGGGTTTGTGTGGACTACAGGGATCTGAACAAGGCATCACCCAAGGATGACTTCCCACTCCCGCATATTGATGTCTTGATTGACAGTGCTGCCAGGGCAGCAATGTATTCATTCATGAACGAATTCTGAGGATATAATCAGATTTTAATGAACATCGTTGACAAAGTGAAGACAGCCTTCATTATAGAATGGGGAGTCTATTGCTACAGAGTTATGCCGTTTGTGTTGAAAAATGCTGGGGCAACCTATCAGTGGGCAGTCATTACACTTCTGCATGATATGATCCATAAGGAGTTTGAAGTTTATATAGACGACATGCTAATGGATGACCCGAGAATAGCATCTTACTATCCTGGATAGATTCCTAATTAGGATTGAAAAGTACAATCTCTGCCTGAATCCCAAGAAGTATGTGTTTGGGGTAACTTCAGGGAAGCTTCTCGGTCATGTGGTAAGCCAAAGAGGAATTGAAATGGATCCGGACAAAATCAAGGCCATCCGAGATATGCTTGCACCAAAGACAGAAAAGGAAGTGAGGTCTTTTTTAGGGTCACTGCAGTATGTCAGTCAGTTCATCACAAGGTTAACAATAGTCTGTGAGCCCATCTTCAAATCCTAAAGAAGAATCAGCCAATGAAATGGAAAGATCAATGCCAGTTAGCCTTTGACACGATCAAGGCTTATTTGATGAATCCACCTGTCCTAAAGCCTCCAATTCTGAATAAGCCTTTGATCCTGTACTTGGCTATCGAAGATGCCTTAATAGGGGCAATGTTAGTACAAGAACAGGAGGATGGGCGTGAACATGCAATCTACTACTTGAGTAAGAAACTGCTTGATTACGAGACCAGATATACTATGGTGGAAAAGACTTGTACTGTTATGGTGTGGTTGACTAAGAAGTTAAGGCATTACTTCCAATTGTATAAGGTTCGGGCAGTGGCTAAGGTTGACCATATGAAGTACTTATGCCAAACCCCAGCATTGGCTAGAAAACTATCTAGGTGGTTACTCTTGTTATCCGAATTTGATATTGAGTATGTAACCAGGAAGACAATCAAGGGAAGATCTGTAGCAGAATTCTTGGCTAACCAGCCTCTGTAATCGAACTATGTAGAGAATTTGGAATTCTAGATGAACAGCTGGCAGTGGTGGAGATAGAAACAAACAGGTGGTGATGTATTTTGATGGTGCTGTGACCAAACATGGTGCAAGCTTAGGAGTAATCATCAATACACCTGATGGAGAAATTATCCCTCTGGCGAAACGCCTTAAATTTCTAGTATCTAATATAGCCAGTGATCCTAGAAACTGCACAGAACCCTTGTTACCCATCAATCAATATGGTAGCAATAGTGGAAGAACATTCTTGGTATCATGATATCTTGTAGTTCATCTAGAATGGGTAATACCCCGAAGATGCCAGCGGAGCAGATAAGATCTCTCTTTGGAAGCTAGTGGTACAATTCAGAATATTCGAGAATCAGCTCTTCAAGAGAATCGCCAATGACTTACTATTGAAATGTTTGATAGAAGAAGAAGCAAAGAAGGTCATGAGACAGATCTATATGAGAAACTGTGAATCACACATGAATGGGTTAGCCCTGGCCAAGAAAGTATTGAGGCAAGGCTACTTTTGGCTTACCCTACAAGCCGATTGTATCGAAGAAGTGAAAAGATGCCATGAATGCCAAGTGTACAGAGATCTCAATCATCTCCCTCCACTCGAGCTTCAGATATCATCGACTCCATGGCCATTTGCTGCTTGGGGGATAGACATCATTGGAAAAATAAGGCCGCTTGCATCAAATGGGCACCGCTTCATAGTTGTGGCTATTGAGTACTTCTCAAAATGGGTAGAAGCGAAATCATTCATGAATGTTACAGGTAAGAAAATGACCAAGTTCATCGAGAAGAACATCTTTGCATGGTATAGGATCTCGCATCATGTCATGATTGATAATGGGGTACAGTTTAAAGGGGCAACAACACAGTTGTTCCAAGAAAAAGGAGTTAAACATCATAGATCATCTTTATATCGCCCGCAAGCCAATGGAGTAGTAAAGGTGGCCAATAAGTCCATCAAAAGGATTCTGTCAAAAATAATAGTCACCTACAGGGATTGGACCAAGTTCATCGAGAAGAACATCTTTGCATGGTATAGGATCTCGCATCATGTCATGACTGATAATGGGGTACAGTTTAAAGGGGCAACAACACAGTTGTTCCAAGAAAAAGGAGTTGAACATCATAGATCATCTTTATATTGCCCGCAAGCCAATGGAGTAGTAAAGGTGGCCAATAAGTCCATCAAAAGGATTCTGTCAAAAATAGTAGTCACCTACAGGGATTGGGCCGACATGTTGCCATTTGCCTTATGGGGATACAGAACAAGTTTCAGAACTCCTATCGGAGAGATGCCATACTCATTGGTCTATGGGATGGAAGCTGCCTTACCAATGGAAACCGAGATTAGGTCATTGAGGGTAGTCATGAAAGCGTAGTTGCTAGAATTTGAATGGGTTCAGTTAAGGTATGAGCAGTTGGCATTAATCGACAAGAAGCATCTTCGGGCTTTAGATCATTTATAGATGTATCAGCAACGAATGGACATGGCTTATAACAGTAAAGTCCATCATCAAAAACACCCACTCAAAGCCAGAGATCTAGTACTTAAGCAGATGAAGCAGACCAATATGGACAGGTGGGGGAAGTTCAAGCCTAACTGGGAAGGTCCATATATGGTCAAAAAGGTACTGTCAAAGGGTGTTGCGAAGATCATGGATATGGATGGAAATGAATTCGTTAATCCCATCAATCAAGACAAGCTCAAGCGCTATTACGTGTAAAAAAAAAGGTCCGACAGATCGAAAACCAAAAAGGCGGTCCATACAAAAATTAGGACAGTCCGATGGATCAAAACCGAAAAGGCGGTCCATGCAAAAGTTAGGACAGAGAGGTGAGCACCATCAGCGGGAAAATCTGCAAAGATCGGTTGGTGGCAGTCGTATATTCGATCGAGACGGATACCATTACTGATTCTGTTTTTAGCTTTATTTTATCTTTTGATGTGCATTATGTTAAAGCATTATTAATGAATGTATGAATGAATGCTTTGTTCTGTTAATTTAAATGTCCCAAGTCAATTTGAAATTGAGTTCGTATTACATATATATGGCTGTGCACATTCTCTGTTTGCATGCATCTCACTTCAAAAAAAAAAAAAAAGAATTTGATAGACTGAAAACCGAAAGGCAGTCTATGCAAAAGTTAGGATACAAATAAAAGTCTGCTGAGTCGAAACCCAAAAGGGCAGTTCAGGCAAAAGTTAAGACAGTCCGATAGGCCGAAAACCCTATAGCGCGGTCTATACCAAAGTTAGGACACAAAACAAAATGTAAGTCACACAATAATAGGTTCAGACAATCCTAACTCCCTGCATCTTGAGGTATTTCAAGGTCAGTGCCTCACACTCATGATCGATGTACCAAAGCTAAATGTGTTGAGATAAGCCCACATAACAAACAAGATTGCCAAAGAAGGAAAAGAGAAGGTCTAGGACTGTGCCTTGTCACCCTAACCACCCACCTGATTCTCATCCCCAGTGCTTTTATAATACGTAAGCCGCTCCACCAGTGGGTCCATATGCCTCTGGGAAGCTTGGTTCATGACCTCAGTCCATAATTTGGTCGACTCTTGATGCTGAACGCTAAATGCGGATGACACCAAGACCAACAACAGAAACATCATGTCACATACATGCATACAGTTAAAACATACACATATACATACATACATGCATTAAGACCAACCCAAGTATAGGTAATCACTATCATCGTCGGGCTGTCCTAAATCATGGGCGCTTTAGAAGCAAAAATAGTCCGAAGCTGGGGCATTCCCTCGGCTATACATTGCAAATTAGAGCCATATGGCTCTAAATCTTAGGTAAGAGAATTTCCTCAATTCTTATAATTTCCATTTATGCCAATATAATCCAAAGAAGGGTACTCTTTGCTTTTTGCAGGTATCAAGGGGCAAAACAATCAAGCCGTATTTATTCTTGACCGAAGGGATAAAAATTTTTGTTTCCGAAATTATCGATTAAGGAATAAATACGCACTCTCAACACAATCGACATCTTTTTAGATAGAATTCAAAAATCAGCATCCCTTTGGATCAAATTCAAAAATCAACGTCCCTTTGGATCGAATTCAAAAATCAGCATCCTTTTGGATCAAATTAAAAAATCAGCATCCCTTTGGATCGAATTCAAAAATCAGCATCCTTTTATATCAAATTCAGAAATCAGCATCCCTTTGGATTGAATTCAAAAATAAGCATCCCATTGGATCGAATTCAAAAAGCAGCATCCTTTTGGATCGAATTCAAAAATTAGCATCCCCTTGGATCAAATTCAAAAATCAGTATACCCTTGGATCAAATTCAAAAATCAGTATCCCCTTGGATCGAATTCAAAAATCAGCATCCTTTTGGATCGAATTCCGAAATTAGCATCCTTTTGGATTGAATTCAAAAATTAGCATCCCTTTGGATTGAATTCAAATATCAACATCCTTTTTGATCGAATTCAAAAATCAGCATCCCTTTGGATCGAATTCAAAAATTAGCATCCCATTGGATCGAATTCAAAAATCATCATCCCCTTAGATCAAATTCAAAAATCAGCATCCTATTGGATCGAATTCAAAAATCATCATCCTCTAGGATCAAATTCAAAAATCAGCATCCTTTTTGGATCGAATTCAGAAATCAGCATCCCTTTGGATCAAATTCAAAAATCAGCATCCCTTTGGAACGAGTTCATAAATTAACATCCCTTTGGATCGAATTCAAAAATCAGCATCCCTTTGGATCGAATTCACAAATCAGCATCCCTTTGGATCGAATTCAAAAATCAACATCCCTATGGAACAAATTCAAAAATCAGCATCCCTTTGGATCAAAAATCAACATCCTTTTGGATCGAATTAAAAAATCAGCATCCCTTTGAATCGACTTAAAAAATCAATACCCTTTTTGGGTCGACTTTAGAACCAGTACCCCCTTTTGGGTCAACCTCAAGATTAGCACTCCTAGAGCCAACTTCAGAACCAAAGCTTCTTGAGCCAACGTCCCCAGCAAGATGTTACACCTGATTTCTTCGGTAAACCAAGATGTTAGGTATGTTTTCTTTCCTTTTCTCACCACGCTCTTTATCACGAGACCAAACTCGATCCAGGAACAATAGCCCGACCGTGTCGACTTGGATCCCATAAGGGGCAGCCTATGAGCACGGGTTTTTCCTGACCTTTATGATGAAAACCTTTTGTTACCTTTTAGATAGATGAACGTGAATCAAATTTAAGAATGTGCAGAATGATGCCTGAAATGTTCTCAAACGGCCTGAAATTCAGAAGCGTCCTTGATCCAAAACCTCGAAAAAGGTCCGTCGAGTGATTAAGGAGCTTCAGTGTGAGTGCAGGCTCTATCTAAAGCCGCGCAGCTATAGTTTCACAACTACAGTCGCATGACTTTAGTTTATAGTCGTACGACTATAGTCTATAGTCACACGAGTCACACGACCATAGTAACTACAGCCTATAGTTGTGCGACTATAGTTAGAGCCATACAGCTCTAGTCTTTGACCTAGCAGATTCCTAAATAGGATATAACTCTATCTTTGACTTGGATTTTTGGTCGAGAATTAAGTGATTAAGGTGACAAAAAAGAGAGAAAATAAGGCAGAAACAGAAGGGAAAAGGGAGGAATCAATTCTGGAGAAAAAAAGATCATTCTAGTAAGAGAAAATAGAGCTTTAGAGAGAGAAAGTGAGAGAAAACTAAGGGAAATATGGTGGAGAAACACATAATGTAAGAGTTCCTAGTCACGTATCACTCATTCGGGTTATTCTTGGGTTTTGTACGGGTCAATCCAGGATGCGTGTTCGAGGATTTCGGGCGTTTGAAGGTTCTAGGAGGATTCCGGCATCCAAATCCAATTTGGGTCATCAAATACACTAGAACATAAAAGAGGTAAACTCTGAGAGGCCTTAAAACTCGATTCGTATTGATTTGTGGTTGCCTTTTTATGTTTAAATGATTATCTGGAAGACTATCTATGCAACTACAGTCGCATGACTGTAGTTGTCTGGAATACAGCCGTGTGCCCGGGCAGAAGCCTGAAAAGCCCTAAAACGACCGGTTTTCCTAATGAAATGGTTTTTCATGATTTAATTCGGTCAAATCACATCTGTACACTCTAAAATCATGGTTTTTGGATTTCCAATAATACATATGTGAGATTTAGGGTTTTGTTGGTTTCTATTCTCGGAATTCATAGTTGTTAGATCCATAATTGGATCCTCGATTACCAGTGTTAACAGACCTTTAGATTTCCAGAATCTCTAGAAATCATTAAAATTGATTGAAACAAGTGATTTTAGAAAACAAAGAAAACCACTATGGGGTACTGTTCACTATAGTCGTGTGACTCTAACTGGAGTCACACGACTGTAGTTCTCGGATTACAGTCGTGCGACTATATATTACAGTCGCACGACTGTAATTCCCCAGAATACAGTCGCACGACTTTAGTGACAGAAAGGAGGCAGAATCATGGGACGACCCACACGGACATCGCGTGATGCTGTCTTCACAATCAAAGCCTGTTTTTGATGTTTTCACTGTTTTGGGCCTTAGATGGATGTTTGGAATTAGGAACCCTCACAAACGGAACCCCGAGTTCTGGGATATCCGACCCACTAAATGGAGAAATTTGCATGTAATTGAGCGAAATTGTTTTCAAAAAAATGCTTTCAAGCACAAAACCTACAGGGCGTTTCAAAAATGGTTTTCCAGGTCTAACCGAGTAAGTCACTCGGACTTCTCGGTTATCCTCTAAATGCATGCTCCCGCTGCTTGAAATCCCCATACTGTCCTGTATGAGTCATATTTGTGTCTGTGATATAATTGTGCTAACCATTTGTTTTGCAGCTTTTATTTTTTATTTTATCATTTTGGATGTATTTTATAGATCAACTCGTGTATCCTAAACGATTGTAATTTTTTAGATATTCATGTATCTAGGCGATTGTATTGGTGAGGATGAGAGCTTTTTCTTTTTTAGATTGTATTAAGCAGCCTCTATTTCCTGTTGGTTTATTTTGGATGTATGGTTTATTTTTCTGCACTTTAATTTTATGCAATGTATTTCTGTCATTTGAATGAGCATGGGCTAAAAACAAAAGATAAAATGGGTAGAGAATTAAATGAGTAAAATATTGTCATATGCATTTATAAATGAAAGCAAGCTTGAGGTTGAATAGGTAAGTTTTCCAAACCCTAAATCTTTAGATTAGGTACAGTAGTCTACGCTAGGTAGGGAGCTGTACCGAAATTTTCCGAATGAGCTAATCCGGGTGACGACTCTGTCACTGATCTTGAAATTTAAGTTTCGCGGTCTTTAAGTTAATAAAACGGGATTTTCTAAAATGTAAAAACCAGTTTTCCAAAACTCACATTCCAAGAAAAGATTTTTTATAAAAAGATTTCCAAACGAATAAATGGTTTTCCTAAGCAAGATACAAACCTGTTTCAAAAATAAACATCCAAATTCTTTTTTTTTCCCGGTTCACTTCGCCAAGTTCTGCATAAAAGATCATCCGCTCACAAGTGCTAAGAAAGTACACTGAAAAAATACCAATAAAGTACTAAACACAAGTTAAAAGAGAGCTAAATGACAACTAAAACCAAACTACCTTAAACTTAGATGCATGAATCAAGTTACGTACTTGAAATTCCTTGGTTTCTTACAGTAATATGAAGTTGGTTTCTTTTTCTTAAGGTCCCTCTTTCATGCCACCCAAAAAGTTACACTGTCCTCCTAAACTGAGTAAATATAAGCACAAAGTTGATTTTTTCCAAAAGGAACAAAGATACTATAACTCCCTTTTCAAGCCCAGCTCGTATCCTCTCCTTAGTTTGGGCTTGCATTTGAAATTACACTATAATCTAAGAAGTTTTCATGTTTATCCATTTTAAATTCTTTTGGGCTCTCATATTCGTTTCCTATTTGGTTGAAGAGTCCCTTCCAAGCCTTTTCAAAATTTGAAAATGCTTTTAGGAGGATTAAATTTGTTGCCTCCTTGATAAACCTTATCATCATCCTCGTTTCAAAATCAAATTTGAAAATCAAAATGGCAAGGTTGTTAGAGTTGTTAATGTCTCATTTATATTCTTTTATCAGTAGGGATCCAACAAATCCTCTCAGCATTAAATTCTCTAAATTACCTCCAAAGGGCTCAATCAAAGTTTATATGAGAAAAAGATTAAAGAAACCAAGATCAAACTATTATGACTAGTTCTCTAATTATCCTTCACCATTGTCCTACTAGAAAGAATTGCAGCCATCAATTTCGGCAATATTTCTGTTGTGAGCAGATGATCTTAAAAGACGGGCCTCGTGACTAGGTTGGGATGAATTTTTAATAAAAGGTTTTATGAAAGTTTTATAGTGAGAAAACAAATAAACTCTAATGCTCTCACTAAAGTGATAGGAGTCGCCACCCGGCTCAGCTCAATCGGGAAAACTGCGGTATAGCTGAGAGGAGCTACGAATCTTTATACCTTTAGTCAAAGATTTAGGTTTGAACAACTCACCTATTTCTTCTCAATTCAAAATATATTTAACAGTTTATATCAATGCTTTTATATTTTCTATAGTTGATTTTATCTTTGTTATTTAACCAATGCTCACATACAAGATATAAATGCTGAAAGCAATAAATAAATTCGGAAAGAAGTAAATAAATTTATGAAATGTAAAATATACAGACCAATCAAATGACTATCCTAAGGGATACAATTGTCTAAAAGGGATTTGGGGTATAAATTTTATCTATATACAAATACCTAAAAATAAAAAGATAAGCATTCATCTCACCTAGTATACATCTACTTGCAAAAGAAAATTAATACAGATAAATATATACATATAGGATTCACACTGAATCAAAATTGGAAATCAAGATAGCTCGGGACGTGAAATGGGAAAAATCGGAAAAATCGATAAATTACCCGATTTGACTTGGAAAACATTTTTTTGAAACGCGCTTTTAATTAGACTGGAAATTCATTCGAAAATCAATTTGTCCGATTTAATATATATGTATACAAAAATGGGTCGGTTTTCAAGAAACTTGTGTTTCTATTGTTGGCTAATTTTCAAAAATTAATACAGATTTTAAATACAGAATATAAATCTAGGTCAAAATCATATGTAAGAATAAGGAAAATTCACAAAAAAAAATCAATTATGGAATTAAAACTATAGTCATGCGGGTATAGCATCGACAATTGTACGGCTATTAAAACACCCGTACGGTTCTAGTTTTAAATACAATAGAAAAATCACTAAAAAATTTAAAATAATTGATTCTGAAATGTTAGATATTTAGCATCTTTGATTTTATTTGTTATTTAGTTAGCTAAGACTAAGGAGTTTACTTAGTCAATTTCATATCAAGTGGTTGCTTATTTTTAGCTTTTTTGTTGGCTATAAGCCTATATATAGGCAGCCATATTGTTTCTATCATTAAATCAAATTATCAAAGTTATGAATTCAAGATTCTCTCTTCTATTTTAATTATTTGCCAGCAGTGCGGCTATAGTGCAACAACCGTGCGGCTCTCGCAATAGCCGTACAGCTCTGGTCCCCCAAAAAGCAGAAAAACAAAGTAAAACCAAAATTGATGAAATGCATAACAAATAGAAAGCTATAAAAAGGTTTAAAACCTCTCGAAATTACCTTTTAGATGTCTCTCCAGGGTTCAATTTGACAGAAAACTAATTCTGAAAACTTGAATTCGGAGTTAAAATTGAACTTGAACTTTAGACCAAAACTTTGTAATTCCTCTAATTGAGCTCCAATTCTCTAATTCCAGCACCTAAATAAGTCTCTGAAGGTCTAGGATTGGTTTGAATGATGAGTTTGATAACTGAATTAAGTTAATTATGTTTTTGATTCTTGAATTCGAGTTTGAGAATTTAAGAATTTTATCTTTTCTTTCTTAATTTTCTGTTGTTGTTTTTTTCCTTCCCAGAACTCCCTTCAATCCAAAAATCCCATAATCAAAAGGAATTATATAGGAATTAAGGTGTTAAGCCCGCAATTCAATGACTATCCCTCTCATGCAATACTGCTAGTGACGCTTTGATAATCGTGCGGCCGTCGCATCAACATCCGTGTACCTCTTCTAATGGCCGTGCGTCTGTTGTCTTTAGTCAACCCTAATTCTTCAAATTTTTCTCGATTTCAAGTTTCAAGTTCATTTAAATCCAAATTCTTGCTTCTCGAATTAACTCTCGTAATGAATAAAAAGAATGGGTAACACTTCAATATTCTATCATCATCAAGGTCGAGAAAACCCATCGTTTACACCTGTCTTAAGTTGAAGCCATCCATTAGAATATAACCTCTGATACCAAGTGTTCCACTCCAAACCCTGAAGTGGATTTCCTTAAATCAAATTCTCCCAGCTTGAACTTGCCTTAATCAGTAAGTTTTTCTTTGAGAGCAATTTAGAATTGCATTTTATAGAACTTGTGCATCAATAATGAATTGACTCTCTAGACCAACTACGGACTAATAGTGCATTTCGACTATCTTAGTGGTCTATTTTATTTTTTATTGAATTCAAAGCATGCCAAGATTTTGGACTAGGTTAGTGATGAAGCATTTTAAGTATTGCTAATACCGTACTAAAAAGGTACTAAAGATGCACCAAAGGTGAGCTAAAGAAGTATCAACACTAGTGACTGTAAGAATAAAATTTTACCTCTTTTGTTTATTGATGTAGTGCCTCCTAAAAACTCTAAGCATTCTAAAAAAAAGAGTTTCAAATGAGGTCCTGCCTCTAACAACAAATATTCTTAAGGGAGAAGAGGTAAAAACAACTCACTTCTTGCCACTTACTTCGGAGTTATTTTTTTTTTCTCTGCTCACTCTCTTTCCCTTATTTTGTTGCATAGATCCAACCATTAAATAATCTCACTAATTGTCCACTTCTCCGGTTGACACCATCTAGACCTTTCCCTATAGAGAATGCTTATGAACTCTTACTTTTCAAGTTGTCCACTGAATGTTTTCCATATGGGAAAATCAGATCATGGCCAAGATATTTGAAGGAATAGGGAAAATGGGCGGCCAAATTACTTTCATTTTATAGTCCTCTATGGCATAATCTAGGCATTTTTGACTTTGTCACTGTGAATGGATGACGTTTTCAACGGAACGCGGACTCCCTTTCGGAAGGGGCCCCTCGATTTCGGGCAAATCCCTCCCTCGCGTGGGGTTTTTATAATGGAAATTCATTTTTAGAAAATTAGATTATTTGTATAAAAGAATCAAGACCTAAGTCTCGATGAATAGTGTAAGAGTCGCCACCCGGCTCAGCTCAACCGGGAAATTTTAGTGTAGCTGAACCAGATGAACGGCCGCCGCACTATCCAGAGATCTAGGTCCGGACAAGTCTGCTATTTCGTGTCTAATCAAAATAAAAATTGGCCAATGTTCGAGTCTTGTAGTTCAAATTCCAAAGTCAATTTTATTGCATTAAATTAAGCATACAGTGCGCATACATATATAATAAAAACAGACGTAAAGTAGTAAATAATTAAATAGCTTACAACCCAATCGAACAAAAATAAAAACTCTCAACCTCAATTTTACAACCGCCTAATATACACGGAGATCTAAAAAAATACAATCGCCTTGGATACACCGATAAATCTATTAAATACATCAAAAATAAAAATAAAAAAGCTGCAAAACATAGGGTTAGCACAATATACAGCACACCACAAATAGGACTCAAGTAGCACAGAATGGGATTTTAAATATTCGGGAACATGCATTTAAGGGGATAATCGGGTCGGCTCGGCTAGCCGGCCAGATTAGACCTGGAAAACATTTTGAAACGTCCCTGTATTTTTGGTTTTGTGAGAAAATCATTTTGAAAACAATTTATTTTCCAGTTTAATTTAATTTTAGCACGTGAGGTAGGTCGTTTTTTGGGAGAATCGGGTCTCTTCCTCCTCTTATCCTGGTTGCCTTGCTGCCAAGGGTGGAGCATTAATTGCTCCCCCTTTCCTCCTCTTTTTTTCATGCTGCAGAGGTATGGGCTTCTGCACCTTCTCTGACATTACAGTCATGTGACACGGCTGTCTTTTTTTTTTCGATGAAAAATTTCGGCGCTTACAGTTTCCCCTCGAGTGATCAAATTCGACACCCGGATCCAGGTTCAAAATACCTGAGATGATGAATTTGAGAGCGCGAAGCAAAGTGCCGCAAACACAAGAAAGAACCCACTACTGAAATAAGCCGATACCAGGGCTATGTTACCCGAGGCGAAGCTGGGGAAAAAATAAGCTGATACCGGGTCTAGGTTACCCGAGGAAAAGGAAGGTGAAAGGTGGTTTGGCCGATACGGGGTCTAGGTTACCCGAGGCGAAGGAAGGTGAAAGGCGGATTGGCCGATACCGGGTCTAGGTTACCTGAGGCGAAGTTTATTGGGGAACTTGAAGATGGAACCAATCTGGGCCGATATCCGGTTTACATTACCCCGAGGCAGATCTACTGGAGACTTGAGATGAAGCCAATCTGGGCCGATACCGAGTTTATATTACCCGAGGCGGATCTGCTGAGGAGCTGGATGATGAAGCCTATCTGGGCTGATACGGGTTTATATTACCCGAGGTGGATCTGCTGGAGACTCGAGATGAAGCCGATCTGGGCCGATACTGAGTTTATATTACCCGAGGCGGATCTGCTGGGGAACTTGATGATGAAGCCGATCTGGGCGGATATCGAGTTTATATTACCCGAGGCGGATCTGCTGGGGATATGAAACTGAGGATAATGAATTCCTGCATTTGAGATGGTAAGTCTTCATTCCTTGATCAAGAGATTTTGAACAAAATTTTTTGCCCCTTCAATCAAGAATGAAGACTAGCTGGGGATGAATGGTTTATGTATGCTATGTTTGCATGCATGATGATGTATATGTACATGGATGCACTTCTCGCTAGTTGATGTTTCCTCTTTCCGCTGGGGAGAGGTATGTTATGCCCCCGGTTGACTCTGGTTGGTGTAGGGCATTGCTTGATGATTGTTGAAGAAGTGAGGTGACTATTGGGGATGCATAATACTGCTTGGGAAATGATTATGGTTTTCTTTATGGAGATTCTGCTGGGAAATACTGTAGAGGATTCTGCTGGAGAATACTGTAAGGACTTCTGCGGGGGATGCTGGGGAAATTCTAATTTCATGCCCCTAGAGAATTTATCAATCTGTCGGTGCTCTAAATTTTGCCTGGGTTGCCCAATATAGTTTTTCAGCCCAGCGAGCCGCTCTAACTTTTGCCTGAGGCACATTTTCGATTTTCACCTCAGCGAGTCGCTCTAACTTTTGCCTGAGGTGCCTTTTCAGTTTTCACCCCAGCGAGCTCTTTTTTTTATTATTTTTAAGATGAAGGAGGATTGATTAAAATGGCATCGTGACCACTTGCCCCCACTATACTTCTGGCACTAAGAGATGCTATATGAAGCAGCATTGAGGTTCACTTTCTTGTTAGAAGCCATCGATGGTAGAGATCATGGTCTCACAGAATTGATTTCTTTAATAGTTAAGTCCTTGGATAACCCTTGTTGCTCTTTTAAGAAGATGAATTGGACTTGGAGGATAATAAAGGATTTCAAATTGTATGTATTTAGTGCATTTTCATTGTTAAATAACGCGATGAATTTAACTAGTTAAATGCAAAGTGCTTTCCTTAAATGGATGTTTAAGCAAAATAACTTTGTTTATGCATTTGTCATAACCATGCAAATATATGTAAACAAATAATCCACTTTATTGATAAAATCAAAATGAGTACATTTGAAAGGATTGGTTCCCAAATGGTACATATTCCATACAGAGCCAGAATCTGTCACCAGTCATCCTTTTCAGATTTTCCAACTGATTATTTTTCTTCTATCTTAACTTTTTCCTAGACCCCTCTTTTCGAGTTTTCAGCCTAGCAAACTTTTTTTTTTACGCATGATAAAGCTTTAACCAGTCTTGGTTGACAGGATTTGTGAACTCATTTCCATCCATATCCATGATGCTGACGCCCCCTTTTGATAGCACCTTCTTCACAACATAGGGCCCTTCCCAGTTGGGTCTGAATTTTCCCCTAACGTCAACATTTGAAGGCCTTAACTGCTTCAGCACTAAATCTCCTGCTTTTAACTGCCGTCTAAGGCATTTCTTATTCCGATTATAGGCTCTGGCCATTTTGCATTGGTACATCTGTAGGTGGTCTAGTGTTTTTAATCGCCTTTCATCTAACACTGCCAACTGTTTGTATCTGGCTTGAACCCACTCAGTCTCTGGCAACTGAGCTTCCAGGCAACTCTGAGTGACTTGAGCTCTATTTCTACTGGAAAAACTGCTTCCATACTATACACCAAGGTATAGGGGGTTTCTCCTGTTGGCGTTCTGACACTGGTTCTGTAACCCCAGAAAGCATACGGCAGTTCGTTAGCCCAATCTCTGTAGGTGGTTGCCATTTTTGACAAAATCTTCTTTATCGCCTTATTAGCTGCTTCTACTGCACCGTTAGCTTGGGGCCTATATGGAGAAGACTTGTGATGTTCAATGCCATGTTCTGCAAGCAGCTAAGCTGTTGCCCCTTGGAATTGCACTCCATTGTCAGTTCCTATGTGATGGGGAATCCCGTACCGGGTAAAAATGTTCTTCTGGATGAATTTGACCATCTGCTTGGTCGTTACATTAGCGAAGGATTCTATCTCCACCCACTTTGAGAAGTAATCAACTGTAACCACTATAAATCTATGTCCATTAGATGCTGTAGGATGAATTTCACCAATCATATTGATTCCTTATGCTGAAAATGGCCAAGGGGTCGCCAGATTTTGTAATTCCAATGGTGGAAGATGACTGATGTCGCATGTATCTAACACTTGCGACACCTTTTCACTTTTCTCATACAATCTGCCTGCATAGTCATCCAGAAGTACCCTTGTCTTATTATCTTCCTGGCCATAGCTAGTCCATTCATATGCGGCCCACAGGAACCTGCATGTACCTGCTGCATCACTTCTTCTGCTTCCTACTCTGTCAGACACCTTAGAAGAACACCATTTGATGTTCTCTTGTATAGCTTATCTTTAAAGATTCTGAACTGATTGGCTAGCTTTCTTAATGACACTTTATCAGTAACACTAGCTCCCTCTAGGTATTTTCCTTCCTTTTTATACTGGTAGATATCGAAGAACCATGGCTTTTCTTCAGTTGTCAACTCCATTACTTCCTGCACTTCAAAGCAGGGTTGTTTGGAAGTTGCTATAACCAGTGGCTATACTTGAGTTTGTTCTAGGTTCTCCCACATAGAAGATAGAGTTCCTAATGCATTAGCCATCTTGTTCTCATCTCTGGGGATGTGTCTGAACTCATATTGGCTGAATAATTCTTTTCGGTGCTGTAACAGCTCCAAGTAAGGCCGTAAGGCTTCTTCTTTCAGCTCCCATTCACCTTGAGCTTGTCTTATCACTAAAAGTGAATCTCCAACGATTAAGATGTCATTTGCCCCTAGAGCCAATAGAGCCTCCATCCCAAACAGGCATGCCTTATACTCTGCCCCGTTATTGGCTATGGGAAAATTCAGCCTCTGGCTTTGCTATTAGCACCCCGATTCCAGCACCCTTTCTGTTTACTGCACCATCGAAGCACATAACCCATCTTTTTACTTCAACCGTGGCTAATTTTTCATCTAGGAACTCTAAATTCTCAGTGTAATCAGATTCCAGAGGTTGATTTGCTAGAAATTCTGCCACGGCTCGCCCTTTGATGGTTTTCTTAGTGATGTACTCGATATCGAATTCCGATAAGAGTAACAACCATCTAGACAACTTTCTAACTAGCACTGGTGCTTCGTAAAGATACTTCATTGGATCCACTTTGGCAACGGCTTGTATCTTGTATAACTGGAAGTAATGGCGCAACTTCTTGGTCAACCAGATCATCGCCACACATGTCCTTTCCACTAGAGTGTATTTGGTTTCATACTCCAATAGCTTCTTACTGAGGTAGTAAATGGGGTATTCCTTCCTGTCATCTTGTTCATGTGCCAACATTGCCCCTACAGAGGAATCCTCAATGGCCAAATATAAGATCAGGTGCTTCCCTGGAATTGGTGGACTCAAGACTGGCGGGCTTACCAGGTAAGCCTTGATCTTCTCAAACGCTAGCTGACATCTATCATCCCACAAAATTGGCTGATCTTTCTTTAATAGCTTAAAGATTGGCTCATAAGTGGAAGTCAACCGTGCTATGAAGCGGCTGATGTATTGTAAGGAGCCCAAGAATGATCTGACCTCCTTTTCTGTCTTTGGAGCTGGCATGTCTCGAATGGCCTTGATCTTATCTGGGTCCATTTCTATTCCCTTCTGCTAACTACATGGCCCAACAGCTTCCCTGATGTGACCCTGAATATGCACTTCTTAGGATTAAGTCTCAAGTTATACTCTCCAATGCGTGTAAGAAATCTATCCCAGATAACAGGATGTTCCTCCCGGGTCACTGATTTAACCAGCATATCATCGACATACACTTCGGCTTCTTTATGGATCCTATCATGTAGCAGGGTTGTGATAGCCTTTGATAAGTGGCTCTAGCATTCTTCAACCCGAAGGGCATTACTCTATAGCAGAAAGTACCCCACTCTATGATGAATGATGTCTTCACCTTATCGATCACATTCATCAGGATCTGGTTGTACCCTAAAAAGCCATCCATGAAGGAATACATTACTGCTTTCGCTGCACGATCGACCAGGACATCAATGTGGGACAGTGGGAAATTATCTTTAGGGTATGCCTTATTCAGGTCTGGTAGTCAACACATACTCTGACCCTTCCATCCTTCTTAGGTACTGGCATGATGTTAGCTAGCCATTCTGTGTATTCTACCACTTCAAGAAAATTAGCCGTCTATTTGCTTAGCCACTACCTTTTTTACCAGTGTAGCCTATTTTGGCCTCAATCTTCTCAGCTTCTACTTTACTGGCCTAAATTTAGGGTCGGTTGGGATCTTATGCACTGCTATCTCTGTGTCTACACCTGGCATGTCTTCATATGACCAGGTGAAAGCTTTAACATGTTTTTATAGTATTCTTATTAATTCTCTCTCTTCCTCAGGTTTTAGCTCGCATGAAATGAATACCATTTTAGGGTTTTCATCTGTACTTATGTTGATTTCATGCAATGCAATGTCATATATGCTAAATATGCTTGATGGTGATTCAAATGCATGCACAGAATTATCAAGATAAACATCACACAAGTAAGCAAACTGAGATTTCATTGCATTAAACTTGTCATACAGTATATCATTCATATTGAAAATGGAAGAAACAGATACAACAAAATCACTTTCATCCTCCACAGGTGGAGGGCCTTGCACTTCTTCAGCTTCCATCATCATCTTCAGAGTATCATCCAGGTCTGTAGCTGCTTCGGCTTCTTTTTCAGCCACCTGTGCCTTAGCGTTTTCCATGATCTTGGCTATCTCGGCAACTACAGAGTCCAGGTTCATCGTGGCCATCAGCTCTTCACCGAATCCTTCCTTGGACTTCCCAAATGCCTTGCTTAAGGTAGCAGTCAATGCACCTGAGATTACTTCTACAGCTCCATCACAGGATTTCTCTTTATTCTTCTTTTCGGGCACCTCTACTGCTTTTGCCATCGCTTCAGGCGGCTCACCCTGCAGAACATTAGACTTAGCAGCTGTTTCTTCTACTATCATGGGGGCAACTGGTTCCTCCTGGCTTTTCTCAAAGTCAATCACATCAACGAATATTTCAAAGCTAGGGAATTCAATGTTCCCAACCCTTACTAGTTCAGCTTAGCCATTATAAAGCTCTTCACTTGCTTTTAGGAACGGTTTCATCATGAGTTTGCCAATCTTGCCCCTTCTCGGGTTCTGCTGATCAGATGTCTCCTCCGTATACCCAAGGCCGAACTGCTTTGGCTTCCCAAGTCGATGTTGAATTCATGTACTCCTTGCAAGTTGATTCCAAGTCCCATGCCCGGGATAAAATTCTGCTTGTGCAAATATCGAGATAGCCACTCCGGCATATAATTTTCGTAGATGACCATAGGAGCATCTGTAGCTTCCTCTTCCCTGATTACGGTGACTTAGAACCCACCAAATGGGACAAATCCTTAATTCACAGCAGTAATCATTGATTGGGCGTCCGCCTCAACAGTCATAATCTCGCCATTTATCGAGAACTTAATTTTCTGGTGCAAGGTAGAAGGGACACCTCCTAGAGGGTGAAACCATGGTCTTCCTAATAGTAGGGAGAAGGTGATCAGGATATCTATCACAGTGAAAACGACCATTGACTTGATTGGCCCAACCTCCACTTCAGTTTGAAAAGTCCCTATCACTGTTCTCTTGGAGTCGTCATATGCTCGGATTACTGTTGAGGACTTTTTTAGAAAATCTTCATTCAGTCCCAAACATGGTAGCATCTTCAGTGGACATATATTCAGAGCTGAGCCATCGTCCATCATTACACACGGCATCACTTTGTCCATCACATAGGCTCTAATGTAAAGGGCCTTGTTGTGAGCCTTTCCTTCACCAGGTAGATCCTTCTCAGAAAAGATTATGTCAGGAGTCCCAGAACGAACCTTATCCAACAGACAGCATATGGCCTCTAGAGATGCAATAGGGGAGACCTCGATCTCTGACAACTTCTTCACTAAGGCTACCCTATGCTCCTTAGAAGTCAAAAGTAGATGCCACAGGTTAGCTTGTGTGGAGGTCTTCTTTAACTGAGAAATCACTAGGTCCTCCTTCTCTACCCCTTCCGGTGCTGATGTACTACCCAACCTAGTCATCGGGGCTTTGTCCTTCACCTGATCTGCTGGTTGATACACCCTGCCACTCCGGGTCACATTCTGGACCTCCTGAATTTTCAGTTTCTTAATGGATATAGGCTTAACTGACTCCTCTCCACCAAACTCTTCTTATTCGTCTTCAGAATCAAGGTCATTCAAGTTTATCAGCTTGATCTTTCTCTGTTCCATCTGCTTCTCACATTCTGACTCTACCTTGGCTTCACCAATTGCCACAGCCTGAATAGCGGGATTTGCTTGAAGAATTTGAGCAAAGATAAAATTGGCCAACAATCCCGAATATACCATATTGACCCACTTCTCAAATGCTGGTAGCGGGTTGGTCTTCGTGCTGGGCTTAGTTGGTTCTTACAGTTTCCCTTCATCTTTCAGCTTTTGAATGGTGTCCCTCAGCTTGTAACAATTATTAGTTCTGTGGCCAACAACAACATGGTATGTGCAGAAATTATCTTTATCTACCTCAGAGGGTTTTTCAAATGGCCTCAGGGACTGTAGCAACCCATCATTTTTGCACTTAGCAAAAATCTTCACCAAGGGAAGAGTCCAGGGCGATATGCGTTGTCCCTCTGGATTCCTGTTCTGATTGCATTGTTGCTGGGTTACTGTAGTAACCTCTACTTGTTTCACTTTTGAAGTCTGCCCCCCTTTTCCACTAGAACTTGAGCTAGAACCGCTGCCAGAACCGGCTGCAGTCGTTGATCTATACCCAGAACTGTAACCTGAACTTCTTCCACCCTTATGGCTTGGTGCCTTCTCTTCTTCGTCTCGCTTAATTTTCATTGCCATATTGTAGACTTCACTAAGCTCATTGAATGGATGAAATTTCATATTGTTTTTGAAGATGTCCTTACTACCATCAATCAATTTCTGTATCAGTTCATCTTCATCTGGGTAGTTCTTCAAAAGGATTATCTTAGTCATCCACTGCTGGTAATACTCATCAGAAGGCTTATTGGGCTTCTGCTTGATCCGCTCCAAATCATACAGCTTCACCTGAATCTTGGTGTTGAGGCTGTAATATTTAATAAAGGCTGCTGATAGAACCTCCCAATCTGATTGTTCCTCCTCTGATAACTACCAACCCAAAGCTCCTCCCTCCAAGGTAGTCAGGAAGAGATTAATCAATTGCTGCTTAGTGGCGCCCGCAGTCAGCATGACCCGAGCGTAGAGATTTACATGGTCCTCTGGTGAGCCCATTCCCTTATAAGAAGGCACCCTTGGCATTTGGAATCCGATGGGAAAAGTCTTAATGCCCCTGCTGATCATGGGATCAATGTTAACTCCCTTCTTAGACTCTGCACTGACATTGGCCCCTTTCTTCAACTGAGCCATCGCCTCCTCCAATTCCAAGCATTTTGCCTTCATCTTTCTTTCCATGGCTACCTCTATTTCTTGCATCTTTTCTAGACTAGCCGAGGTATCACCACCCTGCTGGGGTGATTCGGCCTCCTTCTCTTTTCCGGCTCCACTACCACCAGTTTCTCTAGCTTTTCTCACTACTGCCCGCATTTCCTCCTTCATCATGTCACGAAAGTCCTGTGACCTCACGAAATCTTTTAAAGCATCAGCGAGGCTTGGTGTCGAGTTAGCCATCTCTACTTCTTCCCCAGATTCCGAATCACTTTCTCTTTCAACCGCTCTTTGTTCCCTAACCGCCCTCGAAGCCTGAGATCTCGTCCAAGGTCACTCTAGCTTATTCTGCTCGGGATCATATGGGAAACGTTTAGGTTCATGAATGAATGGCATGGTGACATGAAGAGTAAGGCATTAAAAGTGCTTGTAATGAATGAATGGAGTGAGATTATGAGTGAAACGATGATACGAATGTTATTTTTTTATTCTTTTTCTTCTTCTTGGGACATTCCAAGAACACCCAATGCTATTCAAAAATGTCATGTGTGAACCACCACACGGACAGAGGTTCGGTGCTTTTGGAGCACGTAGTGAACTTGTGAAATGGTCGCGTGTGTATGGATAGAGTTTCAACGCTTTGAAGGTTTATGAGATGAGATGAAATTGTCGTATGGGACCGTCCCTTAGACAGAGTTCTTATGGTTTTACGCATATGATATGAAATGGTGTTATAAAAAAGTCACGTGTAACAGGGACACGGACAGAGGTTCGGCGCTCGGGGAACCCCTTTCATGATTTAGTAATGCTATGAAATGAAATTATATGTGTATTAATCCGGCACTCGGGGAGCGCCTTGAATGATGTAATCATGTTATGAAGTAATCCGATGTGGACTACGGTGTTATATGATGTTTATGATAAATGAGTATGATGTCGTGAAATGTGTCATGTAAATCGTTACATGAAAATGGGCCTAAGACCATTGGAGTCTCTATTGAATGAAGTGATTTGGTGAAATGGCCGAGTGCAATCCGGTACACTGGCAGAACACGGGTAATCTTGGGACACCCGATATGTTATGAAATGATCATGGTGGGCATCCTTTGGAATATCCTTAATTTAATTTAAGTGATAGGTCACGAATGCTTATGACACACAAAATGCAAATGGCTGCACAAAGACATGGGTTAGGATGCATGACATACATAATGATGTTGTGTATGCTATGTGGAAAAATGCTAATCACACAAATAAAATGTCATGGCTGAAAAAGAAAATGGTTAGTATGAATGGCAAATGGATGAATTGATGCTTCCACACGAAAATAAAATGCAAATGGCTGCATAAAAATGTGGGTTAGTATCACACAAAAATGTTTTGTGAAAGGTATGTCATGTGTATGGAAAATGGTGATTATGGTATGTCATGGGACGGCGAGAGGCGGATAACACATAGCATACGAAGCGTATTCTTCCAACCTTATTTCTCCAAGCGTGGTCGGTCTCGAAAATTCTAACCAAGTCCTAAGTGGGGTTCTCTTCGATCATCAACCGGGGATGATGAAGGGCCGATTTTATTTATTTTGGTGACCTAGGGGAATCCAACTAAGGTTGCCTATATGAGTTCGGTCCAAGTCAGGTTAAAATCAAGGCTCCCATAGCAAAATATACTCCTTACTTCTCCCTACTCAAGATTCTGAACGAAAGGGTTTGTACGAGGCTATGGGTGGTGTTTCATATCCGTGCCCCTAAGACCATGAGGAACAAAGGCGACACTTCAACAATCCACCGGGCTAAAAAGGGATACTTAACCTAATGCAAAAATGTCTAACTAAAGAATGCAAAATAAAATACCAAACAAGAATCATCCACCTTATTTTAATTAGACACTTTTCATGACCTGTCAAATTCTTTTAAGTTTTTAAGAAAACTTTTTGTAAGAATTCTGCAGTGGAGTCGCCACTATGAGCGGACGACGTTTTCGATGGAACGCGGACTCCCTTTTGGAAGGGACGCCTCGATTTCAGGCAAATCCCTCCCTCGCATTGGGGTTTTTATAATGGAAATTCATTTTTAGAAAATTAGATTATTTGCATAAAAGAATCGAGACCTAAGTCTCGATGAATAGTGTAGGAGTCGCTACCCAGCTCAGCTCAACCGGGAAATTTTAGTGTAGCTGAACTGGATGAACGGCCACCACACTATCCAGAGATCTAGGTCCAGATAAGTCCCCTATTTCGTGTCTAACCAAAATAAAAATTGGCCAATGTTCGAGTATGGTATTTCAAATTCTAAAGTCAATTTTATTGCATTAAATTAAGCATACAACACGCATACATATATAATAAAAACAGAAGTAAAGTAGTAAATAATTAAATGGCTTACAACCCAATCGAACAAAAATAAAAACTCTCAACGTCACTTTTACAACCGCCTAATAACACGGAGATCTAAAAAAATACAATCGCCTAGTATACATGGATAAATCTATTAAATACATCAAATATAAAAATAAAAAAGCTGCAAAACAGAGGGTTAGCACAATATACGATACACCACAAATAGGACTCAAGTAGGACAGAATGTGATTTTAAGGATTCGAAAACATGCATTTAGGGGGATAATCGGGTTGGCTCAACTAGCCAGCTCGATTAGACCTGGAAAACATTTTGAAACGTCCCTGTATTTTTGGTTTTATGAAAAAATCATTTTGAAGAAAATCATTTTGAAAATAATTTATTTTCCGGTTTAATTTAATTTTAGCATGTGAGGTGGGTTGGTTTTCGGGAGAATCAGGTCTCCATCGTGGTATTATTCTAAATGCAAATACACTGAAAATTGAATCTAAGGTCGTGAATGCACACAACAAAATTTATTTTTGATGATTTTCTGATTTTCTGAATTTTTATGGATTTTTAGAAATTTTTGGGATTATTATGAAAATTCTGACTTTGGACGAGCATTACAATCGTGCGATTGCAAATCCTCCAATTTCAGGACTTCGCCAAAATTATTCAAAATAAAACTGAGAAATTAATGAAAATCAAGAACACTCGTACGACTGTAAATACAGTCGTACAACTATTCACCAACTCAAGAACAGTCGTACGACTGTTCTTGATTTCCAGAAACAGAAAACGTAAAAATTAAAATAAAATGCACAAAAACACACCAAATCACCCAGAAAGCATGAGAAAAAGAGGGAATGAAGTATGTTTACCTTTTTGCCGCTAATCCACCGTAGGAATGACCCCTGGCAATGCACCAATCCAGTTAAAATCGCTCTTTTCCTTTTTGAGTTAAGGTTTGAGGTTGAGTCTAAAAATCTCCAAAATGCTAGGGATTCTCAAGGTTTCTAGTCCAAAATTGATTGAATTTATATTGTTAAGTTATTAACCTATTGTTGTCTAACAGATTTTAAACTTAATCACTTGGGAATTTCCAAGAAAAAGAAGAGAAAAAGAAGTTTTTAGCTTGAGTTTTGTTCCTTTTTCTTCCCTTTTTCCCAATTCTCTGTCTAAATTCTCTCTCTCTGATTTTGAGCTAAGAGCCAAAAGACCCAATCTTTTCTTCTCTTCCTCCTCTTATTTTGGTTGCGTTACTGCCAAGGGCGGAGCATTAATTGCTCCGCCTTTTCTCCTCTTTTTTTTCCTGCTGCAAAGGTATGGACTTCTGCACCTGCTCTGACATTACAGTCGTATGACTGTAATTTTTTAATTACAGTCACACAATTGTAACAAAGTTGCACGACTGTATATTACAGTTGTGTGACATGGCTGTCTTTTTTTTTGACGAAAAATTCCGGTGCTTACAGTCACTTTAACTCAGATAGAGTCAATCTTCTCTGGTACTTTGGTTATGGGTGCCCTTTCATATTGGTCTAGCCATTGTAACTCCACCCAACCTGGAGGTCAAATGTCTATTACCCTAAGGGACATTTATGCTTTAACTCACTTGCTAGTGCTTAGGCAAGAATATCCTCTCCTTGTTGAAGATGACTATGAGGCTTCTGAAAAATATTAAGCTCATGTCTAGACCAACTTATGATGCCTATATTCAATATTTTGCTACCAAGAAGATACCTGCTTCAGATAATAGCCATTTCCATTTCTTATGGGTTTTGGTTTGCAAGTACACGATGTTCCCAACTACAAGACATCTTACCAAGGACTATCTACCCATTATCAAATATTTAGCCTATGGGAAGCAGCTGGCTCTTGGCACTATGCTATTGGGTGCTTTATATCATACTCTACATCTTTCTGTGATAGACAAAATATTTCTCAAAACTCAATAGCAATATTTGGATTCTTCAGCTGTGGCTATTTCCTTACTTTCCCTCTTTGAGGGGCTGTAGCCCACTATCTTCTGGCTTTGGTGGAATCAAAATAGCCATATGCAAGTGTTCACACTTTTTCAAGTCTATTCTATTCTTTTTTCACAATCTTGATATGAGCCCTGATGATACTTTATTTTCCATGATATGGAAGTTGATCTTTTTAAGAGTGCTAGGTCTTTTAATCTTCATACTCAACAGCCAGAGGGTAAGGATTTATGGAAGGCATTTATTACCAATTATTTCTTGCAAGTGGGGGCCTTTAATGGGAGATTAGGGTCTAGTACTTATCCTTGTTTTGAACTTTATGCTCCTTACCTTTGGGCCCATCAATTCGACCTAGTTCAATGGATTGTATATCTCCCTTCGCTACTTTTCCTCCCAAAGATGACAAAAAGAAAGTAACAAAAGATAGAGTTTTAGAAGAAGTTGAAAGGAAAAGGGAGATTTCAATTAACTTCATATTTCCCATGCCACAAACTGCTCTTGAGGCCTACAAAGAATTTGAGAGACGATGGTCTTTTATGACAGAAGAAATATTTGAGATTGATCTTAAGGGCATGTGGAATGTAAATTTTCTTAATTCCATAATGAGTATGTCTTGTATGCTTATCCCCTCTTTAACTTTATGTATTTCAGATATCCAACACTCAATGGAAGAATTAAAATCTAGCAGATCTGTGTATAGGGTTTGTTTCTCCTTTGAAGAGGGTAAAGAAGACTAAAAAGAGTAGTATTGAATCTGGAGGTGATGAAGTTGAGGTTCTAGCTCCTTCCAAAAAGAAAAAAAAAAACTGAACCCAAAGCTAAGAAGAAGATTGCTCCCTCCAGGTGTTCAGCTAGGATTTTAAATAATCTTCAGAAGAAAAAGACTCCATAGCCTTAAAATTCAAAAGATGAGATCACTATTTAGTGGCTCTAGCTCTAAGGAGGGAAATGAGTCTGACAACAACTCTGATTCATCAAATTCTATGGCTAAAGATAATAACATACCTAAATGAGAAAAGGAATTCCAAGAACATGACCCAGTAAAGGAAGATAACCTTTCTGAAAACTCTTCTAATTCCAATTCTGAAAAGCCCTCTAACTCTGATGATGAAGATTCTCAATCTCAAAGTGAACAATTTAAAAATGACATACATTAAATATTCTGCATGAAGATAATTTTCCAAACAATGGTAATGACCTTCCCATTGATGATCACCTAGGTAGCTCTTTAAATCTTCTCTCCTCATTTTTAACTATTGCCTAACTCTCCAGCTCTAACTTAAATTATGTTGCAGCTGCTACTGAACCAAGACTTGCATCCATCTTTATAAAAAGTAGTCCTATTAGTGGTGGTCCATCACTTAAGATTGACCCTTTTAAAGCCAAGACTGTTGACTTCGAAAGCCCTAACCTTTGCAGCTTCTTCATCTTTGACTCCTTTTTCTTAGGTAAACATTTTTTATTCATTTTTTAGAACTAGACCTCTTACTAATGACTTGTGTATATTATTTTTCAGGATTTTGCGACAAATAAAAACAGAGTGCTAGAGATTGCCTCAGTTGACAGTCCCTTTCAGGGTTTAGACTTCCCTTTTATGAATGAAGGACCAGCAACTGAATTGGCCAATCAACTCAATACTGATACTACCAAGTTTCCAAGACTACTGTCAAACAATATCTATAATTAATGTTACCCAATCTTTGTGAGCCTTAACTTATGACCCTAAAAAATTTCTTGGATGTGTTGCATACTGCCTTTACTTCTCCAACCAGTAGGAGTCACCTTCTCTCTTTAAGGAATAGGGTTAAGGAACATTTTTGTTTCTTCCAAAATTGGCGATTCCTACTCCATCTCACTTGAGACATAGCTATAAACCTACAAAACCTTTGTTATGGATACTAACAACTTAGAAAGGCATGCACATGTCCAGATGGGAGAAGACAATTTGAGAAGAAATAGGCATAAAGAGGTGGTTAACAAAGTTAAAGAACATAAAGAACAACTTGCCACTTTTGAGGCTAAACTAGCCAATATTGAAAAAGCCAAGGAACAGAGCCATATGGAACACCTTAGAGATGAAGCAGAAATGAAAAGGAGATGTAAAACATTATAGAAACAACATCATTAAGCCTTATCTTGGAAAAAAGAGATGACCAGTTGAAACAACCTCTAATTGACTAGATCAATGCATGGGGGGAATTAAAGAAGTTGGATTTGGATGATCTAGAATAAGAATTTTAGTTCTTAGGACTTTCTAAAGGTTTGTGTTTATTTTTTATGTTTTGGATTGTGTTCAATAATATGGATCTTTTAAATTTCTTTAATGTAAGTGGCCTGAGGCTGGCTTTTGTTCCTGTCTATGTGTTTCATGCATAGCCATTGAGGCTTATTTGCATTTGCTTGTGATATGAATAGGTGGCTTGAGGCCAATTAAAATGCACGAGGCATGTTTATGTATGGTGCATGTAGTTCTATATGAATGCTTGGCTTTTAGGCCTTGAGCTAGAGACTAGGTTAATGAAAGCGACCTGAGGCCTGTAAATTTATTAACTATGCATTTCTATTTACATTCATTGCGGCCTATGGCCTGCTACATTTGCTTGACAATTACATTTATTATATGTAGGATGTAGAATTAAAATTAAAACTTAAACTTTAGCCAGAACATGTCTCAGCACATCTTTGGCATATCCTTGGAACATTTTTAGTCCCCTTCTGGTCCTTCATGGGCCCTCCTTTACTGCATTTCCCATGAGTTTGGAAAGTATTTTTTCAAATATCTTCCGTTGATAAATCTTTTGTTTGGCTGTCCATCCAAACTTGAGAGCCAGTAGGAATTCCCTTTTAATACTTGATGAACTTCGAAAGGTCCTTCCCAATTAAGTGATTACTTTCCAAATTCTCTATCTTTACTTCCAACAGGCAAGATTAACTTCTAGACAATATCTCCCTCTTGAAAAATTATTTTTCTGACTCTTTTGTTATAACTTCTTATCACCTTTTTCTTCTGCACCATCATATTGTTTAAGGTAGTGAATCTGAAGTCATCTAAATCTTCTAACTCTGTCAACACTGATGTAGTATAACCTTCAATCTCCAGTCCTTCTTGCTTTGCCACCTTAAAAGATGGGACCACAACCTCCATAGGTAATACGGCTTTATGTCCATAAGTTAAGAGAAATAGGTTTATGACAGTAGCTTCTCTTTTGGAATTCCTATAGGCCTATAGAGTTTCAAATAAAACTCCATGCCAATCTCTTGGATTGTCTTCTAGCATTCTTTCTAGAATTCCAATTAAAACTATATTTGATGCCTTTGCTTGACCATTGGATTATGGATAATTTGGAGTTGAATTGAGTAATTTTATTCCATAGTCCTCAGTAAAGTCTTTCATCTTCTCTTTAGAAAATATGATTCCTTGGTCTATTGTAATTGACCGTGGAATCCTGAACCGATGTATTATATGTTCTTTAATGAAAGCAATCACATCTTCCTATTCAACTTTTTTCATAGGAATAGCTTCAACCCATTTAGTGAAAAAGTCAATAGCAACAATTATAAAACTATGAGCTTTAGAAGATGCAGGATGAATTTTACCAATTAAATCTATGGCCCGTCCTCTAAATAGCCAAGGTTTCACAACAGGGTGCAAATCATCGGCTGGAATTCTCAAAATTGCTTCATATTTTGACATTGATTGCATCCTTTAGCATAGCTGATACTATCTTTTAATATAGACATCTAATAATAGACATGTCTTCCAAGTAGCCATCGCATCTTGGTTCTAGCTTGATGAGCACTATGCATACCCTTATGCACGTAAAGCCTTTCCCATTCTTAAACATCTTAACATTAAACCATGCTTAGTTTTTCTATACAATTCTCCTTCTAAGTAAACGAAATGCTGAATAGGGAGCTTTAGTAGAAGGGTTTTGTAAATACCTTTTGAGCGGCTCTCTCTAGTCATTGATTAGATATGCATTAATGTTAAAGCTGTGTATCTAAATTCCATGTTCTAGGATTGAGGGATGACTTCTTTTATGAACAAGAATCATTTTATGAGTCGATTCCTCTAATATGTGTATTCTTGAAGTGATTTGAGTCAGCTCATTTGCTATCCAATTGAAGTCTCTCAAATCATGAACCATTTCTACTTTGTCAAAATCATTCAATAATTGTCTGGCCATAGTGAAAAACTAGTGCATTTAAATTCTCCTGAGAGTTGTTTCAAAACTAACTGTGAGTCTCCTGAAATTTCAATATTTTTTGCTCCTAAGTCTTTCAAAGGTTCCAAACCAATAATCAAAGCTTTATATTCGGCTTGATTGTTGGTACAATCAAAGTCAAGCCGAAATGAAATGACTATTTTAACTTGAGAAGGAGAAGTAATAATTACCATCCTCTATCTTATTTCTCTATATTGGAACCATCAAATTTTAAATTCCAAGGAATTGTGTTCACTCCACAAATAGGTAACTCCATGTCGGTTTCTTGCTTCATAGTAGATGGATATTTTGCCAAGAAATCCGCAAGGGCCTGACCTTTCATAACCTTTTGGGGAAGATGGACTAGAGTATACTCTGTAAGTGCCAAAGTCCACTTTCCTATTCGACCAGTGATCGTAGGCTTATTCAACATATGTTTAAAAGATTAGTCTGCGAGATAACAAAAACACGAGAACGAATCAAGTAACATCTTAACTTAACACATGCAAAGTATAAGGCTAGATATTGCTTTTCAATCACTGAGTATCTTTTCTCTGATTCTGTTAAACACCTATTGAGATAATAAATTGCTTGCTCATGCCTAGTCTGATTATTTTGGATAAATAAAAAACCTATTGAATTCTTAGTGGCAGGCAAATACAATTTTAATGGAATCCCTTCTCTTGGTGGTACAAGTACCGGTGGGCTAGTCAAATATTATTCAATAAGGTCAAAAGCTTCTTGGTGATTATCTTCCCACTTGAACTCCTCTTCTGATCTAAGTTTCAAAAGCTCAGAAAAAACTTGAGACTTTCCTGCAAGGTTAGCTATAAAGCACCTCAAATAATTCACTAAACACAAAAATCTTTGAAGCCCTTTTTTTGTGGTGTTGAGCCTCCAAAAAAGCTTTTGTCTTTTTTTTAATCAATTTGTATCCCTCTTTAGTGTACAAGCAACCTAAAAAGTTCACTGCTTATACACCAAAAGCACATTTTAAGGGATTCATTTTTAACTTATGCTGCCTTATTCTTTCAAAACTTTTCCTAAGATGTTCCACATGATGGTTTGCTTCTTTAGATTTTACTACAATGTTATCTATGTATAACTCAATAAATTTTTCTAGCATGTCATGAAAGATTGCATTCATGGCCCATTAGTATGTAGCACTAGCATTTTTAAGGCCAAAGGGCATAACTAAACACTCAATGGTACCTATCGACCGTGGACACCTAAAAACAGTCTTAGAAATGTCCTCTAAGGCTATCAAAATCTGGTTATACCTAGAATAACAATCCATAAAAGACAACAATTCAAACCTAGCTACTGCATCTATCAACATATCAGCGATGGGCATAACATTAATATCTTTAGAAGTTACTTTATTCAAGTCTTTAAAATCTACACAAGCCTTTAATTTTCCATTTTTCTTTACTACTGAAACTACATTAGAAAGTCATCTGGCATACCTTATAGGACTATGAAGCCAACCTTGAGAAGCTTTTCAATCTCCTCTTTGACTTTAAGTTCCACTTCCTTGGACATCCTTCGAAAGGACTGGCAGTAAGACTTAAACTCAGGTTTAATGGGTAGCCTGTGTTCTACCAAACTTGGTTCTAGGCCCAGCATTTCCTCATAACTCCATGCAAAAAAAATTTTGAACTCATGGAGAAGTTCAATGATCTTCTTCTTTAAGGGTGGCTTAAGTAAGCCACTAACGTACGTAATTCTAGGCTTTTGTTGAGTTCCAAGGTTGACTTCCTTTAAAGGATCTTCAACTTGGCACTTTATGTCATCTAATTTTTGAGAGGCTACTTTCAATTCATGTAATTGAATTTCTTTCAGCCCATCATCATTATCATCCTCTCCTTCCAAAATGACTTCAGCTCCAACACTTTCTGCTAATTCCTACTCATTTTTTACCAACTTATCTAACACCTATTGTGTCTGCCATTTCATACGAGAGGTTGTAGCTACCGCTATTTTTTATTTGGATGCCCTAATCATCAATCTCTTCAATAATTGGAGCAAAACCTTATGGCTTAATTTCTGGCACCACTTAGGCTCTTTCACACACAATTTGCTTCTCGTGTCTCTTTTCTCAAAACATAGTGAATTTCTCAGGGTTCCCATACTTGTTTCTTCCAATTCCATTTTTGTAGAACCTAGCATCTATAGCATCTGATTGTACTTGAAATGGTTTATCATCTGCCCTAACCACCTCTTCCTCATCTCTTTTCCAAAGCAACAAAAATTGGTATAGTGTGGATGGCACACACCATTTGGCATGTATCCAATCCCTTCCTAATATAATGTTATAATTAGCAATAGAGTAAGCCACAAAGAATTTAGCTAAATTAGTGTTACTCCCTACTATTACCTTGACTGACATCACTCCCAAAGACTTGACTACCTCTCCATTAACTTAGACACATTGACCTTTGTAGCTATCAAATCTTCCTCAGTCTTACCTAATTTTGACCAGTTTAGGCTTTATTTGTTTCCAAATTAGATAGAAATCTGGTAAACCTACAATGACCAAGTTCTGAGATGATAGGACCAGGATGGAAAACCTGAGCAATGAGCATGTAGTCTTGGAGAGAGTGACTATGATGTAAGTACAATGTATATGCAGATGTATTTTAATGCGCTAAGAGGATAAATCCAAAATGAAAAACCTAAATAAGGGGTGGCCTTGAGAGAACTATGCATGTTAGTAAAATGTGTTCTCAATACATATAGATGTATTTTAACGTTAAAGCCCAATGAATTAGTAGATCAAAGCGATAACATATACATCATGATATTCAGTTAGGCTATTACATTATTGTTAGATGACTTTGGCATTAATGTATACTAGTTATAGTTCCGCTTGTTGTTCGGGTGAAAAAGTTTTATAAAATTTATCATGCTTCAATATTTTTTGTTATAATCTTACATAGTTTATATTAATATAAACCAGATTTCACATTTTGTAATAAAAGGAACGAAGAAAAAAAAACTATTGTGTGCTACTATTTTCTTCTGGTATGTGCAGAATTTCTTATATTTATTTAAATTAAATAGTAAAAATTGGAATTGATAAATTTTAGCAATTTAAAATATGTATATTGACTCAAATTGTAGAAATATAATTTTTTTAATTAGATTATCAAATAAAGACATGATCACTCATTCAAAGTAAAGTGTTAGGTATTTTAGTTTAGTTTTCCTTTCATAGAATTATTTACCATTCACGAATTATTTTATTTCTTATGTGAATTTTGTACCCACTTCAGTCAGGATTTTTGTTACAAATTGTTGTTCTCTCTATTCTTTTCTTCAATAAAATAAATATATGGTTTCAAATAAAAAGAAAAGGGTTAAATTCTGGATGTTACGAAGACAAAGATTGATCAAGACTTGCAAAAAAGATAAAACATAGAAGTTAGCTGCAATATTATCAAAAGAAAAGGTTAACAAATTAGACCATCAAATTTCTTTGTTGGGATATTTAAATTATTAATTGTCAATAATTTAACGACAATTGAGAAAAAAAAAAACTTGGAAATTAAATATAGAGGTGGATTTATGCTTTTACCATTGAGGGCATTTCATTCGTCAAAAAATCCAATACAACAAACTAACCCGTATTATCTTTTATTCAATTGAAAAATGTGGTATAGTTTCGATATAGTTCTAATTCATTTAATAATCAATCAACCCCAAATTAATTTACCTGATTTAGTATAAAAGACAATAAATTAAAAGAGAAAAATGTATAGAAGAAAATGAGACCCATAAAGCCAATATATATATGTATAAAGATGGCCTATTGGCATCCACACATCTATAATCTACTTCATTGGTAGCTAAAAGATCACATTTTGCATATGATTTACAATTAATATAAATGTTTCAATGAAATATAATGATACTAGTTAAATAAAATTTATGTACAATAAAACCTCTATAAATTAATAATGTTGGGACTATGAAATTTTATTAATTTATAGAGATATTAATTAATCAATAAATTAATAATTATTAATTTTTAGAGTGATTTTAAATTTTTTTAAAAATAAATTTTAAATTACTAATTTAAATAAAATTTTTGTCTAAAATCAATGAACAAATAAAGTTTTTTTTTTTCTAAAATCAATAAACTATATTCATTATATTTTTACATAATAAAATTAAATGTACATTATATAAATTAATTGAACTTGAAAGTTCATTGTACTTATGTTAAAAATATTCAATGTATCATAATTAATGAATTACTATATAAATTTCTATGGAGTGTCCTTTCAAATGATACCAAAAATGGCTGCTCATCTAAAAGGTGTTAATAAGTCAACCATGATCGATCAAATCAGAAAAGCATTGTGTGAATACAAAAGATATCACCCTGCATGCACTCAAAAGGGTTTACAAGATTGGCTAAATGAAACATATCATTTGAAAGTTAGTCAAGGTACGATATCTAACACTCTTAAAAGATCATCTGAATATCTTTCTGCTAATTTTGGAAAAGGAGCAGATATCAAGCGACACAAATTACCCAAGTATCCAGACATGGAGAAGGTTGTTTATGAGTGGTTTCTTGAATACCAAGCTCGTGTAAATATAACAGGAGAGTTAGTTTTGGAGAAGGCAAAAGAGACGATAAAACTTTTATATCCTCATGAGCCTTCTGAATTCAACCTATCCCAAGGTTGGCTTGAGAAGTTCAAGCAACGACATGGTATCAAGTCATTTCGTCGTTTTGGAGAAAGTGGTTGAATTGACACACAAGAAGTGGAGAAGAATTTGGAGTCCATAAGGGAAAAAATAAACCAGTTCCCTATGAAAGATGTTTTTAATATGGACGAAACTGGTTTATTTTACAGGTTACAGGCTGATCATTCTCTTGCAATAAAGCAACTTGAAGGAAGAAAACAGGACAAAGAAAGGCTTACAATTGTTATTTGTTGTAGTGAGGATGGCTCTGAAAAAATTCCATTATGGATTATTGGGAAGTATGCAAAGCAACGTTGCTTCAAAAATGTCAACATGACTAACGTCAATTGTCAATATCGTGCCAGTAAAAGAGCATGGATGACAGGTATGCTTTTTGATGAATATGTTCATTGGCTAGATAAGAAAATGCATGGTAGAAAAATATTATTGTTGGTAGATAATTGTCCAGCCCATTCAAAAAATATTGAAGGCCTACAAAATGTGGAGTTATTCTTTTTGCCACCTAACATGACATCAAAAATTCAACCATGTGATGCTGGGATAATAAGAGCTTTCAAGATGCATTATCGCAAAAGATTTTATCGGAAATTATTGGAAGGCTATGAGTTGGGACATTCCGATCCAGAAAAAGCTAATGTGTTAGATGCTATGAATCTTGCAGTCTCATCTTGGAAAATAGATATCAAACAAGAGACAATAGCAAATTGTTTCAAACATTACAAAATTCGTACATGGGATGAATCTGTCTCAACGAATTTAAAGGAAACAACCATTGAAGAAGACATTCACGAACTTGAGGGAATGATTGATCAGCTTGGTTACCGCAATCAAATGAATGTCAATCAAATATTGGATTATCTAGGTGAAAACAATAAATGCTCACAAGTCCAAAGTTTAGAAGAAATTGTGGAGAGTGTCATGGAAAATTCAATTGAGGATGAAGCTGAGGATGATTTGGTACCTTTGGAACCAGTCACAAGAAACGAAGCAATTATAGCATCAACCACTCTTTACAATTTTTTGTTACAATTTGACAAGAGTACACCAGAACTTTTGAATGCACTAAGAATAGTTAGAGATGAAATTCAACTAGATTTAAATTTCAAGAAAAAGCAAAATACTATAGAGTCATATTTTGCTAAATTATCCTAAGTATATATCTAGATATACTTAGTATATTTATTTGAGAAATTATTAATTTATAGAGATAATAAAACAATGTATTTATAAAGGATTGTTCCAAAAATTATTATCATATTAATTTATTAAAATTGATCATTTTTTGAACTGGCCCAAGTCGGGACCAGAAGAAATTATTATTTTAAAAAGATTATTAATTTATCGAGTATTAATTTATGAAGGTTTTACTGTAGTAATTTCCTTAATAAGTACATATTGTAAAAAAAAAAAAAAATAGTTGATACACGTATGTTTAGCAATTTTTTTTTTTTAGAAATGCCAATTCTTTATAAAACTACTCTCTCATTTTCTCTTTGCTTTTGAAATTATAAATAGTATACATATAAATAGATTTAATGACAATAATACTTATTCATTTCCATAGTAATTTATTTTTTTGTGTGTCGTAATAGCCAAATGCTAAATTCTAATGGCTCGCTAAAACTTATTTCCTAATTGGTAAATGTTTAATTTTACTTGGTAAATCTAAACTCAAAATAAAAAATGTCAAACCCGATTGTTAAATTTTAATCTTAAATACTGAATGCTAATCCTAATTTTTAAAGCTATACAACCTCTACATCTAGTCTTAAATTATAAAAGAAAAAAAAATAACAGGATTAATAGATAAAATATAGAAAATAAGACTATATAAAAGTCAAATATGGACCATGTATATTAATGAAAATTCAAAAACAAATTATACAGATTTAGAATTCACAGCATGTGTTAGTGAATATTTGCCACTTAGCAGATTATGGTGATTTATTTAATGTTATTTTACAAAATAGTAGGTGAAACTATTTAGAGAATATTAATTAATTAGTGGATAAATAAAGTATTTAAGATAAACTTAACTAAAATACAACGGACTAGGAAACAAACCCATGAATCATAACTGATATATTGTTGCTTAATAGGATTATTTAGCATTAAATATTTGAATAATCACACCTTAAGTAGAAATATCAAATGTGGAAATTGAATTGTTTTAATAATAAAAATTTATATATTTCAAAATGCCTAATAAATCAATTTAGATTCATTGGATACGAAACCAAATAAATTAAACAACTTTCTTCTATAAGAATCAAAATAAAAAATAAAATAACTCATCATATTAGTAAGATACAAAAGCTTAACACTAGAACAATAGGAAACACGTGTGATAAAAACAATACATAAACAGATAAACAACGCAACCTACAATTTGTTAAGCTCTTTTATATTATTTGGATTTATAGCCTTAAGAACTCCAAATTACCGCAAAAACACTTAGCAATTTTGTTAATCTAGATTATTTTTTCTTAATCAAGATAGATACGAGTATCTAAATTAAGGACCTTTGTTTAATGACATCGAACAATCATCCTTTTTAAAAAAACCTCGAAAATGTATTTTGTAATAGCAAATCTATTATTGAGGAAGACAATTTTAAAGATTATCAAATATGATATAACAAATCAAATATCCCTCATCAAGTACTTTATTAATGCAAAGTATACACAAATAATATACACTATGGTTTTCATGGTTTATTGAATTCAGGTTACCTTTGAAAAAATTCTAACAATCGCAAAGCTACATAAATCAATATTCTATCTTCCATGTAGACTTGTTTGTGGGTTTGGGTATCTGCCCAAGCCTGCAAAGCATAGGTTGGACTTGGTTATATAATTCCTTTTTTTTTTTTTTTTAATTTTTGCCTAGCTCAACCTAAAACCCATTAAAACCCACGCATGTATGCACTGGGATTGAGATCAGTATAAAATCTCATGGGCTGGCCTAGCCTGCCTTTTTTTTAATGTATTTTTATGTATTAAACATATTAGTATCACTTGTTCAAAGTAAAAAAGATCTTTAGAGGCATTTGATTAAATAAATTAGCAATAAATATGATGGGCTTGCCAGCCTGAGCCTGAGCCTAAGAAATTTGCACTAATGCTGGTGGGCTAGGTTTGGCCTGAGATTGAGATTTTTAGCCCAACCCAAGCCCAAGAAATTTTAACTACAGGTTGGATTGGTGTGAGTACGGATTTTTGTCCGACATCTGTGATGAAAATTTCAAAGCTTTTGCCTTATTTTTGTCCAAACCAAATAATCAAAGCTTTATATTTGGCTTGATTGTTGGTACAATCAAAGTCAAGCCGAAATGAAATGACTATTTTAACTTAAGAAGGAGAAGTAATAATTACCCATCCTCTAGCTTATTTCTCTATATTGGAACCATCAAATTTTAAACTCCAAGGAATTGTGTTCACTCCACAAATCGATAACTCCATGTCGGTTTCTTGCTTCATAGTAGATGGATATTTTGCAAAGAAATCTGCAAGGGCCTGACCTTTCATAACCTTTTGGGGAAGATGGACTAGAGTATACTTTGTAAGTGCCAAAGTCCACTTTCCTATTCGACCAGTGATCATAGGCTTATTCAACATATGTTTAAAAGATTAGTCTGTGAGATAACAAAAACACGAGAATGAATCAAGTAACGTCTTAACTTAACACATGCAAAGTATAAGGCTAGACATTGCTTTTCAATCACTGAGTATCTTTTCTCTGTTTCTGTCAAACACCTATTGAGATAATAAATTGCTTGCTCATGTCCAGTCTGATTATTTTGGACAAATAAAAAACCTATTGAATTCTCAGTGGCAGACAAATACAATTTTAATGGAATCCCTTCTCTTGGTGGTACAAGTACTGGTGGGCTAGTCAAATATTATTCAATAAGGTCAAAAGCTTCTTGGTGATTATCTTCCCACTTGAACTCCTCTTCTGATCTAAGTTTCAAAAGCTCAGAAAAAACTTGAGACTTTCCTGCAAGGTTAGCTATAAAGCACCTCAAATAATTCACTAAACACAAAAATCTTTGAAGCCCCTTTTTTGTGGTGTTGAGCCTCCAAAAAAGCTTTTGCCTTTTTTTTTATCAATTTGTATCCCTCTTTAGTGTACAAGCAACCTAAAAAGTTCACTGTTTATACACCAAAAGCACATTTTAAGGGATTCATTTTTAACTTATGCTACCTCATTCTTTCAAAACTTTTCCTAAGATGTTCCACATGATGGTTTGCTTCTTTAGATTTTACTACAATGTTATCTATGTATAACTCAATAAATTTTCCTAGCATGTCATGAAAGATTGCATTCATGGCCCATTAATATGTAGCACTAGCATTTTTTAGGCCAAAGGGCATAACTAACCACTCAAAGGTACCTATCGACCCTGGACACCTAAAAACAGTCTTAGAAATGTCCTCTAAGGCTATCAAAATCTAGTTATACCCAGAAAAACCATCCATAAAAAACAACAATTCAAACCTAGCTACTGCATCTATCAACATATCAGCGATGGGCATAACATTAATATCTTTAGAAGTTACTTTATTCAAGTCTTTAAAATCTACATAGGCCTTTAATTTTCCATTTTTCTTTACTACTGAAACTACATTATAAAGTCATTTGGCATACCTTGTAGGACTATAAAGCCAACCTTGAGAAGCTTTTCAATCTCCTCTTTGACTTTGAGTTCCACTTCCTTGGACATCCTTCGAGAGGACTGGCAGTACGACTTAAACTCAGGTTTAATAGGTAGCCTGTGTTCTACAAAACTTGATTCTAGTCCCAGCATTTCCTCATAACTCCATGCAAAACAATTTTTGAACTCATGGAGAAGTTCAATGATCTTCTTCTTTAAGGGTGGCTTAAGTAAGCCACTAATGTACGTAATTCTGGGCTCTTGTTGAGTTCCAAGGTTGACTTCCTTTAAAGGATCTTCAACCTAGCACTTTGTGTCATCTAATTTTTGAGAGGCAACTTTCAATTCATGTAATTGAATTTCTTTCACCCATCATCATTATCATCCTCTCCTTCCAAAATGACTTCAGCTCCAACACTTTTTGCTAATTCATGCTCATCTTTTACCAACTTATCTAACACTTATTGTATCTGCCATTTCGTACGAGAGGTTGTAGCTACCGCTATTTCTTATTTGGATGCCCTAATCATCAATCTCTTCAATAATTGGAGCAAAACCTTATGGCCTAATTTCTGGCACCACTTAGGCTCTTTCACACACAATTTGCTTCTCATGTCTCTTTTCTCAAAACATATTGAATTTCTCAGGGTTTCCATACCTGTTTCTTCCCATGAATTGAAATGGTCCAATTCCATCTTTGTAGAACCTAGCATCTATAGCATCTGATTGTACTTGAAATGGTTTATCATCCGCCCAAACCACCTCTTCCTCATATCTTTTCCAAAGCAACAAAAATTGGTATAGTGTGGATGGCACACACCATTTGGCATGTATCCAATCCCTTCCCAATATAAAGTTACAATTAGCAATAGCGTAAACCACAAAGAATTTAGCTAAATTAGTGTTACTCCCTACTATTACCTTGACTGACATCACTCCCAAAGACTTGACTACCTCTCCATTAACTTAGACACATTGAGCTTTGTAGCTATCAAATCTTCCTTAGTCTTGCCTAATCTTGACAACATCCTGAAAGGCATAACATTCACCGTAGAACCATTATCAATTAAAACTCGGGAAGTTGGCTTCCTATTGAGGTGAGCTTTAATGTATAATGGCTTGATATGCTATGACATTTTTTCTGATGGTTTCTTGAACACAACTTGTTTTGGGCCTCCATTCAATGCAGAGAATTGGCGAACCTGCCTAATTTTGAGCAGTTTAAGCTTTATTTGTTTCCAAATTAGATAGAAAGCTGGTAAACCTACAACGACCAAGTTCTGAGATGATAGGACCAGATGGAAATCCTGAGCAATGAGCATGCAGTCTTGGAGAGAGTGACTATGGATGTAAGTACAATGTATATGTAGATGTATTTTAATGCACTAAGAGGATAAATCCAAAATGAAAAACCTAAATAAGGGGTGGCCTTGAGAGAACTATGCATGTTAGTAAAATGTGTTCTCAATACATATAGATGTATTTTAACGTTAAAGCCCAATAAATTAGTAGATCAAAGCAATAACATATACATCATGATATTCAGTGAGGCTATTACATTATTGTTAGATGACTTTGGCATTAATGTATACTAGTTATAGTTCCGCTCGTTGTTCGGGTGAAAAAATTTTATAAAATTTATCATGCTTCAATATTTTTTGTTATAATCTTACATTAGTTTATATTAATATAAACCAGATTTCACATTTTGAAATAAAAGGAATGAAGAAAAAAAAACTATTGTGTGCTACTATTTTCTTCTGGTATGTGCAGAATTTCTTATATTCATTTAAATTAGATAGTAAAAATTGGAATTGATAAATTTTAGCAATTTAAAATATGTATATTGACTCAAATTGTAGAAATATAATTTTTTAATTGGATTATCAAATAAAGACATGATCACTCATTCAAAGTAAAGTGTTAGGTATTTTAGTTTAGTTTTCCTTTCATAGAATTATTTACCATTCGCGAATTATTTTATTTCTTATATGAATTTTGTACCCACTTCAGACAGGATTTTTGTTACAAATTGTTGCTCTCTCTATTCTTTTCTTCAATAATATAAATATATGGTTTCAAATAAAAAGAAAAGGGTTAAATTCTGGATGTTACGAAGACAAAGATTGATCAAGACTTGCAAAAAAGATAAAACATATAAGTTAGTTGCAATATTATCAAAAGAAAAGGTTAACAAATTAGACTTAACAAATTTCTTTGTTGGGATATTTAAATTATTAATTGTCAATAATTTAACGACACTTGAGAAAAAAAAAAAAAAAAAACTTGGAAATTAAATATAGAGGTGGATTTATGCTTTTACCATTAAGGGCATTTATTCGTCAAAATATCCAATACAACAAACTACCCCGTATATCTTTTATTCAATTGAAAAATGTGGTATAGTTTCGGTATAGTTCTAATTCATTTAAGAATCAATCAAATCCCAAATTAATTTACCTGATTTAGTATAAAAGACAATAAATTAAAAGAGAAAAATGTATAGAAGAAAATGAGACCGAAAAAGCCTATATATATATATATATCGCCTATTGGCATCCACACATCTATAATCTACTTCATTGGTAGCCAAAAGATCACATTTTGCATATGATTTACAATTAATATAAATGTTTCAATGAAATATAATGATACTAGTTAAATAAAATTGATGTACAGTAAAACCTCTATAAATTAATAATATTGGGACCATGAAATTTTATTAATTTATAGAGATATTAATTAATCAATAAATTAATAATCATTAATTTTTAGAGTGATTTTAAATTTTTTTAAAAATAAATTTTAAATTACTAATTTAAATAAAGTTTTTGTCTAAAATCAATGAACAAATAAAGTTTTTTTTCTAAAATCAATAAACTATATTCATCATATTTTTACGTAATAAAATTAAATGTACATTATATAAATTAATTAAACTTGAAAGTTCATTGTACTTATGTTAAAAATATTCAATGTATCATAATTAATAAATTACTATATAAATTTCTATGGAGTGTTCTTTCAAATGATACCAAAAATGGCTGCTCATCTAAAAGGTGTCAATAAGTCAACCATGATCGATCAAATCAGAAAAGCATTGTGTGAATACAAGAGAGATCACCCTGCATGCACTCAAAAGGGTTTACAAGATTGGCTAAATGAAACATATCATTTGAAAGTTAGTTAAGGTACGATATCTAACACTTTTAAAAGATCATCTGAATATCTTTCTGCTAATTTTGGAAAAGGAGCAGATATCAAGCGACACAAATTATCCAAGTATCCAGACATGGAGAAGGTTGTTTATCAGTGGTTTCTTCAATACCAAGCTCGTGTGAATATAACAGGAGAGTTAATTTTGGAGAAGGCAAAAGAGACGATAAAACTTTTATATCCTCATGAGCCTTCTGAATTCAACCTATCCCAAGGTTGGCTTGAGAAGTTCAAGCAACGACATGGTATCAAGTCATTTCGTCGTTTTGGAGAAAGTGGTTTAATTGACACACAAGAAGTGGAGAAGAATTTGGAGTCCATAAGGGAAAAAATAAACCAGTTCCCTATGAAAGATGTTTTTAATATGGACGAAACTGGTTTATTTTACAGGTTACAGGCTGATCATTCTCTTGCAATAAAGCAACTTGAAGGAAGAAAACAGGACAAAGAAATGCTTACAATTGTTATTTGTTGTAATGAGGATGGCTCTGAAAAAATTCCATTATGGATTATTGGGAAGCATGCAAAGCCACGTTGCTTCAAAAATGTCAATATGACTAACCTCAATTGTCAATATCGTGCCAGTAAAAGAGCATGGACGACAGGTATGCTTTTTGATGAATATGTTCATTGGCTAGATAAGAAAATGCATGGTAGAAAAACATTATTGTTCGTAGATAATTGTCCAGCCCATTCAAAAGATATTGAAGGCCTACAAAATGTGGAGTTATTCTTTTTGCCACCTAACATGACATCAAAAATTCAACCATGTGATGCTGGGATAATAAGAGCTTTCAAGATGCATTATCGCAAAAGATTTTATCGGAAATTATTGGAAGGCTATGAGTTGGGACATTCCGATCCAGAAAAAGCTAATGTGTTAGATGCTATGAATCTTGTAGTCTCATCTTGGAAAATAGATATCAAACAAGAGACAATAGCAAATTGTTTCAAACATTGCAAAATTCGTACATGGGATGAATCTGTCTCAACGAATTTGAAGGAAATAACCATTGAAGAAGACATTCATGAACTTGAGGGAATGATTGGTCAGCTTGGTTACCGCAATCAAATGAATGTCAATCAAATATTGGATTATCTAGGTGAAAACAATGAATGCTCACAAGTCCAAAGTTTAGAAGAAATTATGGAGAGTGTTATGGAAAATTCAATTGAGGATGAAGCTGAGGATGATTTGGTACCTTTGGAACCAGTCACAAGAAACGAAGCAATTATAGCATCAACCACTCTTTACAATTTTTTGTTACAATTTGACAAGGGTACACCAGAACTTTTGAATACACTAAGAATAGTTAGAGATGAAATTCAACTAGATTTAAATTTCAAGAAAAAGCAAAATACTATAGAGTCATATTTTGCTAAATTATTCTAAGTATATATCTATATATACTTAGTATATGTATTTGAGAAATTATTAATTTATAGAGATAATAAAACAATGTATTTATAAAGGATTGTTCCAAAAATTATTATCATATTAATTTATTAAAATTGATCATTTTTTGAACTGGCCCAAATCGGGACCAGAAGAAATTATTATTTTAAAAAGATTATTAATTTATCGAGTATTAATTTATGAAGGTTTTACTGTAGTAATTTCCTTAATAAGTACATATTGTAAAAAAAAAAAAAAATAGTTGATACACGTATGTTTAGCAATTTTTTTTTTTTAGAAATGCCAATTCTTTATAAAACTACTCTCTCATTTTCTCTTTGCTTTTGAAATTATAAATAGTATACATATAAATAGATTTAATGACAATAATACTTATTCATTTCCATAGTAATTTATTTTTTTGTGTGTCGTAATAGCCAAATGCTAAATTCTAATGGCTCGCTAAAACTTATTTCCTAATTGGTAAATGTTTAATTTTACTTGGTAAATCTAAACTCAAAATAAAAAATGTCAAACCCGATTGTTAAATTTTAATCTTAAATACTGAATGCTAATCCTAATTTTTAAAGCTATACAACCTCTACATCTAGTCTTAAATTATAAAAGAAAAAAAAATAACAGGATTAATAGATAAAATATAGAAAATAAGACTATATAAAAGTCAAATATGGACCATGTATATTAATGAAAATTCAAAAACAAATTATACAGATTTAGAATTCACAGCATGTGTTAGTGAATATTTGCCACTTAGCAGATTATGGTGATTTATTTAATGTTATTTTACAAAATAGTAGGTGAAACTATTTAGAGAATATTAATTAATTAGTGGATAAATAAAGTATTTAAGATAAACTTAACTAAAATACAACGGACTAGGAAACAAACCCATGAATCATAACTGATATATTGTTGCTTAATAGGATTATTTAGCATTAAATATTTGAATAATCACACCTTAAGTAGAAATATCAAATGTGGAAATTGAATTGTTTTAATAATAAAAATTTATATATTTCAAAATGCCTAATAAATCAATTTAGATTCATTGGATACGAAACCAAATAAATTAAACAACTTTCTTCTATAAGAATCAAAATAAAAAATAAAATAACTCATCATATTAGTAAGATACAAAAGCTTAACACTAGAACAATAGGAAACACGTGTGATAAAAACAATACATAAACAGATAAACAACGCAACCTACAATTTGTTAAGCTCTTTTATATTATTTGGATTTATAGCCTTAAGAACTCCAAATTACCGCAAAAACACTTAGCAATTTTGTTAATCTAGATTATTTTTTCTTAATCAAGATAGATACGAGTATCTAAATTAAGGACCTTTGTTTAATGACATCGAACAATCATCCTTTTTAAAAAAACCTCGAAAATGTATTTTGTAATAGCAAATCTATTATTGAGGAAGACAATTTTAAAGATTATCAAATATGATATAACAAATCAAATATCCCTCATCAAGTACTTTATTAATGCAAAGTATACACAAATAATATACACTATGGTTTTCATGGTTTATTGAATTCAGGTTACCTTTGAAAAAATTCTAACAATCGCAAAGCTACATAAATCAATATTCTATCTTCCATGTAGACTTGTTTGTGGGTTTGGGTATCTGCCCAAGCCTGCAAAGCATAGGTTGGACTTGGTTATATAATTCCTTTTTTTTTTTTTTTTAATTTTTGCCTAGCTCAACCTAAAACCCATTAAAACCCACGCATGTATGCACTGGGATTGAGATCAGTATAAAATCTCATGGGCTGGCCTAGCCTGCCTTTTTTTTAATGTATTTTTATGTATTAAACATATTAGTATCACTTGTTCAAAGTAAAAAAGATCTTTAGAGGCATTTGATTAAATAAATTAGCAATAAATATGATGGGCTTGCCAGCCTGAGCCTGAGCCTAAGAAATTTGCACTAATGCTGGTGGGCTAGGTTTGGCCTGAGATTGAGATTTTTAGCCCAACCCAAGCCCAAGAAATTTTAACTACAGGTTGGATTGGTGTGAGTACGGATTTTTGTCCGACATCTGTGATGAAAATTTCAAAGCTTTTGCCTTATTTTTGTCCAAACCAAATAATCAAAGCTTTATATTTGGCTTGATTGTTGGTACAATCAAAGTCAAGCCGAAATGAAATGACTATTTTAACTTAAGAAGGAGAAGTAATAATTACCCATCCTCTAGCTTATTTCTCTATATTGGAACCATCAAATTTTAAACTCCAAGGAATTGTGTTCACTCCACAAATCGATAACTCCATGTCGGTTTCTTGCTTCATAGTAGATGGATATTTTGCAAAGAAATCTGCAAGGGCCTGACCTTTCATAACCTTTTGGGGAAGATGGACTAGAGTATACTTTGTAAGTGCCAAAGTCCACTTTCCTATTCGACCAGTGATCATAGGCTTATTCAACATATGTTTAAAAGATTAGTCTGTGAGATAACAAAAACACGAGAATGAATCAAGTAACGTCTTAACTTAACACATGCAAAGTATAAGGCTAGACATTGCTTTTCAATCACTGAGTATCTTTTCTCTGTTTCTGTCAAACACCTATTGAGATAATAAATTGCTTGCTCATGTCCAGTCTGATTATTTTGGACAAATAAAAAACCTATTGAATTCTCAGTGGCAGACAAATACAATTTTAATGGAATCCCTTCTCTTGGTGGTACAAGTACTGGTGGGCTAGTCAAATATTATTCAATAAGGTCAAAAGCTTCTTGGTGATTATCTTCCCACTTGAACTCCTCTTCTGATCTAAGTTTCAAAAGCTCAGAAAAAACTTGAGACTTTCCTGCAAGGTTAGCTATAAAGCACCTCAAATAATTCACTAAACACAAAAATCTTTGAAGCCCCTTTTTTGTGGTGTTGAGCCTCCAAAAAAGCTTTTGCCTTTTTTTTTTATCAATTTGTATCCCTCTTTAGTGTACAAGCAACCTAAAAAGTTCACTGTTTATACACCAAAAGCACATTTTAAGGGATTCATTTTTAACTTATGCTACCTCATTCTTTCAAAACTTTTCCTAAGATGTTCCACATGATGGTTTGCTTCTTTAGATTTTACTACAATGTTATCTATGTATAACTCAATAAATTTTCCTAGCATGTCATGAAAGATTGCATTCATGGCCCATTGATATGTAGCACTAGCATTTTTTAGGCCAAAGGGCATAACTAACCACTCAAAGGTACCTATCGACCCTGGACACCTAAAAACAGTCTTAGAAATGTCCTCTAAGGCTATCAAAATCTAGTTATACCCAGAAAAACCATCCATAAAAAACAACAATTCAAACCTAGCTACTGCATCTATCAACATATCAGCGATGGGCATAACATTAATATCTTTAGAAGTTACTTTATTCAAGTCTTTAAAATCTACATAGGCCTTTAATTTTCCATTTTTCTTTACTACTGAAACTACATTATAAAGTCATTTGGCATACCTTGTAGGACTATAAAGCCAACCTTGAGAAGCTTTTCAATCTCCTCTTTGACTTTGAGTTCCACTTCCTTGGACATCCTTCGAGAGGACTGGCAGTACGACTTAAACTCAGGTTTAATAGGTAGCCTGTGTTCTACAAAACTTGATTCTAGGCCCAGCATTTCCTCATAACTCCATGCAAAACAATTTTTGAACTCATGGAGAAGTTCAATGATCTTCTTCTTTAAGGGTGGCTTAAGTAAGCCACTAATGTACGTAATTCTGGGCTCTTGTTGAGTTCCAAGGTTGACTTCCTTTAAAGGATCTTCAACCTAGCACTTTGTGTCATCTAATTTTTGAGAGGCAACTTTCAATTCATGTAATTGAATTTCTTTCACCCATCATCATTATCATCCTCTCCTTCCAAAATGACTTCAGCTCCAACACTTTTTGCTAATTCATGCTCATCTTTTACCAACTTATCTAACACTTATTGTATCTGCCATTTCGTACGAGAGGTTGTAGCTACCGCTATTTCTTATTTGGATGCCCTAATCATCAATCTCTTCAATAATTGGAGCAAAACCTTATGGCCTAATTTCTGGCACCACTTAGGCTCTTTCACACACAATTTGCTTCTCATGTCTCTTTTCTCAAAACATATTGAATTTCTCAGGGTTTCCATACCTGTTTCTTCCCATGAATTGAAATGGTCCAATTCCATCTTTGTAGAACCTAGCATCTATAGCATCTGATTGTACTTGAAATGGTTTATCATCCGCCCAAACCACCTCTTCCTCATATCTTTTCCAAAGCAACAAAAATTGGTATAGTGTGGATGGCACACACCATTTGGCATGTATCCAATCCCTTCCCAATATAAAGTTACAATTAGCAATAGCGTAAACCACAAAGAATTTAGCTAAATTAGTGTTACTCCCTACTATTACCTTGACTGACATCACTCCCAAAGACTTGACTACCTCTCCATTAACTTAGACACATTGAGCTTTGTAGCTATCAAATCTTCCTTAGTCTTGCCTAATCTTGACAACATCCTGAAAGGCATAACATTCACCGTAGAACCATTATCAATTAAAACTCGGGAAGTTGGCTTCCTATTGAGGTGAGCTTTAATGTATAATGGCTTGATATGCTATGACATTTTTTCTGATGGTTTCTTGAACACAACTTGTTTTGGGCCTCCATTCAATGCAGAGAATTGGCGAACCTGCCTAATTTTGAGCAGTTTAAGCTTTATTTGTTTCCAAATTAGATAGAAAGCTGGTAAACCTACAACGACCAAGTTCTGAGATGATAGGACCAGATGGAAATCCTGAGCAATGAGCATGCAGTCTTGGAGAGAGTGACTATGGATGTAAGTACAATGTATATGTAGATGTATTTTAATGCACTAAGAGGATAAATCCAAAATGAAAAACCTAAATAAGGGGTGGCCTTGAGAGAACTATGCATGTTAGTAAAATGTGTTCTCAATACATATAGATGTATTTTAACGTTAAAGCCCAATAAATTAGTAGATCAAAGCAATAACATATACATCATGATATTCAGTGAGGCTATTACATTATTGTTAGATGACTTTGGCATTAATGTATACTAGTTATAGTTCCGCTCGTTGTTCGGGTGAAAAAATTTTATAAAATTTATCATGCTTCAATATTTTTTGTTATAATCTTACATTAGTTTATATTAATATAAACCAGATTTCACATTTTGAAATAAAAGGAATGAAGAAAAAAAAACTATTGTGTGCTACTATTTTCTTCTGGTATGTGCAGAATTTCTTATATTCATTTAAATTAGATAGTAAAAATTGGAATTGATAAATTTTAGCAATTTAAAATATGTATATTGACTCAAATTGTAGAAATATAATTTTTTAATTGGATTATCAAATAAAGACATGATCACTCATTCAAAGTAAAGTGTTAGGTATTTTAGTTTAGTTTTCCTTTCATAGAATTATTTACCATTCGCGAATTATTTTATTTCTTATATGAATTTTGTACCCACTTCAGACAGGATTTTTGTTACAAATTGTTGCTCTCTCTATTCTTTTCTTCAATAATATAAATATATGGTTTCAAATAAAAAGAAAAGGGTTAAATTCTGGATGTTACGAAGACAAAGATTGATCAAGACTTGCAAAAAAGATAAAACATATAAGTTAGTTGCAATATTATCAAAAGAAAAGGTTAACAAATTAGACTTAACAAATTTCTTTGTTGGGATATTTAAATTATTAATTGTCAATAATTTAACGACACTTGAGAAAAAAAAAAAAAAAAAACTTGGAAATTAAATATAGAGGTGGATTTATGCTTTTACCATTAAGGGCATTTATTCGTCAAAATATCCAATACAACAAACTACCCCGTATATCTTTTATTCAATTGAAAAATGTGGTATAGTTTCGGTATAGTTCTAATTCATTTAAGAATCAATCAAATCCCAAATTAATTTACCTGATTTAGTATAAAAGACAATAAATTAAAAGAGAAAAATGTATAGAAGAAAATGAGACCGAAAAAGCCTATATATATATATATATCGCCTATTGGCATCCACACATCTATAATCTACTTCATTGGTAGCCAAAAGATCACATTTTGCATATGATTTACAATTAATATAAATGTTTCAATGAAATATAATGATACTAGTTAAATAAAATTGATGTACAGTAAAACCTCTATAAATTAATAATATTGGGACCATGAAATTTTATTAATTTATAGAGATATTAATTAATAAAAAAATTAATAATTATTAATTTTTAGAGTGATTTTAAATTTTTTTAAAAATCAATTTTAAATTACTAATTTAAATAAAATTTTTGTCTAAAATCAATGAACAAATAAAGTTTTTTTTTCTAAAATCAATAAACTATATTCATTATATTTTTACATAATAAAATTAAATGTACATTATATAAATTAATTAAACTTGAAAGTTCATTGTACTTATGTTAAAAATATTGAATGTATCATAATTAATGAATTACTATATAAATTTCTATGGAGTGTTCTTTCAAATGATACCAAACATGGCTGCTCATCTAAAAGGTGTCAATAAGTCAACCATGATCGATCAAATCAAAAAGTATTGTGTGAATACAAGAGAGACACCCTCCATGCACTCAAAAGGATTTACAAGATTGGCTAAATGAAACATATCATTTGAAAGTTAGTCAAGGTACAATATCTAACACTCTTAAGAGATCATCTGAATATCTTTCTGCTAATTTTGGAAAAGGAGCAGATATCAAGCGACACAAATTAGCCAAGTATCCAGACATGGAGAAAGTTGTTTATGAGTGGTTTCTCCAATACCAAGCTCGTGTGAATATAACAGGAGAGTTAATTTTGGAGAAGGCAAAAGAGACGATGAAACTTTTATATCGTCATGAGCCTTCTGAATTCAACCTATCCCAAGGTTGGCTTGAGAAGTTCAAGCAACGACATGGTATCAAGTCATTTCGTCGTTTTGAAGAAAGTGGTTCAATTGACACACAAGAGGTGGAGAAGAATTTGGAGTTTATAAGGGAAAAAATAAACCAGTTCCCTATGAAAGATGTTTTTAATATGGACGAAACTGGTTTATTTTACAGGTTACAAGCTGATCATTCTCTTGCAATAAAGCAATTTGAAGGAAGAAAAAAGGACAAAGAAAGGCTTACAATTGTTATTTGTTGCAATGAGGATGGCTCTGAAAAAATTCCATTATGGATTATTGGGAAGTATTCAAAGCCACGTTGCTTCAAAAATGTCAACATGACTAACCTCAATTGTCAATATCGTGCCAGTAAAAGAGCATGGATGACAGGTATGCTTTTTGATGAATATGTTTATTGGCTAGATAAGAAAATGCATGGTAGAAAAATATTATTGTTGGTAGATAATTGTCCAGTCCATTCAAAAAATATTGAAGGCCTACAAAATGTGGAGTTATTTTTTTTGCCACCTAACATGACATCAAAAATTCAACCATGTGATGCTGGGATAATAAGAGCTTTCAAGATGCATTATCGCAAAAGATTTCATCAAAAATTATTGGAAGGCTATGAGTTGGGACATTCCGATCCAGAAAAAGCTAATGTGTTAAATGCTATAAATCTTGCAGTCTCATCTTGGAAAATAGATATCAAACAAGAGACAATAGCAAATTGTTTCAAACATTGCAAAATTCGTACAGGGGATGAATCTGTCTTAACGAATTTAAAGGAAACAACCATTGAAGAAGACATTCATGAACTTGAGGGAATGATTGGTCAGCTTGGTTACCGCAATCAAATGAGTGTCAATCAAATATTGGATTATCGAGGTGAAAACAATGAATGCTCACAAGTCCAAAGTTTAGAAGAAATTGTGGAGAGTGTCATGGAAAATTCAATTGAGGATGAAGTTGAGGATGATTTGGTACCTTTGGAACCAGTCATAAGAAATGAAGCAATTATAGCATCAACCACTCTTTACAATTTTTTGTTATAATTTGACATGGGTACACCAGAACTTTTGAATGCACTGAGAATAGTTAGAGATGAAATTCAACTAGATTTAAATTTCAAGAAAAAAAAAATACTATAGAGTCATATTTTGCTAAATTATCCTAAGGATATATCTATATATACTTGGCATATGTATTTGAGAAATTATTAATTTATAGAGATAATAAAACAATGTATTTATAAAGGATTGTTCCAAAAAAATTATTATCTTATTAATTTATTAAAATTGATCATTTTTTGAACTGGTCCAAGTCGGGACCAGAAGAAACTATTATTTTAAAGAGATTATTAATTTATCGAGTATTAATTTCTGAAGGTTTTACTGTAGTAATTTCCTTGATAAGTACATATTGTAAAAAAAAAATAATAATAATAATTGATACATGTATGTGTAGCAATTTTTTTTTTAGAAATGCCAATTCTTTATAAAACTACTCTCTCATTTTCTCTTTGCTTTTGAAATTATAAATAGTATACATATAAATAGATTTAATGACAATAATACTTATTCATTTCTATAGTAATATATTTTTTTGTGTCGTAATAGCCAAATGCTAAATTCTAATGGCTCGCTAAAACTTATTTCCTAATTGGTAAATGTTTAATTTTACTTGGTAAATCTAAACTCAAAATAAAAAATGTCAAACCCGATTGTTAAATTTTAGTCTTAAATACTGAATGCTAATCCTAATTTTTAAAGCTATACAGCCTCTACATCTAATCTTAAATTGTAAAAGAAAAAAAAATAACATGATTAATAGATAAAATATAGAAAATAAGACTATATAAAAGTCAAATATGGACGATGTATATCAATGAAAATTCAAAAGATGAATTAGTTGCATTATTTTAAACAAGTAAAGAATCTAAAAACAAATTATACAGATTTAGAATTCACAGCATGTGTTGGTGAATATTTGCCACTCAGCGGATTATGGTGATTTATTTAATGTTATTTTACAAAAATAGTAGGTGAAACTATTTAGAGAATATTAATTAATTAGTGCATAAATAAAGTATTTAATAACTAAAATACAACGGAAATATCAAATGAGGAAATTGAATTGTTTTAATAATGCAAATTTATATATTTCAAAATGCCTAATAAATTCTTAGATTCATTGGATACGAAACCAAATAAATTAAACAACTTTCTTCTACTATAGAGATACAATCAAGGGTAATATTTCATAAAAGAAACAACAAAAATTTGATCCGCGTGATAAATGAAAACAAAAGAGAAATTGAAGTCTGAAAACATTGATGTTATAGAAACATCAATATGAACCAAAAGACAAATGTATATTACATATAATTAGTACAATTGGCACCAACTTAAAGTCAGCAAATAAATAAATAAAATCAACAATAAGCTCCCATTCCCATTCTATAGTCATTGATGTACATATATTGTCTTATTAAAACTTTAGATTAAATTTATATTGCGATAGTTTTTAACGTAAACACTATAGAAATATTAATATTTCTTATATATAAATTGTTATAGTTTTTCTCTTTCATAGGGTTTCACTTTGTAGACATTATTATTTAATTCGGGTATAATTTGTTTTACATGTTATTATAAGATTCAATTTATATGTTTTCATATTAAAAAAATTGATTAACTATATAATAGAAAAACATTGAACCGTAAGTTTTTGTTGCTAGATAAAACAATTATAATATTATTAATAAAAACATACACAGTACTTTTGAACCTCAATTGGAGAAAAGAAAAATTAGTGTGCTTTTTTATCGCTTTATTTTCTTTATATATATTTTGCTATAACTACTCTATTTTAATTTATACTAATTTAATTTAAAAAAAAAAACTAATATAATTGATACAGTAATAAAACAAGCAAAAAATTAATCAAACTATGATTGGAAACAGCACATACATATATATATAGAGAGATATTTTGTAGTGGACAAGTGTATGTGTTAATTATGGTCAAAATAAAAAATAAAATAACTCATCATATTAGTAAGATACAACTAGAACAATAGGAAACACATGTGATAAAAACAATACATAAATAAATAAACAACGCAACCTACAATTTGTTAAGCTCTTTTATAGTTTATTTGGGATTTATAGCCTTAAGAACTCCAAATTACCGCAAAAACACTTAGCAATTTTGTAAATCTAGATTATTTTTTCTTAATAAAGATAGATATGAGTATCTAAATTAAGGACCTTTGTTTAATGACATCGAACAATCATCCTTTTTAAAAAAGCCTCGAAAATGTATTTTGTAATAGCAAATCTATTATTGAGGAAGACAATTTTAAAGATTATCAAATATGATATAACAAATCAAATATCCCTCATCAAGTACTTTATTAATGCAACGTATACACAAATAATATACACTATGGTTTTGATGGTTTATTGAATTCAGGTTACCTTTGAAAAAATTCTAACAATCGCAAAGCTACATAAATCAATATTCTATCTTCCATGTAGACTTGTTTGTGGGTTTGGGTATCTGCCCAAACCTGCAAAGCATGGGTTGGACTTGGTTATATAATTCTTTTTTTTTTTTTTTTTTTTTTGAATTTTTGCCTAGCTCAACCTGAAACCCATTAAAACCCACGCATGTATGCACTGGGATTGAGATCAGTATAAAATCTCATGGGCTGGCCTAGCCCGCCTTTTTTTTAATGTATTTTTATGTATTAAACATATTAGTATCACTTGTTCAAAGTAAAAAAGATCTTTAGAGGCATTTGATTAAATAAATTAGTAATAAATATGATGGGCTTGCCAGCCTGAGCCCGAGCCTAAGAAATTTGTACTAATGCTGGTGGGCTAGGTTTGGCCTGAGATTGAGATTTGTAGCCCAACCCAAGCCCAAGAAATTTTAACTACATGTTGGATTGGTGTGAGTACGGATTTTTGTCCGACATCTATGATGAAAATTTCCGGTTATCCTTTATCTGGAATTGTCTACAATGCCGGCTCAAGAAGTAAAGAATAGATTCTAACACGTGCCAAAATGAACCAAAAAATGCCAAAATCGAAAAAGGAAATTTTCACTTGGGAATATGGGCCATACAACCTAAACCAAGAAGAGGCACGGCCCAATTTCAGTGGGTTAAGCCGTTGAAGAGAGCTGCTTAAAGTGGATACAATTGGATTTCAAAGAAGAGCCGTATGGCTCAACAATAAGGCCGCACGACCCAACTTTGAAGGCAGATGGGCCATACGGCCCATACCTAAAGTTAGAAAACCCAGGCCAACTTGACCCACTTGAGGCAGAATAAAAAATTGTTTCTCATAGCAGTAAAAACAGGGAAGTGAAATCATTACAGGCAGGAGGAACTCATTAAGAAGAGATTAGGAAAAAAAAAGATTAAGTTTTTCTCCTAACCAAGCAACAACACCATGGCTCATCTCCTCCTTCTTCCTCAACTTCATCTTCACCACCTACAACTTTTTCTTCTTCCTTTTCAAAATAAAAAACAACTCAAACAACCCAAACCAAATCCCTTCCAAACACTTAAACTCCACCTTGATACGTACAGACACGACGGTTCAATTTTATCTATGACGGCATTGCAATCTCCAGTGAGTTTTAGTTCGTTTTCATGAGTTAGAATCTGTTGCAAAGCTTCAAGGAACGGATTCAGATCATTCTTCAAAACCTGGATAAACATATTAAAGTTAACTTCTGAGAGGACATAAAATCCAATCTCTTCATCCCTGCATTGTTTGACTTGCTTATGTTGTGTTTGTTCTGCTGAAAACCAAAAACAGCATTTCTGTAAATTTAAAATTAGATCGTACGGCCTATCTTTAAAGTAAATAGAGCCGCACGGCTCATCAATGGCCCATGACTCTTGATAGACCCCCAAAGGATCTTAAAATCTAAAAGGAAAAAACCCCAAACTGAATTTCTACGTGTTGAAATCACAAATCGAAAACAGTTTTTCCCGTTAAAGTTGGGCTGTATGGCCTACATTTGACCCCCTTTTAAGCCATGTGACTCTCTCAATTCAATCCCAACATCATCCTTAGTTCTCTTTTATTCATTATTCACTCATTTATCATTACAAAATTGATTTTGGGTGTTTATGCGTTTTGACCTAATTTAATTTTTGAAGCATTATTTAAAACCCATACGAAGGGAATTTCCAATAAATCCTCGAATATCCGACTCATTTTGGCATGGTTAATGAAAAATAAAATCGGCAAATTTATTTTCTAAAACCATTTTCTCCAGATCCAAAAATACAGGGCGTTTATAAAACTGTTTTCTAGGTTTAATTGGGCAAACCTATCGAGTTTTCTCGATTATCCCTTAAATATTCGACCGCGAGCTATCTAGATCTCCCCATTCTGTCCTAATGAAATCCAACATGAGTATATTTATTATATCACTGACCTCTATTTTGCAAGTAGATGTATGCTAGGTTAGATAATGCTAGATTTCTATTTTTAGATTATTTTCGTGTAAATTAGGCGATTGTATTCCTTAATCCCATTTTATCAAATTTATCCCCTAGGATAGTTTATTCGATATGGTTGTAATAATTTTATTCCTCGAATTTATTTATGACTTTCTGTATGAGCATGTAGCATATATCTAGGGTTGAATATTGAATAGGGAATTAAATAACAAAAAGTGCATATTTTGTATAGCTAAATGCTATTTCAAAATAAAGCAGAAATAAGTGATTTGTCCATACCAGAATCTTTGTCTTAAAGGTATAAGAATCCCTATCGGGCTTGGCTATACCACAATTTCCCAGTAAGAGCTGAACCGGGTGGCGACTCCTGTCAACCTTTAAGGAAGGTGGAATCGGTTTTGTACATTCCTTTTATTTCGCCTTACTTTCCAAACTCGAAAACGACATTTTTCTATAAAACCCATACTTATTTCAAAAGCCCTCTGGCACCGGCCTCGCAGTCGCCCATCTCGTCGAGGATCGCTTGAAATAGGGATGATTTTTATATGAAATAGCTTAACCTTACTAATTTGCACTTTTTTGTTTGCATCATATCACAGGCACTTATGCACACACGTTCTCGAAATTCCCTTATTCACCATGATGTACTATTGAAGTGTAGCCGACAAACCGAAAGCTCTCCGGCACACAGATATGGTACATCACTTATAGCCTAGTATGAACCTCTTTGTTCAAACCCTTGAGTGGGGAGAAGTGAGGAGTATATATCGCTGTGGGAACCTTGATGTTAACCCTTGGTTTGACCATGACTCGTATAGAAAACCTAGGGTATCCGAAACTTCAAAAAATTGTGTTTACTCCAAAAGATGCTTTTGTTATCCTTGGATGATAACAAAAAGACCCAACTCCTAGGGTAGTTTTGAATTCGACCAATGACGGAGAAATAAGGTCGGAAGGGTGAGCATTCTTTCGCTTGCGCTAAATGTTTCCTTGATGTGTAAGATTTATCTTTTGTTTCATTCCAGTTTTGCAAAATATATAATGTGTGCCATGCATACACAACTAATCCTTTTTATGAAGCCATGCTAATTGTGTGACACACATATTTTCTACCATGAAATCCTAACCATCATCTGTGTGTGTTTATCCTAACTTTCTTTTATGCAGCCATACACATCGTGTGACATTCACATCTTTAAGCATTAGGCATATTATCATACTAGGCATGTTATCATACTAGTGTTTGGTCTGTATGCAATGCATGTGTGCTCGTCTATGATCGATACCATATGATAGCCATAACCTCAGGTGTTCAAACAAGCCGAACCTCACACTTGTGTACAAGTACACTGTTGCAAGCCATGCCTTACTTCTACCTATAGCATTCAAACATGCTGAACCTCTGTCCATACATACTTGTGTACCAGTACACTGTTGCAAGTAATGCTTTGCTTTTACCCTTAGGCGTTTAAACACACTGACCTTTGTTTGTACACACTTATGTACAAGTACATCGTAGCAAGCCATGCCTTGCTTCTAGTCGTAGGCGTTCAAATATGCCGAACCTCTATCCATACACACTCATGTACAAGTACACCATCGCAAGCCATGTCTTGCTTCTACCCTTGGACGTTCAAACACGCCGAACCTCTGTCCATACACACTTGTGTACGAGTACACCGTCGTAAGTCGTGCCTTGCTTCTACCTCAAGCGTTCAAACATGCCAAACCTCTATTTGTACACACTTGTGTATGAGTACACCATTGCAAGCCGTGCCTTGCTTCTACCTCAGGCGTTCAAACACATCAAACCTTTATCCATACACACTCATGTATGAGCACACCGTTGTAAGTCGTGCCTTGCTTCTACCCTTAGGCATTCAAACATACTGAACCTCTATCTGTACACAATCATTTGAGTACAACGTTGCAAGCCATGTGTTACTTCTACCCTTAAGCGCTCAAACATGACGGACCTCTGTCCGTACACACTCATGTACAACTATGATGTCGCAAGCCATGTCTTGCTTTTACCCTTAGGCGTTCAAACATGCCAGACCTCTGTCCTTACGCACTCTTGTATGAGTACACTATCTTAAGCCATGTCTTGCTTCTACCCTTAGGCATTTAAATACGTCGAACCTCTATCCGTACGCACTCGTGTACGAATACACCATCGCAAGCCATGTCTTACTTCTACCTTTAGGCATTGAAACAATCCAAACCTCTATTTTACACACTTTTGTACGAGTACACCGTCGCAAGCCATGTCTTGCTTCTACCCTTAGGCATTTAAACACGTCGAACCTTCGTTTGTACACACTCGTGTATGAGTACACTGTCACAAGCCATGTCTTGCTTTTACCTTTAGGTGTTCAAACACACCAAACCTCCATCCATACACACTCATATATGAGTACAAACTCGGATTGAAGAGAATATTCGTGAGCTACACTTGAAGGAGGAGGACGAAACTTTGGTTCCGATTCCTCATGCACCAAACTCCCTAGCATATGTTTTACGATGGGCACTCCGCGGTCAATTTGTTACAAAGAGGGAGATTAATACAATAGGGATCCAGGAAACCTTATCAAAGTTATGGAAGCTAGTGGATGGAATTTCGATTATCGAGTTGATCCTAACTGATTCCTCTTCTAATTTTTTTCATTCATATGATACCGATCCGGTAATACATGGAGCTCCTTGGGCTTATGAAAATCAATTACTTGTCTTTAGGCTAGTAGTAGCGGGTCAAGATCTACAAGTCGTGGAGTTGTGGAGCTGTGACTTCTGGATACAAGCTCAGGACCTTCCTACAGGGAGCACGTCTAAGTTTGTCGCTTGCATAATAGGAGATAAAATTGGAACCTATGTTGCATGTGACCCTAATAATTTTAATGGGGACAGAGGTATTTTCAGGGTTAGCATGTCCATTGATGTTTGAAAACCTTTGAGGAAGAAGATGGTGTTGTCCATGGATAATGGCAAGGCTTTTACGGTACAGTTTGCCTATGAGCGATTACCGCAATATTGTTCTTATTGTGGTTTGCTAAGACATGGAAACCTACAGTGTGCAAGATTTCATAAAATTAATGATACAAATATAGAAAGGCCGTATGGCCCTTTTTTGAAGGCAATAATGAGGAAGCTTACACCTGCAACATCCTCATGGTTAAAACCACTAGCTATTGTATTTCAGTACAGAAGTGCACTTATAGGGTCTGGTTCAAAACCATCAGGTTCATTGTAAGAGGAACTTCATTTTGCTCAACCAATTATGGAGGAGCTTTCGTTGATTGACCCGAAATGGAAGTGTAAAGAAGTAACACAAGGAGGAACTGATATGATCAATAGTAGTAGAATGGATAGAATGGAAGAAGATATGAATGCCCAACTGATATCGGCGGTGCCTGGTAACCAGGATCGTCGGATGTAATGAGTTGCTTAAGTTGGAACTATCGTGGGTTGGGCAACTACAAAATAGTTCAAGAACTTGAGGATTTAATTTCATCTTATAAGCCCGAGCTAGTAGTTTTATTTGAGTTGAAGATTTTGCAAGTTAAAGTTGAAGATATTTGTGTGAAACTTGGGTTTGCTAATTCATTTATGGTTCTAGTAATAATAATGCAGGAGGAATTGCACTATTATTGAAGTCTATAAACTCAGTATGGTTACTGCACTACTCTAATCGATTTATTGATGTTGAGATTCACTTAGGTGTTACGGAGGGGTGGCGTCTAACTGCTTTCTATGGTGACCCAAATCAGAGTCAGCAGATGAATTCTTGGAAAAGCTTCGTGCTCTTAAGAATAAGTCAAATTTGCCATGGTGTATTGTTGGCTATTTCAATGAGATTCTATTGCATTCTGAAAAAAAATGGAGCTACTCATTCTCAATTTTTAATCAATAACTTTCGAGAAGCTTTAACGGATTGTGAATTATTTAATGCAGGCATGGAGGTGTATCGGTTCACTTGGCATCGCTCAAAATCTGATCCAAATAGTGTAGAGGAACGATTGGACCGTTGTCTAGTAATGAAGAGCTAGATGGAGATGTTTCCTATATATCATGTTCTTAATATTTTGACTGTAGAATCTGACCATACTGTAATTTATGTGCAAATCTCACAAAATGTAATTTATTCTAATAGAATTTTCAGATTTGAAAAGGCCAAATACATAGATACCCTTTGAACTTATCCAAAAAATGCCTACTACCCCCCTGAACTTTTAAAATGTCCTAATGTCCTTCTGAACTTTGAAAAAGTTACCCAATTTGCCCCCTTGCTGCCACGTGTCACTCAATTATTGATTGCTCATGTTTGACTTTTCCAAGCAAACTCTGATTTTTTTAGGACTTAGCGGGCAAACTGGACCAATTTTAAGAAATTCAAGGGGGCATTAGAACACTTTTTAGAAGTTCAAGGGGGCATTAAGAAATTTTAAAAGTTAAAAGGGACATTAGGTGTTTTTGGCCAAATTCAGGGGCATCTATGTATTTGGCCATTTGAGAATTATTAGGTGAAAGAAACGAGGTGTAGAGAATTAATTGTTCAAGCTTAGACTGATCCACGTGTTCAAGGGCCTGATCCAACTTTAATTTTGAAGAAATTATCTCTTTGTGCTGACCTTTTACCAATGTTATGAAAACCAGACCAAAGCAGATGGTTCGACCGGTTTTACCGTGAACCAGCCATGGGTCAGGTTGGTTTAATTATAATCAGCAGTTTAATAAAAAACCATAGATGACAGGTTCGAACTGCAAAAAATCGGTGAACCGGTTAAAAACTGGTTTTCTTGTCCTTCATGTTATACTCTGCTTTTTTCTGAGCCAAAGATAGGGATTTTTGAAATCCCTAAATCAGAGTTCACTAACTTCATCTCCTTCATTCTTGACACTTCACTTCAATCTCCTCCCATGAAAATCTCCTGCGACATAAAATCTTCTTCAATCTAGCGCCATCGCCGATCAGACTGAGAGGCCGATTTATTTCCGATCAGGTACTTTTTTTGCACAGAAACTCTAGTTTTTTTATATTTTCTTTTCTTTATCTTTGGGGTTTCGGAACATTGATTCCTTTTGTTGTGGTTGCAATTTGCAAATTGTTCTATGTTTAGTGTTTATCTTAGTCGTGTAATTAGGGTTCTGCGTAATGACTAATTGCTATTGAATTTTGTGTTCAAAAATTTGCTTTCGCAACTTTTTGGATGATATATTATAGAACAGTTGCTGGATTATGCCAAGGGCCGACTCAAATTCATATGTGCAAGATTCATATGTTTGTGCTCGTGTTTTCCTTTATTATTAGAATGTGAAATTTTTATTCAGTTCATATCTTATTAGATAAGAAAATGCAAACTTGTTCTTCTATTGCCACCTGTTTGTGCTTGGAACAAAATTCAAGGCATACATGCTTCAAATTCCACTTATGTGTACTTGTGGAATTCCATATATTATGTTTTTGCCAGCTTTAATTAGGTGAATATGTTTGCAACTTGTTAGTTGCAATTTTGAATCAAGCTACCATTTGTGCTCTGATTTTGCTTGTAAATAAATGAAATCTAAAATGGTCAAAGGACAGTTTACTGGGTCCAAGTCCATTCTTATTCTTTCCAGTTACCACTGATAAAGATTCACTTATAAGAATCTTCAAGTTTTCTATGATAGACTAGGTAAGTAGGCATAAGCATTTGAAAGAGATGATACTTGCTAATCCAATAGTGTTTCCTTTATCAATAAATCCATTTATGTGGTATAATGTTAGTCCTTGGTTGGAAATTGAGTAACTTTGTGGCCGTACAAAATCGTCATCTTTCAAATGGAATTGGCCAAGTACATTTTCCACATATTCATTAAATGATAGACAAATTTTCCCCATCTTTTTGTCTAATGTTGAAGATTTTCTGTTTTGATGCTGCTAAGGATAAATCTTCATGTGTTTCTTTAGAATAAAAATGTACCAAATGACTAGCAATCTAGTGTTAACATTTTAATTGGACTACTTAATCAAAGGCAATAAAAGCTTATTTTTTACGCATAGTTGCATTATTGTGTAATTACATTTTTCTTTTATAATTAGTCAATATAAAATAGCTTGCAAAAAACAAAAAATGATGCACAGTAGCTTCCAAGTAAAGAAGAACAACGAATTGAGTGAGGTATTATTATTAAGTAAATAATTTTTCTTTGAGCATAAAGAATTTAATGATTCAGAAAAGGCACGCAAATTCAAATGATTTTAGATTGGCTAATGATCCTCTCTTTAATTTTTACATATTTTGATATTTCAGTCCTCATCCACTTCAATTATATGTGGCCCAGCTTTAATTATTTCTCTTGTTTTATAAGAACAATGTCAGAACCAGCTGAACCAGTTGCACCATCTCTAACTCCTACCGGATGACAATCAACAGCTTCTACCACTCCTATTGGATCACAAGCAGCTTCTTCAGCTCTTATTAAATCACAAAGAGTTGCTACTGCTCCTTCAGAACGTTCAAGTAGACAAAAATCAGATCCTTCATGGCAATATGTAACCGAGATATCATATACAAATGGTAAGAAGTCATATGTATATAACTTATGTCAAAACAAAGTTGTTGGTGGAGGGATAACTATGATGAAGAGACACCTTGCTGGAGTTAAAGGCAATGCCGGTGCATGCAAAAGTGTTACTCCGGAGATTCAATATGAAATTAAAAGTATATTGAATGCTACTTCACAAAAAGCCTTGGAAAAGAAACGGTTTATTGAGGACTTGACATTAGATGAAAGAAACGATGGTCCATCTAATGATTCTGTTTCGGTAAGAAAACGGCAAGCTATTTCTAAAATTGACTCATATTTTCAAAAAGGCGTAAGTGATCCTTCTCAACCTTCTATTGAGGCATGTATGCAAAGTGCTGAAAAATGGAAAGATACTGACTTATCAATTGCTTTGTGGTTTTATGATGCTTGCCTTCCATTCAGTGCTGTTAATTTACCTTATTTGCAACTTGCTATTGATAAAATTGCTAGCATGGGTCATGGATATAAGCATCCTTCATTTCATGCTTTGCATGTAAGTTTATTGAATGATGCTAAGAGGCATGTAGGGTTAATTGTTCAGTCCATTAGGCAAACTTGGTCTGACACTGGTTGCACTATAATGGGAGATAGGTGGACAGATACTAGAAAAAGGGCTTTAATCAACTTCTTAGTTTATTGTCCAAAGGAGATTACTTTTATCAAATCTATTGATGCTTCTGATATTTACACAAATGCTGAAAATTTATGTAACCTTTTTAGTGAAATTGTGGAAATGATTGGTTCTGAAAATGTGGTACATATGGTGATTGATAATGGGGCTAATTATAAGGCTGCAGGTGCCTTGCTTATGGATAAATATGAGTCTATTTATTGGTCACCTTGTGTAGCTCATTGCATTAATCTAATCTTGAAAGATGTTGGAGAAATGCCAGATGTGAAGGATGTTGTTACTTTTGCTTCTCAAATTACCATTTTTGTTTACAATCACAAGTTAACTTTGAATTGGCTTAGAAAAAGACCTAGTCGGAGAGAAATTATTCGCCCAAGTGCAACTTATTTTGCAACGTCATTTATTGCTTTACAAAGCTTGTATGACCATAAAGATGATTTAGAAGCATTAGTTGTTAGCAATGAGTTTAAGCAATTCATGAAGATTCAGAAAGCTAAAGATGTGAGAGAAACTGTGTTGTCTTTGAAGTTTTGGGATAATTGTTTAATAGTTGTGAAAGCTATGACTCCAATAATGCAGTTATTGAGGCTTTTTGATACTGATGGAAGACCATCTTTGGGTTATATCTATGAGGGCATGCATAGGGCACGTACAGGGATTATGAAAATATTTCAAAATAGGCTAGAATTGTATGAACCCTACACCGATATTATAGATTGGAGATGGGATCGCATGTTGCTGAAAGATCTTCATGCATCAGCTTATTTCTTGAATCATGCATTTCAATATGATCCAACTTCAGTTTGTAATGAAAGCAAGATAATGTGCGGTATATTGAACTTGTTGGACAAGGTTGAGAAGGCCGTGGAGGTTGAGGACAAATCAAGCAATGTGATGTTAGAGGAGTTGAGAATCTTTAGAGAACGTGAAAAGTGTTTTGCTCGTCCTAAGGCACTTGCTTGCAGCAAAACCACTCGTCCGGGTACTAATCAATCTCATACTTTATTTATGTTTTGAATTTTCAGCTAATGTATATGTTAGCATGTAATATTTTTTATTTCTAATGTGAACTATATTGTTTTCGCTTTTCATATTCAATAAAAGATGAATGGTGAAGAGTATTTGGTTATGATGCTCCAAATTTACGAAAGGTGGCTATTAAAGTTCTTAGCCAAATTGCCTCTTCTTCTGGATGTGAACGTAATTGAAACGTGTTTGAACGCATACATTCAAAGAAGAGAAATAGATTAGAACATGAGAGATTGAATGACTTGGTTTATATCCACTACAATTTGCGATTAAAGAATATGTATATTATTGTAACTTCTATAATTGATTATATTTGTATTGTATTTTTTGCATCAAAGTAATGTTGTTATTATGACTCTTATTAATGAGGTTGTCATTGTCTAAGAGACCTTTTGATCCAATTGATTATGAAACAATTGATGAAACTGACTTTTGGGTCGTTGATAAGGAAGCTGAACTTGATTTTGATTTGATTGAGAATTTGGATCTTGAAGAACCAAATAATACTCCAGCAGGTTTGCTCTTTGACTTTTTTCTTTTTTATTAATTTATTTTGATGTATGAGTTTAGTTCTTCTTACATACTAAATTAAAGGCTGAAGTTTAATCTATTTTATCTTTATTATTTAGATAATGAGGAGCGAGATTATAGCAAAATCGGAGATGATTGACAAGCACAATAGTAATGTTTAAGTTTTTAAGTTACTAGTTTATTTTTATTATTTAAAACTTATATTTGATGAAGTTTTAGGATATTTCATGAAGTTCTTTTAAATATTAAACAGTTGAAACTTCTGTTTGATAAATTTATAAGCTTATTTATTATTTAAATAATTATTTTTTCAAAAAAATCAATAATCCGATATAAGCACAGATGAAACCTGGTTGAACCGATTGAACTACGTACCAATAGCATCACCGGTTTGATGTCCAGTATGGTTACGATAACATTGCTTTTTACAGGTATGGGGTAATGATCCAGCCCTTGGGTTTCAAGCATAAAATCTGGGTTTGTCGTGATTCTCTAGAACGGCTAAGGGACTGTTCTTCACCGGCTACAATTGCAGCGTTTCAAGAGAGACAACGGGAGTTAGAGTTACTTTTCTTTACACAGGAAAATTTCTTGAAACAACGCTCTAAGCAGTCATGGCTGGAGAAAGGTGATAGTAATACAAAATTCTTTCATCATTATGCATCCGTTCGGAAACGAACAAATTTAAACTCCAAATTGCAAAATGATAGTGGAGTGTGGCAGGATAATTTTACGGGTTTGGGGGATCTTATGCAAGGATTTTTCTCCAATTTATTTCAGTCAAATGGCTGTAGGGCAGAAATGGTGCTTGATTCGGTAACTCAAACAATTTCAGAGTATCATAGGCAGATGTTGCAGACTGATTTTGACGGAGAAGAAATTCGACAGGCTGTGTTTTCGATGGGGAGACATAAGTCTCCAGGAATTGATGGCTTTAATGCTTTTTTTTCTACCAAAATTATTGGGACGTAGTAGGAACGGATGTTATTAATTTTGTTTTGTATTGTTTGTAACACAAAGTTATTCCTGCTACTCTTAATGATACGATGCTTGTGTTAATTCCTAAAAAATCAAAGCCAATCAGTGTCGGTGACCTTCGATCAATTTCTCATGTCCTGTACAAGGTTTTGTCTAAGGTTTTATCCAATCGATTGAAAGTTGTGTTGGTGGATATTATTTCTGATAGCCAAAGTGCGTTTGTTCTGAATCGTATGATTACAGGTAACGTTATGATAGCTTTTGAAATTGGACACTATCTAAAAAGACATACGCAGGGGGCTAGGGGAATAGCAGCTTTGAAAATTGATATGGCTAAGGCATAGGATTGGCTAGAGTGGAGGTCCCTTGAGCTAATGCTAGCTCATTTTAATTTTCTAGTAGAGTGGATTGATTTGGTCCGAATGTGTATCTCCTCGGTTAGATACAAAATTCATGACCGTGATGTTGATTTCGATTTCTTCATGCCTACCCAAGGATTGAGACAATTAGATTCACTATGTCCCTATCTTTCCATTCTTTGTGCTGAAGGTTTGTCATCTCTTATTTGTAGATATGAGAATTGGGGTTTAATTCATGGTTGTCGTATTGTGAGAGGGGCACCTGCAATCTCCCACCTTTTCTTCGCAGATGACAATTACTTATTTTTTCGGGCCACAGAAGTAGAGTGCTGGTATATTCAGGAATGCTTGTGTTTTTATGAATGGGGATCAAGCCAATTCGTTAATTTTGCAAAATTATCAATCACTTTCAGTGCAAATATCCCTAATACTACTCGAGAGTTGATATGTGGTTTGTTGAATATTCAACAGGAAGCTCACCCGAGTTGTTATTTAGGGATACCAACGGTAATTGGTAGGAAAAAGAGGGAGGCATTCGCTTTTATCGTGGATAAAGCCTGGAAATGAACTCATGGTTGGAACAGGAAAAATCTTTCCAAAGGTGGGAGAGCGGTCCTTTTAAAGTCTATTGCTCAAGCTCTTCCCACTTATGTAATGAATGTTTTCTTGCTTTTACTTTCTACTTGTGAGGCCTTCGAGCGTTGTTTCACATCTTTTTGGTGGGGAACTAAGGGTGTGAGAGGGGTTCATTGGCTTAGATGAGAGAGGCTGTGTGTGGATGCACAAGGCGGAGGGCTCAATTTTCGTAGATTACACGAATTCAATATTGCTTTACTTGGTAAGCTAGCTTGGCGTCTTATAACATACCCTGAGTTATTGGTGTCTAAATTATATAAAGCTAAGTATTTCCCAAATACTAGCTTTTTGGATGCTTCTTAATGGGCAAATCCCAGTTTTATTTGGAGAAGTTTGCTAGCCTCTCAAGCTTTAATTCGGTCCGGGTTGCGATGGAGGATAGGGTCAGGTGCAAATGTCTCAGTCTGGAATTCGCCTTGGCTACTTGGTGAGAATCCTTATATTACTACTGCTCCACCAGTGGCTGCTCAAGATTGGCGACAAAGTGATCTTCGGGTAAATGGTTTCATGTGGGATGTGGACAAAATAAGTGAGGTTTTTGTGGCAGAGAATAGGGATAGAATATTGCAAATTCCCCTTTCCCATTTTACTGCTAATGATCGAATGTATTGGTTTTTTCAGAAGAAGGGTTTCTACTCCGTTAAATCAGCCTACTACCAGCTTACTGCAGAATTAAATTCACATGCTAGATTGTTGACTTCTTTATTATGTCAAATTATGGAGTCTTTTTACTCCTGCCAAGTTTAGTATTTTGTTTGGCGGGTCTGAGTCTTTACCAACACTCTCCAATTTACAAGAGAAAGGGGTTCAATTAGCCTTTATTTTGTGTCCATTTTGTAAGCTGCATACAGAGACAGTGGAGCACGTTTTACTTGATTGTGTTTTTAGCCGTGAGGTCTGGCACGCTGCTTTATTGGGGTATCTTCGAAATGTTTCTTCCCTGTTCCAGGTTTGGTGGAATTCAATCTCGCAGAGCCAATCGGAAGAGGTTTTGGTTGTGATTGTTGCTCTTTTATGGGGTATTTGGCGTGCAAGAAATCAGCTGGTTTGGGAAACGTCTATGCAGGTTTTCGTGCATGCTACAGGCATTCTGCGTGCCTAGCAGCAAGCTTTTAAGGTGGAAAGACAGCATCAGCAGTTGCCCGAATCTGTTACAGCGGTGAGCGTAGGAGTCGGGGGAGCTGTGCAGCGGTGGTTACAGCCGCCAGTTGGGTCGTTTAAATGCAATACTGATGGAGCATTTTTTACAAAGTCTAATCATGGCAGTTTTGGGTTTGTCGTTTGTGATCATAATGGTGTTTTCCGGGCTGCTCGGAATGGAATTCTTGCGACATCAAACACTTATGCTGTTTTTGAAGCATTTTCTTGCAAAGAGGCTCTCTTTTGATTGAAGGATGAAGGCTACAGCCTACACGCATGTGATCCTTGAAACAGATACACAAGATGTTTACACTGCTTCAGTTTCTAATGTTTCCGATAGATCTATCTTAGGTCTTATTATCTCAGATTGTAAACACTTTGCTGGTTTTTTTACTTCCTATCCGTTTAGCTGGGTTTGTAGATCAACGAATCGTTTGCTCACTCATTGCCTAGAGCTTCAGATTCTACGTCTGATCGGGGTTCTTGGGTGAACAATCCTCCCCTTTTATCCTTGATGCTTTGGTCATGGATTGCCAAAAAAATTCCTTTTCTTCAAATAATAAATTTAAAACTGTTTAATATGATAAAGTTTTTTTCTAAGTGTCTTTGTCATACATACTTTATATAAATTAGTAACATACTTCAATTTTTAATTTGAATCGGATAGTGAATTAATAAATTCGCTTATATATGGTTATAAAAAGTTTTATATCTATGCCATAGATATAAGATTTAAAACTTAGATAAATATATCACTTAATAAATGCATCCAACCAGGAAATAATTTACGATATTTTAGTACTAAATTTGGGCAAGGTAAGGTGATTATTATCTTCCTTACACGTAAACGACAAACAAACCATATGAATCTCTGGTTATATATATTCATTTCACTAATACATACATTTTTATTCCATATATTATAGATAAACACAAATAAAGGGATACATAGATAAAGAGTCTATTCTACTCTAGGATTACATCTTGCTTTATTTTTGACAAATACTAATCTTAAAATAAAAACATGGTGAAAATTACGACAAACAAGAGTTCCCGAGCTATAGTAGTTTTTCTAATTTTACGAATACCCTCGGTTTACCTTCCACTCAAAAATTATAAAAATTATAATTACAAATAGCACCAATAACAATTGAGAGAGAATAAGTGATGTTTCGTGATCCATAGTCCTCAAGAGTTGTGAGAAATAAAATAGAATGGCTCTAAATATCCTCAATTTCCAATTGTTCTGTGACTGTTGGGGATGTAGCCGTTGGATACTATTCCAACAGTCATTTGGCACTAGTTTTGAAATAAGTTGTGATATTGTACTGCGTGTTTTAGTATCGTGGGCCAAATGACATATATTATTTTCTTAAATGATTCTATATCTATGTTTATAGGTATAGAATGAGAAAGGCTAAATACACAAATGTCTCCCTGAACTTGTTCAAAAACTCATATTGCTCCCCTTAAGTTTTAAAATGTCCTAATGCCCTCCTGAACTTTGAAAAGGTGACTCAGTTTGTCCCTTGCTGCCATGTGCCACTCAATTATTGGTTATCTCGTGTTTGACTTTTCAAAGCAAACTCTGGTTTTTATAAGACTTATGGGGCAAATTGCACCGATTTTAAGAAATTTCGGGGGTATTAGAACACTTTTAAGAAGTTCAGGGGGGCATTAGGACATTTTCAAAGTTCAGGGGAGCAATAGACTTTTTTTGTTAAGTTCAGGGAGTATCTATGTATTCGGACAATTAGAAATAATAATTTTTAAATCAAACGAGAAAGTGAATTGAAAAATTCTTTTTTTTTTTTTTTAGATCTATTATAATTAATATTATGTCTATGTCATAGATATAATATTTGAAAGTAGAATACATATTATTTTATGTAAACTTATAAAAATTAAAATCGAATTTAAATCAAAATTATTTTTATTTTCCATCTTTCAGGCCATTCCGCCAATTGGCGACTCCACGAGGGATTGCCAACCTAGATTAATGTCATAAAATTTTCTTGTGGACGTATGTAATTAGTAATTTTTTTCTTTGTCAATTTATTTATTGTTTTCATTTGCATATCCAACATAATCACACTTGGACACTTTAAAGGTCATGGAATGGTCTTACCCACTTTAGGATTATAGGAGAGAACAAAGTACGGGCATAACTATGAGAAATCTGGTTAAATCCCTGAAATATTCTTAATTCGAGTTATCTATTTAGATGATTAAGGAACCAAAAAAACATCTCCTTGTATCTACCCTTGTAAAACTAGACCCAAGCTAACCTTTAGTATCTACCTAATATTAAAAAAAAAAAATAGAGACATGCATAGTTATAGTATTATTTGTACAGGTCTTATTTTAATGTAGTAATTATTTATTATCAAAATATATTTTAACTATTTTAGAAGGTTGCATTTGTTTTATGATAATATTTTTCTAGTTCATATTGTTTTTTTTTTAAAAAAAATTATTTGTCATTAAAAAAATTCATATTCTTTTTTTTTTCTATTATTCCTTTTTAAAAAAATAGAACGTTATTTTAATTTTATTTTCCTATTTAAATTCCAATTAATATTTAACAAAATTAAAAAAAATATCATTTGTCTAGTCATATTTTCCTATTTGAATTCCAATTATCATTTGTTACGAAATTCATTCTTTTATTTTTTATTTTTCAGGATTAAGTGAAAAAATACTATTTTATCACATTTAGAAAGAAGGGTTTTTTTTTTAATAAAAAAAATTAGTTCTTTGGCAGTTTTAAAAATCTAATTTTATTAATTAAAAAATAAAAATTCTTCATAAAAAAATTTTTGTAAATGAAATCATGTTGTGTATAAGTTTAAAGATTTCTTTTTCTTTTTTATTCAATTTATGTATGTCTGTATAAACCCTTTCGTAATATCTTTTCTTTTAAGTAGATCTTCTACGTTGTAGTTTCAGACTTGTAGAAATTTAAGTTTGAAATGTTGATGATATAGAATGTTGTGCCCTAGTCCAAATGGCATTGGTTCTTGTATTGTATTATACTTCATATTTAGATATTTTGTATTATACATTTGTGTTGAAATAAAGGCATGAATCTATTTATTCATATCTTATGCTATTTATAAATAGACTATCCAATGATTATAACCATACTAAAGTAAACCAATGTAGGTCATTGGATTATGAGACCTTTGAGTAATGTTAAAGTTATAATGATCAAGACATCCCTGATCTGTTCTAATCATGGAAATGAATGGAATTAAAGACCAGCATATCCTTGACTGGAAGGCAGTGTCTCACCGGCCATTGAATATGGAATGTTAATCAAGAATATGGGTACATGTTAGGTCACATGGTATTGGATTGATCCGCCACGAGAACACCACATGGTCCGATCGTCTTAGGTGTTTCTCAGGTAGGTCTTGTTATTATCCTTAGACCCGATATTCACTGTAGCATAACATGAGATCTCATACACTTTGATATACACCTAACAGGCTCCTAACAGGGTGCCAAGTATGGGTATGTTGGGTGGGCCAGTGAACATATTGATGTTGATGGTGAAGTTAATGGAATTGCCACTCACTATCCTCTAAGATGATATCACTAGTCACTTCATGAGTGGGACTGATAAGTGTATGGCCATACCCGAATAAGTTGGTATACTTATTTGTGATGTTCAGTCTACTCAGTATCAAGGAATAAATAAGCATATAAGAGGATGATGGGGCCATGCCTCTTGCTTATATATCGATGTCAGGTGGCAAGGAATATATAAGATCACTACCGGGTTATGTTTCACTTAGACTGTATGTCTCCATCTTAATTGGGGGCTATAACAGTTTGCTAGAACCCACTTATAATCTATGAACCTTGGGCCCACTACCAACATAAAGACGGATCCACAGGATCATACACATAGAACAACTGAGCGTTGACAAATCGGAATTATACAACTCGTGTATATTTGGAACGGAGACTATATTAATTGAGTTATTGATATTGGGTTATGTCAAAATTAATTCAATTATATTAATGGAAAAATTGAATTTATTTGTTTAATTAATTATGTGTAGCAAATAATTAATTAAATAAAATTTCCTGGTGGAAATTTAAATACAATGGTTGTATTTATTAAGGTTGATTTTAATTTAACTTTGGGTTATGTTAATTTAATAAAATTGTATTTAATTGTATCAATTAGAATTTTAAAATATTGTATTATTTAATTCTAATGGTACAACTTAAATTAAATCAATTCAATCAAATAAAAATCAACCTATAGTTTTAATTTAAAAAAAAAAAAACCTAATATACTACGGAGTATAAAAGGAAACCTTGAGACTTAATTCTCCCTAACCCTAGCAATAGAGAGTTCGGCCAACACACCAAAAGTGCAGCCGTTCCCCTCTTGGCAAAATCCTTTGGTTCTATTCAATCCGTTCGCTAGCACAAGTCGCGTTCTAGAGTCGTTCATGTACCAGAGTGTGAAGGAAACGCAATTGGGTTTCTACAGCAGTCTCTAGAGAAGACATTTATAGTGAGAAAATTTAATTTTCTTTCCGTTTATGTTTCGTTCTATTAATCTACATGAACCCTGGGCAATGGAATCGAGGAAAATTTTAATTGGCTAATTCCGCTGCGCGTTTGATTTTTCCTGTGACAATTCCCTATAGTGGTATCAGAGCTAGGTTCATGTTCTGATTAATAGAATGATTGGTATTAGGGTTCTTGGTGTTTCATTTATTTTATTGAAATTAGTTTTCAATTGATTTTTCTTTGGAGCCCTAATTTGGTGATTTGTGGTTTTTAGCACTTTTAATCGATTCAATATTTTATTGGATTGATTAATAATGGTTGAGCATGCATAACCACGGATGAATTGTATTATTCATTTACTGTATAGGGTTAAGGTACTGGGTACGCTTAACACTCGAATGGTTGTTGGACTCAACATGGGTAGTAAGATATGCTCCTGGCCCTAAGCACAGATGGGTAAGTGCCAATAAGCCCATCAAACCAAGAGTCCCTAGGTTGGGATTGGAGGGAGTTCCTACCTAAATAGTTAAGGTTGGTTGACAAGCCTCCGTTTGGTCGATTTTTAATGAAATATGGATCTTGGTCTTTTAACCACATATTATCAGCAAATTAATTAAAATGGATTGTTAATTAACATGGTTAAAATAATAAAGCCCTTTATTAGTCACTTTGCAAATTTTTCTGTATAGATAATCATAACAAATGGCTGGTAATTCATTTTCACCGCGATCACTCCTTGAAAAGGAGCAACTATCTGGGCCTAACTTTCTGGACTGGGCTTCGCAGCTAAGAATAATTTTGAGATAAGAGCCCAAAGAGTATGTGGTGGATAGGGCCTCATCGGCCGCACCACCTTCAGGTCGAAGGGTTGCTCAAGCTTAAGTTGTGGAGTACAAGCTGCATAGGAGGGATGATAAGGATATGTCTTGCCTTATGGTAGGCATGATGGTTCCTCAGTTACAAAAGCAGTTCATGGACCAGCGGGCCTTCGTGATTATGGATGATCTCAAAAGGATGTACCAAGATCAAGCTCATCAAGAAAGTTTCTTGACAACTAAGGCACTCAACACCTGCAGGATGGTAGTTGGGACATCTGTGAGCACCCATGGGCTCAAGATGAAAGGCTATCTTGATGTATTGGCTCATCTCGGCACTCCGATCTTGCAGGAGTTGGCAATAGACGTCATCTTGGGATCCCTACCCAAGTCTTATGATTAGTTCATCATGAACTATCATATGCAGGGCATGGATAAGACTGTAGCTGAGTTGCATGGAATGCTCAAGCTTGCTGAATAGTATGTCAAAAACTCCACCAATGCTGCTAGTAAACAAGGGGAATACTCTTGCTACGAAGGGCAAAGGCAAGGTTAAAGCCAAGGCTAAAAAGGCTAAGCCAGGGCCCCAGCCCAAGGCCACTCCTGAGGATATTTGCTTCAAATGTAACAAGAAGGGACAATGGAAGAAGACATGTCTGATGCTCGTGGGAGAGCAAGTGAAGAATCAGGGTAATTCTTTAGGTATATATGTTATGGACATTAACCTCACTGTTTCTACATCTTGGGTGTTGGACACTGGATGTGGTTCTCACATTTGTTATAATATACAGCGAATCAGAAATAGGAGGTTACTAGGATTTGGAGAAGTAGATCTTCTAGTCGAGAATGGTGCTAAGGTTGCTGCAATCGAGATTGGAGACTTTTACTTGGAGATGCACACCAGATTGTTTTTAATTTTGAGAGATTGTTATTTTGTACCTACTATGTGCAAGAATATTATTTTAGTTTCCATCTTGTATATTTCTGGTTTTGTTGTTAGTATTGGTTTTGGAAAGATTGATATTTTGAAGGACAATATTATTTATGGAAGTGCTTTTCTAAATAATGATTTATATATCCTAGACTTAAATGAAAACAATCTAATCTATAACATAAACACTATGATGGTTAAGCCTAACAAACTTAATCCTGCTTACTTCCAGCACTGTCGCTTAAGCCATATAAATGAGGAGCGCATAGCTAGACTTCATAAAAGTGGAGTGCTAAGGTCATTCTACTTGGAGTCCTATGACACATGTGAGACTTGTTTAAGAGGCAAAATGACAAAGGCGCCTAAAAACTGAAAAAGCCATGAGCTTATTGGACCTAATACACTCGGACGTGTGTAGGAACAAGAGCATAAGTGCTAGAAACAGTTTTCACTACTTTTTTACTTTCACAGATGACTTCAAAAGATATGTCTATGTCTATCTGATGAAGTAGAAGTCTGAAACCCTTGATAGGTTCAAGGAGTATAAAAATGAAGTAGAAAGCCAACTTGGTAAGACTATAAAGGTGTTTCGGTCTGACCGAGGTGGTGAGTAGATGAGCCTAGAGTTTGAATCATTCTTGAAAGAGTGTGGGATCATCTCACGACTCACTCCTCTTGGAACACCCCAATGGAATGGAGTCATAAAGGAAGAATATGACCTTGTTGGACATGGTCCACTCAATGATAACTCAAACGACTCTCCCAACATCCTTTTGAGCATATGCATTAGAGACAACAACATTCACACTTAATCGTACATCGAGTAAGGCAGTTGAAAAGATGCCATATGAACTATGGATGGGCAAGGAGCCCAACGTCTCTTTCATATGGATTTGGGGTTGAAAGGCCCATGTTAAGAAATTGACAAATGGCAAACTAGACTCTAAAACTGAAAAGTACATGTTTGTGGGTTACCCCAAGGAAACAATGGGATATTACTTCTACAACCCTATTGAGAACAAGGTGTTCATAGCATGAAAAGGTGTTTTTCTTGAAAAGGAGTTCATCTTTAAGAGAGATAGTGGGAGCAATATTGAACTCAGGAAAGTTTAAGATCCACAAGCACTTATACAAGATAACTCAGAGATCGAACCAGAAACTCAAACAATTGAGGAATCTGAACTGATCACTTAGGACCTTAGAAGGTCTGGTAAGGTCCATCATCAACCCGAGAGATATAGATTTCTCATGACTGATGATAGGAATCTTCTAGTCTTTGACCAAGAAGAACCTAAGACCTACCAGGAGGCTATTGAAAGCCCACAGTCAGCTAACTAGCGTAAAGCCATGGAAGCTGAAATGCAATCAATGTACGATAACCAAGTTTTGAACTTGGTTGATCCACCTTCAGGTGCTAAGGTGATTGGTTACAAGTGGTGTTTCAAGTTAAAGGCTAACAACACCTTCAAAGGGCGATTGGTGGCGGAAGGTTTCAGACAAGTCCAGGGAATTGAATATGATGAAACCTTCTCTCCAGTTGCAATGCTCAAATCCATTAGGATATTACTTACCATTGCTGCATGGTACAACTATGAGATATGGCAGATGGATATTAAGACCATTTTTCTGAATGGAAAGCTACTCGAGGATATGTACATGACACAACCTGAGGGTTTTAATGATCCAAAGTATCCTAACCGAGCATGCAAGCTTCAAAGGTCCATTTATGGATTGAAGCAGGCTTCTCGGAGTTGGAATCTAAGATTCAATGAAGCTATTAAGGAATATGGCTTCATACAGAATCCAGATAAGCCCTGTGTGTACAAGATGGTTAGTAAGAGTGTATCTACATTCCTAGTCCTATATGTAGATGACATCCTTCTTACTAGAAGTGACATACCAACACTACAAGGGGTTAAGAAGTGGTTGAGTAAATGCTTCACAATCAAGGACTTAGGAGAAGCTGAAATGATTTTAGGGATCAGGATCTACAGGGATAGATCCAATAAGCTTTTGGGCCTAAGTCAGGCCTCATACATAGACAAAGTTCTGAAAAGGTTTGGTATGGGTAAGGCAAAGAAGGGTTTCTTGCCTATGCGTTATGGACTCAAATTGAGTAAGAACAACGGTCCTAAAACAAAGGAGATCGGGAGAAGATGCAGAGGATCCGTATTCTTTGGCTATAGGATCTATCATGTACTCCATGTTATGTACGAGACCCGATGTCACTTTTGCACTTAGCATTACTAGCCGATACCAGTCAAGGCAGTCCTTAAGTACCTTAACAGGACTAAGGATAGCTTCTTGGTGTATGGAGGTTAAGAAGAGCTGTCATTATCAGGTTACACTGACGTAAGCTTTGAAACCGATCAGGATGAAAACTAGTCGTAGTCTGGTTATGTCTTCCTGCTGAATGGCGGCACTATTAGCTGGAGGAGCTTAAAACAGCTAACCATTGTTGATTCTACCATAGAAGCTGAGTATATTGCTGCATGTGAAGCTATAAAGGAAGCTGTTTGGATGAAGAAGTTCATCTCTGAGTTAGGAATAATTCCATCTATCCTAGACCTAGTGAATGTCTTCTATGACAATAATGGGGCCATCACACAAGCTAAGGATCCTCGGTCACATAGGAAGTCCAAACACATACTTAGGAAGTTTCACCGTATCCATGAGATCATGGATAGAGGAGACCTTTAATTGCAGAAAGATGACATCGGGAACAATGTCGTTGATCCATTGACCGAGGCACTAGCACAGATACAACATAAGGGTCATACTAGATCTATAGCGATTAGGGCAATGCCTAGTTGGAACTAGTGCAAGTGGGAGATTGCTGGTGTGTCCTAGTCCAAATGGCATTGGTTCTTATATTGTATTATACTTCATATTTAAATGTTTTGTATTATACATTTTGTGTTGAAATAAAGGCATGAATCTATTTATTTACATCTTGTGCTATTTATAAATAAAGTATCCAATGATTATAACCATATTATAGTAAACCAATGTAGTTCATTAGATTATGAGACCTTTGAGTAATGTTAAAGTTATAATGATCAAGACATCCCTGGTCTGTTATAATCATGGGAATGAATGGAACTAAAGACCAGCATATCCTTGACTGGATGGCGGTGTCTCACCGGCCATTGGACATAGAATTTCAGTCAAGAATATGGGTACATGTTAGGTTACATGGTACTGGATTAATCCACTGCAAGAACATCATATGGTCCGATCGTTATAGGTGTTCTCAGCTAGGTCTTATTATTATGCTTAGACCCGATATTCACTGTAGAATAACATGGGATTTCATACACTTTGATATATGCCTAACGGGCTCATAATAAGGTGCCAAGTATAGGTATGTTGGGTGGGCCAGTGAACATGTTGATGTTGATAGTGAAGTTAACAGAATTGCCACTCAACGTCTCCTGAGATGATATCACTGGCCATTTGAAGAGTGAGACTGACAAGTGTATGACTATACCCAAATAAGTTGAGATACTTATTCATGATGTTCAGTCCACTCGGTATTAAGGAATAAATAAGCATATAAGAGGATGACGAGGCATGCCTCTTGCTTATATATTGATGTCAGACAGCAAGCGATATACAAGATCACTATTGGGTTATATTTCACATTAGACTGCATGTCTCCATCTTAATTGGGGGCTATAATAGTTTGCTAGAACCCACTTACAGTCTGTGGGTCTTGAGCCCACTACCAATATAAAGACGGATCCATAGGATCATACACATAGAATGACTGAACGTTGACAAATCAGAATTATACACATCGTGTATATTTGGAACGAGGACCATATTAATTGAGTTATTGACATTGGGTTATGTTAAAATTAATTCAATTATATTAAGGGAGAAATTGAATTTATTTTGACGGTCCTAAATAGGCTAGCTACAATACTAGAGGGGGTGAATAGTACTGTAGACCGAATAAAAATTTTCTCAAACAGTTTAGAAAATTCTTTTTGAATAAAAAAAATTTTCTTTCTACTAACACAAGTTTTATGAAATGCAAAATTAATTAAAATAGTAAAACTTGTGAATATAAATTTGCTTGACTGAAAATAAAGATGACTTCAAGTAATAGTGCTATTGATTTAAATTACAAGAATTTAAATAGCTGTAAATATAAAGAGAGTAGGGATACAGGAATAAAGACACTGAATTTTATCTTGGTTGGACCCAACGGGTCTACGTCCAGTCCCCAAGCCAACCGCTTAAGATTTTCACTAACGTTTCCTTTACAGGCAGGAAATAAGCATGTGTTACTTTTTGCGAGTTCAAGTAACAAACTCAAAACTTTTGCAGGTTAAGTATCAAACCTCTACAGTTACTTTTTTCGGAGCTCAAGTAACAAAACTCTACCAATGCTTTTTCGAAGCCCAAGCACCAAACTTTTACAGACTTTGTTGATCACACGACCAATAAAGTAAACCCCCTTTTCACACAACCTTATGTGAATATACAATTTCCGAAAATATGAATATTTGAATGGAAGAATGAAGCTCTTCTCTCTTGACTTTGCTCTTGTAGGAATTATGGAAGACTTAATAATAATAGCTTAAGAGTGTGGATATTGCATGAAAGTCTTCTTACTCCAAGCTTTGGTCTTCATATCCTTTTATAGGAGCAAAAATTCTTCATGGAAGGAGAAATGGACATTTGTCTTAATTCACAAAAGGAATATGGTGGTTGGTTTCAAGTCACAAAGAGAGGAGTAATGAATTCATCATATGGCCGTTTGTTTCAAGCAATAAGATAAGTTGATCTCATGTGATTCAAGTCATAAGCTTATGAAACAAAATCTTTTCATGTGACAAAATGAATATAGCAGTTGAAGTCAATTCATAAGCCAAAGTCTTCCAAGTGATAAAGAGTTGAGTTCATCTAATAAACTTCTTATGGACATTTTTCTCAAGTAGTAAGATGATATGTATTTTGATCTCATGTAATAAAGATAATGCCATACAAATGTAGCTCATAAGGAAATCATTTCATAAGCTAGATATTGCCAATTTATAATGTGGAAAGATTAGCTTCATCTTATAAGAAAATTGTAGCTCTTAAAAGTATATGAAGACTTAAAAGAATGTTTTAGCTTATAAGTGTGAGTTGTTTATTCAATTATATCAAGTAGTATCCTCATCTCATAAAGCTTTTAATACTTGGTGTCAATTTAAGAAATTCTTTTTATTCAATGTCAACTTGTGATCATCAAAACTAAAGTCAACATATTTGATTAATTAATTACGTGTAAGAAATAATTAATTAAATAAAATTTCCTTGGTGGAAGTTTAAATACAAAGGTTGTATTTAGTAAGGTTGATTTTAATTTAACTTTGGGTTATGTTAATTTGATAGAATTATATTTAATTGTATCAATTAGAATTTTATAATATGGTATTATTTAGGGGTGCACATGGTCGGTTAACCGGTCCATGTGGACTTTTGTTAACGGTTAACCGCTTGAACGGTTTTTCTATTTTACTAACCGTACACTGTCCATTAAATTCGGTTAACCATTTTTTTACAGTTAACCATTTCCGAAATAAATATTATATTTTAAACCTCAAAATTTTAAACTATAAATCTCAAATATCAAAGACAAATATGAAATTAAAACCATAGTCTTAATAATTAATTAAAAATGACATTACAACCATTAATGGAAGTATTATTCAGACAAGATAAAAATGTTATACATCTGTGATTCAAAAATAACGAGTTAAAAACTGCCTTGTGTATTGTTTTAAAACAAATGGAATTTATGACATCCTTGATTACTAATTGTAAAAAGCCAGTTCATTCAAGTTCCTACAGTAATTATCACTAAGATCTGCCTGAAATTCCAGCAAATTGTTCATGAAATTTGCTCAAAAAAGTGCAGGGAGGTTGAAGAGACAAGTCATAAAAAGGATAACTTTCAATTGATTCAAGGTTTAGAAAGTAGCATCTTAAAATACTCAATTACTGCAAATGCACACATTCATTCATTAATGCCTACCACAGCCAAGCAATTCCTCTCTTTCATTTCAGACCATCTATGCTCCAAATAGTTTGGTGTTATATGTCATTCATTTATATAACCACCCAATTACAACAGTCCAAAAATAGTTTTTTTTTTATTTATTTTCTTGTCGTGTCTACAGAAAAAATAGTTTATTTATTGCACTACTTTTACTTCCCAAACAAAAGGTTAGATGAAATGAAATTCAATTGAATGAAGTTAACAAAGCCATGAAAGGGATTAAAGCAAGAAAAAAAAAGTCATAGTGTGGAAAAAAGAGAAATAAAATATCACCATTTTATTGAAGCGGAATTCCTCACTCTCACTGCTTGAAAATTTGGACACAAAATTCCTCATTGCATTGCAATCGCTTATCCACAATTCTCTAAGCAATGGGAATTCAATTGAATAGCAACTGCTAAATCTTTTCAATTTTCAAGGTTATAAAGTAAAAGATAATCAAGTTTAGGAAACATAATTATTTTTGTGCTTCCTATTGGAAACCATTGAGGTAAAATTATAGTAAACACCCAAATGTTTCACCTTTAATTCATTTAACCTATATATGTAATTATATAATTTAAAAAATATATATTTTTTCAACGGTCGGTTAACCGAGTCCACATGGACTTTCAGTGTAAAAACCGAAACTGAAACCGTTGATTTTTAAAAACAAAAACAGTACACTAGTCCATCGGTTTTTGTTAACCATATTTTCTATCCGGTTTTGATTCGATTTCATGGTTTTTCGGTTTTTTTTGTTTTTTTGCACCCCTAGTATTATTAAATTCTAATGGTAGAAATTAAATCAATTCAATCAAATAAAAATTAACCTATAGTTTTAATTTTAAAAAAAAACATAATATACTAAGGAGTATAAAAAGAAGCCTCTCCCCAACCCTAGCACTAGAGAGTTCGGCCAACCAAAAGTGCAGCCGTTTCCCTCTTGGCAAAATCCCTTAGTTCCGTTCGATTCTGTTTACTAGCATGAGTCAAATTCTAGAGTCATTTGTGTACCAGAGTGTGGAAAAAACGCAATTGGGTTTCTATAGCAGTCTCTAGAGGAGATGTTTAAGGTGAGAAAATTTAATTTTCTTTCTATATATGTTTCGTTCTATTAATCTACATGAACCCCGGGCTATGGAATCAAGGAAAATTTTAATCGGCTAATTCTGTTGCGTTGCAAATGCTACAATTAGAGCAAAGATATGACCTTGTCAGATATGCATCTGGGTATTAAAAGTCCCAACAATTAAATGGAAAATACATAGGAAAAATAGTGATAGTGATTTATTAAAAATAAAATACATTAGGTAGGTTTAAGTTATTAGAATTATTATTCACTGCGAATAATAACTCTTGCAAGATAGCACTGTGTTGCCCAAGGGTTTCATACAATATCTGTTGGTTTTTTAGGATTAATAGTTTATTTGTCTGGATTTGATTTAATTGTTGTGCGGTTTCCTCTTGAGCTTGTTGTGTTTTTTTCAGATACCCCCTATTTAAAAGCTTGTAAGATTCTCTTGCTCTATTGGTAACTTGTTTTTAGAACTTGTAGATGCCTCTATATGTTTTTATTCCTCCACAATTTCTTAATCTATGTGTGGTATTTTTAGCTCAACATACGAAGGATTTTTAACTATTCTAAGTACCTCAACCTCATCAAAGGCCTTTCCAAAGTGATGCAACTCACTGATCAAGTCTATATGAAAATGTGCAAATACACGAGTAAGGATGCTCCCAAAAGGAATTTCTCTTACAGAACAGTCATATACTTGAGACATGTGAGTGATAATAGAATTAGAAAGATTAAATTTTTTCCCCTAATAAGAGCATTGAGAGGTAGAAAATTTCAAGGCAATATAGGTGTCGTGATTTTGATTTTCTAGGACAAAATGTATTATTTATTACGTAATAAAGAAATTGAGTAAATAGGTGTAATTCATAAAGGTTAGGTGTACCTTTCTTCAAGGAAGTACAACCTTTTCTCAAGGCATTGTTTTGGATTTCAAGAGAATAAGGAACTATAGTCCAATCTATCAAAGAATGAAGTGATGCTCCTTCATAAGGAATTCGAAGAATCTGAGATAATAAATGAGAGTCAAAGAAAATAGGTGTACCTTTAACGAAAGAACTGATAGATTGGGAATGATTTGTGACATCGAGGTTTGCATAAAATTCAAGAATTAGAGAAGGAAAAAGTGGAATATTTTCAGTGAACAAATGAACCCATTGGTGATATTGAAAAATTTTCATTATTCATAGACTAGTAAAATAGGGTAAATTTGCTATATACTTTGGGATAGCAATTTGACGATCTTGTAATTTGCTAAATATAGCCTTAGCTTCAGTAGAACGAAACAAAAGTAGGTAAGATGGTGGACCTCTTTTGGGAGCCATTAAATAAATAGTTTTAAAATGGCAAGATGGAAATGAAGATAAAATAAAAAGTGCAAGAGGAGTAGCCTAGAAAAGAATTGATGAAAACAAAAGGAATGAAAAAGATTATTTATAGACCCCGTGTGCAACGGCTTTTAGAACCGCTCAGCTCTGATGATCATTGGCAATAAAGTCCCAATGGCTCTGTTACAATAGTCAGATGGGCACTTTATGTTTTTTAGACTTGTTCAGTTCTAGTGCACATAATAAAAAAAGAGCCCTTTCAAAAATTAATTGAATTATTAGGCAATATTATTCTTTGTTATATGCTAGAAAATTTGAAGAAAAACTAATTGTCATTTATCTCAAGAATTTTGTGCTGATAAATTTTTTGATTTTTCTTTAGAAACCTTTTTGTACATAAAATAGCTTTTCTTATAGAATCAAATTACTTGAATAATGAAAATCTATCACACAGGAACCTTAAAAAAGTGGTTGGCCAATTGCAATCATTTTTGAAGGGCATATGTGTATATTCATAATTTTTCATTTTTACATAAATTTTTATGCAAAATCTTTGTTCATTCCATTTTTCTTATGAATAAAATTTTGATTGTTTTTGGTACAAGGTTATATTATTTAAAGTTTGATGAGAAACTCGATGAGAAGGCTAAGTAAGGCATACAACTTTACCTAGCATGCATTCTAGCAATTTCCTCAAGTTGTGCAATTGAACTTATTAAGTTCTCAAGATGGCAAATTCCAAAAAACAATTAACACCGGTTAAGGCTGCTAACTCTAATTCTCAACCTAAATACTTAAACTGGTTCGGTCTTAAGCAATTAGTATGGAAAGCATTAAGCATATGAAAACCTAGCACAAACTAGTAAGCCACAAAGCAATAGTCATGCATTTGTCATGTTATGAAATTCCCTTGATTCAGTCCTTTGGTCAATTATGAATTAACTAAAAACAATGAAATTGATGATCACGCATTTAAAGTATTAAGCACTCATAACACCATCCATGAAAAAGAAATAATTATCAACTGCATTAAACTCAAGAAAATTACATAGAAATTATGCTAAGCTCCATCATAGCCTTAGCTTTGGTGGAATTAGTTCATAACTAAACTAATTACACACAAGAAAATCAAAGGAAGCATGGTAAAGAGAAAGTTTAGATAAAACTAGAGTCGAGATGGATGACGGAAGGGTGTATGAATTGTCGAGGTGGAAAGATTAAAGCGATCCTCAAACACTAGCTCCAAGTCATGTTCTTCAAGACGTTCTTGCCAAGAGAGAAAATTAGAAAAAGACTAAAGAAAAATTAACTCTCTAACTAATGCTGAAAATTCTCCTTTAAGCCCTTTCTAAAACTAAAAGAGAAAAAAGAATTGTGATAAAAGTATAATACAACTCTTAAAAAGGGAAAACTACTAAAAGAGACACTCCCACTAGGAATAGGAGTCAATAAAAAGGAGAAAAACATCCCAACCAAAACTTTTTACTTCTCTTCCAATAGTTAAACCCGTAGCCCCTCTTTGGCTCATCACAAATGCAAGCCCAAATCACCAATTCAGCTTTAAAACTCCAAAATCAAACCTCCTAAGGCATAGTCATGCCCTAGGACTGCTTCGGGACTGCTTCAAGTTAAATCCTCTCCTTTTTCATGCACTTTTAGCTCCATTTTCCTCTTTAAGGTCCTATCAAAGAAAATAACACAAAGGGAAGTAAAATATGCCTTAAATGAATAAAAACAACTGGATTAAAGCACAAAACCAAGGCAAAACATGCATATAAAATACACTTATCACCACTTACAGTCTGTGGGCTTTGGGCTCACTACCAAAATAAAGATGGACCCACATGATCGTACACATAGAACTACTGAACGTTTACAAATCGAAATTATACACATCATATATATTTGGAACGGGGACCATATTAATTGAGTTATTGACATTGGGTTATATCAAAATTAATTCGTTTATATTAAGGGAGAAATTGAATTTATTTGATTAATTAATTATGTGTAGTAAATAATTAATTAAATAAAATTTCCTTAGTGGAAATTTAAATACAAGGGGTTGTATTTATTAAGGTTGATTTTAATTTAACTTTGGGGTATGTTAATTTGATAAAATTGTATTTAATTGTATGAATTTAGATTTTTGAATTTTATAATATGTTATTATTAAATTCTAATGGTACAAATTAAATCAATTCAATCAAAATAAAAATTAACCTATAGTTTTAATTTTTTTTTTTAAAAAAAAACCTAATATACTAAGGAGTATTAAAGGAAGCCTTTGAACCCAATTCTCCCTAACCCTAGCACTAGAGAGTTCGACTAACACACCAAAAGAGCAGTCGTTCCCCTCTTGGCAAAATCCCTTGGTTTTGTTCGATCCATTTGCTAGCATAAGTCGCGTTCTAGAGTCATTCGTGTACCAAAGTGTGGAGGAAAAGCAATTGAGTATCTGCAGCAATCTCTAAAGGAGATGTTTAAAGTGAGAAAATTTAATTTTCTTTCCATTTATGTTTCGTTCTCTCAATCTACATGAACCCTAGGCTATGGAATCGAGGAAAATTTTAATTGGCCAATTCTGCTGCGCGTTTGATTTTTCCCATGACAATTTCTTACAAATGCTATAATTAGAGCAAAGATATGACCTTGTCAAATATGCATCTGCATATTAAGAGTCCCAACAATTAAATGGAAAATACATAGGAAAAATAGTGATAGTGATTTATTGAAAATTAAATACATTAGGTAGGTTTAAGTTATTAGAATTATTATTCACTATGAATAATAACTCTTGCAAGATAACATTGTGTTGCCCAAGGGTTTCATACTATATCTATTGGTTTTGTAGGATCAATAGTTGATTCGTTTGGATTTGATTTTATTGTTGTGCGGTTTCCGCTTGAGCTTGTTGTGTTTTCTTCATATACCCCCTATTTGAGCTTATAAGATTCTCTTGCTCCACTGTTAACTTGTTTTTAGAACTTGTAGATGCCTCAATATGTCTTTGTTCCTCCACAATTTCTTAATCTATGTGTGGTATTTTTAGCTCAACATATGAAGGATTTTTAACTATTCTAAGTACCTCAACCTCATCAAAGGCCTTTCCAAAGTGATGCAACTCACTAATCAAGTCTATTTGAAAATATGCAAATACACGAGTAAGGATGCTCCCAAAAGGAATTTCTCTTACAGAACAGTCATACACCTGAGACATGTGAATGATAATAGAATTTGAAAATGTGAAGGATATTCTTTTGAGTTTTTATCTCATAAAAAAATAACATATTTATTCTTGATAAATTTAGTGTTCTCATTGACTCATTTATGTATAAAACCCAAACGAGTTCAAATATAATGGATACGCAATTCGATCGACCCTATTTATAAAGGATAAAACCTGTATAGTATTTGGCATCTTGACAAAGAGTATACCAATGATTGAAGAAATGGAAGAAACAGCTTTGGAAAAACTGATAATCCTGGATCTTAAAATGATATTCTAAAAGGCGTTATCTTGTCAACTCTTGTAAAAGTAGGATCTTCTTAAATTTTACCTAAGATTTAAGGAAAATAACTTATCGATCAAGTTTCTATTTTGAATGTTCTCGGGATGATAATAATAATGATTCATTTTATCATTTTTATGCAATTCCCAAGCCTCAACTTTCATTTCTTTTTCCCTTGTTTGTCTTTATACATACCAATTTTGTACATTTACCTAATTAGATAATAAGTAATTCGAAAAATGACAATGATTTATGAATCAAGGTAAATTTTTTATTGCTTAAAGAAAGTCTACTCATCATATTCGATTAATGTCTAGAACCAGTAAAGAACAAGTTCGTTAATTATTTAGATTGAATGGTTAGGAAAATCGCTTTTTCTATCAACTTTTCTTGAAAAACAGTTAATGCATTACCTTGATGAATGAATTAAGTTAGTTTCAAAACTCTAAAACTTATTTGATTATTCTTTTGAGGCGTAATGTATGGCTACTCATGATTAAAGAAATGACTGGGGCATTCTTTGGATCAATTATTTAGCCTTTACCTACCCTTTTATTATATTCCTTTAATTCTATATTTTTTAAAATATTTTTTTATTTAGTTATTTTAACAAAACAAGCTCTATGCTAAGAGTTTAGTTATATAATTATAAAAATTTAATAAATAAATAAATCAATATTAATAATATTATTGATATTAGGATTTTGTGAAGAAAAATATAAAATAGAAAAGTTAATATGTTTTATTATTATAAAATAGAATAAAGGGTAATTTTTTTTTTTAAATCTAATTTGACTTAAATGAACTAAACAGTTGAAAATGATAAAACTCAGGGACTATGACTAGTATAATATGTAAAAAAATAAGAACTAATAAATTGTTTACCTTCTCTTTTATAGTCCTTTTTACTATGGTCTTATGTAGGGGTGAGCAAAACCAAACCGAGAACCAAAAACGAACCGAACCGAGACTAAAAAACCGAACCGAACCGAACCAAACTCTACTTGGTTTGGTTTTGGTTTTATAAAATATAATAGTTTGGTTTTTGGTTCGGTTTTCGGTTTTTGGTAAAAAAAAAACCGAAACTGAACCGAACCGAACCGTAATAGGAAAAAATATTTTTTTTGAATATATATATGTATATAAATAAATTTTATTTGGCATATTATATATTTATATTATTATATAGTTTGTATTTATGAGACTTTAGTAACAAACATGTAATATAAATCATTTTTAAGTAATACTTTAAATGTAATTTATAAAAAATAATGATAATAAAAATTAAAAAATTAAAATTTTTGTTGAATCGGTTTGAACCGAACCAAACCGTAACCGAACCGAACTGGTTTTGTTCGGTTTGACCCGAATCATGTGAACTTTGGTTTGGTTTTGGTTTTTATTTTTCTTCTACTTTGGTTTTTGGTTCGGTTTGGTTCGGTTCGGTTTTTGAACTGAACCGCGTTTTGCTCATCCCTGGTCTTATGCACACCTAATTATTTCACTTTCCTCTTTCCTCTTTTGTATTTTAACCTTAATTTGTCATGTATCTCTTAATCCGTTAATTTTTTCAATATGCGACTTTAGAATGTTTTTATCATCTATTTTTTTTCTCTGCGAAACAAGATCCATATGTATATTTTTTTTTTCTTTTTTTTTATACGATTGTCGGGGTAAGTATCACGGAAGTGTCAATAAAGTATTGAATATATTGTGACATGTTTTGATACATGTATCAGCTTTGATATTTTTTGTGATACTTTGATGATACTTTATGCGTACTATGTGTTATACATTCATTCTACATTTTTTGATACATGTATAAGTTTCGATACATTTGTGATACTTTGATGATACTTTGTGTGTATTGTGTTCTTAATAGATGTATAAACTTCGATACATTTTGTGATATTTTGATGATACTTTGTGTTTATTGTGTTCTTAATAGATGTATCAACTTTGATACATTTTATGATACTTTTGTGATACTGTTATAAAAAATGTACAGTTTCATGCTAGTTTTACCTCTTTGAGCTGTGATACAAGACTATCTATACATTTATTCCCCTAGTTTCATGCTAATCTCACAAATATAGTGGCGAATCACTTAAACTGATTATTATTATTATATGAAGGCTAAATAAAAAAAACTAACTATAGAACAAATTCACTAATAATAGCAATTGACAAGTGCATTAAACATCTCTTTGTCTACTAAATGCAATACTAAGATTTTATTTTGAAATTGTTATAAGAATCATCGTTTTTGGTTTTCCGTTTTGTAATGATTTCAGTTCGATATATTGTAACAAGAATTTCATTATTTTTTTATCACACTCTCTCTTTTTGGTCTTAAATTAATTGAAGTAGACATATTTTGTATGTATTTTTGTAAAATCCTCTATATTTTATAAATATTGCGTCTAAATAGTAGTATTTTCATAAAATACCCTTAAACATTTAGGTCAAATGGTTTCATGATATAAATAACATACAGACCTAAGGTCTTAAACAATTAATAGAAATACTAGGCATTGCGTAGTCATCTTTGGGCAAGTTAGCCTCTAATTAATTAATTTTATCATTGAGTAGTCATCTTTTTCGGCTAATTATAGAAGAAAGAGTTCATAAATGTAATCATTTCAGTTTTGACTATAAAATTGCCAAGTGTTTGAACTGTTGAATTCAAAGTTTCACTTCTAAATCAGAAAAATGTTGATTTTTCAGCAGTTAAATGTTTTGTTTGACAATAAAAATGTTAATGTTACATAATTAAGCATAATCAATATTTCTCTCCTTGAAAGAATGTCTACACCTAACTACTACAAATATGCACATCATTTGAATAGAAACTCAACAAAAGACAAGATCGCTGCAAAGGGGTTGATTTGGCCAGAACTAGGAAAATGTCTACTTATTTTTCTAATTTGACTAAAAATTATAAGATTCGCCACTAAAATTCTTACCAAAGTATTAAACAAGATTCTTAAATAACTTATAACTTGGTGGCAATAAAGCAAATTATGAGTTCAACAGTATCAATCCAATCTCACTTATTTATTTTGAAAACACGCAAAACATATCTAATAGGCAAAACCCAAGCTTCAAAATGACCGTCTCACAAGCTCCAGTCGAAACATTGGTGGTGAGAAAAGACCTGAAAGAAATAGTTTTAAGGAAGTCGTGCCGAGAGAATGCAAGTTTAATTGCATTTGAATTGTTACCGGTTTAACCACTTCCACTTGGTTCAAATATTTCAACCGATGAGATCTATTCTATTTTTAAATCAATGGAATGCATAGTTTATTTGAAAAGGAAGTAATAATAGCATCCTTCTTTTAACTATCAATTGATAATTATTAACAGATATGAGTACAATTATTTTGTGAACACAAATTCATCAAAATTTGACTTGTATATCAATAAGTCAAATCCAAAATGACCAGAAATTTCAAAATTCGAATTCCAATATTTCAAAATGACCCAAAAATTATTCTAGAGTAGAAGTTGCTAATAAAATTAATTAACAGATTATTCAAAAGATAACCCCAAAATAATTTCACAAAAATGCAAAAACTATGCAGCAGTGTTCCCAAACCATGGAATAACTTGTAAAAGTGAACTACTTGAATGCTGAATATTAATTTAAATGTTAAACAATCCAAACTGAGTCAATACATTTAAACTACAAAGAGTCATAGTTAAAAACATTCCTATTGAGTAAGAAGATATTACAGAGTTGAAAAAAATTTACCCACAGGACAAGAAATTGCTACTCCTAATAGTTTAACGAACGAATGGCAGAATTCGCTACTCCTAATACAAACCGTACCTTAATGCACACCAGGGATTGAAAAGAATGGTTTTCAAACCACTTTTGCTTTATGATAAAGACTTCACAAAACCAATTGCTGCTGGTAACTGAAAATGCTGCCCTTTTTCCCGACAAATTTTTCGTACCCCATTCACAAAGGAGAACAGAATCCAGAAGACTATTCTGAGCTACTATGCGATTAACAATTTGATTCTGCCTTCAAATATCATCTAGCATTGAACCTATCCTGTCCTGCCTGCATGTCAAGCTCCCATTTTATCAAGACGAGAAAAGATAACGGTTTCTCTTACAAGTACTGCAAAATGAGGTAACTATATAATTAAAACAAACTCATCATAATAGTTAATGTTAGTAATTAACCAACTGGTAACAACAATGCAATTATAATGCAATATTTTAAAATAATCAAAATGTTAGTTCTTTCAACACTTTGGACGTGCATATAAATGCAACCTAGAATATTACTCTATTTAAAATCTGTCTAGGCTGCAGGTTTTGCATACATGAATACACGTGCACGTTGGATGGGATACTCACAGAAAAGTGATAGAGAATATGCTAATGGGAATAAAAGATAATTTGGCAATTAGGGGACAGGTGGTTTGGATCATTATGAGTTAGTTACTGAAGAGAGAGAGGCTTTACATATAGGTGTAAAGAGAGAAACAGAGGGTATTGAGAACTATGCTATTTGGCATTTTTGGGAGTTCAGGCTCTACTCTTTGAGTAGAGAGGGAACCCGAGGTTCCTGTTGGGGTCAAGTCGTTTTTCAGCTCAGTTTATCTTCATTTTCCTTTTCTGTTCTGTCAGTTTCAGTGTAAGCTTACTGTTATCAGTGAAGAACAATCAATACTATTCTATTCTCTACTCGTTGTGCATGTTCAGTTTTGGTTTCGGTTTCTATCAAAGGCACCTAGTAGGCAGAAATTTTTTCTCCAAATAGCACATACAAGCAAAGTTCTGTTTTGGTGTCTCTCTCTCTCTCTCTCTCTCTCTCTCTCTCTCTCTCTCTCTCTTGCTTGCTTGTTAAGATTGAGATGCCAGCTTATTATTAAAAATTGCATTATCTTTTTCTGCTTGATGTATACAACATTAAAATGGATAGACTCACAGAACTTTTGATTTCAGAATATAAAGATGTGTTCAGGGCAATACCTGAGCAGTGTATGAAGAGCTTTGAGCCAGAAACTTAACAAACTCTTCCTTCTTTCTCTCAAAATTGTACTTTGCAGAACTCAACAGTGATTGTTCTCGCTTAATGTCCTCCATCAACTTCTCCTTTTCCCATGTCTTCTGCTTGAGCTGATTCTCAGTCTCCATGCAGCTATCCGGTGGGTTTGATGGCATAGAAGGTTTTGGAAATCTTACATCGACATCAGTCCTCCAGAACATAAAATTTCCAGAAACAGATACCAAATGAGAAATACACATAATAGAAGCACACACTTGTAACTCTACATATAGGGTATGCCAGAAAATGGTATATACTATCCAGATGCATCATATGAAATTTATGATGCAAAGTCAAAAATACTTTGAAACTAGCTCATTCTAGACAAAATACATATTTCTTTTCTTTTTTCTTATGATTTTTTGAGTGTGACACAAAGAAGTGTACGAAAATTGGGCAAAAAGAAGCATGCACCAAAAATCATGAGCTGACCTTGTACGGTCAGAGGCTAATGCTATGAAGCCTATAGGGGTCTCTTATAATCGAATTATAGCAGAGACATATTCTACAATCTATCATGATTCAGAAAGACATTTCTTTCCTAGTGCATTTAAACTTCCATGCAAAAAGCAAATTCAAACATACCAAAAAAAAAAGGAAAAAAAAAAAAAAAGAGAGATAAAGTGAAATAATGAAATTCACCATAACATCTAATTTTGGAACATAATTTCATTTCACTTCTGAAAGCAAAGCACTTACTGATTCCCAAGGGCAAAGAAACCATTAGCCTTAATCATCCCTCCATCGAGCGAAATTGCTCCATCACTTATAAGTGGAAGGGCAAGTAGCATCTCCTCCCTACTTTTGTAAACTTGCAGCCGAAAGAAGAGGTTATAAAACAGAGTCTCTCTGAGGCCATAGCCATTGGAAGTGACATACAACAAATTCATGTAATCCACATGGATCATATTTACAGCAAAGCCAATAAATCCAGGTGGGCACTCCCCATTAGGCAATTTTGGCTTTAGAAGATCAAGCCTTCTTTGAGGGTCATCAACCACAAATTCACCACAGTAAGGTCTACAAAAGAGACAAAAGTTGTTTGGAATTCAAGCGCTAAAATTCCAAACAGCAAAAGAAAAGGAAAGAGATACATGCCTTAAATTTTCAAGACAAATAACAAGAAATCGACGATCAAGGGCCCGTCCAATAGAAGCACCAAAGCCTCGAATTCCAGAGTCACTATTTATATGGCCTTCATTGTCATAAGTTTCAAGAGCTTTAACACCTTCGTAAGTCTTGCAAACAATTCCCAGCATTGTATCTACTCCTAAGTACTCCGAAAGCAGCCTGCAATTAAGAAAGAATAAGTAAAAGTAGATTGAACATAATGCAGACGACTAGCAACTAAATTATCATGGTACTCAATGAAGCAAAACATCAGCATCACAGTAAGTATGGAGGGAATTTCACCCACTGCAATTAACTAGTTAACAAGCTATTGGAATTGGGGAGAACTTAAGTTAACTTGCTATATTAGAAACCAGGAACAGTATGTTATGTTAGCAATGAAACTGTAATCACAAGGCTTACTTCATGAAAGAAGAGTCCACAACTTGTTAGATAGTAAATATCAATAAGAAATAACATGTAACTTCAAACTGACCTGCTTAGATTATCATCATCCACCTTGCCCAGAGTAGCAACAATACCAAGTACATCCTTAGCGAATGTCAGCTGAGGTGCATGAGTACCATGGTGGGTTGTCAGCTGACACAGAATACCAGCAGCAGAAGTTTCATGCTGAAGAATCTGTTTTGCTGTTTCTTCCTCACTCTGATTGGAGGAACAGCTTTCATTTTCACCACTAGGAGGTCTTGCGGAATGATATTTACCAAGAATAACTGAAAGGAAATGTCAGTAACAAGAAACTGCAAAGGGAAAAGGAGACATTATGCATCACAAATGATTAGACAGTCAACATCCAAACAATTCTAGAATCTAAAACTAAATCCTTCCAATTGTGAAACACTGACTGGAAGTTGAGATGAAAAACTGCTCGCAATATAGCGTATGAGCAAAAAACTTTCATTACTGAATGTCTTGTCTAAACTAGATTACTTTTAAACATTTAGGGAGACAATGAATATGAAGGACTGATCTAAGCGCTGAAAAGATATAGTACTCAAAAAGCACAGAAAATAAAATGTACCATACCCTGCAAATCAAGTATTGAGTCTTCTAATTTGTTTCGCTGATTTTTCAAAATTTTCAAGTTATCCTCATGCTGCTTGATTTTGATTCCTGCTGCGTGTAGATCATCTTGAAGTTTCTGCATAGGTTATATGATTTAACATAGTTCTTTGACCTACTTTGCTTATAAATAAACTGCAGTAACTTAAAAGTCGTTTGGAACATAGAACACTTGAAATGTAAAAGTTCTGCATTTCCTTTTACAAATTTCAACTTCATAACCATAAAATATATAGAAGACAATGGTTACTTTTGATTGACACCCACATCACAGTAAAATGTAAAAAAAGGTATGCAGACTGAAAACCTTAGAGCTGTATACGATGGATTGTGCTTGCAAAGAACCACCATTCTGCATTTCATCACTTGGAACAATACTAGTTTCTTCCTTCATCAGAGCTGACAAATCCTGCACAAACACTAGGTAGACAGTGATGGCTGAAGCAAAAGGAGTCACTTAGTATTACCAGCTATGAAGATATCATTACAAATAACAATAAGACAATATAATCCTTACATAAATAGGCAATGCAAGTACATTTCTATGTCTCCGAGTACCTCAAGAAGAAGAAATGACAAAAAGCCAAAAAGGAAAAGAAAAGAAGAAAACATCTTTACCAACAATTGAAATAGTCTACAACACACGGAACCCCAGACATAACTTCAATTAGCTATGGTCTCACCATACATAATTAACAAATTAAAAGCCTTAGCATCTTCTGTCTTTCATATAATGTCCTAATTATGGAAGATGAAGTCATATCAAAATTGGCAGCAAAGTTTGCACATTCTCTGCCATTCAGACAATGTAATTTCTTCGACAATGACCACACAAGCATAAACATAGCTCCTGTTCTTTCTAGATGTCAACCCATATTTAAAGTTTTACATTCCAAGCTGTAAATTCCATCTTTTGCTGCTTCAAAACTGTGAGTGATTGAAATCTGATCCATGATAGGGCTATGGAAAATAAGGAAGCAGGTAAAACATAATGAGAAAGTGAAATAAAATCCTGCCAGGCTAAAAACCGGCCTTCTTAGGGTCTCCAAATTGATAATTCTCATTTAAGTATTAATATCCAAATTGACAATTCTCATTTAAGTACTAATAATTTAAAGAAAATTCCATAATTTTTAAACAACAACCATTTTCCAAAGCAAAAGTAAGCAATTTTCACCGGAACTTTAGGTCTGAGCATCGGTCAGTTGAAAACCAAACAGAACTTTTGATGAAATTCAAAATGCAATAGAACCATAATTTACTTCGGTTCAGTTCAACTCGATTAAGATTTAGTAACAAAAAAATAACTTGTCAACTATCTGATACTTCTACGTGCAAATCAGTTCAGTTACTCAATTATTATACCATGTCAACCAAAATTAACTAGTAATTAACTGATTATCAGTTCACCATGCATGCAACAGTTTTTCTTAGAACCAGGAACTGAATCCAACGTTAGGCGTTTCTTACATTAGAAATTGGGAATTAATTCCAATGTTCAAAGAAAATTAAGCAATTAGCAAGAACTGGAGAAATTCCAGCCTACATTACATAGTGAACAACTGAGAAATTACGTATTCTAATTTATCCAGTCAAACAATGAGCTTACCCGGAGATGGAAGGGTAGAATTCCTGAGTGTCAGAGACCTAGGGTTACAGTAAAATGGTCAAAGAAGAAGACACTGTCACAGTGAGGGAAAGATCTGAGTCAATTGAGGAGCAAGAAATTCGAGTTAGGAGTGGATCAGGATGGGTCTCGGTGGTTGAGAGACAATGGTAGTGACCGGCCAGCGAGACTGCAGGTCGGTGCCTTGGTTGTCTGGTGGTGGGTGAAACAAGAGAGGTACAGTGTGCGAGCCTAGCAGTAATACTTCTCTTTTTTTTTCTTTTTTAGATATTTAATGATGTTTTTTTGAATTTACCTTAAAATAAGGGTAAATAATAGTTACCTTTTGATTAAATATATTAATATCTCTCTATATTTTACATATTTAACTTATACATCCCTAAAGTTTATTTTTATCATATTATTACCTTCATCAATGCTTACTATATATTTTTCTTTCAAAATTATTGATATTGTTAAGATTTATAACTAAGATTAGCTCCGTCTCATATCTAATGTTGATTTTGTAAGATCATTTGTCACAAAAAAAAAAAAATTCACTTATTATGAGACTTTTCCAAACCCTTTAAGTTATGATTATATTAAAAAAAAGACATCAAAGGGGTATAATTAAGAAAAACTTGAATATAAAACATTTTAAGAAATGATATTAGTTTGTAAATATATATCACATTAATAATTTTAATAAAAAACCAAACAATAATAAATAGAAGGAGGTCATAGTACGATGGATGCAAAATACAGGGAAGTATAAATTAAATATGTAAAACACAGGGATGTACTAGTGCATTTGATCAAACCTCAAGGAGGTTATAATTATTTACCCTTAAAATAAAGATTCTTATATTAATGAAGGCCAAATACATTGATACTCCTGAACTTGTCGAAAAAGGCCTACTGCCTCCCTAAATTTTTAAAATATCCTAATGTCCCCCTGAACTTTGAAAAAGTGATCCAATTTACCCCCTTATTGTCACATGTCACTCAAGTATTGGTTGTCTCATGTTTAACTTTTCAAAGTAAATTCTATTTTTTATGGGATTTAGGGAGCAAATTGGGCCAATTTTAAAAAATTCAGGAGGATATTAGAATACTTTTAAGAAGTTTAGAGTGGCTTTAGAATATTTTTAAAGTTTAAAGGGACAGTAGATGTTTTTGGTCAAGTTTAGAGGGGTTATCTATGTATTCGGCCATTAATTAATGATTCATTATGAATTAATTATTCTAAAAATATGTTAGGATTTGATTACTATTGCAAATGAGGCACGGAGGGGTATGGTCATGTCTCATTTAAACGAAAATTATTCATCTTTATCTCATTTCCATTTATAAATTAGGAAAAAAAAAATTTTATTCCCGTTTTATAGGGATTAGCACCTTCTTGAGGATTAGGGATGGCAACGGGTAGGGTACCCACGGGTAATGACGATACCCGTCCCATTCCCGTTTAGAAAAGTAATTACCTGTATCCGTCCCATTACCCGCGGGTATTAAATTTTAAATCTCATTCCCGTCCCATGAAATTTCCGGGTACCCGTTAATTACCTGTACCCGCGAAAATTACTCGTTTAAAATTAAAAAATCATAAAAATATATCTAGGATTCTATACTAATCAATCACAAAATTATAAAAAAATATTCATAAACATACTTTAATACATTGCAATTCAAAAATAACAAACATAATTTTAACCAATAATTCATATCCAAATTTGAAAATTCTAAAGAAATTAAAAAAATCATAAATCCTTAATTAAAAAAATTACATGAGAAGCAGTGTTTCGAACTTCCATAACATTCTTCCATTCAATAAGAATGAGAGGAGCTGGGTTCGACTCCTACCAGCATACCTAAAAAATTTTAATTTTTTTTTATAAACTATATATATAGACGGGTACGGGTAGCGGGAACCCTGAGGGGTAAACCCGTATCCGTCCCATACCCGTAACGGGTAATTTTTTTGAACCCGTACCCGTCCCATACCCTTTTATCCCGGGTTCGGATAGTCCCGGTTTTCACGGGTACCCATACCCGTTGCCATCCCTAGTGAGGAACTCCATTTCCATTTCATAATTTTTTGAGAAAATTTAAAACTTTTGTAATAAAAAATCCAATTTTGTATATATAATTAAAAAATATTAGTATAATTTGTTAATACAAAAAATGTATCAAATAAATTGATAAGCTATAAAACTGATCAATCCAATATATAAATATATAATTCCAAACATAAAAATAAAATCTAAAAAATTTATATTCATTATTTAATGTGCAAAAGATATTAATCCATCAAGTATAGTATTGGATAACAACTTCAAAATATTTTGATTTTATGAAATTTTATTAGAATATATGTATAACTGCTGAATTTTTCCGACCTTGATGATAAAAGTTTATTTGATTATCTATTACTTTGAGGTCTTTATTGAAACTGGTTCACAAAGTGAGAATGTTGTTTGACGAGTTTGAGAATTGGACCAAAAATGACTTTCGAACGTAGTATCAAATTATTTGGCTTAAGTCTCAAGGCTTTAAAGTTGAACCGTACGACTAATAAAGATAAGTCGTACAGCTCTAAGCTATTTAATTTGAGTCATACGGCTCTAAATGGTCGGAGAATTTTTGGATTACAAGCAGCTCGACACCTCTTGCTCAACATCTCCTGATCGGCACCTCGTACTTTGAGTCTAAAGACTTAAGGAAGAGATTACAAGATAAAAAAGGAGGACAGAAGAGGAAGGAGGGGGACAGAAAAAGGAAAATTAGACAGGAAATTAGAGGGAGGCAGATCTTAGAGAGAGGAGAAAACTCAATGAAAACCAAAAATCTAAAAACCAAATTCAACTCTTTAATCATTCAGATGAGAGACCTTAAGTGTTCTGGGTTGCTTACAAGTTCAATTCAAGCTAAAGATTACGGAATTGGAGCTTAATTCAGAGTCAACTCAAGCTTTGGAGTTCAAGATTTCAAGCTTTCCCAAATCTTCAATTCTCACTTTTTAATCTGTTTCAAAGGACCAAAAGTTGGAAAAAAAAAGCATCAAGGGTAACTTCTTAGAGGCCTTAAATCTTGTTTACAACTTTCTAGATTGATTTTTGGGTGATTTGCATCAATCTTCAAATTTTTGGATTTCTAGAAACCAGAGTCGTACGGCTTTGTTCTTGGCTATAATAGAGCCGTACGGCTCTATTCTAGCAAAGAACGGTGTCTATTGTCCACCCAAGATAAGTCGTATGACTGTAGTTGCAGAATTCATCGTCTTCCTTGAAATTTAGTGATTTTTAAAATTTAGTGATTTGGAACAATAGCCATAGCACTTAACCAACAATTGCACGGCTGTAAAATAAGAGTCATACTGCTCTTGTCTCAAAATTAGATGTCTATTTCATAGTTTAAATTGTTTTTCATGCATTTCGACTTAGCTTCATATTTTATTGTTTATAAGAGACCTGTTCAACAACAGAAACACCAGTTTCTTGAATGCAGATTAACTTTTGCATGTCTAAAATAATTAAAATCGGATTAAATTGTTTTTATACAATTTAGTGTTTTTAAAAGATTTTCCAGGTCTAATCTGGTGAATCTGTCGGATTCATTTGATTCCCCTTTTCCACATATCCACAACAGAAACCTAGAAGCGAGAATGAGATAAAAACCGAAAGAAAGAAATTTGTTTTCACCCTTATCATTGATCAAAAAAATCCTCCTTACATCCTGACAAACTAAAAAGATCAATAATAAAAAAACACATATTCGGTAATAAATTTTGAATTCAAAGTTTCTAAAATCAAATGGAAACAACTCTTTGATTCCAGAAGCAACTGTATAAGTATAAATGAGTAAAACACTAACCCTTTACACTTATCACTTTATTTTTCCGTGTAGAGGGTTCATAATTTAATAAATGAAAAAAAGCATAAATTGAGACATTGTGAAAGGATGGCTTTTTTCGACGAGACGAAGAAAATGAATGCGCCGCGAGGCGGGCCGCTTTTCGGGGGTTTTTGGTTTTAGTGCTCGAAATATTGTTTTGGAAAATTCATCACTTATTTCATAAAAGAATCGAGACCTAGGTCTCGATAGAAAATGTAAGAGTCGCCACCCAGTTCAGCTCAACCGGAAAATTACAGCGTAGCCAAACCGGATGAGGGCCGCTACACTTTTCAGAGATCTAGGTCTAGACAAGTCCCTTATTTCATGTCTAATCAAAATAAATTTGGCCAATGTTCATTGATAGCATTTTATTTTTCTAAGGTTGATTTTCCATTGATTTAATCATGCAGCGTACATGCGGATAAAAGCAATAAATAAATTAATTGTTTACAACCCAATCGAATCACATCAAAACTATCCTAGGGGTTACATTTGTATAATTTGGGGATCGGGGTACAATCGCCTATTTTACACGAGTATCTAATGCGTTAAAGTTGAAATAAAGAAATGAATAAAAATAAATTAAATTAAATTCCTGCAAAACAAATGTTAGCACAAATATATGGGCTTAATATCACCTATGGTATACCGACTATACCTTGTTTTACACTTTGGTATACCAACTTCATTTTTGCACATTTTGATATCCTAACTTGCAAGTGACCTCCCATTGTGGCATACTAAACCTACTATTGCAGGTTACTCATGCCACGTCAGCATTTTACTCATTCTCAATATAAAATATTGGGACCCACTATATTGAAATGACCATTTTAACCAATACAATATTTTTTAATTACTGAAAATATATTATATTATTTTTTATGTATATTATTTTTTTCTCTTTTTTTTTTCTCTCCAAATTGTTTCTTCCTTCAACAAGAAACCTTTTACCCCTACGCCTCCTCTCCCTACCCCAACGAAGAAAACATTCGAAATCGCTAAAAGCCCCTCTAGTCCTCCCTCTGGGGCAAACTCTAAGCCCACAAGTTCCAAGCTTGAGAATTCGAAATTGACCACTTCAAATGGGAATGATAATTGTGGAATTGATGATAGTGGGAGTCCGTTATCGGTGGTTAGGGTTATGGTGGCGGAGCGTTTGTTGCAGAGGGTGCCGTTTGATCCAATTGATTCCTCGACGATGTTGAGGAAGCTGGAGAATGACCAGAATACGACTGCCGCGGAGAAGGCGGCTTTTAGGGAGGTCGGTGGGGAGTCTGCCGCGGTTCTGGCTGTTGAAATGGCTTTGAGGTCAATTGTGGAGGAGAATCATGGGATTGAGCTCAAGGAATTTATGGTTAGTGGTAAGTCTACAGTTATGGTGTTGAGCATAGACCATAATAGATTAGTTAGAGAATTACCTGAAAGTACAAAATTAGAATCTTTAAGTTATAGTGAATTGAATCAAAATTAGAGTCAGAGTAATAGCGGTAACAATGGCGGTGGTGTGGTTGATTTGAATAATAATGGGGGATTTGGGATGGGAGGGCCAGTGATGCAGAGACCAGTGCCGGAGATATGTGGATGGGCGGCGGTCCTGGCAGGGATATGTAGAATGGACCACCCAGGGAGGTATGGGTTCGAGAGGGAAAATTCTTGGAATGAAATGCGGTGGCCATTGACGGCGTCGATGAGAGCAAGGGACGTTGGCGGTGGAGGGAAGGATTGGGAGTGAAGGCGGCGGCTGTGAGAGGTGGAGATGATAAGAAAATTTTAGGTTGGGTTGGGGAAAGGAAAAGAGAAAAGAAAAATTATAAATTATAAATAAAAAATAACATAATATATTTTCCGTAATTAAAAAATAATGTATTGGTTAAAATGGTCATTTCAATATAGTGGGTCCCAATATTTTATATTGAAAATAAGTAAAATGCTGACATGGCATGAGTAATCTGCAATAGCAGGTCTGGTATATCACAATGGGAGGTCACTTGTAAGTTAGGATATCAAAATATGCAAAAATGAAGTTGGTATAGCAAAGTGTGAAACAAGATATAGTTGGTATACCATAGGTGAAATTAAGCCCAAATATATGCAACAAGTTGGACTCAAATAGACAAAACGGGGAGATTAGAGATTGGGAACATGCATTTAGGGGGTAGTCGGGTAAACTCGGCCAGTTCGCCCAACTAGACCTAGAAAACAGTTTTGAAACATTCCTGTGTTTTGTTTCATGAGAAAAATACATTTTTGAAAATATTTTCTTTTACCGGTTTATTTCCATTTAGCATGTAAAGTGGGTCGGTTTTCAGGAGATTTGGATCTTCGTCGTTGTATTGTTCTAATTGCAACAACTCGAAAAATAAATCTATGGTTGTGAATGCATGAGATGAATTTATTTTGATTTATTTTTGGTGATTTTCTTATTTTTTGCATTTTTATAATTTTTCTGATTTTTTTTTAATTTTTCATAATTTTTATGAATTTTTCTGGATTTTTCCTATCTTTTTGTTGCTGAGCAGAAACGACAGTCGTACGAATGTAATTATAGTTGTATGACTGTAATTACAGTCATACGGCTGTAATTTATTTTTTGTCGAAAAATCGCTGAAATTATTTAGATGGACAGATTTATAGCTGTGGTTACCAAGAAGAGTCGTGCGACTGTAACTTTAGTCGTACAACTATAGTTATGGTCGTACGTTTGGTCAACCTGTCCAGGGGCAGCAAACTTGCATTTTTCGTTTTAAGTAATTTTATGCATGAAAATGAACCAAAACACACAGAAATGAAGCAAAACACTAGTTTTAGATATTGTTACCCTTGTAGCGCGGATCCGCTGTTGATTTGGCCAAAGAAAACGCCTTGAACGGACTCCAGATTGTTTCCCCTCCTTAGTATGTTGAGGTACAAAAATAATGTCCAAAAATCTCTACAAGTTACGGATTTAGCCAAGTTCAAGTTCTGGAATTGATTATCTTTGAGTGACAGATTATTAACCTACTATTTCTATCAATTTAAGCCTCACAATACAAAGATTCAAAAAGAATAGAGTAGGAGAAAATAGTTGTGTCTTCTCCTCTTTTATTCCCTTCTTTCAATGCCTCTTGAGCTCTCTTCAATCCAAAATTTTCGTGAACCTTGGTTCCTCCATTTTTTCTGGTATTTACAGACCTAAAAATGAGACAAGAAGACATAATAATGCCCCCAAATCACGCCCCATACCTCTCCCATTTCGGATGAGTTATAATTGCCTGAAATTTAAATCTACAGTCGTACTACTGTAATTTGTCGGCATTTACAGTCGTATGACTGTATTATAGTCGTGAGGCTATAATATAGTCGTGCGACTGTATTCTTTTTTTTATTATTATTTTATTATTTTTTATTATATTTTTTCATTTTTTTATTTTATTATTTTTCGGAAAATCCCTTGTTCACAGACATGTAACCCCATATAGATTCACAATTTAAAGCCTGATCTATCATTTAATTATAAAAAATAATAAAGCAACCCTAATGCACTGAAAATGTTAATATAGGATTAATGATAAGGCAAGATGACTAACAATGTAAAATGCCTTAATACCTCATATAATATAGTAATTATACAGCAAAGTAATTATCCAGACTATAAGAAAAGGCAAACAACGACCATAAAACACAAGAAAATGCAAGCAACGACTAGGGGTGAGCAAAACCAAATCAATGTCCACAAACCGAAAATCCAAACCGAACCGAACCGATCCATTTCATAGTTTGGTTCGGTTTGGTTTTAAGTTGTGAAGAATTTTGGACTTCGGTTCGGTTCAAAACCGAAAAAACTGAAAAACCAAATAATTGGTAAAATATTAAAATTAATTATAAAATTAATATATACAAATTGTAGAGAATTTTAGACATTATATTCTTTTATAGTTTTATATTGTGATTTTTTTATGCTAATTTATAGTTGTTAAAACTTGAGAGTTGAAAAAAAAAATAAAAGGAAGAGAATTTTAGTATTTTATTGTGATGTAATAGTATTATTTAGTATTACTATTTTTTTAAGTTAATTTTTTTGTATTTTTTTTTTAAACAAACTACTTAAATAAATTTTTTTTTTTTAAAAAGTTGATGTTTTTGGTTCGAGCTAATCCAAACAGAACCGAACAGAACTAGTTCGGTTTGGACTGAACCGAACCAAAATTTAGTTTGGATCGGATTGGTTTATAAAATGCAGTGTTTTTTGGATCGGTTTTTTCGGTTCGGTTCGGTTTTTGAACCGAACCGGTCCATGCTCACCCCTAGCAACGACCATAAAACACAAGTCAAGAAATATAAGGTGGCTTTTTAAAACTAGAGCAAGAAACAAATATCTCAAAATATACTCATCATAATGCAAACAAACATAGCAAGAAAATATGAACGAAATGAAAAAGAAAACTAAGCACAGTTGTTGTTGGTTCTCCATATTTAGTTATCATAACAGTCTCGTATAAATTTTAGAGTAACATTATGAAATTATAAGTTTCTTTCTCTTTGGCTTGTATTACGAACTGAAGTAATTTGTCACACAACTCCAATTTAATATTGGTAATTAAGAATGATAATAGGAAAATCATAGAAAACTCAATAGACTAGAAAAATAGAGAGAAATGGCCTGGTGGGAAGGAAATTCTTCAGTAATGGAATACATCAAAGAAGAGGTTATTGCTAAAAAAAAATCAACAGGAGAAAAAAGAGTATTGATAGTAAAAAATAAGTTCAATAAAAGCATCAAGAATTAAGAAAATACAAAATCAAAAGCACAAGAGATCAAGAGAAAACAATGAGTAAAAAGCATAAGCTCCTAAATTAATTAAGAAATCTCTAATTTTTTACATGTTCTCAAACAATGTAGCAGTAACTTTGGAAAAGAGATATCCAATCACATATTTAAGCTTACCTCCTCTAATAATATTAATGTGAAAGAAGAGCATGGTGCGACACAAATCATAACCCAACCCAATGTTACAAGGCAATTCACAATAATAATCCTAACATAGAACTTCTTTAGTCATGGAGATATAAACCAATTTGCCAAAGAACACTGTAATCATATAAGGAAGACAATTATATGAAATAGAAAACAAAAAACTGAGTTAAAACCGTAAAGAAAGTGAATCATAAACCATAAACAAACCTTGAAGCTTTACATTCAACCATATTTTATCCGGAGTTCCATCATGTATGTTAGTTGTCCAAGTGTTTTAAATCAAAGTTCTGATATTGTTGAGGTTAATCATCCAACTTATGAATGAAAGAGGAGCATAATGAGATCCTGAATTAAACACAATGAGATGGGAAATCAACAATGATTATTAATCACTAACTAAAACAAGCTTTGTAATTGCAATATGAAATTTGCTTGATGATAGAAGAATATAGTAGATCCCTAATCTCTAATGAAACACGGTGAGAAGGAAAATCAGTGAGAATTAATGATTAATCATACCAGGAGAAGTCGCTTTAGGGATCCTGATAAAGGATAGCAATTCACCATAATAGTTGAGAAAACATGGGGAAGGGGAAATGAAGAAGCAGTTTCAAGCCATTGTGCTTTGAGATTTTACACACGAAATTAGAGTTGAAGGGAGTGCAGGAAAAGAGAGAGATCCCAGCAGTGCTAAGCTAGCACGTGTCAGTGCCTATAAAAGAACTTAGATTAAAAACTTAAAAATTTGTTGTGCATATTCTTCCACAAAGAAAAAGAAGGCATAAATTCATAACTTCTCAACAAAAGCCAGTAAAAGATAGAACAACATCCAATGTGAATTATTCCAATGAGACGGATTGATCAAGACCAGTCCATTAACATATAAAAGCAATATCTTTTCATCTCCAGACATTATTCGCAACTCTGAATCAAAAAGAGGAATACCTTTACAGTAAATGGCAAAATACCAAATCCATAAACACACAAATCATTTATGAGTTTATCTTCCATTTCATCTTTGTCGGCTAAGAAAACAACTTAAATCCTAAAATAAGAACACACGATTGATAAATCAACTAAGAGTGTAAAACGAAAATACAATAACCATCGCATCTAAAACCTAACAAGAATCTAATCCTTGTGAAATACTGCATAATGTAGAGGCTGCAATCATGAAAGTTAACAGATAAAATTTATCCAACAATAATAAAGGATGGAACAGTAAAGCTTAAAGGTGTTGCAACTTATCACAATTGTCAAAGGAAATAGTATCATCAATCTCTCACATCACTATACTCACAAAGACAGAGGAAATCATAAGATAGGGAAATGTTGCAAAGACACAAAACAACAAAAAAGAAGCAAATTACACACAAACAATTAAAACTTATGTCAAAAATAACAAAGAAGAAGGAAAATTATGACTCATTAACATAACAAAATTGAAAATTAGAGAGGAAATCAGAAGCTCACAAACCATGGAATGCAAAGGAGCGAAGCAAATGACTCCGTGCACTTTAAGACACTTGGCGAGAAATCACTTTTGGCTTTATCGACTATTGGGATTGTATCCTCAGATGCGAGCCATACTTCTACTTTTTACTGCATAATTATTATGTTAATTTTCCATTTGATTGAATTCAATAATACCATGAACTTTCAATTATTACGTTAACTTCATTTCTTGCTCCATGGATGAGAATAATAAAATGGACTTCATTAAAATTTCAACACTCAATTATGTTGTATTAGGACCTCAAAAATCAAGCATTGAGAGTAAAAATTACAAATTTAACCTGAAACATTAACCTGAAGGGCATTTGGCAATGATTTTAATGTCTTATCAACTGATATGACAAATTTAACTTGAAATATTGCCTTAGTAGGAAATTTCTTAATTCTTAATGCTAAAATCCCTAACCTGGAAGATAAAAAAAATAAATAAATTAAGAAGCAATGGAATCACTTTAACTAAACCAAGATGATCAACAAAACCAAGAAAACCCAGGAATCAAAACTCAAGATGCACGAACAAATAGAATCACATTCAGAGCAAAACATATCGGATATAAAAAAAATTCCAAAGTAGAACTGAAATAAGACTAATCGACTAACCCAATGAAGGAATAGATAGATACTAAGAAATCATCTTCAAATTCAGAGCTGGAGAAAATTAGGCAAAGATCCATAAAAAAAAAAAAAAGAAATTAGGCAAAGATCAATAAGTTTCTTACTAGAGATTGAAAATGTGAAGAAATGAAGACGAAAACCATTGACATAGTAGGATGGAGCGGAGCATGAATAATGGTGTCGCACAAGGAAGAACCCAAGAAACCATAAAGAAAAGAAAAAATCGGAAACATTAAAAAAGAAGAGAGGAAAGTCGAGAGACCTACAATGATAAAGAAAGGGTTGAGATTCAAAAGTCAGGATAACCATGTGATGCATGTCGAGAACACAAAAAATAAAATACCTACTCCTTTACCAAGATTATGCAGTAATATGGAGTAGGATCAAATCCACAGGGATTGTTTGAGTTATTTCTTCTAAAGTTTAATCAAAGAAAAGTAAAATGGGATGTTTGTAAATGGCAAATGAAATTTAAGAATAACAGAAACAAAATAATTGGATGAAGATTTATATGAGATAAATTCCAGCTAGTAGGCAGATTCGAGTCGTGAGTCAAACCAACTGATCATCGATAAAAAACAAAAGATAATTTCAATACATTCAAACAAATTAGCTATGGCTATCAAAAAACATGAATCACCTATCTCTTCTTACTGAGCAGACAATTAAGAAAAGTTCTTTAATTATCTCTGTTTAATCTAACAATTCCATACAAGCTTTAGAATTTAATTCAATCAAAAGCATTAACATACAAAAGAGATACTAATTCTACTCAATAATCATATAAACGGGATTATTTAAAGCGTATTAATTTCATTCATAACATGGATTAAAAACTTGTCCATAATTAATCATGTTATTCACTATTTAGGTTAGGTAGAATAAATGATTACGTATTTAAATACCTAACTAGCAAATCAATCACAAGTAAATAATTAAACTAGTGATTCAGTTAAATCATGCAATAGAAATAAGAACAGAATAAAATTGATTACTTGAATCAAAGAAGACAATAAGAACAAATGATCTCATAGTTGATTTTACAAGACTGAATTCCTCCTAGCTAGAACTTAGTGTTTAGTTTTTCATGGTAAGAATAGAAACACTAAAAAGGAGAAGAAAGCTTCAAAAATCACTTTCAAAAAAATTGGAGAGGAAGAAGAGAGAATTTTTCTTTTCCTAAGATCTTTTAATCCCTTTCAACTAAGGAAAAAGTCCTAGAAAGGAAATAACTCTAATTAAGATTTCTAGGAAAATCTAATTTGAGTTAATCTAGGAATAAAAATAAAAATACTCTAAAACCTAACTACGATAAAGGCTGATAAAATTAAAATAAAACTAATTAGGAAGTCTTCTAAACCTATAAAATAACTACAAAATTCGTATCTCCTCTAACTCATGCTCTTGGCTTGTGCAAAAACAGGTTTTTAGTTAACTTTTCAGCATCAGCAACACAATACAAGCAATGTTCATGGGTTATGACTCTACAGCTCCAACTCATATGCATTCCAAGCTTCAAAATCGATACTTTAAGCTCAACTTTATCTTCCAGGACTACGAATAGTAACACAAAGTGAAACAAAATCCGTTTAAGTTAACCAAAAGTGTAGTGATTAAAGCTTATAAACATAGGCAAATTAAGTGCATTTTGTGCATTTATCACCATGAATAGATTAGATGTGTATCTCAATGATGAAAATACCAATTTGAATTAATGGACGAGGAGAGACAGCATAGAAGAGGACTAGAGAAATGGAGTTCATTTTGAATTAATTGAGTAAATAGATAATTTAAGACTTAATTAATTAATATTAGGAGAAAATTCCACATCAGATGAGTGTATTCTCTTTTAGTAGATATAAATTATGATTGGTAATGGCATGAAAAGTGAAACATATATAAAATATTAGATATTATTAGGAATAATTTTTTTCAATATCAAATATCAAATCTTTTTTCTTGTTACATAAATCAGTTTTTATAAATTAAGATAATCAAGCTTTTAATTACAAACAAAAATGAATAAATATTGGATAAATATTGTTTAAAAATAATAATAAAATCTCAAAAAATGGTGACATGTGTACTATTGGGCTAAATAAAAAATAAATTTACTAATGATCTAAGGGGGCGTTTGGTTTAAACTTCAGAATCAGAATGATACGAAATTAGATTTGAAATCACTATTTTTTGTTTTTGTTTGGTTGAGTCTGGAATCTGAATCATTATTTTTTTTCTTTGTTTGAGTCTATATATATATATATATATATATATATATATATATATATATATTAACATTAATTACAATAATAATTTGTATTTTGATTAATAATTATAATTTTACAAAATGTATCTATGAAAGATTTTCTATTGTTCTGTAGTCAGAAGTATAAAATACTTTTATTTTTTAGGTTATTATATGAAAATTAAATAAAGACATATTTCATACATAAAAAGACGAAAACAGAAATTTGCACAGTTGAATAGAGATGGCTTGACGTAATTTAATTTGCAATGTTTTGTTTTTAATCTACTGGGAAAAAAAAAATACAGAAGACGTGAGGCATAAATGGGATAAGATCATGGGTGAGAGAAATAAATATTTGATTCCATAGGAATCAAATTTCATTTCTTGGGGTAGGTGAAGGAATGGTTGATTCTCATGTATAAGCGAATGGGAATGTGATTTCCATTCTTGATTACATTTTGTTCAACCAAACAATATCTAATGGAGTTGTCCATTCCCCAGTGTATTTTCCTTGTGCGAAAAAGCAAAATCATAGGATGCTAGAATAAAAAATAATATAAATTTACAGACAAATGGAGGTAATTTCCCTTCCTTGAAAGTTGTTTTTCCATCCAAAAGCTGTTGAAAGTAGGGGTGGCAATGGGGCGGGGATTACCCGAAAACCGTGGGAATCTGAACTGGTGGGCGCGGGGAATAACCGATATTATCCTCCACGGGGATGGGGGTGGGGATTATTTTACCCCCAGTACTTAAACGGGCGTGGGGGCGGGGAGTACTATCCCTGCCCCGCTCCCGAATAAATCTCCGTATAATATATATATATATATATATATATATATATATATAGAGAGAGAGAGAGAGAGAGAGAGAGTAATTAATTCCTACTTAGTGCCAAGCCCATCTCTGTTTTTCTTAAATGATTGGACTTCAATTTCAAGTTGTTCAAAGAAAGTTCACTTGGAACTTAAATATTTGTAATATTGGATATATTTTGTAATTTAGATATTTAATATTAAACCACATTTGTAATGTGATAGAATTTGTATTTTGGATATTGAATGTTAAAATGGTTATTAAAATAATGAAATATTAATTTATTTTATTTATTGGATATGGGCGGGGATTCACTGATACCCGTAGGCACTCGCGCGAGGCGGGGATGGAGGTGAAAAAATCCCCGAAATGTTAAATGGGGAATTACCGAAACCGCCCCGTAATCATTGGGGGTAGAGTGGGGAATGCACTCCCGTCCCCGCACCCGCACCGTTGTCACCCCTAGTTGAAAGCATCCAAAAATACATTTTTCAACAACAATCCCAAATCGGTCCCCAATCTCCCTAAAATCCACATCTGCTCCTTCTGGAAGTTTTCGCTGCTCATCACCACCGCCGACTTGGTCAACCATTGTTGTGTGCACTTTGTTTCGCTGTTGCAGGTTTCAATTTCGAGTAAGAATTGCAAACAATAAACCTTATATCATCTCTACTGCGGATTCTACCATTCTGTTGGTTTTCTTGTTTGATTATATTATTGTCAATTTGTGTCTTTGTATTTAATCTGCCTAGTCATATAAAGTCATTGAAATTTCAAGGTTCTGTTATTATCAGTTGGTTATCATTTGATTGCTTTTTTTGCTCTCTGTTTGCTGGATGGTTTTTATAATTTGATTAAATGAGCATAATTTTTGTGTGTATTTATTTATGTAATTTTGTCATTATGTTTTTATTTCCAAGTTGATGCAGCAGAGGAACACGCTCTATTGTTTTTTGAGAAGTGGCATTCCGGTAAATGTTCATAAGTTCGAGTTGTCGGTTTTTCACGATTTCAGATCCTAATTTTATTAGAAACAGGCCAACGATTCAAATCCATCAGCTTTGCTCTCGTAGTCCATCGCTTTGTGGTCAAATTCCATCGTTTAGAGCCTAATTTTTGTCGCTTTGTAGTTTTTGATGATTAATAATATTTTCGGATTTATTCTAATTCCTACTTTTGTGAATTTTACAAAATTTAAACCGTAGAAAATTAACTTATGACATTATGCGCAAACAACAAATTTTAGTATTTATCTCGTTGCAGTACAAGTGCAAATAATAGTGTAAAAGAATTATTTATTTTTTTATTATTTAATATTTTTTAATGATAATTTCATGGATTCAGGTAATTAACGAGTATAGAATTAACTTATTGAGAGTGAATATTGGGTCGGAACGGTTAATTGTATTTGTAAATGGGAATGACACGCCTACTACCCGTTGCCATCCCCAGTCGAAACCTAAAGTTCCTCTATTTGCTCTCTTTACGTTACTCTCAACTTGCTCTTTGTCTTTCCCTCCTTTCTCTGCCGATTTCTCATTCAAGGGCTTGCTAGTGCTGCTGATATACTTGGCTACAATATCCAGTCGCCTGCCATCACCGAGCTTAGACAGGTGCATGAGCTCTTTCACGCTTTGTGTATCAGTTGACAGTTATCTCTCAAAGATTTGTAATATTCATGAGCTAGGTTTTCATTTAGTTAGGTTAAACTAGTGTTGTTTATATTGTGCGATTCAGTTTTTCTGATGAATTGTTTTCAGTTTTCTTCTTCTCTGTTCTTGAGTTGATGGTTTCTCATATGGGTTTTGTACTTGCAGTAAGATGTCGAATATAGTGCTCTTTGAGGATATATTTGTGGTTGATAAACTTGATCCCGATGGTAAAAAGTTTGATAAAGGTATGGTTTTTTCTCTTAGATTGTCCATGACTTGGTGTATCTCTTCTATTTTCACTGCTTACATATCACCTTAATTTTCCCCTAAGGAAAAGGCTAAAAGGTTTATGTTTTATGTTTTATTAGTTTTTCCCCCAGTTTATGAGCTACTTCTTAAATCTGATCAATTAACTCACTAACAATCAGCATTCCATCATATAGGTGATTTTTTGTGGTAGCATAAACCGACATGGGCGTGGAACTTCCACTGCTCTTTGTCAAAACTAAGTCCGTTTATCATGCCTGATTTCAATTTGATAGAGACAGCCTATTTTTAGATGAGCTGCTCTACTTTATCTAATTTCACTAACAATTGGCAGTTGGAGTCTGTAGAGTATAGGGAGCTTGATTTATCATGGTAAATTGGTAATGCAATCAATGAGCAACTCAAGAAAAAGAAAGATGGAAAATTTATGTATAGACTCTGTTTCAAAGTTAATTTCTCCTTGTGACATGGTGTAATAAGCTTTTTCCAGCTTCTATTATGGTTGAATTTTGACAGTTAGAGCATGAACATCAATGATTCCTTTAAGCTGCATCTCATGGAAAGCAATGCTTGTAATTTGTATCTGGATTGTTACCAAGTACCACTAGTTTTTCAAGTCTCCTGACAGAATTTTAGTGTGCCTTAAATCAAGTATGTTAGAAATTGTTTCTTAACATACAAAACTTGAAACGAATTCGGGCTTAATGAAATGATGAACTCCCTGAAGGGATATAAGCAGAGTTGAACTCCTTAAAATTAGGAAAGCAATTCTTATAAAGTTCAGGAGTAATGATATTCTTATAAGAGAAAAGCTTTTTGACCTTCGTGTTATAAAATGTCTTTTGAGGATCTGATAGAATACCACAATGAAGGATATGCCTTTTATTTATTTCTTGAAAAAATTGAAATCATTCACTGGTTTGGGCTATACTTGTGCTAACATTACAAACTAATTTATTGTTTTTGGGTTTATGTAGTTTCCCGAATCGAAGCACACAGCCAGAACTGTGACATGTTCATGCACCTAGATGTTAACACAGAAATATATCCTATGGCAGTCGGTGAAAAATTTACCATGGCACTGGCCCACACACTAAATTTGGATGGAACACCTGACACTGGCTATTATATTCAGGTATATCACGCTTCTTCGGATATTACACAAGAACATTGCTTCGGAAGTCATTGACAACCTGTTTCTTTGTTTTGTTTATTTTATAATTTCTTTTCTAGGTAGCTATAGATATTTTTCAGCTATTGACTTCTACCATGTTATTGTTAATGTCAAGTCTTTACTCTTCAATGTAAAAATATTGGTATCTTGTTTTCCTTTTATAAACCTAGATATTTTTACAATTTGGATTAAGTTAGTAGATCACTAGGTTGTTAAATATCATTTCCTCTCAGGCTATATATCTACCTTCATGGAATTCTTTTTTCTATGTGCTGGTTATTCCTGTCAACTAAACTATGAAGCTTTGGGAGCACTAATTTTATTGCTAAAGAATTGTGGCACCTTTTTAGGGAGCGAGGAAAACTCTTGCAGACAAATATGAGTACATAATGCATGGAAAGTTATACAAGATCTCAGAGGAAGGTTCAGGAAAAGCAGTGAAAGCGTATGTATACTAGCATTAATATGGTTGATTTTGCAAATCGACACATCATTTAGATAATAAAGCTCACTCAATTATCACAGCATCTGCAACTCATGTGATTAATATGCAACTGCACATAATGCTAAAATTAAATTTTTATTATTTTTGGATGCAGGGAGGTCTATGTTTCTTTCGGCGGACTTCTGATGTTGCTAAAAGGAGATCCTTCCCATGTGAGTCAATGCGAACTAGATCAGAGGCTGTTTCTTCTTATAAGGAAGCTGTGAACCCATGTTGCTATGGGTTGTACTTGATGTTGTTGTCTTATAAAATTTAACTAATTGTGTCATGGGTGTTCAGTCTTGATGATAGATTGCTTATGGAAAAAAAATTGAATACAGTTTGGAGTATATTAATGTGGCTAACTATAGCAAGAATGATGGTTATCTTTGACCGGAATCAAGTTTTTTTGGGATTAAAATTTAAAAGGTAATATCTCATTGTCTCAGATCTTGAGGCTAAGATTTCACCTTAATTTTGAGTTTGGAAAAAATACATTTCAGTTATTGTTAGTAATTTCAATTATATATATATAACATTTTCCCTCGCTTTCTATCCTCATAACACTCCAACATTAGTTGTATATATTATTACAACATTTGGATTGTGTCAGTAGTGTGTTAAGGGATGTATTTTGTAGTCCAACGGAGCCTAGGAGGAACAACAACAATATGTTGTTTAGAAAAGTTTACAATAATAGAGTTTATTATGATGAATTTTTGCTAAGATTTTTATGCAGATTGACAAGGAACTTAAATTAACTGTGTTTAACATAATCATAGGAGATAGCATCATAGGTCGTCGGAACGGATACTTCAACAAAAGTTTGATTATGATTTTGGAAAATGAAAATGAAAATATTTAACTGATTAATTTATTTACCAACGGAACTACAACTTCACATAAAGTGGATGCATACTCTTAAATGTGGCAATATATCTATTGTAAAATAGAAAATTTAACATTACTATTGAAAATATTATCTAAACAAACAATAAAGTAGAGCACATCTTTAGCTAACAAAAGGGCAGCAACAAAAACTTACAGTCAAAGTCCCTAAAACCACAAAGGTAAAATCTATTTATGAGGTAAAACACTCCTTATTAATTCGTGTTACTACACTTGATGATTACAAACTCAAAACCTTGCTTTGTTTATAGAACTATGACACAGATTATAACCACATGTTAAACCTAACTAAAATGCCACATTTTCCAATTAGTTTCCACAAATTCTACCAAACTAATAGCATTCACAAACGTTACCAAACTCACTTCAATGCATATGTGTCACATTATTCATCTTTCATTTTTTTTAATTGTTTTCATTAAATTAAGTTTAATTAATATTTTAACATTCCCCCTTAAACTTAATTTTCAGTAACTCCCAGTGATGCTTGCAACTGTTTAAAGACGTCATGTTTGAGTGGTTTCATGAAAATATCTGTAACTTGATCTTAAGTTTTCACGTACTTCAATAAGACCTCCTTTTGCTCAATACATTCTCTAATAAAATTATACCCCGTATCAATGTGCTTCCTTCTATCATGAAATACTAGATTCTTTGCTAACGCCAATGTTGAGTTATTATCAATAAGAACTTTCATTGGATCATGTTGGCCATACACAATTCCTTTAGCAATCTTCTCAGTCATATTGCATGACACACACATGTTGTCGCAACAACATATTTCGTTTCACAAGTCGACAAGGTCACAATAGGTTACTTCTTTGAACTCCAAGTGAACAACGTATCACCTAGGAAAAATACAAAACCTGTGGTGCTTTTCCGATCATCCTTGTCACCAGTCCAATCACTGTCACTGTATCCAACCAATTTGAAATCATCAGACTTTTGAGTAATGCAAACCAAAATTGGTTATACCTTCTCTTTGCTGTATTCCAATATGACTCCGTTAGTGCTTCCATGTATCCACTCACCGATCCAACTGTATAAAGTATATCTGGCCCTATACACATCAAATACCTAAGACTTTCAATCAAACTTCGGAGTATCGTGGGATTGACTTTCTCTCCATTTTCATCCTTGGTAAATTTCAGACTACATTCAACATGAGTGCTAACAAGATTGCAATTCTCCATCTTGAACTTTTTCAAGATCTTCTTCACAAAACCATTTTAAGAAATAAAAATCCCATCTTCACTCTACTTCACTTCAATGCCAAGATAATATGACATAAAACCAATGTCAGTCATTTCGAACTCACGAGCCATCATCTTTTTGAATTCTTCAAACATATGTGAATTGTTCCCTGTGAAAATTAAATCATCCACATACAAGCAAACAATCAACATGTCTCCATCTTTCACTTTCATGTGTATGGCATATTTGTGGGGACATTTCTCAAAACCATTTTCTTGAAAGTATTGGTCAATTTGGCTATTCCAGGATCTTGGTGCTTGGCTGAGCCCGTATAGCACCTTCTTCAGTTTGAACACTTTATCTTCATGGCCTTTGACAATGTAGCCAGTGGTTGCTGGATGTAATTTCCTCCTCTAGATATCCATTCAGGAACGCTGACTTGACATCCATCTGGTGAATCTTCCAGCAGTTGTGCAGTAATCGAGATTACCATTCTAATAGTTTTGAATCTAGCAACCAGAGTGAAAACTTTGTAGTTGATTATGGGTCTTTGACTGAACCCTTTCTCCACTAGTCTTGCCTTGTGTCTTATAACTTTGCCTACTGCATCTTTCTTTGCCTTAAATACCCATTTGACACCAATGGGTTTCTAGCAAACTAGAAGTGATGTCAACTCCCACGTCTTGTTTTTCTCAATTGCTTGAATCTCCTTCTCCATGGCTTTCCTCCACCTCTCATCTTTTATAGCTTCTTCTGCATCAATTGGTTCACTATAAAAAAAATAACTATAAAGTGTTAATTCTTCATCAAGATTTCTTGTCACAGTATAGAGATCTTCAACACGTCTTAGCTTCCGTGGTCTCAGTCTGGGACTTTCACTCTCGTCTTCTTCTTCATTAGGAGATGCACTTGAACTTGGTGCATTCATAGATGTTGTGGTTGGTGCCTCAGGATTAGGATCATTGTTTTTATCCACGGTGAACGGATAAAAATTATAGCTTTTTTGCTTTTCACTGCTCCAATCCCAAATTGCTTCTTCATAAAAAGTCATGTCCCTGCTGATGATTATTTTTCCTGAATCAGGATCAAACATCTTATATCCTTTTGAATGCTCAGAGTATCCCACGAACAAGTACTTCTTACTTTTTTTGTTGAGCTTCTTTCTTTTTTCATATGGAATGTGTACATATGTAACACTTCTAAAAACATGTAAGTGAGAAATGCTTGGCTTTCTCCCACTCTATGCTTCTTGAGGTGTCTAACCCGAAAGACTTGCAGTTGGGGACCGATTCAAGATGTACACAGCACAATCAACAGCTTCTACCCATAGCTCCTTCAACAAATCTTGCTGTTTAACTTGCTTCTCAGCATATCAAATATTGTTCTATTCTTCCTTTCTACAATGCCATTTTGTTGGGGAGACCTGGGAACTGATAGAAAATGATGAATTCCATGTTCTTCACAGAATCTTTTGAATTCATTGGATGTGAATTCATGTCCTCTATCAGATCACAAGTCTTTGATATAATGGCCGTTTTCTTTCTCAACGAGAACATTGAATTTCTTCAATGCTGTGAAAACTTATGATTTCTCCTTTAAAAAATACACCCAAGTCTTTCTTCTATAATCATCAATGAACAATAGAAAATATTTGTTATTACCTAACGACATTGGTGTCATTAGTCCACAAACATCTGCATAAATGAGTTCAAGTGGTGCCCTAGCTCTTGACATGGACTCTTTTGGAAAACTGGTTCTGGATTGTTTTCCAACAAAACATCCTTCACTAAGTTGATGTGTTTGATCAATTGGTGGCAAGCCATGCATCATCTTCTTTTGACTTAATAACTTTAGCCCTCTAAAGTTGAGATGCCCAAACCTTAGATGCCAAAGCCAATGAGAACTCTTCACACAAGCTTTTAAGCATTTTTCCATGTCAGTCTGAATGTTAGGTGTGAACATCTTGTTCTTTGTCATTGGCACTCTTGCTAACAACTCTTTTTTCTCATTCAGCAGTAACAATTTACGGTTCACCATTTATACTTCATAATTTTTCTCAAGAAGTTAACCCAAACTCAAAATATTACTTTTCATGTTAGGAACATAATAAACATTATCAATAAACTGGTGAGAACCATCCTTTAGATGAATGAGATGTTATGGCCACTTTAGAGGAATCTCCAAAAACTACATTGCCTCTGACAGCCTGGTCAAGTTCATCAAACATCTTCTTATTACCACACATATGGTTGCTTACCCCAGTGTCAGGATACCATATGTTGTTTAGAGAATTTAATTCCCCTTCGTATGTCAATAACACTATTCCTGCAACATCCTCTTCTTGGATATTATTGGTAGTTTCTTCTACTTGCTTCCTTGCACTCTAGCATTTCGATGCATAATGATCATACTTGGAGCAATTGTAACAATGGATGTTAAACTTATCACATCCATCAGTTGATCTCTAGTTTCCTCATCCTCGTCCTCATCCACGTCCACAGCCTTTGCCTCTTGTGTACTGAGTGTTTCCATCATTGTTATCACTTCTTTCGAACTGTTGATTTATGCCACGTCCTTTTCCTCTTCCGTTTCCTCCACGACTTTTACCGTGTCCTCTTTCTAATTGGCTTCCTTCTTGGCTATTTTCATTTTCTTTGAATGAAGTTTTTGTCACTAAGACTTGTTTTGTTGATTCTTCTTTTTGCCTGTTGAGTCTTTCCTCTCTCGCTTGTAATGAACCAATGACTTCATCTACAGTCATTGCACTTATATCTTTAGACTCCTCCATAGCAACCACTACATAGTCAAACTTTGGTAGTAGTGATCATGGAATTTTTTCTATAATTCTGTCTTTCTCAAATTTTTCTTCATATTGCTGCATTTGATTAATGACAGATTTTACTCGCGAGGAGTAATCTATAATTGCTTTTGTCTTCTTCATATTCATAATCTGAAACTCACCTCTCAGCATTTGCAATTGAACCTTTTATACTTTCTCCTCACCTTGAAGAGAAACTCGTAGTCTATCCCATGGCTACTTGGAGGTGGTAGCTTCTGCCACCTTCTCAAACATTACATCATCCAATCCTTGATTAATGATACTAAGTGCCTTCTGGTCACTTCTGCGACTTTATGCATGCTATCTTTTTCTACCTGAGAAAGTCATTCATTTTCTACTGGGACTACATAGCCTTTTTTGATAATATCCCAAACATCTTAGGTTCCCAGAATGGCTTTCATTTTAACACAACAATTTGTTTAATTGGTTTGGTGAGTTGAGCAAAATTATAGGAGATAATGTTACTGTTCATTTTTCTTTGGTTGGGTCTCTCAAACACTCAATTTAAAAAATAATATTTTTTGTGAAAAAATAAAATTCTCGCTAACTGTTGGAAACATGGCTCTGATACCACTTTGTTGAAGGAAGAGGAACTTTTAATAAACGAAAAATAAATACTAACAAAATAAAACACTCTTTCAAATTAATTTGTGTTACCACACTTGATGATTACAAATTCAAAATCTTGCTTTATTTATATAACTATGAAATAAATTATAACCACATATTAAACCTAACTAAAATACCACATCTTCCAATTAGTTTCCACAAATTCTACCAAACTAATAATATTCGCAAACCTTACCAAACTCCCTTCAATGCATATGTATCACATTATTCATCTTTTATTTTTAATTTTTTCATTAAATTAAGTTTAAATAATATTTTAATAATTATTTTAAGGAATTAAACAATTATTTCATACCAGAAAAGGAAAGACCATGTGCTGACTGGTTCTATAAAGCAAGAAAAGAAGCAAGCTCCTTCAAGTAAAGCATATTGAAGTTACATGAACCATGTTACTGAAATTATGACCCTAGTATTTGTCAACCTCAACCTAATTGCTTGTTTCTTTAAGCAGTGTGCTTCTACGATATTATGCAGACTCCAAAGAAAATTCAATCAAAATTTAAAAGGCCCATATCTTACCAAAAGATATTAGTTAGCAAAAAGATCAAGTGGAAAATTTATTCACCGATAAATGAAGAAATTTTGAAAAAATAGTTGCATATTAGGGAAGGGAATTTGATCGAGCAAAACTAACTAGAAATAAGGAAAAGAATACATATATATCACATCTCAAAGCAAATAAAAAAATAAATGCATATAGAATGAAACTTGATAAAGAAAAGATAAGAACTCAGAGAGGAATTCAAAAATAGAGGAAGGGGAAGACCATACCAAGGGAAAGAGATCCCAAATATGTCGAACAGCCTAACATAGAGATCGTTTCCAAATCTATCATTGTTTTCGTCAATCCCATTGAAAGGTCTTAAAAGACTGGAATATCTTTATCACTATATCATCATCTAATTCTTCCCATCTCCTCACAGCAGACTCCTCTTCCACTATAATCATAACTATTGGATTTTTTTTAAAATAACATCATGATCATTTCTCAAATTAAAAACAAAAAAAAGAAAGAAAGAAAAGAACATGAACAACAACTGGCTAAAGCATCAAACGCTATAAGAATACTTTCCCTCAAGCAATAAAAACATAAATAATAACATAACTATAAAAAAAAGTAAGTGGAAAACCATACACTATTCTATTTTGCAGTTGTTAACTTACCCAATACTTTAACTATCCTTTGAAAATATAAAACTCTTACCTTAAATCCCCTTATCCAAGATTAAATGAAGAATCTTCTTTCAAGAAGAATTGAACATTCTATTTAGGGAGCCATTATTGGTATATGCCCTAGTCCCTAGATGATGTACTCCATTATTTATGTATGAGAATATATTTACTTCATATCAATAAAAGGCATAATCTTATTTATTGAATTACTTGTGCAATAGATAAATAAAGAGAATCCATAAACAGGTGTTTACTTATGTTCGTTAGGAGTGTGGACTAAACAAGTAAGACCATGAGTTTAAAGAACAGAGTTTTAAAGAACATATTTTTAAAGTTATTCCTAGTCTGTCAAAATCATGGGAATGAATATAACTAAAGACTAGTATGTTCCTTGTGAGATGGGTGGTGCTTTACCGACCATAGGACTTGGAAAGTTGATCAAGGACATAAGTACATGTTAGTGAATAGTATATTGGATCGATCCGTTTGTGAGAACACTACATGGTCCAGTGTCATATGTGTTTCTCATGTATTGCTTATATTGGATCCTTAGACCCGATATTACTATACTCCTAGATGTGACCTCATATACTTTGATGTGCGCCTAACGGGCCTATAACTAGGTGCCAAGTATGGGTACATTGGGTGTATCGGGAACCATGCTAGGACAGGAATAGTGTGAAGGAATTGCCTACCTCTTCTCGAAGAGATGATATCACCGGCCTCTTGATTAGTGAGCCTGAGTAGTTTATGGCCATACCCAAATAGAAAGATTAATGGTTGATCATTTATTTGAATTCTTCAGTCTACGTGGATGCCAAGTAAAGTCCTAGCTCCTAAAAGGATGACATAGACAAGCCTTATGTAGGACACCGATATCTAATGTGCAAGGGATCATAAGAATACTACAGGTGTATATCGGTTTGATTTTGACATCTTCATCCTAATTGGAGGTTGTAATGGCTTTCTAGAGCCCACTTACAATCTGTGGGCTAAATGGTAATTTTGGGCCCATTGCCAACATATGGATTAAACTACAGGATCACATACAAAGTGTTGGATATGCCCTAGTCGAGGCATTGGACGTTGAATTTGTATTATATATTTATTGGATTCTTGTATTATACATATTTTGTGTCATTAATAAAGGCATTAATTCATTTATTATATGTCTTGTGCTGTATTTTAAATGAAGTATCCAATGGACATATCCATATCCATGTTAACAAGTTTCATGCACTTGGAAGTAAGACCATGGATAGGAGAAATGATATGACCATAAAGAGATCCATAGTCTGTTCCAGTCATGGGAATGAATGGAACTAAAGACTATCATTAACCTGGTTCTATGGCGGTGTCTTACCTGCAATTGGACATAGGATGTCAACCAATTTAATGGGTACATGCAAAAAGGGCATGGTACTGGATAGATCCACTAAACGAGAAATCCACATGGTAAAGTATCACAAGTGAATCTCGTGTAGTACTTGTATGGATCCTTTGACCTGACCATATGATGGTGCTGGATGCAAAGTCGCATACTTTGGTGTACACCTAAAGGGCCTGTAAAAGAGTACCAAGTATGGGTACGTTTGGGTATGTCTCTGAGCATCGCAGTACTATGGATATGCAGAAGGGATATGTCACTCAGTAGTCCACTGAGAAGATATCAACAGCCTCTTGATGAATGTGACTGATAAGAGCGTGGCCACACCTAAACAAGTTGGAACTTGTTTGTGAGCATCAGTACATTCGGGATCAAGTAAATGTCTGGACACAAAAGAGGGTGATCAATCCATACCTCTGTGTTAGACACTGATATCGATGACATGGGATATACAAGTTTAAACTACAGGGTTATGATTTCAGTTGGACTGCCATTTCCATCTTAATTGGGGGCTGCAGCGGCTTGCTAGAGCCCGCCTGCAGTCTGTGGGCCATAGGCCCACTGCCAACATAAAGATGGGCACACAAGATCGTATACATTGAACGTCTAAACACGGACTTAAGGGATCACCCGTATACCTGGAGTCTACACACCAGAGAGAGAGAGGATTATATTAATTATATTATGAGAATCAATTGGATTGATCATAATAATAAAATTAATATTTGCATTGACCTTCTCATAATTAATTAAATTAATGTATGAGATTATTTCCTAGGTGATGTATCTTAATTTTATACGTGTCAAAATTAATTCCATGGTATAATTAATTAATTAAATTAATTTTAATTAAAATGTATCAAATGTATTATTTGGAATAATATGTAAAGGATACATGTTAAATAAAATTAAGTATGATAATAAATTGGACCAAGGAAATTAATATTGGCTTGGGCTTTAAAAGGAGAAAAGCCCGCATAAAATAATAGAATGGAATTGGGCCAAAATTGGATGAAAAATTTCGGCCAACCCTAGGTTAAAGCTGTTCGTGTACGTGAACGCGGAGGGAATCTAGTTTGATTTCTGCAGTCATCTCTAGAAGAGATATTCCTAGTAAGAATTGACTCTCTTCTAGTTTAATTTTTGATTTTACAATTTTCATATCAATTGCTTCTGGGTATGGATTTGAGGAAATCATCGCGTTCTTCTGCGCTTTATCGGGTGAATTCTGGTGAAAATCCCAACACAAAGAAGTTTGGGTGGTTTTTTTAACATGGACCGTTAATGAGATTTTTACTTTAATTATTAAAAATTACCACATGATGAATGGTTTAGTTAAGTTAAAAGTATGGTAGTAAATTCTAAATATTTTAAAGGTGAAAATATCTAGATATTTTATTAAGAATGGTAGAATATTCTCACCTTTATGTCTCATATAAAAGAAATAAGATGAAACCTTATTCGCAAATCCCATTCTAGCCTCCACTCTCATCCTCTCAATCTTTTAGGGTTTTAGAGACATTCAAAGAGAAGGGTTTTGCTTCCATTGGAGATTTGGTTTGGAGCAAGCACTCTATCCATCCTAAGGGGTTCGCGTGTGTGAGCATAGAGGAGGAACAAGTGAGCCTCTTGTCAAATCCATTTTCATAGGGAGGATGACTAAGGTAAAAAAAATTTTCTCCTCTTTGTTTTTCTTCTTTATCCATAGTCTTGCCTTGAGATTTTGGGCACAAACCTCAGTTATAAATGATTTATTCCATAATTTTTTTCATTTATAATCGGGATAGGTTCCAACAGCCACTCCATTATCTCGAGCTTCTCTAAAGAGAAAAAAGTTCCTCAAGTTTTCACCAAAATAATCTCAGTTCCCCATTGGAAAACAAAAAGGAAAAAATTGAGAATTTAAAAGACATATCTAAATAGGGAATTAGATACATTGTTGAATGCAAAGATTATATTAGAGCAAAAATCTAGTTGAAAGGAGAAAAAAGTTGAAGAAAGCCCTAGAATACTTAACTGAATGCAATCATTAGAAACAAAAAAACCTCATAAAAGTGATAGGAGTGCAAACCCATCAATGAACTTTATGTACAACAGGCAAAATTTTCTCATGGTAAAAGATGCAAAGGAAAAGAAGAAACTAAAAATGAGGCAGATGGAAAACAACCCACAAAATATAGAATTGACCAAGAACAAATCTAAAAGGAAGTTAAAAATCAAGTGAATCAATAAATATAAGCTGAAACACAAATCGAAATCCGAAAATCAAGATTAGATGCATGAAGAGGAAATCCAATTAACCAGAGAGAAATTTGACAAAGAATATGGATGATCGGCTTATGCCAACTAAAAACAGACAACAATAGTTGCAGTGAGAAGTGAAATTAGGTAGTTAAACATGGAACAAACTCGAACTTTAATCATTTAGAGATAAAAAACTACAAACATATTCGGGATGAACTATTTCAGATTACTTGATTTTCAACCCTAACAGTCTCTACGTAGGAATTATAAAAAAAAAGAGCTCCAGTGCACATTCTATAGGACTGTAATATAGGTACTCTTAAAAAAGAATGCAGTTAAGTTTCAATTATTAATCTTTATATTGCTACATTTTCTAAAAGGTATATTTCCCCATTTTCCTAAACGAAAAGCAAATATCAGTTATCAATCAGAAACAAAATAGAAAATGAATATATATGCATAAAACCTTAGAACCTATGCATATTACAAAGATGAAACATATAAATCAAAATCTTTAAGGATCTCCAGCAAAAGGCCAAATGAACAAAAAAAATCCATCTAATAGATACCTTTATTAGTATTAGTTCCATTGTGGTTAACATTTGAAAGTGGCTGATCTTCTTATAAAATCCTTTTCCTCGTGCTTCTCTTTTAATGTTCTTAATTTCCTTCTCCATGTCCATAATTGCCCACCATAACATTAATGATTTGTATAGGGATAGTACTCAGAAAAAAGAGAGGAATTAGTAAAATAAGTTATTAAATTCTTTACGTTTAATAGAGAAGGCAAGCAGAGGTAATCCTCCAATATGTAATAAAGGAAATGAAGTGAAAAAGAAGCAGCAAATGCGAAGGAAGGGTAGTTACCGAAAGAAAAACCAACAAAACCAAATTGCAGATGATGGATAAAATTAAAATCCGTAAATATTAGAGGAACAGCCATATGGCTATAGTTGTTACAGCCATATGGGTGTTGTTGAATCAGCAGCCTACCTAAAAACAGAGACAAGTGGAGATTTGTGGTGTCGATAACAAAAATTATGGGTCACCGACATTTTAAGCTTTCTTTGGATTGAAGAAAGCTCCAGGATAGACGATTAGAAGAAAGTATTATGGGAAGATTAAGATAATAACAGAAAAAAACAGAGAGAAAAAAGAAAGAAAAACAGAAAGGAGAAGAAGAAGAAGAAGAATACCATCACAGACAACTAAATTTCACAAACTCAACTCATAAAAAATAATCAGAATCATATTAATTCACTCACCAAAACCGAATTCCAAACCTTACCTAAGCTAATAGAGATTTATTTGCAGCTGGATTCGCGGATTTGAGGTTGAATTTGAAGATTTCTTCTTTAGGTTTAAAAAGTTCAAGTTTGATTAATTTTGGATTTCAAGCCTTCAAGCTTGATTTTCTTTGATCTTTACACTGGAACATGCTCCAAAGGTAATTTCTGAGAAGCCTTAATCCGTTTGTAGCTTTCTGGGTTGATTTCTGATTGTTTGCATCATTTTTCCAAATTTCTATAATTTTGGAAACCATATTCGTTTGGGAATCAATATAGCCATACAACTCTAATACATCATCCATATGGATATAGTTACAGAATTCATTGTCTTAATTGCAATTTAGCGATTTTCTGAATTTTAGCGATTTGGAACAAGAGCTGTACGGCTCTAGTAATAGTCGCACGGTTGTACAGCAAGATCCGCATTGCTGTTGTCCCAGATCCAGGATTCCTTTTTGTAGTTTAAATCGTTTTCCATGCATTTTGACCTAATTTCATGTTTTTTATAATAAATCGTCGCAACAATAGAAACTCTAGTTTCTTGAACGCAGACCAACATTCACATGTGTAATATAATAAAATCGAATTAAAATATTTTCGAAAATTTTTTTTTATACAAATTTGGCATTTTAAAAGATATTCTAGGTCCAATTAGGTGAACCAGTCAGATTCATTCGGTTCTCCCATTCAAATCCCAAGCTATATAAATCCCCCATTCTGTCTGTTTGAGTCCTATGTGCGTATTTATTTGTGTTCTAATCTTTGTTTTGCAGATAGAATTAGGTTAGATGCATGTTAGCTTTTATTTTTAGACTTCGTGTAAAAAATAATCTAATGTAAATATTAGATTACTGTATATAAGTATTTTGTATCCCTTTATCCTCTTTTATTGAATATGTATCCCCTAGAATAGTTTATTCGATTGGGTTGTAATATTTTATCTTTTCTGAATTTATTTATATTTTAGAATCTATTTATATTTTTGTGTGAGCATTTAGTGTAAATAGATTAAAATCAATTTAGAGTCTAAAGGGCACAATTCAGAATAGCTAATAATTATTTTAACAAGACAGAAATAGGTAGTTTATCCGAACTCGAATCTCTGACTAAAAGGTATAGCGAATCCTACTTGGTTTGGCTATACCGCAATTTCTGGGTTCAACTAAACTGAGTGGCGACTCCTGTCACTTTTAGTGAGATCATTCGATTTTGTTCATTTTCTCACTCATTTTTACAACCAATTTTCATTTTCTTTTAAAACCCTGGGCCAGTCTCGTGGCCTGTAAATCTACAGAAAGGATCATCTGCTCACATTGTTCCTAGTTAAGAACATAAGGTATGCAAATTGAGAAAGTTCTTTTATGGCTTAAATAAGCTCCCAAACAATGGTATGAGAAATTTAATGAAACATTAGTATCTAATGGCTTTATGGTGAATGGTTCTGATACATGTGTTTTTATTCCAAATTGTTTGGTTCTAATTGTGTGATTATATCTTTATATGTGGATGATATGCTTATTTTCACCACTAATGAGACTATAGTCAAGGATACTAAATTGTTTTTATCTTCTCATTTTGATATGAAGTATATTGGAGAAGATGATGTAATCCTTGGTATAAAAGTTAGGAAAACTGAAAATAGTTTTTCTTTGAGTCAATCTCACTATGTTGAAAAAGTACTGAAAAAGTTTGACTGCTTTGATGTGGTACCTGCTAGAACTCCATATGATTCAAACATATGTCTTAGGAGTAATAAAGGTGTTAGTGTTTTACAAGAAGAATATGCTAAGATTATTGGTAGTGCAGTGTTTTTAATGAACCATACTAGACCTGAAATAGCATATGCAGCTAGTAGATTTAGTCGATATACTCATAATCCTAATGAGGAACATTGGAATGCACTTTGTCATTTACTTAAATATTTAGAAGGCACTACGAACTAGTGCTTGTATTTTAGTAAATTTCCTAACATTTTAGAAGGGTTTACTAATGCAAATTCGGTATCTGGTAGGGATGAAGTTAGCTCCACAAGTGGCTATGTTTTTGTTCTAGGTAGTGGTGCCATTTCTTGGAAATAATCCAAATATACTTTTATTGCTCTCTCAACCATGGAATCTGAATTCATAACACTTGAGTTAGCAAGTTAAGAGGCTGATCGGTTGAGGAGCTTATTGATAGACATTCCTGTATGGGGAAAGTCTCCTATACCAGTTTCACTACATTGTGATTCTCAAGCAGCCATTGCAACTACCAAAAATAGTGTTTATAATGGTAGAAAAGTCACATCCGCATTAAGCATAATGTGGTAAAACAATTTTTAAGAAATAGGATAATTGCCTTAGAATATGTGAGATTTAAGAGGAATATAGCTGATCCTATCACAAAAGGATTGCCAAGGACAATTGTTCTTGAAATGTCAAGGGGGATGGGGTTAAGGCCTAATGTTTGAGATATGCACTACTATACCATCCCTATGGCATTACTAGTGCTTGATGGATCCATAGCCGATTCATGTGGTGGTTCATATGCAATAAACTTGATGGGTGACATTTGAGGTTAAGTTTTGAGAAAAAGTTAATGATTTCACATTGAAAATCACATGCATGAGTGTGAAGGTAAGCTACCTTCTATGAAAGACTAGGGCTATCTTTTTAGAGCACTTAGGAGATCCCAAAGTGTGCACATGGCCATTAAAAGTGCTACGTACATTCTTGTGAAATAGCAAATTGCTTTTAAAAGGTTTAAAAAACGTGTTGTGGGGCTTTCAGTATGTGTTCTTCAAGTTCAAGAGTAATTCATTTTACTAACTAATCTTGTTGCCCCATTTCACTACGTTTCAATTCAATCGAAAGACATTGATAGTTACGTTTTCAAAATCTTTTTCTTTACCAAGAAAGTTTTTATTGCTTTGCATAAGAAAGCCATTTGCAGGGGATTGTTGGATAGAATGGCTACTTATGCATTCTAAAGTTTGGCTTTAAAAATTCTATTTTACTTTTATCCCACATGGGAAAATAATAAAGTAGTATCTGGGTTTGTATTGATTTCGGTTTTGTTTCATGTTTGAAATTGTATAGTGTGTGGTTTTGAGAAAAAAGCCATACGCACACACAGCCTACCCATCCAGGGCGTGGGCCCATATTATTTTAACTCATTTATTTTTCCTGTGGATAATTTTATTTTACTTATTTCTTTTAACATAGTTTTAATTTGAAAAGAATTGGTAAAAACTAGTTATTATTTTTTGGAAGATTTTAAGCTAACGTTTCCTTTTTTTTTTTGGCATACATGCTTTCCATCTCCCTGCTCCAATGTTTTTCTTTTTACTAGGGTTTGACTTTTTGTATTTGGAAAAAAAAAGTGACAGAAAAAATTGGTTTGCTCTTGCTCTACTGAAAATCAATTTCTTTTATTTTTTATCTACTTTTGGCTTCAATTTGTTGTTCCAAGTCCTTAATTTCGAGTACATCGATTAGGACTAGATTGGAAAATGAATTGGTGAGGGTACTGGTTCGTGATTTTATTGGTTCTATCAGTTTGAAACCGATAGTTTAATTTAATATTTATTTTTTAAAAAAAATTTATTTAATAATATATTATAAATAATTATGGTTCAACTAGCGATCAAATCTACTAGTTTACTGGTTAAATTGGTGGTTCAACTGTTTTATACCAACTTTTTAAAAATTAGAATTTTTTATCAAATCAACCAGATTCATGATTGGTTCGTAGTTAAACTGGTCAAACTGATCGGTCCGGTAGGGTCCGGATTTGATAACATTACTTATCAGTCGTAAGATGCGTTATGGCTAATGAAGGATGAATCCATTACATTTTAAACAACTCTAAGGGCGCGACAAAACTTTTCAAAGTTGAGAAGGCGGGATGAAATGATTTGACAGCTTTTAGGGGTGCGGATGGGTTTGGCTTTTTATTTATATATTATTATTATTATCAAAAAAGAAGTTGTGGGTGTGGAGTCTTGATCTCTTTTTGTTGACGGCAGTAATGAATATAAAAAATAATGAAAGAGTGGAGTCATTTTCCAAGAAAGATAAAATAAAGAAAGGAAGATGTAAAGAAAGTAGGGGAACAAATGCAGAGCATATTACGGGTCTACCAATTAAAGCAAGATCAACTCAAGACAAAAGCAAAACCACATCCTCTAGCTAATTAATTCCTAATCTCCATTAGGGTTTTTCAACATTAATATATAAAGCTCACAAATACAATAAATTTTAGTACAAAAATGTTCCTATTAAAGTATAAAGATATTTAAATTTATTTCATAAAGAAAAAGATATTTAAATTTATAAACTCGAAATAAGTTGCATCAAATTAGGGGAAAAAAAAAGATAATATTATGCATGGTGAAAGGCTAAACAACTTGCATAGCTTTTATATCTTACTACTAGCCTATGCCCGGGCGATACACGAATTTATTTAATACTTTATAAATGTAAATTTGGTTTATTTTGATTTATTGTTTATTTTTGTTTTTATTAATTTTATATATGTACTTTATTGATTTATATAAATAATTAAAATAACTCATAAACATATTGTGAGAAGGATATAAAAATTAATATCAAATTTTATTGGTTAATATTATCATTTTTTTCAGTATTAATTATTTATACTAATTACTATCATTATGAAAGATAATTTTTTTGTTTTGATTTTAATTTCAAATTTTTATTTTTTTAATAGCCGAATTCAAGATGGAAAATTAATAACAATAACTAACTAAAAATAATATGTGAGATGTAATGATGGAAATCTATTAATATATTTAATGAAGAACAAAGGAACCACGACATACACAATCATATATAGGTCTATCTTATAAATAAATATTGTATGTCAATTGTACCTATTCGGAAAAGCAGTATATATAATAAAGAGTTAAGATTATTGAAAAGTCAAGTAGTAGAATTGTTTTGATAAGTAGATTTGGAAGATTAATATGTAAAGATTAAGCAAATATGAAATAGAAACAAAATAATTTCAAAAAGTTGAAAATTTGGCACCTTAGTTTGATTATTACTACTTTAGCAGTTATAGATATAAATACAAACCTACTTTTCCACTTAACAAATTCAAATAACTAGCTTCCTGTTTAGCTAATTAATTTCCTAATTAGTAATTTTAATGATAATTACTTGATTGTGATTACAAAATAATTAAAAAGAGGGAAGAAAATAATCTTAGATGAATTTAAAAATTTTTAATATTTTAATTAATAAAATATTAATTAATATTTAAATGAATTATAGATTAAGTTTTTTCCTCTTTTATATTAGTTTTCATTTATTAATAGCTTGAACACCAATCTATTTGTAATATATCAAAACTTTTATTAAATTTTAGCTGAAATAATATTTAATTACCTTTCTTAGTACATAGAATTTATGTAAAAATAATATTAAATTAATATATAAATTAATTAATAACTAAAAAGTAGAAAAATTGTACTAATGATATGTGTCTACTGCTTTTTATAGTATTAGTAGCAAACCCGCACGGGTGAAATAATTTTTTTAACTACACAGAGTCTAAAAATCTAATTAAGAATATAATAAATAAACTCAAATATAAACAAATTTAAAAGTATAACTATAATAAAATTTATTTAAAAAAAATAAATAAAAATAAGATCCACAACCAGCCCTTTTTATATTAATTCATAACCACCCCTTCGAAACAAATCTCCTGAAGAGAAACAGGATAAAAATAAAATAAAATCAAAGTTATAGTAATTTGTTTATCTTTTTTAACAAAAGATTAAAAAAAACATGACATAAAAAACCTATATCATGAACCACTGGCTTTTAGGACTAGTTTGGGGTAGCTTTCAACAACCCCGAAAGCAGCTTTCAACCAAAGTATAGAGAATCTTACTTTGGCTGAAAGCTGCTTTTGGGGCTGGAGAAAGCAACCTCAAATACATAATTGTAAAAGTCAGATTGTATTCAGGAAAGCAGTGGAAAAACATTTAAAACTACTTTTAAAGAAAACAATGAAATCTAGCTTTTCCTGATAGCACTTGCACTAACAGCAATCCCAAACTAACCCTTAGTTCACTTCAAATGCGCTAACAGCTGCTGACAACTACAAAATTTAGGAAAAACCAGGAAATAACTTTTTCGTTTTATGTATCTTGCCAAGCATCCTTGGGGAAACACCAAAATGTAAAATTAACGATATGATTCAATTTCTTTTTCTTTTTAATTAAATAAATAAAAATAAAATCAATTAACTCGACATATTAGTTAAAATATTAACTAATTAAACAAAAACTAATTAAAAGCGTGATTTTACCTTGGTAAATTAATTACACATTGGAGCAATTCTGTAATGCCAACCCCGATAGATTAACATAGAAAGCCCACTTGTAACCGATGATTTAGGAACTAATGTGGAAGATTAAGAGGTGTAAGGCTCGTAAGTTTTTCTTTAATTGCTCTCTGGAGGTGTAAGACTGAAGAGGAGACGTAAGTCAAAACGGATCTCAAACAATTGTTTAACTTTCTCTCTGCTTCAGCTATTATGTATATTGATAACATTCAAATATAACACACTAGATTTATGATGATAGCGGGCCATTCAGGGTGATCCATTAGAAAAGGTTCCATAGCTAGACCCGGTTATCCGAATGTGTAGCTAGTGGAATATTCTAGAAGAAAGGAAGTGGAGTCTTCCTTGGAGTCAATCTCAGTTTGAGCGGCGTGTGTATGAAGGACTTCCAGGCAGACATCATGTGGGAAGTTGGAGTTGGTCTCTTCTAGCAGGACTCTAACACGAATATGGGGCAAATCCTAATCCATAACAAACTCTACTATAAGCCCTATGAAAGGCGGTATAGAAAGAGGTAAAATGATAAATTCATTTTAACCTAATATAGCCAGATGTTAGATTTATATTCCCAAAAAATTAACTTAGGCATCAGAGCTAATCCAAAGGTTACCAGTGTCACGTCTATTCTATTTTGCAGGGATCCAGCTGAAAGCGGAGTCCTACTTAATAGAGATCTGGATCCATTTAGGATTTTCAATTTGGGGGATTTAGAGAGAAATTTGTGGATTTAAGAGAGGAATTAAGAAAATCCATAAAAAAAAATGACTTTTATGTTTTTTTATAAACCAAAAAACATATATATATATATATATATATATTACCTTCGTTTTGCAAAAAGAGTTAAACTACATTGTACGTTTTTTAAGTTTATCCTAAATTCTATTAAGCTATTTTATTTAGTTTCTTTTAAGATTTTGGTTATAATTACAATGTAACATAACATCCTCCAAGATGGTACAGACAAATTTCATTAAAATTGTTAAGGTAAATAATTTATCCATCCCTATTGTTATACATATTAATTAGTTAGGTTTTGTATTTTTAAACTAATTATATAGTTTCTAAATTTCGTCGTAATCAACTTATTAGAGTTAATAGTCACATTAGATTAAATAATGATAAAATTACGTTTAATTATATTTTATAATATTAAAACATATTATATATATATATATATATTTTATGTTCTTTTTTTTTCTTTTTTTTTTTCAAGTTTTTCCTAATCTTTATGATATTTAATGAATTTATTTATTAACTTATTTTTATATAATTATAGAACTATCTTATCCACATAGAACTCGTTTTTTAAAAAATAAATAAAATTTATTATTTATTATATATTATATTATATTAAATTAATAAAAGAAATGATAATACAAGAATAGATAATAGATAAATTATTTTTATAACATATAATATTTTTGTATATACACAAGGAAAATTTATTATAACTTTTATAATTAAAATTGAAAACTTAACAATAAATTTTCACTCATAATAAAAAGTAATTTTGTTATTTTACAAGGAAAAAATAAAAAAAAAAAATATATATTAACAAGTTAATTAAGATAAAAAGTAAGAACTTTTTTTAATTATTCTAAAATTAAAAATTTTAAAATATATATATAATTTAACTAGTATAATATATAAAAATGCAAACCGGATATGCATGAGGATAAGAAAAACAAAAAATAAAAGAAAAAACAAATGTACGGAAAGGACGTATTTCCTAACAGACGCTAGGTGCGTAAATTGCCATTCCACATTTGGAATTCCTTGTCCACAAAGGAAAAGTAGATTACTACACGTGGCAAGCTAGTATTAGCGTGTGTTCACTGTCCTTCATTTCTTTCATCTCTCCGTACACAAGGACCCCACATGTTAGCTACGTGTCATGTTTAGAGCCATCTACACCCAGAACGCATATGGCACATGTTAGCATGTGAGATTAAAAAATTGAAAAAGTAGCTCCCTCTTCTTTTCAGTCTCCCACTCTACCCCCCTTTCAGTATTTCAGTCTTTTCGTTTCCCCTGAGCTTCATCTGTCTTACTTTCTGCAGAAACCTAGTTTTTGAGTTTTCTCTCCAGTGTTTGTCAAGGTTACAAGCAGAGTTTCTTCGAAGAAAGAGGTAACTTCTTAACAGCATTACCGTTATGGTCTTTGTTACTCCAGACACACAGATACTGGCTGTAATGGAAGAAAAGTAATGCTGGAGGAACAAATAAGCTGTGTAAAAGAATACTACTGGAGTGGTTTTGTTGCGTACTTCTCTGATTTAGCTTAATAGAATGGATTTTCTGTTATTCTTTTTGATGTTCAGAGGTTATTCTTGTATGGATGATTTGACTCTGTTTTTCTTTTACTTTTGACAGATTTCTGCATATATTATTTGGAAATGACATCCAGAGGGAAGAAGAGGACAATGGAGGAGATGGAACAAAAGATTTATATGTTTAAGATTGGAATTCCTGGTGGAGTGTCGGTTGACTTGACATTGATTGATCCTGTAACGGAGATGAGGTTTGAAGACTTCATCAATTTAGTGAAAAAAGAGTACCGGCAGTATACGTGTCATAAGCCGTCTAGGTGCAAAAGAACAGTAAATTGGGATGGCCACCATGTATACTTGGAGGATGAAGATGACAATAAACTACGGCAGAGGATCAATTTTACAAATTTTGAGCGAAACAAATGTCACTTTTTGAAGTTTCATGTTAGTATTTGCTATCTCATGCCAAAAGCATCTATACTTTCACCACTTTTCCCAAGTTCGATTTAGCAGATTCTCGAACACTGTTGTGTTGCTATATCTGGTTTTGGGTGCGTTTGCTTATTGATGTTTCTTTTGCTTGCTTTGCTATGAAAATAGGACGGGTCTGGTGTGGTAGCAGATACTTATGAGGTTAGTTGCTACTTTTACAAGTTTCATTTTTGCAGTGAAAATGTACGAGTTCTTTACAAGTAAATTTGATTGATTGTTTTTATAATTAACAGAATATGTGGGATTTAACACCGGATGTTGATTTACTAAGGGAGCTGCCAGAAGATTATGCTTTTGAGACTGCTCTTGCAGATTTAATTGTGAGTTCTTGACAATTTATTTAGACAAGATTTCTTTGTGTTCCTGTTGTAATTCATTTATCCACTTATTCTATGTTTTCCTATTTCCAGGATAATTCCTTGCAAGCAGTCTGGTCTAGTTCTAAAAATAACAGGAGATTCATCAGGTACGACATCAGTTTGTTCAATATGTTATTCTTTTGTTTTCTTTTCAGTTATTTCTTTTTTTGGGCATTTTACATTCAGTTAATCATCGTCATGAATTTTTATTTGTCCCTTGAAACTAGATTTTTGTATTTTTTTTTTATTATAACTTTTTAAGTAAAGACATTGTAGACGAATATGTTCTTAAACTTCATATTAATGCTCAAATAACGACATTCTCTTTTACTCCATTGTTAGATTAAGTCATTCTCCATTGTTTTCTGGATGCCATGACTCATGGCTTGTCAATTCTCAGTTTCAAGCAAGATGCTATATGCAAATTTTTGTATAAGCTAGGAAATGATATTGTATGTTATGCATACACATCACAGGGTTCATCATTTTCTTGCTCTTCTACTTTTTACATCACAATATTATTATATTTACCATGCCATTTTCTTAAATTCTGCAGTGTTGATGTCGTGGATGATAGAATTTCACTTTTTGATACTGGTCCTGGAATGGATAACAGTAACGAAAACAATATATCAAAGTGGTATGTTAAGTCAAATTTCTTTTTCACTTCCTATAGCTTCTGTAAGTTATTGTTTTGGCTGTTGAATGAGATGTATATCCAGGATTTATATGTATATATTTACTGTTATCAAACTGAAAGGAAGAAAGGGGATTTGTAAATATACAATATGTTTAAACGGAACTTTGTAATTGCTAAGAAAATATAGCAAAAAGATAGGATTTCAATAAAATAAAAATGGTCACCAGCTTTTCCCAATCAGGCATTTATGAAAATATTGATAGTATCATTGTTACAGTAGTAACTGCTATTAAGCACTGGAAATTGGAGATATTTTGCTTGTGAATGTCTCGGGGGAGTTAGTTTTCATATAATGAGCATTACCAGGTGACTTGCCTTCCAGTTGGTTGCTTTGAGAGGCTTTTTTTGTGGTATATTGTTTTTTTCTATATTGCCATTCCTATTTGTTCTGCTGCTGTAGTTAGATAACTTTTGTTACTTATTCAGGGGAAAGATTGGTGCCTCACTCCACAGATCCTCCAAGGCGCAGGCAATAGGGGGTAAACCCCCATACTTAACGGTACGTGCACTACTATCTTATGTACTCTAATGTACAAAAATTGCTCCGTCTCTGATGTACTAGAATCATATGCTCTTCAAGTTTTGCACCTTCAAATTTTTTCGTTATAGTTAGGTTACAAGTATCCAATAGATATTTTGATTGCAAGTTGAAGATATAATCAGAGATAAGTTAGCTGTGTTTTCATAATGTGAATTTGATATTATTTGTAATGCAGCCTAATTTTGGCATGTTTGGATACGGAGGACCTATGGCTTCAATGCATTTGGGGAGGTATTGTCCTTTCTCCTCACCAGCACACATAAAAGACATTCTTATATAAACACAAATTCTATTACAGATGTTTGTCTGAATTAAATGACTTGTTGGGTCTTAATTAATCTCATGAAATGACGTAGGTGTGCTATAGTGTCTTCAAAAACGAAGGAATCCACAAAAGTGTATGCATTATATCTAGAGAGGGAAGCTTTGCTTAACAATTCTTCTGGACTAACTTGGAAAGTAATATTCTCTTGATATATTGCCGATTATATGATCTACTAGCTTGTAAATTTGTTGCTTAAAGCTATCTGTATCTGCTATTCCAGACTCGAGGAAGCATGAGGAATCCTACAGAAGATGAGATTAGAGCATCTCCTCATGGAAGCTTCACAAAGGTGGCATCTACCATATATAATTAATTCCCTTTTATATGGCTTTAGATTCTTTCTTTTCATATCTTTTTATCGCTACTGCTTTGCTTTTCCAGTATTGTATGCTCTTTAAACTGTGTGTGTATATATATATATATCAACTAGTTTTGATGGTCTCAAGTTCTCATAGATTGCTGCATACCTATTTATAGGCTTCTAAAGTTTCTTCAATCATTTAAGAGGATTTCAATATTAGAAGTAGGTTATTATAATATAATTGGTCAGTATGACCCTCTATTTCCGTCCTTGGTAGACTCATTAAGATGCTTAGTATCATAAAACTTAATGGACATCATGGACTACCTTATATTCAATTTATGTATAAGCACCACATACTAGTGCTTGTCTGTCTCATGAATGCAGGCTTGAGATATCAGTCAACTTTTTCTGCATTATTTTGTTGAAGGTTTCAACATAATTGTTGCTTAATTGTGCCAAACACTTTACAGGTTGATATATTGGAGCCTAAAATCACAAAGTTGGATACTTTTCAACTCCAATGCAGACTGAAGGACATCTATTTTCCTTATATTCAGGTGAACGATCCTCATCTCATACTTCTCTTATTCATTAGTAAATGTAAAAGAGAATCATGTAATCACACCCATACACCCTCTTTAGTGTTCAAACCCATAAACCAAAATGTTAAGAGACTTTTGCTGTACTAACTGAGTCAGGTGTATATCTGCATAAGTTCACCATGAAAGAAGACTTCAGTTTTTTTTTGGGTTTGGTCGTGTAATTATATTTTTCTTATTTGCATTTGTCCCTCTTTTTTCTTAATTGTTTCTTTATACCCAAGAGAGGTTTTAGATGTCCTTTTTGTCGTTGTAGTTTCATTCTAAGGTTTAGCTTTCATTCTTAATTGGATGAATGCTTTCTGGAAGTTGGTTAATTTCTAAAGTTTTCTTACTGAAGAGTACTGCTACACCATAGAGATTCCTTGAGTCTTTACCAATGAGTAATAAAGGTTATGGGAAAATCTTATGGTCAAAACTTGAGTAATAAGCCCTGAGAAAATTTGGGAACCTTTTATAAGAATATAGGATGATGCATGTGGTAAAGCTATTAATATGCACATTTGTACTAGTACTGCATAATATACATTAAAAGAGAAAACCTTTGGTGACAATATGTTTATTACTCCCTTTGTTTTTTTTTATTATATATGGTTTAAGGGTGTCCATCAAAACCAATGAAATATTAATTAAGTAATTAAAATGACTGATTTGCCCTTAATATTATCTCTTCTAAAACTCTACTTTTCATGCCAAAATTCTCATTGTTCCTAATTATGGAGACTTAATATAAGAGTGTTTACATTTATTATTTAATCTTTCTCATACTTTAAATAAGGGCAAATGTGAGAAAACATTACCAGAAGTGCATTGGTAATGTAAAACTCGTATAAAAAAGAACAAAGTGACAAGTCTAGAACGTCATATAATAAAAAATGAAGAGAGTATATTTGTGAGTAACATAATTACATTTGGGTGCATGTAACTAGGGCATATCCAATGGGGGGTATTTGGGTTTGACAAGATAAAAATGGAAAACCCCATGTTGTGTGCATTGGATAAGTGGCAAGGGATTTTGGAGAACCCTTTTTGTGTCAACCCAACATAAATTTTGGCTCCACTTTTGATTTTTTTAATTAAACAAAGGTATAAATAAATTAAATTGTGGGACCTCTAGATGACTAGGATATTTCTATTGGAGATCAAAAGCTTGAAGTAGTTTTATATTTTAGTTTTGATGAGGCGTCGTGAAAGAGAAAAAGGAAAAAAAACCCCACAACGAGTTTTACCATTGTGGATGCTCTTAATAGAATAGATAGTGCCATACACAAGCCCTGTTCTTGTTATTCTATTTTTATGTTCAGGTTCAGTTTTGATCATTAACGCCCTTTGCTTTTGTGCTATATGGTCGATAAAATTGGTCACAAAGAAAGGGCTAGTGCGGCTATTTTTGCCTAAACACCTTAGCGTTTCAACTTGTGTGGTCCATCCTGAAGGGGCTTGATCTCTCTTGCTTCTGTCTCCAGAATTTTGAACAGGGATTAGGATGACTATCCATGTTCTACATCTGCACTAAACTTTTAAGTGTATAGTAATGGAAAAAAGAGAAAAATTTACGCTGCGAAACTTTTGAATGCATTCTGGTTTTCCAATGTGCATTTTTAACGCAGCTACGACGAAAGCAATTTTCAAGTTTATTATGATATGACTACACAGTTTATCTACCGATGCAATTAGTTTATATTATTCTTCTCTTGTCTCCTTCCCCTGAAATTTATATAATTCTTACATTGAATAAATTTCTTGATATGCAGTGTGACGACCTATCCAAGGAAGGGAAGACCACAACACCAATTAAGTTTCAGGTTTCACACACTTATTTGATTGTTTTTACGTTTTTGTGTGTGTTAAGACGTGAAAGATAAAATATATGTTATTGATTTCTTACATTTTTCTAATCAAATTTAGTTTACGGTCTTAAATTCATTCTAAATGAATTCTCACTTGCTAGTACTTGATATGTAGTATAACCCTCTAAGTCATCTCCTGTTCACTCAAGCTACTCTATTATATAATAAGCACAACATACAAAAAGGGCTATTATATTTCTCTATTTGTTCTACCTATGCACAATCTTTCAATTCGTGAGAAAGGGCAATTAAAATATTTTCAACACCAAGGAGGCTATTGCTTGGGGCAGGTAAAGAGTCCAGTCTATCAGACTTAATAACCTACAGCAGGGTAATAAACATAGCTGCAAACAATTGAAGCAACCAAATATCTAGATTGATTTCTGCTGCTTTCATGATCTACACATTCACATTTGCATTTTCTTGCTGTGAGCTGCTCATGTCCTTGTAGATTCTAGGATACTCGTCTACAATTCTTGAGAATAAGTTTCTTCTTGTTTGTTAGGTTAATGGTGTTGATTTAGCTGAGATTGAAGGCGGGGAGGTTTCTGTTACCAACTTGTTTTCTTGCAATGGCCCTGAGTTCATTTTTCAGCTTCACTTCTCTTGTAAACAAGGTAACATTGGAACCATAAATATAGGTAAGCAGAATAATTGTAATGCTATGTTTTTGTATGTTTGTTTTCTTTTAATATAATTGAATGCTCTATCTGTTGCTCTTCACTTGTACACTTCATTTTATTTTTATCATAAACAATGGTAACGTTCTTTGCTATTTTTTACTTTTTCTTATAATTAGTTTCTAAGACTGGAGAGGATCCAGGTTTAAGGAAGTGTCGAGAAGCTAATGCATGTCTTAAGTGTGCTTATTTTCCGATTGTTGAGGTAGGATAAGGATTAAGGATTAACCAACCTTAGAATCTGGTCCTACAATATTTTTAAAATCTATGGATTAATTTATTGCAGGGTCAAGAGAGCATAGAGAAGATCTTAGAGAAGTTAAAAGATGAAGGATGTACTATTGCAGAGAACTTTGAAACGTTCAGTCGTGTCTCTATTAGGCGGCTTGGTCGTCTACTTCCAGATGCTCGCTGGGTTAGTTGGCGATCATGCTATATGCTCTAATGAATGGATTAACATTAGAAATTTTTTCCTTTCTATTCTGTGCACCATTTTCTAAAGTGCTCGGTAATATGGGAGTCACAACAAACTTGCAGAAAACTTTTTAGTGGTTTTGTAGTGAGTAAAAATCAAATGTTAGCAGGTGCTTTCCACTATTCCTTGTTTGGGATCAAATTCATTCAAGAAAATAATTGATTCAACTATACGAATTCAATTGATCAATTCAATTACGACATTTCCCTTGTTTAGAATAAATTATTCTTGTAAAGAATTCAAACTAGTATGAAAGAATTGCATTTGATTAATTTCTCATTAGTACTCTTATCAAATGAAGGAGGGAGAGAAAAAGAAAAGAAACAGGCTAGTTAGTTTAGTAATTATATTAAAATTAATTCATTTAAAAGAAAATAACGACAATTTTCGTGTGTTTTGTGATTCTCCTACTATTTAACTTCATTTATAATATAAAAAACAAAAAAATTGAATACTTAAAATTTTTTATTTTGAAACATACTTTGCTTCTCTATAACTATCTATCTTGGGAAGCCCAACCCTTTGAGCCCACGGCTGGGAGCAAGGGAGGTGTAATGTACCAAAACAAGACATTGTTTGTGTATTGTGTTAATTATGCAATAGGACAGATTATATATCTTACCATTTGTGGGTTGTGTTAAGTGTTTATTAGTGTGCTTGTGTTAGTTTACTGTAGATGGCCTATAAAAGGTAGTTATTTTACAGTTATTTCTTTTTATCCTGAGAAGTTACGCTTGGAAAGCAGTAACTGCTGTTTGTGCTGCTATTCCAGAAAATTAATCTAGAAAGATTAGAGGGTTCTCTATTTCAAACTATCCCTTAACCGCGGGATCGAAGGGTTCTGATGGATACTGGTATGGAGTAGAAAGGGAAGAATAAGGAGACACCTAGATAGTTATCTTAGTTAGTTACATAAGGATAGAAAATGAGAGAGGTGGGTAATTTCTGGGTAATTGATATTTTGAGGTCTCAACATTCAAGTTGGGAAGGGGCTCAGCCTTGTGGGAGCAAAGAGTGTGTTCTTTGTTCATTCTTGTTATCTTCATCTTTCCCTTGTTTTTGTACTGATTCCAACAATAGCTCTAGAAGCTCATCAATACAAAGTTCTTTGTCTCTATTGTGCTTTGTTGTGATCGGTTTTCTATCAGGTTCTCTCTAAACAAGCCCTTGACCAAATACCTAGAAAATAAACCCAACCCCACAAATAGATCCTAGGACCATAAGCTCTCAGGTTATTAATCTCTAGGCAGTTTAGTAACGTTACATTTTTTTTACTTATTTGATTTAATACTTTGTTACCCAGTGCTCTATGTCACTTCTTTTAACAGTTCTTATTTAGGATTTTTCAAGTGCATTCTCTCAAAGAGCTTCATGATCATGGGAGCATCATTAAATATGTGATGTAGTTAATTTCCTGCAACTTTTGAATTTGTATTGCTGGCATTCAATGTAATAAATACATGCGATAGATGCTTACATCCGGAAACTCCACACTATGCTATTTCCTCTCTATTTTTTCTGGATAGATAATCAATACAAGTAATGTTGTTGAATTTGCTTCACTTCAGGCACGTCTTCCTTTCATGGATTTCAAGCAGAAAAAAGGAGATAAAGCTCACATATTGAAAAGATGTTGCTCAAGAGTTAAAGTTTTTATTGGTAACTTGGCTGCATGCGTGATTAACTCTCATATATATATATATATATATATATATATATATTCTTATGTTATTTGAATGCATGCATGATTAGTCCATCTTCGCTTAGCATGTTTCAACACAGATTGTTGTGATTGCAGACACTGATGCGGGTTTCATTCCAACACGTGCCAAGGTAAGGGTTCTAGAATTGTGCACTTCTATTTCCGACATGTGGAGATGGTACCTCTATGAAGCTCCTATTGGTTCAAAAGTTTTAACAAGCCTAGGGTGGTTAAGATTCAAATGTTGGTGACTTTTTTTTTGGGGGGGTGTTTTGAAAAGTGACTGACAAATAGTGTTAATGATTGGGGTGTTTTGACAAGTGACTGACAAATAGTGTTAATGATTGACAGTACAGCTAATTCCACAAGTGAATCTAGATTAAAAAATAGACCTAATTATAGCTAGCTAAAATTCACTTCAAGGAAAAATATACTTTTTTTTTTTTTTTATCAACTATGAAATTTAGTATATGTGAAAAAACTGATTGGAATTGGTGGCTTGAAATGTTTAGGTTCCCAACATATGCCCCCGGGAGTCTTGTGTATGCATTATTTGGGGGGCTATTCACTTTTTCTATGTCCACATGGCTCACGTATTATGCTCACTTGAATGGACATAATTAGCCATGAAATCTGTACTTAAAGTGGTCTTAATAACCTCCAATTTGTATTTTTTATATAAAATATTCTTTGACAGTCTTGTCAAACCACGTTAATATTTCTTATGCTTTTATTATTTTTCTTTGCAATCTCTCTACCTAGTAATTGAAAGTAGTCCTGCAGAAGTAACCCTCAAGTAAGTTCTACAGTATAATTGATATTTTCATATAATGTATATCTATAAATTATAACAAATTTCTTGAGGTAATTATATATACCAGTGACTTCTTTTAATTCATATTTTCCTATAACGTACATCTACAAGTTATAACAATTTCTTGAGGTAATTTTATACATCAGTGTCAGTGACTTCTTTTAATAAGTTTTTTGCATTTTTCTTCAAGGTTTTAAAATAGAAATTTTCAAGTACTGAGTTACCAGAAACAAACATTCAATTACAATTAGGCATATCTTATGTGACTAAATTTTCTCTTGACGTAAACTCATTGACTTTCTGGGTTTTAATTTTTGCTGAAATTAGCTTAAAATTAAGGACAAATACAATAAATATTTTATTTTAAAGAAAAATTTTAACACCTTGTATTGTGAAGTTGAGCATTAATTATTGTGATACTTAGTCGACTATCTATCTTTAGAGATTGTTAGTATAATCATGTTGATGCTTATATGATTTAACAATATAGTGTAATTTATACAAATGTGACTATTGTTTCGCACAGAAAAAAATGTTGATGAATTTTTTTAGCCAACCTTTGGAAATAAGAAACCTGCTCTTGTGTGCATAGGTGATTTTATAAAGCTGCAGGATCAGAATTATGTAACTGATAGAAGCTTACCCAAAACTTAGTCAGAACTATAATTAAATGAATATGTCTAGATGCATATATACCGATTAAGGTTGGCTGGAGTGGTTAAGTTCTTCAAGTCGCTTAAGCTAGAGACTTGAATTTGAGTCCTAATGTACACAACAAAAATTTAATCCCAACAAGCCTCAAATCAGTTAATTGGATTAATTATTAATATATATATATATATATCTAGATGCATATATAAGTTAAAGTTTGCAGATAATACATGAGGAAATCAGAATTTCTGACGTAGAGCTTTTACAGACTGATCTATCACATCACAATACATTTACTAATGCTTTGAGGAACTTCGGTGGCAAGATGGGGAAGGAATCAGGTTAAATCTCCTCACATTTCACATCTCAAACAACTTGATTTGGCTCTATTTTCCTGGTTAGATGTTTTCACACAATTAATTTCTTTTCACAGAAGCTAGTATTAAGATTTTTAGAGAAGGTAAATTGTTAAATCCTGAGCTACTGGAAAAGGAGTATCAAGAGTGGATTCTACAAATGCATGGCCGTTATGACGAAGAGTGTCTCTCCGGCGAGGATGATGCAGTGCTTGTTATTAATCCCACAAATAAAAAGAAACTTGGCATTTCCTCTGATGGTAGGCATTTGCTGGTTAGCATCTTGAATTATGACATTTAATCTGTGATACTTTAGCATATAAGTTTTTTATTTATTTTATATATACATATATATATTCTTTTTTTTTTTTTTTTTTTTTTTCCGTTGTGTATATTACGTTGGGTTTTCGCTATGCTTCTTGTGAGTTGTTGAGCAAACAATATCATTTCGAACTACAGTTAGACAACATTAACTCAAGATCCAAAATGAGGATGAACAGGAAACATCCCCTTATTGAGCATACAGTACAAGTAAAGAGCAGTTGGTGTTTACATTTAAGTTTTTAACCTATGAAATTGCCACTTAATTGAATTGTTTTGTGTTTATCTTTAGTTGTGCGTGTTCATCGGGTTTTGAAGAGGAAGGGAGCATCCTGGAAAAATGGTCAGAAAATAAAGGTTTTGAAGGGAGCTTGCCCTGGATTGTATAAGACCAATTTATTTGCAACTTTAGAATATTTTCTGATTGAAGGGTTTCAAGGTGATGCTGGTGGTATGTCATCTGCCTTATCTTTCGAGCATTAAACTTCCCTTAGAACTTTTTTATCAAAATAAGTGCAACTCGTTACATTTTCTGCTTGTACTTAGAATATTTTTACCATCATTTAGTTATCTGCAATGTCAAAGATAATAGATGGTTGGCATGGATTTTAATAGAGTGCAAATTTTATGGTAAGTTTCGTGAATTTAGCTTATTTTCTCCTGTGTCTCTGTCTAACAGGGGAAGCTCGGGTCATATGCAGGTAAGTTTCTTAGTCATTTCTATAAAGTAAAACTCTACTAGCTAGAAAAAAATTTCTGATCTCCATTATTTTCAATTAATCATGTAATCACTTTAAATTTGGCAGACCGCTGGAAGTTGCAGATGAGGATGGCTGTGTGCTTGCACTTAAAAATGCGAATGCCAGTCTAGATATTCAAAACTCTTTATCCTTGCCTATTAGCATCATTGATTCTGGAAAGGTTTTGACAATTTTATGCTCTCTTTTCTCTTTCTGCAAGCACTCTGTCTTCTTTTCCCCTTTCACTTCCATAAATTGAGCTCTTTTTTTTTATTCTTGAGCTACTAGTGCCAAGCTATTGAACTTGCTGAGTGGGATCGCCAAGCTAAGAAGCATCATTTGGGAGCTCCCTCCGCAATTGATTTGCTGGATGCAGATCACTGTAAAGAGTTGAAATTTGATGGGGTCTGTTTATGTTTACTTCAATTTTTTTACTTTCTTATAATGGAACTTCCTTCCATATCTCTTATCTGCTTTTGGTTCTTCTGCGGTGAGGAACGTCCAAAAACATATGGAAACTTTAAAGTTATAGAAATCTATGGAAAATTCACTTAACTTCTGCTTCACTAGTGAAATAGTTCGACCATTACGTTTCAGCCAACATCTTTTGACTTCAACTTTTTACGTATTCTTTCTCTGTTTCAGGTATTCCCTTTTGGTTGTTCAATTGATGCTGGTGATGTTCCTCCATCTGGAATTGTGGCAGTTGTTCGACCTGAAAGTTATTTTCTTCCTAGAAATTCAAACAGTTTGGACCAAAAGTATATTGTCAAAAATTTGTCAGAAATGTCTATGGAAGTTAAGTTCAGGAAAGAAGCCAAGGATTCCAATGTAGAACATATACACTCTAATCGTGTACCTGCTTCTAGTAAAAGAGGATTTGAGGGTTTATATATTTTTCCAACGGACCGGTTTCATAATTTATTTCAACGTGCAGGCATTTATTCATTTAAGTTCTCTCTTGTAAGTACTACTTAGAGATAATGCTTAAAACATTTTATACCGTGTGGAATAGTGTAGTTTGTCTTATACATTAAAGTTGAGTCTTCGTAACCTACAAAGTATGTTTGTCCATTAGGTGGGTCATAATTGTAAGGATTGCCAAAAGAGTATGAAAGTAAGGGCATGTTCAAAGGTGCGAAGATGGAAACTTTTGACTGAAAATAGTGGTCAACCATATATTGTGAGGTAATGCAGCTTTAGGTGATCGGTGTATGTTTCTTCTCTGAGAATTTGTTCATGTAACTGGGTCTCAATTTATGATTTGTTTCTCTATTTATCTTCTGCAACTTCATTGGATTTATTGGCTTTCTTTTGTTTCTGATGAACATTAATTTTGGCAGGGCAGGATCAACTTTAAATGATTTGATGATTGGATGTCTTGACAAATATGACAACCTAATTCCATTTGTGTCGCATCCAAATGTAACTGTGCAACTAATATTCCATGATCATGTTCTTTTCCAAAAAGACAAAGTGAAGACAACAGTTTCTTTTGATAAATTGAATATGGAAGTGAAGGTACTTCTGCATGTCCTTGCTGTCTATCAAGATAAAAAAAAAAATATTTTTCTAACCGAATAGTCTACTGATTGACTTGTGTTTCTTAATTTTAAAGGATGTTCTGTTTAAAAGCGATGAATTGGATATGCTACGGCCAAATTATGAAGCCAATTTGGTGATATGCCCACAGGATAAGTTGGAGCCACTCTCCATTCCGTGTAAAGGTATTCTGACAATTCATAACTGTGAATCCTGTGAGCCTGATACGAATGAAGAAATGAAGTTTAATTAAGTTATTTTGAATCGCTGATTCTTTCATATGTTCTTGAATTAAATTGTATCAGTCATTCCTGGATCGTTGAAACATGTTAAAATCGGAACAACGCTGCTGGAAAAACAATTTCTCCCAGGTGTCATCGTTCAAAATTTTATATTAGAGGTAATGCGGATAATTATTATTCTTTTGGTGCCAGATTGCCTTCATTACAAAACTATAGTTTAGATTGTTAATGTGGAAGCTGTTGCATGCCAATTTTTTCTGTTCGAAGTACAAGATTAGCTGGCGTTCTTTCCAATGATAATTGAGAGGTATTTGTAACTTAAACAAGAAATTATGAAGTAGCAAATTTTTAAGCCCCAAAAATTCATAAGCTCTAATGGGAGGGGGTAACTAGTTTAGGATCTGCTGATTTTATCGTATCTTGTTAAACTTAGCAATATAGTTTCCCCCCATGCAGTGCCATTGTAAATGAATCTGTGTTTATCAATTCTCTATCTTGTTAAACTTAGCATTATAGTTTCCCCCCATGCAGTGCCATTGTAAATGAATCTGTGTTTATCAATTCTCTATCTTGTTAAACTTAGCAATATAGTTTCCCCCCATGCAGTGCCATTGTAAATGAATCTGTGTTTATCAATGAGACAGAGAGATGCGCAGTGCTATTTTAGTGTGTAGCACCACAAGCTATAATATATATACGTAAATACAAAATCATATCGAAAGAATTTGAAAAGCTCTATTATGTTTTTATGGGGTAACAACATATGTTGGGTAGATTAAACTCTTTACGATTAAAGCTGATTTCTTAATTGCATTAGGCTTGTTGATGGGCTGACCTTCCTCTAAAATAGCCTAAGCCGCTTATTTTTCTTGTTATTTTTCAATGTGGAACTTTGGTTCCCATCACCAACTCTGTCATTTCCAACAACCTTTGATGTTAGTATGCAGAATAGAAATTTCTCACTAGAGATGTTAAAACGTCCCTTTTCTGAAATGGAAATTTATAAGTTTGTGACAATTAATAGAGGGGCATAAAGACATTTTGCTGTTGTTGGCGTTGGACTTCTCCTAACATCCTTGTCTTGCTTTTTCTTTCAGATGTTTGACGCTTATGGTAACCATGTCACACAAGGCCTGCAAGTTCAATTGGATGTCGATGGATTCCATTTTCTTGATCAATTAGGTTCAAACCGCAAGGTCAGACTTTAACTTGTTGGTATATTCACTTTACATATTCTTATTTTGATTAGGAAAATTTTCCTAATCTTTTTTAATTCCGATTTTTATAAACATTTATTGTTGGTATATTCATTTCCCACTCTAGTTCAGGAGTGCACAATTAAGAGTTAATTTGCATCAGTCAGTCTCTCAAGACTCTGAACTAGTATGTTTGTCTTATTAAGAATACTAAAACTGAAATTTTAGCCTGTGAAGCTTTTATGGCAAGTTTTCCTTAGCTTCTATTGGCATATGTATTGAATAGTTTGACTAATTCTTACACCCTTTGGTTAGCAATATCCTTGTACTTGAACTTGTTTTTATTTTTTAAATTTTACTGTCATGAAAAAGTAATTAAGATTTATTTTACTGTGTATCATATTATATGAATTATTTGATTTGCAAATTTTCTGATCTAGGTGGATGATAATGGATGCATTGATCTCAGTGGTCTCTTGAAAGTAACAGCTGGTTTTGGAAGATTTGGTACGTCAGTATCAGCTAACAGCTCTTAGCTCTTATCTTTCCTTGTGTTCGGCTCATTTAGATGCTACTCCGAAGTGTACAGCACTGATCATTTTTAAAAATTGAAAAAGTGAAAATAAATGGAATACAAGTGAATTCCCCCCATGTTCAATATTATGTATGACTAAGAAAAATCATGTCCCTATTATAACTGTATCAGTTGGTAAAGGATAATGTCATGAGAATGTTTTGTACTTCAGTTATCAGTATAACCTTTGTGTCATAGCTCTTAATAAATCTTTACTATATATGGTATAATATGGAATACCAGTTTCCTATGGACAATACATACAACTAGTTATCATATGCTTCATAGCATTTGACCTTTATTTACTGGAGTTTGGTTCCTGCATATCAATAATACACTCTGGGAACCTGTCATGTTTTGGAGCTATTTTGTAGTCTAAAGTGATTTATAATCTAGTGCTGGTTTTCTTTGTTTTTTGTGGTTGTAAAGAGCAAGATACTGTTTGTGACCTTGAGAAATTCTAAAACACGTAGTGATACTCCTTGCAGTTTCAATTTCTGTCTTATCTGACAACACATTAGTTTTCAATGAAGAGTTTCCTACAGAGAAGAGGGAACTGAGAATTGCATCAGAGGTTTGTTGTGCTCTGCCTTCTGTTTTTTTTGTTTCTTTATTTTTTTTTTTCCATTTTAGTAGTATATTATGGTCAATTTCAGATGCCAGTGAAAGTAACTGCGGGATCGCAGATAAAAAATACTGTTTTTAAAGTCGTGAATGCAGAGGGTGAAGTTGATGAAACTTTTCATGATGATGATAAGAACGGCCAATCTCATACGCTTCTATTGAAGTCAGATAAATTTAGTTCCGAGGATTGTATCCGTTATACTTTCAGGAATGGGTGCTGCATCGTCCCTGTTATTCCTGTACCTAAAAGTGAAGGAAACTTTTGCTTAATAGCTGCTCATTCTCGTCACCCTGAGCTACACCTAGAATTTAATATCTTTGTCGGACAAGCTCCAAAAGTGCAGTATGATGCACTTCAGGAGTCAACATCACTTGAGCATGTAGGAAATTCACAATCACTTGATGATGAAGGAAACTTGGTGCTATCGATTGTGAATCTTCACAAGGTAGTTATTCTTTATAACTTTTTTTTGTATGATGAACATCATTTTTATTCTTTTAAGCACCATTAATCCACATACATTTGGTCCCTTGTCAGGTCAGTTTTTTAGTTCAAATTGTTTCCTTCAACTAAAAACACTTGGATGCTTTTCATACAAGGCATCCAAATTGAGATCCTTTTCTTTGACTATTTTATAGGGACTCGGAGATGGCATTTGCAAATATGGGGAGAAAGTTGGAACGTGTGAAATCCAACTAAAAAACCTCAATAAAATTAAGACAGATGTTGAACAAAGGTTAAATCAGTTGCAAGGTTGTGAATCATCACTTGGTCTCTCCTATTTCTTTTCCTTTTTGAGTTGATACTAGAAATGGACATTGTTTTTACTTTTTGCTTGTTACTAAGTTATTTGTTTGGGTTTAAATAGATGAATTAGGATGCTAAATATAGAAGAGCTGAGATAATATGTTTAGTGTGATTATTGAGAATGAGTTTCTTATTTAATCAGAAGAAACATGTTTGACCTGACTGCAAATTTACTTGTTAATGTTGTGCTCTTTATCATTCCTTTTTAGATAAATACACGCTTAAGCAATGGCTTTTGAGTTCTTGCTTGTTGTATTGAAAAAATGAATGAATTAATGAAGAAACTGATGGTTCTTTTTATGGATGAGGTGCTTACAGCTTCCTTCAGTAATCTGAGGTATGTAACCACAAGAGAGGAAATAATGGAACGTATCAAGAAAAGGAGAAATTCAGCTGCTGCCATTCTGTGCGATCTTTCAAGAGATTTTTCAAGCCAAGAAAGCCAGAAGCTTTTCACGCAAGATATAGTTGGCGTGGTCGCACTACTTGGGACAGTTTCCGACAACAAACTAAGCAGGTCTTTCCTAATACATTAGATTATCCCTTTGTAATAAAAAAGTATATATTTTTCTTTTCATAATGTTCTTGTGAGTACTAATTCTTGACTGGCCTTAGGATATTAGCGGAGTACTTGGGCGAAGATCAAATGTGTGCTTTAGTATGTACTTCCTATGAAGCTGCAACTGCTATTGCGAAACACAATGAAAAAGGAGAAGTTGATTATGAGCTTGCTGGAAAATGCATCTCTGGGCGATTTAATGTTATATGCATCGAGGATATGAGGTAAGAATTTATAGATAGGGTTTTACCAGTTTCAATTCGTCTTTATATCAAGTAGTTCAAACAACAAATTACTTTTTAAAGGAAATAGATCTTAATGCAAGTCTTTTTTTCTTTTTTATTAATCATATTTCATAGTAAAGCTACTGTGGGTGGTTACCCTTTATTGTTTTTACATCAAATTGTGTGGGAAATGGAAATGATACATGATTTAAAAATTTTATTTCCAGGGTTTACGGAGATCAGATTGAAGTGAGTGATGACAGAAGCAGGAAGTTAGTGTTGTCAAAACCAGTGATGCCTAGTGGGAGAATTGCAACTGGTTTCATTGGGTATGCAGTTAATATGGTAGGACTAAGTTCCAGTCATAAGGATACCAAGACAAGAGGTGGCCATGGTCTTAGAGAGACCTTATTCTATGGACTTTTTGGTGAGCTCCAAGTTTATGAAACCAGGAAGGATATGTTTGAGGCGGCAGGTGGGTCTTGCATTAAGGAGCATGGTGCTGTCTCGTTGGATGGTGTAATTTTAAGGAAGAACGGAATCATTTCTTTTGGATCTGGGTATGTATGAAGAATTTAGGATTAAAAATGCTTTTTTATCCCCTATACCATTGGAAAGGAACGTTTGCTCCTTGTAATATCACAATCCGGACCAATGGCTCCAATATGCCGCAACATGTTTCACACCAATTTGCTTTTTAAGATAAATCAATGAACTACACAACAAAAAATGCAAAATACTTAGTTAAAACATGTGATTTTTGTACAAGGCATGTCACCTTTTATGAAATAGGATAAATCATTGGGCCGGATTGTGATATTAGAGTGGCAAATGTTCCATTTTGATGGTCCAAGGAGTTGAAGGCCATATGCTGTGGATAGCTTATGCGGCAAAAGAACCTTAAATTTAAGAATATAGAATTCATTAAAATTTAGAGAACTCTTTTTAAATTAGTTTAATGTGTTTTCCAGGAATCCTGAGATATGCTTTCCAGCAGATGAGATGGATTTTCCTTCAACAAATATGGAAATGAAAAAGCAGCTGGATTCAACAGAGAGAGACTTACAAGAAGTCAATACTCGTATATTAAAGCTCACTGAAACACACGAGAAATCATTGCAGAAGTTCAATAAGAAAAAAGCCCGATATTATAAATTACTGAATCAAATTGACTCACCTCCCTGACAGATTTTTCAAAATTACTCTTGTCGTAATGTATCTTTTTGTACAGGCTTTTTGTACAATTATTATCCTTGCTTTTTTTCAATAACTTTTTAATTTTATTATTGCTTAGTTTTAAAAGCAGTTTCCACAAATCACAGCTTCTACCTCTTTTATGCTTTGTTGAACATCTTCTCTGACCATCACTAAAAAAAAACACAATGTTTTCATCCGTTTGATATTTTCTTCTTCGGCTTCTTCTCCGACAGCCTTCTACGGCTTCTCCGCTAGTATGATATCCTTCGTCTTCTTGACAGGTAGAAAGTCCTTTATCTTCCTGTAGCTTCTTCTGCCTGTGTTGATTTTGTCGATTCTCTCCATTCAGTCAATTTATTAAGCAGATCCATTTTGAATTGGTAATTTGTTGAATAAATAAACTATTCAGTGTGGGCAAAATGTTTTTCATATCGGTGAAACCTCCTAATTGGTGATTAGTTGATTTTGAATTAGTTTTTTTTTTTTTTTTTCTTTGTGTTTTCTGGATATGTTTACCTGCTTGCTTTGAGTTTTGGATTCTAACAAAGAAGAAATTGTTGTGTAGAGAATAAAAGTTTGAAATATTTATTGTTTTTCGGAATTTATGCCTTTTATGTGTTTGGAGAGATACCAACTACACAATTGTTAAGCTGTAGCTGATTTTTGTCTCTGTTGGTGGCTAAATGGCTTCTGCTACTCTTTGGTAAGCAAATACATAAACTGTTTACTAATTAGAAATTAGCTTTAAGCTCTTTGTTAGCGATAGGCTGATTGGTATCAATTCGAGAATTGAGAAGGATTTAATTGGCCATAAACGACTTGTAACTGGTAAGTTTGAAGGTAGAAAGAAATTCAGAATGAAAATTTGACGACAAAAAACTGTTTGTAGAAATGCTTGAGTTCTTGGGATACTACCTTGCTTGTTGGATTACAATTGTGTGAATTTTTGCCATCTCTGGTGGCCGCATCGGTTATCTTTCTTGCGAGATTCATAATCAAACCAAAGACGCATCCTTGGGTAGGGGTTTTTGTTTCAGATAGGGCTCTTCATTTGTGGTTGTGCAAAGTACTTCCCTTGAACAATGCACTGGATAGAAGTCATCTGACTTGAAGGAATGTGTTCTTATCAGACATGACTTGTATTTGAGTGGAAGAGGTGGTGGACCAAGCAGCATAAGTTAACATTTAACTTCAACATACATGGGATTTTAATTTGATTTTTGACAACCTATCGACTTGCTTTCTTGTGACAATTCAAATGTGTTGCTACTGTGCCATCATCTCTTGAGATCCCAGCTTATCTTTTTGAAGGCTTTAAAGAATGAGTTACATATGAAATGTTATGTTCAGTGAGTAGTACTTGCAGAATGTTGAGGAGGATCCTTTCACCATAGACATGACATGACCATGTAATTATGCAGTCAACTAATTTCATGACTTCATTGCTTGGAGGCTTACTTTGATAGGAAGAATAACATTTGCTGACACAATTAGGTGCTGGCTGTCAAATATTTTGTTGTCAGAACCTAAATAAAAATCTAAATTTGTTTACTTTTTATACCATTAATCTCAATTATTTTTTACTTTCTAAAACAAGATATAAAAAATACACCTAAATTCTGGAATAAGATATTAAAAAATATATAAAATTATAGATTCAAGTGTCAAGAGTTTGAAAAATATGAGTATAAAACTAGGGACAAAAACTTCAAAATCAAATATAAAAAATATACCTAAATTCTGGAATGAAGTATAAAAAATATACCTAAATTTTGAAATGGGGTATAAATAATATACCTAAATTCTAGAATATGGTATAAAAAAATATATCAAATTATAGATTCAAGTATCCCGCGTTTGAAAAATATGAGTATAAAACTACATACCAAAAACTTCAAAATCAAATATAGAAAATATACATAAATTCTAGCATATAGTTAGGGATGATAATGGATAAGGTATCCGTAGGTAATAGAACTATCTGTCTTATTCCCATTTAAAAATTTCACTACCCGTCTCATCCCATTATCCTGGGGTGTTGAATAAGTCGATCACATTACCGTCCCATGACGGGTAACGAATACCGGATAATTACTCTAACTCGTCAAGTAACCATTAAATAAAAATAAATTACAAATTCACAATCGACAAGTCCACAAATTAGCATTGAGATGAAGGGAAAAATGAGACTTGGGATAGATTTAGTTAAAAATACTTTTAGGGTTAGATGAGTATTGGTAGGGGTGTCAATTTTTGACACGACACGATAACACGACACGACACGACCCGTATTTTTGCGGGTTTGGGTTGGGGGTTAAACGGGTTCGGGTCATAAACTGGTCAACACGTTTATGACACGAAATAAACGTGTTGTAAACGGGTCAACCCGCATAACCCGTTTCTGACCCGCGTAACCCGTTTATTTTATTAGGTAAATATAAATAAGTTAATAATTACATATAGTAAGTATATATTATATCAATTAAATATAAATTATTAATATTTATTTATATAATTAATTATATTGGTGGATGATGTTAGATTTTAATTAATGGTATTAACTAATATTTATAGTCGGGTTGCTAAACGGGTCGTGTTATATATGGGTATCGTATAATTGATTTTTTTTTATTAATCGTGTTAAACGGGTCGTGTCGTGTTACCCCATTTATTAAATGGGTCGTGTTTGTGTTTCAATTAATCGTGTCAAACTTAAACGGGTCGTGTTCGTGTCGTACTTAAACGTGTCAACAGAATATCCAAACATGACACGAACACGACCCGTAAACACGAATTGACACCCCTAAGTATTGGATCAAGTTATGTATTATGAGAAAGGATAAAACCCAATATAATTATATAAATAAATATAATTGATATAATACACTTATATGTAATCGATATAATATAACAAAAAAGTTTGTGAATAATATTATACCTATATCTAATTTTATTAACATATTATTACGTAATTGTTATACATAAACGGGTTCGGGTTTCACGGGTACTCGAATGGGCAATCCCATTCTGGTCCTAAACCCGTGACAGGTAGGGAATTTAATTTCATTCCTGTCCCAAACCCTTTTATGCTATATTCAGGTTGCTTCCAATAGGGCTGGGTATCACTGGGTACCCGCGAAACCCGAACCCATAGCCATCCCTACTTACGGTATAAAAATATACCTAAATTAGGAAATGGGGTATAAAATTCTTTTATTGATTTTAGCCTCTGGTACAAAATCTATACCCGACTCCAATTTGGTTTTTGGGGGAAGAATAAATACGGTTGAAAAATTGCTAACAAGTACCAATACAACAAATCTCAAACTCCAATAAACCTCGTTTAATATGTTGATTAAATTTTATCATAACTAAAAGTCATCAATGCCGAGACACAGTATGTTGAAGCTTTGCATTAAAGTAGTACAAACGAGAAATAGGAAAATATGCAAAATGAAAGGAAATTGTTTTACTGAACAGAAATGTTAAATATTTCCACTTGTGTTACATAGTTGAGCATTGTAAAATCATTGAGAAACCCAGCAGAACAAAAGTAGAAAAATCTGTTGGGATGAATACGAATGGCGTATATACATTTTGAACCATTTTGTATCTCTCCCTCTCCTATGGCTATGTACAAGCAATTGACGAAGAGATTAGAGAGGCTGCTGCTGGCACATCAGTAACCACAAGCCAACGATGAACTATGATCTATGTGCTGCAAGAGAGAACGCTAGAGTTATTACTTCCTACCTATACAATGACATGGTACTCTACAGCATCATTGGATTGCATCAAAGAGTTTGTAATAAGATAATCTATCACTTCCTACCTATACTTAAAAAACAATGAAGATTGAGATATTCCATGACCTGTTAAAACGCCAATAGCAGATGCCCTATGACCTTCATAAGCAACAAATTACTATGCAGCCAAAGTGAAGAAAGATGAGTAGTAATTGAACCTCCTACATGCTTCTGTGTCTGAGATTCGTAGGCAACCTAAGTAGACCGTTAAGCTATGCGAAACACTATCTTAAGAACAAGCCTATCAAGAAAACCATGACAGTGCAATTTTATATTGATTTGAGACAGTCTTGCTAAACAAAAGAAATTAAACAATGACTCATTGAAAGATATACCTAAGCATTCACCCCTTAGATAGGATTATGTTTGAACTTGTATTACACTTTTATCTGATTGGAAAGGGAATGTTGCACCTAACACACAGTATCGATCAAATTGACACAATTAGAATATAAAAAACGAATTAGAAGCTCAGAAACACAAAATTTCAATCAAATTAACACAGAATCAGAAGATAAAAACCGAATTTGATCATCAAACAGTGGAGAAAATTCAAAACATTGACACAAAATTGGAAGATCAAATACGAATTCGAACATCAATCACTAGAGCAATAAACAAGAACCAAAATCAGCGACACAAAAATGTTGAAGCAATTAGTCAAATTGACACAGAATTAGAATATCACAGACACATCAAGTATAAAAAAAAAAAAAACACCAAAATCCTGCAAAAACAAATAAAAAATATACCAAAATCCTGCAAAAACATATAAAAAAATATACCAAAATATAACCGGCCCCAGTTTTGGAGCTGGATGTGAAAAAGATACCACATTGAAAGCCATTGCACACGTCCGAGGTTGAATAACCGGGACCAATTATAAAATTGAAAACAATTGAATAAATTATACTTTTGCTTATAATTATACATTTGTCATTAGCATATCAAAAAACAGACATGCTAATGACAAAATATATAAATAGATGTTTTGAAAACATCCAACAAAAGGTCCAAAATTTGCTCCCACAACCACATTCCCAACCCCATTCGCGGAGGTACTAGTTAATCACAACTGTAAGTAGCAGTATATTGACTCTCACTATGGAAAAGGTACCTGGGATGAATATGGAGATATGATGATCAGCAAGCTAAATTTCTTGAGGAGAGCTTGTCCCCTTGTAAAGTGATCTTCCAGCAGTCAACTTGGAAAATAAAAATGGAAAACTTTTTGGGCACAACTGCGTGTATCTATAGATAAAAGGTAAGCAGAGGTGGACTTTGCATTCATCTATAGAGTATGCTATTCTACAAAAAAAATCCATCGATAGTTGATTCAGCTAACTGAAATGGCAAGTCAAAATTATTGATGCTTCAACCAATACATAAATGTATCTAGTTAATTTGAGCCTTTTATGTAACTTGCTTACAGTGACCTCTAAAAACAAAACAAAAGGAAAAAATCAGCTCATTTCCTCAAGATCCGAAACTCTGAATTGGCAGTCGAAATTTATCTATATTAATAAAAGGGGAAAGAACTAAATGGTGTTTCTTGTAGCATAAACTTCTGTATATAACTTAAATTTAACAAAATATGTCCATGAACCAGATAAAAAGTTTATTCTTTCTCTATCTCAAGCAAGCAGAACATATAGATTAACAGGTAATCAATAGAGTAAAAGCAAAAGTAAAGAAAGACCACACACAAAGAAGCGGTAGAGCCACAACCATATACAAAAGAGATATATGGCAGGCTAAAATATACTTGTAAAGCATTATATTACAATATTTATGCACCACAAAAGCATAAAAAAAAAAAAAAGATCAAAACCGAGTTTGATCGTCAAACAATGGAGCAAATACTTAAATTTGATGCAACATTGGAAGATCATATGCAATATGAACATCAAACAATGGAGCAACAAACCGGAACTAAAATCAGCGACACAGAAAAATGTCGAAATAATTAGTAAAATTGACACAAAATTAGTAAATCACATTCGCTTTTGATGATCAAACAGTGGAGCAAATAAAAAATGAAAAATAACCATTAAGCTACAGTAACAGGAATTGAACCACAAGTCGCCCCCATGCATGTAATATAATCGTAAATCAACAAAACGTTACCTGTAACAATTAGGTTGATCAATTCTTTTTGATGAATTATATAGGAAACAAAAAGCTAGGGTAGTAATTATTGTAAAGCTGATCCATTTTTTCCCCTTTCCCAATGCCTGTAATCGAAGCTTCCACTTGGTTCGCCGGAGTCAGCAGCCGCCGACAATGCCGCCAACATTGAAGATCGATCTAGAGATTCACGCTTCTATTCATCGCACAATGAACAAACGCTGGGTTGAGGAAAAGAAAGAAAGAGAAAGAATGAACAAGGCATTTTTTCTTGTAATTGTTCGAATAAGCTGTATGACTATTCGGATAAATAGCCTGACGGGGTGAAAGTGTTGTCAGGATAAGCTAGAGTAGAAAGCTAGTTTTCATTGTTTCATTTAAAAGTAGTTTTAAGTATTATTCTAATACTTTTCTGAATACAATCTAACTTTTACCAATTGTACATTTGAAACTACTTTCTACAGCCCCAAAAGCAGCTTTCAGCCAAAGCAAGATTCTCATGCTTTAGCTGAAAGTTATTTTCGGAGCTACTAAAAGCTACTTCAAACTGGCCCTAAGTCTGTTCAGGTATTCTTAGATGTTTTTTTTTTCCAAATTAAAACATTCTGCGTATGCTAGAAATCGAACTTAAAACCGTTAAGCGACTAGAAGGTTCATAACTATCTTTCGGACAACACTTTGAATAGGCTTCGGGTTTGATATGATAGGAATCTTACAGATAACCAAATAAATTTTTTCTAGTACTCGTGGATGGCCAAATGATCATAATTTGGTCTTCTTAGGTACATCACATTATTGTTGAATTTATAATTGTTTTGAAGTCAAAAACCGTTTCTAATCTAGGCATGAAAGATTTTAGTTGGAAGCCTTTATTTTTAGAGTTAATTGGATAATTGATATGTTGTACCAAACCTTTCTATGATGTAAAGAAATGTTTATATTTAATGATTACATTATGTAGTTGGCATCTCTCATTTCAATTAGGTGGTCAAATAATGTAAGTCATCATCACATCTCCTTATGGTTGGCCCAATACTTCATTTAATTTACTTATAATTCACACTTCTCAACCCCTTCCTTACCTTTTATGCATTTAACACATTATTCATAACTTCTCGACATTTTTGCTAAATTAGTGTCATGTCACTTTTTAGAGAGGCAACATTTCTTAGCTTGTCATTTTTTTGGAAAAATGTTAATTAATATTTAAAACTCAATATATATATATATATATATATATATATATATATATATATATATAAAACTCTACAAATGTGAATGAGTTTGATGAGTAAGGATGAAAATGAATAGGGTATCCGTAAAAATAGTCATACACTTACTCTTACCCTTATCTGTTTATTACAGGTATTACTTATCCCGATCTTATCCCATATAATTTTAGAATACTTGTTAAATTGTTGTTCTGTCAAAATTAACCATTTAAATATAAAAATTCATTAATAAACACATAAATAATTCATAAATTTAACAGATCAATTGTACATAAATTTAATGCTCAATAAATTGACAATTTATTGAAAAATTTAACAATAAATACTTAATTATAATGGCCTTAAGACATTCTCTAGTGCTGGACTGAAGATACCCCTTCTACCCCTGAAGTTAAAAAAAAAAAAAAAAAAAAAGCTCTCGTACACAAAGGAATGTTATTGAAAAAATTGATGATGGTATTTGACTTTTAATTACAACATTTTTTTTTTCCTAAAACTTGGAAAATGATTAAATAAATGTGGGTAGAGGGCAAGTGTGCTCTCTTCTTCCTCCTCTAATAGAATTTAGAAATTATCTTATAAAAAATGAGGACAAAATTGCTGATATATATATATATATATATATATATATATATATATATATATATATATATATATGTTGGGACTGAATGCGATAAAAGGAAAGTGCATTAGTTAGTCATATAAAGTTGTGCTACTTGTCTAGGAGTAGTTATGGTGCACTGAATACTATGAAAAGAAAAGGAAAAATAATTTATTCAAAATGCATTCCAAACTCCTTAATCTTTTGTTAAAACTACAATTAACTCATTAATTAATTTTTTAAGTACATTGGATATTTGATATTTTTATTTTAATATTATTAACCTCAAACTCGATCTTTTTTGTATGTGTAACATGCTCTATTAAGTGGCATGACTAACAATAATTCCACATGTAACATGATTTCAGAAAATTGCCTGGATAAAAACTGATCGTGTTTGTTTTACTGTTTCAAGCGATAAAACAATATAGTTCTTAAATTATTTAGAAATTTTTGTTTCACAATTCTTTCATTAAACTAAGCGTCTTACACACACGTAAAAGATAGGTTGAATTTGAGGCAAATTATATTAAAATGAAAAAGATTAAGTATCCAATGTGTTCAGAAATTTAATCAGAAAACCAAATTTTGATTTTGGTAAAAGATCAAAAGGACTAAAGATGCGTTTCACTAACCTCTTTAAATTCTGATAGAACTCACCAATAGCTCCTCTCCAACTTTACTATAACTCCTTATCAATTTTACATATTTTCCCATTAGACTGTGAAATACTTAGTCTAACCCCTAACATTGAGTCCAAATTCATGATATCTACTTTCTTTAACGTAAGGGAAAGAAAACATAAACATAATAAGAGGGTAGGCATTGAATCTACAACCTTTCATCTCACAAAGTGAAAATGTACCAACTCAGCTAAGCTCAATTGGTCTATTGACCAAAAAAAGCACGTGTTTGTAACTAAGAAAGTAGAATTAAGGACATTTTTAGTCCTTAACGTATCCACTCAATTCCCTTTTGACCATTGACATATTGCATTTAAAATCAATGTCACCCAAACTTCACAGAGCATACCGCATAGAGAAACAAAAATGTTAAAACTCGATCACGTGGCTTCAACAAAAGTGACACCATGGACTCAAGATTCAACTTGTTAGAAAATTCCTAGTTGAATTTTCCATGGTGGAAAATGAATTAAAAAAAATTAAAAGAAATACACATTTCAAACACCATCTCTACATGGAAATGACATGAAGCTTCTTAGAAATTATCAAGTATAATTAGGGTTGAGCATCGCTCGGTTTGGTTACAAATCGAACTAAAAATTCAGTTAATCAAACCGAGTTATCTTATATTTTTAAAATTGAACTAAACTAAAATATTTTGGATTGGTTTGTTTATTAATGATTAATAATCAAAAATTACTTTAATGGATAAAAAAATTAAAAAATATGTGATAACTCATTTTCATATAGGCATTTTTAGGATTATTTTACAATTTGTTTTCATTAGTTTACGCATTTTTAGTTTAGGTTTTAGTGTTTATTTGGTTAATTATTTTATTTTATTCATTTACTCTTATTTAGTTTTATTTCTCTCTTTTTAGGTTTTAAATAGGAGAATTTTGGCTTTTTAGGAATTCTGATCAGAGAAAGATTGATGTATGTAGAAATTCGGCTTGATTTTCGAGATAGTTTGAGGCTGTTTTAGCTTTAGGTTATTCTGCAAAGTTGGACGCCTATCTGTTAGCTTTCCAACGCATCTTAAATAGTGCCAATCGGAGTTGAATCGAAGAAGTTAGCTTGGGTTTTCTGCAATTGGTCCTGGTCCTGCGGGTCAAACATGTTGTGTTGACTTTTTCTCCTACAATTTGTATCTTCCTAATCCATTTAGGAGACTTGGGCTTTTGGAGAATTTTTGTTTTAGTGGAATTTGATAAATTAGGAGTTTTAATTGGGAATGGTAAGAGTTTCTTGGGAGTTTGGAGTTTCTATGTTAGTTGTTTTCTTATTGGGTTAAAAGATTGTCTCTCCCATTAAAAGGATTTTTATTTTCAGTTTTAGGGGGTCGATATTATTATTATTATTATTATTATTATTATTATTATTATTCTGCATTTCTTTAGAGATTTTCCTGCGGGTTAGTGAAGGCGACAAGACGAAGAGATTCGATGAAGACGTCTACACCAACTTTAGAGTTTTTTTTTTCTCTCTTTCATGTTTTTCTTTATCAATTATTTTTGTGTTTTAGATACCATGTGTAGTTAAACTCTCTTATCTAGGATATTGATGTAGTACAATTTTACGGTTTAATGAAATTATTGTAGTTTTCTTACTTTATTTGTGTAAATTTTATTATCTTGCTTAATGCATGTTTTTGCTTGGCCACCATCTGCATGTTTATAGATTGAAATAGTATAGAGTACCTGTTGGAAATGCCCTAGTCCCAAGGTATTGGTTCTTGTATTGTATCATACATTTTGTATCTTATAATGAGATTTGTGTATTATACATCCGTGTGAATGAATAAAGGCATTAATCTATTTATTATATACATCTTGTGCAATATTTTAAATAGAGTATCCAATGGACATATCTATATCCATGTTGACAAGTATTATGCACTTGGCAGTAAGGCCATGGATTGGGAAAACGATATGACCATAAAGTCATCCGTAGTCTGTTCCAGTCATAGGAATGAATGGAACCAAAGACTATTATAAGCTTGGTTGTATGACAGTGTCTTATCAGCCATTGGACATGGAATGTTAATCAAGTTCATGGGTACATGCAACGGGGCATGGTACTGGATAGATCCATTAAACGAGAAATCCACATGGCATAGTATCACAAGTGATTCTTATGTAGTACTTATATGGATCCTTTGACCTGACCATGTTATGGCCTTGCATGTGAAGTGACACACTTTGGTGTACGCCTAAAGGGCCTATAACAGGGTGCCAAGAATGGGTACATTCGGGTGTGCCAATGAGCATAGCAAGACTATAAACATGCAGAAGGGAATGTCATTCAGTAAACCACTAAGAAGATATCACTGGCCTCTTGATGAATGAAACTGATAAGAGTGTGGCCACACCCAAACAAGTTGGAACTTGTTTGTGAGCATTAGTTCATTCGGAATCAAGTAAATTTCAGGACACAAAAGAGGGTGAAGACACCATGCCTTCGTGTTGGACACCGATATCAGCGATGTGAGCGGACGACGTTTTTGACGGAACGTGGACTCCCTTTCTGAAGGGGCGCCTCGATTTTGGGTGGACCCCTCCCTCGCGTGGGGTTTTCGGATTAGAAATTCGTTTTTAGAAAATCGGATTGTTTCTTAAAAGAATCGAGACCTAAATCTCGCTAAAAAGTTTAGGAGTCACCACTCGGCTCAGCTCAACCGGGAAATTACAGTGTAGCTGAACCAAAGCGGGAACTGCCACACTTTCCAGAGATCTAGGTTCGGACAAGTCCCTTATTTCATGTCTAATCAAAATAAATACGGCCAATGTTCTATGATGACACTTTAAATTTCTAAAAATTGATTTTATTGAATTGAGACATACAACATGATAAAGCGGTAAATATATATAAATTATTACAACCCAATCGAATGAAAATAAAAAACTCTCGGCCTCATGTTACAAGCGCCTAGAATACACGAGAATCTAAAAACTACATTAAAAGTAAAAATAAAAAAATTAAAGCTGCAAAACAAATGGTTAGCACAGTTTATAGCACACCACAAATTGGACTCAAATAGGACAAAATTGGGGATTTTAGAGATCGGGGGCATACATCTAGCAGGATAACCGGGTCGGCTCGGCTAGCCGGTCCGATTAGACCTGGAAAACATTTTGAAATGTCCCTGTATTTTGGTTTTGTGAGAAAATCGTTTTGAAAACATTTTTCCAGTTTGATTTAATTTAACACGTGAGGTGGGTCGGTTTTCGGGAGAATCGGGTCTCCGTCGTGGTATTGTTCTAAATGCAATTTCACTGGAAATTAAATCTAAGGTAGTGAATGCATATAACAAAATTCATTTTTGGTGATTTTCTGGTGTTTCTGAATTTTTAGGATTTTTATGAATTTTTTTGATTTTTATGAATTTTTATGGATTTTTTTTGGATTTTCTGCTTCTGGGTAGTAATTACAGTCGTGCGACTGTAATTACAGCCGTACGTCTAAAACTACAGTCGTGCGACTGTATCTCTCCTTTAAGCAGAAATCGCCAAAATTATTTAAATGGAAAGAAATAAAAACTGAGGAAATTTAACAACAGCCGTACGACTATAAATGATATGGCACGATTGTAATTACAGTCGTGCCTCTATTCTTTGTGACAAGAACAGTCGTACGACTGTTCTTAATTTTCCAGAAACAGCCAACTAAGAAAAGCAAATTTTATGCATAAAATCAACCAAAACACCCAGAAAACACAAAAATAAGAGGGATTGAAGTGTGTTTACCTCTTTGGCGCTGATCCACCGTATGAATGACCCCTGGCAATGCATATATCCCCTTGAAATCGCTTCTTTTCCTTGGTGTGTGAAGGTTGCAAAATGGGTCCGAAAATCCTCCAAAAAGTCAAGGATTTAAACTAGTTTGTGTGGTCTGGAAATGATTTAGATTTCGTGTGTCAAGTTTAACCTACGATTTCTAATTTATTTTAAACATTAACACTCTGAAATTAAGAAGAAAAGGGTTGAAGAAAGTTTGAGTTTTGGATTTTTTCACTCTTCTTCTCTTTTCCTCTAATCTCTCTCTCTCTCTCTAATATTTTTCTCTCAATTATTTGCCAAAAGTCCTCTCCCTCTCTTCTTTTTTGCCTTTTATCTTCTCTTGCTTCTGAAAATCAACGAGCATTAATTGCTCTTGATTTTCCCCAATTTTTTATTTCAAATGTATGGGCTCTGTAACCTGCCCCGACTTTACAGTCGTACGACTGTAATTGAGTTACAGTCGTACGATTGTGACAATATCCCCACGACTGTAATTACAGTCATGGTAATCAAAGCCCTTTTTTTTAGAGACCCAAAAAATTCCGTATTCACAGGCTGCCCCTCATGTAGCTAAAGTCCAATTCTTTGCACGGATTTAGGTACACAATAAAGAACATGGGATCAAAGGTAGTATGCACGTGTGTGGCTTGTCCATTAATTCCCTAAGACTTTTGGTAGATAGGCGGTTTCTTATGATCCTTTTTCACATAAGAAAGATGCCGGGGAAATACGGCTCTTGGAGCCAAGCGGTTCCCTATGATCCTTTTCACATAAGGAGGACGCCAGCAAAAACATGACTTTTGAGACCAGATAGCCACGTATGACCTATCATACAGAGCCATGGTGCTTGTAGTGTGCAATTGGTGAACATATTTATTCCTTGATCGATAATTTTGAAACAAAAATATTTACCCCTTCCATCAAGACTAAATACGGGTAGATGCATTTTTGGTTACCTTTTATAGTCATGTAGGACTAAATTTGTTGAAGTGTGTGACAGCCGTGTGCAACTTGGCGCACTCAATGGACTGAGACTGAATTTTGGGTTCTGTTTTAAAGTAGTGGTGGACTGAGATTTGTTGAAGTGTGTGTGACAGCCGTGTGCAACTTGGCGCACTCAACGGACTGAGACTTAATTTTGGGTTCCATTTTAAAGTCGTGGTGGACTGAGATTTTGTTGAAGTGTGTGACAGCCATGTGCAACTTGGCGCACTCAATGGACTGAGACTGAATTTTGGATTCTGTTTTAAAGTCGTGGTGGACTGAGATTTTGTTGAAGTGTGTGACAGCCGTGTGCAACTTGGCGCACTCAACGGACTGAGATTGAATTTTGGGTTCCGTCTTAAAGTCGTGGTGGACTGAGATTTTGTTGAAGTGTGTAACACCCGTGTGCAACGTGTACAACTTGGCGCACTCAACGGACTGAGACTGAATTTTGGGTTCAGTTTTAAAGTCGTGGTGGACTGAGATTTGTTGAAATGTGTGACAAACTAGTATGACTTGGCATACAGGATGCGTCGAAAATGCAATTTTGTGAAATTGTAGTTAAAGTGAATTTTTTCACGATTTTCCTCGGGTTTCGTGCCCCTAGATGAGGTGGACCATTGTTAGAAAAATTAGTCGCTGACGTGTTGGCCCTGCAAAATCACTGAAATATCTTCCTGTCGGGAATATTAAAAGTTTGGTGATAAAATAGAAAATAAAGAAATAAAAGAATTATATATATATATTTCCTTTTTTTTTTCTTTACAGTCGCACGACTATATTTGAAATTCAACTACAGTCGTACGACTGTACTTCGCGGGCAGAAAGATTTAAAGGGGCGTTTCGCCCCCCTTCATTTCTCACTTTCTATTCCTCTTATTTTCTCTCGAAAAACCTATTCCCAAACCTTAAGATTTGCAAAGATGTTGAAGAAGCTCGGAAAGAAATTAAAAAAACTCACTCCCAACCATATTCAGGGACCTGATAGCGTGCAGGATATTCCATTTGTTGGCGTTGCGGATGGGTACGGCCACCCACATTATGCGAACCATTTTAGAGTCCGTTTCGGGTCAGAGATTCCCATCTTGCTAGAGATGGGCTCGCATTTGTCTTCACTTCAGGTTGGTACCCGAATCCGACCCTTAATTTGGAGTTTTTCAATATTTTTCCTTTTGAAATTTTTGGATTTGATTTGCATGATTTACTACTTTCTGGGTGAATTGATTGAGTAGAATGCATGCTAGGAGCCCCCTGTAGTTCATAGGAATAAAAACCTAGAAAAAAAAGTTAGAAATCGTGAAAAATTGCATTAAATCAAATTCTGCTCCGCAGGTATGAATAGTCATGCGACTATTCGACCATTTTATGAACAGTCGTACGACTTTAGCATGAACAGTCATACGTCTGATGTTACGCACGTCTGACACGTGTTACAGTCGTACGACTGTAGCAAATTTTCAGTTTTTTTAATGATGATGATGATGATGATTAATGTGATAAATTGTGCAAAAATTAAATATGTATGTGTTGTACTTCCTGAATGTGTAGGGTCGGGAGATTTCTGGCTGTGGAAATCTCTCTCTACCCAGGGTCTAGTGGGGTCGCCTCCCCGAGTATGTGAAGGCCCGGGTTAGGCTTTTGGGCTTGGAGGCATTTATCCTTTCATTGCCGAAGAGTACTCCTCATACCACTCATGCTATGATGACGACATTGTGTGAGAGGTGGGTCTGCACCACCCACACCTTCCATCTCCCGATAGGCGAGTTCACCGTCACTCCATCCGATTTTGCGGCGATTACGGGCTTTGGGTTTGGCGGGACCCCGATCGGCTTCAACTGCTACCTGACCCGTTATCAGCTGGTGGATGACTACATCAGTAGGTTGATTGGCTGCACCCACGAGAGGGGGAAGATTCTGTGCTCCAGGGTAGAGGTTTATTGGGCTGCTCACCTAAACCCTTCGGAGGAGGACGTGGAGAGGTATGCTCGGGCCTACGTGCTCATTCTGTTGTCTTGCACCCTATTCCCTACTGGGTAGAGTACTTGTCACATGATGCTGCTCCCGACTCTGGAGGATTTAGCTGCCTTTCCTACTTTGGATTGGGCCCGAGCTGCTCTTGGGCAGCTGTATTATGGATTAGACCTGTGTGCCAGAGGGAGGCAGCAGGAGATTTTGGGCTTACTGTTATTTTCCGGTATGTCTCAATTCAATAAACTCCTTAGGTCTCGATTCTTTTACGAAACAATCCGATTTTCTAAAAATGAATTTCTAATCCGAAAACCCCACGCGAGGGAGGAGTCGGCCTGAAATCAAGGCGCCCCTTCCGAAAGGGAGTTCGCGTTCCGTCGAAAACGTCATCCGCTCACACTCTGCAACCTGCCTCGACTTTACAGTCGTACGACTGTAACAATATCCCTACGACTGTAATTACAGTCGTGGTAATCAAGGCCCTTTTTTTTTAAAGACCCGGAAAATTCTGTGTTCACAAGCGACATGAGATATATAAGTTTAAATTACAGGGTTAAGACTTCTGTTAAACTACTGTCTCCATCTTAATTGGGGGTTGTAGTGGCTTGCTAGAGTCTGCAAAAGATAAAAAATTAGATTCTTACCTTTCAATGTCTCTTTTAGAGAGGACTGCAGAAACTGATATCGATTCCCTCCACTCTCACGTACATGAACGTCTATCGAGTAGAACCTGTGCTAGCGACGGATCAAAGAAGGAGAGAATTTTTTGGCCGAAAATTTCAACCTTCTTTTTTTCCTTTATTGCTGAAATTCTCATTTATGAGAATTAACTCTTGGCTCAAATCAAGGCCTTAATTTAAGGCTTTGATTTAATTAGATATTAAGTTAGGATTTTAATACTATAAATCCTAAATCCAAATTAATTATTAAGGGTAAATTAAATGCAATTCTATTTTAATTTTCGTGCATGTATTTATATAAAACCATATTATATAATGTACATGTCATTAAATTAAAATTGATTTGCCAATTAAAATTGACCCAATAAATTAATTAAGATTCAACTTAAATCAAATACATATAAACCAATATATGTATTTTATTTCCACCCGGAAACAAATTCCCAATTAAAATACATATCGATCAAATTATATTGCTCAATTCAATTGATCTACAATTTAATTAATTAATATTTATCTCTCTAGCCTGTATACTCCAAGTATACAGTGATCCGATAAGTTCAAACTCAGATATTCTATGTGTACGATCCTGTGGGCCGTCTTTATGTTAGCAGTTGATTTTGTGTTTTTTATTTCCGTTTCAATTGCTCTTGGGTCACGTACTTGAGAAAATCAATACGAGCTTCTGCTTTTATTGGTTGATTTTTTTATGAAAATCCCTTCAGTACCGGGAGGGAATACTATTAAAATTGGATTTAAGATAATAGAATCATAAGTTTAGATTTGAACAAGAATAATATAATTTGGAATTATGTGGAGTTTTTCGGATGATTCGTGCTTAGTGAGTTAATTTTATGTTATTAGTCACTGTTGAGAAATAGGGTTAGTGACATATTTTTAGCATTGATAATATATCTCGAGAGAGAGTAGTATTGACATAAAATTATCTTCATTGCATGAATAATTAAATTTTTTAAAAATACAATATATTGATTGGGCTAATGGTTGTATGAAATCAATATCCTGATGTTTTCTCTTATTGAATTTTCTTTACTTATTTTTATTGCTTTTATCGTCTTTAAATTTAATTCTTAGTTTAGTATCAATCAAATCATTATTCTTTATTTGCTTAGTTAATAGTTTTTGTGAATTAGTTGTAATTAGTAAGCCATCCTCGTGAGAACGATCTCTACTTAACACTTTATTGCTTGATACGATTTTGTGCACTTGCAAATTTTCACATCAATATGCATTGTTATATAAAATAAATATAAAAGGAAAAATATCGATATATTAATAGTCAATATAGTACATAGATAAGTAAAGTTGCAAAAAATAAGATAAATATTATATAAAAAATATAAAAATATATATATTAGGGTTGTATTAAATTTTGGTTCGATTTCCGTGTAACCGAAGTTTTTCGGTATAAACAGAACAAATAATCGAATATCGAATTTTTGCCAGAATAATATATAAAAATCGAACCAAGCCAGAATAGGCAAATAACCAAACTAAAGTTTTATCAATTTGGTTTTGGTTTGGTTTTCTATTATCTCCAAAATCTGCTCACCCCTAAACATAATGATGCACATTTCAAAGACCACCTCCACTCTTGTAAGAAAACCTTGGCTTATTTGAATATTGATATGATCCTAAGTGGCACCTCTATACCTAAAATGGCAACATGTCACTCAAACTGGCACCTAAACATGGGCAAAGACTGGCATAGGCAACACCTAAACGCTAAGTGTGGCAAAGGGCACCTTGAGTGACATTTTAAACGGAAGAAAGGTACACTTGATGCGGTCTTAGGTTATGTGGTTTAGAATAAACCTTAATAAGTAATGATTCTGCTCTACAAAAGATCCACTAAAATACCGGATATTCACTATGAGTTTGACCAGATCTTTCTATTTGAACACCAAGAAAAAGAGAACCGTCGATTGTCCTAGTTAGGGATACTTTGATGCCTAAGTCAGCAATGATTCTTAGAGAAATAACAAGCAAATGGTGAAGATTGTATTAATCAAACCAGAAATAGAAAAGGCTGGGAGATTATGTGGATTTTTTTTAATGAAAACTTAACATTTATTTTTTATAGATTACATCACGCCTTTTTAGGTCAATAGTTTGTGCCATGACGAAACAAGTACTAATTTAAAAGAACCATAGAGTAAGATGGTTCGTAAGCGTGCACAACCGGAGTAAACACTTGAAAGACATTCTTAGAGATTTAAATCGAGTGAAGCTAAAAGTTTCTATCCTGTTAGAAAGAGGTGCCTTAAATAAACAAGATAGTTTTTTCACTTAATCTAGGACATATAACATATGGATCGAACCTCTTTAAACTTTTGAAAGCAAAGAAGGATATTGATAATTCGAATGGCCTTATTTAATATGATTGGCACTTGTTAACTAGGGAATCGAAGAGCACAGTGTGTCAAGGGAAATTATGAGTGTTAGTTGTCTTGCATTAGGCTTATCTGAACTCATAAGGGGTGTGCTTTTAATGCGACGACTGAATATTTTCAAAATATTGGTCCGGCCTTGCAACAATTGAACCTCCAAGAGGTTTTGAGCATTGAGCCGAACATAGGTCTTGTTCTGAGATACACTAGACAAAATGTTAAGTCCTTCGGCCATTTATCTCTAAACAGCCTAGAGGCGCGTTCTCACCTAAATAGGAGAATCCACCTAGTTTGAAACTCTTGTCTATTTAGGAGACTAGTTCTTACACATGTCCTCTACAAAAGAATTACATTCTAAGTTGCCCTTGTCTATGTTAGACTAAGAGCTCATCATGCTTATATAAAAGGGTTAGCCCTTACAGGCTAGACATCTCTTTCACTCATTTACTGCTCTAAGTATGCTTTTTTAATACAAGTTGTGACTTAGGCATTGGAGTGTTCCAAGCCGGATGTCTTTTTCTTTGTAGTGTTTTAATAAGAAGGTTCATCTCTCAAACGAAAGACTATCTGACACAGCCAAAGAGGATTTTCTCTACAACATCATTTAATAATTAAGATTTAGCCTCACTATATAATATTATTATTAGTTGTAAGAATTTATGCTGAATAAAGATCACGGATTCATAGTAAAATGGGAGGATGAGATCTAAGGCTTACCTTTTAAAATTAGGACATAATATAACTACTTATGCTCGAGTTTATTCATTAAAATGCAAGAAAAAAAAAAGATTTCCAGCATATAGATCTCAAGGAATCAATTAACTAAAAATTTAAACTGATACCTAATTTCTATTAAAAAATATTTTATTTATTTATTATCTGTAATATACTCGCGCATGTAAATATTCTTTGAACGTGAAGCGTGTATATCATAAAGCCACCCTATCATATGTTAATTAGACTTTTTTTTAAAAAAATACATCTTTATAAATTTTCTGTTTATTTGATTGGTTCGGTTTTAATTAAAAAAAAAAAACTGATTACCTGAACCAATTGATTAAGTAAAATGTGTCTTTAAAAAATTAATTAAGTAGATAAGTAATGTATTATATTTTGATTTTAGGTATTATTACTCTCATATATTATTACTGCTTGATGTCTCGACGATCTAAGAGCCAAGACCTTACTGGAATGCTCCATTTCCTTTTACAAAACAAAGGTGAAACTTCGGGTATCCCAGCGGGGTATACTCTGACACTCAAGTCAACACTCTATCCACCAAGATCAATAAAACAGTGAATTAGAGTTTTTATAATTTCATACCTTGCAAATCATGAGGCTATCCTTATATATGCCTATATTCGGTGTCACTATCAGACCGTTTTGTACAGCTCTCTTATTATTGGCCATTGTCTATACACAATTATTTGTCCCTCCACATGTAAGGATGAGATTATGATAGACTACTATCTTTTAGGCCCCCCCTTACATGTGGCTTGTCGTCTAGGAGATTGTCTGTACGGTATTATACAAATAATCTCCCGGACGTATACTTGGTTCCTATTCAACTCGAGTCATTCCGTTCTTATGGATGTCCTGGGTAGAGGCTTTTATATCATTTTTTCCTTATGGGTTACCAACTTGACTACTTCATTCGGTTTATTGGCATTCATCTGGTATATAAATATTCTACACGGTGTCATCAAAAGCCCCCCCCCTAAAAGTGTTTTGGAGTCCTTTTAAGGGCGGTGTATCCCACTCACCTGGCATGGTTTTCTTATTTCTAGATTAGCGCACCTTCTTCACTTGTTTGCCATGTGTCTTCTATTATTAATGCGATGGGATGCGCCCTTGGTTTCCCCCCCTTTTTCCTATTTAAACTTCATTCTGGTGGTTATGCTAAATTTTCACTTTGCTTTCTTCACAAATTAGCACTTTCTATGGGTGGATTCTCCTTTTGTTCATCTAATTCTTGAGTTTTTCATCTTCACCTTTCATTAAGTAAGTATTCCTCGATTTTTATTGGTCTTATTTACCACTTTCTAGGATTTTGCTTGTTGATACTCATTTGCTCTTTGTTGTTCTGTTGTATTTCTTTCCTTCTAGGGTTTTTGATTTTGTCTTTGCTGCTTATGTATGTCTTCTAGTGATAGCGAGACTGATTGAGTTCTCAGAGAGAATGATAAGTTTATTAAATCTTTTCATCCCCGTAGAGTAAAGTTGTTGGTAGGAAACCTTCTAGAGCTTCTGTAATTGCGATTTCTTCTAGTTCTTCGTGTTTATTCTGTCATCTCTTTTTCTTCTGATTCTAGAGCCAGTTGTTCCTTTGCCAATTTTGTGATGTCTGATTAAGTTGCTTCTACCTCTCGTTCAGATGGTCTTGGTAGACCTAAGGCAGAAAAGGTTATAGTAGGGGTCTAAGACATGGTGTCTTTAGTTTCCCCCAAGTTGTTCCAAGATTTTGTCAATGAGTATCCTTGGTTGAATCGCTGTGATGTCCTTCTTCCCTCGCAATCACCACAAGTTCATCTTCCCCCTAAAAGGTTTTTTTTCAATATATTTACGTCAGGTTGAGGTGGGATTTACCTATCCCCTTTGTCGTTCCATTTGTGATATCCTTGAATCAATCCATCTCTGCCCAGTGCAGCTTCACCTAAATGCTTGGGTTGATATTAACAACACTTAGTGGTTGTGTCGGGGTTTAGATTTCTTTTTATCTGGTGCTATTTTTAGTCACCTAGCTGCTCCCAAACCGAGTGGCGATCATTTCACCCTTGCCAAGAGGGACGCCTTTTGTTTGTTTTCCCATAGGACCTCGTCTGTAAAGAACTAGATACAGTTTTTCTTTTTCATCAAGGTTAATAAAGATTTCACCTTGTTTCCCATCAAATGGTTTTATAAGGGGTCACATCTTAACTGGGATACTCAGTTTGACTTGACTAAGCAAGAAAGGGATTATATGGAGCACTTATGAGTCTCCCCAACCATAGTTTTTCCTGTTGTAGGTTAGTCGTCGTGTTTTTACTGAGACAACCTATTGTTCTCTTTGACAAGAGGCCAAAATTATAGAAGCCTTGGCTACCCCTTCATTCTCTACTGATAATTCTATTTTGTCTTATTTTCTTCTTTCCTGTATATCGCAGGAATGGATCCTGACCAACTGATGGATGATGTTGCAGCTAGAAGGAAATCCAAAACTCCCAAGACCCGGTTTGTGCCCTTGGCGGTTCCTGCTTCCACCCAGCCTCCTAAGGCTCATCAAGGCACTAGTGCCCCTTCAACCGGTGCTGTGAAACGCTCCACAACTCCTCTCGTTAATCTCCCAAAGAGGCCTCACGTGGAAAAGGTAAGACTTGTGGTATTCTTTCTTGTCCTTATCTTCTTCTTCTTCTCTCTCTTTTTTTTTGTAAAATTTGTTCTCCTTTCATTACTTAGGTTGTTAAAACTACTCCCGGTGCATCCCATGTTGAAGGCAAATCAAAACAGTGTACTATCCCATTTCTTTGGTTAGATGACCGATTGGCCATTAGTATTATTGACACGAACATTCAAAGGGAACTGCTTACTGGGCTTCCCTTTCTGGGAGATGAGTCTGTGTATGATGGTTACACAGACACACATATGATAAACGCCAGCTTCAAACACTTATGTTTGGTATGGCTACTTTCCAAGTCTTTATTTTTGAGTATTCGCTTGCTGTTTTTCTTATTTTTGTTATCCTGCTAGGTTCTCTCCCATTTCATCGAGCTCAACAAGCGCATCTACAACTACAGGTGTTTGCTTAGAATAAAAGAAGAAATGGACCGCTATTGCAACCAACTAGAGATAGAGTTAGTGATGGAGCGGCCCAAATATGAGAAGGTGAAGGAGGACTTGGCAGACACCTCTACTCAGCAGAAGGAATCGGAGAAATCTCTAAAGGCGATCAAAGTAAGCATGGGGGAGAAGGTGCACTTGCTGATCGAAGAGGTGGCCAGTTGGGATCAGGAAATTGCCCGACTTCAGGAAAAGATTAAGGATGCCGCTGAGCTCTTCTATGATATGGGGATCTTTTACTGTAAGAGGGTCCTTGATGCTTGCAAAGAGATCAATCCAGATATTATCTTTCCAGTGGAAGATATACCTTTTTCTAAGGCTGCCGTGGTTAGAGCGGAAAGGAAAAATTTTCTAAACGTGTAAAAGGACACCTGGCGTGGAGAAAAGGTTCCAGCAGCACTGGGATTTGCCTGAATCCTTAGATCAATGTCCCTGAAGCTGAGGTTGCAACTCCTCAAGAGCCAGAGGCAACCATCCTGGAGAATGGGGAATCAGGGGTTGCTCAGAATTCAGAGAAGTGATGTAATAGCCTTTGAACAAAACTCTAATGGATTTTTTTGAGCCCCTAAATTTAATCATTATTTTTTTATTTTCGTATGATCTTTTTGATCTTTACAAAGAATTTCTTCAATGTGTTTTTAGCATCTGTTTGTATTTTGGTGTTTATGTACTTGGTGTTGTTGTGCCCCCCATCGAGGGTCTTTGGTCTCACTTGAGCCGGTTAAATGTGCTTATCTAACTCAGGATCCATAACAAAGTCATAATGATATCCATGATAATGCATGAATTGAACCAATGTGCCTTTTATTAATAAGGTCTTTTACATTGTAACAATGTTTGACTCTTAAGGAACCTTGTCTCATTAAAAACCTTACTAGGGAAAACCCAATGGGAAAAAACCACTAGCAGGAAAAGAGAGTACAAGGTTTGGGCCCTTAATTAGTCATTTCATAGTATTTCCTTAAGTTCCTTGCATTCCACGTTCTTGGTATGTCTTGCTCACCCATTTGGCTTAACTTGTACGTAGCTAGACCTACAACACTCTTGACTTGATAAGGTCCTTCCTATTTTGCTCCTAATTTTCCTTTGCCTTCTTGGGACGCGGATGCTGTTGAGTCCTTAAGCACTAGATCCCCTTCTTTAAATTATGTCCTCCTCACTTTCTTGTCGTGGTACTTGGCTATCCGGGGACTTGTATGATGCCATCATTATATATGCCTTGTTTTTTCATTCTTCCAACTAGTACAGATGATACTTGAGATTGATCCCATTCTATTCCTCAGTATAAAACCTAACCTAGTCATTTAGTGATCCGATTTCAACCGGTACCACAGCTTCAACTCTATATATCATTGCAAATGGATTTTCTCCTATAGCTCTTTGCGGTGTTGTTTGATATGACCAAAGGACGTTGTTCAACTCCCCGACCTAGGCTCCTTTTTGTGGATGTACTATTGAGGTTGAACTCTATTGTATCTTTAGGTTTTCACAAAACTGCTTGAATTTCTCCCAAGTGAACTGGGTCCTATTATCTGAAATAGTCTTGTTTGGGATTCCGAACCTAGTGATGATCTAAGCCCATATGAAATTGATGACCTTTTTAGGTATAAATATTGTTAAGGTTTCTACCTCTACCCATTTGGTAAAGTGATCTACTACCACCATGATCTATTTTCTCTGTTTGCTTGCCTCAAGCATTTGTCCCACTATGTCAATTCCCTACACGACAAAAGGTCAACTGGCTAATATGGCTTTCTACTTCTTTGGAAGCAAGAGGGTCTTCTTTGTATGGATTTCACATTGATGATAAGTTTTGACATAGGCCCTAGCATCTTCCTCCATGCTATCCCAAAAGTAACCATTCAGCTTGGCATTCCTGATAAGGTTTACACTGCTTGATAGGCACCGCACTCTCCTTCGTGGATTTCCCTTAGAATGTAACTTCATTTCTCTTTGTTGACACATTTTAGCTAGGATGAGTGAAGGACTTTTGGTATAGCTCCCTTATAATCATAGAGTATCTTCCTGCTTTCTTCACTAGCCTTCTTGCTTCTAACTCATCCTCTGGCAAAGTTCCCAACTTAAGTTAGGCCATAATAGGCTACATCCACTCGGGATCTTCAACATTGGCAATAAAAATTCCCTCTACTTTAATACATAGATGAGTTTGGACCTCAACTGGGAAAGTCAAGCTCTTCCATTCTTCTATACTTACAGCTGCTTTTACTAGCTTATCTACTTCATTTTTCTCGTTTCGAGAGATAATTTCCACCAGCCATGACGTTCGCTTCTTCTCGATGCTTTTTAGCAGGGATCTTACTTTCTTTAAATACTTAGACATGATTGATCTTTAGCTTCAAAGTTCTTGTTGATCTGGTTTGAAACTAGCCTTGATTCACTGAGGAGCTTGACTCTATCCGGCCCAATCTCCATTGTCAGCTCCAATCCTCAAATCATAGCCTCATATCCTATAGCATTGTTTATGGTGGGAAAGGCTAATTTTACTGTCTAAGATAAGTGAATTTTATCTGATCCTTTGATGTAGATTCCAACTCCTGCTCCTTCCAATGATAAGGCACCATCTACATAAACCTCTCATTCTTCTGCCCTCAAGATTTCCTACTCTTTTAGCCCTATAAACTCTGTCACAAGGTCTACTAACACTTGAGCTTTCAATACAGGCCTCACCTCATACCGGATGTCGAACTCACTAAGGCGGATCGACCACTAAGCCAATCTCCTAGAGGTGTCCAGCTTTTGCAAGACTTTCTTCAGTAGGAAGTTTGTATGAACCAAAATGGTGTGAGCTTGAAAGTAATGTCTCAACCTGGTAGATGAAGAGACAATGGCTACGGCCAGCTTTTCGATCTTTGGATATTTGACTTCTAGTCCCCTTAACAATTTTCTGGTGTAATATATCGGGTGCTACTGCCCGTTCTCTTCCTTAACCATTACCGCTCCTGCCGCTTCATCTGTTGCAGCTAAATACAAGAACAAGCTTTCTCCTTCCACAGGTCGGTTTAATAAAGGAGGGGATTCCAGAAACCATTTTATCTCCTCAAATGCACCCTGGCATTCCTTATTCCATTTAAAGCCGTGTTCCTTTTTTATGACCTTACAAAAAGGTAGATAACTTTTGGCTGAAAATGCAATGAAGCGCCCTAAGGAGTTGATCCGGCCATTCAGCTTCTGTACTTCATTAATGCCTTTTAGTAGGGTCATGTCCTGGATAGCTTTGATCTTTTCTAGATTTGCTTTGATACCTCGCTGAGATATCATGAACCCCACAAACTTGCCTCCATACACGCCAAAGATACACTTCTTTGGATTTAGCTTTAATTGGTACTTTTACAACACTTTAAATGCTTCCCTTATAGCTTCTAAGTGATCCTCTTTGTTCTTGTTTTTGATGATTATGTCATCCACATATACTTCATCAGCCTTTCCATTCATGTCCTTGAACATTTCATTGACCAAGCATTGGTATGTTGCTCCAGCATTCTCCAAGAACCATTGTGTTTTTTTACTAGCACAATATTGGTAACCCATTGAGGGTACATTGCTTCCCTGATATGTCCTGCCTTGAGTAGCTTTTTGACTTCTTCCTCAATGGCCTTCTGCCTCTTTAGAGCGTGCTTCCTTTTCTTATGCACAACCGGCTTTGCTGCCGGATCCACATTCAGGCCGTGTTTTATGACAGTTGGTGGGACGCCCTCTATGTTGTTGCTAGTCCACGTGAAGTTTGCTTATTCCTCCTTAGGGACTTTGGTAATTTTCTCCTTAATTTGTTGGTTTAACTCTTTAGATATTCTGACTGCCTTTTCTGGTCCTATTACCAGTGCTTCAAGCTCATCTACCGGCTCTATGTGCTTGCCTTCCTCCGGGTCCCAAATAACTTCATTGTTCTTCAAAGATGCCATATATGTCTTCTATGCCTTTTTTTACTTCATCTAGCTACTACCATCCTTGAAGCAATCGGTATTTACAAGGCTAAATACCAAATGGATAAGAGGGCCTCCGATTCTGCTAAAAGGGCCTTCCCAAAATGATGTTGTATGCTAGGGGGGTGTCAATGATTATGAAATCTCCTTCAAACCTCCAAGTGTTATCGTTGTCTCCAACTTCCATACCTAGAGTCACCTATCCCACAATAGAAACTGAGTGTCCACTAAGTCCCACTAACAGGTAATGGACTGGCTGAATTCGACTAGAGTGAATCTATAACTTTTACGCCTCATGTTTTGTCACGATGTTCATCAAACTTCCCACATATATGAGTATCCGTTTGACCGTGTATCCTTTAATTTTATCTTCTATCACTAATGCATCAGCATGTTGGGTCGGGATGTTATTCAACTCTACAAACGGTTTATTCAATTCAACTATCTTTCTAGCATCAACAGGTTGGTTTTTCAAGTTTCTTGCCCGCTTGCTTAGGGGCTCAAACTCAGGGCCTCTTGCAATTACCATTATCACACCATTTTCCTTCTTTGTGACTCACTCCTCCTCCCGGTCTTTCCAATCTTTCCTTTCTCTCTGATTGTTGAAGGACTCATTCTTTCTATCTACGTAATTGCTGAACTTGCTGCGTTTGATCAAAGTATCTAAATCTACCTCCAGGACTCTACAATCGTCTGTGTGATGACCATACACCTTATGATATTCACAGAATGACTATTTGTCTTTTCCCATAATTTGATTAGGCTTGGTTTCTGGGTACTTAAGTTCCCTCTTATCAGCATTTCGTTGAACTGCCACTAAGACTTCTGTGAGCATGGGTTTTTCCTACCTCTGTGATGAAAATCCTATGTTACCTGTTAGACAGAAAAACATGAGTCGGACTTGAGAATGAGCAGGATGTTGCCTGGAATGTATCAAATGCTCCAAAAACCGAACATTCTTCGATCCAAAACCCCGAGAAAGGTCATTTGAGTGATAAGAGGGCTTAGATATGAGGGTGGAATTTAGGAAAAACCTTGTTAGCTCTGGTTAGAGCTGTACGACTGTAGTTCCATAACTACAGCCATGCGGCTATAACACCAGAGTCACACGGCTATGATCTTATAGCCATGTGGCTAGATTACTTCCTAAATAACCAACATTATTATTTGACAGCAACTAGAATTCCTAAATAGGGGGATTTAAGCCTTGATTCACTAGGGTTTTGAGGGAGGATAGAACACAAAAAAGATAATGAACAGAAACAGAAAGAAAGAACAATCAGATTGAAAGAACAGAATTCTAGGAAAAGCATTCAAAGAGAGAAAAATAGAGAAATAGAAATAAAACAGACTAGAAACATATTGAACGTGAGTGTTTGGACGTTTCTCACTTGTTTGGGTTGTTCTCGGGTATTATGCGGATTGATTCGGGATGTGTATTCGAGGATTTCGAGACTTCATGAGATTTTAAACGAAGTCCAGCTTCCAAATCCAATTCGTATCGTCAAACACACTGGAACATCAAAAAGTTAAACTTTGAGAGGCCTTAAACTCGTAATTATTTGTTTTGTGCTGTGTTTTTTTTTCTGTGTTTTGTAAAAATTCTGGAAACTGTCTGTTTGATTACAGCTGTGAGGCTCTAACTATAGTCGAGTGGTAGTAATCCCTTAGAATAGAGCCGAGCGGCTGTAACACTATAGCCGCACGGCTATGTTATGCTGGGTAGAAACCCGAAATGCCCTAAATCGACCGCAAGCAGTCAGTTTCCTGTTTTGTTTGTTCTGTTATGAATTATTTATGTCCAATCACATCCGTTACATTCAGAATTATGGTTTTTCATTTCCAATAACATTGATGTGAGATTTGGATTTTGTTGATTTCGGTTTTTTGGAATCCGGGGTTGTTCGATCCAAATCGGATCCGCTGTCCAGCTTTAGCGGGCCCCCAGGTTCCTTAAAATCCTCAGAAATCATCGAAACAAGTCAAAACAGTATTTACGAAACAAAGAAAACCAATTTCAGGTTCTGAACACTACAGCTGCACGGCTGTCGTGGTTATAGCCGCACGGTTATAGTTCTCAGATGAAGGCAGAATCTCGGGTCGACTCCTACGGACGTCGTCACGTGATGATGTCTTCGGAAGCAAACTATTTTTGAAGTGTTTACTGCTTTAGACCTTAAATGGATGTTTGGAATTAGGAACCCCCACGAACGGAACTCTGAGTTTCGGGATATCCGACTCACTAAAATGAAGTAATTTGCATGTAATCGAGCCAAACTGTTTTCAAAATGTTTTCAAGCACAAAAACCTACAGGGCATTTCTAAAATGGTTTTCCAGGTCTAATCGAGTAAGTTGCCCGGACTTCTCGGTTATCCCCTAAATGTATGCCTCTGTTTCCTGAGATTCCCCATTCTGTCATGTTGTGAGTCCTATGTGTGTTTGGGTTATAATTGTGCTAACAATTTGTTTTGCAGCTTTTATTTTTATTTTTATTATTTTAGATGTATTTGATAGATTATCCGTGTATCCTAGGCAACTGCACTTTTTTTTTAGATATTTATGTATAGTAGGCGATTGTATTGGTGAGGATGAGAGTTTTTATCTTTTTGGGTTGTAATAAGCGGCTTCTATCTTTTTTGTTTGGTTTGGATGTATGGTTTATATTCCTGCACTTTATTTATTTTTGTCATTTGGATGAGCATGGCTAATAACAAAAGATAAAATGGGTAAAGAATAAGTAAGTGTAATATTGTCATATGAACTTATAAATGAAAACAAACTTGAGATTGAATAGGTAAGTTGCCCGAACCCTGAATCTCGGGATTAGGTTCGGCAGTTTATGCTCGGTAGGGAGCTGTACCGGAATTTCCTGGATGAGCTTATCCGGGTGGCGACTCTGTCACTGATCCCGAAATTTAGGTTTCGAGATCTTTAAGTAATAACATGGGATTTTCTAAAATGTAAAACCAGTTTTCCCAAAAACTCACATTCAAAGAAAAGGTTTTCTACAAAAGGATTTCCAAACAAATCAATGGTTTTCCTAAGCAAGATATAAACCCATTTTCAATTCAAAACTACAAAACAAACATTTAGTTCTTCTTTTTCCCTGGTTCGCTTCACCGCGTTCCACTCTTACAAAGGTCATCCGCTCACAACTTCGCTCAATGGTGCATTAAGTAGGGTGAACCTTGGCCTGTCGCAACATATGTCCCTCTTATGCCTTTTTCCTGATCGGTCATCTGTCTTACTGATTTTGTCTCGCTCATTAGACTTGCCTCCTCTATTTGGTATATCCCCCTCATCCACCTCCACCAGCTGCTTCACCCATTTGATCATTTGGGTGAGATTTGTGGGCTTTTTGAGTATCAGCTTGCTCCTTAGTTTCTCTTTGGTGGTGTTCTTTATGAATGCCTCATAGGCTGTGCTGAAGTCCAGCTTCCTGACCTCCAAACATGCCTAATTAAATCGCTCTATGTTCTCAGAGATTCTCCCGGCCTTTACACCAACTCATGAAGACTTCTACCGGACACCCCTGTTAGGATGGACCTAGAAAATTTTGTGCAAAAAAGCTTTGACAAGTGTTCCCAACTCTAAATTGATTTGGCTTCCAATGATTCAAACCAGTGTGATGCTGGTCCCACTAATGTGGCTGAGAACAACCTACACATCAAACCTTCCCTGCTCCAGCTATTTCCATCCTAATTTTGTAATTTCGTATATGAGTGCGAGGGTCTGTGTTGCCCTTATTATCTTTGAACTCTAGCTGTTTGAACTTTTTATCTATCAACAACTTTAGAATTCTGTCATAAAATTGAGACTCTCTTGTCTCCAAGAACGGCTCTTGGTAAGCCACTGCAAAATGTTCCAACGCCTTTTTGAATGTGGCCATGAACTTTGAATCCACCAGCATGTCTACCTCTAAGCCCGTTCCGGTTGGTTAGGGCACATTAGTTACTTGTTGCATCACCTTCGGGGTCAGTAGGGGTAGATGTGGCTGCACACTAGCACTGATTGGACTCACGACTGAGGGATTGTAAGAGTGTGGAAATCTCACCTGCGTTTGGGAATTTCCTCCAACATAACCCATTACAAACGGAGAAAAATAACCAACATAAGGGTTAAAACCCATTACCTGTGGGCAAGGCATAGGTAGCGCTTATTGTATTCTGCTGTACTTATGACTACTATTAGGTTCTCTTGGGTCAGTTAAAGTTGCTAAGGGATCAATCTGAAGTGGCAAGGGTATCTACAATAGTGGGTTGAACATTCCAAAACCTCAAGGAGCCAAAATTGGGAAGTTATCATGCGCGGATACTGGTGGGGTTGACTCCATTACTCTGGTTGCATATGCAGGTGGTGGGAACAACATTCTTGCTATGCCTTACTGAAGCATGCCTTCTGGTAGGGAGCTAATGGTTATTGGGGATGTTGCTCCACTCATCATGGATCATGCCATGCCATAAGTTTGCATTGTAAAATGGCTCACCGGAACGCATTAGGGTCTCGGGGAGTCATTGAGTAGTTACCAGTGATTCTGGCAATGTCATTCATGGGAGTGACTGCTTCTTTTCTTACACAAGTTTGTGCTAGTTGGTTGCTTGTAGGTAATGGAGTTGTTGTAACCTCTGATGGGGTTGCTACCACCGTCAAAGGAAGAGATGCTCCTTCTTCAGAAGTAGTGATTCCAGCAGAAGAAAGTGTAGTGCCCATCTCCGATGAAGTCATGTCTTCAATGAAGGCACGCTCACCGCACCAATTGATGTCTCAACAATCTAAGAGCCAAGACCTTGCTGGAATGTTGCTTTTCCTGTTACAAAACAAAGGTGAAAATCCAGGTATCCCGGCGGGGTGTACTTTGATGCTGAAGTCAGCACTATATCCACCAAGATCAATAAAACAGTGAATTAAAGTTTTTAGAATGTCATACCTAGCAAATGGTGAGGTTGTTCTTATATATGCCTTTATTCGGTGTCACTATCAGACCGTTTTGTATGGCTCTCTTGTTATTGGCAATTGTCTGTACACAATTATCTGTCCCTCCACATGTAAGGATGAGATTATGATAGGGTACTGTCTTTTAGGCCCTTCTTACACGTGGCCTGTGATCCAATAGATTGTCTGTACGGTATCTCACAAATAACCTCCCGGACATATACTTGGTTTCGTTCTTATGGAAGTCCCGGGTAGAGGCTTCTATATTGTCTTTCCTTATGGGTTACCAGCTTGACTAATTTATTCGGTTTCTTGGCATTCATCCGGTATGTAAATATTCTACCCGGTGTCATCACTGCTTCTTTTCTCTTTTTTCTTTTCCTCCCTAGCAACTCCTTTTGACCCCCGACACCCCCCCCCCCCCCCCCCCCCCCCCCCTTCTTTTTTTTGTGTGTGCGTTGCAGTAGACAATAGTCCCATTATTACAGCATTACCAAATATATAAATATATAATGTGTATTAAATTATTAAAAGAGAAAGTAAGATTTTTAATTTCTTAACTAAATAATTTCTTAATATTTATTCTATGTTAATGCTCTTAACTAAATAATTTCTTAATATTTATTCTATGTTAATGCTTTAGAAAAAAAAAATCAGTAACTTACTAATTAGAAATTGGCTAAGCAAAGTAGCTTTTCATTATTTAGGGTATGTTGTAGCTTATTCGAAACCGAAGTAACTGAATAGAACTGAACGATTTGATTCCATTCGGTTACTTATTTTATTTCAGTTGAGTTTGTATTTTTATGTTTATTCATTTTTCGAGTTATTTGGTTCGGTTATTTAACCGAACCGATTGATGAACATCCCTAATTCTACTAATAAAATTGTCAACAAAATATTCTTATTTTGGGCTATTTAGAAGTTTTTGTTTAACAGCAAAAGGGAAAAAAAAGAAAACGTTAATAAAACAAAGGTAAAAAGGCAAACTATTAATAGCATAAGGACATAAAATTCTTTGAACCGGCTTCTAAATACGTACAACTCTAATCCCTAATAAACAATTCAACTATTTTTACACTTAACCCTTGTCTCAGTGAAAAATCTTGAGTGATCAACCCACCTACACAATAAATTAGTGTACCAAAATAATAAATTAAACAACCAAAAGCAATAAATCAAATGATTTAAAGCCTAAGCTAAGCAAAGCAATTTAGACTCCTTGAACCAAGACAGAGCACCTCCACCTAATAATAAAATCCAAATGGAGAAAAAAAAAAAAAAGCCAAAATTTGAGGTGTGATTTGCTTGTAATGTAATTAATTTACCCAAAAGAAAAGACATACTGAAATTAATAATCAAAGAACCCGTGCAACCTTTCGTCTTTCTCATATGACGTGTCTCGATTCTATTGGTCTTATTTCCCACCAACTGTATAAATGTGATTTTGATTATCACTATCGGCAGCGCGCGGTTTGCACTTACTGCTCTCACCTTCTTCATTTTCCTTTCTCTCTCTCTCTCTCTCTCTCTCTCTCTCAGTTCTTCTCTTCAGTTTCCACTGTCTCCATTCCATTAGAGCTTTCCTTCATCGATGGCGAGAGTAGTATGATGAAAGCGATTCGAATATCTCGATCCAAGAGGTTTTTGATTTTGCATTTCCGATGGTTGTTAATGGTGTTATACAATTAATGAGATTCCGTTACCTTTTTTTTTGGATTTTAATAGTTACGCGTTTTGTAACTTTGTATTTATTGTGTTTGTTAAAATTCCTCTGTGAAACTATACATAGAGAGGTGATATTTGCAGCAGCAGAAGTTTAGATGGGGAAGAAAGGAGGAGGCTGGTTTTCGTCGGTGAAAAAAGTTTTCAAGTCATCTAATTCATATAAGGAGTTACCTCCTGCTCAAACTAAGGTAATTAATCTAATTTTTCTTTTGGTAACCAATTTTTAGATCAATACTTTAGCATTAATTAAGCAAAACTCAAGAGCTTACGATCAACCACCCTTTGCTCAAATGAAGCTTAATTTTGGTTTCATTTAAAAACAAACTGCTCTGATTATGGTTTCTGTTTTTCTTACTGAAACTGTTATGATAATCAATTTGTTGGAATCGTGATATGGTTGAGAATAAATGAAATTAGAAACTTGGTGTCTATTTCAGCAGAAATTTTTTTTGAGATCAATCAAAATAAGAATTACTAAAGATAGATGTGTACTGTTTTAAGGCCTTTCTGTTCAGATTATTTTTCTGTTAAAAGGTAAAATTTATTCACTAGCAGGGAATTAGATTTGATCTTCTTTCCCTTATTTTCTCTCCTTAGGCCTTTTTCTGTTTAAATTTCACTTGCAGTCCACCAACTTGCTAATTTATACCATAACGTCTTGAAACTCGTTTTCTTTAACCAAATCACCCCCAAACTTAAAATACTTTTCGCCCACTCTCTCTATGCCTTCATATAACTAATTGTAATCCCAAGATCGTCTCTAACTCGCTCATCAATTCTGCTAATGACTTATTGGGATTAATATTTCTAAATGTTCCTGCATATTTTCCTTTTATCCGGACTCTGACAAAAGGAATAACGAGTGAAATGTATCAAAAGTTTAGCAACAATCCTATATAACTTGGTAAGTTGGAGTCTCGATGAAATGCAACCAACTTTTCCCCTTTTTTTTTTTTTTTTTTCTCTTTCTAAATTTTGGGGTGGTAATTTGGGTTATCGTGTCAAAATAGCATGAAGTTATTTTACGTATTATGCATGATATAAATGCAACAAAAATGATATTCATGTCAAGTCGGATTGTCTCTAAATTATGTTATCGTGTCAGAAATTGCCACCTCTTTTGTGAGTGCAAACATTCATAATAAACTTAATTTATAATGAAATGGGATGGGGATCCTTTTCTGCTTAGGTTATGGCTTAATTCATTATTATAATAATAAGGAAATAAATAGATATAAATGTTGTGATGACAGGGCCACAATGAAGATGAGCTACTCTTTTACTGTATTTAGGACCATGAGTATGTCTAAAGGGAGTGTACTTAATGGTCCCCAGTCAATGGCCTGAAAGCATATGAAATTTTATTATCATGACACCAAAGCTATCACATCATTTATCTTCATCACACATGTGATTTACTTTATTAGATCCCTATCATGCCAAACATTTCTGCCTCCACCACTTTGTTCTCTCTGAATTTGGATCATTACACTGAATGATATGAGAATCATTTATCATATAATTGATGATGAGTCATTAATAACTTGTTTTTGGTCAAACATTTTTCATGAATCAATACAGTAAATATATTCTTAAAGCTCAAATTTGGCCAAGTACTTGGCATCATTTAGCATTTTGGCTTGTGTTTCAAATTTTGCATATCTGATTATTGTGATTTTATTTTTGTCAAAATCTGGTTATCAAAAACATCTAGGAAACCATTAATTAATGCTCAAATTTCGTAAAAAAAAAAAAAAAGAATTAAAGTACATTAGACGGAATATGACGATTGAAATAGACGAGTCAAAATAATAAATTGTGAGAATCAAGTCTCAAATGTAAAAAATTTCAACATAAAAATTCAATATTGCAAATTGGGCCAAGAACATGAGCCAGTTTTAACTTTTTCCATACATTAATTGTAGACATTTGTTAAGAAAGGATCAATCTGGTCCGTGAAGTTGACTAACAATAATTTGGTCCAAGGTAAATTTTATTTATCAATCTGGTATTTGAGCATGAGAAATGCAAACCATATGCTGGCAATGTTATTTTATACTGATTTAACTTAAAATAACAAATTAAAAAGCCATATTGATACCAAAACTTAAATTTTTAAAGTAAATTAATTCTACGAGCCTCCCTTTATCTCTCTGTTATTTTCTTGGTAAAGAATGAAAGTTTGGGTAAAACTATTTTCAGAAAGAGGATGAAGAGAAATGGCAACATGAGGCAGCAGAGGTAGTATCATTGGAACATTTCCCAGCAGAAAGTTCTGATCCAGATCATATAAGTAGTAGTGTATGTTGTAGTACACCAGTGAGTGAAGACAATAATCATGCAATTGCAGTAGCAGTGGCAACAGCAGCAGCAGCAGAAGCAGCAGTTGCAGCAGCACAAGCAGCTGCTAAGGTTGTTAGATTGGCTGGCTATGGACGTAATAATTCCAAGCAAGAAAGAGCTGCTACTCTTATTCAGTCACACTACAGGGGCTATCTTGTAATTTCTCTGTCCCTCTCTCACTAGCTTCTTCTTTCATTCGTTCATTAATTATTGCCTTTCATTTTCATGTTTCTTAATTACTTTGCCTTGCCATCCAGGCCATTCTAACTTTATAACCATGCTTTTGCACATGACTTTGTTATGTTTCTACAATATTATTTCTGCGTTGACTTTTATTAATCACGAGAAATTGTCACACTGGTATTTTCATCTTTCATTCATATGAAATGGTCTTTATGGGTCTTAATGATTTTTTTTTTTTTTTTAAAGTATATATATAAAGAATGTAGCTTTTTTTTTTTAGCAAATAAATTACTTTATTTTATTATTATTTTTTTACATGTTACTAGACATGTTTATTGGGTTGGATATCCGCCCGGTCCGATCTCTAAATGCGGGGCTTAGACATGCATTTTGCATCTTAAGTCGGCCCAAGCTCAAGCCCGGCGAAACCTGAAGTTTAGTGGGTTAGGCTTTGAATATGTGTAAATAGCTGAGCCCGGTCTGAGTAATATATACTTATATATTTTATTTTATTTTTAATTTTATTTTATGTAAGTAGTTTCTAAATTTATTATGAATATGTTTACTAAATTTATTTAGATAATATTAGTTTTGTAGTGTTATATATATATATATATTTTGTTACATTGTTTTTGTTTTAGATTGATTATTCAGAAAATTGAAAAAAAAAAAAAAAAAAAATCAATTTTACTAGATGGGCTTAGATAGGGCTTAAGATTGATGTACTGAGCCGAACCCAAGCCCAAAGTCATTTTTATTTGGGATGGATTAGGTTGCACTTAGATAAGCTTTTTAATTATTGAGCCTAACAAGCTTGTCTAAGCGATGAACAGGTTTATACGTTACATACATTGTTTTCACAAAATTACATCTTGATCTTTTTTTTCTTATATAAAATTTAAATTGATAAATTGGGTGAAATTTCTGGTTCTAGAGGGAATTTTTGAAGAATTTCTGTCGTCTACACAACAAAAATGGGCCTGTATGAAACTGTCTCAATTGAAATATGATATTGCAAATGCATTGTATTAAAATACAGGCCAGACGAGCCCTGCGTGCATTGAAGGGACTAGTAAGGCTACAAGCACTGGTGAGAGGGCATAATGTACGAAAGCAAGCACAAATGACAATGAAATGTATGCAAGCATTGGTACGTGTACAGGCTAGAGTGAGAGCCCGCAGACTTCAGCTTGCTCATGACAAGCAACAAGAAGAAGAAGAAGAAGGTAGAAGGAGATCATCCGTTGATCAAGCTGCTGGAAGGAGTAATAATATTCATAACACCCCATTGAGAAATAAATTAAGTTGGGATAAAACTTCACACAAGATCATCGATTCTGCTTCGAAGAAACATGATGCTGCCATGAAAAGGGAGAGAGCTCTTGCTTATGCTTATTCCTATCACCCCACTCAGGTAACAATTACATATATATATTTCTAGTACCAATAAAACTTTCAAAAATTTACAACATTTGTTGTAAGGTAGAGATCTTAAGTTCGAGTCATAACGTACATAGCGGTAAACTATAATTTGGAGATCAAGTGCCATCCGAACGGTTTTTGATAAACTTCATACCAATTACTTTGGTTTAGATATATATTTAAAAGAAGATTTATAGTTAATTGATAGATAACTTTACAAGAATAATTTTTCTCATCTTTAACACATTCGTCTAGGAATTTTTTCTAAAGCTTAAATCGTAGCATGCCCAAGTACAGGCATACTATACCTTAAATTGAAAATTTAATTGATAAATGGGTATGTACAAGAAGCATGATCACATTTTATATTGTGCTGAAATTTAATAAGAGTTTATAAGTATTTCTTATCTTTGACACACTCAGCTCATGAATTAATAAATGGGTATCTACAAGAACAATTGTGTAGTTATATATTTAATTAATATAAATAGAGTTATTAGGGCTTGAATTCTACATATGTTGGTCTAAGTGGCTTTAATATTATCTTAAACCCAAATGTTGAAACTTAGGTATAGTTGAAAAATAGTGTACATTATGTGTGTCATTTAGTACTTGTGATCCAATTGGGTTTGTATTGTTAACAGCAACAGAGCCAACAACTGATGAAATTAGACTCAAATGGGAAAGAGAAAGGATTTTATGGAGATGAACGGGAGAGGGAACAACAATGGGGTTGGAATTGGTTGGAGAGGTGGATGTCATCACAACCTTATAATGCACGTAATTTGGTACCAAATGAGGCATCTTTTATGACTTTAACAACCACCGCAACCACCACTGAGGACAATTTGTCTGAAAAAACAGTAGAGATGGATGTGATCACTTCACCGCAAAATAACTCGCATAAAAGACAATCTAGTTTTAACAGCCATTTCCCGAGTTACATGGCCCCGACTCAATCTGCTAAAGCAAAGGTACGCACTGAGGCAACATTTAAGCAACATGGGGGTGCGTATGTGCCTCAATGGAACTCATCCACGAGGAAAGGATACTCGGGCTGTGATTCCTCAAGCTCAGGGGGAGGAACAGTTTCTTACCACCTCACCCCAAGGAGCCCTAGCCCTAAGCATCATGGAACTCGCATTCAGTCTAAACGGGTTGCTGGCTACAGTCCTGGTGGTCCCGAGGATTGGAGGTTCCCTCCCATTGATGGTCATGGTTGGAGGAATGATTTTAGTTGACAAGTTACTTCAACTTTTTCTGTCCTTTTTTTTTTTTTAAATATATGTATATGTTTATATTATGTAATTTATTATTCGATTCTGTCTCTACAAGGAAACTAGCCTCACTCTTATTATATTATAGAATGATCTTGATGTAGAGCTTTGGACGATCTACAGGTCTTGTTACAAAATTATCGCCCTTTTACTTTTGGAATTTTCTCTGAAAGTCTTGAATCGAGATGTCCATCTCGATGGTTCCGATGCAACTGAATCATCCAATTCTGACTTGAAATAAGAAAGTTACGACAAAAAATTTTCGGCTATGGTTTGCCCCACGTGATGGCCAAACCATTGTCTTATGCCTAAGACAACGCCAAATGGCTCTGTTACAATCGCCTCTACTATGGGCGAGCAGCCATAATACCAATGCGGCAAGGAAAGATCTTCACAATCCCCTCCGCTTTCCTTTTTAAGCGACTTTTCACCCCATAAAAAAGGGATTCCACCATCCTTTTTTTCAAGGACACCAAACTATCTAAGAGCTTTTAAATAATTTATTATTTGATTCATGTTTAATTGTTTGGCATTTGTGGTATACTTTACTAGCTCTTCATGGGTTGGTAACTATATTTGTTGCTTTAAGTTAATTAGCTCTGTTCTTGTTGCCATTACTTCTATGGAGCGTGCAATACCTTTTGCAGCCAGATTTTGTTCTCTATCAATGCAAAGTTTTTACATGATCGACTTAGACTTATTGAATCTTTGCTTAATGAATACTATTAAACACTTCATCTAGGCAATTTTTACCATTTGAACCCTATACTTTGACTTGGATCTATGATACACCTATACTTGATTTGCACATAAGGACCTTCGATACCTTCCAAATGAGTATAATTTTTATCAGCTTTTTGTCTTTTGCAGCGGAAAATTGCAAACTACAGAATGTACCATTTTATAACTTCTGCTGTAGAAAATTGCAGAACTTATCTTTTGTAGCGAAAAAGTGCAGGGTACAAAATGTACCATTTTGATTCTTCTATGACAGAAAATTGCAGAATTTATCATTAGCTCTTTATATTTCGCGTTAGAAAATTGCAGACTGCAGAATGCTTTGTCTTCGTGCAGCGTAAATTTTTTACACACTAACCTGTATCAATTGTAGGACACCCCAGTGATGGGAGCAACTGCAACTTTCATTAACATTTTTTGTTTTGTAGCAGAAAATCGCAAAGCTTCTCCGCGAAAACTATATAATCAACACGATCAGGATATGATTATTCCCAAGCTTTTTGAACCCCAATCCAAGTCCATTTTTATTTTTTTATTAAGGGGCAAAGAGAATTTTTTGTTCAAAATTATCAATTTTTTGTTCCTCAACCAAACTGGGGCAATTTCAAGGTATGTGCTGTTGATGCATTGGTCGAACGGGGCAGAAAGAACTTTTGCTCTAAAATTTTTGATAAACTCTATAGATACATATAATAACTGAGGTATTGTTTTCTTTCCTTTCTCATTGTGCTAATTTTAAATTAATCAAATTGGGACCAGGTAACACGAATCCTAAAATGGTCCTATGTTTGATTAATAGGGAGAGAACCTCTACACACTTTTGATTAATAGGGAGAGAACCTCTACACACTGATTTTCTGTCTCTACATGGAAACTAGCCTATGTTTGATTAATAGGGAGAGAACCTCTACACACTGATTTTCTGTCTCCACAGGGAAACTAGCCTAACTCTTATTATATTATAGAATGATTTCGATGTGAAGCTTTGGACGATCTACAGGTCTTGTTACAAAATTATCGCCCTTCTACTTTTGGAATTTTCTCTGAAAGTCTTGAATCGAGATGTCCATCTCGACGGTTCCAATGTAACTGAATCACCCAATTCTGACTTGAAATGAGAAAGTTACGACAAAAAATTTTCGGCTGTGGTTTGCCCCACATGATGGCCAAACAATTGTCTTGTGCCTAAGACAATGCCAAATGGCTCTGTTAACTGAGGTATTGTTTTCTTTCCTTTCTCGTTGTGCTAATTTTCAATTACTCAAACTGGGACCAAGTACCATGCATCCTACTATGGTCCTATGTTTGATTAATCGGGAGAGAACCTCTGAACACAGATTTTCTGTCTCTACAAGGAAACTAGCCTCACTCTTATTATATTATAGAATGATCTTGATGTAGAGCTTTGGACGATCTACAGGTCTTGTTACAAAATTATCGCCCTTTTACTTTTGGAATTTTCTCTGAAAGTCTTGAATCGAGATGTCCATATCGACGGTTCCGACACAACTGAATCATCCAATTCTGACTTGAAATAAGAAAGTTACAACAAAAATTTTTCGGCTGCGGTTTGCCCCACGTGATGGCCAAACCATTGTCTTATGCCTAAGACAATGCCAAACGGCTCTGTTACAATCGCCTCTACTATGTGCGAGCAGCCATAATGCCAATGCGGCAAGGAAAGATTTTCACAATCCCCTCCGCTTTCCTTTTTAAGCGACTTTTCACCCTACAAAAAAGGGATTCCACCATCCTTTTTTTCAAGGACACCAAACTATCTAAGAGCTTTTAAATAATTTGGATTGAAGAGAGCTCCAAAAACACAAGGAAAATTGTCAAAAATATGTGCAAAAAGACGTTCAAAATCTTTCAATAATTCCTTCTCTACCTTTATCCACTTTTTTCTCTCATCTTTTACAATTTTAATCTAATTTGTCATTTATCTCTCAATCCGTTCATTTTTTCGTCATGCAACTTTAGAAATTTTTTTTCGTTTTTTTTACTCTTCGAAACGAGACCCATATGTATATATAATTTTCTCTTTTGATTTTTTTTCATCTATGTTTTTTTTGTATAAACAGTGTATATATAGTGTATAAAACACAGTTTATGGTAGAAAAAGATGTATAAACAGTGTATGAACAAAAAAATGTATATAAACAATGTATATATAGTGTATAAACATAATATATAAAAATAAATAGTGTATAAATAATATATAAACAATGTATCATTAATCACAAATCGGTATAATATGTATAAACACAGTATCTTACATGTATCACACGATAATATCATCATAGTATCACCAATGTACAATGAACAACAATATAACAAAGTAGCAGTAAGTATAAAAAAGGTATAATTAATGTATCAAAACATAAAAAATATATAATCAAAGTCTTAAATGGTATAATCAATGTATAAATGAGGCCTAACAATTTTACAAGGTATAAACAATGTATAACTAAGGTATAATCAGTGTATTACAAGGTATAACTAAGGTATAATATTTATAAAAATTATAAGTACATTGCTTATACATTGTTATACATGTTGGATATGCCCTAGTCCCGAGGCATTGGACCTTGTATTTGTATTGTACATTTATTGGATTCATGTATTATACATATTTTTACGTCATAAATAAAGGCATTAATCTATTTATTATATATCTTGTGTTGTATTTTAAATGGAGTATCCAATGGACATATCCATATCCGTGTTGACAAGTGTCATGCACTTGGCAGTAAGACCATGAATAGGGAAAACGATATGACCATAAAGAGATCCGTAGTCTGTTCTAGTAATGGGAATGAATGAAACTAGAGAGTATCATTAGCCTGGTTGTATGGCGGTGTCTTACCGGCCATTGGACATGGGATGTCAACCAAGTTAATGGGTACATGCAAAAGGGGCATGGTATTGGATAGATCCACTAAACGAGAAATCCACATGGTAAAGCATCACAAGTGATTCTCGTGTAGTACTTGTATGGATCCCTTAACCTGATCATGTGATGATGCTGGATGCGAAGTCACATACTTTGTTGCATGCCTAAAGGGCCTGTAAAAGAGTGCCAAGTATGGGTACGTTCGGGTATTTCACTGAGCATGACAATACCATGGATATGCAGAAGGGATATGTCACTCAGTAGTCTATTGAGAAGATATCACCGGCCTCTTGATAAATATGACTAATAAGATGTGGCACACCCAAACAAGTTGGAACTTGTTTGTGAGCATTAATACATTCGGGATCAAATAAATGTCCAGACACAATAGAGGGTGATCAATCCATGCCTCTGTGTTGGACACCAATATCAATGACATGGGATATAAAAGTTTAAACTATAGGGTTATGATTTCAGTTGGACTGCCATTTCCATCTTAATTGGGGGCTGCAGTGGCTTGCTAGAGCCCACCTGTAGTCTGTGAGCCATAGGCCCACTGCCAACATAAAGATGGTCCCACAGGATCGTACACATTGAACGTCTGAACACGGACTTAAGGGATCACCTGTATACTTGGAGTATACACACTGGAGAGAGAGGATTACATTAATTATATTATAAGGATCAATTGGATTGATCGAAAATAATAAAATTAATATTTGCATTGGCCTTCTCATAATTAATTCAATGAATTAATCTATGAGATTATTTCCTAGGTAGAAATGTTTCACATGTATAGGTTTGCATGTATCTTAATTTTATGAATGTCAAAATTAATTCCAATGTGAAATTAATTGATCAAATTAATTTTAATTTAAATATATGAAACATATTATATGGTATAATATGTTAGAATACATGTTGAATGAAAATTAAATTTGATAATTAATTGGACCAAAAGAATTAACATTGACATGGGCTTAAAAGGAGAAAAGCCTGCATGAAATTAAGGGGGAGGAATGGGCCGAAATTTTGGTAAAAATTTCAGCCATCTAGGTTAGGTTTTTAACCTAGAGTATTCGGCCATAGCTAAAAAAACAAAAAAAAAAAAACACTAGCAAAAATTTTCAGCCCCCTCTCTCTCATTCTCGTTTGATCCCATCGCTAGCACGGGTCGTGTTTGATAGCCGTTCGTGTACGTGAATGCGGAGGGAATCAAATTTGGTTTCTATAGCTATCTTTAGAAGAGATATTCCTGGTGAGAATTGATTCTCTTCTTGTTAAATTTTAAGTTTTACAATTTCCATTTCAATTTTTCTTGGGCACGAATTTGAGGAAATCACCGCGTTTTTCCGCTTTTATCGGGTGATTTCCGGTGAAAAATCCCTACAGTGGTATCAGAACAGGCTTTTGATCCGTGGAAATTGTTAAAATTGGATTGAATCCCTTGGTTTTGAAATTGGTGATTTTGATTTGGGATTCTTGGATTGGGTTTGTGATTTTCCCCTTGGATTTTTCAATTGAAATTAATTTGCATATAGATTTATGTTTATTTAATTTTCTGTTGGTTGGATTATATTTCTTGGTGATTTATAATTTTTGGCAGAATTTTTTTTTTATTCCTAGCGAAAATCACGGGTTGTTTCTGCCCATACGGGACTGCCGCCGGCGGTCGCTGCATGCGGTAGAAGCAGCGGTGGCTACTGCTAGGGCAACTCGGTTGCCCTAGCTGCAGCGGGCCGGGCCCAGTTTTTTGAATTTGGCGGGTTTCGGGGCCCGGGGCTCAGTTTTGAAATTTTGATGGGTTTTAAAATTTTGTGTGTTTAAATTTTGCAATATAAATACGCGTGGTTTTTTGGATGAAATTTTAATTTTATTCATGGGATATTAATTTTGGAAATTAATATGGTTAATTGAAATTGGTTCGGGTTAGTTTTGGCATAATTACCCAGATGGCTAATGTAGACTAATGGTTTCCCAATTCCAGTGGGAGTAGTTATCTGCCTTGGCTGGAGGCCCAAAGCTCGTTAAGGGTTAGAACCATGATGGGCCAAAAATTGGCAATTTCAAAATAATGGCTTTGGACATAATAGAAATGGGCTTAATTTCATGCATTATAACATGCTTATAAATTGATGTATTGGATGCATTTTGTGTGATTAAATGAATATATGGTTGGATGCTATTGGGCCTTATTCAAGTTGGGTTGTAATTTTTCTTTTTGGGTAAATACGGCCTACGTGTCGTTTTTCTTTTTTAATGTAATTTTATTTTATTTATTTATTATAAAATTTGTAAAGAAGAAGCCCAGTGGACAGGCGAGCCCAAATAGAAGGAAAAAGGAGGCCCACCTGATGTATTTTCTAGTATAGGTTTACTAGAATTATATTAGGTTGTAACAAAGGCCCATAGCAATTCATTTTACTTATTTAATTATGCTTTATATTTATTTGCATGCATGTATGTATGATCCAAACCCCTTCTCACCCACCTATGCATGTAAGCCGTTATTAAATGAATGTAATAACCTAATGGAAATTACTAAGTCGTTTAAAAGTGCTTCCCTCATTCAAAATCGACTCGAAGTGGGGATAGGCTAGTTGTAGACCATGCCCTCGCTGGATGCACAAGAGTATCGTCATTTTGTATTGGGTTGGAGTATAGGTTACTCTAACACTTGAATGGAGGTTTTGACTTAGCGTGGGTAGTAGGATTCTCCTAGCCCTAAGCACAGATAGGTAAGTTCCAATAAGCCCATCAAACCGAGAGTCCCTAGGTTGGGATTGGACGGCGTTCCTACCTAAATAATTAGGGTATAGTTTTTCCAGGCCCTCATCTGGCTATATCTTAATGAAATATGGATCTCGGCCCATGAGCCCAACAACTCGAATTAATTAATAACTTGATTCACTATTAATTATATATGGGAAACAAGATAAAGTCCTTTATTAACACTCTTAAAATTTTTCTATGTAGAATTTTAAATGGCAAACAACAATTCACTTTCACTGCGATCTATCCTAGAAAGGGACAAGCTTTCCGGTCCTAACTTTTTAGATTGGTCTAGGAACTTAAGGATAGTTCTAAGATAAGAGTCAAAGGAGTATGTACTGGAAAGGCCTGTGCCGGCTGTGCCTCAAGGACGTAATCTACCAGCTACCCAGTTGGAGGAATACGAGGTGCATGTAAAGGACAATAGGGATGTGATGTGCCTTATGTTGGCATGCATGGTCCCTGAGCTGCAAAAGCAGTTCATGGACCATTAGGCCTATGCTATGATAACAACTCTAAATGAGATGTTTCAAGAGTAAGCTTGTCAGGAAAGGTACCTGACCAATAAGGCATTCCACTCCTATAAGATGGGGGCTGGGACATCTGTGAGCGCACACGTACTCAAGATGAAGGGCTATCTGGATACTTTAGCTCATCTCGGATCGCCTGTCTCATAGGAGCTGGCGGTGGACACAATCCTTGCCTCCTTACCGGATTCTTACGATCAGTTCATCCTAAACTATAATATGCAAGGAATGAACCGTACTGTTAGTGAGCTGCATTGGATGCTCAAGCTTACTGAACAGTCGATCAAGAAGACTCTGCCGGTGCTGCTGGTAAACAAGAGGAACCTACCTCTTGTGAAGGGTAAAGCCAAGGCAAAGAAAGCCAAGGGCAAGAAGCCAAAGGCCCAGCCTAAGGCCAATCCTGAGGACTTCTGTTTCGGGTGCAAGTAGATGGGGCATTGGAAGAGATCATGTCCCAAGCTATTGGGAGAGCAGAGGAAGACCCAGGGGGCATCTTCGTCAGGTATTTATGTCATAGATATTAACCTTACTATTTCAACATCCTGGGTATTGGATACTAGATGTGGTTCTCACATTTGTTGCAATGTGCATGGACTTAAGAACAGGAGGTCACTGGGATCAGGGGAGGTGGACTTGCGGGTCGAAAATGGAGCAAGGGTTGCTGCCATAGAGATCGACTAATATCACCTCATGATGCCTAGTCGATTGGTTTTGATATTGGAACATTGTTATTTTGTACCTACCATGTGCAGGAATATTATTTCTGTTTTAGTATTAGATATTTCTGGATTTAATTTTGCTATTTCTAATGGTAGAATTGGTTTATCTAGAGAGGGATTATTTTATGGAGAAGCTCTATTAAATAATGGCCTATATATCTTGGATTTAAATGAAACCAATCATGTCTATAACATAAACACTAAAAGGGTTAAGCCTAACGAACTTAATCATGTCTACCTTTGGCATTATCGTTTAGGCCACATAAACGAGAAGTGCATAGCTAGGCTCCATAAAGGTGGAATCCTAGGGTCATTTGACTTGGAGTCACTTGATATATGTGAATCATGTTTACAAGGCAAAATGACCAAAGCGCCTTTTAGCAAGAAAGCTGAAAGGGCTACTGGCTTATTGGACCTAATACATTCAGACGTATGTGGGCTCATGAGCAACTACCAGAGGTGGACATCTGTACTTCATTACGTTCATGGATGATTTCAACAGATATGGCTATGTCTATCTGATGAAACATAAGTCTAAAACCCTTGATCGGTTTAAGGAATTTAGGAACGAAGTACAAAACCAGCTAGGCAGAAATATCAAAGCCCTTCGGTCAGACCGAGGAGGTGAGTATATAAGCCTAGAGTTTGACTCATATTTGAGAGAGCATGGAATAATTCCACAGCTCACTCCTCTAGGAACACCACAATGGAATGGGGTGTCCGAACGGAGAAATAGGACCCTGTTGGACATGGTCCGCTCAATGATGAGTCATGCCTCTCTCCCAATAAGCTTCTAGGGATACGCCCTCGAGACAGCCACTCCTATTTTGAATAATACTCCGACAAAGGCAGTGGAAAAGACCCTATATGAGATATGGATAGGAAGGGAGCCTAATGTGTCTTTTTTGTAGATTTGGGGATGTGATGCACACGTCAAGAGATTGACTGGGGCAAGCTAGAACCTAAAATCGACAAGTGCCCATTTGTGGGCTACCCTAGGGAAACCAAAGGGTATTACTTCTACAACCTCATCGAGAACAAGGTGTTCGTGGCAAGGAAGGGGGTTTTTCTAGAAAAGGATTTCATTTCCAAGAAAGACAGTAGGAGCAATGTTGAACTCAGGGAAGTTCAAAGCTCACAAGCTCCTGAAGAGGATAACTCGGAGACCAGGGTGGATCTTCCACAGAAGGAAGCACCAACCCAGGTCACACAAGGACCTAGAAGGTTTGGTAGGGATCGTCGGGAACCAGAGAGATATGGTTTTCTCGTCACCGATGATCACACTCTTCTCATCTTTGATAAGGAAGAACCCAAAACCTACCAAGAGGCTATGGCTAGCCCACAGTCTACAAATTTGCGTAAAGCTACGGAGGCAGAGATGCAATCTATGTACAATAATCAAGTTTGGAACCTGGTTGATTGACCTCTGGGTGCTAAGGTAATAGGTTGCAAGTGGTACTACAAGCTAAAAGCCGACAACACCTTCAAGGGGCGTCTAGTTGCAAAAGATTTTAGACAAGTCTATAGAATAGACTATGATGAAACTTTCTCACCAGTCACTATGTTCAAATCCATTAGGATCTTGCTGGCCATAGTCGCATGGTACGACTATGAGGTCAGCCAGATGGATGTTAATACCGCTTTCCTTAATAGAAAGCTACTCGAGGATGTGTACATGACACAACCTGAAGGTTTTGTTGATCCAGAGTATCCTGGAAGGGTATGCAAGCTTCAAAGGTCCATTTATGGGCTGAAGCAAGCATCTCGAAGTTGGAAACTTAGATTTAATGAAGCTATAAAGGAATATGATTTCATACAAATCAAGATGAGGCTTGTGTGTATAGCATTGTCATGTTCCTAGTCCTGTATGTGGATGATATCCTTCTTATTGGAAGCAACATACCCATACTGCAAGGGGTAAAGCAGTGATTGTGTAAGGGCTTCGCAATGAAGGACTTAAGCAAAGCCGAGATGATCCTAGGGATCAGGATCTACAGCGATAGATCCAATCAGCTTGTGGGCCTAAGTTAGGCCACGTACATAGACAAAGTTCTAAAAAGATTCAGCATGGATCGAGCCAAGAAAGGTTTCTTGCTAATAAGCCATGGGCTGAAACTTAGTAAGAAAAACTGTCCTAGACAAGGGAGGACAGGGACAGCATGAAGTTGGTCCCATACGCCTCGGCTATAGGATCAATCATGTATTCCATGTTATGTACGAGACCTGATGTCGCCTTTGCAGTAAATATGACGAGCCGATACTAGCAGGATCCCGGGGAGGATCACTGGGAGGCTATCAAAGCAATCCTCAAGTACCTTAATCGGACTAAGGAGAGCTTCTTAGTGTATGGAGGTCAGGAAGAGCTATCGGTTATTGGGTATACTGATGCAAGATTCCAGACCGACCAGGATGAGTACTAGTTGCAGTCTGGGTATGTGTTTTTGCTAAATGGTGGTGCTATAAGCTGGAGGAGCTCAAAGCAACCGACCATCGCGGATTCTAGAACAGAAGCTGAGTACATTATAGCATGTGATGCAGCTAAGGAAGCTGTGTGGATAAGGAAGTTTATCACTGAGTTGGGAGTTGTACCTACTATCCAGGACCCAGTTGATATCTTCTATGACAACAATGGGGCTGTTGCACAAGCCAAGGAGCCCCGGTCATACAAGAACATAAAGCACGTGATCAGGAAGTTTCACCTCATATGAGAAATCACCGAGAGGGGTGACATTTCATTACATAAAATGGACACTGAGAATAATGTCGCAGATCCGTTGACCAAGGCTCTAGCATAGCCCAAGCACGAGGGTCATACTAGATCTATAGGGATTAGGCCCATGCCTAGTTGGAACTAGTGCAAGTGGGAGATTGTTGGATATGCCCTAGTCCCGAGGTATTAGACCTTGTATTTGTATTGTACATTTATTGGATTCATGTATTATACATATTTTTGTGTCATAAATAAAGGCATTAATCTGTTTATTATATATCTTGTGCTGTATTTTAAATGGAGTATCCAATGGACATATCCATATCCATGTTGACAAGTGTCATGCACTTGGCAGTGAGACCATGGATAGAGAAAACGATATGACCATAAAGAGATCCGTAATCTGTTCCGGTCATGGGAATGAATGGAACTAAAGGCTATCATTAGCCTGGTTGTATGGTGGTGTCTTATTAGCCATTGGACATGGGATGTCAACCAAGTTAATGGGTACATGCAAAAGGGGCATGGTACTGGATAGATCCACTAAACGAGAAATCCACATGGTAAAGCATCACAAGTGATTCTTATGTAGTACTTGTATGGATCCCTTGACTTGATTATATGATGGTGCTGGATGCGAAGCCACATACAAGTATGGGTACGTTTGGATATTTCACTGAGCATGGCAGTACTATGGATATGCAGAAGGGATATGTCACTCAGTAGTCCACTGAGAAGATATCACCGGCCTCTTGATGAATGTGACTGATAAGAGTGTGGCCACATCCAAACAAGTTGGAACTTGTTTGTGAGCTTTAGTACATTCGGGATCAAGTAAAGCTTTAGTACATTCGGGATCAAGTAAATGTCCGGACACAAAAGAGGGTGATCAATCCATACCTCTGTGTTGGACACCGATATCAATGACATGGGATATACAAGTTTAAACTACAGGGTTATGATTTCAGTTGGACTGCCATTTCCATCTTAATTAGGGGCTGCAGTGGCTTGCTAGAGCCCGCTGCAGTCTGTGGGCCATAGGCCCACTGCCAACATAAAGATGGGCTCACAGGATCGTACACATTGAACGTCTGAACACGAACTTAAAGGATCACCTGTATACTTGGAGTATACTCACCGGAGAGAGAGAATTACATTAATTATATTATAAGGATCAATTAGATTGATCGAAATTATAAAATTAATATTTGCATTGGCCTTCTCATAATTAATTCAATGAATTAATCTATGAGATTATTTCCTAGATGGAAATATTTCACATGTATAGGTTTACATGTATCTTAATTTTATAAATGTCAAAATTAATTCCATGGTGAAATTAATTGATCAAATTAATTTTAATTTAACTATATGAAACATATTATATGGTATAATATGTTAGAATACATGTTGAATGAAAATTAAGTTTGATAATTAATTGGACCAAAAGAATTAACATTGACATGGGCTTAAAAGGAGAAAAGCCCGCATGAAATTAAGGGGGAGGATTGGGCCAAAATTTTGGTAAAAATTTCAGCCATCTAGGTTAGGTTTTTAACCTAAAGTATTCGGCCATAGATAAGCAAAAAACTAGCTGAAATTTTCAGCCCCCTCTCTCTCACTCTCGTTCGATCTCATTGCTAGCATGGGTCGTGTTCGATAGCCGTTCGTGTATGTGAACGCGAAGGGAATAAAATTTGGTTTCTGTAGCCATCTCTAGAAAAGATATTCCTTGTGAGAATTGATTCTCTTCTTGTTAAATTTTAAGTTTTACAATTTCCATTTCAATTGCTCCTAGGTACGGATTTGAGGAAATCATCACGTTCTTCCGCTTTTATCGGGTGATTTCTGGTGAAAAGTCCCTACAATACATTGTTATACACTTCTTACACACTATTATACACAGCCTATACACTATTATAAGCTGCTTATAAACTATTATAAACTGCTTGTACACTACAATGCTTAAACAATGTATAAATAAGATATAATCAGTATATCAGAAGATATAATAAGGTATAATCAGTGTATTAGAAGGTATAATAAGGTATAATCAGTGTATCAAAAAATATAATAAGGTATAATCAGTATATCAAAAGGTATAACTAAGATATAATCAGTGTATTAGTAAGTATAATTAAGGTATAATCGGTGTATCAAAAGGTATAACTAAGGTATAATCAAAGTATCAGATTATATAATCAATGTATAAACAAGGTCCAATAGTTTTACAAAAGTATAAACAATGTATCACAAGGTATAACTAAGGTATAATATTTGTAAAAGTTATAAATATATTGTTATACACTACTTATACATTGTTATGCGTTGCATACTGTGCTTATACATTGTTATACATTTCTTATACATTGTTTATGCACTACTTATACGTTGCTTATACAATGTTATACACTACTATGTTTATACACTGCATATTGTGCTTATATACTACTTATACACTATTATACATTGCTTATACACTTCTTACACTGCTTATACATTACATAATATGTATAAATGTATAAACACAGTATCATGCATGTATCACACGATAATATCATCACAGTATCAAAAATATATAATCAATAACAATATAATAAAGTATTAGTAAGTATAAAAGGTATAATTAATGTATCAAAACATAAAAAGGTATAATCAAAGTCTCAGATGGTATAATTGACGGTCCCAAATGGCTAACTACAGTATTAGAGGGGGGTGAATAGTACTGTAGGGCAAACAAAAAATTTTTGCAGACTCTCTTTTAAAAATACTTTTTATAGAAACATAAGTTTCTTTTTCAAAAACAAGTTTTATTAAAAATGCGGAATTAATTAATATAATAAAACTTGTGAATATAAAATTGCTTTTGTAAAAATAACTTTAAATAATAAAGCGATTAATTTAAATTGTAAGAATCTAAACAGCATAAAATATAAAGAGAGTAAGAATAGAAAAATGTAGACGTCGAATTTTATCCTGGTTCGACCCAACCGGTCTACGTCCAGTCTCCAAGCCAACCGCTTGATATTTCCACTAATGTTTCCTTTACAGGCAGGAAACAAGCTTATGTTACTTTTTGCGAGTTCTAGTAACAAACTCAATAGTTTTGCGAGCTAAGTATCAAACCTCTACCATTACTTTTTGGAGCTTAAGTAACAAACTCTACCGATGCTTTTTCAAAGCTCAAGCACCAAACTTTTACAAACTTTGTTGATCACACCACCAACAAAGCAAAACCCCCTTCACACAACCTTGTGTGAAAATATAATTCCCGAATGTATAAATATTTGAATGAAACAAAAATATAGCCCTTTTTCTCTTTGCTCTCTTTGGGAATTTGGAAGACTAGAAGTGTATGCTTAAGAATGTATGAATTGCTAATTTGTCTTCCTTTCCTTCAAGTCTTCATCTTCATCCCTTTTATAAGAAAAAGTGTCATTATAGTTGATACAACTCATAAGGAATGATGGCCGTTTGAACTAGCTCTTAAAGAGAGATGTACTTTGATCTCAAGTAATAAGCACTTATATAGCCGTTTGATCTTGTTCATAAAGAGAGATAGATGTTGGTTTCAAGTAACAAAGGATTTATGGTCATTTGAATCATCTCACAAAGAGAGATGTACTTTGATCTGAACCAATAAAGCCGTTTGTTTTAGCTTATATGTTCAACCAATAGAGCCATTTGAATTTCATCATAAAGAAAAGTATATGTGGGTCTCAAGTAATAAAGCCATGTGACTCATCTTGCAATGAGAAGTGTATGTATTTCTCAAGTAACAAAGTCGTTTGACTTTCTAACAAAGAGAGAGAGAGATGTAGGTCATAAACATTTGTTGATTTCAAGGCTTGAGATATTTGTTGATATTAATCCATAAGTGATCTGAAGTCAAAAGCATTTTCAGCTTAGGTCCTAAGTGTTTCTCAATCTCAAGTCATAAAGTCACATTAGACTATTTCATAAACATGCCAAGTTTTCTCAAGTAGTAAGCTCCTACCTTTAAGACTTTAAGCTTATAAGCATTTCATGGCCGAAAGTATATGCATTTTAATCTTATATCTTTTCAACCCATAAACCAATATCTTTCAACTAATAAGCATATATCTTTTAATATCTTTCACCTTATAAGCATATATCAAGCATGTATCTTTTACCTTAATATAAGAACTTTATATGGCCGAGAGAGTTGGACCTTAACTCATAAAGCTTTTCAAGTGTTTATCTTACTTATGACATCATAAAGTCCCTTTAAAGCAATTTAACTCATAATACTCAATTCTCAAGTCATAAAGCTCTTTAACATAAAGATTTAAGATGCTCATTTACTTTGAAATGTCAACTTGTGATCATCAAAACCGAAGTCAACAATAATCAATGTATAAACAAGGCCTAATAGTTTCACAAATGTATAAACAATATATAACTAAGGTATAATTAGTGTATCACAAGATATAACTAATGTATAATATTTATAAAAGTTATAAATACACCTTTATACGCTGTTATAGACTGCTTATGCATTGTTATACACTGCTTATACACTACAATGCTTAAACAATATATAAATAAGGTATAATCAGTGTATCATAAGGTATAACTAAGGTATAATCAGTGTATCAGTAAGTATAACTAAGCTATAATCAGCGTATCAAAATATATAATTAAAGTATCAGATGGTATAATCAATGTATAAACAAGGTCTAACAGTTTCTTAGTATTGTTATATATGTTTTCATTATCACATATGTTGTTTATACATTTTTTCTGCTATACACTGTTTTTATACATTGTTTATACAAAAATTAAAGGTGAAAAAAAATATGAAAAAATATATGTATATAGATCTCGTTTCAAAGAGGAAAAAAAACCCAAAAAAACTTTCTAAAGTCGCATAACGAAAAGATAAACGGATTACGAGTAAATGCGTAATTAGATTAAAATTATTAAAAATGAGAGAGAAAAATGAACAAAGTAGAGAAAAAATTGTTAAAAAGTTTTGAATGTATTTTGTAATTTTTGAAAAGTTTTGAAAATATTATTACAATATTCTTCTTGGATAGTATTTTAGTAAACAAACCCTATTTTGTATATATTTTTGTAAAAATCCCCAAAACACAAAGATCGAAGGCTATTTATGTAGAAAGTCTTTAAAGTTATTTTTTATAATACTTATTTTATATTTTTTTAAATAATTGATCCTATAAATGTAGAAAGCTTTTAAAGTTATATAGATTAGATTATTCGTGTTATTTTCGTAAATATTTTATTGTATGATTTATTCTTTTGTTATATTAGTTTTGTATATATATATATATATATATATATATATATATATATATATTTGTTATTTATCGCCATATATCTTAATAACTATGAAGATATTTATGTATTTATTTAGATAAAAATCCCAAGTTAAATCACCTCACCCTAACAGAAAAAAACAAAAGCTAAGGGTGTGTGGCAAAGGTAGTGCCATGTCAGAAGGAGACGCTGACGTGGCAAAAGAGGGGGGCAATTGTTAATTCATGAATGAATGCCTTTAAAGGAAGGAGAGGATCTAATTTTGGCTTTCGCGCTTTTTCTGGATCTACTCCAAAGCAGGTCAGGTGGTGGTGGTGGTGGCGTTGGATTAATGTTCTTTTCGTCTTCCTCACAATTTCCTCTTTCTTTCAATTTCAACCCTATTCTTTCTCTGCAGTTTACTTAATTATGGACTCCATTTCTCCTTCCTTCTCTCCCTCCTCTCATTTCCTTCCTAAATTACTGGTTTCCACCCTTCACTCTTTTACCCCTTTCACTCACCTCTCTTTTACTAGACCTGCTCCTAAAAATGGCGCTCTTCTCCTTGTTCGATCACGTACAAGCGATGCGTCCTCTGCTGTTGATAATCATAAGGAACGTGATAAGCCTCTTTTACTGGGGACTGAGACTGATGATTCTGGTTCTGTTATTGGCTTTAATCTCATTTCTCACTCTGGTATTATATATGTTTCCTTATTCATTCATTCTCACCTTCTTTTCAATCATCGTTGTCCTTCCTTTTTGTGTTTTCTATTCAATAATGCATAGTGTTTCTATTTTGTGTACCTGTTTAATTATTTACTATTAGATAAAAGAGAAAAAGTCGGATCATTAATTTTGATAATTGTAATGCCTTAATTTTTTGGGTTTAAATTTTATTTTTTAAGGCTTCATATTGTAGTGGAGCCACTTGCTGATGCTTAAGCTCCTATTTTGTGGCAATCCCTTACGTGTATCTTTAATGTGTCCCAGATTAACCCTACAAAATTATTTAATTGATTTCTAAAATATCAACATGTAATTTTTCGTCAGTTTTTCTAATTTTATTTTGTTAGTCTGAGGGATTTTATGAATCCCCTAGTCAGGAAGTATTTATTTTGATGGATTTTGGAGCAATTCAAATCTATTTCTCATAAAATCCGATCTTTGAAGAAATTAAACAAGAGAATTCAACCATTTCCTTAAGAAAATGAGATCATTTGACAGAATTGAAAATCATCAAAGACTAATTGAATTAATTTCTTGTAAGAATATAAAAATTAAGCATACAGAAGTGAATGCTGACTCATGACTTTCTAGCCTGCTTGGCTGGTTTTTGAAGACCCTGGTTAAATATTGTTCATCAGTTCCAGGTTTGTCTCATACATGGACGTATGAATGATTTCTTAATTGCGTGTCAGGATCTTTAAAATAGTACTGGACTTGATTGCTAGGCTAGTTGATGACAAGAAAAAGTACATGCTTGTCAAAATATTGCTAAGATTCCTGTCATATGAAAAGTGTGCATATGCTTATTTTCTTCATGTGAAATGTATGGCACTTTTGGATAGATAAAACTAAATAACATTACAATACTGCTTTATAACTAATGTACTTGAACTGTGCCCTTGATATTAGCAACAATGCTAGCTCAACGAATTTGGAACTGTGCCATGGTGAATTCAAAGGGTCTCCTTTATGCCTAATCATGCAATTGTTTTAGGTTCTTGACTATGGCTAAATTTTGAAACTAAGTGTTCTGATGCTGTGTTCTAGAATATGTAAATGATAAGAGTTCTTCAAACTTATAAACTTGATCTACAGGTGGTGGGGAAGTGATAGAATCTCCTCAAGATGTAGAAAGAGTTGCCGAAACAGTGGACACTGACGGCGGGGACAAAGTCAAAGCCAAAGTAAAACACAGTATTGTTTTTGTTACAGCTGAGGCTGCACCATATTCGAAGACAGGTGGATTAGGAGATGTTTGCGGTTCTCTGCCTATATCACTTGCTGCCCGTGGACACCGTGTGATGGTTGTTTCTCCTAGATACCTGCATGGGAGTCCTCAGGATAAGAACTTGTCTAATGCTTTAGATTTAGAGTGCCGCATAAAGGTTTATTGCTTTGGAGGAGAACAAGAAGTTGGCTTTTTCCATGAGTATAGGGAAGGTGTTGACTGGGTGAGATTTGTGGCTTTTCATCATTATAAATTTTCAGAGGACTCTCGGTTTTTTCTTTTTTTTCCCTCTAAAAGTTGATGTAGCTTCTCACAAAAATAATTTTTGAAAATGGTTATTCTTACATTTGCCACTTTTTCACTTTTTTTTTTTTTTTTTTGGTAATATCACTGCATCTTTGTGTAAAGGCGGATTGTATATGTTTTCCTTTAGGTTTTTGTTGACCATCCTTCTTATCATCGTCCTGGAAACCCATATGGTGATAGTTATGGTGCTTTTGGTGATAATCAGGTAGCTTGCTCTTGCTTCCTGCTACAGGGCTAGTATTTTAATGTAAAGGCTTTGATTCAAAAACAATGACATGCTTTCCTCTCATTTGTTTTTCAGTTTCGCTTCACTCTACTTAGCCATGCAGCATGTGAAGCTCCACTAGTGCTTCCGCTTGGAGGTTACACTTATGGTGAAAAATGTCTATTTCTTGCAAATGACTGGCATGCTGGCCTGGTCCCTGTGTAAGCATTCCTTAGGTTATCACTACATTTATATATTCATGTTAGTTCAAAATGTTTGGTGCCTTTCCTTTTGGATGCTTGTTGATCAACCATCCATCAGTCAATGAGATCATGCTTTTTTGTATTCTCTGGGACAAATAACCTGTTTCTCCTATTTCTCTTTCCCAGATTGAGTTTTATTTTGGTGGTTATTAATTATTTCCACTTTGACCCTTGATACTATTGGATAAATTTTGTTTGAAATATATGGTAGATATGGTTTGTTGAAATCATTAACTTTAGTTATTAATCTTTTTCTATGCTCTGATGCAGACTCTTGGCTGCCAAATATCGTCCATATGGAGTTTATAAGGACGCCCGAAGTGTCCTTGTGATACATAACCTTGCTCATCAAGTAAATGCCTATTTGTCATTTAATTTATTGTATTCACTAGACATAAATGATGCTCTAGTTGATTTAAGGAGCAATTTTGCAATCCTGGTTGAGTAATTTTGTCTTTTTATGCAAGGGAGTGGAACCTGCAGTTACATATCAAAATTTTGGACTACCTTCGGAGTGGTATGGAGCACTGGAATGGGTGTTCCCAACATGGGCAAGGGCTCATGCTCTTGACAGAGGTGAAGCTGTAAATATACTAAAGGGTGCAATTGTGACAGCTGACCGAATACTCACAGTTAGCAAGGTCATTTATGCTACAAATCATTCTTTAGAATTTTTGATGCTTAAATATTACAAAGTTAGAGGCCTCTATTTGATTGACATTCCTATCAAATTACTCCGAATTTATGTTGAAAAGTGGAGAACTGTGAGGTCATTTGTTTTTAGCAATAGTGGTTCTTTGTTGATTTCATTCCAAAAATAATACTTGGTCGTCCTGATACTTCAATAGTAATTGCAGGGCTATTCTTGGGAAATAACAACTGTTGAAGGTGGATATGGTCTCAATGAGTTGTTATGTAGCCGAAGGATGGTATTGAATGGTATTTCCTTTAACATCTTATCCCAAGACTATAGTTAAGGCCCCTTTTTAGATGGTGAATGCATTTTTTTTTTTTTTTTGCAATGATATTCATTTTGGTGCTTGTATTGATATATATTTTTACTAGGAATCACAAATGGCATTAATGTTTCTGAATGGGATCCATCATCAGATAAGCACATCGCTTTCCATTACTCTGTTGATGATCTCTCTGGAAAGGTTGCAAATTCTTTTTTCTTTTTTTCGCTGGAACTAATTCTTTTGAAGCATTATTCTCTGACCCCTTTTCTTTGTAAATGTCAGGCTCAGTGTAAGATCGCTTTGCAAAAGGAATTGGGTCTTCCTATTAGACCGGATTGTCCATTGGTAGCATACTGATTCTTTTTATGTGCATTCTGCTAATAATTGAAGCTTAACTCTGTTAGTTGATTGAAGTAGCAATTTGTAGATTGGGTTCATTGGGAGACTGGACTATCAAAAAGGCATCGACCTGATTCGTTGGGCTGTTCCTGAGCTGCTGGAAGATGATATTCAATTCGTAAGTGAGTTTTCTGTTTCATTTTTTGTCTTCATCCCTTCAACTCCGACTTGGTTTTTTTTTTTTTTTTTTCCTGTTTCTTTTTTATGTTTTCTGTTCCTTCTTGGTATATCAAGCCCATAGTATACATTTGAGATTTAAAATACTCGAGTTATCTTGGTCAGCTATCTTAGTTTTGAAATGGATAGCTGTTGTTAGTTGAGCTGTTCAATTGCTGCAATTGTTGGCCTTCCCACCCTTTGTCAGGATTGCCATTTTCCTTCAGACAACTAATGTTGTGTAGTACATATTCAGGTGATGCTGGGGTCTGGGGACCCGCTCTATGAAGACTGGATGAGATCAGCAGAGTCAACCTACAAAGACAAATTTCGAGGTTGGGTAGGATTTAATGTCCCGATTTCTCATCGGATAACTGCAGGGTAATCGAAAATTTTCAATCATCTTCATGCAGTACAATATATATTAATCGCAATGTTTGCAGTTAATTCAACAACACTGATTTTGCTTTTGAAATGAACAGCTGTGACATATTATTAATGCCCTCAAGGTTCGAGCCATGTGGGCTAAATCAATTGTATGCAATGAGATATGGAACTGTTCCAGTAGTTCATGGCACTGGAGGACTTAGGGTGAGTGAAAATGTTTCGTGAAGTTAAAATTGTTGTTTGTGCAAGAGATATATGCATTAAATGACTCTTGCTCTGTATATATCAGGATACAGTACAGACTTTTGATCCCTTTGCAAAAGGAGGTCTGGGCGAAGGCACCGGGTATGTGATTCTCCTTAAGTTCTTGCACTACATGATTTTTCTTTGGCAAAAGCCATTTTTGGGCCTTTGTACTTACTTTGATTTGGCCTTAGTTAGCCCATACACTTGTAAATTTCAGATAATCTAGCCCCTGATAGATCCCACTGGCACTTCATAAATCATAATCCAGTTAAATGTAATTCTCTTAACTCCTTTTAAACTGATTAACGGAAAGTGGGAGATATGCCTAATAGATTTGTCAGGGGTTATATTATCCAAAATTTACAAGTATAAAGGCTAACTAAGGCCAAATCAAAGTACAATGACTTACTGAAGAAGTTTAGGCAAAGTGCAGCCCTTTTTATTTAACGTCCATTGTTAGATGCTAAATATCATAATAGACCATATGTGTGTATTTTGATCACAAGTTAATAGGATAAAAAGAAAAGAAATAAAGCATCCTTGCTTTTGCATATTGAGCTTCTGGTAATTTATTTTTACACATTAGTGCCTTGATCATTTATAAACTTATCATGGAGCCCTTGGCATTTTATGTTTAAAAATTGAGCCTTGATCATTTATAAACCTATTTGATCGAAGAATTCATTTAAACTTTCTAAGGATCCAATGTGTAAGTCAACAAAACAATGAATGGGTAAATGTGTAAAAGTAAAAGAACAAGGGCTCAATTTAGACCGTTGAAGGCTCAAAAAAATTGACAAACAGTGGCTAATTGTTTGAATAAGACAACCATTAGGATGAAAAAATAATGGATAAAGGGTCAATTTGGTCCAAAATCAGGTTTTTGTATCAATTTGGACCTTCTACTTGACATTTGGGGTCAAATCAGCTCAAAATACCATGTTCCCTAGACTTGATTTTGGACTAAATTGATAAGCCAAATTCAGGTACCACATTGGTCCTTCTCCGAAAAGTAACTACTGAGACATGAAAACTTAACTGTAGTCTTTGAGATCCTTGATCAGCCTTCTTAATAATATAACCATGTCCGAAGTTTCACAATTCCTTAATCTTCTTCTTTTTTTTTTTTTTTTTTTTTTTGTTTCCCTGTGAGCTTAGTATTTGTCTGAATGTTGTAGAAAAATAAAATAACCTTAGTTTATTCAAGGATTAATGTACACAATCACTCCAATAATTTTGTAGAAAGTCAAATCAACCCTAATGTTTTAATATTACTTTCAATGTCGCCCTTAACATTATTTGCCCTGGTTATTTTTGCCCCTTTTAAATAGATCTGTTGGTAAATCTGTTGGCAATTGACTAAATATTTATTTCTTCAGTATTTACTTAAAAGAAAAGAAAAAGGAAAAATTGATTTAGAGCAAAAACGATGAGGGAATTCTGAAAAAGAAAACATAAGGTTGATTTGATTTTCCCTAAAAATGTTAGAGCTATCTTAAACCTTAACCCTTTACCGTTTAGTGGAAATTACATTGTCAAGTTATTCAATCAATACAATTTAGTGGGCGCTTAGTTTTGTTGTCTGGCTTTGTTGGTAAAAATTCCAGGGGTTTGTTTTGAGAATACATCAGCAGTTGACCCAATTTTATATTGCTTTTATTTTCAGTGGATAATTGATTTTCTTTTATTATTTTCCAAACCCTATTGCTCTTTGGGGCCTACTAATTACAGGCAAATCTTTTTCTTCAAAGTTTTTACATCAGCAAACTATTGAAAACAATCAAAGAAAATTGTAATAAACATTAAAATATTATGAGAAATAAATAAACTACATAAAAAATTGTTTTAATATTGTAAAATTATACTTGTAGACATGAAACATTATTATATATTAATCTTCGTTGAATCCTTGTTATTGAAATGTATTGACAGGTGGACATTTTCTCCTTTATCAAAAGAATCAATGCTGTCGGTAAGTCAATTATATCATTCATGTGTACTTATCTGTTTTCAGCTTTCTGTCTCAAAAAAGTATGGATCATATTTCAATTCAAAGGGCGGTATTTTACCGTCATTAAATGCCCCTGTGATGAGTAGCAAGTCTGCTCTTATCTCAAAGCCTACAGATGCCATATAGTTAGACTCTCAAATAAGTTGACGTTTTAGGTGTACTTGATAGAAGCTTTTTATGTGGTCTTGTTAATGTGAGAATGGACTTAGTTATCTCCCGCAATTGTAATTTTTAGATAATCCAACGCCTTCCGTTAAGCGGCGGGTCATTATCCATGTCAAATGTAATTTTTCTTAGTTTGGGTCGAGCCAATTATTGAATATCAGGAGATATGTCTATAGATTTGTTAGGTAGTAGCTCAGTTATCCAAAACTTACAAGGACATTAGATTAGTAATGTTAAATTAATGTACATGGGCTTGTTGGAAAAAAATATTTAAGTATAGGACTCAAAAGATAACTTTTTCCGTTGGTTATAACTTGAAGTCATTTTATAATTAATTAAATGGACCCTAGAATAGGAAAAAAGTTAAAACTTAGCACTTGAACTTAGGTACAACTTGTCACTTCAACCTGTAAATTTCAAATTTTATACATTTGGCCCCTATAACTTAACTTTTTGTAAAATTTGATCCTTAATAAACAGTTTTGCTTGCAGCATATTACACGCAATTACATGTTCTCAAATTTTTTTTTTTTTTGTCAATTATGTAGCATTACGTGTAATACACTTAGTGCATAGACTTAAGGAGAGGTTTTTTTTTTTTTTTTAAATTTTCATTCTTTTTAAAACCCAAGACTTTTCAATTAGAGAGAGATGCCTTTACTGCTAGGGTATAGCTAGATAGGCTAGATTTATGAATAGTTAAAATTCTATCACGGGTTAAATTTTACGAAAAATTGAATTATAGGTGTGAAAGTGACAAATTACACCAATTTGGATTGTTAATGCTGATTAGATATCTAATGATACATATGAAATTGATAGGCATTAAGACTTGCAGTGAAGACATACAGAGATCATAAAAAGTCGTGGACAGGAATAATGAAGAGAGGAATGGAAAAGGACTACACCTGGGAAAATGCTGCTCTTCAATATGAGCAAGTCTTTGAATGGGCCTTCGTTGATCCTCCATATGTCAGCTAAACTGCTTTCATTTTCATTTTTTACAAAATTTTGAAAACAAGAAAAGAGGGAGAAAAAAAAAAAAAAAAAAAAGCTGTGCATAAGGCATTTTTTGGTCCCTATATTTGTCTTAATTTCTTCAATAAGTTTCTGTATTTCTGTTTGGTCTTAGTTGGTCTCTGTCTATGTAAATTTCAGATAATTTAGTCCTTGATTAACAATTTATCAGGGACTTGTTGCTCACTTGACAAATGTGCCGGGCGTATCTCTCACTTATGGTACGCTATGTCAACAAGTGAGAGATACGCATGTCGGGCAGAATTTGTCGGTCAGGGTCTCGATTATCCAAACTTTACAAGTACATGGGCTAATTAAGGTTCAATGGAGCTACGATGGTTTATTGAATAAAGTCAGGTAAACACAAAAACTAAAAAAATGATGTTTGCCAGAAAGGTGCAATGATCTTCAATAGGAACCATTCTCAAGGCTTGTTCTATTTTTTCTTCTTCCCACATGCATTGTGGGTTTGAGTTTATAGTTTAGATCATTCTTTTTGTTTAGCAGTTATATATCCACCACATCCACTATTATTATTTTTCTTTTTATCCACATATATGTTCTGCATATCATAAATGTAATGTATACTTTTGACTACAAGAAAAAATAAAAATTTTAATTTCATGAAAATTTTCTGCAACTTAAACAAGAATTTATTCTTATTATTTTTCTTTTTAAAACCACTGTATATTACTCCTTCCTTCCCAAAAGGATAGTCCATATTTTTATTTTGGTATGGTTCAAAATATTGTCCAATTTTTTTCTTTTGGACTCGGTCGAATTTTTAGTTTTCTAATATATTTTTGTTTAATGTATATTAGTATTTACATAATGTATAAGAAAAATATTAAAACTATCAATTGATCGATAATATGAAGTAGGGTTAAATAAGAAAAGTAATGTGTAAAAAATTGTCATTAAAACCATAGTAATGGCTCCCTCTGTTGTTTTTTTATATATTGTTTAAGATTGTTTATTAAGACTAATGAAAATTTAACTAGGCTATTAAAATGACTAATTTCCTCTAAAAAAAGTTAAAATTTTGTTTTTTCTTAATTATTATAGTTTAAGAATATTATAATAATAAATTCGAGAAATAATAATCAAAATTGTATTTGTAATGTAAAGCGTTATATAGAAACGAACAAATTGGAAAAATCAAAACAATATATAAAAAGAAATGGAGGGAGTGATAGATGATAAATAGATTATAAATAATAGTAAAAAAACAAATTAAGAAATTGTGAAAGAAACATAAAATTACATGTGGCTTAAATGTGTACAATTTTAATATATAATATAGACTAGGAGAAGTAATCGAGCTTCATTGAATACATAATTATCTTTCTCTGTTTTATGTATCTAACTAGCTTTGAACCCGTGTGATTTGCGGTTTTAATAATTTTTTAAATATTTAAATATAAAAATTAAGCATTTTAAAAAATGACTTACAATTTAAATTTCTAATGTTAAATTAGTTTATTATATTTTTTTTTAATTGTTGATTGATAAAAACTGTTATTTTCCATTAGCAAATAAAACTTATTTTTTGTGAAAAACACTTCCTTTTATTTATTTATTTTTTTTTCATATTAGTTATTTTATATCTTAACAGAAAAAAAAATTCATGTTTTTACCAAACACTAATTATCCATCAATAAACAACAAAACATAACAGCAAAAAACAACAGAAACAGCAACAGCAAAATCAAGCAAGTCCTAAATTTTTTAAACTTTTACCTGCGGTAAACACAATATAATTCATATAATTAAAGTTGAAATATTTTGTAGTAATATGAAATATTACCGTGCATGTAGAATTATAATCAAAATATTATATAAATGTACCAAAACTTTTAAGACTTGATATTCTTTGAAATTGATTGCTTATTAATATTTCTTGATTTTAAATACTGAAAATATGATCATACATTGTTTAATTTGAAATAAAAATATGTTATTGACATATGGTATATCACATGTACAAAATGTACAAGTGAATGTTCAATATTAAATATTTTACTCTTTTGTTGATATCGTTTTTATCAAGTATCAATAAAATGTATGCATTTATATTTTTCAAATAAACTAATCTAATAAAAACCTAAAGCTACTTTTATTTAGATTATATAGGTTGTCATGTAATTACCATCAATTTAATTAAAATTCGTTTATTTAAAAAGTTACTGTGTTTTGTGAAATAATAAATTTACCTTTATTTTACGCTGTTTAGATTTATTAATTTAAAATTTAGTGAAAATTGAATTCTCAAAATAAATAAAGTAATAGTCAAAGTAATTACTAGTTTATTATGGAGGTTGAACTTCAATCACAAAATCATAAAGTAATTACCACTTTATTAAATTAATTTTACTATATGCACTTACAATACCATTATACCACAACTTTCATATTTTTTTTTTATTTGCATAAAATAAAATGCGTTCAACTGGTTCTAATCTTCCAGCTGTAACTCAAATTTCCATCGACATATGCTTTCATGTATATGCTGTTCGTCGATTCAATGAAATACTTGTCTCATGGAAAATAGGCAGGCCGTCAAACGTAAAATTATTAGTTTGTCTGTCTTCTTGAAAATGGAAAATAACCGAATATCAAAACCTAGGATAGAAAGCTATCAACAAAACATAAATTTTCAAATCCTCAATGAACCAAACAAACTACTTATGAATACAATGACCAATGACAAACAAATTAGTTGGAGTAATGGATCAGGATAACAATAAAAAAAAAAAACTAGTGATATATTAATGGAAATACTTTACGTGAAACCTTGATCAGATATGTGATAAATATATTTAAAAATAGAGTCACCAATGAAATTTTTCAAATCAATGTCTTATGGAAATTTTTCAAGTTCTAACTCATATTGATAATTTGTTATCTTCAATTTCAAGTCTCAACCTGATCTCTCTCATTGCTGCGTACCTCTCTCCTTGCTTTTTCTCTCTTCTTTGTTCCTTATTATCTCCCCTCATCTATTTCTCTAATATTTCTGATCCTTTAGAAGAAATCTATTCAGGGAGTTTCTCACTTCTTACTATGATAAGCACCCTTTCGCGACTGTCTCCAATGACATAGTTCGTCTCTCCTTTAAGCTTCATTCTATGGTTCTTAATTGCACACAGCTTCTCCCCTATAACTAGGTTTCTTCAATTTCTTTTGCATTGTTATCTAGGTTACTGATACAGCTTTTTTCTATTTCTTTTTACTTCTTTATTGTCATCTTAATAATTATTTTTGTAATAATGGTATATGAAAGATTGTTAATAGAAGAAATGGGTTGTGATCATGTTTCATAAATTTATGGAAGAACCAGAAACATATGGATGAAAGAAATTTTGTATTTGCTTGATCATTCTTGCTCGCTAGAGGTAGTTAGTTTGCACCATCATTCTTTCTTAAATTGAGCACAAGTACACTCAGATTCTCCTTATTTCCATGTTTCAGATTCTAATCAATCTCTTATTGATTGCTTCTCCAGATTATGCACCATTTTTTAGTGGAAATCATGTCGATGGTGATGTCTTTCTCAGCCTTCTCCACCTTCCTACCAATTTCTCATTGTGTTATGCTGTTATATTATATATGAGTTACAGATGTTAAGGTAATTTGGCAGTCTCTTTAATCTTACCATGAAATTTGTTAAATGTTTGCTAAATGGAACATTCAGCTGAAATGGTATGGTAACAGAATTAAGTCATGCATTCAAAAGAATTGATTGTGAAAGCAGCATTTTTCAGCAGTCATTTGTCCTAAACTAATAGATTTGCTGCTACAATTTTCTTTTACTCTGTGTACTTTTTTGTTTCCTCTTACTAGGAGAGTAACTACACCAAATATAAAAGGTGACATTGATTGTTCTATGATTCTGTGTTTAAATTTGGTTCCATTTTCACTTGTATTATGCACTATAAACAAAACCACATGATATGGTCAGACCTACTGCAACAGAGTTTGTCTCTCTAGAATGTTGAAAACAGTTTCGCTATTGATAATAATTGGTTGAATCTCTCACCTATTCTAATTTCATAGATCCTTAAATATGAACTTCTAGAGGAAAAAAAGTGTTTTCAACTGGTTTTTGATAGGTAATGTGCAAAGTTAGTGGAACTCGTATAAATAGATTGTATCTCTATTTGCTAATTTTTACAATAGATTCTAAAAATGTTGTATTTTTTTCAACTATTCATCACAGTTTCTAGCAATTCATTTATTATTTGTTCTGTTTTCTTTATTAAGTAATCTTTGGTTCCTATTTCATCTAGACAATGATTCCTCATACGTTTTCTAATTCAGTTTCTTTTTCTGATTTCTCAAGTCTATTTACTCAGGTTTCAATTTTCTTTTTGCTATTCTTTTCCTCCTAAACTTTGTTTTGTGATAACCGCATTCTCTTTATACTGTAATTTTTCATAGAACCACTTTCTTTTTGTTTTGATAGAGTAAATTGTTTTCACACTACTTATATGGCTATTATATATGTTTTCAACAATTTATCCTATTTCCTCTTTGGGTTTTGGTCTAATTTTACATAATTTAGAGTTGAGTTGTGTATCTATTTAATTGGTTCATTAATGTTAATATTATTTGTTGTTATGCATAATGTCATGTTGAATAAAATCTCCCTAACATCTAATACTTGCTTAATTTTATTTCAAAGGTTGCAGGTTTTGGGCTTGCTGAGTTAATAAAAGGGCATTTTACATAAATACATAACTTTTGGCACCATATAACATTTTTACCTTAAAAGAAAAAGTTTGCTTAAATACCTTAAAAACTTTTCAAAATTTCAAAAATACCTAAAACAAAAATTATCCTATTTACGTGATTCTTTCACAAAATAAACAACAAAACACAAATCAAAATCTCTAAAATACCTTCTCTACTTTGTCCACGTTTCTCTCTCCTCTTTTTATAATTTTTAATTTAATTTCACATTTATCTCTCAATCCGTTTATTTTTTTGTCATGCGACTTTAGAAAGTTTTTTTTATTTTTTATTTTATCTTCGAAACAAAGTCCATAAGTATATACTTTTTTCAACATATTTTTTTAACTAAAGTATAACTAATTATGCTTTTGTATATTAAGGTATAACTAAAGTATAATTAAGGTATAACTAAAGTATAATCACTGTAATAGTGTATCTTAATGTATAACTAAGGTATAATTAAGGTATAAATAAGTTATAATCAATGTAATAGTGTATTTTAAGGTATAACTAAGGTATAACTGAGGTATAATCACTGTAATAGTGTATCTTAAGTTATAATTAAGGTATAACTAAGGTATAACTAATGTATAATTACTGTAATAGTATATCTTAAGGTATAATTACGGTATAACTAAGGTATAATTACTGTAATAGTGTATCTTAAGGTATAATTAAGGTATAAAAAAGGTATAATCACTATAATAGCGCATCTTAAGGTATAATTAATGTATAAGTAACGTATAATCAATATAATAATGTATCTTAGGGTATAAATAGGGTATAAATAAGGAATAACTAAGGTATAATCACTAGAATAGTGTATCTTAAGGTATAATTAAGGTATAACTAAGGTATAAAGTATAAACAGTGTATCAACAATGTGTAAAGTGTATAAACGGTGTATAAATAATGTATAATAATATATAAGAAGTGTATAATAATGTATAACAATGTATACGAAGTGTATAAATAATGTATAAATAATGTATAAACAGTGTATAAACAATGTATAACAGTGTATAAACAATGTATAAACAGTGTATAAACAGTGTATAAAAGTGTATAACAATGTATAATAAATGTATAAACATATAACATTGTATAAAAAGTGTATAATGCATAACAATGTATAAGTAGTGTATAAACAATGTATAAGCAATGTATAACAGTGTATAAGAAGTGTATAAACAGTGTATAACAATGTATAACAGTGTATAAACAGTGTATAACAGTGTATAAACAGTGTATAAACAGTGTATAAACAGTGTATAATGTATAAACAATGTATAAATAATGTATAAACAATGGATAAACAGTGTATAAACAATGTATAAACAATGTATAAATAATGTATAAACAATGTATAAACAGTGTATAATGTATAAACAATGTATAAATAATGTATAAACAAAGTATAACAGTGTATAAACAATGTATAAACAGTGTATAAAAGAGTGTATAACAATGTATAATAAATGTATAAACATATAACATTGTATAAAAAGTGTATAATGTATAACAATGTATAAGTAGTGTATAAACAATGTATAAGTAATGTATAACAGTGTATAAGAAGTGTATAAACAGTGTATAACAATGTATAACAGTGTATAAATAATGTATAAATAATGTATAAACAGTGTATAATGTATAAAAAATGTATAAATAATATATAAACAATGTATAACAGTGTATAAATAATGTATAAACAATGTATAAACAGTGTATAAATAATGTATAAACAATGTATAAACAGTGTATAACAAATGTATAATAAGTGTATAAACATATAACATTGTATAAGAAGTGTATAATGTATAAAGAATGTATAAGTATTGTATAAACAATGTATAAGCAGTGTATAACAGTGTATAAGAAATGTATAAACAGTGTATAAAAATGTATAACAGTGTATAAATAATGTATAAACAGTATATAAGCAGTGTATAATGTATAAATAATGTATAAACAGTGTATAAGAAGTGTATAAACAATGTATAAACAGTGTATAACAGCGTACAAACAGTGTATAAACAATGTATAGTAATATATAAGAAGTGTATAACAAATGTATAAACAGTATATACCAATTTATAACAATGTATAAGAAGTGTATAAACAACGTATAAACAGTGTATAAGAAGTGTATAAACAGTGTATAAACAATGTATAAATAGTTTATAAACAATATATGACAGTATATAAGAAGTGTATAACAATATATAACAGTGAATAGTAAGTGTATAAACAATGTATAACAGTGTATAAGAAGCATATAAATAGTGTATTTCATTGAAGAATTAGTTCAATTTGTCTCCAGCTGACAATGATTTTACAAAAGATCAATATTCAACATCAATAGCTAAAGTAAATAGACCCCTTATAGTAAAAAAGATGGCGCTATACATGAATACATGATAAATTTTTCGATACTCTGTAGGTAAAAGGATCAAAAGTGTTAGAAGAAGCAATACAAACTTAAATTAGTATCAATTGACATTGATAGCACAAGGTAGGAGTATAGCCTTATCTAACAAAGCTGCCTTTTCCTCTATTCTGGTGTCTCTTTTTATATGCTTTCTCAGAGTTGTCATTATTTTTTCCCCGTAAAAACACCAAAGAATTCCATATGCTAGTTATTGAGATGGGCAGGCACACTCGTCAACCTGGGGATGCAAAGACAGAACCAATTATTAAGATTTAACCATGTTATTCCAATGTCGCCGTATAAGTCAATAGATGGTTTCAAGCTTTTATACCCAGGTTAAGCTTTTTTTACTTGAATTACTAAATTGTACTCAAGCTTGAGCATGACTCATCTTTTGAACAGAGGCAACTGATTACAGTGCCCTTGTTAGAATCCAATCAATAACATTAAGCCCAAGCTGCCAATGTCCAGCAAGATATAGGGAATCTTAATTAAGAATGAGATTTGCAATCGAAAAACGGGCATACAAATTATGAGAAAAGTTTCTTAAAGTTATCTTTGCCCATCACCAACTGGCTGAAATGATTATGAAATCCCCTAACACCGTGTAAGACTGAATGAAATCGATCTACCTGCTGTCAATTAAATTGAGAACATCTTAAAAAATGACAGACTGTACCATGCACTCCATTACAAATGGTATCTCTGATAGAAACCATAGAACTAAACCATTTAGAAAGTATAATTAATTGAATTGTCAACCAAATGCCTACGTACTGCTACTACGAGCTGATATATTTCTACTTTCATCTCTGATCGAATAAATCATTCAGAAGGTACAATTTATTAATCTGTCAATTAAACCAAGCCAACTTGCAAAGTAGTTAGAGGACAGAAGCTAACTACAATCTAAAACTTATAACTAAGTATTTACCTTCTTCAGCATCAGCAAACTCAGGACGAAATTGACCATCTTCCTGCAGCTTCTTCTGAAAAACAAAGTAAAACCCATCTCAAAAACAAACCCAAATAAGACCAATATGAGAAATAATATGTTACTCAAAAGAAATCAAATTTAGTCGTGCAAGAAATACGAAGCAATTCAAACGTAGTATCAAGTATAAGCCTAGCAATTCAAGCTTTCAAATCCCTAATACATGAATTTAATCTCCGGCAGAGATCCGGTGGGTTGGATGAGGAAGATGAGGAAATTTTCATGGATCGTTGGTCGCAGAGCAGAGCTCCATGGCGGAGGGAAAGATCGCCGGAAGAATCTCCTCGGAGTTGAGGCTCTCACCGGCGAAGGCGAAACACCTGCAGGAAGTGGACTAGCTGAACTACCATGGGGATAGGGAAAAAAATTGACAGAAAAAGACAGAAAGAGAGGGGAAGAGAGAGAGAGAGAGAGAGAAAAAAAACATATAAAAACGTAAAAAAAAAAAGAAAAAGATAAATATTAAAGTAATGAATAAAAGAATTAAAAAAAAAAGGTAATTCGGTAAATAGTTAAAAGTATTGTTTGAAAGTAAACTTAATTTTGGGTATAAAACTGACAATTTCCCTTAATAAAAGTATCAAATGACGAAGATTTGTCAGCAACACGCTTGGTTGGAACACCATGTTACATTCCTCCAGGTTAAGTCAATTTCTTCAACCTTAAAGAAATTAAAACTTCACTATAGTAAGTCCAATTAAAGAACTCAAGGAACACATTCTATGTGTACCATTATCTTAGACTTTTCAGTATCAATTGTAGATTTTGATATTTTGACTTGCAACTATGACGAGAGATGGTAATAATCATAGTTGTAAGTCAAATACCAATATGTTGTTAAAATGGTTTATGTTTCTCTGTGATTTGAATGTGTTGAGTTAGAATTTTGTTTATCAAATCTTTCTTACACTTTTGCTTTTGCCAGTTAAAAATCCTTTCTTTATAAGAATTGTTTTGTTAGAGTTGTTTTATTCTTAATCATATAACATGTTCTTTTTGAAATTTTTTTTCTTTTGGTGGATTTGTGAAAGAACATATATGTATACTACATAGGTAAATAGAAACATTGATTTCAATACTAAATTACCATTTATAATGTCATACTTTTAGTTATTTTTTCTTTAATTTAATTTAATTCTTTACCTACCAGTGCTTTATAAATGTAAAAATTTGACAATTGAATTTTATTTTTCTTAAATTCATTTGCAATGAAAAGAATTTGTTTTTGTTAGAAAATAATTCTAAAATTATAGTAGTTACTTTCTACAAGGGCACTAACCTGACTTACCTGCCACTTTTTCCGGAGCTTAAAAAACTGTTGTTGGGCCGCGACGATATAAAATCCCTGATGGAAGTACTGAAGAAGAGGACAACTTCAGCAGCACAATCCACCTCTTCGCCTTTCTCTACTCTCTCGCAGTTACAACATCTTGAAATCCGGGCGATGGAAGATTCTCAAGGGGATGGGTTGCTACAATACCTTCCTTCTCTTCAACATCTTCAGTTTACGAATTGCCCATGTAGAAGTGTGTGTAGTGATGACATGGAAGATGGCATGCAGTGGCAAAGCCTTAAAGTTCTCCAATCTGTTGAATTTACAAACATGCAAAATTTGGTTTCTCTACCAAAGGGGCTTCAATATGTTACTTCTCTTCAACGTCTGCGTATAGTAGAGTGTCATAGGTTGGCGTGTGTACCAGAGTGGATGGGCAACCTCGTTGCATTACAAGACTTGAGTATCAATCGGTGTCAACAACTAGAAGAAAGATGCAAGAACAACACGGCTGAGGACTGGCCTAACATTTCTCACATTCCTAATATTTTTATTAACGAAAGACAAATTCAGAGGAATGGGTGCTACCTGCTCTGATTGCAATTCTTTCTCACATATTGGCAGAGTAAGCCCTTCTCCTCTTCAATTTCCATTCTTTTTTTGAATTAAATATACTCTTGTTGATTCTCATTAATTTGTGATTTTTATATGTAATTCTACATATATGTTGTATACGGTACATATGGAGATTAATCTACGCTAGTAAGTGGGGAAATTCTTGTAGTATATAGTCACTCACATTGCTTTCTCTATGTTGTACTTTATTGCCTTATTTTCATTATTTTCACCATAGTTTACTACTCTCCATTGAAAATAATGAAATAAGAACACTGATATCCCTTTGACAATGTATAATATCTCTTTCATTTTGTCATTTGTTTATTTTCTCGGTCCAAGTTTTGCAAAATATTGTTCATATATATACAATTTGACAATGGAAGGGCTACCTTTTCTTTTCTTTTTCTTTTTTTTTTTTCTTTTGATAACTCATTTTCAATTTTATATTACACAATAATGACCTAGTGGATGGAGGGTTACAAATAATCTTAAGAGTTTATTGATTTGTTTGAGAATTGATGACCATTGAAAATTTTAGTGGATCAATCAAAAAATTTACTAATGAAAGATTTAGAATTTTAAAAATATAAAGAATTTAGAAAAATAGAGAAATATGAATGGATTTTTTTTTTCTTTTGGTAACTCTTTTTCAAATTTTATTATGCAATAATGACCTAATTAATTAGTTAGTGGATGGAGAGTTACAAATAATTTTCAAATTTATTGATTTATTTGAGAATTAATGGTCATTGAAAATTTTAATAGTGAATATAGAAATATAAATGGAAAGTTTTAAGAGATGACATGTATGAGAGAGAATATATATATATATAGTTTGTATTATTGGACATAAATAATATTACATAATTGATTAATATTTGAATTTTCTTTTGTATATTGTTACAAAGCTTTAAAGTGTAATAAAATGAAGTGTGTGTCCCTTCTCTTAAGAATTTTTTCAAGGTAATTATCAAATGTATTCGGGAAACTGAATTCATACTTGAATCTAATGAATATCTAAAACTATTGATTGACAACCAATTTGAAATCAGCACACCTGATACCAATGACTATAAACAAAAAAGAAAATCAAGAGGGAACGAGAAAATCAAGAAGAAATAAAAACAAAATCACTTGAATAATTAAATAGATAATAAAAAAAATATAAGAATTATGACCATACTAACGTAATTAGTCCATAATCATGGGGTTCATCCTTGTAGGAATGATTATGTATGCATGTCACAAAATTTACACTGATATTCAAATATTATGTTAATCAATATGAAAATGTAGAACAAATCGATAATGAAAAAGTTTTGAAAATGATTCATGTTCATTCAATATTGGAACTAAAGAAATAATTATTTTCGAAACTCAAAAAAAAAAAAAAAAAAGTTATGGTGAGAAGAATAACACAAACCTTTATGGAGTATATTTTTCCAAAAATATTGATCAACAAATGAGAAAAATGCTATTGACAAATAATTCTCTACCCTGTCAAACCACATGAACAATGCACAAATTTTTTGGAAGTTTTCGTTCTTTTTTCAATGTGTATAATTTCATCATAAGAACTATCAACTATTATAATATGCTTTTTTATATCAGTTATTTTAATTGGATCATTAAGAAGGAAAATGAGAATTAATATTTAAAAATATGAAGACTAAAATGTCAAAAAATTCTAGAGTGTTATAAGAGGGGTTACAATAATAATGAGACTATTCAATGCTATGGATACTATAATATTCAATGCTATGAATTAATGTTACAAGTAATTATAATATATGTTACATATCATGAGCAATTAGGAATTATTATAATAGACATACACAACATGAAAAATATTATATTACAAAATCAAAAAATTTAGAAAAATAAATAAATAAAAATGGAGTGAGTTGAGTTGAGAAGGAGAAATAAAACCCGTTAAACCTTGTTCTCCTACTTTCTCCGTCCAACTTTGATAGACAATTTTTTAATTGCTCGGTAATTAAGAAAATTAGTTAACAACTATATTTTTACTAAAAGACCCTCAATATACCAAATAATTAAGTGAAATAAATGTTGTCACTTTAATTGCCTAGATACGTAAAACAATGGTATTTTTGACAATTTATCACTTAATTAATAATTAGACCTTGAAAAATACTTATATTGTTTGACACCCAAAATAGACATTTTGCCTATCAAAATTGGACAGAAGGAGTATGTATATAGATTTATATCTCCCTATATTTTATCTATACTACATTATCTTCTTCTTTTTATTATGTCTTTTCTATTAAATTTTCTAACATAGTATATATTTAGATAAAATTGGTCTTATTTCTCATATATTAAAATGTCATATATTCAAAATCCTCTTGAAGAGATCTCGTTAACGTCGTTTTTCTCTAATGAAACCATAACTTGAAAGATAGAAAAAAATATCATATTAAGTGAAACATCAATTTTGTGATGAAAGACTTTACAAAATCAACCAAGAAAGCTAATTTGGTCCACAGATATTATGTCATATCAACAGTTTTGAAAGAAAAAGACATAATGATGAATGAAAGAATATTATAATATTACAGAGATAAAATGCAAAGAGGTAGGTTTCAAATGCGTTCTATCTCAGAGTGAGTCGACAAAAATATTGGAAAATTAGTTCACCGAAATAGCAAACGGCTAATACTCCTATTGGGGGTTAAATATATAAAGATAATGAAAGTAAAAATTAAACAAAAGTAAATGAGTCTTGGTCATACGTAACTAACTTTTGGTGATTACGGAATGATGATGTAGTTAAGTGTTAAATATAATTAAGAGAAAACTAAAAGAATTAATGTTGAATGACGATAGAACGTCAAGAATGAATGAAATTCGTATGATACTTTGGTCAATGACGAAGCAAGGAAGTCCAAGTGTATATTAAATGGCACATTAGTAAATAGATTAGCAAATGAGGGTCAAGTATTTGCTGTAGCCGTTATTCTGTTTTCTTCTACCTTTCGCTGTATCAATGTTCTGTTCTTCTCTCTTCCATTACCAAACCCTAGAGAGAGAGAGAGAGAGAAAAACCCAATGAAGATTCTCAAATCGTATCTTCTTTGACAGAGGAATAAGCCAATCAACTAGAGAGGATTTCCTCTTTTTTCCAATTTGCAATGCCAAATTTCGGTTTCTTCAATTTTCCATTGATTTCTTCATAATCTAAAGGAAAGAAAGAAATGATTTCAAATCCAGATCTGATCTTCTACGCGTGCATTGCAAAAGGATCCATTATTCTTTCAGAGTTTTCTTCGTCCAAACAGCCAGGGATCGAAGAAATTGGCAAACGATGCATAGAGAAAACTCCATCTCACCACTCCATCTTCTCCCACACCGTTCGGAAGAAGACTTACACATTCGTAATTCAATCGAAGATCACATACTTTGTCATCTTCGACGAAGATCTCGCGAAATCGGAGACTTTCTGGTTCTTAGATCGCGTAAAGACGGCTTTCGAGGAGCTAATGGCGTCTAATCCAATTGAAGATTTTCATAATCCTACATATCTTTGTCTTCAATCCACTTTCTATCCTGTTTTACGCGAACTTCTCGCATTGGATGCAGATTTGGTTAACTCTTTCGTTGAGGTACCAAAGGTGATTCGGACGCCGAGCTTGGATTCAAGAAGTACAGCGAGTCCCTTGCTTTCGAAGCCGGCTAAAATGATGATGAAGAAAAAGAAGAGACCGTTAGGTTGCGGCGGCGGCGGTGGTCGGGGAGGTAGTGACGGCGGAGGAGAAGGGAACGGCGATCATCATCATAACTTGAAGGAATTTGTTGGTTCAATGATGGATAATAAGGTAAATCATGTGGGTGAGAATGGGAATATTATGATGATGAACAAGGAATTTTCAGTTTCAATGCATAAGAATAATGGTAATGGGTTTTATTTTGGGGATAGCAGGCAAAAGGCTAAGCAGATATGGAGGAAACATGTTTGGGTTGTTTTGATTTTGGATTTGGTAATTTGTGCTGTTTTATTTGGGATTTGGTTGTGGGTTTGTAGGGGATTTAAGTGCATTGATGGTTGATTGAATTGGATTTTTATATATGCATATATATGTTTATATTTTTCACAATCAAAATGGATTGTTTGCATATGTTAATAATTAATATTGTAAATTGTTCTGTCTTCTTCTGAGAATTGTGACATGGAATTTGATCTTTTTGATTGTGAGATACAATTTCTTTGATCAACTCTTTGCTATTTGATTTCTCAACAATTATACCTCGTCTCACCGTGCATATTTCCTTGTATTGCAATGAACCGAACATTTCACAAATTGAAATTGCTTGCTTTTTACTCTAATGTTTTCTTTCTTAGCCGTTTGATTGCATGCCTTTGTTTTTAGGACTTAGTTTATCATCATATTCAATCCAACTTGCATATGAAATCGAAATGTATTAGCTAGACACCCTTTAGATTGCACCTCTCCCAATATGAAATCGAACTTTGTATGTATTGGTTCAGACACCCTTTAAATTGCACCTCTGCCAATTTGAAATCGAAGTTTTGTGTGTATGGATTCAGACACCCTTTTGATTGCAGTTCTCCCAATTAAGTTCTGTTGCGTTTACTAGTGATTGAAAGCTCTTTTCTCTCAAACTAACCTTCATTGTTACATGTCAATTTGAGGTTGTTGTAGTACAACTTCATTTACATTACAAATTTGTAAGGTTCCTTATGATATCAAGTAATTAGATTATATGATGGTTTGGCATCTCACCAAGTTTGAATAAAGCCAATAAGGTCTAGGTAAGTAAAAGAAGAAAATTAGTATTGTATTATCATTGATTAGTGAATACTGCAATTTGAGCAGTGTGTTATTATTTTGTTCTTGTTATGTGTTTCCCTTGCTGGTTGGGATCCATAATAGGCCTTTGAGTTATTATAGGCCACTGTATAATCTGATGAGCTTTTAAGGAAAAAAAAAATTGTATAAATAGAACAAATTTAATATTGATTTGATCAGAGATGGACATATAGAGGTAAATATTTAGTTTAGCATTAACATGCATTCAAAAAAAGTAAACGCAAAACACTTTCTCTATTGCATAAAGCACATGACTGATCATATCCACATTGATCTTCTAATTTATATTTTCAACATTAATTCACTCTTTACTCGTAATTTTGTGATGATTATATCCATTCAAATACGAATGAGGTGGTTGATTTATATTAATTTTGATAAATTATGGGGTACAATTACGGTGACCTGTTAGCCTACTAGTGAGTTGTCGGTTGAAATTAAAAATTATTTAATAAAATGCTTAGTACTCCCTTCATTCAAATTAAAAATTATTTAATAAAATGCTTAGTACTCCCTTTATAGTCGCTTAATTTTGTTTTGGTGTTAATAAAATCACTTATGTTCTTATCTGGTATCAATAAAATCACTTTAAAGTTAATAGCGACATGACTAATCAACGCGATGACTAGCATATCATGTTATCGCCACGTTAAATATATTCAATTAAAATGTCGTGGTTGAATCCAAGCACTAAGGTTAATGTGAAAGTGCATAAAGAGCCATGTATACCCATGTTTCAGTAAGACATAGAGCACCTCCAAAACACCGTAATTTAATCTGTACATACGATCAAGGAATAATTAAAATCTCATCATCGAAGCATTGATTTCACCAAAATAATCCAAATAGTTTGTTAGAATTTTACACAATTATATATGATGATTTCCCATTTCCCAATCCAATTTTCTGTGTAGTTGCCTGGAAAAGGGAGACTGAGAAAGGAAATATATCAAAAAGTGATCATGGACACACAAATATCAAACTTTAATATCCAAACACCTCCGTTCCTGTGATTTTTTTTCCGATTAATATCTCTTTCACTCTTTCTTTTATTTCCATCTACCATAGTTTACCATGATTAATCAATGTTTTATTATTATTATTATTATTATTTTGTAATCCCATGTGTCACCATGCATGTGCCATGTCAGTGAAACATGACGTATTTTAATTGACTATGTTTGACATGACAATGATGTGGTATATTAGTCGTCGCATTGACTAGGCATGTCATTATGCGGGCGTTGACTTTCATTGAATTTGAAGTGATTTTATTAATACCAAATTAAAACTTGAGTGACTTCATTGACACAAAACAAAGTTAAATGACCATAGACGTACAAATATCAAACTTTAATGGTTGTCGGTGCAATTTACCCTTTTTTTTTTAATTAGTTTATCATGTACTTACCCTTATTTAATATGTATATCTTAAATAAGTGCTTTATTCAAGAAACAGAGTATAATCGATAGGAATATATATCCTAGATTTTTGTATTCATATAATTAGAAAGAGAGAAATAAAGTTTTGAACATGGTTTTCAGACTCGGACCGGTCATCGAACCGGTGAAAGGATGGATTCATGGATTTTGGATTAAACCGGAATAAATCGTAATCGAACCGGATTTAATAAATATATTAAAATATTAAAATATTTTTATTTTTATATTTATAATTTATGAAAATTTGAATATTTTTATTATAATTCTTTAAGTTTAAGCATTTCAAACACAATATACTAATTAAAAAAACTCAATTTATGAAATATAGTTTTTATAGTTATAATTAAATGTTAATTTATTTTAAAATAATTTAAAAATACAAACTATATTTTATTTTAATTAAAAACACCTCAAATAATAACTTAAATTTTATATTTATATAATTTTTTTTAAAACAGGCTGGTCGAACCGGAAAACCGGTCCGGTTCACGGTTTTCCTGTTCGATCGGCGGTCCGACCGGACATTGACCGGTTGTTGATCAAAGTGAAAACCGGATAGAAACCGATAGGTCTGACCTCCTGTTCCGGTCGAATCCGGTCCGACCAGCCGGTCTGATCTGGTTTCACAACTATGGTTTTGAATGAAAATTAATAAGGGTAAATTAATCATATATTTAACCTATTTAATGTATTCTTGGTATTAGTTATTTATCTAAAACGTTAAACAGATAAAAACGGACAGAGTATTGAAAATCAATGCATATAATAATTCTAATTTTATTGGTATTGAAAATCAATCCAAAATAAATTAAGTTAGTAGCTCAAAACTACTGGTGCACTTTTGCAAGAACGTGGACCATTATTATCACTCAATGAATAAAAATAAAAAATAAAAAATTTAGCAATTTCAGGATGCATTTTTCCAATAAAAGTTTAAGTATAGAATAATTTTTTATTTTAATATTTTGGATTGAAGTATAGAATAAATTTATTGATCCAAGGAAGCATGTGACAGTTGCATAATGAGTGGATCCTATCCAACTCATTGGAAATTTCACATTAGCATTTTACTTTTGGAAAAGAACAAAATTCTCATGGATGCAAAATACATGTTTATCCGTTTGACTTCGTGCTCAATGTTAGGGATGACCATGCCTATCTATTTTTACCATTAATATGATGTTAACATAATTATTTGCACATTGTATAAAATGGTATTTGATGTTGCTTAGAAAAATTCTTTGAATGTTAGATTTCTATTGTCTGGAAGGCGTGATCTTCGCTTCGAGTCGAGATACTCTAATGCCTAAGCCGATATTGATTCGTAAAAGAGAAAATAATGAAAAAGAATAGAGAAAATATTTTAATTGAACCTGGGAATTAATATCTCTATATAGACACGAGGGGCTTCTAGTTCCATTAGAACAAGGACAACGTTATTTGCTTTTTTAGTAGTTAGATTTCCACTTACAATGTAACTCTTCTATATATGACACACATATGAAATAATCTTTTTATTAGATAAGATTTGATGTTTAGTAAGGTATCTTATCCTTATATTTACGCGAGAAGCGTATTCTCCATCATGGTTAAGGGATAATGGCTAAAAGACCAAATCTTTTTCCGGCATATCTCTAGAACCGAACGTATGTACGGCTCAAGACCTCTTAGATGTTTGGTTGGTGCAAGGAATGACCAAAATCTTGGAAATATTCAGTCGACGTATTAGTATATAACAAGAATGAAATTCAAAAAATTACTTGTCACAAGTATATATACTTACGATATTCTACCCTACTCGTTCATCTCTCAAAAAAAATAGAGATATTGTATATGTTTTAGAACCACCACATTACATATGGAGTCAATTAGCTTTAACTAATGAGTCAATTCATTTTTGTTGTTAATTTTTACAGGTTCATATATATGTAATTAGTTAGTTTGTTTATGTGTTTATTATGTAATTTTTATATTAAATAGCTAATTTTGATAAATATAAGTAATTAACGGATAACCTAAAATTATGTAAGACGAGAATGAGGTTTACGTTATGTGTATAAAAGAGTAATGAAACGGAATAGGTATTACTTTTAGTAAATTGGCAAAGATTAAAAAAATATAGCATTTTTGTCCTTCAAATGCACTTCACTTCAAGAAAACATACAAAAGATGGATAATTTTTTTTGGGGATCTATATATATATCAAATTAGAATATATATATATATATATTAAATTAGAATATGTGTTTAATTTCCAAATATTAATTGAGAATATATATATCAAGTTATTATTTAGTTTAGCTGTGATATGATGTACGTTTAAAATTTGGAGAAACTTAAAAGTTCATTATTGTAGTTTCACTTGCTAATAAATCAAAGAATTGATTTTAAAAGTTAGCAAAAAAAGATAATTAATATTTTTTTGTTAAAAATAGTAATGTGACAGAAGATATTTTTGTTCATCTAATATTCCAATAGTTTACCTATATTATTTAAAAATTTTACACCAAGATTTAAATATTTTTCATAGATTTTTTTTTGTAATTTTTTAAATTTATAATCATTATTTAATTAAAAATATATTTACATTTCTAAAAAAATTTTGAAACTTTATTGCTAAACTTTATTGTATTTTTATTAACCAACTTGAAAAATTTCAATTTAAAATGGATAAAAATGCACTCTACTATTTTATGATTTTAATGTCAATTATCATTTTTTGCTAACTTTTAAAACTAAATGTTCTCTTTTTAACAAAAAGAAAAAAAAAAATGCAAACCTTGATTTGTCAACGAGGGAAACTATATCTATATTTATTGTTTCTTTTTTTTTCTCACTATTCATATTTTGCACTAATATTTTGCAAATTCTTTGAAAATATAGTTTTTTTTGGTTTTATATGTCATGTATGTAGGAAGTATGTAGGAAGTCCAAATTTATAAGATTATGAAACTTTACCATATTGTGTGGTGTTTACCCAAAATTATTTTACTTAGATCTCCAAGTCCAAGCGTATGCCCAAGCCTAAACCCAAGCTCTATTTAAATTGATTGCATGTTATTGAATAAAAAAAATATAAACGGTAAACAATTTATTAATCCTTTTTTTTTTTTTTACATATTATACTGTTTAATTTATACATATATTTTAAAATTCCTAAATTTTTTCATATTTAACTTTTTAGTCCATCCACTTATTTTTGCATATAAAGTATAAATTTGTCCTTAATTATAAGTAAATAATTTTATCCTTTAGATTTTAAATTTAATTTTTCTTCAAAAAATTTAATTAAAATAATTGTAATCAATTTTTGTTATTACGTAAACCACTATTTCTACATTTATATATATTAGTCATAATGAAAATTTTTTACTATATTTTTTTTCTAAATTTATTTTTTTTCTAAATTTTTATTAATTTAATATAATATATATAAACTAAAAAAATTATTACTATAAATTTTCATAATATTTTTAAAATATATATTTTTAATGTTATTATAATTTAATTTTAAAGTTGTACAATTATGTAAATTTGAAAAGACATATTACTAACTCATGCATCATGCATCATGTACCATGTACATACATTTTTTTCGTGGAAATTAATTCATTTTTATTATTGAGTTTGTTGTTGACATGCCCATTTTCCATGGCATTATACGGTGAACCCAATTTATGTGGACCTTCCCAATGAAATACTAATATATAAGTGTTTTTTTATTTTATCAGTGTTTATATTACTTACGTGTTAGTATTTCATTGGAACGGTCCACATGGACCGGACCTACTATAAAATTTCTCCTATTTTCCTCCCTTTTCAGGTTAGTTTTTTTAAATACCCAATTCTTAAAATTTGTAGTAGAATTGCCTGCCGCATAGTTCACCTCTATTGACACTTGAAACAATCCCCAGGAATCACTTTGTCTTTCTTGCTCATTTTCTGAAGCAAAAAAGACAGATGATTTGTAATCAAACCTAAAGATAACAAACAATAGCAAAACCAGGAATGGTATCCACATTTAGACCAAACCCTGTGTGAGCACGGGTTTTCCCGACCTCTGTGATGAGAACTCTTTGTTACCTCTGTTAAGCAGTCGGACCAGGAATAGAGCAGAATGTCGCCTGGAATGCCTTGAACTTTCCGAAAACCAGACAATCCTCGACTCGAAACCCTGAGGAAGGTCCCCGGGCAATTTTAGGGTGCGCGTCGGTTTTTTGCAATTTTGGACCTCAGCTCTAAACTTGTGTTCGTTGCATTTTCTGTGTGATTTTTCTCTGTTTTCTCAATTTTCGGAAAACCGGCTATCCGAATATAGCCGTATAACTCTGTACTCCAAGAACAGAGCCGCACGGCTATGTCCTCGAGAGCTCAAACCCGAAAATGCCCGATCGGCAGAAAATAGCCCGTTTTCCATTTCTATGCATTCTGTTGTGATGTTTTTCGGCCCAAAAATATTCATACGTTATTAAGTTTTGGTTTTCGGATTTCTGTACTTACGAATATTAGGGTTTTCAGTTTTTTCCGGATTTTATTTTTTGATTTCGGGGTCGTTCGATCCAAATCGGATCCGTAGTCCAGCATCAGCGGACCCTCAAACCCTATACAATCTTCTGAAAATACTGAAAACGAGCAAAATAATGATTTTTTGAAAAACGAGAAAACCGGTTTCAGGTCCGGGTATTACAACCGCCCAGCTCTAACCAGAGCCGCACGGCTCTAGTTACAGCTGCGCAGCTGTAGTTCTCGGAAAAGATAGAATCACGGAACGACCCATACGAACATCATTGCGAGATGCTATTTTCGAATTCAGACTATTTCTGGTATGTTTACCGCTTTCAGACCCTAGATGTTTGTAAAAATTAGGAAACCCGCACGAACGGAACCCCGAGTTCCGGGATAACCGACCCGCTGAAATCTGAAAATTTGCATGACATCGAGCCAAATAATTTTCTAAAACTGTTTTTCAGCACAAAAATCTACAGGGCGTTTCAAAACCATTTTCCAGGTCTAACCGATCCGACCAGTCGGGTCGACCTGGTTACCCCCTAAATGCATGCCCGTTCCTAAAAATCTCAATTCTGTCTTGCTGTGAGTCCTACTTGTGCTTGCGATATAAACTATACTAATCGTCTATTTTGCAGCATTTATTTTCTTTTTTATTATTTTTACTGTAATTAATAGATTAATTCGTGTATTTAAGCGTTTGTAATTTTTTAGATCCTCGTGTATTCTAGGCGCTTGTAAATGTGAGGACGAGAGTTTTTATTTTTATTCAATTTGATTGTATAAGCGGCCTCTGTTATTCTTTTGTTTAATTTGAATATATGGTTTATTTTTCCGCAATTTAATTCTGTCATTTGCTTGAACACGGGCTAATAAAATAAACTTAATTGGGTAGAGAAAGATAATAACTTGAATAAATATGGTAATATAAATTATAAATTAAATGCAAGCTCGAGGTTAAATAGGTAAGTTGTCCGAACCCTGAATCTCTGGATTAGGTACAGTAGTCTGCACTCGGTAAGGAGCTGTACCGGAATTTCCCGGATGAGCTGATCCGGGTGGCGACTTCGTCACTGATCTTGAAATTTAGGTTTCGAGGTCTTTAAGTAAAAAAACGTTTTCTACAAAAAACAAATTTCAAAGCAAATAAATGATTTTTTCTTAAAAGAAGATAAAGAAAACCCACTTTTTCCAAAACATCACCAAACACGTTTTTCAAAAACCCTCGGTTTGCTTCGTCGCGTCCTGCTTTTTTTTAGGTCATCCGCTCACACCCTGCTGCAAAATATTATCTCTAGAATTAACTAAAAATTGAATACCACACAGAAAACACAGATTTATTGGAGTAAATGACAAACTCATTTAAGAACACTCCACTATCCTAAAACTAGAAAACATAAAACAGTTCAACAAATAGCTTGTACACTTCCTACCCAGTAATCACAAACTAACACCAATACACCATGGAAAAGAAACCATGAAGAAAGTCTAAACATTCCATATAACAAAAACCAAAGCTGATAATCCGAAATTTGGAGACTACAACTCACGGGGATCACTAAGGATTAATTACTATTTTATTGCACATATACAAACAAATTACAACTTTATGGTATATAAGAAATTCGTTAATTTTTTCAATAATATGTGTTTCATTTACTGAGTTTTTCTCTCAAAGCTTTTTGTAGAGATTCTTATCCGTTCTTTATAATTTTCCTCTCTATCTATTAATATTTCTTCGATATTTTCTAATAAATAATCTTTTTCTCCTTTAATACTTTCTATCAATTCTTCTCTGATATTTTTTAATGCTTTATCCTCTGTCCAATCTAAAACTAATATAGATTGAACCAACTTTGTAATCCAAACACTCATTATCGCCCTTAGGCTCTAATACCATTAAAAAAAATCTAAGATCTTAAGAAGATAATAATATAATAATAAAATAAAACAATCAAGGCTTAAGAGAAGCCTGAGAATTTTCTTCCCGATTCTTTCTTACTTCCTTTAGTTTTTGATACTCGTTTAAGTATCTTGAACCAGCAACAATGCCTAAAGGGGCTCTGTTCTTGAGAAAATAATTTTCAAACTCACTCTATTTTAGAGTCAATTCTTCCACTCTTTTAGAAGATTTTTTAAAGAGGTTTCTAAAGAATTAAAATGATAAGTAACAGTATTTAACATTGACGGTCCCAAATGGCTAGTTACAGTACTAGAGGGGGGTGAATAGTACTGTAGGGCGAATAAAAATATTTACAGACTCTCTAAAAAACTTTTTATAGAAGCACAAGTTTCTTTTTCAAAAACAAGTTCTATTAAAAATGCGGAATTAATTAATATAATAAAACTTATGAATATAAAATTGCTTTTGTAAAAATAACTTTAAATACTAAAGCGATTAATTTAAATTGCAAGAAGTTAAATAGCATAAAATATAAAGAGAGTAGGGATAGAAAAATATAGATGCCAAATTTTATCCTAGTTCGACCCAACCAGTCTATGTCCAGTCCCCAAGCCAACCGCTTGAGATTTCCACTAACGTTTTCTTTACGGACAGGAAAAAAGCCTACGTTACTTTTTGTGAGTTTAAGTAACAAACTCAATACTTTTGCAGGCTAAGTATCAAACCTCTACCGTTACTTTTTAGAGCTTAAGTAATAAACTCTACCGATGCTTTTTCGAAGCTCAAGCACTAAACTTTTACAGTCTTTGTTGATCACACTACCAACAAAGTAAAACCCCCTTCACACAGTCTTGTGTGAAAATACAATTTTCGAATGTATAAATATTTGAATGAAACAAATATAGCTCTTTTCTCTTTGCTCTCTTTGGGAATTTGGAAGACTAGAAGTGTATGTTCAAGAATGTATGAATTGCTAATTTGTCTTCCTTACTTTGCTTTCTTCATCTTCATTCCTTTTATAGGATAAATCTTCCATATGGCTGTTTGACTCACTTCACAGAAAGAAGTGAATGTTGATCTCAAGTCACAAGCAAATTTTGGCCGTTTGAAATGTTTCACAAAGAGATGAATGTTGATTCTCAAGTCAAAAGCATATTTTGACTGTTTAAATCATCATTTAAAGAGAAGTATATGTGATCTCAATCAATAAAGCTATTTGATTTGCTTTATAAAGAGAAGTGGCCATTGATCTCAAGTAATAAGGCCATTTGACTTTTCTCACAAAGAGAGAGATGTAAGCCATAATCATTTATTGATTTCAAGAAACAACCTTAGGTATCTTTTGATATCAAATAAAGTAATCTCAAGTCAAAAGCATTTATTGATTTCAAGAACCAACCTCATGTATTTGTTGATATCAAATAAGGTAATCTCAAGTCATAAGGTCACATTATACTTTTTCATAAAAGAAGAGATAAAGTGGTCATTTGATATAAGTCATAAATATGCCAAGATTTCTCAAGTAGTAAGGCACTTTCTTCAAGACTAGTAGCATAGTGTTAAGCTCATAAACTAAAGTGAGCATACTATGGCCGAATATATGTATATCATTTAAGCTCAAAACTTTCAACCCATAAGCCAACATCTTCCAATATCTTATAATATCTTTCAATATTTTTCAATAGCTTTCAACTAATAAATCAAGATTTTTTCATAAGCCAAGATCTTTTTAGTTCAACTCATAAGCTAAGATCTTTTAACTCATAAGCCATATTAACTTTTTGGTATTAATAAACTTTATGTGGCCGAGAGAATTAGTCTTCCATTCATAAGCTAAGATTTTTGAATTCAACTCACAAGCTAAGATCTTTGAATTCAGCTCATAAGCCCAAGTTTTTCAACTTATAAGCTAATTCCTTTCAAGTGAAAGCTAGTTAAAGTTAACTTATAAATCAAAGACTTCAAGTAATATTTGAAGTCAACTCATGAGCCAAAGTCTTTAAAACAATATGTGGCCGAATACACTACTTTCAACTCATAAGTAGTTTTTGACTAATAAAAGAATTTTAAAGTCATAAAGAGAAATTTATAACTTATAAGCATAAGGTCTATTTATCTTTTTATATAAAGTGGAATTCTCACCTCATAAAGTACTTAAAAGCTAAGAGTTGATTTAAGAAATTCATTTTTTTAAATGTCAACTTGTGATCATCAAAACCGAAGTCAACAAACATCCTATTACTGGATCCTTACCAATATCATGATTTAAATGGAAACAATCAAGATGAGGGCAATCACTGGAAATAAAATGTATTTTCTATTACCGGAAAATTTTAAGAGTTATTCCTCACAGGGAACAATAGTCCATCTAGCTTCTACAACTTGCTTTTGGTTCCTTCTATGCTTGTCACTGGCAATACTTCAACAAAGTTGAAGTTTCAAGGTTGTTTTGTGCTATGGCGGCTCTATTCATCTATGGTCTTATAGTATACACTCCTTCTCTCAGACATTTGTAGAAATGTTTAAGTTAGGTATAATGAAAACAAGAGAACCACACAAATTTATTTTTGCTTCTTCTTCTGCTCCCTGAAAATTAAGAGCTAAGGGGGTATTTATAACACAAAGCTGGTGCCTCTAGTACTGTTTGCCAGCTCACTTAAGCAAATGACAAAATAAAACAGTTGGTGTGTCTAGTCTTGTTTTCCATCTAGGAACAATAATATATTAAAAGAATCTTATTCTTTTCTGTACTAAAAAGATAAGATGGACAAATGAAACACATGGCTCTTGTCTCTAGAGCCAAAAAGTAAATTCTTTAATTATACATGCTGTAGATAACGTTATGACTAGCGATTTATTATTTGTCTAAGAATTGGATATCCACTTCCATCTGATCTTTATCATCAAATTCCTGAAGCATTTCTGTGAATCCTATAGCAAGGCTTCTATCATTATGCTCAACTAGATTCCTCCGTGAAGGTTAAGACTAGAACACTTATCCCATAATTTTTCACAAAGGGCTTGAGCCTTCTTTCGACCATCCACAACCATTTCCTTTTCTTTGTCTAAATGAGGGAAATGTTGTCCTGGGATAAAAATAAAAATCCTATCATCTCCGAGAATAAGTTGTTCGTGACTAAACGCAGCTTTCTCCAAAACAGCTTTAATAAGTTCCATATGAATGACCTGACTAATAATCTTATTTTCTTTATAGGTCCTCCAGTTTTGTTTAAACTGTTGATTATTAATCTTTTGTGGCTCTACAAGCTGTCTTGTTGATGCAAGATGCAGATTCCATATTTGATAAAGGAAATGGAGTCTTCTATCTTTTCAATGTTCCAAGCTTGTGCTAATTATTTGGAAAGAAAATAATCTTGTTCCCACTAGATTTAATGTTGATTGCATAATATTAGGGAAAAATAGGGATGTAAATGAGGCAGGGAGAGGCGAGGATTGGCAATCTTATCTCCGTTTTCAGTTAGATGGGGATCCTCATCCTCCTCCCAGTTTAGCAAACAGGGACAATCCTAACTCCCATCCCCGGTTACGTCAGGGAATAAGTTCCCACGAGATGCCCGTTCCCGTTAAGATATTTTTTGAAAAAAAAAATAAGTAAAATTCAATTTTGAAACCATGACTTTTTAATTTGTGAATGAAATTGAAAACCTTAGTTTTAATTTTATTTTAGTATTACAAAATTCAATTATTTATATAAGATAAATATATAAATAATACTATATATATAATAATATAAATAATTATAAGTGTCGATTTTGATGGGGATCCTCGCGGGGACTAAACGGGGACGGGAACAGGGCCGCAGGGCAGGGAAAGATAATCCCATCCCCATCCTCGTTTAGCATTCGGGGATAAATTTATCCCCATACTCGTCCCGATAGGATCCTAAATGAGTAATCTCCGTCCTCATTGGGTCAGGCCCCCACATCCCCGTTGAAAATTCTAAAGAAATATGAAACTAAGGCCATATCTTGAAGGTTTACTTTAATGATCTCTACCAATCCTGATTCTAGGAGTTGCAGACTTTCTCTCACTTATCCATAAAGTTGGTTTATAGAAAAAGTCCAATGGATATATGGCCATAATCTGGGACAATCCTGCAAGCAACGATCTATTGTATCAACTAGCTTCCTTTTGGTTATGTATTTAACATTATCAGGAAGTGATTGATTCATTTGGTTAAGAACCTTTTTTTTCTCAGAAACTTGGAAAAGAAATTTTTTTTCCTCAGTTGGAAGCGAGCTGTAAAATATATTTAGTAACTCCATTTATGTAGTGACAAAGTTCTTTAAGATTTCTCTTTTCAAGACTTCCTTTTAAACCTGCACATAGATAATATTTGTCTTTGGAAAGACCAAGGTGTGAGCACGGGTTTTCCCGACCTCAGTGATGAGAAACCTTTATTACCTTCGGACACAAAAAAGAGCAGAATGTTACCTGAAACATCTCGAATTCTCCGAAAATGAAATTATCCTCAATCCGAAACTACCGTAAAGCGGATCCTCCGAGTGATTTTCAGGGTTTAATGTACACGTCGGATAGTCGAAATGTCGCCACGGCTCTAGCTAGAACCGGACGGCTCTGGTTTTTAAACCAGAACCGCCCGGCTGTGGAATAGAGTCGGTCGACTCTGGTTCACAAACCAGAGCCGGCCGGCTCTGTCTATAGCCGACCGGCTATATCTAGAGCCGGCCGGTTCTGATGGGTCGGCCAGAAGTGTGCCATAATGTCCCAAGTCTGCAAAATTTGGTAAAAAACGACAAAAAAAATTAATCTACACATTTAATTCTGAAAATGATTTTGTCTGGAGAGGGATTTTGAAAAATCAATCAATAATAGAGTGAAAAAGGATTAAAGAAAGGGGGACGAAAAAACGAAGGAGAGGAGAGAAGAAAAGAAAGACACAGAGAAAAGAGAGACAGAGAGAAAAAGGGAGAAGAGAATTTTAGGTTTTAGAAATTAAATTTTTAAGCACACAATTACACACTCTAGTGGTTACTCATCGGTTCACAACGATTCTCGGTTCTATTTCGGATTCGTTCGGATAAACTTTCGGATTTTTGGGATATTCGAGGATTCGAGTTGCGTTCTTGATTTTCAAACCGTTCTTGCGTATCTAATACACTGGAACAACACCAAGGTAAACTCTGAGAGGGCTTAAACTTGTGTTCATTGCATTTTTCATGTGATTTTTCTCTGTTTCTAAAATTCCGAAAAATTGGCTAACCGAATAGAGCCGTACGGCTCTGTTCTTCAAGAACAGAGCCGGCCGGCTCTGGTTCAGTTAGAACAGAGCCGGCCGGCTCTAAACCTAGAGCCGTACGGCTCTGTTCTTCAGGGACAGCTCCCCGATCTGTCCCGACAAGCCGAAAATAGCCCGTTTTCCATTTACACACATTCTGATTTGACATATTTCGGCTTATAAATATTCGTACGTCATTTTAACACCGATTTTTGGATTTTTTGTATGTACGAACATTAAATTTTTGGTATTTTCTGGATTTTATTCTTTAGTTTCAAGGTTATTTTATCCGAACCGGATCTATGGTCCAGCATTAGCGGACCCCTGAACTCTATAAGTCCCGGAAAAATATTAGAAACAAATAAAATGGCATTTTAATAAATGTTTTTGGTGTGTTTATTGCGTTTTGGACCCTAGATGGATGTTGAATTAGGAACCCGCACGAACGGAGCCATGGATTCCGGGACAACAGACCCACGAAAATGAAAGTTTGCATGTAACTGAGCCAATTGTTTTCCAAAAATTGATTTTCCAGCATAAAATAACAGGGCGTTTCAAAACCGTTTTCCAGGTCTGACCAGTCCGACTGGTCGGGTCGTCCCGGTTATCCCCTAAATGCATGCCCCCATTTCCTAAAGTTTCCAATTCTGTCCTGATTTGAGTCCTGTTTATATGTGCAATATAAATTGTGCTAACCCTCTGTTTTGCAGCCTTTTATTTTTATTTTGGATGTATTTAATAGATTTATCCGTGTATTTTAGGCGGTTGTGAAGTGAATTTTTATTTTTATTCGATCGGGTTATAATAATTTAATTATTTACTGCTTTATTTTATTTTATTTGTGTGTGCGCCGTGTGTTTAACTTAATGCAACAAAAATCAACTCTAAAAATTTAAAATATCATCAAAGAACATTGACCAAATTTATTTTGATTAGACGTGAAATAAGGGAATTGTCCGAACCCTGAATTTCTGGATTAGGTACAGCAGTCTATACTCAGTAGGGAGCTGTACCGGAATTTCCCGGATGAGCTGATCCGGGTGGCGACTCTGTCACTGATCTCGGGATTTAGGTTTCGAGATCTTTCAAGTAAGAAAATGGGAAAATGTTTTCTACAAAACGAATTTCGAAATAAACAAATGGATTTTCTTAAGCAAGATAAACAAAACCCGTTTTCCCAAAAATCACACCAAGCAAAAATAAAAAGAAGAGGAACATTTCAAAATCATTTTCGTTTCGGACCCCCGCGTCCGCATTTTCAAGAAGAAAAAGGTCATCCGCTCATAGTGGCGACTCTGCTGGGGATTTCTACAAAAGTTTTCTTAAAACTTAAAAGAATTTGACAAGCCCAGAAAAATGTCTAATCAAAATGAGGTGAATGATTCTTGCATGGTATCTTATTTTTGCATTTTTAGTTAGACATACTTGCATTAGGTTAAGTATCCAATATTTAGCCCGGTGAATTGTTGAAGTGTCGCCTATGTTCCTCATGGTCTTAGGGGCGCGAATACGAAACACCACCCATAGCCTCGTACGAACCCCTTCGATCGAACCCTTGAGTGGGGAGAAGTGAGGAGCATATTTTGCTATGGGGACCTTGATTTTATCCCAACTTGGACCAAACTCATATAGACGACCCTAGTTGGATTCCCTTAGGATACCAAAAGAAATCGTGTGAATAAAATAAATTACACCTTCATCATCCCCGGTTGGTGATCGAAGAGAACCCCTCCTAGGACTCGGTTAGAATTTTATCGACTTGACCACGTTTGGGGGAAATAAGGTTGGAAGATTCGATTTGTGTGCTTATTGCTACGTGTTTTCTTATCCTTTATGACATACTATCATCTACATCATTTCACAAACATAACATACTACATGTGAAGCATTTGTGTGTTACTAACTCACATCTTTTGTACAGCCACATCCATTATTTTCCGTGTGTAAATACATTAATCATCCGTGTGACATTTACACTAACTGCATCTTTTGCAGCCACGCTTATCTTCGTGTGCCATGCACATTTTTATGCATCAATACACCCATAATCATACATGCACCATTTCGTATGCCATATCTAACCACGTTTTTGTGCAACCATTTGCATTTTGCGTGACTTAAGCATGCATCCATTTCATTTTGGTTAAGATTAAGGCATCCCGAAAACGCCAAACGCTTTCATCACATTTCATCCCGGGAGCCCCAAAACTCCCTTTTGATGTCGATATTGGATTACATCGACCGTTTTACCAAAATACGCCAATTAGGACACCCAAAAAGGGTTTAGGCTCGAGATTGTGTAAGTGGAATGCACAACTCCATTTCATAACATCATGACCATTCATCTAAGAATAAAGGAGATTCAAAAAATCTCATCTCATAATCCACATCGGATTATTTCATGACATCTTATCAATCATTTGAGGTGTTCCACGAATGCCGAATCCTTACACATCTAGGGGCATTTCATGACATTCCTAAACCACGCAAGTCGTTCTATGAATGCCGAATCTCTGTTCGTGTGCTGTTCTACACGCGATTTGTTTCATGTACCATAACATGTCTGATGCCCTAAAAGCGTCGAAGTTCCGTCCGTGGATCGATTCCAATACGACCATTTCATGTCACCATATCACTCCTAAAGCACCGAACCTTTATCCATGTGAAGGCACACATGTGACGTCATTTCATTTTTCATTAGGTGCCCTAAAGGCACCGAAACTCTGTCCGCGTGACGGCTTTCATGCGCCCATTATGCATGGCGTTGGACATTCTCGCGAAGCCTAGCGAACAATAGAGTTCATTAGATGTCATATTCATATTCATGCACACATTTTCATCTCATCACAATCATCCCACACCCATGTGAAGTACAGCATTTAGAGAATCGAGTCTAGGTTCATACCATGTTCTTACGCCTGACCCTCTATTGAAATGTGTAGTGTGGAAAAGAACCTCGAAGCGGTTAGTGAGAGGGGAGTTGGGAATTAATCAACTGGAATCGAGCATTTTGGCTGAGACTAGAGAAGGATTGGGGTCTGAATCAGAGGAAGAGTTAAGGGATCAGTTGCTTTCTTTATCCACTGACAGTCAGTTCCTATTAGAAGAAGCAGCAGAATCAGAAATGGCCAACTCAAATGAAACTAATGTTGGAGGAATATCTGCTCAGGATGTAGCTGCCATCGTGAATACTTTTCTAACATCCGATCAGTTCAAGACAACAATCAGAGAGTAGGTGAAGGTGGCGATGGCTGAAGAAAGAGAGTCGGCCCGGCCCGATGGGACTCAGATTCTGAATGGAGGCAGTTCCGGACAGCCGAACTTGGGACTCATGGGAAGTACAGATGAGACTGTGCAGGTTGCAGCTGGATCTCAAGGAAATATGCCTGGAGGAAGCGAAATAGAACTAGCAGCCAGGAATATAGACAGCCAGGTTGAAAAAAAGCCAACCACCCAAATGGCCAAGGAAGTGCCCATTGAGACGACCATAGAAAGGCTCCTGCATCAAAAGTTTTTGAATCTTGATACCTCATTGCCTAAGGTGAAGTCAGGTCTGACTCAATGCGCCGATCCGGATGTGCTAATAGCAGAACATGATCCTCTCCCAGTTGGGTTCCACATGCCCTATATTACCCCATACACCGGGGAGGGCCCACCAGAGACCCATCTGGATAATTATGTAAGGCTCTTGACGAGTATGGGACTAAACAAGAATCACTTGCTCAATCTTTTCCCAACTACCCTCAGAGATGCAGCGGCTAAGTGGTTCATGAGAACCCCTTCACACACTCACTCTTCTTGGGAGGATCTTGCTGAGGCTTTCGTCAGGCAGTATGCGTATAACACTCAGGTTAAGACAACCTTCGAAGATTTGGAAAGGGTTCGTCAGAAACCCAATGAGAATTTCGGGACATATTATTGGAGATGGATGGATGTGTAGGTCCTTCTAGATGGGGCCTCGAAGCAAGAGTCCCTAATTGTGAAATTGATAGATGGGAGCCTGCCTTTGTATAAGGATAAAATGAAGCTGAAGAGGTTCTAAATCTTCAATGATGTCATGGAGTATGCAAAACGTATAAAGAGGTACAAAGAGGAGGAGCAAAGGACCCGGCAAAGTATAGGGGGATATCGAGGCAACCAAGGGTATTCCCGAGATAACAAAAGCGGGAGCACCAAACCGACAGCCACAAGCAGTGGTACGAAGGCAGGTCAGACTACTGCTTCCATTCAAGAACAAGGGGCAGAAGTAGCAGCAGTAAATCTAGGAAGACCGGCGGGGGCTCCCCAAAGGATCACTAGCCCATGGGTAGAATCGCCAAGCAGAATTTTCATGAAGTGCAGAAAGGTTGGGTTGCTGCAAAGTGTAAAACCATTTTCTCCCCCATCTGAGGCCGACAAGGATAATTTTTGCGCATACCATGTCATGACTAGGCACCGGACAAATGAGTGTACTCAGTTAATTAAAGCTATCCGCCAGCTGATCGCAGATGGAAAGTTAGTTGAACCCCAGCTGCAGCCAAGTGTTCAAACAAACCCCCTTCCAAACTTTGGAAACCAAGTGAATATGGTGCAATCTTCCCTCCCCGATAATTTTGTGTTTGCTCAGCTCATCAAGGCAAACCCAAGTGTGCAGACAGTATTGGTTGAAACTCAAGGGGCGGCATTTGGAAGTAAGCAAGGTCCTTTCAATGTAGAAGACATAAAACTGGACAACGATGAAGAGGCAGTTTGCAGACCTTACGACACAATGAGGCCCGTCTATCCAGTCGAGATGAAAAAAGGAACTGTTATAGCCAAGGGCGGGCCGGTAATGCATATAACAAGGAGTGGAAGGGTCTATCAACCTGCGGACACAACACTTCCTACACCGCCAAGAAGGAATACCACTCCGGTAGAAAATGATGTAGTAGAACCTATTCCGAGGGGAGGTGAAGAAGATGAGGTAGTGGTGCAGTTGAAAAGGACTTCGGCGTGTGCTAGCGTTTGGCATTTACTCATGGAATCAAAGAGGCACCGCGAGGCAGTAGTGAAGCAGCTCATGGAGGTGGATGCTTCCCCCACTATGTCTCCCAGTGAGGTTTGTGCGTTAATAAGGGGTGTAGGTGTGAAGCCCAGCGAGGCGCCGGAGATTAGTTTTGGAGATCTGATCTGCCGCCTGAAGGAGTAAACCATAACAGGGCATTGTATTTGAAAGTGGAGGTCATGGATCGGATGATGCCATGTGTGATGGTGGACGATGGGTCAGCCTTGAACATTTGCCCAGCAAAAATACTGCCATTTCTGGATATCAGCCCTGAAGCACTGTGTAAGTCTACGACTGTGATAAGGGCTTATGACGATAGTAAACGAACTGTGATTGGAACTTTTGAAGCTGAAGTGAGGGTGGGCGAAGTCAAGTCCAAAGTTGTGTTCACTGTAATAGATATTCCAGTCACATTCTCCTTGCTGTTAGGGAGACCGTGGTTTCACGCTCTTGGTGGAGTGCCCTCCACTTTGCACTAGAAGATCAAATTTCTAATCGGAGGAAAGGTAGTAACTGTTTAAGCAGAAGAGCCTTCCGTAGTGGCATCCCTGAGCACTACAGATCAGCCTGTCACTGGATTTCAGGTAGCAGTTATAACCGACCAGCCGAAGTTCCCCAATTGGATCCATAAATATTTTGCCAAGCAGAAGTTTAAGCCGGGAAAAGGGCTAGGGACTAAACAACAGGGTATTCCCAAGTTCAACATTGAAGTTGGCCAGCACTCTCGAAATGGGTTGGGATATAAGGAGGACACAAAAAGGGCCGCAAAAAAGTATGTGAACGTGGTTGATACTTTTGTACGTGCAACCGAGGAAGTCTACAAAGGAGAATATGAGCCAATCAAGTTCGAGGGCAAGGAAGTGCCGGGTTTTGAGATCTTTACCGATGTCATCGACTTCTCAAAATATGAGGTTGGTTCGGTGGAAGAAATGCTTAAGTTTGAAGCTGTGAAAGAGATCAACCCTCCTCCAATAACCCAAGTTGAAGTAGTGGCTCCCATCATTCCAGAGGAGCAGCTAAAAGAAGATGCAGACCCCCTGGTGGATGCCATTACTAAGGCATTTGCTAACTTGCTGAAGAAAGGGTTGAAAGAGAGCCCTGTGAAAAAGGAAGCTGTTTCGGGACAGGCAGAGTTAGTGGAAAAGGCTGTTGCTGAGATCACCAAGATGATGGCTAAAGGGAAAGTGAAGGTAGAGGAAGATGTCCTGTCAGAAACCCAGAAAGAGATCCTTGAAGCTGATCTGAGTGACTTGTTCGAGGAAGGACCTGCTGATCCTGAAGACCATGCTGCTGAAGACCCTCCGTATGTGGAGGAAGAGAATGATTTCTTTGTAAACTTATCCTGTGTATTTGATATGAACAATTCCGCTTTTAAGGCGATGAATGAAATGAAATCCAACTTTGCTTATTTGTGTGATGTTTTTCCTAATGGCTCTGTGCATACATGCAATCATTCATTCAATGTTCAGCATTCATGACACTGCATTACATGAAATTAATTTGGGTACAATTGAAAATCCTAAAATAGTATCTATCTCTAATGAACTCAATCCTGAAGAAGAGAGAGAATTGGCAAAAATACTTAAAAAACATATGGAAGCGTTTGCCTGGTCTTACGACGATATGCCGGGGGTTGACAGAGAGATAGCAGAGCACAGAATTCCGATTGATCCCAAGTTCAGTGTAGTAAAGCAGAAACTCAGGCGTTTACGTCCAGAATGGGCCGAGAAAGTCAAGAAAGAGGTAGCAAAGCAAATTAAGGCCAACTTCCTGGAGGTGGTGGACTACCCTGAATGGTTAGCCAACATAGTCCCAGTTGCCAAAAAAGATGGAAGAGTCAGAGTTTGTGTGGATTATCGGGATTTGAATAAGGCCTCACCAAAAGATGACTTCCCACTTCCTCACATTGATGTCCTGATCGACAGTGCAGCAAGGGCAGTTATGTATTCATTCATGGATGGTTTCTCGAGGTATAATCTGATCTTAATGAATGTCATTGATAAAGTCAAGACGGCCTTCATCACCGAGTGGGGCGTGTACTGCTATAGAGTAATGCCTTTTGGGTTGAAGAATGTTGGGGCAACCTATCAGCGGGCGGTTACGACGTTGCTACATGACATGATCCATAAAGAGGTTGAGGTATATGTCGATGATATGCTGGTGAAGTCCATGACCCAGGAGGAGCACCCTGCTATCCTGGATAGGTTTATGACCAGGATTGAAAAGTATAACCTGCGGCTCAACCCAAAGAAATGTGTATTCGGAGTTGCATCGGGCAAGCTATTGGGGCACATTGTCAGTCAAAAAGGCATTGAGATGGACCCGGACAAGATTAAAGCCATTCGAGATATGCCAGCGCCGAAAACGGAGAAAGAAGTTAGATCTTTTCTAGGGTCGTTTCAGTATGTCAGCAGATTCATTGCCAGATTGACCACAGTCTGTGAGCCCATTTTTAAGCTTCTTCGGAAAGAACAACCTGTTGTGTGGAATGACCAGTGTCAGGTTGCATTTGATAGGATCAAAGAATACTTGATCAATCCACCAGTGTTGAAGCCTCCAACTTTGGGAAAGCCTTTGACTCTATACTTAGCCATTGAAGAGACCTCCATAGGGGCGATGTTAGTTCAAGAACAAGATGATAAAAGGGAGCACGCTATCTACTACCTCAGTAAGAAGCTGCTAGATTACGAAACTCGGTACACCGTAGTAGAAAAGACATGCACTGCTATGGTTTGGCTGACGAAGAAGTTAAGACACTATTTCCAATCCTACAAGATGCAAGCTGTGGCGAAAGTTGATCCAATGAAATATCTCTGCTCTGCTCCATCTTTAACGGGGAAATTGTCCCGGTGGTTACTTTTGCTATCGGAATTCGACATTGAATACGTGACGAAGAAAGTGATCAAAGGAAGAGCAATGGCTGAGTTCCTGGCCAATCAGCCGCTTGAATCTGATTATGTGGAAAACCTGGAATTTCCGGATGAGCAGTTGGCCTTAGTAGAGGTGGAGGTCAGAAAATGGATTATGCACTTTGATGGAGCCGTAAACAAAAGAGGAGCAGGCCTCGGGGTGATTATTGTAACTCCTGAGGGGGAGATAATTCCTTTATCAAAACGGCTAGAATTCCCGGTAACTAACAACGGTGCAGAATATGAAGCTTGTTTGCTTGGCATTGATGCTCTCATCACACTAGGGGCAAATGATGTGACCATTGTTGGAGATTCGTTGTTGGTAATCCGTCAAGCCACCGGGAATGGGAAATCAAAGAAGAATCACTTCGCCCATACTTGGAGACTTTGTGGGAAATGGTGAAAGTATTCGGGCATGTTGAATTCAGGCATGTGGCCAGAGATGATAATCAGATAGCAGATTCGTTAGCTACTTTGTCATCCATGTGGGAAGGACCTCAGAAGGCACCGATGCAGCCCTTGATCCTGGAGACAGCTAGAACACCATTCCATCGTTCTAGTGAGGTCCTGGCATTAGTGGCAGATGATAAGCCCTGGTACCAAGACATAGCTGACTTTCTACAAAATGGCCAATATCCTAAAAAAGCAGATGCATCAGATAAGGCCACGTTAAGAAGATTGGTAGCTCAATTCAGGTGGTTTGATGGACAGCTTTTCAGAAGGACCGCTGATAGATTGTTATTAAAGTGTCTGACGGAAGCAGAAGCCAAGAAGGTTATGCAAGAAATGCATTCAGGGATTTGTGGTCCGCACATGAACGGCTTAGCCCTGGCAAAGAAGATCATGAGACAAGGGTACTTCTGGCTTACTATGCAGACAGACTGTGCAGAAGAAGTGAAAAAGTGCCACGAGTGCCAAATTTACAGGGACATCAGCCCTCTCCCATCTATGGAGTTGCAGAATCTCATGACTCCCTGGCCGTTTGCAGTATGGGGCATAGACATAATTGGTGAAATTCGACCTCCAGCATCGAATGGGCACAAATTCATTGTAGTGGCAGTGGATTATTTCTCCAAGTGGGTTGAGGCCGAATCTTATGCCACGGTCATGGCTAAGAATATGGCTAAGTTTGTAAAGAAGCACATCTTTGCAAGATACGGTGTACCTCATCACATGGTGACTGATAACGGAGTGCAATTTCAAGGGGCCACAGCTGAACTATTCGAAGAGTACAATGTGGAACATCGTAAGTCTTCACCTTATAGGCCACAAGCCAATGGAGCAGTAGAGGCGGCAAACAAGTCCATTAAGAAGATCTTGTCCAAGATCACTTCAACCTACAGGGATTGGGCAGATAGATTACCTTATGCTCTGTGGGGGTACAGAACCAGTGTTAGAACGCCAACTGGAGAAACACCTTATTCGCTGGTTTATAGGATGGAAGCAGTCCTTCCTATTGAAGTGGAGTTGAAGTCACTAAGGATGGTTTTGGAGGCCCAATTGCCTGAAACAGAATTGGTAAAGGCGAGATTTGAGCAGCTGGCTATGGTCGATGAAAGACGTCTCAAGGCTCTTGATCATCTACAGATGTACCACCAAAGGATGGCTAGGGCCTATAATCGACGGGTTCGTCATCAGAAACAGCCTCTGAAAGCGGGAGATCTAGTATTGAAGCAAATGAGACCGACTAATACGGATGCAAGGGGCAAATTCAAACCCAACTGGGAAGGGTCGTATGTGGTTAAGAAAATACTCTCCAAAGGTGCGGTGAGGATTATGGACATGGACGGTAACCAGTTCACCAATCCGATTAATCAAGATCACCTCAAACGCTACCATGTGTAAAAAAAAAAAAATCCTATTAAGTCGAAAACCCGTAAGGGCGATTTAAGCAAAAATTAAGGCAACGAGAGTTAGCTTATCGACCAGAAAACCTGTATAGGATGGTTGATAACAGGAATGAGTTTGTTCGAGATATGTACTGATTTTGGCATTTTCAATCGATACAATAATTAAGTTTCATTAATGAAGTGCGTCTTGCTCAACATATTGCATGAATGTTTGGAGTATGTTACATGATTCATTTGTCGAAACATCCAGATAAACAAAGACATTTAGACGCCCAAGTGTGCAATTGCGAACATCTTCCGTCCATTACATAATAATAAAAAAAATAAAAAAAATAAAATAAAAATAAAATAAAAAAATAAAATAAAAAAATAAAATAAAAAAAAATAAAATAGAATAAAATAATAAAAAATAATAAAAATAATAATAATAATAATAAATAAATAAGTAGGATACATAGTAGCATAAAATCCAGGCCTACAGACAGACTACATCAAACAGAAAGCTATAAAATAACAGATAAAAGTCTACGACTGCCCTCCGTCAGTCGAATCGTGATCCTCCTCATCCTGGGACTCGACGCCATCACCGAAGAAACGCCAACCGGACTCCCAGTCGTCCAACCGAGTACGAAGATCTGAAATAGACCTCTGCATAGTCTCCCTCTCCGCTCTCATAGAATTCTGCATATTCTCTATCTCTGCTCTCAAGCGGGCTTCTTCACAACGGCGAGCTGCAAGTGCAGCCTGAGACAGAGTTAAACAAAATGAGCATCATGTCATACATACACGTGCACATGCATTTGAAGCATACATACATGCATACATACATGTTGACACAGGTACTTACATTCATGACGTCGTTATCCCAAAGCAAGAGGGTTTTGAACGCAGAAGTCGCCTGATACAGAGCCGTCGCCTGTGGTACTGGAATCTGTACAAAGGACAGCGCACGGGTCAGGCCATTGGTAATAAGGACAGTCCGAAATTAAGCAGGGACAGAAATACTCACATGGGTCGCTCCTGGTGGATCATAAGCAGGGGGAGGGTATTGCTCAGTGCCAACTCAGCCCGGTAGAGTTCCCCCGCCGCATTATGGAGCATCACCCAAGGCTCAACTCTGTACTCCAGACGACCTGAAACAAAGCCAGCAGGGGGCACCATCGAGGGGACAGGCTCGGTGTCGCCTCCGAACACAGCTGTGTGAGCAGAAGAACCTCCAACTCCCCTGCCGCGGGAAGTCCCAGACCCACGACCGCTGGAATGTCTACCTGACGATGCACGAGGGCGTTTACCCCTCTCAGATGGCTGCAAAAAAAAAAAAAAAAAAAAAATTACTAGCAGGTAGCAGAATAATCTCAAACTAGCAGAAGGTAAGAGCAAAGCAAAGACATACCTCAGCTGGCGTATCCTCTTGCGGTACATCCACGGTGGGGAAAGAAGCTGTGCCTTGACAAACTCGAGATAGTCACCATCATCCCCCACAACTGTGTAGCCAGACCCAAACAGATCCTGATGTTCCTCCAGTGGTAGCAGGTGTGGCCAGAACAATCCGACGGGAGGTGCAGGCGGTATCCTACGCTCGTGGGGACCAGCACGCCAATCAGAGACTCTCTCCCCAAGGTAACACTCGAGGCTGACGGGGCTCTTCATAATGAACCGCCGAGGTGACAGCCTCCGAGCATCGAAAAGCTCTGGGAACCACGCAGCATGTCCCCAAGGTTCCTTAATCACCTGAAGACAGACGAAGGTAAAAAAAAAAAATTAAATTTACCTGCTCGAAGCTCATGCCTGCCAAGAGCTGGTGGCATGCCCAAATGTCGGTGTCCAAATCGCTCCAACTAAAGCCCAGTCACCGCCGCAATCGGGGGAAATCAGGAATCCCAGCATTGGCCGGTATAGCCAACTTTAGCTGAGGAACGAAAGCGTACTCATACGCCCAAATCTACACAATAAAAAGAAAGAGTTATTTTTTCAAAAAAAAAAAGAAAAAAAATAAAATAAAATAAAAATAATAAAAATAAAAATAAAAATAAAAATAAAAATAAAAGAGGAGAGACTCACATGAAGGACAATCCACGCGCCCTTCACCTCCTTGTGCCTTCCGCGGGCACATACATCGAGGCCGTAATATAATTGGGCTAGCCCGGCTCGCCCCCAACTCAAGCTCCCCACGTCCTCCAACTGTATTAAAGAGGGGAGCACGGCAAGGTTCAGGTCACTCTGTCCTGTGGGAAACAGCAAAGTGCTCAAAGCGTAAAGAAGGAAAGCCCGAGTATAGCGTCTCACATCAATAAGGGAGAATGCAGAACCCTCAGGAAGGCTGTCCTATCTACCCAACCAATAATCCCTCAAGGTGCTCCCCTGGATCCGCCTGCCTGCGGGAGTCAAGCCGATCAACATGGCAATCACGTCGGGATTAAAAACCCCTCGCCCAAAGGTCTGGTTGAACTCGACGGTGCGCCCGCCAAAAGATAATCCCATGATAGCCACAAAGTCCTCGGGTGTGATCGTAAACTCCCCGATCGGGAAATGGAAAGTGTGGGTGGAATCCATCCACCGCTCTAGAAGCGCAATCAGCAAACCCCTGCTTGTCCGAGGTGGAGTCTCACACATAGAGCAAATAAACCGATCCAATCCGATTAACTCGACCAACTCCCGCACCGCGTTAGGGAGTCTCCTATACCAAATTAGCGCATCGGATACAGAACCGGCACCCCGGTTATCTTTTCGCTACTGCAAGACAATAATCAGGGAGTTTTCTCAACCACTTATATTTTGCATCTCTTTTATACATACATATATATATATATATACAAAAAAAAAAAAATTCCGGCGTGTCCAACGGCTCAGTGACCGTTGAAATGGCACCCAACGGCTACATTTTCAACGGTCACATGGCCGTTGGAGACGACGAGTATATATACATCTCCATTCCAACTCATTTTATATATTCTTTATTCCAAATCTAATTTCTACATTTCAATAACTATGGATTCCGAAACATCACTTATTTTGTTCCAGTTCGTCCTTGTAGTATACGTCATTATATTATTTATTTTATTCGAATTGAAGGTGAACCGTGCACCCCTTCCACGGGAGAGGTACTTATGAACACAGTTTAAATAATATATATATATATATATCAAAAAATATATATATATATATATATATAAAAACCGGTCGAACCGCCCGGCTGAACCACAGCCGAACGGTTCGGTTCTGGAAAGAACAAAGCCGGCCGGCTCTGTTCTTCGCCAGAACCAGGAACAGAGCCGCCTGGCTCTAACGGTGAGCCGGCCTGCTCTGTCCTGAAAAAACCGGTTCTCCGGTTTTCAGTTTTGGTTTTTTACCATTTTTCGTCCTAAAATCGATTCTAACCAACTTTGAATCATCAATTAAGTTTCCTAGGGGCAAAATCTACTCTAAACATGCATCAATTTCATATAATCTCGTCTAATTTTGCATATTTTTGCAGGAATTCAAAAAAATGGAAAAAAGGTAAAATTGAAGAAAAAACTAACCAGATCTTGAATAATGTGCGTGGATGGGCTCAAAGTTACGGGCACTGGATCGTTCCTCCCGATCCCGCAGTAAGGAACCGTTTCCCGCAAGCCGTATACCTCCACTGTAGATTCAGTGGACAGAAAAAACTCACCCTTAGGTAATGTATATCTCACATGGAATGGAGGTTGGGTAGGAGCGTTAGGGAGCACAGCTCTCCTCATCTTCCTCATCTTGATAAGAAATGCTAGGAAAAAAATTTTTTTTGAGAAAGAAATTGAAGAAAGAAAAGTGAGATGAGTGAAAAAGGGCAAAGGCACCCTTTTAAACCCACTTGGGCCGCCCAACTAGAGCCGGCCGGCTCTAGCTTGGTGCGCTCGAGTCGGCCAACTCTAGTTAGAGCCGGGCGGCTCTGTGTTAGAGCCGGCCGGCTCTGCCTCTTCAGACAGAGCCACCCGGCTCCGATCCCTCCAATTTTTACATTTTCCAAAAAAAAATAAATAAAAAATAAAAAAATAAAAAATAAAAAAAATATATAAAAAAAATTAATTTTAATTTAGTCCAATTTAATCCCCGAGAAGGGTATTTTTCATTTTTGCAGATATCTAGGGGAAGAAATGACTAAACCGTATTTATTCTTGATCGAAGGGGCAAAAATTTTTGTTTCCAAAATTATCGATCAAGGAATAAATACGTATTTTTGACTCAATTCCAACGGTCCACTCCACCACAAAAAAAAGAGAATTCTATATGGAGAAGACAGCATTATTTGGTTGCTCCACCACACGGAGAAAAGTTAAAAATCATCACGGGCATACTCCACCACACGGAGAAGACGGTATCATTTGGTTGCTCCACCACACAGAGAAAAGCTAAAAATCATCACGGGCACACTCCACCACAGCGAGTCGATATCACGGGCACACTCCACCACAGCGAGTCGATACCACGGGCACACTCCACCACAGCGAGTCGATACCAGGGGCACACTCCACCACAGTGAGTCGATATCACGGGCACACTCCACCACAGCGAGTCGATTACTCTGTACCCTCTACGAGGGGCATCAGGTGCGCTTTTCTTTCCTTTACTCACCGCGCTCTCAATGGCGAGACCAAACTCGAGTCGGACATAAGCTACTGATCTAGTCGACTTTGATCTCACGAGGGGCAGCCTGTGAGCACGGGTTTTCCCGACCTCAGTGATGAGAAACCTTTATTACCTTCGGACACAGAAAAGAGCAGAATGTTACCCGAAACGTCTCGAATTCTCCGAAAACAAAATTATCCGCAATTCGAAACTACCGTAAAGCGGATCCTCCGAGTGATTTTCAGGGTTTAGTGTACGCGTCGGATAGTCGAAATGTCGCCACGGTTCTAGCTAGAACCGGACGGCTCTGGTTTTTAAACCAGAACCGCTCGGCTGTGGAATAAAGCCGGCCGACTCTGGTTTACAAACCAGAGCCGGCCGGCTCTGATGGGTCGGCCAAAAGTGTGCCACAATGTCCCAAGTCTGTAAAATTTGGTAAAAAACGACAAAAAAAATTAATCTACGCATTTAATTCTGAAAATGATTTTGTCTGGAGAGGGATTTTGAAAAATCAATCAATAATATAGTGAAAAAGGATTAAAGAAAGGGGGACGAAAAAACGAAGGAGAGGAGAAAAGAAAAGAAAGACAAAGAGAAAAGAGAGACAGAGAGAAAAAGGGAGAAGAGAATTTTAGGTTTTATAAATTAAATTCCTAAGTACACAATTACACACTCTAGTGGTTACTCATCGGTTCACAACGATTCTCGGCTCTATTTCGGATTTATTCGGATAAACTTTCGGATTTTCGGGATAATCGAGGATTCGAGTTGCGTTCTTGATTTTCAAACCGTTCTTGCGTATCTAATACACTAGAACAACACCAAGGTAAACTCTAAGAGGCCTTAAACTTGTGATCATTGCATTTTTCATGTGATTTTTCTCTATTTCTAAAATTCCAGAAAATTGGTTGCCCGAATAGAGCCGTACGGCTCTGGTTCAGTTAGAACAGAGCCGTACGGCTCTATTCTTCAGGGACAGCTCCCCAATCTGTCCCGACAAGCCGAAAATAGCCCGTTTTCCATTTACACACATTCTGATTTGACATATTTCGGCTTATAAATATTTGTACGTCATTTTAACACCGATTTTTGGATTTTTTGTATGTACGAACATTAAATTTTTGGTATTTTCTGGATTTTATTCTTTAGTTTCGGGGTTATTTTATCCGAACAGGATCTATGGTCCAGCATTAGCGGACCCCTGAACTCTATAAGTCCCGGGGAAAATATTAGAAACAAATAAAATGGCATTTTAATAAATGTTTTTGGTGTGTTTATTGCGTTTTGGACCCTAGATGGATGCTGAATTTAGGAACACGCAAGAACGGAGCCATGGATTCCGGGACAACAGACCCACGAAAATGAAAGTTTGCATGTAACTGAGCCAATTGTTTTCCAAAAATTGATTTTCCAGCATAAAATTACAGGGCGTTTCAAAACCGTTTTCCAGGTCTGACCAGTCCGACCGGTCGGGTCGACCCGGTTATCCCCTAAATGCATGCCCCCATTTCCTAAAGTTCCCAATTCTGTCCTAATTTGAGTCCTGTTTATGTGTGCAATATAAATTGTGCTAACCCTCTGTTTTGCAGCCTTTTATTTTTATTTTGGATGTATTTAATAGATTTATCCGTGTATTTTAGGCGGTTGTAAAGTGAATTTTTATTTTTATTCGATCGGGTTGCAATAATTTAATTATTTACTGCTTTATTTTATTTTATTTGTGTGTGCGCCGTGTGTTTAACTTAATGCAACAAAAATCAACTCTAAAAATTTAAAATATCATCAAAGAATATTGACCAAATTTATTTTGATTAGACGTGAAATAAGGGACTTGTCCGAATCCTGAATCTCTGGATTAGGTACAGCAGTCTATACTCGGTAGGGAGCTGTACCGGAATTTCCCGGATGAGCTGATCCGGGTGGCGACTCTGTCACTGATCTCGGGATTTAGGTTTCGAGATCTTTCAAGTAAGAAAATGGGAAAATGTTTTCTACAAAACGAATTTTGAAATAAACAAATGGATTTTCTTAAGCAAGATAAACAAAACCCGTTTTCCCAAAAATCACACCAAGCAAAAATAAAAAGAAGAGGAACATTTCAAAATCATTTTCGTTTCGGACCCCCGCGTCCGCATTTTCAAGAAGAAAAAGGTCGTTCGCTCACACAAGGCCTCTAGTTTCATGTGAGTAATACCATCTTTTTGCAATCTCAAGAATTTCTTCACAATTATCGTTGCCAGATTCCATATAAGAATTTATATTTTCAAAAATTTCGTTAGATGGCTGTCAAGTCCATTCTAAAGCTGAATACTCGACCTTAAAGTTATATTTTCCGGAAGGTTCTCCAAGAGTATCCCATTCAGGACCTTCTTCAAAAAATTTTCCCTTATGGTTTCCATTAATAAGGTCATCTTCAGAATCATATTTTAATTCTTCCTCATTTTGAGTTTGGTTTGGAATCTTAAGAGATTCATTGGCATTTCCACTAGCCTCATGACTTGAAATGTCACTCATATAATTTTCAGAGCTTATCCTACTCTCCTTTTATGAAAAAGTTTAGCCTTTTAGAATTTCCAAACCTTCGTTTTCATTTTTCACCAAGGATTTTTCCTTGATCAAGGTTTCTTTTTCTTCTGTCTTACTACCTTTTATTTTTTGTTTAAGCAGTTCTTTTAAACTTGTTATGTTTTTCAACTTAGTGCAATCTGAAGCCAGATGTCCAAGTCTGTTACATTGCCAACATAGTTTATGTTCTGATTTTTTCGCCCTTTTTAGACCAGAGCTGAAGCTCTCAATCTCTTTCTTCTTATTCTTTTGAGGAAATTGCTTTCTACAGTGTCTCTCCTTCCTGCATATCCAAGAAAGCTTGCTTCTTGCAACAAGATTCATCTGTTAAATCTGCAAGCTCATGAGAAAGAGAATATTCAAATCTATAATAACTAAACCATTTGTCCAATCTCAAAAGTCGAGTTTGTCTAGCCTCTTTGAAATTCAGATTCATAAACCTTTTAACATAAGTTGAATATGTTCTAAGAAAGAACTTTTTTGGCTCTAAGAAATTATAAAAAGCTTTCATACCATTTTTGGTAGCTAATATTTTCTTTTCATGAATTGGATAATTTAATTCTACACCTTTAAAAGTTCAAGACCAGTACTTATAAATAGGTTCACTTTTTCTCCCTTTTATTTTAGGCTCTGCACTATAACTTCTATCTGAAGCATCTACTTCTAAGACAAACTCATCTATATCAGTTGGTAAATTCAAGCAGGGTAAATTTTTCATTTTTTCTTTTACCTAAATCACTGCTTGAGTATATTTATCATCCCAATACCAAGGATTTTTATTAGAAGTTTTCTTAGCTATTCTTCCTAGATATTTGGATAAATTTTTCACAAATTACCTAGCATAGTTAGCAAGCCCACAAAATCTTTGTACTTACTTCCTATCTTATAATTCGTCAAGAACTTCAATAATTTTTTTAGAGATATGACTTTAAAGACAAATTTTTCCTTTGGCTATTTCTATTCTTAAAAATTTTACTTTATCCTTGAATCATTCTATCTTTCTTTCAGATAGAATCATTCCTTCCTTTTTAAAGATATCAGTCACTTGTTCAAGGTGACTCATGTGTTTTTTTTTTTCATTTTGACTAAAGACTAACGCATCATCTATATAGACCATACAAAACTTTTTTAATGCTTTGAAACCATTTTCCATTTTGCATTGAAATATGCCTAGCGCATTTTTTAATCTGAATGGCATTACTAGCCATTCATACATTCCTTGAGGAGCATTGAAAGTTGTTAATGGAATTGATTCTTCTTCCATTTTTACCTGCCAATAACTACATTTCAAATAAAATTTTGAAAAAAATGGAAGGTTGTTTAAGACTTACCTTATTTATTACATCTCCTGCAGTAGGAATCTTATAGCCATCATCTTTGGTTACATTGTTTACTTCACACACCTACTCTACATGGTTAATTACCATGAAGAATGAACTAGAATGTGGAATCTTACTATCTCTAATTAAGCCTTTTTCAAGCAATTTATAAATTTGTTTATCAAATTCCTCTATCATCTCATCTGTGTATGTGATATTTCTAGCTCGTGTGATAGTACTGAGATCTTTTAGCTCTAGCTTAGTAATTATACTATTCAAAACCCATAATTTTAAGGGATTATCACTAAAGTTATTAGTTAATTTAACAAGAAGCTTATCCTACTTAGTTCCTTCTAACTTAATGGTTCGAGCAACATGTTTATCTATTACCCTTACTGTTTTTCCATACACTATTTCATACCATTAGGTATTATAATTATTTGAATCATTAGGGGATCCAAATAAACTATCCATCCATGACTCACCACATTAGGCTCGCACTCTGAAAGCCGATTCACATGGAATATATCCACATAACTCAGCCGCCTTTACTAGATAAAAGATAAATTTTAATTTTAATTTTGGGTGTGTGAGGGTTATTACATTTGTTCTTGCAAATGAAACATAATTTTCATCTTGGTCAAAAGGATGATTTCCTGTTGCCCCTTTAAAATGCATTTCCTAGAATAATATCATCATCAAGTTTTGGGAATACCAGGAGTCTATCAATCATGAATTTTTGTCCAGTAATGATAACTGTAATTTTTTGTGCATAATGTGTGACTAAATTCGCTTCTCCTCCTGCCATGCTTATAACCTTTGGATTTGACAATGGATGCCACCATTCATTAGGTAGTGCATTTGGTCGTGCGCAGCTGATTGTTATCCCTATATAGTAAAAATGCTTTCAGATGCTATTTTGCTGGGACAAACAATATCCCATATTTCTTGGACTGGAATGGAATGTTGTTCATAATTTTTTATATTTCTTTTACAACCTCAGGAATGAATGTTATTTGTCTCATAGCTCTTACACTTTTCTTTATTTTTATCATCATCTGCATATATGGGCAAACTAATGTCTTTGTATCTAATTATTATATGGATTGCTACAAATGATTATCCTTCTTCTCCTTATAAAGACGTTCTTTGAGGTTCTAATATAAAGTTCCTTCCTAGAATTTCAAATATTGAGTTCCTAGAAGGTTCTATAGAAAAGGATCTCCTAGGGAATGTGTCAGTAATTAGAGTTTCCCTAATAGGTTCTTCCAAACTCAAAATTATAGCTTTTCCCTTTTGCGTTATTTGTGAAGATCATAAAGCTCTAGATTGCTCAGTTGGTTCTGTAAGAACCCAACTTTTGGGCCAACTTAATTTTACAAGGGTTATTTCTTTTCTGGGAAATTGTTGGTAGTTGTCTAACCTATCTTCAAACAATTCTATTATTTTAGAAATGTTCCTCACTATTGGATTAGCAGTGTTTATAAGTCTGAACACTATTCTAGTGTAATATACTAAGTATTTTTCCTGGGATTTCATCTTATACATTTTAAGAGATTTTATCCTTAAGCTTAATGAATTTCCCAAAGTTTTATCGTTCAAGACCATTAAATAATTTGGAAAGGCCTGAAACCAAATTGAACCATTAGCTAGGTTCGTCTAAACACCTCATATTAGCTAATCTTTGAATTCTTTCCATCTCTTGTCTAAGACAGCTGTTATCACAGCACTATTTGCTAATAAATTAAACAAAAGAATTAATCATATTTGAACAAGTCCTACATGAATATATTTATACTCACCTTTGGATTTATTAACTATTTCTTTTATCTTTGGTAGGTTAATAAGAGATAGATCAAACCTTTCTAATATGTACTAGAAACTTAAGCTATAAACTCAGATTGGGAGACATCTACAATTGATTTAAAATTAAACCTTGATTATTGTAAACATTATTGATATCTATCTTAGGCAATTTCCACTCTAAATAACTTTTAGAGAGATCCTCGTAATAAAAAGACTCTTCATGTACCTGTGAGCATGGGTTTTTTCCCGACCTCTGTGATGAAAGTCATCGTTACCTTTTTCACGGATAAACGTGAAGCGGATTCGGACCGACCAGAATAATGTCGGAAATGTCCCGGATGACCCAAATGTGTGTGACAAGTCTTGGTACGGAGCCCAAAGGAATACTAGTGAGTATTTAAGAAAACCGAAGAAAAGAATGAAAAATAAGCAAAATAGGCTAATCTGGTCACTACAATCGCTCCACTGTAGTGCCTACAACCGCGCGACTGTACTACACTAGCGCGACTATAGTCATTACATTCGAGCGATTGTAATCATCAGATTTTCTTTTTTTTTTTTTAGCCCAAATCAGCATTTAATTAGATATTTCTAAACAAAATAAGCCAATCTGGTGACTACAGTCGTTCGACTGTAGTCCAGTATACTACAGTCATGCGACTGTAGTAATTACAGTCGCTCGACTGTAATCATCAGATTTTCTTTTTTTCCCCAAATCAGTATTTAATTCGGTTTTCCTAATCAAGATGGGCTAATCTGGTCACTACAGTCACTCGACTGTAGTGACTACAGCCGCGCGACTGTACTATAGTCGAGCGACTGTAATTATCAGATTTCTTTTTTATCAAAAATCAGCATTTAATTCCGATTTTTAGCCAAAACGGGAGATATAAAAATCTTGTGTTTGGGATTAAGGAAAACAGAACGAAAAGGAGGCAGAAAAAAAAGGGTTTTGAGAGAAAAACATAAGAAACACATAATAACATAGATTTTGGGACTTTTTTTTAGGGTTCTTAGGAAAAAATAAAAGGGTTTTGATCTGAAAATAATGAAAACAATTTTAACGAAACACATAAAAATAGTTGTAGGGTGTTTTCAAATCATCACTACTCACTCAATCTCTCTCGGGGTTCCGTTCGGACTTCGTTGATCGTGCATTTTTTCGGGTTGTTCATGACTGTAAGATACTTTCCTGCATCCGAATCCATCTCTGGTGATCTAAACACTGGAATACAGACCAGGTAACATTTTGAGAGGCCTTAAAAATCTATTTTTGTTAATTCTGGGTGTTGTATATTGATGTTTTTTTGAATTTTTATGATTTCAGAAGCGAATTTTGATTACAGCTGCCTCACTTAAGATCACAGTCGCCCGGTTGTAACTTACAGCCGTGCGACTGTGACCTATAGTCGCGCGACTGTAATCTCTGGGGCAAAAGCTTCGAATGCCCAAAATCGATCGATAACACTTCCGTTTTCATATTTAATGTGTTTTTCATGTTTATTATCGGTCTAATTGCATCCATGTATGCTTAGATTTCCAGTTTTCTTATTTTTAATTGATGGATGTGACTTCAAGTCTGGCGATTTCGAGTTTTTAGGGATTTCCAGATTTATTTCGATCCGTTTCGGATCCGTTTGGTTGAAATCAGTGTGTTTCCAGAAATCCCAGATTACCCAAAATCGCTAAATTTGCAAACGATTTTAAAAAACGAGAAAAGAAGGCCGGAAAGAAATTCTGGAGCATTACAGTCGTGCGACTGTAACCTATAGCCGCGCAGATATAACCTATAGTCGCGCGACTGTAATCTACAGTCACACGACTGTAGTTGAGGTAGAATTACAGTTTAGCCCTTTTGGGCCCCAAACTTATAATTTTGCACCCTTTTCCTATTCAAAAATGAATTTTGACGTGTTTACATTCTTTTTGGACCCTAGATGAATGTTTAATTTAGGCCCACACATGAACGGGACCCCTGGGTCCTGGGATATCTGGCCTACTAAAGTTGGAAAAATGCATGTAAATGAGCCAAACCATTTTCAAAATTGGTTTTTCACCCACAAAACCTACAAGGCGTTTCAAAAAACCGTTTTCCAGGTCTAACTGGTCCGATCGATCGGGTCGACCCGGTTACCCCCTAAATGCATGTCCCCGCTCCTACAAATCCCTATTCTGTCCTATTTGAGTCTTTTGTATGCCTTGATTATTTGTGCTAACCGTATTTGGATGCAGCTTTTATTTTGGTTATTTTTCATTTTTAATGTACTTAATAGATTATCTCGTGTAATTAGGCGATTGTAATTTCTTGGATTATCGTGTATAATAGGTGGTTGTAAATGGTGAGGATGAGAGTTTTCTTTTTCTTGGGTTGTATAATTTGGCCTCTGATTTACTTTTCCGCACTTTTATTTTTCCACACTTTATTTTAATATTTATATTTATGTCATTTGCATGAGCATCGATTAATAATTAAAAGAAGATAAAATGAGTAGAATTAAGTGAATGGAACATTACGTTATGAAATAATAATTGAAAATAAGCGAGGATTAGTAGATATGTTGCCCGAACCTCGAATCTCTGGATTAGGTACTGCGTCTACATTTGGTAGGGAGCTGTACCGGAATTTCCCGGATGAGCTGATGCGGGTGGCGACTATATATATAATCTCGAAGTTTGTGTTTCGAGATGTTTAAGTTAAATTGGGATTTTCCAAAAGAAAGACCTGTTTTCCAAAATTCACACTTCACCATTAAAATTAAGTTTCAATGAAAAGGGTTTTCTTCAATAAAATGAAAGGTTTTCTTAAAGAACATTAAAGACCCGTTTTCAAACCACATCACCACACCTTCAAAAGGCAAATCCCCCGGTTCCCGCTTCACCGCATGTCCCGTAAAAACGTTGTTTGCTCACAGTACCAGAGTATTGTCCAATGGAACAAACTCTTCATTTATGAAATTCTCATTCATCATGAATAATGAAGCAGTCCATTCATCATACTCTTCTATATCGGTTTCATATTTAGAACCTACTTCATAGATTGAATCTACTTCAGAATCTACATCAGACAGTTCGTCTTCATGGAATGGTTTATATTTTAGACTCTCATCTTTGAAGAATACACTTCTCAGATTTTATTTTCTCTTTTCTTTACGAGGACAAGTATCACCTCTATGACTCTTAGAGCTACAAACCCAACCGCAAGAACAACTATTTAGAGGTTTACCTTTTGGACATTTAGGTTCTCTGCCATATTTCTTTTTGAAATCAATCCTATCTCTCTAAGGTCATTTCTCCTATCTCTATATCAGTTTCTTTATGGGGTTTATTTGATCTTCTCTTTTCTTCTCTTTCTTTCCTAGGCATTCTCCTTTTTTTATATCCTTTAAATTTTTTCATCCTAAATAAATACTTTTTTCTAGGTTTTTCTTCTATTCCTAAAGAACTCCTATGTCTTCTTGGAACATATTTAATTTGAGAACAACAGTTTTTATTTAGATAAGGAAGACACTTTGCATCTTGCCTTACTTGAAGTTTAGTACATGCTTTCTTCATCACATACCTAACTGCTTCAATCCGCCCTCCTAAACCATCTACTACTTTTCCTCTTTTAATATAAGGTTAAAGGCCGTTTTAGCTATCTTAAGCCAAGGCCCTGGATGTTTAGCAAAAAAAAAAAAAACATTTCTAACATATAGTTTTGAGATCCCATATCAAGATTATAATAATATTTCTGAAATTCACAGGCAAAATATCAAAATAACACATGTCACAAATTTGAAGTTTTATTAACGCCATTAAAGATTGCACTTTTTCTAATGACTCTATTAACGATGAAAAACCACAAGATTCTCTTTTCAAAGCATCTACCACTATGGCTAAAACCTCATCTGTTAAGACTTTTTTTTGAATTTCATCTTTTATAGAGGTATTTGTAATTAACATTTCTTAATATTTTTAGGCATTACCAATCATAGTTGCTTTACATAATTCATCGGCACTATCAGGAGTGCAACTACCAGGCTTTAGTATAAACCTTATCATGGTTATTCACTCATCTATCCTTTCAAATGGATGCTTTTCACAATCTAAATTAAGAAAAGCCGCAGAGCTAATTATCAGTCTCAAAGAATTATTTCCAGGTATAAATTATCACTTCATTCTATGTGGGTAATTAGGTTTATACATAACTCTCTTCGTAGTTAGAAGCTCATTAAAAGTTCTATCATCTATGTGTAATGGAGCTTCTTGTACAAAACCTAATGATTTTCTAAGATCGAAGGCTAAATCTCCTTTTTCTGAGTTAGCTGCTCTTTTGTGGAGATGTAAAATATAAGGCATTATTTTTATTGTCTCAATTTTAAGATATCCCTTTCAGAGATTAGTTTTTTAGAACTCAGAAGTCCTTTCATCTCTCTTTCTTGCTCAATTGCATCGAGCCTTTCTATAATACCCTAAATTAATTGTGCTGTAATTACCCAATTATTTTGTTTGTATGCATATATAATTATGTATATTTGAAGGAGTTAATTATAATTTTATAAACTTTAGGAAAGAATTGAATTTTAGTTTAGTAAGGAGGGACTAATGCTAAAGTTTTACACTCTTCACCTTATTTTCTATTGAAGAACACGATCAGTTCTCCATTTCCTCCATTTCCCTTATTTTCTTTACCCATTTTTCATCCCTAACTTCAATCATCATATTCTCTCTCATTTCTTGTCCGTTTTCACAATCTTTGTACCAAAACAAAGCTCTCAACATGCACTACAAGTCTATGTAAGTTTAAGGAGAAGAAATTAAATTTTTTTGGAAGGATATTATAGGCTGAAATTTCATGTTATAGGCTGGTCTATCCGATTTAGTAGCTTCCAATCATTATTTTGGAAATCTGACACTGGAAATAGATTTAAAATATTGGAAAACCTTTGGGTAGGTTGGTAATCAGAACAAACAAGAGTGTTTTTCTGGTGACCGGAGCTTCATCGGTAAATTTCTAATTTCTTCGATTTTTTGAGTTTCTAGAAGAATTAGGATAATCCAATTGTATATCTAGACCCTGAGATTATAAGCAAATTGATGGAGTGAATCGTTTCTACATAGGATTTGTTTGAATTTTTCCCAAGACGAAATAATTTCTAGCAAGGTACAAAATATGCTTGGAATTAATACTAGAATGTTCAAAATATTATTTTGAGAAATATTAATTCTTGAACCTTGCTTAATTTCCTAAAGAGGTAAATTCTATAAATTATAAAAGTATACTAATTGGTTATTTAAAAGAAAATAGTTCAATTTTAGCTTGTGGAGGATATGATTATGTTAATGGAACTATTTAATTAAGAATGGTCGATAGAATGAGAATTTTTTATTTGATAAGGAATTGAATTAAATGGTTAGCATACATTGTGATGAAGAGAAGTTGTATGATATGGAATTGAATTGAGTTGGCTATCCAGTCGAGTTATTGAATTCCAGCCTATGGAGTCCGACTTGGATTGATTATGTGGATTATAGAAGTGTACTTTTATATAAGATTGACCCTAATTATAATTAGGAGGAAATCCATTTTATAGGGGAAACTCTGTAGAAATTTCGAGTAACTAGATTAATTATCTTTTTCTTATTTCCATTCTTCCTTCGAGTTTGAAGTTCTAAATCCTCTTATATAAACATTAAACCGGTAGGCAGAGCAGCAACACTGGAAAATTAAGATTCGGCAGCTAAGAGAAATCTATGAGTTAATTTTATGTTTTGCAATTTTAATTTAGCATTTACATTCATGGAACGTTTGCAAAGTGTATTTCTACTATGTGATTATTATGATTATTTTAAGAAGAGTATTGCATATATTTATATTTATATTTATATATGTTTCCAATTGTGGTTAAATACGTATTATGGATATGCTTCTTGGTGAGCGACATTAGGACCTTGTGCGCACAAGTATTATCGGGTTTATGGGAGATGAATATGATGGTGATATGGACTATGGATAAGCTCGATTGAGTTATTCTCGGGCTATATGATATGATGGAATTGGAATTAAGTGAGGCTGGGTATGGGTTCGATTGAGTTATTCTCGATCCTCCAACTGATTAGGTGCGGGTTCGATTAAGTTATTCTTGGTCCCCCAGTCATTGGATTTAAGAGAGGCTAATGGCTATGTAGATTATGATATGTTACGTATTGAGGTTTGGGGTCCATGACGTATAGAAACCACTTATTGATAGCTTGGTTTATAATTTGTTTTACAGGATTCATGTGTGTGAATGCATATCTAATATGTATACATATGTATAGTATTGTGTGACTAGATGAATGCTAAATTATTCTTGCATTGCATATAATTAATTCATTAGGGAGGTCTGACTCCCTAAATTTTTCATGTGACTAGAAGTGAGTTACAAGCAAAAACCTTCCTCCGGGCAGCACAATTATCTTTATTACATAGGTTTATTTATTATTAATCGTATTTAATGTATTAAATTCTAAACCGCAGTACCAGTTTAAGGATTATGTTTCAAGTTGTGTATGCTAAATTGATTTAATGAGATAAGTATGATGAATTTAATTATTGTATAATTGTGCATTTAATAGTGATTGTGGTTTTAAGGCTTACTACAGGTTCCGGTGGCAATATACTTACCCATTCCTTAGCACCGGTCACGATCCAAGGGATGGATCTTGACAAAGTTGGTATCAGAGCTTAGGTTAAGGATAATATGTTCTTGTAACTTGGTACTGCAGAATTAGGATTCGAGCTAGTGTTTAACAGTCTTCCCATAAGTAGAAATCAACGTACCGTAAGAGTTTTATTATTTCTAATATCTCCTATTTAATTTTAGAATAAAGTGATCAAGGGCTCTAAGACTTTGAACAGGACCATCTGATGAACCGGAAGTAAAAGATTTGGGTGATGAGAATTCTAAGCATCACGACAGTAGTGATTTGCCACCACCGCCTCTACCTCTTTGAAGAGGAAGAAGAGGTAGACCTAGAAGGGAAGGAAATTTAGAGGATGAATAAATAGAACATTCGTATAACGTGCAACAAAATCCTTCACAATTTCCACAAGGCTTCAACTTTAACCAATTCTTGTTAGGTGTTGGAGTAATACAGCAAGTGTTGATGAGACAAGACAGAACTATGATAGTTCTAGTGGTATGGGTACAATTGAAAGATTTGCTCGAATGAATCCTACCACATATGATGGTGTTGATAGAGAATCTATGGATTAACTTGATAAAGTAGAGAAGAATGCAAGATATTTGAAAGCCAGTTAACCCGAAACTATCCAAATGACAAAATACTCTTTAAGAGGTGATGTAAGAGTTTGGTTTAAGGATTACATTTTTCCTCGAATGCAAAATATGTCTAGGGTTGAATTCAAAGAGCTATTAAAGAGGCTTTCATCCTATTTAGCTATAGTGAGGAGCAAAGGAGGAAATTTGTAACCTTTAGAAAGGATAAGAATATGTTTGTGAAAGAGTTTCATCGACAATTTCTAAAGTTAGGCAGATATGTTCCTGAAGTGATTGGAAATGAAAGGATTAAGTGTTCTACTTTCATTTCAGGATTGGAGAGTAGTATACTTCTTTGCATGCTTTATCAACAATGAGAGGATGCATTTTTTCTCAATTGGTAGATGCTGCAAAACAAATGGAGCTTGATTTTAATCAATCAAATTTGATTTCTCAATCTATTCAGAAACCTATGCCAAAGGATGTTGGTCAGTCTTCTTTTGCTACAACTGGAAATACCGGTAATTTTCAGATAGGAAGTGCACAACCTTCCAATCAGAAGACAAGATTTCACAAGAAGGGGCACCATAGTCAAAGATGTGGTAGAGGTTTCTACCAGAACAGTGGTGGGCAGAATTTTGGTTCTGATTATAGTAGTTCTACATTGGGTTACAGTGCTTGTACTAATTGTGGTAGAAATCATTAGGGTCCTTACTTTGTTGCTCCCAGTAATTGTTTTAAATGTGGGCAGCCTGGAAATTTTGCTACATAATGTCCACAACCAGGATTTCAACCAACTTCTTCTCAAGGGCCTTCATCCAATGCAATAAGGCTTAACTTTCCTATGTAGCAAGGAAATTTTTCTTCACCGTCACAATTTCAAAATGCACCTAGTATGCAACGGTCATTCGAGTCGTTTTGGAGGTGGAGGTAGGGAGGAGGAAGGAATCCTCAACCTGGACAAGGACAAGTAAGAGTGTTCACTCTCACTCCACAAGATGCTCAAACTTCAAATGCTATGGTTTCAGGTACTATTCCTATATGTTATATGGATGCTAGAGTACTTTTGGATGCCAGTGCCACACACTTTTTTATTTCTCCTTGTTTTGCTACGAGAATAAATATAATTCCTAAAATGCTAGAGTGCTTTTTGTTTGTGACTATTCCACTACTTTACTTAGTAGAAACACAACTTGTATTCCCTTCTTGTTCTATTACATTCAAAGGAAGAGATTTATTAGTGGATTTAGTTCTACTTGATGTGATTGATTTTGATGTTATTCTGGGAATGGATTGGTTATCCCAACACTTTGCCACTTTAGATTATTGATGGAAAGTGGCAAGGTTCAGTGTACCGGGAGATGTAGAATTTGAATTCAAAGGCGATAAAGAAATGTCTTCCTCGAATTTGATATCAGCCATAGCAGCTAAGAAGCTTTTGCACAAAGGGTGCAAAGGGTATTTGGCCTTTATTAAAGACAATCGTAGATGAAGGCAATATTATGAATGTCCCTATTGTTAATGAATTTCTTGATGTGTTTCTCGAAGACTTACCAGGAATACCTCCTGAATGGGGATTGAATTTTGTATTGACTTAGTCCTTGGTACTGCTCTAATATCTATGCCACCTTATAGGATGGCACTAGCAGAGTTGAAGGAGTTGAAGGAACAACTATAAGATTTACTCGATAAGGGTTTCATTCGACCTAGTGTATCTCCTTGGAGTGGTCCTGTGTTGTTTGTCAAGAAGAAAGATGGGTCACTGCGACTTTGCATCGATTATAGGCAGTTAAACAAGGTGACTATTTGCAATAAGTATCCGCTTCCTCGAATTGATGTTTTGTTTGATTATGATTTTAAGGCTTGCTACGGGTTCCGATGGCAATATGCTTACCCATTCCTTAGGGTCGGTCATGGTCCGAAGGATGGATTATGACACTTTCATTCACCAATTTTCCTACCTCACCTATTAAGGCTTGTCTTTGTTCTGGTGAATCTCTAATAACTCCTTGTGCATGATTTTTCAAGAAGTTTTTTCACTTCGTCATGTAAAGCATGAAATGAAGTCAATCTCGATGAATTATTTGAGCCTAAACTTTTTTAAGGCTTACCTATTAAGTTGGTTACTTAATCAAAGCAAATAATTAGTTTTCTTTTTAAAAAGGACCAAATTGAACAGTTAATTCAATTTTCAAGTAAGAACTATAATTTTTGTAAGTTGTTTTGGAATATTTCAAGGTTTGAAAAGTCAAACTACCACAAAGAGAGAACAAAATTTGTCTTGTTTTTGTAAATAGTTTAAAATCCTACCATAACTAAGTCATTTATCCTATCATTGACAATAAATTCCTACCATAACTAAGTCAATTATCCTATCATTGACAACCTGATTCCCAGAAGCTATCTCTTCAGCCCTCTGTTTAAAAAACCTAACCAGTGCTGGACCACCCGTACATAAGGGGATATGAACTGTAGACTCATTTTCAATGTGTATTTGGCTAAAGTCCGACTTACATCTTGAAGATACTTCCTATTAAACATCAACTTGGTCTGCTGATTTTGGGACTAGGCCCTCCATATCAAAGATTTTAGCCTCTAAGCCACCAATCGTGTCAGAGCTCTTAACTTTCAAAGTGAATGTTTTGCCAACAATTGTTTCCACAAAAATCTGCATACCACCTTTGAGTCGAAGAACAAGGTGACTGGTAGACTCCTTCTAAATGTTATAGTCCACGAGTGTGCGACCATCCTCGAGCTGTTCTTTAGCAAAAATCAACCTCTGTTGGTCTAGCGGAATCCCTTCTTGTCCTAAATCTTAGCTTTTACGTTGTCAATGGTGTCTGAACTCTTCACCTCCAGGGTTATAGTCTTACCGGTAAGTGTTTTCATAAAGATTTACATCTAATCAGATTAGACATACAATATAAGGATCATATAAATTTCATGTTTGTAGATATGATTAGAAGATTCATAACCAATATAAAAAAAAAACTAAATTCACAGAATTCAAGATATAACATTTGATCTACCAACCAATCCAAACAGTTATCAGATAAATGAAATAGAAAACAGAAAAGAATGAAAAAAAAAGAAACAGAGACATACGCCAACCTTGAAAGAAACAATTAATAATTGTGACAAAAAAAAAATCACAATGCAAAGGATTCATGTAAATATCAGAATACCAAATCGTAACAATATCAAATCAAAATCAAATCAACCAATATACCATATTGTAAATACAACATTTGATTTACCAGTCTAAAGAGCTATCAGATAAACGAAATCGAAAATCGAAAAGAAAAACATAAATTAAGAAATAGAAATATTCTCATACCTTGAAAGAGAGTATCGTCTTAGATTTCTTCGAGAGAATCAGCACTCCACATTTATAGTACTAAGAATCGCCTCAAATGAGGCTATTGTCCCCGTGCAAAGAAGACAAATACATTTTAGCCCATGAAACTTCTTATTATATTTTCCAATCCTACTAACTTATACTTTCAATAGACAATTTCATTTTTAAAAAATTATTCAATACACAAATTTTTTGTAGTTTCCAGTAAAAACTATCTAATTATATATATTCTTTTATAATTATGTTTTTCTATTTTATTTCCAACTAAAATTTTTCGTTTTGATTCACATTTCACTTTACGCTAAAGTAATAGAAATACTTTCAAGTTTGGTAAAATATATCTCAATATTTTTCTACATTTTTTGTTAATTATATTATAAAGTCCCTCAGTGTGTATATATATATTTGAAAAATTGAAAAATGTGATTATTTGTCAACTTAATTTGGATCTAATTCTTCCCTTTGCTTCATCAGGTTGAAATTTCAGTACAAAATTTGAAATTCCATACATCTTCTTTTGTTCTATATTATTTTTCCTTTCTCTTTGCACATATAGGTTGTTGCTTGTTCTTTTCCGGTGATACTATTCTACACACATTAGAGTTCATTTGCGTAGTTTTTGTCTCATGTGAGATAATTTCTCCACATCTAGAAGAAAATTGTCTTACGGAAACTGAACCGAGTTTAGGCCTCAGCAATTCCTTCTCTCTTGAGTTAAAGTTGAAAAGTATTCCAAATCTATTTTTGTAATTATGTTTCATTTATTTTTTTCCATTATGTTATCTAATTTATGTATTCCATTTATATTATGTTGTTTCTTATTGGATTATACTATTTTGTTCTAACACCAATACATATATCTAAAAGTTCAAGTCAAATTCTCTTATAAGATATAGACATGTCAAGATTTGATAGTCATCATCCTTATGTATCAAAACAAGGATAATCGTTTTCTGGGTTTCAATCTTCTCTTCCCTGATAAAACGAGCACTATAAAAAATGGATTTATTTCTAACAATGTTCTATTCCATTAATTATTTTTTACTTAGGCATTATTGAGGGACTATCCTTCAATTTGATAGGAATGAACTACATAATTCATAGGCCAAACACATCCTGAACCCCTGAACTTTTATGGATTTTATAATTGGTTTCCTAATTAATTTTTTCAACACATTGAGTATATGATGTTTCATTTTGATAATATTAGCCCGAAACTTGACCTTTTTTCTCACATAGGTGGTATTATACATTAATTGGTGCGTGACTCAATTTTTAAGAATACATTAGGCAAAATCAGAAGTATGATTCACATATGTACTTATAACATACCTGCATATGAAATATGGTTTAGATCTCTCCAGTGAACTCCAAAATTTTTTATTTTTTATTTTTTTTAAATTGTGTCACAAGTTAGTTAATGAATACTACAACCCATGCTAGAAAAAACATAAAGTATGGAGCTAATATTATAAAAACAAAATGATTAAGAACTCACTATGTTGAAAAAATTGATAAGGAAGCTAAATGCAAAGATGTGTTTTGCCAAATTCAAACTAAGGAACCAGTTAATCCACTTTAGATCTTTAGTAGACTTCTTAACTCCAATTTTAGAGACGCACAAACCAAAAAAAGAAACAAAGAAAAAAATCAATATAAATATGAGAGATTTTATAGTGGACCGGGTCCATGTGGACCGTTCCAATGAAAAACTGACACTTAAGCAATATGAGTGTTGGTAAAATAAAAAACACGTATGTGTCAGTTTTTCATTGGAAAGGTCCACATGGACCGGATTCATTGTATAATTTCACTATAAATATTACAAGGGTATTTTAGGTTAAATGGAATGAATTTAATTTAATTCATTTTCATTGAATTTAATTTAATTCATTTCATTTTGTCAAATCTCATGTTTTGAAGGGAAAAAAAAAAAAAAAAAAAGAAAAAGAAATGAATTCAGTCATCATAAATTGTGGTTTGTAACGTGAGAAGTGGAAATCATCCCAAAATTTGTATAATTTTTTATAAAAACATAACTAGAAGATAATAGAAGACATTGTAGTTCAGTATGCAATTAAATTTATTTATATTAAAAATTGTTATCCAAATATAAGGTTGAATTGTGTTATACTCATCAAAATTCAATTTTTCTTTTGCATTTTTTGAAGAAAAATGTTATTTATTATTATTATTATTATTATTATTTTAAAGAAAAAAAGAGAGGAGGTGTAGTGGTGAGGATTCTTGATTATCATGATAATCACCATCAGTTTTGCATAAAAGTACAAAAGAAAGAAAAAAGAAAAAAAGGAAAGAAATCATCATCTTCTGCTTAAAATACTCCATGTCTTCGTAAACACGCGGCCTTCCTTACGCATACCCCCCATTGACACACTGTGCGAAAGAGAGAGAGAGAGAGCATAAACACAATTTATTCATTCTTCTCCCTCTTCTTTCTGTCTTTTGTTGATTGGGTTTAGGGTTTCCTAATTTCTCCTTCTCTCTTACATTCTCCTATTCGATGACCTCTTCTTCTTCTTCTTCTTCTACTTCTCCTTCCTTGTTTCTTCCGTCTCGATTTCTCTGAAATTTTCCTATCAATTTTGAATCCGAGGGAGTTTTTATGCCGTACAAGTTGGGGTTTGAGTCGTTTTGTTGATTGATTGGATTTGGGTCATGGATAATGGTCATGAAGGGAAGTTAGCGAGTAAGATGTCGGGATTAGCGTTGAATGATTCCGCATCTTCATCTTCTAATCTTGATAATTTGAATCATAACAATAGCGCCAACACTGGCGCAACCACAGGAGGCGGCAATAGCAACAATAATAACGACAGCTTGTTTCAGGTTATGAAAGCTGTAGAAGCTGCCGAGGCCACAATCAGACAACAGGTATGCTCTATCATGTGAAATGAAGCGGTTGCTTGTGTGGTTGAAATTAACAAAGGAAGTTTGTTTTTTCTTTTCTTTTCTTTTCTTTCTTTTTTTTTTTTTTGAATCCTTGTCTTTAAATTTTCTGTTTTTGAAATCCATGTGAAGTGTACACCGAAAGTGCGATACAGTTTTTAGTCGATCCTGTGTTTTATTTTATCATGTAGTTAGAATGTTCTTGCTTTGGAATTTGGTTAAACGCACCTGGTCTCACATATGTGTTTGGCATATATCTTATGTTTTTGCAAAATTTCCTTCACATTGTTGTTTGTTGGTAACTTCTTGAACTCTACTTCTCAGGTTGAAGAGAACACCCGATTAAGGAATGAACTACAGAGAAAAATTCAAGAACTTGAAAAATATGTAAGTACGCTGTCTTTTGTTTCTTTATATTTAGTGAGGGTAAATTCTGACACCTAAGATTTTCTTTTTGCAAACTATTTGGGGTTTAAGCATGTGATTTTGATGTTATGTCTGTGCAATCTTAATTTTTCTTTTTCCTGGTGTATATTTATCTTAAGTTTATGGTTTCATTTCAAATATATAACTGTGGATGGATTTTTTGTTTGGGTGCTAAGTTCAAAAGATTCGTGATCAAAATATCATCTTGTTCAATCATGGTGTATGGTTTAAAAATCTAAAAGAATTTGTGGACTTCAGATTTTAAAGTGAAATGTTCTCTGACAAATTATCTTGAAAATTAGAGTAGCTATTGCTTGCCTCTCTTAAATTGTATATTGATTCAGTTGTATGCTGAACAAGTGCCTGGTTCTTATTGGCTTATTATAATTCAATTTCTGTATACTCATAGGAACATATGTTTTGAGAGGCCTCCAATTTAATAGTAGAGATAACCAAATTTCAGGTCCAATTGCGGTTAGTCCTTCTCTTTCCACATTTAGCTGGAGTTCTTGATTTATGTATTTTAAACTAGGGCTGGTGTGTTTGATGTATGTTTCTTGGTTAAAGTCTCACTAGGCAGTTTAAAGACAATAAAAAAAAAATTGTTCGTATTTGGTGTAACAACTTTTTTTAAATTTCACTGCTAGTATATTTTAGTACAGCAACTGCTTGCTATGATATGCAATTAGTTGTAGTCTTCGCAGCTCAATGGAAATATCACCTTTTCATTGGTTGTGGAATTTGGCAGAAAGTAGATGATTCAATGACAAAGAGATCTCATCCTGTTGATCAATGGAATGAGCGGATTCGTGGTCCTTATGAGGTTCATCCATCCATTCCTTCTGTTGGTGATCTTGAAGATAAGATAAAGAGCATGGGCACTGTTCCTACAGCTGGTCCATTGGGTATGCTAGTTCTCCACCAAGACATGAAGCATAATAATGAGGATTCTTCGATAAAGAGAGGAGCAGAAAGCCAACTAGAGAACAGCAAGATCAATGGAACATTGAGGGTAGTTCCTGGAGACCAGGCACCTACAGAAAATACTGGTCTCTCTCAGTTATCTTCACCATCTGCCCAATCAATATCTCCTGGAAGGTAATTCACATGAACTTAAGGATGTAATAGAGGATATGTGCAGTTTCAGATAACCTTCCATGTGTCTCCTAGGTATCAAATGGAAGGAGAATATGATTTACGGTTTAATTCAGCTGGGCATGGCTTAATGCAAATGGCTGAAGTGAAGAATTCTAGTGCTCTATGGAAGCAGGTATTCACATGGTTTCTGAAGGCCTTCACATACATACATGCGTGTGCACGCACAACGAGAGTATTTCAATTCTTATGAATGTTGTTTGTAGGATTTTGTTCTCAAGATTCGAGATCATGAAGAAGAAATTTTGCAGTTGAAAAAACATCTTTCTGACTATTCTATGAAGGTAGATTGAATACTACTGGTCACTTATTCCAAGATAATTTTTTTGTTTGTTTTGCCAATGTTTTCACATTAAAATACACAAATTAAGTGCCTAATACTGAAACATTTTTGGATAGGAAGCCCAAATACGCAATGAAAAGTATGTTCTGGAAAAGCGCATTGCTTATATGCGTCTGGTAGGCAATCCTGTGCCTTCAGTTCTTGTTGCTTTATCAAAAGTTAATCTATCCTGATTTTTCTTCTGGTTCCCTTGTTTGATGGGGTAATATATCACCTAACTTTGACTTCCTTCCACACTAGGCCTTTGATCAACAACAACAGGACCTTGTTGATGCTGCATCAAAAGCTCTCTCCTACAGACAAGACATAATAGAAGAAAATATACGGCTGACATATGAATTGCAGGTTTTTGTATCTTTTATGTTTATTCTTTTTGAGTTGCTGTTGTATTTAATTTATATGCAAATTTAGTCCATAAAGTTTTATGATTTTATTTAAATTTCTTCAACTTCTCTTTTCCTTCCAACTTGGGAATGCTGCGTGTCAAATCCTCTGTTGCATTATTACAAGCACTAGTTAATTGTTTCTTCGTTTCTTTTGCTCTGCTTGTTACTTCCTTTTGGGCAACATCTGACACTTTTAGCCCATTTTTTGAAAGAGCTGATGTCATAGATGGAACTGTGATAAACGTAGATTAATCTGCTATTAGTGTGCTTACAATAATTTATCACCCCTACACCTGGCCTTCATGCCTTGGATTAATATTATCAGAGGGAAGTTTGAGGTCCTTATTTTGGTTTTCCAGGCTGCACAGCAAGAAAGAACAACATTTGTATCAGCTTTGCTGCCTCTTCTTGCAGAGTATTCTTTGCAGCCACCGGTTCCAGATGCCCAATCAATTGTTGGCAATGTCAGGGTCAGTATCAAATATTTTATATTGTCTCTGGAATATATTTTTCTTCTATGATGCCAGCATCATCTTTGGAGGATATGCATATTTAGAATGTGTATTGTTTTACTCCTTTCAGTATAGTTGTTTGCTGTCACTGGTTAATATCTACATTTATGTGTTAAAATAAATGTGTATTGTTTTAATTTTGTACAACTTGATCCGCACCATGTATGACCTTATTTAACAATTGCCTATTAGTATTTTTGAGAAGGATTTGGTGTTCAAACTTTTCCAAGATTTGCTGTGGATGTCGTAAAGATACCAAAGTTACTCAGGACTGGATCTTTATTATTCAAGTAATATTTTTTTTTGGTGTATATTTATGGAGCATTTGGATTGCAGAGTTGGATTTTACCATTTAATTTGTTATTGGGTAAGATTTATATCATTTGTATTGATTGCCCTCCTAGTTTTGCCTGTACTTCTGTTTGGTTCCCTAGGAAGGAAATGCATTATTTTCTAGTGTGTATTCTTTGCCTTTTTTTTTGGTAAAAATCTTATATAAAATAAAAAAAACCAGTATCACTGAAACAAATTGCTTTTTAGAATATCCTACAAGAGAAAAATTGTTGAGAGATCTTTCCATGGTGGACTAGAATTAGGATAAATGGGATCAGGTTATGCTTGTTTGGCAGAGTGCAGACTACATGTTTTTCTTACTTGGGATTGAGGGACTTTTGGGATCATAAGAGCAGGTATATTGGGTCAAGTTGTGCTAAGCGTTAAGTCTAATTCTGAGAAGAGATTCCGTACATGCTAGCTTGCACCTTTTTTTTTTTTTTCACTTGGACAAGAAGTAATGCGTTTGTTGTCAATGATTAATTAGAAACTGGTGCTGGTATGGCAGGTATGCCATTTATTGGCATTGTTATTTCTTCCACTTAAGCAATTTTGGTAACTGAAAAGTGACAATCCCTTACAATTCAAAGGATTATTGAATTCCATTTAATTTTGTGAACTTGAAGCTCTTGCACCCAAACTCGAATCCCAAATTAGTGTCATTATCCTTTTCATTTGTCATGGAAAATGCATTAGTTAAACACTCTACTTCATTCTTAAACAACTTTTTCTCAGCTTGTTCTGTCAGAGGATCGGGGAAAATAAAGCTTACAGGCAAGCTTACCCTAAACCTAAATATAATAATTGCTAATGAATAAACAACTATCCAAATAACTGTATTTGTTTTCAGGAGCATTAATTGACTATAGTTATTGTTTTCGCAATTTGGACCAGGTCATTGATGAGGGCTACTTAACACAATACCAAACAGCAGTTTATTTTACTCTTAAACAAACTTGGAAACTTCTTTTCTGAAACAAGAATCATGGGACCAAGAGAGGTTACAGTGATTGAGTGACATGGTGGAACATAACATGCCAGTGTTCAGAAATTTCTCTTTTAAGAACTTCTATAATTTTTCTGTGGCCTGATAGATTTATTTGTTTGGCTCTCCATTTTTTTTATCCCATTCTTGTTGTAAACCTTGTCCTTTTCTCACCTTGTTTTGGCAAAAATGTTCTCAAGGGTTAATAGAAGATATGAGAAGAACAAAATAATAAAACAGAGAAATACAGAAATATATTGATGAACTTCCTCAAAGTACAGAGAAAATTTAGCAAATGAAACACAATTACAAAGATTGAGAACTAAGGATAGAAATGGACTGAGTATGAAGTCAATCCCCACAGGAGAAAACCTCCCTCTCTCAGATGAGAGCCCTGCAATCTAATGCAGAATGAACACACAAATTCAGCCTGATTCCCTCTCCCCACAAACAAGCTCTATATAAAGATCCCTAGCAATGCCAGCTCATAGAAAAGCTGTAACTAATTTATCTTGCCCCTATGCGTAACTGACTGGTGTGATATTCTCGTTCTGCCCCTGCTGATTTGGCCGATGATTCCTCTTCTTATCCTTATTAGCTCGTTCTCTATCAGGATACCGTTTCAAGGAGCTCTAGATTACTCTCTAGATAATAATATCAGGAAATTAAGTATTGGGCGAAAGCATTTGAAGGTGGAATCAGTACTTAGAAGCCTGCATGACACTGCTTGGAATCAATACTTAGATGCCTGCATAACACTGCTTTCTTTCCATTGATTCTATTATTCTTTTTTATATATCCTTTTTACATGCTTTGTTCTCATTGTGGGAGGGTCTTCTACAGGTTCTGTTCAGGCATCTCCAGGAGAAGCTCATCCAAACTGAGGTATGCTGGGCAGAGCATACGTGAATTGTTGATTAACTTTCTTTTTTAATGTTTGAAATATTCTGTTTTACTGGTTGATTCCATCATGGGTGGTTTGTGTTGACTTTCTTCTTTCCCTAATTTCAGTCAAAGCTCAAGGAATCCCAGTATCAATTAGCACCTTGGCGTCCAGATGTTAACCTGTCAAATGTTGCATCTCAATCACCATCTAATCCTGTCGCTTCAGCAGTGGTAATTTTGGTGTGCTCATCTCTTCTTCTTAATAGTGTGTAATAATAATTTCTTTAATTTCTTAATTTTGTTGTCAGAACAAAAATGGGCTTGAATTGGTGCCACAGCCAACTTACAATGGAAATATTCCAATGGCTTCCCCTGATGCGCAAACTGCAGAATGGGATGCATTGAGACATCATCAGAGAGGTTTGGGTGGTGGTGGTGTTGCAACAAATATGGAAGCAGATGATAGGGCAAGATATTCACCTCTCGCTAGCAGGTGAGCCTGGTCAAATGGAGACTGCTACTGTGAACTGAATGTACAAATTACAACCATCTCCGTTTGTTGGTGGGTTCTGTTTCATTGAATTCTTAAGTTGGCTGGTCTGTATATGCATGATTGTTGTATAGATAGTGCATATTAGTTTGTAGGAGTTTTTGGGATGTTCTGCTCTAGTTGTTCGTTCATTTGTTCGTTCGTGAATGCTGTTGACATGGGGTTGATTTCAATAATTGATTGATGTGTTTCACCTTGTGTTAGAATAATAAGGTCTTTCTTTGTTAAGTTGATATGGATGACGATGAATTTGAGATTGATATTTGTGTGAAGCTGAGAGGATGGGAGAACTTTGTGCCTGTATTGCTAAAACAGGTTGCAGGTTTTCATTCCAGGAAGCAACACAGAACAATTAGTAGTATTTGTTTGAGAGGTGATGCTAGTAGGAAGGAAATTGGAAATATGTGGAGCTTTAAGTCCCTGCATCATTATTGAAATTGATATCTGACTGGTAAAAGTTTAGGCATTTCCAGTTCCAATGGGAAAAATGTGTAAACTTTGTTCATAGAATTGCTGACCAATGAGTTTCTAGTGAGCTTGGTTATTAATTAATTGAAACTGAAAAAACAGTAAATTATGTATTTTTCTATCAAATAGGGGAACCCTAACCAAATGGGCCCGTTGAATTCGTAATCATAGGTCGTCACTTCAGTTAACCTTCCATAGGCTTGCACCATGTAGTGCCTAGCATCAGCAAAGAAAGTTTTTATGCTTGTGGGTGTATGCACTGACATAGTTTTTGAACCCACGAATAAAGCCAGCAACATGCATAAGATTTTAATTTTTTCTCAGTTCAAGGTGACAAGGAGGTAGCTTGGCACTATAGGGGGATCAATCATCTCGTATTGTTCTATAGCTTAATCTTTGATGAAAATCATCTTGTGTTATTTTGGAATCTTTTTGTCTGTCCTTTATTGGAGCTCCTCCCTTCCTCCAAAAACACATTTGGGAGGAGATCGACTAAGCTTTAGCTGAGGCTGAAAACAATAGAGGACCTTGATTCTTTCATGGTAGGATGGGAAAGTGTCCCTGTTTGTTCTTTGGTTCTTACAATATTGTACTCCATGGTTTTGACGAAGATATTGAGGATTGGCATTCTCTTTCAGCTAAGCTAGAGTTTCAAATATCTAGACTATGACCATTATCAATGAGATTTTGCTTCCTTTTTCTATCTGTCTCTTTTTCCATACTAATCCAGTTTGTTTCTGTTTGCCAGAAACTCCGTAATGAATGATGTACCAGCACAGTATGCAGTTACTACAGCTGATGCACGCACTGCGCATTATAATGAAGAAACCACCAATAAACAAGTCACATTTCGTGAGCCTGTTAGCAACAATGAGATGGATGATCCAGAAGCAGCGGGGCCCCAGAATGAGAGAGAATCTTCAGCCACTTGGGGAACCACAACGCTTGATGATCCCAGTTCCTCGTATTCGCCCTACCTACCTCCTGTTCTTGAAGAACCATCTTCTTCCTTTTCTGAGGGTGAGGCAAGCTTGGTTTTGTCCCTTTTACACTTTTTTCAGTTTTAGTTTCAGCACTATTGTGCATTGGCTGAAAGGAATTATGTTGAAATATGCAGCTGCAGATGATGATCCTTTGCCAGCAATTGAGGGTCTCCAAATATCAGGTGAAGCATTTCCTGGACGAGAACTTCAGGCATGTGGATACTCTATCAATGGAACAACCAGTTGTAATTTTGAGGTATGATTTTGGGATTGCTTGGGTCCCATAATCGCTGATTTTGAAGTTAGTTTGTGGGAGTATGCCTTAAGCATATTGTGTGCGTTTCCATATGATGCTAATTCATATTTTTACTGTTTGTTGCGCAAGTGGGTGCGCCATTTGGAAGATGGATCTGTTGATTATATTGATGGTAATCTCTCTCTCTCTGTGTGTGTGTGTGTTTTTATATACCTAATTCTTCCCACACCTGAGATGGTAATCTTATTACAGGAGCAAAGCAGCCAAATTACCTTGTTACTGCTGATGATGTTAACACCTATCTTGCCATAGAAGTCCAGCCTTTGGATGATAGAAAACGCAAGGTATAAGCTCTCATTTTAGGCTTTGCAATATTTTGCGCTTATGTTCTTAAAAACCTCCCTGCATATTTAAGAAATCCCTTAAACATCAGTTATGGGGAATTAAATGGTCTTTAGCTTTGATTTGGTTTATTCAAATTGAATCCTTAAATTACTCTTGTACCCTTTGTCAAGTAAAGAGAGAATAGGATGGTCCATAACTTCTGTAAACAAAAACAAAATCCCCTTTGACTGCGTTATATATATTTCTCTCCTTTTCAAGTACAATAACCTTTCAAGTCTCACATTTTTCACAAAATGACATTCTAGTCCTTGAACTTGAACTTTCCAATGGCATGTGTTATTTTATTTGAAAAGTGAAGGACTAAAATGGTGCTGATAGTATAAACTTGGGGACTAAATTGTGCAAGATTATTACTGAAACCTTAAATTCTTTAAGGAATTATAAAGAACCGTCTAGTTCATTTGTGAAAAGGATTAAATTGTAATATTGCAACCAATGGCAGGGCTGGTTCCTGTAAATTCAATTAGTTAAAATATCAACTTTGAGGATAAATTTCATAAGGATCCCTAGTTTGACACTATAACCTACATTTAAGTTCGAATGTCAATGTTGACCTTGAAGTACTGGATTATTGCAAGAGTACAGCAGTCCAAGTTGTTATTCTGCCAAAAAAAAAAAAAGCATCTTAGGTGTCCAAAAGAAAATTTACAAATGGTGCTGCAAATTATCGTTCAAAAATTTAGCGTCATATGTAGTCCCTTTCATGCAAGCCATAAATCAAAATAAAGTTTGTTGGAATGGAGAATTATTTGTCCAGCAATTATGTCAAAGAAGAAACAGCTCGAGAGAAATTGCAAGAAAATCCAAAATTACTAGTTGTAATATATGCAATGTTTAGGTCAGTATTGTAATAGTTTAAAGTTCATGGTTTTACTTTCCAATGATTTAGGTCGGGCCATTGTTTTCGTTTTCAATGATTTTAGGCTTTCTATTTCCAACTTATTATATAGGCTGGAATTATTTACTTCTATGTGTCAGTTGCTTGAGTATATCAAACTTTCTAATGTTGTTCATACTTTAATATGAGAAATGCAAATAATTTAAATTTGTGGCCCCCTTTGATGAGATTCACTTTTAAATTTCTGTTGTTTTGCAATGTACAAACATCTGGACTGGAACTGTACGTTTTCCCTTAACATGTGTATGTTGGCAAATAGTACTTAAGGAATGCTGTAAACTACTAAACTAGTGATCTGATTTAGTTGGTGCTTCAGATGGGATTGAGGTTTTGATCCGTTTGATTATAGTGAGGGGTTGTATGCCTCTATACCTTTTTCTGCATGTGCACGTGTCTTTTTAATTGTGGCTGTGTTTAATTGTGTGCATGTTTGTGTTTAACTGGAAGACATAAACAAGTGTCCTTTGTAAAGATAAACTGTCGGATACATGTGGACGGTTGACTTTTTGGACCATTTTGCATTTTCTATGTTGGTGCTTTGCTTTTCTAACATCATTATATTTTTATACCGCGCATACGAATAAATCCTTTGTTGGTCTATGGAGATGTCTAGTGCAGCCATTTGCGTGCTGATCACGATGTGAAATCTTGCATATAAGTGTTGTATTGAGTGAATGATTTTTCTTATTTCTAATTTGTAATCTGAGATTCTCTATCTGATATTGTTTCTTTTCTTTTGGCTCCTTCTCTCTACCAATTTCTGCAGGGAGAACTTGTGAGGGTGTTCGCAAATGAGCAAAGAAAGATTGTATGTGGTTAGTAATTGATTTCTAAGTGATTCTGAGGGAAGCTTAATATTTGAATGTATTTTGAGTAATCTGAATTTTTCAAGAAACCGAATTGCTGGTGATTCTAAAAATTTAGTGAATGTGCTGCAAAAAAAAGCAAATGCTTTTTGATATGCTGACATGCCACTAAAGAAAATTTATTCTTTTGGGCTTGAGAATCTGTTTTCTCAATATTGTTGTAGTTAAAGTTTTCTGACATTGTTATCGTTAAGCGAATAGCATCAATATTTGAATAGATAAAACATTGCGAGGTCTATAAAATGCCACAAAATTTTTCTTCCCACACTAAGAAATTTCTCCTCTTTAATTGTTGATTTCTTGTATAAATGGTATAACTCCTTCCTTTTGCTGTTAACAGATCCCGAAATGCAGAACCATATTGAAAGAACCCTTTACAATGGTCATGCTTCATATAGAATATCCGTATCGGTATGACTTCCAGTGGGAGGACAAAGGCTGTCGTAGAATTTTTCTTCATTTCGTTTATATTTTAAATTATGTATGGTTTCTTTACAGACTGGATATCTTGGCATATGGGAGCCGGGAACTTTGGCTATAAAGAGAGAAGGTTATAGCATAAAATGCAGCGGCTCAAGTGGTGTGGTTGTGAGTGAGAAGTTTTCACCAAACACAACTGTATGCTTCCTTGCTTATTCTCTTTAATGCCTGTATGAATGGCTAGATCGTCTTGGTTTTGGGATTTTTCTTCTCGTATATGTTTTTATTCTATTAATATTTGTTCTGGAGAGTTGAAGTGATCTGGTAATGATATATTCCCTTTTCTCTCCTTGTATTAGTTTAAGGCCTGCCCTTTTCTGTAAGCAAACCATTGTTACATTTTTTTTTTTTATGGGAAGAAAAAATTTTGCATGCATGAGATATCTGAGAGATGGCTGGACCTATGTATAATTTGCCCGAATAGAAGTTGGAAAGTACAAGTGTTGTTACTGTGCTTTTTATAGAAGTCCGATGTAATCTGCAGCTCATATTACCTTTTGAAAAGCGGAGAATATTTGTTTGGTTCAGATCTGGACACTACTTAGGATTGTAAAATAATTCTGTTGATGCACATAATATGTCAGACAGTGAGGGTATCTGATCCTTTTTACATGTGTGTTCTTTGTCATCATAAGTGAGGTAGGTGAAATTCAATAAGGGAACAAAAATTTTGAGACTGTATTTTCTTCCCTTCCCCTACCCAAAGAAAACCAACACATTTTTGGTTTCTGTTGTGTTTTAGTTCTTTCTCTCTCTCTTGCTCTGAATAACAAGGAGAAAAAACTTACAATGGATGAGTTGAGAACCATAGAAAGTGGATTGGTTCTTTTTGGTTTTTCACCCCCCTTTTGATCTGTCCGTTTCTCTCTCTCTCTCTCTCTCTCTCTCTCTCTCTTGCTGTCACTGTGATTGATGCTTGTTGGTTCTCGCATGCTATTCCCATTCTTAATTAGTACCATATGGACATCCGAGTTCTGGATGATTATAAGCTTAGGGGTTTCAAATTACATGAAAGGAAATACATGCGGTTCAGTAATGAAAAGTGAACAGTGGGGAATTTGATTGAAGGGCACAGGGTCCTTACTAGGTACTTTTGTTAATCGATGCACAGAAATGGGGAAGACAGAAAGATGTCACTCATGAAACTGGCTGCTGTGCAGTTCAAATGCATTTGTACAATACAAAGGTTGGGTGGTTGCAGAATCCTTGTTTAGTTGCTGGTCATGTTCTTCAAGAATGTTTTTCTCTTTTTGGAAGTGTTATTCAAAGCTACTGCCATGAAGAAACAAATTAGTGAAAAAAACAAGTAGGAAGGAGAAGAGAAGTGCAGTATATTCTCTTGAGATTCAAGAAAGAATTGAACCAAGAATTTATTCGTTTTTGGAAAGGCGGATGTCAGAGACAATTGGCTGTATTGACCGTATGCAATGTCCGATGATGCAGTTGTATGGGAGATTATTGGATGCTTGAGTTCCAGAGAGTGGAGACAACTAGGTCAAGGATGTCATTTGGTCGAAAAGGATTTGACATCTAAAGACCTTTATGGGAATTTTAGCCTTAAAGGACAATGTTAAGTGCCGAAGGATTTGACATCTCAAGATGTCTTTGTTAAATGTACCCTTACTGTGTAGAAAGGAAGAAATTGATTCATGTGAACATAACTTAAAGGTGATTGGGCCTTGAAAGATTCAACATTCATGCAACAACTGGATAATGTTTATATCTATCTTGACTATCAATTAGATTTTGATAGGAAATGGGAGGACTGAGCAGTATTGATAAAAATTGGTGAAAGTGAATGGACCGAATATTATCATGATGCTCAAATTTAATAGGCATGTAGTATAAAACATTCTTTTTGGCTACATGGTGATTTGGTTTGAAACTGCCTAATATGCTATTTTATCTGCAATTTGCTATTATAAGCCTTAAGTTGGTCTTTTGAATATTGACACCATGCATTGATAGGCATCGCTTTAAAGTTTATGCTGATACTGTCTCAAGACTAGTAAATATGATTTCTTCATTGTTTGGTATAACGATCTGTTTTGGCTCCATAAACTTTTCTTGATTGAACTTCAGACTGAACAGTCTCTAGTAGTGGTCATTTTACTAATAAAGTTTTTAGTTGTGTAATATACTTGCTTTTATGTCGGAAGTTTTAAGTGGAAGGGAAAGGGGACACTAATTTATTAAGTTACCTTCAGCCTTTTTGTTAGATGACGAATAAGGGTGACGCAGAAGGGAGGGGCAACTAAGATAAAATTTAGCATCCCACTAGAAGTCTGGAACTTTTGATTGAACTAGGGAACTCTGACATGTGTCTTTCCCTTTAGGGTCCGCTTGGATGAAGGTAACGGGAGAATTTTAAAGGGAGGGGAGGGAGGGTGAAGTGACTTTAATTGCTTAACCTTGGTATTCCACCAGTTTGGTGGTACTAAAAATGGAGGCTTTTTAACTTCCAATTGACCTCCCCTCTCTTAATGAACTCTTATCCAAGCAAGGTTAGTTGTCTAAACTTCCATTAGTTAATCTCTTCTCCCCTCAATCCAAGCAGACCTTAACCTCTGATTTTGGGGTTGACAAAAGAATGGAAGTTAATTCTCTAAGGGGCAATAACAAACTGGGAAGGTGGTTAAAATTTCTACTTTGTTGCATTCGACTCTATTTCTTCCTGAATTTTCGAATTCCTCTCCGTTACTTGTTATTTGATGTCTATTAGAGAACTCTATGTAAATTATGTGGCCTAAGATATAGTTTCTTGTAACATACACGTGCAGCATTATTTGGTTAGACCAACATTCCATTGATTCTTAGTTTTGGGGCTGAAAAAGCTTGTTGATCCAACTGTATCACCGCCAAACCATAAAAATGGAATTTGTGTCTTGATTTCTGATATTACCAGTTTCAAATTGACCTCCAAGTTGACCTCTGGTTGGAGGCTAATGATACTCATGATTGCATTTAACTTAATATTGTTAAGCTTTATCATTTCAATTGAGAGTAACTGTGCTAGATGTTCAAAATTATTGATATTTTATGGTCAGCCAGAATATTTTTTTTTTTATCTTTTGGTATGAACACTAATCAATCTTCCATAATGTTTCATATTGCTTAAAATTTTTTTAACTTGTGTCGTTTCTTTTTGTTCGGCTAGGTTGCAATACCATATGGCCAGCCTACAGATTTTTTTATTACCAGTTCTAGTAATGGTCAGCATACGTTACGAGCTGATAACTCAATGGACAGTAGCAGGTGAATTTCAATAGTTTGTTATGCATTCCTAAATCCTTCTGTTTATAAGTATGGTATGCTAAGCAACATAAAATAAGATGAATGTCACCAAATGATGGTTTTTGCTTAAAAGCTACAAGTAATAGAATATAACTGCATTTACTGAGGAGAGACTTATTGTTATTTTCTTTAATCGAGATAAACTTGCGTCCTGGGGTAAATGTGAAGAGTATTAAAACTGTAGTTCCAGTTTCCCACCTTCCACCTTGTGGTATTAGTCTTTCATTGTTTTGGGCTTTTAGAAAGTTTGGGACAGTGATCTGAAAGCACCTCTTTCTGTGTATGTGTGTGTGAATGAATACCCAGAGATTGGTTTTATAATTTTGTATGCCTTTCTGCTATATTTTCCTTTCGTTTTATGCCTAAGCTAACTCTCCTTTCACTTATTGTCCCTCTTTACAGTGCTAGAGACACAATTGTGCTGACCTTGAGATTATTCATCTTGCGGGTATGAAATTTTATAAACTTGCATGTCTCCTTTCTCTCTCTTTTTTACCCCGTTTGAATGCCCTTGAACTCTGTGATGTTCTTTATTTTTTTTTTCCATATAGATTTTGAATAAAAACCAGTTTGCTGCATGTGAGGGTGAGCCTTGGCGCAACAGTTGAGTTGCTGCCATTTGACCTGGAGGTCACTGGTTCGAGTAGTCAAAACAGTCTCTTGCAAAGTGCAGGGGATAGGCACATAAAGTTGTCCAATCCTTCCCTGACATTGCACATAGCAGGAGCTTTGTGCATTAGGTTTGCCCTTTCTTAACCATTTTTCTGCTTTTAGGAACAGAACCATAAATTTGGCACTTTTTACCTCTTTGAGAGGCTTGTGTACAATGGTTCTTATTATGATAGAATCTTGGTGGTACTAAGAATTGGAATACTAGAAAATTTGACAGGTTGAAAATAAACACTTCAACTGTTGCCTTAGGCTTTTCCACGAGTGATTTCAAAAAATTGTCAGAACTGCTATTCATATTTTCTCTTAAAATTGGCGAAAGAGGAATGGACAGTGTTACAACAAATACAGATTCCTAAAGCCTACTTATATTGGGCCTGCCATGCTTCCTAAACGATATATTCATAGGACAAAGTTGGCTAGATGATGGGCTGGAAAGAAGTTGACAGCATAATACTGAGAGGTCAAATTGAAGAAGGATTGATATGGAAATGCATGTTTGAGTGGATTTGAAGATGTTTGGATGACATTGGAAAATTCCTGTCATTGTAGACCACATTTAACCACAGAATCTGGTATCACTGTTGTGCTTCTCCTTTGATAAAACTTGTTACTCGAAAGCTTAGCTTAGGTGGTGTTTGGTAAAACTGAATGTTAATAGCTGAATTTTAAGTGGAGAATATTATAAATGCTGAAACTATTAAATGATTGAGTTTTTTGATAAACAAGAAAAAACTATTGATGATGTTGAACTTGAAATTTTAAGCCAAAAAATATTTTAGTTTAATAGATTAAGTGATTTTTTTGACGTGACTTAGTTTTTAAGTCATGTTATCAAATAAACTTACAACTAATAAGCGCTTAAAATCTTAGTTTAAGTGTTGAATTTAGTTATCAAACATCTTCAAATCCACTCAAACATGCATAATTCTTAGTGAAAGAATATGATAATTCTTATCCCTATTTGTTTCTTAATACCCTTGCTTTTACATATCTTAAGATTTCTGAATGATGCCACCTTTGTTTTAAGAAGCTTGCTTTGAAGGGTGAAAAGTGCTTCTTCACCTGACATTTTTCCATCCAGTGTTTGGAATGCACCGTATGCAGCTTCTCTAATTAGGTTCTAGGATTAAGATAAACCTTTCGATCATCTGGCGCTATAGTTGTTATGGGCACAAAGCGCAAGGCGCACAACAAAAAAATAATGCAAAAAACTATGCAGAACAAGAATTAATATTCCTAAAATGCAACAAATAGTAGAAGAAGACAAATATTAACTCATATCCAATCTAATTATCCATGATCTCATGATTGTAAACTCAAAATCTAAATCATAAGCTAAACCAAAGTTATCTATTACTCAAATAGACAAAATCTAAATTCAAATCATAAGACAAAGTAAAGTTACAATAAGTTAAACCAAACTATGGGGTCTTGATGGCTTGAACTTTTTCTATGTTGATCTGCCCCCTTGCAGAGAGCAAGAAGAGGGTCCGAATGAGCTATCGTTAAAGCACTTACTTAATAGAAAGAAAGGCTATTCCTTTCCTTATCTGGGATAATAGCATTGCCCAATACTTCCTTTTCGAATTTTTTTTTTTAGTTACCTAATTGAGCAAAGTGCTAAATACATCAACAATACCAATGGGGAACCCACACCCCACCCCCACCCCCCCCACCCCCCCCTCTTAAGGGAATTGTGAAGCCGAAGTGGCCGCTTCCTCACGAGTTGAATTGCTTTCTTGACTTGCTGTTGCCAAAGCAGAGCTTGAAGGTAGCTTGCTACAAGTAAACTTACCTAAGCCGAAGCATTAAGCATTAAGATAAAGAAGCGTTCCCAAGATCAAGATAAAACATATGGCTCGATAGAGAGATACAAAGCTAGATTAGTAGTCAAAGGCTTCCGTTAGGATGTTGAGTCGAACCCCTTTTAAGAACGGTTACGAAACTTGACTCAAAAAGGGCCTTTGTGAGATCAGGGCCTCTTTGACTTGATCGTGTTTACTGTGTCTTGAGATGAAGATGATGAGAAGGGGCCAAGGGGGGAGCGTGTTTTGGTGTCTTGAGTGCGTTTTAGTCTCTTTTTATTTCTATTTTTCTTTTCCTTTCTTTTTTTCATGTAATAGAATAGACGGTCATGATTAAATCAGATGGTCATAAGTTAAAGAACCCTAAAATCAAGCACTTTTCGCAAAGGCGCGCCTTTCTCAAAGTCCCCCAGGCGCACCTAGGCACTTGAGGCATGTGCCCAAAGGACGCTGACCTCAGGCGTGGCGCACCTTTAACAACTCTGCCTAGTGTGCAATTTTGAAATGTAGTTGCTAAACCTGGGCTAGTTGCCATAAATAGCTTGTGTATACTAACTCGATCAGCTGTCTAATTCCTGACCTTTAATGTTTTGGGACCAATTGGAAGGCAGTTGTTGTGTTTGAAATTTATGGCAAAGTTAGAATTTGATTAATTGAAATTGCAGGCAGGCGAAAAAAAGAAAGGGAAGAAAAAGAGCCTATTCTTTCACAAGTGAGCAGCTCGATTTTTGGGAATAGTAAGTAGGGGATGTATAAATACTGCATTTTGCTTCCAATATTTAAAACTAGGTTTGTTTCAGTTGTAGAATGCAATTAATTGCACCTCTATCTTTTTTATTTTATTATTATTTTTATTTTTGGGTCCAATTTGTGTAGTTAAATAACTGTCCACCCAAAGTACAGAAAATCAGCAATTATACAATTCAAGCTTAGTTAAATGAAGCATATGAAGTTTCACCTTCTTTAGGAAATGTTGATTTCATTGATTTTTGAAAAACACATCATTCATTGGTAAATTGAAATCCACTCAAGCTGTTATGATTAATTTTTGTTTTGGTTTTGAACAATTGATACATAGATTAACACAAATTTAATAATAATTTTATACACTTCTATGCATATTATAATTGATGAGAAATAACCTTTTTTTTTTTATCAATAATGAAACCTTATATTAAGAAACCAATCCAGCTACATCAAATTCAATACAAGGCAGGACGTCTTAGGGAACCTCCTCAATGAGAAGAACATGACCGGAATTACATCTACCCCCATGGTAAGCAATGGGCAACATTATTTGTAAGACGACGCTCAAAACTAAAGACTACTTTATCTAGTAAGGCTACTAGCTAAATAATGTCTTCCACCACTGACCCTAAATACCCAAGAAGAACAATCGAGCCGTTTTACGCTTCCACAGCTTCACAACAGTCAGAAGCAACTACTAGCGCCTTGAAACCAGCCTGATGGGCGAAGCTCAAACCCAAAAAAATACTCATTAGCTCAGCATGAAGCATAGATAAGCACCTCCAAATTGGGGCACTACCAGAGAGGAACACCATACCTTTTTCATTTCTCACAACAAAACCAGCAAAGCAATTAGCACAATTTGTATCTACTGCTGCATCAACATTCAACTTAAATAAAGATGGAACCGGAGGAGCCCACTGCGGCCGGGTTTCTACCAAAACGCTACAAAATCTATCACCAAAATTCGAGCCCTTGGCCATCTTCACTGCTATCTCCAGCAACTTAGCAATCTCCAAGCTCTCCTCACCATGAAAGATGCGGTTATGTTGGAACCAAATAATCCAGATAATGGAGCAAAAGAGGGCTAACTCCTGTCTTGGAATACTGTTAAAAATATTGTCAAACCACTGCAAACAGGAATTACCTTCAACCTTATATATTTTAACAACAGGGAAGGCAGCTCTCCACAACGGCTTAACAAATCTGCAGTCCCTGAATAGATGCAATAGAACATCCCTCCCCTCACTACACAAAGAGCAAGAATCATCTCCAATAATATGCCTAGATTTTAGAATTGCCTTACAAGGGAGAATATCCTTTGTTGCCCCCAAAACACAGTGAATCACTTTCGGTTGGACATTAATTCGCCACAATAATTTCCAAAAAGAAAGATGACCCGAAGAAGGAGGAGGAGGAGAGCTGTCCATAATGTTAAAAAAGGATGCGTACCTGTAAGCTGATTTTACTACGAAAGATCCATTTTTTGAAAGCCTCCAGAAAATGGAATCTTCATGAGAATTTCTTTTCAATGGCAGCCGCGAGATAGCTTCGACCATATCAGGACAGAACACAAAGTTAAGAGCATCTAAGTTCCACCTCCTATTTTCATGATCAATAAGACAGTGAACCAATTCTGAAGGAGGAAAATTCCGGATACAGAGCGGTGTGTTTTACTCTCTTTTTATTTTTATTTTTGGGTCCAATTTGTGTAGTTAAATAACTGTCCACCCAAGGCATAGAAAATCAGCAATTATACAATTCAAGCTTAGTTAAATTAAGCATATGAAGTTTCACCTTCTTTAAGAAATGTTGATTTCATTGATTTTTGAAAAACACTTCATTCATTGGTAAATTAAAATCACTTTCATAGATTTAACAATTGATTTTCTAATCAATTTTTTAACGTGTTGAACACATGATTTTTCTATGCATATTATACTTTGCCAATTTAAAAAACTACTATTTTCAGTTGGCTAACGCAGACAATTTTATCTTATATATATATATGAAAAATAAACAAATACAATATTTATAAAATGTGCTCGAATAAGTAGAGTTTTTCATATCTATATCCATTATAATATCAAAACATATTGTAAATTTTATGCATTATTTATTATATCCTAACAAATCACAAAATTATTATAAAATAATTACAGGTAAAAACACATCTACAGTTTCTTGAGCTTTCATAGATTTTACAATTGATTTTCTAATCAATTTTTTAACGTATTGAACTCATGATTTTTCTGTTTTGATAATATTAATTTCAACCTCGACACATTTATCTTGTGTTAGTTGTAGTATTAGTTAATCGACATGTGATAGAATTTTTGTGGAGTAGTGAGACTAAATCGGATGTATGGTTTGCTTCTTCGATATGACATATCTGCATACAAAGTATGGTTCCGATTATTCCAATGAACTCCAAAGTCTTTTATTTTACTTCATGATTGTGTCACGTGCTAGTTAATAAATATTGTAGTCCACAAGAGTTTGGTCTATATCAAATAAAATGATTATATAATCAATGTGTTGAAAAAATTAACAAGGAAAAAATTGCAAAATTTATATATAAAAATTTAAAGCTTTTTGCCATCATTACTAGAGAAGACTTAAAGTAACATATACTACTAATTATTCTGTTTCCTATTAATTTCAAATTTTAAAGAAAAAAACAAAAATAATAATCCCTAGTCTATCGAATTGGTTTAACGTTTTTCTTATTTCATTTTAGAAATCAATTTTTCGATTACTTTTCTGCAATTCTACTATGAATTTGTTTTGCCTTAATAAACTTAGTTATTTTTTAAAAATTTTTTTAGTATATAAATATTTGAAAATTGTAATAATTTGTACTTATTGAATCATATTAATAAGTTAAATAAGAATAAATTTAAAAAATGATGTGTTAAACATTGTGTTTAAACTATGTTAGTTATTATTATTTATATGGGTAAAAACTGACACTGGTCTATGATTTTGGGAAGTAACAGCAACATCATTGCTTATGTCGTAACTATGTTAGTTATTATTATTTATACTTTATTGTTCACTAAGACCAATAAAGTATTAATTAGGTTACTCAAATGACTAATTTACCCTCAATTTTTCTCTCCTAAAACTCTGTTTTCGAGGCAAAAATTCTATTTTGTAGTAAAATGCCCCATTTATCTATTGAATGTCTATTTGTTCAATATTTTTTTTTATCATTTTGGATCACAGAGGCAAAAAAGATGAGTTTAAATGACAAAAAAACCAAATGGCAAAAAAGGTCTTTTAAGTTTTTAGTTTTTACTAAACCTGAGATTCAACAGTTCGATATCCGGTCAGGAGTCTGTAATCAGTATATTACGACGAGTTTAGTTTTTAAAAAACGAGTATGAACATTAAATTTAATTAGATATCTAAAATCACCTAATCATAAACATTAAATTTAGATTTCTATCACCACATTAACTATTACTAAACGCGCTAAATTTTATTTTCGTGATTTACATGCTTATTAATCCAATATTCTAATAAATTATACATTTTTATTTTAATCTATCTAATTTTATTTATCAATTTAACTTCAACTTAATGATAATTTATTATCAAATTTTGTAGGCATTCTAAGATTTCTAGATTGGAAAGTGAAGGCATAGTTGTCTAGTTGTTGTACTAGAATTCAATTGTTTCATTGTTTCAACAATAAATAATTATCTTAATTAACCGAACATACTTAAATAATATATCATTCAGATAATCTCAAGTTTTTCTTATCAATAGCGCTTTTGAGGTCGGAATTTGGTAAGTGGAGAGACATAAAAGCTTTCTCAGAATACTCCATTTGGAGCACTTTGGAACAGTACACATGTGTTCATGTTGATAGTTATTCTAAGATTCATACTGATGTTGATAGTGATTTCATGAATCAAACGAAATAAAAAAAATTAAAATTAGATAAAAAAATAGAATCCAAAACATTAATTGGGAGATTGACAACACAATTCTAGAGCAAGACATGATTCATAGTACTCCTATAGAAGTTTAATTTATTCAATCCAAAATACATCCAACAAGACTTAGGAAACTAAAACGTTGAGAAAAGGGGAATTACATTGTCAATGAAAAAATAGTAGGTCATGTCGATGCTCATCTGAACATAGTAAAACCAAAGTCTTCTCCAGTATGGATTTATGCACAGAATTGCAACTAGTGCCAACAACACCATTAAATAAGCTACACCAAAGCTCGCATAGAACACCTCCATATCAATGATGCTATTATTGCTTTCTTGATTGTAAGGTGAAGTTGTTGCATTTGATGGTGGCGATTCTTTTGCGGTACAACTTTTCGACAATGGCCAACCACAAAGAAATGGATTCCCTCTATAACTGTTTTCATCAAATGTTGCAAATTGTTTCACCTTGTCTGGTGTCTGACCTGATAGATTATTGTATGACACATTGAAAACAGCTAAACTAGTTAACTGTGTAAGTTGATGGGGTATTGTCCCTTGCAAGTTATTGTGTGATAGGTCTAAACTCTCAACTTCTTTCAAATTGGAAAATGTTGGAGGGATTCTTCCTGTCAAATTATTGTGGGAGAAGTTCATTGTTTCGATAGTTCCAAGATCTCCAATTTCAGAAGGAATATGGCTAGTTAAATTGTTACATGATACATCGATTCCAGAAAAATAAATCAAAATTTTTTCTTCATACAAATATGTTTGTCCCTTCATTATAATCTCTAAAGCCTCTGGTAAAATAAGAGCATAACCTTTCCTACTCCAATAGCTCGTAAAAGTTAGACAAGGGAGTATCTGACCAATAATACTATTGTGAGAAAGATCAAGGAAACTTAATTGCATCAACTTGCAGAGTTCCATTGGAATTTCACCTTGCAAATTATTATAACCCAACACTAGATAACTCAATTGAGATAATTTCCCAATCCCCAATGGAATGCTTCCAGAAAAATTATTATGGCTAAGGTCTAATACTATTAGTCCAAGGCAAGAATAAAATGCATCCTTCAATGATCCTTGTAGCCTATTTTTGGATAGATTGACTATGGAGAATGAAAGGCCAAAGTTGGAAGGTATACTTCCAGAAACATTGTTATTTGACAGATCCAAAATTTCAAGTCGAGACATATCTCCAATGCATTTTGGTATTCTTCCAGATATGTTGTTTTGACTTATATCCAAGAAATATAAGGCAGTGCTGTTACATAGGCTATCTGGAATACTACCCTCTAATTCATTTTTGGACATATCTAATAATTTCAATCTCGGAAAGTACACTCCAATTTGTGATGGAATATATCCATTGAAGAAATTATCAGAGATAGACAAGTCTGTCAAATTCACATGAGGCTTATTTGGTAGTTGAAGATTTCTGGAAAGAGAATTGTTGTTTAAGTAAAGAGATTCAAGTCTTGTGTTGTTCTCTAACAACCAATATGGAAACCTGCCCCTCAATTTAAGTCTAGACATGGAAAACTGCTGTAGATTATGTTGGTGATGTAGGAATTTGGGTAATGCTCCACCCTCACCATATCCATTCATATATAATTCCTCTAACTGAAACTTGGGGTTCATATTATGATCCTCTATTTCTGCATATATTGTATTATTATCAACATATATTGTATTATTATCAAATTTTCGAATATAGATTCTGAATTATTAAAAGAAATTAAGGAAATTATGAGATTGTTAAAAGTATTAGAGAAGACAATGATTGTGCTGTGCTGCTAAGAAATACATACCTTCACCAAATATTTGTAATCCTTCAAAATTATTATGAACAACAGCAAGGGTCTTTAAGTTGGATGGACCTTTCAAATCTGTAACTCCTTTGAATACAAGTGAAAATTTATACCAAAATAGAAAATGAAATAAATTGCAAAATGAATTGAATTGGCACCTTTTGATAATATAAATTTGGAGATTTCATTTCCGCTTAAGTCCAATCTTTGTAGGTTGCTCAGATCATCCAATCCTGCAATATAATCATCTCAGCGAACTCATTAATTCTTTCTAATTAAAATAGATATTTAAATTTGTTGATCTAACCTTTGAAATTGAAGGGTCCTCTAAATCGGTTATTTCTCAGATCAAGAGTTTTGAGACATGAAAGCCCTGAGAGGGATAACAAAGTGTAACTATTGAAGCAATTACCATACATAGAAACTCTCGTTAATAGCCTTGCTTCCAATATTATATTAATTAGTAAAATAATAATATATATTAATAAAATACTCTGTTTTATTTATTTTAATTATAATTATAATTTCATTAAATTTAATTCAGTTTTATATAATTTTAAGTTTAGTTAGTGTTTCAAATTTTCCATTTCTCAATTTTTATTTGTTTTATTATTTAATTAATTTCATATTTTTCAGTTAGTTATGTTGAAAATATTTTAGTTAATAAATTTTAATACAGTATGAATTACTTTAAAAATTGTTCCAATTTTACCACTGCATAAATGCACACATAAAAGACATGTGAAAATTAAAAATATTTGATCAATTTAATCTTCTTTAACATATTATGTTGCCATGAAAACATCCCAATTCATACCCCTGAATCCATAGGTTTATCATGAGTTGTCATATCAAAACAAACATGAACATTTTCTACAGCTACCTTATTATGATAACCTCAAACCAAACATAGTGTAAGAGTACCAATGTGATCGTTCAACTCTACCAATTAATTAGTAAAATAAAAACCAAGTAAATAACAGATGAATATAAATGCTTGCTTTTAAAGATTTAAAAATAATTAAGAAGAACCTGAGATATTAATTGGTTCACTGAGTTTATTGTAGCTCAGGTCTAAAGATTTCAAAGACGGAAAGCTACTCAAAGATTGTAAGATAGTGTTGTTGAGATTATTGTAACGTAAATCAAGAATCTCCAAATTGGTAAGTGTGGATAGCCTTTCAAAACCTACAGATAATTAAGAAGAATATATGGTTTTAGTTTTTGTATTTAGAAAAGGACATTTAAAAAGAAAAAGAATAAGAAGAAAATGAATTAGACCTTCATTCTCAATGCAACCTTCTAAGTTGTTCACCAGTAAGATGAGTTCCTTCAATTGTTGAAAGGGAAGAAACAAAGAGGCATTCATATACCAACTATCATAATGATATGTCATATGAGAAAGATCAAGTAGAGTAACATGGCCAGTGGTGGAATTGCACTCAACTCTTTCCCAATTACAACAATCAGTACCATTCGAACCCCATGAAGATAGGTAATAAGAAGAATTTGGAGAAAAGGAAGATTTGATTTGTAAGAGACCATTTCTCTTATTCTCCAAACAGCATTCACAATTCTCATTCAATCTTATAATCATAATTACTATTATTAACATCAAAATTTCCCTCATCTTCTCCATTTTTTTTCTTTCTCTTGCAATTTGGTTAATATCAAATCTATGGATAAGATCTCATTTTATACCCACAGTTTACCAACATTGACTCTTGACTATCAAAATTCATTCCTTTTTTTTTTTGTTGTATTATAATATTAATCATAATATTATTTTTAAGCATTTTTTAGATCTCTAACCTGCCTTTTATGTTTTATTTTATTTCATTTGTTTTGGTAAAATTAATGCACCTAATATCTGAATTTATACTAATTTTATGTTTTATTAATATATTAATTTTCATTTCATTTCATTTTTGCCTTGGCCTTTTCTGTCAATTTTATATTGCTGCTCTGTCTATACTGTATAGGCCAATTGTCATGTTGAAAAGTAGATCCCACTCTACCTCCCACCTCCTTTATTCTAAACTCATCTTTTTATTAATTTTTAATTTTTCGTTGTTTTATATTAATATATTACCTGCTAAATCTTAAAGATGAAAATGTTGGGGTTGATTGTATAAGTAAAAATATATATATAATTGAACTTATATAACATAAAACCAATTAAAATTTTTATATAATTAAATAAAATGTTTAAAAACTACAAAATAAATATTGTAAAAAATAAATTATGAAAATAGAGTTTTTTTTAAACTATATAACATTTTTTTTAATTAGTCGAATAGGAAAAGTGAATATGAGTAATCACTAGTCGTAAACCTGAATTGTGCTTATGTTTATAATTTAATTAGTAATATACCCAATGTTTACCAAATATTTGGAATGTATGGTGAAATTTGAAGGTTGTTAAAGTGTAAATAAAATAATATGAAAGGGAGAAATTGCCAATTGAGTCAGTCAAATCTTTTTCTTTTTGACTGCAAGTTTTTGCATTTTTCTTTTTCTTTTTTATTTAATAAGTGTCTAAATAATCACCCAAAAATTAAATAAAATAAAAAGCCAAATATGAGTTGACACATATTAGCAGTGATTAACACGTCAATGAATATAATTTCTATTATAATAATTTGTCTACATCCAAAGTGGAGCCAAGTCAAGTCCATCTCCCCCCATCACTGAGTAAATGTGACAGTGTTTAGGCAAAATCATCCGAGTGGGTTGAACCCTATTTTTCTAATAAAATTTCAATACTTACGATTGTCGATGGAGATGCGGTAGTTTGTTTTCGTTGGGGGTCTCTCCGAATGGGAATAAAGATTTTCCTTTAAGAATTCGTGCGGAGCAGTAATAAAAATAAATTTATCCCCAAATGTTAAACGGGGACGGGAATGGAATTATCTCTCCCCGTCTCTATTCCCGTTTAGTATCCGTGGGAATCCCCGACAATATTTCCTTTAAAATCTCCACTTGTATTTATTTATATTGTTATATATATATATATATATATATATATATATATATATATATATATATATATATATATATAGTATTAGTTATATGTTTATCTTATATAAATAATTGAATTTTGTGATACTAAAATAAAGTTTTTAATTTTCATTCACAAATAAAAAAGCTGTGGTTTCAAAATTAAAATTTTATTTATTTATTAAATTGTTTTAACGGGAAAGAAGATCCCTGCGGGGAACGACCGACGATGGGGATTAGAATTTTCCACGTTTGCTAAACGGAGACAGAGATCTCCGTCTAACCGGGAAACGGGAATGAGATTGCCAATCCCCGTCCCGCTCCTTTTATATCCCTAACAATACTTAAACCAACAAGACTATATAGAGACTTTGGTTTCTTGGTTAACCTGGTTTGACCAGCCACTCCGATCCATTTTACTAACATTGCTTTCAACCCTTCATTGTTTGATTCTTTAAAACATCTATATTTGAGTAATAATAAGAAAAGCAATCAAATACTAAATGCCAGTTCAATATATATATATATATATATATATATATATATATATATATATATATTAATAGTGTATAATTGTAATTAAGTGTATTTATTGTGATACAATTGTAATTGTAATAGGATACCCCATGGAAACCCTATGTATATATACTTCCTAATTATCAATAATACTTTTATTGCCTCCAATCTTTATGGTATCAGAGCCACACCCGAAATCCCATCATGAACCCTAATACTACAGCCGCCGACGCCTCCCAGCCGATCCCTCCACTGGCTGTCAGTCTCGCCGGCATTGTTCCGCCGCCCTCTGTCCAGCAGCCAGCGTCGGCGTTTCCATGGGGCCATACAGCCCCGTTTTTGACGTCTTCCAATGATGCCCTTGTTGCCGCTACAGCTGCCAATCCGACACCTTTCTCTGGAGTGCAGCAGCCCGTTCTCAGTGGAGGAGGACCATGTTTTTCACCCTCAATTCCGGTTTTACAACCATCGACTTTTTCTAATCTTACTGGACTCATCTCCAATAAATTGAATTCCAGCAATTTTATCTTGTGGAAAGGACAGATGATGACACTACTCCGTGGATGTCGCCTTGCGAATCATGTTGATGAAAACTCTCCGGTTCCGGAACGGACCTTAACGAGTGGGGTTTCAAATCCCCTTTTTGAAGTATGGGAACAACAAAATCAGTAAGTGTTGAGCTGGATTTTAGGTTCCGTTTCTACCTCTTTGCTTCCGCAAATAATTAATTGCGAGACGGCTGCAAGTGTCTGGAATCGTTTTCTCCGTACCTATTCTTCTAGAATTGTTTCTATATCATTTTATATTTTTTTTTCTAAATCAATTCCAATTTAAAAATTTGTGGTTAAATTTTAGTAACGGGGCGATAAAGAGACCCATTCCACATTTCATCCGATAAATTGATTGTAACTTTTCCTTAGATTTCATAAATTGAAGCCCCTTATGATAATCCGGAAAAAAGTTGAAAAAAAACCCTAGCCCATGGCACCGCCCCCCACCCCAGTCCCCAGCCCCCGCAGCCACTCACAGGTTGCCGCCGCCGCCTCCCACCTGTCTCCAATCAGTATCGGCCTCCCTCCTCATCAGACCAGCCATCCCCCTCCATACCGTGCCCATCAATCTCCACCTAAATCAGCTCACCCCTCCAATCTTCAACCAAACGTCATCTTCTTTGAAGGTTTCCCTGATGGTTGGTCAGTTCAGCATCTTCACAAACTCTTCCTATCCTATCACATCCATGGCATTATCACTCTTGCTCGAAAAAGGAACGTGAGGAACCTACGCTTCGGCTTTCTGCGCATACATCAGGACTTGAGCATCTCCTCTGTGATTTCGTCAATCAATTCTATCATCATTGGCTCTAGGCGTCTTAGAGCTTTCCAAGCTCGTTTCCCCTCTAGTCCTTTGCCTCAACAGCAGCAATCAAGCTCCAGACGTGTTGTGCCCAGTCGCCCCTCCTCACGCCCCTTGGTTTTTAAACCAGCCCTAAGAGACGCTCGTTCTTATGCTTCGGTTGCTCAAGATAAGTCCCAATCTGCCTCCATTATTTGCTTCAGCAAAATCAGTCCGCCACCCTCCTGGATTTCTTGCTCATGCTTGATTGTTCTCCGCGACCTCAAATTTCTCATTGGTCTCCATAATTTATTGAGCGAGAGGAATTTTGGATTTAAGTCTCTTTCAACCCTTGGGGATTCTTCGGTTGTCGTCACCTTTTTCTCTCCGGATGCTCTTGAGGCTTTCATGTCCTCCGATTGGGTTTTTCTCAATGATATAGTCAGCAAGGTTTCTGCTGTTGATCCGAATTTCATTCCCTCTCACCGACTGGTCAGCCTCTCTTTCCATGGAATCCCCTTGAAACATTGTCATGCCTCTTTCATGGAAGCACTCTCTTCTACCTTTGGGCAGCTGGTTGGGTTAGGTAATGATTTTATTTTGAATAAAAGACTGGACTTGGTTCATTGTTTAATTTCAACGGATCGGAAAAGTTTTCCTCGTTGTGTTACGGTTGATCTTAATGGTGACTCTTTTGTGGTGAATATATATGAGCATGCTTTTTCTGGTGAGTTAGATAAATCTTTCACCTCAATTCCGGGTCTTTCGCCTGGGAACTTTGATTCACTGCCCAACAATGGCAGCTCCACCTCAAGTGAGTCGGCCTCCGATGACACGATGGTTCCTCCATCAGAAGAACACTCCAAATCGACGACTCCTCCACTGACTGCTGGTCCTCGGAAAAAGGGCAGATCGGTACTTGTGGGGGGTTCGGTTGGCTCCCCAACTTCTATCCCGTCTAGCTTTGACCACAGCCTTGACATTGTTCACACGAATTCTCGGAATTGGAAGGCAGCAAGGGGTTTAGAATCCAGTGGCAATAATGCTCACGAGAGGGAAATTGATGAGACATGGAAACTTGGAAATTGTCTAGGCATTTTTGACGAACGCAACTGCTCTACTGTGAAAGACAAGCTAGGTAAACTTCTCATCGCCCATTAGTGGTTTTGTTTCAGTTCTGGGTTTCTGTGGTTTATTATGGTTTTGTCCTTTTCATTTTGGAATTGTCGAGGGGGTATTGTTAACCCAGCTAAGCAGCGGTTTATGAGATCACTTATTGGCCGTTATAATCTTCACTTATTTGGTTTAATTGAGTCCAAGGTTGATGTGGTTAGTTCCATTACAATGAGGAATTTTTGGGGACATAATGACTTTGGTTATGAGTATATTCCATCAGTTCAATCTTCGGGCGGATTAATTTTTTCCTGGAATTCAGCTCTTCTTACTTGCTCTTTATGTGCTTCATCCGGTAGATGGGGTTTGTTTCGTTGTATCACCAGGGATATTGACTTCCACATATTTTTTCTGTATGCTCCAAATAACCCCTCTGACAGAGAATCTTTTTGGGATGAGATTAAGCACATCATTATTCCTCATTCTAAAATATTGGTTTGTGGTGACTTTAATGAGGTATTATATCCATCTGAGCGACACAACGGCTACCTTTCACCTTCTATCTGGGTTTTTCAGGATTTTGTAAATCATAGTGAGCTCCATGACACTCCTTTGCATGGGAGGCAAAATACATGGCACAACGCTATCTCTTATTCCCGTATTGATCGGGTTTTGGTTAGCTCAGAGTTAGTAAGTTCTTGGCCTTTTCTATCTTCTTCTACGGTGGATTGCTCTCTATCGGACCACTTCCCAATTGTCTTTCATTCCGAGTCGAAGCCTTCCAGTGGTCCCAAGCCTTTCCGTTCTATTAATTGCTGGTGGGACAGGTCTGATTTTTCTCCCTTTGTCCGGAGCGAATGGGATTCTATTTGCACTGATTTCCCGGATTTCCCTCTTCACAAAAAATTAAAGTTGTTGCGAGGCAAGCTTTCGGAATGGAACAAGACGGTTTTTGGTAACGTGGAAGCTGATCTTTCCTCCATTGAGCAGCGGCTTCTTGATCTTACTTCAAATTCAGCTCCTCGTCCTTTTTCTGCAGCCCAGCGATTGTCTTTGGTTGATCTCCGTTCTCAGTTATATGAAAAACGGAAATACTGGGAGTCTATTCGCTACCAGCAATCACAGATTAAATGGTCTTTGCTTGGAGACAATAACACTTCTTTCTTTCATCGAACGGCATCAGCTCGATTTAAATCAAACAGAATTATGAGTCTTGACGTAGGGGGTGAATTTGTGTCAGATCCAGATTTAATTAAAGACCATATCTTCAATTATTACAAGGCTTTATTTCAGGAGGAGATTACCGTTCCCTACAGGCTGGATTCTCTGCAATTCGTATGCCTTTCAAAGAGTGGAAATAGAGACTTAATAGCGCCTTTTAGTGAGGCGGAAGTTTGGGATGCAGTGAACTCTTGCGGAGAAAATAAGGCCCCTGGTCCCGATGGCTTTAATTTTTTCTTCTATAAGAAATCTTGGGCTTTTTTGAAAAAGGAGATTTTGTTGGTTGTCAATTTTTTCCATGAATCAGGTTTCCTTCCCCCAGCTCTTAAGACTTCTTTTACTGTGCTGATTCCGAAGCTAGCGGGCTCTTGTCAGTTGAGCAACTTCCGTCCAATTGCTCTTATCAACGGGATTTATAAGATTATTTCAAAATTACTGTCTCGGAGACTTCAATTGGTTCTTCCCTCTCTTATTTCAGAATGTCAATTTGCTTTTGTGAGAGATCGGAACATTCATGACTGTACTTTCTTAGCCTCGGAGATAGTTCATTATTTAAAGCACAGGCGTCAACCCACTTTCATTCTTAAATTGGATTTTCGTAAGGCGTTCGATTGTATTTCCTGGGATTTTCTCCACCAAGTCTCAGTTAGCATGGGATTTTCTGACAAGTGGAATCAGTGGATGTCGAGTTGTAGAACTGACTCGTCGACTTCTATTCTTGTGAATGGCTCTCCTATTAAGCCGATTTATCTTAGGAAAGGAGTTAAGCAGGGCGATCCTCTATCCCCTTTTCTTTTTGTTCTGGCAGTTGAAGGTCTAAAACGGCTTCTTGATAGGGCTCATACCTTGGGTCTTCTCCACGGTTTTCCCTTGGATTCAGCTCACCAACCTCCGCCTATTCTTCAATTCGCGGATGATACCATCTGCTTTCTCCCTGCTGTTGAGGAAGAGCTTATCACTTTCATCCGTCTTCTCCGATGTTTTGAGGCTATTTCAGGGCTTCGTATAAATTTCTCCAAAAGCTCTCTTGTTGGTTTGGGAGTTAATGCAGATTTCACTTCCCATTGTGCAGGAAAAATCGGTTGTCTGGTTTCCTCCTTCCCCTTGCAGTATTTGGGCGTCCCGCTAACCCATAAGGCCTTGAAATGTCGTGATTGGGCTCCCTTGGTCTCTCGGTTCGAATCTAAGTTGTCTTTGTGGAAAGGCTCTTGCTTATCCTACGCTGGTCGCATCACTCTTATTAAAGCAGTTTTAAATAGCATTCCCGTTTACCTTATGTCCATTTTCAAGATGCCAGCCGCTATTATGCAGAAGTTAGAGCGTTACATGAGGAACTTCCTTTGGAAAGGTGACGCCCTAACAAGAGGCTTTAATAAAGTCAGTTGGGAAACTATTTGTCTTCCTTATCATCTTGGTGGGCAGAATATTCAGCGGCTTCACCTGAAAAACTCCAGCCTTCTTCTCAAATGGGTGTGGAAGATTCGTGTGTCAGAGCCTACCTCTCTTTGGTACAGATTTTGCGTCCATCGGGCTGGTATTACCGATTGGCATTCTCTGAGTGTGGCTGTTTCTCTATCACCAATTTGGAAGGGTATTTCGAATGCTTGTGTTAAGAACATTCTAATTTGGTCTACCTTCTGTAAAGGGGTTCGGTTCCGCCTTCTCAACGGCACCCGAATAAATTTCTGGTTTGATGCTTGTTTAAATTCGATTCCCTTGAAAGAGGCTTTTCCGTCTTTGTTTGATTTGGCTGTCGATAAATATGTCTCTGTTTCTCAGGCTTATGAGTTTATTTTTTCGCATTTGGGGAGACCGTTTTGGACTCGGAGACTGCGGATTACGGGTCAGCAGCAGCTGGACTCCCTCTTGTCTCTGCTTCCTCCGCTTGCATCCTCCGAGAGTGATCTTTTTTCTGGACGACGACTGACCAGGTTCAGCAGCCTTTCACGCCTAGTTCTTTCCTCCAACACTTATATGCTGCTCGGTATACTCCATCGCCTCACTGCAGCACCTTCTTGTCTCTGCGTCGTGCGCCAACTCTCCCGAAAATTCAGTTTTTTATGTGGCTGTTGACTCATGACAGGATTCCTTGCCGTGCTACTCTTCTCTATTTTCAGATTATCACTTCTGAATGTGCTAGCTGTCCATTTTGCTCTAATCTCGAAACCCAAGATCATGCGCTTATACATTGCGCTTCCAGTTACAAAATATGGATGGACTTGTTACGGTGGCTCGGTCTTAGCTTCTCTATCCCTAGAAGCGCAATTGATTTCTTCATCCAATGGTCCGGCTGTTTTCGCACGGCTCGTCACAGATTATTTTGTCAGTCTCTCTGGATGACCATCTGTTGGGAGATATGGAAAAAGAGGAATAGAGCGGTTTTCCAAGATTGCCATAATTTAAATGACATTCTTTTCTCTTGTATTCACCATGCTTGGTCCAATTTTCATCTTAGGTCTAGTTCTTTTAATTTGTTGGTTTCGGATGTAATCATTAACCCAGGATTATTATTTTTGTAATTCTTTTGACCTTCCCTCAAGGTCTTTAATGGATTTCGGGGTGTTGTGAAGTGGAGTGTCTTAAGGTGCCAACCTAGTTGGGATGTTTTGACTCTCCCTTCCTTCTTCCCGCGTTACTTATCAAAAAAAAATTGAAGCCACTCAAACTAATTAATTAATATAAATATATATAGAAATTTAAAATAAAATTAACTAGTCAATGTGAAAAAATGAGAGTAATGAAACGTCAAATAATTATTTATATTACATTTAGAATTGAAGATCTGAAAGCAATTGGGCAATAAAATCTAGGGAATATGAAGAGAATAAATAAAAATATTAACATATGGATGATTTTTATTAGATTATAAGCAATTGGGCAATAAAATATTAATATTTCACACACCACATTTCTTTCATATCTTCAATTTTAAATAAAACAAGACTCACGTGAAACTATACTATGTAATAAAGTAAAATGGAAATTAAAATAATATAAGTTTCAAAATAATATTTATTGTTAGTTTATAGATCTTATATTAAACTAATAAAAAATAACAATATATATTAAAGAGAATAAATAATAGAAATAGTTTTATTTTTATAACTAATATATAAAAGTAAAGAAATATTAGTGTATGTGTATGTACTGCAAAATTTTTTTATTAGAAATACTTTAATTATATTTAAAAACAAAAAAATAAATTTTTACTTATAATTACATGTCATATTGTCTTTCCATAAGCAAAAATAAAGGAAAGGACTAAAGAATTCATTAAAATAAAACTTAAGGATTTTAAAATTTATGTATGGACTAACAGTGTAATACGTAAAAATATAGGAACTAATAAATTATTTAGTCTTGATTTTTATATAATTATACAACTTTAATTTATCGTCGTATGAGTTTTTCTCATTGGAAATAAATGAAAAACTATTTCAAAAATATAAAATTAGAAGTAGGGCTATATAAAGTAGTAAATCCTGACTTTTTATCTCTACCATACCTTATTAATAAATTTTAAAAAAAAATCATTTTAAAATATTATTAAAATTCATAATAACAATCATTGGTAATTTAGAGATATTATGTTAAATTAATAAAGAAAATAATAATATAAATTTGAGAGAATAAAAAATAGCAAATTTTTATTTTTATAACTAATATAAAAACCTTAAAATATATGTATGAACTGATTAGTGTAATATGTAAAAACGTAAGAGCATCTCCAATACATAGAACTTGCAAAGGTTCTCGCTAACTTTTTTCTCTTACCATGTCATTAAAATTAAAAAACTTTATCCCTTCTCTAATGCAAAAAACTCTTTCAAGTTTCTTTTATGTGGCCCAATAGAAAGAAAAAGGCAAAGATTTTTTTTATTATTTTAGTAATAAAAAATTAAAAGAATAAAAAAATATAAGGGGAACGTTCTCTAAGGTGAGAACCCCTCCAATGGTAAAGGAGGGATACTATCCCCATTGGAGTTGTTCTAAGGACTGCTTCCTCAGGTTTTTAATATCTGATATTTTAGGGGTCTTTTTTTATATGACTTTTTAAATTAACAAGATACTTTTATTAATGTTTTTTTCATATTTGTCCTAGAAAAGAACTTTAATATTTAATACAAATAATTTTATATTTAACCTTAATAACTAAAGAAGAAAGAGAAATTTAATATGAAAGTAAAGCTTTAGGATATAATTACTAATGGTGCACTAATTATTTTAATAATTTAATTAATACTTTATAAGTTTTAGAAATATTATTAAAAAAAAAAGGAGAGAGAGAAATAAATTGTTCAGGAAAGACAACGGGGTAAAAAAAAGACGACGTGGTAAATTCATGTTATTAAACCAAAATTGAAACAAAAAAGCAAGTCAAGGAATAGCACTGAAAAGCAAGTCAAGCAAGTCAAGTCAAGGAAATTGCCCAAATTCCGTAAGTTTTAAATTTTATTAAATTTAGGAATCTATTAGTTAATTAATTAGAAACAAAATAGTTGTTAAATTCTTGGTTTATAAATGATATAATTATGTTAGTGGAGTGAATTAATTGAGAATGTTAATAGGAAGAGAATATTTGATGTGATATGGATTGAATTAAATGCCAGTGTATCTGTTGAAGAATTGGTATATTATGGAATTTAATTGAGTTTGGCTATTCAGTCGGGTTATTGAATTGCAGTTTATGGAGACCGACTGAAATTGTTGTGTGGACTATAGAAGTGTAATTTTATGCAGGTTTGACCCTAATATTAATTAGGGGGATATCCATTTTATAGGGGAAATTCTACCGAAATTTCTATTGATATTTCGGATAAATAGAATAATTATTTCCTTCCTCATCTCTATTATAAATTCTCTTGTGTAGACATCCAACCGGTAGGCGGAGCAGGAGAGCAGGAGAAATAGGATTCGTCGGCTAGGAGTATCTGTGAGTTAATTATATGTTATGCATACTTAATTTAGCATTTGCATTCATGACAAATTTTTCAAAGTTTAAATCTTTATTATGTGGTTATTATCATTATTTAAAAGGGTATCGCCTACAATTATAATTATATTTATATATAATTCCAATGGTGGTTTAAATACGTATATGGACATGCTTCCTGGTGAGCGGCATTAGGACCTTGTGCGTACAGGTACTATCGGGCCTATGGAATAAATGTATGAATTGATGATATGTTTATGGATAAGCTCGGTTGAGTTATTCTCGGGCTATGTGATATTATGGCATTGGAATTAAGTGAGGCTGGGTATGGATTCGGTTGAGTTATTCTCGGTCCTCCAGCCGACTGGGCGTGGATTCGGTTGAGTTATTCTCGATCCCCCAGTCATTGGATATAAGAGAGCCGAATGGCTATGTAGATTATGCGATACTTTAGGTATTTAGGTTTAGGGTCCATGACGTATGAAAACCACTTATTAATAATTGTTTTATTATTTGGTTTACCGAAATCATGTGTATGAATGCCTGTACGACATATATGTATATAAATATATATACATACGTAAAGTATTGTGTGATTGGTTGATTGCTAAATTATTCATGCATTGCATATAATTAATCTACTATGGGAGGTCTGACTCCCTAAATTTTCCAGGTAGCTAGAAGCGTGTTGCAGCCCAAGATCTTCCTCCAGGCGGCACATTAGTTTTACTATGTAGGTTATCATTAATTGCTTCTAATGTATTAAATTTCTAGACCGCAGTACCAGAGTAAGGATTATATTTGATGTTGTGTATGTGATAAGGATTTAATGTGTTAAGTATGACGGATTTAAATATTATATTTTGAGACTTTAATTTAGAGTATGGTTTTAGGGTTGCTAAGGGTTCCGGTGGCGATATGCCTACCCGTTCTCTAGCGCCGGTCACGGCCGGAAGTTAGGTCGTGACATATTTGTCCGTATTTAAAGTAGAAAAGATTTTAATATTTAATACAAATAATTTTATATTTAACCTTAATAATTAAAGAAGAAAAGAAATTTAATATGAAAGTAAAGCTTTAGGATATAATTACTAATGGTGCACTAATTATTTTAATAATTTAATTAAGGTGCTGGCTATCCTCACTTTGTGAGGAAACAAAGTAAATATTACTTTGTTTTTATCACCGTTGATCTAAAAGCTGGGATAATCTGATCCATTAATTTTTTTGAAAGCTTTTTACCTGCTACTGTTAGGATCGGTTTCTCCATCACTTAAACGAGATTTGTCCATCCCTCTCCCAAATTTCTTGCACAACGCAGTCCGATTCCTCCCCTTCCTCCAGTAGCAGTCCTGATTCCTCCCCTTCTTGCAGTTCTTTGTTCGATAAATCCATTGTCGGCCCCCTTTCTTCTTCCCCACCTTCTGCGTCCCCGTTCTGTTTTATTCCTAGACCCAGACTCCATAGACGTTGACCAAAGCTAGGACCAGCGCCATAAGGAAGCACGTCGATTTTAGGTGAAGGTACGTGATAAACAGTTAGCTTTGCTATTTTAATTTTGTTTTTTTAGTTATACATGAAATTAATGCATTGCAATTGAATTTGAAGAGTTGAAAATTAGTAGGATTTAGGGTATGGGTGAAATTCATTTGCGATTTAGTTTTAATTTAGGGTTTTGAAATATATACATTGCTCTCACAGAGCAGAGAAGCTTGTTTGGGGCACTTTTGAGTAGATAATGACATATTTTGTAACGTATAATAGAGCAGAGAAGCATATTTACTCTTTTGGCTTCTTTTCTGTCTCTCACCTCCTCAAGCCTGGTTATTTCCAAGTGCCCTCTCAGACGGTTTAAGTATCTGAGTTCTTTAATGCTACCTCACAAATCATAATATACAAAAGATATGGACAGAGCTGGCTCTCTTAGTTATTACATGGTTCCTGGAACTATTCTCTACCTTTAATCAAACCTTTGCTTCAAACTGCAATTGTTAAGACTAAAGGATGCCTAAACTCAGTTTCTAGGCCAAACCGTTTTCACTGAAGAGTTGAAAATGATGAAAGTCTATTGCCTTAAAACTATGAGGTCTAATATGTAACTGTGTTCTTGGTTGTTGCAAGTTTCATAACATTTTTATCATGAACTCGCATTTAAGATTGGTAGATAGTTGGAAGTGACTAGGATGTGAGCTATGCAGGTGATGTGTAGTGCAGATATGGATTAAATTTTCATATGTATTTGTTTGCGTTTTACACTAATTTATCATTTAGAATTGAGTGTCTCAAAGCTTGATGTATTTGTGATTCTGAAAGTAAAGAAATTGTTACAAGGAAGATTATTTAAGATCAAAGAAAGACAACATTTCAAGACAAGTTAGAAGTCCCAATCCAAATGGCATCTGGTGCTCAAAAGAAAAAGCAATATTCTTCAAATTGATCAAATTGTTGAACTGTGTAGGAAGCTTGCTAAGTTCCTTGCACTAAAGGAATCTGAATGTCTAGAGATTATAAAGCTTGGTGATGAATTCAGACAGAGCTCTGATTCTTGTATTTGATATATCAAGATATCTTAAATGTTCCAACCACAAAATTGATGACGGCAACATTTCCATATCTACACTGTTCAAAAACACTAATATCCGCAACCTTTCCAACTTCCATGATTCTTGAAAGGGAACACGGTGTAGGATAAGAGAGCATAGCTCGTTGGTTGTATTCTCTGGAATAGGGACTGAAGTTGTTGCATAGAAATAAGGAACAAAAGATGTAAAATTATATTTGCCTAAGGACTCTTTTCTGTATTCAAGACCTTGTATGTTGTAAACAGCAATGTTGCCATCCTCATCCTTCACCTCATCCAAAATGGAGTGTCCATCTAAGGTGGTAACAAGATCATTGCCCTCATCATATGACTGAAGCAGCCCAGCAGCCATCCAAAGCTGAATCAATTCTGCTTTTATATTGAATATAAAGTTGCTTAGACATTTCACTTTGGCATTATGTTTGGCCATTTTTAAGTCTCGATTATAGTTCTACTTAGGGTAAGAGCTTAATTAAATATATTGACCTGCTCAATCTACATTTCTCAAGAAGTTAATTTACAATTTTATCTGTTGCAGTCTACAGAGAATGCTTGTATAAGTGCAAATGCGTCATATGTTGATATGTTGTTAGTGTACTGAGCCAACTCACTCTTGTGCTTATGTTGCAGGTTTTCAATTGATGGACTCAAGAAGTTAAAGAGAAACAATCTGATGATATACTACCGATGGGCTAATCCCAACTTTGAAAGCCATGGATGTTGTTACAGTTGCTACTACAAGGATTCACAATTCAGGTTTTGTCTGCTAAAGCTGCTGCTGATTTTTGTTTAATGTGAAACAATGATAATTCTTGCCATTGCTTTTTAATGTATTTGCCCCTTTGTAATAGAAAAATGGCTATCACAGAAGTAAAATAATGGTCATAACATAACTAAGCACTTTCTTTTTAAATCCGCGTCCTGGACTTCTGCTTGTTATATTTGTAGTTGCTGAGTTCCTAAGCTCTCTTTTATGTACAAATGTGATTTAAATCAGACCTATTTTATGTTAGTATTGTGTTTGGCTTGGTTGTCTGTCTTTTGACTCACTAGTTCTATTAGTTTTATTGAATATCACCATTTATTGAATTCTTTACTTATAATGCAAATTGTTAATTAGAGAACTCATTTAAAATTTCTAGAAGAAGCAAAACTATCTCCAGAAGCTAAAGAACTTATAAGTAGACTATTATGTAATGTTGACCAGAGGCTAGGGACAAAAGGCGAGGATGAAATTAAGGTATTTTGTGGTGTGAGTTCTTGTAAATACTTTTGGATTAATCTTTCAACAGTGCTAATACTTTTGGCTTAATCTTGAAATAGATTATTGAATTTGTATACCACAATTTAATTCTAATTTATTTGACATTTACTGTTTCATTTGTCAATAACATGAAAAAGTTTCGAAGGGAAAAATTATTCATGTTGTTGTAGTCAACAGCATTTGACCATTAGCTAGGAATTAATTTGTCTGCAGATGGGCTGTGATCACCTGGTTAGCTTACCACTGGATGTTGTATGTTACAATTGGTTGGAACTTTGGAGAAAGAATGTTTAGAATTTTTTCCATAAGAGGAGGGTCTGATCCATGTTGAAGTGTTTTCTGAAGACGGCTTGAGGCAGCCATCGAGACAGAAATAGCTCTTGCTGAACAACAGGGAAATTACATGGCTACAGTTGTCGAGATTTGTAAAGCCTTCCTCATTTCTACAAAATGTGGCATATTTGTAAATGATTTGAAATTGTACCATGTATGTAGTTGCTTTTATATGTGTAAACCATTGGATCATTATGTCAAAATATGCAATACAAATTCTGATTTCTTTTTTAAATAATTAATTGTGAATGGTATACAATGTATAATGGTCCTGCTGGGAACATATTTTTGCTTGAGATGTGCAAAATTCAATAATAATTGGAGAAATTTTATATTGATGCTTGTTCAATTGACCAAGCTGCATTGTATAGACTTACACGAGTGATATGTACTAGAAATTGGAAATTTAGATATATAACCATTCAGCTACTGATATGTATTGAAAAAAATTGACAATTCAAACACATACAAATTGAACTACATATAAATTTTGACATATTATCCTATTACATTTTAAAAGTGAAAAAGAGAAGGAATCCCAAATTCAAATTATTAACAATTAAAGGATTTTTATATTTTGACTTTTGACGTAATTGTGTGGTTTAATGGCAAAAGAGCAAAGAGGCAATTGTTGGCATCATTCTTTTTCATATATACATTCGGGGTATGATATGACAATCTGGTACTTTGTCAGGTTTGACCCTATATCGAGACTTTAAAGTTCAAGTTAGTTCATGACAACATTGAGAAGAATATTAACGATAGGGAGATAATCTTACAATGTGTCTTGCACTTCAAATGCTCTTTATATTAAGTTTCACGTAAAACCTTAAAATTTTACGAAATCCATGTAATGTTATCCATATTTTACGTGGAGTTATATTCAATTCCCGTAATATTATTATTTTATAAAAAAAAATATACAACTTCACGAAAAATGAACAAAAAACTACTTAAATATAAAAAAATATACTTTGCAAAAAATTGTTTTAACTTTACGAAAATAAAATAATTCAGTAATATTCCATAAAAAAATACAAAATTCTGCATATTACAAAAAAGTAGAAAAATTAATTTTCACATAAAATCTTAAAATTTTACGAAATCCATATAATACTAGACATATTTTATGTGAAGTGATACTCCATTTGCGTAATATTATTACTTTACATAGAAATCTCCAACTTCACAAAAAATTAATGGAAACTACTAAAACGTTAAAAAATCAATACTTCGAGAAGATTGTTTTAACTTTACAACAATTTAATAATTCAGTAATATTATTGGATAGAAAAATGCAAAATTTTGCACAATACAAAAGAAGTAGAAAAATTAAGTTTCACATAAAATCTTAAAATTTTACGAAATTCATGTAACACTAGACATATTTTACGTGAAGTGATACTCAATTCTCGTAATATTATTACTTTACAAAAAATTGTTTAATTTTTCAAAAAATGATGTGGAACTGCTGAAATATAAAAGAATAAATACTTCGCGAGAAATATTTTAATCGTACGAAAATATAATAATTGATTAGTAGTTTTCCGTATAAAGATAAAAGATTCCGCATATTACAAAAAAAAAAAAAAATGGATTTCACGTAAAACCTTTAAATTTTACGAAAATCATGCAATGCTAAGCATATTTTACATGAAATGAAACCCAATTCATGTAATATAATTACTTTACAAAAAATTCTTTAATTTTGCGAAAAATGATATGGAAACTACTAAAATATATTAGCGAGAAATATTTAATTTGTACAAGAATATAATAATTGAGTACTTGTTTTCCGTAGCAGAAAAATTGGGTTTCACGTAAAACCTTTAAATTCTACTGAAACCTTGCAATGCTAGGCATATTTTATGTGAAATGAAACTCAATTATCGTAATATTACTACTTTATAAAAAAACTTTAATTTCACGAAAAATGATCTGGAAACTTCTGAGATATATTCGCGAGAAATATTTATATTGTACGAGAATATAATAATTGAGTAGTTGTTTTCCGTATAGAGATGAAAAATTCTGCATATTACAAAAAACAATACAAAAATTGGGTTTCACGTAAAACCTTTAAATTCTACGGAAACTATGCCATGCTAGGCATATTTTATGTGAAATGAAACCCAATTCATGTAATATAATTACTTTACAAATAATTCTTTAATTTTGCGAAAAATGATATGGAAACTACTAAAATATATTAGCGAGAAATATTTAATTTGTACAAGAATATAATAATTGAGTACTTGTTTTCCGTATAAAGATGAAAAATTCCGCATATTACAAAAAACAGTAGAAAAATTGGGTTTCACGTAAAACCTTTAAATTCTACTGAAACCTTGCAATGCTAGGCATATTTTATATGAAATGAAACTCAATTATCGTAATATTACTACTTTATAAAAAAAACTTTAATTTCACGAAAAATGATCTGGAAACTTCTGAGATATATTCGCGAGAAATATTTATATTGTACGAGAATATAATAATTGAGTAGTTGTTTTCCGTATAGAGATGAAAAATTCCGCATATTACAAAAAAAGTACAAAAATTGGGTTTCACGTAAAACCTTTAAATTCTACGGAAACCATGCCATGCTAGGCATATTTTACGTGAAATGAAACCCAATTCTTGTAACATAATTACTTTACATAAAAAACTTTAATTTCGCGAAAAATGATATGAAAACTACTAAAATATATTCGCGAGAAATATTTAATTTGTACAAGAATAAAATAATTGAGTAGTTGTTTTTCGTATAAAGATGAAAAATTCCGCATATTACAAAAAACAGTAGAAAAATTGGGTTTCACATAAAACCTTTAAATTCTACGGAAACCTTACAATGCCAGGCATATTTTATGCAAAATGAAATCCAATTCTTGTAATATTACTACTTTACAAAAAAAACTTTAATTTCGCGAAAAATGATCTGGAAACTTCTGAGATATATTCGCGAGAAATATTTATATTGTACGAGAATATAACAATTGAGTAGTTGTTTTCCGTATAGAGATGAAAAATTCCACATATTACAAAAAACAGTAGAAAAATTGGGTTTTACGTAAAACCTTTAAATTCTACGGAAACTATGTAATGCTAAGCATATTTTACGTGAAATTCAATTCTTGTAATATAATTACTTTACAAAAAAAAAATTTTGATTTCGCGAAAAATGATATGGAAACTACTGAGATATATTCGTGAGAAATATTTATATTGTACTAGAATGTATAATTGGGTACTAGTTTTTCATATAGAGATGAAAAATTTCTCATATTACAAAAAACAGTAGAAAAATTAGGTTTCACGTAAAATCTTTAAATTCTACGGAAACCTTACAATGCTAGGCATAGTTTATGTAAAATGAAATCCAATTCTTGTAATATTATTACTTTACAAAAAAAACTTTAATTTCACGAAAAATGATCTGGAAACTTCTGAGATATATTCGTGAGAAATATTTTTATTGTACGAGAATATAATAATTGAGTAGTTATTTTCCGTATAGAGATGAAAAATTTCACATATTATAAAAAACAGTAGAAAAATTAGGTTTCACGTAAAACCTTTAAATTTTACAGAAACCATGCCATGCTAGGCATATTTTACGTGAAATGAAACCCAATTCTTGTAATATAATTACTTTACAAAAAAAACTTTAATTTCACGAAAAATGATATGGAAACTACTAAAATATATTTGATAGAAATATTTAATTTGTACAAGAATATAATAATTGAGTAGTTGTTTTTCGTATAGAGATGAAAAATTTCACATATTACAAAAAGCAATAGAAAAATTGGGTTTCACGTAAAACCTTTAAATTCTACGGAAACCTTGCAATGCTAGATATATTTTATGTAAAATGAAATTCAATTTTTGTAATATTATTGCTTTACAAAAAAAACTTTCATTTCGCGAAAAATGATTTGGAAACTACTGAGATATATTCCGAAAAATATTTATATTGTATGAGAATATAATAATTGAGTAGTTGTTTTCCGTATAGAGATAAAAAAATTCCGCATATTACAAAAAAAGTAGAAAAATTAGGTTTTACGTAAAACCTTTAAATTCTACGGAAACCATGCAATGCTAGGCATATATTACGTGAAATGAAACCCAATTCTTGTAATATAATTACTTTACAAAAAAAACTTTAATTTCGCGAAAAATGATATGGAAACTACTAAAATATATTTATTTTCATTTTATTAACGTAAGATGATTATAATACATACTTTTAGTTCATATTAATGATAAAATTGAAGCCTACTAAATTATCTATAAATACAACATATATTTTAAATTGGATAAAATTCTTTTTACTAATAATTAAATGAAAATTAATTAAGTTACGAAAAATTTAATAATATTACGGAAATTTGTAAAGGTTTTGAAATTTTTACGTAGTTAGGAATGAATTTTTGTAAAATGAATGGGTGCATAGAAACTATATACTACCTTGGGTAATTTTAACATTTTCTTTAACCTGTTGGTAATTTATTTATTTTTAATTTTAAACTGTTGATGTGTCAAAATTTTATTGGTTAATAAAAACAAAGTATGGTTACTTTGTTTTTCAACAAAGTAACCATAGAATTTACCTTTAATTAATATTTTATAAGTTTCAGAAATATTATAAAAAAAAGGGGAGAGAGAAATAAATGTTCAAGAAAAAAAAAGAAAAAAAGATGACGTGGTAAATTCATGTTATTAAACCAAAATTGAAACAAAAAAGCAAGTCAAGGAATAGCACTGAAATTACATTTCGCGTTTTCTTTGGAAAAATTTGCATTAATTGTCTGACCCGACGAAACCATAAAACAAAACCTTTTTCTTCTCATTTTCACATCCCTTTTTTCTTTTCGTTTGTTTTTCCTACTAATTATTTCCTTTTCTTTATTAATAAAAAAATTAGAAAAAAAAATTGAATCCTGTATTGGCCCTCACAGGATTCAATTTTAATTATATGCTAGTTTTAAACCTCCGCTTTGTTTGGGAAAGAAAGAAAAAAATCTGGGTTTTGGATAAAGTGTGGGTTTTGTTATTCTAAGTGGATTTATTTTTAATATTTATTATTATTATTATTCAAGATTTTTAATATCATTGAGCGATAAATTAAAAGCAAAAGTAATGGTGGTTTGAAAATTTGTTTATATTTTACCCAAATTCAACGGCTGAAATTAAAAAAAAAAAAAAACCCAATAGCTAATAGTCCATTAAATAAAAAAAAAAATCTAATCCTCATGAATTTTGGAAAAAACCCATTACGTCTGGCCCGAGCTTGACCCGTGAACAGCGATTCATACAATAAATTTTATATGTCAAAAATTCAATTCTATACATATTAATTTGAAAATTTTTTTAGCGAAATTCTTAAAAAAAAAAAATTATTTAGATGTATATATAATAAAAGAAAACATTAAAAATAGATATGAAATCATTGTTTTTAAAATCATGCGTAAACTTATATTTGTGTTCTTATGAATATTTTTTTGTTAAAATTAATTTTCAACTATAAAAAATGTAAAAGGCAAAAAAACTAAAAAGAAAAACAAAAAAATAGAAGAAAATAGTGAAGGTAAAAGAAAAAAAAATAAATAAATAAATAAAAGAAAAAAATAAAGAAAATTGTAAAGAAGCCTCCTACAGCCGCCGCCCACAGCCCCCCAGCCACTCAGCCGCCCTTCCTCCAGGCCTTCCCGCCTCTCCAGCCACTCCTCTTCTGGTCGCTACCCTCCAGCACCCAGTCGCCCCACATCTCGCCCTCCCTCCTCCCCCAAGCTCCAACCAAATGTGGTCTTTTTTGAAGGCTTTCCTGACGGCTGGTTTGTTCAACACCTAAGCAAGCTTTTCCTATCCTACAATATTCATGGCATCATTACTCTCGCTCGTAAGAGGAATGTTCGTAATCTGCGGTTTGGTTTCCTTCGCATTCATCAGGACTTGAGCATCTCCTCTGTGATCATGGCTATCAATTCAATCCAGATTGGTACCCGTCGTCTCCGAGCGTTCCAAGCTCGTTACCCTTCGTCTCCTCGGCGCCATTCCCCTCCTTCAGCCCCATCTCGGAGAGTTCCCAGTTCCCACTCCCATCCTTTGACGTTCCGGCAGTCCATCAGAGACTCCCGTTCTTATGCCTCTGTTGCACGGAACCTACCTAGCACTCCGGCAACCTTTTGCTATCAACAAGTGCGCCCTCCTCCCCTTTGGATGTCTTGCTCTTGTATGATTACCTTGCGCGATATCAAATCCCTTCTTGGTCTACATACCACCTTAAAAGATCGCAATTTCGGTTTTCAATCCTTGACGGCTCTTGGAGACTCTTCTGTCATTGTGACTTTCTTCTCTGCTGATGCTCTTGACGCGTTTATGCAATCAGATTGGGTTTTTTTAAATGACATCATCTCTACGGTCTAGCCTTTGGACCCCGACTTCATCCCTACACATCGTTTGATTTGTCTATCTTTCCGAGGTATTCCGCTGAAATATTGTCACCCTTTATTTATGGAAACGTTGTGCTCCAAATTTGGACAGCTAGTGGGCTTTGGGAATGACTTTGTGCTTAATAAGAGGCTCGATCTTATACATTGTTTAATTTCTACGGACCAAGAACTAATCCCGGACTCCGTTCATGTTGATATAAATGGGCATTCGCTGCTTGTGCATATTCTTGAGCTGCCTTTCAGTAGTGGTATGGAGGATTTTTTCAGCTACGCACCTCCTAATGATGAGGGAGATTCTGATTCTGAGACCAGTGCGGCTGCCCCCGTGACGGATACTGCTGTACTGTCCACCATCCCCACGCTGGAAATTGTTTCTCCCGTTACATCGTCGGTTCAGCCCCCCGCTACGGACCGGAAGTCAGGTAGGAAAATTCTTCAGGGCGGCGCTATCGGCTCTCCTATCTCTCTTCCGCATAGCTGTGATAACAGCATTGACATTGCTAATACCAATCAGAGGAATTGGAATTCTGCTACTGGTTTAGGGGTTGCTGGAGTCGTAGTTAGTGAGGTGGACGAGACTTGGAATTTAGGTAAATCACTTGGCATTTTTAATGACTTTGATAGCATGGTTGTTAAAGATAAATTGGGGAATCTTATTGTTGCTCAGTAGCTTATTGCTCTCTTCTTCTGAGGTTTTCACTTTTGATTTATGGATTTGTCATTTTCGGTTTGGAATTGTCGTGGTGGTTTTCTTAACCCAGCCAAGCAACGTTTTATAAAGTCTCTTATAAGACGTCAAAATCTTCATTTTTTCGGATTAATTGAAACAAAGGTGGAGGTGGTTAATGCTATTGATATGAAGAAGTATTGGGGTCATAATGATTTTGATTTCTCCGTAGTTCCGGCTGTATGTTCTTCGGGTGGTATTGTGGTATCTTGGAATTTGGCTACCATTTCTTGCTCCTTAGTCGCCTCTTCTACTAGGTGGGGTTTGTTTCTTTGTGTTCATCATGGTGTGACGTTTCATGTGTTGTTTCTGTACGCCCCTAATTCAGCGAATGATAGACAGCTTTTTTGGCGGGAGATCAATAATGTAATTCATCCTCTTCCTATGCTCATGGTTTGTGGGGACTTTAATGAGGTTTTACACCCTTCGGAGCGTCTCAATGGTCATCTTACTACTTCAATTCGGGATTTTCAGGATTTTGTGAATACTTGTGAACTGCATGATATTCCTCTTTATGGCCGCTGTTATACTTGGCATAATGCCCTCACTTATTCTCGGATTGATCGTATTTTGGTTAGTTCAGGTATCGTCAGTTGCTGGCCTTTTCTCTCTACCTCAACAATTGATTGCTCTTTGTCGGATCACCTTCCTCTAGTCTTTAATTCTGTGGCCAAACCTTCCGGTGGTCCGAAGCCTTTCCGTTCCCTGAATTGCTGGTGGGAACATGCCGATTTCAGCCCCTTTGTCCAGCGTGAATGGGACTCCATTTGTCTCTCTACGCCTGATTCTCCTCTTCATCTGAAATTGAAGCTTCTCCGTGGTAAAATTTCTGCTTGGAACCGGGCTACCTTTGGCAATGTCGAGTCTGAAATCTCTTCTTTAGAACATCAGCTCCTCCTTTTAACTTCAGACTCTACTGTCCGCCCCTTGACTGATGACCAGCGGCTTTCTTTGGCCGATCTCCGCGCCAAACTTTTCAATAAGAGGAAACATTGGGAATCTATAAGATTCCAGCAATCCAGAATCAAGTGGTCTTTGTTGGGGGATAATAACACGTCTTTCTTCCATCGTACAGCCTCAGCTCGTTACAAGTCCAACAGAATCATGGGAATCAGTGTGGGGCAGCGTTTTATTACGGAGCAGGGGCAGATTAGCGATCAAGTGTACTCTTTCTACAAATCCCTCTTTCAGGAAGATACGGCTGTTCCTTTTGCTTTGGATAATCTTGGTTTTAATTGCGTCTCGGTGGAGGATAATGACGCCCTCACAGCTCCTTTCAATGTTGAGGAAATTTGGGAGGCCGTTAAGTCATGTGGCGAAAATAAAGCACCGGGTCCGGATGGTTTTAATTTCTATTTTTATCGAAGAGCTTGGTCTTTTCTAAAGGATGAGATTCTAAAGGTGATAGACACGTTCCACTCTACTGGCTTTCTCCCTCCTGCTTTGAAGACTTCCTTCACCGTCCTTATCCCGAAAGTGGCGGGTTCTTGCACTCTTAGTGATTTTCGGCCAATTGCTCTCATCAACGGCATTTATAAAATCATCTCTAAATTATTATCAAGGAGGCTTCAGGCAATCTTACCTTCTTTAATTTCAGCTTGCCAATTTGCATTTGTTAAAAGCCGGAACATTCACGATTGCTCCTTCTTGGCTTCGGAGATTGTTCACTTTTTGAAATCCAGCAGGCGTCCTACCTTTGTTCTCAAACTGGACTTCCGAAAGGCTTTTGATAGCATTTCTTGGGATTATCTTCATGCGGTTTCTGTTCGGATGGGTTTTTCTGAAAAATGGAATTGTTGGATGAATGGGTGTCGTGTGGATTCTTCTACTTCCATCTTGATTAACGGCTCCCCGATTAAGCCTATCTATCTTCGCAAAGGGGTCAAGCAGGGCGACCCACTTTCGCCTTTTCTCTTCGTTTTGGCAGCGGAGGGTCTTTCGCAACTTGTGAGGAAAGCTACGGATTTGGGTATTCTCAAGGGGTTTGAGTCATTGCATTTTCAGCCGCCTCCTATTCTTCAATTTGCGGATGATACCATTTGTTTTCTTCCGGCAGTTGAGGAAGAACTCACTACCTTCATTCGCATTCTTCGGTGTTTTGAGATTATTTCCGGTCTGCGAATAAATTTTCAGAAGAGTTCTCTTGTGGGCTTAGGCGTCCATTCTGATTTTACAGCTCACTGTGCGAACAGATTTGGATGTTCTATGTCTACCTTTCCTTTTCAATATTTGGGAGTGCCTTTGACTTATAAAAGCTTACGTTGTCGAGATTGGAATCCCCTTATCTCTCGCTTTGAATCAAAGCTTGCCATGTGGAAGGGCTCTTGTCTTTCGTATGCGGGGCACCTCACTTTGATCAAATCGGTTCTATGTAGCGTTCCGGTTTATCTTTTATCTTTGTTCAAAATGCCCGAGGGTGTCGCTCACAAATTGGAGAGTTATATGCGGAATTTTCTTTGGAAAGGTGATGCGAAGTCCCGGGGTTTTAACAAGGTTAGCTGGGACAACATTTGCCTCCCCTATCACGCTGGTGGTCTGAATATTCAACGCCTTAATCTCAAAAATTCCAGCCTCCTCTTGAAATGGTTATGGAAGGCACGAACTTCGGATCACTCCTCTCTTTGGTTCCGTTTTTGTGTCCAACGAACACATATGGATGATTGGAATACCTTGTATATTGATGCTTCTTCTTCACCTTTATGGAAAGGTATTTTTGCTGCTTGTATCAAGAAGTCTCCTATCTTTTCCTCCTTCATCTCGGGTCTTCGCTTCCATCTTCGGAATGGAGAGAGTATTAATTTCTGGTATGATCCTTGGCTGAATCCTGCCCCTCTGAAGGATTCTTTTCCTTCTCTCTTTGCCTTGTCAACCAATAAACATATTTCGGTGTCCTCGGCTTATTCTCAAATTTTCTCATGCATGGGGCGGCCTTTTTGGAAGCGTCGGCTTCGTCTTACTGGCCAACAGCAGCTGCAATCCTTGATCACGCATCTGCCCCCCCTCACTTCCACTGGTGCGGACATTATCACCTGGATACCAGCCCCAAATGGCCACCATTGTTACACGCCTGGATCATTTATTAAGCACCATCTCGCCATCAGCCAGCGGCCTTCAGTCTCACCCGCCTTCCTGTCATTCCGTCGTGCTCCAGTCATTCCTAAAGTCCAATTTTTTATGTGGTTGTTGGCTCACGGACGGCTGCCTTATCGGTCGACTCTTGCATCCTTCAACATTATTCTTGAGACTACCTGCCCCTTTTGTTCAGAAGCTGAGACTCAAGATCATGCTCTTATTTTCTGCCCTTCCAACTATACGGTTTGGTGTGATTTATTCAACTGGATGGGTCTTAGTTTTCTTCTCCCTCAGACGGCTATCGATTTCTTCTTCCAATGGTCTGGGTGTTTTAAAAATGCTCGCCACAGGTTATTTTGTCAATCGCTTTGGATGTCCATTTGTTGGGAAATTTGGAAGCGTCGTAACCTGCCCTCTTCACTGATCGCAATGATTCACGAGACTTGCTTTTTTCTTGTATTTATCACACTTGGTGTTTTGTTCATTTTAAGACTAGGCGTCTCAATTTTACTGCTTCGGATGTAATTATTCACCCAAACCTTCTCCATGTAATTTTGACCTTTCCTCAAGGTCCATTAATGGTAATTCTTCGGGTTGTTGTTTTGTGGTAGTGCTAGAGGTGCCAACCTAGTTGGGATGTCTAGCCTACTCCTTCCTTCAATCCGTGTTATTTATCAAAAAAAAACAAAAAAATTATTTTTTTTCCCATTTTTTTTATTTCATTTTCTTTAATTTTAAGAAAACCAAACAATCTCAACTTAAGCTAGGTCAAAACACAATATCTAATTCTAAATCACAATTTCGGAATCCATTGACTGGTTTCTATAGACTGATTGATAAAAGAGAATATTGTAAAAAAAAACTTTGTCCATGCGTTGACCAAATCCAACGCCTGACTACCGAGTTGAGGAAGAAATAAGACTAACTGAAGAAAGAGAAGACTGCAAAAAAAAAAAAAAAAGTTTATACTTAGACCATATCCAGAGGCTGAAATTTTTTTTCAAAAAAGTCCAACAGCCGATAACCCAATGAATAAAAAAAAAATCTAACCCTCATGAATTTTGGAAAATGCCCATTCGGCCCGAGCTTGAACCATGAACAGCGATTCATATAATAAATTTTATATGTAAAAAATTCAATTCTATACATATTGAATAATAATTTGAAATTTTTTTTAGCGAAATTCTTTCAAAAGAAACAACTTATTTATATGCATATATAAAAAAAAAAAAAGAAAACATTAAAAATAGATATGAAATCATTGTTTTTAAAATTATGCGTAAACTTATATTTGTGTAATTATAGTTTGAATTAAGCTAACGATCGCAATTTACATTTATAAAATGTTCAAAAGAGAGAAACAGATGAGAGGAACCATTACTTGGAAAAGAGAAGATTACATGAAAAAATTTTGCGAGATGGAAAGGGACGAGTAGATATGGACAATCATAACTAACAAAGAAGGAGATTGATTGTAAAAAGAGAAAATTGTAAGGAAAAACTTTTCCATGCTTTTACCAGATCCAACGGCTGACGGTTTAGTAAAGAAACAAAAAGATTGACTGGAGAAAGATAGAACTGTAAGGAAAAAAACTATCTATACATTGACCAAATCCAACGGCTGAAATTTTTCACAAAAATATCCAATGGCTGCCCAATGGATAAAATAATCAAACCCTAAATTTTTTTTTTAAAAAACATATTACGCTCAGCTCGAGCCTGATCCATGAATATGTCTAATCATATAATAAATTTTATATGCCAAAATAAATTTTAATAAATTTGAAAAAAATTTTAGTGGAATTCATAAAAAGAAATGATTTATTTAGATGCATACATGATTATGAAAATATTAAAAATATGTATGAAACCATTGTTTTTAAAGTCATACGTAAACTTATCTATTGTAGCTATAAATATTTTTTTGTTAAAATTGATTTTCAACTATAAGAAAAAGCAAACGAAACATTTTTAAAAATTTAAAAAAAATGGAAGAGACAAAAAAAAAAAAAGAAAAAATGGAAGAAGAAAAAATAAAAACAAAAAAAAAAAGAAAATAATGTAAAAATAAAAAAATGAAAAGAAAAACAAAAGAAAAAATGGAAGAAAAAAAATTCATTCTTTTTGTTTTTTTTTATAACTAAAGAAAATGAAAAAAAAAAAAAAATCCTGGTGGACTCCCACAGGATTCAATTTTAATTATATACAGATTGCAGGATCAATTTTCTTTTTTTTTTTTTTTTTATTTTCTAATTTTTTTTATTTCATTTTCTTTAATTTTAAGAAAATAAAAAAATTGAATTTTTTTTCTTCCATTTTTTCTTTTCAATTTTTTTTACTTTCACATTATTTTTTTCCTATTTTTTATGTTTTTATTTTCTTTTACTCTCTCTTTTCTTCTTCCATTTTTTCCTCTTTTTATTTTATTTTTGTTTTTCTTTCTTCCATTTTTTTAATTTTTTAAAAATATCTCTTTTACCTTTTCTTATAGTTGAAAATCAATTTTAACAAAAAATATTCATAGCTACAATAGGTAAGTTTATGTATGATTTTAAAAACAATGGTTTCATATATATTTTTAATATTTTCTTAATCATGTATGCATCTAAATAAATTGAAGCTTTTTTATGAATTCCGCTGATTTTTTTTTCAAATTTATTAAAATTTATGTTGGCATATAAAATTTATTATATGATTAGACGTGTTCATTGGTCGGGCTGGGGCCAAGCGTATTAGGTTTTTTCAAAAAAACATCAGAGTTTGATTTTTTTTTTTATCCATTGGATAGCTGTTGGATATCTTTGTAGAAAATTTCAGCTGTTGAATTTAGTCAATGTATAAACAATTTTTTTTCTTGCAGTCTTCTCTTTCTCCAGTTGATGAGTGAAAATATTACCAAGTAATTATGTAAGAATTTAGCAATTAATTTATTATAATTCTATAGAAAATTTGAGAAATTATGGCTAATAGTGAGCTTTTCCAGGTTTGATGCTTGTTGCAGAAGAGATTTCTTAGTTTGGGAAGCCTGAGAATGATAAAGTTGGAGAAGAGAATTGATTGCGGGCTGCGGCTAGGGTGGACCGGAGTTAGAAGAGTAGAGCACGACCCAATTAGAGGAGTAGATATTTCTGACTCTAGAAATTCCAATGCTGACCTTAGCTTCTCAAGGAAGCTATTGATTTGTGTGGTTGTAGAATTTGAACCATTAGTTTATTTTGGAACTTGTTTCAAGAAGGATTAGCTCTTACCTTTTTAGGGACTATAAATACTTTACTATTTTAGGGGTTAGGAGGTATTGAATGCTCTCAACAACTTTTTATTTTGCATTAATTGTAGTTTTAATTTGTTGTTCTTCTTGCAAGTTTTCTGGTTAGGAAACCTCGTTTTTATGGTTATTATGTGTTGCGAGTAGGTTTCCTAGCAGGCTAAAGCCAGCTTAGGCTGGTGGTCTTGGAAAGTCTATCTTTGTTTTTATTATGAATATCATGTTGTGAAGATTGTGTGGTGATTTGCTTAATTAAAATGCGAAGAGGCCTTTTCGTATGTCTAGTATTCTTGATGAGACCGATAGGAGACTTAGGAATATGGAAAAATCACACACACATGCACTTGCCATGAGACCGAGAGCTGATTAGGAGTGTGCTAAGGGTTTTTACGTATTGTGGAATGCTTGCTTGACTTAATGCATGATTTCTTATGCTAAGCGAGATCGAGCGATAAGCTTAGTTGAGGGTCATAAATTCAAGTGAGGTCGAGAGATAAGCTTGGTGAATATAGAGCAAGAAATCTTAGATCTACGTTTCCTAAAATATTCATAGTAATTTTTAAAGAAAGATATTCTGAGATTGCCTGTCTAGCTGGTGGAAGTCTATGTTTTTATCACTATTGTTTAATCTATTCTATTTAAGCAACCTTTCTTACTTTGCTTTGCATGTCAATGATTTCAGCTTTTATAAATTTTTATTTTTAATTTTATTAGAAAACCTTTACACATGGTGATTTATTAGGAATTTTTAGAGTTTTTCCTTATTCCCTATGGATAAGACACTTGTCTTGCCCAATACTACAATTGGCCTAGTATACTTGCTAGTGCATAATTTTAAGGCAACACCAGTCAATCTTCTTCTTCCTTGACTGGGCCGTTAGCCGTTGGATTTGGTGAAAGCATGGAAAAGTTTTTCCTCACAATCTTCTTTTTTTTACAGTCAGTCACCTTCTTTGTCAGTAGCGATTCTCCACATCTGCTCCTCCCATTCCTCCTCTCAAAATTTTTTCATGTAATCGTCTCTTTTCCAAGTGATGGATCTTCTCATTTGTTTCTCTATTTTGAACATTTTATAAATTTAAGTTTCGATCGTTAGCTTAATTCAAACCATTATTACTTTTGTTTTTAATTATCCCTCAATGATATTGAAAACGTTCAAAAATAATAATAAAAAAAACATTGAAAAAAATCCACTTACAATAACAAATCGTTTTTTTCAAAACCCAGACTTTTTCTTTGCTTCCTCGGCGAAGCAAGAGTTTAAAACTAGTTTTCTAATAAAATTTCAATACTTACGATTGTCGATGGGGATGCGGAAGTTTGTTCTCGTCGGGGATCTCTCCGAATGGGAATAAAGATTTTCCTTTAAGAATTCTTGCGGAGTGGGAACAGAAATAAATTTATCCCCAAATGCTAAACGGGGACCAGAATGGCATTATCTCTCCCCGTCTCCGTTTCCGTTTAGTATCCGTGGGGATCTCCGATAATATTTCCGTCAAAATCTCCACTTATAATTATTTATATTGTTATATATATAATATTAGTTATATGTTTATCTTATATAAATAATTGAATTTTGTGATACTAAAATAAAATTAAAAATAAAGTTTTCAATTTTCATTCACAAATAAAAAACCCATGGTTTCAAAATTAAAATTTTATTTATGTATTTATTTTTTAAATTGTTTTAACAGGAAAGAAGATCCCCGTGGGGAACGACCGATGATGGAGATTAGAATTTTCCACGTTTGCTACACGGAGAAGGAGATCCCCGTCTAACCGGGGAACGGGAATGAGATTGCCAATCTCCGTCCCACTCCTTTTACATCCCTAACAATACTTAAACCAACAAGACTATATAGAGACTTTGGTTTCTTGGTTAACCTGTTGACCAGCCACTCCGATCCATTTTATTGACATCGCTTTCAACCCTTCATTGTTTGATTCTTTAAAACATCTATATTTGAGTAATAATAAGAAAAGCGGTCAATACTAAATGCTAGTTCAAATATATATATATATATATATATATATATTCTAAATCAATTCCAATTTAAAAATTTGTGGTTAAATTTGATAACTTGGTACTTTTAGTTTAGAAATTGAGTAACGCGGCGAGAAAGAGACGCATTCCACATTTCATCCCATAAATTAAAGCCACTCAAACTAATTAGTTAATATAAATTTGGCTATATGATAAAAGATTTATATGGTTAAAGATTTTATTATATTTTAAAAATAATTTATTGAATTAGTTATTTATTAAGTACAACGAATATATATGATTAATCCATTGAAAACTGAATTTGTACCCAGTGGTGGAATTGTAGTAAACTCTCTCCCAATAACAACAATCAGTACCATCCAAACCCCGTGAAGAGATCCCATTCAAATTTGGAGGAAAGGAAGATTTGATTTGTAAGAGACCATTTCTTTTATTCTCAATACAACATTCACAATTCTCTTTCAAACTTATAATAATAATAATAATAATTATTATTATTATTTTTCATTCTTTTATATATATATATATATATATATATATATATATATATACTAATTAAATTTTTTTATATAATTATATAAAATATTTAAAAAATACAAAATAAATATTATAAAAAATAAATTATGGAATTAGAGTTTTTTTTTTTTTAATAATACATAACATATTTTTAATTAGTCGAATAGGAAAAGTGAATATGAGTAATCACTAGTCGTAAACCTGAGTTGTGCTTGTGTTTATCATTTGATTAGTAATATATCTAGTTATAGGTGGCCAAGGTTCATGAACTGCCGGTTCAGGTTCAAGAAATCCTTGAACTTGAACCTTAACCTTCAAAGGGGATGGACCTCTAGTTTGGACAGGGCCGGTTTAGGTTCAGAGTTTGATAAGGATTTGACCAGGTTCAGGTTCAGGTTCAACCCTTTTGAATAAACATTTGGAATTCAATTTGCCCATGGTTTTGATGTAGACATTTCTCGATAAATTATTAATACACGTAAAAAAATAATATAATTTCTCAAATATGAAAAACAAATTTAAATTTTTTATTTTACAATTAATAATTTACATAATAAAAAAATTATTACAAAAGTATAACTTACTTAACCAAGAGATGAACCATCGGTAACTATTTGTTGAACCCTAGGTTCAGGAATTGATCGACCCTTACCCCTAACCATCTTTTCTTCTGAATCACAGGTCCAGTTCTGGTCCGGTCGGGTTCAAAGTTTAACCGGTTTTGACTCGTCCGATTCGGCCAATTCAGGTTCAATTTGGCCACCTATACATCAAGTGTTTACCAAATATTTGGAATATAAGACTGATGGAGGGAGAAATTTGAAGGTTGTTAAAATGCAAATAAGATAGTATGAAAGGGAGAAATTTCCAATTGAGTCTGTCAAATCTTTTTCTTTTTGACTGAAGTTAACAAGTTTTTGCATTTTTCTTTTTCTTTTTTATTTAATAAGTGTCTAAATAATCACCCAAAAATTAAATAAAATAAAAAGCCAAATACGAGTTGACACATATTAGCAGTGATTAACACGTCAATGAATATAATTTCTATTATGATAATTTTATTGTGTAATTTGTCTACTTTGATTGACTCCAAAGTGGAGCCAAGTCAAGTCCATCTCCCCCCATTACTGTACAGTGTTTAGGCAAAGTCACCCGAGTGGGTTGACCCTATTTCTCTAATAAAATTTACATTACTTGAACTAACAAGACTATACAGTGGCTTTGGTTCATGGTTTATCCGGTTTGACTAGCCACTCCGATCCATTTTATTAACATTGCTTTCAATCTTTCATCATTTGATTCTTTAAAATGTCTATATTCAAGTAATAATAAGAAATGCGATCCAATACTAAATTCTTATACACGCTTCAAACCTATAAGACATTTACGTGTGAGTAAGTGTCAGAGATAATAATAATTAAACAAGTATAACATCAACATCCCTCAAGTTACATGCAAACACCCTTTGGGCTAGAAGCGAGTACAACACAGGCTAGTCTACCAAGTTTTGTGTTTAATCAACAAATGGAGCTGTCAAGATTTAAACCATTTTAACTTGATTTTTTTATGCATTATTTATTATATCCTAACAAATCACAAAATTATTATAAAATAATTATAGGTAAAAACACATCTAAAGTTCTTTGAACATTCATAGATTTTACAATTCATAGATTGTACAATGAATTGGAATACTAGAAAATTTAACAGGTTGAAAATAAACACTTCAACTGTTGTCTTAGGCTTTTCCACGAGTGATGTCAAAAAATTGTCAGAACTGCTATTCATATTTTCTCTTAAAATTGGCGAAAGAGGAATGGACAGTGTTACAACAAATACAGATTCCTAAAGCCTACTTATATTGGGCCTGCCAGACTTCCAAAACGATATATTCATAGGACAAAGTTGGCTAGATGATGTGGAAAGAAGTTGACAGCATAATACTGAGAGGTCAAATTGAAGAAGGATTGATATGGAAATGCATGTTTGAGTAGATTTGAAGATTTGAAGATGTTTGAGTAAATTTGTTTTATTTTTTGTTCTGCTGTCTTTACCATTCCGCTTGGTTCAATTAGCAAATTACCACATGCATATGAAGATTAACTTTGTGACTGTTGGATCATATTGTTGATGATGTTTAGTTTCCCTTTTATCTTCATCTCTTGCCATTTAGGTGAGAATTGCATCTCTTTTCTACATTCCTTAATTAAACTCAAACGCCTTTTTATAATTAATTGAGATGCAATTCTATATAATATTTGAACGAATAGAAGAAATAGTTTTTAAGTAACAAGTTTAAATAATTTGGGTCATTTATCTTCTCAATCTCTGAATCTTCATAACTTGAAGTCACATTTTTTTATCAGTTTTTCAGAACATTACTTTTGCATAAAGAATGGTTTCAAGTGGTCCATACAAAACCAAGAGACTTATATGATATGGGTACTTACACCCAACTTAAGGATGAGGATGAGGATGCGTACACCCAATGTATGCCTCACGATGTGGATGCAACTGTTGATGTCAATGAGCCTATAACCCTTGTTAGAAAGGATATTGGGGAACATGATTTCAATTGATCTTCAGAAATGGTACGTTATGTGTTTGGTTTTCGCTTTTTAATTTATGGCTCATTTGCGCTAGAATAAGGAAAATTATTTTACTTGAACTTTGTAAGTTATTTTCCTGTTGTAGATACTTTTCTTATTGGTAAATATTATGTTATCTAAATATATGCTTGTGAATATAGATAGATTAATTAATGATTTTGATTCTGTCGTGAGAAAATATTAATTTTTGTTTAGGTGTGTACACAAAAATATGCTTTTATGTAATTATGAAATATTTTTTAACTTTTTGATTTTTGACTTCTACACAGATAACAAATGGTTAATGCATCTTGTTGATGATGGTTTTTTCAAGATTGGCGATGCACGTAAAATAGACGAAGGAGAATACTACATCATGATATTTTAAGCCTATTGTAAACAATCATGATATTTTCAATTATAGACATTTATATAATTATATGTGGTAAATTTGAAGATATTATTTAATAAAAGTGTCGCAACAATTATTACATTTATGCACAAAATGTTGTTTATTGATGATGTATTAATATTTATATATCGCAATTTAATGATTTTTTTATATAAAAAAATGTTATTTACTTCTGGGAAATAATAGATTTTTAGTGTTGCTAAATATAGTTATTTATATAATCATGTGTCGCTGTATTTAGGACGTTTATGCATAAAAATGTTCTTATGTTGAGGACGTATTGATATTTATATGTCACACTTTAATGACACTTTTTAGTCAAGAATTGACGTCTTATTTGCGACAAAATAAATATGTAGTGTGGCCAAATGTAGACGCAAATATAATTATGTGTCAAGAACTTGTAGATTTTTTTTTTATTGAAATGTCGTGAATTCAAGACGCAATGAGTATTTTCTAAAGGGAAATGACGACACAAAAAGAGTTCGTGTAGCTAACTTAGGACGCTTTATTAAAATGTCGTGAAAATGTTTAAATTTATTATTAAATAATACGATAAATTTTATGAGGTTAAAAATATAAACGTTGCCAGCATGACAACGCTTTTCATATGAAATGGCGACACAATTTGGTTTACCGACACAATATTAATGTGTCGTTAAAAATTACGACACGCGATTTAACGACACATATAACGACGTTTTGAAAAGCATTGGTAAACGTTTAAAGACGTCAAAAAGTGTCGTTAAAAGCTAAATTTTTGCGTCGTTATAGACCTTTTTTTTTGTAGTGTTCTCTTCCCTTTCTTTTTTTCGCCTGCCTGCAATTTCAATTAATCAAATTCTAACTTTGCCATAAATTTCAAACACAACAACTGCGTTACCATTGCTATTCGAAAAGGAAGCTTCCTTTTCGAATAGCAATGGTAACGCAGTTGTTGTGTTTGAAATTTATGGCAAAGTTAGAATTTGATTAATTGAAATTGCAGGCAGGCGAAAAAAAGAAAGGGAAGAGAAAGAGCCTATTCTTTCACAAGTGAGCAGCTTGATTTGTATCTCTCTATCGAGCCATATGTTTTATCTTGATCTTGGGAACGCTTCTTTATCTTAATGCTTAATGCTTCGGCTTAGGTAAGTTTACTTGTAGTAAGCTACCTTCAAGCTCTGCTTTGGCAACAGCAAGTCAAGAAAGCAATTCAACTTGTGAGGAAGCGGCCACTTCGGCTTCACAATTCCCTTAGGGGGGGGGGGGGGGGGGGGGGGGGTTCCCCATTGCTATTGTTGATGTATTTAGCACTTTGCTCAATTAGGTAACTAAAAAAAAAAATTCGAAAAGGAAGTATTGGGCAATGCTATTATCCCAGATAAGGAAAGGAATAGCCTTTCTTTCTATTAAGTAAGTGCTTTAACGATAGCTCATTCGGACCCTCTTCTTGCTCTCTGCAAGGGGGCAGATCAACATAGAAAAAGTTCAAGCCATCAAGACCCCATAGTTTGGTTTAACTTATTGTAACTTTACTTTGTCTTATGATTTGAATTTAGATTTTGTCTATTTGAGTAATAGATAACTTTGGTTTAGCTTATGATTTAGATTTTGAGTTTACAATCATGAGATCATGGATAATTAGATTGGATATGAGTTAATATTTGTCTTCTTCTACTAATTGTTGCATTTTAGGAATATTAATTCTTGTTCTGCATAGTTTTTTGCATTATTTTTTTGTTGTGCGCCTTGCGCTTTGTGCCCATAACAACTATAGCGCCAGATGATCGAAAGGTTTATCTTAATCCTAGAACCTAATTAGAGAAGCTGCATACGGTGCATTCCAAACACTGGATGGAAAAATGTCAGGTGAAGAAGCACTTTTCACCCTTCAAAGCAAGCTTCTTAAAACAAAGGTGGCATCATTCAGAAATCTTAAGATATGTAAAAGCAAGGGTATTAAGAAACAAATAAATGATTGAGTTATTTGATAAACAAGAAAAAATAAAGCACTGAATTTGAAAAAACTATTGATGATCTTGAATTTGAAATTTTAAGCCAAAAAATATTTTAGCTTAATAGATTAAGTGATTTTTTGACATGACTTAGTCTTTTAAGTAATGTTATCAAACAAACTTAAAACTAATAAGCACTGAAAATCTTAATTTAAGTGTTGAATTTAGTTATCAAACATCTTCAAATCCACTCAAACATGCATAATTCTTAGTGAAAGAATATGATAATTCTTATCCCTATTTGTTTCTTAATACCCTTGCTTTTACATATCTTAAGATTTCTCAATGATGCCACCTTTTGTTTTAAGAAGCTTGCTTTGAAAGGTGAAAAGTGTTTCTTCACCTGACAAATTTCAACTCCATCCGGTGTTTGGAATGCACCGTATGCAGATTCTTTAATTAAGTTCTAGCATTAAGATAAACCTTTCGCTCATCTGGCGCCATAGTTTTTATGGGCACAAAGCGCAAGGCGCACAACAAAAAAATAATGCAAAAAACTATGCAGAACAAGAATTAATATTCCTAAAATGCAACAAATAGTAGAAGAAGACAAATATTAACTAATTATCCATGATCTCATGATTGTAAACTCAAAATCTAAATCATAAAAGTTATCTATTACTCAAATAGACAAAATCTAAATTCAAATCATAAGACAAAGTAAAGTTACAATAAGTTAAACCAAACTATGGGGTCTTGATGGCTTGAACTTTTTCTATGTTGATCTGCCCCCTTGCAGAGAGCAAGAAGAGGGTCCGAAAGAGCTATCGTTAAACCACTTACTTAATAGAAAGAAAGGCTATTCCTTTCCTTATCTGGGATAATAGCATCGCCCAATACTTCCTTTTCAATTTTTTTTTTTTTAGTTACTTAATTGAGCAAAGTGCTAAATACATCAACAATAGCAATGGGGAACCCCCCCTAAGGGAATTGTGAAGCCGAAGTGGCCGCTTCCTCACAAGTTGAATTGCTTTATTGACTTGATGTTGCCAAAGCAGAGCTTGAAGGTAGCTTGCTACAAGTAAACTTACCTAAGCTGAAGCATTAAGCATTAAGATAAAGAAGAGTTCCCAAGATCAAGATAAAACATAAGGCTCGATAGAGAGATACAAAGCTAGATTAGTGGTCAAAGGCTTCAGTTAGGATGTTGAGTCGAACCCCTTTAAGAACGGTTACGGAACTTGGCTCGAAAAGGGCCTTAGTGAGATCAGGGCCCCTTTGACTTGATCATGTTTACTGTGTCTTGAGATGAAGATGATGAGAAGGGGCCAAGCTTGAGAGTGTTTTAGTCTCTTTTTATTTCTATTTTTCTTTTCCTTTTTTTTTTCATGTAATAGAATGGACGGTCATGATTAAATCAGATGGTCATAAGTTAAAGAACCCTAAAAGCAAGCACTTGTCACAAAGGCGCGCCTTTGTCAAAGTCCCCCAGGCGCACCTAGGCACTTGAGGCCAATAGTTGCCATAAATAGCATGTGTATACTAGCTAGATCAGATGTCTAATTCCTGACCTGTAATGTTTTGGGACTAATTGGAAGGCAGTTGTTGTGTTTGAAATTTATGGCAAAGTTAGAATTTGATTAATTGAAATTGCAGGCAGGCGAAAAAAAGAAAGGGAAGAAAAAGAGCCTATTCTTTCGCAAGTGAGCAGCTTGATTATTGGGAATAGTAAGTAGGGGATGCATAAATACTGCATTTTGCTTCCAATATTTAAAACTAGGTTTGTTTCAGTTGTAGAATGCAATTAATTGCACCTCTATCTTTTTTATTTTTATTATTATTTTTATTATTATTATTATTATTATTGGGTCCAATTTGTGTAGTTCACCCAAAGTACAGAAAATCAGCAATTATACAATTCAAGCTTAGTTAAATGAAGCATATGAAGTTTCACCTTCTTTAAGAAATGTTGATTTCATTGGTTAATTGAAATCCACTCAAGCTGTTATAATTAATTTTTGTTTTGGTTTTGAACAATTAATAATAGATTAACAAAAATTTAATAATAATTTTATACACTTCTATTTACAGTTGGCTAATGCAGTTATTAACATATCAATCTCAATTTCATATATATATATATATATATATATGAAAAATAAACAATACAATATTTATAACATGTGCTCGAATACAATACAATTTATACTTTGCCGATATACGAACCTACTAAGATCACTAAACTTGGAGTAATATATTAGTCAAAGTGTTGATATTGTAATAATTATGAATGATGCTATTGGAGTTAAGAGTGGTACATAAATTGCATTAATACGTTGATGACACTTCGAAATTAAAAGATTCATATTATTGTTGTATTTTTTTCTATTTTTTTATTATTAGTTATAGTGAAAGGTTCCAAGAAAGATTTGGTAAAGTTGCATAAAAAGTTCAGATACAAAATTTGATTTTAGGCTTGAAAGAATTCGGAATTTCTTATTACAAATGCATTGAGCTTTCACATATTATAGTCCTGCAATTCCACCATTGTTAAAATGTATCTTTTGGCTTAATTTCTGTAAGAAACTCATTTTGATCTGCTCCTACTTCTGCATCCTCTCCATCTAATGTCTATACAACTGAACTTGAGAAGCAAGTTCAGGTACTGGAAGAACAAGTACGAGAATTACATCTTTGTTGTGTAATTCATTACAAATATCTCCCCATCTATGCAAGAATTGTAACATTTTAGGGATTAATAGTGATATTGGTTATGCCCGCCGGTCATAACAGTGGATCTAACCGTTAATGCTAGAAAATTGAGGTGCTCACTGTGAGAGTTTAGGTTAGAGAGAACTAGGGTTTGGGGCTCTCAATCAATTGTATTGAGAGTTAGGAATTTAATATATATAGGTATGTAAATACAATTGGGTAATTACATAATGGGCTTTACAATTAACAAAAATATACAATTAAATATAATACAATTGGGCTACTCTATCACTCCCCCTCAAGTTGAGCTGGGGCAGAGACCACAGCCAACTTGTCACGAAGAAGTTGAAACCGAGTCCGGGGCAGAGCTTTAGTGAGAATGTCAGCAGCTTGATCATCCGTGGAAATATACCGAACAATGAGTTGCTTGGAAGAGACCCGTTCACGAACAAAATAGAAGTCCAATTCAAGATGCTTAGTGCAAGTATGAAAGACAGGATTCGCAGTAAGATAGGTAGCACTAAGATTATCACACCACAAGGTTGGAGCCACGGGCAAAGGAAACCCAATCTCAAGTAGAAGCAGCTGAAGCCAGGACAATTCAGAAGTAGTAGTAGCAGGGGCCCTGTATTCGGCCACAGTAGAAGAACGAGAGACAGTCCGCTGTTTGCGTGATGCCCAAGAAATCAAGTTGGTGCCATGGAATACACCAAAACCAGACGTGGAACGTCGATCATCAACATCGCCCCCCCAATCCGAATCAGAAAAGGCATGTAAGGCCATATCCTTTTAGGGCCGAAATCTCAAGCCAAAGGCCGCAGTGGCCCTCAAATACCGGAGAATGCGTTTAAGTGCTTGCCAGTGGAAGGAGGTGGGATTGTGCATAAACTGAGCCACCTTGTGAACAGCAAAGGCAATTTCAGGGCGAGTAAAGGTAAGATACTGCAACCCCCCAACAAGACTGCGATAGAGAGAGACATCATCAACTGGAGAACCACCACGGACAGATAACTTGTCAGTAGAACTCGCAGGAGTAGCCACAGGTTTGGATTCAAGCATACGTGCCCAGGCTAAAAGATCAAGGATATACTTCTTCTGCATTAAAAACATACAATCATGGCGACAGACTATCTCAATGCCGAGAAAATACTTTGCGGGACCAAGATTCTTAATGGCAAACTGTGATTGTAAACTGCTGATGAGGGCCGCAGCGGAGGAGGTATCATTGCCCAATATCAATAAATCATCCACATAAATGAGACAATTGAGCTCATAACATTAACTTTTTCCTAATTGTATATCATATCCGAAAACAAGAAATAAAACAACAAGACCCTAGGTATGGCTGACAGCCGCCAACCACAACCCCACCATCCCTACCATACTCAGTCCCGGTCGACCTCCCACCATCACCGCCGAAATCAGCCCAGCCACCTAAACACCTCTAGCAGCCATTGTTAAAGTGGAAGTTGTCGGAACCGGACCAACGGGAGGAAAATCTTGGTTTTGATTTAATTTTATTTATTTCAATTTTTTTTATTATTATTCGTGTAATAATTTATTATGATATCTGGTTGATAATAAAATTTTAGAGAGTCGCCACCAATCGTGTTTTGGTCCGATTGGACACCTTAAGTAACCAGAGATTTATATGGGTTCGTTTGCTAATTACGTGTAGGGAAGATAAAAAATCACCCTACCCCGCCCATAATTGGTACTAAAGTCGTAAATTATGCTATTGGGATGTATTTCTTTCCTCCTATTAAATGTATGTTCATAAAGTTATTTTATTCTAATAAATTGTATTTATTTAAACCCATAACATGGATTTAAATATTTATACACATGCTATATTTGTATTTGAATAAGTTTTGTATTTTTTCTTTTTACCTCCATGACATGGACGTAAAATATGTATATATCGTAGATCCAGTGTAAAATATCTCCATATAATCACGTAAGGCATATATCTGTGATCAATGCTAAAATTAACCAGGATTTTATAATGCCCATTATTAAATTAGCCCAAATTATTTTATATCATAAAATAAGGTTAACCTTATTAACTAAATCAACTTAAATTCTATTTTATAACTATAGCATAGTTATAAAAATAAAAAATTCCAAGATTATACATACACAAATTCATTTTATGTCATATTTTTTTACTTTAGAAATCTTTAAATTTTATTGCCCTAGTTTTTAATTAACAAACCTACACGTGTTTATATGAGAATTAGGAATAGAAAAGAAAAAAAAAATAAAATAAAGAACCAGTTGGGCTGACCTTAACACGTAACACAAATACCTTAAGCCCATAAACTAAGCCCTAAACCAAACCCAACCCGGAATCCTTAACCATGGGTTATTACCCATCCTATAAAAACCATCTTTTTCTCCTTCCAACCCTAACTCTCTCTTCATCACCAGCCTCCACCAACTTTTCTCTCTACCCAAATCCTAGAATCAAACTTTCAGCCGCCTCATCCATCTTCTCCGGCCATCTCGCCGGCCGCTCTCTTCGCCCTCTCTTTCTCTCTCGATCTTCCTCTCTTTCTCTCGTTCTCTCTGTCTTTCTCGATCTTTCTCTCTTTCTCTCTTTCTCTCGTTCTCTCTGCCTTTCTCGCTCTTTCTCTCTTTCTCTCGTTCTTCTGTTTCTCTCTCTTTCACCTTCGCCGGCCGTTCTCCCTTCCGATCTCCCGCTCTCCGCCGATCTGGTAGTCAGATCTGAGGTGATTCATCTTTCTGCTGGTGATATTTTGTTTTATTTTTGTTGTTTTTTTTTGTTGTTTAATTTCTAACATTATCTTGTGATTTACAGGTTTTAAAGACGGCAAAAATTAAACATGGTTTTGGTTTGCTTGTGCTGGCTAAGTCTCTAAACTCTTTTTTGGTGACAAGCATGAGCATATAATGAAAATATACTCTGTTTGTTTGAGCTTACAATGGCCTCCTCACACGTCCATGAATCTGATGTGTCTTTAAACTTGGGTTTTGATGTTGGTGAATGGCTTTTATGTGCTGTGTTTGGTGCTGGAATTTGATTAAAAGAAATGATTGCATGTTGGAATAGGACAGGAATTATGGCTTTGCTGTGTTGCTGATTTGGACTTTATTATTTTATATTGGTGAATGGCCTTTGTTGGGGATGGTAAAAATAAAAGAAAAATTATATGCAGATCTTGTTCACATGATGTGTTGCCTTGTTTGGTTGGGTTTTCTGTTTGTGAAAGATTATGCTTTAAAAGGGGCAGTGATGAAGAGGCCTAAAAAAAAGACATCCCTTAACCATATGATTTTCTGTTTCTCTAAGTTTCTGAACAAAAAAAAAATGAGTCTTGCATTCAGCCACCATCTTTATGTTAGTCTAATGTGGCTTTTTTCTTGAAATTTATTTTTTGAGTTGAAGCCTCTGGTTTTAATCTTGAGATTAGGAGGTAGAATGTGAGGCATTTTTATAGTGTTTTTGAGACAGAGTACACCAAAATCATGTGAGCTCTTATGATTTAAAAAAAAAGTAAACTTCTGAGCCCTCTTTACTAAAGTCATTTTACTTGAATTTACAAATTATGAAAATCATGACTCTTCTATTAGGGTTACTAATGTGAGCTGTGGCTATCACATGACCCTAGCTCCATTAGTGACCTTAGTAAGGTAAATGCAGAATAAAATGCTATTTATTGAAATGATTATTCAGAAATGAAAAGAGAAGGTAATAAAAAATTTAATTGTTTGCTGGAAATAAACACCGACTTACTTGATACTTGGATATGTTGAAAACTGAATAGATGCTCTTTTGATTGCAGGTATATTCTGGAGATTTTTTGAAAGGGGAAACTCAGAGATGGAAAAATGAAAAGAAGCTGTCTTTTTTTCTTTATTGAGCTGCCTTTTATAGGCCTTAAAATTACTGTAGAAACTGGATTGGTTGTAATTTAGTTTTGTATTTTCTGCCCCATTTGGTTTGAAACCAAAGGAAAAAAAAAAAAAAACTAAAACCCCTGAAAATTGGCTGTATTCAGCCGTAAACTTTTTCCCCTCCTTTCCCTGTAATTTTGCTTTTCTGCTTTGGCCATACTTTTGGCCATGCTCTGGTACTATTGAATTCTGTCCTCATTAATCTGTATTTCTATATTTTTTAATTTATTTATTTATTCTTATTTTTGTATTATAAAAGGCCCATTTGAATAAAAGCCCATTTGAATAAAAGCCCATTTAATAAAAGCCCATTTAATTTCTCTTGTGCTTTCTGTATAAAATATCAACAAAATAAAATAGGCTTGTTAATTGGTAAATTACAATTATTGGAATGATAAAATTAATTCGGGCAAAAATCGGGTATCTACAGTTGCCCCCTCTTTGTATATCTTTAAGAATTTAAAGTTATACAAAGTAGTACGAGATAGCCGTTTTTGTCAATTTTGTCATCAAACGACTATAGCATAGCCATTAAAACCTCTTTCTGTTTTTTACAAAACCACGAATATGATTTTTTTTAATTTCAAAACACGCCTTGTTATAATAAAATAAAAAAATTGGACTTATATTCCTCGTGATAGTTAGCTAGCGTTTCAATATTCCTTGTGATCAAACCTCAAAGGAAAATGTACGCAATCGAGCCAATATCAAGATACTAAAACCAATTGGTCCGCGACTGATCATTGAGAACGAAATTGATCTTCATGTGATCAAAGTGTATCAAGTTTTATTGAAATGAAACATTTTATGAGCTAATTTCAGGAATAAAGTTGATTTTCAGGTAACCGCACATCATTAAAATTACTCATTTTACGATCTAATTCGAGATTGACTTTCATGTAATCAGATCACAACTAATAAAAACCAGATTGATTCTCTCGTAATCAAACCTGCATCAAATCTCTCGAAATTGACTGCTTCACAGTCAAATTTCACGCACAAGATCGATTTTCACGCAATCAAATCACAAATAATAAAAGCCAGATTGATTTTCTCGTAATCAAACCTGTATCAAGTTTCCGAAATTGACCGCTTCACAGTCAAATTTCACGCACAAGATCGATTTTCACGCAATCAGATTACAATAAAAACCAGATTGATTTTCTCGTAATCAAACCTGTATCAAATTTTCCGGAATTGACCGCTTCACAGTCAAATTTCACGTACAAGATCGATTTTCAAACAATCAGACCACAATAAAAACCAGATTGATTTTCTCGTAATCAAACCTGTATCAAATTTTCCGGAATTGACCGCTTCACAGTCAAATTTCACGTACAAGATCGATTTTCACGCAATCAGACCACAAAAAATAAAAGCCAGATTGATTTTCTCGTAATCAAACATGTATCAAATTTTCCGAAATTGACTGTTTCGCAGTCAAATTTCACGTAAAAGATCAGTTTTTTTTTTAATAATCAAAACTATATAATTTTTTCAAAATTGATTGTTCTATGATTGAATCGAGTGATAAAAAATTGAAGAATATTGGATCAAAATCCTAGCAACGACCTCATTCCTTTGTTAGGCTGTCCATCCCGAACTTCGTGCTAAATAAGAACCACCAATGCTGGGCGAGTACCCTGTCATTTTGGATATGGAACTCGTTTACCATATTTTTACTTTCTATTTTTCTTTGGGAAAACTCGTCTTTCGTATATTTTATAAAATAGGCGACTTTGTTTGAAATTTTATGAGTCGTTCCGACTATGTTTCCAATGTTATCTCTCCGGAATAGACCTTTTTATACTTCAAAAGCCCGGTCCTTATCCTCTTAACAAGGTGTGAGCAGGTAAGACATTATGAATTCCTTATAAAGGCTTTCTTCTTTTTTTTCTCTTTTTTCTTTTTCTTCTTTTTTCCTTTTTTTTTCTTTTTTTTTTCTTTTTTTCTTTTTTTTTTCTTTTTTTTTTCTTTGTGTGTACCATCCGCAATGGTCCTTCTCATCAGTAATAGCAAGAATATTCATGTCAATGGTTTATTAGTTTCCAATGATGAATGTAATTACTCATTTAATATTATGCATGCGCAAAGATTTGAAAATAACATCGTTATTCAGTTGGGACAACAAAAGGATTTTTTTTTATTGATAACCATGAGTACATTCATACATAGTATCTTTTAACAGAATCTGAGTTTACAGGGTTCGGTAAATCCTTCCCATCCATATCTGTAAATATTAATGCTCCCCCAGAAAATGCCTTCTTAACAACATAAGGACCTTCATACTTAGGAGCCCACTTTCCTCGCAGGTCTTGATGCCTCAATATGATCTTTCTGAGTACTAGATCTCCCTCGTTGAATTGCCTAAGTCTTACCTTCTTTCCGTATGACTTAATCATTCTTCTTTGGTATAGTTGACCATGACATAATGCTGTCAAACATTTTTCTTCAATGAAGTTCAACTGGTCATACCTTTTTTGAACCCATTCAGTTTCTTCTAAATTCTCATCCATGATAATCCTTAAGGAAGGAATTTCCACCTCTATAGGTATAACTGCCTCCATTCCATAGACCAAGGAAAAAGGGGTTGCTCCAGTTGAGGTTCGGATAGTAGTTCTGTATCCGTGTAGAGCAAAAGGGAGTTTTCCATGCCAGTCCTTGTCTGTCATTGCCATTTTCTGCACTATTTTCTTAATATTCTTGTTGGCGGCTTCAACGGCTCCATTCATTTTTGGCCTATAAGGTGTAGAATTGTGATGCTTGATCTTGAATTGCGCACACATCTCTTCCATGCTCTTACTGTTGAAGTTCTTGGCATTATCCGTAATAATGCGCTCTGGTAGACCATATCTACAAATGATGTTATTTCTTATAAATTTTATCACTACTGCAGAGGTCACATTAGCATACGAGACGGCTTCCACCCATTTGGTGAAATAATCTATTGCGACCAAAATAAAACGGTGTCCATTTGAAGCTTTTGGTTCGATTGGTCCAATCACATCTATTCCCCAAATCGAAAATGGCCATGGTGATGCCATCACGTGCAGTGGTTCAGAAGGAGCATTTATGTCATTGGCATAAACTTGACATTTGTGACATTTCTGGACATATCTGATGCAATCGGACTCCATTTTTAGCCAATAATACCCCATCCTTAGTATCTTTCTGGCCAAGGCATACCCTCCGAGGTGAGTACCGCAAAACCCTTCATGTATTTCCTCCATTAGCCTTTGATTTTGAGGATAATCAATACATCGGATTAGCGTAGTATCGTAGTTCCTCTTGTACAAAGCTTCCCCACTTAAAAAGAAATTCATCGCTAATCTTCGCATGGTTCTTTTATCTGTACTTGATGCCCCCGGTGGGTAAACTCCCTCTTTAATGTATCTCTTGATATCATAGTACCATGGTTTTCCATCGGGCTCCTTTTCCACATTGCCGCAATAAGCCTGCGTCTTTTGCAATTCAAATTTAATAGGTGACATTTCTTGACATCTTTCTATATCAAAAGCCGAAGCCAAAGTCGCCAATGCATCTGCTATTTGATTCTCACATTGGGACATGTGCTCAAATTTGATGGACTGGAAATTTTCAGCTATTGCAGAAATATATTCTTGATATGGAATGAGTTTGGCATCTCGAGTTTCCCATTCTCCTTTTAGCTGATTAATAACTAATGCTGAATCCCCGTAGACTTTTAATTTTGTTATTTCCATTTCTAGGGCGGCTCGAAGACCAAGAGCGCATGCTTCATATTCAGCCATGTTATTAGTGCATTGAAAGCATAGTTTTGCTGTGATTGGGAAATGTTTCCCTTTAGGAGATACTAACACTACTCCAATCCCGTGCCCTAGAGCGTTTGATGCCCCATCAAATTTCATGATCCATGTATCTATTAATTCTTCATCTACTTCAAGAGTGATAATATCTCCGTCCGGGAAAGCCATATCCATTACTTGATTATTTGTGCAGGGGCAATCGGCCAAAAATCCCGCAATCACAGATCCCTTTATCGCCTTTTGAGTGACATAAGTAATGTCATATTCAGATAGCATGACTTGCCACTTAGCCATTCTTCCAGTTAACACTGGTTTTTCAAAGATAAATTTGATCGGGTCCATTTTAGAAATTAGATGAGTGGTGTTGTTCAACATGTAATGTCTCAGTTTATAGGCTGCCCAAGCCAATGCTGCACATGTCTTTTCTAGGGATGAATATTTTACTTCACAATCAGTAAACTTCTTACTGATGTAATAAATGGCGTGCTCTTTCCTACCCATCTCGTCATGTTGTGCCAAGAGTGCCCCCATGGAATTTTCATGTACTGTTAAATACAGCAGTAAGGGCCTATCTGGGTTCGGAGGTTGAAGCACAGGTGGATGTTGCAAATATTCTTTAATTCTGTCAAAAGCCTCTTGGCATTCCTTGTTCCACTTGCAAGGATTGTTCTTTCTGAGTAATTTGAAGATTGGTTCACATGTGGCTGTTAGTTGGGAAATGAATCTAGCTATGTAGTTCAGTCTTCCTAGGAAACCTCTTACTTCTTTTTCTGTTTTTGGAGGTGTCATTTCAGTAATTGCTTTGATTTTGTTTGGATCTATCTCAATTCCTCTTCTGCTCACCATGAATCCCAATAACTTCCCTGAGGTAATACCAAACACACATTTGGAAAGATTTAATCGGATTCTATATTTTCGAAGTCGATTGAAAACCTTCCTCAAGAATTCTACATGATCCTCATTTCTTTTGGATTTAGCAACCATGTCATCCACATATACTTCCATTTCTTTATGCATCATGTCATGAAAAAGGGTTACCATTGCTCTTTGGTAAGTTGCCCCTGCATTCTTCAGTCCAAAAGGCATGACCTTATAACAGAATGTTCCCCACATCGTTATGAAGGTTGTCTTTTCTTTATCTAATAAATCCATCAAAATTTGATTATATCCCGAAAATCCATCCATTAAGGATAACATATGATATCCTGCGGTGTTATCAACCAACACATCTATATGAGGCAAGGGGAAATTATCCTTTGGGCTTGCACGGTTTAGATCTCTGTAATCCACACACATCCGAACTTTCCCATCTATCTTAGGTACCGGAACTATATTAGCCACCCATTCTGGATAGTTCGAGACTTCTAAAAACCCAGCATCAAATTTCTTTTTCACCTCATCTTTTATTTTCAAGAGCGTTTCCGGTTTCATTTTTCTGAGTTTCTGTTTGATTGGCTTAGCATCGGGATTTAAAGGCAGTTTATGTACCACGATATCTGTATTCAATCCTGGCATATCTTGATATGACCATGCAAACACATCCTTGTATTCCCTTAGTAGGTCAATGAGCCTCTTTTTTAGATCGTAATTCAAAGATCCATTTATTCTAACCTCGTTGGGTTTTTCCTTAGTCCCTATATTGACAGTTTCGACCACCTCATCCTGGGGTTCTAAGGTATTTTCTTTTTCTTCTACCATTTTTTCAAATTCAGGAGAAAATTCTTCTTCTGACTCTTCATCAGAATCAACGTCGTTCACTGGATGGTCAAAATTGTATATGGATTCATGATTATCAATATTGTCAAGTTTTTCATCATCCTTCCTGAATATACAATGTGAAGAAAAGTAAAAAAGAAGAAGAAAGAAGGAAGTAAAAATCATAACATGAAAGAATAATTAAGAAGATTGTTTTTTTTTTTTTAAAAAAAAGTTGCATTTTATTAAACATAGTCATGCATTTAACATTGGAAACGAAATGCCCATTTAACAAAAACTAGTAGTTACTATTACATTTCTATGGGAAGATCATAGACTTTCTAATTGCCCAATTCCCTATTATAGATGTGAATCCAATCTATTGATTCTGGTCCTTCTTCCTCTTCATTTGTTGCTGCAACCGTATCTTTAATGTCTACTGTCAAGTTCTGATTTAATATGAATTTTCCTTTGCTCCAAAAGACATCCTTTATGGGAGGAAATAGCATTCCCTCTTCATTGATCTCTTTACCTTCTAGCCTAGCCTGTCGCTTTTCCTTTCTTTGCTGCCGAATTCTCCATTTGTCTCCTTTGGTTGGCTTGTATCCTAGACCCACCCGAAAATGGTTAGGTTGTGGGTCTAAAAACTTAATCATTCCTTGTCCGTCCTTTCCTAAGCCCTTAGTTATTTGATAGCAACCTGCTATCATTTCTTTGGCCATCATTAGAGATGCTCGTGAAGGTCTAGGAGTGAAAAAACATGGCCCCTCAGTAGTATATGTTGCATTTACAATTTCAAAGGTTTGGAATGAACTTTCAACTACTTCCTCTGCGACTTCAATGTAGGGAATGGACGGGCATTTACTAATTAACAAGTCCTCTTCTCCTGGCACCTCTATTAATTTCCCTTCTATGATGAACTTAACTTTCTGATGTAAAGAAGAAGGGACTGCACCCGAGGTATGGATCCAAGGTCTTCCAAGCAACATGCTATAGGCTGGGTATATATCCATGACTTGAAAAGGAATATTAAAAGTTATCGGCCCTATTTGGATTGGCAACTCTACATCGCCTATAACTTCCCTTCTCGTCCCATCGAAGGCTCGAACAATAACATTGCTTGGCTTGACATATGAACTATCAATTAGCAATTTGGCTAAGGTGGATCTTGGCATGATGTTGAGTGATGAGCCATTATGGATTAAGACTTTTGCTATCGAGTAATCTTTACACTTGACTGAAATATGTAAGGCCTTAGTGTGACCTGTTCCTTCATGAGGTATCTCATCATCGTTGAATGTGAGATAGTTGGAAGAGACCACATTTCCCACAATATTATTCAAGTTTTCCACAGATATGTCATGACAGACGTCAGCCTGATTCAAGATTTTCAACAATGCCTCACGATGGGATTCCGAGGATAGGATTAATGATAATAATGATATGCGGGCAGGAGTCCGATTCAACTGCTCAATTATCTTGTATTCGCTTTGTTTTACCAACTTCAGGAACTCACATGCTTCTTGGTCGGGTATCAGATTCTTCTTTACTGGAATTTCTTCTAGCACATCCGATCCTTCTCCTGAGAAATCGTTGATCCTTTCTCCTCCTTTTAGTTTACCCTTCCTTCGCCTTTCCATTGCTTCTCGACGTCTTTCTTCAACTTCATTCGAGCTAAAACATCTACCACTTCTTGTCATTCCCATTAGTCCAGAAATATCCTCATGATGTTCTGCTTGATTTATATTACTGTTTCCAAGTGACAAAGTGCTTTCATATTTCCATGGGACAGCCTTAGTATCTTTGAAAGGAAAAGGCTTCGGAGCTTGAATAATCAATTTCGTCATAAAAGATGATTCAAGAGCCTCAGCTGTATTATCCTTCTTCAACACATAGTCGATTACCAATGGTTTAGGTGGCCCATTTCCTTGCATCATATTGACTTCTTCTGCTTCTTCATTTGAATTTCCAAAAACTAGAAACTTAGCATCCATGCATTCCTGTACTTTTTGCTTAAATTGTTCGCATTCCCCAATCATGTGATCAACCTTTTCTTGATGGTATTGACAAGACATACCTTTAGAATCATGAGACCCTTTCTGAATTAATCCAACTTTGCACATAATACCATATAATTGCTCTATAGGCATGATTATTTCATCAACCTTAGTTTTTATTAAACAGAAATCTTCCTCTATTACTGCATTTACTCCTTTATTTTCATGATTTGGTAACGGGTTGGTTTTCACATCTGGTTTTTGATTAAAATCAATCTAACCAGCTTTTATCAATTGCTGTACTTTCTTTTTGAAGCCCGTGCAATTATCTATGGAATGCCCAGAAATCCCAGCATGATATTCACACTTTGCGTTAGGATCATACCATTTTGGATAAGGTGGCGTCAATGGTTCCAAAGGACAAGGGCATACCCGGCCTGCTTGCAATAACAGAGGGTATAATTCTGAGTACGGGATCGGAATGGGATCAAATGATTCTTTCTTTGGACGAGTACTGTGGTTGGCCCTATCAGTTGTGGTTCCTTGCGTTGGTTGAGTACTTCCTGTTGCATGAGTAACAAATCCGCCTTAAGGATAAGAGAAACTAGGCGTATAAGCTTGGACGGCGTGTGTTTCCTCCTCCTTTTTCTTTCCTGCTCCATTTTTCCGGAAGGTGAATTTATCTTGCTGAGGGCTTTCAAGCCTTCCTTTCTTAATTCCCTGCTCAATTCTTTCTCCAGCCATGACAAAATCGGAAAAACTTGTTGTAGTATTGGCGAGCATCATACTATAAAATGGAGGCCTTAATGTGTCCAAAAAAGTAGATATCATCTCCTTTTCAGTTAATGGCGGATTAACTTGGGCCGCCTTGTCTCTCCATTTTTGAGCATATTCCTTAAATGTCTCCGTATCTTTCTTTTCCATAGATCTCAAGTCTTCCCTATTTGGAGCCATATCCATGTTATGTTTGTACTGTTTTAAGAATGCATCTGCCAAATCTTTCCATCTTCGGATATGGGCGCGATCCAACTGCATGTACCATCTTAAGGCAGGTCCCTTAAGACTTTCTTGGAATACGTGCATTAAAAGTTTATCATTGTCAGCATGTGCAGCCATTCTACTACAGTACATAATCAAATGACTCTGAGGACAAGCTGTACCATTATATTTCTCGAATTCGGGTGACTTGAATTTATATGGGATCGTGACTCCAGGGACTAAACACAACTGAGTAGCATCAGTTGTTCCATTAAAACCTTCGATCGCCTTTAACCTTTCTTCTAGCATACCAACCTTTTTGTTTACTAATTCAGCCGATGCCTTTCTTAATTCTGCCATTACTTTTGGATCGTCCAAATCCGGGGTCACATGCTCTTCTTGCTCTTTTTCTTTAGAATCAATAAGAATGAATCTCTTGTCTGCTCTCCCTTCATTCTTCTGGTGTTGAGAATGAGACCCAGAAGGGGTATATTGACTTGTTTCTTGATAAGACGGCATTTCAGGGTTTTCGAGCGTGTGTTTATTTTTTATAGATGCCATGAGCTGAGCCAACTGATCTTTCATACTTAGCATTTCAGTCATCTGCTCTTTTAGCAATTCCATATCCCTTCGCATTTCTTCTTGACTATGCTCATTCATGATTCTTGTTTTTAACCTAGTTCCGTATGGATGAGCCAGTAGGAAATGATCTTGTCGCTAGGCGTCGTATCCAAATGCTCTAATTTTAAGGAAAAAGGTATATTTTAGTTTTTTACCACTTTTATATTTTTAAAGGAGATAATTAAAAAAGAAGAAAGAAAATAAATAAATAAATAAATAAAGTTTTTTCTTTTTAAATAAAAAATAAAAATAAATAAAAATAAAAAATAAAACATAATTCAAACACACATGCTAATATCATTGAAACACGTCATTCAAACAGATACATTAACAAACTACTTCCTAAGAACAAGTAGAACCTTCAATAAATGCTACCTCATGATTACAAAATATGAAATGCAACAACTAATACTACTACTATTACTGTCTACATGGCACAGGTCTTTTAATAAAATCTCAATCTTCATCCGAGTTTTCCATAAAGCTCCATCTCCCTAATGAGCTTTCCCAGGTATCCTGTTATGTGTTCACTAACAAAGGGAGACACCTCAAGCTCATCATTCAATGGCTGCAATTCGATTGCAATTGAGCGTGCTCTTCCTGCTGTTGCTTGAAAATTTTCCCAGGCGTTTCTTATATTTCCTTCCTTAGCAGCTATTTGTTCTTGATAAAATATCTCCTTTTGCTGTAATTCTTGCCACAACTGGTTTGCATGCTCTTGACTTTGCTGATATGCGCTCCTCCACTGATGAATTTCATTGTTGTATGCTTGAAATTTTGCTTTTTCTTCATTTGCCTGAACTTGAAGTCTTTGCATTAAATCATACTTCTCTGCTTCCATTATCAGCTTTTCCCTTTCTAGAGCAGCATTCCTCATCTTCAATTCTTCTAATTCTATTTTCATCACTTGGTTCTGAAAGTTGGCATTTTCTTCCTCCATCATAACCATACCTTCTGCGTGCGTCGGTGCTTCTTGTTCGACATCATCGCTTTTTCTTTCAAGCACGACACCATTGATTCTTTGCTCACGCCAGATGAGATACTCCTCACTAACTCCTCCATTTGATTCTTTGTTGTTCACAACTCTTACTTCTCCCCAAGCTTCAATTATAGCTTTAACTCGCTCCTTGACTCGTGGTTCCCCATAGGTGAAATTTACTTGATCCAGACCAGCTGTAGCAGGTATAAACTGTCGTGCTCCGTATTGTCTCCTAACAAGATATGGGCCGTATGCTGTTCCTACCCATGGACCAAGCAAGGGTACCCAGATGAATGTGCCACATTTATAAACTGTTATACTTCCATCAAACCAGTCTGCTACCCATTTAATACTCTGCTCATCTAGATTCTGGAGAAATCTAATCCACTTTCTTTTTGAAGGGTACTTCTTTGGCCAGCTAGCGCTCCCGAAGTCAACAATATAATTTTTGCCAGCATTGTATCTTTTTCCATAAGTGATCCTTGGAACAGAGAAATTTTCTGGGAGTTGGAAATGATTCAATGCCCATATGCATAAGAGTGGTGCACATCCTTCGAATTGTCCGCTTCCTTGTCTTCTGCAACTGTCCAGAGATCGGAAAGTTTCTGCCAAGATCCCTATAACTGGATTAACTCCCCTTTTTTCGTTCTGTACAACCTTGGCAAAGTAAATAATGACTTTAGGGTCAATTTTCCCAACCTGCCTCGGAAATAGCACTGTGCCATATATTATCATTGCTAGCATTTTCATGCCCTTATCGTTGTCAATATTACTGACGGCAAAGTTTATCATTGGGACTAGGCTGAAGTACTGGTTCTCTTCCCATTCTGCGACATCTTTAGCTTGCAACCCACAGACATAAGCTAACTGCTTCTTAGCTTTTTCTTGCTTATCATAACTGAAAAGTCTGTTCTTTTTACTGAACGGGATATCCAACAGCTGATGATACTCCTCCAAGGTAGGAGTCATGTCGATTCTTCCGAAATTGAAACATTTATAACTTGGATCCCAGAAGTGGATCAACGCCTTTAATAATGTATGATGCGTTGGCAAATACATTAGGTATGCAATCTTCCCATATTCCCTGGAGAAGGCTACCCTTCTATTATTTGGCAACATTTCAAAGGCCTTCTTTATTTCTTCCAAATTATTTTGTGTGATTTCTACCCCTGACAAAATGGGTATTGCAGCAGCAGGTCCGGTCATGACGCTATCTCCATACTTGATTTGGCCTTCCCAAGACCAATCCCGCACCTGAGCTTCGTCATGGATTTCATACTCCGGGGAAGCCATTGAGATTTTATTAAATTCTCTGTGTTATGCATTCACAACAAAAAGGCAAACACGTAAGTATCATTTTCAGGCAAATAAACATACATTTAGGGTATGAAATTCATTAATGCATGATTTGAGTCCCCTCAATATAAAATTATAGATACAATAATTAAATTCTCAAACCGAATTTGTCCATTAACCTTCCAAAATATTACATTGTCCAAGGGATTACAAAACAGGGGTCGATGCCTTTACAAAGTCCTATATTGACAAAATAGTTAAGGGATTATCTTTAGAATGTTTAGATGACAATCCCTTACATATTTTATCTTACAAAAAGAGACTACCATAGGCTGTTTCGTACAGATTTACCATGAAACATTGAAAAGGTCACATTTCCCATGTAACAAAAGATTATCTTTACAACCAATCATTTCCTACTTTACTTCTAAAAGAAAAAGAAAATCCTAAGACCTACATCCCTTGGTAAATAAATTTTCACTTGGATAAGGACTTGCTTGGAGATTTTTCATCAGATTCTTTATCGCTCTGATCATTTCCTGAGGACCCCACTCCTTTGTTTTCCCACTCTTCCATACCTACCAATGGATTGTCTAGACTTTCTTTGACTTGCAGAACTTGGCATTGTTTAATTTCGCCGACGGACTCCTTTATCTCTACGTCTTGCCCTTCTTGCAACATTTCACTGTTGTCTTCTTCAGCAACTTCTGTTAGTCCTTCAGAGTCAGCTTCCCCATTTTCAACTACTACCTGTTCTCGATGCAAACGCCTATCCAATTCTTCTTCTATGTCACTATCTTCTTCTTCGACTTCCATTGGTTCCCAATTCAGATATTCATCCCATTCGTTATCTAAGTCATCATTCTCTCCTTCAATGTCTATCATTCTCCAATCAAATTCGACCTCAGAGTCTTCACTCTCATCATCGATTTCCCATTCTTCAATTATCATTACTTCTTCATCTTCAGGATTAACCGGATTTAGAATAGGAAAAATTTCTCTCCGATCTTCTATTTCCATAGCAGCTTGAAATTCTTGTATTTCAACTTCCATGAACTCAGGAAGACGATAAAAATTCGCCTCCACTTTGGCATACATGAGGACGGTTGGTCTTGGGAGTATTCCAAGGCTAATCTTGATCCTTCCATCAGGGTGATAATTTGCAGGGTCTAAAAGTCCCGGAGGGATGTTAGCTCTATTCATATTATTTGCTCGGATCAGGCCATCTTTGACAGCTAACCATTCGGTCTTATTCTTGATTGGATCAATCATGGGGTTTTCCTTGAAACTATTTTCCAACGTGACAAAGTATTGATACGTGTTATTTACCCCATCTTCTTCCATGATCAAAGTTTCCATGATTGTAAAGATGTATAAACCATATGGTAGATCGGGCGACTCTTGAAAAATTTGTAGCCACTCGTCTAAGTCTGCGAAATGGATCAACCATGTAGTGAAATAGCTATTTGTTTCAAGATTTTCCATCCATTGGTGGATGCATTGAGTCAACCATGCTTTGTCGAGAATGAGTCCCACTCTTCCGGTACGGGCAAGATACAACAGCATTGTGAGCGCTTCTTTCGTAAATTTAGTCACATGATCTGCGCCAAGATAAAGGCAGTTGAGATGCGGGTAGGCGGTGTGCCAATCCAAGAATCTCAGTGGGGTCTCTTGCATCCCATGTTGGCGAAGGAGAATAGTTTGCAGACTGACTACCATTTTTATAGCTCGTAGGTCCAAAGTCCTCTTTAAAATGTCACGAATAATGTCATGAGGAAGTTGGACATTCCTGGGAAGGTTTTCAGGTTGATTTTCCATTCCTGAAAAATTTAATTATTATACCTTATAATTTTAATGAGGGGATAATGATGATGTTTACAAACAACATAAAAATATTTCACCCATTCTTACTTTAAATTAACTTTACCAACATATGCAAGTTATGAACCCTAGGGTTTACTCCTTTTGCTTCAGGAGGTGGTAACTATTTTAGGCTAATACTACAGGGTGGATACGAGGATATGCTTTAAGGTCCTTAGGTTGCCATTTTACTGAGGCCATAGCATGGCTAATAAGACAGCAACCTAAGTTGAGAACGTTTCGGGAGCTTAACCAGATTTCTCATGGCGGCATCCGTACTTTGTTCTCTCCTATGATCCTAAAATAGGGTAAGATCATAACATGACCTTTTAGTCCGCGTGTGATAGTGTTAGGTGTATGCATGATAAATATATAATATCAAAATAATAATATCCACCATTTGAATTAATACATCCACAAGATAAATTACAACATAAAATTAGCCTAGCAGGTCGTCCCCAGCAGAGTCGCCAACTGTCGGAACCGGACCGACGGGAGGAAAATCTTGGTTTTGATTTAATTTTATTTATTTCAATTTTTTTTATTATTATTCGTGTAATAATTTATTGTGATATCTGGTTGATAATAAAATTTTAGAGAGTCGCCACCAATCGTGTTTTGGTCCGATTGGACACCTTAAGTAACCAGAGATTTATATGGGTTCGTTTGCTAATTACGTGTAGGGAAGATAAAAAATCACCCTACCCCGCCCATAATTGGTACTAAAGTCGTAAATTATGCTATTGGGATGTATTTCTTTCCTCCTATTAAATGTATGTTCATAAAGTTATTTTATTCTAATAAATTGTATTTATTTAAACCCATAACATGGATTTAAATATTTATACACATGCTATATTTGTATTTGAATAAGTTTTGTATTTTTTCTTTTTACCTCCATGACATGGATGTAAAATATGTATATATCGTAGATCCAGTGTAAAATATCTCCATATAATCACGTAAGGCATATATCTGTGATCAATGCTAAAATTAACCAGGATTTTATAATGCCCATTATTAAATTAGCCCAAATTATTTTATATCATAAAATAAGGTTAACCTTATTAACTAAATCAACTTAAATTCTATTTTATAACTATAGCATAGTTATAAAAATAAAAAATTCCAAGATTATACATACACAAATTCATTTTATGTCATATTTTTTTACTTTAGAAATCTTTAAATTTTATTGCCCTAGTTTTTAATTAACAAACCTACACATGTGTTTATATGAGAATTAGGAATAGAAAAGAAAAAAAAAAATAAAGAACCAGTTGGGCTGACCTTAACACTTAACACAAACACCTTAAGCCCATAAACTAAGCCCTAAACCAAACCCAACCCGGAATCCTTAACCATGGGTTATTACCCATCCTATAAAAACCATCTTTTTCTCCTTCCAACCCTAACTCTCTCTTCATCACCAGCCTCCACCGACTTTTCTCTCTACCCAAACCCTAGAATCAAACTTTCAGCCGCCTCATCCATCTTCTCCGGCCATCTCGCCGGCCGCTCTCTTCGCCCTCTCTTTCTCTCTCGATCTTCCTCTCTTTCTCTCGTTCTCTCTGTCTTTCTCGATCTTTCTCTCTTTCTCTCTTTCTCTCGTTCTCTCTGCCTTTCTCGCTCTTTCTCTCTTTCTCTCGTTCTTCTGTTTCTCTCTCTTTCACCTTCGCCGGCCGTTCTCCCTTCCGATCTCCCGCTCTCCGCCGATCTGGTAGTCAGATCTGAGGTGATTCATCTTTCTGCTGGTGATATTTTTTTTTATTTTTATTTTATTTTTGTTGTTTTTTTTTTGTTGTTTAATTTCTAACATTATCTTGTGATTTACAGGTTTTAAAGACCGCAAAAATTAAACATGGTTTTGGTTTGCTTGTGCTGGCTAAGTCTCTAAACTCTTTTTTGGTGACAAGCATGAGCATATAATGAAAATATACTCTGTTTATTTGAGCTTACAATGGCCTCCTCACACGTCCATGAATCTGATGTGTCTTTAAACTTGGGTTTTGATGTTGGTGAATGGCTTTTATGTGCTGTGTTTGGTGCTGGAATTTGATTAAAAGAAATGATTGCATGTTGGAATAGGACAGGAATTATGGCTTTGCTGTGTTGCTGATTTGGACTTTATTATTTTATATTGGTGAATGGCCTTTGTTGGGGATGGTAAAAATAAAAGAAAAATTATATGCAGATCTTGTTCACATGATGTGTTGCCTTGTTTGGTTGGGTTTTCTGTTTGTGAAAGATTATGCTTTAAAAGGGGCAGTGATGAAGAGGCCTAAAAAAAAGACATCCCTTAACCATATGATTTTCTGTTTCTCTAAGTTTCTGAACAAAAAAAAAATGAGTCTTGCATTCAGCCACCATCTTTATGTTAGGCTAATGTGGCTTTTTTCTTGAAATTTATTTTTTGAGTTGAAGCCTCTGGTTTTAATCTTGAGATTAGGAGGTAGAATGTGAGGCATTTTTATAGTGTTTTTGAGACAGAGTACACCAAAATCATATGAGCTCTTATGATTTAAAAAAAAAAAGTAAACTTCTGAGCCCTCTTTACTAAAGTCATTTTACTTGAATTTACAAATTATGAGAATCATGACTCTTCTATTAGGGTTACTAATGTGAGCTGTGGCCATCACATGACCCTAGCTCCATTAGTGACCTTAGTAAGGTAAATGCAGAATAAAATGCTATTTATTGAAATGATTATTCAGAAATGAAAAGAGAAGGTAATAAAAAATTTAATTGTTTGCTGGAAATAAACACCAAGTATTGATAGACTTGCTTGATACTTGGATATGTTGAAAACTGAATAGATGCTCTTTTGATTGCAGGTATATTCTGGAGATTTTTTGAAAGGGGAAACTCAGAGATGGAAAAATGAAAAGAAGCTGTCTTTTTTTCTTTATTGAGCTGCCTTTTATAGGCCTTAAAATTACTGTAGAAACTGGATTGGTTGTAATTTAGTTTTGTATTTTCTGCCCCATTTGGTTTGAAACCAAAGGAAAAAAAAAAAAACTAAAACCCCTGAAAATTGGCTGTATTCAGCCGTAAACTTTTTCCCCTCCTTTCCCTGTAATTTTGCTTTTCTGCTTTGGCCATACTTTTGGCCATGCTCTGGTACTATTGAATTCTGTCCTCATTAATCTGTATTTCTATATTTTTTAATTTATTTATTTATTCTTATTTTTGTATTATAAAAGGCCCATTTGAATAAAAGCCCATTTGAATAAAAGCCCATTTAATAAAAGCCCATTTAATTTCTCTTGTGCTTTCTGTATAAAATATCAACAAAATAAAATAGGCTTGTTAATTGGTAAATTACAATTATTGGAATGATAAAATTAATTCGGGCAAAAATCGGGTATCTACAGTTGCCCCCTCTTTGTATATCTTTAAGAATTTAAAGTTATACAAAGTAGTACGAGATAGCCGTTTTTGTCAATTTTGTCATCAAACGACTATAGCATAGCCATTAAAACCTCTTTCTGTTTTTTACAAAACCACGAATATGATTTTTTTTTAATTTCAAAACACGCCTTGTTATAATAAAATAAAAAAATTGGACTTATATTCCTCGTGATAGTTAGCTAGCGTTTCATTATTCCTTGTGATCAAACCTCAAAGGAAAATGTACGCAATCGAGCCAATATCAAGATACTAAAACCAATTGGTCCGCGACTGATCATTGAGAACGAAATTGATCTTCATGTGATCAAAGTGTATCAAGTTTTATTGAAATGAAACATTTTATGAGCTAATTTCAGGAATAAAGTTGATTTTCAGGTAACCGCACATCATTAAAATTACTCATTTTACGATCTAATTCGAGATTGACTTTCATGTAATCAGATCACAACTAATAAAAACCAGATTGATTCTCTTGTAATCAAACCTGCATCAAATCTCTCGAAATTGACTGCTTCACAGTCAAATTTCACGCACAAGATCGATTTTCACGCAATCAAATCACAAATAATAAAAGCCAGATTGATTTTCTCGTAATCAAACCTGTATCAAGTTTCCGAAATTGACCGCTTCACAGTCAAATTTCACGCACAAGATCGATTTTCACGCAATCAGATTACAATAAAAACCAGATTGATTTTCTCGTAATCAAACCTGTATCAAATTTTCCGGAATTGACCGCTTCACAGTCAAATTTCACGTACAAGATCGATTTTCACACAATCAGACCACAATAAAAACCAGATTGATTTTCTCGTAATCAAACCTGTATCAAATTTTCCGGAATTGACCGCTTCAAGGTCAAATTTCACGTACAAGATCGATTTTCACGCAATCAGACCACAAAAAATAAAAGCCAGATTGATTTTCTCGTAATCAAACATGTATCAAATTTTCCGAAATTGACTGTTTCGCAGTCAAATTTCACGTAAAAGATCAGTTTTTTTTTTAATAATCAAAACTATATAATTTTTTCAAAATTGATTGTTCTATGATTGAATCGAGTGATAAAAAATTGTAGAATATTGGATCAAAATCCTAGCAACGACCTCATTCCTTTGTTAGGCTGTCCATCCCGAACTTCGTGCTAAATAAGAACCACCAATGCTGGGCGAGTACCCTGTCATTTTGGATATGGAACTCGTTTACCATATTTTTACTTTCTATTTTTCTTTGGGAAAACTCGTCTTTCGTATATTTTATAAAATAGGCGACTTTGTTTGAAATTTTATGAGTCGTTCCGACTATGTTTCCAATGTTATCTCTCCGGAATAGACCTTTTTATACTTCAAAAGCCCGGTCCTTATCCTCTTAACAAGGTGTGAGCAGGTAAGACATTATGAATTCCTTATAAAGGCTTTCTTCTTTTTTTTCTCTTTTTTCTTTTTCTTCTTTTTTCCTTTTTTTTTCCTTTTTTTTTCTTTTTTTTTCTTTTTTTTCTTTTTTTTTTCTTTTTTTTTCTTTGTGTGTACCATCCGCAATGGTCCGTCTCATAATTCCCTGTTCAGTAATAGCAAGAATATTCATGTCAATGGTTTATTAGTTTCCAATGATGAATGTAATTACTCATTTAATATTATGCATGCGCAAAGATTTGAAAATAACATCGTTATTCAGTTGGGACAACAAAAGGATTTTTTTTTATTGATAACCATGAGTACATTCATACATAGTATCTTTTAACAGAATCTGAGTTTACAGGGTTCGGCAAATCCTTCCCATCCGTATCTGTAAATATTAATGCTCCCCCAGAAAATGCCTTCTTAACAACATAAGGACCTTCATACTTAGGAGCCCACTTTCCTCGCAGGTCTTGATGCCTCAATATGATCTTTCTGAGTACTAGATCTCCCTCGTTGAATTGCCTAAGTCTTACCTTCTTTCCGTATGACTTAATCATGCTTCTTTGGTATAGTTGACCATGACATAATGCTGTCAAACATTTTTCTTCAATGAAGTTCAATTGGTCATACCTTTTTTGAACCTATTCAGTTTCTTCTAAATTCGCATCCATGATAATCCTTAAGGAAGGAATTTCCACCTCTATAGGTATAACTGCCTCCATTCCATAGACCAAGGAAAAAGGGGTTGCTCCAGTTGAGGTTCGGATAGTAGTTCTGTATCCGTGTAGAGCAAAAGGGAGTTTTTCATGCCAGTCCTTGTATGTCATTGCCATTTTCTGCACTATTTTCTTAATATTCTTGTTGGCGACTTCAACGGCTCCATTCATTTTTGGCCTATAAGGTGTAGAATTGTGATGCTTGATCTTGAATTGCGCACACATCTCTTCCATGCTCTTACTGTTGAAGTTCTTGGCATTATCCGTAATAATGCGCTCTGGTAGACCATATCTACAAATGATGTTATTTCTTATAAATTTTATCACTACTGCAGAGGTCACATTAGCATACGAGACGGCTTCCACCCATTTGGTGAAATAATCTATTGCGACCAAAATAAAACGGTGTCCATTTGAAGCTTTTGGTTCGATTGGTCCAATCACATCTATTCCCCAAGTCGAAAATGGCCATGGTGATGCCATCACGTGCAGTGGTTCAGAAGGAGCATTTATGTCATTGGCATAAACCTGACATTTGTGACATTTCTGGACATATCTGATGCAATCGGACTCCATTTTTAGCCAATAATACCCCATCCTTAGTATCTTTCTGGCCAAGGCATACCCTCCGAGGTGAGTACCGCAAAACCCTTCATGTATTTCCTCCATTAGCCTTTGATTTTGAGGATAATCAATACATCGGATTAGCGTAGTATCGTAGTTCCTCTTGTACAAAGCTTCCCCACTTAAAAAGAAATTCATCGCTAATCTTCGCATGGTTCTTTTATCTGTACTTGATGCCCCCGGTGGGTAAACTCCCTCTTTAATGTATCTCTTGATATCATAGTACCATGGTTTTCCATCGGGCTCCTTTTCCACATTGCCGCAATAAGCCTGCATCTTTTGCAATTCAATTTTAATAGGTGACATTTCTTGACATCTTTCTATATCAAAAGCCGAAGCCAAAGTCGCCAATGCATCTGCTATTTGATTCTCACATCGGGACATGTGCTCAAATTTGATGTACTGGAAATTTTCAGCTATTGCAGAAATATATTCTTGATATGGAATGAGTTTGGCATCTCGAGTTTCCCATTCTCCTTTTAGCTGATTAATAACTAATGCTGAATCCCTGTAGACTTTTAATTTTGTTATTTCCATTTCTAGGGCGGCTCGAAGACCAAGAGCGCATGCTTCATATTCAGCCATGTTATTAGTGCATTGAAAGCATAGTTTTGCTGTGATTGGGAAATGTTTCCCTTTAGGAGATACTAACACTACTCCAATCCCGTGCCCTAGAGCGTTTGATGCCCCATCAAATTTCATGATCCATGTATCTATTAATTCTTCATCTACTTCAAGAGTGATAATATCTCCGTCCGGGAAAGCCATATCCATTACTTGATTATTTGTGCAGGGGCAATCGGCCAAAAATCCCGCAATCACAGATCCCTTTTTCGCCTTTTGAGTGACATAAGTAATGTCATATTCAGATAGCATGACTTGCCACTTAGCCATTCTTCCAGTTAACGCTGGTTTTTCAAAGATAAATTTGATCGGGTCCATTTTAGAAATTAGATGAGTGGTGTTGTTCAACATGTAATGTCTCAGTTTATAGGCTGCCCAAGCCAATGCTGCACATGTCTTTTCTAGGGATGAATATTTTACTTCACAATCAGTAAACTTCTTACTGATGTAATAAATGGCGTGCTCTTTCCTACCCATCTCGTCATGTTGTGCCAAGAGTGCCCCCATGGAATTTTCATGTACTGTTAAATACAGCAGTAAGGGCCTATCTGGGTTCGGAGGTTGAAGCACAGGTGGATGTTGCAAATATTCTTTAATTCTGTCAAAAGCCTCTTGGCATTCCTTGTTCCACTTGCAAGGATTGTTCTTTCTGAGCAATTTGAAGATTGGTTCACATGTGGCTGTTAGTTGGGAAATGAATCTAGCTATGTAGTTCAGTCTTCCTAGGAAACCTCTTACTTCTTTTTCTGTTTTTGGAGGTGTCATTTCAGTAATTGCTTTGATTTTGTTTGGATCTATCTCAATTCCTCTTCTGCTCACCATGAATCCCAATAACTTCCCTGAGGTAATACCAAACACACATTTGGAAAGATTTAATCGGATTCTATATTTTCGAAGTCGATTGAAAACCTTCCTCAAGAATTCTACATGATCCTCATTTCTTTTGGATTTAGTAACCATGTCATCCACATATACTTCCATTTCTTTATGCATCATGTCATGAAAAAGGGTTACCATTGCTCTTTGGTAAGTTGCCCCCGCATTCTTCAGTCCAAAAGGCATGACCTTATAACAGAATGTTCCCCACATCGTTATGAAGGTTGTCTTTTCTTTATCTAATAAATCCATCAAAATTTGATTATATCCCGAAAATCCATCCATTAAGGATAACATATGATATCCTGCGGTGTTATCAACCAACACATCTATATGAGGCAAGGGGAAATTATCCTTTGGGCTTGCACGGTTTAGATCTCTGTAATCCACACACATCCGAACTTTCCCATCTTTCTTAGGTACCGGAACTATATTAGCCACCCATTCTGGATAGTTCAAGACTTCTAAAAACCCAGCATCAAATTGCTTTTTCACCTCATCTTTTATTTTCAAGAGCGTTTCCGGTTTCATTTTTCTGAGTTTCTGTTTGATTGGCTTAGCATCGGGATTTAAAGGCAGTTTATGTACCACGATATCTGTATTCAATCCTGGCATATCTTGATATGACCATGCAAACACATCCTTGTATTCCCTTAGTAGGTCAATGAGCCTCTTTTTTAGATCGTAATTCAAAGATCCATTTATTCTAACCTCGTTGGGTTTTTCCTTAGTCCCTATATTGACAGTTTCGACCACCTCATCCTGGGGTTCTAAGGTATTTTCTTTTTCTTCTACCATTTTTTCAAATTCAGGAGAAAATTCTTCTTCTGACTCTTCATCAGAATCGACGTCGTTCACTGGATGGTCAAAATTGTATATGGATTCATGATTATCAATATTGTCAAGTTTTTCATCATCCTTCCTGAATATACAATGTGAAGAAAAGTAAAAAAGAAGAAGAAAGAAGGAAGTAAAAATCATAACATGAAAGAATAATTAAGAAGATTGTTTTTTTTTTTTTTTTTAAAGTTGCATTTTATTAAACATAGTCATGCATTTAACATTGGAAACGAAATGCCCATTTAACAAAAACTAGTAGTTACTATTACATTTCTATGGGAAGATCATAGACTTTCTAATTGCCCAATTCCCTATTATAGATGTGAATCCAATCTATTGATTCTGGTCCTTCTTCCTCTTCATTTGTTGCTGCAACCGTATCTTTAATGTCTACTGTCAAGTTCTGATTTAATATGAATTTTCCTTTGCTCCAAAAGACATCCTTTATGGGAGGAAATAGCATTCCCTCTTCATTGATCTCTTTACCTTCTAGCCTAGCCTGTCGCTTTTCCTTTCTTTGCTGCCGAATTCTCCATTTGTCTCCTTTGGTTGGCTTGTATCCTAGACCCACCCGAAAATGGTTAGGTTGTGGGTCTAAAAACTTAATCATTCCTTGTCCGTCCTTTCCTAAGCCCTTAGTTATTTGATAGCAACCTACTATCATTTCTTTGGCCATCATTAGAGATGCTCGTGAAGGTCTAGGAGTGAAAAAACATGGCCCCTCAGTAGTATATGTTGCATTTACAATTTCAAAGGTTTGGAATGAACTTTCAACTACTTCCTCTGCGACTTCAATGTAGGGAATGGACGGGCATTTACTAATTAACAAGTCCTCTTCTCCTGGCACCTCTATTAATTTCCCTTCTATGATGAACTTAACTTTCTGATGTAAAGAAGAAGGGACTGCACCCGAGGTATGGATCCAAGGTCTTCCAAGCAACATGCTATAGGCTGGGTATATATCCATGACTTGAAAAGGAATATTAAAAGTTATCGACCCTATTTGGATTGGCAACTCTACATCGCCTATAACTTCCCTTCTCGTCCCATCGAAGGCTCGAACAATAACATTGCTCGGCTTGACATATGAACTATCAATTGGCAATTTGGCTAAGGTGGATCTTGGCATGATGTTGAGTGATGAGCCATTATCGATTAAGACTTTTGCTATCGAGTAATCTTTACACTTGACTGAAATATGTAAGGCCTTAGTGTGACCTGTTCCTTCATGAGGTATCTCATCATCGTTGAATGTGAGATAGTTGGAAGAGACCACATTTCCCACAATATTATTCAAGTTTTCCACAGATATGTCATGACAGACGTCAGCCTGATTCAAGATTTTCAACAATGCCTCACGATGGGATTCCGAGGATAGGATTAATGATAATAATGATATGCGGGCAGGAGTCCGATTCAACTGCTCAATTATCTTGTATTCGCTTTGTTTTACCAACTTCAGGAACTCACATGCTTCTTGGTCGGGTATCAGATTCTTCTTTACTGGAATTTCTTCTAGCACATCCGATCCTTCTCCTGAGAAATCGTTGATCCTTTCTCCTTCCTTTAGTTTACCCTACCTTCGCCTTTCCATTGCTTCTCGACGTCTTTCTTCAACTTCATTCGAGCTAAAACATCTACCACTTCTTGTCATTCCCATTAGTCCAGAAATATCCTCATGATGTTCTGCTTGATTTATATTACTGTTTCCAAGTGACAAAGTGCTTTCATATTTCCATGGGACAGCCTTAGTATCTTTGAAAGGAAAAGGCTTCGGAGCTTGAATAATCAATTTCGTCATAAAAGATGATTCAAGAGCCTCAGCTGTATTATCCTTCTTCAACACATAGTCGATTACCAATGGTTTAGGTGGCCCATTTCCTTGCATCATATTGACTTCTTCTGCTTCTTCATTTGAATTTCCAAAAACTAGAAACTTAGCATCCATGCATTCCTGTACTTTTTGCTTAAATTGTTCGCATTCCCCAATCATGTGATCAACCTTTTCTTAATGGTATTGACAAGACATACCTTTAGAATCATGAGACCCTTTCTGAATTAATCCAACTTTGCACATAATACCATATAATTGCTCCATAGGCATGATTATTTCATCAACCTTAGTTTTTATTAAACAGAAATCTTCCTCTATTACTGCATTTACTCCTTTATTTTCATGATTTGGTAACGGGTTGGTTTTCACATCTGGTTTTTGATTAAAATCAATCTAACCAGCTTTTATCAATTGCTGTACTTTCTTTTTGAAGCCCGTGCAATTATCTATGGAATGCCCAGAAATCCCAGCATGATATTCACACTTTGCGTTAGGATCATACCATTTTGGATAAGGTGGCATCAATGGTTCCAAAGGACAAGGGCATACCCGGCCTGCTTGCAATAACAGAGGGTATAATTCTGAGTACGGGATCGGAATGGGATCAAATGATTCTTTCTTTGGACGAGTACTGTGGTTGGCCCTATCAGTTGTGGTTCCTTGTGTTGGTTGAGTACTTCCTGTTGCATGAGTAACAAATCCGCCTTAAGGATAAGAGAAACTAGGCGTATAAGCTTGGACGGCGTGTGTTTCCTCCTCCTTTTTCTTTCCTGCTCCATTTTTCCGGAAGGTGAATTTATCTTGCTGAGGGCTTTCAAGCCTTCCTTTCTTAATTCCCTGCTCAATTCTTTCTCCAGCCATGACAAAATCGGAAAAACTTGTTGTAGTATTGGCGAGCATCATACTATAAAATGGAGGCCTTAATGTGTCCAAAAAAGTAGATATCATCTCCTTTTCAGTTAATGGCGGATTAACTTGGGCCGCCTTGTCTCTCCATTTTTGAGCATATTCCTTAAATGTCTCCGTATCTTTCTTTTCCATAGATCTCAAGTCTTCCCTATTTGGAGCCATATCCATGTTATGTTTGTACTGTTTTAAGAATGCATCTGCCAAATCTTTCCATCTTCGGATATGGGCGCGATCCAACTGCATGTACCATCTTAAGGCAAGTCCCTTAAGACTTTCTTGGAATACGTGCATTAAAAGTTTATCATTGTCAGCGTGTGCAGCCATTCTACTACAGTACATAATCAAATGACTCTGAGGACAAGCTGTACCATTATATTTCTCGAATTCGGGTGACTTGAATTTATATGGGATCGTGACTCCAGGGACTAAACACAACTGAGTAGCATCAGTTGTTCCATTAAAACCTTCGATCGCCTTTAACCTTTCTTCTAGCATACCAACCTTTTTGTTTACTAATTCAGCCGATGCCTTTCTTAATTCTGCCATTACTTTTGGATCGTCCAAATCCGGGGTCACATGCTCTTCTTGCTCTTTTTCTTCAGAATCAATAAGAATGAATCTCTTGTCTGCTCTCCCTTCATTCTTCTGGTGTTGAGAATGAGACCCAGAAGGGGTATATTGACTTGTTTCTTGATAAGACGGCATTTCAGGGTTTTCGAGCGTGTGTTTATTTTTTATAGATGCCATGAGCTGAGCCAACTGATCTTTCATACTTAGCATTTCAGTCATCTGCTCTTTTAGCAATTCCATATCCCTTCGCATTTCTTCTTGACTATGCTCATTCATGATTCTTGTTTTTAACCTAGTTCCGTATGGATGAGCCAGTAGGAAATGATCTTGTCGCTAGGCGTCGTATCCAAATGCTCTAATTTTAAGGAAAAAGGTATATTTTAGTTTTTTACCACTTTTATATTTTTAAAGGAGATAATTAAAAAAGAAGAAAGAAAATAAATAAATAAATAAATAAAGTTTTTTCTTTTTAAATAAAAAATAAAAATAAATAAAAATAAAAAATAAAACATAATTCAAACACACATGCTAATATCATTGAAACACGTCATTCAAACAGATACATTAACAAACTACTTCCTAAGAACAAGTAGAACCTTCAATAAATGCTACCTCATGATTACAAAATATGAAATGCAACAACTAATACTACTACTATTACTGTCTACATGGCACAGGTCTTTTAATAAAATCTCAATCTTCATCCGAGTTTTCCATAAAGCTCCATCTCCCTAATGAGCTTTCCCAGGTATCCTGTTATGTGTTCACTAACAAAGGGAGACACCTCAAGCTCATCATTCAATGGCTGCAATTCGATTGCAATTGAGCGTGCTCTTCCTGCTGTTGCTTGAAAATTTTCCCAGGTGTTTCTTATATTTCCTTCCTTAGCAGCTATTTGTTCTTGATAAAATATCTCCTTTTGCTGTAATTCTTGCCACAACTGGTTTGCATGCTCTTGACTTTGCTGATATGCGCTCCTCCACTGATGAATTTCATTGTTGTATGCTTGAAATTTTGCTTTTTCTTCATTTGCCTGAACTTGAAGTCTTTGCATTAAATCATACTTCTCTGCTTCCATTATCAGCTTTTCCCTTTCTAGAGCAGCATTCCTCATCTTCAGTTCTTCTAATTCTATTTTCATCACTTGGTTCTGAAAGTTGGCATTTTCTTCCTCCATCATAACCATACCTTCTGCGTGCGTCGGTGCTTCTTGTTCGACATCATCGCTTTTTCTTTCAAGCACGACACCATTGATTCTTTGCTCACGCCAGATGAGATACTCCTCACTAACTCCTCCATTTGATTCTTTGTTGTTCACAACTCTTACTTCTCCCCAAGCTTCAATTATAGCTTTAACTCGCTCCTTGACTCGTGGTTCCCCATAGGTGAAATTTACTTGATCCAGACCAGCTGTAGCAGGTATAAACTGTCGTGCTCCGTATTGTCTCCTAACAAGATATGGGCCGTATGCTGTTCCTACCCATGGACCAAACAAGGGTACCCAGATGAATGTGCCACATTTATAAACTGTTATACTTCCATCAAACCAGTCTGCTACCCATTTAATACTCTGCTCATCTAGATTCTGGAGAAATCTAATCCACTTTCTTTTTGAAGGGTACTTCTTTGGCCAGCTAGCGCTCCCGAAGTCAACAATATAATTTTTGCCAGCATTGTATCTTTTTCCATAAGTGATCCTTGGAACAGAGAAATTTTCTGGGAGTTGGAAATGATTCAATGCCCATATGCATAAGAGTGGTGCACATCCTTCGAATTGTCCGCTTCCTTGTCTTCTGCAACTGTCCAGAGATCGGAAAGTTTCTGCCAAGATCCCTATAACTGGATTAACTCCCCTTTTTTCGTTCTGTACAACCTTGGCAAAGTAAATAATGACTTTAGGGTCAATTTTCCCAACCTGCCTCGGAAATAGCACTGTGCCATATATTATCATTGCTAGCATTTTCATGCCCTTATCGTTGTCAATATTACTGACGGCAAAGTTTATCATTGGGACTAGGCTGAAGTACTGGTTCTCTTCCCATTCTGCGACATCTTTAGCTTGCAACCCACAGACATAAGCTAACTGCTTCTTAGCTTTTTCTTGCTTATCATAACTGAAAAGTCTGTTCTTTTTACTGAACGGGATATCCAACAGCTGATGATACTCCTCCAAGGTAGGAGTCATGTCGATTCTTCCGAAATTGAAACATTTATAACTTGGATCCCAGAAGTGGATCAACGCCTTTAATAATGTATGATGCGTTGGCAAATACATTAGGTATGCAATCTTCCCATATTCCCTGGAGAAGGCTACCCTTCTATTATTTGGCAACATTTCAAAGGCCTTCTTTATTTCTTCCAAATTATTTTGTGTGATTTCTACCCCTGACAAAATGGGTATTGCAGCAGCAGGTCCGGTCATGACGCTATCTCCATACTTGATTTGGCCTTCCCAAGACCAATCCCGCACCTGAGCTTCGTCATGGATTTCATACTCCGGGGAAGCCATTGAGATTTTATTAAATTCTCTGTGTTATGCATTCACAACAAAAAGGCAAACACGTAAGTATCATTTTCAGGCAAATAAACATACATTTAAGGTATGAAATTCATTAATGCATGATTTGAGTCCCCTCAATATAAAATTATAGATACAATAATTAAATTCTCAAACCGAATTTGTCCATTAACCTTCCAAAATATTACATTGTCCAAGGGATTACAAAACAGGGGTCGATGCCTTTACAAAGTCCTATATTGACAAAATAGTTAAGGGATTATCTTTAGAATGTTTAGATGACAATCCCTTACATATTTTATCTTACAAAAAGAGACTACCATAGGCTGTTTCGTACAGATTTACCATGAAACATTGAAAAGGTCACATTTCCCATGTAACAAAAGATTATCTTTACAACCAATCATTTCCTACTTTACTTCTAAAAGAAAAAGAAAATCCTAAGACCTACATCCCTTGGTAAATAAATTTTCACTTGGATAAGGACTTGCTTGGAGATTTTTCATCAGATTCTTTATCGCTCTGATCATTTCCTGAGGACCCCACTCCTTTGTTTTCCCACTCTTCCATACCTACCAATGGATTGTCTAGACTTTCTTTGACTTGCAGAACTTGGCATTGTTTAATTTCGCCGACGGACTCCTTTATCTCTACGTCTTGCCCTTCTTGCAACATTTCACTGTTGTCTTCTTCAGCAACTTCTATTAGTCCTTCAGAGTCAGCTTCCCCATTTTCAACTACTACCTGTTCTCGATGCAAACGCCTATCCAATTCTTCTTCTATGTCACTATCTTCTTCTTCGACTTCCATTGGTTCCCAATTCAGATATTCATCCCATTCGTTATCTAAGTCATCATTCTCTCTTTCAATGTCTATCATTCTCCAATCAAATTCGACCTCAGAGTCTTCACTCTCATCATCGATTTCCCATTCTTCAATTATCATTACTTCTTCATCTTCAGGATTAACCGGATTTAGAATAGGAAAAATTTCTCTCCGATCTTCTATTTCCATAGCAGCTTGAAATTCTTGTATTTCAACTTCCATGAACTCAGGAAGACGATAAAAATTCACCTCCACTTTGGCATACATGAGGACGGTTGGTCTTGGGAGTATTCCAAGGCTAATCTTGATCCTTCCATCAGGGTGATAATTTGCAGGGTCTAAAAGTCCCGGAGGGATGTTAGCTCTATTCATATTATTTGCTCGGATCAGGCCATCTTTGACAGCTAACCATTCGGTCTTATTCTTGATTGGATCAATCATGGGGTTTTCCTTGAAACTATTTTCCAACGTGACAAAGTATTGATACGTGTTATTTACCCCATCTTCTTCCATGATCAAAGTTTCCATGATTGTAAAGATGTATAAACCATATGGTAGATCGGGCGACTCTTGAAAAATTTGTAGCCACTCGTCTAAGTCTGCGAAATGGATCAACCATGTAGTGAAATAGCTATTTGTTTCAAGATTTTCCATCCATTGGTGGATGCATTGAGTCAACCATGCTTTGTCGAGAATGAGTCCCACTCTTCCGGTACGGGCAAGATACAACAGCATTGTGAGCGCTTCTTTCGTAAATTTAGTCACATGATCTGCGCCAAGATAAAGGCAGTTGAGATGCGGGTAGGCGGTGTGCCAATCCAAGAATCTCAGTGGGGTCTCTTGCATCCCATGTTGGCGAAGGAGAATAGTTTGCAGACTGACTACCATTTTTATAGCTCGTAGGTCCAAAGTCCTCTTTAAAATGTCACGAATAATGTCATGAGGAAGTTGGACATTCCTGGGAAGGTTTTCAGGTTGATTTTCCATTCCTGAAAAATTTAATTATTATACCTTATAATTTTAATGAGGGGATAATGATGATGTTTACAAACAACATAAAAATATTTCACCCATTCTTACTTTAAATTAACTTTACCAACATATGCAAGTTATGAACCCTAGGGTTTACTCCTTTTGCTTCAGGAGGTGGTAACTATTTTAGGCTAATACTACAGGGTGGATACGAGGATATGCTTTAAGGTCCTTAGGTTGCCATTTTACTGAGGCCATAGCATGGCTAATAAGACAGCAACCTAAGTTGAGAACGTTTCGGGAGCTTAACCAGATTTCTCATGGCGGCATCCGTACTTTGTTCTCTCCTATGATCCTAAAATAGGGTAAGATCATAACATGACCTTTTAGTCCGCGTGTGATAGTGTTAGGTGTATGCATGATAAATATATAATATCAAAATAATAATATCCACCATTTGAATTAATACATCCACAAGATAAATTACAACATAAAATTAGCCTAGCAGGTCGTCCCCAGCAGAGTCGCCAACTGTCGGAACCGGACCGACGGGAGGAAAATCTTGGTTTTGATTTAATTTTATTTATTTCAATTTTTTTTATTATTATTCGTGTAATAATTTATTGTGATATCTGGTTGATAATAAAATTTTAGAGAGTCGCCACCAATCGTGTTTTGGTCCGATTGGACACCTTAAGTAACCAGAGATTTATATGGGTTCGTTTGCTAATTACGTGTAGGGAAGATAAAAAATCACCCTACCCCGCCCATAATTGGTACTAAAGTCGTAAATTATGCTATTGGGATGTATTTCTTTCCTCCTATTAAATGTATGTTCATAAAGTTATTTTATTCTAATAAATTGTATTTATTTAAACCCATAACATGGATTTAAATATTTATACACATGCTATATTTGTATTTGAATAAGTTTTGTATTTTTTCTTTTTACCTCCATGACATGGACGTAAAATATGTATATATCGTAGATCCAGTGTAAAATATCTCCATATAATCACGTAAGGCATATATCTGTGATCAATGCTAAAATTAACCAGGATTTTATAATGCCCATTATTAAATTAGCCCAAATTATTTTATATCATAAAATAAGGTTAACCTTATTAACTAAATCAACTTAAATTCTATTTTATAACTATAGCATAGTTATAAAAATAAAAAATTCCAAGATTATACATACACAAATTCATTTTATGTCATATTTTTTTACTTTAGAAATCTTTAAATTTTATTGCCCTAGTTTTTAATTAACAAACCTACACATGTGTTTATATGAGAATTAGGAATAGAAAAGAAAAAAAAAATAAAGAACCAGTTGGGCTGACCTTAACACTTAACACAAACACCTTAAGCCCATAAACTAAGCCCTAAACCAAACCCAACCCGGAATCCTTAACCATGGGTTATTACCCATCCTATAAAAACCATCTTTTTCTCCTTCCAACCCTAACTCTCTCTTCATCACCAGCCTCCACCGACTTTTCTCTCTACCCAAACCCTAGAATCAAACTTTCAGCCGCCTCATCCATCTTCTCCGGCCATCTCGCCGGCCGCTCTCTTCGCCCTCTCTTTCTCTCTCGATCTTCCTCTCTTTCTCTCGTTCTCTCTGTCTTTCTCGATCTTTCTCTCTTTCTCTCTTTCTCTCGTTCTCTCTGCCTTTCTCGCTCTTTCTCTCTTTCTCTCGTTCTTCTGTTTCTCTCTCTTTCACCTTCACCGGCCGTTCTCCCTTCCGATCTCCCGCTCTCCGCCGATCTGGTAGTCAGATCTGAGGTGATTCATCTTTCTGCTAGTGATATTTTGTTTTATTTTTATTTTATTTTTGTTGTTTTTTTTTTGTTGTTTAATTTCTAACATTATCTTGTGATTTACAGGTTTTAAAGACGGCAAAAATTAAACATGGTTTTGGTTTGCTTGTGCTGGCTAAGTCTCTAAACTCTTTTTTGGTGACAAGCATGAGCATATAATGAAAATATACTCTGTTTATTTGAGCTTACAATGGCCTCCTCACACGTCCATGAATCTGATGTGTCTTTAAACTTGGGTTTTGATGTTGGTGAATGGCTTTTATGTGCTGTGTTTGGTGCTGGAATTTGATTAAAAGAAATGATTGCATGTTGGAATAGGACAGGAATTATAGCTTTGCTGTGTTGCTGATTTGGACTTTATTATTTTATATTGGTGAATGGCCTTTGTTGGGGATGGTAAAAATAAAAGAAAAATTATATGCAGATCTTGTTCACATGATGTGTTGCCTTGTTTGGTTGGGTTTTCTGTTTGTGAAAGATTATGCTTTAAAAGGGGCAGTGATGAAGAGGCCTAAAAAAAAGACATCCCTTAACCATATGATTTTCTGTTTCTCTAAGTTTCTGAACAAAAAAAAATGAGTCTTGCATTCAGCCACCATCTTTATGTTAGGCTAATGTGGCTTTTTTCTTGAAATTTATTTTTTGAGTTGAAGTCTCTGGTTTTAATCTTGAGATTAGGAGGTAGAATGTGAGGCATTTTTATAGTGTTTTTGAGACAGAGTACACCAAAATCATATGAGCTCTTATGATTTAAAAAAAAAGTAAACTTCTGAGCCCTCTTTACTAAAGTCATTTTACTTGAATTTACAAATTATGAGAATCATGACTCTTCTATTAGGGTTACTAATGTGAGCTGTGGCCATCACATGACCCTAGCTCCATTAGTGACCTTAGTAAGGTAAATGCAGAATAAAATGCTATTTATTGAAATGATTATTCAGAAATGAAAAGAGAAGGTAATAAAAAATTTAATTGTTTGCTGGAAATAAACACCAAGTATTGATAGACTTACTTGATACTTGGATATGTTGAAAACTGAATAGATGCTCTTTTGATTGCAGGTATATTCTGGAGATTTTTTGAAAGGGGAAACTCAGAGATGGAAAAATGAAAAGAAGCTGTCTTTTTTTCTTTATTGAGCTGCCTTTTATAGGCCTTAAAATTACTGTAGAAACTGGATTGGTTGTAATTTAGTTTTGTATTTTCTGCCCCATTTGGTTTGAAACCAAAGGAAAAAAAAAAAAAAAAAAAAAAAACTAAAACCCCTGAAAATTGGCTGTATTCAGCCGTAAACTTTTTCCCCTCCTTTCCCTGTAATTTTGCTTTTCTGCTTTGGCCATACTTTTGGCCATGCTCTGGTACTATTGAATTCTGTCCTCATTAATCTGTATTTCTATATTTTTTAATTTATTTATTTATTCTTATTTTTGTATTATAAAAGGCCCATTTGAATAAAAGCCCATTTGAATAAAAGCCCATTTAATAAAAGCCCATTTAATAAAAGCCCATTTAATTTCTCTTGTGCTTTCTGTATAAAATATCAACAAAATAAAATAGGCTTGTTAATTGGTAAATTACAATTATTGGAATGACAAAATTAATTCGGGCAAAAATCGGGTATCTACAGAAGTTGAGGGTGGTTTTATTTCGGATCCTATGCAAGTGCAGGCTCTCATTTTTAATTTCTACAAAGCTCTTTTCAAGGCGGACCCGACTATTCCTTTCACCCTGGATTGTCTAAATTTAGCAACTGTTCTAGATGAGATGAATAACATTTTAACTGCCCCTTTTTAAGAGAAAGAGGTTTTTGATGCTATTTCGTCCTGTGGGGAAAATAAAGCTCCTGGACCGGATGGTTTTAACATCTTTTTTTACAAACGAGCTTGGCACTCCCTGAAAGATGAGATCTTGAAAGTTTTCAGGAATTTTTATCATTCCGGTTTTCTTCCAGCTTCTCTGAAAACTTCTTTCACGGTTTTGATTCTGAAGATTGCCGGAAATTGTGCTCTTACCAACTTCAGACCTATTTCTCTAATCAATGGGATGTACAAAATCTTATCGAAGCTCCTTTCTTTGCAGCTTAGGTCTGTCCTCCCTATGCTAATTTCTAACTGTCAGTTTGCTTTTGTGAAAGATAGAAATATCCATGAATGTTCTTTTTTGGCTTCGGAAGTTGTATATCATATTCATCGCCAACAGCGGTCTTGTTTTATTTTGAAATTAGACTTCCATAAAGCTTTTGACAGTATTTCATGGAATTATATGGATGCGGTTTTAGGATCGATGGGTTTTTCTGATACTTGGAAATTATGGATGAAGGGCTGTCGTTCGAACTCGTCCACTTCCATTCTGGTCAACGGCAGCCCAACTAAGCCTATTTATTTGCAGAAGGGTGTAAAACAGGGTGACCCTCTTTCCCCTTTTCTTTTTGTTTTGGCTGTTGAAATCTTGAAGAAAATTATTGATAAAGCTATATCGGATAATCTGATACAAGGTTTTAGTTTAAGTGTTAATCAACCAAATATTTCCATCTTACAATTCACAGATGACACTATCTGTTTCCTTCAGGCTGATGAAACAGAGCTCAAAAATTTTGTGCGACTTCTCCATTGTTTTGAGATTATTTCTGGTCTTAAAATCAATTTTTCTAAGAGCTCTCTTATAGGTATGGGCATTTCTGACTCGTTTTCTTCGAGATGCGCTGATTGGGTTGGTTGTAAAACTGAATCTCTCCCGTTTCAATATCTAGGATTGCCATTGTCTTATAGAAATCTTCGCATTAATGATTGGTCTACTCTAATTTCAAAAGTGGAATCTCGTCTCGCTCTTTGGCAAGGTTCTTATTTATCTTACGCTGGTCGGTTGGTCTTGATTAAATCAGTTATCAGTAGTATGCCAATTTACCGGCTCTCTCTCTTTCGGATCCCGGTGGCTGTCTCCAAAAAAATTGAGCGTTATATGCGTAATTTCCTTTGGAAGGGTGAAGCTTCGAAAAATGGATTATGTAAAATCAGTTGGAAGCAGATTTGTATGCCTTTTCATTCTGGTGGTCTTAATTTGGCTTCTATCTCTCTCAAAAATTCGAGTTTGCTTTTCAAATGGGTTTCGAAAATCCGAGTGTGTGCGGCTGGTTCTTTGTGGCATCAGATCTGTGTTGCTCCTATGGGTATTTCAGATTGGTGGTCCTTGCACTCTTTAAATCATTCTAGACTTTCACCTATATGGAGAGGAATCATTAACGCTTGCATTAAAGATGTGAATATGTGGAATTTCTTTGTTTCTAATGTCTCTATGCAGGTTGGAAATGGTCTTAACTCTAATTTCTGGAGGGATTCGTTGAGTAGTCAGCGATCTTTTAAAGATCGTTTTCCGGATTTGTTTGATTTGGTGATGGATAAAGACTGCAACGTTTCCTCAGCGATGGAGCAGATCCGATCTGCTTTCGGCCGGCCTTTTTGGACCAAGCGTCTTAGGCCAAGAACGCAGGCCCTTCTGTGGAATCTTGTGCAGTCCCTGCTGGTGTCGTTGAACATTAATGCAGCTGATAAATGTCTTTGGCGGCTCGACTCTTCCAACCAGTTTTCTGCTGCAACTTTTATCCGCGGTTTTCTTTCTTTGTCAGCCCATTCTGAGCCCTAAATGTTGTTCAAAATTGTGTGGAAATTACCAGCTGTTCCTAAGGTTCGTTTCTTCTTTTGGGTTCTTATTCATGGTCGCCTCCCGTGCCGGCAATTGCTGTCCATGATGCATATAATTAGCTCTGATCTGGTTACCTATCCCTGGTGTGATGATTTTGAAACTCAAGACCATGTTCTTTTGCATTGTAATTCGAGCTATGCGGTGTGGAATTCTTTTTTCAGATTAATTGGTGTGTCAATGGCTGTTCCTCAGAATATTTGTGACTTTTTTATTCAATGGAGGGGTTTGTTCTCCAACAATCACATCCGCGATCTCGCCTGTTCTATGTGGCTCTATTTGTGCTGGGAACTTTGGAAACGATGCAACAAAAGAATTTTCGAGCCGGAATCTACTCCGAAGGAGAAGGACATTTTATTCCATAGTTTCCATCAAGCTTTTTTCTCCTTTAAATGTAATCATAGTTCCTCGGTTTTTCAGTTTTTTGCTTTTTTAGCGAATCCTTCTCTTTTCTTTTTTCAGTCCTACTTGTAACTTTCTCGTTTGTATTCTTTTGACCTCTTCTCGAGGTCCCCATTATTTATTTTATTTGGGGGTTTACGGTCTAGGTTTTGCTAGGGGTGCCAACCTAGTTGGGATGTCTAGCTTCTTCTAGCCCGTTTTCCCCTATACTTCTTCAAAAAAAAAATGAGTTTAAATGACAAAAAAACCAAATGAATATTTGGTTGATAAAGAGGCAAAAAAGGTCTTTTAAGTTTTTAGTTTTTACTAAACCTGACTTTCAACAGTTCGATATCAGGTTAGGAGTCTATAATCAGTATATTACGGGAGGGTATCTGAGTCCCATTGGTTTAATTACTAAGAAAACTTAATCATACATTTCCATTTCATTTGCACCGTTCACGGCATCGAGTATTGAAAGCTGAGTGTTGAGATCAGATGACACACCGTTTGTGGTAGTTAAGCTCGTCAATAGATTCTTCTAATTTATTGGTATCGGTTTTTTTTTTTCATTCAGTTACAAGTATTAAATGAAATTTAAATTCAAAATCCAAATGCAAAATGTGTTCAAGTTTAGTTTTTAAAAAACGAGTATGAACATTAAATTTTATTAGATATCTCAAATCACCTCATCATAAACATTAAATTTAGATTTCTAATGAATTATACATTTTTATTTTAATCTATCTAATTTTATTTATCAATTTAACTTGAACTTAATGATAATTTATTATCAAATTTTGTAGGCATTCTAAGATTTCTAGATTGGAAATCAAAAAGGCATAGTTGTCTAGTTGTTGCACTAGAATTCAATTGTGTCATCGTTTCAACAGTAAATAATTATCTTAATTAACCGATCATACTTAAATTATATATCATTCAAATAATCTCAAGTTTTTCTTATCAAAATTTACATACAATAGCGCTTTTGAGGTCGGAATTTGGTAAGTGGAGAGATATAAAAGCTTTCTCATAATACACGTGTTCATGATACTCCATTTGGAGCACTTTGGAACAATACACATGTGTTCATGTTAATAGTTATTCCAAGATTCATACTTATGTTGATAGTGATTTCATGAATCAAACGAAATAAAAATATCAAAATTAGATAAAAAAAATAGAATCCAAAACATTAATTGGGAGATTGATAACACAATTCTAGAGCAAGACATGATTCATAGTACTCCTATAGAAGTTTAATTTATTCAATCCAAAATATATTCAACAAGACTTAGGAAACTAAAACGGTCAGAAAAGAGGAATTACATTATCAATGAAAAAATAGTAGGTCGTGTCAATGCTCATTTGAACATAGTAAAACCAAAGTCTTCTCCAGTATGGATTTATGCACAGAATTGCAACTAGTGTCAACAACACCATTAAATAAGCTACACCAAAGCACACATAGAACACCTCCATATCAATGATGCTATTACTGCTTTCTTGATTGTAAGTTGTTGCATTTGATGGAGGCGATTCTTTTGCAGTACAACTTTTCGACAATGGCCAACCACAAAGAAATGGATTCCCTCTATAACTGTTTTCATCAAATGTTGCAAATTGTTTCACCTTGTCTGGTGTCTGACCTGATAGATTATTGTATGACACATTGAAAACAGCTAAACTAGTTAATTGTGCAAGTTGATGGGGTATTGTCCCTTGCAAGTTATTGTGTGATAGGTCTAAACTCTCAACTTCTTTCAAATTGGAAAATGTTAGAGGGATTCTTCCTGTCAAATTATTGTGGGAGAAGTTCATTGTTTTGATAGTTCTAAGATCTCCAATTTCAGAAGGAATATGGCTAGTTAAATTGTTACATGATACATCAATTCCAGAAACATAACTCAAAATTTTTTCTTCATACAAATATGTTTGTCCCTTCATTGTAATCTCTAAAGCCTCTGGTAAGTCAAGAGCACTATGTTTCCTACTCCAATAGCTCGTAAAATTTAGACAAGGGAGTATCTGACCAATAATACTATTGTGAGAAAGATCAAGGAAACTTAATTGCTTCAACTTGCAAAGTTCAATTGGAATTTCACCTTGAAAATTATTATAACCCAACACTAGATAACTCAATTGAGATAGTTTCTCAATCCCCAGTGGAATGCTTCCAGAAAAATTATTATGGCTAAGGTCTAACACTATTAGTGCAAGGCAAGAATAAAATGCATCCTTCAATGATCCTTGTAGCCTATTTTTGGATAGGTTGACTATGGAGAATGAAAGGCCAAAGTTGGAAGGTATACTTCCAGAAACATTGTTATTTGACAGATCCAAAATTTCAAGTAGAGACATATTTCCAATGCATTTTGGTATTCTTCCAGATATGTTGTTTTGACTTATATCCAAGGAATTTAAGGCAGTGTTGTTACATAGGCTATCTGGAATACTACCCTCTAATTCATTTTTGGACATATCTAAGAATCGCAATCTTGGAAAGTACGCTCCAATTTGTAATGGAATATATTCACTGAAGAAATTATCAGAGATAAACAATTGCATCAAACTCACATGAGGCTTATTTGGTAGTTGAAGATTTCTTGAAAGAGAATTGTTGCTTAAGTAAAGAAATTCAAGTCTTGTGTTGTTCTCTAACAACCAATATGGAAACCTGCCCCTCAATTTAAGGCTAGACATGGAAAACTGTTGTAGGTTATGTTGGTGATGTAGGAATTTGGGTAATGCTCCACCCTCACCATATCCATTCATATACAATGCCTTTAACTGAAACTTGGGGTTCATATTATGATCCTCTATTTCTGCATATATTATATTATTATCAACATTTAAGGATTCGAGTTGGGAAAGGTTGAAAAGTGGAGTGAGTGAAGTTGGGATTTGGAAGAGATTGTGAGAGAGGTCTAGATATTGGAGGGATGTTAAACTTTGTAAGGGAGAGATCTTTCCACTAAATTGATTGTAAATGAGGCGTAATTGACGAAGGGATGTCAAATTTGCCAAGCACCAAGGCAAATTGCCGCTTAAATCATTGCCACGAATATCAAGTCCTTGGAGATGGTTCAACTGGCACATTCCTAAAGAATTATTAATTGAAATGCAAATTAATTAATATATTAGTTGAAATGGCTTATATAATTAATGATATAATTAATTATATACCTCGGGATGAAGGTATTTTGCCACTGAGTCCACATCCTCCCAATGATAATGTTTTAAGGGATCTCATAATTCCAATGTTTTCCAATATATTGTTGTCCATAGCAGAACCATCCAAGTACAATTCTTCCAAATTTAAGAATATAGATTCTGAATTGTTAAAAGAAATTAAGGAAATTATGAGATTGTTAACGATAAAAGTATTAGAGAAGACAGTGATTGTGCTGTGCTGCTAAGAAATACATACCTTCACCAAATATTTGTAATCCTTCAAAATTATTATCAACAAGAGAAAGGGTCTTTAAGTTGGATGGACCTTTCAAATCTGAAACTCCTTTGAATACAAGTGAAAATTTATACCAAAATAGAAAATGAAATAAATTGCAAAATGAATTGAATTGGCACCTTTTGATAATATAAATTTGGAGATTTCATTTCTGCTTAAGTCCAATTCTTGTAGGTTGTTCAGATCATCCAATATAATCATTTCTGCAATATAATCATCTCCGCGAACTCATTAATTCTTTCTAATTAAAATAGATATTTAAATTTGTTGATCTAACCTTTGAAATTGAAGGGTCCTCTAAATCGGTTGTTCTCCAGATCAAGAATTTTGAGACATGAAAGCCCTGAGAGGGATAACAAAGTGTAACTATTGAAGCAATTACCACATATAGAAACTCTCATTAATAGCCTTGCTTCCAATATTATATTAATTAGTAAAATAATAATATATATTAATAAAATTCTCTGTTTTATTTATTTTAATTATAATTATAATTTCATTAAATTTAATTCAGTTTTATATAATTTTAAGTTTAGTTAGTGTTTCAAATTTTCCATTTCTCAAATTTTTATTTGTTTTATTATTTAATTAATTTCATATTTTTCAGTTAGTTATGTTGAAAATATTTTAGTTAATAAATTTTAATACAGTATGAATTACTTTAAAAATTGTTCCAATTTTACCACTGCATAAATGCACACATAAAAGACATGTGAAAATTAAAAATATTTGATCAATTTAATCTTCTTTAACATATTATGTTGCCATGAAAACATCCCAATTCATACCCCTGAATCCATAGGTTTATCATGAGTTGTCATATCAAAACAAACATGAACATTTTCTACAGCTACCTTATTATGATAACCTCAAACCAAACATAGTGTAAGAGTACCAATGAGATCGTTCAACTCTACCAATTAATTAGTAAAATAAAAACCAATTAAATAACAGATGAATATAAATGCTTGCTTTTAAAGATTTAACCTGAGATATTAATTGGTCCACTGAGTTTGTTGTTGCTCAGGTCTAAAAATTTCAAAGACGGAAAGCTACTCAAAGATTGTAAGATAGTATTGTTGAGATTATTGTAACTTAAATCAAGAATCTCCAAATTGGTAAGTGTGGATAGCCTTTCAAAACCTACAAATAATTAAGAAGAATATATGGTTTTAGTTTTTGTATTTAGAAAAGGACATTTAAAAAGAAAAAGAATAAGAAGAAAATGAATTAGACCTTCATTCTCAATGCAACCTTCAAAGTTATTCCCCCATAAGATGAGTTCATTCAATTGTTGAAAGGGAAGAAACAAAGAGGCATTCAGATACCAATTTTCAGATTCTGTCATACCAGAAAGATGAAGTGAAAAAACATGGCCAGTGGTGGAATTGCAGTCAACTCTTTCCCAATTACAACAATCAGTACCATTCGAACCCCATGAAGATAGGTAATAAGAAGAATTTGGAGAAAAGGAAGATTTGATTTGTAAGAGACCATTTCTCTCAGTCTCCAAACAGCATTTACAATTCTCTTTCAATCTTACAATCATAATAATTGTTATTATTATCAAAAATTCCCTCAACTTCTCCATTTCTTTCTCTTGCAATTTTGTTAATATCAAATCTATGGATATGATCTCATTTTATAACCACAGTTTACCAACATTGACTCTTGACTATCAAAATTCATTCCTTTTTTTTTTTTTAGTATTATAATATTAATCATAATATTATTTTTAAGCATTTTTTAGATCTCTAACCTGCCTTTTATGTTTTATTTTATTTCATTCGTTTTGGTAAAATTAATGCACCTAATATCTGAATTTATATTAATTTTATGTTTTATTAATATATTAATTTCAGGGAGGTATAAATTAGATATGTAAAACACATAAAGATACTAGTGTATTTGACCAAATCTAAAAGAGTTCATAATTATTTACCCTAAATTTAAGCTAAAATTACATAATCATTACATAAATTAAAATTGATTATTTAAAGAAATTAATTAGATCTGATAAATAAGTTGTTCAAAGTACTTATAATCTAAATCAATAGGTTTAATTAAATGCATAATCAAATTATGGAACATTTAATGTACAAATTAATTAGGAAAACATATTCCACAATCAACCAACAATATAAAATATTAAGAGAAAGTTAATTATATATATATTAAATTATGGAACATCTTGTTTATATTAATGGAAATTTATATTATTATTTTCCGACGAAAAATAATAATATAAATTATTTAGGAAAAATTTGCATTACCAAAAGACGACATGGTAAATTCATGTTATTAAACCAAAATTGAAACAAAAAAGCAAGTCAAGGAATAGCACTGAAATCACGTTTTGGGTTTTCTTTCCAAAAAAGCAAGTCTTTGCAGTCAAGTCGTCGCCCAGCTTTGGAAAAATTTGCATTACTTGTTTGACCCGACGAAACCATAAAACAAAACCTTTTTCTTCTCATTTTCACATCCCCTTTTTTCTTTTTGTTTGTTTTTCCTACTAATTATTTCCTTTTCTTTATTAATAAAAAAATTAGAAAAAAAAAGAAAATTGAATCAATTTTAATTAAAAAAGAAAATTGAATCATTTCGCTAAAATTATTGAATCAATCATAATAATTTTAGCGAAATTCTTAAAAAAAAAATTTATTTAGATGTAAATTGTTCAGGAAAAAAAAAAAAAAAAAAAGACGACGTGGTAAATTCATGTTATTAAACCAAAATTGACACAAAAAAGCAAGTCAAGGAATAGCACTGAAATGACGTTTCGGGTTTTCTTTCCATCTTGTCTTTGGAAAAATTTGCATGACTTGTTTGACCCGACGAAACCATAAAACAAAACCTTTTTTCTTTTTGTTTGTTTTTCCTATTAATTATTTCCTTTTCTTTATTAATTAAAAAAATTGAATCCTGTGGTGGCCCCTACAGGATTCAATTTTAATTATATACTAGTTTTAAACCTCCGCTTTGTTTGGAAATGGAAGAAAAAAATCTGGGTTTCGGACAAAGTGTGGGTTTTGTTATTCTAAGTTGATTTATTTTTAATATTTATTATTATTATTATTATTCAAGATTTTAATATCATTGAGCGATAAATTAAAAACAAAAGTAATGGTGGTTTGAAAATTTGTTTATATTTAACCCAAATTCAACGGCTGAAATTTTTTTTTAAAAGAAACCCAATAGTTGACAGTCCAATAAATAAAAAAAATCTAATCCTCATGAATTTTGGAAAAAATCTATTACGTCTGGCCCAAGCTTGACCCATGAACATCGATTTATACAATAAATTTTATATGTCAAAAATTCAATTCTATACATATTAATTTGAAAATTTTTTTAGCGAAATTCTTAAAAAAAAAAAAATTATTTAGATGTATATATAATAAAAGAAAACATTAAAAATAGATATGAAATCATTGTTTTTAAAATCATGCGTAAACTTATATTTGTGTACTTATGAATTTTTTTTTGTTAAAATTAATTTTCAACTATAAAAAATGTAAAAGGCAAAAAAACTAATAATGTATTATTTACCTTTTTTCCTTAATGTATTATTTACCTTATTGAAATAATATATACTTTATTATAAATCAGAAGTATTTAAAAAAAGTCAATTTATAAATAGAATGTATTTACAAATAGCTCTATATGGAATTAATTAGTAAATAAGCTCTTTTGGTATGAAAAATTAACAATTAAAATTAAAATGAATTTTATATATTTATGCTTGAAATAATTGAATAAATATTTATTTGCTATAAGTTTCTGAATTACTCTTTAAAGTTTTGTTAATATTATATGAAGTAACAAATGAATATATTTCATAATTACAAAATATTTTTTTATTATAAAATATATATTATTTCAATAAGGGAAATTTAAAAAGAATATATATCTTCATTATAATTCAGACTAAAGCTAGATAACAAATTCCATAAAAATTGAAATTTTAGAGGTGTTTTTCTTCAAGATAAAGAAGAAAAGTGGCTAGGGTTTACTTTTAATAAGGTAAACTATGAAATTTATGAAACTTCTAATCGAATTTTTCCGTAATTACGAAATCTTAGCATTGGACAATTAATATAAAATAGTAAATTACTGTTATAAAAAAAATAAATATAAAATACATAAAAGAAATAAATTTGTTAGTTAAGAAAACAATTATATTTAACTTATAAATAAAACGTTTTTTTAACACTAAAAGCAAAAAGAATAATCAAAAGACAAAGGAATCTCTGAATCCGAATCTGCTTCCCTTCCCAAATGGGGAAAAAGAAAATATCTTATCCATTGATATTTCCTACCCTTAATTATTTTAACGAGAAAAAGAGAATATTTGTTTTACTAAAAAAAATATATATAGCAATGAAAAAAGCAAAATATATTTATACAATAAATTTTATATGTCAATAATTCAATTTATTTAGATACATATTAATTTGAAAATTTTTTTAATGAAATTCTTAAAAAAAAAAATTTAATATGAAAGTAAATCTTTAGGATATAATTACTAATGGTGTACTAATTATTTTAATAATTTAATTAATACTTCATAAGTTTTAGAAATATTAAAAAAAAAAAAAGACAAGATGACGTGGTAAATTCATGTCATTAAACATTGAAACAAACAAAGCAAGTCAAGGAATAGCACTGAAATCACTTTTCGGGTTTTCTTTCCATCTTGTCTTTGGAAAAATTTGCATTACTTGCTTGACCCGACGAAACCATAAAACAAAACCTTTTTCTTCTCATTTTCACATCCCCTTTTTTCTTTTTGTTTGTTTTTAATATTTATTATTATTATTATTATTCAAGATTTTTAATACCATTGAGCAATAAATTAAAAACAAAAGTAATGGTGGTTTGAAAATTTATTTATATTTTATCCAAATTCAACAGCTGAAATTTTTTTTAAAAAAAACCCAATAGCTGACAGTCCAATAAATAAAAAAAATCTAATCCTCATGAATTTTGGAAAAAATCTATTACGTCTGGCCCAAGCTTGACCCATGAACATCGATTTATACAATAAATTTTATATGTCAAAAATTCAATTCTATACATATTAATTTGAAAATTTTTTTAGCGAAATTCTTAAAAAAAAAATTTATTTAGATGTATATATAATAAAAGAAAACATTAAAAATAGATATGAAATCATTATTTTTAAAATCATGCGTAAACTTATATTTGTGTGCTTATGAATTTTTTTTGTTAAAATTAATTTTCAACTATAAAAAATGTAAAAGGCAAAAAAACTAAACAGGAAAACGAAAAAATAGAAGAAAAAAAGTGAAGGTAAAAGAAAAAAAAATAGAAATAAATAAATAAAAGAAAAAATAAAGAAAATTGAAAAGAAAACAAAAAAATTATTTTTTTTCCCATTTTTTTTTATTTCATTTTCTTTAATTTTAAGAAAACAAAACAATCTCAACTTAAGCTAGGTCAAAACACAATATCCAATTCTAGATCACAATTTCGGAATCCATTGACTGGTTTGAATAGACTGATTGATAAAAGAGAATATTGTAAGAAAAAACTTTGTCCATGCGTTCACCAAATCCAACGCCTGACTACCAAGTTGAGGAAAAAATAAGACTAACTAAGGAAAGAGAAGACTGCAAAAAAAAAAAAAAAAAAAAAAAAGTTTATACTTGGACCATCCAGAGGCTGAAATTTTTTTTCTAAAAAAGTCCAACAGCCGAAAACCCAGTGAATTAAAAAAAAAAAATCTAACCCTCATGAATTTTGGAAAATGCCCATTCAGCCCGAGCTTGAACCATGAACAGCGATTCATATAATAAATTTTATATGTCAAAAATTCAATTCTATACATATTGAATAATAAATTTGAAAATTTTTTTAACGAAATTTTTTCAAAAGAAACAAAAGAAATAATTTATTTAAATGCATATATAATAAAAGAAAACATTAAAAATAGATATGAAATCATTGTTTTTAAAATCATGCGTAAACTTATATTTGTGTACTTATGAATTTTTTTTGTTAAAATTAATTTTCAACTATAAAAAATGTAAAAGGCAAAAAAACTAAACAGGAAAACGAAAAAATAGAAGAAAAAAAGTGAAGGTAAAAGAAAAAAAATAGAAATAAATAAATAAAAGAAAAAATAAAGAAAATTGAAAAGAAAACAAAAAAATTATTTTTTTTCCCATTTTTTTTATTTCATTTTCTTTAATTTTAAGAAAACAAAACAATCTCAACTTAAGCTAGGTCAAAACACAATATCCAATTCTAGATCACAATTTCGGAATCCATTGACTGGTTTGAATAGACTGATTGATAAAAGAGAATATTGTAAGAAAAAACTTTGTCCATGCGTTCACCAAATCCAACGCCTGACTACCAAGTTGAGAAAAAAATAAGACTAACTAAGGAAAGAGAAGACTGCAAAAAAAAAAAAAAAAAGTTTATACTTTGACCATCCAGAGGCTGAAATTTTTTTTCTAACAAAGTCCAACAGCCGAAAACCCAGTGAATTAAAAAAAAAATCTAACCCTCATGAATTTTGGAAAATGCCCATTCAGCCCGAGCTTGAACCATGAACAGCGATTCATATAATAAATTTTATATGTCAAAAATTCAATTCTATACATATTGAATAATAAATTTGAAAATTTTTTTAACGAAATTTTTTCAAAAGAAACAAAAGAAATAATTTATTTAAATGCATATATAATAAAAGAAAACATTAAAAATAGATATGAAATCATTGTTTTTAAAATCATGCGTAAACTTATATTTGTGTACTTATGAATTTTTTTTGTTAAAATTAATTTTCAACTATAAAAAATGTAAAAGGCAAAAAAACTAAACAGGAAAACGAAAAAATAGAAGAAAAAAAGTGAAGGTAAAAGAAAAAAAAATAGAAATAAATAAATAAAAGAAAAAATAAAGAAAATTGAAAAGAAAACAAAAAAATTATTTTTTTTTCCCATTTTTATTTATTTCATTTTCTTTAATTTTAAGAAAACAAAACAATCTCAACTTAAGCTAGGTCAAAACACAATATCCAATTCTAGATCACAATTTCGGAATCCATTGACTGGTTTGAATAGACTGATTGATAAAAGAGAATATTGTAAGAAAAAACTTTGTCCATGCGTTCACCAAATCCAACGCCTAACTACCAAGTTGAGGAAAAAATAAGACTAACTAAGGAAAGAGAAAACTGCAAAAAAAAAAAAGTATATACTTTGACCATCCAGAGGCTGAAATTTTTTTTCTAAAAAAGTCCAACAGCCGAAAACCCAGTGAATTAAAAAAAAAAAATCTAACCCTCATGAATTTTGGAAAATGCCCATTCAGCCTGAGCTTGAACCATGAACAGCGATTCATATAATAAATTTTATATGTCAAAAATTCAATTCTATACATATTGAATAATAAATTTGAAAATTTTTTTAACGAAATTTTTTCAAAAGAAACAAAAGAAATAATTTATTTAAATGCATATATAATAAAAGAAAACATTAAAAATAGATATGAAATCATTGTTTTTAAAATCATGCGTAAACTTATATTTGTGTAATGATAGCTTGAATTGAGCTAACGATCGAAATTTACATTTATAAAATGTTCAAAATAGAGAAACAGATGAGAGGAACCATTACTTGGAAAAGACAAGATTACATGAAAAAAATTTTGAAAGATGGAAAGGGAGGAGTAGATATGGACAATCATAACTAACAAAGAAGGAGACTGATTGTAAAAAGAGAAACTTGTAAGGAAAAATTTTTCCATGCTTTTACCAAATCCAACAGCTGACGGTTTAGTAGAGAAACAAAAAGACTGACTGGAGAAAGATAGAATTGTAAGGAAATAAATTGTCTATACATTGACCAAATCCATCGGTTGAAATTTTTCACAAAAATATCCAATGGCTGCCCAATGGATAAAATAATCAAACCCTAATGTTTTTTTTTAAAACATGTTACGCTCGGCCAGAGCCTGATCCGTGAATATGTCTAATCATATAATAAATTTTATATGCCAAAATAAATTTTAATAAATTTGAAAAAAATTTTAGTGGAATTTATAAAAAGAAATGATTTATTTAGATGCATACATGATTATGAAAATATTAAAAATATATATGAAACCATTGTTTTTAAAATCATACGTAAACTTATCTATATGTAGCTGTAAATATTTTTTTGTTAAAATTGATTTTCAACTATAAGAAAAAGCAACAGAAACATTTTTAAAAATTAAAAAAAAAATGGAAGAGAAAAAAAAAAGAAAAAGAAAAAATGGAAGAAGAAAAAATAAAAAAAAAAGAAAAAAATAATGTAAAAATAAAAAAAATGAAAAGAAAAACAAAAGAAAAAATGGAAGAAAAAAAAATTCAATCTTTTTGTTTTCTTAAAACTAAAGAAAATGAAAAAAAAAATTCCTGGTGGACTCCCACAGGATTCAATTTTAATTATATATAGATTACAGGTTCAATTTTCTTTTTTTCATTTTTTTTTATTTTTTAATTTTCTAATTTTTTTATTTCATTTTCTTTAATTTTAAGAAAATAAAAATATGAATTTTTTTTCTTCCATTTTTTCTTTTGTTTTTTCTTTTCAATTTTTTTTACTTTCACATTATTTTTTTCCTATTTTTTATGTTTTTATTTTCTTTTACTTTCTCTTTTCTTGTTCCATTTTTTCCTCTTTTTTTTTTTTTTTCCTTCCATTTGTTTAATTTTTTAAAAATATCTCTTTTACCTTTTCTTATAGTTGAAAATCAATTTTAACAAAAAATATTCATAGCTACAATAGGTAAGTTTATGTATGATTTTAAAAACAATGATTTCATATATTTTTTTAATATTTTCTTAATCACGTATGCATCTAAATAAATTGAAGCTTTTTTATGAATTCTGCTGAAATTTTTTTCAAATTTATTAAATTTTATGTTGGCATATGAAATTTATTATATGATTAGACGTGTTCTTGGGTCGGGCTCGGGCCAAGCGTAATAGGTTATTTCAAAAAAACGTTAGAGTTTGATTTTTTTTATCCATTGGATAGCTGTTAGATATCTTTGTAGAAAATTTCAGTTGTTGAATTTGGTCAATGTATAAACAATTTTTTTTTCTTGCAGTCCTCTCTTTCTCCAGTTGATGAGTGAAAATATTACCAAGTAATTATGCAAGAATTCAGCAATTAATTTTTTATAATTTTATAGAAAATTTGAGAAATCATGGCTAATAGTGAGCTTTTCCAGGTTTGATGCTTGTTGCAGAAGAGATTTCTTAGTTTGGGAAGTCTCAGAATGATAAAGTTGGAGAAGAGAATTGATTGCGGGCTGCAGCAAGGATGGACCAGAGTTGGAAGAGTAAAGCGCGGCCCAATTAGAGGAGATATTTCTGACTCTGGAAATTCCAATGCTGACGTTAGCTTTAATGTCAGCATTGGAATTTCCAGAGTCAGAAATATCTCCTCTAATTGGGCCGCGCCAAGCTATTGATTTGTGTGGTTGTAGAATTTTAACCATTAGTTTATTTTGGAACTTGTTTCAAGAATGATTAGATCTTACCTTTTTAGGGACTATAAATACTTTACTATTTTCGGGGTTAGGAGGCATTGAATGCTCTCAACAACTTTTTATTTTGTATTAATTGTAGTTTTAATTTGTTGTTCTTCTTGCAAGTTTTCTGGTTAGGAAACCTCGTTTTTATGGTTATTATGTGTTGCGAGTAGGTTTCGTAGCAGGCTGAAGCCAGCTTAGGCTGGTAGTATTGGAAAGTCTTTCTTTTTTTTTATTATGAATATCATGTTGTGATGATTGTGTGGTCATTTGCTTAATTAAAATGCGAAGAGGCCTTTTCGTATGTCTAGTATTCTTGATGAGACCGCGAGGAGACTTAGGAATATGGAAAAATCACACACACACGCACTTGCCATAAGACCGAGAGGAGATTGGGAGTGTTCTAAGGGTTTCTACGTATTGTGGAATGCTTGCTTGACTTAATGTATGATTTCTTATGCTAAGCGAGATCGAAAGATAAGCTTAGTTGAGAGTCATAGATTCAAGTGAGGTCAAGAGATAAACTTGGTGAATATAGAGCAAGAAACCTTAGATCTACGTTCCCTAAAATATTCACAGTAATTTTTAAAGAAAGATATTCTGAGATTGTCTGTCTAGCTGGTGGAAGTCTGTGCTTTTATTACTATTGTTTAATCTTTTCTGTTTTAAACAACCTTTCTTACTTTGCCTTACATGTTTATGATTTCAGCTTTTATAAATTTTTATTTTTAATTTTATTAGAAAACCTTTACACATGGTGATTTATTAGGAATTTTTAGAGTTTTTTCTTATTCCCTGTGGATACGACACTTGTCTTGCCCAATACTACAATTGGCCTAGTATACTTGCTAGTGCATAATTTTAAGGCAACACTAGTCAATCTTCTTCTTCCTCGACTGGGCCGTTAGCCGTTGGATTTGGTGAAAGCATGGAAAAGTTTTTCTTAGTATTATAATATTAATCATAATATTATTTTTAAGCATTTTTTAGATCTCTAACCTGCCTTTTATGTTTTATTTTATTTCATATCTGAATTTATATTAATTTTTTCTTTTTCTTTTTTATTTAATAAGTGTCTAAATAATCACCCAAAAATTAAATAAAATAAAAAGCCAAATACGAGTTGACACATATTAGGAGTGATTAACACGTCAATGAATATAATTTCTATTATGATAATTTTATTGTATATAATTTGTCTACTTTGATTGACTCCAAAGTGGAGCCTAGTCAAGTCCATCTCCCCCCATCACTGAGTAAATGTGACAGTGTTTAGGCAAAATCATCCGAGTGGGTTGACCCCTATTTTTCTAATAAAATTTCAATACTTACCATCGTCGGTGGGGATGCGGAAGTTTGTTTTCGTCGGGGGTCTCTCTGAATGGGAATAAAGATTTTCCTTTAAGAATTCGTGCGGAGCAGGAATAGAAATAAATTTATCCCCAAATGTTAAACGGGGACAGGAATAGAATTATCTCTCCCCGTCTCCATTCCCGTTTAGTATCCGTGGGGATCCCCGATAATATTTCCGTCAAAATCTCCACTTATATATATATATATATATATATATATATATATATATATATATAGTATTAGTTATATGTTTATCTTATATAAATAATTGAATTTTGTGATACTAAAATAAAGTTATAAATAAAATTTTCAATTTTCATTCACAAATAAAAAAGCTATGGTTTCAAAATTAAAATTTTATTTATTTATTTATTTATTAAATTGTTTTAACGGGAAAGAAGATCCCTACGGGGAACGACTGATGATGGGGATTAGAATTTTCCACGTTTGCTAAACGGAGACAAAAATCTCCGTCTAACCGGGGAACGGGAATGAGATTGCCAATCCCCGTCCCACTCCTTTTATATCCCTAACAATACTTAAACTAACAAGACTATATAGAGACTTTGGTTTCTTGGTTAACCCGGTTTGACCAGCCACTCCGATCCATTTTACTAACATTGCTTTCAACCCTCCATTGTTTGATTCTTTAAAACATCTATATTTGAGTAATAATCAGAAAAACGATCAAATACTAAATGCCAGTTCAAAAAAAAAAAAAAAAAAAATATATATATATATATATATATTATATTTTTTTTTTCTAAATCAATTCCAATTTAAAAATTTGTGGTTAAATTTGAGTAACGGGGCGATAAAGAGACCCATTCCACGTTTCAGCCCATAAATGGATTGTAACTTTTCCTTAGATTTCACAAATTGAAGCCACTCAAACTAATTAATTAATATAAATATATATAGAAATTTTAAATAAAATTAACTAGTCAATGTGAAAAAATGAGAGTAATGAAACGTCAAATAATTATTTATATTACATTTAGAATTGAAGATCTGAAAGCAATTGGGCAATAAAATCTAGGGAATATGAAGAGAATAAATAAAAATATTAATATATGAATGATTTTTATTAGATTATAAGCAATTGGGCAATAAAATCTAATAAATATCATCCATATTATATTAATATTTCGCACACTATATTTCTTTCATATCTTCAATTTTAAATAAAACAAGACTCACGTGAAACTATACTATGTAATAAAGTAAAAAGGAAATTAAAATAATATAAGTTTCAAAATAATATTTATTGTTAGTTTATAGATCTTATATTAAACTAATAAAAAATAACAATATATATTAAAGAGAATAAATAATAGAAATATTTTTATTTTTATAACTAATATATAAAAGTAAAGAAATATTAGTGTATGTGTATGTACTACAAAAATTTTTTATTAGAAATACTTTAATTAAATTTAAAAACTAAAAGATAAATGTTTACTTATAATTACATGTCATATTGTCTTTCCATAAGCAAAAATAAAGGAAAGGACTAAAGAATTCATTAAAACAAAACTTAAAGATTTTAAAATTTATGTATGGACTAACAGTGTAATACGTAAAAATATAGGGACTAATAAATTATTTAGCCTTAATTTTTATATAATTATACAACTTTAATTTATTGTCGTATGAGTTTTTCTCATTGGAAATAAATGAAAAACTATTTCAAAAATATAAAATTAGAAGTAGGGCTATATAAAGTAGTAAATCCTGACTTTTTGTCTCTACCATACCTTATTAATAAAATTTAAAAAAAAAAATATCATTTTAAAATATTATTCAAATTCATCATAACAATCATTGGTAATTTAAAGATATTATATTAAATTAATAAAGAAAATAATAATATAAATTTGAGAGAATAAAAAATAGCAAATTTTTATTTTTATAACTAATATAAAAACCTTAAAATATATGTATGAACTAATTAATGTAATATATAAAAACGTAAGAGCATCTCCAATACATAGAACTTGCAAAGGTTCTCGCTAACTTTTTTCATAAAATTAAAAAACTTTATCCATTCTCTAACGCAAAAAACTCTTTCAAGTTTCATTTAAATGGCCCTACAGAAAGAAAAAGGCAAACATTTGCTTTTATATAATTTTTTCTTTCTTTTAAGTCAAGTCGTCGCCCAGCTTTTGAAAAATTTGCCAAAAGACGACATGGTAAATTCAAGGTTACTAAACCTTGATGGCGACCAAAATTGAAACAAAAAAGCAAGTCAAGGAATAGCACTGAAATTACATTTCGCGTTTTCTTATCTTTGGAAAAATTTGCATTACTTGTTTGACCCGACGAAACCATAAAACAAAACCTTTTTCTTCTCATTTTCACATCCCCTTTTTTCTTTTTGTTTGTTTTTCCTACTAATTATTTCCTTTTCTTTATTAATAAAAAAATTAGAAAAAAAAAAAAAAGAAAATTGAATCCTGTGGTGGCCTCACAGGATTCAATTTTAATTATATACTAGTTTTAAACCTCCGCTTTGTTTGGGAAAGAAAGAAAAAAACCTGGGTTTCGGACAAAGTGTGGGTTTTGTTATTCTAAGTGGATTTATTTTTAATATTTATTGAGCGATAAATTAAAAAAAAAAAGTAATGGTGGTTTGAAAATTTATTTATATTTTACCCAAATTCAACGGCTGAAATTTTTTTTTTTAAAAAAACCCAATAGCTGACAGTCCAACAAATAAAAAAAATCTAATCCTCATGAATTTTGGAAAAAACTCATTACGCCTGGCCCAAGCTTGACCCATGAATAGCGATTTATACAATAAATTTTATATGTCAAAAATTCAATTCTATACATATTAATTTGAAAATTTTTTTAGCGAAATTCTTTTAAAAAAAATTTATTTAGATGTATATATAATAAAAGAAAACATTAAAAATAGATATAAAATCATTGTTTTTAAAATCATGCGTAAACTTATATTTGTGTACTTATGAATATTTTTTTGTTAAAATTAATTTTCAACTATAAAAAATGTAAAAGGCAAAAAAACTAAACAGGAAAACAAAAAAATAGAAGAAAAAAAGTTAAGGTAAAAGAAAAAAAAATAGAAATAAATAAATAAAAGAAAAAATAAAGAAAATTGAAAGAAAACAAAAAAATTATTTTTTTTCCCATTTTTTTAATTTCATTTTCTTTAATTTTAAGAAAACAAAACAATCTCAACTTAAGCTAGGTCAAAACACAATATCCAATTCTAGATCACAATTTCGGAATCCATTGACTGGTTTCAATAGACTGATTGATAAAAGAGAATATTGTAAAAAAAAACTTTTTCCATGCGTTCACCAAATCCAACGCCTGACTACCAAGTTGAGGAAGAAATAAGACTAACTGAAGAAAGAGAAGACTGTAAAAAAAAAAAAAAATTGTTTATACTTTGACCATATCCAGAGGCTGAAATTTTTTTTCAAAAAAATCCAACAGCCAACAACCCAGTGAAGAAAAAAAAAATCTAACCCTCATGAATTTTGGAAAATGACTATTCGGCCCGAGCTTGAACCATGAACATCGATTCATATAATAAATTTTATATGTCAAAAATTCAATTCTATACATATTGAATAATAATGTGAAAATTTTTTTAACGAAATTCTTTCAAACGAAACAACTTATTTAAATGCATATATAAAAAAAGAAAACATTAAAAATAGATATGAAATCATTGTTTTTAAAATCATGCGTAAACTTATATTTGTGTAATGATAGTTTGAATTGAGCTAAACGATCGAAATTTACATTTATAAAATGTTCAAAAGAGAGAAACAGATGAGTGGAACCATTACTTGAAAAAGAGAAGATTACATGAAAAAATTTTGAGAGATGGAAAGGGAGGAGTAGATATGGACAATCATAACTAACAAAGAAGGAGACTTATTGTAAAAAGAGAAAATTGTAAGAAAAAACTTTTTCATGCTTTTACCAAATCCAACGGCTGACGGTTTAGTAGAGAAACAAAAAGACTGACTGGAGAAAGATAGAACTGTAAGGAAAAAAATTGTCTATACATATCCAACGGCTGAAATTTTTCACAAAGATATCCAATGGCTGCCCAATAGATAAAATAATCAAACCCTAATGTTTTTTTTTTTAAAACATGTTACGCTCAGCCCGAACCTGATCCATGAATATGTCTAATCATATAATAAATTTTATATGCCAAAATAAATTTTAATAAATTTGAAAAAAATTTTAGTGGAATTCATAAAAAGAAATGATTTATTTAGATGCATACATGATTATGAAAATATTTGAAATATATATGAAACCATTGTTTTTAAAATCATACGTAAACTTATCTATTGTAGCTATAAATATTTTTTTGTTAAAATTGATTTTCAACTATAAGAAAAAGCAAAAGAAACATTTTTAAAAATTTTAAAAAAATGGAAGAGAAAAAAAAAAGAAAAAATGGAAGAAGAAAAAATAAAAACAAAAAAATAATGTAAAAATAAAAAAAAAATGAAAAGAAAAACAAAAGAAAAAATGGAAGAAAAAAAATTCAATCTTTTTGTTTTCTTAAAACTAAAGAAAATGAAAAAAAAAAAAAAAAAAAATCCTGGTGGACTCCCACAGGATTCAATTTTAATTATATATAGATTACAGGTTCAATTTTCCTTTTTTTTTTTTCTAATTTTTTTATTTCATTTTCTTTAATTTTAAGAAAATAAAAAGATTGAATTTTTTTTCTTCCATTTTTTCTTTTTTTTTTTCTTTTCCATTTTTTTTTTACTTTCACAAATTATGTTTTTCCTATTTTTTATGTTTTTATTTTCTTTTACTTTCTCTTTTCTTCTTCCATTTTTTCCTCTTTTTATTTTATTTTTGTTTTTTTCTTCCATTTTTTTAATTTTTTAAAAATATTACTTTTACCTTTTCTTATAGTTGAAAATCAATTTAAAAAAAAAATATTCATCGCTACAATAGGTAAGTTTATGTATGATTTTAAAAACAATGGTTTCATATATATTTCTAATATTTTCATAATCATGTATGCATTTTAATAAATTGAAGCTTTTTTATGAATTCCGTTGAAATTTTTTTCAAATTTATTAAAATTTATATTGGCATATAAAATTTATTATAGACGTGTTCATGGGTCGGGCTCGGGCCGAGCGTAATAGGTTTTTTCAAAAAAAATTAGAGTTTTTTTTTTATCCATTGGATAGCTGTTGGATATCTTTGTAGAAAATTTCAGCAGTTGAATTAGGTCAATGTATAAACAATTTTTTTTCTTACAGTTCTCTCTTTCTCCAGTTGATGAGTGAAAATATTACCAAGTAATTATGCAAGAATTCAGCAATTAATTTATTATAACTCTATAGAAAATTTGAGAAATCATGGCTAATAGTGAGCTTTTCCAGGTTTGATGCTTGTTGCAGAAGAGATTTCTTAGTTTGGGAAGTCTGAGGATGATAAAGTTGGAGAAGAGAATTGATTGCGGGCTGCGGCTAGGATGGGCCGGAGTTGGAAGAGTAGAGCGCGGCCCAATTAGAGGAGGAGATATTTATGACTCTGGAAATTCCAATGCTGACCTTAGCTTCTCAAGGAAGCTATTGATTTGTGTGGTTGTAGAATTTTAACCATTAGTTTATTTTGGAACTTGTTTCAAGAAGGATTAGATCTTACCTTTTTAGGGACTATAAATGCTTTACTGTTTTAGGGGTTAGGAGGCATTGAATGCTCTCAACAACTTTTTATTTTGCATTAATTGTAGTTTTAATTTGTTGTTCTTCTTGCAAGTTTTTTGGTTAGGAAACCTCGTTTTTATGGTTATTATGTGTTGAGAGTAGGTTTCCTAACAGGCTGAAGCCAGCTTAGGCTGGTGGTCTTGGAAAGTCTTTCTTTGTTTTTATTATGAATATCATGTTGTGATGATTGTGTGGTGATTTGCTTAATTAAAATGCGAAGAGGCCTTTTCGTATGTCTAGTATTCCTGATGAGACCGAAAGGAGACTTAGGAATATGGAAAAATCACACACACACGCACTTGCCATGAGACCGAGAGAAGATTGGGAGTGTGCTAAGGGTTTCTACGTATTGTGGAATACTTGCTTAACTTAACGCATGATTTCTTATGCTAAGCGAGATCGAGAGATAAGCTTAGTTGAGGTTCATAGATTCAAGTGAGGTCGAGAGATAAGCTTGGAGAATATAGAGCAAGAAACCTTAGATCTACGTTCCCTAAAATATTCATAGTAATTTTTAAAGAAAGATATTATGAAATTGCCTGTCTAGCTGGTGCAAGTCTGTGCTTTTATCACTATTGTTTAATCTTTTCTGTTTTAAGCAACCTTTCTTACTTTGCCTTGCATGTTTATTATTTCAGCTTTTATAAATTTTTATTTTTAATTTTATTAGAAAACCTTTACACCTGGTGATTTATTAGGAATTTTTAGAGTTTTTCCTTATTCCCTGTAGATACGACATTTGTCTTGCCCAATACTACAATTAGCCTAGTATACTTACTATTGCATAATTTTAAGGCAACACCAGTCAATCTTCTTCTTCCTTGACTAGGCCGTTAGCCGTTGGATTTGGTGAAAGCGTGGAAAAGTTTTTCATCACAATCTTCTTTTTTTACAGTCAGTCACCTGCTTTCTCAGTAGCGATTCTCCACATCTGCTCCTCCCGTTCCGCCTCTCAAAATTTTTTCTTGTAATCGTCTCTTTTCCAAGTGATGGTTCTTCTCATTTGTTTCTCTATTTTGAACATTTTATAAATGTAAATTTCGATCGTTAGCTTAATTCAAACCATCATTACTCTTGTTTTTAATTATCCCTCAATGATATAGAAAACTTTCAAAAATAATAATAATAAAAACATTGAAAAAAATCCACTTACAATAACAAAATCGTTTTTTTCAAAACCTAGACTTTTTATTTGCTTCCTCGGCGTAGCAAGAGTTTAAAACTAGTTTTCTAATAAAATTTCAATACTTACGATTGTCGATGGGGATGCGGAAGTTTGTTCTCGTCGGGGGTCTCTCCGAATGGGAATACAGATTTTCCTTTAATAATTCGTGCGGAGCGGAAATAGAAATAAATTTATCCCCAAATGCTAAACAGGGACGAGAATGGAATTATCTCTCCCCGTCTCCGTTCCCGTTTAGTATCCGTGGGGATCTCCGATAATATTTCCGTCAAAATTTCCACTTATAATTATTTATATTGTTATATATATAGTATTAGTTATATGTTTATCTTATATAAATAATTGAATTTTGTGATACTAAAATAAAATTAAAAATAAAGTTTTCAATTTTCATTCACAAATAAAAAAGCCATGGTTTCAAATTTAAAATTTTATTTATGTATTTATTTTTTAAATTGTTTTAACGTGAAAGAAGATCCCCGCGGGGAACGACCGATGATGGAGATAGAATTTTCCACGTTTGCTACACGGAGATGGAGATCCCCGTCTAACCGGGGAACGGAAATGAGATTGCCAATCCCCGTCCCGTTCCTTTTACATCCCTAATAATACTTGAACCAACAAGACTATATAGAGACTTTGGTTTCTTGGTTAAGCCGGTTTGACCAGCCACTCCGATCCATTTTATTAACACTGCTTTCAACCCTTCATTGTTTGATTCTTTAAAACATCTATATTTGATTAATAATAAGAAAAGCGATCAAATACTAAATGCTAGTTCAAATACTAAATGCTAGTAACGGGGCGAGAGAGAGACGCATTCCACATTTCATCCCATAAATGGATTGTAACTTTTCCTCAGATTTCACAAATTAAAGCCACTCAAACTAATTAATTAATATAAATATATATAGAAATTTAGCCATATGATAAAAGATTTATATGGTTAAAGATTTGTATGATTTTATTGATTAAAGATTTATATGGTTAAAGATTTTATTATATTTTAAAAATAATTTATTGAATTAGTTATTTATTAAGTACAACGAATATATATGATTAATCCATTGAAAACTGAATTTGTAGCCAGTGGTGGAATTGCAGTAAACTCCCTCCTAATTACAATAATCAGTACCATCCAAACCCCATGAAGAGATACCATTCAAATTTGGAGGAAAGGAAGATTTGATTTGTAAGAGACCATTTCAGATGAGGCGCAGTATTGCAGATCTTCGAGAGGCACGCTACCGTTCACAAGGCAAAGACTGCTATGTAAGTGTTTTTTTCTCCATGTTTATTTCATGAAGGTTTTTTTTTTCCCCTCCATCTTTGTTTTTGTATGTAGTAGTACTGTAATAGTTCCAATTGAGATCATTATCCCCTTCTAAATGAAGATCTGTATTTCTTATACAGCTTTTTAAGATAAGTGAAGAAGTAGTTGTAGATGCCACTGACAAAGGAAATATAGCTCGCCTTATAAACCATTCAGTAAGTTACTCTTTGCTTAACGTAGTACCTTCTTTCTCTGCATTCAACTTCGGCAACGTTGCGCGCTCATCATGCTACGCAGCATTTCACAGAAAATTTAAACTGTTGATTGATGTCCTAAAATCGTTTGGGCATGTTTGGAGGCATTAGTTTTGGCGCTCCATGATATGTGATGATTAGTTCATGTCATAGTGATTTGACCTCTTTTGCTTTCCAATATGCAGTAGCTTACTATTTTTCAGCCGTGAAACTCACATTTGATCTTTGATACAGTGTATGCCAAATTGCTATGCAAGAATCATGAGTGTGGGTGACGATGAAAGTCCTATTGTCCTTATTGCTAAGTTTTATTATAGGTTTGCCTGCTGTTTTAGTTCAGGCATTTGTGTAAATCTGTTGAATCATCTTCTCTCTATAATTGAAAGTCCCTCTTTGTTTAGAGCTGTTCTTTAACAACAATGGTGCATTTTCTTTGGGCATTGAAATTGTTTTATAAATAAAAAATAAAGAATGTCATTTGAGATCCAGAACATCTATATAGTTTATTGAATTTATGAATAATTATTATTTAAGTAATTGAGTTTTTCTAATAAGCTGGTGTTGACTAAGCTTCCTTCATATTGAGCTTCACAAGTTTATAGATTTATTTTCCTTCAACACTGGTTATCATATTTTTAAAAGGAGTTTATTAAAAGAGATATACTTATTATTACTTATTAGCAGTTGGATGGGAGACAATTTAAATTTACAAGTTATTAGCATATGAATTTAATTATTGAAAATCGTGTAGGTCATGGCTGTATTAATATATCAATTGAAACGAAAGTTTCATGAGCCACATTTTAAAAGTCTATTTGGTTCATTAAGCATGTGAACCGTTCCAATAAAAAACTGATACGTAAGCAACATGAGCATTGGGAAAATGAAAAACAATTATGTATCGGTTTTTCATTGGAAATGTCTACATGAACCGAGTCCATTGTATAATTTCCTATCTTATTGAGGCACATTTTCTTCTTCTATGCAATAAAAAAACTTAAAGGGATAGGTAGTAAAAAGCAAGGAAATCTTTCTCTAAAAGAATCTTTCAAAGCTTTATCTTCCTGAGGAAACTTAACCACCTTTCCTTCTATCTTTTCTTCTACTCCTATCTATTTTCTTTTCATTTTTCTCCACTTATTTTGTTTGGTTTTGTTATATTTTGTGTTAAATAATAGACATCTGGTTTTTTTTAGCTCATTTCCTGAATAGGCTTCTTTAGTAATAGATTTACTTCGAATCATCCCAAATCTGATAGTTCTTTTTTTTTTTTTTATGAGTTGGTTGTCATCAGTTCTCAATCAATGATTCTTTGAAATCTTTTGTCTAGGTACCCAGATCTACTTTTATATTCAAGATCTGAAAGTTTTATCCATATATGCTAAACTATTTAGTAATATGTGATTGTGGATATTCTTATGGTTGTGGATCCTTGATAAATAATACTTGAGTTTGATAAAATATAGAATGCTATGTTATTATGTTTTATTTGGTGTAATTTATGTATTGTCCATTGCTAATGTGACGTAAGATATAAACTAATTTAACTTTTTATATAATTATATAAAATATTTAAAAAATACAAAATAAATATTATAAAAAATAAATTATGAAATTAGAGTTTTTTTTTTTTTTTTTTTTTATAATACATAACATTTTTTTTAATTAGTCGAATAGGAAAAGTGAATATGAGTAATCACTAGTCGTAAACCTGAGTTGTGCTTGTGTTTATAATTTAATTAGTAATATACCCAGTTATAGGTGGCCAAGGTTCATAAACCGCCTGTTCAGGTTCAAGAAATCCTTGAACTTGAACCTTAACCTTCAAAGGGGATGAATCTCTAGGCTGGAACGAACCAGTTCAGGTTCAGAGGTTGATCAGGGTTTAACCAGGTTCAGTTCGGTTCGGTTCAGGTTCAGGTTCAACCTTTTTGAATAACCATTTATAATTCAATTTGCCTATGGTTTCGATGTAGACATTTCTTGATAAATTATTAATATACGTAACAAAATAATAGAATTTCTCAAATATGAAAAACAACTTACGGTTTTTATTTTACAATTAATAATTTACATAATATAAAAATTATTACAAAAGTATAACTTACTTAACCAAGAGATGAACCATCGGTAACTATTTATTGAACCTAATGGTTGAACCACCGGTTCAAAGGTTCTGCGATTGATCGACCCTTATCCTTAACCTTCTTTTCTTCAGAATCACAGGTCCAGTTCCGGTCAGAGTTTAACCGGTTTTGACTAGTCCGATTCGGCCGGTTCAGGTTCAATTTGGCCACCTATACACCCAGTGTTTACCAAATATTTGGAATATAAGATTGATGAAGGGAGAAATTTGAAGGTTGTTAAAATGCAAATAAGATAGTATGAAAGGGAGAAATTGCCAATTGAGTCTGTCAAATCTTTTTCTTTTTGACTGAAGTTATCAAGTTTTTGCATTTTTCTTTTTCTTATTTATTTAATAAGTGTCTAAATAATCACCCAAAAATTAAATAAAATAAAAAGCCAAATACGAGTTGACACATATTAGCAGTGATTAACACGTCAATGAATATAATTTCTATTATGATAATTTTATTGTATATAATTTGTCTGCTTTGATTGACTCCAAAGTGGAGTCAAGTCAAGTCCATCTCCCCCCATTACTGTACAGTGTTTAGGCAAAGTCATCCGAGTGGGTTGACCCTATTTCTCTAATAAAATTTACATTACTTGAACTAACAAGACTATACAGTGGCTTTGGTTCATGGTTTATCCGGTTTGACTAGCCACTCCGATCCATTTTATTAATATTGCTTTCAATCTTTCATTGTTTGATTCTTTAAAATGTCTATATTCAAGTAATAATAAGAAAAGCGATCCAATACTAAAATCTTATACACGCTTCAAACCTATAAGACATTTACGTGTGAGTAAGTGTCGGAGATAATAATAATTAAACAAGTATAACATCCCTCAATATACATGCAAACACCCTTTGGGTTAGAAACGAGTATAACACAGGCTAGTCTACCAAGTGTTGCATTTAATCAACAAATGAAGCTGTTAAGATTAAAACCATTTTAACTTTATTTATTTATTTTTTTTTTTGTAGAAAGCTTAACTTGGTAGATGAGGGCCAATAATACCTCCTCATGCAATTGCCCCTTGGCTTGAAAAGTGTACAACACAAGTCCAGTCTACCAAGTGTTGAAGTTTAATCAATAACTTGAGCTGTTAGGATTTAAACCCTTGACCTCTAGGTGTAATAATCTCTGATACTATGTGCGGAGAAATTGAAGAACAAGAAAGAAATTCTTATTTTATTGAAAAAACTTCATCAAACAATTACAGAGATTTTGTTATTTAAAGGAAAAAGAAACTTGTAACAGAATTTGGCATTTTTGCCGCCTAAAAGTTGTTTCAAATCTAAGGTTAGGATTGATGCTTTTGATGTTGATTTGGATGGATGAGATTGGATTGGTCTTGGCTTCTGCATTTGTTGTTGCAGCCCATCTTTCTCAAGCCTTTCTCAAGCCCATCTTCTTCTTCTTCTTCTTCTTTAACAGTTTCACACCCCCTCCTCAAGATGGATTTGGGGCAGCAGCAACCAAACCCATTTTGTGAAGTGCTGGCCGCATGGTGTCTGAACTGAGTCCTTTGGTAAAAAGATCAGCAAGCTGTTGTGTGGTGAAAATATAAGGAGTATGAAGGAATCCAGCTGCAATGTGGTCTCTCACAAGATGGCAATCAATAGAAATATGCTTTGTTCGATCATGAGCAATAGGATTGTGAGCAAGTGCAATGGCAGATTTGCTATCACAATGCATAGTAACAGGAAGATGTACCTGGATGCCAAAATCTTATAAGATATATTGAATCCACTTAAGTTCACAACTAGTGGAAGCCATGCTTCTGTATTCTGCCTCTGCACTGGAGCGGCTAACAGTAGCTTGCTTTTTTGTTTTCCAAGACACAAATGATTGACCCAGAAAAATACAGTACCCTGTGAGTGATCTGCGGCTCAGTTTACATTTTCCCCAATCAGCATCACAATAGGCAGTAATTATGTGAATGTCTGAATTGCTGGGATAAAACAATCCATAATGTGAAGTACCGGGCAAGTATTGCAAAACATGTAATGCTGCCTGTAAGTGATGAGTGCAAGGGTGCTGCATGAACTGACTTAACTGTTGTGTTACAAAAGACAAATCAGGCCTTGTAAATTGTAAATACAATAACCTGCCAATCAATCTCCGAAAAATAGAAGGATCTGGGAGTGGTTCTCCTTCAGATGCAAGATCAATGCCATGAGTCATGGGACTGTTGACTGCCTTAGCTTCAGCCATCTGTGCATCTTTGAGCATATCAGTAATGTACTTGGTCTGAGATAAAAATAATCCAGAGGAAGACCTTGCTATTTCAATACCAAGGAAGTATTTAGCTGGACCTAAATCCTTGATAGTAAAAAGCTGATGCAAATAAGTTTTGACAGTTAAAATTTGATCCTCATTTTTGCCTAAGATAAGTATATCATCAACATAAATGAGTAAGCCAATAAATCCTGTAGATTGATGAAGAGTAAAAAAACAGTGATCATGATGAGATCTAGTAAATCCAAAACTTAACAGTTTGGTAGAAATCTCCCTATGCCACTACCTCCCTGCCTGTTTAAGACCATACAAAGATTTTGCCAATTTGCAAACCTGCCCTTCCTCCAACTGGTGATAACCCAAAGGTGGCTGAAGATAAATTTCCTCATCCAACACTCCATGTAAATAGGCATTATTCACATCCACCTGATGAATATGCCATCCAAAAGCAGCCCCAATAGCCAAAAAAATCTTAACAATAACAGTTTTAGCAACAGGACTAAAACTATCATGATAATCAATGCCAAACTCCTGATTATACCCCTTAGCTACTAACCTGGCCTTATATCTGTCAATCTCTCCAGTGACTTGTATTTGATCCTGTACACCTATTTGGTAGCCAATGGTTTCTTCCCTGGAGGCAGAGGAACAAGTGTCCAGGTATGATTGGCTTCTAATGCTGAAATCTCTTGATTCATGGCCTCAATCCAACAAGGTTCTTTACAAGCTTCAGAATAAGACTGAGGCTCCTTGGTCTGTAATAAATTGGCTAAAAAAGCCTGATGATCAGAAGAAAAATGTAAACAGGAAGGCGAGAAAACATTACTGTTTTGGACAGATGCCACAAAATCATTCATCCAGCCAGGTCTGGTTCTAATTCTACTGGACCTTTTTAAAACATCTTTTGGAACTGGAAAAGAATCAGCAGTTGAGTGTTCAGTATGTGAAACCTCTGGGAAATCAAAATCAGAAGGTTGCATCAAATCTGTGGTGTTAGCAAAAGGAAAAATATATTCCTGAAAAGTGACATCTCTACTCACTATTAATTTGTGGTGCTGTAAATCCCAAACTTTATACCCCTTTTGGCCAATAGAAAACCCCAAAAATATGCCCTGAGAAGCTCTTGGAGAAAACTTGTCCTTAAAAGGATGAGGATCTGTAAAAAAAACATTAACAACCAAAAACAAAGAATTTTTGATAGTCAGGATCAGTGCCATAAAATAGTTGATATGGTGAGCTCCAATTCAAAACTCTAGAGGGCAAGACATTAATAATGGCAACAGCCATCTGTATTGCTTCACCCCAAAACTTCACTGGAAGTGATGCCTGAAAAAGAATAGCCCTTGCCACTTCTAATAAATGTTTATGCCTTCGTTCCACCACTCCATTCTGTTGAGGAGTGTAAACACAAGTTCTGTGATGCAAGATGCCCTTCCCTGCCAACAGTTCTTGACAGTTATGACTAATAAACTCTGAGCCATTGTCTATTCTCAACACTTTTACTGTAGTGGAAAACTGTGTTTCAACTAAAAGGAAGAAATTCTTTAAGGCATGACTGGTTTGTGATTTATGTTGCAGTAAGATAACCCAAGTAATGTGGGTAAAATCATCCACTAAAGTTAAGAAATACCTTGCTCCTGTGAGAGAAGGAATTTTATATGGTCCCCATAAATCAGCATATAGCAAATCAAATCTTGCTTTGGCAATACTCTTACTGCGGCTAAAAGAAAATCTATGCTGTTTAGCAAAATGACACACAGTGCAATCTTCATTTAAACAGTGAAAAGTAACTGCATTATCTGAAATATGACTCAATACATCAACAGAAGCATGACCAAGTCTTAAATGCCAAAGATTTGGTACAGTAACAGCAGAAGCTACAACATCAGTTTTATCATTGACACATATTTGTATTCTTTCTAATACAGAAAATGAAAAGGAATTTCCATCCAACAAATACAGACCATCTTCCTTCCAAGCTACAGCCACAAGCTTCTTAGAATGCAGGTCCTGTATATAGCAACAAGTTTTAGAAAAAACTACATCCAACTGTGTATGCATCATTAATTGACTGATAGACAACAAATTGTATCTGAATTGTGGTATAAACAAGACATCCTTCAGGTTCAACTGTGAAGATAACACTACATCACCTTTATATTTAAGTTGAATCACATTTCCATTAGGCAATGTTACTATTTGCCTATGCATTAATAGATTCAACTGCTCAAAAACCTCCTTAACATGACACATATGTGATGTTGCACCACTATCAACAATCCAAACATTACTGCTATCAAGTGAGACAGGAGTAACAGAAGACTGACCTGAAAACCCAGCAAAAGCAGAAAAATCAGTGGAATGCATAGGTGATTCAGGAATTGTCTTCCCCTTCATCATTTTGTATACTTCTTTAATCATTGTTGTCATGTCTGGTTCCTCAGAATAAGATTCAGAATCACTGTCATTATTCTTAACTGTATTATTACCACCACAAACAGCATTAGCTCTTGATTTTTCTCCTGATCCAGATCTTATTACTGTAGTTTTCTCCTTTTTATTTTCTTTGTTTTTATTCCACCAATCAGGATAACCAATCAGTTCAAAATAGGTAGCTCTAACATGCCCAACTGAATCACAATTGTCACAGTAAAGATCTTCTTTAGACTCATACTTCTTTTTCCCTTTTCCTTTTACCAAACTAGTTTTCTTATGTTTATCATTTCGTGCAAAACTAGCTACATCAATTGTTTGTTCAACAGCAATCTCATTCTGTTTTTCTACTTGCAACAACATAGAGTATGCTTTATTCAAATTAGGCAGAGGATCCATGAGTGATATTTGATTACGAACGTGATCATAATGATCATTTAATCCCATCAGAAATTGAATCAGTTTATCCTCCTCATTCATATCTGTAACTCGTTGGAAAGCATTGCAAACACAATTCCTTACTGCTCCACATTTGCAAGAAGGAATTGGCCGCAGAAATGCTAATTCATCCCAACATCTTTTGAGCTTGTTGAAATACAACATAATTGAAAGTGTACCTTGATGTAGGAGACTGATTTCTCTTTTAATCTGAAAAATCTGAGGTCCATTACTCTCCCGATGAGCCAGATCTTTCCACAACTCCCTTGCTGTAGATACATACTGAAATCCATTTGCAATCTCCTTGGAAATGGAGTTCAGAACCCAAGAACTGACCAAACAATCCGTTTTAAGCCACTTTCGATAAGCCAGAGATCCTTCTGTAGGAATTTCCAGATCTTCGAGTACATACTCAGAAACCTCTTTCACCTTCAAAGCTCTCACCATAGCTTTACTCCACGCCATGTAATTATTTCCAGACAGTTGAACTGATGTGAGAATTAGTCCAGGATTTTCACTCATTTGATTCATTGCGGAAGCTGTAATCGCATTTTGTTCTTCAATTTTGTTTATAGATTCATCTTCTTTAACTCCTTCTGGCGGAAGATTTTGGAATCTATTTGCGTTATTCCTTCTAGGTGCCATCTTCAAGGATCGTTCTTCTCCTGGTGCTCTGATACCGTGAGGAGAAATTGAAGAACAAGAAAGAAATTCTTATTTTATTGAAAAAACTTCATCAAACAATTACAAAGATTTTGGTATTTAAAGGAAAAACAAACTTGTAACAGAATTTGGTATTTTTGCCGCCTAAAAGTTGTTTCAAATCTACGGTTAGGATTGATGCTTTTGATGTTGATTTGGATGGATGAGATTGGATTGGTCTTGGCTTCTGCATTTGTTGTTCCAGCCCATCTTTCTCAATCCTTTCTCAAGCCCATCTTCTTCTTCTTCTTCTTTAACAGTTTCACACTATGTCATGAAACCATGGAATCCAAAAGTTTAACCTAATAGGTAAGACCTAAGAATAGTTTTTACTATTATCTTTGATAAAACTCATCACATAAATACTCTCAAGTTTGAGGAGTAACAAGCTAGTTAAACCGTTGAAAATAGGTCCAACAAACAAGTAATTAAGCATTGATAACTCAGTTTTATTTTTTTGTATGAAATTGATAGGGTGGCAATGAAGTAAGTGGTCGGAAAAGAAGGGGAGAAAAGATTGTCAAAAATAGGAATGGAGCAAATGCTAGTATCAATGGTTCATCAAGCTTGTGAAGCCACCACTCTATGGAACTATCCTTCATGGATGAGAAATCTTATTCCTTATGGAGAAGATAGGCCATACCCTATTGACATGGCTGCTTTGGAAATTAATAATTTATTCAATATAGCTATTTTTAGGTTAATTTTAGTATTAATTATTAATTATGTGCATACATATTTAACCTAATTTTAGTGTTTTCATTGATTTTAGTTAATTTTAGTATTTGATCATTATTTGTGTGATTTTCTCTTTTTAGTTAATATTTTCTTGCAAGTATTGCATTTGGAGAAGGATTTCAGAAGTCAGAATTTCAACTGGACTTTCAAGCCAGTTAGAGACATAATTAGCTCTAAAGTTTTTCCACAAAGTTGTGCGTTTATCCGGCAGATTTCCAACTCATCTTGAATCGTGTCAATCGGAGTTGAAACGAAGAAGAAATCTTGGATTTACTACGGCTGGTTATAAACCTATAGGTCAAAGCTTTCGATTGACTTTTCCTTCCCAACGCATGTCTTTCTATTTGAAGTTAAGTCTTAAATTGAAGATGATTCTTGAATATTCTTTTTCTAGCAGTAATTAGTATTAGGAAGAGTTTTAATTAGATTAATTTAAAAGACTTCTGTTAGAATTAGGTTTTCCTAAGTAGTTTACTCCTTTTCAGTTTAGGAGAATTATTCTCCTATAAAAGGAGGCCTTTTTCCTCGGTTTAATAGATCCTATAATAGGAAATTTTAGGGAGGACCCGGTCCACCACGTCATCTATGGACCGGACCAATAGGAGATTGAAAAATAATTAAAATATGACACCTCACCTAAATGAGCTGTAAAATCACAAAAAGTAATTAATTTCCCACTACAAACAGATTCGGCTTCTATTTTCATCGTTAATTTTCAACCATTGTATAACCCTAATTAGTTCTTCATATATTTTTATCTCTTTTGGTCCTAGAGAAATTTTTCTGCATTTGATAAGTGGTTGTTGCCTCTTCCCATCCTCTGTCGTCAAACCAGCCATCTAGGTTTGTATATTTTGATTTTGCCTATACAATATTTAAATGATCAATATAGTTATATCTCTGATGATATATAATTATTCCATCGTAAGAAAAACAAAAACCTTAAAATGGCTAAATATATATTTGTTATTATCTGCTAAGTCACATAGAAACTAAATTAGTTGTTTTGTTCGATTTTATAGTGACAGATATGGTGGAACTAGAAGATGATGTTATATGCTTAGGAGAGCAAAACATGAATCTGGAAAGTGAAGATAGGTATTTATGCAATGGCAAAGAATATAGAAAAGATGATGATCTCATGGGTTTTGTAGCAAATGGAGAAAAGCAAGCATTTGAATTATATAATGGTTATGCAATTAGAAATGGTTTCAGTGTCAAAAAAAAAAAAAAAGATACGACATAAATAAAAATGTTGTGCAGAGAGAATTTCAATGCTCAAAAGCAGGACTGAGCAACGATGACAAACATTATTCATCCATACAACGTCACAAAATTGAAACAAGAACGGGATGCGAAGCTATGATTCGATTTTCAGTCAAAGACGGCAAATGGATAGTGGCTGCATTTAATTCTAATCATAATCATGAACTTGCTTTGCCATTAGAATTTCATCTGTTACGATAAAATAAGAAATTTATCGCGTCAAAAATGAACGTCATTGATTCTATGGTGGATCCAGGTATGTTTAATATTATTTCATGAAATTAAAAAGTTGATTCATTAGCCATTATGTTTGCGTGATTTTGTTATAATTGCTACAATTATATGCCCATCAAAACCATTAAAAGACGAGGAAACTTTATAAAGGAGATGACTATTTTACTTCTGCAGCTCTTTTTTTTCTTTAATTGTGAATTGAAGTTTAACACCACACAATTTGATTTGGATTTCTTTCGTATTATTGTCCAAAGCATAATTTTTTAACTGCAGTACGAAAGAGCTACATTACATTATAAGAAAATACTACACGCAGCTGCTTCTTAATTAATTGCCAAGTCTAATCACGGTCTTTTTTTTTTTAATTAATTCTACTAGCTTTTAATCGTTTCAATTGTTAACAATCTATTCTCTTTTTTTTTTTTAAACACGGGCTTAACTACCAGAGATACATTCTCTTACATGTCTAAGGAAGTTGGAGGAGATCAGTATCTTGGATTCACGAAAAGGGATTGCTATAACTATGTTAGTAAGAAAAAGATGATGTCAATTGAAACTGGAGATTCACAAAGCCTTATACCATTTCAAGCAATGTCAAGCGGAAGATAGCATGTTTTTTTACACTGTGCAAGTTGATAAAGAAAACAGGATGACCAATTTTTTTTTGAGGGATGGCAGATCAAGGATCGGTTATGATTGCTTCGGTGATGTTATTATCTTTGACACCACTTACCGCATAAATAAATATAACTTAATTTGTGCTCCGTTTGTGGGTGTCAATCACCATTGGCAGAATCTCATGTTTGGATGTCCATTCTTATTAGATGAGACAACAAGTTCTTTTATATGGCTCTTTGAGTCATTTCTTGAGTCAATGGGAGGAAAGGCTCCGTGCTGATAAAGATCAAGCAATGGCTATATCTATAGTGTTCCTCAAACATGCCATCGCTTATGCTTATGGCACATTTCACAAAATTCTCCATCACATTTGGGGAGTCTTAATTCAAATTCAGAGTTTCAAGGTTTATTTTACAAGATGCTGATGAGGTGTGGATCTGAAGAGGAGTTCGATAATGTATGGAATAAAATCTGTGATTCCTTGGAAGAAGTTAGAACTCACAAGTGGTTGAACAAACTACACAACATTCGGAAAAAATGGTGTAAAGGATTAAATAAAGATGTTTTTTCTGTTGGAATCTTATCATCTCAAAGAAGTGAATCTACCAATAGAGTTCTGAACAAAATTGCAAGTAAGACAACTTCACTTACTCATTTTGTCCATCGGTTTGAAGAAATTGTTGCTTGTTGGCGTTATTCTGAGTTTCAGGAAGATTTTCGATGCAAACAAGGTATGCCTTCAATGGTCCTTAAATCTGAGAAGTAAGGCCCAGCATAGAAGCCCACACACCAAGCCCAATGAAGACATAAGGCAGGAGGTAAAAAGAAAGGAAAGAAGAGGCAGGCGTGAGGACTAAAGCTGAGGTGGCAAAGTTTGTTATTTTTGGCAACTACTCTAACAAACTTCCTGCCTTATTTTCCCCCTCTTTTCCTCTTCAATTTTTTATCTTCTTCCTCTATAAATAGAGGTATAATTCAGCTTGTAAATTCGATGAAATATAAGTAATAAAAGGCAATTTCTTGTTTCCGTTGTTTTCTCATGGTATCAGAGCCATGGTGAGAAGAAATGCCAATTGTTATGAGGTGTTTCATGAAGAAGAAGCTGTTGCTAACAGTAATACAGAAGAACAGAGTAACCGGACTGTGCAGATAAATCAGCCGAAAAATCCAGGTATTTCTCTGGTTAATGCAGTGCTTACAGGGACAAATTATCTACCATGGAGCAGAGCCATTAGAAGAGCTTTAATAGCTAAAGAAAAGCTTAAGTACATTCTTGAAGATAATCTCAAACCAGAGGCGGGCACACCAGAGTATGAAAGATGGGAGAAAAAAGACTGCTTAGTATCATCATGGATTCTCAATTTTATGTCCAAGGAATTATGTGAGGATTTTCTTTACGCAGAAACAGCAAAAGACTTGTGGCAGGAATTAGAACAGTGCTTCGGTGATAGCAATGGTCCTTTGCTTTATCAAATAAAGAGAAGTATCAGTCTCTTTACTCAAGGTAATATGTCTGTAATGCACTATTATACAAAGCTCAAGAGGTTGTGGAATGAGCTTAATTTGTTAAGACCGAATCCCATGTGTCACTGTGGAGTCTCACAGAATTGTGTATGTAACGCTTTTAAGAGGATTTCAGACTTGCAGGAAGAAGACAAGCTTATTCAATTTCTGATGGGACTGAATGATAATTACGATCATGTGAAGAACCAGATTCTTCTTATGGATCCATTGCCTTCTTTAAATAAGGCTTATTCAATGCTTACAAGAGTTGAAAAACAACATGAAGTATCTGCTGATAATGTAATTGAGATTGCAAATTTATCTCAGAATCAATTTTATCGATCTAACTCAAAACTTCCTCAAAGTTTAGGATCTGGTTACAAAAAGAAGAAGAAAGATGATAGAGGGAAAAGAAATGTTACTTGCACACATTGTGATGCTCCTGGTCATACTAGAGAATCATGTTTCTAGTTAATTGGATATTCGGATTGGTATATGGATTTGAAAAAGAAGCAGACTCAATCACATATGGCAGAGGCAGATTCAGATTCCATAACTAGTGAAGAGGAATTCATCAGTAAAAAGCATATGGTAAATATGATTGAGGAAATGTACAAGCAATACAGAGGGAAAGAGAAAGCAGCAGGAGAAAAGCATAAACTTAAGCAACATTTTGATACACCTATTGATACAACTGATCTTTCAGCTTTTGCAGGATCAGCAGGTTTTCTTGAATCAAGGCCTTCAGAAAATTCGGCACTAGCTCTGGTGAGCACATTGCTCTCTCTTTTTCATCTCACTCTTTTGATACAAGGTTGAATGAATGGATTATGGATGGTGGAGCAAGTTCTCATATGACTTCTCAAATCAACCTGTTTACAAAGAAAACTTATCAAGATGGAAATCAAGTGGTTTTACTTCCTGATGGATCTAAACAAACTGTTCAGCATTTAGGAGATGTGGTTTTAACACCAAAATTGATCCTAAAGAATGTCCTTCACATTCCTACTTTTCGATACAATCTGTTATCTGTTGGGAAATTACTGGAAGAAGATAATGTGAAAATTATTTTCAGTGCTGATCATTGTTATTTACAGGATCAAAATACAAGTGAGTTGTTGGCAGTAGGATGGAAGATTAGCGGATTATACAAGCTGGATACCAGATCTTTTGATCCTAATATGTTACAATCAGCTATTTGTTCCAGTAGTGTAAATGCTTTTGACACAGATTTGCATAAGCCAAATATTTGGCATTTGAGATTAGGACATGTTTCCTCAAAAACTTTACTTCATATTCCTGAAATACAATTCAAATGTAATAACCATGTATGTTCAATCTATCCTATGGCTACTCAGAGTAGACTTCCATTTCATCGCAGTTGTATTTCTTCTACAAGTTCTTTTCAGCTAATTCACATTGATCTTTGGGGTCCCTATTCCATTCCTTCTAAGAGTAGAGGCAAATATTTCCTTACAATTGTTGATGATTTTTCTAGATACACTTGGGATATTATGCTTCAGCACAAAACACAAACTGCTTCTGCATTGAGTGTTTTTCTTACTATGATTCAGACTCAATTTGATAAACATGTGAAGGTAGTTAGATCTGACAATGGAAGTGAGTTCTTGAATCACAAGATCACCAAACTGTTTCATGACAGGGGCATTTTACATCACAAAAGTTGTGTTTATACACCATAGCAGAATGGTGTAGTTGAAAGAAAGCATAGACACTTGTTGAATGTGGCTAGATCTGTTTTATTTCAAGCTTCTTTGCCAAATGATTTCTGGGGAGAAGCTATCTTGTATGCTACTGCTGTAATCAATGTTTTACCTAGTAAGGTATTACAATGGCAAACTCCTCATGCCATGTTATATAACATTTCTCCAGATTATACAAAGTTCAAAGTCTTTGGATGTCAATGCTTTTATACCAACATTCTACCTCATAAACATAAGTTTGCCCCCAGGGCTTTTTCTGGTGTATTCATGGGTTTCTCCCCAGGCCAAAAAGGGTACAAATTATGGGATATTGCAGCAAACAAATTTGTAGTATCCAGAGATGTGCAGTTCTCTGAAAACATTTTTCCTTTTGCTGCTTCCTCAGTCACTTTGCCTTCTTCCGCTTCACTTCCTTATCTTACTAATCCTACTATATCAAATCCTTCTGCTGTTCTTCGTAGGTCCCCCAGAGTCCCTCATCCTTCTCAATGGCTTTCTGATTATTTCACTGCTACTGTTCATACTGCTTCTCATTCCTTGCCAGCAATTTCTATTTCTGAGCACCAATTGGCTTTTCTCAGCAATGTGATGCAGGAGAAATTACTTCGCAATTACAAAGAAGCTAGTCAGGATGAGAGATGGGTTGCAGCAATGCAACAAGAGCTTTCTGCTCTTGAAGCCAATCAGACTTGGCAGCTTACTACTTTACCTCCTAGAAAGCGTGCCCTTGCCTCAAAATGGGTCTATCATATTAAATATACACCAACAGGGGACATTGACAAGTTCAAAGCCAGATTAGTTGCAAAGGGCTACAATCAAACTTTTGGCATTGATTACAATGACTGCTTCAACCCTGTTGCACGCATTGTCACTGTTAGGCTTCTCATTGCTATTGCTGCAACAAAACAGTGGGAAATCCACCAAGTTGATGTCAACAATGCTTATCTCCATGGCTTTCTTGATGAAGAAATATACCTTCAAATACCAGATGGATATTCTCCTGCTGCCCCTCATCAAGTGTGCAAACTCACCAAGTCCTTATATGGGCTTAAGCAAGCTGGTCGCTAATGGCATAAGGAACTCACTAGCAAACTTCTTCAATTTGGTTTACAGAGGTCCTACCATGACCCTTGTCTTTATACTATGACTCAGGATGGCCATTCCCTCATGGTGGCAATCTATGTTGATGACATCCTTATTTGTGGTTCCAATCCTTCCCATATTCAGTAGTTCAAAGATTTTTTACACAACCTGTACACCATCAAAGACCTTGGCCTTGCACATTTTTTTCTTGGCGTTGAACTTTCTCGCACAAAGGAGGGTATTTTGCTTTCCCAAACCAAATACATTCTGGATATGCTAACAGATGTCGGCTACCAAGATGTTACCCCTGCTTCTAGTCCTTTTTCTTCAAGAATTCTTCTTTCTGATCCTGGCACACCCATTGATGATCCTGAGATATATAGAAGACTTGTGGGACGCTTACTCTATCTTGGCTTCACTCGCCTAGATATTTCTTTCATCACACAACAATTAAGCCAGTTTATGCAGAGTCCCTGTCTCCATCATTTACAGGCCGCTCTTCATGTTCTTCGCTACCTTAAAGGGACTCTACATTATGGTCTCTTCTATTCTTCTCATTCCAATTTTCAACTCCAAGGGTACTGTGATTCTGATTGGGCCACCTGTAAAACCAGTCGAAGATCTATCACTGGTTTTTGTATCTTGTTGGGCTCCTTTCTTATTTCATGGAAGACTAAGAAGCAGACCACTGTTAGTCGCTCCTCCGCTGAAGCAGAGTACCGCAGTATGGGGTCTGCCACTTGCGAATTAAAATGGCTTAGTTATCTCCTTCAAGACTTGAACATTCCAGTTACTCTTCCTATTCCTCTTCACTGTGACAATGTTGCTGCCATCGCTATTGCCAAAGACCCTGTTTTTCATGAGCGCACCAAACACATTGAAATTGATTGTCACCTGGTTCGCGATTGTGTTGACTCTGGTTTTATTTCGACACCCTACATTTCTTCTCGCAATCAGTTAGCTGATCTCTTTACCAAAGCCAAAACTCATAACACCATGCTCTCAGCTTTGTCTCAGCTAGGGCTGGTTTCCATTTGCCACGATGCTGCTCCTCGTGGCAACTACTCTAACAAACTTCCTGCCTTATTTTCCCCCTCTTTTCCTCTTCAATTTTGTATCTTCTTCCTCTATAAATAGAGGTATAATTCAGCTTGTAAATTCGATGAAATATAAGTAATAAAAGGCAATTTCTTGTTTCAGTTGTTTTCTCAAAATCTTATGGATTATTGAATCATGCTGCGGATGTATATACATTTGAGATTTTCAAACAATTTGAAAAGCAATTTTTCAGTGCCATGGCAGCAATTTCAACCGAGGTTGCACATAGAAATAATGTCCACACTTATGAGGTTAAATTTGAAGCATCAGATTCTAAAGCATGCATGGTGAATTTTGATACCTCTTTGATGAGTATTAGCTGCAGTTGCAAAAAGTTTGAATCCAAAGGATTTATTTGTTGTCATAATTTACGTATTCTAAATTTCAATAATGTGACAAGAATTCCTGAAAGTTGTATCTTATGCCGTTGGACAAAAGATTGAAAAAATACTACGTGGGTATGAGCAAGGAGAGGCAACTCTTATAGCTATGCTTGAAACTAATTCCATATTTCAGAATGAAATGATGCGAGATGTATATGACATAGTTACAAGAAGCCACGATGATCACATTTGTAGACAACTTTGTAGAAATAGTTTGAGAAAGCTTAAGGATGATATTGAAAATCGATTTTCTACATTGAATTTGGAGGAGGATCGTGTTGAAGATGATATAAATAATTTATTGAAAGGAAAGGAAAAAAATAACAGATACAGAACCTATTTTGAATCCTCCATGTGCAAAACCAAAAGGAGCTTCGAACGTCAGGCTTAAAGGGCATTTTGATACTCGTAAAGCAAAAGGAAAGAAAAATGAAGTGAAATCCAGTGAGTATTTGAGCTGTTGCTGTTTAATATTTTTGTTTATTCAGTTATAATGTTTTTAATCTTCTGATACTATATACAGGTTGCTCGAAAAAAAAAAGGAAGGCTTCAAAAGCAAATGAAAACAATATAACCTCAAGTGTAGTGGAGCCTAGAACAAATTTTGAGGTATCAAATTTTAAATATTTATGAGTTATATTGAAATATTGTATGCTTACTGTTATTAAATAAGTGTTAATATATTTAGTTAAATTTAGTTCACTAGCCTGCCTCAAATGAGCGCACCTGGTTTCTATTTCACTAAAGCTTCTCAATTGGCATCCCAAGATTTACAAATTCAAATGCCCCCACAAATGATGTCATTTCCATTTGGAACCACTAATCAGGTTAATTTGATTATTGGTTTTTACTATTGTCTACAAATTTGACTTTGTTCAATTTACACTAAACTATATTTCTTTTAGATGACAATTGAAGGGATTGGTGATTCAAATATGTCATTTACTCGTATGATACAAAATCTTAATTCTATGGATGTGTCTCAGGTGAAATAATTTTGTGTGTAGTCAAATGATTACTTTGTTATCATTCTTTTAAATTGACTATCACTTTAGTATTATTATTGTTGTGACAAACTTTGTTTGATTTGTTTGTACTTTAACCAGTAGTACACTTTTCCGATAAAGAATGCTGATAAACATTGGTTGAGCTAAATGCTATATCAACTCCAGGATGTTGAATTTCAAAGACAAGACTTGGGCGTCATGAGAGAATAGAAAATGAAAGAACATTGAAGCTCTTACACTCTGTTTTTGGGATTTTGTTGCTTCAGACTATGTTTTAGGTGTTTATTGCACTTTTTTTTTTATTTAGATTGTCAAATTTTATTTTCTTTAAAGGCGGCGATTTTCCGGTCATTTATAATCCAGCATTATAAGTGTTAATTTTGTCTACAAATTTGAGTTTGTTTAGTTTCAGCAGTATTACTCTGGGCTTGAATTATATTAACAACGTGTTTAACTCCACAAGACTTGATAATCGTAATGTTTTTGGCATTTGATAAAATTCCAATAAACAAGAGATTACAAGTGCTTCTTAATGAACATGAGATAGAAAAAATAAATGTAAAACTCCATGAGGCAATCTGATCTTGAAATTTCAGCAACACTATGCTGTGCATAAAAGATCTATGAACTCAGAGATTATATTAAACCAAACATTTTACAAGTGCAAAAGATCAATACATGTTGAAGATTAGCATGAGTATTTCTATGCATGCCATAAATTTAGATGTTGATGGCAGTGATTTCCATTTAATCAATAAAAGCAGCTAGCATACTTAACAGCAATAGGATAGTTGAAAGGAATTGTTTCATTGAATAGATTAATAAATATTTACACTTCGTGATTGATCGTTGAAAATTGTAAAATAACCCCAGCAAAACAAAAAGAAATCTGATGAGGTGAATATATACATTTTGAACCATTTAATTGGTATCTCTCAAATCCTATGTACAAGAAGTTGATAAGGAGACTAGTGAGGTTGCTGCTGCTGGTTGTTGAACAACTCCAACTCTAACTCCACATGATGATGATTCTGTAAATTTCCAGACCAAAAGTGTTCCTATTTCATCCACAGTGAATATCAGTCCACCTCTTGTCTCTATTCTTGTTGCTTAGTCTTTGAATAAATCCTGCCCCTTTTTAAATCTATACAACTTCAAGGGTGTCATGTTGTGTAGTAGCCCACACTTTTATTTTCTTACCCAAAGAACAGGACAGCAGATACTCATTCCAACAAATGAGAGATGTCATCACATCACAATGGTCCCTGAACGCACTTAAAAATTCTTTAGATCCCACACCTATAGAGCAAATCAGCAAAAAAAAAAAAAAAAAAAAAATAACAGATGAAAAAAATTAAGCTCATATCAGATGCCAAAACCGCATAAAAGAGCTTAGTCATGGAGTAGGACCCTTATTGAACCATACGTTAAACCTGAGTATTTGTTTTGCTTCAACATACAATTTCAATTGTCATGACATCTTCCAGGAGTGCACTACATCACCACAATAAATACAAACGTGAATCAGAAGAGCATATTCCAATCTTCTTTACTGATGCATACAAAGTGAGTTCAGCAGTTCAAAAAGTATATGCCGAAACTCTACATAACAAAAGCAAAACAGAAAAGGGAAAAAGTTTAGAAAATTCAAATGGTCATCATAAATCAATGAGGCATTCGGCCATTTCAATTAATCAACTCCGAAAAATGTTCGCTTTAATTAATTGCCTTAGCTGACAGAATGCTCAATAATTAGACACATGTAATGAAGCTGCAGCTCCTACTACCCAGAAAAGCAATTAACAGATTGATAATTCAACTAAGTAAATGAGAATAACTTGTCATCTTTAAATTAAAGGGAATATTAAAGAGAAATTAAAGTAAAAAAGAATTATTAAGAATCCTACATTGTGAACTATGGTATCTTTGAAACAGTAAGGATCTTAAAGGATATGTTGAACTCATAAAAAGAATTAGAAAGAAGGAAAATCAAATTCCATATTTAAGTAGCAGGGGTTGAATAATAAGGCTCTTTTATACATAGAATTAGATGTATATTGAATCATAAAGCTCTTTATACATAGAAATCAAAATCAAGTAGGGTGACCTACCTCTTAGTCGAACAAAATAAATCAAACCCAAATCAACTTGAAGACAATCAAAAAGGGGGGAAATTGTTCTAAAACAAGGTTGATGCTGATAAGGGATGGTGTCAAGAATCATAGAAACAAAATCGATAAGAAAATTGGTTTTTGAGACTTACCTCGTTAATGGAGATTCAACGCTAAGCAAATTTTCTACTGGATTGCGTTTAGGGTTTACTAGAAATTCACACCCATCTTCTTTATGTGTTCCATTTTATGAATCGTGGGCGTGTTCCAAAACCAATTCCCATACCAGCAGGCATGAAATCATGTTTTATTGAAATCGATTGGAATCGTTGAAATGTTGTTCCGATTGCTAGAAGTCGATGGTTAACAGTAGCAGAGAAGAAAGAACATACCACAATTAAAATGAATTTTTAATTTTTTTAATTTCCACATGGTATACTGTGAGGTGTCATATTTTAATTATTTGTCAATCTCCTATTGGTCCGGTCCATAGATGACATGGTGGACCTTATCCTCCCTAAAATTTCTCCGTTTTTGGAGAGGAAATTCTAACAGTCAAGTGGACCTAGCAAGGGGAAGAAATTGGACAAAAACGTCTACACCAACCATCGAATTTTCTTTTTCTTCTTTATATTTTTATTTCTGAATTTTTGCTTGTGTGTTCTTGACACTATGAGTAACTAACTTTCTTTTTATTTAGGATATTGATGTTGTGTAACTAAATCAGTTTATGAATTTTTCATGATTTATCTTATTTTATTATTTACAATTTTTATTATCATACTTAAAGCTTGTTATTAATTAACTATCAATAGCATAATTTTAGGTTGAAATAATATAAAGTACTAAGAGGGAATATTATTGAAATCAGAATTAAGATAATATGATCACTAGATTAATGTTTGAACGGGAAATACAACTTGTCTAGTGTAAAACTTGTGAATAATTTGATATTAAAGAGTTAATTATAGGTTATTTGTCACTATTGGAAATAGAATTATCAACACACTATTAGCATTGATAGTATGTCTTGGGAAAGAATATTATCAACATTCAATTATTTTCCATTACAATAGGAATTAAGATAGGTTTGGTAGACAAAAAAATAAATAAACTATTTGTTACATGAAATCAATGTCCTAAGTATTTCTCTTATTGAGTTAATTTTAGTATTTGGTTATTATTTGTGTAATTTTCTATTTTTAGATGCAAAATAAGAGAGTTTTTTTGTAAGTAGAGTTACACTTGGAGAAGGATTTCAGAAGTTAGAATTTCGACTGGAATTATCCTTTTATGTCGTATCAGTATAGTGGCAATAATAGTATATTCATATGATTTCAACATTTTTATAATTTATTGGTGTTTTTCATGGTATGAATTATTTAAGGTTAACATATTCATATTATATTTGTATATTATTTTGTGTTTATTGCTTATATTCGTACACATGATTCTACGTGTACTTTAGACATACGAAGATTTTATTTATTATGTATTATATATTACAATATTTTTGTAGTTATCTTACTTTTAAAAAAATTAGTGTTTACCAATATCGAGCGTAGATAATAGGTATTTAATTTTTTTTTTTTTTTTTGTCATTTAGATTTACACCTTACCATGATATATATATATATAATTTTATTTCAAAATTTATTAATGCTCTTTTTCGCAGAGTATCCTTTATTATTATTATTATTATTATTATTATAGAATGAAATAGAACTAATGGAGCCAATTATTTAACTTTTGGCAAAAAATTTGGGTTAAACATAGACTAATTTTTCAAAATGATCAAAATGGAAATCAAACAGTTGACCATATACTAACTAACTAACAGACTATTAAACTAACTTGTTCTAATCAGCAGCATTTCAAGGACACTAGCTCAACACATCATGCACTTGTATCTGTAAAGTGAATAATCTACGGGGTTCGTGAATTCCACCCTGTTCGGCACTTGAGGTGAACCATTAAACATATTGTAAATTTTATGCATTATTTATTATATCCTAACAAATCACAAAATTATTATAAAATAATTATAGGTAAAAACACATCTAAAGTTCTTTGAATATTCATAGATTTTACAATTGATAGATTGTACAATGGTTCGTATTATGATAGAATCTTGGTGGTACTAAGAATTGGAATACTTCAACTGTTGCCTTGGGCTTTTCCCTTAATGCAAAAAGCAAATACAGAACTGCTATTCATATTTTCTCTTAAAATTGGCGAAAGAGAAAGGGGATTTTACAAAAACACTTACATTTTGGCACCATATTTCTTTTTTACATAAACTTGAAACTTTTGCCAAAATCCCTTTTAACTTTTCAAAATTACTTAAATACCTTTTTCTATTCTATCCACATTTCTCTCTCATTTTTCTATAATTTTAATCTAATTTCATATTTATCTCTCAATCCGTTTATTTTTTTGTCATGCGACTTTAAAATGTTTCTTTTGTTTTTTTTTTTTTTTCTTTTCGAAACAAGATTCATATGTATATATTTTTTTCGAATTTTTTTTTTCACTCAAGTATAACTCATTATACCTTTATATCTTACGGTATAATTAAGGTATAACTAAGGTATAATCAATGTAATAGTGTATCTTGAGGTATAATTAAGGTATAACTAAGGTATAATCAAGATAATAGTGTATCTTAAGGTATAATTAAGGTATAACTAAGGTATAATGAATGTAATAGTGTATCTAAATGTATAACTAAGGTATAATTAAGGTATAATCAATGTAATAGTGTATCTTAAGGTATAATTAAGGTATAACAAAGATATAATCAGTATAATATTGTATCTTAAGGTATAATTACGGTATAATTAAGGTAAATTAAAGATATGGGGAATGAGATGGGAAACAATAACACATCTGAGTTGCGAGGTAATAACTTCTTCTACTTTAATTCAGCTCAATTAATTTCTACTTGTTTAATTAATCTGTGGTTTACTAATGCATAAGAAGATAACAAGACTGAAATTGAGGGGAAAGCTGCACAAGAACCACTTCATTCTAATGGTTTCAAAACACCTGAAATCAAAGATTATCATGAAAAAGAGTCAGTATTAGCATCTGATTCTGAAGATCATCCAAAGGCAGCAGCACATGCCAATGGAAAAGGTTTGCAATTTCTCCGTCAATATATGATATATGCAAAGTGATTTTTTTTCTGTCATGGATTTGTTGGCATCCTATCATTTTTATTTATGGTAATGGGTTTACATTTTGATAAAATTATTGGTGAAAAAAATAAAAAAAGAAAAACCAACACGGCTATGCACATGGGTTAATCCGTAGCCTCACAATCTGCATCATCGGATAATTTTATAATGTCTTAAAAAACAATGATCAATTAGTGCTATGTTTCAATTACCTATGACGCAAACATATGCTCCTTCTTCTAAAATCAGCTTTCATTTTTGGCACAATTGGGATGTAAGACTAGCGGAAGTATTTTGACATGGGAACTCCGAAGGGGAACCTTGAGTTGTAATTTCTGCATCATTAGAACTTCAATCCAAAATCCCAAATTTTATTTTTGTGTTATCAAACATTGAAATGCAATTCTTTTTATTTTCCTCGTCGACTACCCCCAATAAGTACACAGTTCTATGTACTTACAGATGCATATCAATTGTTGTATGTATGTTATTCAAGTGGTATTAGTTTCATTTTCTTTTCTCTTGTAGTCATCAAAGTCTGATGATTTTGGCTTGAGCTGTGATTTTGCAACATGTATACTGCACAATCACATGAAATAAAAATAAAAGGTTTAAGAGATAAATACAAAATTAGATTAAAATTATGAAAAGGGGAGAAAGAAATGTGGACAAAGTAGATTTACATATTTGAGTAAATTTGAAAAGTTTGAAAGGTATTTTTGTAAGGGAAAATGTATAAAAGATATGGATTAAGAAAAAAAGGTAATTCAATAATTATGAAACAAAAAAAAGGTAGAAAAGTAATTTTAAAAAGGTAGAGTCCCAAAATAAAACCTAAAATAAAGGTATTTTTGACAAATTCCCAAAGAGAAATGGACAGTGTTACAACAAATACAGATTCCTAAAGCCTACTTATATTGGGCCTGCCAGACTTCCAAAACCATATATTCATAGGACAAAGTAGGATAGATGATGCCACCTTACTTAAGATTTCTAATACCCTTCCTAATACCCTTGCTTTTACATATCTTACTTAAGATTTCTCGATGATGCCACCTTTGTTTTAAGAAGCTTGCTTTGAAAGGTGAAAAGTGCTTCTTCACCTGACATTTTTCAACTCCATCCAGTGTTTGGAATGCACCATATGCAGCTTCTCTAATTAGGTTTTAGGATTAAGATAAACCTTTCGCTCATCTGGCGCTATAGTTGTTATGGGCACCAAGCGCAAGGCGCACAACGAAAAAATAATGCAAAAAACTATGCAGAACAAGAATTAATATTCCTAAAATGCAACAAATAGTAGAAGAAGACAAATATTAACTCATATCCAATCTAATTATCCATGATCTCATGATTGTAAACTCAAAATCTAAATCATAAGCTAAACCAAAGTTATCTATTACTCAAATAGACAAAATCTAAATTCAAATCATAAGACAAAGTAAAGTTACAATAAGTTAAACCAAACTATGGGGTCTTGATGGCTTGAACTTTTTCTATGTTGATCTGCCCCCTTGCAGAGAGCAAGAAGAGGGTCCGAATGAGCTATCGTTAAAGCACTTACTTAATAGAAAGAAAGGCTATTCCTTTCCTTATCTGGGATAATAGCATTGCCCAATACTTCCTTTTCGAATTTTTTTTTTTAGTTACCTAATTGAGCAAAGTGCTAAATACATCAACAATAGCAATGGGGAACCCCCCCCCCCCCCCCCCCCCCCCCCCCCCTAAGGGAATTGTGAAGCCGAAGTGGCCGCTTCCTCACAAGTTGAATTGCTTTCTTGACTTGCTGTTGCCACAGCAGAGCTTGAAGGTAGCTTACTACAAGTAAACTTACCTAAGCCGAAGCATTAAGCATTAAGATAAAGAAGCGTTCCCAAGATCAAGATAAAACATATGGCTCGATAGAGAGATACAAATCAAGCTGCTCACTTGTGAAAGAATAGGCTCTTTCTCTTCCCTTTCTTTTTTTCGCCTGCCTGCAATTTCAATTAATCAAATTCTAACTTTGCCATAAATTTCAAACACAACAACTGCGTTACCATTGCTATTCGAAAAGGAAGCTTCCTTTTCGAATAGCAATGGTAACGCAGTTGTTGTGTTTGAAATTTATGGCAAAGTTAGAATTTGATTAATTGAAATTGCAGGCAGGCGAAAAAAAGAAAGGGAAGAGAACACTACAAAAAAAAAGGTCTATAACGACGCAAAAATTTAGCTTTTAACGACACTTTTTGACGTCTTTAAACGTTTACCAATGCTTTTCAAAACGTCGTTATATGTGTCGTTAAATCGCGTGTCGTAATTTTTAACGACACATTAATATTGTGTCGGTAAACCAAATTGTGTCGCCATTTCATATGAAAAGCGTTGTCATGCTGGCAACGTTTATATTTTTAACGTCATAAAATTTATCGTATTATTTAATAATAAATTTAAACATTTTCACGACATTTTAATAAAGCGTCCTAAGTTAGCTACACGAACTCTTTTTGTGTCGTCATTTCCCTTTAGAAAATACTCATTGCGTCTTGAATTCACGACATTTCAATAAAAAAAAACATCTACAAGTTCTTGACACATAATTATATTTGCGTCTACATTTGGCCACACTACATATTTATTTTGTCGCAAATAAGACGTCAATTCTTGACTAAAAAGTGTCATTAAAGTGTGACATATAAATATCAATACGTCCTCAACATAAGAACATTTTTATGCATAAACGTCCTAAATACAGCGACACATGATTATATAAATATCTATATTTAGCAACACTAAAAATCTATTATTTCCCAGAAGTAAATAACATTTTTTTATATAAAAAAATCATTAAATTGCGATATATAAATATTAATACATCATCAATAAACAACATTTTGTGCATAAATGTAATAATTGTTGCGACACTTTTATTAAATAATATCTTCAAATTTACCACATATAATTATATAAATGTCTATAATTGAAAATATCATGATTGTTTACAATAGGCTTAAAATATCATGATGTAGTATTCTCCTTCGTCTATTTTACGTGCATCGCCAATCTTGAAAAAACCATCATCAACAAGATGCATTAACGATTTGTTATCTGTGTAGAAGTCAAAAATTAAAAAGTTAAAAAATATTTCATAATTACATAAAAGCATATTTTTGTGTACACACCTAAACAAAAATTAATATTTTCTCACGACAGAATCAAAATCATTAATTAATCTATCTATATTCACAAGCATATATTTAGATAACATAATATTTACCAATAAGAAAAGTATCTACAACAGGAAAATAACTTACAAAGTTCAAGTAAAATAATTTTCCTTATTCTAGCGCAAATGAGCCATAAATTAAAAAGCGAAAACCAAACACATAACGTACCATTTCTGAAGATCAATTGAAATCATGTTCCCCAATATCCTTTCTAACAAGGGTTATAGGCTCATTGACATCAACAGTTGCATCCACATCGTGAGGCATACATTGGGTGTACGCATCCTCATCCTCATCCTTAAGTTGGGTGTAAGTACCCATATCATATAAGTCTCTTGGTTTTGTATGGACCACTTGAAACCATTCTTTATGCAAAAGTAATGTTCTGAAAAACTGATAAAAAAATGTGACTTCAAGTTATGAAGATTCAGAGATTGAGAAGATAAATGACCCAAATTATTTAAACTTGTTACTTAAAAACTATTTCTTCTATTCGTTCAAATATTATATAGAATTGCATCTCAATTAATTATAAAAAGGCGTTTGAGTTTAATTAAGGAATGTAGAAAAGAGATGCAATTCTCACCTAAATGGCAAGAGATGAAGATAAAAGGGAAACTAAACATCATCGACAATATGATCCAACAGTCACAAAGTTAATCTTCATATGCATGTGGTAATTTGCTAATTGAACCAAGCGGAATGGTAAAGACAGCAGAACAAAAAATAAAACAAATTTAAAAGGAAATAAGTGGGACAGAAGCATAAATACCAGTGAACTTGAGGTCATAGGAGTATCCTTTCAACAGGGTTGCATTTAAATCCTCTTTGTCCAACTTATAATTGTTAACCCTTGTTTGAAGAATTTGACAATTCTACAGCTGTAGATTCCCCTCCTAAAGAACAAACAACAATGTGAACAATTCCCACAATATCTACCATGAAAAGAGAGCATAGTTTCATGTGATTTAAGAAACTACTTGCTCAATGAAGGAAAAGATCCAGCGATGAACAGAGCAAGTCCTAAGAGACATAAAAAGGCGTTTGAGTTGGTAAAGACAGCAGAACAGAAAATAAAACAAAGTTAAAAGGAAATTATTTCGTAAATATTAACATTTTCTTAATTAAAATATTTGGTCTTATTCAAATGCACATATGCCATCTTCAGCAAAAAAAAAAAAAAAAAAAAAATATATATATATATATATATATATATATATATATATATATATATATTTGGTCTTACTTATCATTCCTTAGAAAAAAAATTATATTACACCCACAACATAAAACAAATGAATGAATAAACTGGAATGATAAGTAAGACCAAATTGGATGAAGCACAGAAATTATAACAGCATTACCAGCCTCCTATATGACAGACGTAATATGCGTATAAAAGATACTTACTTGGAGAATCATTTTGGCAGCAGTAACATACTGATTTCCTGGGCCAAATATCTTCTCAACCTGAAAACTATAATAATAATTCCTCATGTAAGGGAACATCATCTTACAGTCAAACTTGAAACCTGTAACCAGTACCACGAGTCACTGAAAGGTATTGAAACAACTGAATTTTTTACCCAATCTCTACATTAACTGTTTAACAAAAATCATCAACCGGGAGCTAGTTATATGATCATTGTCCCCTAATTTTTGAGATATTACCATATCCATAAAAATATAAAAACAAACGCAGAAACTATAGGCCTCTGATTAAAAGCTAAATCATTTTTGCAGAACTTTAACAATAATTAAAGTTAGAACTAGAAATTTAATATATCTTATACATATATGGCCTATATGAATAATTTGAGATAGATATCTTCTGATTCATCAATTCTAATAACAAGCCATTGAACCTTTTACATGACTAATAAATTGACCTTAATTCATTTGTTATTAACTATTTCTAGCTTTAAGTGGACAATAAAAAATTAAAAAGATTTTATTCCTAGTTGAAACTGTATTAACTAGTGTTGTTTTGAATAAGTTTTAACTTCAAACTTTCAATTCAAACTTGCCAGGTTCTGTGTATTGTTTTTCAAGCTGCTCTAATTTGTTGATTCTGAAGCCCCTGATTCTTATCTCTTCAGGTACGGAAGTATCTTTATAGTCAACATTTTCCAGGATCCAGCCTCTGTTCTTCACTGAACCTCCAACTTTTACCTGTTAAAATTTTCATCACAGGAAATGTACAGATTATGGACTTTATATGAATTGAATCAGTTTTCCAACACACCACAAAAACGACTTCGAGATTGAGTACAATGTGTACCAACGAAAGGGTAATCTTAAAATCAAATAAGAAACATAATCAAGAAAACTACCACATTTTTTGGGTGTTCCTTTCCCGAAGGAGTGTGAAACTAAAAAAATAATAATAATAACTATATAATGTCCAAAGAATAACTGTCATATTTATCAACTGGAGCTACAAGAGTAACACAGTTTTAATGTGCCAAAAGGTAAAATTTAGTGTCGATACTTGGCACAATTGGTCATTTTGGCCCCCGTACCTTAATTTTTCATAATATCTACCCTTGTTAGAAAATTTAGCTCTTAACAGACAGTTGTTCTGTTAGCAGTATATTGCATGCGGGAGAACGCGTTCAAACTATTTTTCTTGAATTGTATAACACTGTAATATGTTGGGAGTGCTATTGTTTGTCGAGGCCAGATTTTCTATCGGGGGACAAAAGTTTACAATAATAAATTGAAGTGCCAGGGGGGTAAACTGTACCAAAAAAGAAGTGCAGCAGCTAAAATGACAGTGCACTACCGGGGGTCAAATATTATCACAAATTTGGCCAGCATGATTCAAATAACTCCTACACCAATTACCAATATATGCACATTTATATCAAAGCTTCTAGTAGAAATTGGAAGAAGGCTTACCAATATTGAAATCAACTAGTTAAATATGAAACAGATGAAGACTTCAAAATCAGATGAGAACCTTAATCGCACAAAGCTTACCCATATTGAAATCAACTAGTTAAATATGAAACAGATGAAGACTTCAAAATCAGATGAGAACCTTAATCGTAAAATTCAACCAATATGAAACAGTTTACCTCAGTCTATTTAGTGCCCTTACCACTCTGGATTACTCGGTGATTTGAAACTCGAAACAAGCCGATATAATTACCTCAAGGAATAGTTCGCGAAATTGGATGCTGATCACCGCATTCTCGTAGTTTTAATCATTGATTTGGATGAAGAAGATGATGAGACAATGAAATTACGATTGACAAACTATGTGATTTGGAGATTGTGTAGCTGAGAATTGTGATTAGGGCGAAAGAGAAATTTGAAGAAAGTAGGTAAGAATGGGTTGTTCTAATTGGGATTTTTATCCAGTGGGGGTTGCGTTTTGGGCCAAACTTTTGGTGCAGTGAAACTTTGTGTACTAGTGCAGTGAAAACTTTTGGCTTCCTATATTTTCATCAATTGTCCAAACTATCTTTTAATGTTTGTTGTTTTTCTTGAAAAAAATAAAAATAAAATAAAAATAAAAAATAAAAAATTTCAGCAGGTCAGGACTCCCTGCAGTTAATAACAAGAATTTTAGTATAATCCAAATTTGAATTAAATATATTTAGTGCATTTGACAGATTTCAAATTAATCCTTGTGCATATTGTTTAGAGAATTTAAAAGCGTAATTAAGTGGTAATATAAAAAAGGCTGTGACTGAATATATAAATACAGGGACATAATAAAAAAGTTTCTTTGAATTAGAAAATATCAAAACACTTAATATCGACGTAAAATCAAACTGTCTTTAACTTAAAACAAAGTGACGATGTTTATTTAAAAGCGTAGTTAAAATTTTAAAAATTGCCAACAATAAAGTAGAAGTGTCATTAAGTATTGTTATAGGTCGACACAAGTAAAATGTTTATTCGAATTAAGAAATATCAAGACACTTAATATCGAAGCAAATCAAACTGTCTTTGACTTAAAACAAAGTGACGATGTTTATTTAAAAGCGTAGTTAAAATTTAAAAAATTGCCAACAAGAAATTAGAAGTGTCATTAAGTATTGTTATAGGTCGACACAAGTAAAAAGTGTCTTAAAATAAAATAGTATCGAGACACATTCTATTGACGCAAAATCAAACTGTCTTTGATTTAAAACGAAGTAACGATGCTTATTTCAAAGCATAGTTAAAATTTTAAAAATTGCCAACAAAAAAATTAGAAGTGTTATTAAATATTGTTATAGGTTGACACAAGTAAAAAGTGTCTTGAAATTAAATAGTGTTGAGATACTTTTTATTGACGCAAAATCAAACTGTCTTTGACTTAAAACGAAGCAACGATGCTTATTTAAAAGCGTAGTTAAAATTTCAAAAATTGCCAACAAAAAATTAGAAGTGTCATTAAATATTGTTATATGTCGACAAAAGTAAAAAGTGTCTTCAAATTAAATAGTATCGAGACACTTTCTATTGACAAAAAATTTAAAATGTCGCTATATGTAAAAAATGCCAATGATTTTGTCAAAAGCGTTGCCAAATTTTTCAATAATGTTGACAAATATTTAACAGTGTCGTTAAATGATTATAAAGCCGACATAACATAAAAAAGTGTGGCTATATTCAAAAAAATAGAGACATATATTTTTTGCGTCGCTAAAAAAGTGTCGTTATAATCACTTTTTTTTGTAGTGGAAAGAGCCTATTCTTTCACAAGTGAGCAGCTTGATTTTTGGGAATAGTAAGTAGGGGATGTATAAATACTGCATTTTGCTTCCAATATTTAAAACTAGGTTTGTTTCAGTTGTAGAATGCAATTAATTGCACCTCTATCTTTTTATTTTTATTTTTATTTTTATTATTATTTTTGGGTCCAATTGGTGTAGTTAAATAAATGTCCACCCAAAGTACAGAAAATCAGCAATTATACAATTCAAGCTTAGTTAAATTAAGCATATGAAGTTTCACCTTCTTTAAGAAATGTTGATTTCATTGATTTTTGAAAAACACTTCATTCATTGGTAAATTAAAGTCACTCAAGCTGTTATGATTAATTTTTGTTTTGGTTTTGAACAATTAATAATAGATTAACACAAATTTAATAATAATTTTATACACTTCTATGCATATTATACTTTGCCTATTTACAAAACTACTATTTTCAGTTGGCTAATGCAGTTATTAACATATCAATCTCAATTTCATATATATATATATATATATATATATATATATATATATATATATATATATATATATATGTGTGTGTGTGTGTGTGTGTATATATATATATATATCTATATGAAAAATAAACAATACTATATTTATAACATGTGCTCGAATAAGTAGAGTTTTTCATATCTATATCAATTATAATATCAAAACATATTGTAAATTTTATGCCTTATTTATTATATCCTAACAAATCACAAAGTTATTATAAAATAATTACAGGTAAAAACACATCTTAAGTTTCTTGAGCTTTAATAGATTTTACAATTGGTTTTCTAATCAATTTTTATTACAGGTGAAATTTATTCCGCTGGCTTCGCTTTCAAGGTGAAGTTATGAATAGTGCTAGTAGCCACTTGATTAAATGTGCTTAGTTGAGTAAGTCGGGTGCATTGTGTTTGCTCCATCTTTGTTATCTATTCGGAAAGACTAAGTAACATCTCAAGTAAGGTCGAAAGTTATAAAGTTAATTAAATAAAATCGATCAATGTATCGTGGATACCCCCCCCCCCCCCCAAGAAAATTATGTGAATTCTAAAGTCCTATTGATCTTTATCTATGTGATTGATTGGGAAGTGACTTAGAAGTTTACTATTTTAGTGATGCAAATCATATTCTGATAGTTAATTGAGTTGCTTTGTGTGCATAAGAATGGGGTTAAATGCCAAATTCTTTTGTGACAGCCTTATTGATTGAGTATGCTTGACTTGTGGATGAAAGTGAGGTTGTGGTTTGTGATGTTTTGAAAATCGGTTGTTTGATCTATAATTTTCCTTAATTGTTTTCGGGAGTTGCAGATGTTTTGTTTGCTTAAGGACAAGCAAAGTTTAAGTGTGGGGAAGTTGATAAGTGTATTTTATATACTTATTTTGCCATTGTTTTTGTGCTTTAATTGAGTTGATTTTATTTATTTAAGGCATAATTTACTTCCTTTTTATGTATTTTCCTTGTTAGGACCCCTAAGAAGAGAATGGAGCTAAAAGTGCATGATAAAGGAGTAAAATTGACTTAAAACAGTGCAGGAGCAGTCCTAAGGCATGACCATGCCCTGGGAGGTGCTGATTTTAGAGTTTTAAAGCTGATTTGGTGATTTGGGCCTGCGTTCATGATGGGCCAAGGAAAAGCTGCGGGTTTGGTCTCATTCAGGAGAGAACTAGAAGTCTTTTGGCTGAGAAATATTGATAGCTAATGGACTCCTTGTCAAAGGAGGAATGTTTTCTTTTTTTTGGTAATTCCCTTAAAAGAAGGAAGGGATTTTTGACTCTAAGGCTATGGTGGATCTTAGCAATTGTTCCATGTAATTATTTTATGCTTAATCCAATTCCATTCGTATTATTTTCCAATATTGTGTTGTGTATGTTTAATACTTTGGATGCGTGACCATCAATTCCAATGTTCATAGTTAATCTATACTTGACCAAAGGACTAGGTTAACGAAATCATACAACACGACTTTTGCATGACCATTGCTCTAGTGGCTCACTAGTTAGTGCTAGGATTTTTTAGACTTAATGCTTTCTTGCTTGACGCTTAGAACTGAGAGGTTTAAGTGTTTAGATTAAGAATTAGAATTAATAGCCATAACCGGTATTGATTATTTATGGAAATTGCCATTTTGGAATTTAATCGAATTAATTGCATAACATAAAATATTGCTGGAATTAATGCTAAGTGAAACCGGACGCCTTAGTTAGCTTTCTCATCGAATTTCTCTTATACAATTTTATTACATTTTAATTTTAATTTAATTGTCTTTAGCAGTAATTTTAATTCACAACCAAAATCAAAGATACAATATTCTCTTCGCCTAGATTAATAGAAATCCAACTATGTTTAGGATTAGCATAATTAGTCCTCGTGGGATCGATACTCTACTTACTTTATATTACTTGAGCGATGAAATACACTTGCTTCTATTAGTGTGTGTATTTATTCAAGCACCAAGTTTTTGGCGCCGTTACCGGGGACTATTTTTATGCGATACTAATTAAAAGATTTCTTTGATCTAGGTTTTCTTTCTTTTCTTTTATTTTGTTGATTGTGCATGCTTAGTAGAAGCAGTGGTATTCTTCCTTTACCTATTGACCCTGAGATTGAGAAAACTTGTCGCAGGAACCGGAACCGAAAGCAAAAGCGTGAGGAACGAAGGCAAGCCATGGAAACCGATGAGCAAAGACAAGTTCGGTTGGCCGAGGAAGCGAGACAGCAGAATGACCAACCGATCATGGAACTTTTGGCTCCTCATAGACATCAGAACAACTCTAGCATCGTTGCTCCACCAATAAAAGCGGCGAGTTTTGAAATTAAAACTGGGATGCTGCAATTGATCAAGCATTGTGGCCAATTTGAAGGAGAGCTAGACGAAAATCCCAATGATCATTTAGATAAATTTTTGATGCATGCAAACACTTTTAGACAAGAAGGAGTCTCAACGGATTCTATCCGGATGAAGCTCTTTCCGTTTTCTCTGAAGGGTAGGGCGTTGGATTGGTTGAAATCTGAGCCGGGGTCAATTAGAACTTGGGACGAGTTGGAAAAGGAATTTCTATCATACTATTTTCCACCTTCCAAGACAGCAATATTGAGGAATGATATCACTTCCTTCAGGCAATTTGAGTCGGAAACTTTATTCACAGCTTGGGAGAGATTCCGGAAACTCCTGCGAAATTGCCCTCACCATGACCTACCTAAATGGTAGCAAGTGAGTACTTTCTATAATGGTTTGACCCCTACCAACTGTGCCACCATCGATTCAGCTGCAGGTGGTAACATTTTTAAAAAGACACAAGGGGAAGCATATGAGCTGGTGAATGAACTAGCCAAGAAAAGTGCTCAGTGGCAGGGAGAGAAGCCAAGTGGAAGGAGGCAAGGTGTTTTTGCCATGGAAACCAGGGCAAGTGATCCAATTGTGGCCGAGCTTAGCCGCAAGATGGACTTGATGATGGCTCACCTGAGTTTAAAGCAGCCTACACAAGTCCTTGTGTGTGGGAATTGTGGAGGAGATCATCTGAGTCTTGAATGTCAGTTGGGAAATCCGTTTGAAGAGGACACTGTTAATATGAGCTATGTGGGAACTAACCAGAGCAGATTCCAAAATAACCCCTAAAGCAACACATATAATCCGGGGTGGAGAAGTCATCCTAATTTTTCTTATTCAAATCAGCAGAATGTGCTAAAACCCCCCGCCTGGGTTCAATATGAATGAGCAGAGAGGTCAGCACCACCAACAAGCGCAACAGGCTCCAAGACAGAATTCACAACCTATTGATCCAGTTTTATCCATTCTAAAAGACATCCAGACTCGCCTGGCAAACAATGAGGCATATTGCAGAGATTTGGGAACTCAAGTGGCTCAGCTGAATAGAGGAAGAGCAGAAAGACCTCCTGGTGCTCTCCCTAGTACCACTAAAGCAAACCCGAGGGAACAAGCTCAAGCTATCATTCTTAGGAGTGGGAAAGAGGTAGAAACTCCCCCAATACCACCAATACCACCGTAATATGTGGTAACTGTATTTCAATTAATTTATTGTTTTCCCCATCTAGTCTCACTTCCCATAAACCCCCCATTGCATTCAATAATTATTTTGCTCTAAAAAGTTCATATATTTAAGCATATTCTCATCTAGATGTTGATGTATTGAAATAACATATTTGGGATTGATTTATGGAAATCTGGTATATTTGAGAGCTGATCTATAGAAATCTAATACATTTAGAGGTTGACATATAGAAAATATGGTAAATTTGATTTGATATAAATAGAGGCAATGATTTGATATAAATAGAGGCAATAATATTGAAAAGACCCAAATGTATCAAATTTCCATAGATAAGCTTCAAATGTGTAATTTTAATACGTCAATCAGCAAATGGGTATTTGGTGAATAAGTTAGGTCTGAAAAAATTAATTGTCTTAGTAGCCATTAATAATAGCGTTAAATTTAAAATAATGATGGTTCAGTGCATTTTTTTACTAAAAATATTATTTTATGATACATAAGATAATTCAGGTTAATATTTTCATGTTTATTTTTAGTTTTAGTTTTTTTAGTAACGAGTAGTATTTAGTGATTTATCACTACAAAGTTAGAATTTGATTAATTGAAAATGCAGGCAGGCGAAAAAAAGAAAGGAAGAAAAAGAGCCTATTCTTTCACAAGTGAGCAGCTTGATTTTTGGGAATAGTATTGGGAATGATTTGATTAATAATAGATTAACACAAATTTAATAATAATTTTATACATATTATACTTTGCCGATATACGAACCTACTATTTTCAGTTGGCTAATGCAGTTATTAATATATCAATCTCAATTTCATATATATATGTATATATATATATGAAAAATAAACAATACAATATTTATAACATGTGCTCGAATAAGTAGAGTTTTTCATATCTATATCAATTATAATATCAAAACATATTGTAAATTTTATGCATTATTTATTATATCCTAACAAATCACAAAGTTATTATAAAATAATTATAGGTAAAAACACATCTTAAGTTTCTTGAGCTTTAATAGATTTTACAATTGGTTTTCTAATCAATTTTTTAACGTATTGAACACATAATTTTTCTGTTTTGATAATATTAATCTCGAACTTGACATATTTATATTGTGTTAGTTGTAGTATTAGTTAATCGACATGTGATAGAATTTTTGTGGACTAGTGAGACTAAATCGGATGTATGATTTAAATTTGTAGCTATGTCATATCTGCATACAAAGTATGGTTCTGATTAGTCCAATGAACTTCAAAGTCTTTTATTTTACTCCATGATTGTGTCATGTTCTAGTTTACAAATATTGTAATCCATACGAGTCAAAGATATCAAGTTTTGTCTATATCAAATGAGAATAAATTTAAAAAATTATGTGTTAAATATTGTGTTTAAACTATGTTAGCTATTATTATTTATATGGGTAAAAACTGAAACTGGTCTATGATTTTGGGAAGTAACAGTAACATCATTGCTTATGTGGTAATGAAAGAAGCCAAGAAAGGAGAAATGAATGTATGACAACTGTGTCTGATTTTAAAATGGATTCTTTCCTAATCACATGTGTAAAATGAGTATGGAAAAACTAAAATTCACATGGAAAAAATAAAATATATATATAATCCCTCCGTTTTTTATTATATGATGTTTATGGTTATTCACTAAGACGAATAAAGTATTAATTAGGTTACTAAAATGACTAATTTACCCTCAATTTTTCTCTCTTAAAACCCTATTTTCTATGCGAAAATTCACTTTCTTCTTAATTACCAAAGCTTAATGTAGTAAAATGCCCCATTTATCTATTGAATGTCTGTTTGTTCAATATTTTTTTTATCATTTTGGATCACATAGGCAAAAAAGATGAGTTTAAATGACAAAAAAAAAAAAAAACCAAATGAATATTTGGCTGATAAAGAGGCAAAAAAGGTCTTTTAAGTTTTTAGTTTTTACTAAACCTGACATTCAACAGTTTGATATCCGGTCAGGAGTATGTAATCAGTATATTATATATCCCAATTATTAAAAAGAAAAATTGGATTTTATTTGGAGGAAGCAAAGCAATGGGTCCCATAATTCAAAATATTGGCTAAAATTTACACGTAACTGTGATGTATGAAAACCATTTTACAATTAATTCACGCGTACTTTTGGATGTTGTCAAATAATTAAAAACTCAAATTAACGTAACAAAAACATATAATTGTATTCTAATAATGGTTTACTGAATGCTCATTTCTTCAATTGATTCAATATCTTCAATTTATTTTCATTTGTTAGAATCTCTTGAAAGATTGATGTGAAACCCTACATTAGATTGATTTATATTCGGTATTTATACCCTAGTACATGTGAGGAATTTGCAAGAGTGTCCTTTGTACAATAATATAAAACTCTAATATATACATATTCCTATCACACCCCCCGCAAGTTGAGCAGGGGGAGAACCAATGCTCAACTTGTCACGTAAGTAAAGAAAACGTGTCTTGGGCAACGCCTTAGTGAGAAGATCAGCAAGCTAGGACTCTGTGGGTAGGTATCGAACATAGAGAGACTTGGAGGCTACCCGCTCACGTACAAAGTGAAAATCAATCTCCAGGTGCTTTGTCCGAGAATGAAAAATAGGATTAGCAGTGAGGTAGGTAGCACTTAAATTGTCACACCAAAGCGTGGGGGAACTGGCTAACGAAAAACCAATATCAGATAGAAGCACAAGAGAGCTCAGAAGTAGTAGTAGCCAAGGCACGATATTCGCTCTCTGTGGAAGAGCGAGAAACTGTGCGTTGTTTCCGAGATACCCATGAAATCAAGTTTGCACCAAGAAAAATAGCAAAACCAGTGGTGGATCGACGATCATCCGAGTCACCACCCCAATCAGAATCAGAGAACCCATGAAGCCGAGATATGGAACTTTGACGGAATATCAAACCATGCGTAGCCGTAGCCTGAAGATATCGTAAGATGCGCTTGACTGCTTGCCAGTGGATGTCAGTGGGAGCCTACATATACTGGGCAACCATGTGAACTGCAAAGGCAATGTTTGGTCTCGTGACAGTCAAGTACTGAAGGCCTCCCATAATAATGTGATAAAGCAATCCATCCAGCAGTGCATTACCCCCAGTGGCCGAGAGCTTAGTAGAAACACATGCAGGAGTATTAATCGGTTTGCAACCAGCCATATCCGATTTGAGCAGCAGGTCTTTGATATACTTCTGTTGATTCACATACAACATTTTATTCTCCCATTGCAACTCAAGACCCAAAAAATACTGAGCCCGTCCCAAATTCTTAATAGCAAACTGACTTTGTAGAAAGGTAATCAATGACTGAAGTAAGCCAGTATCATCACCAAGCAACAATTAGTCATCAACATAGATAAGGCAAAAGACCACTGCAAAACCAGACCGATAAACATATAGAGATATATCAGCCTTGGAGCACCGAAAACCAAACTGAACCAGGGCCAAAGTAAGCTGCTTATGCCACATTCGAGGAGATTGCTTTAGACCATAGAGACTTGCGAAGAGCGCACACGTGAGATGGTCGGGTTGGGTCAACAAAACCCATGGGTTGCTGCATAAAAACCTGTTCCTCTAGATCACCATGAAGAAATGCATTGGAGACATCAAGATGTAAAACTTGCCAAGAGAGAGACACAGCAATGGCAAGGAGAAGTCGAATTGTGGTAGGCTTGACAACAGGGCTGAATGTGTCGGTGAAATTCATACCGGGGCGTTGATGATAGCCTTTAGCAACCAACCTAGCCTTATATCTGCCAACTGAGCCATCAGCTTTCCGCTTAGTTCTGAGAACCCATTTGCACCTTATCACATTAGCATTTGGAGGCGCAGCCACTAATTCCCATGTACCATTCACAATTAATGCATTATATTCATCTGCCATAGTAGTCCTCCAATGTTCATGTTTAGCAGCTTCAAAATAAATGTTTGGATCCGCCTCCTGAGTTTGGGTGTGCAAAGCTCTTGGTCGTGAGTTCCCAGTTTGGGAACGTGTGACCATGCTAGTAGACGGAGGCACATGTGGTGGCGGAATAGGGGGTGCTACTGCTATAGAAAAATTAGTGAGGTCCACAACAAGAGGAATGCCATTGGGGGAAGAGAGGTTAGAGGCGGTGGAAGGGCTAGGTGCGGCTAGGTGTTGGCGGTTCGGTTCAGTGGAGGACGGGTTGGATGAGGTAGGGTCAGGCGTGGGTGACGGGTTGGAAAGAGGCGGGTCGGTTTGGTTAGTGGGTGGCGGGTCATTTGGGTGCGGGTTGGTGGCGGGTGGGTCGTTGATGGGCGGGTCGGTTTGGAGAAGTGGGTTGCGGGTCGGTTGGATATGAGTTGGTGGAGGGTGATTCGGTTGGGTAGTGGGTTGAGGACGTGTGGGCTGGCTGGAAGTGGCGTTGGGTTGGTGGGTCACTTGATATGGACGGGACAGCACTGGGACATCTGACACAGGAGGTAGGAGGAGGATTGTATTGGTTGTAGGGGTGGTTGCCAAGGAATCACGGTTCTGAGTCATCTCTGAATATGGGAAAACCTGTTCATCAAAAATAACATGGCGTGAGATAAAGGTTTTACCAGAGGAAATATCCAAACAACGATAACCTTTGTGTAAATGGCTATAACCAACAAAGAAACAAGGACGAGAGCAAAAATCAAGTTTAGAAGCAGAATACAGACGAAGCCATGGATAACACAGACAACCAAATGCACGAAGAAAAGAATAATCAGGCGGACACAGTAATAATTTCTCATAGGGAGACTGAAAATTGAGCAATTTTGTAGGCATGCGATTAATTAAATATACAGCAGTGTCAAAAGCAAAGGGTTTTCAACTAATTATTGATGAAAATACTAAATGGGTTTTCAACAAGTTGAGGATAAAAATTGGATTTTTACTTTTAGACTCTTCATGGGTTTTGCCCATCTCAGCTTTTTGCTACTTTCAACTTTCCACCATTTACATTCTGATTTTTATGGATTTTAATTTTGCCATTTCAAACGGGTAGGTTAGAGTGACATGATAAATGATTACAATCTTTTCACACGTGTAGAATATATACACATGCTTTTGCCATTTACTTGCCATATTTTCTTGATGGATGTTAACTTTCACATCATAAATGCAGTAACAAGTTTTTTGTTTTTTGTTTTTAATGTGTGTTTTTTCTTCAGTTGGTTAAGGGTTTCAGCTTTTTGAGAAAAGAGGTCTCCATTGCAGCACAACTCTAAATTTCTTCCTTTACAGGTACAATTTTTGGTCTCTCATTCATAATTATTTGTTCTTGAATTTCCCTATGTCTGCATTATTATTTCTCAATAATTGTGTTGCTTTTTATGCCTCACCACAATTATTTCTCAGGTATATTTTTCTTTCATATAAGTTCAGATTTTCTGATAATTAGATACATGTATTACTATATGTATATGGGTTCTGATGTATAGTTTAATTTAGCTTTGTTCATATTTTTCTTTAGGAAAAAAAGGGAGTTTTTCCCAATAATGGATGAAAAGGGAATTGGTGGTTCATGTTTAATTGTCTCGGAAATGAAGACAAATACACTACAACAAGGGGTCTATAGCTGCGCTGAAAATCGTTGTTTAACGATGCTTTTTGTGTCCTTAAATGCTTCCCGACGCTTTTAAAAGCGTCGCCATTAGCGTTGCTAAAACTCGTGTCACGATTTATTTAACGATGCATTAACGTTATGTTGCTAAGGATCATTGAGCGACGCTTTTAATTTGTGCATCTCAAAAGTGACAACGCTTCCATTTTTTTCGTCTTAATATTTTTTTAAAATATTTAGTTATAAATTTATATATATTCACTACATTTTCTTAAAGCGTCGTAAAATTGGCGACGCATAATTTTAATTATGTAGTTATTCAGCTACATTAGTTATGCATTCCGTCTCAAATAGCACAACACTTCATTTAAAAGTGTCACGAATTTATGACATAAAATTTTATAAAACGTCCCCATTTAGCTATACTTAAATTAACTGTCACAAAAGTAGTAACATTTTTTTCAAAAACGTCTCTAAATTTGTGACGCATAAATATAATTCTACAATTACTGTGGCAACATTTTAATTGAAAATGGTTAAATGTGCATTACATCCTTTCGTTATCATGAATAAAACAACAAATATAAAATTCTAGAACATAAAGCACAAATTGTATCAATAGAATATAAGAAAGCTATTATAACTTGAAAACAATACAATTGCAGTATGTGTATGACTTTTGACAATGAAATTTTAAAATCATAATGTTTCAACAATTCTTACTATAGAAACATGTTTAAACTTCTCCTCAGTGCCTCCAACCTTGCATCTCAATGCGATTTGCTTTAAAAGTTCATATGCCTGAATGCGTAGACAATGAATGTTAGCAAATTATTAAACACTCTTCGTTTTACAAAAGAAAGCGCATCCCACTAGCTTCAACTATTTGGCCATCTATGCCTTAAAACATAGGGAACAATTCATCAATTGAAAGTCATATTAATATCATTTATACACATAAACATCATTCATGTTGGAAATTTCAGCCATCAATAGCAGCCCCAAAACAGCCGAAAATCCCAGCATTAAACCTCCATTCCTTCGCGTCTTCGGCTAGCACCGGTTCCCACTCAATAGTTGGTCGTGCACCGGACTTTGGAGATCGCAGTTTCAAGAAACGATTCTGCAGCAGTCTCTAGAGGAGACGAATCTGGTGAGTTAAACTCTCTTGATTCAAATTGTTTTATTCTAATCAATGGTAATTGGACACGATAGGTGGATTCTAGGAAATTTTAAACGTTGTATTTTCCGCTGCGCCACGTTATTTTTCCAATGACGAATCCCAACAGTGGTATCAGAGCCTAGGTTTTGTCCATTAGATTGATTGGAATTGGTTCTTGAAGAAAGAATGGGTTTCAAGTTTGTGATTTTAGGGTTTTACTTAATTGGTTTTGTTTTTGGATAAACCCTAGAATTGTTGGATTGGGGTTTTTGATTATTTTTCCCCAATTGTTTTCCATCTAAAATTGTTTTGTATATTAATTATATATATATATATTTTTTGCTGGAAACATTTTTTTGTTTAGGATTGAAAAAAAAAAATATTGTATGGGCAAAAGATGGAATCGCAGAATTGCGATTCCAATCTGCTGCATTGGCAGCTGGCTGTTGCTGCAGCCTGCTGCCCCGTCGGGACAGCGGCGCCGTGCGCAGGTTTTGGATCCGGTTTTAGATTTTCCGGGTATTTTTTTTATCCCGGACCCTTATGCAAATTAAATTAAATTTTTTTTAATTAATTTGTATTTAAATTACTTTATTTTGTTGGCATGCATATTTAATTTAATTCTTTGCATATTAAATTGAATATGGACTTTGTGAAATTGGCCCAATAAACCGTGACGCCGGTTAAAATTGGGAGAGCTAAATTTTAAATTTGTGACAACCCAAATTCAACTGGGAGAAAAATTGTTAATTTTGCATTTATGAATGTTATCCATTGGGCCTTTATGGGCCTTAGTCACATTTGTTAAAATTGGCGATTTCACCCTAAGTAACTCGGCTTAACATTTATATTTATAATTTGGAATGCCATGATAATGCATCATATTGGTATGTATGTGCACGACAGGTACTTTGTTTGAAATGTTATGTTGAGTTCTATGGGCCCTAAATTATTATCGGTTGTAATTTAATTTTGGGAAATATGGCCTGCGTGCCATTTTTTTTATTTTGATGTAATTTTAGAATAGATTTTATTTTACAAAATTATTGTAATTGCATCAAGTATGGAGGAAGGCCCAAATGGAGCAAGCCCATGGTGGGAGCCCAAGAAGGATTGTAGTCCGGCCCATGAAGAATTAGATAGGACATCTAGTTTTTCATTAGGTTGTAATTAAAGGCCCATAGGATCTCATTTATTTTAAATTAAGTATGCTATTGCATTTGTCATATAATATGGATGTATGGATCACCAAATTATTACCCGCGTTTATGCATGCTAAGCCGTATCACTTAATTATAATCCGGAAATTAAAATATTGAGTCGCTTAAAAGTGCTTCCCACATTCACACCTCTTCCTCCCATTGATGCTGCAATGTGCGCCATGCCCTAGCTGGGTATATTGTGGTATTCGGTGGGCCGTCGAGGGTTAAGATACTTGGTATGGTTAACATGTGAATGGTGGTTTGACTCAACATGGGTAGCATTAGCTCAGAGCGGGCCCTAAGCACAGATGGGTAAAGTGTCAATAAGCCCATCAAACCAAGAGTCCTTCGTGGAAGGATTGGATAGGTTGTCCTACCAAACGAATCAATGGTTGGTTAGCAAGCCCTGGTTCGGCTAGTCAATGATAAGTTGTGGATCTTGGTCAAGTCAGCCAATTAACAACACCAACAAACAAATTAAAATCGGATTATTAATTTGAATTGGCTTAAAAGTCCTTTATTTCTAACTCAAGCAATGATTTCTTCCATGTAGATAATCCCATTTCAGTTAACCAATTTAAATGGCTGCAACAAACAACAACTCACTCTCACTTAGGTCACTCTTGGAGAAGGAGAAGCTTTCGGGGACTAACTTCCTGGACTGGGCTAGGAACTTACAAATAGTTCTTAGAAAAGAGTCTAAGGAGTATGTACTGAATGCTCCTTTACCAGCTGGCCCTCTCGCAGGTCGAGGTATCACAACAATGATGGTGGAGCAGTATGACTGGCACGTGAGGGATGACTGAGATGTCTCGTGCCTCATGCTAGGTACCATGGCTTCTGATCTTCATAAGCAGTTCATGGACGAGCATGCTTATGAGATGATGGATCAGCTTAAAAATATGTTCCAAGATCAGGCTCGTCAGGAACGTTACCTGACAACTAAGGCACTTTGCACAACTGTGATGGCAGCTGGGACTTCTGTTAGCACTCATGTGCTAAAGTTGAAAGGGTATATTGATACACTTGCCTGCCTCGGCTCGCCAGTTCCACAGGACTTGGCAACAGACATTATTCTGGGGTCACTTCCTGAGTCTTACAACCAGTTTATCATGAATTACCCATATGCAAGGGTTGGATAAACCGGTTGTTGAGCTGCATGGCATGCTCAAGCTTGCTGAGCAGTCTCTTAAGAAGACTCCTGAAGTATTGCTGGTGAACAAGGGCAATACTCCCATTGCTAAGGGAAAGGCCAAATCTAAGGCCAAGGCTAAGGGCAAAAAGGTGGTGGCCCAACCTAAAGCAAGGGTTGCTTCTCTTGATGATGTTTGCCATGAGTGTCATGAGAAGGGGCACTGGAAGAGCTCATGTCCAAAGCTAAGGGAGCAACTGAAGGGCAAAACTGCTGCTTCAAGTATTTATGTTGTTGAGATTAATCTGGCTATTTCTACATCTTGGGTCTTGGACACTGGATGTGGATCTCACATTTGTTCAAATGTGCAGGGTCTAAGAAATAGGAGATTATTAGGATCTGGAGAAGTAGATCTTCGAGTCGGAAAGGGTGCATGGGTTCAGGCCATGGAGATCGGAGATTATTTCTTGGAGATGCCTAGTGGACTTGTTTTGGAACTAAGAAACTGTTATTTTGTACCTGCGATGCGCAGGAATATTATTTCCTTTTCTTTGTTGGATATTTCTAGTTTTGTATTTAATATTGGACATGGTAGAATTTCTATGCAATGTGGCAATATTATTTATGGAACAGCATTTCTTGAAAATGGCTTATATATCCTTGATCTAAAACGTGAAAGTTCAATCTATAACATAAATACTAAAAGGATTAAAGAAAATGAAATTAATCCTACTTACATCTGGCATTGTCAACTTGGCCATATAAATGACAAGTGCATAGCTAGGCTTCACTCTAGTGGAGTACTAGGGTCATTTGACATCCAGCCTTATGAGACATGTGAATCTTGTTTGAGAGGCAAGATGACAAAGGCGCCTTTTAGCAAGACTGCTGAAAGGGCCTCAGAGCTATTGGAGCTAATACATTCCGATGTATGTGGCCCAATGAGCACTAGTGCTAGATCTAGTTTTCTGTACTTCATCACCTTCACGGATGACTTTAGCAGATACGGTTACGTGTATCTGATGAAGCATAAGTCTGAGACTCTCCAAAGGTTCAAGGACTTTAAGAATGAAGTAGAAAACCAACTTGGCAAGAAAATAAAAGCACTTCGGTCTGACCGAGGGGTGAATATTTGAGCCAAGAGTTTGACTCGTTTTTTAGAGCGTGTGGGATTATATCCCAACTCACTCCTCCTGGTACACCCCAGTGGAATGGAGTGTCAGAAAGGAGGAATAGGACCTTACTTGACATGGTCCGCTCGAGGATGAGTCATGCTACACTCCCTGTCTCCTTTTGGGGATATGCTTTAGAGACAGCTGCTTACATTCTTAATAATATACCAAGCAAGGCAGTTGAGGGAACACCATATGAACTATGGAAAGGCCGAAAGCCCAATGTTTCCTTCTTGAAGATTTGGGGCTGTGATGCACATGTTAAGAAATTGACAAGTGGCAAACTCGAGTCCAAATCTGTTAAGTGCCAGTTTGTGGGTTACCCTAAGGAAACCAAGGGTTATTACTTCTACGATCCGGCCGAAAACAAAGTTTTCATAGCCAGAAATGCAGTCTTCTTGGAGAGGGAATTCCTTTCCAAGAGAGACAGTGGGAGTAATGTTGAACTTTCAGAAGATCAAGACTCACAAACTCCTACAGCTATTGCTGAGGATGCTTCAAGAACCGATCTGACTACTCAAGAAATTGAGGAACCAGAAACGGTTACACAGGACCTTAGAATGTCTGGTAGGACATGTCATCAGCCAGAGAGGTACGGCTTTCTCGTGACTGATGATGGGGACCTTACGGTCATTGACCGAAAGGAGCCCAAGACCTATCAGGAGACTGTTGGAAGCCCACACTCAGATCAATAGTGTAAAGCCATGGAGGCTGAGATGCAATCTATGCACGATAACTAAGTATGGAACTTGGTGGATCCACATCCGGGCGCTAAGGTGATAAGTTGCAAGTGGTGTTTCAAGTTAAAGGCCCTGTGTGTATAAGATGGTTAGTGGGAGCATTTCCACCGTCCTAGTGCTGTATGTTGATGACATCCTTATCATTGGAGGCGACATACCAACACTGCAAGGAGTTAAGCAGTGGTTGAGTAGGTGCTTTGCAATGAAGGACTTAGGCGAAGTTGAGACGATCTTAGGGATCAGGATCCACAGAGATAGATCCAATCGGTTTCTAGGCCTAAGTCAGGCCACGTACATTGACAAGGTTCTAAAAGGATTCAGCATGGACAAGGCAAAGAAAGGATTCTTGCCTATGTGCCATGGGTTGAAGCTGAGTAAGAAAGATGGTCCTAAAACAAAGAAGGACCGGGAGAACATGGAAAAGATCCCTTATGCATCTGCTATTGGATCTATCATGTACTCCATGTTATGTACGAGGCCTGATGTCGTGTTTGCACTAAGTATGACTAGCCGGTACCAGTCGAACCCCGGTGAGGAACACTGGAAGGCAGTCAAGGCAATCTTGAAGTACCTTAACCGGACTAAGGATGCTTTCTTAGTGTATAGAGGTCAAGATGAGCTGGTAGTGTCAGGTTACACTGATGCAAGCTTTGAGACCAATGAGGATGAGAACCAGTCACAGTCTGGTTATGTTTTTCTCCTGAATGGCGGTGCCATTAGTTGGAGGTCCTCAAAGCAGGCCACCATTGCTGACTCTATAATGGAAGCTGAGTAGATAGCTGCGTGCAAAGCTCAAAGGAAGCCGTTTGGATCAAGAAAGTCATAACTGAGTTAGGAGTAGTGCCCACTATCCTAGACCCAGTTGATGTTTTTGTGACAACAACGGGGCCATCGCACAAGCTAAGGTGCCCCGGTCACATAAGAGATCCAAACATGTACTCAGAAAGTTTCACCTCATTCGGGAGATCGTGAACATAGGTGACATATCATTGCAGAGGGTTGATACCAAGAATAATGTCGCTGATCCATTGACCAAAGCACTATTGCAGACACAGCATGAAGGTCATACCAGATCTATAGGAATTAGGGCAATGCCCACTTGGAACTAGTGCAAGTGGGAGATTGTTGGTGTGCACTAGTTCTTAGGGCATTGGATTCTTGTATTTTGTATTATACATTAAGAGTCATGTATGAATACATTATTTGTGTCATTAATAAAGGTAATTAATCTATTTCATTTATATCTTGTGCTATAATATGAGTAGAGTATCCATTGATTGATAATCATAAAACCTATCCCAGGTCTGTTCTAATCGTGGGAACGAATAGAACCACAGACTTGTATATTCGATGACTGTATGGTAGTTCTTAACTAGCCATAGTACTTGTATAGTCAGTCATGAATATAGGTACATGTCATTGACATGGGACTGGAACAATCCGCACAAGAAAGCCACATGGTTGTCGCGTCATAGGTCTTTCTTGAGTAGGTCTCTTTTGTCCTCAGACCAGATTTTATTATAATATCAATATGGAATCCGGTTCACTTTGACATACGCCTAACAGGTCTGTAAAAGGATGCTAAATACGGGTATGATTGGGTGGACCGATGAACATGTTGATATTGATGATGAAGTGATGGAATTGCCACTCGGGGTAACACCGAGATGATATCATTGGCCACTTGATGAGTGGGACTGATAAGTGTATGGCCATACCCAAATAAGTTGGTTGCTTATTTGATTAATCAGTCAACTCAAGATCAAGAAATATAATAAACAATAGAAGAGGATGACGGACACCATGCCTCTTGTTTATTCACATCGATATCGTTAGGCAAAGGACACTATGAGATCACTACCGGGTGAGTGTCTTCTAAAGACTGCTACATCTCTGTCTTAATTAGGGGCTGTAATGGTTTGCTAGAACCCACTTACAGTCTGTGGGCCTTGGGCCTACTGCCAACATAAAGACAGACCCATAGGATCGTGCATATAGATCAACTGAGCTGGAACTTACAGAAAGTGTACATGTAATGTACATTGGAAGGAATGCGTTAATTAATTAGTTGACATTCGGTGTCAAGGTAATTAATTGACATTGGGTTGAATTTAATTTAATTAATAAGTTTACATAATGTAATTAATTAATTTATCAATTAATTGAATTACATAAAGTAAACAATTAATTAAATAATTTTCCTAAGTAGGAAAATTAAATACATGTATTGTATTAACTTAAGTGTGATTTAATTTTATTTAGGGGTAATTAAATTTAGCCAAATGGAATTAAATTACATAGTATATACTTTTTAATTAAAGTTTATTTATGTAATTATAATCCTAGTGGGCTTGGGTTTAATTAACCTAATTAAAACCCAATTAGACAAGGTGTCTATAAAAGGGCACACTTAAGGAATAAAACCCTAATTCAACTGTAATTAATTGCTGGAAATTTCAGCCACCAATAGCAGCCCCAAAACAGCCAAAAATCCCAGCATTAAACCTCCATTCCTTCGCGTCTTCGGCTAGCACCGGTTCCCGCTCAATAGTTGGTCGTGCACCGGACTTTAGAGATCGCAGTTTCAAGAAATGATTCTGCAGCAGTCTCTAGAGGAGACGAATCTTGTGAGTTAAACTCTCTTGATTCAAATTGTTTTATTCTAATCAATGGTAATTGGACACGATAGGTGGATTCTAGGAAATTTTAAACGGTGTATTTTCCGCTGCGCCACGTTATTTTTCCAATGACGAATCCCAACAATTCAATCTTAAATAACCTATGGAAAAAAAAGAGATATTTTAATAACAGAATGCATCTATACATATGTCAAACACAGCAAAAGGTAACAAACAATTTGGGGCCTTCAACTCTAATCTTTCATTTTATAGGCTTGCTTCAAAGATAACCACTATATATTCTCTGCAAACCCCATCAATTGTAGATGCATCATGTGAAATTTTTATTTACTAAACATCACAATTGCTCAAAAATAGATGAGAACAATGAGAAATCAAAGGGAAAGGAAAACCTCGAAACAATTATTCATGGAGGCTTCTGTTTGAGAAATTAGAAAAGATGCAACTTTTATGAGAGGAGAAACAACAAAAAAGAAAACTACAGGGTATCGTACACAAGGATATATTTTCTATAATAACTTAAACCAGTCAAAATGAAATGAAAAACTTAATAAATGACCATTTTAAACACCGGCCAAAAGTGCTTTAAGATGTAGCTCCATTATTAAAAATAAAAATGTGAAATTAAATCTAGAGGAATCTAACAAATAAAAACTGAGTAAGAAACTAACTTGGTTGTAGAATCAGCCGCTGCTACTGCACCATGTCCATCACATATACCAAATACTCCAAACTACAAGATAAGCAATTAGGTTATTCAGCGTTTTGGAAACATATTACAACTCCATTTTCATGTGTATCCATGAAAACACTTAATTTTAGTTAATAAAGATAATCATAAATCTAAAACCTGGTCAGGGAGGGGCCATTGACAATAGGACACATCTTCCATTGCAAGCTTCTTTCCTACTCGACGTAAAGCCATTGGATCTGATTCACTAACAAGGGACAGAGCATACAAGTACTGGTTCAATCATCAAATCATGTTGCATCAGTTAGGAACAGATTCTGAGTTCGATTTTGAAAGGGAAGAAGATATCAAAACAGAAGCAAGGAAAAAAAAGTGAAATTTTGAAAGGTTTACTCACTTGAAAATACCAATCTACGTCAGAAGTAAAGCAACTTTGAGTTTATCCACTGTCCTTCTAAAAACATTTCTAACAATTAGAATCAATCCCATACCTAATAGTTTACATGTGACAATTAACAAAATAATCTAAAATATAGTATTACAGAAACATCAATACTTTTATCTACAAAGTTCAAGGTTTAAGAAATTGAGAAAGAACTTTCAAAAGAAATTAATCAAATTACTTACAGCATTTCTAAGAAATTTATGTAGTCATATCCTCCCTAACCCAATTGATGGGCTCATTGATATCAACTGCTTCAACATTGTGAGGCATGCATTGAGTGTACGTATCTTCATCCTCGAGATGTGTGCAAGTCCCCATATCATATAAATCTCTTGGTTTAGTGTGAATCACTTGAAACCATTCTTTGTGCTTCAGATCTTGTATATAAAATACTTGTTTTGCTTGAGACGAGAAAACAAAAGGATCATCTTGCAATTGCTCACCCCTGTGAATTAGCCTAGTGAAGTTAACCAAAGTGCAACCATTTTCATCTTTTTTCACACCCCTCGAACTAACATCAAACCAATCGCATCTAAACATCACAATTTTGAATTTTCTAAAATAATCTAACTCGATTATGTCATTAAGAACTCCATAAAAAGGAATCCCATCCACCTCCACAATTACTCCACTATTTTGAGTATTCCTATATCTATCTCTTTTTTTTTGTGTGTGAAATCTAAAGTCATTAATTATGAACCCACTAAATCTTCTAATGATATTGTTTGGTCCTTTAGCAATAGATATTGTTTCTTCTGAAACATTATTCCCTTTCATCTTTGTTACCTAACATATAATAAAAAAAAAACACATGCATAAATTATTTAAGTTTTTTAACAGAATATGCGTTGACAAAGCAAAAAAATTATTAGAATATCCATGCCTAACTGACCTGATTTAAGAGCCACTCTGGAAATTTTTCTAGAATCCATTTTTGCTCTTCACGTTGGTTAAGGCGATTTAGACGATATGCTCTTCGTTGATCAACCAAAAATTCACTGTTTGAAGACATATATATTACTAACTCGCATATTGCTAATAATAACTAAATAAAGCATAAATAACTAACCTGTTAAATGGAGAAATTTGGTCATAGTGAAGCAACACATAATGATGGACTTGCTTTAGTGACATGCCATCAAGAACTGCACTATCTACTTTACTTAAAATCCGTCCTCCAGTTGAAAACATATACTTTTCAGTGCTATCTACGTGATCAAAATTTCTTTGTGGGCGATTGAAAGTAGTTTCAACTCCTCCAAGATATCGGGAACAAAAAATCAAACATTCATCTACAATATAACCTTTTGCAATCAAACCTTCTGGATGAGCTTTATTTTGAACATTTGATTTAAATCGAACCAAACCCCTACAAGATTATAGTTCACAAATAAAAAAGAACTTTAGCAATATGGAAAGTGGAATTAGACAACATTTTAAAAACAAAAATCAAATATCTAACCTCTCAATTGGAAACATCCATTTATAATGCACGGGACCACCAAGCCTAGCTTCAGTAACTAAATGTATGGTTAAGTGAACCATAATAGTAAAAAACCCTGGAAGAAAAGTTTTTTCCAGTTTACAAAGGGTTTCAGCCACCCTTAATTCTAACTGATCAAGCTCATCCAGATCAAGGGTTTTGCAACATAATGCCTTAAAAAATAAGCATAACTCAGATACAACAGCAACTACTTGACGAGGTAAACATGATCTTAAAGCAATAGGAAGAATATCTTGCATCAAAACATGGCCATCATGACTTTTGAGATTCATAAGTTTACGCTCTTTCAAGTTTACACATCTTGAAATATTTGAAGCGTAACCATCAGGAACCTTCATATTTTTCAACACAGTCAAGAATAATTCTTTTTCCATTGAAGACATTGTGTAACATGCTTGTGGCAAATGAACTACATTATTGTGTTTAATGGGATGAAGTTCTTGTCTAATTCCCATGTTGACTAAATCAAGCCTTGCTTTATAGTTGTCTTTGCTTTTGCCATCAATGTTCAGTAAAGTGCCAATCAAATTATCGCAAATATTTTTCTCAATATGCATGACATCCAAATTATGATGTAGAAGATTAAACTTCCAATACGGAAGATCAAAAAATATACTTCTTTTCTTCCATAAACAATGTGTTGCAGCCTCTTGTTCATCATCATTTTCATTGAAAAAGGTATCTGCATCTTCAAAAACTGTTGTTTCATTGTCAGCACTAGATTGTTGGCCATTTGGATTTTGTTCTCTTTTCCTTTTTTATTGGATTTTGTTGTTTTTCCATAAACAAAATTAACACCATGCAATTGCCTTAGTACTTCTGTTCCAGAAGGTGCCAGTGGAGCTAATTGTAACTCAACAGTGCCATTAAATTGATCCTTTTCGTATCTAAAAGGATGTTCATGCCTCAACCACCTTCGGTGACCTATATAACAAAATTTTCCTCCATTACTTAACCATTGTGAATTTGTTGATTCCCCACATGATGGACAAGCTACACGCCCCTTGGTGCTCCAACCCGATAAATTGGCATAAGCAGGAAAATCATTAATTGTCCACATAAGTGAAGCTTGTAACTTGAAGTTGTCCTTAGTATAAGCATCATACGCATCCACACCATCCCATAATTGTTTCAATTCATCAATAAAAGGCTGTAAGAAAACATCAATATCATTTCCTGGTCCCTTTTCTCCTGGGATGACCATAGACAATATCAAGGATGATTGTTTCATACAAGCCCAAGGTTCCAAGTTATAAAGAACCAAAACAACTGGCCAAGTACTGTATGTAGTACTCATAGTTCTAAAAGGATTGAACCCATCACTGGCTAAACCAAGCCGCACACTACGAGGATCTGATGCGAATTCGGGATACCGTTTATCGAACTCCTTCCAAGCTAATGCATCTGCTGGGTGCCTCGACTTTCCATCTTTATTTCAACCTTCGGCATGCCACCTCATGGAAGAAGCAGTTGTTGAACATATATAAAGCCTTTTTAGCCTTGGTATCAGAGGAAAATACCGCATGACTTTAGCTGGTTTTTTCTTCTGTGGTTTGTCGTTCTCCTATTCCATTGGATCAGCATCATTATCATCGTTAACAATCCATCTTGACGTCAAACACACACTGCATTGTTCCTCGTTCTTCTTCTCTCCCTAATATAATGTACAATCATTCGGACAAGCATCAATTTTTTCGTATCCCAAACCTAATTCTTTGATCATTTTCTTTGCTTCGTAATAAGATGATGGCAAATGATTGTTGCTTGGAAATGCCACTGCCAATAATTCTAATAACATGCTAAAAGACTTGCCAGACCAACCACTCAAACACTTAATATGGTATAATCTCAATATAAATGATAATCTTGAGAATTTCATACATCCCGGATATAAATCTTGATCACAATCTTGCATTAGCTGTTGAAATTGTACTCTGTCATCACTCGGATCAGCTGGAGGATGCTCTTCGATGGGTGAGCCCATAGTTGGAACGTCATTAGTTGCATTTGAATGATCATTATCAGATATAATCCTAAATGCAGTTTGAAGAAGATTGCGTAAGTCATACTGGCCATCAAGATTCGCTTGCCCACTACTACTTGTAGCATTCACAGAATTAAGATATTCATGTGATGGTGATAATATTGATTCTCCATGGAACACCCAATTTTCATACCCTTCTAGTATACCATTCCATAACAGGTGCCCATGAACAGTTTGTGCATCATGTGAATATCGATTAAAACATTTCTTACATGGGCAATAAATTTTTCCATTCACAGATGATTTATCAACTGCAAATTTAACAAAATTAGACACACCATTCATATATGCATCACTTGATCTAGACTCATTCATCCAACTTTTGTCCATTGTGATTATCTAATAAAAAGAAAGCAAAAATCTAAAGTTAGCATACCATTTCATGTGATGAAAAGCTTTTTAATATTTAGCATAAATATTTTTTGCAAACTTTAGATACTAATAAGTAATTTTAGTTTACAAGATAAACATTTATATATCTAGAAAATTTAATGATCACAATTTTTTTAGCATTCTACACTTTCTTTCTTTCATAGAAAAAGAAACAAACATAGCATCAAGTCCGGATGTATTGTCAATGTCTGATCATTGCAAACATAGCATCAAGTCACTAGATTATGGAGCTTTTCCCTTTTATTGACCCTACATCCAATTTATTTGCAATAGAAGCATTCATCACAAGGGACATATGTTAATGAGCAGAACAACACCAAATCAATTTTTTTGGCAGATAATTTAACGTTGATCAAGTCTAGAAAGTGTGATTATAATTTATAATTAATTTAAAGTGCCTAATGATGATTAATGATTCTATTTAGCACAGGATATGTTTGGAATCTAAATCTATCTATGGATTTATAGCAGCGACAAGGCCAATGGAAGGTTGGACTTAGGGCGACAGAATATTGGTATTTATCTCCGGTTTAATTAAGGCTGATTAACCCAAATTTAAACATTAATTTTTTCAATAATTACACAGCTCTTTTTCTTATTTTCTGCTTTCTAATTGTAAAAATGTCAGTTCGAGCAGTACTGTTAGAACTAAGGTGCAACAGAAGCATTCATCACAAGGGACATATGTTAATGAGCAGAACAACACCAAAGGACCAAATTATATTTAATTGTAAAACTGTTTCAAATCCTAAAATCCAAGGCATAGCAATATCGTACGAAATTCAATTTTGAGTTTGATAATTTCCAATGGAAAATTCCGATGCAAAATAAAATTGCCCTAGAATATCATAACAATCAATCCCAATCAATCCAATTTTATTGTGAAATCTCAAATTTATTTTAGGTTAAAATATAAAAAATTTAGGAATTAAAAACTGAAAGTTACCTAATGGAAGAGCTGGCGGATGAGCGGAGCTGCGGAGAGCGGCGAACGGAGGGAGAGCGGCTGACGGGGCGGCGGAGAGTGGCTGGGCGGAGGAGGTAGGAAGGGGCTGTGTGTTGTGTGGTGGTGAGAATTTGGTGCAGTGAGTGAATGAAGAAGTTCTCGCAGGGATCTCAACATCTGATTTTTTTTCCTGCCCAGGCAAAACGACGTCGTTTTGCCTGGGTAAGTAAAAAAAAAATCCCAGGCAAAACGACGTCGTTTTGCCTGGGATGTAAAAAAAAAAATTAAAATAAAAATCCCGAAAGCCCTTTCTTCGCTATTTCAGCTACTGCAATTCTTAGAGAAGATGGTATGTTCTTCTAACTCTCATTTTCAATTTCACTCCCTACAAACCTTTCTCCCATTTCTAATTGCCATTTTTTGAGATCTGATTCCTCTGGTTTTTTGGGGGGGGGGGCCAGAGATTTGAAATTGTTGCCACCGGATGGAGGCTTGGGGGGGCGTAACGGCCTTCTCTATCCAACTCCTTTTGGTGCTAATTGACTGTTGGTTACTGCAGATTTTTGTTAGTCCGATGTACGAATAATTGGATACGAGGTTGGGGACAAAAGGAAATCCGTTGGCGATACGCAATTTGACATTTGGATTTGTGGTGAGAGGAGGCTAAGTCTTAACACATTGGGTAAGTTGTCTTTTTTCCTGGAATATCTACTGCAAGTCCATTACTGGATTGTTCTAAATAGGCTTTCATATAAGTTATGTGGAGTATAATTAATTAATGCTTGTTTGTTGGGTTGCTGATGATTAATTTCCACTCTGCTTTTAGGTGTGAACATGGAGGTGGATGCCTGAACGATGAGAATTGGCGACGGTAAACTTTCTGGTTTGATTTTATCTTAAGCGTAACTGAATGGTTTTATAAGGTTGGTGTACTGATTTTTCACTGAATAATTCACAGGCCTTTGTTTGTTAGCCATACATGGCTTTGCTACGCTGAAATTGCTTTAAGTTGTTACGAAAAAGAGCAGGTTTGCTTCTTCTAATTGTGCTTTTATATTCATACAACTTATGCTTTGAGTGTAGGTTTTTATATATGTTCTTACACTGCTTGTTTGTTTGGTAGGATGCCAAGTTACTCTTTTACTTTTAAATCATTAGTACTTACCCTTGAAATTGATGACAGGTTGGGTGATTGGGTTCATATCAGCTTCATTGCTATACCTAGAGGCACTGATGATGATGATGTTGCCTCACGGAAACTCTTCTTTGCTGAACTGGTTTATTGTACTTAGACAAGAGTTTAGAGTCACTCATTGTTCTATGCTGGAACCTAGTGATCCTAGTAATGCTATCCTGCTTTTCTGCACTTTTAATTCCTTTGTTGAATGTTATTCTATATTTTCCATTGCTTAGTTTGCTAATTAATATCTTTTTTATGTAGTTTAACATAATCCCAGCAAAGACTGCCTTTCATGTCACTCTGATATTTAATTCTTTTGGATTTTCCTTCATCATGCTCTGCCCAGTGGCCAGACACATGTCACTTGTTTGTGCCTTTTAATTTTAGGAGCTGATTAAGTGTCTTGGTTTCACAGTTTACTGTTTACTCCAATTCCTCAATCCAAACTTAGTTCCTTCATACCGTTTTCCATGTCTCTGTGTGTGTGTGTGTGTGTCAAATTGCACATTAAGCTATCAAAAACAACATGAATTACTCATTTGCCTTGTGCTTCACTGTGCATATGATGGAGTTTCAATCTTAACATTGCTGATGCACTCATGTAGGAATCACCTATGGTTGTGGAATCTGTGATCCTAGCCAGAAAATTCCTCATTTGTCTTCTGGATACCTTATTAGTTACTGGCAATACGAAAATGGTGAAATACCTGACTCTGTATATGAGAGCCATTGGCACGTGTGGTGGGTTGGGGTTTAATAGTTTCTTGTTTAGCATTTTCTTGTATCATTGCTTTCTGATCATGTATAGTATTATGATTGATTTAATTTTTGCGCTCTGCTTTTGTTTATCATACAATTGATTGGATCTCTTACTGCTAATGATGATCTCATCCACTTCTCCTTCACTTGCATATGTTTCTCTCCTTAGTCTCCATATCTTCATCAAATACACCAATATATATATATATATATATATATATATATATATATATATATATATATAAGATTAAGGAAATAAAGCATCCAACTATCCCCTCAACTTTGGGCTTTACACGTCAACTACTTAAAATATTATGGTATATGATGAATTTGCTATATTTCTGTAACTAATATAGAGTATTAGACCATAATTCCATGTATACACTTTTTATCCTACTTCTAAGGATAGATAGAAAAGGTTGAAAAGCCAATTTCAAATCATTAATGCTAGAAATATTGTAAACTTGCACAAAGGCATAGAATAGACACATGAACTCGAAGCAAAAAAACCATCACTACTTAAATTTGACAAAAAAAAGACTTGACAATTAACTAAATTTATACAATAAACCATAACTACTTAAAGCAACCAAAGTCATTGATAAAAGAAAACATCACAATAAAATTACTATGAAAAAAATTTAATGCTACGCTTGATTTCTTGGTAAACTTCATTTCCTTGATGACACCACATGAAAAGCTTGTGAATTTGAATGACGAATTTGGGCTTGACAAAAAAATAAGTAAAATTCAAATTTTTGTTAAAATCATGGTCACATTATGTTAATTTATATCATAAGAATACTTAATCAATTATAAAATTACTAACCCCAGAAAGAAAGGTGTCATAGCGACACAATTTAGAGTTGACCGTGTTCAAATTTCTTTTTAATTCTTCCATTTTAAATTCTTGATCAATCTTCATTTTTGCCATCTCAGTTTCATAGTGATTTTTCATTTCTGACATCTTGTCTTCGTACTCTTCTTTCAAGCGGACGATCTTTTCCTTATAATTTTCATGGATTTCATCAAGATGCTTTTGAAGTTCCATAACATCATGATGACGCTTTTTCCTAGGCTGAGAATCAGGTCCAAACAATTGTGCACTATTAACTCCAAGTCCATAACCTCTAATTCGACCATATTGATCTTTTTGAATCATTTCATTGTATACTTCATCCTCAATAATATTGAGGTTAGGATCTTCAACAGTTGAAGCCCGTTGTGCAACAATGTTGGTAGCTTTCTCCTATTTTATTTGTATAAAGTAGTCAATAGATATTATTAGATTTATAAATTAGCACTATCAACATTTGAATGTGAATAAATATTTACCACAAGCTCTTGTGTCTGAGCATTGACAAAACTTCCGTTTTTCCTTTTATGAGTAATTCCAAAAAACTCAATTTGCCCCAACTTTTTTCCATGCTCAACCTCCTGTTATAAGGGTTAATTAAGTAGCAGTCACATAAACTAATAGACTAATTCAGAAATATTCACTTGCCTATATAAACTAATTCAGAAATTCGCAATTTTCCATACATGCATATACGTCTAATTAACTTTAGGATAATTAAAGACAGATGGTGCAAAAGTGGCATGCATAGAAATCCACGTGTCCACCAATTACATAAGTCAAAAATGGGAAACACAAACAATTAATTAATTGATGACACATGTTTTTTTCTAGGTAAGAATTGAGTGAGGAGATGATATAATTATATCAAAATTAACAAAAAAAGGATAATTAATTACAATTACACATCAACATCACACAATGGAGAGCCAAGCAACGGATTTTGGCCAGCTAAACCCTTTTTTAAACCCACCTAAACATCACACTTCACATAAACTAAAAATTAGAGACGACAAAATTAAATAAAACTTACATATTCATCTTTTTTTCTTGCAAAACTCATTGAACTTGAGGTATGTAATGTTGTATTATTAGATCTTGCTTTTTTGCCTTTTTCTGAGAGCATCTGTACGGAAAAAAAAATTCAAAACTAGTAAATTGATTCTTCAAATATATAGATATGTGTAAGTTATTTATGTCACCTGTGATTTTTCAGTAAACCAATATTCCACAAGTTTCTTCCATTGATTCGGAAAATACTCCATCTGGAACTGAGTTTTCTAGTTCTTCTTGAGTTTTGTTGGGTTGAAAATGTTTGGATTTTAATTCATGCTTATAATTTCTCCACTTAGATGCTATGGATGCTAATATCCATCTTTCCAAATTCTCATTATTAGGAAGTTCAAAATATTTCTGCAATCATATATATAAATATATATATAGGCAAATCATAGATATTATAATTAATTTGATTAAACAAATAATGGTTTAACATGTTTAATACCTTTGTCAAAGCGAGTAAATCCTCTTTGCAATGAGGAGGCATATACCTATAATCCGAATATTCAACAGAGCAAAATTCCTTCTTTCTAGCAACAGTGCCTAGCCATCCCCCCAAAATACCGCCCCCCTTTTTAATTGGTTGCCCTTGATTATTGCAATTAACAATAATTTTTTGTCCTTCGGGTAGGGTCCAAATATCCATAGCGCGAGTAGATCCGCATTTCTTTCGAACCATTCCTTGATCATCTATTAACAATGAATATATATATAAAACATAGGCATTATGACGATGAATAATCTGAATCACAGTTCTTTTCCTCTATAGACAAAAAATAAAAATATAAAATAATTAATAGTAAAATGATAAAATCTTACCTCTAATTTCTACATCATCATAAGCTTGAGTGCCCTGTGGATCATCTTCTTACCCGTGATTGTCATTTGATTGATGATTGCCGGGGGATTGGATCTCACTTTCTACATTAGGTCACTTAATTCATAATCGCTAGGTGCTTGAGTCTCATCACTGTCTACATTCGGAATATTTGTTTCCACTAAATTCGACTCGCTCGCTCCTTGTTGAGTACTAATATGAATGCCTCTCAATCTCCTTTTTGCCATGTTTATCTAAGAAATTAGCTTTAACAATCATAATCCAAAAAATTAAAGTTAAATAGTAATATGTAATTAAAAGAGGTTTTTTTTAACCATAAACTTGCGGTAACAAAAAAAAAAAAAAAAAAAAAAGAAAACATAGAAATACCTTTTGAGATGGTGGAATTGGTGGGGTGGAGTCCATAAAGAATTGTCCAATTTATGGAGTCAATGGCCAACGTAGATAAGACAAAAAAGGAGGGAAAAATTATAGGTAATTAGTAATTAAGGAGGGAAAAGTTACAAGTAATTAGTAATTTTGGAGGGAATTCCAAAATTTTATTAAATTATCAATTAAAAAAACATCATTATATAAAAAAGGATAAATATCAAGTTATTTATAAATTAAATTATAAATATATGAATCATTATCTTCTTAGCTATTATAAATAAAAAAATCTCTAAATTAGAAAAAAAAAAAAATTTAAACAGAATTAACATTAGAAAATACCGATGCTTTTTTAAAGATTGTCGTCAAATTATTTTTCTAAATACAACATTAAGTTAAAAGCATCGTTAAATGATAATAAGAATCGACACAAATAGAAAAGTGTCGCTAAATTTATATATATAACGACAAAAATAAAAAGTGTCTTAATGTGAAAAATATTGGGACATTTTTATTGAAGCAAAATTCAAAATGTCGACAATTTTTCTAAAAGCGTAGCTAAATATTTAAAATGAACGACAAAATAATAAGAATGTCCTTAAGCGATAATGACAAGCGACACAAATAAAAATGCGTTGGTAAATTCTGGAATATGGTTGCGTTGCAAAAATTCTGTCGCTATAGGCCCCTTTTGTTGTAGTGATAGCTTCTGATGGATTCAAGTAAATCCTTCGGATGATCCGGGTCCGGGTTACTACTCTGACCGGATCTGATATTCCTCCTGCAAGATAGAAAAGATGAGACATCGGCAACCTCTGGGGTAGACTCCGATGCCTATGTCAGTATGCTTATTGTAGATTGTGAGTTTTAGGGGAATAGAATAGAGTTGAATAGAATGGGATAAAATAGTATCTTTGCAGAGTTCTATCCTGATTAGGATATAGAGTCCTTGATAGGCAAGTAAGGAAGAATTATACCATAATTAGGATATAGTCCCCTTGTTATGGAAGGATTGTAGTCTGCCCAATATTGGATTCTTCGCTTGCTAGGGAATTTTCCATTATGTCATCAGAAATCCCCCCTGAGTCTGGTTCAAGCCTTTTAAGGTTGAAAGTTAATTATTCTTTATTCTTTCACATGAGCAGGCCCATTACTTTTAGGAACCTGCTATAGGTGTTTCCTTTCAAGTTTGTAGGGTTTCTGAAGTCATGTTAGCGGAACTTGAAGCCATGATAAGTCGTTTGGTGTTTCTTGTGCTTTCTTTGCTCTTAAAGTCATATCAAGATCAGATGATAAAGAGGATGAAAAATGGTCTGGATTATGCGACAGGATGCTTCAAGGGAGTGCTCAACTCTTGGGATTACTTGTATACACTTCTATGCATATTATACTTTGCCTATTTACAAAACTACTATTTTCACTTGGCTAATGCAGTTATTAACATATCAATCTCAATTTTATCTTTAATATATATATATATATATAGATGAAAAATAAACAATACAATATTTATAACATGTGCTCGAATAAGTACAGTTTTATTATAATATCAAAACATATTGTAAATTTTATGCATTATTTATTATATCCTAACAAATCACAAAATTATTATAAAATGATTACAAGTTTCTTGAGCTTTCATAGATTTTACAATTGATTTTCTAATCAATTTTTTAACGTATTGGACATATGATTTTTTTATTTTGATAATATTAATCTCAACCATGACACATTTATTTTGTGTTAGTCGTAGTATTAGTTAATCGACATGTGATATAGTTTTTGTGGATGAGAAGTAAGGCCCAGCAAGTATTGGGATTTTTCACCGGAAATCACCTGATAAATGCGGAAGAACGCGATGATTTCCTCAAATCCATGCCCAGGAGTAATTGAAATGGAAATTGTAAAACAAAAAAAAAATACAATAGAAAGAGATAATTCTCTTACCCGGAATATCTCTTCTAGAGATGGATGAAGACTGCAGGAATCAAAGCAGAGTCCCTCCTCGTTCTCGTACACGAACGCCTAACGAACACGACCCGTGCTAGCATTGGAAAAACAAGCAATGGAGAAGAGGCTAGGTTGAAAATTTCGGCTATGGTATGCTTTTGTTGCATTGGCCGAAATTTCCCTAGGTTAAAACCTTGGTTGGCCGAATTCCCTTAGGGAAATTGAGGCCCAGCTTGGCTCCTTCATTTTGTGTGGGCTTCCTTCTTTTAATTCAGGCCCAATCTTATTTTAATAAATCTGGTTTAAATTAAATTCAAGCCCAATTTTAATATACCCATGTATTTAATATATTATACCAAGTAATATATTATTTACATTTAAATTAAAATTAGTTTGACCAATTAATTTAATCCATCAAATTAAAATTAGATCTTCACAAAATAAACTCATACGTAAACCTATACATATGAATATTTCCACCTAGGAAATAATCTCATAATTAATCCAATTAATTATGAAGAGCCAATTGAATATATTAATTTATTATTAGGATCAATCCAATTGATCTTTATAATATATTTATTATATTTATCTTGTGCAATATATTAAATGAAGTATCCAATGGACATATCCATATCCATGACGACCAGTGTCATGCACTTGGCAGTAAGACCATGGATAGGGTAAATGATATGACCATAAATAGATCCGTAGTCTGTCACTTGTTTGGGTATGGCCACACTCTTATCAGTCACATTCATCAAGAGGCTGGTGATATCTTCCCAGTGGACTACTGGGTGACAAATTCCTTCTGCATATCCATGGCATTACCATGCTAAGTGACATACCCGAAAGTACCCATACTTGGCACCCTATTATAGGCCCTTTAGGCGTACCCCTAAGCATGTGACCTCACATGTAACACCATCATATGGTCAGGTCAAAGGATCCATACAAGTACTACACGAGAATCACTTGTGATACTATACCATGTGGATATCTCGTTTAGTGGATCTATCCAGTCCCATGCCCCTTATGCATGTACCCATTAACTTGGTTAACAAGCCGTGTCCGATGACCGGTAAGATACCGCCATACAACCAGGTTAATGATAGTCTCTTGTTCCATTCATTCCCATGACTGGAACAGACTACGGATCTATTTATGGTCATATCATTTACCCTATCCATGGTCTTACTGCCAAGTGCATGACACCGGTCATCATGGATATGGATATGTCCATTGGATACTTCATTTAATATATTGCACAAGATAATATAATAAATGAATTAATGCCTTTATTAATAACATAAATAAGTATAATACATGAATCCAATTAATGTATGATACAAATACAAGGACCAAAGCCTCGGGACTAGGGCATATCTAACAGCAAGATGCCCAAGCAGGCAAGATAAGTAGGCGCCCAACCCAACAAGATGCAGGAAAGATAAGCAGGCGCCTAACCCAGCAAGATGCCCAGCAAGATGCCCAAGTAGGCAAGATAAACAGGTGCCCAAATAAGGAGGCAGGCAAGATAGGCAGGCAAGATGAAATGAAGTTATAAGGCAAGAGGCAGAGGCAGGCAAGATAGGCATCCAAGCAAACGTGAGGAATAAGCTGAGGTGGCAAAGTTTGTTATTAGTTTGTTATTTTTGCCAACTAATCTAACAGACTTCCTGCCTTTTTCTCTCTCTTTTTTCACCTTCAATTTTGTATTTCTCCCTCTATAAATAGAGGTATATTTCAGCTTGTAAATCAATTAGAAGTAATAAGCAATAAAACAAATTATTGATTCAATTATCTTTTCATGGTATCAGAGCCATGATGAGAAGAAATGCAAATCGTTATAAGGTGTTTCATGAAGAAGAAGCTGCTACAAACAATAATGAAGGAGAATAGAGCAACCGGACTGTGCAGATAAATCAGCCGGAAAATCCAGGTATTTCCCTGGTTAATGCAGTGCTTACAGGAACAAATTATCTGCCGTGGAGCAGAGCCATTAGAAGAGCTTTAACAGCTAAAGAGAATTTAAAATACATTCTTGAAGATAATCTCAAGCCAGAAGCAGAAACACCAGAGTATGAAAGATGGGAGAAAATTAACTACTTAGTATCATCGTGGATTCTCAATTCCATGTCTAAAGAATTATGTAAAGATTTTCTTTATGCAGAAACAACAAGAGATTTGTGGCAGGAATTAAAACAGCATTTTGGTGATAGCAATGGTCCCCTGCTTTATCAAATAAAGAGAAGTATCAGTCTCTTCACTCAAGGGAACATGTCTGTAATGCAGTATTATACAAAGCTTAAGAGGTTGTGGAATGAGCTAAATTTGTTGAGACCGAATCTAATGTGTCACTGTGGAGTCTCACAGAACTGTGTTTGTAATGCATTTAAGAGGATTTCAGATTTACAGGAAGAAGATAGGCTTATTCAATTTCTAATGGGACTGAATGATAACTACGAGCATGTGAAGAATCAGATTCTCCTTATAGATACACTGCCTTCTTTAAATAAGGCTTATTCAATGCTCACAGGAGTTGAAAAACAACATGAAGTATCTGCTGATAATGTGATTGAAATTGCTAATCTATCACAGAATCAATTCCATCGATTTAACTCAAAACTTTCTCAAAGTTTTGGACCTGGTTTCAACAAGAAGAAAAAGATGATAGAGGAAAAAGGAATGTTACTTGTACACATTGTGATGCTCCTGGTCATACTAGAGAATCGTGTTTCCAATTAATTGGATATCCGGATTGGTATATGGATTTGAAGAAGAAACAGGCTCAGGCACATATGGCTGAAGCAGACTCAGATTCCACAACTAGTGAAGAAGAATACATTAGTAAAAAGCATATGGCTAACATGATTGAGGAGATGTACAAACAATACAGAGAGAAAGGGAAGGCATCAGGAGAAAAGCATAAACTAAAACAACATTTTGATACACCTATCAACACAACTGATCTTTCAGCTTTTGTAGGATCAGCAGGATTTCTTGAATCAAGGCCTTCAGCAAATTCTTGATCTAGTTCTAGTGAGCATATTTCTACCTCCTTTTCATTTCACTCTTTTGATACAAGATTGAATGAATGGATTGTGGATAGTGGAGCAAGTTCTCATATGACTTCTCAAATCAACCTGTTTACAAAGAAATCTTATCCAGGTGGAAATCAAGTGGTTTTACTTCCTGATGGATCAAAACAAACTGTGCAGCATCTAGGAGATGTAGTTTTAACATCAAAACTGATTCTAAAGAATGTTCTTCACATTCCTACTTTTCGATAAAATTTATTATCTGTTTGGAAGTTGCTGGAAGAAGACAATGTGAAAATTATTTTCAGTGCTGACCATTGTTATTTACAGGATCAAAATACCACTGAATTGTTGGCAGTAGGATGGAAGATTGGTGGATTATACAAGCTGGACATAAGATCTTTTGATTCTAATGTGTTACAATTAGCAATTTGCTTCAGTAGTGTAAATGCATTGGAAACAGAATTGAATAAGCCAAATATTTGGCATTTAAGATTAGGCCATGTTTCTTCAAAAACTTTACTTCATATCCCTAAAATACAATTCAAATGTAATAACCATGTATGTTCAATCTGTCCTATAGCTACTCAGAGTAGACTTCCTTTTCATCGCAGTTGTATTTCTTCTACAAGTTCTTTTCAGCTAATACACATTGATCTTTGGGGCCCCTATTCTATTCCTTCTAAGAGTAGAGGAAAATATTTCCTGACAATTTTTGATGACTTTTCTAGATACACTTGGGTTATTATGCTACAACATAAAACACAAACTGCTTCTGCATTGAATATCTTTCTTACTATGATACAGACTCAATTTGAGACAAATGTGAAGATAGTTAGATCTGACAATGGAAGTGAGTTTTTGAATCACAATGTTACCAAACTGTTCCATGACAGGGGCATTTTACGTCACAGAAGTTGTGTATATACACACAGCAGAATGGTGTAGTGGAAAGAAAGCACAGACAATTGTTGAATGTGGCTAGGTCTGTTTTATTTCAGGCTTCTTTGCCAAATGAATTTTGGGGAGAGGCTATATTGTATGCTACTGCAGTAATAAATGTTTTACCTAGTAAGGTATTACAATGGCAGACTCCTCATGCCATATTATATCATACTTCTCCAGATTATACAAGGTTTAAAGTTTTTGGATGTCAAAGCTTTTATACAAACACTCAGCCTCACAAAAATAAGTTTGTTCCCAGAGCCTTTTTTGGTGTATTCATGGGTTTTTCCCCAGGACAAAAGGGGTACAAATTATGGGATGTTGCAGCAAACAAATTTGTAGTGTCCAGAGATGTGCAGTTTTCTGAAGATATATTTCCCTTTGCTACTTCATCAGTTACTTTGCCTTCTTCTGCTTCAATTCCTTATTTTACTCCTCCTACTGTCTCAAACCCTTCTGATGTTCCTCGCAGGTCTACAATAATAACTCATCCTCCTCCATGGCTTTCTGATTATTTTACTGCTACTGCTCATGCTATTTCTCATCCATTGCCAGAAATTTCTATTTCTGAGCAACAATTGGCTTTTCTCAGCAATGTTATGCAGGAAAAATTACCTCGCAACTACAAAGAGGCTAGTATGGATGATAGATGGGTTACTGCAATGCAATAGGAGCTCTCAGCTCTTGAAGCCAACCAGACTTGGCAGCTTACTACTTTACCTCCAGGAAAGCGTGCCCTTGCCTCCAAATGGGTCTACCGTATTAAATATACACCAACAGGGGAAATTGATAAGTTCAAAGCCAGGTTGGTTGCTACAGGCTACAACCAGACTTTTGGTATTGATTATAATGACTGCTTCAGCCCTGTTGCCCGCATTGTCACTATCAGACTTCTCATTGCTATTGCTGCAGCTAAACAGTGGGAAATTCATCAAGTTGATGTCAACAATGCTTATCTCCATGGTTTTCTTGATGAAGAAATATATCTTCAAATACCCGAAGGATATTCTCCTGCTGCCCTGTTGGAAATGCCCTAGTCCCGAGGCATTGGTCCTTGTATTTGTACTATACATTTATTGGATTTATGTGTTGTACTCATTTATGTCATTAATAAAGGCATCAATTCATTTATTATATCTATCTTGTGCAATATATTAAATGAAGTATCCAATGGACATATCTATATCCATGATGACAAGTGTCATGCACTTAGCAGTAAGACCATGGATAGGGTAAACGATATGACCATAAATAGATCCGTAGTCTGTTCCAGTCATGGGAATGAATGGAACAACAGACTATCATTAACCTGGTTGTATGGCGGTGTCTTACCGGTCATTGGACATGGAATGTCAACCAAGTTAATGGGTACATGCTGGAAGCATGGTACTGGATAGATCCACTAAACGAGTAATCCACATGGTATGGTATCACAATGGATTCTCGTGTAGTACTTGTATGGATCCTTTGACCTGACCATATAATGGTGTTACATGTGAAGTCGCATACTTAGGGGTACGCCTAAAGGGCCTGTAATAGGGTGCCAAGTATGGGTGCTTTCGGGTATGTCACTGAACATGGCAATACTATGGATATGCAGAAGGGATTTGTCACTCAGTAACCTACTGAGAAGATATCACCGGCCACTTGATGAATGTGACTGATAAGAGTGTGGCCACACCCAAACGAGTTGGAACTTGTTTGTGAGCATCAGTACATTCGGGATCAAGTTAATGTCCGGACACAAAAGAGGGTGATCAATCCATGCCTCTGTGTTGGACACCGATATCAATGACATGGGATGTACAAGTTTAAACTACAGGGTTATGATATCAGTTAGACTGCCATCTCCATCTTAATTGGGGGCTGCAGTGGCTTGGTAGAGCCCAACTGCAGTCTGCGGGCCAAAGGCCCGCTGCCAACATAAAGATGGGCCCACGGGATCGTACACATTGAGCGACTGGACACCGACTTAAAGAATCACAGGTACACTTGGAGTGTATGCACTAGAGAGAGAGAAGTATATATATTAATTATATTATAAGGATCAATTGGATTGATCATTATAATAAAATTAATATTTGGCTTCGCATGATTAATTGGATTAATTATGAAATTATTTCCTAGGTGGAAATATTCATATGTATAGGTTTACATATGAATTTGTTTTGTGAAGACTTAATTTGATGGATTAAATTAATTAGTCAAACTAATTTTAATTTAAATGTAAATAATATTGTGAGCGGACGACCTTTTTCGGAACGCGCGGTGAAGCGGGAACCGGGGATTTTCTTTTTGGGTGTTTTGGTTTTGAAAACGGGTTTTAATCTTTCTTAGGGAAACCTTTCATTTTTTTTTTTGAAAAAGCCTTTTTGTAGAAAACTTAATTTTAGGCATGAATTTTAGAAAACAAGCTTTTTAGAAAATCCCATTTTAACTTTAAGGTCTCGAAATGCGAATTTCGAGATTAGATACAGAGTCGCCACCCGGATCAGCTCATCCGGGAAATTCCGGTACAGCTCCCTACCAAATGTAGACGCAGTACCTAATCCAGAGATTCGAGGTTCGGGCAACATATCTACTAATCCTCACTAATTTTTAATTATTATTTCAAAATATGACATTTCATTCACTTAATTCTACTCATTTTATCTCTTCTTTTATTATTAGCCAATGCTCATACATGTGACATAAATATATAAAAATAAAATAAAGTGCAGAAAAATAAAAGTACGGAAAAGTAAATCAGAGGCCAAATTATACAACCCAAGAAAAAGAAAACTCTCATCCTCACCTTTTACAATCGCCTATTATACACGATAATCTAAAAATTACAATCGCCTAGATACACGGGATAATCTATAAAATACATTCAAAAATAAAAATAAAGCAAAAATAAAAGCTGCATCCAAATATCGTTAGCACAAATAAATAAATCACACTAAGGACTCATATAGGACAGAATAGAGGTATTTTAGGAAACGGGATCATGTAAAAGGGGTAACCAAGTCGACCCGATCGGTCGGCCCGGTTAGACCTGGAAAACGGTTTTTTAAACGCCCTGTAGCTTTTATGGATTAAAAATCAGTTTTAAAAGCGGTTTGGCTCATTTACATGCACTTTTCCAACTTTAGCGGGCCGGATATCCCGGGACCCGGGGGTCTCGTTCGTGTGTGGGCCTAAATCAAACATCCATCTAGGGTCCAAAAGTATGCAAACATGCCAAAATTCATTTTTGAATGAGAAAAGAATGCAAAATTACAAGTTTGGGGCCCAAAAGGGCAAAACTGTAATTCTGCCTCCATTACAGCCGCGCCCCTGTAGCTTACAGCCGGGCATCTGTAATGCCCCAGAATCGATTCTAATGTGTTTTCTCGTTTTTGAAAATCGTTTTGCAAATTTAGTGATTTTGCCTTAACTACAGCTGCGCGGCTATAGGTTACAGCCGCGCCCCTGTAGATTACAGCCGCGCAGCTGTAGATTATAGCCGAGCGGCTGTGATCATGAGTGAGGCGGCTGTAGCCGAAAAACTCCCAAAAATCGTAAAAAACTCAAAACATGGCATTACAGCCGCGCCTCTATAGGTCACAGCCGCGCCCCTGTAATATACAGCCGCGCGGCTGTAGGTTATAGCCGAGCGGCTGTAGCCGGAAAAATTCCCAAAAATCGCAAAAAACTCAAAACATGCAATTGAATCACAACCAAGATGAACAGAATGGATTTTTAAGGCCTCTCAGAGAATTACCTTGTATGTGTTCCAGCGCTTGGACCACAAAAAAAAATTTTTGGATTCCAGGAAACGTTCCACAGTCACGGACGACTCGAGCAAAGTGTGTTTTCCGAACCTCGAACGGAACCACGAGGAAAATTCAAGGATTGATTTTTTTTAGTGTTCCCTCTTCTTCTAACCTTTCTTTTCTTTCTTTTTAGCCTAATTCTCTTTTTTTTTTTTTTTTTTTTTTTGCGTTGTTGTATTAAAAACCTTAATAAAAACTCTGTGATTTCTTTTTTCTTCTTTTTCTCTAGGTTTTCTCTCTTTTTTTTTTTTTTTTGTTTCTGCCTCCTTCTGCCCTAATTCCCGAATAGCAACCTTAAATATCTCCTGTTTTGGTATTTAATCGGAATTAATTGCTGATTTCGTCAAAAAAGGAAAACTGAAGATTACAGCCGCGCGGCTGTAGGTCACAGCCGCGCCCCTGTAATATACAGCCGCGCGGCTATAGGTTACAGCCGAGCGGCTGTAGCGACCAAAATTCCTATTTTGCTCAAAAACCAAATTAAATGCTGATTTTGCCTAAAAAAGGAAATATGAAGATTACAGCCGCACGGCTGTAGGTTACAGCCGCGCCCCTGTAGACTACAGCCGCGCGGCTGTAGGTTACAGCCGAGCGGCTGTAGCGGCCAAAATTCCTATTTTGTTTAAAAACCGAATTAAATGTTGATTTTGCCCAAAAAAGGAAATATGAAGATTACAGCCGCGCGGCTGTAGGTTACAGCCGCGCCCCTGTAGACTACAGCCGCGCGGCTGTAGGTTACAGCCGAGCGGCTGTAATGTCCAGAAAAGGCCACTTTCACTTATTTTTCGTTCTTTTGCTCGGTTCTCTTAAAATACTCACTCGAATTCTTCGGGGTTCCGTATTAGGACTTGTCACACACCTTCGGGCTATCCGGGATATTTCCGACGTTATCCCGGTCGGTCCAAATCCGCTTCACGTTTATCCGTGAAAAAGGTAACAGTAGATTTCATCACCGAGGTCGGGAAAAAACCCGTGCTCACAGGCTGCCCCTCGCGTGACCAAAGTCGACTTGGACGGGTGCTTGTGCCCGATTCGAGTTTGGTCTCGCGATAGGGAGCACGGTGAGAAGGAAAAGAGAACATACCTGGGGGTTTCCTTCGCGTTGACTCGTTTTGATGTCTATAGGGACTTGTCTCGATTGCTTTTGAGACAGTGGTCTTGCCTAAATTGGTTTGAATCTTCAGGGTCTTACTTCGATTCTGATAAGAAGCATAGGACTTTGCCCGAATTGTTCTGATGTTATCTAGGGTCATGCTTAAACTCCATTGCAAAGCAGAGGACTTTGCCCAGATCTTGTTTGATTTGCCGGGGACATGCTTCGACTCCATTGTGAAGCAGAGGACTTGCCCATATCGAATTCTCCTTGCCATTCGGTGCTTACGAAAGGGAAGGGTATTTTGGTAATTTTGCAACTTGGGAAGTTGGCATTCCTTGAAGTAAGGGTACTTTGGTCATTTGGTCTTTCGTGTAGCTCGTGTCGCTAAAGGAAAGGTGTTTTGGCCATCCAATAATGAGGTTACTGACAGGAGGGCATTTTGGTCATTTCACTTCTAGTGGAGCTTGTGTCACTGAAGGAAAGGATGATTGTGTTTCCCGCGAAGCTTTTATGGTTGGGGAAAGATGCTTTGGTGATTTGCGAAGCTTGATGATCTCCTTTGACGTTTTGAAGTTGTTTTGGGTACGTATTCGTTCCTTGATCGATAATTTTGGAAACAAAAATTTTTGCCCCTTCGATCAAGAATGAATATGGACTGAACATCTTGCCCCTTGATATTGTAGAAATCGGCTCTCTGTGGTGGAGCAATACCGTTGAAACCGGTTCTCTGTGGTGGAGCAATACCGTTGACATCCGCTCTCTATGGTGGAGCAATACTATTGAAACCGGCTCTCTGTGGTGGAGCAATACCGTTGACATCGGCTCTCTATGGTGGAGCAATACTATTGAAACTGGCTCTCTGTGGTGGAGCAATACCTTTGAAGCTGGATTGGGGGTACGTATTTATTCCTTGATCGATAATTTTGGAAACAAAAATTTTTGCCCCTTCAATCAAGAATAAATACGGCTTGATTGTTTTGCCCCTGGATACTTGGGATTTGGGGATGCCCCAGTGTCAGGTTATTTCCACTTTTGGAGCAGTCATGGCTCGAGACAGCCTGATGATGACAGCATGTACCTGTACTTGAGTACACATTGATGCGTGTATGCATGTGTGTGTGTATGTTTTGAGTGTATATGTATGTGCGTGTCCTGGATGCATATGCATATGATTATGGTGCTTTTTCATGTTTTGTTTGTTGCAGAAGACGATTGGGATCGAGTGCCATGAGTCCGCTCGTTTGAGAACAGAGGTTGATCAGTTGCTTCGGTGGGTCACCGAGCTGGAGGTCATGAATCAGACTTTCAGGGACCAGACGGACGATTGGGATGCCCAGATGGGTTTGTCCTTGGTGGGATATCGCACTGAAGTTTGGTTAATTGACCTGATTGCTTGCGCCACGAGGTGTGGGCGTGAGGTACTGGCTTTGATGTACCTCGGTTTTTACAGGATTAGAGTTGTTTGAGCTTGATACTACTGTATGACTTTTGTTTTATCTTCATTGCTCGTCCTAATTTTTGCATAGGTCGCCCTATTTGGGTTTTCGACCTATCGGACTGTCTTTATTTTTGCCTGAACCGCCCTTTCGGGTTTTCAATTCAGCAGACTTTATTTTATGCCCTAGCTTTTGCATAGACCGCCCTTTTCGGGTTTTCGATCTATCGGGCTCTTTTTTTTTCTTTTTTTTTTTTTTTTTTTTGAAGTGAGATGCATGTAAACAGAAAATGTGCACATCCATACGAACTCAATTTCAAGTAGACTTGGGACATTTAACCTGAAAATAAAACCGGCATTCATTCATTCACTCATTTATAATGTTTTAACACAATGCACATCAAAGATGAAATGAAGCTAAGGACAGAATCAGTAATGGTATCCGTCTCGACTGGACCTATGCCTGCCACCAACTGGTCTTTGCAGATTTTCCCACTGATGGTGCTCGCCTCTCTGTCCTAACTTTTGCATGGACCGCCTTTTCGGTTTTCGATCCATCGGACTGTCCTGATTTTTGCATGGATCGCCTTCTTGGTTTACGACCCATCGGACCTCTTTTTTATTCTTTTTTTTTATTATTACTATTATTTTTTTACACGTAATAGTGCCTGGGCTTGTCTGGGTTGATGGGGTTGACGACTTGGTCTCTGTCTCCCCTGGTGGAACCGCTTCAATCCTATAGGCTAAGGAGTATGATGTTTCTTCAGTGCCTGCTCTGATGCTAGTTTTGTGCCCTTGTAAGACAAATGACAGCACATCGGCCTATCCTTTGTAGGTGATTGTCGTTTGGACGGAACCTTATGAGCCACTTCTACCACCCCATTGGCTTGTGGGAGATGCTAAGATAATCTATGATGCTCCATCTTTGCCCTTTGTAATTGTAGGCCATTATTGGTCACGACATGATAATGCTTTTTTTTTTTTTTTTGTTTTTTTTTTTTGTTTTTTTTGTTTTTTTTTTTGTTTTTTTTTTTTTGTTTTTTTGTTTTTTTGTTTTTTGGTCGGTGACATTCATATATGACTCCGTTTCTACCTACTCTGAGAAGTAGTTGGCGGTTGCGACCATGGAGCCATGTCCAATCGAGTCTACAGAGCTCCTGCTTGATTAATTTCATCTTTGAATCCTTTGGAGCTTGGTGTTCAGTAATTTCCCCGTCAACCCCCGTACGACACTGTACAGCCAAGCAAAGATTTCCATGCGCTTTTGTGGTACTTTTAATTTTTCTTTCCTCTCATCAGGCGTGAGGTCTTTTGAGACGGATATCATTTTTGGGTCATCATCTGTCCCTAGATTCATTTCATGCATTGATGCATCATGTGTGTTAAAGGCATTAAATGAATGTTTGGATGCATGCACAGTTCCATCCGAAAAATATCGCACAAGTAATTGAAATCAAATTGTATTGAATTAAACACCGAGAGGTTGAATTGTTCACAGAATAAATTTTATAGATAAAAACTAAAGACATAAAAAAGAATATCGTCCTCCACATGCGGAGGGTCTTCCTTTATTGCTGCAACATGATCCTCGATAGCTTGTGCACCCGAATCACCCAAGCTTGGGCAAAGGATTACTCTAAATACTGGGCTTCAAAGCCGGCTCGATAATCTTTCCCTCAGCGACCAACTGTTTGATGGCCTTAATTAGCTGGCTGGACTCGTTTGTGCGGTGGCCCGTCATCACATGATAAGAGCAGAAATTGTCTTTATCCGCCTCAGCTGGAGGCGAAAATGGCTTCAAGCTCTGTAATAACCCAGCCTTTCTACACTTAGCAAAAATTCGGCTTACCGACTCAGCCCATGGACTGGTGACCCTTTGAGGAGTCTGTCTTCCCAGGTTCACAGCGGCTATATCCTCCCATTGCACTTCGATCGAGGCTACATTCTGAGTCGAGTTAGTACTGGACCCCACTGGAGTAACCTTAGAGCTATTGCCTTTGTACCCTTGAGAGTACCCCTGATTGCTTCTGTAAGAGCCCGAACTCTGTCTGCCCCTTTGTTCCTCTTCTTCGTATCGCTCGATACGTTTGGCAAACTCCACCACCTCATTGAAGGAGTGGAATCTCTTCAGCTTCATCTTGTCCTTATATTGGGGCAGACTACCATCTACCAGCTTCACAATGAGTGACTCTAACTTTGGTGCCCCATCCACCAAAACTTGCACATCCATCCACCGCTTGTAGTAAGCCGGGAAAGACTCATTTGGTTTCTGATGGATCCTTTCTAGATCCTCAAGAGTTGTCTCAGTCTGGGTGTTGTAGGCATACTGCTTCACAAAAGCATCAGATAAATCCTCCCAGGTGGAGCGAGTATGTATGGGCACCTTCATGTACCACTTTGCCGCAGCACCCCTCAGAGTAGTCGGAAACAAGTTCAACAGATGACCCTTTCCAATCCCCATACTAGTCATCAACCTCACATAACTATCCAAGTGAGCTTCCAGTGGGCCCTCTCCAGTGTACGGAGGCAGGTAAGGCATCTGAAAACCAGCTGGGAGCGGCTCACCTCCATCAGCCATCAAAGTAGTCGGGTCGACATACTTAACAGGGTTATAGTGGACTATCTCCTTCAGCTTAGGCAGCATGGCTTCAATATCAGAAAATTTCTGATTGAGGCGCTTCTCTAGCATCGTCCCAATCGAGGCTTCCCTCGCCTTCTCAAAAGCCTCATCCTCTTCGGACTGACGGTTCGGCTCTCTGTGATTGGCAACTCCGCCAATGCCGCTAGGAGTATTCCCCCCGGTTCCATGAGTGGCTTGAACAGGCTGTCGTCCTTCGTTCCCAACCGAGGTCTGGGCTGGTTGGACAACTGGAATAGGGAGGGTAGTCATCACCGCCTGCACCTGCTCCCTAAGGGTAGCCCTGAACTCATCTGAGCTTAAGAAGCTCCTCATAAAGGCAGCCATGTCGAAAGGCATGGTTCCACTGGTTCCACTGTTTCCACTGTTTCCGTCAGCCATGTCTGCTCTGTCGACCTCTTCTAACAACGCCTGACTGTCAACCGGTAGAGTAGGCAACTGAACTTCGACTTCCCTGTCTGAATCCGACCCTGAACTGATTCCCTCCACGGTGACCGGTTCTGATCGAATTTGTCACATCCGTGTCCTATATTTCTAGGATTATTACCCCAAGTTTAATTTTACTAATTAGTTATTTTATCATTAGAGTATTAAGTTTTTAGAGGGGTGTGTTTAGTGAGACAATTTGGTGTGCTTTGGAGAAATTAATTTTTGTAGGGTGGAAAGTTGAATAAGGAAAATATTAGGAGGACCAAAAGTGATATTATTACCCTATAAATATAAGGATTTCTGGTGGAAATTTCGTGGAAATCAATTTCACTTTCTTCTTCTTCTTTTCCTTCTTCATTTTTCTCTCCTTTGTTCTTCATTTCTATTCTGCCCAGTTTTACTAAAATCCGATTTGCCGGAGTTTGAACCGTCGGATTGCCACCAAATTTTAACTGCAGCTTCTAGACTCATAGTTCTTCATTCTGAACGGTGGAGATTGGATTTAGAGACCCAGAAATGCATTTCGTATCTGGGCAGATTTAGGGAGATTTCTTGATCCTTGGTTGTTCCTTTTCATTTTTCTTGTTCAAGTAAGTGATTAGCAACTACCCTTATGATTTTAAGTATATTTATATAGTTATATCAAGGTATTCATACTTTGATTTTCCAGATTTTATAATTAGGGTTCTTGGGTGAGAAATTTTGAAATTTGGGGATTTTATGAATTGGTTTCTTAAATGATGAATTGAAGTTATTTTTGAAGTGATTTAGTATATACATGTGTTTTCTTTTCTCTATATTTGCAGAATTATTTCTTTGATATACATGTATATATATGTTTTTGTAAGATATGTTTTGCAAAGAAAAGAATTCAAAGTGTGTTTGTTTATATTGAAAAGGGGTTGTTAAGCCCGGAAATGTGATTTGAGAAAGTTTGGTTTATATGAAGTGGTTTTATATGAATTCTATTTTGATGTTGGAATTGAAATGTTTTGGTATCCATCTAGAGTGATTCGGTTTGGTGGTTTTATTTGAAGACCATATCTAGTGAGAGATATGGCCTGTGTACACAGTTTAAAGACCTGATCGGGTATGGCAAAGAAGTGTTGGGTAAGACCATGCGGGATTAGGCAATGTAAGAGATATCTCGACTTTATTGTGATTTGTTGATTATGATTCGATGGGGATGAACTCTAGATTGGATACAATTTGTTTTGGAATGGATGATTTGGAATTAACTATGTGTTTCTTATGATTTGGGAATTTTATGAAACGATATAATTTTATTTCTATTTATGTGGTAAGATGTTTTTGCAATACATCATTGTTGGATAAAAACATTTGTTGGATTTTGGTATTCTATACATCATTGTTGGATAAAAACATTTGTTGGATTTTGGTATTTTATACATCGTTGTTGGATAAAAACATTTGTTAAGCTTGATTTAAAAATAGTTGATTTTGGTAAAAGCAAATATATACATATATAGCTATTTTGAGTAGGATTATTTTATGTAGTTGACAATTGCTTATTGAGATTTTTGTCTCATTTTTCTTTAAATGTTTTTATTGTTTTTAGGCGAAGAGGAAGTAGGTACCGAGGAGGGTACTATTCGCTAGGGGAGGTTCGGAAGTGGCCACGGATTGTCTGTCGTCACTAGGGTATTGCATTGCATGATGAGCATGAATCTATTACTTTTGTTTTGTATGAACGTTATTTCCAAAAATGTTATTTTGGATTGAAATATGAAGCAATGTATTTGTATATTTTAAATGTCAACATTTTCAGTATGAAATTTAGAACTTAATATATGTACTCCTCTTTTGACTCTTTATTTATTATCATTATTTTTTTTTTTGTGAGACACTACCTTGGCTTAGGCGCCGGCCAAAGTAGTGCCTCACCGTCACGCTGCGGCCAGTCGGGGCTGGGTGTGACAGATTGGTATCAGAGCAAGGTTGATCCATAGGGATATACATATATGGTATAAGATTTAAGTATGACATTGTGTGGTATATTTATGGAATAAATGAATTTATTGAAATATGAGTTAATTAAATGAAGTGAAAAGTGTTGCATACATGACATTCATGCATACCAAGTATTAAGATATTATTTTAATAGTGTGTTATCATATAGATGCATCCAAGACGACCACGTGGCCGACCACCTCTAAATAGGGGTAGAGGTAGAGGAGAAGAATTTAGAGAGTTAGGTTGGGGTCCTGAAAGCACGGAGGATAGTGAAGCCTCTGATGCTAGAGTTCCACCTGTTGTCCATCCTCAAGGACAACCGCCACCCACACATCATGTACCACCTTTGGCTCCACAAGCCGAAAGACCACCTGTTACACCAATCTTGCAACTTCAAACCCAAACCTTGGTTGAAGCTTTTGTAGCCATGATGGAAGCGCAAAGGACACGTCGAAGACCTAGCGAATTGATAGAAGATGCCAAGAGTTGTAGGGCATTTGACTTTAACGGAACAATTGAGTCAGAAGAAGCCGATAATTGGTTAAAGGCGACTGAAAAGGCATTTAGTACTATGCAGATTGGGGAGGAGGATAAGGTCAAGACGGTTAGCGGTTTATTACATGGGGCAGCAGATTCATGGTTGACTAGAATTAGGGGATTGTATCCTCAGGGTATGAGCTGGGAAGAGTTCAAACGTGAGTTCAACACAGAATATCTTACTGAATCATTTCAGAAAGCCAAAAGGAATGAGTTCTTTAATTTGAAAAAAGAAACTATGTCTGTGAGGGAGTATGTGGATAAATTTGACGATTTGTACCGTTATGCCAATCAGTGGTTTCCTACTGAAGAAGTTAAATGTGAAAGGTTTAAAGATGGTTTGAATGCGTTTTACCAAAATGAGCTGAGCTTGTATGAAGGCACACATTATCGAGGTTGGGTAGAGAAGGCATTGCAGAAAGAAAGATTGAAAAGTAAGTTAGAATTCGAGAGTAGTCAAAAGCAGTCAGTGGATGTGGGTAAAGGCAAGTCTGTGAAAGGGGGATCATCTCAGTATACGAGAGGAGGTTCGATGAGTCATACTACTCCTCGAGCATCTAATACTACTAGTCAGGCTGCACCTCATTCTTCCATGGCTAGCAGTGGTAGTGTACCAAAATGCAATCAGTGTGGGAAGTTTCATTCAGGACAATGTAGGAAGCGATCTTTTGAATGTTTCAAATGTGGAGGTAGCGGACATATGAAGAGAGATTGCCCTTCGGGTAGGGTAGCTGAATCTAAAAGAAGGGTCACTTGTTTTGAATGTGGTGAAGAAGGACATGTACGCCCTAACTGTCCTAACTTGAACAAATCTGGGGGAAGCCGAGGATCACAAGTCACTAGAGGAGGTCAAGATAGTGGTTATGGAAGAGGAAATGGACGAGGAACAAGCAATGCTTCACGAAGGACTGGGAATCAGGGCACTCAAAACAATAGAGTTTCAGCTCAACCACGTGTTTATGCTATGACTCAACAAGAGGCTGTTACGTCTAATGAAGTAATTACTGGTATGATTTCTTTATTTGGAAAAGATTCTTATGTGCTTATTGATCCTGGTGCTACGCATTCTTTTGTGTCACCTTTGTTTATGTCTGGAACAACATGGGAGTTGAAGTTAATGCCTGAATGTTTAACCGTTAGCATGCCTATGGGAGAGTCTTTAGTTTGCACTCATGTATATCCTAGTTGTGAGTTGGAGTTTGGAGGGTCTACTATTCATGTTGATTTAGTACCATTGGAGATTCAAACATTCGATGTGATATTAGGCATGGATTCGCTGTCCAAGTACCAAGCAATGGTGGATTGTTGTAGGAAGGAAGTTAGGTTTGTATTAGCTAGTGGGGAGGAATATATTTTCTATGGTGAAAAAGAAGTGCATAAGAATTTAATCTCCGCTATAGCAGCCACAAATATGTTAAGGAAAGGGAGTGAGGCTTTCTTAGCATATGTGGTAGATAGGGAGAAAGAACCTGCCAACATAAAAGATATGCCGATTGTGAATGAATATCCAGATGTATTTCCTGAGGAATTACCGGGGTTACCACCAGTGAGGGAGGTAGAGTTTACGATTGACTTACAGCCTGGTACCGCTCCTATATCACTAGCACCTTACAGAATGGCACCAGCGGAAATGAGAGAATTAAAACTGCAGTTGCAAGATTTGTTAGACAAGGGGTACATACGACCAAGTGTATCTCCTTGGGGAGCTCCAGTCTTGTTTGTAAAGAAGAAGGACGGATCATTGAGGTTATGTATTGACTACCGTCAATTGAATAGGGTTACTGTCCGGAACAAGTACCCGTTGCCTAGAATTGATGATTTGTTTGATCAATTGCAAGGGGTGACTACATTTTCAAAGATTGATTTAAGAACAGGATATTACCAATTGGGAGTCAGAGAAGAAGATACACCGAAAACAGCTTTTAGAACTCGGTACGGGCACTATGAATTTTTAGTTATGCCATTTGGGTTAACTAATGCACCTGCAGCATTTATGGACCTTATGAATCGAGTCTTTAAACCTTACTTGGATTCATTTGTGATTGTGTTTATCGATGATATACTTGTGTATTCCAAGAGTAAGGAGGAGCATCAAGAACACTTAAGGATAGTTTTGCAAACTCTGAGGGAGAATCAACTATATGCTAAATTCAGCAAGTGTGAGTTCTGGCTTCATGAAATTAAGTTCTTAGGACATGTCGTATCAGCTAAGGGAATTATGGTCGATCCTAAGAAGGTGGAAGCAATAACCAACTGGCAATCACCAACAACTGTACGTGAAATACGTAGCTTTCTTGGATTAGTTGGATATTATCGGAAATTTGTAGAAGGATTCTCACTCATAGCTTCACCATTGACACGATTATTAAGGAAGGGTATTAAGTTCGAATGGACATCTGATTGTCAAGAAAGTTTTGATATTCTGAAGTCAAGACTTGTTAGTGCTCCAGTGTTGACACTGCCGGTGGTAGGTGAAGGATATACAATATATAGTGATGCATCGGGTCAAGGTTTTGGAATGGTGTTGATGCAAAATGACAAAGTAATCGCTTATGCCTCTCGACAATTGAGACCACATGAACGGAATTACCCAACGCATGATCTTGAATTGGCTGCTGTGATATTTGCCTTGAAAATATGGAGACATTATTTGTATGGTGAAAAGTGTCGTATATTCACTGATCATAAGAGTTTGAAGTACATAATGACACAGAAGGAGTTGAATTTGCGGCAGAGAAGATGGATAGAGTTGTTGAAAGACTATGATTTGATGATTGAATACCATCCTGGTAAAGCTAATGTTGTAGCTGATGCTTTAAGTCGCAAAAATGTTGGGAACATTAGCTTTATTCGAGCAGTAAGAATGCCCTTGTTGCTTCAATTAAGAGCTTTGAATGTAGAATTGACATGTGGAAAAGAAGGGGTGTTGAATGCAATGCTAAAAGTGAGACCAGTTTTCAGAGATAGAATCCGAGAAGCTCAAAGTCGAGATGAATTTTTAGAGCAAGTTAGAAAGGAGATTATAGATGGGAAGAAGACAGAGTTCAGATTAGCGGATGATGATATGATCATGTTCAAAAATAGAATGTGTATTCCCAACAACAATGACATTAAGGAAGAACTTTTAGAGGAGGCTCATGATTCTTCTTATGCAATGCACCCTGGAAGTACTAAGATGTATAGAGATCTTCGTGAGCATTTTTGGTGGAACGGGATGAAAAGAGAGATAGCTGAATATGTGAGTAAGTGTTTAAGTTGTCAACTAGTCAAGGCAGAACATCAAAGACCAGCAGGTACCCTACAACCGCTTGCTATTCCTGAATGGAAATGGGAACATATTACCATGGATTTTGTCAGTGGGTTACCTCGCACACGGCAAGGTTATGACGCTATATGGATAATTGTGGATAGATTAACAAAATCAGCACATTTTCTTCCAGTGAAAGTGACTTATTCCCTCGAAAAATTGGCACAGTTGTACATTAAGGAGATTGTGAGGATTCATGGCGTTCCAGTTACCATCATTTCTGACAGAGATCCCAGGTTTACATCAAGATTTTGGCCTAGTTTCCAACATGCATTGGGAACCAGATTGAAGTTTAGCACTGCTTTCCATCCGCAAACAGATGGGCAGAGTGAACGTACCATCCAAACTTTAGAAGATATGCTAAGAGCTTGTATTTTGAACTTTCAAGGTAGTTGGGATGAGCATTTACCCTTAATGGAGTTTGCTTATAATAATAGTTATCATTCAAGTATTGATATGGCACCATATGAGGCTTTGTATGGAAGAAGGTGTCGAACTCCTTTATGTTGGACTGAAGTTGGGGAGAGACAGTTGCTAGGACCCGAGATAGTCCAATTAACGGTGGAAAAAGTTCAGATCATACACCAGAAATTGAAGGCAGCCCAAGATAGACAAAAGAGTTATGCAGACTTGAAGCGTAGACCAATTGAATATGATGTCGGGGATAAAGTTTTTCTGAAGGTATCACCGTGGAAAGGTTTACTTCGTTTTGGCAAAAAGGGGAAGTTGAGTCCAAGATTTATCGGGCCATATGAGATCATGGAGAGAATTGGACCAGTTGCATATCGTTTGGATTTACCTGATAATCTTGCTAATATCCATAATGTGTTCCATGTGTCCATGTTACGGAGATATAGAAGTGATCCAAAGCATGTCATCCAAGAGCAACCAATTGAACTTTCTCAAGACATGACGTATCAGGAAGAACCAATAGCAATATTGGCAAGAGAGGAAAAAGTTCTAAGGAATAAGAGAGTACCGTTGGTGAAGGTGTTGTGGCATCGACACTCACGAGAGGAAGCAACTTGGGAAAGAGAAGAAGATATGAGACAACAATATCCACACTTGTTTACTTCATCCGGTAAGTACAATTTCGAGGACGAAATTCTTTAAGGTGGGGAGAATTGTCACATCCGTGTCCTATATTTCTAGGATTATTACCCCAAGTTTAATTTTACTAATTAGTTATTTTATCATTAGAGTATTAAGTTTTTAGAGGGGTGTGTTTAGTGAGACAATTTGGTGTGCTTTGGAGAAATTAATTTTTGTAGGGTGGAAAGTTGAATAAGGAAAATATTAGGAGGACCAAAAGTGATATTATTACCCTATAAATATAAGGATTTCTGGTGGAAATTTCGTGGAAATCAATTTCACTTTCTTCTTCTTCTTTTCCTTCTTCATTTTTCTCTCCTTTGTTCTTCATTTCTATTCTGCCCAGTTTTACTAAAATCCGATTTCCCGGAGTTTGAACCGTCGGATTGCCACCAAATTTTAACTGCAGCTTCTAGACTCATAGTTCTTCATTCTGAACGGTGAAGATTGGATTTAGAGACCCAGAAATACATTTCGTATCTGGGCAGATTTAGGGAGATTTCTTGATCCTTGGTTGTTCCTTTTCATTTTTCTTGTTCAAGTAAGTGATTAGCAACTACCCTTATGATTTTAAGTATATTTATATAGTTATATCAAGGTATTCATACTTTGATTTTCCAGATTTTATAATTAGGGTTCTTGGGTGAGAAATTTTGAAATTTGGGGATTTTATGAATTGGTTTCTTAAATGATGAATTGAAGTTATTTTTGAAGTGATTTAGTATATACATGTGTTTTCTTTTCTCTATATTTGCAGAATTATTTCTTTGATATACATGTATATATATGTTTTTGTAAGATATGTTTTGCAAAGAAAAGAATTCAAAGTGTGTTTGTTTATATTGAAAAGGGGTTGTTAAGCCCGGAAATGTGATTTGAGAAAGTTTGGTTTATATGAAGTGGTTTTATATGAATTCTATTTTGATGTTGGAATTGAAATGTTTTGGTATCCATCTAGAGTGATTCGGTTTGGTGGTTTTATTTGAAGACCATATCTAGTGAGAGATATGGCCTGTGTACACAGTTTAAAGACCTGATCGGGTATGGCAAAGAAGTGTTGGGTAAGACCATGCGGGATTAGGCAATGTAAGAGATATCTCGACTTTATTGTGATTTGTTGATTATGATTCGATGGGGATGAACTCTAGATTGGATACAATTTGTTTTGGAATGGATGATTTGGAATTAACTATGTGTTTCTTATGATTTGGGAATTTTATGAAACGATATAATTTTATTTCTATTTATGTGGTAAGATGTTTTTGCAATACATCATTGTTGGATAAAAACATTTGTTGGATTTTGGTATTCTATACATCATTGTTGGATAAAAACATTTGTTGGATTTTGGTATTTTATACATCGTTGTTGGATAAAAACATTTGTTAAGCTTGATTTAAAAATAGTTGATTTTGGTAAAAGCAAATATATACATATATAGCTATTTTGAGTAGGATTATTTTATGTAGTTGACAATTGCTTATTGAGATTTTTGTCTCATTTTTCTTTAAATGTTTTTATTGTTTTTAGGCGAAGAGGAAGTAGGTACCGAGGAGGGTACTATTCGCTAGGGGAGGTTCGGAAGTGGCCACGGATTGTCTGTCGTCACTAGGGTATTGCATTGCATGATGAGCATGAATCTATTACTTTTGTTTTGTATGAACGTTATTTCCAAAAATGTTATTTTGGATTGAAATATGAAGCAATGTATTTGTATATTTTAAATGTCAACATTTTCAGTATGAAATTTAGAACTTAATATATGTACTCCTCTTTTGACTCTTTATTTATTATCATTATTTTTTTTGTGAGACACTACCTTGGCTTAGGCGCTCGCCAAAGTAGTGCCTCACCGTCACGCTGCGGCCAGTCGGGGCTGGGTGTGACAGAATTAACTGGACTGGTGTGTTTGGTTCTGATTCAACTCGAATTAGCCTTCCCGAGATGCGACTCCAAACTGCACAATCAGCATAAGGTTAGAGTTTCGGATGGATGTCGTGGTCCTAGACTCGACACTCTAAATGGTACTTTTATGCTTATGTTTGGATGATGTCTCATGGATGTGGATGATGCTAAAGATGGTTTTAGTGTTTTTCTTTCTTTTGCTTTGGATGTTCCAAGCATACCCTATGCTATACACAAGACAATGCAATAACGTCACGTGCAAGCCTTCACACGGACAGAGGTTCGGTGCCTTTGTGGCACCTAGGGGATGTCGTGAAATGGTCGCATGTGTACCGACACATGGACAAAAGTTTGACACTTTGTAGGTCAATGTGATGACATGAAATGGTCTTGAGGGAACCATCCCTCTGACAGATGTTCGATGCTTTTATGGCATCTAATATGAAGTGATGTCACATACAACTCACGTGCGAATCAAAACACGGACAACATTTCAGTGTTCGCGGAACACCTTACATGACTTAGGAATGCTATGAAATGTCTTAATATGAAAACTAGCTCGGCACTCGTGGAGTACCTCAAATGGGTTGTCGATGTTATGTAACAATCCGATATGGATTGGGACACGTAAGCAAAACTAAGGCGTCTCCATGACACCGAATGTGAATGATCAAGATGTGATGATTTCGTGTGGTCCACCACACAAACGCGAGCCTAAGACCGTTGTGGTCTTCTAATAATGTAATGGGACGGCCAAATGCAAGCTAGTGCACAGGCGGAATACGGGTAGCCTTGGGGACTCCCAATATGTTATGATATGAAATGGTCGTGAAGGGCATACTTAGAACATCCTTACATTTTTAATGAAATGATGTGGATGTCTATGTCATACAGAGATGCAAATGGCTGCACAAAATGTGGTTAGAATGTATGACACGCAAGATGATGTCGTGTATGCTTTATGAATCCATGAGCACACAAAATGAATGTGGCATACGGAAAATGATTATGGCTGCACGAAAATATGGTTAGTATAACACACACGTGTGAGGATGCTCTAAAATGGCTGCACAAAGAAAGTGATTAGAATATGACATACGTATGATGCGTGTTTATGTCATGTGAAAAGGTCGAAAATAAAACAACCATAGAGCAAACGTTAGCACACACACAAAAGTATGCCCACCCTTCCAACCTTATTCCTCCATTCAATTGGTCTCGCATTTTTCCTAGGTATTGGGTCTCTTTGGCATCAACGGGGGATACCAAAGGCGTACTCTCGATGTCCATTTTCAAGTATGTGGTTTTGGTAATCCTAAAGGGAAGTTGCTAGGCCATTACATGAAGGTATGAGTCAAGCCAAGGGTCGTACAGGTTCCCATAACGAAAATATACTCCTCACTTCTCCCCACTCAAGGGTCCAAACGAAGGGGTTCGTACAAGGCTATGAGTGGTTTACCTCCTCGGGTGCCTCCAATCCTAGCGGAAGAGGTAGGTCACCTTTGGAAATAAACCGGGTTTAAATGAGTGTTGGAGGGATTTAAGAAGAGAAAATGTCATGCTTTATGCAATGTGAATGAAATATTGAATTACGATTTAATAATCAACTATAAGTGAGGATATACTTCAATTGTTGCCTAAGTTCCTTAAGTTTTTTGTGAAAACTCTTTTGAAGAAACCGTTAGTCCCCAGCGGAGTCGCCACTGTGAGCGGACGACCTTTTTCGGAACGCGCGGTGAAGCGGGAACCGGGGATTTTCTTTTTGGGTGTTTTGGTTTTGAAAACGGGTTTTAATCTTTCTTAGGGAAACCTTTCATTTTTTTTTTTTTGAAAAAGCCTTTTTGTAGAAAACTTAATTTTAGGCATGAATTTTAGAAAACAAGCTTTTTAGAAAATCCCATTTTAACTTAAAGGTCTCGAAATGCGAATTTCGAGATTAGATACAGAGTCGCCACCCGGATCAGCTCATCCGGGAAATTCCGGTACAGCTCCCTACCAAATGTAGACGCAGTACCTAATCCAGAGATTCGAGGTTCAGGCAACATATCTACTAATCCTCACTAATTTTTAATTATTATTTCAAAATATGACATTTCATTCACTTAATTCTACTCATTTTATCTCTTCTTTTATTATTAGCCAATGCTCATACATGTGACATAAATATATAAAAATAAAATAAAGTGCAGAAAAATAAAAGTGCGGAAAAGTAAATCAGAGGCCAAATTATACAACCCAAGAAAAAGAAAACTCTCATCCTCACCTTTTACAATCGCCTATTATACACGATAATCTAAAAATTACAATCGCCTAGATACACGGGATAATCTATAAAATACATTCAAAAATAAAAATAAAGCAAAAATAAAAGCTGCATCCAAATATCGTTAGCACAAATAAATAAATCACACTAAGGACTCATATAGGACAGAATAGGGGTATTTTAGGAAACGGGATCATGTAAAGGGGATAACCAAGTCGACCCGATCGGTCGGCCCGGTTAGACCTGGAAAACGGTTTTTTAAACGCCCTGTAGCTTTTATGGATTAAAAATCAGTTTTAAAAGCGGTTTGGCTCATTTACATGCACTTTTCCAACTTTAGCGGGCCGGATATCCCAGGACCGGGGGTCCCGTTCGTGTGTGGGCCTAAATCAAACATCCATCTAGGGTCCAAAAGTATGCAAACAAGCCAAAATTCATTTTTGAATGAGAAAAGAATGCAAAATTACAAGTTTGGGGCCCAAAAGGGCAAAACTGTAATTCTGCCTCCATTACAGCCTCGCCTCTATAGGCTACAGCCGCGCCCCTGTAGCTTACAGCCGGGCGGCTGTAATGCCCCAGAATCGATTCTAATGTGTTTTCTCGTTTTTGAAAATCGTTTTGCAAATTTAGTGATTTTGCCTTAACTACAGCTGCGCGGCTATAGGTTACAGCCGCGCCCCTGTAGATTACAGCCGCGCGGCTGTAGATTATAGCCGAGCGGCTGTGATCATGAGTGAGGCGGCTGTAGCCGAAAAACTCCCAAAAATCGTAAAAAACTCAAAACATGGCATTACAGCCGCGCCCCTATAGGTCACAGCCGCGCCCTTGTAATATACAGCCACGCGGCTGTAGGTTATAGTCGAGCGGCTGTAGCCGGAAAAATTCCCAAAAATCGCAAAAAACTCAAAACATGCAATTGAATCACAACCAAGATGAACAGAATGGATTTTTAAGGCCTCTCAGAGAATTACCTTGTATGTGTTCCAGCGCTTGGACCACAAAAAAAAATTTTTGGATGCCAGGAAACGTTCCACAGTCACGGACGACCCGAGCAAAGTGTGTTTTCCGAACCTCGAACGGAACCACGAGGAAAATTCAAGGATTGATTTTTTTTAGTGTTCCCTCTTCTTCTAACCTTTCTTTTCTTTCTTTTTAGCCTAATTCTCTTTTTTTTTTTTTTTTTTTTTTGCGTTGTTGTATTAAAAACCTTAATAAAAACTCTGTGATTTCTTTTTTCTTCTTTTTCTCTAGGTTTTCTCTCTTTTTTTTTTTTTTTTGTTTCTGCCTCCTTCTACCCTAATTCCCGAATAGCAACCTTAAATATCTCCTGTTTTGGTATTTAATCGGAATTAATTGCTGATTTCGTCAAAAAAGGAAAACTGAAGATTACAGCCGCGTGGCTGTAGGTCACAGCCGCGCCCCTGTAATATACAACCGCGCGGCTATAGGTTACAGCCGAGCGGCTGTAGCGACCAAAATTCCTATTTTGCTCAAAAACCAAATTAAATGCTAATTTTGCCTAAAAAAGGAAATATGAAGATTACAGCCGCACGGCTGTAGGTTACAGCCGCGCCCCTGTAGACTACAGCCGCGCGGCTGTAGGTTACAGCCGAGCGGCTGTAGCGGCCAAAATTCCTATTTTGTTTAAAAACCGAATTAAATGTTGATTTTGCCCAAAAAAGGAAATATGAAGATTACAGCCGCGCGGCTGTAGGTTACAGCCGCGCCCCTGTAGACTACAGCCGCGCGGCTGTAGGTTACAGCCGAGCGGCTGTAATGTCCAGAAAAGGCCATTTTCACTTATTTTTCGTTCTTTTGCTCGGTTCTCTTAAAATACTCACTCGAATTCTTCGGGGTTCCATATTAGGACTTGTCACACACCTTCGGGCTATCCGGGATATTTCCGATGTTATCCCGGTCGGTCCAAATCCGCTTCACGTTTATCCGTGAAAAAGGTAACAGTAGATTTCATCACCGAGGTCGGGAAAAAACCCGTGCTCACAAATATGTTACTTGGAGTAATATATTAAATACATGGGTTAATTAAAATTGGGCTTGATATTGATTTAGACCAGACTAATTAAAATAAGTTTGGGCCTAAATTAAAAGGAGGAAGCCCACACAGACACAGAAGCCAGACTGGGCCTAAATTCCAATAAGGGAATTGGAAGCCCTAGGGTTAAATACCCTTAGGGAATTCGGCCAAGGTATATGAGATAGCCTTCCCCCTTTGGCTGAATTCTTCACCACCTCCTCACTCTCTAATCTTCGTGATTTTTGACACTAGCATGTGCGGTGTTCGTTAGGAGCTCGTGTACGTGAACGAGGAGGAATTCTACTTTGAATTCTGCAGTCATCATCCATCTCTAGAAAGAGATTTTTCTGGTAAGAAATTTAATCCCTTTCTATTTAATTTTAGTTTTTCAATTTCCACTTCAATTGCTCCTGGGACTGGATTTGAGGAAATCACAGCGTTCTTCCGCTTTTATCGGGTGATTTCCGGTGGCAAATCCCAACATGCCCCTCATCAAGTGTGAAAGCTTACCAAGTCCTTATATGGGTTTAAGCAGGCTGGTCGCCAATGGCATAAGGAACTCACTAGCAAACTTCTTCAATTTGGTTTACAGAGATCCTACCATGATACTTGTCTTTATACTATGACTCAGGATGGCCATTTTCTCATGGTAGCAATATATGTTGATGACATCCTCATTTATGGTTCCAATCCTTTACATATTCAGCAGTTCAAGGATTTTTTGCACAAGTTGTACACTATCAAAGATCTTGGCCTCGCCCACTTTTTCCTTGATGTTGAACTTTCTCGCACAAAAGAGGGTATTTTGCTTTCCCAAACCAAATACATTCTGGATATGCTTACCGATGTAGGCTACCAAGAGGTTACCCTTGCTTCTAGTCCCTTCTCCTCAGGCATTCTTCTTTCTGATCCTGGCACACCTATTGATGATCCAGAGATAAATAGAAGACTTGTGGGCCGTTTACTCTATCTGGGCTTCACTCGTCCAGATATTTCTTTCATCACCCAACAACTTAGCCAGTTTATGCAGACTCCATGCCTGCATCACTTACAAGAAGCTCTTCATGTTCTTCGCTACCTTAAAGGGACTCTGCATTATGGTCTCTTCTATTCTTCTAACTCAAATTTTCAACTTCAAGGGTACTGTGATTCTGATTGGGCCACCTGCAAAACTAGTCGAAGATCTATCACTGGATTTTGTGTCTTGTTAGGTTCATCTCTCATTTCATGGAAGACTAAGAAACAGTCCACTGTTAGTGGCTCTTCTGCCGAAGCCGAATATCATAGTATGGGGTCAACAACTTGCGAATTAAAATGGATTAGTTATCTTCTCAAAGACCTACACATTCCAGTTACTCTTCCCATTCCTCTTCATTGTGATAATGTTGCTGCTATTGCTATTGCCAAAGACCCAGTTTTCCATGAGCGTAACAAACACATTGAAATCGATTGCCATCTGGTTCATGATTGTGTTGACTCTGGTTTTCTTTCTACCCCTTACCTTTCTTCAACAAATCAGTTAGTTGTTCTCTTTACTAAAGCCAAAACACACAACAACATGCTCTCAGCCTTATCTCAGTTAGGGCTGGTTTCTATTTGCCACGATGATGCTCCTCGTGAGGGGGGGATGAGAAGTAAGGCCCAGCAAGATGCCCAAGCAGGCAAGATAAGCAGGCGCCCAACCCAGCAAGATGCCCAAGTAGGCAAGATAAGCAGGCGCTCAACCCAGCAAGATGCCCAAGCAGGCAAGATAAACAGGCGCCCAAATAAGGAGGCAGGCAAGATGAAATGAATTTATAAGGCAGGAGGCAGAGGCAGGCAAGATAGGCGTCCAAGCGAACGTGAGGAATAAGTTGAGGTGGCAAAGTTTGTTATTAGTTTGTTATTTTTGCCAACTAATCTAACGGACTTCCCGCCTTTTTCACTCTCTTTTTTCACCTTCAATTTTGTATTTCTCCCTCTATAAATAGAGGTATATTTCAGCTTGTAAATCAATAAGAAGTAATAAGCAATAAAACAAATTATTGATTCAATTGTCTTTTCAGTGGAGCAGTGAGACTAAATCGGATGTATGGTTTACTTCCTAGCTATGACATGTCTACATACAAAGTATGATTCCGATGAACTCCAATGAACTTCAAAGTCTTTTATTTTACTTCATGATTGTGTCACGTGCTAGTTAACAAATATTGTAGTCCACACGAATTTGGTCTATATCAAATAAAATGATCATGTAGTCAATGTGTTGAAAAAATTAACAAGGAAAAAATTGCAAAATTTATATATAAAAATTTAAAGCGTTTTGCCATCATTACTAGAGAAGACTTAAAAGTTATTCCAATATTCATACTGATGTTGATAGTGATTTCATGAATCAAACGAAATAAAAATATCAAAGTTAGATAAAAAATAGAATCCAAAACATTAATTGGGAGATTGACAACACAATTCTAGAGCAAGACATGATTCATAGTACTCCTATAGAAGTTTAATTTATTCAATCCAAAATATATTCAACAAGACTTAGGAAACTAAAACGGTCAGAAAAAAGGAATTACATTGTCAACGAAAAAATAGTAGGTCATGTCGATGCTCATCTGAACATAGTAAAACCAATGTCTTCTCCAGTATGGATTTATGCAAAGAATTGCAACTAGTGTCAACAACACCATTAAATAAGCTACACCAAAACACACATAGAACATCTCCATATCAATGATGCTATTACTGCTTTCTTGACTGTAAGGTGAAGTTGTTGCATTTGATGGAGGTGATTCTTTTGCAGTACAACTTTTCGACAATGGCCAACCACAAAGAAATGGATTCCCTCTATAACTGTTTTCATCAAATGTTGCAAATTGTTTCGCCTTGTCTGGTGTCTGACCTGATAGATTATTGTATGACACATTGAAAACAGCTAAACTAGTTAACTGTGTAAGTTGATGGGGTATTGTCCCTTGCAAGTTATTATGTGATAGGTCTAAACTCTCAACTTCTTTCAAATTGGAAAATGTTGGAGGGATTCTTCCTGTCAAATTATTGTGGGAGAAGTTCATTGTTTTGATAGTTCTAAGATCTCCAATTTCAAAAGGAATATGGCCAGTTAAATTGTTACATGATACATCAATTCCAGAAACATAACTCAAAATTTTTTCTTCATACAAATATGTTTGTCCCTTCATTGTAATCTCTAAAGCCTCTGGTAAACCAATAGGACCACCTGTCCTACTCCAATAGCTCGTAAAATTTAGACAATGGAGTATCTGACCAATAATACTATTGTGAGAAAGATCAAGGAAACTTAATTGCTTCAACTTGCAGAGTTCAATTGGAATTTCACCTTGCAAATTATTATAACCCAACACTAGATAACTCAATTGAGATAATTTCCCAATCCCCGATGAAATGCTTCCAGAAAAATTATTATGGCTAAGGTCTAACACTAATAGTCCAAAGCAAGAATAAAATGCATCCTTCAATGATCCTTGTAGCCTATTTTTGGATAGATTGACTATGGAGAATGAAAGGCCAAAGTTGGAAGGTAGACTTCCAGAAACATTGTTATTTGACAGATCCAAAATTGCAAGTAGAGGCATATTTCCAATGCATTTTGGTATTCTTCCAGATATGTTGTTTTGACTTATATCCAAGAAATTTAAGGCAGTGCTGTTACATAGGCTATCTGGAATACTACCCTCTAATTCATTTTTGGACATATCTAATAATTGCAATCTTGGAAAGTACGCTCCAATTTGTGATGGAATATATCCACTGAAGAAATTATCAGAGATAAACAATTGGATCAAACTCACATGAGGCTTATTTGGTAGTTGAAGATTTCTGGAAAGAGAATTGTTGTTTAAGTAAAGAGATTCAAGTCTTGTGTTGTTCTCTAACAACCAATATGGAAACATGCCCCTCAATTTAAGGCTAGACATGGAAAACCCTTGTAGATTATGTTGGTGATATAGGAATTTGGGTAATGCTCCACCCTCACCATATCCATTCATATACAATGCCTCTAACTGAAACTTGGGGTTGATGTTATGATCCTCTATGTCTGCATATATTGTATTATTAGAAACAACTAAGAATTTGAGTTGGGAAAGGTTGAAAAGTGGAGTGAGTGAAGTTGGGATTTGGAAGAGATTGTGAGAGAGGTCTAGATATTTGAGGGATGTTAAACTTTGTAAGGGAGAGATCTTTCCACTAAATTGATTGTAATTGAGGTGTAATACACGAAGGGATGTCAAATTTGCCAAGCACCAAGGCAAACTGCCGCTTAAATCATTATCAGTAATATCAAGTACTTGGAGATGCTTCAACTGGCATATTCCTAAAGAATTATTAATTGAAATGCAAATTAATTAATATATTAGTTGAAATGGCTTATCAAAAAAACAATAAGGAAAATTAATTATATAATTAATTATATACCTCGGGATGAAGGTATTTTGCCACTGAGTCCACATCCTACCAATGATAATGTTTTAAGGGACCTCATAATTCCAATGTTTTCCAATATACTGTTGTCCATTGCAGAAACATCCAAGAACAATTCTTCCAAATTTTCGAATGTAGATTCTGAATTATTAAAAGAAATTAAGGAAATTATGAGATTGTTAACGATAAAAGTATTAGAGAAGACAATGATTGTGCTGTGCTGCTAAGAAATACATACCTTCACCAAATATTTGTAATCCTTCAAAATTATTATGAACAACAGCAAGGGTCTTTAAGTTGGATGGACCTTTCAAATCTGTAACTCCTTTGAATACAAGTGAAAATTTATACCAAAATAGAAAATGAAATAAATTGCAAAATGAATTGAATTGGCACCTTTTGATAATATAAATTTGGAGATTTCATTTCCGCTTAAGTCCAATCTTTGTAGGTTGCTCAGATCATCCAATCCTGCAATATAATCATCTCAGCGAACTCATTAATTCTTTCTAATTAAAATAGATATTTAAATTTGTTGATCTAACCTTTGAAATTGAAGGATCCTCTAAATCGGTTATTTCTCAGATCAAGAGTTTTGAGACATGAAAGCCCTGAGAGGGATAACAAAGTGTAACTATTGAAGCAATTACCATATATAGAAACTCTCGTTAATAGCCTTGCTTCCAATATTATATTAATTAGTAAAATAATAATATATATTAATAAAATACTCTGTTTTATTTATTTTAATTATAATTATAATTTCATTAAATTTAATTCAGTTTTATATAATTTTAAGTTTAGTTAGTGTTTCAAATTTTCCATTTCTCAATTTTTATTTGTTTTATTATTTAATTAATTTCATATTTTTCAGTTAGTTATGTTGAAAATATTTTAGTTAATAAATTTTAATACAATATGAATTACTTTAAAAATTGTTCCAATTTTACCACTGCATAAATGCACACATAAAAGACATGTGAAAATTAAAAATATTTGATCAATTTAATCTTCTTTAACATATTATGTTGCCATGAAAACATCCCAATTCATACCCCTGAATCCATAGGTTTATCATGAGTTGTCATATCAAAACAAACATGAACATTTTCTACAGCTACCTTATTATGATAACCTCAAACCAAACATAGTGTAAGAGTACCAATGTGATCGTTCAACTCTACCAATTAATTAGTAAAATAAAAACCAAGTAAATAACAGATGAATATAAATGCTTGCTTTTAAAGATTTAAAAATAATTAAGAAGAACCTGAGATATTAATTGGTTCACTGAGTTTATTGTAGCTCAGGTCTAAAGATTTCAAAGACGGAAAGCTACTCAAAGATTGTAAGATAGTGTTGTTGAGATTATTGTAACGTAAATCAAGAATCTCCAAATTGGTAAGTGTGGATAGCCTTTCAAAACCTACAGATAATTAAGAAGAATATATGGTTTTAGTTTTTGTATTTAGAAAAGGACATTTAAAAAGAAAATGAATAAGAAGAAAATGAATTAGACCTTCATTCTCAATGCAACCTTCTAAGTTGTTCACCAGTAAGATGAGTTCATTCAATTGTTGAAAGGGAAGAAACAAAGAGGCATTCATATACCAACTATCATAATGATATGTCATATGAGAAAGATCAAGTAGAGTAACATGGCCAGTGGTGGAATTGCACTCAACTCTTTCCCAATTACAACAATCAGTACCATTCGAACCCCATGAAGATAGGTAATAAGAAGAATTTGGAGAAAAGGAAGATTTGATTTGTAAGAGACCATTTCTCTCATTCTCCAAACAGCATTCACAATTCTCATTCAATCTTATAATCATAATTACTATTATTAACATCAAAATTTCCCTCATCTTCTCCATTTTTTTTCTTTCTCTTGCAATTTGGTTAATATCAAATCTATGGATAAGATCTCATTTTATACCCACAGTTTACCAACATTGACTCTTGACTATCAAAATTCATTCCTTTTTTTTTTTTTGTTGTATTATAATATTAATCATAATATTATTTTTAAGCATTTTTTAGATCTCTAACCTGCCTTTTATGTTTTATTTTATTTCATTTGTTTTGGTAAAATTAATGCACCTAATATCTGAATTTATACTAATTTTATGTTTTATTAATATATTAATTTTCATTTCATTTCATTTTTGCCTTGGCCTTTTCTGTCAATTTTATATTGCTGCTCTGTCTATACTGTATAGGCCAATTGTCATGTTGAAAAGTAGATCCCACTCTACCTCCCACCTCCTTTATTCTAAACTCATCTTTTTATTAATTTTTAATTTTTCGTTGTTTTATATTAATATATTACCTGCTAAATCTTAAAGATGAAAATGTTGGGGTTGATTGTATAAGTAAAAATATATATATAATTGAACTTATATAACATAAAACCAATTAAAATTTTTATATAATTAAATAAAATGTTTAAAAACTACAAAATAAATATTGTAAAAAATAAATTATGAAAATAGAGTTTTTTTTAAACTATATAACATTTTTTTTAATTAGTCGAATAGGAAAAGTGAATATGAGTAATCACTAGTCGTAAACCTGAATTGTGCTTATGTGTATAATTTAATTAGTAATATACCCAATGTTTACCAAATATTTGGAATGTATGGTGAAATTTGATGGTTGTCAAAGTGTAAATAAGATAATATGAAAGGGAGAAATTGCCAATTGAGTCAGTCATATCTTTTTCTTTTTGACTGCAAGTTTTTGCATTTTTCTTTTTCTTTTTTATTTAATAAGTGTCTAAATAATCACCCAAAAATTAAATAAAATAAAAAGCCAAATAGGAGTTGACACATATTAGCAGTGATTAACACGTCAATGAATATAATTTCTATTATAATAATTTTATTGTATATAATTTGTCTACATCCAAAGTGGAGCCAAGTCAAGTCCATCTCCCCCCATCACCGAGTAAATGTGACAGTGTTTATGCAAAATCATCCGAGTGGGTTGACCCCTATTTTTCTAATAAAATTTCAATACTTCCGATTGTCGATGGAGATGCGGTAGCTTGTTTTCGTCGGGGGTCTCTCCGAATGAGAATAAAGATTTTCCTTTAAGAATTCGTACGGAGCAGGAATAGAAATAAATTTATCCCCAAATGTTAAACGGGGACGGGAATGGAATTATCTCTCCCCGTCTCTATTCCCATTTAGTATCCGTGGGAATCCCCGATAATATTTCCTTCAAAATCTCCACTTGTATTTATTTATATTGTTATATATATATATATAGTATTAGTTATATGTTTATCTTATATAAATAATTGAATTTTGTGATACTAAAATAAAATTAAAAATAAAGTTTTCAATTTTCATTCACAAATAAAAAAGCCATGGTTTCAAAATTAAAATTTTATTTATTTATTTATTTATTTATTAAATTGTTTTAACGGGAAAAAAAGATCCCCGCGGGGAACGACCGATGATAGAGATTAGAATTTTCCATGTTTGCTAAACGGAAACAGAGATCTCCGTCTAACCGGGGAACGGAAATGAGATTGCCAATTCTCGTCTCGCTCCTTTTACATCCCTAACAATACTTAAACCAACAAGACTATATAGAGACTTTGGTTTCTTGGTTAACCCGGCTTGACCAGCCACTCCGATCTATTTTATTAACATTGCTTTCAACCCTTCATTGTTTGATTCTTTAAAACATCTATATTTGAGTAATAATAAGAAAAGCGATCAAATACTAAATGCTAGTTCAAATATATATATTTGTGGTTAAATTTGATAACTTGGTACTTTTAGTTTAGAAATTGAGTAACAAGGCGAGAAAGAGACGCATTTCATCCCATAACTTAAAGCCACTCAAACTAATTAATTAATATAAATATATATAGAAATTTGGCTATATGATAAAAGATTTATATGGTTAAAGATTTGTATGATTTTATTGATTAAAGATTTATATGGTTAAAGATTTTATTATATTTTAAAAATAATTAATTGAATTAGTTATATTTAACCTTAATAATTAAAGAAGAAAGAGAAATTTAATATGAAAGTAAAGCTTTAGGATATAATTACTAATGGTGTACTAATTATTTTAATAATTTAATTAATACTTCATAAGTTTTAGATTATAATAAAATCTAATAAAAATCATCCATATATTAATATTTCGCACACCATATTTCTTTCATATCTTCAATTTTAAATAAAACAAGACTCACGTGAAACTATACTATGTATTAAAGTAAAATGGAAATTAAAATAATCTAAGTTTCAAAATAATATTTATTGTTAGTCTATAGATGTTATATTAAACTAATAAAAATAAACAATATATATTAAATAGAATAAATAATAGAAATATTTTTATTTTTATAACTAATATATAAAAGTGAAGAAATATTAGTGTATGTGTATGTACTACAAAAAATTTTTATTAGAAATACTTTAATTAAATTTTAAAACTAAAAGATAAATTTGTACTTATAATTACATTTCATATTGTCTTTCCATAAGTAAAAATAAAGGAAAGGATTAAAGAATTCATTGAGACAAAACTTAAGGATTTTAAAATTTATGTATGAACTAACAGTGTAATACGTAAAAATATAGGGACTAATAAATTATTTAGCCTTAATTTTTATATAATTATACAACTTTAATTTATCGTCGTATGAGTTTTTCTCATTGGAAATAAATGAAAAACTATTTCAAAAATATAAAATTAGAAGTAGGGCTATATAAAGTAGTAAATCCTGACTTTTTATCTCTGCCATACCTTATTAATAAAATTTAAAAAAAATATCATTTTAAAATATTATTAAAATTCATAATAACAATCATTGGTAATTTAAAGATATTATATTAAATTAATAAAGAAAATAATAATATAAATTTTAGAGAATAAAAAATAGCAAATTTTTATTTTTATAACTAATATAAAAACCTTAAAATATGTATGAACTGATTAGTGTAATATGTAAAAACGTAAGAGCATCTCCAATACATAGAACTTGCAAAGGTTCTCGCTAACTTTTTTCTCTTGCCATCTCATTAAAATTAAAAAACTTTATCCCTTCTCTAATGCAAAAAACTCTTTCAAGTTTCTTTTAAGTGGCCCAACAGAAAGAAAAAGGCAAACATTTTTTTATTATTTTAGTAATAAAAAATTAAAAGAATAAAAAAATATAAGGGGAACGTTTTCTAAGGTGAGAACCCCTCTAATGGTAAATGAGGGATATTATCCCCATTGGAGTTGTTCTAAGGACAGCTTCCTCTGATTTTTAATATGTAATATTTTAGGGGTCTTTTTTTATATGACGTTTTAAATTACCAAAAGACGACATGGTAAATTCATGTTATTAAACATTGATGGCGACCAAAATTGACACAAAAAAGCAAGCCAAGGAATAGCACTGAAATGACGTTTCGGGTTTTCTTTCCATCTTGTCTTTGGAAAAATTTGCATGACTTGTTTGACCCGACGAAACCATAAAACAAAACCTTTTTCTTCTCATTTACACATCCCCTTTTTTCTTTTTGTTTGTTTTTCCTACTAATTATTTCCTTTTCTTTATTAATAAAAAAATTAGAAAAAAAAAAAAAGAAAATTGAATTCTATGGTGGCCCCAGCATTCAATTTTAATTATATACTAGTTTTAAACCTCCGCTTTGTTTGGGAAGGAAACAAAAAAATCTGGGTTTCGGACAAAGTGTGGATTTTGTTATTCTAAGTGGATTTGTTTTTAATATTTATTATTATTATTATTATTATTATTATTATTATTCAAGATTTTTAATATCATTGAGCAATAAAATTAAAAACAAAAGTAATGGTGGTTTGAAAATTTGTTTATATTTTACCCAAATTCAACGGCTGAAATTTTTTTTTTTAAAAAAAACCCAATAGCTAACAGTTCAATAAATAAAAAAAATCTAATCCTCATGGATTTTGGAAAAAACCCATTATGTCTGGCCCAAGCTTGACCCATGAACAGCGATTCATACAATAAATTTTATATGTCAAAAATTCAATTCTATACATATTAATTTGAAAATTTGTTTAGCGAAATTCTTAAAAAAAAAAAATTATTTAGATGTATATATAATAAAAGAAAACATTAAAAATAGATATGAAATCATTGTTTTTAAAATCATGCGTAAACTTATATTTTTGTACTTATGAATATTTTTTTGTTAAAATTAATTTTCAACTATAAAAAATGTAAAAGGCAAAAAAAAAAAAGAAAAACAAAAAAATAGAAGAAAAAAGTGAAGGTAAAAGAAAAAAAAAATAGAAATAAATAAATAAAAGAAAAAATAAAGAAAATTGAAAAGATAACAAACAAATTATTATTTTTTCCCCCTTTTTTTTATTTCATTTTCTTTAATTTTAAGAAAACAAAACAATCTCAACTTAAGCTAGGTCAAAACACAATATCCAATTCTAGATCACAATTTCGGAATCCATTGGCTGGTTTCAATAGACTGATTGATAAAAGAGAATATTGTAAGAAAAAACTTTGTCCATGCATTCACCAAATCCAATGCCTGACTACCAAGTTGAGGAAGAAAAAAGACTAACTGTGGAAAGAGAAGACTGCAAAAAAAAAAAATGTTTATACTTTGACCATATCCAGAGGCTGAAATTTAAAATGGAAGAAGAAAAAATAAAAACAAAAAAAAAAGAAAAAAATAATGTAAAAATAAAAAAATGAAAAGAAAAACAAAAGAAAAAATGGAAGAAAAAAAAAATTCAATCTTTTTGTTTTCTTAAAACTAAAGAAAATGAAAAAAAAAAAAAAAAATTCCTGGTGGACTCCCACAGGATTCAATTTTAATTATATATAGATTACATGTTCAATTTTTTTTTTCTAATTTTTTTTATTTCATTTTCTTTAATTTTAAGAAAATAAAAAGATTGAATTTTTTTTCTTCCATTTTTCCTTTTGTTTTTTCTTTTCAATTTTTTTTACTTTCACATTATTTTTTTCCTATTTTTTATGTTTTTATTTTCTTTTACTCTCTCTTTTCTTCTTCCATTTTTTCCTCTTTTTATTTATTTTTTTTTCCATTTTTTTAATTTTTTAAAAATATCTCTTTTACCTTTTATTATAGTTGAAAATCAATTTTAACAAAAAATATTCATAGCTACAATAGGTAAGTTTATGTATGATTTTAAAAACAATGGTTTCATATATATTTTTAATATTTTCTTAATCATGTATGCATCTAAATAAATTGATGCTTTTTTATGAATTCTGCTGAAATTTTTTTCAAATTTATTAAAATTTATGTTGGCATATAAAATTTATTATATGATTAGACATGTTAATGGGTCGGGCTCGGGCCGAGCGTAATAGGTTTTTTCAAAAAAAACATTAGAGTTTGAATTTTTTTTATCCATTGGATAGCTGTTGGATATCTTTGTAGAAAATTTCAGCTGTTGAATTTGGTCAATTTATAAACAATTTTTTTTCTTACAGTTCTCTCTTTCTCCAGTTGATGAGTGAAAATATTACCATGTAATTATGCAAGAATTCAGCAATTAATTTATTATAATTCTATAGAAAATTTGAGAAATCATGGCTAATAGTGAGCTTTTCCAGGTTTGATGCTTGTTGCAGAAGAGATTTCTTAGTTTGGGAAGTCTCAGAATGATAAAGTTGGAGAAGAGAATTGATTGCGGGCTGCAGCTAGGATGGGCCGGAGTTGGAAGAGTAGAGCGCGGCCCAATTAGAGGAGGAGATATTTCTGACTCTGGAAATTCCACTGCTGACGTTAGCTTCTCAAGGAAGCTATTGATTTGTGTGGTTGTAGAATTTTAACCATTAGTTTATTTTGGAACTTGTTTCAAGAAAGATTAGATCTTACCTTTTTAGGGACTATAAATACTTTACTATTTTAGGGGTTAGGAGGCATTGAATGCTCTCAACAACTTTTTATGTTGCATTAATTGTAGTTTTAATTTGTTGTTCTTCTTGCAAGTCTTCTGGTTAGGAACCTCGTTTTTATGGTTATTATGTGTTGCAAGTAGGTTTCCCAGCAGGCTGAAGCCAGCTTAGGCTGGTGGTCTTGGAAAGTCTTTCTTTGTTTTTATTATGAATATCATGTTGTGATAATTGTGTGGTGATTTGCTTAATTAAAATGCGAAGAGGCCTTTTCGTATGTCTAGTATTCCTGATGAGAGCGCGAGGAGACTTAGGAATATGGAAAAATCACACACACACACGCACTTGCCATGAGACCGAGAGGAGATTGGGAGTGTGCCTAGGGTTTCTACGTATTGTGGAATGCTTGCTTAACTTAATGCACGATTTCTTATGCTAAGTGAGATCGAGAGATAAGCTTAGTTGAGGGTCATAGATTCAAGTGAGGTCGAGAGATAAGCTTGGTGAATATAGAGCAAGAAACCTTAGATCTACGTTCCCTAAAATATTCATAGTAATTTTTAAAAAAAGATATTCTGAGATTGCCTGTCTAGCTGGTAGAAGTCTGTGCTTTTATTACTATTGTTTAATCTTTTATGTTTTAAGCAACCTTTCTTACTTTGCCTTGCATGTTTATGATTTGAGCTTTTATAAATTTTTATTTTTAATTTTATTAGAAAACCTTTACACCTGGTGATTTATTAGGAATTTTTAGAGTTTTTCCTTATTCCCTGTAGATACGACACTTGTCTTGCCCAATACTACAATTGGCCTAGTATACTTGCTAGTGCATAATTTTAAGGCAACACCAGTCAATCTTCTTCTTCCTCGACTGGGCTGTTAGCCGTTGGATTTGGTGAAAGCATGAAAAAGTTTTTCCTGACAATCTTCTTTTTTTACAGTCAGTCACCTTCTTTGTCAGTAGCGATTCTCCACATCTGCTCCTCCCATTCCGCCTCTCAAAATTTTTTCATGTAATTGTCTCTTTTCCAAGTGATGGTTCTTCTCATTTGTTTCTCTATTTTGAACATTTTATAAATGTAAGTTTCGATCGTTAGCTTAATTTAAACCATCATTACTTTTGTTTTTAATTATCCCTCAATGATATTGAAAACGTTCAAAAATAATAATAATAAAAACATTGAAAAAAAATCCACTTACAATAACAAATCGTTTTTTTCAAAACCCAGACTTTTTCTTTGCTTCCTGAGCGAAGCAAGAGTTTAAAACTAGTTTTCTAATAAAATTTCAATACTTACGATTGTCGATGGGGATGCGGAATTTTGTTCTTGTCGGGGGTCTCTCCGAATGGGAATAAGGATTTTCCTTTAAGAATTCGTGCGGAGCGGGAATAGAAATAAATTTATCCCCAAATGCTAAACGGGGACAAAAATGGAGTTATCTCTCCCCGTCTCCGTTCCCGTATAGTATCCGTGGGATCTCCGATAATATTTCCGTCAAAATCTCCACTTATAATTATTTATATTGTTATATATATAGTATTAGTTATATGTTTATCTTATATAAATATTGAATTTTGTGATACTAAAATAAAATTAAAAATAAATTTTTCAATTTTCATTCACAAATAAAAAAAGCCATGGTTTCAAAATTAAAATTTTATTTATGCATTTATTTTTTGAATTGTTTTAACGGGAAAGAATATCCCCGCGGGGAACGACCGATGATGGAGATTAGAATTTTCCACATTTGCTGTACGAAGACGGAGATCCCCGTCTAACCGGGGAACGGAAATGAGATTGCTAATCCCCGTCCCGCTTCTTTTACATCCCTAACAATACTTGAACCAACAAGACTATTTAGAGACTTTGGTTTCTTGGTTAAGCCGGTTTGACCAGCCACTCCGATCCATTTTATTAACATTGCTTTCAACCCTTCATTGTTTGATTCTTTAAAACATCTATATTTGAGTAATAATAAGAAAAGCGATCAAATACTAAATGCTAGTTCAAAATATATATATATATATATATATATATATATATATATATATATATATATATAACATTATATATATTTTTTCTAAATCAATTCCAATTTAAAAATTTGTGGTTAAATTTGAGCAACGGGGCGAGAAAGAGAAGCATTCCACATTTCATCCCATAAATGGATTGTAACTTTTCCTTAGATTTCACAAATTGAAGCCACTCAAACTAATTAATTAATATAAATATATATAGAAATTTAGCCATATGATAAAAGATTTATATGGTTAAAGATTTGTATGATTTTATTGATTAAAGATTTATATGATTAAAGATTTTATTATATTTTAAAAATAATTTATTGAATTAGTTATTTATTAAGTGCAACGAATATACATGATTAATTCATTGAAAACTGAATTTGTAGCCAGTGGTGGAATTGCAGTAAACTCCCTCCCAATTACAACAATTAGTACCATCCAAATCCCATGAAGAGATCCCATTCAAATTTGGAGGAAAGGAAGATTTGATTTGTAAGAGACCATTTCTCTTATTCTCAATACAGCATTCACAATTCTTTTCAAACATATAATCATAATAATGATTATTATTATAATTTTTCATTATTATATATATATATATAAACTAATTAAATTCGTTATATAATTATATAAAATATTTAAAAAATATGAAATAAATATTATAAAAAATAAATTATGAAATTAGAGTTTTTTTTATAATACATAACATTTTTTTTAATTAGTCGAATAGGAAAAGTAAATATGAGTAATAACTAGTCGTAAACCTGAGTTGTGCTTGTGTATATAATTTAATTAGTAATATATCCAGTTATAGGTGGCCAAGGTTCATGAACCGCCTTTTTAGGTTCAAGAAATCCTTGAACTTGAACCTTAACCTTCAAAAGGGATGAATCTCTAGTTTGGACCGAACCGGTTCAGGTTCAGAGTTTGATCAGGGTTTGACCAGGTTCAGGTTCGGTTGTGTTCAGGTTCAACCTTTTTGAATAAATATTTAGAATTCAATTTGCCTATGGTTTCGATGTAGACATTTCTTGATAAATTATTAAACACGTAAAAAAATAATATAATTTCTCAAATATAAAAAACAATTTACATTTTTTATTTTACAATTAATAATTTACATAATAAAAAAAATTATTACAAAAGTATAACTTACTTAACCAAGAGATAAACCATCGGTAACTATTTGTTGAACCCTAGGTTCAGGAATTGATCGACCCTCACCCCTAACCTTCTTTTCTTCTGAGTCAAGTCAAGTCCATCTCCCCCCATTACTGTACAGTGTTTAGGCAAAGTCATCCGAGCGGGTTGACCCTATTTCTCTAATAAAATTTACATTACTTGAACTAACAAGACTATACAGTGGCTTTGTTTCATGGTTTATCCGGTTTGACTAACCACTCCGATCCATTTTATTAACATTGCTTTCAATCTTTCATCATTTGATTCTTTAAAAGGTCTACATTCAAGTAATAATAAGAAAAGCGATCCAATACTAAATTCTTATACACGCTTCAAACCTATAAGACATTTACGTGTGAGTTAGTGTCAGAGATAATAATAATTAAACAAGTATAACATCCCTCAAGTTACATGCAAACATCCTTTGGGCTAGAAGTGAGTATAACACAGTCTACCAAGTGTTGCATTTAATCAACAAATGGAGCTGTCAAGATTTAAACCATTTTAACTTGATTTTTTTGTAGAAAGCTTAACTTGGTAGATGAGGTCCAATAATACCTCCTCATGCAAATGCCCCTTGGCTTGAAAAGTGTACAACACAAGTCCAGTCTACCAAGTGTTGAAGTTTAATCAATAACTTGAGCTGTTATAATTTAAACCCTCGACCTCTAGGTGTAATAAGCTCTGATACTATATCATGAAACCATGGAGCCCAAAAGTTTAACCTAATAGGTAAGACCTAAGAGTAGTTTTTACTATTATCTTTGATACAACTCATCACATAAATACTCCCGAGTTCGAGGAGTAACAAGCTAGTTAAACCGTTGAAAATAGGTCCAACAAACAAGTAATTAAGCATTGATAACTAAATTTTATTTTTTTTGTATGAAATTGATAGGGTGGCAATGAAGGAAGTGGTAGGAAAAGAAGGGGAGAAAAGATTGTCAAAAATAGGAATGGAGCAAATGCTAGCATCAATGGGTCATCAAGCTTGTGAAGCCACCACTCTATGGAACAATCCTTCATGGATGAGAAATCTTATTCCTCATGGAGAAGATAGGCTAGACCCTGTTGACATGGCTGCTTTGGAAAGTAATAATTTATTCAATATAGCTATTTTTAGGTTAATTTTAGTATTAATTATTAATTATTTGCATACATATTTAACCTAATTTTAGTGTTTTCATTGATTTTAGTTAATTTTAGTATTTGATCATTATTTGTGTGATTTTCTCTTTTTAGGTGCAAAATAGGATATTTTCTTGCAAGTAGAGTTGCATTTGGAGAAAGATTTCAGAAGTCAGAATTTCAACTGGACTTTCGAGCCAGTTAGAGACATAATTAGCTCTAAAGTTTTTCCACAAAGTTGTGCGTTTATCGGCAAGATTTCCAACTCATCTTGAATCATGTCAATCGGAGTTGAAACGAAGAAGACATCTTGGATTTACTATGGCTGGTTATAAACCTATGGGTCAAAGCTTTCAGTTGACTTTTCCTTCCCAACTCATGTCTTTCTATTTGAAGTTAAGTCTTAAATTGAAGATGATTCTTGAATATTCTTTTTCTAGCATTAATTAGTATTAGGAAGAGTTTTAATTCGATTAATTTAAAAGACTCATGTTAGAATTAGGTTTTCCTAAGTAGTTTACTCCTTTTCAGTTTAGGAGAATTCTTCTCCTATAAAAGGAGGCCTTTTTCCTCGGTTTAATAGATCCTATAAATTAGTCTTTTTCTACATTTTTGGAGAGGAAATTCCAATAGTCAAGTGGAGCTAGCAAGGTGAAGAAATTGGACGAAGACGTCTACACCAACCATCGAGTTTTCTTTTTCTTCTTTATACTTTTACTTCTGAATTGTTGCTTGTGTGTTCTTGACACTGTGAGTAAATAACTTTCTTTTTATTTAGGATATTGATGCAGTGTAACTAAATCAGTTTATGAATTTTTCGTGATTTATCTTACTTTATTATTTACAATTCTTATATCTTACTTAAAGCTTGTTATTAATTAACTATCAATCGCATAATTTTAGGTTGAAATAATATAAAGTGCTAAGAGAGAATATTATTGAAATCAGAATTAAGATAATATGATCACTAGATTCATGTTTGAACGGGAAATACAACTTGTCTAGTGTAAAACTTGTGAATAATTTGATCTTAAAGAGTTAATTATAGGTTATTTGTTACTATTGGAAATAGAATTATCAACATACTATTAGCATTGATAGTATGTCTTGGGAAAGAATATTATCAACATTCAATTATTTTCCATTACAATAGTAATTAAGATAGGTTTGGAGACAAAAAAATAAATGAACTATTTGTTACATGAAATCAATGTCCTAAGTATTTCTGTTATTGAGTTAATTTTAGTATTTGGTTATTATTTGTGTAATTTTCTATTTTTAGGTGCAAAATAAGAGAGTTTTTTTGTAAGTAGAGTGACACTTGGAGAAGGATTTCAGAAGTTAGAATTTCGACTGGAATTATCCTTTTATGTCGTATCAGTATAGTGGCAATAATAGTATATTCATATGATTTCAACATTTTTATAATTTATTGGTGTTTTTCATGGTATGAATTATTTAAGGTTAACATATTCATATTATATTGGTATATGATTTTGTGTTTATTGCTTATATTCGTACACATGATTCTATGTGTATTTTAGATATTCGAAGATTTTATTTATTATATATTATATATTATAATATTTTTGTAGTTATCTTACTTTTAAAAAAGTTGTGTTTACCGATACCGAGTCAAGATAAGAGGCATTTAAATGTTTTTAATGCTCTTCTTCTCAGAGTATCCTTTATCATTATTATTATAGAATGAAATAGAACTAATGGAGCCAATTATTTAACTTTTGGCAAAAAATTTGGGTTAAACATAGACTAATTTTTGAAAATGATCAAAATGGAAATCAAACAGTTGACCATATACTAACTAACTAACAGACTATTAAACTAACTTGTTCTAATCAGCAGCATTTCAAGGACACTAGCTCAACACATCATGCACTTTGATCTGTAAAGTGAATCATCTACGGGTTCAATGAATTCCACCCAATTCGACACTTGAGGTGAACCATTAATAAAGCCCTTCAAGTTCTAATTTCGTGTCAAAATCAGAAAAAACAATGCTACAAACACACATATATTTTAGAGTTTATATATTCATGAATTACAAATCAATCTACTGCAGCCAACTTAATTGCCATCGAGCAGACAATTATTGTGAATATTTCCGAACACAACTAATACTTCTGCTCCTATATGTATGCACAAATTTTCTAAACAAAAAAATAGAGAAAGAAATTAAGAGGAAATCCATGACTTACATATACCATGCTTATAGAAGATGCAATGGAAATTCCAAAAAGATTAAAAAGTTAAATGAGAATTAGGGAATAAATACTGTTTTTGGTCTTGATCTATTCACCATAGACCCAGTTGGTATCTAACTTATTAATTTGATCCTTTTGGTATCTGATCTATAGAAATCGAGAACATTTAGTACCTAAACAACAAAATTTAACGAAATTGATAATATTAGTGGTTTAAAGACAGGTAGTGAAGAGGAAGAATGATCGGCCTATTACAATAGCAATGATTATGTAAGTTATTATAGTGATATTAATAATTGACTAAGTAGTAAAGTATTCTAGATTTTAATAGATTAAATATTAAATATTCTTTATTTCAAAACATCAGATACCAAAAAGTCAAGTACTAAATGGGCGGATTGTGGATAAGGAATAGATTGGAAGAGAGAGAGAGAGAGGTGGCCAAATTGGACCTGAACCGGACCGAACCTGAACCTTAGCAAACCTTTGTCAAACCCGTGATATATATATATATATGAAAAATAAACAAATACAATAATTATAACAGGTGCTTGAATATTAAAACATATTGTAAATTTTATGCATTATTTATTATATCCTAACAAATCACAAAATTATTATAAAATAATTATAGGTAAAAACACATCTAAAGTTCTTTGAACATTCATAGATTTTACAATTGATAGATTGTACAATGGTTCTTATTATGATAGAATCTTGGTGGTACTAAGAATTGGAATACTAGAAAATTTGACAGGTTGAAAATAAACACTTCAACTGTTGCCTTAGTTTTTTCCACGAGTGATGTCAAAAAATTGTCAGAACATCTATCCATACTTTCTCTTAAAATGCTGAAACCATTAAATGATTGAGTTATTTGATAAACAAGAAGAAATAAAGCACTGAATTTGAAAAAACTATTGATGATGTTGAACTTGAAATTTTAAGCCAAAAAATATTTTAGCTTAATAGATTAAGTGATTTTTTGACGTGACTTAGTTTTTAAGTCATGTTATCAAACAAACTTACAACTAATAAGCGCTTAAAATCTTAATTTAAGTGTTGAATTTAGTTATCAAACATCTTCAAATCCACTCAAACATGCATAATTCTTAGTGAAAGAATATGATAATTCTTATCCCTATTTGTTTCTTAATACCCTTGCTTTTACATATCTTAAGATTTCTCAATGATGCCACCTTTGTTTTAAGAAGCTTGCTTTGAAAGGTGAAAAGTGCTTCTTCACCTGACATTTTTCAACTCCATCCAGTGTTTGGAATGCATCGTATGTAGCTTCTCTAATTAGGTTCTAGGATTAAGATAAACATTTCGCTCATCTGGCGCTATAGTTGTTATGGGCACAAAGCGCAAGGTGCACAACAAAAAAATCATGCAAAAAACTATGCAGAACAAGAATTAATATTCCTAAAATGCAACAAATAGTAGAAGAAGACAAATATTAACTCATATCCAATCTAATTATCCATGATCTCATGATTGTAAACTCAAAATCTAAATCATAAGCTAAACCAAAGTTATCTATTACTCAAATAGACAAAATCTAAATCCAAATCATAAGACAAACTAAATTTACAATAAGTTAAACCAAACTATGGGGTCTTGATGGCTTGAACTTTTTCTATGTTGAACTGCCCCCTTGCAGAGAGCAAGAAGAGGGTCCAAAAGAGCTATCGTGATGCAGTGGAAACTCGAACAAAAGGATACTAGAATCCGTTGATCGCGTACGATGCCAGATAATAGTCTTCTACTAACTAAAATTCGCAAAATTCACAAAAGCAGGGTAAAAGGAATTTAATTCTGAAATTTTATTTCAATCAAAAAACTGATTACAACTCAAAAGAAAAGCCTATTTATAGGCTACAATTAAACCAACCCAAAACAGGATATCCCTTGCCTAAACAGAATTCTAGTCATTCTAGGAAACCCAAACAAAAAGGGAAAAAACAAGAAAAATCGAAAAAATTACCGAAATAGGAAAAAAACAGTAAATTGCAATTTTGAAGCCCTAAACGATTTTTTTGGCCGAAAAACGATGGACATCATAGCCAAAGGCTGTTCGTTTGAACCGTTGGCCCGTTTCCAATAAAGTTAGACTCAAGAATCACTGAAATCAGACCATTTTTCCGGAATTACTATTCATGATAAATTTTGGCCAAATAAGCCAATGCTTGCTCCTCTACATCATTCTCCCCTTGCCGAAAAGAATTCACCCTCAAATTGTCATCGTCGGAGGAATCACCCACATACGGAATCAGGTGCTTGACATTGAACACATCAGCAGTACGAATGTGGCTAGGCAACTTTAATCGATAAGCATTGGGATTAATTTTCTCCACAATCTCCACAGGACCAATCTTTTTGGCCGACAATTTGTTATAATCCCCAACAGAAAATCGATCTTTGGTCAGAATGGCCCAAACAAAGTCACCAACTTCAAATTCCACCAAACGACGCTTCTTATCTGCAGCCCTTTTATAACTTGCAGCAACTTGTTCTGGATTAGTACGCACAGTGTCATGTAGAGACTGTAATTCAGCCACAAAAGTTTCAGCCTTTCCATGCACTCGAGTCTTGTCGGGAAGAGGCAAAAGATCAAGGGGCCCTCTTGGGACAACTGAATATACCACAGCGAAAGGACTGAACCCCGTGCTTCTGTTGACAGCTTGGTTATGTGCAAACTCAGCTTGGCACAATTTTTGATCCCAACTCTTCACATGTTCCCCCACTAGACACCGCAGCATATTACCGAGAGAACGATTGACTACCTCCGTTTGACCATCAGTCTGTGGATGGTATGCACTGCTGAAGTTCAGTTGGGTGTTAACAAGCTTCCACAAACTTCGCCAAAAGTGACTAAGAAACCTAGTGTCACGAGTAGAAACAATGGACTTAGGAAGCCCATGTAGCTTGTAAACCTCTCTAAAAAACAACTAGGCCACATTCACTGCATCCTTTGTTTTTTTACATGGGATAAAATGCACCATTTTGGAGAACCGATCCACCACAACAAAAATAGAATCACTGCCCCGCTGAGTCCGTGGCAACCCCAATACAAAGTCCATACTGATTTCTTCCCATGGTTGAGAGGGAATAGGCAAAGGCAAGTACAAACCTGCATTAATGGCTGCTCCTTTAGAAACTTGACAAATCCGACAACGCTTCACATATTTATCCACTTCTTTGCACATGGATGGCCAAAAGTAATTGGCTTGAATCAACTGCAAAGTTCTATCTCTTCCCACATGCCCTTCGCCATGAACTTCTTAAATAATTTTTAACCTCAAACTGCAATCAGGAATGCATAGTTGGTTTCCCTTAAAGAGAAACTCCTCACATTGATGAAATTTTGATGGCTCCCCTCCTTGAATTTTCTGAACAATGGCTGCAAAGTAAGGGTCAGAGTCATACAATTCAGTAAAAGATGCAAAACCTGGTACTTCAACGGAGAGGCGTACAAGCAGCCCCTTTCTTCTACTTAATGCATCAGCCACCTTGTTGGACACACCAGATTTGTGCTTCACCACAAAGGTAAATTGCTGAAGATAAGCCACCCAACGAGCATGCTTGCTAGAAACCTTATCTTGGCTGTGTAAATGCCGTAAGGCCTCATGATCAGTAAACAGTACGAACTCCCTTTGGAACAGGTAATAGCGCCAATGTTTGACTGCTTGAACCACTGCATAAAACTCCACATCATACATGCTGTAACGAAGCTTTGCACCAGATAGCTTTTCACTGAAATAAGCAACTGGTTTGTGGTTCTGACTCAGCACAGCTCCAATGTGTAACTTTGAGGCATCCGAATGCAACTCAAACGGTTGTTAGAAGTCTGGAAAGATGAGAACGAGGGCTATAACCAATCGTTCCTTAATCTACTGGAATGCTGCCTCAGCTTGTTCAGTCCACTCAAACTTTCCACTTTGCTTCATACATTCCGTAATCGGGACCATTATGCTACTGAAATGCACAATAAATCACCTATAAAACGAGGCTAGCCCATGGAAGCTTCTCACATCAGTAATAGAACTGGGTCTAGGCCAATTTTTAATTACCTCCACCTTGGCCTCATTTACTTTCAAGCCATCTGCAGAAATAATATATCCCCAAAACAAAACACTAGGGGACATAAAAACACATTTTTTCAAGGCTGCATACATCTTTTCCCTTCTTAACACTACCAACACTTCTCTCAAATGCTGGACATGCTCCTCCTCACTAGCACTATAAATCAGAATGTCATCAAAGTAAACCACAACAAATTTCCCAATGAAGGGTCTCAACAACTGGTTCATGACTCGCATAAAAGTGCTAGGTGCATTAGACAACCCAAACGGCATAACCATCCACTCATACAGCCCTTCCCTAGTTTTAAATATGGTTTTCCACTCATCCCCTGGTCTAATACGTATATGATAATAACCACTCTTCAAATCTAATTTAGTGAAAACAGAAGCCCCACTGAGCTGGTCTAATAAATCATCCAAGCGAGGAATAGGAAACCGATACCTGATGATTATTTTATTGATGGCTCTGCTTGTTGGGATTCGTCATTGGAAAAATAACGTGGCGCAGTGGAAAATACACCGTTTAAAATTTCCTAGAATCCACCTATCGTGTCCAATTACCATTGATTAGAATAAAATCAAATAAGAATCAAGAGAGATTAACTCACCGGATTCGTCTCCTCTAGAGACTGCTGCAGAATCGTTTCTTGAAACTACGATCTCCAAAGTCCGGTGCACGCCAACTATTAAGCGGGAACCGGTGCTGGCCGAAGACGCGAAGGAATGGAGGTTTAATGCTGGGATTTTCGGCTGTTTTGGGGCTGCTATTGGTGGCTGAAATTTCCAGCAATTAATTAGAGTTGAATTAGGTTTTTCTTCCTTAAGTGTGTCCTTACATAGACACCTTGTCTAGTTGGGTTTTAATTAGGTTAATTAAACCCAAGCCCACTAGGATTATAATTACATAAATAAACTTTAATTAAAAAGTATATACTATGTAATTTAATTCCATTTGGCTAAATTTAATTACCCCTAAATAAAATTAAATCACACTTAAGTTAATACAATACATGTATTTAATTTTCCTAATTAGGAAAATTATTTAATTAATTGTTTACTTTATGTAATTCAATTAATTGATAAATCAATTAATTACATTATGTAAACTTATTAATTAAATTAAATTCAACCCAATGTCAATTAATTACCTTGACACCGAATGTCAACTAATTAATTAACGCATTCCTTCCAATGTACATTACATGTACAATTTCTATAAGTTCCAGCTCAGTTGATCTATGTGCACGATCCTATGGGTCTGTCTTTATGTTGGCAGTAGGCCCAAGGCCCACAGACTATAAGTGGGTTCTAACAAACCATTACAGCTCCCAATTAAGACAGAGATGCAGCAGTCTTTAGAAGACACTCACCCGATAGTAATCTCATAGTGTCCTTTGCCTAACGATATCGATATGAATAAACAAGAGGCATGGTGTATGTCATCCTCTTCTGTTGTTTATTATATTTCTTGATCTTGAGTTGACTGATTAATCAAATAAGCAACCAACTTATTTGGGTATGGCCATGCACTTATCAGTCCCACTCATCAAGTGGCCAATGATATCATCTCGGTGTCACCCGAGTGGCAATTCCATCACTTCATCATCAATATCAACATGTTCACCGGTCCACCCAATCATACCCGTATTTATCATCCTTTTACAGACCTGTTAGGCGTATGTCAAAGTGAACCGGATTCCATATTGATATTATAATGAAATCTGGTCTGAGGACAAAAGAGACCTACTCAAGAAAGACCTATGACATGACAACCATGTGGCTTTCTTGTGCGGATCGATCCAGTCCCATGTCAATGACATGTACCTATATTCATGACTGACTATACAAGTACTATGGCTAGTTAAGAACTACCATACAGTCATCGAATATACAAGTCAGCGGTTCTATTCCTTCCCACGATTAGAACAGACCTGGGATAGGTTTTATGATTATCAATCAATGGATACTCTACTCATATTATAGCACAAGATATAAATGAAATAGATTAATTGCCTTTATTAATGTGACACAAATAATGTATTCATATATGACTCTTAATGTATAATACAAAATACAAGAATCCAATGCCCTAAGAACTAAGGCACACCAACAATCTCCCACTTGCACTAGTTCCAAGTGGGCATTGCCCTAATTCCTATAGATCTGGTATGATCGTCGTGCTGTGTCTGCAACAGCGCTTTGGTCAATGGATCAGCGACATTATTCTTGGTGTCAACCCTCTGCAATGATATGTCACCTATGTTCACGATCTCTCGAATGAGGTGAAACTTTCTGAGTACATGTTTGGATCTCTTGTGTGACCGGGGCACCTTAGCTTGTGCGATGGCCCCGTTGCTGTCACAAAAACATCAACTGGGTCTAGGATAGTGGGCACTACTCCCAACTCAGTTATGACTTTCTTGATCCAAACGGCTTCCTTTGAGCTTTGCACGCAGCTATGTATTCAGCCTCCATTGTAGAGTCAGCAATGGTGGCCTACTTTGAGGACCTCCAACTAATGGCACCGCCATTCAGGAGAAAAACATAACCAGACTGTGACTAGTTCTCATCCTCATTGGTCTCAAAGCTTGCATCAGTGTAACCTGACACTACCAGCTCATCTTGACCTCTATACACTAAGAAAGCATCCTTAGTCCGGTTAAGGTACTTCAAGATTGCCTTGACTGCCTTCCAGTGTTCCTCACCGGGGTCCGACTGGTACCGGCTAGTCATACTTAGTGCAAACACGACATCAGGCCTCGTACATAACATGGAGTACATGATAGATCCAATAGCAGATGCATAAGGGATCTTTTCCATGTTCTCCCGGTCCTTCTTTGTTTTAGGACCATCTTTCTTACTCAGCTTCAACCCATGGCGCATAGGCAAGAATCCTTTCTTTGCCTTATCCATGCTGAATCCTTTTAGAACCTTGTCAATGTACGTGGCCTAACTTAGGCCTAGAAGCTGATTGGATCTATCTCTGTAGATCCTGATCCCTAAGATCGTCTCAGCTTCGCCTAAGTCCTTCATTGCGAAGCACCTACTCAACCACTGCTTAACCCCTTGCAGTGTTGGTATGTCACTTCCAATGATAAGGATGTCGTCAACATACAGCACTAGGACGGTGGAAACGCTCCCATTAACCATCTTATACACACAGGGCCTTTAACTTGAAACACCACTTGCAACCTATCACCTTAGCACCCAGAGGTGGATCCACCAAGTTCCATACTTGGTTATCGTGCATAGATTGCATCTCAGCCTCCATGGCTTTGCGCCATTGATCTGAGTGTGGGCTTTCAACAGCCTCCTGATAGGTCTTGGGCTCCTCTTGGTCAACGACCATAAGGTCCCCATCATCAGTCACGAGAAAGCCGTACCTCTCTGGCTGATGACATGTCCTACCAGACCTTCTAAGGTCCTGTGCAACCGTTTCTGGTTCCTCAATTTCTTGAGTAGTCAGATTGGTTCCTGAAGCATCCTCAGCAGTAGCTGCAAGAGTTTGTGAGTCCTGAACTTCTGAAAGTTCAACATTACTCCCACTGTCTCTCTTGGAAAGGAATTTCTTCTCCAAGAAGACTGCATTTCTGGCTATGAAAACTTTGTTTTCGGCTGGATTGTAGAAGTAATAACCCTTAGTTTCCTTAGGGTAACCCACAAACTGGCACTTTACAGATTTGGACTCGAGTTTGCCACTTGTCAATTTCTTAACATATGCATCACAGCCCCAAATCTTCAAGAAGGAAACATTGGGCTTTCGGCCTTTCCATAGTTCATATGGTGTTCCCTCAACTGCCTTGCTTGGCGTATTGTTAAGAATGTAAGCAGCTGTCTCTAAAGCATATCCCCAAAAGGAGAAAGGGAGTGTAGCATGACTCATCATCGAGCAGAGCATGTCAAGTAAGGTCCTATTCCTCTTTTCTGACACTCCATTCCACTGGGGTGTACCAGGAGGAGTGAGTTGGGATACAATCCCACACTCTCTCCAAACGAGTCAAACTCTTGGCTCAAATATTCACCCCCTCGGTCAGACCGAAGTGCTTTTATTTTCTTGCCAAGTTGGTTTTCTACTTCATTCTTAAAGTCCTTGAACCTTTGGAGAGTCTCAGACTTATGCTTCATCAGACACACGTAACCGTATCTGCTGAAGTCATCCGTGAAGGTGACGAAGTACAGAAAACCAGATCTAGCACTAGTGCTCATTAGGCCACATACATCGGAATGTACCAGCTCCAATAGCTCTGAGGCCCTTTCAGCAGTCTTGCTAAAAGGCGCCTTTGTCATCTTGCCTCTCAAATAAGATTCGCATGTGTCATAAGGCTGAATGTCAAATGACCCTAGCACACCACTAGAGTGAAGCCTAGCTAGGCGCTTCTCATTTATATGGCCAAGTCGACAATGCCAGATGTAAGTAGGATTAATTTCATTTTGTTTAATCCTTTAGTATTTATGTTATAGATTGAACTTTCACGTTTTAGATCAAGGATATATAAGCCATTTTCAAGAAATGTTGTTCCATAAATAATATTGCCACATTGCATAGAAATTCTACCATGTCCAATATTAAATACAAAACCCGAAATATCCAACAAAGAAAAGGAAATAATATTCCTGCGCATTGCAGGTACAAAATAACAGTTTCTTAGTTCCAAAACAAGTCCACTAGGCATCTCCAAGAAATAATCTCCGATCTCCATGGCCTGAACCCGAGCACCATTTCCGACTCGAAGATCTACTTCTCCAGATCCTAATAATCTCCTATTTCTTACACCCTGCACATTTGAACAAATGTGAGATCCACATCCAGTGTCCAAGACCCAAGATGTAGAAATAGCCAGATTAATCTCAACAACATAAATACCTGAAGCAGCAGTTTTGCCCTTTAATTGCTCCCTTAGCTTTGGATATGAGCTCTTCCAGTGCCCCTTCTCATGACACTCATAGCAAACATCGTCAGGAGAGGCAACCCTTGCTTTAGGTTGGGCCACCACCTTTTTGCCCTTAGCCTTGGCCTTAGATTTGGCCTTTCCCTTGGCAATGGGCGTATTTCCCTTGTTCACCAGCAATACTTCAGGAGTCTTCTTAAGAGACTGCTCAGCAAGCTTGAGCATGCCATGTAGTTCAACAACCAATTTATCCAACCCTTGCATATGGTAATTCATGATAAACTGGTTGTAAGACTCAGGAAGTGACCCAAGAATAATGTCTATTGCCAAGTCCTGCGGAACTGGTGAGCCGAGGTGGGCAAGTGTATCAATATACCCCTTCAACTTTAGCACATGAGTGCTAACAGAAGTCCCAGCTGCCATCACAGTCATGCAAAGTGCCTTAGTTGTCAGGTAACGTTCCTGATGAGCCTGATCTTGGAACATCTTTTTAAGCTGATCCATCATCTCATAAGCATGCTCGTCCATGAACTGCTTCTGAAGATCAGAAGCCATGGTACCCAGCATGAGGCACGAGACATCTCGGTCATCCCTCACATGCCGATAGTACTGCTCCACCATCGCCGTGGTGATGCCTCGACCTGCGGGAGGGCCAGCTGGTAAAGGAGCATTCAGTACATACTCCTTAGGCTCTTGTCTAAGAACTATTTGTAAGTTCCTAGCCCAGTCCAGGAAGTTAGTCCCCGAAAGCTTCTCCTTCTCCAAGAGTGACCTAAGTGAGAGTGAGTTGTTGTTTGTTGCAGCCATTTAAATTGCTTAACTGAAATGGGATTATCTACATGGAAGAAATCATTGCTTGAGTTAGAAATAAAGGACTTTTAAGCCAACTCAAATTAATAATCCGATTTTAATTTGTTTGTTGGTGTTGTTAATTGGCTGACTTGACCAAGATCCACAACTTATCAATGACTAGCCGAACTAGGGCTCGCTAACCAACCATTGAGTCGTTTGGTAGGACAACCTATCCAATCCTTCCACGAAGGACTCTTGGTTTGATGGGCTTATTGACACTTTACCCATTTGTGCTTAGGGCCCGCTCTGAGCTAATGCTACCCATGTTGAGTCAAACCACCATTCACTGTTAACCATACCAAGTATCTTAACCCTCGACATCCCACCGAATACTACAATATACCTAGCTAGGGCATGGCGCACATTGCAGCATCAATGGGAGGAAGAGGTGTGAATGTGGGAAGCACTTTTAAGCGACTCAATATTTTAATTTCCGGATTATAATTAAGTGATACGGCTTAGCATGCATAAACGCGGGTAATAATTTGGTGATCCATACATCCATATTATATGACAAATGCAATAGCATACTTAATTTAAAATAAATGAGATCCTATGGGCCTTTAATTACAACCTAATGAAAAACTAGATATCCTATCTAATTCTTCATGGGCCGGACTGCAATCCTTCTTGGGCTCCCACCATGGGCTTGCTCCATTTGGGCCTTCCTCCATACTTGATGCAATTACAATAATTTTGTAAAATAAAATCTATTCTAAAATTACATCAAAATAAAAAAAGGGGTTTTTACATAAATACTTACCTTTTGGCACCACCTAACTTTTTTACCTACAAAGGAAAAGTTTGCTGAAATACTTTAAAAACTTTCCAAAATTACAAAAATACCTAAAACAGGAAATTCCTGTTTTACGTAAATCTGTAGCAAAAAAAACAAAACCGAAAACCATAAATCTCCAAAATACGTGAATCGCGCCGGCTCAAAATCCTCCCAAACACAAAAACCTCCCAAACGCCAAGAAATCGCAGATCAATCTCGCCAAGAATCACAGATCAGTTTCGCCATCTGGAATCGCACATCTGGATCGATCTCTCTCCTACAAATTCGATCGATCACTGCAAATCAATCGATCACTGCAAAACAGACATGGCAATTCATTCGATCACAGAGATATGCGAGAAATCGCAATTCTACTCCATCATAATGGAACTTGGACTGAAGATTACAGATTCATCAATTACAAAGTAAGTGGAGTCCTAATACCAACAACATCAACATTCAATGACTTCAACCAAACTATCAAAGCAAACATCAAGATCGATCAACAAAAAGAAGATTTAAAGATCCAATTCCAAGTAACAGAAGGATATCTGCCAATGGATATAATGAACGACATGTCCATTAGATTCTATTTACAGCTAAAGAGTGCAAGCAATATCCTAATGCAGTATCCACTATGCATAACAACAATCCAGACAGAAACAGAAGATGAACAAGGTAAAATGGTCACAATATCTCAGTATAACTAAGGTATAATTCAATATAACTCAGTATAACTAAGGTATAATTAAGGTATAACTAGGTATAATCAGTGAAAAAATTATATAATCAATGTATAATTAAGGTATACTTAATGTATCAGAATGTATAACTAAGGTATAATCACAATAACAGTGTATCTTAAGGTATAACAAAGGTATAAATTAGGTATAACAGTGTAATGTATAACTCAGTATAACTAAGGTATAATTGCGGTATAACTAAGGTATAATCAGTGAAAATAGTGTATCTGAATGTATAACAAAGGTATAAATCAGGTATAACAATTTATCTTAGGGTATAACTAATGTATAACTCAGTATAACTAAGGTATAATTGCGGTATAACTAAGGTATAATCAGTGACTATAGTGTATGTGAATGTATAACAAAGGTATAACTAAGGTATAACAGTGTATCTTAGGGTATAACTAAGGTATAACTCAGTATAACTAAGGTATAAATGCGGTATAACTAAGGTATAATCAGTGACTATAGTGTATATGAATGTATAACAAAGGTATAAATCAGGTATAACAGTGTATCTTAGGGTATAACTAAGGTATAACTCAGTATAACTAAGGTATAAATGCGGTATAACTAAGGTATAATCAGTGACTATAGTGTATCTGAATGTATAACAAAGGTATAAATCAGGTATAACAGTGTATCTTAGGGTATAACTAAGGTATAACTCAGTATAACTAAGGTATAATTGCGGTATAACTAAGGTATAATCAGTGACTATAGTGTATCTGAATGTATAACAAAGGTATAAATCAGGTATAACAGTGTATCTTAGGATATAACTAAGGTATAACTCAGTATAACTAAGGTATAAATGTGGTATAACTAAGGTATAATCAGTGACTAAGATATAAGTAAGGTATCACAACTGTTTATCACAATGTATAAATACGGTATAATCTATGTATAACCTGATATGTAACAGGTGTGTGTCTGTCTTTGTGTATATATTATAGGAAGTGGAGAAAAGGATCACAATAGTAACATGGAAGAATCTGTGTACCAGCTAGAGTACAACCAGTACAACACAGAAGCAGAAGATGAAGAAGATGACCATGTAGCTTACATAAGAAACATAGCAGACAGAACAATAGAAGAAATATACAGCACAAAACAAGCAAACACAATTACAGGAGGAGAAGAAGAGAATGAAATAACAGATGCCAATGTTGACTACATGCAAGCTGGACAAATCTATACAAACAAAAAGACACTCAAAGAAGCAATTAGTCTCTATGCAATAAGAAAAAATTTCCAATTCAAGGTTAATAAATCCTGTCCAAAACAGTACTTCCTGCAGTGCATTGATGAACAGTGTACATGGAGATTCAGCGCATCAAGGAAAAAAATACAGAAAGATTCATAATAAGAAAGTATGATGAAAAGCACACATGCAACATTGATGACAGGAATGGTGATAAAAGACAGGCAACAAAGGCACTTATAGCAAGCATCATCAAGAACAAATACATCAGACTGAAAAGAATATACACAGCAAAAGATATAGTATATGACATGAAAGAACACATAGGGGCAGAAATCAATTACCAAAAAGCCTGGCGTTCAAAAGAAGAAGCACTCAAAATAATCAGAGGTTCACCATCTGAATCATACAACATGCTACCAAGCTACCTCTACATGCTGGAAAAAACAAACCCAGGAACAAAAATCAGTCTGGAAACAAAAGAAAACAGATTTCTGTACCTATTTGTAGCAATGAAAGCTTCAATAGAAGGATGGAAACATTGCAAACCAGTTGTTGTGGTTGATGCCACATTCCTTAGAACATGTTACAGTGGAACCCTCATCTCAGCCTGCACGCAAGATGCTTCAGGTAAAACATAAAGTATAATTAAGGTATAATTATCGAATTTATAGTATAATTAAGATATAACTAAAGTATAATCACTGTAATAGTGTATCCTAAGGTATAACTAAGGTATAATTAAGGTATAACTAAGGTATAATTGCGGTATAACTAAGGTATAATCACTGTAATAGTGTATCCTAAGGTATAACTAAGGTATAATTGAAGTATAAATAAGGTATAACTAATGTATAATATTATATCTTAAGGTATAACTAAGGTATAACTAACATATAATTAAGGTATAACTAAGGTATAACTTCGGTATAACTACGGTATAATTGAGGTATAACTACGGTATAATTGAGGTATAACTAAGGTATAACTAAAGTATAAATATTATACTAATACGCAACAAACTGACAAATGCAGAGATGATCTTCCCGCTGGCATTTGTAGTAGTTGATGGAGAAAATGATGAATCATGGGAATGGTTTTTCAAACAATTCAAAAACGCTTATGGACAGAGACAAGAAATGGTTATAGTTTCAGACAGACACAAGAGCATAGAAAAAGCTTCAAAAACAGTGCTACCAGATGTTCCACATTGTGTCTGTGCATTCCATCTGCTGCAAAACCTCAAACTCAGATACAAAAACAACACAAAAGACATGAAGAAGTACTTCAACAAAGCAACAAGAGCATACACGATAGAGGATTTCAATAAGTACATGACTGAACTGGAAAATATCAACAAAAAAATCCCACCGTACCTTCAAGACGTTGGGTATGACAAATGGAGCAGAGTACACTCAACAAACAACAGATAAAACATATTGACATCAAACATTGCAGAATCAATAAACTCTCTCAACAAAGCAGCAAAAGACCTACCAATAACAACTCTGGTGGAGTACTTACGGAGCATGCTACAAGATCTCTTCTACAAAAACAGAAGCATTGCATAGGCAACGATGACAATACTCACACAAACGCAAGAACAAGTACTCCAAGCAAACTACATACCAGCATTGAAAATGGAGGTTCGAATTCACAACTGATCACTTCTATTATACATTCAATATACACTACATACACATAATATTGATTACAAAAAATGCAGGTAAAACCATCCACAGGTAATCTGGTAACAGTCACAAGAAACGGGATAGATTACATAGTTGACATGAAAGAAAAGACATGTACCTGCAACAGATTCCAAATGGATGAGCTGCCATGTCCACATGCCCTTGCATACATAAGGAAATTCCACCTCAACACATATAATTACTGCTCCCTTTACTACACAAAACAGAAAATGTTAGCAACTTATGAAGCAACAATATACCCAATGCCTTCAAAAGATATGTGGGACATACCTCAAGATATAAGGGATCAAAAACTCAATCCACTAGAAGCAAAACAAAAAGCAGGAAGGCCAAAGAAACAGAGATTCAGAGCAGCTTGGGAGAGAAAAACAAAAATGAAAGTAAAATGTGGAACTTGTGGCAATCCAGGCCATAACAAGAGAACATGTGGAGGAGCAAAACAATAATTAACTGATTTGTTGTATTGAATTGAATTGTATTGAACAAAAAAAACTTTACACTTGCATTTTTTCATTCAATAAAAATGTTGTATTTGAAATAAAAAAAATACTTTACACATCCATTGGACGAACATATTCGTTATCGCTTTCTTCTCCGTTCTCATTCCTTAATACTCCATGGTTATACAATGAAACTGCCAACCTTGTCCGATGAGCTTTAACATCAAATGGATCTGGGAAAGGCTTTTGCACTATAAGATACTCAGCAAAGCTCAACACAAAAACTCCACAATCACTGAAAAAAAAAAGTATAAACAAGGTATCAGTAACCATATAAATGATTAAGGTATAAGTGAGGTATAACTAAGGTATAACTAAGGTATAATCACTGTCATAGTGTATCCTAAGGTATAACTACGGTATAATTGAGGTATAACTAACGTATAATCACTGTAATAGTGTATCTGAAGGAATAATTAAGGTATAACTGATGTATCCTCAATGTAATAAGGTATCTTAAGGTATAATTAAGTTATAACTAAGGTATAAAAACTGTAATAGTGTATCTTAAAGTATAACTACGGTATAACTAAGGTATAAATAAGGCATAATCACTGTAACAGTGCATCTTAAAGTAAAACTAAGGTATAATTGCGGTATAAAGAAGGTATAATCACTGTAATATTATATCTGAAGGTATAATTAAGGTATAACTGATGTATCCTCAATGTAATAAGGTATCTTAAGGTATAATTAAGTTATAACTAAGGTATAAAAACTGTAATAGTGTATCTTAAGGTATAACTACGGTATAATTGAGGTATAAATAAGGTATAATCACTGTAATAGTATATCTTAAGGTATAACTAAGGTATAATTTACGTACAACTAAGCCATAATCACTGTAATAGTGTATCTTAAGGTATAACTAAGGTATAATTGAAGTATAAATAAGGTATAATCACTGTAATAGTGCATCTTAAGTAGGGATGTAAATGGGGCGGGGCGGGGCGGGGATTGACAATCCCATCCCCGTTCCCCGGCTAGGCGGGGATCCCCGTCCCCGTCCCCGTTTAGTAAACGGGGACGATATTCATCCACATCCCCGGCCCAGTCGGGGAACGGGTTCCCCGTGGGGATCCCCGTCCCCGTTAAGATTCTTTTTTTTTTTTTTTTGAAATTTTAAATAAAATTCAATTTGGTTAAAAAAAAGGTAAAAAACATATTACAGTTTAGAGACCATTAAATAAATCACTTAATTTTTCTTATAAGAAAGTGATATTTAATTAAAATATTACAACTACTAATATTATTATTTAAAATAGAGTACATGAGTCCAATATATAGAAATTAAATTAGAGGTTTCTAGATTGATAAATTCTATCAAGTGCAAAGGCTAAATTTTAAGTTTTGCACCTAGGCAGAAGTTCTGCAAATAAGCACACAATTGCATGTATTTAGTATCAGCAGCAACAATTAAGCACACATGATTTATTGTTAGAAACTTTAAAAGTGAAAGAGGAATGTAAAGCAATCCGTAGTTTTAGTTTTATTATTATAAAATTTAATTTTATATATATATAATTAAATAAATAAATAAACGGGGATTTAACGAAAATCCCCGTCGGGGACTAAACGGGGATGGGGACGGGTCCGCGGGACGGGGGAGGTAAATCACATCCCCGTCCCTGTTTAGTAAACGGGGACAAAATTATTCCCGTCCCCGCTCCGCGGGGATTCTAAACGGGGATTCCCCGTCCCCGTTCGGGCGGGCCCCCGGTGGGGACGGGTCTCCGGGTCCCCGTTGACAACCCTAATCTTAAGGTATAACTAAGGTATAATTGGGGTATAACTAAGCTATAAACAGTGTATCACAATGCATAACTAAGGTACAACAAAGGTATAACTGAAGTATAACTAATGTATAACTAACGAATCCGAAAGTATAACTAAGGTATAATCAGTTTATCGGCAAGTATAACTCATGTATGATCCTTGTATTACAAATAACAAATAACATTTAATGAAAATATAACAAAAAATAAATAAAACACACTTGTCAGACTACTGAGGTAAACCTTCGACAATTTCCACTGCGAGAGGACGTAAAGGATTCCTAACACTATACACATCAGATTCCAGAAGATCAACCCTGCCACTGAGAATTGACCAATGATGCAGATAGTATGGAAGAATTACAGCATATTCATTAGCCCCTTCAGCAGTTGAATCAGCACTACATCTACCCAAATAGGAATCGTAAATGAAGAGCTTCCTCAACCTCAAGCAAAACCTTCCCAAAACCCAATGATTTTGACCAACATGAATTGGCATCAACACTTCATCAACATCAGACCATGGCCTCCCCGTCCATAAATCAGCACCCATCATGAATCTGGTGATGGTATCATCAAATCTTAACTGATTAAAAATCCCACCACTCCCAAGAATAGCCTCCACTTGTCCAAACATATACTTCACATATGCATCGAACCTCAAATCAGTAGTTGTGAAGTTATATGTTATGCGATCACAGTATTTGCCCTTCTTCCTCAGGTAATACATGATTACATCCATATGCTAACCCAAAAAAAAAAAAACATTTTATAAGTATAAATCAGTGATTATACAATGTATAATTAAGGTAAAAACTGTGTATAATCAGCGTATAAACTATGTATAATGTATGTTTAAGGTATAAACTATGTATAATCAATGTACATGACAAAAATAACAAACTAGAGATATAACTAATATAATCACTGTACCAAAAGGTATAACAAAGGAATAATCAGTGTATAACTAAAGTATAATAATTGTATAATCAGTGCATCATAAACAAATATACAAAAAGTGTATAAGTAATGTATAAAAAATGTATAATTCTTATATAATATATAATAATAGTGCATCAGAATGTATAACTAAGGTATAAATAATGTATAACCAATGTAATAATCCCTCATAATGTAAAAATAACGTATAACTAAAGTATAATTAACGTATAAATAAAGTATAATCACTATAATAGTATATCTTTTAGGTATAATTAATGTATAACTAAAGTATAATCACTCTAGTAATATATCTTAAAGTATAAGTAAGGTATAACTGCAATATAACTAAAGTATAAGAGACAAAAATACTTACAGTACTACTTAAATACTCGCCAGGAGTATACAATTCAAGGAAGAAAGTCTTTGAATCGATTGTAGCAACACCATAACGAAAAGGAGGATTTAACAGATTATTCTTGGGAGCATACCAGTTGTTCCTTGAACTAGAAAATAGGAAAAAAAAAAAAAACAAAGGACACAACCTAAATAAAAAAAAAATTGTATAAAAAAAAACAAAAGAAAAATAAAAAAGAACATTACTTTTTAGCTGCATATTTATTCTTGTTAATAAATCGGATGAAATCATGAGTGAGTTCATCATCACGAGGATACTCGCCTAACTCGCACAGATCATCCAACACAACTGATCCAGTAACAACCTTCAACACCTTCTCATCAGAACCAAAATTAGTTGTGTAAGGTGAAGAAACCGCCCGACCACCACCAACTCTCCTCTTCCTTTTATAAATTCCCTTCTTCACAACTTCATCCTCAATAATGACAATATCATCGTCCTGAAAAAACAAAAAAAAAAAAACAAGAAGAAAAATAAAAACCCGGCATAAACAAAACAACAACAACAACAAAAAAAAAAAAAAAAAAAAAAAATACGCACATCTTTGATAGAATATATTCTCTCATAACCCTCAACTTCAAGTTCATCCAAAATATCAGGATCAATAAAGTCTAAGAAACACATAGAATCAGTACCCTATCACATGTAATCAGTAAAGTCACAAATATAATCATTATATTCAAATAAACAATGTATAAACAGTGTATAACAGGGTATAACAGTGTGTATAACATTGTATAACATTGTATAAACAGTGTATAAACTATTCATAACAACATATAAATGCATAACAAATTATAAAAAAGTGTATAACAATGTGTAAACAATGTATAAACATTGTATAACAGTGTATAACAGTGTAAAAATTGTGTATAAACTATTTATAAATGCATAACAATGTATAAGAAGTGTATAACAGTGTATAAGAAGTGTAAAAACAGTATATAAGAAGTGTATAATTAAGGTATAAACAATTCATAACAATATATAGATGCATAACAATGTATAAAAACTGTATAACAATGTATAAACAATGTAAAAAATAATGTATAAGCAGTGTATAAAGATTGTATAACAATGAATAATAAGTGTATAACAATGAATAATGTATCAGATTATAATACAAGCATATAATCAAAGTACAAAAAAATACAAAAATCATAAATACGAAAAACATACAGCTTGTTTAAGCTTTTCAAGAGCAACAACAGCTTGGTGCTCTGTGTCAGAATCTAGATTTCCTTTTCCAGCACCAACTTCATTACCAACAACAGTACCCTCCTCATTAACAGCAACACCTTCTTGCTCACACCCCTCAGCAGCATTCTCCTTATTACCAACATCAGGGATCTCTAATTGATCACCCAAAGACACAACAACCTCATCAGCAAATGCAGTGATAGCATCAAAGTTGAAATACCTTGTGCAATCAAACTCTGGATCCCTCATTGTTCTTGGTGGAACAATAGGAGGTTTATAAACAACTATGGCCCTCTCTAGCACCACAACATCAGAACTGAAACTTCCTTCAGCAATATCCCCCTTCTCTTCAGAATCCAAACCATCATTCTTCAACCCCCCTTCCATACCAACATCTTCCTTATCTTGAGCATCCATTCCTTCACCCTTATCTTCCATATCCTCCATATTCCCATCCTTATCCTCCTGTACTTGACTATTAAAATACTACAAAGCGAAACACAAATTTATAAGTAAATGAAAGGTATAAAAGTGTATATTGAAAGGTATAATGACTGTATAACTAAGGTATAAGTGTATAATTAAGGTATAACTAAGCTATAATCCATGAAATAGTGTATCTTAAGGTATATCTAAGGTATAATGACTGTATAACTAAGGTATAAGTGTATCTTAAGGTATAATTAAAGTATAACTAAGGTATAATCCATGAAATAGTGTATCTTAAGGTATAATAACTATATAACTACGGTATAACAGTGTATCTTAAGGTATAACCAAGGTATAACTAAGGTATAATCCATGAAATAGTGTATCTTAAGGTATATATAAGGTATAATGACTGTATAACTAAGGTATAAGTGTATCTTAAGGTATAATTAAGGTATAACTAAGGTATAATCCATGAAATAGTGTATCTTAAGGTATATCTAAGGTATAATGACTGTATAACTAAGGTATAAGTGTATATTAAGGTATAATCAAGGTATAACTAAGGTATAATCAATGTATAACTAAGGTATAATAGTGTATCTTAAGGTATAACCAAGGTATAACTAAGGTATAATCACTGTAACAGTGTATCTTAAGGTATAATTAAGGCATAACTAAATATACTTAAAGTATAATTAACGTATCATAATGTATGACCAAGGTATAATCAGTTTATCCCCAAAAAATAACTCATGTATAGTAAGATACATGATGATCAATTTACTAACCTCATGATCCATATCATCATCGCCCTCATCAGCCCCATCAGACGAAACCTTATTCACAAAGTCCCTTGAGGTTTCCTTTAAAAAACAAAAAATAAAAACACAAAAGTTAAAAAATAGAAAATATATATATATATATAAAATAAAATCATAAGTAAACATAGAAATACCAGCTTATCAACACGGCTGCTGATATAATCCAACTTCTGCATAACTAATCCAAATTGTTGCTCCATGTATTTCTTCAACAATGCAATCTCAGATAGAACAGCTCCTTGACTGGAAGCTTGAGATTGAGAAGAAGAACCTTTCAGCTCATTAACTTCCACATCATTCTTATCATCATCAACCTATACATGGACACCATCACCTTCTTCCAAAGCAGGCCCAACTTGATTATCATCAATATCAGCTTCTTCCATAGGAGGCTCAACTTGATTATCATCTATTTCAACAAAATTTTGTAAGGAGAAGTTCCTTTTCGTATAAAAATTCTCCAAAGACAGCTCCTCAATCTCCTCATCCGTAGCATATATATTCTTCAATCCCAACTAAAAAAAAAACAAATAAGAAAAAAGGTATAGCTAAGGTATAATTAGTGTATCACAAACAATAACTAAAGTACAACAAACTATAATTAAGATATAATCATTGTAATAGTGTATCTTAAGGTATAATAAAGGTATAATTAATGAATCTTATAGTACAATTAAGGTATAACTAAAGTATCATGATTGTAATAGTGTATCTTAAGGTATAACTAAGGTATAACTAAGGTATAATTGAGGTATAACTAAGGTATAATCACTGTAATAGTGTATCCTAAGGTATAACTAAGGTATAATTGAAGTATAAATAAGGTATAATCACTGTCATACTGTATCCTAAGGTATAACTAAGGTATAATTGAGGTATAACTAAGGTATAATCACTATCATAGTGTATCCTAAGGTATAACTAAGGTATAATCACTGTAATAGTGTATCCTAAGGTATAACTGAGGTATAACTAAGGTATAATCACTGTAATAGTGTATCCTAAGGTATAACTAAGGTATATTTGAGGTATAAATAAGGTATAATCACTGTCATAGTGTATCCTAAGGTATAACTAAGGTATAATTGACGTATATCTAAGGTATAATCACTGTAATAGTGTATCCTAAGGTATAACTAAGGTATAATCACTGTAATAGTGTATCCTAAGGTATAACTAAGGTATAATTGAGGTATAAATAAGGTATAATCACTGTAATAGTATAAAAAAATGTATAAAAAAGTATAATTAATGAATAAATGAGGAATAACATACGCTTTTGGCTGCCTTGTTGAATAAAAGCTTGTCCAACTTTTCCCTTCGAAAATCCTCAACATAAGTCCTCCAATTGAAAACCCTAGGTAGAAAATTTGCAGCCTTCCGGTTAATAACTCTGTCGCAAATTATTCCGCTGCATGCAGGACAAACCTCATAGAACCATAACTGGAAAAAAATGGGACAGCCCTCAACCCGATAAGACTTGGGCTTCGATCTAGAAATTCTAGTTTTCTTTAAAGAAAATATGGTTGCATCGAAAGACTCACAACCCCATGCAGCCTTCACATAGTCACCTGACTCCACCACATCAAAATATGAACTTGGAATAGATTTCGAAAAATCTATCCCCATTAGGTAGAAGCTGATGAAATATATCAGTGCAATCTTCAGGCAATCTTCAGCAGAATCATCAGAAAAAACATGAGAATCTTTCTTCAAGACTTCTTCAATATCTTTCTTCTTCACCTCAGTCTTATTAGGAAAGTAGGAGGACAATAATCTACAACCCACACCAGTGGAACACATAACAAAATCATCATCAGCAGTTGATTTCAAGCCAGAAATCAACAAAAACTCTTCCACACCAAACCTCAGCTCAGTGCCAGCTACTTCAACAATAATTGAATCATTTTCATCCTCCTGATAAATCTCCCTTAGCAGCAAAGAATGTATGAGCTGCTTTGTAACCCTTAAAATAGGTAAATCCAAGAAGTAACAAAAAATGGTTTCCTTAAACATCTGAATAACTCGATCAGGCAGGTTTAACTTCAGGAAAGTTAGCAGATCGTAATCAGAGAAAACAGAAAGATGGCTTCCCCAATACTCCCGTTTCTTGTAAATAGGTCTCCCAACCTGAAAAATGTAATTAAAAAATAACTAAGGTATAATTACTGAACAAGTGCAATTTAAGGTATAAAAAAAGGTATAACAAAGGTATAATCAAAGTAATAGTGTATCAAAAAGGTATAATTAAGGTATAACTAGGGTATAATCAGTGTATAACTTGGTTATACACTCATTATACCTTAGAAATTAAAAAATAACTAAGGTACAATTACTGAAAAAGTGCATCTTAAGGTATAATTAAGGTATAACTAAGGCATAACTAAAATATAATTACTGAAAAACTGCAACTTAAAGTATAAAAAAAGGTATAAAGAAGGTATAATCAAAGTAATAGTGTATCAAAAAGGTATAATTAAGGTATAACTAGGGTATAATCAGTGTATAACTTGGTTATACACTCATTATACCTTAGAAAATTAAAAAATAACTAAGGTACAATTACTGAAAAAGTGCATCTTAAGGTATAATTAAGGTATGACTAAGGCATAACTAAGGTATAATTACTGAACAAGTGCAATTTAAGGTATAAAAAAAGGTATAACAAAGGTATAATCAAAGTAATAGTGTATCAAAAAGGTATAATTAAGGTATAACTAGGGTATAATCAGTGTATAACTTGGATATACACTCATTATACCTTAGAAATTAAAAAATAACTAAGGTACAATTACTGAAAAAGTGTATCTTAAGGTATAATTAATGTATAACTAAGGCATAACTAAGATATAATTATTGAAAAACTGCAACTTAAAGTATAAAAAAGGTATAAAGAATGTATAATCAAAGTAATAGTGTATCTAAAAGGTATAATTAACATATAACTAAGGTATAATTACTCAGAAAGTACAACTAAAAGTATAATTAAGGTATAAACAATGTAATAGTGTCTGTTAAAATATAACAAAAACATAACAAAGTTAAAATAAAAAATATAATCATTGTAATAGAGTATCTTAAGGTATAACTAAGGTATAATTGCGGTATAACTAAGGTATAATTACTACACAACTAAATCTTAAGGTATAACAAAGGTATAACAAAGGTATAACTAACATATAATCACTATAATGATGTATAAGTAGGGTGTAATCAGTGTGGAACCAATCTGTAAGAAACAAAACAGCAGACTAAGGTACAAGTAATGTATAAACAATGTATAACTAAAGTATAAACAATCTATAACTACTCAAAAAATACGGTATAACTAATGTATAATGACTGTAATACTGCATATTAATGTATAAGTAAGGTATAAATAATCAATAAGTAAGGTATAGTCACCATAACAGTATATCTTAAAGTATCAAAAAGGTATAATTCAGCTATACCAGAGGTATAATCACTATAATAATGTATCTTAAGGTATAAGTGAGGTATAAAAAATGTATAACTCATGTATAATCAATATAATACTCTATCTAAATGTATAATGAATGTAATAGTGCATACTATCAATATAATACTCTATCTAAATGTATAATGAATGTAATAGTGCATACTATCAATATAATACTCTATCTAAATGTATAATGAATGTAATAGTGCATACTAATGTATAAATAAGGTATAATTAACGTATAAGTAAGGTATAATCACTATAATAATGTATAAAAAAGGTATAAATAATGTATATATAAGGTATAAACAGTGCAAAAACAGTATAAAAAAGACTATAATAACTGTATCTTAAGGAATAATAATTTATCTTAAGGTATAATCAACGTATAATCAAGGTATAACTAACGTATAAACACTGTATAACTAAGGTATAACTTAATGTATAACTAAGGTATAAATAAAGTATAAATAAGGTATAACTAATGTATAATAGGATGCACTAAGGTATAAGATACACTATTACAGTAACAGAAAAATAAACACATCCAGAAAAACACAGAAAAACAAAAACAAAAACTATAGAATACAATATTACAATATTACAGTAAACCCAAAAAATAAAAAACACAGAAAAACAAACAAAAACAAACAAAAACTGTAAACAGCATAAATGAAACAACAAAAATTACCACAAACTTTCCACCAGCGACATCCTCCCTCAATTTGCCCTTGGAAACAGCAAGAGGCTTCTTAACATTTTTTACCTTTTGCGACCCAGTGTTCTTTGCACCCTTCACCATCTTAGAAAATTATAACACTGCAAACAAAACAACAAAAATCAAACAAACACACCAACAAAAACAAAACAAACGCATGCAGAAAAAAACCTAAACGAACAAAAAAAAAAAATAATAAACAAGACCACGAACAAAACACACGAACCAAGAAGAAAATAATGAACGCCGAAAGTAGAGAAAACGAAGAAAAATCACACAGTAGAATAATCGAACAAAAAGCAGGAAGAAGAACACCGACAAACGAAGCAGAAACGATGGAATACAAAAGTTTACTCACTGCAGAAATGAAAAACGTATAAAAAAAAAGCGTGACCCCGAAAAAGTAAAAAAAATAAAAATAAAAAAAAATAACGTATTTCAGTAAATAATAAAAGGTAGGCCCCAAAACAAAAGCCCAATCCAACATAAATTTGATAATTTCCCATAAAAAAATGGCACGCAGGCCATATTTCCCAAAATTAAATTACAACCGATAATAATTTAGGGCCCATAGAACTCAACATAACATTTCAAACAAAGTACCTGTCGTGCATACCAATATGATGCATGATCATGACATTCCAAATTATAAATATAAATGTTAAGCCGAGTTACTTAGGGTGAAATCGCCAATTTTAACAAATGTGACTAAGGCCCATAAAGGCCCAATGGATAACATCCATAAATGCAAAATTAACAATTTTGCTCCCACTTGAATTTGGGTTGTCACAAATTTAAAATTTAACTCTCCCAATTTTCACCGGTGTTACGGTTTATTGGACCAATTTCACAAAGTCCATATTCAATTTAATATGCAAACAATTAAATTAAATATGCATGCCAACAAGATAAATAATTTTAAATACAAATTAATTAAAAAAAATTTAATTCAATTTACATTAGGGTCCGGGATAAAAAAATACCCGTAAAATCCAAAACCGGGCCCAAAACCCGCGCGCGGCAGCCTACCGCAGCAGCAGCAGCCAGCTGCTGTATGGCATGCTGCTGCTCACGCAGCAGCCTGCTGCATGCTGTGGGGAATCGCAAAATTGCGATTCCCTCACCCAAAATTCAACCCTTTTTTTTTTATTAAATCATAAAAAAAAACCATCCATCAAAATACCCAAAACAACTTTGGATGGAAACCAATTGGGGAAAATAATCAATAACCCCAATCCAACAATTCTAGGGTTAATCCAAAAAACAAAACCAATTGAATAAAACCCTAAAATCACAAGTTAGAAACCCATTCTTTCTTCAAGAATGCTTTCAAAAACCAATTCCAATCAATCTAATGGACAAAACCTAGGCTCTGATACCACTGTTGGGATTCGTCATTGGAAAAATAACGTGGCGCAGCGGAAAATACACCGTTTAAAATTTCCTAGAATCCACCTATCGTGTCCAACTACCATTGATTAGAATAAAATCAAATAAGAATCAAGAGAGATTAACTCACCGGATTCGTCTCCTCTAGAGACTGCTGCAGAATCATTTCTTGAAACTGGGATCTCCAAAGTCCGGTGCACGACCAACTATTGAGCGGGAACCGGTGCTAGCCGAAGACGCGAAGGAATGGAGGTTTAATGCTGGGATTTTCGACTGTTTTGGGGCTGCTATTGGTGGCTGAAATTTCCAGCAATTAATTAGAGTTGAATTAGGTTTTTCTTCCTTAAGTGTGCCCTTATATAGACACCTTGTCTAGTTGGGTTTTAATTAGGTTAATTAAACCCAAGCCCACTAGGATTATAATTACATAAATAAACTTTAATTAAAAAGTATATACTATGTAATTTAATTCCATTTGGCTAAATTTAATTACCCCTAAATAAAAATAAATCACACTTAAGTTAATACAATACATGTATTTAATTTTCCTACTTAGGAAAATTATTTAATTAATTGTTTACTTTATGTAATTCAATTAATTGATAAATCAATTAATTACATTATGTAAACTTATTAATTAAATTAAATTCAACCCAATGTCAATTAATTACCTTGACACCGAATGTCAACTAATTAATTAACGCATTCCTTCCAATGTACATTACATGTACAATTTCTATAAGTTCCAGCTCAGTTGATCTATGTGCACGATCCTATGGGTCTGTCTTTATGTTGGCAGTAGGCCCAAGGCCCACAGACTGTAAGTGGGTTCTAACAAACCATTACAGCCCCCAATTAAGACAAAGATGCAGCAGTCTTTAGAAGACACTCACCCGGTAGTAATCTCATAGTGTCCTTTGCCTAACGATATCGATATGAATAAACAAGAGGCATGGTGTATGTCATCCTCTTCTGTTGTTTATTATATTTCTTGATCTTGAGTTGACTGATTAATCAAATAAGCAACCAACTTATTTGGGTATGGCCATACACTTATCAGTCCCACTCATCAAGTGGCCAATGATATCATCTCGGTGTCACCCGAGTGGCAATTCCATCACTTCATCATCAATATCAACATGTTCACCGGTCCACCCAATCATACCCGTATTTAGCATCCTTTTACAGACCTGTTAGGCGTATGTCAAAGTGAACCGGATTCCATATTGATATTATAATGAAATCTGGTCTGAGGACAAAGAGACCTACTCAAGAAAGACCTATGACATGACAACCATGTGGCTTTCTTGTGCGGATCGATCCAGTCCCATGTCAATGACATGTACCTATATTCATGACTGACTATACAAGTACTATGGCTAGTTAAGAACTACCATACAGTCATCGAATATACAAGTCTGTGGCTCTATTCGTTCCTATGATTAGAACAGACCTGGGATAGGTTTTATGATTATCAATCAATGGATACTCTACTCATATTATAGCACAAGATATAAATGAAATAGATTAATTGCCTTTATTAATGTGACACAAATAATGTATTCATACATGACTCTTAATGTATAATACAAAATACAAGAATCCAATGCCCTAAGAACTAGGGCACACCAACACTGCTGTCCACACACATTTGCCAACTGCCATATTTCTTTGGGATTAAGAGGGTTGGAACCGTGCAGGGACTCAGACTCTCCCGGATGTAGCCCTTTTGCAATAGCTCTTCTACCTGCCTCCTCAACTCCTTGTGTTCTGATAGGGTCATTCTGTAATGAGGACGATGAGGAAGAACTGCACCGGGTTCCAAGTTAATCTGATGCTGAATGTCACGAAGGGGTGGCAAGCCTGCAGGAAGATATTCCGGAAATAGATCTTAAAACTCACTCAGAATGGGTTTGATCTGCCCGGGAACCTCAACTTCTTTCTCAACCGCTTTTCCCACCAACACATACACCATATCATTCCCCTTTACTTCCTCCTCAAACTGTAATAAAGATAGCAATACAGCATTGCTAGCTTCAGTATTATTCCTGATTTCGTCATTCTTTGGAACAAGAGTAATTTTCACCCCTTGAAACACAAAGGTGTGAGTGTTTGCCTTTCCTTGATGGGTCACATCTCTATCAAACTGCCAGGGTGGTCCCAATAACATATGGCACGCATCCATCTCTACAACATCATATGTTACTTCATCCTTATACCGAGATCCTATACTGCCCTCTTGGTCACCGACACCTCTCCTCCTTGTTTCAGCCATGCTAACTTGTATGGTTTGGGATGCTTTTCAGTCACCAACCCCAATTTTCACACAACTTCAGTTGCCACAATATTCTCACAGCACCCTCCATCAATCACTAGCTTGCACACCTTCCCCTTAATGGTGCAAGTGGACTGAAAGATGTTACTTCTGAGCCACTCATCATCAACAACTACCCGAGGTGTTAAACACGAATGGCGCACCACTAAAGCAGTGCCTGTATCACCAGCCACGACCTCCTCTTCAATCTCCTCTTCCTCATCCGAGGCTGTATTTTCGAACTCTCCAGAATCCGCCTCTACACCTTCATCCGCTTCTACCAGCATGGCCCTCTTCCCAACCTTCTTGCACTCAGATTGCCTATGCCCCAATTCTCCCCAACCAAAACACTTTATGGTACTGCTCTGCCCAGTCCTCCTAGGGGAAGCTTCAAGGGGTTTAACTGGAACTGCCTCTACAGTCTTCTTGCCGCCTCTACTACTAGAGAAGCCATAACTAGGGCGTAGCAATCTTTTCTCCAGCCTTAAGGCTCGCTGATGGGCCTCAAAGACATTTAATGGGTCAAAATCGTTAACCACGTCTCTAATCTGCTCTTTCAACCCTCCGATATACCTGGATACCAACTGGTCATTGGACTCCATGATATCACTCCTCGCTATTAATTGATAAAATTTTGTTGTATATTCATCAACTGATCGACTACCTTGTCTTAGATTCTGCAATCTCTGATACATCAATCGCTGAAAATTTAAGGGCAAAAAGTAGCTCTCATCTGTTTCTTCATCTTTTCCCAAGTAATGATTTTCGGCTTACCCATCCGTAATCGGGTCTGTTTAACCTGCATCCACCAGGCCATCGCTCGATCCCGAAATCTCGTTGCGACTAACGAGACTCTTTTATTTTCTGGAACTCCCTTGAAATCCGAGACCTCCTCCACGGCTGCCAACCAATCAAGAAATTCCTCCAGCTGCAGAGTTCCTCGAAACTCCGGAATCTTGGTTCTCAATCCGGATTCCCAACGCCTATCCTCAACTACGAGCTGATGTCTACGTTGTTGGTAAACTCCCTCATCCGAATCCTCTTCTTCTTCCTCCAGTGCACCGAATGGATTCTGAAGATTAGGGTTTCGTCTGTGTCGTCTATTTTCTCCCAATTGAGCCGCAAACAGCTCCTCCATTTGTTCCGCCAATCGATCCATCATGGTTTCCATCCTCTGGTCCATCATGTTCGTAAGGCGTTGCTCGACCCTCTGCTCCAACCGACTCAGATCGTCCTGACCCGCGACCTCATCAACCCTTCGCTCTCTCCTTGGCGGCATGATGACGGTTAGGGACTAGGAATTCGGCTCTGATACCAACTGATGCAGCGGAAACTCGAACAAAAGGATACTAGAATCCGTTGATCATGCACGATGCCAGATAATAGTCTTCTACTAATTGAATTTCGCAAAATTCATAAAAGCCGGGTAAAGGAATTTAATTCCAAAATTTTATTTCAATCAAAAAACTGATTACAACTCAAAAGAAAAGCCTATTTATAAGCTACAAATTAAACCAACCCAAAACAGGATATCCCTTGCCTAAACAGAATTCTAGTCAATCTAGGAAACCCAAACAAAAAGGGAAAAAACGAGAAAAATCGAAAAAATTACCGAAATAGGAAAAAAAATAGTAAATTGCAAATTTGAAGCCCTAAACGATGTTTTTTGGCCGAAAAGCGATGGAACCACAGCTAAAATCGGACCATTTTTCCGAAATTACTATTCATGATAAAATTTGGCCAAATAAGCCAATGCTTGCTCCTCTACATCATATCGTTAAAGCACTTAATAAAAGAAAGCTATTCCTTTCCTTATCGGGGATAATAGCATAGCCCAATACTTCTTTTTCGAATTTTTTTTATTTTTTAATTTTTAATTTTTATAGTTACTTAATTGAGCAAAGCGCTAAATACATCAACAATAGCGATAGGGAACCCCCCCTAAGGGAATTGTGAAGCCGAAGCGGCCGACTTCCTCACAAGCTGAATTGCTTTCTTGACTTGCTGTTGCCAAAGCAGAGCTTGAAGGTAGCTTGCTACAAGTAAACTTACCTAAGCCGAAGCATTAAGCATTAAGATAAAGAAGAGTTCCCAAGATCAAGATAAAACATATGGCTCGATAGAGAGATACAAAGCTAGATTAGTAGTCAAAGGCTTCCGTTAGGATGTTGAGTCGAACCCCTTTAAGAACGGTTACAGAACTTGACTCGAAAAGGGCCTTAGTGAGATCAGGGCCTCTTTGACTTGATCGTGTTTACTATGTCTTGAGAAGAAGATGATGAGAAGGGGCCAAGGGGGGAGCGTGTTTTGGTGTCTTGAGTGTGTTTTAGTCTCTTTTTATTTCTATTTTTCTTTTCCTTTTTTTTTCATGTAATAGAATGGACGGTCATGATTAAATCAGATGGTCATAAGTTAACTGAAATTGAAATTGCGGACTTGAAAAGCAATATATGCAATTGCAGGCAGGCGAAAAAAAGAAAGGGAAGAAAAAGAGCCTACTCTTTCACAAGTAAGCAGCTTGATTTTTGGGAATAGTAAGTAGGGGATGTATAAATACTGCATTTTGCTTCCAATATTTCAGCTTGATGTTTCAGTTGTAGAATGCAATTAATTGCACCTCTATCTTTTTATTTTTATTTTTATTTTTATTTTTGTTATTATTATTGGGTCCAATTTGTGTAGTTAAATTAAGATTAAAACCAACTGTCCACCCAAAGTACAGAAAATCAGCAATTATACAATTCAAGCTTAGTTAAATGAAGCATATGAAGTTTCACCTTCTTTAAGAAACACTCAAGCTGTTATGATTAATTTTTGTTTTGGTTTTGAACAATTAATAATAGATTAACACAAATTTAATATTTGTTAGTTATTATTATTTATATGGGTAAAAACTGAAACTGGTCTATGATTTTGGGAAGTAACAGTAACATCATTGCTTATGTGGTAATGAAAGAAGCCAAGAAAGGAGAAATGAATATATGACAACTGTGTCTGATTTTAAAATGGATTCTTTCCTAATCACATATGTAAAATTAGTATGGACGTGGAAAAAATAAAATATATATAATCCCTCCGTTTTTTATTATATGATCTTTAAAGTTGTTCACTAAGATCAATAAAATATTAATTTGGTTACTAAAATAACTAATTTGCCCTTAATTTTTCTCTCCTAAAACTCTATTTTCTTTGCGAAAATCTCTTTCTTATTAATTAACAAAGCTTAATGTAGTAAAATGCCCCACTTATCTATTGAATGCCTATTTGTTCAATATTTTTTTTATCATTTTGGATCACAGAGGCAAAAAAGATGAGTTTAAATGACTAAAAAACCAAATGAATATTTGGTTGATAAAGAGGCAAAAAAGGTCTTTTAAGTTTTTAGTTTTTACTAAACCTGACGTTCAACAGTTCGATATCCGGTCAGGGGTCTGTAATCAGTATATTACGGCAAGGTATCTGAGTCATGTTGGTTTAATTACTAAGAAAACTTAATCATACATTCCCATTGCATTTGCACCATTCACGGCATCGAGTATTGAAAGCTGAGTGTTGAGATCGGACGACGCACTGTTTGTGGTAGTTAAGCTTGTCAATAAATTGATTTAATCTATTAGATTCTTCTAATTTATTGGTATCTGTATTAAATGAAATTTAAATTCAAAATAAAAAACGTTTTAGAAAAAATATAAATGACTTCTTTAATTCGTAAACTTTGTATTATAAATTGATGATAGTTTAGTTTAACGTGCAAAATGTATTCAAGTTTAGTTTTTAAAAAACGAGTATGAACATTAAATTTAATTAGATATCTCAAATTTTATTTTCATGATTTACATGCTTATTAATCCAATATTCTAATAAATTATACATTTTTATTTAATCTATCTAATTTTATTTATCAATTTAACTTGAACTTAATGATAATTTATTATCAAATTTTGTAGGCATTCTAAGATTTCTAGATTGGAAATCAAAAAGGCATAGTTGTCTAGTTGTTGTACTAGAATTCAATTGTGTCATCGTTTCAACAATAAATAATTATCTTAATTAACCGAGCATACTTAAATAATATATCATTCAGATAATCTCAAGTTTTTCTTATCAATAGCGCTTTTGAGGTCGGAATTTGGTAAGTGGAGAGATATAAAAGCTTTCTCAGAATACACGTGTTCATGATACTCCATTTGGAGCACTTTGGAACAATACACATGTGTTCATGTTAATAGTTATTCCAAGATTCATACTAAACGAAATAAAAATATCAAAGTTAGATAAAAAATAGAATCCAAAACATTAATTGGGAGATTGACAACACAATTCTAGAGCAAGACATGATTCATATTACTCCTATAGAAGTTTAATTTATTCAATCCAAAATATATCCAACAAGACTTAGGAAACTAAAACCTTGAGAAAAGGGGAATTACATTGTCAATGAAAAAATAGTAGGTCATGTCGATGCTCATCTGAACATAGTAAAACCAAAGTCTTCTCCAGTATGGATTTATGCACAGAATTGCAACTAGTGCCAACAACACCATTAAATAAGCTACGCCAAAGCTCGCATAGAACACCTCCATATCAATGATGCTATTACTGCTTTCTTGACTGTAAGGTGAAGTTGTTGCATTTGATGGAGGTGATTCTTTTGCAGTACAACTTTTCGACAATGGCCAACCACAAAGAAATGGATTCCCTCTATAACTGTTTTCATCAAATGTTGCAAATTGTTTCGCCTTGTCTGGTGTCTGACCTGATAGATTATTGTATGACACATTGAAAACAGCTAAACTAGTTAACTGTGTAAGTTGATAGGGTATTGTCCCTTGCAAGTTATTGTGTGATAGGTCTAAACTCTCAACTTCTTTCAAATTGGAAAATGTTGGAGGGATTCTTCCTGTCAAATTATTGTGGGAGAAGTTCATTGTTTTAATAGTTCTAAGATCTCTAATTTCAGAAGGAATATGGCCAGTTAAATTGTTACATGATACATCAATTCCAGAAACATAACTCAAAATTTTTTCTTCATACAAATATGTTTGTCCCTTCGTTGTAATCTCTAAAGCCTCTGGTAAACCAAGATCACCACCTTTCCCACTCCAATAGCTCGTAAAATTTAGACAATGGAGTATCTGACCAATAATACTATTGTGAGAAAGATCAAGGAAACTTAATTGCTTCAACTTGCAGAGTTCAATTGGAATTTCACCTTGCAAATTATTATAACCCAACACTAGATAACTCAATTGAGATAATTTCCCAATCCCTGATGAAATGCTTCCAGAAAAATTATTATGGCTAAGGTCTAACACTATTAGTCCAAAGCAAGAATAAAATGCATCCTTCAATGATCCTTGTAGTCTATTTTTGGATAGATTGACTATGGAGAATGAAAGGCCAAAGTTGGAAGGTAGACTTCCAGAGACATTGTTATTTGACAGATCCAAAATTGCAAGTAGAGGCATATTTCCAATGCATTTTGGTATTCTTCCAGATATGTTGTTTTAACTTATATCCAAGAAACCTAAGTCAGTGTTACATAGGCTATCTGGAATCCTACCCTCTAATTCATTTTTGGACATATCTAATGATTCCAATCCTGGAAAGTACGCTCCAATTTGTGATGGAATATATCCACTGAAGAAATTATCAGAGATAAACAATTGGATCAAACTCACATGAGGCTTATTTGGTAGTTGAAGATTTCTTGAAAGAGAATTGTTGCTTAAGTCAAGAAGTTCAAGTCTTGTGTTGTTCTCTAACAACCAATATGGAAACCTGCCCCTCAATTTAAGGCTAGACATGGAAACCCCTTGTAGGTTATGTTGGTGATATAGGAATTTGGGTAATGCTCCACCCTCACCATATCCATTCATATATAATACCTCTAACTGAAACTTGGGGTTCATATTATGATCCTCTATGTCTGCATATATTTTATTACTATCAACATATAAGGATTCGAGTTGGGAAAGGTTGAAAAGTGGAGTGAGTGAAGTTGGGATTTGGAAGAGATTGTGAGAGAGGTCTAGATATTTGAGGGATGTTAAACTTTGTAAGGGAGAGATCTTTCCACTAAATTGATTGTAAATGAGGTTTAATTCACGAAGGGATGTCAAATTTGCCAAGCACCAAGGCAAATTGCCGCTTAAATCATTATCAGTAATATCAAGTACTTGGAGATGCTTCAACTGGCACATTCCTAAAGAATTATTAATTGAAATGCAAATTAATTAATATATTAGTTGAAATGGCTTATCAAAAAAACAATAAGGAAAAGTGATGATATAATTAATTATATACCTCGGGATGAAGGTATTTTGCCACTGAGTCCACATCGTACCAATGATAATGTTTTAAGGGACCTCATAATTCCAATGTTTTCCAATGTATTGTTGTCCATAGCAGAACCATCCAAGTACAATTCTTCCAAATTTTCGAATATATATTCTGAATTATTAAAAGAAATTAAGGAAATTATGAGATTGTTAACGATAAAAGTATTACAGAAGACAGTGGTTGTGCTGTGCTGCTAAGAAATACATACCTTCACCAAATATTTGTAATCCTTCAAAATTATTATGAACAACAGCAAGGGTCTTTAAGTTGGATGAACCTTTCAAATCTGTAACTCCTTTGAATACGAGTGAAAATTTATACCAAAATAGAAAATGAAATAAATTGCAAAATGAATTGAATTGGCACCTTTTGATAATATAAATTTGGAGATTTCATTTCCGCTTAAGTCCAATCCTTGTAGGTTGCTCAGATCATCCAATCCTGCAATATAATCATCTCAGCGAACTCATTAATTCTTTCTAATTAAAATAGATATTTAAATTTGTTGATCTAACCTTTGAGTCCTCTAAATCGGTTGTTCCCCAGACCAAGAGTTTTGAGACATGAAAACCCTGAGAGGGATAACAAAGTGTAACTATTGAAACAATTACCACATATAGAAACTGTCATTAATAGCCTTGCTTCCAATATTATATTAATTAGTAAAATAATAATATATATTAATAAAATACTCTGTTTTATTTATTTTAATTATAATTATAATTTCATTAAATTTAATTCAGTTTTATATAATTTTAAGTTTCGTTAGTGTTTCAAATTGTCCATTTCTCAAATTTTTATTTGTTTTATTATTTAATTAATTTCATATTTTTCAGTTAGTTATATTGAAAATATTTTAGTTGATAAATTTTAATACAGTATGAATTACTTTAAAAATTGTTCCAATTTTACCACTACATAAATGCACACGTAAAAGACATGTGAAAATTAAAAATATTTGATCAATTTAATCTTCTTTAAATACCTGAAAAATTGTTCTTGTTTCATCACTGTTTGGTAACAACATATTATCTTACCATGAAAACATCCCAATTCGTACTCTATCAATTAATTAGTAAAATAAAAACTAACTAAATAACAGATAAATAGAAATGTTTGCTTTTAAAGATTTAACAATAATGAAGAAGAACCTGAGATATTAATTGGTCCACTGAGGTTATTGCCGTTCAAGAATAAAAATTTCAATGACGGAAAGCTACTCAAAGATTGTAAGATGCTGTTGTTGAAGTTGTTGTAACTTAAATCAAGACTCTCCAAATTGGTAAGTATGGATAGCCTTTCAAACCCTACAGATAATTAAGAAGAATATATGGTTTTAGTTTTTGTATTTAGAAAAGGACATTTAAAAAGAAAAAGAATAAGAAGAAAATGAATTAGACCTTCTTTCTCAATGCAACCTTCTATGTTGTTATAAGATAAGAAGAGTTCATTCAATTGTTGAAAGGGAAGAAACAAAGAGGCATTCAGATACCAATTTTCAGAATCTGTTATACCAAAAAGATCAAGTGAAGAAACATGGCCAGTGGTGGAATTGCAGTCAACTCTTTCCCAATTACAACAATCAGTACCATTCGAACCCCATGAAGATAGGTAATAAGAAGAATTTGGAGAAAAGAAATATTTGATTTGTAAGAGACCAATTCTCTCATTCTCCAAACAGCATTCACAATTCTCTTTCAATCTTACAATCATAATAATTGTTATTATTATCAAAAATTTCCTCAACTTCTCCATTTCTCTCTCTTGCAATTTTGTTAATATGAAATCTATGGATATGATCTCATTTTATACCCACAGTTTACCAACATTGACTCTTGACTATCAAAATTCATTCCTTTTTTTTTTCTTAGTATTATAATATTTATCATAATATTATTTTTAAGAATTTTTTTGATCTCTCACCTGCCTTTTATGTTTTATTTTATTTCATTCGTTTTGGTAAAATTAATGCACCTAATATCTGAATTTATATTAATTTTATGTTTTATTAATATATTAATTTATTCTAAACTCATCTTTTTATTAATTTTTTATTTTCTGTTGTTTTATATTAATATATTACCCGCTAAATCTTAAAGATGAGAATGTTGGTGTTGACTATATAAGTAAAAATATATATATAATTGAACTTATATAACATAAAACCTTAAAATTTTTATATAATTAAATAAAATGTTTAAAAACTACAAAATAAATATTGTAAAAAATAAATTATGAAATTAGAGTTTTTTTAAACTACATAACATTTTTTTTAATTAGTCGAATAGAAAAAGTGAATATGAGTAATCACTAGTCGTAAACCTGAATTGTGCTTGTGTTTATCAAGTATTTGGAATGCATGGTGAAATTTGATGGTTGTTAAAATGTAAATAAGATAATATAAAAGGGAGAAATTGCCAATTGAGTCAGTCAAATCTTTTTCTTTTTGACTGCAAGTTTTTGCATTTTTCTTTTTCTAAATAATCACCCAAAAATTAAATAAAATAAAAAGCCAAATACGTCAATGAATATAGTTTCTATTATGATAATTTTATTGTATATAATTTGTCTACTTTGGTTGACTCCAAAGTGGAGCCAAGTCAAGTCCATCTCCCCCCATTACTGAGTAAATGTGACATCGTCCGAGTGGGTTGACCCCTATTTTTCTAATAAAATTTCAATACTTACTATTGTCGACCGGGATGCAGAAGTTTGTTTTCGTTGGGGGTCTCTCTGAATGGGAATAAAGATTTTCCTTTAAGAATTCGTACGGAGCAGAAATAAAAATAAATTTATCCCCAAATATTAAACGGGGACGGGAATGGAATTATCTCTTCCCGTTTCCATTCACGTTTAGTATTCCTGGGGATCTCTAACAATATTTCCATCAAAATCTCCACTTATATTTATTTATATTGTTATATACATAGTATTAGTTATATGTTTATCTTATATAAATAATTGAATTTTGTGATACTAAAATAAAATTAAAAATAAAGTTTTCAATTTTCATTCACAAATAAAAAAGCCATGGTTTCAAAATTAAAATTTTATTTATGTATTTATTTTTTAAATTGTTTTAACGGGAAAAAAGATCCCCGCGGGGAACGACTGATGATAGAGATTAGAATTTTCCACGTTTGCTATACGGAGACGGAGATCCCCGTCTAACCGGGGAACGGAAATGAGATTGCCAATCCCCGTCTCGCTCCTTTTACATCCCTAACAATACTTTTTTTTTTTTTTTTTTTTTTTTTTTTTGTTTTGAAGAAGTACAGGGAAAAACGGGCTAGAAAATGCTAGACATCCCAACCAAGTTGGCACCCCCTAGCAGAACCCAAACCGCAATCCCCTAAAAATATTAATAATGGGGACCTCAAGAAGAGGTCAAAAGAATACAAACGAGGAAATTACAAATAGGTCTAAATCCCTAACAATACTTGAACCAACAAGACTATATAGAGACTTTGGTTTCTTGGCTAAGCAGGTTTGACCAGCCACTCCGATCCATTTTATTAACATTGCTTTCAACCCTTCATTGTTTGATTCTTTAAAACATCTATATTTGAGTAATAATAAGAAAAGCGATCAAATACTAAATGCTACTTCAAATATATAAATATTTTTTTTCTAAATCAATTCCAATTTAAACATTTGTGGTTAAATTTGATAACTTGGTACTTTTAGTTTAGAAATCGAGAAAGAGACGCATTCCACATTTCATCCCATAAATGGATTGTAAGTTTTCCTTAGATTTCACAAATTAAAGCCACTCAAACTAATTAATTAATATAAATATATATAGAAATTTAGCCATATGATAAAAGATTTATATGGTTAAAGATTTGTATGATTTTATTGATTAAAGATTTATATGGTTAAAGATTTTATTATATTTTAAAAATAATTTATTGAATTAGTTATTTATTAAGTACAACGACTATATATGATTAATCCATTGAAAACTGAATTTGTAGCCAATGGTGGAATTGCAGTAAACTCCCTCCTAATTACAACAATCGGTACCATCCAAACCCCATGAAGAGATCCCATTCAAATTTGGAGGAAAAGGAAGATTTGTTTTTCACTTAGTTAGTCAGTCAAAAAAATGGACCAAACTAAGTCCAAAATTTGTAAAAGCGGACTTATAGGAGTCCACTTTTAGATCAAGTAGACACTTAGTCCGTAAATAGTAAAATTGGATTGACATAAAAACAGAGTCCACTAGTTGTAAAATTGGACTTCTTTGGTCCGTCTACAATGAAATTGGACCTTGTTTTTTTGTCCATACTTCGGCCCTCTTTTTTTTTATTGAATTTATATCTTTTTTTATATATATTATTTATAATTGAATCTTTTTTTATAATTCTATTCAATTTTAATTAAATAATTAATATTTCACAATTCACTTTCAAACTTATAATCATAATAATTATTATTATTATAATTTTTCATTCTTTTATATTGGTTTTTACTATTGTCTACAAATTTTAGAAATCGAGAAAGAGACGAAAAGGGAAAACTAAAATTTATTAGTTTTTAGTTTTTACTGTTGTGTGTCTTTCCCTTTCCGCTTGGATGAAGGTAACGGGAGAATTTTAAAGGGAGGGGAGGGAGGGTGAAGTGACTTTAATTGCTTAAACTTGGTATTCCACCAGTTTGGTGGTACTAAAAATGGAGGCTTTTTAACTTCCAATTGACCTCCCCTCTCTTAATGAACTCTTATCCAAGCAAGGTTAGTTGTCTAAACTTCCATTAGTTAATCTCTTCTCCCCTCCATCCAAGCAGACAACCTCTGATTTTGGGGTTGACAAAAGAATGGAAGTTAATTCTCTAAGGGGCAATAACAAACTGGGAAGGTGGTTAAAATTTCTACTTTGTTGCATTCGACTCTATTTCTTCCTGAATTTTCGAATTCCTCTCCGTTACTTGTTATTTGATGTCTATTAGAGAATTCTATGTAAATTATGTGGCCTAAGATATAGTTTCTTGTAACATACACGTGCAGCATTATTTGGTTAGACAGACATTCCATTGATTCTTAGTTTTGGGGCTGAAAAAGCTTGTTGATCCAACTGTATCACCGCCAGACCATAAAAATGGAATTTGTGTCTTGATTTCTGATATTACCAGTTTCAAATTGACCTCCAAGTTGACCTCTGGTTGGAGGCTAATGATACTCATGATTGCATTTAACTTAATATTGTTAAGCTTTATCATTTCAATGGAGAGTAACTGTGCTAGATGTTCAAAATTATTGATATTTTATGGTCAGCCAGAATAATTTTTTTTTTATCTTTTGGTATGAACGCTAACCAATCTTCCATAATGTTTCATATTGCTTAAAATTTTTTTAACTTGTGTCGTTTCTTTTTGTTCGGCTAGGTTGCAATACCATATGGACAGCCTACAGATTTTTTTATTACCAGTTCTAGTAATGGTGGTACTAAGAATTGGAATACTAGAAAATTTGACAGGTTGAAAATAAACACTTCAACTGTTGCCTTAGGCTTTTCCACGAGTGATGTCAAAAAACTGTCAGAACTGATATTCATATTCTCTCTTAAAATTGGCGAAAGAGGAATTGACAGTGTTACAACAAATACAGATTCCTAAAGCCTACTTATATTGGGCCTGCCATGCTTCCTAAACGATATATTCATAGGACAAAGTTGGCTAGATGATGGGCTGGAAAGAAGTTGACAGCATAATACCGAGAGGTCAAATTGAAGAAGGATTGATATGGAAATGCATGTTTGAGTGGATTTGAAGATGTTTGGATGACATTGGAAAATTCCTGTCATTGTAGACCACATTTAACCACAGAATCTGGTATCACTGTTGTGCTTCTCCTTTGACAAAACTTGTTACTCGAAAGCTTAGCTTAGGTGGTGTTTGGTAAAACTGAATGTTAATAGCTGAATTTTAAGTGGAGAATATTATAAATGCTGAAACTATTAAATGATTGAGTTATTTGATAAACAAGAAAAAACTATTGATGATCTTGAACTTGAAATTTTAAGCCAAAAAATATTTTAGCTTAATAGATTAAGTGATTTTTTGACGTGACTTAGTTTTTAAGTCATGTTATCAAATAAACTTACAACTAATAAGCGCTTAAAATCTTAGTTTAAGTGTTGAATTTAGTTATCAAACATCTTCAAATCCACTCAAACATGCATAATTCTTAGTGAAAGAATATGATAATTCTTATCCCTATTTGTTTCTTAATACCTTTGCTTTTACATATCTTAAGATTTCTGAATGATGCCACCTTTGTTTTAAGAAGCTTGCTTTGAAGGGTGAAAAGTGCTTCTTCACCTGACATTTTTCAACTCCATCCAGTGTTTGGAATGCACCGTATGCAGCTTCTCTAATTAGGTTCTAGGATTAAGATAAACCTTTCGATCATCTAGCGCTATAGTTGTTATGGGCACAAAGCGCAAGGCGCACAACAAAAAAATAATGCAAAAAACTATGTAGAACAAGAATTAATATTCCTAAAATGCAACAAATAGTAGAAGAAGACAAATATTAACTCATATCCAATCTAATTATCCATGATCTCATGATTGTAAACTCAAAATCTAAATCATAAGCTAAACCAAAGTTATCTATTACTCAAATAGACAAAATCTAAATTCAAATCATAAGACAAAGTAAAGTTACAATAAGTTAAACCAAACTATGGGGTCTTGATGGCTTGAACTTTTTCTATGTTGATCTGCCCCCTTGCAGAGAGCAAGAAGAGGGTCCGAATGAGCTATCGTTAAAGCACTTACTTAATAGAAAGAAAGGCTATTCCTTTCCTTATTTGGGATAATAGCATTGCCCAATACTTCCTTTTCGAATTTTTTTTTAGTTACCTAATTGAGCAAAGTGCTAAATACATCAAAAATACCAATGGGGAACACCCCCCCCCCCCCCCCCCCCCCCCTAAGGGAATTGTGAAGCCGAAGTGGCCGCTTCCTCACAAGTTGAATTGATTTCTTGACTTGCTGTTGCCAAAGCAGAGCTTGAAGGTAGCTTGCTACAAGTAAACTTACCTAAGCCGAAGCATTAAGCATTAAGATAAAGAAGCGTTCCCAAGATCAAGATAAAACATATGGCTCGATAGAGAGATACAAAGCTAGATTAGTAGTCAAAGGCTTCCATTAGGATGTTGAGTCGAACCCCTTTTAAGAACGGTTACGAAACTTGACTCAAAAAGGGCCTTTGTGAGATCAGGGCCTCTTTGACTTGATCGTGTTTACTGTGTCTTGAGATGAAGATGATGAGAAGGGGCCAAGGGGGGAGCGTGTTTTGGTGTCTTAAGTGTGTTTTAGTCTCTTTTTATTTCTATTTTTCTTTTCCTTTTTTTTTTTTCATGTAATAGAATAGACGGTCATGATTAAATCAGATGGTCATAAGTTAAAGAACCCTAAAAGCAAGCTTTTTTCGCAAAGGCGCGCCTTTCTCAAAGTCCCCAAGGCGCACCTAGGCACTTGAGGCATGCGCCCAAAGGATGCTGACCTCAGGCGTGGCGCACCTTTAACAACTCTGCCTAGTGCGCAATTTTGAAATGTAGTTGCTAAACCTGGGCTAGTTGCCATAAATAGCTTGTGTATACTAACTCGATCAGCTGTCTAATTCCTGACCTTTAATGTTTTGGGACCAATTGGAAGGCAGTTGTTATGTTTGAAATTTATTGGCAAAGTTAGAATTTGATTAATTGAAATTGCAGGCAGGCGAAAAAAAGAAAGGGAAGAAAAAGAGCCTATTCTTTCACAAGTGAGCAGCTCGATTTTTGGGAATAGTGAGTAGGGGATGTATAAATACTGCATTTTGCTTCCAATATTTAAAACTAGGTTTGTTTCAGTTGTAGAATGCAATTAATTGCACCTCTATCTTTTTATTTTTATTATTATTATTATTTTTGGGTCCAATTTGTGTAGTTAAATAACTGTCCACCCAAAGTACAGAAAATCAGCAATTATACAATTCAAGCTTAGTTAACTGAAGCATATGAAGTTTCACCTTCTTTAGGAAATGTTGATTTCATTGATTTTTGAAAAACACATCATTCATTGGTAAATTGAAATCCACTCAAGCTGTTATGATTAATTTTTGTTTTGGTTTTGAACAATTGATAATAGATTAACAAAAATTTAATAATAATTTTATGCACTTCTATGCATATTATAATTGATGAGAAATAACCTTTTTTTTTATCAATAATGAAACCTTATATTAAGAAACCAATCAAGCTACATCAAATTCAATACAAGGCAGGACGACTTAGGGAACCTCCTCAATGAGAAGAACTTGACTGGAATTACATCTACCCCCATGGTAAACAATGGGCAACATTATTTGTAAGACGACGCTCAAAACTAAAGACTACTTTATCTAGTAAGGCTACTAGCTAAATAATGTCTTCAACCACTGACCCTAAATACCCAAGATGAACAATCGAGCCGTTTTACGCTTCCACAGCTTCACAACAGTCAGAAGCAACTACTAACGCCTTGAAACCAGCCTGATGGGCGAAGCTCAAACCCAAAAAAATACTCATTAGCTCAGCATGAAGCACAGATAAGCACCTCCAAATTGGGGCACTACCAGAGAGGGACAACATACCTTTCTCATTTCTCACAACAAAACCAGCAAAGCAATTAGCACAATTTGTATCTACTGCTGCATCAACATTCAACTTAAATAAAGATGGAACCGGAGGAGCCCACTGCGGCCGGGTTTCTACCAAAACGCTACAAAATCTATCACCAAAATTCGAGCCCTTGGCCATCTTCACTGCTATCTCCAGCAACTTAGCAATCTCCAGGCTCTCCTCACCATGAAAGATGGGGTTATGTTGGAACCAAATAATCCAGATAATGGAGCAAAAGAGAGCTAAATCCTGTCTTGGAATACTGTTAAAAATATTGTCAAACCACTGCAAACAGGAATTACCTTCAACCTTATATATTTTAACAACAGGGAAGGCAGCTCTCCACAACGGCTTAACAAATCTGCAGTCCCTGAACAGATGCAATAGAACATCCCTCCCCTCACTACACAAACAGCAAGAATCATCTCCAATAATATGCCTAGATTTTAGAATTGCCTTACAAGGGAGAATATCCTTTGCTGCCCCCCAAACACAGTGAATCACTTTCGGTTGGACATTAATTCGCCCCAATAATTTCGAAAAAGAAAGATGACCCGAAGAAGAAGAAGGAGGAGACCTGTCCATAATGTTCAAAAAGGATGCGTACCTGTAAGCTGATTTTACTACGAAAGATCCATTTTTTGAAAGCCTCCAGAAAATGGAATCTTCATGAGAATTTCTTTTCAATGGCAGCCGCGATGTAGAAACCAGAGATATCTGGTTTTACTCAATTAGAAGAAGAACAAAAAGAATTCTCTTTATTTCATCAAAAATCAAAATTCAAGTCAAAAAGGGGAAAACTTTTATACATCAATTTGAGGACAGAAAACAAACTTGTAACTGTTTTCCCGCCTCTTTCCTCTGCTCCCTATTTTCCCGCTTCAGTTGTAGTGGAGACTTGATTTTGTGTTTGATGGTCTAGCAAGCATCTTGTGGATCCTCATCTGGTTTCAGCTTGCAAACTTCAACACGCGAGATAGTTTCGACCATATCAGGATAGAACACAAAGTTAAGAGCATCTAAGTTCCACCTCCTATTTTCATGATCAATAAAACAGTGAACCAATTTTGAAGGAGGAAAATTCCGGATACAGAGCGGTGTGTTTTACTCTCTTTTTATTTTTATTTTTGGGTCCAATTTGTGTAGTTAAATAACTGTACACCCAAGGTATAGAAAATCAGCAATTATACAATTCAAGCTTAGTTAAATTAAGCATATGAAGTTTCACCTTCTTTAAGAAATGTTGATTTCATTGATTTTTGAAAAACACTTCATTAATTGGTAAATTAAAATCACTCAAGCTGTTATGATTAATTTTTGTTTTGGTTTTGAACAATTAATAATAAATTTAATAATAATTTTATACACTTCTATGCATATTATTCATTGGTAAATTAACAATTGATTTTCTAATCAATTTTTTAACGTATTGAACACATGATTTTTCTATGCATATTATACTTTGCCTATTTAAAAAACTACTATTTTCAGTTGGCTAACGCAGACAATTTTATCTTTATAAATATATATATATATATATATATATATATATATATATATATATATATGAAAAATAAACAAATACAATATTTATAAAATGTGCTCGAATAAGTAGAGTTTTTCATATCTATATCCATTATAATATCAAAACATATTGTAAATTTTTATGCATTATTTATTATATCCTAACAAATCACAAAATTATTATAAAATAATTACAGGTAAAAACACATCTAAAGTTTCTTGAGCTTTAATAGATTTTACAATTGATTTTCTAATCAATTTTTTAACGTATTGAACTCATGATTTTTCTTTTTTGATAATATTAATTTCAACCTCGACACATTTATCTTGTGTTAGTTGTAGTATTAGTTAATCGACATGTGATAGAATTTTTGTGGAGTAGTGAGACTAAATCGCATGTATGGTTTACTTCTTAGCTATGACATATCTGCATACAAAGTATGGTTCCGATTATTCCAATGAACTCCAAAGTCTTTTATTTTACTTCATGATTGTGTCACGTGCTAGTTAATAACTATTGTAGTCCACAAGAGTTTGGTCTATATCAAATAAAATGATTATATAATCAATGTGTTGAAAAAATTAACAAGGAAAAAATTGCAAAATTTATATATAAAAATTTAAAGCGTTTTGCCATCATTACTAGAGAAGACTTAAAGTAACATATACTACTAATTATTCTCTTTCCTGTTAATTTCAAATTTTGAAGAAAAAAACAAAAATAATAATCCCTAGTCTATGTTTAACGTTTTTCTTATTTCATTTTAGGAATCAATTTTTCGATTACTTTTCTGCAATTCTACTATGAATTTGTTTTGCCTTAATAAACTTAGTTATTTTTTTAAAATTTTTTTTAGTATATAAATATTTGAAAATTGTAATAATTTGTACTTATTGAATCATATTAATAAGTTAAATATGAATAAATTTAAAAAATTATGTGTTAAACATTGTGTTTAAACTATGTTAGTTATTATTATTTATATGGGTAAAAACTGAAACTGGTCTATGATTTTGGGAAGTAACAGTAACATCATTGCATATGTGGTAATGAAAGAAGCCAGGAAAGACAGCTGTGACTGATTTTAAATGGATTCGTACATAATCATACATGTAAAATGAGTATGGAAAAACTAAAATGCACATCGGAAAACTAAAAAATATATACTCCTTCTGTTTTTTATTATATGATATATAAGGTTGTTCACTAAGACCAATAAAGTATTAATTATGTTACTAAAATGACTAATTTATCTTTAATTTTTCTCTCCTAAAACTCTGTTTTCGATTCAAAAATTCGATTTCTTCTTAATTACCAAAGTTTAATGTAATAAAATGCCCCATTTATCTATTGAATGTCTATTTGTTCAATATTTTTTTTTTTTTATCATTTTGGATCACAGAGGCAAAAAAGATGAGTTTAAATGACAAAAAAACGAAATGAATATTTGGTTGATAAAGAGGCAAAAAAGGTCTTTTAAGTTTTTAGTTTTTACTAAACCTGACGTTCAACAGTTCGATATCCGGTCAGGGGTCTGTAATCAGTATATTACGGCAAGGTATTTGAGTCCTGTTGGTTTAATTACTAAGAAAACTTAATCATACATTTCCATTTGATTTGCACCGTTCACGGCATCGAGTATTGAAAGCTGAGTGTTGAGATCGGACGACACACCGTTTGTGGTAGTTAAGCTTGTCAATAGATTCTTCTAATTTATTGGTGTAGATTAAAATGATTAAAATTAATCCAGGATCTAATTCTTATGTAAAAATTATTGATTTCTAAACAGTATTTACGGAAGCGTACCTGGTTCCATGATCACAGCAATCTCTTATGTGAATCCGGGTATCTGATCTTCGAGTTGATTTGTAATTCCTCTTGAGGCTCAGGAAATGATGGGGTTTTTCTCTAAGTTTAAGGAATATGTATTTTCCTTAGGAATTACACTTAACCAGGGACCATAACCCCTATTTATATAGAGTTGGTATAAATTACTAATTAAGCCCATCATAAATTAGTTTTATACCCTGGGTTTCTACACTTATGATAAATTAACCCATATTTCTTTTCATAAAATGACATGGCCCTATTAAATTAATTAGATCACTTTAATTGGGCCTTTAACCTAATTATAATTATAAATACACGATCCAAAAATCGACAATGCACATACGTCTACGGTCCCAAATATCGTTAATGCGTTATATACATATTATAAAGTCCATAAAATCCTAACAATCTCCCACTTGGACTTTATAAGCATGTATTCACACATTATGCTTTATAATCGTGTGTGTATATATATATATATATATATATATATATATATATATATATATATATATATATATATATATATCATTACTTATCCATAGTCGTTCGAACAAATTATTCATACTTCGTCATTTTAAACCAATCCTGTCCATTAGTATATTAACACAAGGATCAAGGGGGTTTTCGTTGCCAATATATAATACAACTAAACCCAACATGGTCACATATGATAACATAACGAAATGACCTGGATCAAGTGTGGAAGTGTAGCATGGAAATTACATGTGATGTGATCAATACATGCCTATTTCCAACTGGTCCAACCTTAACCAAATGAGATCAAATAACATTCAGAGTGGAACAAAACTGAATACTTTATTTAAACTAAATTGTCATGACATTGATAAAATAAAGTAATAAACTTAATTGTGTGTCTGAGACTCCCACTGAACCTAAAGATCCTCTAACAATCCAACACCCATACGGGGTACATGTTCGAGAAATAACTTAGGTACCAATGCTTTAGTCGGTGGATCCGTAAGCATGGAGCTTGTACCTATATGCTCAACACTAATCTGACCTCTCTGAACTCTTTCTTTAACAACAAAGAACTTTATTTCTATGTGTTTAGAATTTGATGAACTCCTGTTGTTATTGGCATAAAGGACTGCGGCTATGTTGTCACAGTATACCCTAAGTGGTCTTTCAACACCATCAACTATTCGCAATCCAGTAGCAAAATTTCGCAGCCAAATAGCATGATTGGATGCTTGATAGCACGCCACAAACTCTGATTCCATAGTGGAAGAGGTTACAAGTAATTGCTTTACACTCTTCCAAGATATTGCTCCACCGGCAAGCAAGAAAATATATCCTGATGTTGATCTACGGCTATCTTTACATCCTCCATGATCAGAATCAGAATACCCAATGATCTCTAACTGATTTGATCTCCTATACATGAGCATGTGATTCTTTGTTCCTTGTAAGTATCGCAATACTTTCTTGGCTGCTGTCCAATGTTCTTTACCCGGATTGCTCAAGTATCTGCCTAGTACTCCGACAATGAATGCAATGTCTGGACGAGTACAGACCTGTGCATACATTAAACTGCCAACCATAGAGGCATAAGGAAAATTCTGCATTTCCCTTTTCTGCATGTCATTCTTAGGGCATTGATCAAGACAGAACTTGTCTCCCTTAGTCACAGGAGTATTAATGGGATTACAATCTTGCATGCCAAACCTTTTTAATATCTTATCGATGTAAGCCTTTTGTGACAAACCCAAAATACCCCGAGAACGATCTCGATGTATTTGGATACCTAATACAAAAGATGCATCACCAAGATCTTTCATCTCAAAATGTTTTGAAAGAAATTTCTTAGTCTCATGCAATAATCTTACATCATTGGTGGCTAGCAAAATATCATCCACATATAAGATTAAGAAGATAAAAGTACTTCCACAGAACTTACGGTACACACAATCTTCAACAGCGTTAGCTTCAAAACCAAAAGATAACACTACTTTATGAAATTTGTGATACCATTGACGAGAAGCTTGTTTGAGCCCATAGATGGATTTCTTTAATTTGCAGACTAAATGCTTTGAGTCTTTAGAATCTAAGCATTCAGGTTGCACCATATAAATCGTTTCCTCAAGGTCACCATTGAGAAACACTGTCTTAACATCCATCTGATGCAACTCAAGATCATAATGTGCCACAAGTGCCACAATTGTCCTAAAAGAGTCTTTCGATGAAACTGGAGAGAAAGTCTCTTTGTAGTCAATTCCTTCCCTTTGAGTGAATCCTTTAGCGACTAGACGAACTTTATGCCTGACTGGTTTACCCTCTGCATCCCTTTTGGTTGTAAATATTAATTTGCAACCAATTGGTTTTGCACCTTCGGGTAAAGGGACAAGCTCCCACACGTCATTATCTTTCATGGATTTTATCTCATCATTCATAGCATTGATCCAAGATTGGGCATTGGGACTTTCAATGGCCTGACGGAGGTTGATCGGATCATTTTCCTCCATTCCACTGTCTGTCTCATACTCTTGGAGAAAGACGATGTAGTCATCTGGAATCGCATTTCTCTTTTCCCTAGTGGATCTCCTAAGTGGCACTGGTTCTTGAGGTTGTTGAGATTGCATTTCCGGAATATTTTGTTGATCTTGATTAGGGGAATGTTCAATATTGTCTTCAGGTGCTGAATTTGCTTATTGATCAAAACGAGGAATAAGGACCTGATCATGATCAATATCAACTGTAGGAAGAGAAATTACCTCTTCTTCAAAGACAAAATCTTGGGTCTTCTTTTCCCCCCCAAGCTCAACATCCTCAAGAAAATAAGCATTTCCCATCTCGAAAAAACGTTCTTCTTTTAGGATCATAAAACTTAAAACCCCGTGATCGTTCAGAGTATCCAACAAAATAGCAACTAATGGTCCGAGAGTCCAATTTCTTCTCATTAGGCTTGTAAGGCCTTGCTTCAGCTGGACATCCCCAAATACGTAAATGTTTTAGGACAGGTTTCTTACCAGTCCACAACTCATAAGGGGTTTTGTTAGTAGCTTTTGTTGGAACTCTATTAAGAATGTAGACTGCAGTTTTCAGTGCATCTCCCCAGAGTGAGTCGGTAAGGTAGTACGACTTATCATACTTCTCACCATATCCTTAAGGGTCCTATTTCGTCTTTCAGCTACCCCATTCATTGCCGGGGTACCTGGCATATTATACTGAGGGACGATCCCATACTCCTCTAGGAATTTGGCAAAAGGCCCTGGACGTTGTTCACCTGAACCGTCATACCTTCCATAGTATTCACCACCACGGTCGGATCTGACTTGCTTTATTGTTTTCCCGAGTTGATTTTCAACCTCGGCCTTAAAATTTTTGAAAACGTCCAAAGCTTGAGACTTCTCATGGATCAAGTATAGGTAGCCATAACAAGAGTAATCATCTATGAACGTTATGAAGTATTGTTGACCGTTCCACGAGGGTGTGGGGAACGGTCCACAAATGTCTGTATGTATTAGTTCTAAGACGCCCTCAGCTCTCTTGGCTCCTAACTTTCTCTTGTTTGTTTGTTTGCCCTTAATGCACTCAACACAAATTTCATTACTTGAGGTGTCAAGTTCATTAAGTATCCCGTTTGACACTAGCCTTTCAATTCTCTGTTTAGAGATGTGTCCTAATCGCTTATGCCATAACGTTAATGAATTCTCATTAGTTAACTTTCGTTTAGTGCCACGTGAATTGACATGAAGGTTTTCATTATATGAGGTAACCGAATCAAGCAAATATAGGTTATCAAAACTAGATAAAGTACTGGCTCCAATGCATTTATTATCCAAATAAAGACAACATTGTCTGTTTCCAAATGAACAAACATAACCTTCTTTGTCCAAAACTGAAATAGAAATCAAATTCCGTCCAAAAGACGGTACAACATGTGTCTCAAATAAATCCAAATAAAAACCAGACTTAAGTAATAACCTAAATGTTGTTATAGCCTCAACCTCTACCGAATTGCCATTCCCCACATAGATGAATCTTTCAGCATCACTTGGTTTTCGGCAGTGCAGGCAACCCTGCATTGATATACTTAAGTGAGTAGTAGCACCAGAATCTAACCACCAAGTATTTTTTGGCACTGAAACTAAATTAACCTCAGAACAAACAAGAGCAAGAGATGTACCTTTCTTCATGCGCCAGGCATGATACTTAGCACATTCTTTCTTCATATGAGAAGGGTTTTTACAAAAGAAGCAACCTTGTTCAGGTATTACCTTTTGCTTCTTCTTTTGTGGTTCCTCAACTGCAATCTTTTTGCCCTTCCTTTTCTTATTATCTTTAGAAGATGATGCCAAATGAGCACTTTCCACCTTATGATGCCTCAGCCTCTCTTCCTCTTGCACAAGGTGAGAAATGAGCTCATTAAGAGTCCATTTATCCTTTTGGCAATTATAGCTCACCTCAAATTGACTGAATTGAGGAGGAAGAGAGATCAAAACCAAATACACGAGCAATTCTTCTGAAAGCTCTAACTTAAGTGTTTTCAGTTTTGAAGCCAAATGAGACATCTCAAGAATGTACTCCCTTATGTTCCCATTACCTTTATACTTCATGGAAACGAGCTGTCGTAAAACGCCAGTTGTTTCTGCCTTTTCACTTTTGGCAAAGCGCTCTTCAAGCACTTCCAGGAACCTTTTGGCATTAGTCTCCTCAGACATAGCGCCCAGGAAAGTCTCAGGGACGGCTTGCTTCATGATCATTAGACTCATGCGATTGGAGCGCTCCCACTGAGCCATTTCCCTCTGTTGTTTAGAGGTACTCTCATCTGAAAGCTCAGCAGGACGCTCCTCCCTAAGTGCAAGGTCCAGATCCATGCATCCCAGAGCAATTAAAAGCTTATTTTTCCAAAGCTTAAAGTTGGCACCATTTAGTACCGGAATGCTATTCATATTAGCAGATATTGTAGCAGCAGTAATAGAATTAACTGTGTAGAGAACACAAGAATAAAATCACAATAAGCTCATAAGAGTGATTAATCATAATCATAAATAACACCCATCACAAGAAAATCGTTACATCATTAAGTCTAGTCTTTGGACAGAGAGTTAATTTGTAAGTGATTCACTTGGTGTAGTAAACAAACACTGATAATAAAATCCAGTCAAGTATTAGGCCTTTCTTTGGACCGACTTAACACTCACAACGGACACCTAATAATCATCACAAGTTTATCACTACATGTATATGTAAATTTCTGCCAAACAATAATAACCTTCTTTTGGGCCGGATATTATCCGCATGAAAAACACACGCACAAAGACAAAACATCTTAGTAACATAAAATCGAAAAATCTTAGACAGTAGAGGATACTTTGGTAACATGCTACTTCAATTTACCGATTCAAATTACTAGACATGCTTAATATTATAAATGATACGAAATAATCACTCAACCAAAATTCAAATTAACTATATAATTTGACATCATAACATACTTTAATCACATAATTAAATCCCAAATAAATCATAAAGAAATAAATAAAGTAAACAAAACAACATAAAAGGACCAATTATGTAATTAAAATAAATTAGGGACTAAATCTGTAATTAAAAAAAATTGAAGACAAAAAAATAGGAATCTGTTTACTTTAGGGGCTAAAATGGTAAAATTCCAAAAAAAATAAATAAATAAAAGAAAAGAAAACGTTTATAAACAGATATTAATTAAACATATTATTATTATGAAAAGTATAAACGCCACAAACAGATTATTAGTATTAATTATAAACGTTTATAAACGTTTTTTTTTTTTTAATGCTTCATCTTCCTGGATGGCGGTGGGCTGGGGTTGAAACCCTAGCCGCCGCCGCCGCAGCCCGACCGGAGGGAGGCGTCAGTCAGCCCCCCCAAAACGCCGGCGACAAAAAACCCACAGCATCCACACCGCGCTGCGCGACGGAGAACAGCAAACGATGGGTTTCGCCGGCACCAGAAAAACCGACGCCTCCTGTCGCCGCCACAGCCCAGACGCCGACTGATTCCCGCCGCCGCTCACCCCGCTGTAAGCCGGCGAAGCCATATGCCGGTGAAGGGGAAGCCGTTACACAGTGGGAAACCATCGGTCAATTGCTGGGTTGAGTTTTTAAAAGATTGTTTTTCCAGAAAGCTTTTTGCCCACAAAGCCAAAATCAAAACAATTGATTGTTTGTTTTTCCAGAAAGCTTTTTGCCCACAAAGCCAAAATCAAAACAATTGATTATTTTTCCAGAAAGCGTTTTGCCCACAAAAGCCAAAATCAAAACAATTGAATTTAATTCTTTAACCCATCAATAAAAAAAATCAATTCAAAAAATCAATTCCCATTCAATTCAATCTCCAGAAGCAATAAATCCAAACAACAATACCATCAGATATCCAAAATTCATATAATCATGGAAAAAAAAAAGGAAAAACCAACAATCATAAAACCAATAATTCCACAATAAGACAAGCTCTGATACCACATGTAGATTAAAATTAATCCAGGATCTAATTCTTATGTAGAAATTATTGATTTCTAAACAGTATTTACGGAAGCGTACCTGGTTCCATGATCACAGCAATCTCTTATGTGAATCCGGGTATCTGATCTTCGAGTTGATTTGTAATTCCTCTTGAGGCTCAGGAAATGATGGGGTTCTTCTCTGAGTTTAAGGAATATGTGTTTTCCTTAGGAATTACACTCAACCAGGGACCATAACCCCTATTTATATAGAGTTGGTATAAATTACTAATTAAGCCCATCATAAATTAGTTTTATACCCTGGGTTTCTACACTTATGATAAATTAACCCACATTTCTTTTCATAAAATGACATTGCCCTATCAAATTAATTAGATCACTTTAATTTGGCCTTTAACCTAATTATAATTATAAATATATATACACGATCCAAAAATCGACAATGCACATACGTCTACGTGCCCAAATATCGTTAATGCGTTATATACATATTATAAAGTCCATAAAATCCTAACAATTGGTATCTGTTTTTTTTTTTTTTTTTCAGTTACAAGTATTAAATGAAATTTAAATTCAAAATGTGTTCAAGTTTAGTTTTTAAAAAACGAGTATGAACATTAAATTTAATTAGATATCTCAAATTTTATTTTCATGATTTACATGCTTATTAATCCAATATTCTAATAAATTATACATTTTTATTTAATCTATCTAATTTTATTTATCAATTTAACTTGAACTTAATGATAATTTATTATCAAATTTTGTAGGCATTCTAAGATTTCTAGATTGGAAATTAAAAAGGCATAGTTGTCTAGTTGTTGTACTAGAATTCAATTTTGTCATCGTTTCAACAATAAATAATTATCTTAATTAACCGAGCATACTTAAATAATATATCATTCAGATAATCTCAAGTTTTTCTTATCAATAGCGCTTTTGAGGTCGGAATTTGGTAAGTGGAGAGATATAAAAGCTTTCTCAGAATACACGTGTTCATGATACTCCATTTGGAGCACTTTGGAACAATACACATGTGTTCATGTTAATAGTTATTCCAAGATTCATACTTATGTTGATAGTGATTTCATGAATCAAACGAAATAAAAAAATCAAAATTAGATAAAAAAAATAGAATCCAAAACATTAATTGGGAGATTGATAACACAATTCTAGAGCAAGACATTATTCATAGTACTCCTATAGAAGTTTAATTTATTCAATCCAAAATATATTCAACAAGACTTAGGAAACTAAAACGGTCAGAAGAGAGGAATTACATTGTCAATGAAAAAATAGTAGGTCATGTCGATGCTCATCTGTACATAGTAAAACCAAAGTCTTCTCCAGTATGGATTTATGCACAGAATTGCAACTAGTGTCAACAACACCATTAAATAAGTTACACCAAAGCACACATAGAACACCTCCATATCAATGATGCTATTACTGCTTTCTTGACTGTAAGGTGAAGTTGTTGCATTTGATGGAGGCGATTCTTTTGCAGTACAACTTTTTGACAATGGCCAACCACAAAGAAATGGATTCCCTCTATAACTGTTTTCATCAAATGTTGCAAATTGTTTCACCTTGTCTGGTGTCTGACCTGATAGATTATTGTATGACACATTGAAAACAGCTAAACTAGTTAACTGTGTAAGTTGATGGGGTATTGTCCCTTGCAAGTTATTGTGTGATAGGTCTAAACTCTCAACTTCTTTCAAATTGGAAAATGTTGGAGGGATTCTTCCTGTCAAATTATTGTGGGAGAAGTTCATTGTTTTGATAGTTCTAAGATCTCCAATTTCAGAAGGAATATGGCTAGTTAAATTGTTACATGATACATCAATTCCAGAAACATAACTCAAAATTTTTTCTTCATAATAATATGTTTGTCCCTTCATTGTAATCTCTAAAGCCTCTGGTAAACTAAGAGCACCACCTTTCCTACTCCAATAGCTCGTAAAATTTAGACAATGTAGTATCTCACCAATAATACTATTGTGAGAAAGATCCAGGAGACTTAATTGCTTCAACTTGCAGAGTTCAATTGGAATTTCACCTTGCAAATTATTATAACCCAACACTAGATAACTCAATTGAGACAATTTCCCAATCCCCGATGAAATGCTTCCAGAAAAATTATTATGGCTAAGGTCTAACAATATTAGACCAAAGCAAGAATAAAATGCATCCTTCAATGATCCTTGTAGCCTATTTTTGGATAGATTGACTATGGAGAATGAAAGGCCAAAGTTGGAAGGTATACTTCCAGAAACGTTGTTATTTGACAGATCCAAAATTGTAAGTAGAGACATATTTCCAATGCATTTTGGTATTCTTCCAGATATGTTGTTTTGACTTATATCCAAGAAATATAAGGCAGTGCTGTTACATACGCTATCTGGAATACTACCCTCTAATTCATTTTTGGACATATGTAATAATTGCAATCTTGGAAAGTACGCTCCAATTTGTGATGGAATATATCCATTGAAGAAATTATCAGAGATAGACAAATCTGTCAAACTCACATGAGGCTTATTTGGTAGTTGAAGATTTCTTGAAAGAGAATTGTTGCTTAAGTCAAGAAATTCAAGTCTTGTGTTGTTCTCTAACAACCAATATGGAAACCTGCCCCTCAATTTAAGGCTAGACATGGAAAACTGTTGTAGGTTATGTTGGTGATGTAGGAATTTGGGTAATGCTCCACCCTCACCATATCCATTCATATATAATTCCTCTAACTGAAACTTGGGGTTCATATTATGATCCTCTATTTCTGCATATATTGTATTATTATCAACATATAAGTATTCGAGTTGGGAAAGGTTGAAAAGTGGAGTGAGTGAAGTTGGGATTTGGAAGAGATTGTGAGAGAGGCGTAGGGATTGGAGGGATGTTAAACTTTGTAAGGGAGAGATCTTTCCACTAAATTGATTGTAAAAGAGGTTTAATTCACGAAGGGATGTCAAATTTGCCAAGCACCAAGGCAAATTGCCGCTTAAATCATTATTAGTAACATCAAGTTGTTGGAGATGCTTCAACTGGCACATTCCTAAAGAATTATTAATTGAAATGCAAATTAATTAATATATTAGTTGAAATGGCTTATCAAAAAAACAATAAGGAAAAGTGATGATATAATTAATTATATACCTCGGGATGAAGGTATTTTGCCACTGAGTCCACATTCTCCCAATGATAATGTTTTAAGGGACCTCATAATTCCAATGTTTTCCAACATACTGTTGTCCATAGCAGAACCATCCAAGTACAATTCTTCCAAATTTTCGAATATAGATTCTGAATTATTAAAAGAAATTAAGGAAATTATGAGATTGTTAACGATAAAAGCATTAGAGAAGACAGTGATTGTGCTGTGCTGTGCTGCTAAGAAATACATACCTCCAAAATTATTATCAACAAGAGAAAGGGTCTTTAAGTTGGATGGAACTTTCAAATCTGAAACTCCTTTGAATACAAGTGAAAATTTACACCAAAATGAAAATGAAATAAATTGCAAAATGAGTTGAATTGGCACCTTTTGATAATATAAATTTGGTGATTTCATTTTTGCTTAAGTCCAATTCTTGTAGGTTGCTCAGATCATCCAATTCTGCAATATAATTATATCAGCGAACTCATTAATTCTTCCTAATTAAAATAGATATTTAAATTTGTTGATCTAACCTTTGAAATTGAAGGGTCCTCTAAATCGGTTGTTCCCCAGATCAAGAATTTTAAGACATGAAAGCCCTGAGAGGGATAACAAAGTGTAACCATTGAAACAATTATCACATATAGAAACTCTCATTAATAGCCTTGCTTCCAATATTATATTAATTAGTAAAATAATAATATATATTAATAAAATACTCTCTTTTATTTATTTTAATTATAAATTATAATTTCATTAAATTTAATTCAGTTTTATATAATTTTAAGTTTAGTTAGTGTTTCTAATTTTCCATTTCTCAAATTTTTATTTGTTTTATTATTTAATTAATTTCATATTTTTCAGTTAGTTATATTGAAAATATTTTAGTTAATAAATTTTAATACAGTATGAATTACTTTAAAATTGTTCCAATTTTACCACTGCATAAATGCACACATAAAAGACATGTGAAAATTAAAAATATTTGATCAATTTAATCTTCTTTAAATACCTGAAAAATTGTTCTAGTTTTGTCATGAATTGATCAATTTAACAACATATTATGTTACCATGAACCCATAGGTTTATCATGAATTGTCATATCAAAACAAACATGAACATTTTCTACAGCTACCTTATTATGATAACCTCAAACCAAACATAGTGTAAGAGTACCAATGAGATCGTTCAACTCTACCAATTAATAAGTAAAATAAAAACCAATTAAATAACAGATGAATATAAATGCTTGCTTTTAAAGATTTAACAATAATTTAGAAGAACCTGAGATATTAATTGGTCCACTGAGTTTATTGTTGCTCAGGTGTAAAGATTTCAAAGACGGAAAGCTACTCAAAGATTGTAAGATAGTGTTGCTGAGATTATTGATATTTAAATCAAGAATCTCCAAATTGGTAAGTGTGGATAGCCTTTCAAAACCTACAGATAATTAAGAAGAATATATGGTTTTAGTTTTTGTATTTAGAAAAGGACATTTAAAAAGAAAATGAATAAGAAGAAAATGAATTAGACCTTCATTCTCAATACAACCTTCTATGTTGTTCCCCGCTAAGATGAGTTCATTCAATTGTTGAAAGGGAAGAAACAAAGAGGCATTCATATACCAATTTTCAGAATCTGTTATAGCATAAAGATAAAGTGAAGAAACATGGCCAGTGGTGGAATTGCACTCAACTCCAACCCAATTACAACAATTAGTACCATTCGAACCCCATGAAGATAGGTAATAAGAAGAATTTGGAGAAAAGGAAGATTTGATTTGTAAGAGACCATTTCTCTCATTCTCCAAACAGCATTCACAATTCTCTTTCAATCTTACAATCATAATAATTATTATTATTATCAAAAATTCCCTCAACTTCTCCATTTCTTTCTCTCGCAATTTTGTTAATATCAAATCTATGGATATGATCTCATTTTATAACCACAGTTTACCAACATTGACTCTTGACTATCAAAATTCATTCCTTTTTTTTTTTTAGTATTATAATATTAATCATAATATTATTTTTAAGCATTTTTTAGATCTCTAACCTGCCTTTTATGTTTTATTTTATTTCATTCGTTTTGGTAAAATTAATGCACCTAATATCTGAATTTATATTAATTTTATGTTTTATTAATATATTAATTTCAGGGAGGTATAAATTAGATATGTAAAACACATAAAGATACTAGTGTATTTGACCAAATCTAAAAGAGTTCATAATTATTTGACCAAATTTAAGCTAAAATTACATAATCATTACATAAATTAAAATTGATTATTTAAAGAAATTAATTAGATCTGATAAATAAGTTGTTCAAAGTACTTATAATCTAAATCAATAGGTTTAATTAAATGCATAATCAAATTATGGAACATTTAATGTATAAATTAATTAGGAAAACATATTCCACAATCAACCAACAATATAAAATATTAAGAGAAAGTTAATTATATATATATTAAATTATGGAACATCTTGTTTATATTAATGGAAATTTATATTATTATTTTCCGACGAAAAATAATAATATAAATTATTTAGGAAAAATTTGCATTACCAAAAGACGACATGGTAAATTCATGTTATTAAACCAAAATTGAAACAAAAAAGAAAGTCAAGGAATAGCACTGAAATCACGTTTTGGGTTTTCTTTCCATCTTGTCTTTGCAGTCAAGTCTTTGGAAAAATTTGCATTACTTGTTTGACCCGACGAAACCATAAAACAAAACCTTTTTCTTCTCATTTTCACATCCCCTTTTTTCTTTTTGTTTGTTTTTCCTACTAATTATTTCCTTTTCTTTATTAATAAAAAAATTAGAAAAAAAAAAGAAAATTGAATCAATTTTAATTAAAAAAGAAAATTGAATCAATTTCGCTAAAATTATTGAATCAATCATAATAATTTTAGCGAAATTCTTAAAAAAAAAATTTATTTAGATGTATATATAATAAAAGAAAACATTAAAAATAGATATGAAATCATTGTTTTTAAAATCATGCGTAAACTTATATTTGTGTACTTATGAATATTTTTTTGTTAAAATTAATTTTCAACTATAAAAAATGTAAACGGCAAAAAACCGAAAAAAAAAAAGAAGAACAAAGTGCAGGTAAAAGAAAAAAAAAATAAATAAATAAATAAAAGAAAAAATAAAGAAAATTGAAAAGAAAACAAAAAAAAATTATTATTTTTTTCCCTTTTTTTTATTTCATTTTCTTTAATTTTAAGAAAACAAAACAATCTCAACTTAAGCTAGGTCAAAACACAATATCCAATTCTAGATCACAATTTCAGACTCCATTGACTGGTTTCAATAGACTGATCGATAAAAGAGAATATTATAAGAAAAAACTTTGTCCATGCGTTCACCAAATCCAACGCCTGACTACCAAGTTGAAGAAGAAATAAGACTAACTCAGAAAAGAGAAGACTGCAAAAAAAAAAAAAAAAGTTTATACTTTGACCATATCCAGAGGCTGAATTTTTTTTTTAAAAAAGTCCAACAGCCGACAACCCAGTGAATTAAAAAAAAAAAATCTAACCCTCATGAATTTTGGAAAATGCCCATTCAGCCCGAGCTTGAACCATGAACAGCGATTCATATAATAAATTTTATATGTCAAAAATTCAATTCTATACATATTGAATAATAAATTTGAAAATTTTTTTAACGAAATTTTTTCAAAAGAAACAAAAGAAATAATTTATTTAAATGCATATATAATAAAAGAAAACATTAAAAATAGATGTGAAATCATTGTTTTTAAAATCATACGTAAACTTATATTTGTGTAATGATAGCTTGAATTGAGCTAACGATCGAAATTTACATTTATAAAATGTTCAAAAGAGAGAAACAGATGAGAGGAACCATTACTTGGAAAAGAGAAGATTACATGAAAAAATTTTGAAAGATGGAAAGGGAGAAGTAGATATGGACAATCATAACTAACAAAGAAGGAGACTGATTGTAAAAAGAGAAAATTATAAGGAAAAATTTTTCCATGCTTTTACCAAATCCAACAGCTGACGGTTTAGTAGAGAAACAAAAAGACTGACTGGAGAAAGATAGAATTGTAAGGAAAAAAATTGTCTATACATTGACCAAATCCATCGGCTGAAATTTTTCACAAAAATATCCAATGGCTGCCCAATGGATAAAATAATCAAACCCTAATGTTTTTTTTTTTAAACATGTTACGCTCAGCCAGAGCCTAATCCATGAATATGTCTAATCATATAATAAATTTTATATGCCAAATTAAATTTTAATAAATTTGAAAAAATTTTTAGTGGAATTCATAAAAAGAAATGATTTATTTAGATGCATACATGATTATGAAAATATTAAAAATATATATGAAACCATTGTTTTTAAAATCATACGTAAACTTATCTATTGTAGCTATAAATATTTTTTTGTTAAAATTGATTTTCAACTATAAGAAAAAGCAACAGAAACATTTTTAAAAATTAAAAAAAAAATGGAAGAGAAAAAAAAAGAAAAAGAAAAAATGGAAGAAGAAAAAAGAAAAAAAAAAAAGAAAAAAATAATGTAAAAATAAAAAAAAATGAAAAGAAAAACAAAAGAAAAAATGGAAGAAAAAAAAATTCAATCTTTTTGTTTTCTGAAAACTAAAGAAAATGAAAAAAAAAAAAATTCCTGATGGACTCCCACAGTATTCAATTTTAATTATATATAGATTACAGGTTCAATTTTCTTTTTTTCTTTTTTTTTTTATTTTTTAATTTTCTAATTTTTTTTATTTCATTTTCTTTAATTTTAAGAAAATAAAAATATGAATTTTTTTTCTTCCATTTTTTCTTTCTTTTTTCTTTTCAATTTTTTTTACTTTCACATTATTTTTTTCCTATTTTTTATGTTTTTATTTTCTTTTACTTTCTCTTTTCTTGTTCCATTTTTTCCTCTTTTTATTTTATTTTTGTTTTTTTTTCCTTCCATTTTTTTAATTTTTTAAAAATATCTCTTTTACCTTTTCTTATAGTTGAAAATCAATTTTAATAAAAAATATTCATAGCTACAATAGGTAAGTTTATGTATGATTTTAAAAACAATGATTTCATATATATTTTTAATATTTTCTTAATCATGTATACATCTAAATAAATTGAAACTTTTTTATGAATTCCGCTGAAATTTTTTTCAAATTTATTAAAATTTAAGCGTAATAGGTTTTTTCAAAAAAAATTAGAGTTTGATTTTTTTTATCCATTGGATAGCTATTGGATATCTTTGTAGAAAATTTCAGTTGTTGAATTTGGTCAATGTATAAACAATTTTTTTTCTTGCAGTCCTCTCTTTCTCCAGTTGATGTGTGAAAATATTACCAAGTAATTATGCAAGAATTCAGCAATTAATTTATTATAATTCTATAGAAAATTTGAGAAATCATGGCTAATAGTGAGCTTTTCCAGGTTTGATGCTTGTTGCAGAAGAGATTTCTTAGTTTGGGAAGTCTCAGAATGATAAAGTTGGAGAAGAGAATTGATTGCGGGCTGCAGCAAGGATTGGCCGGAGTTGGAAGAGTAAAGCGCGGCCCAATTAGAGGAGATATTTCTGACTCTGGAAATTCCAATGCTGACCTTAGCTTCTCAAGGAAGCTATTGATTTGTGTGGTTGTAGAATTTTAACCATTAGTTTATTTTGGAACTTGTTTCAAGAAGGATTAGATCTTACCTTTTTAGGGACTATAAATACTTTACTATTTTCGGGGTTAGGAGGCATTGAATGCTCTCAACAACTTTTTATTTTGTATTAATTGTAGTTTTAATTTGTTGTTCTTCTTGCAAGTTTTCTGGTTAGGAAACCTCGTTTTTATGGTTATTATGTGTTGCGAGTAGGTGTCGCAGCAGGCTGAAGCCAGCTTAGGCTGGTGGTCTGGGAAAGTCTTTTTTTGTTTTTATTATGAATATCATGTTGTGATGTGTGTGTGATTTGCTTAATTAAAATACGAAGAGGCCTTTTCGTATGTCTAGTATTCTTGATGAGACCGCGAGGAGACTTAGGAATATGGAAAAATCACACACACACGCACTTGCCATGAGACCGAGAAGAGATTGGGAGTGTTCTAAGGGTTTCTACGTATTGTGGAATGCTTGCTTGACTTAATGTATGATTTCTTATGCTAAGCGAGATCGAAAGATAAGCTTGGTTGAGAGTCATAGATTCAAGTGAGGTCAAGAGATAAACTTGGTGAATATAGAGCAAGAAACCTTAGATCTACATTCCCTAAAATATTCACAGTAATTTTTAAAGAATGATATTCTGAGATTGTCTGTCTAGCTGGTGGAAGTCTGTGCTTTTATTACTATTGTTTAATCTTTTCTGTTTTAAACGACCTTTCTTACTTTGCCTTGCATGTTTATGATTTCAGCTTTTATAAATTTTTATTTTTAATTTTATTAGAAAACCTTTACACCTGGTGATTTATTAGGAATTTTTAGAGTTTTTCCTTATTCCCTGTGGATACGATACTTGTCTTGTCCAATACTATAATTGGCCTAGTATACTTGCTAGTACATAATTTTAAGGCAACACTAGTCAATCTTCTTCTTCCTTGACTGGGCCGTTAGCCGTTGAATTTGGTGAAAGCATGGAAAAGTTTTTCTTAGTATTATAATATTAATCATAATATTATTTTTAAGCATTTTTTAGATCTCTAACCTGCCTTTTATGTTTTATTTTATTTCATATCTGAATTTATATTAATTTTTTCTTTTTCTTTCTTATCTAATAAGTGTCTAAATAATCAGCCAAAAATTAAATAAAATAAAAAGCCAAATACGAGTTGACACATATTAGCAGTGATTAACACGTCAATGAATATAATTTCTATTATGATAATTTTATTTTATGTAATTTGTCTACTTTGATTGACTCCAAAGTGGAGCCAAGTCAAGTCCATCTCCCCCCATCACTGAGTAAATGTGACAGTGTTTAGGCAAAATCATCCGAATGGGTTGACCCCTATTTTTCTAATTAAATTTCAATACGTACGACAGTCGGTGGGGAAGCGAAAGTTTGTTTTCGTTGGGGGTCTCTTCGAATGGGAATAAAGATTTTCCTTTAAGAATTCGTGCGGAGTAGGAATAGAAATAAATTTATCCCCAAATGTTAAACGGGGACGGGAATGGATTATCTCTCCCCGTCTCCATTCCAGTTTAGTATCCGTGGGGATCCCCGACAATATTTCCGTCAAAATCTCCACTTATATTTATTTATATTGGTATATATATATATATATATATATATAGTATTAGTTATATGTTTATCTTATATAAATAATTGAATTTTGTGATACTAAAATAAAGTTAAAGATAAAATTTTCAATTTTCATTCACAAATAAAAAAACTATGGTTTCAAAATTAAAGTTTTATTTATTTATTTATCTATTAAATTGTTTTAACGGGAAAGAAGATCCCTGCGGGGAACGACCGATGATGGGGATTAGAATTTTCCACGTTTGCTAAACGGAGACAGAAATCTCCGTCTAACCGGGGAACGGAATGAGATTGCCAATCCCCGTCCCGCTCCTTTTATATCCCTAAAAATACTTAAACCAACAAGACTATATAGAGACTTTGGTTTCTTGGTTAACCCGGTTTGACCAGCCACTCCGATCCATTTTACTAACATTGCTTTCAACCCTCCATTGTTTGATTCTTTAAAACATCTATATTTGAGTAATAATAAGAAAAGCGATCAAATACTAAATGCCAGTTCAAAATATATATATATATATATATATATATATATATATATATATATATATATTATATTTTTTTTTCTAAATCAATTCCAATTTAAAAATTTGTGGTTAAATTTGAGTAACGGGGCGATAAAGAGACCCATTCCACGTTTCATCCCATAAATGGATTGTAACTTTTCCTTAGATTTCACAAATTGAAGCCACTCAAACTAATTAATTAATATAAATATATATAGAAATTTTAAATAAAATTAACTAGTCAATGTGAAAAAATGAGAGTAATGAAACGTCAAATAATTATTTATATTACATTTAGAATTGAAGATCTGAAAGCAATTGGGCAATAAAATCTAGGGAATATGAAGAGAATAAATAAAAATATTAATATATGAATGATTTTTATTAGATTATAAGCAATTGGGCAATAAAATCTAATAAATATCATCCATATTATATTAATATTTCGCACACTATATTTCTTTCATATCTTCAATTTTAAATAAAACAAGACTCACGTGAAACTATACTATGTATTAAAGTAAAATGGAAATTAAAATAATATAAGTTTCACAATAATATTTATTGTTAGTTTATAGATCTTATATTAAACTAATAAAAAATAACAATATATATTAAAGAGAATAAATAATAGAAATATTTTTATTTTTATAACTAATATATAAAAGTAAAGAAATATTAGTGTATGTGTATGTACTACAAAAAATTTTTATTAGAAATACTTTAATTAAATTTAAAAAGTAAAAGATAAATTTTTACTTATAATTACATGTCATATTGTCTTTCCATGAGCAAAAATAAAGGAAAGGACTAAAGAATTCACTGAGACAAAATTTAAGGATTTTAAAATTTATTTATAGACTAACAGTGTAATACGTAAAAATATAGGAAATAATAAATTATTTAGCCTTAATTTTTATATAATTATACAACTTTAATTTATTGTCGTATGAGTTTTTCTTATTTCGCGTTTTCTTTCCATCTTGTCTTTGCAGTCAAGTCTTGGCCCGGCTTTAGAAAAATTTGCATTACTTGTTTGACCCGACGAAACCATAAAACAAAACCTTTTTCTTCTCATTTTCACATCCCCTTTTTTCTTTTTGTTTGTTTTTCCTATTAATTATTTCCTTTTCTTGATTAATAAAAAAAATTGGAAAAAAAAAAGAAAATTGAATCCTGTGGTGGCCCCCACAGGATTCAATTTTAATTATATACTAGTTTTAAACCTCCGCTTTGTTTGGGAAGGAAAGAAAAAAATCTGGGTTTCGGACAAAGTGTGGGTTTTGTTATTCTAAGTGGATTTATTTTTAATATTTATTATTATTATTATTACTCAAGATTTTTAATATCATTGAGCTTGAACCATGAACAGCGATTCATATAATAAATTTTAGATGTCAAAAATTTAATTCTATACATATTGAATAATAAATTTGAAAATTTTTTTAACAAAATTCTTTCAAAAGAAAAAAAAACAATTTATTTAAATGCATATATAATAAAAAAAACATTAAAAATGTAAAAGGCAAAAAAACTAAAAAGAAAAACAAAAAAATAGAAGAAAAAAGTGAAAGTAAAAGAAAAAAAAAAGAAATAAATAAATAAAAGAAAAAATAAAGAAAATTGAAAAGAAAACCAAAAAATTATTATTTTTGTCCCTTTTTTTTATTTCATTTTCTTTAATTTAAGAAAACAAAACAATCTCAACTTAAGCTAGGCCAAAACACAATATCCAATTCTAGATCACAATTTCGGAATCCATTGACTGGTTTCAATAGACTGATTGATAAAAGAGAATATTATAAGAAAAAACTTTGTCCATGCGTTCACCAAATCCAACGCCTGACTACCGAGTTGAGGAAGAAATAAGACTAACTGAGGAAAGAGGAAAAAAAAAATGTTTATACTTTGACCATATCCAGAGGCTGAAATTTTTTTCCAAAAAAGTCCATCAGCCGATAACCCAGTGAATAAAAAAAAACATCTAACCCTCATGAATTTTGGAAAATGCCCATTCGGCTCGAGCTTGAACCATGAACAGCGATTCATATAATAAATTTTATATGTCAAAAATTCAATTCTATACATATTGAATAATAAATTTGAAAATTTTTTTAACGAAATTCTTTCAAAAGAAACAAAAGAAACAATTTATTTAAATGCATATATAATAAAAGAAAACATTAAAAATAGATATGAAATCATTGTTTTTAAAATCATGCTTAAACTTGTATTTGTGTAATGATAGTTTGAATTGAGCTAACAATCGAAATTTACATTTATAAAATATTTAAAAGAGAGAAACAGATGAGAGAAATCATTACTTGGAAAAGAGAAGATTACATGAAAAAATTTTGAGAGATGGAAAGGGAGGAGTAGATTTGGACAATCATAACTAACAAAAAAGGAGATTGATTGTAAAAAGAGAAAAATTGTAAGGAAAAACTTTTCCATGCTTTTACCAAATCCAACGGCTGACGGTTTAGTAGAGAAACAAAAAGACTGACTGGAGAAAGATAGAACTGTAAGGAAAAAAATTGTTTATACATTGACCAAATCCAATGGCTGAAATTTTTCACAAAGATATCCATTGGTTGCTCAATGGATAAAATAATCAAACCCTAATGTTTTTTTTTTAAAAAACATGTTACGCTTATCCCGAGCCTGATCCATGAATATGTCCAATCATATAATAAATTTTATATGCCAAAATAAATTTTAATAAATTTGAAAAAAATTTTAGTGGAATTCATAAAAAGAATGATTTATTTAGATGCATACATGATTATGAGAATATTAAAAATATACATGAAACCATTGTTTTTAAAATCATACGTAAACTTATCTATTGTAGCTATAAATATTTTTTTGTTAAAATTGATTTTCAACTATAAGAAAAAGCAAAAGAAACATTTTTAAAAATTTAAAAAAAAATGGAAAAGAAAAAAAAAAAAGAAAAAATGGAAGAAGAAAAAATAAAAAAAAAAAGAAAAAAAATAATGTAAAAATAAAAAAATGAAAAGAAAAACAAAAGAAAAAATGGAAGAAAAAAAAATTCAATCTTTTTTATTTCTTAAAACTAAAGAAAACGAAAAAAAAAAAATCCCGGTGGACTCCCAAAGGATTCAATTTTAATTATATATAGATTACAGGTTCAATTTTTTTTTTTCTTTTTTTTTTCTAATTTTTTTTATTTCATTTTATTTAATTTAAAGAAAATAAAAAGATTGAATTTTTTTTCTTACATTTATTCTTTTCAAATTTTTTTACTTTCGCATTATTTTTTTCCTATTTTTTATGTTTTTATTTTCTTTTACTCTCTCTTTTCTTCTTCCATTTTTTCCTCTTTTTATTTTATTTTTGTTTTTTTTTTCTTCCATTTTTTTAATTTTTCAAAAATATCTCTTTTACCTTTTCTTATAGTTGAAAATCAATTTTAACAAAAAATATTCATAGCTACAATAGGTAAGTTTATGTATGATTTTAAAAACAATGGTTTCATATATATTTTTAATATTTTCTTAATCATGTATGCATCTAAATAAATTGAAGCTTTTTTATGAATTCCGCTGAAATTTTTTTCAAATTTATTAAAATTTATGTTGGCATATAAAATTTATTATATGATAAGCGTAATAGGTTTTTTCAAAAAAACATTAGAGTTTGTTTTTTGATCCATTGGATAGCTGTTGGATATCTTTGTGGCAAATTTCAGCTGTTGAATTTGGTCAATGTATAAACAATTTTTTTTCTTGCAGTCCTTTGTTTTTCCAGTTGATGAGTGAAAATATTACCAAGCAATTATGCAAGAATTCAGCAATTAATTTATTTTAATTCTATAGAAAATTTGAGAAATCATGGCTAATAGTGAGCTTTTCCAAGTTTGATGCTTGTTGCAGAAGAGATTTCTTAGTTTGGGAAGTCTCAGAATGATAAAGTTGGAGAAGAGAATTGATTGCGGGCTGCGGCTAGGATGGGCCGGAGTTGGAAGAGTAGAGCATGGCCCAATTAGAGGAGGAGATATTTCTGACTTTGGAAATTCCAATGCTGACCTTAGCTTCTCAAGGAAGCTATTGATTTGTGTGGTTGTAGAATTTTAACCATTAGTTTATTTTGGAACTTGTTTCAAGAAGGATTAGATCTTACCTTTTTAGGGACTATAAATACTTTACTATTTTAGGGGTTAGGAGGCATTGAATGCTCTCAACAACTTTTTATTTTGCATTAATTGTAGTTTTAATTTGTTGTTCTTCTTGCAAGTTTTCTGGTTAGAAAACCTCGTTTTTATGGTTATTATGTGTTGCGAGTAGGTTTCCTAGCAGGCTGAAGCCAGCTTAGGCTGGTGGTCTTGAAAAATCTATCTTTGTTTTTATTATGAATATCATGTTGTGATGATTGTGTGGTGATTTGCTTAATTAAAATGCAAAGAGGCCTTTTTGTATGTCTAGTATTCCTTATGAGACCGAGAGGAGACTTAGGAATATAGAAAAATCACACACACACGCACTTGCCATGAGACTGAGAGGAGATTGGGAGTGTGCTAAGGGTTTCTACGTATTGTGGAATGCTTGCTTGACTTAATGCATGATTTCTTACGCTAAGCGAGATCGAGAGATAAGCTTAGTTGAGGGTTATAGATTCAAGTGAGGTCGAGAGATAAGCTTGGAGAATATAAAGCAAGAAACCTTAGTTACGTTCCCTAAAATATTCATAGTAATTTTTAAAGAAAGATATTCTGAGATTGCCTGTCTAGCTGGTGGAAGTATGTGCTTTTATCACTATTGTTTAATCTTTTCTGTTTTAAGCAAACTTTCTTACTTTGCCTTGCATGTTAATGATTTCAGGTTTTATAAATTTTTATTTTTAATTTTATTAGAAAACCTTTACACCTGGTGATTTATTAGGAATTTTTAGAGTTTTTCCTTATTCCCTGTGGATACGACACTTGTCTTGCCCAATACTATAATTGGCCTAGTATATTTGCTAGTGCATAATTTTAAGGCAACACTAGTCAATCTTCTTCTTCCTCAATTGACCCATTAGCCGTTGAATTTGGTGAGAATATGGAAAAGTTTTTCCTCACAATCTTCTTTTTTTACAGTCAGTCACCTTCTTTGTCAGTAGCGATTCTCCACATCTGCTCCTCCCGTTCCGCCTCTCAAAATTTTTTCATGTAATCGTCTCTTTTACAAGTGATGGTTCTTCTCATTTTTTTCTCTCTTTTGAACATTTTATAAATGTAAATTTCTATCGTTATGAGTCAAAAGTTAAGGAGTCAAAAGTTGTCCATGTTTTGATTGTTAAACAGGTTATGACAATAGAAGATGGTCAGAATGTTGAGCAGCTACAAGAAAAGTTGAAGCTGTTGATGGAGGAATTCAAGGAGATCATGCCAGATGACTTACCAGATGGGCTCCCTCCAATGAGGGACATACAACATTGTATTGATCTAATCCATGGCGCTAGTTTATCGATTCTGCCTCATTACAGGATGAGCCCGAAGGAAAGTGAAATCTTACAGGAGAAGGTTCAGGAGTTATTACAGAAGGGATACATTCGGGAGAGCATGAGTCTATGTGTTGTACCTGCCTTGTTGTTGCCAAAGAAGGATGGAAGCTGGAGGGTGTGTGTTGACAGTCGGGCGATCAACAAAATTACCATTAGATACAAGTTCCCTATTCCGGGTTGGAAGATATATTGGATAGGTTGAGTGGGGCAGTGGTGTTCACAAAGATTGATTTGCGTAGTGGGTAGTACCAGATCAAGATTCGAATTAGTGATGAGTGGAAGACAGCCTTTAAAACCAGAGAAGGGCTGTATGAGTGGCTTTTTATACCATTCGGATTATCAAATGCCCCTAGTACTTTCATGCGTGTTATGATTCAGGTACTTAAGCCATTTATTGGAAAGTTTGTTGTTATTTATTTTGATGGTATGATTCAGGTACTTAAGCCATTTATTGGAAAGTTTGTTGTTGTTTATTTTGATGATATCCTGATTTATAGTCGATCAGAAGAGGAGTATGTTGAGCATTTGCAGCAGATACTAACAGTTTTGCTGGAAAATAAGCTGTATGTGAACTTAAAGAATTGTAGCTTTATGTGTAGGAAGCTGTTGTTTCTTGGTTTTGTAATTAGTGCTGATAGGATCCAGGTGGATGAAGAAAAAGTGAAAGCAATTAGAGATTGGCCCGCACCAAGAACTGTAACTGAAATGCGGAGTTTTCCTAGATTGGCTAGTTTTTATAGACAGTTCATTAGGCATTTTAGCACGATTGCAGCTCCGTTAACCGAATGCCTGAAGAAGGGGAAGTTCCAGTGGGGTAAGGAGGCCGAAACCAGTTTTGCATTGTTGAAGGAGAAGTTATCTTCTGCCCCAGTTCTAGCATTGCCAGATTTTGATAAGCTGTTTGAAGTTGACTGTGATGGAAGTGGAGTTGGCGTTGGGGTAGTTTTGTCACAAAAGAAGAGGCCTGTTGCATTTTTTAGTGAGAAGTTGAGCGATTCCAGGTGAAATTGGAGCACATATGATAAAGAGTTTTATTCCGTCGTGAGGGCTTTTTGGACTTGGGAGCATTACTTAATAGGACGAGAATTTGTGCTGTATTCAGATTGTGATGCACTCAAGCACCTGAATAGTCAGACCAGAATTAGTAAATATATGCATGCCAGGTGGGTGCAGTTTCTACAGAAGTTTCCTTTTAAGTTGAAGCATAAGCCGAGTGTGCAAAACAAAGTGGCAGACGCATTAAGTAGAAGAGCTCACTTGTTGGTGACTGTAAGCAGTGAGATTATGGGGTTCGAGTATTTGAAAGAGCTGTACGAGACAAGTGATGATTTTAAGGAGGTTTGGGGAAAGTGTTCTAGTAACCAGCCCTATTCAGATTTCCACATTTTTTATGGGTACATGATGAAGGAGAACCAGTTATGATCCCTCAGTCGTCTATGAGGGAGAAACTAATTCGAGACTTACATGGTGGTGGGCTAGCTAGCCATTTGGGTCGTGACAAGACCTTTGTAGCAGTGGGAGCGAGGTTTGATTGGCCTCATTTATGTAGAGATGTGGGCAGAGTTGTGGAGCGTTGTTATGTATGTTAGACGTCCAAAGGGCTATCTTAGAACACTGGATTATATATGCCTTTGCCTGTTTTTGAAAATATCTGGGAAGATGTATTGATGGATTTTGTGCTCGGGCTGCCTCGAACACAGAGAGGTGTAGATTCTACTTTTATTGTGGTGGACAGGTTTTCAAAGATGGCGCATTTCATTTTGTGCAGGAAAGTCGATGATGCTCAGGGAATAGCCAAATTGTTCTACAGGGAGGTTGTTCGTTTGCATGGAATCCCTAAGTCTATCACTTCTGATCAAGACAATAAGTTTCTTAGCCATTTTTGGAGGACTTTATGGCAGATGTTTGGCTCTTCTTTGAACTATAGTAGTACAGCACGTCCTCAGACGGATGGTCAGACAGATGCCACTAATAGGACCATAGGCAACTTACTTCGGAGTTTAGTGGGGCAGAAAAAGAAACAATGGGATGTTGCTTTGGCTCAGGCAGAATTTGCTTACAATAGTGTTGTCCACCGAACAACGGGCAGGTCACCCTTTTCAGTGGTTTATACTAAGTGCCACAGCAAGTTGTCGATCTGATCAAGCTACCCTAAGGAGCAGAGACCAGTGTAGCGGCGAAGCATATGGCTGAAAACTGGAAATCGGTTGCTGAAGAAGTGAGGCAGAAGATTGAGCAGTCGAATGCTAAGTATAAAGACGCTGCTGATAGACATCGCCGCGTCAAATTGTTTTCTGTGGGTGATCAGGTGATGGTCTTTTTGAGGAAGGAACGGTTCCCAGTGGGTACTTACAACAAGTTGTAGCCTAAGAAATATGGACCTTACCCAATTCAGAAGAAGATTAATGACAATGCTTATGTTGTGGGGTTGTCAAACAGTATGGGTATATCTAATACATTTAATGTGGCGGATATCTATCCATATCATGCAAATGATGAGGTGCTGTACCCGAAGCCAGAAAACTCGAGATCGAGCTTCTCTAGTGGGAGAGAATGATGTAGAGCTGGTAACGGATGAGTTTCTGGACCAAGAATCAAGAAAGAAAAGAGATCATAGGTCCAAGAGAGGAAATAAGTAATTTTAATTTCGGTAAATCTTCAATTGGATGTAACTTTTTGCATAGGAGTCCGATTTTTTATTATAATATATTTCTGGAATGTGTTTTTCCAGCTCTACTAAGGCTATTGCCGGTTTACTGTAGCAAGTCTCGTTTAGGCAAAAAAAAAACGTTGTTTAGGCCCTCATCCGGCAATTTAAAGTTTTTGGGTATTTTTGTAATTTTCTTTTTTTATGTTTTCCTTGCTATGGTTGGAATTCCTTGTGAGGGTTGAACTTTAGCCTATATAAGGCTTTCTTTTTCCTATTGTAAGACAGATTTTCGAATTACTCAATCATACAAAAGAATTTCGTCTTGAATTTCTAATATTTTCGGTTTAGAGATTAATCGTTAATTGATTCCGTTTTCTTCACGCGAACTGGCTACGTCACTATTCCTTTCCTTATCAGGGATGATAGCATAGCCCAATACTTCTTTTTTGATTTTTTTTGATTTTTTTGATTTTTATAGTTACTTAATTGAGCAAAGCGCTAAATACATCAACAATAGCAATGGGGAACCCCCATAAGGGAATTGTGAAGTCGAAGTGGCCGCTTTCTCACAAGCTGAATTGCTTTCTTGACTTGCTGTTGCCAAAGCAGAGCTTGAAGGTAGCTTGCTACAAGTAAACTTACCTAAGCCGAAGCATTAAGCATTAAGCATTAAGTTAAGAAGAGTTCCCAAGATCAAGATAAAACATATGGCTCGATAGAGAGATACAAAGCTAGATTAGTAGTTAAAGGCTTCCGTTAGGATGTTGAGTCGAACCCCTTTAAGAACGGTTACGGAACTTGACTCAAAAAGGGCCTTAGTGAGATCAGGGCCTCTTTGACTTGATTGTGTTTACTTTGTCTTGAAATGAAGATGATGACAAGGGGCCAAGGGGGGAGTGTGTTTTGGTGTCTTGAGTGTGTTTCAATCTCTTTTTATTTCTATTTTTCTTTTCCTTTTTCTTTTCATGTAATAGAATGGACGGTCATGATTAAATCAGATGGTCATAAGTTAAAGAACCCTAAAAGCAAGCACTTATCGCAAAGGTGCACCTTTCTGAAAGTCCCCCAGGCGCACCTAGGGACTTGAGGCATGTGCCCAAAGGACGCTGACCTCAGGCGTGGCGCACCTTTAACAACTCTGCCTAGTGCTCAATTTTGAAATGTAGTTGCTAAACCTGGGCTTGTTGCAGGAAAGCAAACATTTCATTGAGGCCAATAGCTGCCATAAATAGCATGTGTATACTAGCTAGATCAGATGTCTAATTCCTGACCTGTAATGTTTTGGGACTAATTGGAAGGCAGTTGTTGTGTTTGAAATTTATGGCAAAGTTAGAATTTGATTAATTGAAATTGCAGGCAGGCGAAAAAAGAAAGGGAAGAAAAAGAGCCTATTCTTTCACAAGTGAGCAGCTTGATTTTTGGGAATAGTAAGTAGGGGACGTAAAAATACTGCATTTTGCTTCCAATATTTATAACTAGGTTTGTTTCAGTTGTAGAATGCAATTATAAATTTAATAATAATTTTATACATTTCTATGTATATTATACTTTGCCGATATACGAACCTACTAAGATCACTAAACTTGGAGTAATATATTAGTCAAAGTGTTGATATTGTAATAACTATGAATGATGCTATTGGAGTTAAGAGTGGTACATAAATTGCATTAATACGTTGATGACACTTCGAAATTAAAAGATTCATATTATTGATGTATTTTTTTTTTTTTTTAATTATTATTTATAGTGAAAGGTTCCAAGAAAGATTTGGTAAAGTTGCATAAAAAGTTCATATACAAAATTTGATTTTAGGCTTGAAAGAATTTGGATATTCTTATTACAAATGCATTGAGCTTTCACATATTACAGTCCTGCAATTCCACCATTGTTAAAATGTATCTTTTGGCTTAATTTCTGTAAGAAACTCATTTTGATCTGCTCCTACTTCTGCATCCTCTCCATCTAATGTCTATACAACTGAACTTGAGAAGCAAGTTCAGGTACTGGAAGAACGAGTACGAGAATTACATCTTTGTTGTGTAATTCATTACAAACTATCTCCCCATCTATGCAAGAATTGTAACATTTTAGGGATTAATAGTGATATTGGTTATGCCCGCCGGTCATAACAGTGGATCTAACCGTTAATGCTAGAAAATTGAGGTGCTCAGTGTGTTTTTCTGATATAGCAGCAACTGTCGACGGAGCAGCCTATTTGATCAAATGGTCAATGTTTATTAAAGGGAGAGGTATTATAGTTGCCAATATTAAACTTGGCTAAAAATGCACAACTTATTTAATATGTGTTTGAGATTATTGTTTCCCATCAGCAGGTAAAACCTGTCATTTACGGAAAACACTTCATTTTTTTATTTTTATCTTTCAAATTAGCTATTTTATATCCTAACAACAAAAATTTATCATGTTTTTACCAAACACTAATTATCAATCAGCAAACAACAACCACCAATCATTAACAGCAAATAACATCAGCAAACAACAAACAATATCAGTAAACAACAAACAATAATAGCAGAACCAAACGGGTCTTAATTATGAAATAACAAGTTCTAATGTATAAAGGTAAATATATATATATATATATAGGACCCATAATTTTTTTTTTCTTGTTTTTACTAGATCAAAGACCTTTAGGCCAATCCTATCTTTTTTTGAACTTGCATTTTTCGTCCCCATTAATCTATTGAATGTCTATTTGTTCAATATTTTTTTATCATTTTGGATCGCAGAGGCAAAAAAGATGAGTTTAAATGACAAAAAAACCAAATGAATATTTGGTTGATAAAGAGGCAAAAGAGGTCTTTTAAGTTTTTAGTTTTTACTAAACCTGACTTTCAAGAGTTCGATATCAGGTCAGGAGTCTATAATCAGTATATTACGGGAGGGTATCTGAGTCCCATTGGTTTAATTACTAAGAAAACTTAATCATACATTTCCATTTCATTTGCACCGTTCACAGCATCGAGTATTGAAAGCTGAGTGTTGAGATCAGATGACACACCGTTTGTGGTAGTTAAGCTTGTCAATAGAATCTTCTAATTTATTGGTATCGGTTTTTTCTTTTTTTTCTTTTTTTTTTTTTTTTCATTCAGTTACAAGTATTAAATGAAATTTAAATTCAAAATCAAAAACGTTTTAGAAAAAATATAAATGACTTTTTATATTCGTGAACTTTGTATTATAAATTGATGATAGTGTATTAAAGTTTGAATAGTCCAAATGCAAAATGTGTTCAAAAAACGAGTATGAACATTAAATTTTATTAGACATCTCAAATCACCTCATCATAAACATTAAATTTAGATTTCTAATAAATTATACATTTTTATTTTAATCTATCTAATTTTATTTATCAATTTAACTTGAACTTAATGATAATTTATTATCAAATTTTGTAGGCATTCTAAGATTTCTAGATTGGAAATCAAGAAGGCATAGTTGTACTAGAATTCAATTGTGTCATCGATTCAACAATAAATAATTATCTTAATTAAATAATATATCATTCAGATAATCTCAAGTTTTTCTTATCAAAATTAATCTCAAGTTTTTCTTATCAAAATTTACATACAATAGCGCTTTTGAGGTCGGAATTTGGTAAGTGGAGAGATATAAAAGCTTTCTCAGAATACACGTGTTCATGATACTCCATTTGGAGCACTTTGGAACAGTACACATGTGTTCATGTTAATAGTTATTCCAAGGTTCATACTGATGTTGATAGTGATTTCATGAATCAAACGAAATAAAAATATCAAAATTAGATAAAAAATAGAATCCAAAACATTAATTGGGAGATTGATAACACAATTCTAGAGGAAGGCATGATTCATAGTACTCCTATAGAAGTTTAATTTATTCAATCCAAAATATATTCAACAAGACTTAGGAAACTAAAACGGTCAGAAAAGAGGAATTACATTGTCAATGAAAAAATAGTAGGTCATGTCAATGCTCATCTGAACATAGTAAAACCAAAGTCTTCTCCAGTATGGATTTATGCACAGAATTGCAACTAGTGTCAACAACACCATTAAATAAGCTACACCAAAGCAAACATAGAACACTTCCATATCAATGATGCTATTACTGCTTTCTTGACTGTAAGGTGAAGTTGTTGCATTTGATGGAGGCGATTCTTTTGCAGTACAAATTTTCGACAATGGCCAACCACAAAGAAATGGATTCCCTCTATAACTGTTTTCATCAAATGTTGCAAATTGTTTCACTTTGTCTGGTGTCTGACCTGATAGATTATTGTATGACACATTGAAAACAGCTAAACTAGTTAATTGTGTAAGTTGATGGGGTATTGTCCCTTGCAAGTTATTGTGTGATAGGTCTAAACTCTCAACTTCTTTTAAATTGGAAAATGTTGGAGGGATTCTTCCTTTCAAATTATTGTGGGAGAAGTTCATTGTTTTGATAGTTCTAAGATCTCCAATTTCAGAAGGAATATGGCTAGTTAAATTGTTACATGATACATCAATTCCAGAAACATAACTCAAAATTTTTTCTTCATACAAATATGTTTGTCCCTTCATTGTAATCTCTAAAGCCTCTGGTAAACGAAGAGCATCACCTTTCCTACTCCAATAGGTTGTAAAATTTAGACAAGGGAGTATCTGACCAATAATACTATTGTGAGAAAGATCAAGGAAACTTAATTGCTTCAACTTGCAAAGTTCAATTGGAATTTCACCTTGCAAATTATTATAACCCAACACTAGATAACTCAATTGAGATAATTTCCCAATCCCCAATGGAATGCTTCCTGAAAAATTATTATGGCTAAGGTCTAACCCTATTAGTCCAAAGCAAGAATAAAATGCATCCTTCAATGATCCTTGTAGCCTATTTTTGGATAGATTGACTATGGAGAATGAAAGGCCAAAGTTGGAAGGTAGACTTCCAGAAACATTGTTATTTGACAGATCCAAAATTTCAAGTAGAGACATATTTCCAATGCATTTTGGTATTCTTCCAGATATATTGTTTTGACTTATATCCAAGAAATATAAGGCAGTGCTGTTACATAGGCTATCTGGAATACTACCCTCTAATTCATTTTTGGACATATCTAATAATTTCAAACTTGGAAAGTACGCTCCAATTTGTGATGGAATATATCCACTGAAGAAATTATCAGAGATAAACAATTGGATCAAACTCACATGAGGCTTATTTGGTAGTTGAAGATTTCTTGAAAGAGAATTGTTGTTTAAGTCAAGAAATGCAAGTCTTGTGTTGTTCTCTAACAACCAATATGGAAACCTGCCCCTCAATTTAAGGCTAGACATGGAAAACTGTTGTAGGTTATGTTGGTGATGTAGGAATTTGGGTAATGCTCCACCCTCACCATGTCCATTCATACATAATGCCTCTAACTGAAACTTGGGGTTCATATTATGATCCTCTATTTCTGCATATATTGTATTATTATCAACATATAAGTATTCGAGTTGGGAAAGGTTGAAAAGTGGAGTGAGTGAAGTTGGGATTTGGAAGAGATTGTGAGAGAGGTCTAGGGATTGGAGGGATGTTAAACTTTGTAAGGGAGAGATCTTTCCGCTAAATTGATTGTAAAAGAGGTTTAATTCACGAAAGGATGTCAAATTTGCCAAGCACCAAGGCAAATTGCCGCTTAAATCATTGCCATGAATATCAAGTTCTTGGAGATGCTTCAACTGGCACATTCCTAAAGAATTATTAATTGAAATGCAAATTAATTAATATATTAGTTGAAATGGCTTATAAAAAAAAAAAAGGAAAAGTGATGAAATAATTAATTATATACCTCGGGATGAAGGTATTTTGCCACTGAGTCCACATTCTACCAATGATAATCTTTTAAGGGACCTCATAATTCCAATGTTTTCCAATATATTGTTCTACAATTCTTCCAAATTTTCGAATATAGATTCTGAATTATTAAAAGAAATTAAGGAAATTATGAGATTGTTAACGAAATACATATTATGTTGCCATGAAAACATCCCAATTCATACTCTTGAACCCATAGGTTTATCATGAGTTGTCATATCAAAACAAACATGAACATTTTCTACAGCTACCTTATTATGATAACTTCAAACCAGACATAGTTTAAGAGTATTAATGAGATTGTTCAACTCTATCAATTAATTAATAAAATAAAAACTAACTAAATAACAGATGAATAGAAATGCTTGCTTTTAAAGATTTAACAATAATTAAGAAGAACCTGAGATATTAATTGGTCCACTGAGTTTATTGATGCTCAGGTCTAAAGATTTCAAATACGGAAAACTACTCAAAGATTGTAAGATAGTGTTGTTGAGATTATTGGAATCTAAATCAAGAATCTCCAAATTGGTAAGTGTGGATAGCCTTTCAAAACCTACGGATAATTAAGAAGAATATATGGTTTTAGTTTTTGTATTTAGAAAAGGACATTTAAAATGAAGAAGAAAAAGAATAAGAAGAAAATGAATTAAACCTTCATTCTCAATGCAACCTTCTATGTTGTTATAAGATAAGATGAGTTCATTCAATTGTTGAAAGGGAAGAAACAAAGAGGCATTCAGATACCAATTTTCAGAATCTGTTATACCAGAAAGATCAAGTGAAGAAACATGGCTAGTGGTGGAATTGCAGTCAACTCTTTTCCAATTACAACAATCAGTACCATTCGAACCCCATGAAGATAGGTAATAAGAAGAATTTGGAGAAAAGGAAGATTTGATTTGCAAGAGACCAATTCTCTCATTCTCCAAACAGCATTCACAATTCTCTTTCAATCTTACAATCATAATAATTATTATTATTATCAAAAATTCCCTCAACTTCTCCATTTCTTTCTCTTGCAATTTTGTTAATATCAAATCTATGGATATGATCTCATTTTATAACCACAGTTTACCAACATTGACTCTTGACTATCAAAATTCATTCCCTTTTTTTTTTAGTATTATAATATTAATCATAATATTATTTTTAAGCATTTTTTAGATCTCTGACCTGCCTTTTATGTTTTATTTTATTTCATTCGTTTTGGTAAATTAGATATGTAAAACACATAGAGATACTAGTGTATTTGACCAAATCTAAAAGAGTTTATAATTATTGACCCTAAATTTAAGCTAAAATTACATAATCATCACATAAATTAAATTTGATTATTTAAAGAAATTAATTAGATCTGATAAATAAGTTGTTCAAAGTACTTATAATCTAAATCAACAGGTTTAATTAAATGCATAATCAAATTATGGAACATTTAATGTACAAATTAATTAGGAAAACATATTCCACAATCAACCAACAATATAAAATATTAAGAGAAAGTTAATTATATATATATATATATTAATTACATAGTAATATTATCACTAAAGGAAAAGAGAATTATTAATTACCGAATAAATTCTCCGAAAAAAAAAAGAAGGACGTGGTAAATTCATGTTATTAAACCAAAATTGAAACAAAAAAGCAAGTCAAGGAATAATATAATACCAAGATACTTTTATTAATGTTTTCTCATATTTGTCCGTATTTAAAATAGAAAAGAACTTTAATATTTAATACAAATAATTTTATATTTAACCTTAATAATTAAAGAAGAAAGAGAAATTTAATATGAAAGTAAATCTTTAGGATATAATTACTAATGGTGTACTAATTATTTTAATAATTTAATTAATACTTCATAAGTTTTAGAAATATTAAAAAAAAAAAAAAAAAAAAAAAAAAAAAAAAGAAGAAGACAATACGACGTGGTAAATTCATGTCATTAAACATTGATGGCGACCAAAATTGAAACAAAAAAGCAAGTCAAGTCGTCGCCCAGCTTTCTTTCCACTGAAATCTAATAAATATCATCCGTATTATATTAATATTTCGCACACTATATTTCTTTCATATCTTCAATTTTAAATAAAACAAGACTCACGTGAAACTATACTATGTATTAAAGTAAAATGGAAATTAAAATAATATAAGTTTCAAAATAATATTTATTGTTAGTTTATATATCTTATATTAAACTAATAAAAAATAACAATATATATTAAAGAGAATAAATAATATAAATATTTTTATTTTTACAACTAATATATAAAAGTAAAGAAATATTAGTGTACGTGTATGTACTACAAAAAATTTTTATTAGAAATACTTTAATTAAATTTAAAAACTAAAAGATAAATTTTTACTTATAATTACATGTCATATTGTCTTTCTATAAGCAAAAATAAAGGAAAGGACAAAAGAATTCATTGAAATAAAACTTAAGGATTTTAAAATTTATGTATGGACTAACAATGTAATACGTAAAAATATAGGGACTAATAAATTATTTAGCCTTAATTTTTATATAATTATACAGCTTTAATTTATCGTTGTATGAGTTTTTCTCATTGGAAATAGATGAAAAACTATTTCAAAAATATAAAATTAGAAGTAGGGCTATATAAAGTAGTAAATCCTGACTTTTTATCTCCACCATAGCTTATTAATAAAATTAAAAAAAATATCATTTTAAAATATTATTAAAATTCATAATAACAATCATTGGTAATTTAAAGATATTATATTAAATTAATAAAGAAAATAATAATATAAATTTGAGAGAATAAAAAATAGCAAATTTTTATTTTTATAACTAATATAAAAACTTTAAAATATATGTATGAATTGATTAGTGTAATATGTAAACACGTAAGAGCATCTCCAATACATAGAACTTGCAAAGGTTCTCGCTAACTTTTTTCTCTTGCCATCTCATTAAAATTAAAAAACTTTATCCCTTCTCTAATGTAAAAAACTCTTTCAAGTTTCTTTTAAGTGGCCCAACAGAAAGAAAAAGGCAAACATTTTTTTTATTATTTTAGTAATAAAAAATTAAAAGAATAAAAAAAATATAAGGGGAACGTTCTCTAAGGTGAGAACCCCTCCAATGGTAAAGGAGGGATACTATCCCCATTGGAGTTGTTCTAAGGACTGCTTCCTCCGGTTTTTAATATGTGATATTTTAGGGTTTTTTTTTATATGACGTTTTAAATTACCAAGATACTTTTATTAATGTTTTCTCATATTTGTCTGTATTTAAAGTAGAAGATAACTTTAATATTTAATACAAATAATTTTATATTTAACCTTAATAATTAAAGAAGAAAGAGAAATTTAATTTGAAAGTAAAGCTTTAGGATATAATTACTAAAATTGAAACAAAAAAGCAAGTCAAGGAATAGCACTGAAATCACGTTTTGGGTTTTCTTTCCATCTTGTCTTTGCAGTCAAGTCGTCGCCCAGCTTTGGAAAAATTTGCATTACTTGTTTGACCCGACCAAACCATAAAACAAAACCTTTTTTCTTTGTGTTTGTTGTTCCTATTAATTATTTCCTTTTCTTTATACAATAAATTTTATATGTCAAAAATTCAATTTTATACATATTAATTTGAAAATTTTTTTAGCGAAATTCTTAAAAAAAAAATATTTATTTAGATGTATATATAATAAAAGAAAATATTAAAAATAGATATGAAATCATTGTTTTTAAAATCATGCGTAAACTTATATTTGTGTACTTATGAATATTTTTTTGTTAAAATTAATTTTCAACTATAAAAAATGTAAAAGGCCAAAAAACTAAAAACAAAAACAAAAAAATAGAAGAAAAAAGTGAAAGTAAAAGAAAAAAAATAGAAAAAAATAAATAAAAGAAAAAATAAAGAAAATTGAAAAGAAAACAAAAAAATTATTTTTTTCCCTTTTTTTTTATTTCATTTTCTTTAATTTTAAGAAAACAAAACAATCTCAACTTAAGCTAGGTCAAAACACAATATCTAATTCTAGATCACAATTTCGCAATCCATTGACTAGTTTCAATAAATTGATTGATAAAAAGAGAATATTGTAAGAAGAAACTTTGTCCATGCGTTCACCAAATCCAACGCCTGACTATCGAATTGAGGAAGAAATAAGACTAACTGAGGAAAGAGAAGACTGCAAAAAAAAATGTTTATACTTTGACCATATCCAGAGGCTGAAATTTTTTTTCAAAAAAGTCCAACAGCCGATAATCCAGTGAATAAAAAAAAAAATCTAACCCTCATGAATTTTGGAAAATGCCCACTCGGCCCGAGCTTGAACCATGAACAGCGATTCATATAATAAATTTTATATGTCAAAAATTCAATTCTATACATATTGAATAATAAATTTGAAAATTTTTTTAACGAAATTCTTTCAAAAGAAACAATTTATTTAAATGCATATATAATAAAAGAAAACATTAAAAATAGATATGAAATCATTGTTTTTAAAATCATGCGTAAACTTATATTTGTGTAATGATAGTTTGAATTGAGCTAACAATCGAAATTTACATTTATAAAATGTTCAAAAGAGATAAACAGATGAGAGGAACCATTACTTGGAAATGGAGAAGATTACATGAAAAAATTTTGAGAGATGGAAAGGGAGGAGTAGATATGGACAATCATAACTAACAAGGAAGGAGACTGATTGTAAAAAAAGAAAATTGTAAGGAAAAACTTTTCCATGCTTTTGCCAAATCCAACGGCTGACGGTTTAGTAAAGAAACAAAAAGACTGATTGGAGAAAGATAGAACTGTCAGGAAAAAAAATTGTCTATACATTGACCAAATCCAACGGCTGAAATTTTCACAAAGATATCCAATGGCTGCCCAACGGATAAAATAATCAAACCCTAATATTTTTTTTTAAAACATGTTACACTAAGCCCGAGCTGGATCCATGAATATGTCTAATCATATAATAAATTTTATATGCTAAAATAAATTTTAATAAATTTGAAAAAAATTTTAGTGGAATTCATAAAAAGAAATGATTTATTCAGATGCATACATGATTATGAAAATATTAAAAATATATATGAAACTATTTTTTTTTGAAATCATATGTAAACTTATCTATTGTAGCTATAAATATTTTTTTGTTAAAATTGATTTTCAACTATAAGAAAAAGCAAAAGAAACATTTTTAAAAATTTTAAAAAAAATGGAAGAGAAAACAAAAATGGAAGAAGAAAAAATAAAAACAAAAAAAAGAAAAAATAATGTAAAAATAAAAAAAAAATGAAAAGAAAAAAAAAAAGAAAAAATGGAAGAAAAAAAATTCAATCTTTTTGTTTTCTTAAAACTAAAGAAAATGAAAAAAAAAAAATCCTGGTGAACTCTCACAGGATTCAATTTTAATTATATATAGATTACAGGTTCAATTTTCTTTATTTTTTTTTCTTTTATTCTCTAATTTTTGTTATTTCATTTTCTTTAATTTTAAGAAAATAAAAAGATTGAATTTTTTTCTTCCATTTTTTCTTTTGTTTTTTCTTTTCAATTTTTTTTACTTTCACATTATTTTTTTTCCCGTTTTTTATGTTTTTATTTTCTTTTACTTTCTCTTTTCTTCTTCCATTTTTTCCTTTTTTTATTTTATTTTTTTTTTCTTCCATTTTTTTAATTTTTTAAAAATATCTCTTTTACCTTTTCTTATAGTTGAAAATCAATTTTAACAAAAAATATTCATAGCTACAATAGGTAAGTTTGTGTATGGTTTTAAAAACAATGGTTTCATATATATTTTTAATATTTTCTTAATCATGTATGCATCTAAATAAATTAAAGCTTTTTTTTTTATGAATTCCGCTGAAATTTTTTTCAAATTTATTAAAATTTATGTTGGCATATAAAATTTATTATATGATTAGACGTGTTCATGGGTCGGGCTCGAGCCGAGCGTAATAGGTTTTTTCAAAAAAACATTAGAGTTTGATTTTTTTATCCATTTGATAGATGTTGGATATCTTTGTAGAAAATTTCAGCTGTTGAATTTGGTCAATGTATAAACAATTTTTTTTTTCTTGCAATCCTCTCTTTCTCCAGTTGATGAGTGAAAATATTACCAAGTAATTATGCAAGAATTCATCAATTAATTTATTATAATTCTATAGAAAATTTGAGAAATCATGGCTAATAGTGAGCTTTTCCAGGTTTGATGCTTGTTGCAGAAGAGATTTCTTAGTTTGGGAAGTCTCAGAATGATAAAGTTGGAGAAGAGAATTGATTGCAGGCTGCGACTAGGATGGGCCAGAGTTGGAAGAGTAGAGCGCGGCCCAATTAGAGGAGGAGATATTTCTGACTCTGGAAATTCCAATGCTGACCTTAGCTTCTCAAGGAAGCTATTGATTTGTGTGGTTGTAGAATTTTAACCATTAGTTTATTTTGGAACTTGTTTCAAGAAGGATTAGATCTTACCTTTTTAGGGACTATAAATACTTTACTATTTTAGGGGTTAGGAGGCATTGAATGCTCTCAACAACTTTTTATTTTGCATTAATTGTAGTTTTAATTTGTTGTTCTTCTTGCAAGTTTTCTAGTTAGGAAACCTCGTTTTTATGGTTATTATGTGTTGCGAGTAGGTTTCCTAGCAGGCTGAAGCCAGCTTAGGCTGGTGGTCTTGCAAATTCTTTCTTTGTTTTTATTATGAATATCATGTTGTGATGATTGTGTCGTGATTTGCTTAATTAAAATGAGAAGAGGCCTTTTCGTATGTCTAGTATTCTTGATGAGACCGAGAGGAGACTTAGGAATATGGAAAAATCACACACACACACGCACTTGCCATGAGAACGAGAGAAGATTGGGAGTGTGCTAAGGGTTTCTACATATTGTGGAATGCTTGCTTGACTTAATGCATGATTTCTTATGCTAAGCGAGATCGAGAGATAAGCTTAGTTGAGGGTCATAGATTCAAGTGAGGTCGAGAGATAAGCTTGGTGAATATAGAGCAAGAAACCTTAGATCTACGTTCCCTAAAATATTCATAGTAATTTTTAAAGAAAGATATTCTGAGATTGCCTGTCTAGCTGGTGGAAGTCTGTGCTTTTATCACTATTGTTTAATCTTTTCTGTTTTGAGCAGCCTTTCTTACTTTGCCTTGCATGTTTATGATTTCAGCTTTTATAAATTTTTATCTTTTCATTTTATTAGAAAACCTTTAAACCTGGTGATTTATTAGGAATTTTTAGAGTTTTTCCTTATTCCCTGTGGATACGACACTTGTCTTGCCCAATACTACAATTGGCCTAGTATACTTGCTAGTGCATAATTTTAAGGCAACACCAGTCAATCTTCTTCTTCCTCGACTGGGCCGTTAGCCGTTGGATTTGGTTAAAGAATGGAAAATTTTTTTCTCATAATCTTCTTTTTCTACAGTCAGTCACCTTCTTTGTCAGTGGCGATTCTCCACATCTGCTCCTCCTGTTCCGCCTCTCAAAATTTTTTCATGTAATCGTCTCTTTTCCAAGTGATGGTTCTTCTCTTTTGTTTCTCTATTTTGAACATTTTATAAATTTAAGTTTCGATCGTTAGCTTAATTCAAACCATCATTACTTTTGTTTTTAATTATCCCTCAATGATATTGAAAACGTTCAAAAATAATAATAATAAAAACATTGAAAAAAATCCACTTACAATAACAAATCTTTTTTTTTCAAAACCTAGACTTTTTCTTTGCTTTCTCGGGGAAGCAAGAGTTTAAAACTAGTTTTCTAATAAAATTTCAATACTTACGATTGTCGATGGGGATGCGGAAGTCTGTTCTCGTCGTTGGTCTCTCTGAATGGGAATAAAGATTTTCCTTTAAGAATTCGTGTGGAGCGGGAATAGAAATAAATTTATCCCCAAATGCTAAATGGGGACGAGAATGGAATTATCTCTCCCCGTCTCCGTTCCCGTTTAGTATCCGTGGGGATCTCCGATAATATTTCTGTCAAAATCTCTACTTATAATTATTTATATTGTTATATATATAGTATTAGTTATATGTTTATCTTATATAAATAATTGAATTTTGTAATACTAAAATAAAATTAAAAATAAAGTTTTCAATTTTCATTCACAAATAAAAAAGCCATGGTTTCAAAATTAAAATTTTATTTATGTATTTATTTTTTAAATTGTTTTAACGGGAAAGAAGATCCCCGCGGGGAACGACCGATGATGGAGATTAGAATTTTCCACGTTTGCTACACGGAGACGGAGATCCCCGTCTAACCGGGGAATGGAAATGAGATTGCCAATCCCCATCTCGCTCCTTTTACATCACTAACAATACTTGAACCAACAAGACTATATAGAGACTTTGGTTTCTTCGTTAAGCTGGTTTGACCAGCCACTCCGATCCATTTTATTAACATTGCTTTCAACCCTTCATTGTTTGATTCTTTAAAACATCTATATTTGAGTAATAATAAGAAAAGCGATCAAATACTAAATGCTAGTTCAAATATATATATATATATATATATATATATATATATATGTTGGTTTTTGGTCCGCCCATGACATTTTGGAATAGCAGGGACTAAACTATAATTATGTGTAAATTACAGGGACCAAATGTGTAATTTGGTCCGACCCTATATAAAAATGGAAGTTGGGATTTCCACTATAAATAGAGAAGAAGTTTCTCTATTTCCTAACGATGATGGAATCGTAGAGATTCCTATTCTACTCCCGAGAAAAACATCCCTACCGATAAAACACGGATTACTTCTTCGTTCGTCGGAAGAATTCACGGATATAGCCCGTACTCAGTGTATTCATACACTCGTAGGAAAGGCAATCAGAACAATCTGGTTTCTCTCGTAGATCAGATCCATCCCATAAACGAGTTTCCACTGCACATAAACCGTAAGTCTGTTTATTTATTCTGTTTATGGTTATCTATGGGATTTTGACTTCATTGGTATCAGAGCCGAAAGGTTTATAGATTGATGTGTTCGAATCTAGGTTTCTGGTATTCCATGAATATTGATGTGTTCATATCTTGGTTTATGGAAATCCGTGAATAAGAATACGTTTCTTTATTCGTTTGAATGCGTATTTATTCGTTTAAATACATATTTGTTCGTTTTGATACGGATTTATATTGAAATCCGCATCAAAATGATTCCATAGACATTGAAATCTGATATTCCATGACAAGAATATGTTCTGTTCATTTTGAATTCGTTTTGATACGGATTTGCATTGTCATCCGCGTCAAAATTATACCGTATTTGATCCAACAGTACAAAGTGTCAAAATTTTTTGTTGGAATTTTGAAAATGTGACCACACCACTGAAATCAGCACGAAAAATTGAGCCGGAATGTCAAATTTCAAGGCTAACAGAGGCCCAAAAGGAGGCACATGGACCTCACGTGCCACCACTACGGCTGGGATTGGCCGCGCGACGATTGGGGAAGGTTTTGGTCTGCTGGACACGTGGCGCTATGGGATTGGCTGCTTTTTGTAACGGTTGAAAAGTCCCACCAATCAGGTTCAGACACGTGTCCAAGTCAACCGCCTCGGCAACGGTCAACGACCACGTGTCATAAACGTGGCCAATTTAATGACGACACGTGTCACCAAAAGTTGAGATTTTGCCACGTCATCGTGACGTGTCACCTGCCACGTCATCACTGTGGACCAGTAGGGTTATGACACGTGTCACGGTTGTGCCACATCATCACACCACGTCATCAACCACGTCATTAGTTTACCCAATCAGGTGATGACACGTGGCATATGTCCATGTGCACAAGGTGCCACGTGTCACGTGAGTCAGCAATACCTATGGAGCGCGTGAGGGCGCGTGCCTGCGCGTGTCGGCGCATGGTGCAGATCCAGACGGCGCGTGTAGGCGCGTGCGTTGTCGTCCGGCGTCCAAATTTCATCAAATTTTTTTCAGAATGAATTTTTACATTTTTCTTGAATTTTTGGTATATTTTGATGAATTTTTGAAATTTATTTGATATTTTAAACTAAATTTACTAGTATTTATTGTGTATAAATGCTTAATTTATGTTTAATAAATTCAAGAAAATTCAGTATATTTATTGTGTATTTATATACTGATTTTTGGTTGATCATTAACAAGTTTTTGTTATTTCTATATGTGTTATAGAAATGGTAATTTTCGCAAAAAGGACGAAAATAATCCAGTCTCAGGAGGAGGCAAGGAGTCTTCAAAAACTTGTAAATAAGCTTTTCTCTAAATGGTATCCTCCGTTAGAAAACGAGGATATTGTTGGAGTTATGGAGTGGTTTAATGCGTTAAACCGTGAAAACCAAAAGCTTGTCTAGAAAGGAGGATTTTCCTCTGGAATTGATCAATTAAAAATGTTAAAATTTGTGAAAAAGGCTTTTTCGTGAAAAGCACTTTAAGAAATTTTTTTAAGAAAAAAAAAATCTGTTTTGACGAACTGGTGGACTCCATTGATGGATTAGTTCCTGAACAGGATTATGAATCCCAATGCAAAGTAGTTGTGTTGAACTTGGCTGAAACGAGAGCTAAGCTATCTTATAATCCTGGAACCATGTTACTTAGAAGTAACAAGTTGGTTCGTCGCCCATGTCTGGATGCTGTTAATAAGGGTGTTGTGAACATGCTTTTGGATCTCTACTATAAGTTCGTAGAAATGATCCCAGTCGCCTTAAAAGAAATTGAGACAGTTCCACTTGATGTAAATGAAGATTGAGCTCTTCATTTTTCACTCTTTCTCTTGCTGATTTCGTTTTTCAATTTTGTATTGAAGGGCTTTGTGCTAAAGTTTTTATTGTGGTGGTAATTTTGACTAAATGTTGGATATTTTTTTATGGTATTATAAAATGTTTATTTGTTAAACATTGCTATTTTAGTTATTTGTTTTAGTAATTTTAATTTATTTATTTTGAGATTATAACTAAGTGTTATATTACTCATTAGTTTTATACTAAGAAAAGCATAAAATGTTAAATAAATTAAAATATAAACTAAAACAAAACTAAATATATATTTATTATTGGAAATTTAAACCTAATATGGTGTTTGTATTAGCCTGTGTAAATGGTCACTCGATGCATTGCGCATGGATGTTCGATTTTACGTGAACCAAACACTATTTTTAGTTTTAAATGATCTTATAATAAATATGGTGTATCGCTTACTTATTAGTGCTACTTTTGTCTTTAACGGTTTTTCAATAACTGCTTCAAAAGCAATAGTTGCTTACCTAAATAACGGACCTTCGTTTGAACAGTGACAATTATAAAGTTTGGGCTATGAAAGTCCAATACATAATTGAAGAACAAGAGGTTCTTGACACTCTGGAGAGAATAATGGTTCCTCCTGCAGAGGGTAACACCGCCTAAACAAAGAGGGACCTTGAGGCTTATCAAGCCTGGAAGAGGAAGAACTCATCTGCCTACATCACCATGCTTAGTGCAATGAATGATGATATCATGAAAAAGGTTCATGTATAAAACACATGCTTAGTACGATTTATGCTCTCGAGGAGTAGGAAGTTCAAGCTGTGATACGTTCTACGCCGAATGAGTGGGAGCATATGAAGTTGCACCTAACCCATACCAACGCCATTAAGACCTTTGACGATGAAGTTCGTCATCTTGAACTGGAAGAGGACCGTTTGGCCTCTCTTAGTGTGAAATCTGAGGTTCGCATGGCTAGTTCAAGTCATGGTCTGAAGTCCAAGGAGACGAACAAGAGGTTCTTCAAGAAGAAGGCAAAGTGAACGGTGGGCAGTGTTCAAGTTCAATCGTAGGGTAAGAAAGATTTTAACATTTCTAGGGTGAAATGTTATAATGGTAGATAGAAGGGGCATTTTGCAAAAGATTGCACAGCTCCTGAGGTAAATGTTACCGAAGTGTATAAGTGTTATACATTTGTTTCAAGTTCTATTTTCCAAACTGAATCTCGTCCTTTATGGATCGTAGACTCAGGAGCAACAGACCATGTAACAAAGGATCGAAATTCTTTTGTTGAGTTCCGAAATGTTCCACCGGGAACTAAGTGGATATACATGGGAAACAACTCTAAAAAGGAAGTCTTAGGGATTGGTTGTTGTCAGCTGGTCTTGGATGGTGGTCGACTACTATTTCTTAAAGATGTCCTCTATGCTCCTAGGAATTGGAAGGAGCTTGATATCTGTTTCTGCCCTCATAAATTTGGGATTCATGTTATCTTTTGAATTGAACAATTTTATTCTCTTTATAAACAATATCTACTTTGGTGGTGGACATTTGTTGGATGGTTTTATTGTTTTGGATTTGGATCCAAATTATGTGTGTCATAATAGTTTTTCCTTTACTGTTAACTCATCTCTGGATAATGTTAGCATTTAAAAAATGTGGCATGCGAGACTTAGTCACATTGGTCAACATCGTTTAGTACGATTGGCTAAAGCAGGTTTGTTGGCTGATTTATCAAAAATAGATCTCCCAACTTGTGATAGCTGCTTAAAAGGAAAGATGACAAGAAAACCATTTGGTAAAGCTACGCGAGCTGACCAACCATTGCAACTAATCCATTCTGACATCTGTGGCCCAATGAATGTTTGGGCAAGGCATGGTACATACTATTTCATTACATTTATAGACGACTATACAAGGTATGGTCATGTCTATTTGATTGCACATAAATTTGAAGCATTAGCATGTTTCAAACGATTTATGGCTCTAGTTGAAAATCAATTAGAGTAGAAAATCAAAGCTTTAAGGACCGATCGGGGAAGAGAGTACCTCTCCGAGGAATTTAAAGTTTTATGTGATGAAACAGGTATTGAACATCAGTTGACAATACCTAGGACTCCACAACAAAAATGGAGTAGCGGAAAGAAGAAATCGAACCCTCTTAGAGACGGTGAGGTCTATGATGGCTGAAGCCAATTTGCCTATCTCCTTTTGGGGAGACGCACTATTGGCTGCCATATATGTACTCAATAGAGTACCTTCTAAGTCCGTTGAAACCATACCCTGTGAATAGTGGACGAGCCGCAAGCCCAATTTGAACCATTTACGACCATGGGGATGTGCTACCTATATTCGTGATACATCTAGCAAGCATGGTAAGCTAGGCCCAAGAGGCAAGAAAGGTATCTTTATAAGATATCTTGATCTCTCTAAAGGATATGTTCTAGTGGGAGAGAATGAGAATGGTCAAATAACAGAATTTGAGTCATGAGATGTCACATTCTTAGAGAATGAATTTCCTAAGCTGGGAGAAGTGGATAAGGAATTCACTTTCTTTGAAACTCAAGAGTCTAAAACTTCAGGATCGCTCAATCCGAGTGGGAGGAATGAAGTTGAAGACGTAAGGGAAAGGGAAGAGAATGATGTTTTTCAACCTTCACAAGCGGATTTGAGTAATCCTGACCCTGACTTGAGCGGTCTTGGTTTGAGTGGGAGTCTTGTTCCAAGTTCAAGTGTGAATATGGATATAGATCCCAATGGGAGTGGTCCCAGTAGGAGTTCTGCCCAACACCTTGATGAATATATGAGATTTGTTTATCAAGAAGTAGAACCTCTAAGACGATCACAGAGGGGAAATATCCCGCGACGCTGTCATTTAGTTGATAGCGAAGCTCTCTTGATCGTAGCTCAAATTGAAGATATTCCAACTAACATAAGAGAGTTATTGGAATCCCCAGCGAAAGAAGAATGGATTAAAGCAATGGAAAGTGAAATGGAATCAATAAGGCTCAACAAAGTTTGGGAACTAGTTGACCTGCCCAAAGGGCGTAAAGCCATTGGGATTAAATGGGTACATACGATAAAGCAATTAGCGGATAGGAAACCTATCCAGACTAAGAGTCAGCTGGTTGCGAAAGGGGTTTACAAAACAGGAAGGAATTGACTATCAAGAGATTTTTCCACCTGCTGTCTGTTTCACGTCTATAAGAATTGTACTTGCTTTTGTAGCATGTATGGACCTTGAATTACATCAAATGGATGTAAAGACTGTGTTCTTAAATGGCGAACTGAACAAAGAAATCTATATGGTTTCATTATCCAGGGACCAGAACATAAGGTTTGTTAGTTGAAAAGATCAATTTATGGCCTTAAGCAGTCTTCAAGACAATGGTATTTTAGTTTCCATGAAACGATTATATCAATGCAATTTAAGGTGATTAATGCAGACTCGTGTGTCTACATTAAGTGTGAAAATGGAGGGACGTTTGTCATTCTGACGTTATACGTTGACGATATTTTAATAGCAGGAAATGACACTTCCTTACTCAGGAAAATAAAGACTTAGTTGTCTTCTAACTTTGAGATGAAGGATCTAGTAGAAGCTAGTTACATTCTTGAGGCGAAGATCTCAAGAGATCGATCTAAGAAATTATTGGCTCTTTCACAAGAGACGTATATCAATAAGATCTTAGAATGGTTTGGTATGGCTCACTGTGATCCCGATCCAACCCCTATTGCATAAGGTATGAAATTGAATGCAAGTATGTGTCCCATGACTCCAGAAGAGACTAAAAGGATGGAGAGAATTCCTTTTAGGTGTGCAATTGGTAGCTTGATGTATGCTATGATTTGTACACGACCTGATATAAGTTTTGCGGTGGGTCTCGCTAGCCATTATCAGGCTAATCCAAGTTTGAAGCATTAGGCAGCAATGAAAAGGATATTGAGATATTTGAAGGGGACTTCAAATTATTCCCTTTATTACCAAGGAAAGGATCTGCAGTTAAATGGATACACAGATGCTGATCACGGAACTGATAAAGACGGGAGGTAGTCCACGTCTGGGTATATTTTCATTCTAGGAAATGGTGCAATTTCCTAGTGTAGCAAGAAACAAACTTGCATGGCATTATCGACTATGGAGTCGGTATATGTAGCTGCAGTAGCTGCAGTACTAGAAGCGTTTTGGTTCGCTTCATAGATCTTTTAGATCTATTGCCTAAAAGGAAATATATGACTATCTATTCCGACAGCACTGCATCGATAGCTTATTCCAAGAATATTTGTTATCATGGAAAAAGCAAGCATATCGATATAAAATATCATTTTGTTAAAGACAAAATAGCACATAGAGAAATAAGTTTAGTGCATGTTCCAACTGGTAATATGATTGCAGATTCGTTACCAAAGCCAATAGTTCCAAATGTTTTTAGTAAATACATTTTGGAATTTGGTCTTCGTAGGTTATCGGAATATGTTGTTGTTTTTGAACTGTTATAATAACTTTGGAAAATTCTATTGGAAGAGAATGTGAGTTATTTGTTGTGTTCAAATTCATTCACTATTTAAAGCGAATTGTGTGTTCATTCACCATACACATAGAGCTATTGAGTATAGTTCAGTATGTTGGTGAAATGTCATCTATAGTTCAGTATGTTGGTGAAATGTCATCTACTCACATGGATGAATCTTTTACTATGAATTGTGTGTTCATAAGTAAAAGTGGGAGTATGAGTTACTCCATATGTGATATTTTGCGTAATATCATTATTTCGTTGATACCGAAAGCTGTCCTGTGAAAGGCTTAAAAGTGGACTAGAGGTCTTCATACATGAGTCGTATCCGAAGACTGAATGCTTTCGCATAGTGTTTATAAAACATACGTCCTAAGTGGATTAACACTATGGAATATTTTAGTAATATGTTTAAAAGCCGACCAAGGGATGGAAAGAAGAAAATTGATCTCAACTTTCCTAATGTGAGACCCAAATGAAACTATAAGTTTCAAGTTCACCCCTATGGACTCTTGTAAATAACAAGAAGGGTATGTCTGATGATTAACTTGATTGGAACCCTAAACCAGGCTTCGTTAGCTATGAACGGGCATATAAGGACCAGTCAAATAAGCATTAGACATATGGCGGAAGGTTATTTATAGAGAGGAAGTACATTTTCAGTAACATGTCACTTAGTAAACATATAACACTCGAGCTCAATACTTTTTCGTGGAAAAGATATGTAGTGTATATGAATGTTTTCGTGAGATCAAAAGTGAGTCGAAAACTAGTGATCATGGAAAATGGACTAGGGAGAAGTCACGTTAAGCCAAAGGTGGAATGATGAAGAAGAGCTTCAAGGTTTAACCGTTACGTTGACTGGTCGCGTGAATTCGCCGAACAAGAACTGAAAGAAGTATGTGTGTTCAATCGCAATGAAAGTGTGTCTTGTCATGTGCGAGTGGGAGATGTTGGTTTTTGGTCCGCCCATGACATTTTGGAATGGCAGGGACTAAACTGTAATTATGTGTAAATTACAAGGACCAAATGTGTAATTTGGTCCGACCCTATATAAAGATGGAAGTTGGGATTTCTACTATAAATAGAGAAGAAGTTTCTCTATTTCCTAACGATGATGGAATCGTAGAGATTCCCATTCTATTCCCGAGAAAAACGTCCCTACCGATAAAACACGGATTACTTCTTCGTTCGTCGGAAGAATTCACGGATATAGCCCGTACTCAGTGTATTCATACACTCATAGGAAAGGCAACCAGAACGATCCGATTTCTCTCGTAGATCAGATCCATCCCATAAACGAGTTTCGGCTGCACATAAACCGTAAGTCTGTTTATTTATTCTGTTTATGGTTATCTATGGGATTCTGACTTCAATATATATAATTTTTTTTTTCTAAATCAATTCCAATTTAAAAATTTGTGGTTTAATTTGATAACTTGGTACTTTTAGTTTCGAAATTGAGTAACTTTTCATAAATGATATTAAGAGACGCATTCCACATTTCATCCCATAAATGGATTGTAACTTTTCCTTAGATTTCACAAATTAAAGCCACTCACACTAATTAATTAATATAAATATATATAGAAATCTAGCCATATGATAAAAGATTTATATGGTTAAAGATTTGTATGATTTTATTGATTAAAGATTTATATGGTTAAAGATTTATTATATTTTAAAAATAATTTATTGAATTAGTTATTTATTAAGTACAGCGAATATATATGATTAATCCATTGAAAACTGAATTTGCAGCCAGTGGTGGAATTGTAGTAAACTCCCTCCCAATTACAACAATCAGTACCATCCAAACCCCATGAAAAGATCCCATTCAAATTTGGAGGAAAGGAAGATTTGATTTGTAAGAGATCATTTCTCTTATTCTCAATACAACATTCACAATTCTCTTTCAAACTTATAATCATAATAATAATTATTATTATTATAATTTTTCATTCTTATATATATATATATATATATATATATATATATATAAACTAATTAAATTCGTTATATAATTATATAAAATATTTAAAAAATACAAAATAAATATTATAAAAAATAAATTATGAAATTAGAGTTTTTTTTTTTATAATACATAACATTTTTTTTTAATTAGTCGAATAGGAAAAGTAAATATGAGTAATCACTAGCCGTAAACCTGAGTTGTGCTTGTGTTTATAATTTAATTAGTAATATACCCAGTTATAGGTGGCCAAGGTTCATGAACCGCCTTTTCAGGTTCAAGAGATCCTTGAACTTAAACCATAACCTTCAAAAGGGATGAATCTCTAGTTTGGACCGAACCGGTTCAGGTTTAGAGTTTGATCAGGGTTTGACCAGGTTCAGGTTTGGTTCTGTTCAGGTTCAACCTTTTTGAATAAGCATTTAGAATTCAATTTTCCCATGGTTTCGATGTAGACATTTCTCGATAAATTATTAATACACGTAAAAAAATAATATAATTTCTCAAATATGAAAAACAATTTACATTTTTTATTTTACAATTAATAATTTATATAATATAAAAATTATTACAAAAATATAACTTACTTAACCAAGAAATGAACCATCGGTAACTATTTGTTGAACCTTAGAACCACCGGTTTAAAGGTTCAGGAATTGATCGACCTTTACCCCTAACCTTCTTTTCTTCTGAATCACAGGTCTAGTTCCGGTCTGGTCGGGTTCAAAGTTTAACCGGTTTTGACTCGTCCGATTCGGCCAGTTCAGTTTCAGTTTGGCCACCTATACACCAAGTGCTTACCAAATATTTGGAATATAAGACTGATGGAGGTGAGAGTATATGTATATATATTTATGTAAATAATAATTAGCCCATGTACAGCCCATGATACAAGTCCAGCCCATGATACACGGCCCATGTATCTATGTATATATGCTATTCTAATCAATGGAAAACCTAAGGGAGAAACCCTAATCTTTCATGGTATCAGAGCTTGACGGCTAACACCTCCACCACACACCGAAATTTCAGAACCCTTCTTGCCGAAATCATGATAACTCCGGCCACCACCCCTGCTGCCGCTGGTTCCCTTCCAGCCGTAGTCATCCCCTCCACATCGATTGTACCGTTGTTGAAGGGATCAAGACCCATAGGACATATTGATGGAAGAGTAGTCCCACTACTGAAATTCTTACCAGGAACAACTGATCCCAACCTGGAATTCGATAGATGGGAAGAAAAAGAAGCTCAAGTGATGAGCTGGATAATGAATTCTCTTTCACCCAGAATTGTGATAGATTGTTGGCACTGAGACTGCGCAAGAGACTTGGAATAGCTTAACTGCAGCATATGCTGCTCGCTCTCGTTCACAGATTCGAGATTATAGATTGCAATTACGCAATCTGAAGCAGGAGGAGGCTGAACCGATTTCCTCCTATATTAATCGAGCAAAGACAATTTCAAATCACTTAGCGGCGTTGCAACCGGCAATCTCTGAGACTGACCTTGTTGATGCTATAGTTGATGGCTTATTACCGCTGTATCGCCCCTTCACTCGCTCCCTAGAAATCAAAGTCGAGCCAACCAGCTTTGAGGACCTCCATGGTCTCTTACTCTCTGAAGAAAGAAACCTCAGACGTGACATACATGCTGATCGTGCACCTACTGCACTCTATGGCGCCCGCAGTTCAGTAGCTCCAGGCCGTGGTGGACAGCGACAAACTCACGGCCAGCAGCAGCAGTACCACGCCCAGCCAGGGCGTCCCATGGGAAGGGGATTTAACCCCCAATTTTCTGCAATTCCTGGTAACAATTCTCATCAAAATAATACCTCTAGACAGCATCAATTTATGCCCAATTCTAGAAATTTTACTGCTGGAAATAATGCTAGAAATTTTCTGCAACCCAACACAACCATGGCACCATTAGATGTCACCAATTTTTATTGCCACAATTGCAAAGGCCTTAATCATTTAGCACGTAATTGTCCCTCACTAAGGCAACCTAGGGGAAACCGAACTCATCACACCCAAACAGCCCTTACATCCTATTTTACAGCCACAAACACACACTCAACCCAAGATTGGATCATTGATTCCGGAGCTACACATCACTTAATGGCTGACTTGGAAAACGTAAACATTCACAATGAATATAATGGCCCAGAAGAAGTTACAATAGGTAATGGTTCAAAAATTCCAATCTCTCACATTGGTTCTTCTTCTTTTTCTGTTAATGGTAATCCGGTTAGATTTGATAATGTTCTTCATGTACCTGCTGCCTCAAATAATTTATTATCCGTTTCAGCTTTAACCAAATCTAACCCTGTGTCTATTGAATTTTTTGCTGACTCTTTTGTGCTTAAGGATTTGGTGACCAAGAAGGTACTTCATATGGGGCCGAATAAAAATGGTCTCTACTCTCTCAGGCTTCCGAAAAGTCTGCTCGATCGTGTCCTTGCAAATCTGGCATCCGTCTCCCAATGGCATTCACGCCTTGGTCATGCTACACTTCCACAAGTGAAAAAAATTTTAGATTTAAATAATATTTCTGTTTCAAATAAAATTCATGAACTTTTATGTCATGCTTGTTCTGTTAGTAAGATTCACCGTTTACCTTTTCCTATTTCCAACTCTGTTGTTTCTGAACCTTTGGAACTTGTTTGTTCTGATTTATGGGGTCCTACTCCAGTGAAATCATTTTATAATTATAATTATTATGTCTTATTTTTTTATCATTATAGCAAGTACTCTTGGATTTATCCACTTCAATTCAAATCTGATGTCATGCATGCTTTTATCCAATTTCGCACTGTGGTTGAAAAGCACGTTGGGAAATCTATTAAAAGTTTTCAATCCTGACTGGGGAGGGGAATTCCAGGCATTAGTTCCTTATTTGAGCACCCATGGCATTACACACCGTGTTTCTTGTCCGTACACACCCCAACAAAACGGTTGTGCGGAAAGAAAACATCGTCATGTTGTTGAAACCAGACTTTCACTACTCACTCATTCATCGGTCCCCATTAAATATTGGACCTTTGCATTTGAAACTGCAGTCTACCTCATTAATTGAATGCCTATTTCTACCTTGAATAATTGTACGCCATTTGAACTTCTGTTTAAGTCTCGTCCAAATTACAATTTTTTGCATGTCTTCGGGTGTCTTTGCTATCCTTGGTTACGATACTCATCACCTCACAAACTTGCACCACGTTCACGTCATTGTGTCTTTCTTGGATACAGTAAAATCCTTAAGGGCTATCGGTGTCTTGATCTTTCTCTTCATAAACTTTATATCTCACGACATGTGCTTTTTGATGAATAGGTGTTTCCGTTTCAGCAATTAAGTGATGGCACTTCTCCCTCCTCCTCTCGATAAGATCATGAACTACCGCTGTACATTACTTTTCCAGTAGACTACCCAGCTCCAGCACCAACCGCTACCCCCCAACCACCTTCCCTAAACACAAACTCATCACCCAGCAGCTCACCTACCCACCCGCCTTCCCCACACACCAACCTGTCCCCCCACAACTCGCCTACCCAAACGACACCACCTTCAACTCCACCGGCCTCACCCACCTCACCTTCCTCTACGAACCAGACCATCCCGTCAGGCCACCCCACGCCGACCAGCCGCCATTCCAGCCCGTCCCTGTCCTCCAATTTACCTAGCCCGCCTCCTATTCCCCTAGTTGTTGATCTTGGACAGCGTGCTCTCTCCCCTCCTCCACCATAAAAAACACACACCATGGTTACCTGTTCTCAAACCGCAACCCTCAAACCCCGTCAACCTATGAATTTAAATACCATCAGTGTTGTTCTAGCTGAACCCACCTCTTTTACCCAAGCAATGAAGTTTCCAGAATGGCGTAAAGCGATGTTGACTGAGTATGAAGCTCTAATAAAAAATCAGACATGGGAATTGGTTCCATCTCATCAAGCACAGAACTTAGTAGGGTGCAAATGGGTGTTTAAAACCAAACTGAATCCGGACGGCTCCCTTGAAAGACATAAAGCTTGTCTCGTAGCTAAAGGGTTCCACCAACGTCCAGGATTGGACTATGCATAAACATACAGCCCGGTAATCAAACCAACCACAATCCGTCTTGTTCTCTGTTTGGCTGTCTCTTTTGGTTGGGTGGTTAATCACCTTGATGTATCTAAGGCATTTTTACATGGCACACTGGAAGAAAGGGTCTTTATGCAACAATCACCGGGGATTTGTTGATAAGCACAAACTGGATCATGTTTGTCTTCTCAAGCGTTCACTTTATGGTCTGAAACAAGCACCACGCATGTGGCACAAATGCTTAACTGATGTGCTCATTCAATTTGGGTTCTATTGCTCCAAGGTAGCAGTTCAAAATTTTTGCTTGCTTTATGTAAATGACATTCTATTCATGGGTAATGACATGGCCATGGTGGACAAAGTTATTAATTTTCTACAGCAGAAGTTTGCCATCCGAAATCTTGGGAAGATGAAATACTTCCTCGGGCTTGAAGCACAATCGAAAACTGACGGCTTACTCCTCCATCAGCAGAAATACATTTTTGATCTTCTTCTCCGAGCCAAAATGCATGAATCCAAGGGCATTTCCACACCCTTCTACAGCACCACCCGCCTCTCTCTTCAGAGTGGCGATCCCTTTGAAGATCCTTAGTTGTGCAGGAGTATAGTGGGTGGCTTACAATATCTCATAATTACCAGGCCAGATGTTTCTTTCGCAGTGAATAAAGTGTCATAATACATGCACTCACCTACAACTGACCACTGGAAAGCCGTCAAGAGGATTTTACGGTATTTAAAAGACACGACCAGCCATGGTCTCTTGCTTCGAAAATCTTCTTCATTGCATATAAATGGTTTCTGTGACTCTGATTGGGGCGGTTGTTTAGATGACAGAAAATCAACAACTGGGTTTGCTGTATTTCTTGGGCCAAATTTCATATCTTGGATTTCTAGAAAACAACGGACTGTCTCGAGATCCTCCACAGAAGCAGAATACCGAACTTTGGCAACAGTGGCATACGAAGTACTATGGCTTACAATGTTGCTCCGCGAACTTGGATACTCCTCAACGCACCTCCGACCATATGGTCCGATAACTTGGGTGCCACCTACCTCACTGCTAACCCGATTTTTCACAACAACAGCAAACACCTTGAACTCGATTTCCATTTTGTTCGCGACAAGGTGACACAAAAGATGATTTAGGTCCAGTACATTCCCACTCTTCACCAACCAGCCGACATCCTCACTAAAGGGCTCTCCAAGCAACGTTTTCTTCTTTTACGTGACAAGTTAACCGTGCAAAGCCCCGTTTAACTTGCGGGGGGGGGGGGGGGGGGTGATAGAGCATATGTATATATATTTATGTAAATAATAATTAGCCCATGTACATGTTGGATATGCCCTAGTCCCGAGGCATTGGTCCATGTATTTGTATCATACATTTATTGGATTTATGTATTATACTTATTTGTGTTATTAATAAAGGCATTAATTCATTTATTATATCTATCTTGTGCAATATATTAAATGAAGTATCCAATGGACATATCCATATCCATGATGACCAGTGTCATGCACTTGGCAGTAAGACCATGGATAGGGTAAATGATATGACCATGAATAGATCCGTAGTCTGTTCCAGTCATAGGAATGAATGGAACAAGAGACTATGATTAACTCTGGTTGTATGGCGGTGTCTTACCGGTCATTGTACATGGGATGTCAACCAAGTTAATGGGTACATGCATAAGGGCATGGTACTGGACAGATCCACTAAATGAGAAATCCACATGGTATAGTATCACAAGTGATTCTCGTGTAGTACTTGTATGGATCCTTTAACCTGACCATATGATGGTGTTGCATATGAGGTCGCATACTTAGGGGTACCCCTAAAGGGCCTGTAATAGGGTGCCAAGTATGGGTGCTTTCGGGTATGTCACTTAGCATGGAAATGCTATGGATATGGGGAAGGGATTTGTCACTCAGTAGTCCACTAAGAAGATATCACCGCCCTCTTGATGAATGTGACTTATAAGAGTGTGGCCACACCCAAGCGAGTTGGAACTTGTTTGTGAGCTTCGGTGCATTCAGGATCAAGTTAACGTCCAGACACAAAAGAAGGTGATCAATCCATGCCTTTGTGTTAGACACCGATATCAATGACATGGGATATACAAGTTTAAACTACAGGGTTATGATAATAGTTAGACTACCATCTCCATCTTGATTGGGGGCTGCAGTGGCTTGCTAGAGCCCAACTGCACTCTGTGGGCCACAGGCCCACTGCCAACATAAAGATGGGCCCACGGGATCGTACACATTGAGCGACTAAACACTGACTTAAGAAATCACTGTATACTTGGAGTATACACTCTGGAGAGAGAGGAATATATTAATTATATTATAAAGATCAATTGGATTGATCATAATGATAAAATTAATATTTGACCGGCTTCCTCATAAGTGATTGGATTAATTATGAGATTATTTCCTAGATGGAAATATTCATATGTATAGGTTTACATATGAATTTATTTTGTGAAGATCTAATTGTAATTTAATGGATTAAATTAATTAGTCAAACCAATTTTGATTTGAATGTAAATAATATATTACTTGGTGTAATATATTAAATACATGGGTAAATTAATGTTGGGCTTGAAATTAATTTAAACCAGACTAATTAAAATAGGTTTGGGCCTGAAATAAAAGATGGAAGCCCACACAAAAGGAGAAGCTAGTTGGGCTGAAATTTTCCTTGAGAATTTCGGCCGAGTAGAGAAACACAAGGATAGCCGAAATTTGTCTCTTCCTCCTCTCCAAAGCTTCGTGTTTTTCCAACGCTAGCACGAGTTATGTTCGTTAGGCGTTCGTGTACGTGAACGAGGAGGAATTCTAGATTGATTCCTGCAGTCTGTATCCATCTCTTAAAGACATATTCCGGGTAAGCGATTTATCTCTTGTGATTAAATTTTGTTTTTCCAATTTCCATCTCAATTGCTCCTGGGCACGGATTTGAGGAAATCATCGCGTTCTTCCGCTTTAATAGGGTGATTTCCGGTGACAAATCACAACAGTGGTATCAGAGCGAGCTTTTGATCCGTGGAAATTGTTAAAATTAGTTGAATCCCATGTTTTAAAATTGGAGGTTTTTTTATTGGGGTTCTTGGTTTGGGTTTAAGATTTTTCCCATTTGATTTTTATACAATTGAAATTGAATATGCATATAGGTTTATGTTTGTTTAATTTAATTGTATGTTTTGGAATTCTTGGTGAATTTCTTGTTTATAGATGCCATTTTTTTTATTTATATTTTCTGTTTATAAAAAAAAATCTGGTTGTTCCCGGGGTGCGGGGCTGCCACCGGTGGAATCGCGGCCGCTGCTGTCCCTAGCAGCGGCTTGCCCTAGCCGCAGCGCGCCGGGCCCAGTATTTTTGGATTTGGTGGGTTTTGGGCCCGGGGCCCAGTTTTGAAATTTTAATTGGTTTTAAAATTCGTGTGTTTAAATTTATGTAATTTAAATGCGTGTGGTTTCTTGAATGAAATTTTATTTTATTCATGTGATATTAATTTTGGAAATTAATATGGTTAACTGAAATTGGTTCGGGTAATTTTGGCACAATTACTTAGACGGCTGAATTGGACTCATGGTTTCCCAATTCCAGTGGGAGCAGTTGGACTGCCTGGGTTGGAGGCCCAAAGCCCATTAAGAGTTAGAACCATGGTGGGCCAAAATTGGCGATTTCAATATAAAGGCTTGGACATAATTGAAATGGGCTTAAATCATGCATTGTAACATGCTTATGAATTATATGTATTGGATGCATATGGGTGATTAAATATTTTGTATGGTTGGATGCTATTGGGCCTTATTCAAGATGGGTTGTATTTTCTTTTTTGGGTAAATACGGCCTGCGTGTCGTTTTTCTTTTTTTAATGTAATTTTATTTTATTCTATTATTATAAAATTTGTAAAAGAAGCCCATGGATTGGTGAGCCCAAATGGAGGTGCAAGCCCAGAAGGAAGAAGATGGAGGACCACCTGATATTGTTTTCTAGTATAGGTTTACTAGAATAATATTAGGATGTAATATAGGCCCATAGCAATCCATTTTGCTTATTTATTTAATTATGCTTTATATTTATATGTATGGATGAATGTTTAATCCAACCGTATTTCACCCGCCTTATGTATGCAAGCCGTTATTAATTGAATCTAATAACCAAATGAAATTACTAAGTCACTTAAAAGTGCTTCCCTCATTCAAAACCAGCTCGAAGTGGGGATAGGCCAGTTGTAGGCCATGCCCTCGCAGGATACACTGGCGTATTGTCACTTTGTATTGGGTTAGGGTATGGGATACTCTAACACTTGAATGGAGATTTTGACTTAGCATGGGTAGTAGGATTCTCCTGGCCCTAAGCACAGATGGGTAAGTGCCAATAAGCCCGTTAAACCGAGAGTCCCTAGGTTGGGATTGGACGGCGTTCCTACCTAAATAGTTAAGGTATAGTTGTACCAGACCCTCGTCTGGCTATGTCTTAATGAAATATGGATCTTGGTCCATGAGCCCAACAACTCGGTTTAATTAATAAATTGATTCATTATTAATTATGTATCGGAATAACAAAGTAAAGTCCTTTATTAACACTCTTAAATGTTTTTCTGTGTAGAAACTCTAAATGGCAAATAACAACACTTTATCACTGCGATCGATTCTTGAAAGGGACAAGCTTTCCGGTTCTAACTTTTTGGACTGGTCTAGGAACTTGAGAATCGTTCTAAGACAGGAGTCCAAAGAGTATGTGCTAGAAAGGCCTGTATTGGCTGCGCCTCAAGGACGTAATCCACTGTCTGCCCAGTTGGAGGAATACGAGGTGCATGTCAAGGATAATAGGGATGTGACATGCCTAATGTTGGCCTGTATTGTCCCTGAACTGCAAAAACAGTTTATGGACCATCAAGCCTTTGCTATGATAACAACTCTAAACGAGATGTTTCAGGACCAAGCTCATTAGGAAAGGTACCTGACCAACAAGGCATTCCACTCTTGTAAAATGGGGGCTGGGACATCTGTGAGCGCACACATGCTCAAGATAAAGGGCTATTTGGACACTTTAGCCCGTCTCGGATCGCCCATCTCTCAGGAGTTGGCGGTGGACACAATCCTTGCATCCTTGCTGGATTCTTATGATCAGTTCATCCTGAACTACAATATGCAAGGGATGAACCACACTATCAGTGAGCTGCATGGGATGCTTAAGCTTACTGAGCAGTCGATCAAAAAGACTCCGCCGGTGCTGCTGGTCAACAAGGGGAACCCTCCTGTTGCTAAGGGTAAGGCCAAGGAAAAGGCCAAGGCCAAGGCTAAGAAGGCCAAAGCCCAACCCAAGGCCCAGCAGAAGGCAGGTCCTGAGGATGTCTATTTCGGGTGTAGACAGGCGGCCCATTGGAAGAGATCGTGTCCCAAGCTGATGGGAGAGGAGAGAAGGGGCTAAGGTGCATCCTCTTCAGATATTTATGTCATAGACATTAACCTTACTGTTTCAACATCCTGGGTATTGGATACTGGATGTGGTTCTCACATTTGTTGCAATGTGCAGGAACTTAAGAACAGAAGGTCACTGGGGTCGGGAGAGGTGGACTTACGGGTCGGAAATGGAGCAAGGGTTGCTGCCATAGAGATCGATGAATACCACCTTGTGATGCCTAGTGGATTGGTTTTAATTTTAGAACAATGTTATTTTGTACCTGCTATGTGCAGGAATATTATTTTAGTTTCTATGTTGGATATTTCTGGATTTTATTTTACTATTTCTAATGGTAGAATTTCCATATCTAGAAAGGGATTATTTTATGGAGATGCTCTATTAAATAATGGCCTGTATATCCTGGACTTAAATGAAACCAATCATGTCTATAACATAAACACAAAAAAGGTTAAGCCCAACGAACTTAATCCTGTCTACCTATGGCATTGTCGTCTCGGCTACATAAACGAGAAGCGGATAGGTAGGCTTCACAAAGCTGGAGTCTTAGGGTCATTTGACTTGGAGTCAATTGATACATGCGAATCATGTTTACGAGGCAAAATGACTAAGGCGCCTTTTAGCAAGAAGGCTGAAAGGGCCACTAGCTTATTGGACCTAATACATTCAGATGTATGTGGACCCATGAGCCCAGCGACCAGAGGTGGACACCTATACTTCATCACGTTCACGGATGATTTCAACAGATATGGCTATGTCTATCTGATGAAACACAAGTCTGAGACCCTTGATAGGTTCAAGGAATTTAGGAACGAGGTACAGAACCGGTTAGGCAGAAACATCAAAACCCTTCGGTCGGACCGAGGTGGTGAGTATATGAGCCTAGAGTTTGACTCATATTTGAGAGAGCATGGAATAGTTCCACAGCTCACTCCTCCCGGAACACCACAATGGAATGGGGTGTCCGAACGGAGGAATCGGACCCTGTTGGACATGGTCCGCTCAATTATGAGTCAAGCCTCTCTCCCAATTAGTTTCTGGGGACACGCCCTCGAGATAGCAGCTCTTATCTTAAATAATACTCTGACTAAGGCAGTGGAAAAGACCTTATATCAGATATGGACGGGCAGGGAGCCCAATATGTCTTTCCTAAGGATTTGGGGATGCGAAGCACATTTCAAGAAATTGACTAGTGGCAAGCTAGAGCCCAAAACCGATAAATGCTTGTTTGTGGGCTACCCTAGGGAAACCAAAGGGTATTATTTCTACAACCCCACCAAGAACAAGGTGTTCGTGGTAAGGAAGTTGGTCTTTCTAGAAAAGGAATTCCTTTCCAACAAAGACAGTGGGAGCAATGTTGAACTCAGGGAAGTTCAAGGTCCACAAGCTCCTGAAGAGGATAACTCGGAGGCCCAGGTGGAGCTTCCACAGGAGGAAGCACCGACCCAGGCCACACAAGGACCTAGAAGGTCTGGTAGGGATCGTCGGGAACCGGAGAGGTATGGTTTCCTCGTCACCGACGATCAAACTCTTCTTATCTGGGATGAGGAAGAACCCAAAACCTACCAGGAGGCCATGGAAAGCCCACAGTCTGTAAATTAGCGTAAAGCCATAGAGGCAGAGATGCAATCTATGTACGATAACCAGGTTTGGAACTTAGTTGATCCACCTCCGGGTGCTAAGGTAATAGGTTGCAAGTGGTGCTACAAGCTGAAGGCCGATAATACCTTCAAGGGGCGTCTGATTGCGAAAGGTTTCAGACAAGTCCATGGAATAGACTATGATGAGACCTTCTCACCAGTAGCCATGCTCAAATCCATCAGGATCTTGCTAGCCATAGCCGCATGGTACGACTATGAAGTCTGGAAAATGGATGTCAAAACCACTTTCCTTAATGTAAAGCTACTCGAGGATGTGTACATGACACAACCTGAGGGTTTTGTCGATCCAGAGTATCCGGGAAGCGTATGCAAGCTTCAAAGGTCCATTTATGGACTGAAGCAAGCATCCCGAAGTTGGAATCTTAGATTCAATGAGGCTATAAAGGAATATGGCTTCATACAGAATCAAGATGAGCCTTGTGTGTATAAGAGGACAAGTGGGAGCATTGTCACATTTTTGGTACTTTATGTGGACGACATCCTACTCACTGGAAGCGACATACCAATACTGCAAGGGGTAAAGCAGTGGCTGAGTAAGTGCTTTGCAATGAAGGAGTTGGGCGAAGCTGGGATGATCCTAGGGATTAGGATCTATAGGGATAGATCAAATCAGCTTCTGGGCCTAAGTCAGGCCTCATACATGGACAAAGTTTTGAAAAGGTTTAGCATGGATCGAGCCAAGAAAGGTTTCTTGCCAATGGGCTATGGGCTGAAACTTAATAAGGAGCACTGTCCTAAGACAAGGGAGGACAGGGAGAACATGAAATTGGTTCCATATGCTTCGGCTATAGGATCAATTATGTACTCCACGTTATGTACGAGACCTAATGTCGCCTTTGCACTGAGTATGACGAGTCGGTACCAGCAGGATCCCGGAGAGGATCACTGGAAAGCTGTCAAGGCAATCCTTAAGTACCTTAACCGGACTAAGGATAGCTTCTTAATGTATGGTGGTCAGGAAGTGCTATCAGTTACTGGGTACACTGATGCAAGCTTCCAGACTGACCAAGATGAGTACCAGTCGCAGTCTGTGTATGTATTTTTGCTAAATGGTGGTGCTATAAGCTGGAGGAGCTCAAAGCAGCCAACCATCGCGAACTTTACAACAGAAGCTAAGTACATCACTGTGTGTGATGCGGCTAAAGAAGCTGTATGGATGAAGAAGTTTATCACTGATTTGGGAGTAGTGCCAACTATCCAGGACCTAGTTGATATCTTCTGTGATAATAATGGGGCCGTTGTACAAGCTAAGGAGCCCCGGTCACACAAGAACACAAAGCACGTGCTCAGAAAGCTTCACCTCATATGAGAGATCGCGGAGAGAGGTGAGATTGCATTGCACAGAGTGGACACCGAGGATAATGTTGTTGGATATGCCCTAGTCCCGAGGCATTAGTCCTTGTCTTTGTATCATACATTTATACATTAATGTGAACTTTATGTATTATACAATTTGTGTCAGGAAATAAAGGCATTAATCTATTTGCTATATGTCTTATGCTATATTTTAAATAGAGTATTCAATGGACATATCCATATCCATGTTGTCAAGTGTCATGCACTAGGCAGTAAGACTATGGATAGGGAAAACGATATGGCCATAAAGTCATCCATAGTCTATTCCAATCATGGGAATGAATGGAACTAAAGACTATCATTAGCCTGGTTGTATGGCGGTGTCTTACCGGTCATAGTACATGGAATGTCAACCAGGTTAATGGGTACATGCAAAAAGGGGCATGGTACTGGATTGATCCACTTAACGGGGAATCTATATGGTATAGTATCACAAATGATTCTCGCGTAGTACTTGCATAAGTCCTTTGACCGGACCATATGATGGTGCTGCATATGAAGTGGCACACTTTGGTGTACGCCTAACGGGCCTGTAAAAGGGTGCCAAGTATGGGTACGTTCGGGTGTGTCAGTGAGCATGGCAGCACTATGGATATGTAGAAGGGAATGTCACTCAGTACGTTACTGAGACGATATCACCGGCCTCTTGATGAATGTTACTGATAAGAGTGTGGCCACACCCAAACTAGATTAGATCTTGTTTGTGAGCATCAGTTCATTCAGGGTCAAGTAATGTCCGGACACATATAGAGGGTGATCAACCATGCCTCTGTGTTGGACACCGATATCAGTGACATGGGACATACAAGTTCAACTACTGGGTTACGGTGATAGTTTGACTGCTATCTCCATCTTAATTGGGGGCTGCAGTGGCTTGCTAGAGCCTGCCTATAGTCTGTGGGCCTTGGTCCACTGCCAACATAAAGACGGGTCCATTGGATCGTACACATTGAACGTCTGGACTTTAACTAGTTTGATTAAGTGTGTACTTAGAGTATACACGTTTGAAGAGAGAGAGATTTATTAATTATATTATAGATCAATTAGATTGATCAAAAGAATATAATTAATATTTATTTTGGCATTCTCTTAATTAGTTCAATGAATTAATTTATGAGATTATTTCCTAGGTGGAAATATTTATACATGTAGAGGTTTACATGTATCTCATCTTATATGTGTGTAATTTAATTCCCTGATGAATTTGATGTGTCAAATTAATTTTAATTTATATGTATGCAACATATTATATGGTATAATATGCTGGGATTCATCACGGGAAACCGACCGACTAAGTGCGGAAACACGCGTCGATTTCCTCGAATCCAGGTCCCGGGAGCTTAAGTAGTGAAAATCAAAAACAAAACACAAAGGAGGAGTATATAAGTCTTACCAAGAAAGCAAAGTCAACAATGACTCACCACAAAGTCAACAATGACTCACCACTTTCACTCATTACATTTTGGCTAAAGAATGAGTCATCTCCCTTGTCCAAAGACATGAAGATTCGGCCAAGAGGTGGAAAGGAGATGGGAGACACTTGTCTTTAGTCATAATGACCAACAAATATCTAAGTTGGTAAAGTCCAACTTTACTAACTCAAAGTCCACCATGACTCACCCATTTGATCATTACCTTATGTCCCACAATGACTCATTCTTCTCATCTTAAATATTCATCATTCTTGCCTTAAATCCACTAAGAATTTCGGCCAACACATGATGAAGAAGTGGGCTTACCATTTCAAGCCCTAGTCCACTTTAATTCTTTGGTTCCTATTTGATTTCAAATACCATTGTAATTCAACATGTATGTAAGTATATTGTACCATATAATATGTTACACACATCTAAATTACAATTACTTTGACACATCAAATTCATCAAGGAATTAAATTAGACATATATAAGATGAGATACATGTAAACCTATACATGTATAAATATTTCCACCTAGGAAATAATCTCATAAATTAATTCATTGAATTAATTAAGAGAATGCCAAAAATAAATATTAATTATATTCTTTTGATCAATCTAATTGACCTAGAATATAATTAATAAATCTCTCTCTCTTCAAACGTGTATACTCCAAGTACACACTTAATCCGACTAGTTAAAGTCCAGACGTTCAATGTGTACGATCCAATGGGCCCGTCTTTATGTTGGCAGTGGGCCAAGGCCCACAGACTACAGGCGGAATCTAGCAAGCCACTGTAGCCCCCAATTAAGACAGAGACTGTAACCCTGTAGTTGAACTTGTATGTCCCATGTCACTGATATCGGTGTCAAACACAGAGGCATGGTTGATCACCCTCTATATGTGTTCGGACATTACTTGATCCCAAATGAACTGATACTCACAAACAAGATCTCATCTTGTTTGGGTGTGGCCACACTCTTATCAGTAACATTCATCAAGAGGCCGGTGATATCGTCTCAGTAAAGTACTGAGTGACATTCCCTTCTGCATATCCATAGTACTGCCATGCTCACTGACACACCCGAACGTACCCATACTTGGCACCCTTTTACAGGCCCGTTAGGCGTACACTAAAGTGTGCCACTTCACATACAGCACCATCATATGGTCCGGTCAAAGGACTTATGCAAGTACTACGTGAGAATCATTTGTGATACTATACCATGTAGATTCCCGTTAAGTGGATCAATCCAGTACCATGCCCCTTTTTGCATGTACCCATTAACCTGGTTGACATTCCATGTTCTATGACCGGTAAGACACTGCCATACAACCAGGCTAATGATAGTCTTTAGTTCCATTCATTCCCATGATTGGAACAGACTACGGATGACTTTATGGCCATATCGTTTTCCCTATCCACAGTCTTACTGCCAAGTGCCTCACCCTTGACAACATGGATATGGATATGTCCATTGGATACTCTATTTAAAATATTGCACAAGACATATAGTAAATAGATTGATGCCTTTATTTCTTAACACAAATTGTATAATACATAAAGTTCACATTAATGTACAAATGTATGATACAAAGACAAGGACTAATGCCTCGGGACTAGGGCATATCCAACAATCTCCCACTTGCACTAGTACCAACCAGGCATGGGCCTAATCCCTATAGATCTGATATGACCCTCGTGCTTAGAATGAGCCAGCACCTTGGTCAAAGGATCTGCGACATTCTCCTCGGTGTCCACTCTGCGTAATGATATGTCACCCCTCTCAACAATTTCTCGGATGAGGTGAAACTTCCTGAGTACGTGCTTTGAGTTCCTGTGTGAACGGGGCTCTTTAGCTTGTGCAACAGCCCCATTGTTGTCATAGAAGATATCAACCGGTTCCTGGATAGATGATACTACCCCCAGTTCCATGATAAACTTCTTAATCCACACAGCTTCCTTAGCTGTATCACACGCTGCAATGTACTCAGCTTCTGTGATAGAATCTGCAATGGTCGGTTGCTTGGAGCTTCTCCAACTAATAGCACCACCATTAAGCATGAATATGTACCCTGACTGCGGCTTATATTCATCCTGGTCGGTCTGGAAGCTTGCATCAGTGTACCCAGTAACTGACAACTCTTCCTGACCTCCATACACTAAAAAGCTATCCTTTGTCCGGTTAAGGTACTTTAGGATTGCTTTGACAGCTTTCCAGTGATCCTCCCCAGGATCCTGCTGGTACCGGCTTGTCATACTTAGTGCAAAGGCGACATCAGGTCTTGTACATAGCATAGAGTACATGATTGATCCAATAGCTGAAGCATATGGGATCGCACTCATGTTCTCCCTGTCTTGTTTTGTCTGAGGATAGTTCTTCTTACTAAGTTTCAGGCCGTGACCCATTGGTAAGAATCCTTTCTTAGCCTGGTCCATGCTGAATCTTTTCAGAACCTTGTCTATGTACTTGGCCTGACTAAGGCCCAGGAGCCGATTGGGTCTATCCCTGTAGATCCTGATCCCTAGGATCATCTCAGCTTCGCCTAAGTCCTTCATTGCGAAGCACTTACACAACCACTGCTTTACCCCTTGCAGTGTTGGTATGTCGCTTCCAATAAGAAGGATGTCATCCACATATAAGACTAGGAATGTGATAATGCTCCCACTAATCCTTTTGTACACACAAGGCTCATCTTGATTCTGTATGAAGCCATATTCCTTTATAGCCTCATTGAATCGAAGATTCCAACTTCGGGATGCTTGCTTCAATCTATAAATAGACCTTTGAAGCTTGCATACCATTTCAGGATACTGTGGATCGACAAAACCCTCAGGCTGTGTCATATACACATCCTCGAGTAGCTTTCCATTAAGAAAAGCGGTTTTGACATCCATCTGCCAGACCTCATAGTCGTACCATGCGGCTATGGCCAGCAAGATCCTTATGGATTTGAGCATGGTGACTGGTGAGAAAGTTTCATCATAGTCGATTCCATGGACTTGCCTGAAACCTTTCGCTACTAGCCGCCCCTTGAAGGTGTTATCTGGCTTAAGCTTGTAGCACCACTTGCAACCTATTACCTTAGCACCCGGAGGTGGATCAACCAGATTCCAAACCTGATTATCGTACATAGATTGCATTTCCGCCTCCATGGCCTTTTGCCAATTTGCGGATAGTGGGCTAGCTATAGCCTCCTGGTAGGTTTTTGGCTCTTCTTCGTCGAAGACAAAAAGAGTGTTATCATCGGTAACGAGAAACCCATATCTCTCAGGTTCCCGACGATCCCTACCAGACCTTTTAGGTCCTTGTGTGACCTGGGCCGGTGCTTCCTCCTGTGGAAGCTCCACCCTGGTCTCCGAGTCATCCTTTTCAGGAGTTTCTGAGCTTTGAACTTCCCTGAGTTCAACATTACTCCCACTATCTTTCTTGGAAATGAACTCATTTTCAAGAAAGACCCCTTTCCGTGCCACGAACACCTTGTTCTCGGCGGGGTTGCAGAAGTAATACCCTTTGGTTTCCCTAGGGTAGCCCACAAACAGGCATTTGTCGGTTTTGGGTTCTAGTTTACCCCCAGTCAATTTCTTGACATGGGCATAACAACCCCAAATCCGTAGGAAAGACACATTGGGCGCCCTGCCCGTCCATATCTCAAATGGGGTCTTTTCCACTGCCTTAGTCGGAGTACTATTCAAAATGAGAGCTGCTGTCTCAAGAGCATATCCCCAGAAACTTGTTGGGAGAGAAGCATGACTCATCATTGAGCGGACCATGTCTAACAGGGTCCTATTCCTCCGTTCGGACACCCCATTCCATTGTGGTGTTCCTGGAGGAGTGAGCTGTGGAACTATTCCATGCTCTCTCAAGCATGAATCAAACTCTAGGCTCATATACTCGCCACCTCGGTCAGACCGAAGGGCTTTGATATTTCGGCCTAATTGGTTCTGTACTTCGTTTCTAAATTCCTTGAACCGATCAAGTGTTTCAGACTTGTGTTTCATCAGATAGACATAGCCATATCTGCTGAAATCGTCTGTAAAGGTGACGAAGTATAGAAACCCACCCCTGGCAGCAGTGCTCATAGGTCCACATACATCTGAATGTATTAGGTCTAATAAGCCAGTAGCCCTTTTAGCTTTCTTGCTAAAAGGCGCTTTAGTCATTTTACCCTGTAAACAAGATTCACAAATATCAAGTGACTCCAAGTCAAAAGATCCTAGAATTCCAGTTTTGTGGAGTCTAGCTATGCGTTTCTCGTTTATGTGGCCTAAACGACAATGCCAAAGGTACACAGGATTAAGTTCATTTGGCTTAATCCTTTTAGTATTTATGTTATAGACTTGATTAGTTTCATTTAAATTCAGGATATAAAGGCCATTATTTAATAGAGCATTTCCATAAAATATGCCTTCTCTAGATATAACCATTTTACCATTACCAATAGTAAATACATATCCAGAAGTATCCAAAACTGAAATAGAAATAATATTCCTGCACATTGCAGGTACAAAATAACATTGTTCCAGTGACAAAACTAATCCACTAGGCATCTTAAGCTGGTACTCGCCGATCTCAATGGCTACAACCCTTGCTCCATTCCCGACCCGCAAGTCCACTTCTCCTGATCCCAGTGATCTTCTGTTCCTAAGTCCCTGCACATTACAACAAATGTGAGAACCACATCCAGTATCTAATACCCAAGATGTTGAAACAGTAAGGTTAATGTCTATGACATATATACCTGATGAAGACGCGCCCTGCGCCTTCTTTTGCTCTCCCAGAAGCTTTGGACATGATCGTTTCCAATGTCCCATCTGCTTGCACCCAAAACAGACATCCTCAGGACGGGCCTTAGGCTGGACCTTGGCCTTCTTAGCTTTGGCTTTCTTAGCCCTAGCTTTAGCCTTTGTCTTAGCCTTGGCCTTTACAAGAGGAGCCTTCCCCTTGTTTACCATAAGCACCGGTGGAGTCTTTTTGATCGACTGTTCAGTAAGCTTAAGCATCCCATGTAGCTCACTAACAGCTTTGTTCATCCCTTTCATGTTGTAATTCAAGATGAACTGATCATAAGACTCCAGCAAGGAAGCCAGGATGGTATCAACCGCCAATTCTTGTGAAATGGGCGACCCGAGACGGGCTAAAGAATCCAAATAGCCCTTCATCTTGAGCACGTGAGCGCTCACAGATGTCCCAGTCCCCATTTTGCAGGAATGGAATGCCTTATTCGTCAGGTACCTTTCCTGACGTGCCTGCTCCTGAAACATCTCGTTTAGAGTTGTCATCATAGCAAAGGCCTCATGGTCCATAAACTGTTTTTGCAGTTCGGGGACCATGCACGCCAACATAAGGCAAGTAACATCCCGGTTATCCTTCACATGCACCCCGTATTCCTCCAGCTGAGCAGCTGGTGGATTACGCCCAGTAGGTGCGGCCGGTACAGGCCTTTCCAGTACATATTCCTTAGACTCCTGTCTTAGAACTATCCGTAAGTTCCTAGACTAGTCCAGGAAATTAGGACCAGAAAGCTTGTCCTTCTCAAGGATAGTGCGCAGTGATAAAGTGTTATTCGATGCCATTGATTACTACACAGAAAAATAATTGAGTGTTAATAAAGGACTTAACAAATTTTTCCCATAAAATAATTAATAATGAATCATGTTATTAATTAATCCGAGTTGTTGGGCTCATGGGCCGAGATCCATATTATATCAAGATATAGCCAGACGAGGGCCTGGAACAACTATACCCTAATTTTTAGGTAGGAACGCCGTCCAATCCCAACCTAGGGACTCTCGGTTTGATGGGTCTGTTGGCACTTACCCATCTGTGCTTAGGGCCAGGAACATCCTACTACCCATGCTAAGTCAAAACCTCCATCCACGTGTTAGAGTAACCAATACTCCAACCCAATACAAAATGACGATACTCCAATGCATCCAACGAGGGTTGGTCTACAACTGGCCTATCCCCACTTCGAGTAGGTTATGAATGAGGGAAGCACTTTTAAGAGACTTAGTAATTAACATTTGGTTATTCGATTCAATCAATTAATAACGGCTTAGATGCAAAAGCGGGTGAAAAAGGGTTTATACATACATTCGCACATGCAAATAAATACCGCATAATTAAATTAAAGAATGGAATGCAACGGGCCAAAATTTACATCCTAATATGATTCTAGTAAACCTATACTAGAACAGCATCAGGTGGGCCGCCTCCTATTCCTTCTGGGCTCGCCAATCCAATCGGCTCCTTGCTTACATAATTTCAGAATATGCTTATATAATAAAATTACATAAAAGGAAAACGACGCGCAGGCCGTAAAAAGAATATTACAACCCAACATAAATTAGGCCCATTTACATCCATCCACATATTCAATCATACATGTAAACCAATACATCATGTATTTTATAAGCATGTTAAATGCATGATTTAATCCGATTTCATTTGTCCATAGCCATTATTTTGAAATCGCCAAATTTCGGTCGATCATGGTTCTAAACCCGTGCGGGCTTTGGGCCTCCAACCCAGGCAAAATTGCTCCCAATCTAATTGGGAAACCATGAATTCCAAAATTAGCCGTCCGGGTAATCGTGCCAAGAAAACCCGAACCAATTTCAATTAACCGTATTAATTTCCAAAATTAATATCGCATGAACGAAAAATAAATTCCATTCATAAAACACGCGCATAAAAATTACCAAAATTTAAACACGCAAAATTTTAAAACCCAATAAAATTTTAAAACCCGGCCCGGCCCAAAAATCCCGCCAAATCCAAAAAAAAAGGGCCCAGCTGACCGCGCGGGGAGGTTGCTGCCCAGCTGCTTGCCGTGCTGCCCAGCAGCACACCAGCAGCAGCTGGCCGGCAGCAAGCTGCTGCCCCCCACCAAAACTATTTTTTTTTTTTTCATGCATAATAAAATTAATACATCAAGAATAAAACCAACAAGTCCAAGAGACATAAAATTAAATCCAAGATGTATAAAATTAAATTCAACATGCATAAAAAAACATAAACAAATTGAAACATACATATTACCTAATATGCATAAACCATTTCAATTTGAAAAATCAAATGGGGAAAAATATAAAACCCCAAAACCGAAAAAATCCCGATCCATAAAACACCAATTTTAAAACACGGGATCCGCCAAGTTAAAGATTTTCACGGATCAAAAGCCCGCTCTGATACCACTGCTGGGATTCATCACGGGAAACCGACCGACTAAGTGCGGAAACACGCGTCGATTTCCTCGAATCCGGGTCCCGGGAGCTTAAGTAGTGAAAATCAAAAACAAAACACAAAGGAGGAGTATATAAGTCTTACCAAGAAAGCAAAGTCAACAATGACTCACCACAAAGTCAACAATGACTCACCACTTTCACTCATTACATTTTGGCTAAAGAATGAGTCATCTCCCTTGTCCAAAGACATGAAGATTCGGCCAAGAGGTGGAAAGGAGATGGGAGACACTTGTCTTTAGTCATAATGACCAACAAATATCTAAGTTGGTAAAGTCCAACTTTACTAACTCAAAGTCCACCATGACTCACCCATTTGATCATTACCTTATGTCCCACAATGACTCATTCTTCTCATCTTAAATATTCATCATTCTTGCCTTAAATCCACTAAGAATTTCGGCCAACACATGATGAAGAAGTGGGCTTACCATTTCAAGCCCTAGTCCACTTTAATTCTTTGGTTCCTATTTGATTTCAAATACCATTGTAATTCAACATGTATGTAAGTATATTGTACCATATAATATGTTACACACATCTAAATTACAATTACTTTGACACATCAAATTCATCAAGGAATTAAATTAGACATATATAAGATGAGATACATGTAAACCTATACATGTATAAATATTTCCACCTAGGAAATAATCTCATAAATTAATTCATTGAATTAATTAAGAGAATGCCAAAAATAAATATTAATTATATTCTTTTGATCAATCTAATTGACCTAGAATATAATTAATAAATCTCTCTCTCTTCAAACGTGTATACTCCAAGTACACACTTAATCCGACTAGTTAAAGTCCAGACGTTCAATGTGTACGATCCAATGGGCCCGTCTTTATGTTGGCAGTGGGCCAAGGCCCACAGACTACAGGCGGGCTCTAGCAAGCCACTGTAGCCCCCAATTAAGACAGAGATAGCAGTCAAACTGTCACCGTAACCCTGTAGTTGAACTTGTATGTCCCATGTCACTGATATCGGTGTCAAACACAGAGGCATGGTTGATCACCCTCTATATGTGTTCGGACATTACTTGATCCCAAATGAACTGATACTCACAAAAAAGATCTCATCTTGTTTGGGTGTGGCCACACTCTTATCAGTAACATTCATCAAGAGGCCGGTGATATCGTCTCAGTAAAGTACTGAGTGACATTCCCTTCTGCATATCCATAGTACTGCCATGCTCACTGAGACACCCGAACGTACCCATACTTGGCACCCTTTTACAGGCCCGTTAGGCGTACACCAAAGTGTGCCACTTCACATACAGCACCATCATATGGTCCGGTCAATGGACTTATGCAAGTACTATGTGAGAATCATTTGTGATACTATACCATGTAGATTCCCGTTAAGTGGATCAATCCAGTACCATGCCCCTTTTTGCATGTACCCATTAACCTGGTTGACATTCCATGTTCTATGACCGGTAAGACACCGCCATACAACCAGGCTAATGATAGTCTTTAGTTCCATTCATTCCCATGATTGGAACAGACTACGGATGACTTTATGGCCATATCGTTTTCCCTATCCACAGTCTTACTGCCAAGTGCCTCACCCTTGACAACATGGATATGGATATGTCCATTGGATACTCTATTTAAAATATTGCACAAGACATATAGTAAATAGATTGATGCCTTTATTTCTTAACACAAATTGTATAATACATAAAGTTCACATTAATGTACAAATGTATGATACAAAGACAAGGACTAATGCCTCGGGACTAGGGCATATCCAACATAATATACTTACATACATGTTGAATTACAATGTTATTTGAAATCAAATAAAAACCAAAGAATTAAAGTGGGCTAGGGCTTGAAATGGTAAGCCCACTTATTCATCATGTCTTGGCTGAAATTTATGGTGGATTTTAAGGAAAGAATGATGAGTCTTTAAGATGAGAAGAGTGAGTCATTGTTGGACAAAAGGTAACGATCAAATGGGTAAGTCATGGTGGACTTTTGGCTTAGCAAAGTTGGACTTTACTAACTTGGATATTTTTGGTCATTATGATCAAATATAAATGAGAAAAATATCCCATCCTTTTGATCACCTCTTGGTCGGATTCTACATGTGATGTGGCAAGGAAGATGACTCATTTTGAGACAAAATGTGATGAGTGAAGTGGTGAGTCATGGTTGACTTTTTGGTAAGCAAAGTGGGACTTTGCTTACTTGGATATTTTGCCTTCTTCTTTGGTAAGATATATAAGGGAAAATATGATTCTACCAATTGACTCTAACAAATACTCTTGGCTGCCTAAAATTGCTCTCTCCCTCTCTTCTTGAATTTTCCGAGTCGCTAGCACGGGTTTCAGTCCGAGAGCCGTTCTTGTACGCATCGGTGGAGGAAATAATCTATACTTGATTTCTGCAGTCTTCTTCTATCTCTTATGAGATATCTTGGTAAGACATTTATACTCCTCCTTTGTGTTTTGTTTTTGATTTTCACTACTTAAGTTCCCGGGACCCGGATTCAAGGAAATCGACGCGTGTTTTCGCACTTTTGTCGGTCTGTTTCCCGTGACGAATCCCAGCAGTGATATCAGACTGGGCTTTTGATCCATGGAAATCTTTAACTTGGTGGATCCCGTGTTTTAAAATTGTTGTTTTATGGATCGGGATTCTTTTGGTTTTGAGGTTTTATATTTTTCCCCATTTGTTTGTTCAAATTGAAATGGTTTATGCATATTAGGTTATATGTGTATGTTTCAATTTGTTTATTTTGTTATGCATGTTGAATTTATTTTTATGCACCTTGAATTATATTTTATGCAAATGGATTTTATTCTTGGTGTATTTATTTCTTTTCTTATGCATGATGAAAAAAAAAAATAGGGCTTTGTGGGGGGGCAGCAGCCTGCTACTGGCCGTAGCAGCTACTACGGGGCTGCAGCTGGGCAGCAGCCTCACCGCGCGGTTGGCCGGGCCCTTTTCGGATTTGGCGGGATTTTTTGGGTCGGGCCGGATTTAAAATTTTAATTGGTTTTAAAACTTTGCGTGTTTAAATTTTGGTAATTTTTATGCGCGTGTTTTATGAATGGAATTTATTTTTCGTTCATGCAATATTAATTTTGGAAATTAATACGGTTAATTGAAATTGGATCGGATTTTCTTGGCACGATTACCCGGATGGCTAATTTTGGAATTCATGGTTTCCCAATTGGAGTGGGGGCAATTTTTCCTGGGTTGGAGGCCCAAAGCCCGCACGGGTTTAGAACCATGATCGGCCAAAATTTGGCGATTTCAAAATAATGGCTATGGACAAATGAAATCGGATTAATTCATGCATTTAACATGCTTATAAATTACATAATGTATTGGTTTACATGTATGATTGAATATGTGGATGGATGTAAATGGGCCTAATTTATGTTGGGTTGTAATATTCTTTTTGGTTTTTACGACCTGCTTGTTGTTTTCCTTTTTATGTAATTTTATTATCTATTTATATTCTGAAATTATGTAAGCAAGGAGCCAATTGGATTGGCGAGCCCAGAAGGAATAGGAGGCGGCCCACCTGATGCTGTTCTAGTATAGGTTTACTAGAATGATATTAGGATGTAAATTTTGGCCCGTTGCATTCCATTCTTTAATTTAATTATGTGGTATTTATTTGCATGCGTGAATGTATGTACAAACCCTTTTTCACCCGCTTTTGCATCTAAGCCGTTATTAATTGAATCGAATAACCAAATGGTAATTACTAAGTCTCTTAAAAGTGCTTCCCTCATTCATAACCTACTCGAAGTGGGGATAGGCCAGTTGTAGACCAACCCTCGTTGGATGCACTGGAGTATCGTCATTTTGTATTAGGTTGGAGTATTGGTTACTCTAACACTTGGATGGAGGTTTTGACTTAGTGTGGGCAGTAGGATGTTTCTGGCCCTAAGCACAGATGGGTAAGTGCCAACAGACCCATCAAACCGAGAGTCCCTAGGATGGGATTGGATGGCGTTCCTACCTAAAAATTGGGGTATAGTTGTTCCAGGCTCTCGTCTGGCTATATCTTGATATAATATGGATCTCGGCCTATGAGCCCAACAACTCGGATTAATTAATAAAATGATTCATTATTAATTATTTTATGGGAAAAATTTGTTAAGTCCTTTATTAACACTCAATTATTTTTTTGTGTAGTAATCAATGGCATCGAATAACTCTTTATCACTGTGCACTATCCTTGAGAAGGACAAGCTTTCTGGTCCTAATTTCCTGGACTGGTCTAAGAACTTACGGATAGTTCTAAGACATGAGTCTAAGGAATATGTATTAGAAAGGCCTGTACTGACCGCACCTACTGGGCGTAATCCACCAGCTGCTCAGCTGGAGGAATACGGGGTGCATGTGAAGGATAACCGAGATGTTACTTGCCTTATGTTGGTATGCATGGTCCCCAAACTGCAAAAACAGTTTATGGACCATGAGGCCTTTGCTATGATGACAACTCTAAATGAGATGTTTCAGGAGCAGGCACGTTAGGAAAGGTACCTGACGAATAAGGCATTCCATTCCTGCAAAATCGGGACTGAGACATCTGTGAGCGCTCATGTGCTCAAGATGAAGGGCTATTTGGATTCTTTAGCCCGTCTCGGGTCGCCCATTTCATAGGAATTAGCGGTTGATACCATCCTGGCTTCCTTGCCGGAGTCTTATGATCAGTTCATCTTGAATTATAACATGCAAGGGATGAACAAAGCTGTTAGTGAGCTGCATGGGATGCTTAAGCTGATTGAACAGTCGATCAAAAAGACTCCATCGGTACTTATGGTAAACAAGGGGAAGGCTCCTCTTGTAAAGGCCAAGGCTAAGGGAAAGGCTAAAGCAAAGGCTAAGAAATCCAAAGCTAAAAAGGCTAAGGTCCAGCCTAAGGCCCATCCTGAGGATGTCTGTTTCTAGTGCAAGCAGACGGGACATTGGAAACAATCATGTCCAAAGCTTCTGGGAGAGCAAAAGATGGCGCAGGGTGCGTCTTCATCAGGTATATATGTCATAGACATTAACCTTACTATTTCAACATCTTGGGTATTGGATACTGGATGTGGTTCTCACATTTGTTGTAATGTGCAGGGACTTAGGAACAGAAGATCACTGGGATCAGGAGAATTGGACTTGCGGGTCAGGAATGCAGCAAGGGTTGTAGCCATTGAGATCGGCAAGTACCAGCTTAGGATGCCTAGTGGATTAGTTTTGTTACTGGAACAATGTTATTTTGTACCTGCTATACGCAGGAGTATTATTGCTATTTTAGTGTTGGATACTTCTGGATATGTATTTACTATTGCTAATGGTAAAATGGTTATATCTAGAGAAGGTTTATTTTATGGAGATGCTCTATTAAATAATGGCCTTTATATCCTAGATTTAAACGAAACTAATCATGTCTATAACATAAATACTAAAAGGATTAAATCTAACGAACTTAATCCTGTTTACCTTTGGCATTGTCGTTTAGGCCACATAAATGAGAAACGCATTGCTAGGCTTCACAAAGTGGGAACCCTAGGATCTTTTGACTTGGAGTCACTAGATGTATGCGAGTCTTGTTTATGTGGTAAAATGACTAAAGCGCCTTTTAGCAAGAAAGTTGAAAGGGCTACTGACTTATTGGACCTAATACACTCGGATGTATGTGGACCAATGAGTGTAGCGACCAGGGGTGGACATCTATACTTCGTCACCTTTACAGACGATTTCAGCAGATATGGCTATGTCTATCTAATGAAACATAAGTCTGAGACACTTGATCGGTTCAAGGACTTTAGCAACGAAGTACAGAACCAACTAGGCAGAAGTATTAAAGCCCTTCGGTCGGACCGAGGTGGCGAATATATGAGCCTTGAGTTTGACTCATTTTTTAGAGAGCGTGGAATAGTTCCACAGCTCACTCCTCCAGGAACACCACAATGGAATGGGGTGTCCGAACGGAGGAACAGGACCCTGTTAGACATGGTCCGCTCAATGATGAGTCATGCCTCTCTCCCAACAAGTTTCTGGGGATATGCTCTTGAGACAACTGCTCTCATTTTGAACAATACTCCAACTAAGGCTATGGAAAAGACCCCATTTGAGATATGGATGGGTAAGGCACCCAATGTGTCTTTCCTACGGATTTGGGGTTGTTATGCCCATGTCAAGAAATTGAGGGGGGCAAACTAGAACCCAAAACCGACAAATGCTTGTTTGTGGGCTACCCTAGGGAAAACAAAGGGTATTACTTCTACAACCCCACTGAGAACAAGGTGTTCGTGGCACGGAAATGGGTCTTTCTTGAAAATGAGTTCATTTCCAAGAAAGATAGTGGGAGTAATGTTGAACTCAGGGAAGTTCAAAGCTCAGAAACTCCTGAAAAGGATAACTCGGAGACCAGGTGGAGCTTCCACAGGAGGAAGCCCGGCCCAGGTCACACAAGGACTTAGAAGGTCTGGTAGGGATCGTTGGGAACCTGAGAGATATGGGTTTCTTGTTACCGATGATAACACTCTTTTTGTCTTCGACGAAGAAGAGCCAAAAACCTACCAGGAGGCTATAGCTAGCCCGTTGTCCGCAAATTGGCAAAAGGCCATGGAGGTGGAAATGCAATCTATGTATGATAATCAGGTTTGGAATCTAGTTGATCCACTTCCGAGTGCTAAGGTAATAGGTTGCAAGTGGTGCTACAAGCTGAAGCCACTAGCGAAAGATTTCAGTCAAGTCCATGGTATCGACTATGACGAAACTTTCTCACCAGTCACTATGCTCAAATCCATTAGGATCCTGCTAGCCATAGCCGCTTGGTACGACTATGAGGTCTGGCAGATGGATGTCAAAACCGCTTTCCTGAATGGAAAGTTACTCGAGGATGTGTATATGACACAACCTGAGGGTTTTGTCGATCTAAAGTATCCTGAAAGGGTATGCAAGCTTCAAAGGTCCATTTATGGATTGAAGCAAGCATCCCGTAGTTGGAATCTTAGATTCAATAAGGCCATAAAGGAATACGGCATATAGAATCAAGATGAGCCTTGTGTGTATAAAAGGATTAGTGGGAGCATCGTAACATTCCTGGTTTTATATGTGGATGACATCCTTCTAATTGGAAGCGACATACTAACACTGCTTGGGGTAAAGCAATGGTTGTGTAAGTGCTTCACAATGAAGGACTTAGGTGAAGCTGAAACGATCCTAGAGATCAGGATCTATAGGGATAGACCTAATCGGCTTCTTGGCCTAAGTCAGACCAAGTACATAGACAAGGTTCTGAAAAGATTCAGCATGGACTAGGCTAAGAAAGGATTCTTACCAATGGGTCATGGGCTGAAACTTAGTAAGAAGAACTGTCCTAAGACAAAACAAGACAGGGAGAACATGAGTGAGATCCCATATGCTTCAGCTATTGGATCAATCATGTAGTCTATGCTATGTACAAGACCTGATGTAGCCTTTACACTAAGTATGACAAGCCGGTACCAGCAAGATCTCGGGGAGGATCACTGGAAAGCTGTTAAAGCAATCCTAAAGTACCTTAACCGGACAAAGGATAGCTTTTTAGTGTATGGAGGTTAGGAAGAGCTGTCAGTTACTGGGTACACTGATGCAAGCTTCCAAACCGACCAGGATGAATATAAGTCACAGTCGGGGTACATATTCATGCTTAATGGTGGTGCTATTAGCTGGAGAAGCTCCAAGCAACCGACCATTGCAGATTCTATCACGGAAGCTAAGTACATTGCAGCGTGTGATACAGCTAAGGAAGCTGTATGGATAAAGAAGTTTATCATGGAACTAGGGGTAGTATCATCTATCCAGGAAACGGTTGATATCTTCTGTGACAACAATGGGGCTGTTGCACAAGCTAAAGAGCCCCGGTCACACAGGAACTCAAAGCATGTACTTAGGAAGTTTCACCTCATCTGAGAAATCGCCGAGAGGGGTGACATTTCATTACGTAGAGTGGACACCGAGAAGAATGTCGCAGATCCTTTGACCAAGGTGCTGGCTCATTCCAAGCACGAGGGTCATACTAGATCTATAAGGATTAGGCCCATGCCTGGTTGGTACTAGTGCAAGTGGGAGATTGTTGGATATGCCCTAGTCCCAAGGCATTAGTCCTTGTCTTTGTATCATACATTTGTACATTAATGTGAACTTTATGTATTATACAATTTGTGTCAGGAAATAAAGGCATTAATCTATTTACTATATGTCTTGTGCTATATTTTAAATAGAGTATCCAATGGACATATCCATATCCATGTTGTCAAGTGTCATGCACTAGGAAGTAAGACTATGGATAGGGAAATTGGATATTTTTGGTCATTATGATCAAATATAAATGAGAAAAATATCCCATCCTTTTGATCACCTCTTGGCCGAATTCTACATGTGATGTGGCAAGGAAGATGACTCATTTTGAGACAAAATGTGATGAGTGAAGTGGTGAGTCATGGTTGACTTTTTGGTAAGCAAAGTGGGACTTTGCTTACTTGGATATTTTGCCTTCTTCTTTGGTAAGATATATAAGGGAAAATATGATTCTACCAATTAACTCTAACAAATACTCTTGGCTGCCCAAAATTGCTCTCTCCCTCTCTTCTTGAATTTTTCGAGTAGCTAGCACGGGTTCAGTCCGAGAGCCGTTCGTGTACGCATTGGTGGAGGAAATCTACACTTGATTTTCTGTAGTCTTCTTCTGTCTCTTACGAGATATCTTGGTAAGACATTTATACTCCTCCTTTGTGTTTTGTTTTTGATTTTCAGTACTTAAGCTCCCGGGACCCGGATTCGAGGAAATCGACACGTGTTTCTGCACTTTTGCTGGTCGGTTTCCCGTGACGAATCCCAGAAAATGTCGCAGATCCTTTGACCAAGGCGCTGGCCCAGCCCAAGCATGAGGGTCATACGAGATCTATAGGGATTTGGCCCATGCCTAGTTGGAACTAGTGCAAGTGGGAGATTGTTGGATATGCCCTAGTCCCGAGGCATTGGTCCTTGTATTTGTATCATACATTTATTGGATTTATGTATTATACTTATTTGTGTTATTAATAAAGGCATTAATTCATTTATTATATCTATCTTGTGCAATATATTAAATGAAGTATCCAATGGACATATCCATATCCATGATGACTAGTGTCATGCACTTGGCAGTAAAACCATGGATAGCGTAAACGATATGACCATGAATAGATCCGTAGTCTGTTCCAATCATGGGAATGAATGGAACAAGAGACTATCATTAACCTGGTTGTATGGCGGTGTCTTACCGGTCATTGGACATGGGATGTCAACCAAGTTAATGGGTACATGTATAAGGGCATGGTACTGGACAGATCCACTAAACGAGAAATCCACATGGTATAGTATCACAAGTGATTCTCATGTAGTACTTGTATGGATCCTTTGACCTGACCATATGATGGTGTTGCATATGAGGTCGCATACTTAGGGGTACGCCTAAAGGGCCTGTAATAGGGTGCCATGTATGGGTGCTTTCGGGTATGTCACTTAGCATGGAAATGCTATGGATAGTGGGAAGGGATTTGTCACTCAGTAGTCCACTGAGAAGATATCACCGGCCTCTTGATGAATATGACTTATAAGAGTGTGGCCACACCCAAGCGAGTTGGAACTTGTTTGCGAGCTTCGGTACATTCGAGATCAAGTTAATGTCCGAACACAAAAGAGATTGATCAATCCATGCCTCTGTGTTGGACACCGATATCAATGACATGGGTTATACAAGTTTAAACTACAGAGTTATGGTAACAGTTAGACTGCCATCTCCATCTTGATTGGGGGCTGCAGTGGCTTGCTAGAGCCCAATTGCAGTCTGTGGGCCACAGGCCCACTGCCAACATAAAGATGGGCCCACGGGATCGTACACATTGAGCGACTAAACACTGACTTAAGGAATCACTGTATGCTTGGAGTATACACTCTGGAGAGAGAGGAATATATTAATTATATTATAAAGATCAATTGGATTTTGTCAGAAATAATAATAAAAACTATAATTGGGCCTTACCCATCAGCTTAAGCTTTTGGGTCAAATGGTTCCATGACATGGTATCAGAGCCGCTTATACCTAGAGGTCGAGGGTTCGAATCCTGGCAGCTCCATTTGTTGATTAAAATTCAACACATGGCAGGGTGGGCCTGTGTTGTACACGCTTCAAGTCCAAGGGGCATTCGCGTGCGGGGGAGTGTCAGAAATAATAATAAAAACTATAATTGGGCCTTACCCATCAGCTTAAGCTTTTGGGTCAAATGGTTCCATGACAGATTTATCATAATGATAAAATTAATATTTGACCGGCTTCCTCATAACTGATTGGATTAATTATGAGATTATTTCCTGGATGGAAATATTCATATGTATAGGTTTACATATGAATTTATTTTGTGAAGATCTAATTTTAATTTAATGGATTAAATTAATTAGTCAAACCAATTTTAATTTGAATGTAAATAATATGTTACTTGGTGTAATATATTAAATACATGGGTAAATTAAAGTTGGGCTTGAAATTAATTTAAACCAGACTAATTAAAATAGGTTCGGGCCTGAAATAAAAGATGGAAGCCCACACAAAAGGAGAAGCTAGTTGGGCCGAAATTCTCCCTGAGAATTTTGGCCACCTAGGGTTAAAATAACCCTAGGAATTTCGGCCAAGTAGAGAAACACAAGGAGAGCCGAAATTTGTCTCTTCCTCCTCTCTAAAGCTTCGTGTTTTTTCGATGCTAGCACGGGTTGTGTTCGTTAGGTGTTCATGTACGTGAACAAGGAGGGATTCTAGATTGATTCCTGCATTCTGCATCCATCTCTTAAAGAGATATTCTGGGTAAGAGATTTATCTCTTGTGATTAAATTTTGTTTTTCCAATTTCCATCTCAATTGCTCCTGGGCACGGATTTGAGGAAATCATCGCGTTCTTCCGCTTTAATCAGGTGATTTCCGGTGACAAATCCCAATAGTACAGCCCATGATACACGTCCAGCCCATGATACACGGCCCATGTATCTATGTATATATGCTATTCTAATCAATGGAAAACCTAAGGGAGAAACCCTAATCTTTCAGGAGGGAGAAATTTGAAGGTTGTTAAAATGCAAATAAGATAGCATGAAAGGGAGAAATTGCCAATTGAGTCTGTCAAATCTTTTTCTTTTTGACTGAAGTTAACAAGTTTTTGCTTTTTTCTTTTTCTTTTTTTATTTAATAAGTGTCTAAATAATCACCCAAAAATTAAATAAAATAAAAAGCCAAATACGAGTTGACACATATTAGCAGTGATTAACACGTCAATGAATATAATTTCTATTATGATAATTTTATTGTATACAATTTGTCTACTTTGATTGACTCCAAAGTGGAGTCAAGTCAAGTCCATCTCCCCATTGCTATACAGTGTTTAGGCAAAGTCATCCGAGTGAGTTGACCCTATTTCTCTAATAAAATTTACATTAGTTGAACTAACAAGACTATACAGTGGCTTTGGTTCATGGTTTATCTGGTTTGACTAGCCACTCCGATCCATTTTATGAACGTTGCTTTCAATCTTTCAACATTTGATTCTTTAAAATGTCTAAATTCAAGTAATAAAAAGAAGAGCGATCCAATACTAAATCCTTATACACGCTTCAAACCCATAAGACATTTACGTGTGAGTAAGTGTCAGAGATAATAATAATTAAATAAGTGTAACATCCCTCAACTTACATGCAAACACCGAGTATAACATAGGTTAGTCTACCAAGTGTTGCATTTAATCAACAAATGGAGCTGTCAAGATTTAAACCATTTTAACTTTTTTTTTTTTTTTGTAGAAAGATTAACTTGGTAGATGAGGTCCAATAATACCTCCTCATGCAAATGCCCCTTGGCTTGAAAAGTATACAACACAAGTCCAGTCTACCAAGTGTTGAAGTTTAATCAATAACTTGAGCTGTTAGGATTTAAACCCTCGACCTGTAGGTGTAATAAGCTCTGATACTATATCATGAAACCATGGAGCCTAAAAGTTTAACCTAATAGGTAAGACCTAAGAATAGTATCTTTGATACAACTCATCACATAAATACTCCCGAGTTTAAGGAGTAACAAGCTAGTTAAACCGTTGAAAATAGGTCCAACAAACAAGTAATTACGCATTGATAACTCAATTTTATTTTTTTGTATGAAATTGATAGGGTGGCAATGAAGTAAGTGGTAGGAAAAGAAAGGGAGAAAAGATTGTCAAAAATAGGAATGGAGCAAATGCTCGTATCAATGGGTCATCAAGCTTGTGAAGCCACCACTCTATGGAACTATCCTTCATGGATGAGAAATCTTATTCCTCATGGAGAAGATAGGCCAGACCCTGTTGACATGGCTGCTTTGGAAAGTAATAATTCATTCAATATAGCTATTTTTAGGTTAATTTTAGTATTAATTATTTATTATTTGCATACATATTTAACCTAATTTTAGTGTTTTCATTGATTTTAGTTAATTTTAGTTTTTGATCATTATTCGTGTGATTTTCTCTTTTTAGGTGCAAAATAGGATATTTTCTTGCAAGTAGAGTTGCATTTGGAGAAGAATTTCATAAGTCAGAATTTCAACTGGACTTTCGAGCCAGTTAGAGACATAATTAGCTCTAAAGTTTTTCCACACAGTTATGCGTTTATCCGCCAAATTTCCAACTCATCTTGAATCATGTCAATCGCAGTTGAAATTAAGAAGACATCTTGGATTTACTACGGCTGGTTATAAACCTATGGGTCAAAGCTTTCGGTTGACTTTCCCTTCCCAACTCATGTCTTTCTATTTGAAGTTAAGTCTTAAATTGAAGATGATTCTTGAATATTCTTTTTCTAGCAGTAATTAGTATTAGGAAGAGTTTTAATTAGATTAATTTAAAAGACTCCTGTTAGAATTAGGTTTTCCTAAGTAGTTTACTCCTTTTCAGTTTAGGAGAATTCTTCTCCAATAAAGGAGGCCTTTTTCCTTAGTTTAATAGATCCTATAACTTAGTCTTTTTCTACGTTTTTGGAGAGGAAATTCCAACAGTCAAGTGGAGCTAGCAAGGTGAAGAAATTGGACGAAGACGTCTACACCAACCATCGAGTTTTCTTTTTCTTCTTTATATTTTTATTTCTGAATTGTTGCTTGTGTGTTCTTGACACTATGAGTAACTAACTTTCTTTTTATTTAGGATATTGATACAGTGTAACTAAATCAGTTTATGAATTTTTGGTGATTTATCTTACTTTATTATTTGCAATTCTTATTATCTTACTTAAAGCTTGTTATTAATTAACTATCAATAGCATATTTTTAGGTTGAAATAATACAAAGTTGATGCGGGCCACAAGTTGTAAAAAGGATCAACAATTCAACTTGGAAACAATTACTTGTCATGGGAATAAATTAAATATATATTTTAAATTGTATCTTTATTTTAATTGCAATTATTTTATAATTAGGATTAGGAATAGATTTTATTATAAGGATCCTAAATCGATTAGGATTTCTATTTTGTTTGTATTTTAATTTATTTAGTAATTTTTCTTATTTAATCTAATTAGGAAGTTTAGACTATTTAGAAGTTTTGATTATTTAGGAGTTTTATTACATTTAGGATACTTTGCCTATAAATAGGCTATAATATAGTTTGTAATGGAAAGCGTTTGATTCAATAAAAATTTCGGATTTAATTCCCTTTTCCCTGCTTTTGTGAATTTTGCGAAATTCAATTAGTAGAAGGCTAATTTTCGGTATCGTGCGCGATCAACGGATTTTAGTATCTTTTATTCGAGTTTCCGCTACATCAAAAGTACTGAGAGGGAATATTATTCAAATCAGAATTAAGATAATATGATCATTAGATTAATGTTTGAACGGGAAATACAACTTGTCTAGTGTAAAACTTGTGAATAATTTGATCTTAAAGAGTTAATTATAGGTTATTTGTCACTATTGGAAATAGAATTATCAACATACTATTAGCATTGATAATATGTCTTTGGGAAATAATATTATCAATATTCAATTATTTTCCATTGCAATAGTAATTAAGATAGGTTTGGTAGACAAATAAATAAATAAATTATTTGTTACATGAAATCAATGTCCTAAGTATTTCTTTTATTGAGTTAATTTTAGTATTTGGTTATTATTTGTGTAATTTTCTATTTTTAGGTGCAAAATAAGAGAGTTTTTTTTTGTAAGTAGAGTTACACTTGGAGAAGGATTTCAGAAGTTAGAATTTCGACTGGAATTATCCTTTCATGTCGTATCGGTACAGTGGCAATAATAGTATATTCATATGATTTCAACATTTTTATAATTTATTGGTGTTTTTCATAGTATGAATTATTTAAGATTAACATATTCATATTATATTAGTATATTATTTTGTGCTTATTGCTTATATTCGTACACATGATTCTATGTGTACTTTAGACATACGAAGATTTTATTTATTATGTATTATATATTACAATATTTTTGTAGTTATCTTACTTTTAAAAAAAGTTGTGTTTACCAATATCGAGCGTAGATAATAGGTATTTATTTATTTATTTATTTTTTTTGTCATTTAGATTTATTTTTTAATTCTCTTCTTCTCAGAGTATCCTTTATTATTATTATTATTATAGAATGAAATAGAACTAATGGAGCCAATTATTTAACTTTTGGCAAAAAATTTCGGTTAAACATAGACTAATTTTTGAAAATGATCAAAATGGAAATCAAACAGTGGACCATATACTAACTAACTAACGGACTATTAAACTAACTTGTTCTAATCAGCAGCATTTCAAGGACACATCATGCACTTAAATTCCACCCTGTTTGGCCCTTAAGGTGAACCATTAATAAAGTCCTTCAAGTTCTAATTTCGTGTCAAAATCAGAAAAAACACAACTAATACTTCTGCTCCTATATTTATGCACAAATTTTCAAAACAAAAAAATAGTGAAAGAAATTAAGAGGAAATCCATGACTTACATATATCATGCTAATAGAAGATGCAATGGAAATTCCAAAAAAGATTCAAAAGTTAAATGAGAATTAGGGAATAAATACAGTTTTTGGTATTGATCTATTCACCATATATCTAGTTGGTACCTAACCTATTAATTTGGTTCTTTTGGTATCTGATCTATAGAAATCGAGAACATTTAATACCTAAACAACAAAATTTAATGAAATTGATGATATTAGTGGTTTAAAGGGAGGTAGTGAAGAGTAAGAATGATCGGCCTATTACAATAGCAATGATTATGTAAGTTATTATAGTGATATTAATAATTGACTAAGTAGTAAAGTATTCTAGATTTTAATAGATTAAATATTAAATATTCTTTATTTCAAAACATCAGATACCAAAAAGTCAAGTACTAAATGGGCAGATTTTGGATAAGGAATAGATTGGAAGAGAGAGAGAGAGAGAGAGGTGACCAAATTAGACCTGAACCGGACCGAATGAACCTTAGCAAACCTTTGTCAAACCCTGGTCAAAACCTTATCAAACCTTGAACCTGAACCGGACCGGACCGAACTGACGGTTCATCCCTTTTAAAAGTTAAGGTTCAAGCTTAAGGATTTCTTGAACCTGAACCAGCGGTTCATGAACCGTGGCCACCTCTATATATATATATGAAAAATAAACAAATATAATATTTATAACAGGTGCTTGAATATCAAAACATATTGTAAATTTTATGCATTATTTATTATATCCTAACAAATCACAAAATTATTATAAAATAATTATAGGTAAAAACACATCTAAAGTTCTTTGAACATTCATAGATTTTACAATTGATAGATTGTACAATGGTTCTTATTATGATAGAATCTTGGTGGTACTAAGAATTGGAATACTAGAAAATTTGACAGGTTGAAAATAAACACTTCAACTGTTGCCTTAGGTTTTTCCATATTTTCTCTTAAAATTGGTGAAAGAGGTATGGACAGTGTTACAACAGATACAGATTCCTAAAGCCTACTTATATTGGGCCTGCCATGCTTCCAAAACCATATATTCATAGGACAAAGTTGGCTAGATGATGGGCTGGAAAGAAGTTGACAGCATAATACTGAGAGGTCAAATTGAAGAAGGATTGATATGGAAATGCATGTTTGAGTGGATTTGAAGATGTTTGGATGACATTGGAAAATTCCTGTCATTGTAGACCACATTTAACCACAGAAACTGGTATCACTATTGTGCTTCTCCTTTGATAAAACCCGTTACTCGAAAGCTGAGCTTAGGTGGTGTTTGGTAAAACTGAATATTAATAGCTGAATTTTAAGTGGTGAATATTATAAATGCCGAAACTATTAAATGATTGAGTTATTTGATAAACAAGAAAAAATAAAGCACTGAATTTGAAAAAACTATTGATGATGTTGAACTTGAAATTTTAAGCCAAAAAATATTTTAGCTTAATAGATTAAGTGATTTTTTGACGTGACTTAGTTTTTAAGTTATGTTATCAAACAAACTTACAACTAATAAGCGGTTAAAATCTTAATTTAAGTGTTGAATTTAGTTATCAAACATCTTCAAATCCACTCAAAAATGCATAATTCTTAGTGAAAGAATATGATAATTCTTATCGCTATTTGTTTCTTAATACGCTTGCTTTTACATATCTTACTTAAGATTTCTCAATGATGCCACCTTTGTTTTAAGAAGCTTGCTTTGAAAGGTGAAAAGTGCTTCTTCACCTAACATTTTTCAACTCCATCCAGTGTTTGGAATGCACCGTATGAGCTTCTTTAATTAGGTTCTAGGATTAAGATAAACCTTTCGCTCATCTCGTGCTATAATTGTTATGGGCACAAAGCGCAAGGCGCACAACAAAAAAATAATGCAAAAAACTATGCAGACCAAGAATTAATATTCCTAAAATGCAACAAATAGTAGAAGAAGAAAAATATTAACTCATATCCAATCTAATTATCCATGATCACATAATTGTAAACTCAAAATCTAAATCATAAGCTAAACCAAAGTTATTTATTACTCAAATAGACAAAATCTAAATCAACTAAAGTTACAATAATTTAAACCAAACTATGGGGTCTTGATGGCTTGAACTTTTTCTATGTTGATCTGCCCTCATGCAGAGAGCAAGAAGTAGGTCCGAAAGAGCTATCATTAAAGCGCTTAATAGAAAGAAAGGCTATGTGATGTAGAGCTGGTAGGGGATGAGTTTTTGGACCAATAATCAAGAAAGAAAATGGATCGTAGGTCCAAGAGAGGAAATAAGTAATTTTAATTTCGGTAAATCTTCAATCGGATGTAACTTTTTTCATAGGAGTCCGATTGTTTATTATAATATGTTTCCGAAATGTGTTTTTCGAGTCTACAAGGACCATAATTGATTTACTATAACAGGTTTTGTTTGGGCCCAAAAAAACGTTGTTTAGGCCCTCATCCTGTAGTTTAAAGTTTTTAGGTATTTTTGTAATTTTCTTTTTTTATGTTTTCCTTTTCTAGGGTTGGAATTCCTTGTTACAGTTGAACTTTAGCCTATATAAGGCTTTCTTTTTCCTATTGTAAGGTAGATTTTCGAATTATTCAATCATACAAAAGACTTTCGTCTTGAATTTCTAATATTTTTGGTTTAGGGATTAATCATTGATTGATTTCGTTTTCTTCACGCGAACTTGCTGCGTCAGTTGGTATTAGAGCAGGTCGAGTTTTCGCCCTAATCAGATGGCAGGAAACGACGGAGAACGTGGTTATGTCCCGAAAGTTGTTCAGGATGTGGAAGCCTTGCGAGCCACCCAACAGGCTCATGGGACGGCTATTCGAGCCCTAGAGCTGAATGAGCAGACTATCCAGGCGACTACCCAACGTTTAGATGAGCGCTTGGACCAAATCTTGGATCGACTTGATGCCCTCGGGATCGAAGCCAACGGTAAAAGGAATATTAAAAGGATACAACCTCGAGATGAGCTTGCTCGGGGGGAACCTCTCAATCGGCCTCTTGCTGGAAATCGTCATTGGCGGCAGGCATATGAGGATGAAACTGAAGAGGAGGAGGAAGACGTATTTGAGGACGGTAGACCTTACAGGTAAGGTGGTAGAATAGGTCGCAGTCGCAATAATAACTGGTATGAACAAGGATATCGCGAATTCAAGTTAAAAGTCGATATCCCTAGCTTTAGTGGTAATCTAGGTATTAAGGATTTCCTTGATTGGCTAGTCGATCATTTCTTTGAGTATATGGAGATACCACAGGATAGGAGAGTGAGGCTGGTGGCTTACAGGTTAAAGAGTGGCACTTCTGCATGGTGGGAGAAATTGCAGAATGTGAGGTACCGAGATGGCAGGCAACCTGTTCGGACCTGGTATAGAATGAAGCAATTGCTGCAGAGGGAATTTTTGCCTAAAGACTATGAGCAGATCCTTTACCAGTAGTACCAGAGATGTCGTCTGGGGCAGAGAACTATCCATGATTATACTGCAGAGTTTATGCAACTGGTGAGCGGAATGAAGTTCGGGAGAATGAAGCATAATTGGTTTCCAAGTATTTGGAGGAGTTGAGTCAACCAATCATCAAGAAGATTAGCGTGCAAGTGGTGCGTAGTCTTAGTGAGGCTAGGAATATAGCCATGAAGGCAAAACTGAAACTTCAATAACATAAGGGTAATAGGTTTGACACTATGAAGCTAAGTTTTGAGGGGTACACGAGAGGTTACCCTGAGAAGAGTAAATCTGCCCCAAAAGTACCACCTCGGGTAAAGCGAATAGTGGATAAGGCTCCAGGAAAGAAGCCAATGGAGCATAGAGAAGCACCAAAACCCGCTAATCCTTATGTAAAAAAAAAAGTATTTTAGGTGTAATCAGCCTGGACACAGGTCGAATGAGTGCCCTAATAGAAGGACAGTTAATATTGTCAAGAAAGATGATGATGTAATTGACTGTAACCCTGATGGGGAGGAGGATGAAGAGTATGTAGGTTATGAAGTTGAAGATGATGAGGATGAACCGACATATGTGATCAGAAATTTGATGCTGACCCCGAAGCAGTTAGACAATGCTCAAAGGCACCAGTTGTTTCGCACCAGGTGCACAATCAACGGGTGTGTATTTGATCTAATCATTGATAGTGGAAGCTGTGAGAATATCATTGGGAAGGATACGGTGGAGGCATTAAAGCTGCCAGTGGAGAAGCACCCGAATCCATACTCAATTGGGTGGATTAAAGCAGCTGAGAAAATACAGGTAACAAATCATTGTAAAGTACCTTTTTCCATTGGCAAATATAAGGATGAAGTGTGCTGTGATATTGGGGATATGGATGCTTACCATGTGTTATTTGGGAGGCCTTGGCAGTTTGATGTAGATGCACAGCCTGCGGGCAAAGAGAATGTGTATAGAGTCGAAAAGGACAGGGTGAAGTTCTTTTTACTGTCCCTAAAGGTGAATCCCAAAACCTCAAAGGTGAAAGGATGATCCTTCCTTCCAGTTACCCAATCTGTCTAAGAGATGGAAGAGGCGGTTAAGGAGTCGAAAGTTGTCCATGTTTTGATTGTTAAACAGGTTATGACAATAGAAGATGGTCAGAATGCTGAGCAGCTACCGGAAAAGGTGAAGCTATTGATGGAGGAATTCAAGGAGATCATAAAATATGACTTACCAGATGGGCTCCCTCCAATGAGGGACATACAACATTGTATTGATCTAATCCCTGGGGCTAGTTTATCGATTCTTCCTTATTACTGGATGAGCCCGAAGGAAAGTGAATTGTTACAGGAGAAGGTTCAGGAGTTATTACAGAAGGGATGCATTCGGGAGAGCATGAGTCCATGTGTTGTACCTGCCTTCTTGATGCCAAAGAAGGATGGAAGCTGGAGGATGTGTGTTGATAGTCAGGCGATCAACAAAATTACCATTGGATACAAGTTCCCTATTTCGAGGTTGGAAGATCTGTTGGATAGGTTGAGTGGGGCAGTGGTGTTCACAAAGATTGATTTACGCAGTGGGTACCACCAGATCAGGATTTGAATTGGTGATGAGTGGAAGACAGCCTTTAAAACCAGAGAAGGGCTGTATGAGTGGCTTGTTATGCCATTCGGATTATCAAACGCCCCTAGTACTTTCATGCGTGTTATGAATCAGGTACTTAAGCCATTTATTGGAAAGTTTGTTGTTATTTATTTTGATAATATCTTAATTTATAGTCGATCAGAAGAGAAGCAGGTTGAGCATTTATAGCAGATACTAACAGTTTTGCTGGAAAATAAGCTGTATGTGAACTTAAAGAAATGTAGCTTTATGTGTAGGAAGCTGTTGTTTCTTTTTTGTAATTAGTGCTTATGGGATCCAGGTGGATGAAGAAAAAGTGAAAGCAATTAGAGATTGGCCCGCGCCAAGAAGTATAACTGAAATGCGGAGTTTTCTTGGATTGGCTAGTTTTTATAGACGGTTCATCAGGCATTTTAGCATGATTGCAGCTCCGTTAACCAAATGCCTGAAGAAAGGGAAGTTCTAGTGGGGTGAGGAGTCCGAAACCAGTTTTGCATTGTTGAAGGAGAAGTTATGTTCTGCCCCAGTTTTAGCATTGCCAGATTTTGATAAGCCGTTTGAAGTTGACTGTGATGGAAGCGGAGTTGGCGTCGGGGCAGTTTTGTCACATAAGAAGAGGCCTGTTGCATTTTTTAGTGAGAAGTTGAGCGATTCCAAGTGAAATTGGAGCACATATGATAAAGAGTTTTATTCCATCGTAAGGGCTCTATGGACTTAGGAGCATTACTTAATAGGACGAGAATTCGTGCTATATTCAGATTGTGATGCACTCAAGCACCTGAATAGTCAGACCAGAATTAGTCAAGATATCCATGCTAGGTGGGTGCAGTTTCTACAGAAGTTTCCTTTTAAGCTGGAGCATGAGGCGATGTGCAGAACAAAGTGGCAGACGCATTAAGTAGAAGAGCTCACTTGTTGGTGACTGTAAGCAGTGAGATTGTGGGGTTCGAGTATTTGAAAGAGCTGTACGAGACAGATGATGATTTTAAGGAGGTTTGGGGAAAGTGTTCTAGTAACCAGCCCTGTTCAGATTTCCACATTTTTGATGGGTACTTGATGAAGGGGAACTAGTTATGATCCCTAAGTCGTCTATGAGGGACAAACTAATTTGAGACTTACATGGTGATGGGCTAGCTGGCCAATTGGGTCGTGACAAGACCTTTGTAGCAGTGGGAGAGAGGTTTTATTGGCCTCATTTACGTAGAGATATGGGCAGAGTTGTGGAGCGTTGTTATGTATGTCAGACATCCAAAAGGCAATCTCAGAACACTGAATTATATATGCCTTTGCTTGTTCCTGAAAATATCTGGGAAGATGTATCGATGGATTTTGTGCTCGGGCTGCCTCAAACACAGAGAGGTGTAGATTTTGTTTTGTTGTGGTGGACAGGTTTTCAAAGATGGCGCATTTCGGTGCAGGAACGTTGATGATGCTCAGGGAATAGCCAAACTGTTCTACAAGGAGGTTGTTCATTTGCATGGAGTCCCTAAGTCTATCACTTCTGATCAAGACAGTAAGTTTCTTAGCCATTTTTTGAGGACTTTATGGCAGATATTTGGCTCTTCATTGAACTACAGTAGTACAACACATCCTCAGACGGATGGTCAGACAGAAGCCACTAATAGGACCATAGGCAACTTACTTCGAAGTTTAGTGGGGCAGAAAAAGAAACAACAGGATGTTGCTTTGGCTCAGGCAGAATTTGCTTACAATAGTGTTGTCCACCGAACAACGGGCAGTCACCCTTTTCAGTGGTTTTACTAAAGTGCCACAGCAAGTTGTCGTTCTGATCAAGCTACCCCAAGGAGCAGAGACCAGTGTAGTGGCGAAGCATATGGCTGAAAACTGGAAATCGGTTGCTGAAGAAGTGAGGCAAAAGATTGAGCAGTCGAATGCTAAGTATAAAGACGCTGCTGATAGACATCGTCGGGTCAAATTGTTTTCAGTGGGTGATCAGGTGATGGTCTTTTTGAGGAAGGAACCGTTCAAAGTGGGTACTTACAGCAAGTTGCAGCCTAAGAAATATGGACCTTACCCAATTCAGAAGAAGATTAATGACAATGCTTATGTTATGGGGTTGTCAAATAGTATGGGTATATCTAATACATTTAATGTGGCGGATATCTGTCCATATCATGCAAATGATGAGCCGATGTACCCGAAGCCAGAAAACTCGAGGTTAAGTTTTTCTCTGGTGGGAGAGAATGATGTAGAGCTGGTAGCGGATGAGTTTCTGGACCAAGAATCAAGAAAGAAATGGGATCGTAGGTCCAAGAGAGGAAATAAGCAATTTTAAATTCGGTAAATCTTCAATCGGATGTAACTTTTTGCATAGGAGTCCGATTATTTATTATAATATGTTTCCAGAATGTGTTTTTCGAGCTCTACTAGTGCCATTGATGATTTACTGTAATAGGTCTTGTTTGGGCCTAAAAAACGTTGTTTAGGCCCTTATCCGGCCGTTTAAAGTTTTTGGGTATTTTGGTAATTTTTTTTTTATGTTTTCCTTGATAGGGTTGGAATTCCTTGTTAGGGTGAACTTTAGCCTATATAAGGCTTTCTTTTTCCTATTGTAAGGCATAGTTTCGAATTATTCAATCATACAAAAGACTTTCGTCTTGAATTTATAATATTTTTTGTTTAGAGATTAATCGTTGATTGATTCCATTTTCTTCACGCGAACTTACTCGTCACTATTCCTTTACTTATCAGGGATAATAGCACAGCCCAATACTTCTTTTTCGATTTTTTTTATTTTTTTATTTTTTTTATTTTTTATTTTTATAGTTACTTAATTGAGCAAAGCGCTAAATACATCAACAATAGCAATGGGGAACCCCCCTAAGGGAATTGTGAAGTCGAAGTGGCAGCTTCCTCACAAGCTGAATTGCTTTCTTGACTTGCTGTTGCCTAAGCAGAGCTTGAAGGTAGCTTGCTACAAGTAAACTTACCTAAGCCGAAGCATTAAGCATTAAGCATTAAGATAAAGAAGAGTTCGCAAGATCAAGATAAAACATATGGCTCGATAGAGAGATACAAAGCTAGATTAGTAGTTAAAGGCTTCCGTTAGGATGTTGAGTCGAACCCCTTTAACAACGGTTACGGAACTTAACTCAAAAAGCGCCTTAGTGAGATCAGGACCCCTTTGACTTGATCGTGTTTACTGTCTCTTGAGATGAAGATGATGAGAAACGGCCAAGGGGGGAGCGTGTTTTGGTGTCTTGAGTGTGTTTTACTCTCTTTTTTATTTCTATTTTTCTGTATCTTTTTATTTTTATTTTTATTGTTATTTTTGGGTCCAATTTGTGTAGTTAAATAACTGTCCACCCAAAGTACAGAAAAATCAGCAATTGTACAATTCAAGCTTAGTTAAATGAAGCATATGAAGTTTCACCTTCTTTAGGAAATGTTGATTTCATTGATTTTTGAAAAACACTCAAGCTGTTATGATTAATTTTTGTTTTGGTTTTGAACAATTAATAATAGATTAACAAAAATTTAATAATAATTTTATACATATTATACTTTGCCGATATACGAACCTACTACTTTCAGTTGGCTAATGCAGTTATTAACATATCAATCTCAATTTCATATATATATATATATATATATATATATATATATATATATATATATATATGAAAAATAAACAATACAATATTTATAACATGTGCTCGAATAAGTAGAGTTTTTCATATCTATATCAATTATAATATCAAAACATATTGTAAATTTTATGCATTATTTATTATATCCTAACAAATCACAAAATTATTATAAAAGAATTACAGGTAAAAACATATCTTAAGTTTCTTGAGCTTTTATAGATTTTACAATTGATTTTCTAATCAATTTTTTAACGTATTGAACATATGATTTTTTTGTTTTGATAATATTAATCTCAAACTTGAGACATTTATCTTGTGTTAGTTGTAGTATTAGTTAATTGACATGTGATAGAATTTTGTGGACTAGTGAGACTAAATCGGATGTATGGTTTAAATTTGTAGCTATGACATGTCTGCATACAAAGTACGGTTCCGATTACTCCAATGAACTCCAAAGTCTTTTATTTTACTCCATGATTGTGTCATGTTCTAGTTTACAAATATTGTAATCCATACGAGTCAAAGATATCAAGTTTTGTCTATAACAAATCACAAAGTTATTACAAAAGATATGTGTTAAATATTGTGTTTAAACTATGTTAGCTATTATTATTTATATGGGTAAAAACTGAAACTAGTCTATGATTTTGGGAAGTAACAGTAACATCATTGCTTATGTGGTAATGAAAGAAGCCAAGAAAGGAGAAATGAATATATGACAACTGTGTCTGATTTTAAAATGGATCCTTTCCTAATCATATATGTAAAATGAGTATGGAAAAACTAAAATTCACATGGAAAAAATAAAATATATATACTCCTTCCTTTTGTTTTTTATTATATAATGTTTAAGGTGGTTTACTAAGACCAATAAAGTATTAATTAGGTTACTAAAATGGCTAATTTACCATCAATTCTTCTCTCCTAAAACTCTATTTTCTATATAAAAATTATCTTTCTTTTTAATTACCAAAGCTTAATGTAGTACTTTTTACATTAGATAATAAACATCTCTCATACTTTAAATAAGAGCAAATATGAGAGAACATGGTAAAAATGCATTGGTAATGTAAAGTGTCAAATAAAAAGGAACAATGTGAAAAACCTAAAACATCGTATAATAAAAAACGGAAAGAGTATATATATTGATTTTTTATTAGAAAGTCCATATGGATCCGGACATTATAAAATTTCTAAAAACAAAGTCCGCTTGTATGATTCCCAAAAAAAATGAAATTATGTATTGAAAAACTTAAAAAGCACATTGAAAAAAAAAAAAAAAAAACAATGCAAGTTTTTCAACAGAGAGAAGAGAATTGCTTGAAATAAGAATGAAATGGGTTCCAAATTCCAAGGGTAGATCTTAGAATATATATAAAAAAAAAATTGATGAGTACAGAATTAATCTTAATTTTATATGAAAAAGAAATGGGTTTTTGTGTAGCTTTCTTGAACAAGCTTCCTACTTTGCAGAAAACATTACAGGTCTCACTCAGCAGGGGAAGCAACCAAATAGTAACATATAATAATTTAGAGAAGAAATCAAATCTCTCTTCTGGAATTGGACCCATCAAAGACTTGGTTTGCTTAGTTGGCTTCATCATTTTTTCTTTTACTCAATCTATCCCCTTTCTCATTTCAGTTCAGGTACATAATATCACTGTGGCATTTCTTCATACATGTTATCTGCAATATGTCTTTTCATTTATGGATCACAAAAGCTTTTTCTTCCTTTTTTTCTATTTTCAACTAATTATTGATGAAAATACTAAATGGGTTTTCAACAAGTTGAGGATAAAAATGTTGGAGGAAGGAGGCCTTTACTTGAGCAATTAACTAGTAAAACATAAAAACAAATAAAACACTTGCTAACTCTTTCTCTACTTGTATTTCTTACAAATACTTGATGCATATTACAAATGAAGAGATAATCTATTTATAGGGCTGAATTTTCATCCCACACCATTCAACTTCTATGGCTAATAATTAAACACATCATTATGTCTTACAACCACTCAAACCACCTAACTCAATTTATAACCACATATTAAACCTAACTAAAATGACACATCTTCCATTTATTTTCCACAAATTCTACCAAACTAATAATATCCACAAACCTTACCAAACTCCCTTCAATGCATATGTGTCACATTACTCATCTTTTATTTTTTAATTTTTTTCATTAAATTAAGTTTAATTTAATTATTCAACACTCCCCCTTAAACTTAATTTTCGTTAACTCCCAGTGATTCTCGCAATTGACTAAACACTTCATACTTTAATGGCTTTGTGAAAATATCCGCGACTTGATCTTGCGTCTTGACATACTTCAGAATTACCTCCTTTTGTTCAATACATTCTCTGATGAAATGATATCTCGTGTCGATGTGCTTACTTCGATCATGGAACACTGGATTTTTTGCCAACGCCAAAGCTGATTTATTATCAACAAGAATTTCTGTTGGGTCATGTTGTTGCATCTGTAATTCCTTTAACAATCTTCTTAGCCATATTGCATGACACACACCTGATGTTGCTGCAACATATTCTGCTTCACAGGTTGACAGCATCACAATCGGCTGCTTCTTTGAACTCCAAGTGAAAGCCGTGTTACCAAGAAAAAATACAAATCCGCTAGTGCTTTTTCGATCATCTTTATCACCGGCCCAGTCACTGTCGCTGTATCCAACTAATTTGAATTCGTCAGATTTTGAATAATGTAATCCAAAATTAGTTGTACCTTTCACATAACGAAGTATCCTTTTTGCTGCATTCCAATGTGACACTTTGGGTGCTTCCATGTATCTGCTCACTAGCCCAACTGCATATAAAATATCTGGCCTCGTGCATGTCAAATATCTGAGGCTCCCGATCAGGCTTCGAAATAGTGTCGGATTCACTCTTTCTCCATCTTCATCCTTGGTTAATTTTAAGTTGCATTCAACAGGTGTACTGACAGGATTGCAATTCTCCATCTTGAATTTCTTCAAGATCTCCTTTGTAAAGCCATTCTGAGAAATAAAAATCCCTTCTTCATTCTGCTTCACTTCAATGCCAAGATAATATGACATTAGGCCAATGTCAGTCATCTCAAATTCACGAGCCATAGTCTTCTTAAAATCATCGAACATTTGAGGATTGTTTCCGGTGAAAATGAGATCATCCACGTACAAGCAAACAAGCATCATGTCTCCATTTTTCACCTTCACATACAAAGCATATTCATGGGGACATTTGACAAATCCATTCTCTTGAAAGTATTTGTCAACACGACTATTCCAAGCTCTCGGTGCTTGCTTGAGTCCGTACAATGCCTTCTTCAGTTTTAACACTTTTTCTTCATGACCTTTGACAATATTGTTGGAGATTGTGCCCTAAGGCCAATATTGGATTATGTAATTTGACTTCTAAGATTAATCTAGTGTAGATTAATATTATCATTTATGTTTGTATGTTAGCATTTATGATAAATATCCATGAATAAATCGTGTTATTCTAAATATCCCTAGTCGATTGTTATTATGGGAATAATAACAAACTAAGACTAGTGTGAGTGATAATGGATATTCATAAGATGAATATAGTGTATACAGATACAGATTATACTCACGGGTAATATGTTAGAGAACATGTTACTGGAGACCCACTATGAGATCAAGTTCATGGTCATGTGTCACAACTGATCTTGATTATAGTAGTGTCATTAGCTGATTCCTTTGACCTGAGGTCACCATTGATTCCAGGATGAATTCATGTTGTGCTTTGACGCAGTCAAACGCTGCTTGTAACAGAGTAGTTATAAAGGCTGTGGTTGGGTACAATATGACTCATGCTTAGGGATGTGAGTGACAGATATGGGATTTTGTCCCTCTCTAACAAGAGAGCGATATCACTGGGCCCCTCGATAAGTAAGACTGTTAAATGCATGGCCGTGCTCAAATAATTGATAAGAGTATCAATTGATTTGTCTGAACAGTTTACTTTGAGATCGAGAAAGCATATGATTAATTATATAAGATTGACAAGTGTACCATGTCTTATGATTAATCTTGATATCAAAGAGACAAAAGGGAATATGACATTCTATAAATAGGTATTGGATCATTCCAATCATATTAATTGGGTAGTCGTAATGGCTTGCTAGAGTCCGCTTGTGACCTATAAGGACATTATGGTAATTTCCTTATTGCCAATTAATATGATCCTATGGGGTCACACACAAGAGCAAAATGAAGTTCATCTTATCGGGTATAAATTATTATTGGATAATAATTTATGAATGAGAAAGAGAATAAATATATATAGTGATATATATTTATGTATGTATATATAAATATTAATGTGGTTAATATTGCATAAGGTATGCCACATATTATAATTAAATTATATAGAGATATAATTAATTATAATATTGTATATACATATGTGTATTATGGAGAATTGATTTGACTTAATATTAATTGAGAATTAATATTAAGTTGTGTGGGTTAATTTATAATTATAACTAATAAGTGTATTAGGGTATAATTATAATTAACTTATTAGGTTATATATATAAGGAAATATATAACCTAATTGACAATATAACAAAACAATTTTTCGGCAGCCACAATAGTGAATAGTGGCAGCCGAAATTCTCAAAAAAACTCCAAGAAAAATCTGATTTTTCGCTTTCTCTGTCTCGTTCGAAGAATCGTTCTTCAATCCCGGCGCTAGCACGCGGTGAATGAATTGTTCCGTGTGGATCAACCGTAGAGGGAAGCTATCTTGGTTTCTTTTGATTCAAAACCTACAAAGAATTAAGGTAATTTTTTAACCCTCTTTTCAATTCAATGCAATGTACATGGGTCCTTGGTGGGGATTAATCTTTTATTTCCGCTGCGCATTTTGTTTTGTGCGATTAATTCCCCAACAGTGGTATCAGAGCCACTTGTGCATTGGTTGAATTGGATTTGTTATTTTGATTAGATCAAAATTGCATGTTAGGGTTGTATGTTTTTGATTTAGGGTTCAATGTTATTGTGAATAACATGTTTAAAATTTGATTTTAATGTGAATCATTGTGAATGATTTGTTTTAATAATTTGAAATGTTTAAGGGGTTGGTATCATGAATTTGATTCATGGGATTTTAATTGAAATTGTTTCAATTAATTAAATGAAATTAAAAAAAAAAAAAAAATACTGTTTTCGTTATTCTGGGCATAATGCCCAGAATATTTTTGGATGCAATGCAATTGCAATTGCAATTGCGCCCAACTGCAATTGCAATTGCAATTGCAATTGCACATGCTGCGTAAGCAGCATGCTGCTTACGCAGCATGGGCTGCGCAGCTACGTATTGCGCAGCCCGTCGGGCTGCGCGCAGTATTGGATACTGCAGTGCGAGGCCCGACTAGCATGCTGTCCGACAGTTTTACCCCTTTTTTCGTTTTAAGTGTGGAAAATTATTTCTGCATATTTACGAATTTTTCCAAATTAATTAATTCTAAATACAATGTGATTGTATTTTACCTCTTTGAACCCTAAATAATTTTAGATATAAAATTATTGTTGATAATTTTATGCATGGTGTTATGGTATGGCTTTGGACCCCGTGGATGCTTTATTTTATTTATTATGGTTTTATATAAATACGACCTGCGAGTCGTTTGTATTTATGTAAATTTTAATTTCAATTTTACTAGATAAATTGTATAGGATGCAATTTATAATATGTAAATTTTATTTTACTAAAAAAATTGTATAGGTTGCAATTTTGTAAAATATGTAAATCCATGAGATGGTGCCAAGGAACAAAGACGTAAGACGGATCCAAGGGGTGCGGCTGTGCTGTGACCATACGATGGTTACAACCACCTAGGATATGACTTGTTGATTTTCATATTGGCCTATGAAAATCAATGTAGATAAAACCATACCATAACACGGTTTTGAGTCTTATGCATGTTATATTTATTTTATGCCATAAGATGCCATGTTAATAAATATTGATGCATGTTAGAAATTATTTTGCATGTGATGCAAATGTTAATATATATGTATGTAAATGCATGTTTTGATACATTTAAATGCCATGTGATGCCATGCTAAATATTCAATATGCATGCTAGATGAATGTATGACATTGGATGCCATGCTAGAATTAATATTAACTTAGAAAGATTAATGTTAATGCCATGTATTGTATGAGATACATTTTAATCACAGGAATTAATAAACCCTAAATAAACTTATGAAGTTTATATTTTTGCCACCCAATTACGTATAACACTAGTCAAGTACTATGTTCGCATCATGGTAGCCACGCCAAAGCGGGTACGCATGTTGTGACCTTAGCGAAGCGATAATATGAGAAATGGTGATTCTCATTGTGTTGTAATTGGTTTAACAAAGGGTTAATCAAAACGGTGTTTGAGCCCGAGGCAAAGATGAGATGAGTAACATACAATTAAATATGATATATGATATCATGCATCTCATAAATTAGAAGAGTTGCATAATGATGCAATTGGCAAAGAAGTGCACATCCAAAATATATTTAAATGGTTTAAAGCATGATTTTGAGTCTTTGCCTACCGAAATTATATTTAATCATAGGGACATGCCAAAGCAGTGCTATGGTTAAGTATGGATTTTGGATCTTCACCCACTTAAATATTTTAAAGGGTTTTATAATTTAAGTGGGAGCATTTAAATAAAAATCTTTACACGCTTTATTATAGTTATGATTGCTATTACCATGATCTCGATTGTTATTGAACTTTGAGAATTGTTCTCAAATCAAAAGGAATCATATGTTCTCAATAATCCTTTTGCCCAATGAACCACTAGCAATTGTAACATGAGTATAAAAGATGCTTACTTGAAGCATCGAAGGGACTCTGTTTAAAATTTATTATCTTACACTTGCCACCAATTCTTCCGCACGTGGAAGTTTTACTTGAGGTATATGATACATCACAAATGGAAATGTTCCATCAGTTAGTGAGCAAGAAAAGATAAGTGTTTGAGGCAACAATTTCTCATTGGCATCCAAAAGGCATTAAGATGTGATCTTGAATTCATTATTTGATAGTCATTGGTGATGAACTATCATTTGAATGACATGGAGAAAATTGTGAATTAGTTGCATAAGATGCAAAAGAATGTTAAGTTATCCATAAAGGATAAGCCCGCCTCGAATTGTGTGCTTATGGTTCAAAAGGAAAAGGATAACAGTAGGGTCGAAAAGTATAAATACCGAAAGGGTTTCGGTGAAAGTATTTTAAAGGCCAAAGCTGTTGGCATAGAGAGATCTCCAAAAGAAGGATGTTGCCATTTCTAGATTGAATCGTTCATTAGAATGGAAATAGCAAACTTTGTTTGGAGAACTATGAGAAGATGAAAGGCAGTAAGACTGCTACCTTAAGTATTTATTAACTATTCTACTTTTGTTTCTATATCAAAGGTATTAGATACCAGTTGTGGATCTCATATTAGTAGAATATGATGAATCGCAACTTGAATAGAAACCTTATGAAGGTGAAAGGTAGAATGCGAATAGACAAGAGAAGCAAAGGTTGCTACTCGAAGGTTCTGAACTTTTACATGAAAGTTGTGAACTTCAAGTTAAAAGTTACGAACCTTTTTTTTCATAAAAGTTATGAACTTTTATATGAAAGTTATGAACTTTGGTTAAAGGTTATGAACTTTTACATGTGAGTTACGAACTCTTGTTGTCTATTGAGCTTGTTGGCTTGAGTAAACAAATGTTGTTTATTTTATAATTGTGAATTATAAACTTTATAAAGACATGATTATGAAATGTAGATTTACATAATTGTCTTTATATGTGGAGCCCATCTGTAACATAAATACTGTAAGGATCGAATCAAATAGTTTGATCCAACCCATTTTGGCAGTGTCGTCTTGGAGACATAAGCAAAGTTGCATTTCGAAACTCCATGAGAATGGACTTTTGGATTCATGAGATTATGAATCATCTTGAATCATGCGAATGTTGCTTATTGTAAAAGATGACAAAAGTGTTTCTTTGCTAAAAGTAGTTAAAGAATAATCGATTTATTAAGCATTATACATGTGGATGTACATGAATTATAAATCAACTGCTAAAGGAGGTTCTAATACTTCATTACTTTTATGGAACTTTTCACTAGATAAGAGTATCTAATGAAACACGAGTTTGGAACTTTTGAAGTGTTCAAAAGCTTGTAAAAGGAGTATGAAGTATCTTGACAAGATAGTAAAGTCACTTAGATATGATCCAAGTGGTGAACATTTGAGTCAAGATGTTGACAATCATCTTAGAGATTGTGGGACTGTCTCACAATTGACTTCTCCAAGTACGCCACAAAGTATGTTGTGTCGAAAAGGGAGTAGTCGAACTCTATACAGATATAGTTCAATCTATGATGAAGTCAAGTTGATCATCGTTTTCTCAAAAATATGCCATTAAAGCAGCTGTGTATATTGTTCCGTCTAAAACAATTCATGAATCAACATATGAGATATGGTTGGGTAAGAGACCCAAATTGTTTCATTGAATAAGTTTAGGGCTGTAAAGCTTATTTCGAATAAGTTGGCACCTAAATTTAAATATCGTATTGTGGATTACTCAAAAGGAAAGTAGGAGTTGTTACTCCTGTGTTTCTTTGGGATACAAAGTAGTTGTAGCTAGAAATGGTTTCCCCTTGAAGAGGGAGTTAATTTCTAGTAGAGTTAGTGGGAGTAAGGTACACCTACAAAACTCGTAATTCACAAAAGTGACATTTAACGTTGAAGAGGAACGTGGAAATGGTTTCATGATCATTGTTGAAATTACACAAGTCCAATGAAAGTCTAGTGGAATACGACATGATTAGGAGAGATATGGATTTCTCAAAATCATGATGTAACTTTACTAGATGAAGTAAGTCTTCTTTTATGAAGAAGCAATGTTAGATTTTGAATCTAATATGTGACTTGATGCTACAAAGGTTGAAGATAAGTCCATGTCTGACAATCAAAGTATAGACTTTGATAAGTCTTTTAGAAGATGCATATGCAATGGTTGCAAGTGAGTTTTCAAATTGAAAACCGATATGGATGGTGATCTTCAAACTTATAAAGCACGACTAGTGACTATAAGGATACGAACAAATTCATAGTAGGACTATGATGAAATCCTCTTTAGTCATTAATCATGATCAAGTCATATTGAGTTCTTGTTGCCATATCCCCATAATATGATTATAAAATATGGCAAATGGATATCAAAATCTATTTTTTACGTGAAAACATGATTGAGGATGTGTACGTGACACAACCCAAAGTTTTGAGCATCCAAAGAATTCAAATAGCGCATGCAAGTTTTCAAAGATTCTCATAAGGATCGAAACATGCATCAAATAGTTGGAATCATAGTTTTGATAAAGAAATCAAATGGTTTGATTTTATCAAAAGGATGATGAATCTTGTGTTTCAAAAGGATCAGTGGGAGCATATCGGTATTCCTAATGCTATATGTGGATGACATATGGCTTGTTGGAAATAACATTCTTACCTTGCAAGAAGTAAAATCTTGGCTAAGAAAGTAATTTCAGTTAATGTTATAAGCATGACTGCCTGTATTCTTGAAATTGGAATCTATACAGATAGATCTAAAAGAATGTTTTGGCTTAAGTCAAAGCATTGAAAGTGTTCAATATAAAAGACTTAATAGAAGCTTGCTTATGTTAACTGTGTAAATAGTTGCACATATACAACTGATTGCAATTAGTTGCAATATATCAGTCGAGATCTAGTATTCTCTTAAAAAGAGAAGTTATGATTTTGAAAGGTTCAAAATAAAACGTTATAGCTAAATATCTATAATAGCAGCCAAAGTATACAGTTACATGTGATGTAAAGAAATTTTGGACGAAGAAGTTCATCAAAATTTTATGTTTTTGTTCTAAGCATTGCTTATCCTGTGAGACTATTGTAGGGACAATAGTTCAATGCGTGAGAACCTTGTATGACACAAGCATATACTTAGGCGTTTTTCACTAATTTAGAGAGGCTGTCTCTAAAGAGAGAGTGAATATGTGTAAAGTAGCAACGGAAGGGAAAATTAATAATTCATTGACAAAGACTCCTGCACGAGTGAATACATGAAAGTCATGTAGGTCAATGGGTATAAGATACATGTATGATTGGCCATAGTGCAAGTGGGAGATTGTTGGAGATTGTGCCCTAAGGCCAATATTGGATTATGTAATTTGACTTCTAAGATTAATCTAGTGTAGATTAATATTATCATTTATGTTTGTATGTCAGCATTTATGATAAATATCCATGAATAAATCGTGTTATTCTAAATATCCCTAGTCGATTGTTATTATGGGAATAATAACAAACTAAGACTAGTGTGAGTGATAATGGATATTCATAAGATGAATATAGTGTATACAGATACAGATTATACTCACGGGTAATATGTTAGAGAACATGTTACTGGAGACCCACTATGAGATCAAGTTCATGGTCATGTGTCACAACTGATCTTGATTATAGTAGTGTCATTAGCTGATTCCTTTGACCTGAGGTCACCATTGATTCCAGGATGAATTCATGTTGTGCTTTGATGCAGTCAAACGCTGCTTGTAACAGAGTAGTTATAAAGGCTGTGGTTGGGTACAATATGACTCATGCTTAGGGATGTGAGTGACAGATATGGGATTTTGTCCCTCTCTAACAAGAGAGCGATATCACTGGGCCCCTCGATAAGTAAGACTGTTAAATGCATGGCCGTGCTCAAATAATTGATAAGAGTATCAATTGATTTGTCTGAACAGTTTACTTTGAGATCGAGAAAGCATATGATTAATTATATAAGATTGACAAGTGTACCATGTCTTATGATTAATCTTGATATCAAAGAGACAAAAGGGAATATGACATTCTATAAATAGGTATTGGATCATTCCAATCATATTAATTGGGTAGTCGTAATGGCTTGCTAGAGTCCGCTTGTGACCTATAAGGACATTATGGTAATTTCCTTATTGCCAATTAATATGATCCTATGGGGTCACACACAAGAGCAAAATGAAGTTCATCTTATCGGGTATAAATTATTATTGGATAATAATTTATGAATGAGAAAGAGAATAAATATATATAGTGATATATATTTATGTATGTATATATAAATATTAATGTGGTTAATATTGCATAAGGTATGCCACATATTATAATTAAATTATATAGAGATATAATTAATTATAATATTGTATATACATATGTGTATTATGGAGAATTGATTTGACTTAATATTAATTGAGAATTAATATTAAGTTGTGTGGGTTAATTTATAATTATAACTAATAAGTGTATTAGGGTATAATTATAATTAACTTATTAGGTTATATATATAAGGAAATATATAACCTAATTGACAATATAACAAAACAATTTTTCGGCAGCCACAATAGTGAATAGTGGCAGCCGAAATTCTTAAAAAAACTCCAAGAAAAATCTGATTTTTCGCTTTCTCTGTCTCGTTCGAAGAATCGTTCTTCAATCCCGGCGCTAGCACGCGGTGAATGAATTGTTCCGTGTGGATCAATCGTAGAGGGAAGCTATCTTGGTTCCTTTTGATTCAAAACCTACAAAGAATTAAGGTAATTTTTTAACCCTCTTTTCAATTCAATGCAATGTACATGCGTCCTTGGTGGGGATTAATCTTTTATTTCCGCTGCGCATTTTGTTTTGTGCGATTAATTCCCCAACAAATATAACCAGGCGGTTGTTGAACATAAATTTCTTCCTCCAAGTAACCATTCAGAAAGGCTGACTTAACATCCATTTGATGGATTTTCCAACCATTTTGAGCTGCAACTGAAATCACTAGTCTGATGGTCTCCATTCTTGCAACTGGTGCAAAAACTTCATCATAGTCAATACCGGGTTTTTGACTATATCCCTTTGCAACCAATCTTGCCTTGTGTCGTATAATTTCTCCTTTTGCATCTTTTTTCCCCTTGAACACCCATTTAACACCAATGGGTTTTTTACCAGATGGAAGTTTAGTTAACTCCCATGTCTTGTTCTTCTCAATAGCTTGGATCTCGTCCTCCATGGCTTTTCTCCATTTCTCATCCTTCATGGCTTCTTCAACATCAACAGGTTCACTATCAATGAGATGATAGTAGAAATTTAATTCTCCACTGAGATCTCTTGTGACATCATAAAGATCTTCAACACGTCGCAGCTTTCTTGGCCTCTGTCTAGGACTTTCACTTTGTGCTTCTTCTTCCGCTGCAGGAGATGCACTTGAAATAGGACTATCAGTTGTCTGTGGTGAAGTTGGCTCTTCCGGATCATGATCATTGTTTTCATCCATGTTGAATGGATAAAAACTGTAGTTTTTCTTTTCATGATTGCTCCAGTCCCAGATTGCTTCTTCGTCGATAGTCACATCTCTACTGATGATCGTTTTTCCGGTAGTGGGATCAAACATCTTGTAACCTTTAGAAAACTCTGAATAACCAACGAACAAGTATTTTTTACTTTTGTCCTCCAGTTTTCTCCTTTCTTCATCTGGTACATGAACATGTGCAACACTCCCAAAAACACGAAAATGAGAGATATTGGGTTTTCTCCCACTCCATGCTTCTTGGGGTGTCGTATCCCAAACAATTGTTGTTGGAGATCGGTTCAAGATGTAGACAGCACAATCAACCGCTTCTGCCCACAGCTCCTTGGGCAAGTTCTTGCTCTTCAGCATGCTTCTCACCATGTCTAGCACCGTTTTGTTCTTCCTTTCGACAACTCCATTTTGCTGAGGCGATCTCGGGACTGATAGGAAATGACGAATTCCGTGCTCCTCACAGAATCTCTTAAATTCATTGGATGTGAATTCTCCCCCTCTATCGGATCTTAGGGCTTTGATGTAATGACCGCTTTCTTTTTCGACAAGAGCTTTGAACTTCTTGAATGCTCCAAACACTTCTGATTTCTCCTTCAAGAAATAAACCCATGCTTTTCTGCTATAATCATCAATGAAAAGCAAGAAATATCTATTTTTACCTAATGACATTGGAGTCATTGGTCCACAAACGTCAGCATGAATGAGCTCGAGTGGTGCCTTTGCTCTTGACATGGATTCCTTTGGAAAACTGGTTCTGGATTGTTTTCCAATAAGACATCCTTCGCAAAGATGATGTGGTTTATCAATGGGGGGTAAACCATGCACCATCTTCTTCTGACTCAGCAGCTTTAGTCCTCCAAAGTTGAGATGCCCGAACCTCAAATGCCAAAGCCAATGAGAATCTTTCACACAAGCTTTTAAACATTTGGCAACGTCCGTCTGGATATTGAGCGTGAACATTCTGTTCTTTGCCATAGGCATGCTTGCTAACAGCTCCTTCTTCTCATTCAGCAACACCAACTTTCGGTTTGCCATATGGATTTCGTAATTTTTCTCCAATAGTTGTCCCAAACTCAAAATATTGCTCTTCATGTTTGGAACATAGTAAACATTGCTGATAAATTGATGTTCACCATTTTTCAATCGAATAAGAATGGTTCCTTTACCTTGAATGGGGACCTTCGATGAATCTCCAAAAACAACATTGCCGCTGAATGACTGGTCGAGCTCCACGAACTTTTTCTTGTCTCCACACATATGATTGCTTGCTCCGTTGTCAAGATACCATATGTTGGATTCTTGACTTTGTTCTCCTTCGCGGGTTAGTAACACTGCGCCTGTAACCTCTTCGTCTTGGATGTTGTTAGCTGTTTCCTCTACCTGTTTTGGCGGACTCCAACATTCCGATGCGTAATGGCCATATCTAGAGCAGTTGTAACATTTCACATTTGACTTGTCTCGTCCATCATTCTGTCTCCAATTTCCTCTTCCGCGTCCACATCCATGTCCACGTCCACGACCTCTGCCTCTTGTGAACTGAGCATTTCTGTCATTGTTGTCGCCATTTTCAAACTGCTGATTTCTGCCACGTCCTCTTCCTCTTCCATTTCCTCCTCGACCTCTACCGCGTCCTCTTCCGAAATGACTTACTTCTCGACTATTGTCATTATCTTTGAAAGAAGCCTTTGTCACTAAGGCTTGTTCTATTGACTCTTCCTTCTGTCTGTTGAGTTTTTCTTCGCGAGCTTGCAACGAACCAACGACTTCATCAACGGACATTTCACTAATATCTCGTGATTCTTCCATGGCCACCACCACATAGTCAAACTTTGGTAGTAGTGACCGTAGAATTTTTTCGACAATTCGCGATTCTTCAATCTTTTCCCCATACTGCCGCATTTGATTCACGACAGATTTTACACGTGAGCAGTAATCCGTAACTGCTTCTGTCTCCTTCATTTTCATTGTCTCAAACTCACCTCGCATCATTTGTAGTCGAACTTTCTGCACTTTCTGTTCCCCTTGAAGAGAAACTCGTAGTATGTCCCACGCCTGCTTGGAGGTGGTAGCTTCTGCCACCTTCTCAAACATAACATCATCCAATCCTTGATGGATTAGACTGAGTGCCTTCTGGTCACTCCTGCGATTTTTATGCAAATTGTCTTTTTCTGCTTGAGACAGTTGTGCATCTTCCGCCGGGACTACGTAGCCTTTCTCGACAATATCCCAAACATCTTGGGCTCCAAGGATGGCTTTCATTTTGATACACCAATTTCTGTAATTGGTTTTAGTGAGTTGAGGAAAACTGTAAATACCGTTGCTATTCATTTTCTCTATGGGTAGAGTCTCTCAAACACTCAAAAAAAATTTCGGAGGAAAAAAAAATCTCACAACTCCCACTAACCAGGCTTTTAGCGTGGCTCTGATACCACTTTGTTGGAGGAAGGAGGCCTTTACTTGAGCAATTAACTAGTAAAACATAAAAACAAATAAAACACTTGCTAACTCTTTCTCTACTTGTATTTCTTACAAATACTTCATGCATATTACAAATGAAGAGATAATCTATTTATAGGGCTGAATTTTCATCCCACACCATTCAACTTCTATGGCTAATAATTAAACACATCATTATGTCTTACAACCACTCAAACCACCTAACTCAATTTATAACCACATATTAAACCTAACTAAAATGACACATCTTCCATTTATTTTCCACAAATTCTACCAAACTAATAATATCCACAAACCTTACCAAACTCCCTTCAATGCATATGTGTCACATTACTCATCTTTTATTTTTTAATTTTTTTCATTAAATTAAGTTTAATTTAATTATTCAACAAAAAATTGGATTTTTACTTTTAGACTCTTCATGGGTTTTGCCCATCTCAGCTTTTTGCTACTTTCAACTTTCCACCATTTACATTCTGATTTTTATGGATTTTAATTTTGCCATTTCAAAGGGTAGGTTAGAGTGACATGATAAATGATTATGTGGTCCATATTTATATATAATATATAAAAATTTTATGTGGTTCATTTGTTTACAACAGATAACATCCAAGATATTGACTAATTTATCATAGGTTGGTAAGATGTTTAATCAAATTTTAAAACAGAAATATTCTTCTAATATAGCAGATTCAAGTTATTATCACCATTATATTATTTTGCTGTAAAAAAGCTCAATTTTTCTTTAAATTTATTTTTATATACACAAAAAGTTTAGACAGGTAAGACACCCTGGAACAATACTATATTTCAAGAACTGTCTGTATCTTCTGATAGAGAGATGCTTTCTTTATCTTACTTAATTCAATTTTTTATTTTATTTTTCAACTCTTGTATCTTATATATATAGTAATTAATGGAAAGACAAACAAGCAGGAATCTAGTGCTTTTGTTTCCCATTACTGTTATGGCCTCAGCAGAAGAAGAAAAGAAAAATGGTGGAAAAATGAGAGATTACCTGGGTCGGTCTATTACTGAAAACCAGGGAATCTTTTTCAATTGAATTCATCAGATTCCCCTTTTACAGTCTTTTCACACGTGTAGAATATATACACATGCTTTTGCCATTTGCTTGCCATATTTTCTTGATGGATGTTAACTTTCACATCATAAATGCAGTACCAAGTTTTTTGTTTTTTTTTTTTTTGGTTGAAGGTTTCAGCTTTTTGAGATAAGAGGTCTCCATTGAAGCACAACTCTAAATTTCTTCCTTTACAGGTACAATTTTTGGTCTCTCATTCATAATTATTTGTTCTTGAATTTCGCTATGACTGCATTATTGTTTCTCAATTATTGTGATGCTTAGCTTTTTATGCCTCACCTCAATTATTTCTCAGGTATATTTGTCTTTCATATAAGTTCAGATTTTCTGATAATTAGATACATGTATTACTATATGTATATGGGTTCTGATGTATAGTTTAATTCAGCTTTGTTCATATTTTTCTTTAGGAAAAGAAGGGAGTTTTTCCCAATAATGGATGAAAAGGGAATTGGTGGTTCATGTTTAATTGTCTCGGAAACGAAGACAGATAGCTTCTATCCGATGTATTTTGGTGTTTCTTGTGCGTTCTTTGCTCTTAAAGTCATATCAAGATCAGATTATAAAGAGGATGAAAAATGGTCTGGATTATGCGAGAAGATGCTTCAAGGGAGTGCTCAACTCTTGGGATTACTAGTATACACTTCTATGCTATGCATATTATACTTTGCCTATTTACAAAACTACTATTTTCACTTGGCTAATGCAGTTATTAACATATCAATCTCAATTTTATCTTTAATATATATATATATATATATATATATATATATATATATATATATATATGAAAAATAAACAATACAATATTTATAACATGTGCTCGAATAAGTAGAGTTTTATTATAATATCAAAACATATTGTAAATTTTATGCATTATTTATTATATCCTAACAAATCACAAAATTATTATAAAATGATTACAAGTTTCTTGAGCTTTCATAGATTTTAGAATTGATTTTCTAATCAATTTTTTAACGTATTGGACACATGATTTTTTTATTTTGATAATATTAATCTCAACCTTGACACATTTATTTTGTGTTAGTTGTAGTATTAGTTAATCGACATGTGATATAGTTTTTGTGGAGTAGTGAGACTAAATCGGATGTATGGTTTACTTCCTAGCTATGACATGTCTGCATACAAAGCATGGTTCCAATGAACTTCAAAGTCTTTTATATTACTTCATGATTGTGTCACGTGCTAGTTAACAAATATTGTAATCCACACGAATTTGGTCTATATCAAATAAAATGATCATATAGTTAATGTGTTGAAAAAATTAACAAGGAAAAAATTGCAAAATTTATATATAAAAATTTAAAGCGTTTTGCCATCATTACTAGAGAAGACTTAAAGTAACATATACTACTAATTATTCTCTTTCCTGTTAATTTCAAATTTTGAAGAAAAAAACAAAAATAATAATCCCTAGTCTATCGAATTGGTTTAACGTTTTTCTTATTTCATTTTAGAAATCAATTTTTCGATTACTTTTCTGCAATTCTACTATGAATTTGTTTTGCCTTAATAAACTTAGTTATTTTTTTAAATTTTTTTTTAGTATATAAATATTTGAAAATTGTAATAATTTGTACTTATTGAATCATATTAATAAGTTAAATAAGAATAAATTTAAAAAATTATGTGTTAAACATTGTGTTTAAACTATGTTAGCTATTATTATTTTTATGGGTAAAAACTGAAACTGGTCTATTTGTTCAATATTTTTTTATCATTTAGGATCACAGAGGCAAAAAAGACGAGTTTAAACGACAAAAAAAACCAAATGAATATTTGGCTGATAAAGAGGCAAAAAAGGTCTTTTAAGTTTTTAGTTTTTACTAAACCTGACATTCAACAGTTCGATATCCGGTCAGGGGTCTGTAATTAGTATATTATGGCAGGGTATTTGAGTCCCGTTGGTTTAATTACTAAGAAAACTTAATCATACATTTCCATTTGATTTGCACCGTTCACGGCATCGAGTATTGAAAGCTGAGTGTTGAGATCGGACGACACACCGTTTGTGGTAGTTAAGCTCGTCAATAGATTCTTCTAATTTATTGGTATCTGTTTTTTTTTTTTTTTTTTTTTCAGTTACAAGTATTAAATGAAATTTAAATTCAAAATGTGTTCAAGTTTAGTTTTTAAAAAACGAGTATGAACATTAAATTTAATTAGATATCTCAAATTTTATTTTCATGATTTACATGCTTATTAATCCAATATTCTAATAAATTATACATTTTTATTTAATCTATCTAATTTTATTTATCAATTTAACTTGAACTTAATGATAATTTATTATCAAATTTTGTAGGCATTCTAAGATTTCTAGATTGGAAATCAAAAAGGCATAGTTGTCTAGTTGTTGTACTAGAATTCAATTGTGTCATCGTTTCAACAATAAATAATTATCTTAATTAACCGAGCATACTTAAATAATATATCATTCAGATAATCAAAATTTACATACAATAGCGCTTTTGAGGTCGGAATTTGGTAAGTGGAGAGATATAAAAGCTTTCTCAGAATACACATGTGTTCATTTGGAGCACTTTGGAACAATACACATGTGTTCATGTTAATAGTTATTCCAAGATTCATACTTATGTTGATAGTGATTTCATGAATCAAACGAAAAAAAAAAGTTCAAAATTAGATGAAAAAAAAATAGAATCCAAAACATTAATTGGGAGATTGATAACACAATTCTAGAGCAAGACATGATTCATAGTACTCCTATAGAAGTTTAATTTATTCAATCCAAAATATATTCAACAAGACTTAGGAAACTAAAACGGTCAGAAAAGAGGAATTACATTGTCAATGAAAAAATAGTAGGTCATGTCAATGCTCATCTGAACATAGTAAAACCAAAGTCTTCTCCAGTATGGATTTATGCACAGAATTGCAACTAGTGTCAACAACACCATTAAATAAGCTACACCAAAGCACACGAAGAACACCTCCATATCAATGATGCTATTACTACTTTCTTGACTGTAACGTGATGTTGTTGCATTTGATGGAGGCGATTCTTTTGCAGTACAACTTTTCGACAATGGCCAACCACAAAGAAATGGATTCCCTCTATAACTGTTTTCATCAAATGTTGCAAATTGTTTCACCTTGTCTGGTGTCTGACCTGATAGATTATTGTATGAGACATTGAAAACAGCTAAACTAGTTAACTGTGTAAGTTGATGGGGTATTGTCCCTTGCAAGTTATTGTGTGATAGGTCTAAACTCTCAACTTCTTTCAAATTGGAAAATGTTGGAGGGATTCTTCCTGTCAAATTATTGTGGGAGAAGTTCATTGTTTTGATAGTTCTAAGATCTCCAATTTCAGAAGGAATATGGCTAGTTAAATTGTTACATGATACATCAATTCCAGAAACATAACTCAAAATTTTTTCTTCATAATAATATGTTTGTCCCTTCATTGTAATCTCTAAAGCCTCTGGTAAACGAAGAGCACGACCTTTCCTACTCCAATAGCTCTTAAAATTTAGACAATGTAGTATCTCACCAATAATACTATTGTGAGAAAGATCCAGGAGACTTAATTGCTTCAACTTGCAGAGTTCAATTGGAATTTCACCTTGCAAATTATTATAACCCAACACTAGATAACTCAATTGAGACAATTTCCCAATCCCCGATGAAATGCTTCCAGAAAAATTATTATGGCTAAGGTCTAACACTATTAGTCTAAAGCAAGAATAAAATGCATCCTTCAATGATCCTTGTAGCCTATTTTTGGATAGATTGACTATGGAGAATGAAAGGCCAAAGTTGGAAGGTATACTTCCAGAAACATTGTTATTTGACAGATCCAAAATTGCAAGTAGAGACATATTTCCAATGCATTTTGGTATTCTTCCAGATATATTGTTTTGACTTATATCCAAGAAATATAAGGCAGTGCTGTTACATAAGCTATCTGGAATACTACCCTCTAATTCATTTTTGGACATATCTAATAATTTCAATCTCGGAAAGTACGCTCCAATTTGTGATGGAATATATCCATTGAAGAAATTATCAGAGATAGACAAGTCTGTCAAACTCACATAAGGCTTATTTGGTAGTTGAAGATTTTTGGAAAGAGAATTGTTGTTTAAGTAAAGAGATTCAAGTCTTGTGTTGTTCTCTAACAACCAATATGGAAACCTGCCCCTCAATTTAAGGCTAGACATGGAAAACAGTTGTAGGTTATGTTGGTGATGTAGGAATTTGGGTAATGCTCCACCCTCACCATATCCATTCATATATAATGACTGTAACTGAAACTTGGGGTTCATATTATGATCCTCTATTTCTGCATATATTGTATTACTAGCAACATATAAGTATTTGAGTTGGGAAAGGTTGAAAAGTGGAGTGAGTGAAGTTGGGATTTGGAAGAGATTGTTAGAGAGGTCTAGGGATTGGAGGGATGTTAAACTTTGTAAGGGAGAGATCTTTCCACTAAATTGATTGTCAAAGAGGTATAATTCACGAAGGGATGTCAAATTTGCCAAGCACCAAGGCAAATTGCCGCTTAAATCATTATCACTAATATCAAGTTCTTGGAGATGCTTCAACTGGCACATTCCTAAAGAATTATTAATTGAAATGCAAATTAATTAATATATTAGTTGAAATGGCTTATATAATTAATGATATAATTAATTATATACCTCGGGATGAAGGTATTTTGCCACTGAGTCCACATCCTCCCAATGATAATGTTTTAAGGCACCTCATAATTCCAATGTTTTCCGATATATTGTTGTCCATTGCAGAACCATCCAAGTACAATTCTTCCAAATTTTCGAATATAGATTCTGAATTATTAAAAGAAATTAAGGAAATTATGAGATTGTCAACGATAAAAGTATTAGAGAAGACAGTGATTGTGCTGTGCTGCTAAGAAATACATACCTTCACCAAATATTTGTAAGTTGGATGGATAAAAAAAATTATTATCAACAACAGAAAGGGTCTTTAAGTTGGATGGACCTTTCAAATCTGAAACTCCTTTGAATACAAGTGAAAATTTATACCAAAATAGAAAATGAAATAAATTGCAAAATGAGTTGAATTGGCACCTTTTGATAATATAAATTTGGTGATTTCATTTCTGCTTAAGTCCAATTCTTGTAGGTTGCTCAGATCATCCAATTCTGCAATATAATCATCTCAGCGAACTCATTAATTCTTTCTAATTGAAATAGATATTTAAATTTGTTGATCTAACCTTTGAAATTGAAGGGTCCTCTAAATCGGTTGTTCTCCAAATCAAGAGTTTTGAGACATGAAAGCCCTGAGAGGGATAACAAAGTGTAACTATTGAAACAATTACCACATATAGAAACTCTCATTAATAGCCTTGCTTCCAATATTATATTAATTAGTAAAATAATAATATATATTAATAAAACACTATGTTTTATTTATTTTAATTATAATTATAATTTCATTAAATTTAATTCAGTTTTATAAAATAATAATATAAATTATTTAGGAAAAATTTGCATTACGAAAAGACGACATGGTAAATTCATGTCATTAAACCAAAATTGAAACAAAAAGGCAAGTCAAGGAATAGCACTGAAATCACGTTTTGGGTTTTCTTTCCAAAAAAGCAAGTCTTTGCAGTCAAGTCGTCGCCCAGCTTTGGAAAAATTTGCATTACTTGTTTGACCCGACGAAACCATAAAACAAAACCTTTTTCTTCTCATTTTCACATCCCCTTTTTTCTTTTTGTTTGTTTTTCCTACTAATTATTTCCTTTTCTTTATTAATAAAAAAATTAGAAAAAAAAAAAAAGAAAATTGAATCAATTTTAATTAAAAAAGAAAATTGAATAATTTCGCTAAAATTATTGAATCCATCATAATAATTTTAGCGAAATTCTTAAAAAAAAAAATTTATTTAGATGTATATATAATAAAAGAAAACATTAAAAATAGATATGAAATCATTATTTTTAAAATCATGCGTAAACTTATATTTGTGTACTTATGAATATTTTTTTGTTAAAATTAATTTTCAACTATAAAAAATGTAAAAGGCAAAAAAACTAAACAGGAAAACGAAAAAATAGAAGAAAAAAAGTGAAGGTAAAAGAAAAAAAATAGAAATAAATAAATAAAAGAAAAAATAAAGAAAATTGAAAAGAAAACAAAAACATTATTTTTTTCCCATTTTTTTTTATTTCATTTTCTTTAATTTTAAGAAAACAAAACAATCTCAACTTAAGCTAGGTCAAAACACAATATCCAATTCTCGTTCACAATTTCGGAATCCATTGACTGGTTTCAATAGACTGATTGATAAAAGAGAATATTGTAAGAAAAAACTTTGTTCATGCGTTCACCAAATCCAACGCCTGACTACCAAGTTGAGGAAGAAATAAGACTAACTAAGGAAAGAGAAGACTGTAAAAAAAAAAAAAAAAAAAAAAAGTTTATACTTTGACCATATCCAGAGGCTAAAATATTTTTAAAAAAAAGTCCAACAGCCGACAACCCAGTGAATTAAAAAAAAAAATCTAACCCTCATGAATTTTGGAAAATGCCCATTCAGCCCGAGCTTGAACCATGAACAGTGATTCATATAATAAATTTTATATGTCAAAAATTCAATTCTATACATATTGAATAATAAATTTGAAAATTTTTTTAACGAAATTTTTTCAAAAGAAACAAAAGAAATAATTTATTTAAATGCATATATAATAAAAGAAAACATTAAAAATAGATATGAAATCATTGTTTTTAAAATCATGCGTAAACTTATATTTGTGTAATGATAGCTTGAATTGAGCTAAGGATCGAAATTTACATTTATAAAATGTTCAAAAGAGAGAATCAGATGAGAGGAACCATTACTTGGAAAAGAGAAGATTACATGAAAAAATTTTGAAAGATGGAAAGGGAGGAGTAGATATGGACAATCATAACTAACAAAGAAGGAGACTGATTGTAAAAAGAGAAAATTATAAGGAAAAATTTTTCCATGCTTTTACCAAATCCAACAGCTGACGGTTTAGTAGAGAAACAAAAAGACTGACTGGAGAAAGATAGAATTGTAAGGAAAAAAATTGTCTATACATTGACCAAATCCATCGGCTGAAATTTTTCACAAAAATATCCAATGGCTGCCCAATGGATAAAATAATCAAACCCTAATGTTTTTTTTTTAAAACATGTTATGCTCAGCTAGAGCCTGATCCATGAATATGTCTAATCATATAATAAATTTTATATGCCAAAATAAATTTTAATAAATTTGAAAAAAATTTTAGTGGAATTCATAAAAAGAAATGATTTATTTAGATGCATACATGATTATGAAAATATTAAAAATATATATGAAACCATTATTTTTAAAATCATACGTAAACTTATCTATATGCAGCTATAAATATTTTTTTGTTAAAATTGATTTTCAACTATAAGAAAAAGCAACAGAAACATTTTTAAAAATTAAAAAAAAAATGGAAGAGAAAAAAAAAAAGAAAAAGAAAAAATGGAAGAAGAAAAAATAAAAAAGAAAAAAGAAAAAAATAATGTAAAAATAAAAAAAAAATGAAAAGAAAAACAAGAGAAAAAATGGAAGAAAAAAAAATTCAATCTTTTTTTTTTCTTAAAACTAAAGAAAATGAAAAAAAAAAATTCCCTGGTGGACTCCCACAGGATTCAATTTTAATTATATATAGATTACAGGTTCAATTTTCTTTTTTTCTTTTTTTTTTTATTTTTTAATTTTCTAATTTTTTTTATTTCATTTTCTTTAATTTTAAGAAAATAAAAATATGAATTTTTTTTCTTCCATTTTTTCTTTTGTTTTTTCTTTTCAATTTTTTTTACTTTCACATTATTTTTTTCCTATTTTTTATGTTTTTATTTTCTTTTACTTTCTCTTTTCTTGTTCCATTTTTTCCTCTTTTTATTTTATTTTTGTTTTTTTTTTTCCTTCCATTTTTTTAATTTTTTAAAAAATATCTCTTTTACCTTTTCTTATAGTTGAAAATCAATTTTAACAAAAAATATTCATAGCTACAATAGGTAAGTTTATGTATGATTTTAAAAACAATGATTTCATATATGTTTTTAATATTTTCTTAATCATGTATGCATCTAAATAAATTGAAGCTTTTTTATGAATTCCGCTGAATTTTTTTTCAAATTTATTAAAATTTATGTTGGCATATAAAATTTATTATATGGTTAGACGTGTTCATGGGTCGGGCTCGGGCCGAGCGTAATAGGTTTTTTCAAGAAAAACATTAGAGTTTGATTTTTTTTATCCATTGGATAGCTGTTGGATATCTTTGTAGAAAATTTCGGCTGTTGAATTAGGTCAATGTATAAACAATATTTTTTCTTGCAGTTCTCTGTTTCTCCAGTTGATGAGTGAAAATATTACCAAGTAATTATGCAAGAATTCGGCAATTAATTTATTATAATTTTATAGAAAAATTTAGAAATCATGGTTAATAGTGAGCTTTTCCAGGTTTGATGCTTGTTGCAGAAGAGATTTCTTAGTTTGGGAAGTCTCAGAATGATAAAGTTGGAGAAGAGAATTGATTGCGGGCTGCGGCAAGGATGGGCCGGAGTTGGAAGAGTAGAGCACGGCCCAATTAGAGGAGATATTTCTGACTCTGGAAATTCCAATGCTCACGTTAGCTTCTCAAGGAAGCTATTGATTTGTGTGGTTGTAGAATTTTAACCATTAGCTTATTTTGGAACTTGTTTCAAGAAGGATTAGATCTTACCTTTTTAGGGACTATAAATACTTTACTATTTTAGGGGTTAGGAGGCATTGAATGCTCTCAACAACTTTTTATTTTGCATTAATTGTAGTTTTAATTTGTTGTTCTTCTTGCAAGTGTTCTGCTTAGGAAACCTCGTTTTTATGGTTATTATGTGTTGCGGTAGGTTTCCTAACAGGCTGAAGCCAGCTTAGGCTGGTGGTCTTGGAAAGTCTTTCTTTGTTTTTATTATGAATATCATGTTGTGATGATTGTGTGGTGATTTGCTTAATAAAAATGCGAAGAGGCCTTTTCGTATGTCTAGTATTCCTGATGAGACCGAGAGGAGACTTAGAAATATGGAAAAATCACACACACACGCACTTGCCATGAGACCGAGAGGAGATTGGGAGTGTGCTAAGGGTTTCTATGTATTGTGGAATGCTTGCTTGACTTAATGCATGATTTCTTATGCTAAGCGAGATCGAGAGATAGCTTAGTTGAGGGTCATAGATTCAAGTGAGGTCGAGAGATAAGCTCAGTGAATATAGAGCAAGAAACCTTAGATCTACGTTCCCTAAAATATTCAAAGTAATTTTAAAAGAAAGATATTCTGGGATTGCCTGTCTAGCTAGTGGAAGTCTGTGCTTTTATCACTATTGTTTAATCTTTTCTGTTTTAAGTACCTTTCTTACTTTGCCTTGCATGTTTATGATTTCAGCTTTTATAAATTTTTATTTTTAATTTTATTAGAAAACCTTTACACCTGGTGATTTATTAGGAATTTTTAGAGTTTTTCCTTATTCCCTGTGGATACGACACTTGTCTTGCCCAATACTATAATTAGCCAAGTATACTTGCTAGTGCATAATTTTAAGGCAACACCAGTCAGTCTTCTTCTTCCTCGACTGGGCCGTTAGCCGTTGGATTTGGTGAAAGCATGGAAAAGTTTTTTCTTACAATCTTCTCTTTTTACAGTCAGTCACCTTCTTTGTCAGTAGCGATTCTTCACATCTGCTCCTCCCGTTCTGGCTCTCAAAATTTTTTCATGTAATCGTCTCTTTTCCAAGTAATGGTTCTTCTCATCTATTTCTCCATTTTAAACATTTTATAAATGTAAGTTTCAATCGTTAGGTTAATTCAAACCATTATTATTTTTGTTTTTAATTATCCCTCAATGATATTGAAAATGTTCAAAAATAATAATAATAAAAACATTGAAAAAAATCCACTTACAATAACAAATCGTTTTTTTCAAAACCTAGACTTTTTCTTTGCTTCCTCGAAATCTTTTATTATAGAAATTTGGCTATATAATAAAAGATTTATATGGTTAAAGATTTGTATGATTTTATTGATTAAAGATTTATATGGTTAAAGATTTTATTATATTTTAAAAATAATTAATTGAATTAGTTATTTATTAAGTACAACGACTATATATGATTAATCCATTGAAAACTGAATTTGTAGCCAGTGGTGGAATTGAATTGCAGTAAACTCCCTCCCAATTACAACAATCAGTACCATCCAAACCCTGTGAAGAGATCCCATTCAAATTTGGAGGAAAGGAAGATTTGATTTGTAAGAGACCATTTCTTTTATTCTCAATACAACATTCACAATTCTCTTTCAAACTTATAATCATAATAATAATAATTATTATTATTATTTTTCATTCTTATATATATATGTATACTAATTAAATTTTTTTATATAATTATATAAAATATTTAAAAAATACAAAATAAATATTATAAAAAATAAATTACGGAATTAGAGTTTTTTTTTTTTATAATCCATAACATTTTTTTTAATTAGTCGAATAGGAAAAGTGAATATGAGTAATCACTAGTCGTAAACCTGAGTTGTGCTTGTGTTTATCATTTGATTAGTAATATATCCAGTTATAAGTAGCCAGGGTTCATGAACTGCCGGTTCAGGTTCAAGAAATCCTTGAACTTGAACCTTAACCTTCAAAGGGGATGAACCTCTAGTTTGGACAGGGCCGGTTTAGGTTCAGAGTTTGATCAGGATTTGATCAGGTTCAGGTTCGGTTCGGTTCAGGTTCAACCCTTTTGAATAAACATTTAGAATTCAATTTGCCTATGGTTTCGATGTAGACATTTCTTGGTAAATTATTAATATACGTAACAAAATAATATAATTTCTCAAATATGAAAAGCAACTTGCATTTTTTATTTTACAAGTAATAATTTACATAATATAAAAATTATTACAAAAGTATAATTTACTTAACCAAGAGATGAACCATCGGTAACTATTTGTTGAACCTAAGGGTTGAACCACCGGTTCAAAGGTTCAGGGATTGATCGACCCTTACTCTTAACCTTTTTTTCTTCTGAATCACAGGTCCAGTTCCGGTCTGATCCGGTTCAGTGTTTAACTGGTTTTGACTAGTCCGATTCGGCCGGTTCAGGTTCAATTTGGCCACCTATACACCCAGTGTTTACCAAATATTTGGAATATAAGATTGATGGGGGGAGAAATTTGAAGGCTTTTTTGCTTTTTTTTTTTTCTCTTTTTTATTTAATAAGTGTCTAAATAATCACCCAAAAATTAAATAAAATAAAAGGCCAAATACGAGTTGACACATATTAGCAGTGATTAACACATCAATGAATATAATTTCTATTGTGATAATTTTATTGCATATAATTTGTCTACTTGATTGACTCCAAAGTGAAGCCAAGTCAAGTCCATCTTCCCCCATTACTGTACAGTGTTTAGGCAAATTCATTCGAGTCGGTTGACCCTATTCCTCTAATAAAATTTACATTACTTGAACTAACAAGACTATACAGTGGCTTTGGTTCATGGTTTATCGGGTTTGACTAGCCACTCCGATCCATTTTATTAACATTGCTTTCAATCTTTTATTGTTTGATTCTTTAAAATGTCTATATTCAAGTAATAGTAAGAAAAGCGATCCAATACTAAATTTTTATACACGCTTCAAACCCATAAGACATTTACGTGTGAGTAAGTATCATAGATAATAATAATTAAACAAGTATAACATCCCTCAAGTTACATGCAAACACCCTTTGGGCTAGAAGCGAGTATAACATAGGCTAGTCTACCAAGTGTTGCATGTAATCAACAAATGAGCTGTTAAGATTTAAACCATTTTAACTAGATTTTTTTTTTTTTTTTTTTTTGTAGAAAGCTTAACATGGTAGATGAGGTCCAATAATACCTCCTCATGCAAATGCCCTTTGGCTTGAAAAGTGTACAACACAAGTCCAGTCTACCAAGTATTGAAGTTTAATCAATAACTTGAGCTGTTAGGATTTAAACCCTCAACCTCTAGGTGTAATAAGCTCTGATACTATATCATGAAATACTCCTGAGTTTGAGGAGTAACAAGCTAGTTAAACCATTGAAAATAGATCCAACAAATAAGTAATTAAGCATTGATAACTCAATTTTATTTTTTTGTATGAAATTGATAGGGTGGCAATGAAGTAAGTGGTAGGAAAAGAAGGGGAGAAAAGATTCTCAAAAATAGGAATGGAGCAAATGCTAGCATCGATGGGTCATCAAGCTTATGAAGCCACCACTCTGTCGAACTATCCTTCATGGATGAGAAATCTTATTCCTCATGGAGAAGATAGGCTAGACCTTGTTGACATGGCTACTTTGGAAAGTAATAATTTATTCAATATAGCTATTTTTAGGTTAATTTTAGTATTAATTATTAATTATTTGCATACATATTTAACCTAATTTTAGTGTTTTCATTGATTTTAGTTAATTTTAGTATTTGATCATTATTTGTGTGATTTTCTCTTTTTAGGTGCAAAATAGGATATTTTCTTGCAAGTAGAGTTGCATATGGAGAAGGATTTCAAAAGTCAGAATTTCAACTGGACTTTCGAGCCAGTTAGAGACATAATTAGCTCTAAAGTTTTTCCACAAAGTTGTGCGTTTATCCGCCAGATTTCCAACTCATCTTGAATCGTGTCAATTGGAGTTGAAACGAAGAAGACATGTTGGATTTACTACGGCTGGTTATAAACCTGTGGGTCAAAGCTTTCGGTTGACTTTTCCTTCCCAACTCATGTCTTTCTATTTGAAGTTAAGTCTTAAATTGAAGATGATTCTTAAATATTCTTTTTCTAGCAGCAATTAGTATTTGGAAGAGTTTTAATTAGATTAATTTAAAAGACTCCTGTTAGAATTAGGTTTTCCTAAGTAGTTTACTCCTTTTCAGTTTAGCAGAATTCTTCTCCTATAAAAGGAGGCGTTTTTCCTCGGTTTAATAGATCCTATAACTTAGTCTTTTTCTACGTTTTTGGAGAGGAAATTCCAACAATCAAGTGGAGCTAGCAAGGTGAAGAATTTGGACGAAGACGTTGTGAGTGGACGACCTAGAACGAGGGCGGAACGCGCGAACCGGGGAAAACATTTTTAAGTTCGTTTTGATTTGGAAAGCGGGTTTTGTGTATCTTACTTTAAAAAAGAATCGTTTATTTGTTTTGGAAATTCGTTTTGTAGAAAACATTTTCCCGTTTTATTACTTAAAGACCTCGAATCCTAAATTTCGAGATCAGTGACAAAGTCGCCACTCGGATCAGCTCATCCGGGAAATTCCGGTACAGCTCATCCGGGAAATTCCGGTACAGCTCCCTACCGAGCGTAGACTACTGTACCTAATCCAGAGATTCAGGGTTCGGGCAACTTACCTACTTAACCTCAAGCTTGTATTCGTTTATCATTTATAAAACCATATTTATTCAATTTATTATCTTTCTTTAACCCAATTTCGTTTATTTTTACTTGCCCGTGCTTAAGAAAATGATAGAATTAAATCGCAGGAAATTAAATCATCCACCCAAATATACAAAAGAATAATAAAGGCCGCTTATATAACCAAATTGAATAAAAAGAAGAAAACTCTCTTCCTCACATTTACAATCGCCTAGAGTACACGAAAATCTAAAAATTACAACCGCCTAATTTACACGAGAACCTAATAAATATATGAAAAATAGTAAAAATGAAAATAAATGCTGCAAAACAGATGGTTAGCACAGTTTATATTATGAACACAGATAGGACTCACAACATGACAGAATTGGGATTTTTAGGAGCGGGGGCATGCATTCAGGGGGTGATTGGGTCGACCCGACCTGTCGGACCGGTTAGACCTGGAAAACAGTTTTGAAGCGTCCTGTAAATTTTTGTGCTGGAAAACAATTTTTGAAAACCATTTGGCTCGGTTTCATGCAAATTTCAATATTTTAGCGGGTTTGTTATCCCGGAACTCGGGGTTCCGTTCGTGCGAGTTTTCATAATTTTCACAAACATCTAGGGTCTAAAAAGCGGTAAACATACCAAAAACAGTCTGAATCTGAAAACAGCATCACACAACGACGTCCGTACGGGTCGTTCTGCGACTCTGTCTTTTCTGGGTACTACAGCTGAAAATAGAGCCGGGCGGCTCTAACTCATGCTGGGCGGCTCTAATACCTGGACCCGAAATCGGTTTTCTCTTTTTTTTGAAAAATCGTTATTTTGTTCGTTTTCAGTGTTTCCCAGAGATTTTGTAGAGTTCGGGGATCCACTGATGCTGAACTACGGATCTGAAACGGATCGAACAACCCCAAATTCGAAAAATAAAACCCCGGAAAAGCCAAAAAAACCAATATTCGTACGTCTAGAAATCCGAAAACCGAAGCTAAAATGACGTATGAATATTTTTGGGCTGAAAAATACCAAAACAGAATGCACAAAATGGAAAACGGACTCTTTTCGGCCGATGGGGACAAATCGCGATTCCGTTCCTGCAGAACAGAGCCGGGCAGCTCAGGGTACCAGAGCCGGCCGGCTCTGTTCATCATGAACATAGCCGTGCAGCTGTGTTCATGAAGAACACAGCCGTACGGCTATGATGGGTTGGGTCTATTTTCCGGTAAAACAGAGAAAAACGCACAGAAAGGACAATGCAAATAGGTTTAAGGCTCTCAGAGTTTACCTTGATGTTGTTCCAGTGTACTAGATACACAGGAACGGATTGAAAGCTTGTAATTGGTACTGGAAGCTCAACTGACCGAAAACCGCAATAATCAGAAGCAATCCGAAATCAACCCCGAAATGATCCTGAATCAATTAGCAAAGGTTGTAGAACATGATATTAATGTCTTTAGAATGATGTAGGGTTTTAACTTTCGTGTTTTGGTTCCATTTTCTTCCTTTCTCTTTCGGTATCACTTCCTCCCTTTTCTTTTGCTTTCTTTTTCTCTTTTTCTCTTTGGAAAATAATTTTCTCTCCCCCCAATTCCCAAAATCTTCCCCCTGCAGATATGATTTCTTCTCTTTTATACTTCTCTCTCTCCTATCACTTCATTTCATTAAATGGTCGTCTGATGTTCTGATTTCGCACCCGAATTGTTTTTTGTCAAGCCAAAACTTGGTTTACCCACTAGAACCGACCGGCTCTGGCTCAAAAACTAGAGCCGTCTGGTTCTAGTGAAAGCCGGAGAAAAATTTCAAAAATCGGACACACGCTCTAAACCCTAGAAATCATTCGGGAGACTCTTTCAGGGGTTTCGGATCGCGGATAGCTCAATTTTAAGGATGTTTGAGACAGTCCAGGCCATATTCCAATCGCTTTCAAGCCTAATTCATATCCGTCTGCTCCATAGGTAACACGTGAACTATCATCATAAAGGTTGGGAGAACCCGTGCTCACAGGCTGCCCCTTGCGGGACCAAAGTCGGCTCATGGTCGGCTATGAAGCCTAGATAGAGTTTATTCTCGCGATTGGGAGCACGGTGAAAAGGGAAAAGAAAACATATCTGATGCCCTTGTCGGGGGAACTGGTTCTACCTCAAATCAACTAGATGTAGTGGAGTATGCCCGTGATATCGACTCGCTGTGGTGGAGTGTGCTCGTGGTATCGATTCGCTGTGGTGGAGTGTGCTCGTGGTATCGACTCGCTGTGGTGGAGCGTGCCCATGGTATCGACTCACTGTGGTGGAGTGTGCCCGTGGTATCGACTCGCTGTGGTGGAGTATATCGACTCGCTGTGGTGGAGCGTGCCCGTGGTATCGACTCGCTGTGGTGGAGTGTGCCCGTGATATCGACTCGTTGTGGTGGAGTGTGCCCGTGATATCGACTCGCTGTAATGGAGTGTGCCCGTAAAAATTTTTAATTCTTCTCCGTGTGGTGGAGCAACCAAATTGAATTTCTCCTTTTTCCTTCGTGTGGTGGAGTGTGCCTTTGGAGTTGAGTCAAAAGCGCGTATTTATTCCTTGATCGATAATTTTGGAAACAAAAATTTTTACCCCTTCGATCAAGAATAAATACGGCTTGGGGATTTTTGCCCGGATACCTGCAAAAGCGAGAAATACCCTTCCCAGGATTAAATTGGAATAGGCAGAAATTGTGAAAAATTGAGCGAATCACGATACCCGGAGAATCAGAGCCGGGCGGCTCAAACATAGAGCCGCCCAGCTCAGGGCTAGAGCAGTACGGCTCTAGTGGGTGGTGGTTGAAAAGAATAAAGGGGCGTGTCCCTTTCCTTTCTCTGCAACTCCATTTCTCTTTTCTTCTCTTGTTGTTCTCTAAAAGAAAATCTTCTAGCCAAGATAAGGAAAATGCGAAAGGCTATTATTCCAAATACTCCCGCACAACCTTCTCCCCACGTAAGATACGTTTTACCAGAAGGGGAATTCTTTTTTGCCTACTGAATCTACGGTGACAGTGTATGAGAGACGAGAGACGGTTCCGTACTGTGGGGTTCGGAGAAATGATCCTGTGCCTGTGACTCTGAAGCCGTCTATACACATTATTCAGAATCTGGTTAGTTTTTCTCAAATTCTTCTTATTCAGAATCTGGTTAGTTTTTCTCAAATTCTTCTTTTTCTCCATTTTTTGAATTTCTGCAAAAGAGATTAAATTAGACAAAATTACATGAAATTGATGCATGTTTAGAGTAGATTTTACCCACAGGAATCTCAATTGATGATTCAGATTTAATTAGAATCGATTTTAGGGTGAAAAATTACAAAACCTAGATTTTAGGAACCAAACCGCCGGTTTTCCGAACAAAGCCGGCCAGCTCAACGTTAGAGCCGAGCGGTTGTGTTCTTCGCCCGGCGGCTCTGGTCAAGAACAGAGCCGGCCGGCTGTGGTTAGGGCTGGGCGGCTCTTTTTTGACCAAAACCAAATTTCTATGTTTCTAATTTTATTTTAAATGCTTCTAATCGATTTATTCATGCAATGCACAGTACAAAAAACTCATAAAACTCCCTGTTTATTGTTTTGCATATGCGGCCCCATAACCGGGGGGCCGGTTCCATAACTAACGCACTGGCTTGGTACCGGAAGCTCCCTGATGAGGTGCGGGAGTTGGTTGACTTGACCAGGCTGGACCGGTTCATTTGTTCTATGTGTGAGAATGCGCCCCGGACAAGTAGGGGTCTACTGATGGCGCTCTTAGAGAGGTGGATGGATTTTACTCACACTTTTCAGTTCCCAATCGGGAAGTTCACCATCACGCCCGAAGCTTTCGTGGCTATCACTGGGCTCTCCTTCGGTGGGTGCTCCATAGAGTTCAATCAGACTCTGAAGCGAGGAGGCTTCAGGCCGGACCTCATTGCCATGTTGATCGGACTGACTCCTTTGGGCAAGCGGGTCCAGAGGAGTATGCTGCGAGATTATTGGCTGAGTAGGCAGAGCGACCTACCCAAGGGTTCCGCGTTCTCACCTAGGGATATGAGACGTTATGTTCAGGCATTTCTACTGTACGCCTTGAGTACTCTTCTATTCCGCACAGGTCAGAGCGACCTAAACTTTGCAATGCTCCCCTCATTGATACAGTTGGAGGACGTGGGGAATCTAAACTAGAGACGAGCCGAGCTGGCTCAGTTGTATTATAGCCTAGACATTTGCACCCATGAGTGGCACCAAGAGGTGAAGGGCGCGTGGATAGTTCTTCATGTGAGTTTTCTTTTTTTACTGTCATCTGCTTTCAGGTGATTCAAGAGCCATGGGGGAACGCTGTGTGGTCCCTTGAGCTGATGGATGCCCGGAGGCTGATGCCCAGATGGTTTGTGATGGAGAGCCCCGTCAGCTTTGAGTGGTACCTTGGGGAGAGGGTCACCGATTGGCGTGTCGACCGCCAGGAGCGCAGGATCCCGTCTATCCCTCCAGTCGGACTGTTTTGGCCACATCTGCTGTCGGAGGAGGACCACCCGGATCTGTTTGGGTCTGTGTACATAGTTATGGGGGATGATGGTGAGTACCTCCAGTTCATCAGCACACAGCTTCTTCCTCCCACTGGGACTGCACCGCCAGAGGATGTGCCAGCTGGGGTATGCACTTGTTCTGCTTTCATCCTTTGCTTGCTTGGATTATTCTAATTTTTGCTGATCTGTTTTATAGCCATCTGAGAGCGGCAAGCGCCCTCGCACATCATCGGGCAGACGTTCCAGCGGCCATGGGTCTGGAACCATCGGCGGCCGAGGAGATGGAGGTTCCTCAGCTCACATGGGCGTGCTTGGTGCTGACACCGAGGTGGGCTATACTGAGCCAGTTCCTCCAATGGTGCCCCCGATGGTTCCCTCTGCTGGCTTTATTCCAGGCCGTCTAGAGTACCTAGTGGAGTCTTGGGTGATGTTGCATAATGAGGCGGGGGAACTTTATCGAGCAGATCTGCACATTGAGGCGCACCCTCCTCCTGATGCGACACATGTGAGTATCCCTGCCCCTGCTTACCTTTGCCCGTTCCTGTTACCACTGGTCTGACCCGTGCACCGCTCTTTATGTAGATTTTGGTGACACAGGGGATGGCTCTATGTCAGGCGACTTCTGCTCTTAGGTACTTCTCGCTTCAAGATAACGGGACGATGATGGTAAGTACTTACGTCAATATGTATGTATGTGTGCATGTATGCTTATGATGTATGTGTATGTCTATGCTGTTTGATTTTGATGCAGGCTGCAGTTGCCGCTCGTCGACGTGAGGAGACCCGTATGAGGGCGAAGATAGAGGAGATGTAGAGGACCATCACGGACCTCACATTCATGAACGGGACCCTCCGCACTCAGTTGGACGACTGGGAGGCCGATCGGTGCGTCTTTGGCGATGGCGTCGGAGCCGAGGGTAAGAGGATGATGATTCGACTGACGGGGGATAGTCGTAGACCCTCTTTTGTAGTTTCCATAGTTTTATATTGATGCAGTCCGTCTGTGGGCTTGGACTGGATGTTATGTATATATCTTGTATATGACTGTTGACTGGTGTACTATTTTTACTGCCTTTTTATGGAATTTCCTCCCCTTTTGTTGATCTAGTACTTTTCCCTTTGCTGGACTTGTTTTCCTGATGGTATTTCATCTGTTTTCTGTGTAGTAAGGAATAGTCGTCCGGCTCTGCTTATTGTGCCATTTCGAATGGACCAACTTCGCAACCGCCTTAGGGATTATTGGAGAACATACTGCTCTTCCAACTGCGCCTTATTGGCACCCTATAATCTACCTTCCATGCGGTTTTATATGAATCTACCCCAGAACTGAACCTTTCTGGCGGCTGCAGCCCGGTTCTGGGATCCAATAGATCATATTTTTTGATTTTTTGGGCAAGAGCTATGCCCTATGGTGGAAGAATTTGGGGCCATCCTCTTCGCTCCCTATCCACATGGAGTCAGGTTAGTTGTTCCTGAACTTGATTCGGATAGCCTATAGACACTTCGGAGGTTACTGGATACGGTACATCTAGATCGTTTGCTCCCTGGTGAGGCTACCCCTAGGAGACTCAACCTGTCCGCTGTCATAGATGTGTGTTCTACCGTGGACCCCTCTGCCCCTGGTTAGGCTTTTCTGATGAGTCTACTGTTGATGTCCCTTTATCTGTGTGAGTCAAGAGATGGGACTTGTGATTTTTGGTTAATCCCTATGGTGGCCCAGATGGCTGACGACGCTTCTCCTATGGGGGTCATTTTGGCTGAAACCCTAATTTATCTGGATTTCATCCACTCAGGTTAACCAGTCGAGACCTACTGGTGTCCCTTTCTACTTTAGGTTTGTTCCCAATTCATATTTAATATTCTGATTAATCTTGCATTCCACTGATTGGCTGTCTCTTCTATAGATTTGGCTACTGGAGAAGCTGAATCTCCTGAGTGTTCTTCCACCTCATCCGAGATACGTCCCAAAGTGTTTTTGGGCCCGGTGTATTTAACTTACGGACTTTGCCACATGGACCACAGAAGAATGGCTCAGTTGGCTGAGAGAAAGGACGGATATGTCCATCCGTTGGATTTGCCCCTGGTGGGAAATTTCGCAGGTGACCACAGAGACTTGGGCAGGAGGTGTGCAGCTCTTCGGACTATCCAAAGTAATATTTTACTCTCCTGCACGATTGTGTAGACAATACAGGCAAGTACAAGGGGTGCCTCGTTCCTTGTGCATGACCAAGTGCGGGGAATTCACACAACTATGGCCTCGACATGTGCAACAGTAGTAGATGAACCCCATCCGTTTTGAGGTTTTGAGGTATGGTGAAGTAGCCTCGATGGAGACAGATAGTCGTTATAGGGCCTGGCTAGCAGACTTAATGACCTATCCTACAAGATGCGAGCGTGAGGTCCTAACCCTACGGTATCTCGGCTTGTAGATTTCTTTCTTATTGTGTGGAGTTATTGCTGAATGATATTTATTTTACTATTTTATTTTACATCCTTAATTTTGCATAGATTGCCCTCATGGGTTTTCAATATATTGGACTTTGCTTGAATCCTAAATTTTGCATGAACCGCCTTTCGGTTTTCAGTCCATCAGATTTTTTTTGAAATGCATGATGCATGCGAAACATGGAATGTGCATAATCATAAATATATATATGCATGTATAACAAAAATCTAATTTCAGGCAAACTCAAGACATTTAAGCGGACAGAAAAAGCATTCATTCATTCATTCATTCATTAATAATGTCTTAGTACAACATGTATCAATATGAAATGAAGCTAAGAACAGAGTTAAAAATGGTATCCGTCTCAACCGAACTCGCGACTGCCACCAGCTGGTCTTTACAGATTTTCCCGCCAATGGTACTCACCTCTCTGTCCTAACTTTTGCATTGATAGCCTTTTCGGTTTTCGATCCATCGGACCCTCTTCTTTTTTTTTTTACACTTAGTACCGCCTGAGCTTGTCCTAGTTGACAGGGTTAACGAACTCGTTCCCATCCATATCCATGATCTTTATGGCGCCTTTGGAGAGTACCTTCTTTAACACGTACGGACCTTCCCAATTAGGCCTGAATTTCCCCCTTACATCCGTGTTGACTTGTTTCATCTATTTTAGAACCAAGTCTCCGGCCTAAAGTGGGTGCTTCTGATGATGGACTCTGTTGTTGTAAGCCCTAGCCATTCTCTGCTGATACATCTGTAAGTGATCCAATGCTCGAAGATGTTTTTCATCAACCAGTGCTAATTGTTCATATCTTGATCGAACCCATTTTGATTCTGGCAACTGTGCTTCCATAACCACCCTCAGCGACTTGATCTCGATTTCCATTGGCAGTACAGCTTCCATTCCGTAGACTAGGGAGTATGGTGTTTCTCCGGTAGGGGTTCTGACACTGGTTCTGTAACCCCACAAGGCAAAAGGCAACATATCGGCCCAATCTCTGTAAGTGACCACCATTTTTGATAGAATTTTCTTGATGGATTTATTTACCGCTCCTACCACTCCATTAGCTTGAGGGCAGTAGGGAGATGATTTGTGGTGCTCAATCCCCTTAACTTGAAACAACTGCGCCGTATCCCCTTGAAATTGCACCCCATTATCAGTGACGACATGATGCGGGATCCCGTACCTTGTGAAGATACTTTTCTTAATAAACCTATCCATTTTCTTGGCTGTAAGATGAGCAAATGATTCCGCTTCCACCCACTTCGAGAAATAATCTATGGCCATAACTATAAACTGGTGTCCATTTGATGCAGACGGCCTTATTTCTTCGATGAGAGATATCCCCCAAGCAGCAAACGGCCATGGAGTTGCTGATATTTGAAGCTCAAGCGGTGGGAGATGATTGAGGTCTCGGTGCACTTGACATTCGTGACATCTTTTCACCTCTTCAATGCAGTCTGCTTACAGCGTAAGCCAGAAGTAGCCTTGTCTTAATAACTTCTTAGCCAAGGCTAACCCACTCATATGTGGCCCGCAGGTCCCCATATGGATTTGCCTAATGACTTCTTTGGCTTCTTTCTCTGTTAGGCATTTCAAGAGCAGGCCGTTGGTGGTTCTCTTGAAGATCTGACCCTCGAATAATCTGAACTATGCCGCTAACCTCCTGAGAGAGATCTTATCTGACTCGTCGGCATCTTCAGGGTATGACCACTCTGAATAAACTGTAGAATATCATGATACCAAGGACGTTCCTACGCCATTGCTATAACGCTGACCAACAAGTAGGAAGGATTATGTGCGATTTCCACTACTACTGGCTGCATAGGGTGCGTCTGGGGTTCCTCCCACATTGACGAGAGTGTGGCTAAAGAATCTGCCATTTGGTTTTCCTCCCTCGGCACATGTCTAAACTCATATAGCCTGAATGCTTCCATCTTATCCCAAACCAACTGGAGATATGGCCGGAGTGACTCTTCTTTTACCTCCCATTTACCGGCAATCTGGTGAATTACTAGTGCTGAATCTCCAATTATCAGTACTTCGTGTGCCCCTAATGTGATTAGAGAATCAATTCCGAATAGGCAAGCTTCATACTCCGCACCATTGTTGGTCACCCGAAATTCAAGGCGTTTAGCTAGAGGGATGATTTCTCCATTAGGTGTGCCAATGATCACTCCTAATCCTGCCCTATGCTTGTTCATAGCCCCGTCGAAGTACATTATCCATCTGCTCGGCTCTACATCTATTACAGCCAACTGTTCATCAGGGAACTCTAAATTCTTGACATAATCTGACTCTAGGGGTTGGTTGGTGAGAAATTCTGCCATAGCCCTTCCTTTGATTGTCTTCTTAGTCACATATTCAATGTCAAATTCAAACAACAGGAGTAGCCACCTTGATAACTTCCCGACTAATACGGGGGTCTGACATAAATACTTCATTGGGTCAACTTTTTCCACTGCCTGAACTTTGTACGACTGGAAGTAATGCCTCAGCTTTTTATTTAGCCATATTATAGTAGCATAGGTCTTTTCTACCATAGTGTATCTAATTTCATAGTCGAGCAGCTTCTTACTCAGGTAGTAGATTGCGTGTTCTCTCCCATCTTCTTGTTCTTAGACCAGCATTGCCCTTACTGAAGCTTCTTCAATAGCCAAGTACAGGACCAAAGGCTTATTTCGCATTAAAAGCTTCAGGACTGGTGGATTCATCAAATAAGCCTTGATCCTGTTGAAGGCTAACTGGCACTGATCATTCCACTCTGTCAGCTGATTCTTCCTTAGAAGCTTGAAGATGGGCTCACAGATTGTAGTCAACCTTGCAATGAATCGATTGACATATTGCAGTGACCCAAAAAATGATCTAACTTCTTTCTTTGTCTTTGGCGCAGGCATATCACTGATAGCTTTGATTTTATCCGGGTCCATTTTGATTCCCCTCTGGCTCACTACATGGCCGAAAAGCTTTCCTAAAGTTACCCCAAACACACACTTCTTTGGGTTGAGGCGGAGGTTGTACTTTTCAACCCTAGTCAAAAACCTATCCAAGATAGCAGGGTGCTCTTCTCGGGTCATCAATTCGACTAGCATATCGTCAACATAGACTTCAACCTCTTTGTGAATCATTTCATGCAATAGCGTTGTTACAGCCCTCTGATAAGTAGCTCCGGCATTCTTTAGTCCAAACAGCATAACCCTGTAGCAGTAGACCCACCACTCCGTGATGAAAGCTGTCTTCACCTTGTCGACTATGTCTATGAGGATCTAATTATACCCTGAGAAGCCGTCTATGAATGAATACATTATGGCTCTAACGGCGCTGTCTATCAGAACATCAATATGGGGTAGTGGGAAGTCATCCTTGGGGGATGCCTTATTCAGATCTCTATAATCTACACAGACCCTGACCCTGCCATCCTTTTTAGCGACCAACACTATATTGGCCAACCACTCCGAGTATTCCATAACTTCTAGAAACTTGGCTTTTATCTGCTTCGCCACCTCCTCCTTGACAATTTTCGCCCATTCTGGCCTGAGTCTTCTGAGTTTTTATTTGATGGGCTGTATTTTCAGATCTGTTGGGATCCTATGCTTTACAATCTCCCTGTCAACCTTAAGCATGTCATCATAAGACCAGGCGAAGGTGTTTACGTGTCTTAGGAGTACATCCATGATTTCTCTTCTTTCTTCAGGCATGAGGTCTTTCGAGACAAATATCATTTTTAGGTCGTTATCTGTTCCGAGAGTCATTTCATGTAATGATGCATCGTGTATGCTAAAAAATTAAATGAATGCTTGTATGTATGCACAGTTCTGTCCGAAAAACATCACATAAGTAAGCGAAATCAGATTTCATTTCATTGAAAGCCTTGTAGGCTGAGTTATTTACATCAAAGATAGAAAGAAGATACATCAAAATGATTTTTACTCTCCACAGGCGGAAGGTCTTCTCCTATCATAGCTCCTTCGACCTCCTCAAATAGGTCTCCCAGGTCACCCTCCAGGGACTGTTCCTGGTCAGTAGTCGGGTCTTCCTTGATCATCTTTGCTTTCCCAGCCATCATCAGCTTGGCAAATTCTTTCATAGCCTGGTTCACTAACTCTTGTTGAGTTTTTGGCACAGCTACTTGTTCTGGTTCAGATCCCGCATTGGCTTTCATGAGCCAGGCTAGTGCTTTGGTGACGGCCGCGATGGCCTCCTCAGCTTCCCCACTTATAAGGCCCACTTTTTCAGAGGACTCTCCCTTGTCTTTGAACATAACATCGGCTCAACTGACTGTGGTCCCCTCCCTTTTCAGCGCTTTCCCATCGTCATCTTTAGCCTCAGTATAGAGCATGCTGATGACCGGCTCAACTCCGTATTTTTTGAAATCAACGACATCCGAAAAGATTTCGAATCCAGGGAACTGATCTCCCTCAATTTCTACTGGCTCCAAAGCCCCATTATATGCCTTCTTAGACGGACGAACAAAAGTGTCTACCAGATTCATAGACCTCTTACTTGGCCCGTCTCCTTTCTCATGGTAGCCGAGTCCATGTTGGCGGTACTTCCCCGGTTCTATTTCAAACTTGGGGACACCCGGTTGTCTCACCCCCAGGCCCTTGCCGAGCTCAAACTTCTGTTTGGCAAAGTACTTATAAATCCATTCTGGGAACTTCGGTCTGTCGTAACTTTCTTTCGTCACAACAGCCACTTAGAAACCTGTCATTGGCTGCTCCTCAGCACTTAGAGCAGCTACCACGGATGGTTCATCCGCCTTTATAGTCACCACCTTTCCATTTATTAGGAACTTTACTTTTTGATGCAAAGTGGACGGTACACCTCCTAGAGCATGGAACCATGGTCTCCCTAAGAGCAAAGAAAATGTGACCGGGATGTCAATGACTATGAACAAGACATTGGACTTGATGTCTCCCCACACTGACCTCGGCCTCGAAGGTGCCAATCACTGACCTTCTACAATCATCATATGCTATGATTACTGTACCAGAATTACAGAGGGCTTCCGTTCCAATGCCCAGATAGGGCAAGATTTTAAGAGGGCAGATGTTGAGGGTCGAGCCGTTATCGACCATTACACATGGCATATTCTTATCCATAATCTGGACCCTCAAATATAATGCCCTATTGTGATTCACCCCCTCTGGTGGCAGGTTAGATACTCCGAAGTTGATTTCTTGGGCCCTGTTGGCCTTCAGATCAATTCCCCTTATCACTGCACAAACTTCACTCGATGACATCATAGGAGTTGCCTCCATTTCCATTAGCTGTTTTACTACCGCCTCACGGTGTCTTTTAGACTCCATGAGAAGGTGCTAGATGCTAGCCTAGGCGGGCGTTCTCTTCAGTTGCTCGACTATCACATCATCGTCCTTACCCTTCGAACCCTGGGCTTCAGTGCTTGATTCTACAGCAGAAAGGTTCCTCCTGGGTAGTACCTAGGGAGCTGTATTGACGGGTTAGTAAACCCTACCACTACTGGTGATATGCATGACAGGGCTATCTTTTGTGACCACTGTCCCCTGTCTTGTTTCCACCGGATATACCAACTTGGGCTCCTCAAACCCAAAATCTTCGTTATCTCTGGCTCTACCTCATCCGCTTCGGTTGTAACCGCTTGAACACTCGGGTTAGCCTGAATTATCTGTGCAAATACACTGTTGGTTGGTATGCCAGAGTGAACCATATTAACCTAAACCCCAAAATTGGGCAAAGGATTCTTCTGCACATTCGGCTTCAGTACGGGTTCCACGATCTTCCCTTCAGTGACCAGCCTTTGAATGGCCCTTATCAGGCCGATACACTCATTAGTGCGGTGACCTGTTGTCACATGGTAAGCACAGTAATTTTCCTTATCAGCTTCAGCAGGGGGAACATAAGGCTTCAAGCTTTGTAATAGACCAGCCTTTCTGCACTTGGCGAAGATACGCCCTAAGGATTTGACCAACGGATTAGTGGGTCCCTGAGATGTTCTCGTCTGGCCTCCTTGGGCCACAGTCACCACATCCGCCTTGTTCACCCGATCTACTATTGCTGTAGTTTGGGTCGGTTTAGAGGTAGACCCCGCCAAAGAGGATGTAGAACCACTAGCCTTGTACCCTTGTGTATATTCCTGGCTACCTCGGTAGGTACCCTAGGTCTGCTTATTCAACTGTTCTTTTTCAACATATCTTTCAACCCACTTTGCAAAATCTACCACATCATTGAAGGAATAGAATCTCTTCAGTTTCATTTTCTCCTTGTAGGATGGCAGGCTACCATCAACAAGCTTCACAACAAGGGATTCCAATTTAGGAGCTCCATCCACTAACACTTGCACATCCATCCACCTTTTGTAATAGGCTGAAAAGGATTCATTAGGCCTTTGGCGGATCCTCCCTAAATCTTCAAGCGTGGTTTCAACTTGAGTGTTATAGGCGTACTGTTTCACAAACGCCTCAGACAGATCCTCCCAAGTGGAGTGGGTGTGGATCGGCATCTTAAGATACCACTTAGTGGCTGCGCCTCGCAAAGTAGTAGGAAACAGATTCAGTAGATGGACCTTTCTGATCCCAAGGCTAGAAATGATTCTGACATAGCTTTCCAACTGGGCTTCCGGTGGACCTTCCCCAATGTACAGGGGTAGGTAAGGCATCTAAAACCCTACCAGGAGCGGCTCTCCCCCTTCTGCAAACAGAGTAGATGAATTTGAGCACTTAACAGGCTGATAGTACACCATCTCCTTCAGCTTCGGCAACAGTGCTTCAAAATCAGAAAATTTCTCCTTGAGACGCTTTTCAGTGGCTGTCTCAATCGAAGCCTCCCTAGCCCTTTCAAAGGCCTCATCTTCCTCAGAATGACGGTCGATTTCCCGAGGCGGGATGACCACTCTGCTGTTGCTAGGCACATTCCTCCCTGAATTAGGGGCCCCTTGGACAACATTCCCCTCGTTTTCAACTGGGGCTTGGGCTTGTTGGCTAGTCGGGCCTACAACGGCAGTCACCGCAGTCTGTACCTGCTCCCTGATAGTTGCTTTGAACTAATCAGAATCCAGAAAGGCCGTCATAAAAGCATTCATGTCAAAGGGAGGAATTCCACCGTTTCCACCTTGAGCCATCCCGGTTTTACTCGCTTCTTCCAACACAAACGGACTGTCAACTGGTAAAGAAGGTAACTGTCCCCCAAACTCTCGCTCTGAGTCTGAATCTGAACTGATCCTAACCCTTCCACTGTGGCTGATTAGGTTTGAGCTGACTAAATTGAAGGAAAGATCGACCGAATTCTAAACTGACCCGTTCCAATCGTTTCGAAGTTTGACTCCAAACTACACATTCAGCATAGGGTTAGCATTACAGATGGATGTCATGACCCTAGACATAAAGTGCCAAGTGGTATGTAGGGTGTGATCGTAGGATGATTGTGATCGAATGATGTTTTATGAATGAAAATGATAATGGATGTGGTTCCTTTGTTTTTATTTCGAGCATCCCAAGAATGCCCAAAACTATGCAAAAGATAATGCAAACAAACATCACGTGTGAACCGTCACACGGACAGAGGTTCGGAGCCTTTGGGGCACCTAACGGATGTTATGAAATGGTCACATATGAACCGTCATACGGACAGAGGTTCGACACTTTATAGGTCAAAATGAAATGGTATGAAATGGTCATGCGGAAACCGTTCCTCGGACAGAGCTCCGATGCTTTTGGGGCATCTAATATGAAGTGACGTTACAAACAAGTCGCGCGTATACAGGTACACGGACAAAGGTTCGGTGTTCTTGGAACACCTTGCATGAATTGATAATGTTATGGAATGTTCTTATATGCGTAAAAGTTTGGCACTCATGAAGTACCTCAAATGAGTTATCAATGTCATGAAACAAGTCCGATGTGGATTGCGATACATAAGCAAGATTTCAGTATCACCGCGACACCAATAATGAATGGATATGAAAAGGAGATGATATGGTATTATATTGTCGTGCAGCTTGCCACACAACCAAACCTAAAATCTTTGAGGTTTTCTAGTGAATGATATGATATAGTGAACAGGCCGAGTGCATACCATCGCACAGGCAGACTGCGGGTAGCTTCGAGTACCCGATATGGCATGAAGTGAATTGATCATGATAGGCATTCTCAGAACGTCCTATACTAGATGAAATGACATGGATGTGAATGCCACACAGAATGCAGGCGGCTGCAGAAAAGTGTGGTTAGGATGCGTGACACACGGGATGATGTCATGTATGTATTGTGGAAATGTTGGCACACAAGATGTATATATATGTCACACGAGTAAAATGTCATGGCTGCACAAAGACGTGGTTAGTACAAATGTCATACATGTGCATATGTAAGAGATGGCTGCACAAAAAACGTGATTAGAAAAGGCACACGAGTGATTATGCATTTTGGATGCTTTATGAAAATTTAAAAAGAAAATCACCACAGAACAAACGTTAGCACACATAAAAATATGCTCTCCCTTCCAACCTTATTTCTCCTTTTGATTTGGCATAACTGGGGGATACCAAAGGCTCACGCTCAGTTATTCAATTTTAGATTTATATTTTGGTAATCCTAGGGGAAATTACTAAGCCATTACATATGGGCCAAAGTCAAACCAAGGGTCATATAGGCTCCCATAGCAAATAAACACTTCCCCTCCGTAGAAAACGATGTAAGGTCGTGTGGGGCTATGAGTGGTTTACCCCGTCGGGTGTCTCCAATCCTGGCGATAGAGGTAGGCCACCTTCTGGGGTAAACCGGGGCTAATCAGTGTATTTGAGGGGTTGAGAAGAAGAAAATGTCATGATATGCGAGGTATGAATAAATATGGCATTTATAAATCGATAGATGAATACAAGCGAGGTATATTTCAATAGTTGTCTAAGTTCCTTAAGTTTTTATGAAAACAAAACTTTTAAGAAACCAGTAGATCCCCAGCAGAGTCGCCATTATGAGCGGATAACTTGGAACGAGGGCTGAACGCGGCGAAGCGAACCGGGGAAAACATTTTTAAGTTCATTTTGATTTGGAAAGCGGGTTTTGTTTATCTTGCTTTAAAAAAGAATCGTTTATTTGTTTTGGAAATTCGTTTTATAGAAAACATTTTCCCGTTTTATTACTTAAAGACCTCGAATCCTAAATTTCGAGATCAATGATAGAGTCGCCATTCGGATAAGCTCATCCAGGAAATTCTGGTACAGCTCCCTACCGAGCGCGAGGAAAACATTTTTAAGCTCGTTTTGATTTGGAAAGCGGGTTTCGTTTATCTTGCTTTAAAAAAGAATCGTTTATTTGTTTTGGAAATTCGTTTTGTTGAAAACATTTTCCCGTTTTTACTATTTAAAAACCTCGAATCCTAAATTTTGAGATCAGTGACAGAGTCGCCACTCGGATCAGCTCATCCGGGAAATTTCGGTACAGCTCCCTACCGAGCGCAGACTACTATACCTAATCCAGAGATTCAGGGTTCGGGCAACTTACCTACTTAACCTCAACTTGTATTTGTTTTACGATTTATAGTACCATATTTATTCGATTTATTATCTTTTCTCTACCCGATTAAATTTATTTTATTAGCTCGTGCTTAAGCAAATGACAGAATTAAATCGCAGGAAATTAAACCATCCACACAAATTATACAAAAGAATAATAAAGGCCACTTATACAACCAAATTGAATAAAAAGGAGAAAACTCTCTTCCTCACATTTACAATCGCCTAGAGTACACGAAAATCTAAAAATTACAACCGCCTAATTTACACGGAAATCGAATAAATACATGAAAAATAGTAAAAATGAAAATAAATGGTGCAAAACAGGTTAGTTAGCACAGTTTATATTATGAACATAGATAGGACTTACAACAGGATAGAATTGGGATTTTTGGGAGCGGGGGCATGCATTCAGGGGGTAACCGGGTCGACCCGGCCGGTCGAACTGGTTAGACCTGGAAAACGGTTTTGAAGCGCCCTGTAAATTTTTGTGCTGGAAAACAATTTTTGAAAATCATTTGGCTCGGTTTCATTCAAATTTTCATATTTTACTGGGTCTATTATCCCGGAACTTGGGGTTCTGTTCGTGCGGGTTTTCATAATTTTCACGAACATCTAGGGTCTAAAAAGCAGTAAACATACCAAAAACTGTCTAAATCCGAAAACAGCATCACACAACGACATCCGTATGGGTCGTTCTGCGACTCTGTCTTTTCCGCGTACTATAGCCGCCCGGCTGAAAATAGAGCCAGGCGGCTCTAACTCATGTTGGGCGGCTGTAATACCCGGACTCGAAATGGGTTTTCTCATTTTTTTTGAAAAATCGTTATTTTGTTCATTTTCAGTGTTTCCCAGAGATTTTGTAGAGTTCGGGGGTCCACTGATGCTGAACTACGGATCCGAAAGGGATCGAATAACCCCGAAATCAAAAAATAAAACCTCGGAAAAGTCGAAAAAACCAATATTCGTACGTCCAGAAATCCGAAAACCGAAGCTAAAATGACATATGAATATTTTTGGGCTGAAAAATACCAAAACAGAATGCACAAAATGGAAAACGGACTCTTTTCGGCCGATCGGGACAAATCGGGATTCTGTCCATGCAGAACAGAGCTGGGCAGCTCTGTTCATCATGAACATAGTCGTGCGGCTGTGTTCATGAAGAATAAGCCATACGGCTATGATGGGTTGAGCCTATTTTTTGGAAAATGTAAAACAGAGAAAAACGCATAGAAAGGACAATGCAAACAGGTTTAAGGCCTCTCAGAGTTTACCTTGATGTTGTTCTAGTGTACTAGATATGCAGGAACGGATTGAAAGCTTGGAATTGGTACTGGAAGCTCAAGTGACCGAAAACTGCAACAATCAGAAGCAATCCGAAATCAACCCCGAAATGATCTCGAATCAATTAGCAAAGGTTATAAAACCTGATATTAATGTCTTTAGAATGATGTAGGGTTTTAACTTTCGTGTTTTGGTTCCCTTTTCTGCCTTTCTCTTTCAGTATCACTTCCTCCCTTTCTTCTGCTTTCTTTTTCTCTTTTTCTCTCTGGAAAATAATTTTCTCTCCCCTCGATTGCCAAAATCTTCCTCCTGCAGATATGATTTCTTCTCTTTTATGCTTCTCTCTCTCCTATCACTTCATTTCATTAAATGGTCGTCTGACGTTCTGATTTTGCACCTGAAATGCTTTCTATCAAGCCAAGTTGCTCTGCAGAGCAACTTGGTTTACCCACTAAAGCTGCCCGGCTCTGGCTCAAAAACCAGAGCCGCCTAGTTTTAGCGAAAGCCGGAGCAAAATTTTAAAAATTGGACACACGCTTTAAACCCTAGAAATCATTTGGGAGACTCTTTCGGGGGTTTCGGATCGCGGATAGCTCAATTTTCAAGACGTTCGAGACCATCCAGGCCATATTCCGGTCGCTTTCGAGCCCAATTCATGTCCGTCTGCTCCACAGGTAACAAGTGAACTCTCATCATAGAGGTCGGGAAAACCCGTGCTCACAGACGTCTACACCAACCATCGAGTTTTCTTTTTCTTCTTTATATTTTTATTTCTGAATTGTTGCTTGTGTGTTCTTGACACTATGAGTAACTAACTTTCTTTTTATTTAGGATATTGATGCAGTGTAACTAAATCAGTTTATGAGTTTTTCATTATTTATCTTACTTTATTATTTGCAATTCTTATTATCTTACTTAAAGCTTGTTATTAATTAACTATCAATTGCATAATTTTAGGTTGAAATAATATAAAGTTGATGCGGGCTACAAGTTGTAAAAAGGATCAGCAATTCAATTTGGAAACAATTACTTGTCACGGAAATAAATTAAATTTTAAATTGTATCTTTATTTTAATTGCAATTATTTTATAATTAGGATTAGGAATAGATTTTATTGCAAGGATTCCTATTTTGTTTGTATTTTAATTTATTTAGTAGTTTTTCTTATTTAATCTAATTAGGAAGTATAGACTATTTAGAAGTTTTGATTATTTAGGAGTTTTATTACATTTAAGATACTTTACCTATAAATAGGCTATAATATAGTTTGTAATGGACAACTTTTGATTCAATAAAAATTTCAGATTTAATTCCCTTTTCCCTGCTTTTGTGAATTTTGCAAAATTCAATTAGTAGAAGGCTAATTTCCGGCATCGTGCGCGATCAACGGATTTTTGTATCTTTTGTTCGAGTTTCCGCTACATCAAAAGTACTGAGAGGGAATATTATTGAAATCAAAATTAAGATAATATGATCATTAGATTAATGTTTGAACGGGAAATACAACTTGTCTAGTGTAAAACTTGTGAATAATTTGATCTTAAAGAGTTAATTATAGGTTATTTGTCACTATTGGAAATAGAATTATCAACATACTATTAGCATTGATTTTAGTGTCTTTTGTTCGAGTTTTCGCTGCATCAGTTGGTATTAGAGCCAAATTCCTAAACCCTAGCTGTCACCATGCCGCCGAGGAGAGAGCGAAGGGTTGACGAGGTCGCGGGTCAGGATGATCTGAATCGGTTGGAGCAGAGGGTCGAGCAATGCCTTACGAACATGATGGAACAGAGGATGGAGGTCATGATGGATTGATTGGCGGAACGGATGGAGGAGCTGTTTGCGGTTCGATTGGGAGAAAATCCTCGATAAAGGAGGAACCCTAATTATGAAGAATTCAGAAATCCATTTGTTGGATTGGAAGAGTTCTATGACAGAGAGAATGAAGTAATTTTCTTTCAAGAATCAAATCTTGGAGAAGGTAAATTCTTTGATTTCACTTTATCTCCAACATATGATGAAGATTATGGTTGTGTTGAAGTAGTAGATTATGATTCTTGTGACAAGATTATTGGTATTGAAGAAACTTTACAGCCAATTTATGATGTATATGAAGACGAATATGAGAATTCTTATTGGAAAGGTGATATCGATTTTATTGGGGTCAATTATATTTTGAATATGGATCCATCTAACAAACTTAAAGCTTGGTATCCTAACGGAAAAACTCGAGGACGAGTTTTTTTCTAAGAGGAGTATGATGCGGGCCACAAGTTGTAAAAAGGATCAGCAATTCAACTTGAAAACAATTACTTGTCATGGAAATAAATTAAATATATATTTTAAATTGTATCTTTATTTTAATTGCAATTATTTTATAATTAGGATTAGGAATAGATTTTATTGTAAGGATCCTAAATTGATAAGGATTCCTATTTTCTTTGTATTTTAATTTATTTAATAGTTTTTCTTATTTAATCTAATTAGGAAGTTTAGACTATTTAGAAGTTTTGATTATTTAGGAGTTTTATTAAATTTAGGATACTTTGCCTATAAAAAGGCTATAATATAGTTTGTAATGGACAGCTTTTGATTCAATAAAAATTTTGGATTTAATTCCCTTTTCCCTGCTTTTGTGAATTTTGCGAAATTTAAATAGTAGAAGGCTAATTTCCGGCATCGTGCGTGATCAATGGATTTTAGTGTCTTTTGTTCGAGTTTCCGCTGCATCAAAAGTACTAAGAGGGAATATTATTGAAATCAGAATTAAGATAATATGATCACTAGATTAATGTTTGAACGGGAAATACAATTTGTCTAGTGTAAAACTTGTGAATAATTTGATCTTAAAGAGTTAATTATAGGTTATTTGTCACGATTGGAAATAGAATTATCAATATACTATTAGCATTGATAGTATGTCTTGGGAAAGAATATTATCAACATTCAATTATTTTCCATTACAATAGTAATTAAGATAGGTTTGGTAGACAAAAAAATAAATAAACTATTTGTTACATGAAATCAATGTCCTAAGTATTTCTCTTATTGAGTTAATTTTAGTATTTGGTTATTATTTGTGTAATTTTCTATTTTTAGGTGCAAAATAAGAGAGTTTTTTTGTAAGTAGAGTTACACTTGTAGAAGGATTTCAGAAGTTAGAATTTCGACTGGAATTATCCTTTTATGTCGTATCAGTATAGTGGCAATAATAGTATATTCATATGATTTCAACATTTTTATAATTTATTGGTGTTTTTCATGGTATGAATTATTTAAGGTTAACATATTCATATTATATTTGTAGATTATTTTGTGTTTATTGCTTATATTCGTACACATGATTCTATGTGTATTTTAGATATATGAAGATTTGATTTATTATATATTATATATTATAATATTTTTTTTGTTATCTTACTTTTTAAAAAGTTGTGTTTACCAATATCGAGCATAGATAATAGGTATTTAAATGTTTTTTTTTTCTTTCATTTAGATTTACACCTTACCATTATATATATATATATATATATATATATATATATATAATTTTATATTTTAGGATATATAATTTTATTTCAAAATTTATTAATGCTCTTCTTCTCAGAGTATCCTTTATTATTATTATTATTATTATTATTTTATTATAGAACTAATGGAGCCAATTATTTAACTTTTGGCAAAAAATTTCGGTTAAACATAGACTAATTTTTGAAAATGATCAAAATGGAAATCAAACAGTTGACCATATAGAAATCGAGAACATTTAATACCTAAACAACAAAATTAAATGAAATTGATGATATTAGTGGTCTAAAGAGAGGTAGTGAAGAGTAGGAATGATCAGCCTATTACAATAGCAATGATTATGTAAGTTATTATAGTGATATTAATAATTGACTAAGTGGTAAAGTATTCTAGATTTTAATAGATTAAATATTAAATATTTTTTATTTCAAAACATCAGATACCAAAAAGATCATATCAATAAGTCAAGTACTAAATGGGCGGATTGTGGATAAGTGAAGCCTCTAAAAGGTTTTCTATTGTGAGAAGTGGAGTTAATTAAGGCTTTCAATTGACATGCAGAAGGAATAGATTGGAAGAATTGGAATTTTTAATTTGAATTATGAAATTGAGTTTTCAGTTGGCTAACGCAGTTATTAACATATCAATCGCAATTTTATCTTTTATATATATATCAAAACATATTGTAAATTTTATGCATTATTTATTATATCCTAACAAATCACAAAATTATTATAAAATAATTATAGGTAAAAACACATCTAAAGTTCTTTACAATTGATAGATTGTACAATGGTTCGTATTATGATAGAATCTTGGTGGTACTAAGAATTGGAATACTTCAACTGTTGCCTTAGGCTTTTCCACGAGTGATGTCAAAATATTGTCAGAACTGCTATTCATATTTTCTCTTAAAATTGGCGAAAGTGTTGCAACAAATACAGATTCCTAAAGCCTACTTATATTGGGCCTGCCATGCTTCCAAAACCATATATTCATAGGACAAAGTTGGCTAGATGACGGGCTGGAAAGAAGTTGACAACATAATACTGAGAGGTCAAATTGAAGAAGGATTGATATGGAAATGCATGTTTGAGTGGATTTGAAGATGTTTGGATGACATTGGAAAATTCCTGTCATTGTAGACCACATTTAACCACAGAAACTGGTATCACTATTGTGCTTCTCCTTTGATAAAGCTTGTTACTCGAAAGCTTAGCTTAGGTGGTGTTTGGTAAAACTGAATATTAATAGCTGAATTTTAAGTGGAGAATTTTATAAATGCTGAAACTATTAAATGATTGAGTTATTTGATAAACAAGAAAAAATAAAGCATTGAATTTGAAAAAAAATATTGATGATGTTGAACTTGAAATTTTAAGCCAAAAAATATTTTAGCTTAATAGATTAAGTGATTTTTTGATGTGACTTGGTCTTTTAAGTAATGTTATCAAACAAACTTAAAACTAATAAGCACTTAAAATATTAATTTAAGTGTTGAATTTAGTTATCAAACACCCCCTTAGTGAAAGAATATGAAAATTCCTATCCCTATTTGTTTCTTAATACCCTTGCTTTTACATATCTTACTTAAGATTTCTCAATGATGCCACCTTTTGTTTTAAGAAGCTTGCTTTGAAGGGTGAAAAGTGCTTCTTCACCTGACAAATTTCAACTCCATCCAGTGTTTGGAATGCACTGTATGCAAATTCTTTAATTAAGTTCTAGGTTGAAAATAAACACTTCAACTGTTGCCTTAGGCTTTTCCACGAGTGATGTCAAAAAATTCATATTTTCTCTTAAAATTGGCGAAAGAGGAATGGACAGTGTTACAACAAATACAGATTCCTAAAGCCTACTTATATTGGGCCTGCCATGCTTCCAAAACGATATATTCATAGGACAAAGTTGGCTAGATGATGGGCTGGAAAGAAGTTGACAGCATAATACTGAGAGGTCAAATTGAAGAAGGATTGATATGGAAATGCATGTTTGAGTGGATTTGAAGATGTTTGGATGACATTGGAAAATTCCTGTCATTGTAGACCACATTTAACCACAGAAATTGGTATCACTATTAAGCTTCTGCTTTGGTAAAACTCGTTACTCGAAAGCTTAGCTTAGGTGGTGTTTGGTAAAACTGAATATTAATAACTGAATTTTAAGTGGTGAATATTATAAATGTTGAAACTATTAAATGATTGAGTTATTTGATAAACAAGAAAAAATAAAGCACTGAATTTGAAAAAACTATTGATGATGTTGAACTTGAAATTTTAAGCCAAAAAATATTTTAGCTTAATAGATTAAGTGATTTTTTGACGTGACTTAGTTTTTAAGTCATGTTATCAAACAAACTTACAACTAATAAGCGCTTAAAATCTTAATTTAAGTGTTGAATTTAGTTATCAAACATCTTCAAATCCACTCAAACATGCATAATTCTTAGTGAAAGAATATGATAATTCTTATCCCTATTTGTTTCTTCATGCCCTTGCTTTTACATATCTTAAGATTTCTGAATGATGCCACCTTTGTTTTAAGAAGCTTGCTTTGAAGGGTGAAAAGTGCTTCTTCACCTGACATTTTTCAACTCCATCCAGTGTTTGGAATGCACCATATGCAGCTTCTCTAATTAGGTTCTAGGATTAAGATAAACCTTTCGCTCATCTGGCGCTATAGTTGTTATGGGCACCAAGCGCAAGGCGCACAACAAAAAAATAATGCAAAAAACTATGCAGAACAAGAATTAATATTCCTAAAATGCAACAAATAGTAGAAGAAGACAAATATTAACTCATATCCAATCTAATTATCCATGATCTCATGATTGTAAACTCAAAATCTAAATCATAAGCTAAACCAAAGTTATCTATTACTAAAATAGACAAAATCTAAATCAACTAAAGTTACAATAAGTTAAACCAAACTATGGGGTCTTGATGGCTTGAACTTTTTCTATGTTGATCTGCCCCCGTGCAGAGAGCAAGAAGTAGGTCCGAAAGGGCTATCATTAAAGCGCTTACTTAATAGAAAGAAAGGCTATTTGATGTAGAGCTGGTAGCAGATGAGCTTCTGGACCAAGAATCAAAAAAGAAAAGGGATCGTAGGTCCAAGAGAGGAAATAAGTAATTTTAATTTCGATAAATCTTTAATCGGATGTAACTTTTTACATAGGAGTCCGATTGTTTACCATAATATGTTTCCGGAATGTGTTTTTTGAGCTCTATAAGAGCTATAGTCGATTTACTATAATAGGTTTCGTTTGGGCCCAAAAAAACGCTGTTTAGGCCCTCATCCGGTAGTTTAAAGTTTTTGGGTATTTTTGTAATTTTCTTTTTTTATGTTTTCCTTGCTAGGGTTGGAATTCCTTGTTAGAGTTGAACTTTAGCCTATTTAAGGCTTTCTTTTTCCTATTGTAAGGTAGACTTTCGAATTATTCAATCATACAAAAGACTTTCGTCTTGAATTTCTAATATTTTCGGTTTAGGGATTAATCGTTGATTGATTTCGTTTTCTTCACGTGAACTTGCTGCTTTAGTTGGTATCAGAGCAGGTCGAGTTTTCGCCCTAATCAGATGGCAGGAGACGACAGAGAACGCGGTCATGTCCCGAACGTTGTTCAGGATATGGAAGCCTTGCGAGCCACCCAACAGGCTCAAGGGGCGGCTATTTGAGCCTTAGAGCTGAATGTGCAGACTATCCAGGCGACTACCCAGTGTTTAGATGAGTGCTTGGACCAAATCTTGGATTGACTTGATGCCCTCGGGATCGAAGCCAACGGTAGAAGGAATATTGAAAGGATACAACCTTGAGATGAGCTTGCTCGGGGGGAACATCTCAGTCGGCCTCTTGCTAGAAATCGTCATTGGCGTCAGGCCTATGAGGATGAAACTGAAGAGGAGGAGGAAGACGTATTTGAGGACGGTAGACCTTACAAGCAAGGTGGTAGAGGAGGTCGCAGTCGTAATAATAACTGGTATGAATAAGGATATCATGAATTCAAGTTAAAAGTTGATATCCCTAGCTTTAGTGGTAATCTAGGTATTAAGGATTTCCTCGATTGGCTAGCTGAATTTGATCGTTTCTTTGAGTCCATGGAGATACCACAGGATAGGAGAGTAAGGCTGGTGGCTTCCAGGTTAAAGGGTGGCACTTCTGCATGGTGGGAGAAATTACAGAATGTGAGGTACCGAGATGGCAGGTAACCTGTTCGGACCTGGTATAGAATGAAGCAACTGCTGCAGAGGGAATTTTTGCCTGAAGACTATGAGCAGATCCTTTACCAGCAGTACCAGAGATGTCATCTGGGGTAGAGAACTGTCCATGATTATACTGCAGAGTTTATGCAACTGGTTGAGCGGAATGATGTTTGAGAGACTGAAGCATAGTTGGTTTCCAAGTATTTAGAGGAGTTGAGTCAACCGATCAGCAAGAAGATTAGCATGCAAGTGGTGCGTAATCTTAGTGAGGCTAGGAATATAGCCATGAAGGCAAAACTGAAACTTCAACAACATAAGGGTAATAGGTTTGACACTATGAAGTGAAGTTTTGAGGGGTACACGAGAGGTTACCCTGAGAAGAGTAAATCTGCCCCAGAAGTAGACCTGTGCAAACGACCCGCGGCCCGCAAAACCCATCCAAACCAGTCCGTTCTGGGTTGGGTTTGGACATACATATTTTACTTTAAGCCCGGCCCGGCCCGGCCTGAACCCGTGGAAGCCCGAGTTAATGATGAGTTAGGCTTGGGAATAACTATAAGACCCATGACTGGCCCGGCCCGGCCCGGATAATTTTATAATATATACTTTTATATTTTTATTTATATAATTATATACTAAATATTTAATCTGAACCATTGAAAAACTTATAGAAGATCTTGACCTTTATAATTCCTCTATGAATACTATCTGTAAATTAAATTTGTCTATAAATACTATTTGTAAATTAAATTTGTTTAAAATAAGTTATATTAGAAAAATATAAACATTTATTTGATGGGCTGGTTGGGCTGGGCTTGGGAATGAGGTTCAATTGCCCGGCCCAGCCCGGCCCGAGCCCAATGTAAAATTAATGCGGGCTGGGCCGGGCTTGGACAAGAGATTTTTATATCAAACCCAATGTAGCCCGGCCCGAATCCAGCCCAGCCCGACCCATGAACAGGTCTACCCAGAAGTACCCACTCGGGTAGAGCGAACGGTGGATAAGACTACAGGGAAGAAGCCAATGGAGCAGAGAGAAGCACCAAAACCCATTAATCCCTATGCAAGACCAATCCCTGGGAAGTGTTTCAGGTGTAATCATCCTGGACACAGGTCGAATGAGTGCCCTAATAGAAGGACAATTAATATTGTCGAGAAAGATGATGACGCAATTGAATGTAACCCTGATAGGGAGGAGGATGAAGAGTCTATAGGTTATGAAGTTGAAGATGATCAGGATGAATAGATATATGTGATCAGAAATTTGATGATGACCCCGAAGCAGTTAGACAATACTCAAAGGCACCAGTTGTTTCGTACTAGGTGCACAATCAACGGGCGTGTATTTGATCTGATCATTGATAGTGGAAGCTGTGAGAATATCATTGGGAAGGATACGGTGGAGGCATTAAAGCTGCCAGTGGAGAAGCACCCGAATCCATACTCAATTGGGTGGATTAAAGCAGCTGAGAAAATACAGGTAACAAATCATTGTAAAGTACCTTTTTCCATTGGCAAATATAAGGATGAAGTGTACTGTGATATTGGGGATATGGATGCTTACCATATGTTGTTTGGGAGGCCTTGGCAGTTTGATGTAGATGCACAGCCTGCGGGCAGAGAGAATGTGTATAGAGTCGAAAAGGACGGGGTGAAGTTCTTTTTACTGCCTCTAAAGGTGAATACTAAAACCTCCAAGGTGAAAGGATGATCCTTCCTTACAGTTACCCAATCTGTCCAGGAGATGGAAGAGGCAGTTAAGGAGTCGAAAGTTGTCCATGTTTTGATTGTTAAATAGGTTATGACAATAGAAGATGGTCAGAATGCTGAGCAACTACCGGAAAAGGTGAAGCTATTGATAGAGGAATTCAAGGAGATTATGCCCGATGACTTACCAGATGGGCTCCCTCCAATGAGGGACATACAACATTGTATTGATCTAATCCCTGGGGCTAGTTTACCGATTTTACCTCATAACAGGATGAGCCCAAAGGAAAGTGAAATCTTACAGGAGAAGGTTCAGGAGTTATTACAGAAGGGATACATTCGGGAGAGCATGAGTCCATGTGCTGTACCTTCCTTGTTGATGCCAAAAAAGGATGGAAGCTGGAGGATGTGTGTTGACAGTCAGGCGATCAACAAAATTACCATTTGATAAAAGTTCCCTATTCCGAGGTTGGAAGATATGTTGGATAGGTTGAGTGGGGCAGTGGTGTTCACAAAGATTGATTTACGCAGTGGGTACCACCAGATCAGGATTCGAATTGGTGATGAGTGGAAGACAGCCTTTAAAACCAGAGAAGGGCTGTATGAGTGGCTTGTTATGCCATTCGGATTATCAAACGCCCCTAGTACTTTCATACGTGTTATGAATTAGGTACTTAAGCCATTTATTGGAAAGTTTGTTGTTGTTTATTTTGATGATATCTTGATTTATAGTCGATCAGAAGAGAAGCAGGTTGAGCATTTATAGCAGATACTAACAGTTTTGCTGGAAAATAAGCTGTATGTGAACTTAAAGAAATGTAGCTTTATGTGTAGGAAGTTGTTGTTTCTTTTTTTGTAATTAGTGCTGATGGGATCTAGGTGGATGAAGAAAAAGTGAAAGCAATTAGAGATTGGCCCGCGCCAAGAATTATAACTGAAATGCGGAGTTTTCTTGGATTGGCTAGTTTTTATAGACGGTTCATCAGGCATTTTAGCATGATTGCAGCTCCGTTAACTGAATGCCTGAAGAAGGGGAAGTTCCAGTGGGGTGAGGAGGCCGAAACCAGTTTTGCATTGTTAAAGGAGAAGTTATGTTCTACCCAGTTCTAGCATTGCCAGATTTTGATAAGCCGTTTGAAGTTGACTGTGATGGAAGCGGAGTTGGCGTTGGGGCAGTTTTGTCACATGAGAAGAGGCCTGTTGCATTTTTTAGTGAGAAGTTGAGTGATTCCAGGTGAAATTGGAGCACATATGATAAAGAGTTTTATTCCGTCGTGAAGGCTCTATGGACTTAGGAGCATTACTTAATAGGACGAGAATTCGTGCTGTATTCAGATTGTGATGCACTCAAGCACCTGAATAGTCAAACCAGAGTTAGTCAAGATATGCATGCTAGGTGGGTGCAGTTTCTAAAGAAGTTTCCTTTTAAGCTAAAGCATAAGGCGAGTGTGTAGAACAAAGTGGCAGACGCATTAAGTAAAAGAGCTCACTTGTTGGTGACTGTAAGCAGTGAGATTGTGGGGTTCGAGTATTTGAAAGAGCTGTACGAGACAGATGATGATTTTAAGGAGGTTTGGGGAAAGTGTTCTAGTAACCAGCCTGTTCAGATTTCCACATTTTTAATGGGCACTTGATGAAGGGGAACTAGTTATGATCCCTCAGTCATCTATGAGGGATAAACTCATTCGTGACTTACATAGTGGTGGGCTAGCTGGCCATTTGGGTCGTGAAAAGACCTTTGGATCAGTGGGAGAGAGGTTTTATTGGCCTCATTTATGTAGAGATATGGGCAGAGTTGTGGAGCGTTGTTATGTATGTCAGACATCCAAAAGGCAATCTCAGAACACTGAATTATATATGCCTTTGCCTGTTCCTGAAAATATCTGGGAAGATGTATCGATGGATTTTGTGCTCGGCCTGCCTCAAACACAGAGAGGTGTAGATTCTGTTTTTGTTGTGGTGGACAGGTTTTCAAAGATGGTGCATTTCATTCCGTGCAGGAAAGTTGATGATGCTCAGGGAATAGCCAAACTGTTCTACAAGGAGGTTGTTCATTTGCATGGAGTCCCTAAGTCTATCACTTCTGATCAAGACAGTAAGTTTCTTAGCCATTTTTGGAGGACTTTATGGTAGATGTTTGGCTCTTCATTGAACTACAGTAGTACAGCACATCCTCAAACGGATGGTCAGATAGAAGCCACTAATAAGACCATAGGCAACTTACTTCGGAGTTTAGTGGGGCAGAAACAGAAACAATGGGATGTTGCTTTGGCTCAGGTAGAACTTGCTTACAATAGTGTTGTCCACCGAACAATGGGCAGGTCACCCTTTTCAGTGGATTATACTAAAGTGCCACAGCAAGTTGTCGATCTGATCAAGCTACCCCAAGGAGCAGAGACCAGTGTAGCAACGAAGCATATGGCTGAAAACTGGAAATCGGTTGCTGAAGAAGTGAGGCAGAAGATTAAGCAATCGAATGCTAAGTATAAAGACGCTGCTGATAGACATCGCTGGGTCAAATTGTTTTCGGTGGGTGATCAGGTGATGGTCTTATTGAGGAAGGAATGGTTCCCAGTGGGTACTTACAGCAAGTTGCAGCCTAAGAAATATGGACCTTACCCAATTCAGAAGAAGATTAATGACAATGCTTATGTTATGGGGTTGTCAAACAGTATGGGTATATCTAATACATTTATTGTCGCGGATATCTATCCATATCATGCAAATGATGAGCCGCTGTACCCGAAGCCAGAAAACTCGAGGTTGAGTTTTTCACTGGTGGGAGAGAATGTTGTAGAACTGGTAGGGAATGAGTTTCTGGACCAAGAATCAAGAAAGAAAATGGATCATAGGTCCAAGAGAGGAAATAAGCAATTTTAATTTTGGTAAATCTTCAATCGGATGTAACTTTTTGCATAGGAGTCCGATTGTTTATTATAATATGTTTCCAGAATGTGTTTTTCGAGCTCTACTAGGTCCATTATCGATTTACTGTAACAGGTCTCGTTTGGGCCTAAAAAAACATTGTTTAGGCCCTTATCCGATAGTTTATAGTTTTGGGTGTTTTTGTAATTTTCTTTTTTTATATTTTCCTTGCTAGGGTTGGAATTCCTTGTTAGGGTGAACTTTAGCTTATATAAGGCTTTCTTTTTCCTATTGTAAGGCATATTTTCGAATTATTCAATCATACAAAAGACTTTCGTCTTGAATTTATAATATTTTTGGTTTAGAGATTAATCGTTGATTCATTCCGTTTTCTTCAGGTGAACTTACTCGTCACTATTTATTTCCTTATCAGGGATAATAGCATAGCCCAATACTTCTTTTTCGATTTTTTTTCTTTTTTTATTTTTATTTTTATTTTTATTTTTATTTTTATTTTTATAGTTACTTCATTGAGCAAAGCGCTAAATACATCAACAATAGCAATGGGGAACCCCCCTAAGGGAATTGTGAAGTCGAAGTGGCAGCTTCCTCACAAGCTGAATTGCTTTCTTGACTTGTTGCCTAAGCAGAGCTTGAAGGTAGCTTGCTACAAGTAAGCTTACCTAAGCCGAAGCATTAAGCATTAAGCATTAAGATAAAGAAGAGTTCCCAAGATCAAGATAAAACATATGGCTCGATAGAGAGATACAAAGCTAGATTAGTAGTTAAAGGCTTCCGTTAGGATGTTGAGTCGAACCCCTTTAACAACGGTTACGGAACTTGACTCAAAAAGCGCCTTAGTGAGATCAGGACCCCTTTGACTTGATCGTGTTTACTGTCTCTTGAGATGAAGATGATGAGAAAGGGCCAAGGGGGGAGCATGTTTTGGTGTCTTGAGTGTGTTTTACTCTCTTTTTTATTTCTATTTTTCTGTATCTTTTTATTTTTATTTTTATTGTTATTTTTGGGTCCAATTTGTGTAGTTAAATAATGTCCACCCAAAGTACAGAAAATCAGCAATTGTACAATTCAAGCTTAGTTAAATGAAGCATATGAAGTTTCACCTTCTTTAGGAAATGTTGATTTCATTGATTTTTGAAAAACACTCAAGCTGTTATGATTAATTTTTGTTTTGGTCTTGAACAATTAATAATAGATTAACACAAATTTAATAATAATTTTATACACTTCTATGCATATTATACTTTGCCGATATACGAACCTACTATTTTCAGTTGGCTAATGCAGTTATTAACATATCAATCTCAATTTCATATATATATATATATATATATATATATATATATATATATATGAAAAATAAACAATACAATATTTTATAACATGTGCTCGAATAAGTAGAGTTTTTCATATCTATATCAATTATAATATCAAAACATATTGTAAATTTTATGCATTATTTATTATATCCTAACAAATCACAAAATTATTATAAAATAATTACATATCTTAAGTTTCTTAAGCTTTTATAGATTTTACAATTGATTTTCTAATCAATTTTTTAACGTATTGAACATATGATTTTTTTGTTTTGATAATATTAATCTTAAACTTGACACATTTATCTTGTGTTAGTTGTAGTATTAGTTAATCGACATGTGATAGGATTTTTGTGGACTAGTGAGACTAAATAGGATGTATGGTTTAAATTTGTAGTTATGACATGTCTACATACAAAGTACGGTTCCGATTACTCCAGTGAACTCCAAAGTCTTTTATTTTACTCCATGATTGTGTCACGTTCTAGTTTACAAATATTGTAATCCATACGAGTCAAAGATATCAAGTTTTGTCTATATCAAATGAGAATAAATTTAAAAAATTATGTGTTAAATATTGTGTTTAAACTATGTTAGCTATTATTATTTATATTGAAAATTTTGAGTTCAAAATGAACAAGAATACTCTATGTCATGTCATGATTTAATTTTAGTTATCCTTTTTTTTGTTAATATTTTAAAACACAATCCTCTTTTTTAAACAAAAAAAATACAGTCTTTTATTTACAAAAAATGAAACCGCATGGTTTTTTTTTTTTTTTTTTTTGTAATTTGCCCTAAAAACTGAAACTGGTCTATGATTTTGGGAAGTAACAGTAACATCATTGCTTATTTGGTAATGAAAGAAGCCAAGAAAGGAGAAATGAATATATGACAACTGTGTCTGATTTTAAAATGGATCCTTTCCTAATCATATATGTAAAATGAGTATGGAAAAACTAAAATTCACATGGAAAAAATAAAATATATATACTTCCTCCTTCCGTTTTTTATTATATGATGTCTAAGGTGGTTCAATAAGACCAATAAAGTATTAATTAGGTTACTAAAATGACTTATTTACTCTCAATTCTTCTCTCTTAAAACCCTATTTTCTATGCGAAAATTCACTTTCTTCTTAATTACCAAAGCTTAATGTAGTACTTTTTGCATTAGATAATAAACATTTTTCATACTTTAAATAAGAGCAAATATGAGATAACATGGTAAAAATCATTGGTAATGTAAAGTGTCAAATAAAAAGGAACAATGTGAAAAACCTAAAACATCGTACAATAAAAAACAGAAAGAATATATATATTGATTTTTTATTAGAAAGTCTATATGGATCCGGGCATAATAAAATTTCTGAAAACCAAGTCCGCTTGTATGATTCCCAAAAAAAATGAAAGTATGTATTGAAAAACTTAAAAAGCACATTGAAAAAAAAAAAAAAAACAATGCAAGTTTTTCAACAGAGAGAAGAGAATTGCTTGAAATAAGAATGAAATGGGTTCCAAATTCCAAGGGTAGATCTTAGAATATATATATAAAAAAAATTGATGAGTACAGAATTAATCTTAATTTTATATGAAAAAGAAATGGGTTTTTGTGTAGCTTTCTTGAACAAGCTTCCTACTTTGCAGAAAACATTACAGGTCTCACTCAGCAGGGGAAGCAACCAAATAGTAACATATATAATAATTTAGAGAAGAAATCAAATCTCTCTTCTGGAATTGGACCCATCAAAGACTTGGTTTGCTTAGTTGGCTTCATCATTTTTTCTTTTACTCAATCTTTCCCCTTTCTCATTTCAGTTCAGGTACATAATATCACTGCGGCATTTCTTCATACATGTTATCTGCAATATGTCTTTTCATTTATGGATCATAAAAGCTTCTTCTTCCTTTTTTTCTATTTTCAACTAATTATTGATGAAAAATACTAGATGGGTTTTCAACAAGTTGAGGATAAAAATTGGATTTTTACTTTTAGACTCTTCATGGGTTTTGCCCATCTCAGCTTTTTGCTACTTTCAACTTTCCACCATTTACATTCTGATTTTTATGGATTTTAATTTTGCCATTTCAAAGGGGTAGGTTAGAGTGACATGATAAATGATTATGTGGTCCATATTTATATATAATATATAAAAATTTTATGTGGTTCATTTGTTTACAACAGATAACATCCAAGATATTGACTAATTTATCATAGGTTGGTAAGATGTTTAATCAAATTTTAAAACAGAAAAATTCTTCTAATTTAACAGATTCAAGTTATTATCACCATTATCATTATTTTGCTGTAAAAAAGCTCAATTTTTCTTTAAATTTATTTTTATATACACAAAAAGTTTAGACAGGTAAGACACCCTGGAACAATACTATATTTCAAGAACTGTCTGTATCTTCTGATAGAGAGATGCTTTCTTTATCTTACTTAATTCAATTTTTTATTTTATTTTTCAACTCTTGTATCTTATATATATAGTAATTAATGGAAGACAAACAAGCAGGAATCTAGTGCTTTTGTTTCCCATTACTGTTATGGCCTCAGCAGAAGAAGAAAAGAAAAATGGTGGAAAAATGAGAGATTACCTGGGTCGGTCTATTACTGAAAACCAGGGAATCTTTTTCAATTGAATTCATCAGATTCCCCTTTTACAGTCTTTTCACACGTGTAGAATATATACACATGCTTTTGCCATTTGCTTGCCATATTTTCTTGATGGATGTTAACTTTCACATCATAAATGCAGTACCAAGTTTTTTGTTTTTTTTTTTTTGGTTGAAGGTTTCAGCTTTTTGAGATAAGAGGTCTCCATTGAAGCACAACTCTAAATTTCTTCCTTTACAGGTACAATTTTTGGTCTCTCATTCATAATTATTTGTTCTTGAATTTCCCTATGACTGCATTATTGTTTCTCAATTATTGTGATGCTTAGCTTTTTATGCCTCACCTCAATTATTTCTCAGGTATATTTGTCTTTCATATAAGTTCAGATTTTCTGATAATTAGATACATGTATTACTATATGTATATGGGTTCTGATGTATAGTTTAATTCAGCTTTGTTCATATTTTTCTTTAGGAAAAGAAGGGAGTTTTTCCCAATAATGGATGAAAAGGGAATTGGTGGTTCATGTTTAATTGTCTCGGAAACGAAGACAGATAGCTTCTATCCAATGTATTTTGGTGTTTCTTGTGCTTTCTTTGCTCTTAAAGTCATATCAAGATCAGATTATAAAGAGGATGAAAAATGGTCTGGATTATGCGATAAGATGCTTCAAGGGAGTGCTCAACTCTTAGGATTACTTGTATGGAGAATTCAGAGAGGACAACGGGATGAGAATGGTGGAGAATGTGAGCTTCTAAGAAAGCTCGAGATTGCGGAGAAAGAGATCAAAGAGCTAAAGCAAATGCGGCGTGAGGATGCAAAGGCGAACGAGAAAGTTGTCAGCATCTTTGCATCACAAGAGCAGAGTTGGTTTATTGAAAGGAAGAAGCTCAGGCAGCAAATTGGAGCTCTTTTGAATGAATTGAGAGTTGAACAAAACCGAAAAGATGAAGCCATTTCGGAATTAAATGATAAAGTGAAGGAGATGGAGTTGTTGGTTGAGTCGAAAGATACGGTTTTAAAGCAAGAGGAGTGTAAGAGGAAAGTTTTAGAAGAAAAGTTATCCAAGGCTGAAAATGTTGCAGAAGAATTGAGGCAAAATGCGAAGCGAGAAGCTCAAGAGTATTCTACTGATCTTTGGAAGCATAAAACTGCTTTCCTTGAACTGGTGTCTAACCAACGGCAGCTCGAGGCTGAGCTTGGTAGAGCTCTTAGGCAACTTGAAACTAAAAGGCAAGAGATTGAACTGGTATTAGAGAAAAAGGAGGAGTCGATTTTACTGGCTCGAAAACTATCCCTGGAAATTGTACAGATGCAAAAAGATTCGGAGCAGAAAGATAAGATCTTGTCTGCATTGCTCAGGAAATGCAAACTTGATACAGCTGAGAAGCAAATGCTTTTAAAGAAGAAGCAAGCGGAAGTCGGAACAGAAAGGCGGAGACCCACGTCTGAATCTAAACATCAGAGAAATTCGTTAAGAAATATGTTTGCGCGGCCGGATTCAAGAGCGGATGATCCTTCAATTGCAAGAGGATCATCACAGATTGTGAAAAAAAGTAGATCTCAAACTCCAGATTATGTTCTTGAGTATGAGAATCCCGAATTCCGAAATGATGCTCAAGGTTTTACTCCTCTTTCTGGTTACAACTCATCAGAGATGTATGGTGAACTAGGTAAATGAAGTCCTGCTGACTTCTTTCAATATAAATGAATTATCTCATAGCATCTCAGCACTCAGTTCGATATGCATTTTTCATAAAATTCATTGTTTAAAATCAAAGTTTGATGCTTAAGATATGTTGTACTTTTTGGTAGATCTCCTTTTCATTGTTTTTCTTCCTCTCATTGTTGCTATTGAAGCAATTACAGCAGATATCAAGCGGCTAGATGGGTGGGTTCAGGCAGAAGCAGAAAAATATTCCAACACAATTGAGAAAAGGCATCATTTAGAAATAGATGCTTTTGCAGAACAAATGAGACTCAAAGATGAAAAATTAGAAGCTTTTCGCTGGCGAATGCTTAGTATGGAAATAGAATCAAAGCAACTGCTGTCCCATGTTGAGGGTCTAAACCAGGATATGTCTCAGCTCAGGCATGAAAATATGAAATTGGAAAAGCTGTTATTCGAGAGGCAAGAAGCATTGAATGCCTTGAAAGATCAATTAACAATGCAAGTAAGAGCACAGATTTGCCAAAAGACAGATACGTATGCTGCAGTAGACGATGATGTCTCCATTGATAAGATCGTTGACACTCAAAGTGTGGAAAAGGATGAAGAAACAAAAACTGAGTCGTTGCAAATGTCTGGAGAGAAAGAAGAGGCAGCCCCTGTAAAAGAAGATGCAGAATTTGAAGAAGAGAAGAATGTACCTGCTGAGGCTTTAATGAAGGAAACAAGTGCAAGTCCTGCGAATGTTGATACTATCGATAAGTCGCCTTCACCCAGCCAACCGTTGATAAAGAAGAGTAATTTGCCATGGAGGATGGATCTACAAGCTCTTGGAGTTTCATACAAGATCAAGAGGCTGAAGCAGCAACTTCTAATGCTAGAGAGACTAACAGGAAAGCAAGAAAGCATGGAACAAACAGAAAGCAATGGCGGCACACTGAAGGAGGTCAAAGGCTTCGACTTGTTGATGTCCTTACTCAATAAGCAAATCAGCAGGTACCAGTCTCTTCAAAGCAAGATTGACGAACTTTGCAAGCGAATGGTAAGCTTTATTCTAATGTAATGGGTGCAAAAATTCTAGTTCCTATGCTCACTCATCTCAATGTGTACATTAAATCTTTGAATTCAATATGGTCATAGTTAGTCCTGCACTTCTGGTAATTCCAATCTGATCACAAGTAGTCTTTATAGATGCGAGTGTGGAATACGTGTCATTAAAACACTATGTGAGAGATGGTCTATTCACAATTTGGTCAGTTACTCTGCAGTTCTATGCTCATCTCAGTCTTTGAATTCAACATGGTCATAGTTAGTCCTGTACTTTCCGGTAATTCCAATATGATCACAAGTGGTCTTTATAGATGCGATAAAATACTATGTGACAGACTGTCTGGTCATAGTTACTCTGTGCAGTTCTCAATATGGTCACAAGTGGTTCTTGACACTCTTTATAAAGGCAACTGTGATCAAATTGAACCGAAACAGTGTGCTGATTTGCAAATTTGATTCTTAGAACCGTTTCTGTCTATATAAAGTGCTAATCAAATTGAAGTTCAGGACTAAAATGTACACACTGAGCAGCAACCAAAATTTGGTTTTTGCAAATTTGATTCTTATAATGTGCTGATCTGGTAATTTCTTGTGAATTATTCGTGACAGCATGATAATGATGTAGACAAAAGGCGGCATGGAGAATGCAGTAATTTAAGAACAAAAGAAGAGAGTAAGACATTAGAGCATTATCTTGAAGAGACATTTCAGGTACAGAGATATATGGTTGCAACAGGACAGAAATTGATGGAAGTTCAGTCCAAGATCGGTTCCGGACTTGTTGGAGTTGCAGAAGAGCTTGATAAGTCGGTAAGCTTTGACACAGAGAGATTTGCAGACAACATAACAAGTCTTTTACAGGAAGTACAAAGAGGTCTGGAAGTTCGAATTGCTCGAATTATAGGAGATGTGGAAGGCACACTGGCTTGTGAAGGAATGATAAGAATCAGCCAGTAGTAATTTTGAACACAGGATTGGATCATAGTGTAATTAACTTACAAGGATTTCTTCTGATACATGTAGTCAAATTTGTACAGGAAGACCAATCTCAAGGGTTTTTTTTTTTTTTTTTTTTTTTTTGGGGTGTTGCAATTTTCATGGAAATGATACTTTAAATAATAATCTATAGAAAACCAAAAAAATCCCTAATATACATACCTGTAAACAGTTTATATATCAAAACTCTATTTGCAACCATATCCATCAACTGTTTTGGAATCTAGCTTGGGCTAGGTATCCGGAGTTTGATTTCTAATATACGTAGTAGATTCCAAATTGGAAAAAAAAAACCATTCAATTTTTTTTTTTTTTTAACGATTCTCATTTTATTAAAGTGTAGTATTTGGTTCCTTTGAAAAGAAAAGGATGTAGTGTCTAATATCAAGGCTCTGTTTGGAATAAATGAATTTCTTAAAATTTTAAGGAATTCATTTCTAATTCCAATTTTTCATACTTAAAAAAAAAAAATTGTGAGGAATTCAATTCTTAAAATTGAATATACTTTGAGACAATTTCACCCTCAATATACTTTTATTTTTCTTATATAAATTTTTTGTTGATTAATATTTTGCAATATCGATTCTAAATAATAACCCATTATTATTTTTACTTTTTAGTTTTTTAACTGATTATATTATTTTATTTTATTTTAGATTTGTGAATGATAAGAAACAACAAAAAAAAATTTAATTTCCCTTTTGAATTATACATAAAAACTAATTAAGATTGGTTGAATGGTAATCTTCTCTGGTTGCTTATCTTGAGTTTCAAATTTGATTTTTAGCATCCACAAAATTAATTTGGAGAAAAGTTATCTAAAAAGTGCTTGAACAACCTCAAACAGATTATTTAGCCAATAATAAAAAAAATATAATATGATAAAAAAATATTTATATCCAAATCTATTTATAAATTGTTAAAATAAAAAAATATTGTTAATTAATTTTATATTTTATACATAATTAAATACTTATCATAAAAATTTATTGATAAGGACAATTCAGGAAATAAGCACAAATAAAATACTTTTGTTCATTCATTACAAGCAGAAATTTATATAATTCATTTCAATTGAATCATTTAAATTATTTCATTTAAAAAAGAAAAATTCATTTATAATTGAATTCTACATATGATTCATTTATAAATAAATTCTATAGATGTAGTTCATTGATACCAAGTGAAACCCGAAACCTTGAATCTTGTAGAAAATACCTTTCCCATCATTTCCCATCACAAAATAGCTAAATAGATCGCTCAAAAAGAGTTTAATTAGTCTCCAATGTTACCCCTTTTTTTCTCTCTCTCCTCTCTCTCTCTCTCTCTTTTAAGTCTTATTAAATTTTTTTCAACTCCTTCTTTAATTTTTTTAATAGCAGTCAAAGGAGCAAAGCAAATGGCTTGATTTAGATCGAAATAAAATAATATTCTTTTCGTTTTTTATTATATGATGATGATAGTTGTTCACTAAAACTAATAAAGTATTAATTAGGTTATTAAAATGACTAGTTTACCTCAATACTTCTTTCCTAAAACTCTATTTTCCATGTAAAAATTCTCTTTCTTCTTAATTATCAAAGCTTAATGTAGTACTTTTTGCATTAAATAACGAACCTCTCTCATACTTTAAATAAGAACAAATATGAAAAAACATGATAAAAAATACATTGATAATAGAAAATGTCAAATAAAATAAAAATAAAATAAAAAATTTAACATATCATATAATTAAAAACGGAGGAAAAGAATACTGATAATGACAAAATGGTTCTTATTTTAACTACTCTATTCAAAAAGAATTTTCCTAGAGATTGGTAGAATTAGTAAATTTATTATTTCGGTGGGTTAATCATTAAGGACTTTTAGAGTAGTAATTAATTAAGAATTGATAGTGAAGTTTTGAGGAGGAGAAACGAATGACCGTTGTTGTTAGAATTATTGAATTTTGTTTAATGAGGGACCCACCCCACACACCTCCATTGGTTCACAAAATTGCACTCTCTCATTAATATTATCTCGTGAAGGAGAAGAAGAAGAAGCGCCTGCAGGAGCCTGCAATTTGCATTCCTTCTTCTTCTTCATCTATAAATTAAAACTAAAAACCAAAGCTCCCTCTCTCTCTCTCTCTCTCTCTCTCTAAGAATAATATCTTATCAAAATCTCATCTGGGTTTTTCTTACTTTCTTCAAAAGATCATTTCTTTACTTAATTTAAGTGATGGGATCAGATGAATTAGATGATAATACTAATTATAATGAGCCTAAACTCTGCTTATCTTCACTACCAAACAGGCTAACAAAAACAACTGAATTGGCAGTAACTCCCCCAATTCAAACATTAGCCTCTGTTCCATTCAAATGGGAGGAAGCACCGGGCAAGCCAATACCCAACTCCTCCAACGACGTCGTTATTCGTCCCAAATCAAAGGCTGTGCGCTGCTTACACTTATTGCCTCATCCACCTGCACAAAATCTATCTGCTCCTTGTTCTCTCTCTCGCTCTCACTCCTTGTCTTCTACCGCGTCGTCTACTCACATCAAGCCAAACCGACCCTGCTTATTTGCTTCTCGTTCTACTCGCTGGACCTGGAGCAACAATGGTGGAGTTGACTTTTCTTCTCCCAAAGTCAAGCTTATAAGGATCACGAGGAAATCTAGCTTCTTCTCTTTCTCTCCCTCAGCTTCTTACTTTCTTGTAAGTTTACTATTTCCCTCCCCCATTTCTTCATAACCACCGCTACGGTGGCCTCGGAGTGAGAACTCTGTTCCAGATTGGTACAAAACCACTATGATCTCGAGTGCATACCGTATTCTCGCAATCGCAGCGGTCTCACACCATTCTGGTCCATGGCAAAAATAGAATCTTGGCATCGGATTGGAGTTGTTCGGAATCTTTAGATGAATAACATATCAACAATTCTATTACTAAAACATTCATCGAATGGTCTAGTGCAAACATGTGTCATTCATCCTATTGATTCGGATCAATATGTTCTCAGACTATACTAAAACTTTTTTCTTTTAATTTTTCTATTTTATTATATACTCCCTCCGTCCCACCATTTGTTAAATTGGACTATCCCTCTGAAACACAGAGGGAGTATCCAGATTATAGCAAAACCATTTGGTCTTTATTCTTAATTTCTTTAATAAGTTAGTGTATTTTAATTTTACCTTAGTTTTAGACTAGTAATTCTGTTAGGTATATCTCCAATTCTGGATTAATCTGATTCGTTTATGTCAAAATTAATTCAGAGAAAATGGAAAACATGTGACAGATGATTGTATTATCAGGAAAATAAATATTACAAAGGTTAATTAAGGTCCAAATGAAATAAATTTGCTTAATTTAATTTATTAAAAGAAAAATTTGAAATTCCTCCTATTGTGTGGAGTTACGTACTGTCTATTATTGGTATCAAGGAAACTAGATGAGTGGTGGTTAATGATGGATTATTAAATGTAAATGCAGACAAACATTTATGGAAGCTTGAAGCAAGTGGTGACTTGGAGACGCAGGCACACAAATTCCCAACCATAATTCACTCCCTACCAAATGTGAGTGTGTAATGGGTTAATTAGCTTATCGCACGGATAAACAAAATGTATTTTAAATTTTCTAGTATATATATATAGCAATACATAATTACGTATTGTTTGGTTATTATTAATTAATGTTAATATAAATTTTGATTATTCATGGTTTGGAGTCAAACCTTAACATCACATGAGATGAATTCAATTATTAGAACTCAAACCAAACATTGAATTTCACAATAATAAAAATTTTCTAATTAAAGGGTTATATACTTTCTCTTATACTAGTTCTTATGTAGGGTTGTAAACGGAGCGGGGTAGAAATCGCACTTCCCATCCCTGTTCTTAGATTATTCAGGGATTTCCGTCCCAGTTCCGTTTATTAATTGGGGATAAATTTATGTCATATCCCTGATTCTAACGGGGGATCGATTCTCTGTGGGATCCTGTCCCGATTAAACTAATTTTCAATTTTATAAAAAAACCCTGTAAAATTTTAGTTTTTATCCTCTAACTTATCCAAATGTGCATTAAACTATAGACATAAAATTCTCAAAACTCAATTCTCAAATACGCTAACATATAATTAATAATTATTCACGAGGTATATTAGTTTTCTTCTTTACTTTAGTTTATAAAATTATAAATAATAAATAATAATAATGTCAAGGAATAATATTAATAATAAAGAAATATAAAAGGGAAATTGTCGGGGATTTGGGTATTTAACTGGTGAATTTACCAGGAATTCCCACCGGTTTTAAACGGGGATGAGGACAGCGACCCACGGGACGGATAAAGCTGTTACCATCCCCGTCCCCGATTAAGAAACGAGGACAAATTCGTCCCCATCTCTGTCCGCAGGGATCTTAATCGATCATTTTCCGTCTCCATCGGGGTGGGCCCCTACTAGGGATGGATCCCGTTACCTAATTGACAACCCTTTTCTTATGAAAACATGTAAAATTTGTATGGAGGTAATTGATTCTATTTTGTATATATGATGAATAACAAGAGTTCTATAATTATTTACTTTTTCCTAATATTTAAAGAGTGATGTGAGAGAATATTTTATTTGGACAACAAGGTGATTATGAATGAATCCACACTAGCGGACGGACACTTTTAGACCCAACCACATCCATACTAGGGATACGAGGAAATTTTCCAATGTTATGTGTAACATTTAACTTTTTTATTTAAGTAAAATAATATATTATTCATTAGATATATACTTAAGAAAAAAAAAAAGACAAAATTTAACGCTTACTATTAAATACCATACATAATTGTGGAAACCTAATTACATTAGTCATATATATATATATATAAATTGGCAAAATTAGAGTGTAGAAAGTAAGCATCTTTTCTTCTTGTAGTTGGCTTTAAAACAAGCTTGCCTAAGCTTTTTGGTTCTTGGAGTCAGCTCTGCATCTGGCCATTCCTCCACAAGCCTTTTATGTTCTTCCAGCATCTCTATCTCCTCTTTCATTCCCATTTCCTACATTTTATTTTAATTTTTTTTTTTTACTAATTAAAAAAAAATTAAGTGGAGCCCATATGACGAATAATCCAAAAATTAAATAAATTATTTGACTAATTAATTCAGCCATGCATGATTTATGCGCATATCCAAGTTTAATTCAAATACGTTTAACTCCAATTACAAACATATACTATTATAGTTTCGGTCTATATGGATATTGCCAATAAAATTGAATAAAAAAATAATATACGTAATTTCTTTTAATTACTTAATATATATCCTATCCATGTATTATATATATATAATACTAAAATATTCATAGTAATAAAACCTAACCAACCATGTGTGTGTGTATATATATATATATATATATATCCCTGAATAAGATATTTTGATGAATTAATAGAGTAATTATTAAATTTGCAAAAGTGAAATTAAAAAATATATACATACCTTAACATTGTGGATGAGAGTTTTCAAGCTCTTGATTTTCCTATGTGGCCATCTAAAAATATTTAATTCTCTACATCTTTTTTTCAAAACAGTCAAACCCACCTTCATCTCTTTAGCTGCTTTTGTGATTGGAAGATGAAAATTTTTTTGAATTTCTTTCATTTCTAATTCAATTCTTCTCTTTCTTCCACTTCCATTTACCCTTTTTAATTCCTTCTTCTTCTTCTCATTATCATAATTATTAATTTCACCCATATTCTTAATCCTCTCATAATAATTATCACCAGCTAATTCATCAGTTTGATGACCAATTGTGCTCCAATTATATTCCCATTCATCCAAATTTGAGCTTTGTTTATTTGAAGCAAATGAATCTAACTCCAAAATGCTCTCCAATGGTGGAAGTTCTGATATTCTGCAAGTAATTTAAAAGACAATTAAGCACAGAATTATAATACGATAATTAATTAATTTTTTTTGTAGAAATTAAGTAAAAAAAATAAAAATATTACTTGTGGAAAGTTTCATCGACGTCCCAGTCGATAAGATTGGTGTTTGGAACTTTAGAATCCATGTTTTGAAAAAGAAATATATATAAAAATTTTAGAAAGAATCAAAAGATTTTTTTTTTAAATTGATTACGAGAGATTCCATGGTTATATATGGAGGGGTGTGTGTGTGTGGACGTTATAATTAAGGAAAGTTACAAAGAAGATGGATTAATATTAATTATTAATGATTCAACGTAAGTAATTAAAGTATTAATTAGAGGAACGATTTCCAATCATTAATCAATACAGGGGGCTGCATCATGTAACTAATTAATATCTTTTACGATAATCTATGTTCATCATTTCAACTTAAGTTTTACATGAAATTAAGAAATTAATTACATTCTCAATGTAGCCTCCGTTTGTTTCGTAGAAAATGAAAATTAAATATTTTTCTTTGTTTGTCATGTAATATCAATATTTATAAAATAAAGATATGATAGTAGAATAACTACGGTAAGTGCATATATATAATGTATTTCTTTTCTCTTCAAATGGGAAGTTATTTTCATTTATTTTTTAAAAATTTCCTATTAACTAGGAAAATATATTTCATTGACTTACTCCCTCCGTTTTTAAATATTAGTTACTTTAGAATTTTTACTTTGGTTTTTTTTATATGTCATCTTAGATTACCAATGTATTTTTTGCAATATTTTCTCATATTTACCCTCATTAAAAGTATGAGAGAAGTTCAATACTTAATGCAAATAAGTCTTAATAATTAAAAAGGAAGAGAATTTTAACATAGAAAGTAGAGCTTTAGTACAAAATTATTAAGGTTAGATTAGTCATTTTAATAATATAATTAATAATTTATTGGTTTTGATGAATAACCTTAAGTGACTAATATTTGAAACCGGAAGGAGTATTTTTTTTTTTTTTTTTAAGTCACAAACACAAGAAAACAAGGAAAACATTAATTTTCCATAATACTCTTTCCGTCCAACTTTGATAGATAATATTTTGATTGCATACTGATTAAGAAAATTAGTAAACAAACTATATTTTTACTAAAGGACCCTCAATAATGATTAAGTGAAATAAATGTTGTCACTTTAATTGTTTAGGTACAGTTTATCACTTAATTAATAATAATCATTGAAAAATGTCTATATTATTGGACGAAGAAAATAATATTTTCCGTGAAACAAATGGAGCCGTAAAGAAGTAGCATATTTTAGATGGCATTTGAATCAAATTATTTCCAACATACATAATTGTTGGTCCCTAGTGACTATATGTATTCTAGAGTGGTAAATTAAATATAATTTTTACTTTGATAATGATAGTGGAAATATATGCAAAGGTAAACTTATATGATGTACATATAAGAACACTTCTTAACATAGCTAAGATCCCAAACACAGTTAAGTGCTTAGGAAGGGAGATTAAGTCTTTTATTCTCTCCAACATCTCTTTTTATAGACTTTGGCAAGGAACTAGCTGTTAGACACAAGAGAAAACTAGTCTTTATTTCGTCTTTTGTGTCTTCAATAAATATGCAAATTTACAAACTTTTTTAATCAATTAAAATCAGACTCTATGAAGTGTTATCTTACTTGTTTCTACTTTCATCTTCAGTTGACTAAAAGTTATAATTTGTAATGCAAATGAAATTTTTGTGTCCAATATGGATGATATTATGCCAGGTCGATCGAGCTAGAATGATTACTGATGGCAAACCAAGGACTCATCTCCACCATTTGTATATGAAAATTTTCTTAGAGGTACTTTATTTTCCATCTTTTCATTGAATGATATAAATAATATTTAATAAATTGGTATATATTAAGAATTGAATTTTTTTTATTCATATAATGCTATACTATTGACTGTATTGCTCAAGAAATTGGAAATCGTTTTGTTGAGTCAAATTAAAAATTAATTACTTATGTGCATATCATGACTTGATCGTAGAAATTCACTGCTAATTTTAATCATGAGCAGCTACTTCGGCTTGCGAAGTTTTATTCAAAAGATTACACCGGTAGTGTTCTACTTTAGATAATTGGTCAACAACTTATAGAATCTATATTTCTGATATGAGATCAAATAAAACATTTTTCGATCTTCAAGATATTAGGGAGCTTTTTCTTTACTTATTGAGTTAGCATTGATGCTGCATGTTGCAAAAAATATTGTTGAAAGATCTTTCTGTACGATAAAAGTTATCAAGACTGATTTGCGTAACAAGATGGGATATGACTTTCTCTCGGATTTTTAATGTGTTGCATCGAGAAAAAGATATTTTTTAAATATTAAAAATGAATTCATTGTACATCACTTTTAGAATATAAAAGAAGTGCTTTTTACAACCGATACAAGTCAATGTTTCCATTGTGTTAGTATCTTGATCGTAGAGGTAGCCACGGTTCATGAGCCGTCGGTTCAGGTTAAAGAAATCCTTGAACCTGAACCTGAACCTTCAAAAGGGATAAACCGTCGGTTCGGTCCAGTTCTGTTCAGGTTCATGGCTTGACCAAGGTTTGACCATGTTCAGGTTTGGTCTGGTTTAGGTTCAACATTTTTCAATAAACATTATTTAATTTGCGTGTGGTTTCGATGCATAAATTTTTCGATAAATTATTAATATACGTAACAAAATAATATAATTTCTCAAATATGAAAAACAACTTACATTTTTTATTTTACAATTAATAATTTAAATAATATAAAAATTATTACAAAAATATAACTTGTACAAATACTTCATTTATTTCTCTTACACCTTTAAAAAGAAAATCAAGTGAAAGAAGTTAAACATGTTAAAAAAAATGAGACAAACCGCCGGTTAACCTCTAGTTCAAAGGTTCAGGAATTTGATTGCACCTGAACCTTCTGTTCTTCTAAACCACAAGTCCGGTTCAAGATTTGACCGGTTTTGACTCGGTCCGGTTTGGCCGGTTCAGGTTCAATTTGGCCAGCTCTACTTGATCGCTAGCGAAAATTACTTCTTGTCATATCATTGGCAACACCTCCCTTCACTTATTATTTAGCATTTTAAATGGTTGACATTGCTAATATTGTGGATAAAATTGTCTTATCTCTTATTTCCGTTGTTGATTTTGTAAGGTCATCCATCATGGAAAAAAAAAATTGATTTTGATACTTTTTTTTCCTACCGGTTCAGTTGTTATTGCATTACAAAAAAAAAATGGCACCATATGAGTCTATATATTTTAGCAAAACTTGTACACAAAATATTTTAAAAAATGATAAAAGTCATATATATATATATATATATATATATATGAAAGTATAAATTTATGTAAATTTAAGGAATGTTATAATTGTTTATCCTTTTAAAAATGAAAGTTAAAAACAACAAATTTAGAAAAATAAAATAAAATGGATCAACGGGCTTCCTTTTAAAATGGGCCAAACATTTGATATTTCTGTTTTAATATGCATATTTCAAACCACATTAAGTGCAAAAAAAAAAAATAATAATAAAATAGTATATTACAGTCAAAACATGTTATTTTTCAATAAAAAAAAAAATTACAAGTTATATGTTGACACATCATTTTCTTAGGATAAAGGTGACGACAAGTGGACCAAGACTGAATCGACAAGTGTCATACGATTATAGATAGATAAACAACATTAACAGGACAATAATGCTAGAGAGCTCAGTCGTTCAAATGGATTGCCAAAAAAAAAAAAGTTTGCTTAACATTTGATTGTCTATTCAGAATTTTTAATATATTACTGACTTAGAACTAGTTTGGTTAAGTTTTTTTTTTTTTTTTTTTTTTTTTGAGGTATTTCAGTTATAGAAGTGTTTGGTTAGATTTTGCTAACAATTGTTGATAACTTTTTATGAATGAAAATTTTTTATTTTCCATCGTTAGATAAAACCTGTTTAACAAAAAAAAAAAAAAGAACTTTATTTTAATTTGTTTTATTTTCCAAATTAGTTATTTTATATCCTAATACTAAAAATTTATTATATTTTTACCAAACACTAATTATCAATCAGCAACCAGCAATCATCAATAGCAAATAATATCAGCAAACAGCAACAGTAGAACCAAATGAATCCTTAATATAATTTAGTTGTTCTGATTAGCATAATCACATGATGTTTATTAAAATTTCGTTTGCTGCGATTTTATTGAAATAAAATAATTTTTAGTTATTTTATTAATACAAATGGGTGTTTTCAACGTTTTGTACATTTAAATAATAATTAATTAGTGTATTTTAACCCCTTTGGGGGGATTTATTTTTCCCTATGTGGAAATTACTTATGGAAATATTACTCCTTTTCATACTGATATGTGTCTTATAAGTCATACCATAAGCTTTTGATATACAAAAAATAATGATAATTTATGTCTAATTTAACTGGTCGTAAGTTAATTTTGACTTTTTCTTTTGACAATTTGGACATGTGCAGTACAAATGTGCACTTGTTTAACTCTGGTTGGGGGATAAAGTTGAATGATAAGAATTTAGAAATCATTTATTTATATTCAATTCATTATTATATTAAAAAAAAAAAAGACGGTAGCTTTGTTAACGTCTCAGAATGGAATATCGTATCATAAATTAATTATTTGATTTATATATATTATGTGATTATATATGATAAAAACGTGTTAAAAAAAATTATTTATATTAAACGAATCGTGTTAGATAGGTTATCTCAGTAAATCGTATTATAATCATATTTTTTGTGGGTTTTCTCGAACCACCTACCGAATATCACCGTACCAACCTAACCATTAGAATTATTAGTGGAAGAACAAAAGAGAATAATGTATGGAAATTTAGGAGACAGAAAATGTAAAAGAAAGAAAAAATTGGAATGAACAATCATTCCACTTTTCTGCAACTTGCCATAAATCACGCCACTCATTTGCATTTTCCTATAAATAAATTGACAAAATCCGTTGGGTTGAAAAAAAAAAAAAAAAAATATATATATATATATATATATATATAGGAATAAAGAACTTTTTAAGTCATGATTTGTCTAACGTATGTCGAATTGGTATCTAACATATTGATTTTGTTTTTTTAGTATCTGACGTATAAAAATCAAGAACATTTACTACCCGAACAACAAAATTTAATGAAATTGATGATATTGGTGGTTTAAAGAGTGGTAGTGAAGAGTAAAATGATCGGGGTATTACAATAGTAATGATTATGTAAGTTATTATACTGATATTAATAATTGACTGAAGACCAAAATATTATGGATTTTAATAGATCAAGTACTAAATGTTATTGATCTCAAAACATCATGTACCAAACGGACCATATCAACATGCTAGATAATAAATTGGTAGATTGTGGATACGTCAGGTCTCAAAAAGATTTTCCTTCCTATATATATATATATATATATATATATATATATATATATATATATATATATATAAACCTTCAAATTTTTAGATAATTAAATTTAAAAATTTAATAGGGAAAACACCTAGCATGCAAAAAATTATATGATATTATAAGATCGTAGAGTTTTTTTTTTTTTTTGAAATGATTGTATATAAGATTTCCTACTTACACAAATATTAAATATTTAAATTTGATGTTGTAGTTTAAAAATTAGTATTTATTCCAATTTTGTATAAAATTCAAACTGTAAACTTTCCACGAGAGGATTCGATTGTTTGGTACTTTGAAAATGCATATTTCAAAGAGTTTCGTGCAGTTGTTGAAACTCTACATTTTTCCCCTAAATTAATCTCCTTAATTTTTATTATAATTTTCCACTTAATTCAGAGATAAATACCCACACATTTTAATTAATTTAAGGGTTGTGATTAGTTAAAATAAAAATTTTAATTTTCCCCAATACTTTTTTTTTTTTTTTTTTGACTGATATGAAACTTTTAAATCATTTACAAAACGTATATAAAAAATTTTTGAATTCTTTTCACATTGACCATTTATGTATCAAATATTTGATTAAAAGATTCAATTAGGAACAATTAATGTTGACTCAAAGAACAAGAATTTTTAATTATTTAATCTTAAGTCTTCAATCCAATTTCTAGCATATGCAATAATATTAGCCTAGAGAAATGTCACCTAAGAGATGTCTAAGAATTAATGCAGTAATTATACTAAGAAAGGAGTCAATTAGAATGTTTAAATCTAATGCACAAATTTATAATGACAAAAAAAATAGCAATGTTAAATTAGCCTTTATATAACACATAATGGTGAAATTTTTCTCTCAAAATAATAATAATAATAATAATAATAATAATAATAATAATAATAATAATAAAATAGGTTAGGAAATTGTAAGACCAAACAATGAGTGAATACTAAGGTCACGTTTCTTGGATAAGGCCTTTAAGTTATAATCCCACTCCTCTTTTGGAGGGAGTGAAACCCACACTCTATATTTCATTATTATTTCTTTTAGGACTACTTGCTTTTTAGCAAAAACACATTACAAGCCATTGAATTTTCATAATTTGATAACCTTATGTCTTTCTAATTTGATAGTTTTGCTCCATACTAGTCGCATTTTTCTCCAACAGGTTCTAGTATCTATTAACTAACATGTGATATAATTTTTAAGAAAAATGAGGGATTATTAACAATTGTTTTTATTGAAAAATTATCTTTATTGAATGGCCTAAACTTTCTATTAACAGAATAACCATTATGTTACTGAAAAATTATCTTTATTGAATGACCTAATACATCTGAACCCCCTTGAACTTATCCTTAACATCAAAAGTGCCCCCCTAAACTTTGTGTTCATCCAGTTAGCTCCCTAAACTTTAAAAAAGTGATCCAGTTTATCCCCTTGCTACCACGTGTCAATCATTTATTGGTTGTCTCACGTTTGACTTTTCAAAGCACGTGTGTCACAAACGCTAGTTTAGTGGGACCTAGGGGGCAAATTGGATCGGTTTTTCAAAGTTCAAGGGGGTAACTGGACACTTTGTAAGTTCAGGGGGTTTGGCTTTTTGGGCCAAGTTTAGGAGGATCTATATATATTCGGTCAAGATCTTACTGTCTCCCCAACTTACACAATGTCCATTTGGCCCCCCTTAATTTGATAAACTGATCCAAATAACACCCTCAATCCGACTAAACCAAATAAGGTTAAGAATTTGTGACACAGGCACTGCCATATGTTAATTTTGAAAAGTAAAACCATTAAAAAAAACTTATAATAACTTGACACGTGACAACAAAATTAATATAAAAAAAATAAATTCATCTACCTCATCTGAGAAATTTTATAGTACTCATGCTTCCTTTGTTAGAAATATATATTTATATTTTTTTATTATACCCTAAAAGGGTAGACAACAACTCTTTTTGCTAATAACTTTTAAAGCGTATCATGCTCCAGAAATTTTTTAAAAATTTTTCACCTCATATTGCTCCTCTGTTACATTTCAATTTTCAAATAATATCCAATATCCAATTTATAAAATCAACAATAATCACTCTTCCAAATTGGAGCCAACAAGAAGAAATTACAAGTAGGGGTTAGTATTACAATTTCACAAAACTAAAAGATTATACTTGAACCCTAACAAATTAATGGCATAACATGAATATTGAATTTGAAAAATTACCATGCTAAAAGAATAATGGCAGAAATGAGGTACTTGAGTTCATCTTTTGCTTCTCAAAACCAAATTGGTCTCTACAATTTCGATCTGCCATGCTCTTTCTGGCGTCGATGATTTTTCTCTTCTCTACCATTCATCAATTTCTTCTTCGACATCGATGGCTCCACCTTGAATCAACTCACTGGACCGACTTGGAAGATCCAAGAATCTATAAAGCACGGGTCAACAAGGAAATTCCGAGAATTTCTCCTTCTGTTATAGATTTCTCCGGCGAAATTAAAAAATTCGCAGCAGCACTGAGTCTGCTGCTTCACCGGTGAGGGCGTACAAATTTGGCAAGGAGAGAGGGTTGTTAAGAATAGCCGCCACATTACAACACCGGCAACAAAAAGTAAATCAGCTGCTTCTTTACAGCTTGCCGTCGATTGGGATGGATGATTTTGATCATGAATGTTGAGAAATAAAAGAAAATTAGAAAGATAGGAAAATTGGGAACAATAATCACTAAGTTGATTTAGTCCTTAACTTTTTGAAATCATCAATGTCATCGCTCACTTTTTAAATTTTTAATAATTTTTCCTCTCTTGCAACAATATCTCTCCAAGAACTAGGGAATTTAGACCATTATACTAGTAGAAATATTCCTAGATACATTACTAGATTATTTTTGTGAGCTTTTGCTGCTTGTTTGTTGCATATTCTCAATATATAGATATCATAATTGTACCCTTTTCCTTAATGCTTAAAGTTGATGGAGATATTATATTCTAGTGAGAAAATTGACTCGAAAAAATAACTTTCATTTAATAATTATTCGAATAAAATTTAGACATGTTATTGAATATAAATTTTCAGTAAACGACATTAACAATTGTTGTAATGAGCCGTAAATTGTTGAAAATTCAAAAGATGAGGGGAGCATTGACCATTTCAAAAGGTTAAAGATTAAATCAAATGGTACAAGACAATTTGACCACAAAGATATTTATTTTGATACAAATTGATATTGCAATGCTTATATCCTAAAATGAATATCCATATTCCACTACCTATCATGTTTTCTTCTTGTGCTGTTACATTTTTATTCTTTTGTCTTTTGTTCTACAGACGTTACCTAATTGCTCCTGAACTATTCAAATAAGTTCCAAAATGATTCAAATTAACGAAAAGTAGCTCGTGACTTAATAAAATTGTCAACGGAACATTGCGGAATATGTTTCTTTTCATTAATTTTGGGTCACATCGACCTGTATTTTAATAGTCTAGAAGATAAAAAGAAAATATTAACATACAATAAAGGCCAAAAGACAAACAAAGAGGAAAAGCCTTTTAAGGTCATAAATTCCATAGCATAATTGAACTATAACAAATTAGGCGCGTGGGACAAATTAGCATCGTGGGGAGAGTTGAAGGTGAAGCAAAAACTGCAGAAGTGGCGTGCCTTAGAAAGAAGAATGGCAATGGCCAATTGACACAGCAGCAGACACCAAATCACTTTCCTTTAACAATGTTGTCCTTTCTATCTTCAATCCAACGGTTACAATCAACCCTTCAGTTCCTCCGTGACTAGTGGAGGCTCAATCATTCAAATTTATGTATTTCTCTTCTCACTCCATCAAAATAATATTATTGTCAAAATGGCATTTTTAGCCCTCACCCATTCAAAAAATGTTTCCTTGATTTCTAATTGGAAAAATAACATTTTTTGTGGTTTTGGTCAATTCACCTTTTAGTTTTTACCATTTCAAAGTTAATCTTTTGATCTCTGTTTTATACAAAATTATAGCTAGTACAGCAGAATTAATCTTTCTATTCTTCGCATAAAGAGACTGAAGGGTAAAATAGTAAATTATGATCCATTTAGATATGTTTTCGTATAAAATAGTGATAAAAAGACTAACTGAAAATCACGTGGATTAAAGAGATGGTTATTTTGGCATTTTTATCCAATGAATAAGCATATTTTGCCCCTTATTTTTTTTATGAGAATTTTAGCTCCTTATTGGTTTCGCATATCTAATCAAATTTGGATATTTTAGTATCATTATCTAAATTATATATGTTTAAAGTAAAAATCAATAATTTAGGAAGGATGAGGCACAATTTGAACATGTAAGGCTACCAATCTTTTTTTTTTATTTTTTTTATTTTTATTTTTTATAGTCAGAACTCAGAAATATAGAATCAAAATTAATACTAAAAGGAAACGAAAATGGAAGTGGGTTCCACTGAAATTGGCTCAAATGATGAGTTTTAGCTTTAAAAAGGTTTGGACTTTTTCCCCTTTCAACGTGCTAGGCTTTGATGGCTGTCTCCTCTTCTTCTTCTTCTCCTTCTTCCTCAACTTCTATCTCTTTCTCTATCTATAATCAGTCCTTTAATTGCTTTTTATAATGCTCATGGAGCTTCTCACTAAAACACTAAAATACCAACATTAACGTTTGTCTCATCTCTGTAATTTAGTTAAAAAATCTGCTTCCTCTGCCCCCTTCTTCCTGTCTTTTATTTTGCTTTTTCCCCACCTGTCTCAGCTACGGAAGAATAACCAAGTTTGTCCTACAATTGGAGGATCAGGTTTGCCCCTTTTTAATTTCAGTTTCAAACCCAGTTCTTTTCATCTACTGTATATTCATATCTTGTGGGCAAATTTAGCCTAGGAATAACCCGCTAAAAAAGTTGCTGTCTTTACTGAGCTCTATGGGTCCAATGAGAGTAATCTCTTAATTGGAATGGAATCCATAACTGTCTTACTTATTAGGATCCTTCACTAATTTCCCCCATTTGCTGCTTTTTAGAGGATTTGCTGTGACATTCTTTTTTTTGGTTATAAAATTAGTGTGTTGGTGAAGATTTTGCAAATAGGAAAAAAGGCTACTTGCAACTGCCAGAGTACTGTCTGCCTTATGCTAGCACTTCTTTCCTTTAGCTTTTCAGTTTTTTAACTTGTCCAAGCTAGACTCTTTCTGTAACCCCTTTAAGATTGTCTCATTTCAAATGGGATTTTGATTGTCACATTTCAGCTGATGATTATTGGGATTTTTGTGGGTTTCTCATTGCAGGTGCAAATAAGATTTTGAAGAACATCTATTTAATTTCTTACCAGAAGATCATTATTGGATTGTTATTTTGCTTCCCAGCTTTTCTGTCTGCAGCTAGTTCTCTTGTATTCTTAACATTGGTCCTTGTAATTGCTGCAGGATACAGAATTCAATAAGGATCCATGACTGCATCTTCAATATCTAGAGAGGCATCAAATTATGATGAGGTTTCTATGCAGCAGAGCTTGCTGTTCTCTGATAGTCTTAAGGTGCTTATCCTTATGTTTCATATGAAAGATTTTTTATTTTTCAGTTTCCTGATAAAAGATAAGTATCTTCTATGTGCATATTGTTGAATTCAAAATTTACTTTCTCATGTGTATAAGTTTAGTTTGAATGAATGCTTTTCGTACTCGAGCTGTATAGTGGGACATAAATTTGGATCGTCACTAGTCCTGCATAAATGGGATTTTCTCGTTGTATTTTCACTTCCGCATCCATATGTTTCAGGATTTGAAGAATCTGAGAACACAGTTGTACTCAGCAGCTGAGTATTTTGAGCTATCCTACACAAACGATGACCAGAAACAGATGTGAGTGAGCTACCTGTGCCAGGAATTTTTTTATGAATGGTGTTTCAACAGTCTTGATTGTGTTTTCTTTTTGTTGTTCGCCCACACTTTTATAAATTAGAACCTTATTCTGTGCAGAGTAGTAGAGACATTGAAAGACTATGCAATTAAAGCTCTTGTGAATACTGTGGATCATCTTGGTTCAGTAACATATAAGGTTAATGATCTTCTGGATGAGAAGGTTGATGAAGTTTCGGGAACAGAATTCCGTGTATCTTGCATTGAACAAGTATGCCTGGATTCGCATTTATTATTCAAATATTCGATGCATACATTCTCTTATGAATTATGATTTTGATGGAAATCCCATTTATATGGTGAACGTACATTTTGGAATATTCAAAGCATAGATTCACTTTTAAGGCTATGTTGATGAATTTGCTTCATCTCTGAAGTTTATTATTTAATCTCTTGTGCTATGAATGTTATGTGCAACAGCAAGGAAAAATTGTGTATCTTATTTTTGTTGAAAGTATTAGGTTAGAAAAATAGAGTATATTGTAAATTCATGGCTGATAAAGTTGCATAATACAATTCAAATTTTGGTTGCAGGGGCTGTTTACTGATTGCATCTGAAATGAAATCGTTGTGCATTGAATACGATCAAATACTTCTCTATTAGATTGAACATCTTTTCATGCTTTTTACTGAGAAATTCTCTGTTTTTCCTTTTTGGTTCTGGTTTTGTTAGAGACTACGGACGTGCCAAGAATATATAGATCATGAAGGCGTCACGCAACAATCGTTGATAATAGATACTCCCAAGTACCATAAGCGTTACATCTTGCCCGGTAAGAATGGTTCTCTACTTTATTTAAGTGCTACTATTGCTATAATTGGAAATATTTGGTACCTATCTTCTGTACTTTGTAACTATAAAGTTTGAAATTTTACGAGTGATCACTTTGTTTTCAGTTGGAGATTGGAAATTTTTGGTGTCTTCTGTACTTTGTAATCCTAAAGTTTGAATCTTTACAAGTGTCAACTTTACTTTCAGTTGGAGAGACGATGAACGGAGCCATTCGTAGTAAAGCGAAATACATTGGATGCAGCCTAGATGATGAAGATGATTGGCATCAGTTCCGGAATGGTAGGGATATTCTTCCTGATATTTATCAATTTCTTCCGTCACAATTTTAATTTGTTCCTTTCTACTTGTTCCTGAAGCTGTTCGAGCTACAATTACTGAAACTCCGACACCTCCAGTCAGGTAAAAATTTCATCTTTATCATCTAATAAATGATGATGGTTTAGTTCGATGAGGATGCTGATAATAATAATAATAACTTTTGTCTGTTCAGAAGAGGGCGTTCCCCATCTCCTTCTCCACGACCACCTCCACAGCGATCTGCAACCTTTTCCTTTACTTCTACTATGCCTCAAAAAGAATCCGGTATATGTTTGATTGTATCTGTTTAATAAGATGCCCTTAAACCTTATATTTAGTGATATAACTGATTCAATCTTGGTCATCAGATAAGCGCTCAGTTTCCCCCTATCGTTTTCCATTGTTGCGTTCGGGGTCCATGTCAAGTAGGCCAACAACGCCAACTAGCAGCAGGCCAACCACTCCAAATTCGGCTGCTCCTGCAAGGCGACGGGTAAGCAAGAAATAACCTAAATCATCCTCTCATGAGAGTATGCAAAAATTGTAAAAGTGTTGAAATGTTTTTTCATCTACTTGTGCTAGTATCCTTCGGAACCTCGAAAATCAGCTTCCATGCGTATGCAAACCGAAAAGGGAAGTCCTAAAGACGTGGAGCAATACCCGAGCAAAAGTAAACGGCTTCTCAAAGCCTTGCTTAGTCGACGGAAAACAAAGAAAGATGAAATGTTATATACATACTTGGATGAATATTGAGGAAACAAGTAGAACTTGATTTTTGTTTTCAATTTCCAATTGTTTCTTTCCTCCAAGCAATAGCACATATCTGATCTTATTTATTTAATTTTTTTTTTATTTTTTTCTAGTTTGATATTATTGCATATACACTTCCATTATATGCTTGTAGCATGTTTTGTATGGAAATTCCTGCCATTAATATTAATGCAAAGGTAGATTTGTTGAAGAATATGTGAATTTCTTAATACAAACCTTTTCAGCCGTTACTGAGTTTTTCATGCCATTGAAGAAGCAATTAAATTTTCATGGGAACTGCAGTGTTTGTAAATTTCAATTTGGAAAAAATTCAAATCAACTGAATTTTACTTTTCTTAATTTGATAAAAAGTTTTAATTTCTTTCGTATTATTAATTAATAGAGGTGGCAAATGTGTATATTTATCCTCGTTACGATACGAATCCAATACGAATTCAGTGGGTTAGTGTTTTCGGTTAACTAGTAATGGATCATTTTTGAGTTGATAAAAAACGCAAATGTTTAGGATATTATTAAATTATATGTGATTTGGAATTGACACGAACTTTTGTGTACTGAAAATTCTTAAAAGAGGTGGTAAAATTACAACACGAAATTAGTTGTCAGAGTTTTCTAAATAATATTTTTAACAAAATTTTAGATCGGATGGGGTTAACATGTTAAATCTGAAAATACTATGAATATTTAAAGTGATAACAATATCCTGTCGTATTTTTAAATTTTACCCTTGTTAAATTGCTGATTTGTTTTGCAAAAACAGTACGAAATCAACTCAACTTTTTTTGAGTTGCATTAATGTTAACTAATTGAAGACAACCAGATAATCAATATGAACACGACCCACTCACTCGAATTAGCATCCCTGGTGATTAAGGTGTTGAGAACCTGAGAATTAGAAATTAATGTAATAGTTTGATTTTGTAGAAATTCAAATAATATCGGCTTGTATATTATACAATTTAAAATGAATTAAACACTTATTTGGTGCTATTGCAATAAAAAAAATTTCAAATTTGGGTATAGTTTAAAAATATTTTCACAAAAGGGGTTATTTTTCAATACCCCAGCTCGGCAAAATGCCTAGGTTCCATTTTTTTTAATTTTTTTTTTTAAAAAGATAACATAGCTATCGGCACAACACATCAGCTACGCCAGTTGGAGCGCTTTGACATACATATGTTACACCAACCCGATGTAGGGTTGAATTAACTTTTATTTAGACTGCGTTTGGGGCTACGGAAAGCAGTTTCAAATGCACAATTGGTAAAAGTCATATTATATTCAGGAAAGTACTGGAAAAATACTTAAAACTACTTTTAAAGAAAACAATGAACCCAAATTAGCCTTTAGTCAGGAATCTCAACATGTTCGCTAAATTGTTTCACGGTTTTGGTTGTATTAAACCCGATCCGAAAGGCATTATTTATCTTTCAATTATATTCAGCGGCTGAGATGAGTTTTTTTTTTTTTTTTTTCTTTGTAATATTTTTAGCTTTTTTTTTTCGTAATTATAATTGTTATTTAGTTGTTTTTGAAAATAGTAACATAAAAAAGTATAAGGTAAAAAAAAATTATATTATACATATTAGTATATCATATTAATAATAATATCGAAAACTGAAAATAAATATTTTAAATAATTTTATAAATAACAATACTATATTATATTAAGTTATATTTAGAAAAAACTAAAGAAAAAATTAACCCAATTGTATATAACCGCAAATCAAAATTAATAGATTGTCATTAGTAATTTTACACATATAATAATATAGTTAGCAGTTTTCCCAATTTTACACATACAAGAATTATATATATATATATATATATATATATATATATATATATATAGGTTCAAATGGTGTGTGTATATATAACTATGGTACTTTTTAATTAATTAAAAAAAATTTCAAAAAAATTTATAGCGTATTAACATAAAAAATAAAAGCGAAATTATAATAAATTTTTAATGATAAATTTGTTAGTGATGTATGCTCTAGTGCCCATACATTGTATATCTTGTAAACATTTGTTGGCAATAAATAAGAGGTTTGTTTTCATATTTATTTAGTAATATGTTAGTAAATATTTGTCCAAGTTATTATTAAAAAAATCGGTTCCCAGGAAGTTGAGAATGTGAGATAGTTTTTTTCTTGGTAATAATATACTTTAAATATTCATAGTCATAAGAATTAATAAATGAACATTATTAATTCATGAATCGTTTTCTAAATTCCTTCTCTCAAAGAAGTGATGAATCTCATACTAAACATGAGATACCAGGATGAATATGTGAGTACTCATAGAGATTAGTTGACTGAACTGTGGTATTAAATTACAATTACATGGAGTTTCTTGACTTGTCAATCATTTGTCATTTAAGTCATAATAACACATTTAGTCCTTTGATTTGAAGTGATTCGGTTGCTCTTTCATAAGACGTTAAAGTTTATTATTGCTTTTTACCATATTAACCATATTTGATGATTCAGCATGTCATGACCCTATTCTACTATGAAATGTGGCAAAAGGTCACCTAATATAAGATTCCTTTACCCCACAAGAGTAGGGAAAATGTCTTATGACTTTTATTAATTATTCTTCAATAAATTAAATCATGGCCAGGTGTATAAAATTTACTAGAGAATTATTATTGAAGGTGAAGTCATAGTACCTTGATAATTACGGTTTTGACAAACCATGAACCTAGTCAAGATTGGGATCCTGTAATGAAAAGGACTCAAGTGTATAATAATTATGATTACAGTAGTTTTAATAGACCTTGAGTTTATTCATTTCTGATTAAGTGTCAGAGTGTTAATCCTAAGCTTTAAAGAACTAAAAATAGTATAAAATATGAGATATAAAATATTACTTCTAGGAAAAAAGAGTTTTCTATTCCTTAATGTCAACCAGATGTGAACCTCAAAAGTTACACACAATAAAGGTCCAATGCTCTAAGTTACAAATGATTTATTAATTAATTGAATAGTAAATCCAATTAAATAATAAATTATGGGATTAAATTTAGGGCAAATTACAAAAAAAAAAAAATCCCTTGTGGTTTCACTTTTTTACAAATAAAGGACTGCGGTTTTTTTTGTTAAAAAAAAAGGATTGTGTTTTAAAATGTTAACAAAAAAAGGACAACTAACATTCTTCCATTAAAAATTATGACATAGCGGAGGGTATTTTTGGTTATTTAACATACCAATACTTTATGTATATTTTTTAAGAATTTTACATCAAGATTTGAATATTTTTGAAGATTTTTCAATTTGTTATGATTTTTTTAAATTTATTATCATTATTTAATTTAGAAAAATATTTACGCTTTTCAAAAATTTTCAAAATTTATCATTAATTTCTATTGTATTTTTATTGACCAACTTGAAAATTTTGAACTCAAAATGAACAAGATACCCTATATAATGTCATGATTTAATTTTAGTTGTCCTTTTTTTGTTAACATTTTAAAACACAATCCTCCTTTTTTAACCCCCCCCAAAAAAAAACCACAATCATTTATTTGTAAAAAAGTGAAACCATAAGGTTTTTGTTTGTAATTTACCCTTAAATTTGTTGTGAACAAAAACTCTAAATTTAAATTAAATTTGATGCACGTGTTTATTCTATAAAGTAAGTGTTAACAATTGGAATATAGAGACACGTTATAATGATAGTTAATTAAATTATTAATCAGTTATTATTATATATTAATAATAGTTGGTTTCTATTCTCATAGTTTCTCTTTATCTCAGTTTTCTTACTGCTGTAATCTCCTTATGAGCTCTATTTAATAAAACTATTTTAGATATGTCAAATCTTGCAAGTATTGAATCTGTGACACTTACCAAAAAGAATTACCTTTCATGGGTATGGATGCAGAAATTCATTTAGATGCTATGGGTCTCAAGAAAATAATCAATGAGAACAATGATGCTTCATTGCAACAACGGGTAAAAGCTATGATTTTTTTCCGTCGTCAGCTTAACAAAGGATCAAAAACTGAATATTTGACTGTCAAAGATCCATATATCTTATGGAAAAATTTGAAAGAAATGAATGATCACCAGAAAACAGTCATTTTACTTAGAGCTCGTGATGAATAGATGCACTTGCGGCTGCAAGATTATAAATCTGCGAGCGAATATAATTCTGCTCTTTTTAAAATTACGTCTAAATTAATATTATGTGGAGAGAAAGTAACTGATAAAGAAATAGTGAAGAAAACTCTCTACTCTTCATGCATCCAATGTGCTCCTACAACAGCACTATAGAGAAAAAGGTTTTGAGAAATATGTTGGATGTGCTTGTATTTGTATTGTACATTCATTGGATTTATATATTATACAATTTGTATCATTAAATAAAGGCATTAAATCTATTTATTATATATTTTGTGCTATGTTTTAAATAGAGTATCCAATTGACATATCCATATCCATGTTGACAAGTGTCATGCACTTAGCAGTAAGACTATGGATAAGGAAAACGATATGACCATAAAGTCATCCGTAGTCTGCTCCAGTCATGGGAATGAATGGAACAAGAGACTATCATTAGCTTGGTTAGATGGCAATGCCTTACTGGTACTGGATAGATCCACTAAATGAGAAATCCACATAGTATAGTATCACAAGTGATTCTCGTGTAATACTTGTATGGATCCTTTGACCTAACCATATGATGGTGCTGCATGTGAAGTGGCATACTTTGGTGTACGCCTAAAGGGCTTGTAATAGGGTGCCAAGTATGGGTACATTCGGGTATGTCAGTGAACATGGCAATGCTATGGATATGTAGAAGGGAATGTCACTCAGTAGTCCACTGAGAAGATATCACTGGCCTCTTGATGAATGCAGCTGATAAGAGTGTGGCCACACCCAAAAAAATAGAACTTGTTTGTGAGCATCAGTTCATTCAGGATCAAGTAAATGTCCGGATACAAAAGAAGGTGATCAATTTTTGCCTCTGTGTTGGACACCGATATCAATGACATGGGATGTGCAAGTTTAAACTACAGGGTTATGATTACAGTTAGACTGCAATCTCCGTCTTCATCGGGGGATGCAGTGGCTTGCTAGAGCCCGCCTGCAGTCTGTGGGCCATAGGCCCACTGCCAATATGAAAACGGACCCACAAGATTGTACACATTGAACGTCTGAACTTGAACTAAAAGGATCAACTGTATACTTGGAGTATCCACACCGGAGAGAGAGGATTATATTAATTATATTATATAGATCAATTGGATTGATCAAAATAATATAATTAATATTTGAATTGGCCTTCTTATAATTAATTCAATGAATTAATTTATGAGATTATTTCCTAGGTGGAAATATTTTACATGCATAAGTTTACATGTATTTTAATTTTATGAAAGTCTAATTTAATTCCACGGTTAAATTAATTGATCAAATTAATTTTGATTTAAATGTATGAAACATATTATATGGTATAGTGTGTTGGAATACATGTTGAATTGAAGTTAAATTTGATATTTAATTGGACAAAGAGAATTAATATAGACCCGGGCTTAAAGAAGAGAAAAAGCCCGCATAAAATTAAAAGGGAATGAGCTGAAATTTTGCAAAAAAAATTCAGCCATCTAGGGTTAAATCCCTAGACATATTTCGGCCAAACCAAGGAAAAATACAACAGATTTTTCCAGCCCTAAAATCATCTCTTCCTGCTGATCCCGATGCTAGTACGGGTTGAGTTCCATAGCCGTTCTTGTAGGGGAACATGGAGGAAGTCGGTTTCGATTTCTGCAGCCATGTCTAGAAGAGATATTTTGAGTGAGAAAGCTATTCTCTTCTATTTAATTTTGTTGTTTTTAATTTCCACCTCAATTGCTCATGGGCACGGATTTGAGAAAATCAACTCGTTTTTCCACTTTATCGGTTGATTTCCGGTGAAAAATCCATACAAAATACTCTGAACTAATTTCTTGTCTCTTTGTGGCTGAACAAAATAATAAGTTGTTACTGAAAAACCACGAAGCACGTCCAATTAGATCAACTGTATTCCCTGAAATGAATGCAACATCATATAATAATGAAAATTTTAATAACCATGGATGTGGCCGCAGTCGTGGACGTGGTTATGGTCCTAGTCATGGATATGGAAATGACCGCGGTAGCCATAATAACAACAACAACAACAACAACAACAACAACAACAATAATAATAATAACAATTTCCACTCGAGGTGGAAAAATCCAATTGGAAAAATTGACCAAAAGAAAAACGGTCAGAATTTAAAGAATAATGAAAATGTACACTACCGTTGTGGTATGGCTAGTCACCGGTCACGTCCCTATCATGCAGCAAAGCATTTAGTTAAACTTTATCAAGCATCACTAAATAAAGACACTGGTATGGAAACAAATTGTATCTTTAATAATGATGATCTCATTGATATCACTCATTTGGATATGATAGATTTTTACACACCCAACACCGATGGAAAGGAGGCCGCAAACAACAATTAATGTCAATTTGTTAATTTATAATTTTATCTTTTATTCCATATTTTCATGTAATTTTCTATTTCAAATTAATAATAATATGTTTTGGTTTTTTCCTATAAATGAAGAACATGAATTCTTCCTTGGTTCAAGCGACTTTAAGATATATGAAGCAAATATATGTATCGTGGATAGTGCCACCACACACACCATCCTTAATGATGCAAAATATTTTTTAGCTTTAAGAATGGGTGATACAATTGTTACTACAATATCTGGTAACACAAAAATAATTGAAGGCTCCGGAAGAGCCAATATAATTTTGCTAAGGGGAACAAAATTTATTATAGATAATGTATTATTTTTCCCAAAGTCTCATAGAAATTTATTAAGTTTTAAAGATATTCGTAAAAATAGATATCATATTGAGACTGTAAGTGAAGATAATTATGAATATGTTTACATTACAAAAATAAATTCAGGAAAGAAATATGTACTTGGAAAATTTAACGCTCTTCCATCTGGTTTGTATTACATATTTGTAAATGTGATTGAAGCAAATTTTACCATTTAGAGTTTACAGATTCAAACACTTATAAAATTTGGTATGATCAATTAGGTCATCATGGATCAATAATGATGAGAAAAATTGTAGAAAATGCACATGGGCATTCATTGAAGAACCATAAGTTTTTTCATAATAATGAATTTTTCTGTGCTACTTGTTCGCAACCGAAATTAATTATAAAGCTATCAAAGGCTAAGGTTGGAATTGAATCACCACCATTTTTAGAACACATTCAAGGAGATATATGTGGACCGATTCATCCATCATGTGGACCATTTAGATATTTTATGATTTGATGAATGCTTCTACTTGATGGTCACATGTATGTTTATTATCATCCCACTATGGCTTTTTCGAGATCTGCATATTGTCGTTTTGATGAAACCACATTTCCAAAATTAGGGGGAGAATAAAAATAATGTTGTAAAATATGGAAAAGACAATCACATGGAAACTTTCATCACTTTCTTACATGGATCCAAAGTTAAAGCTTTGTGACAAGAAGTTCAAAAGATAATCCATATTCAAAATTTAGCAAATCAGTTGCAAATGCACTTGCTGATCTAAAATGAGTAACAAAGTTGCAAATACCACTAATAAATGCGCCAATTCGTATTGAAATTACTGAAGAACAACCTATAATAGTTCAACACGCTTGAGGGAGACCTATTGGTTCCAAGGATAAAAATCCTCGAAAAAGAAAAGGTGTTAATAATACAAATAATTCTATTGAGGATAAAAGGGGCCAATAAAAAAGATGATCCTATTGAGGAAGAAGGTACTAGAATAAATACATTCCCTAAGAAGTACAAGCACCTGAAGTTACCGCAAATAAAGAAATTCAAGTAAACTATGTTAGTACTAGAAAAATTAGAAATAGAAAACCTGAAACAAAAGCCTAAAATTACACATCAAAATCACCACCAAAGAAAATTATGACTATAGAGATCAATGAATTCTAAACCTTTTGAAAAAAAAAAGCAAATGAATTAAAGCCGAAAAATTTACAGCAATCTGTAACAACTTCGGTAGATTTGCGATGAAGAAGGAAAGAGAAGAGGCAGTGGAGATCTACGATGAAATAGTGGAAGAAAAGCGACAGAGATCAGTGGTGGAGATGACATCGAAAATGGTTGTAATGGAGATGGCGGTCAAACATAGTGTTGGAACCTATCCCAGCTTGAAAACAAAAACAAAATTATAGAATTAAATGCTTCAAGATAAGGTTTGTGCCCAAAATCCCAAAGCTAGGTTATGGATCTAAAGGAAAAAGGGGAGAATAAGGGTTTCTCACCTAAGCCATCCTCGCACAAGATTGATTTGACTAAGGGCTTCACTTGTTGCTCCTCTATGTTCCCACACGCGGAATCTTGTCAACAGGAATTGAGTGTTAGCTCTAGGACCAATGGTTTCTCCTTTTACGCCAAAACCCTTTTTCCTAAAGGAGAAGATAAGATGGTGACTAGGTTTAGACCATTAGATATTAGGGTTTTACATTTTCTCTTTATGTATGAAACATAATGAAAAAATACACAAACTACCCCTTATGTATATGTCCGACATAATTTACATATATTATGATTTAACCAAAGTCACCATATGGTAACTTTGAAAAACCATGAAACCAATTTCTCATCATTAATTTATTTTATTTGGACTTAACATTTAATCCCATAAAATAACATAATCCAAAATCATAAAGCCCGTCTAAACTCTTAAGCGTGCGATCCTATAGGCCCATCCATATGTTGGCCATGGGCCCAAAATGACATTCAGCCCATCAGTTGTAAGTGCGCTTTAACAAGCCATTACAACCCCCAATTGGGATGGAGATGTCAAATCAAAATGACAAACACTTGTAGTATTATTATAAGATCCTTTGCACATCTGACATCGGTGTTCTACACGAGGTATGGCACTGTATCGATGTTCTACATAAGGTATGGCATTGTCATCCTTCTAAGTGCTAGGACATTTACTTGACATCTGAGTAGACTGATAAGCTCAACTAAATGATTATCCAATAATCATTTTATTTGGGTATGGCCATACACTGCTCAGTCTCACTCGTCAAGAGGTAAATGATATCATCTCTTCGATGAAGAATAGACCAATTTCTTCATATTACTCCCAGTCCTAACATGGTTCTCAATAGACCCAACGTACCCATACTTGGCTCCCGGTTACGGGCCCATTAGGCACACATCAAAGTATATAAGGTCACATCTAGGAGTGTAGTAATATCGGGTCTAAGGGTCCTATATAAGCAATACGTGTGAAACACTTATGACACTAGACCATGTAGTGTTCTCACAAGCGGATTAATCCAGTACACTGTTCACTAACATGTACCTATGTCCTTGATAGACTTTCTAAGTCCCATGGCTGGTAAGACACCACCCATCCCATGAGGAACTTACTAGTCTTTAGTTATATTCATTCCGATGATTATAACGGACTAGGGATAGCTTTAAAACTATGTTCTTTAAACTGATGATCTTACTTATTTAGTATACACTACTAACAAATATGAGTAAACACCAGTTAATGGATTCTCAATATTTATTAATTGTATAAGTAATTCAATAAATATGATTATGCCTTTTATTAATATAGAGCAAATTTGTTCTCATACATAAGATAAACAGAGTACATCATATAAGGACTAAGGCATAACTCAACAATCTCCCACTTACACTAGTCACTACTATGCAGAGGCCTAATCCCCATAGATCTGATATGACCATTATGCTTAGACTGCACCAACACCTTGGTTAAAGGATCAACGATGTTATCCTCTGATGCAACCATACAAATCTTCACATCCCTTCAGTCGACTATCTCCCGAATGAGATGGAATCTCATGAGTTGTACTTAGATCTTTGATGTGATCGTGGCTCTTTGGCCAATGCTATGGCTCCATTGTTGTGACAGAAGAGGTCAATTGGGTCTAGGATGGAGGGAACAAGTCCTAACTCAGTGACAAACTTCCTATTTCAAATAGCTTCCTTTGTAACATCCAATGTAGCAATATACTTAGCTTATGTGGTAGAATCAACAACGGTTTCTTGCTTTGAGTTTTTCCAGCTTATAGTACCCATATTCAGCATAAACATATAACCATACTACAATCTAAAGTCATTGGCATCTGTCTGGAAGCTAACATCAGTGTAACCACTTACAATGAGCTTTTTTTGACCACCGAACACCAAGAAGCTATCCTTAGTCCTTTTAAGGTACTTAAGGATGGCTTTGACCGTGGTCCAATGGGCCTCATCCAGGTCCTATTGGTACCGACTGGTCAAACTCAGTTCATGTGCGACATCAGGTGGGTACATAACATAGCATAATGGATCTAATTACCGAAGCATATGAAATCACTTTCATTATGGAGAAGAAAGGTGGTGTTAATGTGTGGGAGAAACTCTTTAATTAATTTTCTTTCCACGTGTAAGATGCTAATTGGATGTTTTTGCAGAATTGTTTGGTTTTCAGTGCATGTTTTCATGTTTATATCTGAAATTTTAATTCAACCGAATAAGGCGTGTAATATCAGTTTAAATAAGTATAAGTATTGAATTAGAGTGTTGAAGTAAGTTGAGGGGGCAAAGTGGACCTTTTATAAGTTAGGGGTGACAGTAGGATGTTTGAGCCAAGTTCAGGGAGCTTCGAATGTATTAGGCCATGAAAATAATAGTTTTTAAAAAAATCCTTCTGACTAACCCCTAATCTAATCCCCTCTCTCAACTTAAACCCTAATTTCCATTTTTTTCCCTAATTATCTCCATCTCTAATGTTTGAATCGAAAACATAAAAGTAATTGAAAGCGTGATAAACTTGCTTATTAGGCCTTAAACCAAAATAATCCATTATTTCCCTATACAAACTTTTGCAATCATCATACATTCCCGCCTGAGAATACCCTGTAATCATTGAATTCCAAGTCACTACATCTCTCACCCTCATTCTATCAAACACTCTTCTTGCTGAAACTAAATCATCACACTTAGAATAATAAGTAACCAAAGCATTCTCAACAAATACATCAACATCAAATCCCCTCCTCAGAACAAAGGAATGGACCTCTTTACCTACCTCCTTACCTAAAATAACATAATTAGACAGAAAATTGGACAATGACTTCAACAAACAGGTAGCAGATATATTGTCGAGCTTTGAATTCGTTGAATTTGAACAAACTAATAATTAGAAAAGGCTAATCATAGTAGCATGGTGGTTGTGGAAAGAGTATGACATGAGCAAGAGATTTGAATCAACATGTTAGATTAAGAAATTGGAAAAAAAGATCGAGAAGTAGTAAAAAATCGAGCAACAGTGGAAAAACAAGGGATTTTGTGATTTTAGGAAGAAGGTGAAGCATTGATATGAAGGAGTAGGAAGAAATCGATCAACCAAGGAGAAAAAAGCCATTTTATTATTTTTTTTCCTTTGAAAATAATTTGTAGCCGTCCGATGTTATCTATTGTAAATGCTGATATTTCTTATTAATTAATCAAGAAATTACAAGGCTATTTATAAGAGAAAATACAAAGAAGGAAACCCCTAAATAAGACATTAACAAAAAAGAGGAATATATAATAAATATATGCATGGAAAGTAATAAAGTGAACCAAGGAAAAAATATCCCTTAACACTCCCCCGCAAGCCTTTGGGTGGGCCGAACATGGAGTTTGTCCCGAAAAAGGTGAATCAATGAACATTAATAGCTTGGTAAAAATATCAGCCAATTGACCTTCGGTAGGAAGGAATTGAATATCCAATGTGCCATTGGCAACTATTTCACGAATAAAATGATAATCAAGCTCAATATGTTTCGTACGGGCGTGGAATACCGGATTCTTTGTAAGATAAATTGCCCCAATATTGTCACACCATAAAATGAGACGTGCGTCAAGAGAAAACCCGAGCTCCTGCATAAGAGAATTGAGCCAAAGGAGCTCAGCAGTGGCATTAGCTATTGCCTTGTATTCAGCCTCAGTGCTGGAGTGAGCAATGGTGGGTTGTTTCTTAGCACCCATGTAACTAAATTGGTACAAAAAAATACAGTAACCACCAATAGATCGCCTATCATTGAGGCAGTCTCCCCAGTCAGCATCAGAATAACTTTCAAGCTTGGTAGTTAAGGAATTGGATATAAGAACACTAAAATCAGGAGTACCACATAAATATCTAAGTAACCGTTTAACTGCACCCTAATGAACACCTGTTGGTGAGTGCATAAATTGACACAATTTGTTAACAACAAAAGAAATATCTGGGCATGTCAATGTAATGTATTGGAGAGTGCCAACAGTTTGACGATATAAGTCACCTGATGGAAAGGGAGTCCACATGGTCTTGGATAAATTGGGACTCACAGCCATAGGTGTTAGACATGGCTTGCATTCAGTCATATTAGTTTTATGTAGAGTATCATGATCGTATTTGGATTGAGTCAACATCAGACCCATCGGCAAATAAGACACCTTAATGCCCAAAAAGAAAGCAAGACTACCAAGGTCTCGGATGGGGAACTAGGATTCCAAAATCCTAATGGTTTGACAAATCTGAATGGGAGTTGTTCCTGTGATCAAAATGTCATCAACGTAGCAAATAACAAATAATTTGATAGTGCCATCATTCTGGATAAATAAAGAATTATCAGCTTTGGACTTGACAAATCTATAAGATTGGAGAAAACTGCACAATCTATGAAACCATTCACGAGGGGCCTGCTTAAGGCCATATAATGAACATTGGAGAAGACATACACGATCGGTTTTGGATTTATCAATGAACCCTAGAGGTTGTTCCATGTACACTGTTTTATTAATATTTCTGTGAAGAAAAGCATTAGAAACATCAATTTGATTAATCATCCAACCATGACTAGAAGCGAGAGACAAGATGGTGCGAATTGTTGTTGCTTTAATTACTAGACTAAATGTTTCTTTGTAATCCAGTCTCGGTTTTTGAGAGTAACCTTTTGCTACAAGGCGAGCCTTGTAACAATCAACAAACCCATCGGAGTTATGTTTAATCCAAAATAACCATTTGCATCCTATAACATTTGTATCAATTGGTCTAGGAACTATTCATCAAGTATTAGCTAGTAAAAGGGCATTTATTTCATTTGACATACGTCTGGCTTCAGTGTAAGTGGATGGTCATGTTAAAAGAAAATTACGAGAGGTTTGAGAAAGGAGCAAACCTGGATAGTGGTTTACGTAATTGGGTGGGTTGAAGAACCATAGGTTGTACAACTTGAGGAATAGGAGCAAGAGGTGGCGGGTGAAAGAACGAGCCACTAGTCTGATTCTGTGTAGGAGTGGATGACCATAATTAAGAAATTGAGGACTGATTTTTATATTCCTTCAAAATAAAAGGACTGCTTTATATATAAAAAAATAAACCAGCCACATCCAATGCAATTTTAAAGTATGTATCATGATTTAAAAATTTTGTACATATGCAGGGGCGAATTTAGAAAAATTATGTAATATAGGGGCACAAATAATATAACATTTTTTCAAATTTATGAGTATATGTCATAGTAATGAATTTTACCTCTAATTGACTTATTGGGATAACAAGCTAAAACATCCTTAATGTATCTTGTGAAGTACAATTATATTCTTAATTAATGTTTTATTTAATCATTTTTCAAGTGAATAGGGTCAAAAATTACACATAAATTCAGATTCAGTAGGTAATATCTAACATATAAGCGAACAAAATTCCATCAAAAATGGCAAAAGTGAGCCATGGAAAATGATGAGGCTGAAAATGCATAAATAAGCTAAGGGAAATTTTGCCCTACTCCTCACATGTTTAACAAATTTTTATCTATTTTATTATAGTTTATTGTTTAACAATAACCGAGAAGTTCATATTTTTACTTCTTTTAACTATTACAAACAGATAGATTAAGTAAAATTAATTATCTTCTACCATACATTGTAAAATTGAAATTGAAGCTAAAAAAAAATATGGAAGAGTTGAAAGCTAAGAGAAATAGCCAACCCTTTAAGTTTGATCGTTGTAAATACTAAGAAAAAAAAAATAATAATAATACTCAGAAAAACTAGATTTTCAAAACTCTAGCTAATTAATATGATTAAGAAATATACAAAAAAAATTTATTAGAAGACACAAAGATAACAAGAAAAAAATTTATAAAGAAAATTAAAATTAAAAAAAAAAAATACTATAGGCTAAAAGTTTGGGGCACAATCAAAATTTTACCTATTCTTTAGATTGAAAAATTTTGGAGCATAGGGTACGTGCCTCCACATACGTAGATAAATACTATAGACCAATTATTAGTAAATATTCAATTACTAAATTATTCTAACAATGTGTTAGCATAGTCATTTATTGAGATAAATACATGCAAAACCTTAGTATGTGGAAAGAACTTTTTCATGAATTTTAATTTTATCATTTTTGTTTAATTTGATTCTGATTAATCGGTTGGATATCGGTTGGAGAGAGAGAGATTTTCCAATGAATTGTAAACATTTATTTATATTAGTTGTCTAACTTTACGTGTATTTGTACATAATAGTTTTGTTATAAAGAAAAAAGAAAGAGAGAGAGAGAAAGAGAGATAGTGGAATAATTAATAGGATATTCGAGAGTGGAATAATAATTACAAGTTAAATATTTTGTGCATATTGGAATATTACATGGTATATTATTACTTCACCAAATTCCACTAATCTCTCTCTCTTCTTTGTATCCTAAGAATTAAATCATTTTTGCTCTCACCACTTGATACTTTCCTTCTGTCATCTTCTTCATCCATCAACCATCTACAAAGGCACGTCCTCTTTCTCTCTCTATCTCTCACCAAATCAAATTCTATCATTAATTTTTTTTTTTTTTTTTTGTTCTATCTATTTTAATTACAACTGTACAACTAAACAGATATTACTTATGCTTATCATTGAAGTTTCTTTTCTGGGTAGACATGGAACCTCATCAATTTTGCAGGGACAGATTTGAATTCTTGATATCTGCTTCAGTCTGATTTTCTAAACCATGATACAGTAATATCTTTTTTTTATTAAAAAAAAACGACAAATTTTATGGGTTCTAACTAACCTAGTTGCTTAAATTATTGCCTTCAATAGTTAGTTTTATCAATCTGCTTGTATTCTCTGTAAATTTAACTACTATTTTAAATTTGCACTGGTAGGCCTTGCACAGTGGTGGTGTTGGCTAGCTTTTCTTCCCTGTCATATAAGGGGTACAATTTTTTAGTTTTATTTTTTCTCTTTATTTAGTATTCAATACTCATGTTCAATAACATTTTCCCTATTTTTCTCAGTACAAAAGAAAAATGTACACACAATGCTTGATTGTATCCATTATATCATATTGTCGGATACAATTGTGTATATCCGCAGGTTTTTTTTACTGGATATTCTTGCCGGTTTTTCTCACCAGGTAAGACCTTCTGTATATGCCCTCAAAGTAGCTGTAAGTCTCTATAGTTGAAACGTTAGTTTTATGGTATCAGAAGGGCCACTTTTGTGAATCAACCCGTCTTTTGAATACTATCTCTAGCTACGTTTGATGATCATAAATACACCGATTTTTGGATCAATGAACCCTGCACAATGAAAACCCATAGTTTTAAAGGCATGTGCTCTTGTCTTAACAGAAGGGGAGTGTGCGAGCAGAGTTCATTTACCTGTGAAAAATTCAGGAGTTCATTGACAAATAGCTTGTGCATGTGAAGGCTCCACTTTTGCCCGTCTTAATCCCCTTCGGGCATTTCGTGCATGCTCAAATACCAGCACAAACAGGCTACATATATATAATAAGCAAGCTTGTAGCTTATCGATTATGCCATATGTTAAATGCATATTGTTTTCACCCTCTGTAGTTGTCCTTCTGAGTAAAATCCTTCTCTCCAAGAAGCCTTGGAAAAAAAAAAAAAAGAAAGAAAAAACATTATCGCAATCAGTTCAGAAAAGAAAATTTGCACTGGTTACGACAAATTTGAATAGGCCTAACTGAAGTCCACTTGTATTAGAGCCATCGTATGTGTTTCAGCAGAAGATTTTAACTAATTTTGTCGCTTCTTTAATCTTCAGCACTTGTCAGAAATTGTGAGGATAGAGGGTCAATTCGCCCCTTTAACTTGCCTCACAGGGTTGTTTTGTCCTAGAATGAACTTTGGATATCAATTTGGTCCTTAAATTAACATTTTTTTCTCAAATTAGTCCAAAATGACCTGCGTTAGCGTCAGAAATCGACATTTGCAATATAAAACCACGAATCATATTTGAAATGTGTCACATTTGGACTAGTTTGACTAAAAATGTTAAGTTGTTGATTATATCAAGTTCATTGTATGGCAAATTACCCTGCAAGCTAAGTTAAAGGGGCAAGTTGACCCTTTATCTGAAACTGTAGAAACTACTTCCCGAGTAGGCAGCCATCCCATACTTTACATCATAAGTATCCCGTTTCTGGTCCGTCCCCTTCTTCTCATTCCCCAAATATGGGTTGAAAATAAAATTTAGTAAGACAAGGCTTATAAGCAATCATGTTGTCCTGTCTTTCAGCTATAGTAGTTTCTCTGTCTAGGCTAGTGCACTCAAGATAAGCTTATATCAATAGATGCTTACTAGGTTTTCTTTGCGACAAATTGGTCCACTCGTGTGGGTTAACCTTTGCTTCAGCTGCCCTGATCAAGTCAAGAAGAGCTTGATTGACCTGCAAAATGCAGAGGTGAGAAACTCACATGGATCTATTGACTTAATTTGCCTTTGTCTTGGCCTTTGGGGAGGACAAGGCAAAGAATTAGTCAACTTCCTAAGTAAATCGAAAAATCTCGGAGACTTAAGTTTTAAGATTCACTCGTGTGTTTCTGACAGTTATTAAATTAATTTACATTATTTATTGCTTTATGTGTTCTATCCTATTGCGATGCTAAATTTTCTCAACCATTGACAGTAAGTTCATGGATGCTTCAAGAATTTTGTGTGTAATTCTAAATGACATCTAATGTACCCTCTAGTGTTTTGTTTGAATAATGTAATAGAGATGCCCAATGTCAATGCAAAAATGGTAGTCACTTAATGCTCTTTTTTAACATATACTCCCATCAAATTATGAGTCTTACAGTCGGGCATTTTAGTATCATTCTTTAACCTACTTCATCTAAAATCTATCATCCAAGTAGGTATATACCTCTTCTCTCCTCTCATGACTCACTAAATGACCACCATGGAGATCTATCATCTTAGAAAATGGCTGCAGCTTCTCTGCAAGTCTCCTCGCATAATATATCTGAGCAATGATATCATGCCTACACATTAAACAAGTATAAATTAGCAAATGCAGTGATTGTTATAATAAGTTTAAAATACTTCATAAAAAATTTCGTGATATATTATTGCTCACTGTATCCTGGCAATACACAAACACATTAGAGTTGCTTTATAAGTAGTTGGGAACTCTTCGGTATCAGAAGACATATTTAAAGTAGCAACTGCGTTACATCCAACTCTATGAGCTTATTATATATTTCAGTGTTCTAAGCATCAGTATGCAAAACCATAACACATAATTTCTTGGTAATTTAGGTTAGCCTTTTGCCTCAAAAACTGCAGCAATTTCTTACGTTTTAGAGAATGAAGGAATAGAGAGACCATCTGTAACCTCTATGATCTAGCATATTGGCTTCTTTTTTAATAAAGTACTACTGACGATCAAAATGGATTATAGTTTTTGTAAGGAATAACTATCCCTTATCATGCACTTCCACCAAAAGTCATAAAATATTTTGATCACCTGTAATATTGACAGTTTAACAGAAATAAAAGGATCTAAAAGCAATGAGAAAATTGATCCTTAGCAATTTATTCATTTTACAGGGCAATTGAACTGCTTCCAGGGGATTGTTACCTGCCATGTATGACTGATACAAGAAATCCAGGGGAACGCATTCTTTCAAATTCTTTTCGTGTCATCTTATGTGTCCAACAGGCATTGATTTGACCATCAAAACCATAACTAGATTGCATCCCAGTCGATGATATACCTTTTACATATTCCTGCAACAAGGCATTTAAAATCTCACTGGGCTGTCTTTCATGCAATATTATGAAAAGGACTAGCTAAACTACATGTTGCAATTTGCCCGTCACAAATGGTAAGGGAAAGAAAACATTGTATGATTGAGTTTGAAATAATCTTCAGTTGAACATGGATCCACATTGTGACAAACTTGGAAAACCCAGGCTAACAAATACATGCAATGATGCATTGTGATAAAACTTTTTAAAGGGTAAGAACACTCTGCCGTAAGCCGAAAATAGCAGGCTAATATAAGTGCATGGTAATACAACAATTAGATGGTAAAGCAAATTACTTGATATAAAATTGCTCTCCTCTTTTTAGAACCAACGTACTCCTCAAGATATTCATCTGAGTAGTGAGTATCCAAGTCAACAGCTGCCCTTTGCTCAGGAGTCTTTGCCTTCAGGAAGCGGATTGCAACTGATAGAGTTTTGCGGTCAAGCTGCAAGAAATGAAAATTAGTTCATCTTACCACATAGAGTTTCATTGACAAATCAGAAATAGTGACTCCACATTTTGGCCATTCAGAAACAACACCAGATACTTGAGAGCTCTGCAAAACAATATGTCGCTTGCTGTAGTATAGGGGACTTGAGATTCCTAACAATTTGTCAAGCAACTTATACTTTTATAAACTCCTAGTGCTTGCATTATGTCCATCAAACAGGCCAAGTAATATCCATGAGATCATAATAAACTGGAGATTTCAAATTAGTGAATAAAAATGATATCAGGAACAACCACCTTAATTCGGATATTTAGTATGCCCAAGCTAACAAGATAATAACACAATTATATAAGGGTAACACAAATAGAAAAACAAAATTCTTTAATCGAATTTGAAGAAGAGAAATTATATACGAATAATTAAGATGCTTCCAAATCATCAGGGACGGAGCAGTTTCCGAGGCAGTCCATTTAATACCAACCAAATCTCAAGTTCTCAACCCTTCTCAAGCTTACGACCAAATAACTCAAATGCCCTATAGGGAGCAATGTCCCAAGCTTCAGCACTAGTCTTGGGCTGCATTTGACAATTTGTGGTTTGTACAAAATTGCAACCAATCTCAATTTTTCCGAAGCTTATAGTCGAATAGATCAAATGCCCTATTGGAAGCAACCTCCCAAACTCCAGAGCTAGTGTAGGGCAGTAATTGACAATATGCAGTTTGTAGCTTGTACAAAAGCAAAATAAGTAGCATGACCATTGTGAGAGTGCATTGAATCCACATTAACAAGTCAACGTGTAGACTAACATTGCCAAATATTATTGACAGCCACCTATATTGAACATTATGAGTCACATACTGTGACTATAAGCAAGGTGGATAGGTTATGTTCTGACCCAATCAAAAAATAACAGGGCCTGATAGTCATGCTTAATTACTAGACCAGCACTCCAATATATTTTATAAATTGTGCAAGAATGCAAGTTACTGTATTGAAAGTTACTTTATTGAATATTTCAACACACAATTCTCCAATCACTGAGCAGATTGACTCAATGGTTCAATTGGTCAGTTTTGAAACTCACCAAACCACAACCATCATACATGAGGTTAGCAATTTTTTCCTTGGTACTTCTATGATTAATAAGTGTTTCTATGATTTCTTAGAAAATTTGAAAATTTAGCTGTTCCTTTGTTTTACATCATCTTCCTGTCATTCTCAGAATTATTCACACTTGCACTTGCGCAACTTCGGTTAAGGCATATATACCAAGACAATAGCAACAAAGCTAGCTGTATCTTTATAGAAACAGGAAGTAGCAGTCCTCGATATTCTGTCTCGTGAATTATTAGAAAAGAAAACAGAATACTTCTTGAAGATTTTGTAAGATCAACTAAGGTATATAATTCCCATAAAAAGTTTTCCAATATCCAAGTGTCTACAGCAATTCATATTTCGCGATAAATGAAGCTAGCTTAAATACACTGTGATGAGCATATAATACCTTTGGAAAGCACTCAAAACCCCCACCAGTCACATTAAGTAATGCCAAAGAAAGAACTCTTTCAGGCACCATTGCTGCTAACTTGCAAGCTATCATAGCACCTGGTTAAAATAAAGATTCAACAGATGAAGTTAGTTCCAAAGAGAATCAACTCAAACACTGAAAGACTTCAATTCACAATCAATCTCTAGCCTATGGGAGTTAAACCCGACTTATGATTATCAAAAATAATAGATTCGTCAACGATGAAGTTGCAACAAAAGATTTAACACAGAAATAATAAAAGTTCTACAACTTCACTCAAAAACTAAAAAGAAAATATTCAGGGTAATGGACTTACCCATTGAATGACCAAATATATGGGCTTTATCCCAGCCTAGATGATCCATTAAAGCAATTGCATCTTTTGCCATTATTCTTGTTCTGCAATTACCAATCAGAAAATATGTCCAAGAGTTTAATCCTAGCCACTTATAAGCCTCATTTAGGAGGAGATTCAACAGAAAATAACAAAGATTTCCAGCATTCTCTAGGCTACCAAACAAAGGCAATTCAATTATGGGAGAAAACTCCAAAATTAATTGCATAAAGCACCATTGAGATATGGAAGAAGAACATATAATGATAATTGAATAAACAAGGGGAAGGAAGAGAAATTGAGCAACAAAAAGAGTTAGAGAAAAACTCACGTATATTGAGATTTTTTGGTGGGTACAGAGCTGCGACCCATACCACGATTATCAAAAGCACAGACCTGGATGCCAGCACATCCGCCAGTTTCATCAATACTCCGATCAAGCCTACTCAATTCATCATCGTTAGGGATATCAGTGCCGGTTAGTCCCTTAATCTGCGGGCTCCAAGAATCATGTGTCCCAGCCAATCCTGAACCGTAATTGGATAGGTTCAGAACCAAAAGAAGAATCAAGAAACACTGAAGAAAAACCAGAAAAAAAAAAAAGGAAATACCAATAATAAGAAGGACTTTAGTAGGGCCATGGCCGTAGGTTCTGTAAAAAATATCGATGGCATTGTCGGAAGCTCCGTCGGAGGTAGAGGCATGGTCGGCAACCTTACAAATCGGCATCGAGTAAGAAATTGATAGGAACAGGAAAAGAAGAGAATTGAGATTGAAGATCGACCAGAAGAGAAGAGAAACTATTAGAAAAATGAGAGGAGGAGGAAGATGAGGGAAGTAGTTGGTGACACGTAGGATGGATGGCGGGGTCAAAAAGTCAAAATGTCAATAAAGGAAGACGGACTGAAGCATATTATCCATGCGTTCATTCATATGCCTAATGTTAACATTTTTTAATACGCAAAACACATCTGAGTCCTCTGAACTTTCATATATTTGCAATTGATCCCATGATTAGTTTTTTCAATATAATAAGTACATAAACTTCCTATTTTGAGTGCATAGCCTATACTTGACACTTTTTTTTAACATGAATTATAGTATCCGTTAACTAACGAGTAATTTTTGAGAAAAATTAAAAATTCTAGAATTCATTAGAGAGATCTAAATCATACTTCTTTTGCATGTGTATCATAGTTACATGTATGAAATATACTTTCACTTTAGTCTAATGTGTTGACAAAAATTGTTTCACGCATCAGTTAACAGATACTACAGTTCATGCGTTAAAAAAAGTGTCAAGTATAAAACTAATGCTATCAAAACAGAAAGATCATATTCTCAACGTGCTGAAAAAATTGATCATGAGCCATTGCAAAATAGATAAAAGTTCAGGGAACTCAGAATGCATTTTGGCTTCTTAATATTTAGGCTTAAACAATATTTCGCTACCTAAATTGAACTTGTTCTAAAATATCATTTGGTGCCCCTAAATTTTAACAATGTCCATTTAACCTCTTAAATTTGCATAAAGTGCATAGATCCACCTTCTATTTTCAAAAGCCTGTTACAATGGGTGCACTTGTGATATTAAAACCAAACAATATTCACAAGTGAGGGTGAAATGCAGACCTAGAGAGCTACTTGTTAGTATAGAGGATTGTTGTATTTTACGGGAGTTCATGCAGCAGATCGATGCACTTAATACAAGTTGAAAAGGTAGAACGCTGCACTCTGTGCAAGATGAAGGAGCTAAATTGCAATCATTAAAGTTCAAGGGTCCAAATGATATTTTGGAACAATTTCAAGAGGTCAAATTGTGGGTTAAGCTTAGTATTTATGCCTTATTATTTTCTTGGCTAAACAATTTATTAGTTCTTATGTTTTTACGTATTACACTAGTTAGTCTATAGATAAATTTTAAGATTCTTAAGTTTTGTTTCAATGAACTCTTTAGTCCTTTTTTCTCATTTTTATTTATGAAATGACCAAATTACTATTGATTATAGGTAAAAATTTATGTTTTAGTTTTTAAATTTTATTAAATATTTCTGATAAAAGTTTTTGTAATATATATACATGCACAAATATTTCTATACTTTTATATATTAGCTATAAAAATAAAATTATTTCCATTGTTTATTTTCTTTAATTTATATTATTATTTTTTATTAGTTTAATATAATATCTATAAACTAACAATAAATGTTATAATGAATCTTATTAATTATTTAAAATGATATCTTGTTGTTTACTAATACTATTTATAAGATGTATTAGAGATGAAAATTTCGAATTTATAATTTTGTATAGTTTTATCCGTAATTTTATATTTTTAAAAATATTTTATATTTAGTTATAATATTATTAATATTAGAATCACGTGAGAAAAAGATATAAAATAAAAAAGATGATATGTTCATTATTATAAAATAACATAAGGGTAATTTTGGTATTATTAATCTAATTTGACTAAAAAGACTAAACAATTGACAATGATAAAACTTAAGAACTATATAATTATTACGTGGACTGATTAGTATAATATGTAAAAAATATAAGAATTAATAAATTATTTACCCTATTTTATTTATTATTATTATTTTCAAACTTTTCTAGGCAATAGAAGTAAAAGTCATAAATATCTTTATTTTATAGTCCCCATCGTCCAGATTGATTTGATAAAAGTCAAACAAAAATAAAACATTCAAATGATTATTTTCAACTCTAATATTTGACAAGTAGCAAAGTCGTTAGAACCAATTTTATTTACATAAATATTGCTTGATATTGTGGGGGCAACAATCATCATCTATTATTTATATATATTAAAACTGAATACTCAATGATGACATGAAATTTCTCATTTTTTAAATAAATTCTTAATTATTAATACTTTCTCTTAATTATGAATTAACTCTTGATTTTATTTTAGTTATTCGAGTGTTAATTATTTAGTTAACTTGATAATATATGCAAATTTTTTGAATTAATTCAAAACAAATAAAAATGATCTCCTCATGGAACATTCATCAACTACTTCTATTGAAAATTTTCAAAAATTGCTTATTCTATCATCCCCACATTCTCCTCTAAACAACTTTTATTGAAAATTTTCTTCTATTATATTTCCCAAGCCGCTTTCTTTCTCCATTCACTCCACATCTCTTCCTTATTTAATGTTTCGCTAGCTCCTCTTCGCTTTGGTTTCTTGGGTGACTTTTATTCTAATCTCTCATTGCACTCTCTCTTTCTTTTCCTTGTATTTTGATTATGCTTTTTTTTTTTATTCAGATAATTTCTCTCCATCTATACCCTAGTTCATGCTCTCTGATAGAGTTTTTTTTTATCTGATTTCTAAGGTTTGTACTTTTGTAAGATTGTTGTCGTGGTTGGTTCTTCATGATAGTGTTTTTGTCAATTGGTTCATTTTTTAATATTTAGAGGATTTAGGTATTTACTTTTTTTTGCCTTAATTTTTCTCTTTCTTTTTTTCTTTGATTAGGTGTGCAGGGTATTCTTCGGATCTTCTTGAATGCAATATATTGAGTTATTTTGAGGATGTAACGTATCTCAACTCTCTTTTCATTGTCGGCTATTTGTTTTAATATAGAAAAATAAAGATGTGAGGTATGTGGGACCTTTTAAAGAGAGACCTCTCATTGTAGAGAAAAAAATAGCCTTCCTATTTAAGAGTAACATTTTGATACTGATGATGTAGCACCTAAAAGTGGATTAGAAGACCCATTAATGAGTCTTTCCATTAGAGATGTCCTAACAACAGAGAAAATAAGTGAAAAAGAAAGAGTGGGAATAAAACAATAATGTTTCATCTCAATTCAGATACTTATTTTCTCTATATTTCTGAAAGTCTGTTGAAACTTTAGTGAAATGCCGCATTAAAATTAATAGATTAAAAAAAATTAAAATTATTATTATTTTCTTAAATCTCATAGGAGTACTAATTAAATCAAAACTCCTATACATCTACATGTTGGATATGCCCTAGTCCCGAGGCATTGGTCCTTGTATTTGTATCATACATTAATTGGATTTATGTATTATACTTATTTGTGTTATTAATAAAGGCATTAATTCATTTATTATATTTATCTTGTGCAATATATTAAATGAAGTATCCAATGGACATATCCATATCCATGATGACCAGTGTCATGCACTTAGCAGTAAGACCATGGATAGGGTAAACGATATGACCATAAATAGATCCGTAGTCTGTTCCAGTCATGGGAATGAATGGAACAAGAGACTATCATTAACCTGGTTGTATGGCGGTGTCTTACCGGTCATTGGACATGGTGTGTCAACCAAGTTAATGGGTACATGCATAAGAGGCATGGTACTGGATAGATCCACTAAACGAGAAATCCACATGGTATAGTATCACAAGTGATTCTCGTGTAGTACTTGTATAGATCCTTTGACCTGACCATATGATGGTATTACATGTGAGGTCGCATACTTAGGGGTACGCCTAAAGGGCCTGTAATAGGGTGCCAAGTATGGGTACTTTCGGGTATGTCTCTTAGCATGGTAATCCTATGGATATGCAGAAGGGATTTGTCACTCAGTAGTCCACTGGGAAGATATCACCGGCCTCTTGATGAATGTGACTGATAAGAGTGTGGCCACACCCAAACAAGTGGGAACTTGTTTGTGAGCTTCAGTGCATTCGAGATCAAGTTAATGTCCGACACAAAAGAGGGTGATCAATCCATGCCTCTGTGTTGGACACTGATATCAATGACATGGGATGTACAAGTTTAAACTACAGGGTTATGATAATAGTTAGACTGCCATCTCCATCTTAATTGGGGGCTGCAGTGGCTTGCTAGAGCCCAACTGCAGTCTGTGGGCCAAAGGCCCCCTGCCAACATAAAGATGGGCCCACGGGATCGTACACATTGAACGACTGAACACCGACTTAAGGAATCACATGTATGCTTGGAGTATACACTCTGGAGATAGAGGTATATATATATTAATTATATTATAAAGATCAATTGGATTGATCCTAATAATAAAATTAATATATTTAATTGGCTCTTCATAATTAATTGGATTAATTATGAAATTATTTCCTGGGTGGAAATATTTATATGTATAGGTTTACATATGATTTTATTTTGTGAAGATCTAATTTTAATTTGATGGATTAAATTAATTGGTCAAACTAACTTTAATTTAAATGTACATAATATATTACTTAGAGTAATATATTAAATACATGGGTATATTAAAGTTGGGCTTGAAATTAATTTAAACCAAATTAATTAAAATAAGATTGGGCTTAAATTAAAAGAAGGAAGCCCACACAAAATGGTTTAGCCAAGCTGGGCCCTAATTCCCTTAAGGAATTCGGCCAACCCAGGGTTTTTAACTCTGGGAATTTCGGCCAACAAGAGGTGAAGCACACATAGCCGAAATTTTAACCTAGCCTCCTCTCCATTGCTCGTTTTTCCAACGCTAGCACGGGTCATGTTCGTTAAGCGTTCGTGTACGAGAACGAGGAGGGACTCTGCCTTGATTCCTGCAGTCTTCATCCATCTCTAGAAGAGATATTCCGGGTCAGAGAATTATCTCTTTCTATTATATTTTTTTTGTTTTACAATTTCCACTTCAATTGCTCCTGGGCATAGATTTGAGGAAATCATCGTATTCTTCTGCATTTATCGGGTGATTTTCGGTGAAAAATCCCAACACTACAGACCTACACTGTTAATTGAGTAACGATACCGATTTTTAAAACATCTCAATCTCTCTCATTTCTCTCGATAAAACTGAATATATTTCAATTCACATCATAGTACAAACTATATGTATAGTTTTTTTCTTTCTCTTGGAAAAAAGGAAAATCGTGTTTGGTTACAAACCAAAAGAGCATCTCTAGTGGGGGAATCTTCAAAGAAGTTCTTAAAGAAAATATTCTTTTGAAGACCCGTCAATTCCCATTAGAGAGAATTTTGAGAGGTCCTCCAAATATGAAGGGGTTATCAACTTAAGGACCCAAAAAAATTGACTTTTAACATAGACAAGCATAGATGTAAGATATGTGAAACCTTCGATGACTCTTTTAAAGAGTCCTCCCATTGGAGAGAAAAAAAAATTTTCACATTTATAAGGAGTGGTATTTTGTTATTGATGATATGGCACCTAAAAGTGGATTGGATGACCGGTTAAAGAGTCATTCGACTACAGAGAAAACAAGTGAAAATGAATAGCAATAAAACAAAAAGATTTCATTTCAGTTCAAGTATTGATTTTCTTTATGTTTGTGAAAGACTATTGAAACTTCAATGAAATGCAACTTTGTAGTGAAACGACATTGAATCAATAAATTTCAAAAAATTATTATTATTCTTCTTCTTCTTCTTCTTCTTCTTCTTCTTCTTATTATTATTATTATTATTATTATTATTATTATTATTATTTTCTTAAATCTTATAAGATTACTAATTAAGTCAATACTCCTATTTATCTAGTGACTTACATTGTTAGCCGAGCCACCGTGCCAATTTTTTAAATGCCTTGGTCTCTCTTGCTCTCTCTTTTTCATATCTCTCGATAAAATTGATTATATTTCAATTCACTTCACAGTGCATACTACACTTGTATTTTTTTTCTTCGTCTTGAAGAATAGGAAAATCATGTTTAGTTCAAAACCTTAAAAGCATCTTTATTGAGGGGTCTTCAAAGGAGTCCTTAAGCAAAAGAGGTCCTTAGTTGAGGACCCCAAAAAAGATGAATTTTTGTCGGCTATTTTTTCTACTATAGAAAATAAAAATGTGAGATATGTGGGACCTTTTAAAGAGAGTCCTCCTGTTTAAGAGTAGTGTTTTGATATTAATGATGTAGCACCTAAAAGTGGATTGGAAGACCTCTTAAGGACTCTTTCCATAAGGATGTCCTAACTATAGAGAAAATAAGTGAAAAAGAAAAAGTAGCAAGAAAACAAAAATGTTTCATTTCAATTCAGGTACTTATTTTCTCTATATTTCTAAAAGACTGTTGAAACTTTAGTGAAATGCCACTTTAAATTTAATAAATTTCAAAAAATTAAAATTATTATTATTTTTTTAAATCTTTCAAGAGTGCTAAAATAAATCAATACTCCTATACATCTACAGACTTACAATGTTAATTGAGCGACAATATCCATTTTTAAAATGTCTCATTCTCTCTCTCATTTGTCTCGATAAAACTAAGTATATTTCAATTCACATCATAGTACAAACTCTATGTGTAGTTTTTTTTCTTTCTCTTGGAAGAGAGAAAAATCATGTTTGGTTCAAAATCATAAGACCATCCCTAGTGGGGGAGAGTCTTCAAAGAAGTCCTTAAATAAAATACTCCTTTGAAAACCCATCAATTCCCTTTAAAGACAATTTTATATGAAGGGGTGCTCAACTTGAGGATCTAAAAAATTGAATTTTAATAGAAAAAAAGCAAAGATGTAATATATATGAAACCCTTTGATGACTCGTTACAAGAGTCCTCCCATTGGAGAGAAAAAAATTATTCACATTTAAGAGGAGTGGTGTTTTATTATTGATGATATGGCACCTAAAGTGGATTGGATAACCCATTAAGGAGTCGTTTCACTATAGAAAAAATAAGTGAAAAAGAATAGCAAGAAAACCAAAAGATTTCATTTTAGTTCAGGTATTGATTTTCACTATGTTTTTCAAAGGTTATTGAAAGTTGAATGAAACGCTACTTTGTAGTGAAACGAAATTGAAATTAATAAATTTCCAAACATAAAAATGATGATTATTATTATTTTCTTAAATTTTATAGGAGTACTAATTAAGTCAATACTCTTATACATCTAACGACCTATATTGTCAGTTGAGTCACGGTACCAATTTTCAAAGTGTCTTGGTCTCTCTCGCTCTCTCTCTTTCATTTCTCTTGATAAAACTGAGAAAATTTCAATTCACTTCACAGTTCATACTACACTTCTAATTTTTTTCTTCGTCTTGAAGAATAGGAAAATTGTGTTTGGTTCAACAGTCTAAAAGCATCTTCAGTGAGGGGTCTTCAAAGGAGTCCTCAAACAAAAGAAACCTTTTATGACTCTCCCCCATTTCCCACTAGAGGGAATTCTGGGGCATCCTTGGTTGAGGACCCCAAAAAAACGGACTTTTTGTCAGCTATTTTTTTAATATAGAAAAATAAAAATGTTAGCTATATGAAACATTTTGAAAATAGTCCTCTCATTGTAGATAAAAAATAGTCTTTCTATTTAAGAGGGGTAGTGTTTAGATATTGATGATGTAGCACCTAAAAATAGATTGGAAGATCCCTTAAGGAGTCTTTCCATAAGAAATTTTTGAACTAGAGAGAAAATAAGTGAAAAAGAAAAAGTAGAAAGAAAACAAAAATGTTTCATTTCAATTCAGGTACTTATTTTCTCTATATTTCTAAAAGACTATTGAAACTTTAGTGAAATGCCACTTTACATTTAATAAATTTCAAAATTATTATTATTTTGTTATATCTTATAGAAGTACTAATTAAATCAATACTCCTATACATCTACAGACCTACACTGTTAATTGAGCAACAATACCAATGTTTAAAACGTCTCAGTCTCTCTCTCATTTCTCTTGATAAAACTGAGTATATTTCAATTCATATCAAAGTACAAACTATATGTGTAGTTTTTTTTTCTTTCTCGTAGAAAAGAGAAAGATCATGTTTGGTTCAAAACCATAAGAGCATCCCTAGTGGGGGAGGAGTCTTCAAACAAAATACTCCTTTGAAGATCCATCAATTCCCATTAGTGAGAATTTTAAGGGGTCTTAAGGACCCAAAAAAAATTGAATTTTAATATAGAAAAGTAAAGATGACTCTCTAAAAGAGTCCTCTTGTTGGTCCCAGAGGCTGTATCCCAAGAGAGGTTGAATTGGGTGTTTTAAAAATTTCTTGATTACCGAGATCTTTCAGATGTTGACAATAGACAAGTCACAATTTAATAGAACACAAAAATCAAGATACAACAATACCACAATATTATATGTTGAATAACTAATTAGTTAATTTATGTTCAAACAATAATTTAATAAGTCACAATTATTAGCGAAGAGATTACAAAGCTAGATGTTGAAATATCAGCATCACAATGTTGTCAACAATAGGGTAAGTAATATTGTCAATAACAAAATTTTCAATATCTAAGAATTATTACCATATCAATATAAGATGAAGCAATCCAATGTTGGATTTTTCATTAGAAGTATTAGCCAATGGTGACTTTACTAACACAATCAAGCATAATATTATATCGACAATTTTCAGAAGCAATATTCAAGTATTAAAAGTAGTAAGTAAAGAGTAAAGTAAGAAGATCAAACACAGTAGATTTATAGAGGTTTGACCTCCTTGCCTACTCGTCTCCCCAAGTCATCCTCCTTATTTTCTATCCACTTTGAATTTCTTACAACAAGTAGAATTCAACACTCTTTATAACTTAATGTCATCTTTCACTTGCTAAGTACCCTCCTTACAAGTTTAGATACACACTAAGCTTTACTACTTTTCCTTAAGTAGCTCACAACACACTGAGTTTTACATGAGAGATTTTTGACACTTCGAAGAAAGAATACAATAATGTTAATCTCTCTTTTCTCTTAAGATACTTTCTTTTCAATTGCTTCATTAGATCTTCAGCACTAAGCTTCAATTTATAGGCTAGATCAAGAATATGAACGTCAGTAACATCTGGTCATTTAGAGATGAATCTGGTCGTTAGAGATGAATAAGGTCGTTTGATTGATTCTTCAAGATTTCTATTTTAAGTAGTAGTCATTTGAGACAATTTTAGCTACTGACAGAAGTCCTTTGATTTACTTAGTGTAAGCGCTAGAATTTTCCGTCCTTAAAAAAAATGCATATGTCACTCGACTGTAATATACAGTCGTGCGACTATCGTTACAGCCGTACGACTGTAATGTCAGAGCAGGTGCAGGAGCCCATACCTCTGCAGCAGAAAAATGAGGAAAAAAGGAAGGGGTATTAATTACTGCGGTCTGAAGACAAGCAAAGGCAGGGATAAAAGGAAAAAGAGAGAAGGATTGGGGGCTTTTGGGAGGCTCTTAAAAAATCAAAGAGTTTAGAGAGAGAGTTTAGTGAGAGAATTAGAGAAAAAAGGAAGAAAAAGGAAAAAACACCACAATTTCAAGTTTCTTTTTCTCTTCTTTTTCTTTTCAATTCTTGAGCATTTGGATTAAAAATCCATTAGACATTAATAGGTTAACAACTGGACTCTTTAAATTTAATCAATTTCGGACTTAAAACCTTAAGAATCCCTAGCATTTTGGAGATTTTTGGACTCAATCTCAAACCTTAACTCAAAGAGGAAAGGAGCAATTTGAAGTGGATTGGTGCGTTGCCAGGGGTCATTCCTATGGTGGATTAGTGCCAAAGAGGTAAACACACTTCAATCTCTCATTTTCTCATTCTTTCTGGGTGATGTGATGTGTTTTGGTGCATAAAATTTCCATTTTTGCGTTTTCTATTTCTGGAAATCAAGAACAGTCTGTTGGATATGCCCTAGTCCCGAGGAATTGGACCCTGTATTTGTATCATACATTTATTGGATTTATGTATTATACTTATTTTGTGTTATTAATAGAGGCATTAATTTATTTATTATATATATCTTATGCAATATCTTAAATGAAGTATCCAATGGACATATCCATATCCATGATGACAAGTGTCATGCATTTGGCAGTAAGACCGTGAATAGGGTAAACGATATGACCATAGAGAGATCCGTAGTCTGTTCCAGTCATGGGAATGAATGGAACCAGAGACTATCATTAACCTGGTTGTATGGCGGTGTCTTATCGGTCATTGGACATGGGATGTCAACCAAGTTAATGGGTATATGCAAAAGGGGCATGTACTGGATAGATCCACTTAACGAGAAATCCACATGGTATAGTATCACGAGTGATTCTCATGTAGTACTTGTATGGATCCTTTGACCTAACCATATGATGGTGTTGCATGTGAGGTCGCATACTCAGGGGTACGCCTAAAGGGCCTGTAATAGGGTGCCAAGTATGGGTACTTTCGGGTATTTCACTTAGCATGGCAATGCTATGGATATGTAGAAGGGATTTGTCACTCAGTAGTCCACTGGGAAGATATCACCGGCCTCTTGATGAATGTGACTGATAAGAATGTGGCCACACCCAAACAAGTTGGAACTTGTTTATGAACATCAGTACATTTGGGATCAAGTAAATGTCCAGACACAAAAGAGGGTGATCAATCCATGCCTCTGTGTTGGACACCGATATTAATGACATAGGATATACAAGTTCAAACTACATGGTTATGATTACAGTTGGACTGCCATCTCCATCTTAATTGGGGGCTGCAGTGGTTTGCTAGAGCCCGCCTGCAGTCTGTGGGCCATAAGCCCACTGCCAACATAAAGATGGGCCCACGAGATAGTACACATTGAGCGACTGAACACAGACTTAAGGAATCGCCTGTATACTTGGAGTATACACACCGGAGAGAGAGGACTATATTAATTATATTATAAAGATCAATTGGATTGATCATAATAATAAAATTAATTTTTGTGTTGGTATTCTCATAATTAATTCAATGAATTAATTTATGAGATTATTTCCTAGGTGGAAATATTTCATATGTATAGGTTTATATATGAATTTATTTTGTGAAGATCAAATTTTAATTTCATGTATTAAATTAATTGATCAAATCAATTTTGATTAAATGTAAATAATATGTTACATGGTGTAATATATTATATACATGTTAAAATTAAAGTTGGGTTTGAAATTAATTTGGACCAATTAAATTAGAATAGATTTGGGCCTTAAGACAAGAAGGAAAGCCCACACAAAGGAAGCCAACATGAATGAAAATTTCGGCCACCTAGGGTTAAAAGAACCCTAGGTATTTCGGCCAAGATACATGTCACAAGCCTAGCCGAAATTCTTCCCTTCCTCTCTTCCAAAGTTCTTGATTTCCGACGCTAGCACGGGTTGCGTTCAAGAGGCATTCGTGTACGTGAAGGATGAGAGAATTTACATTGATTTCTGCAGCCATCTCTTAAAGAGATACTCCTGGTAAGAGTTTAATCTCTTGTTGAAAGTTTTTATGTTTTGCAATTTCTATTTCAATTGCTCCTGGGCATGTATTTGAGGAAATCACCGCGTTCTTCAGCATTTAATTGGGTGATTTCCGGTGAAAAATCCCAACACAGTCGTGCGACTGTTTTTGAGTTGTGGAACAGTCGTACGACTATAAATACAGTCGTACGAGTGTTCTTGATTTCCCTCCACTTTTCAGTTTTATTTTAAATAATTTTGGTGAAATCTTGAAATTGGAGGATTTATAGCCGCACAACTGTAATTACAGGTGTATGACCGTAGTTACAGTCGCACGACTGTAATGCTCGTCCAAGATCAGAATTTCCGGAATAATCCCTAAAAATTTCTAAAAATCCCTAAAAAATAAGAAAAATCAGAAAATCATGAAAAATAAATTTTGTTATGTGCATCCACGACCTTAGATTTAATTTTTAATGTAATTGCATTTAGAACAATACAATGACGGAGACCCGATTCTTCCGAAAACCAACCCACCTCATATGTTAAATAAAATTAAACCGAAGATGAATTGTTTTCAAAAATGATTTTTCCACAAAACCAAAATACAAGGACGTTTCAAAATGTTTTTCAGGTCTAATCGGGCCGGCTAGTCGAGCCGACCCGGTTATCCCCTAAATGCATACCCCCGAATCCTAATTTCCCAATTCTGTCATGTTTGAGTCCTATTTGTGGTGTGCCATAAACTGTGCTAACCCTTTGTTTTGCAGCTTTTTATTTTTATTTTTGATGTATTTAATAAATTAATTCGTGTATTTAGGCGATTGTATTTTTCTAGGTAAATTCGTGTATTTTAGGAGGTTGTAAAAGTGAGGCTGAGAGTTTTTATTTTTATTCGATTGGGTTGTAAGCCATTTAATTATTTACTGATTACTTTTATTTCTATTTTATCTGTATGCGCGCTGTATGTTTAACTTAATGCAATAAAATTGACTTTAGAATTTGAAATACCATACTCGAACATTGGCCAATTTTTATTTTGATTAGACACGAAATAGGGGACTTGTCCGGACCTAGATCTCTGGATAGTGTGGCGGCCGTTCGTCCGGTTCAGTTGCACTAAAATTTCCCAGTTGAGCTGAGTCGGGTGGCGACTCCTACACTATTCATCGAGACTTAGGTCTCGATTCTTTTATGAATTAATCTAGTTTTCTAAAAAACGAATTTCCATTTAAAAAAACCCATGCGAGGGATGGTTTGCTCGAAATCGTGGTGTCCCTTTCGAAAGGGAGTCCGCGTTCCATCGAAAACGTCATCCGCTCACACTTAGTGTTTATAACACAAGATATATAACAAGACATTGACCAGTTTCCTTTTCTAAGAAAGAACTTTTTCATCATTGAGCGAGACACTGATAACATACCATAAATAGAAACAATCTTTCATTTCAGCTTTGATAGTTAGCTTGGAGCATGCGCACAGGCTTCTTTAATTCTCCCAAAACTTGGAGACTTGTAAAACCTTGAAACTAATGAAACGACATTGAAATTAATAAAATTCAAAAATATAAATTATTATTATTGTTTTCTTAAATCTTATAGGAGTACTAATTAAGACACTACTCCTATACTTCTAATGACCTATAGTGTCAGTTGAGCCATAGTACCAATTTTCAAAATGTCTTGGTCTCTCTCGCTCTCTCTATTTCATTTTTCTCTATAAACTGAGTATATTTCAATTCACTTCACAGTTCATGATACACTTGTATATTGTTTTTTCGTCTTGAAAAATAGGAAAAACGTGTTTGGTTCAAAATCCCAAAAGCATCTTTAGTGAGGGGTCTTCAAAGGAGTCCTCAAGAGTATACCATCATGATCCTTACACTCCTAGGAGTTTGAATACACCATTGGAACATATTGTATTGACCGTAAAGTCCCCAAATTGGAGAAATTCATATTTTTCTCAATTGGAGTCTGATTACCGGCCAAACCACTTGTTACGTTCTGATCTCCACCTTACCCAAAGGCTTTTGGATCTCTTGAGTTCATTTCTGAACTTAGATTCTGAAAAAGAAGGGTGCAACATGGAGAAATAGAGGTGATAGCTATAGTCACGAATCTTCTTTCCTTAATTCCCTTCCAAAAACAAAATTTCATAGCTTAAATCTTACATCTACTTGTAGTACATATTGTTAGCTTCGATTCAATACCAAGAACTCAACAATTAGAGGTCGTATGAGGAAGAATTGAGCTTAAGAAAGAGAGGAAGAAAAATGGCCATGAAAAGAAAAAGCAAAAACTAATTGAAAGAAGATGATTTGCTTCCACGCCTAATTCACGATTAATATATATATTTTTATATCTTCAAAGGAAAAATTATCAAACTTAGTCCTCCCTTACTAGTTTTATTTTACAATTATCCAATTCTTTATTCCTTTTTTTTTATATCCATAAAATTGATCTCTCTATTAAAATACATAATTAACTAGTTAGACCATTCGTTATTTAATTAAACATTCATATCTTGACATTATTCCATTACTCATCATTAATTTATGACTAATTCTTATTTTGCCACATACCCTTTGAATGCATAAATATCATTTCCATCTTGACAAGTGTCCTACAATATTATTTCTTGATTAACAAGTGTCCTTATCTCTATCATCTATCGTATCACAGCTTAGCACGTGTCTTCTAACCTGCAAAAAATCTCAATTCATTACTTTCTTATTTGGCATTTAACTCTTTATTTGTTATCCAGCCCAATAATAGATTTAATCCTTATTATTGATTAAACTAATTTATCCATTTGTCTTAAAATCACACCACTCGATCTCACATCTGGAGATTTGATAAAATTTTAATCCGATTTTTAACTTATTCTTAATCCTTCTTAACACCCGATCTGAACAATTTGATTTGGTCTCTTTATCGACCTTGTCCTCTTGTCTGATATCCTTCGACGAATCCTTACATGTAATTCGTTTTTCTTCAAACCGTGTTTTTGGGATATTACAATAACAATACCAATTGGCAGCTTTAGAGGCCTTTAAATCCGTAGACAGACTCGAAAAAAAAGCTCTAACCTTTCTTGTGAATAATGGCTATATAACGACTGTATTTGCTCATTCACCTATAAATAGAAAGCAAATCCATCATCTACAAGTGGAGAAAACATTTAACAAATTCACATATACAAGCATACAATTAGAAGTTTTTTTCCAACAAGTCTTCAAAGAGCAATTCAAAAAAATTACACAAGTCTTCATCAACAATTCTCATACAACAAATTTCTATATAAAAAAAGGAACTGTAATTCACACAAAGGGTTTTGTGTAAGAGGGAGTTTTGTTGTAGGTGATTTCAACAAAGTGTGTAAAAGTTTGAAAACAACATTTGTAAAGTTTGGAACTAAAGCTATAAAAAGCTCGGCCAAAGTTTGGTAACCGATTAGAGTTTAGTGCTAAGCTATAAAAAGCACTAGCAAAAGTTTGGTGTTAAAGCTATAAAAACACTGGTTAGCTCCGTTTTTGTCGTTAAAAAAATCATACTGGAAAATCTCACATGGTGTGTTTGAGGACAAGAGTAAGTTGGTTGGACCAAATCTGTATAAATCAAGGGGTGACCTGTGTAAATCATTATGTTTCTAATATCTCTATTTACATATTATTGAGTATTCAACTTAATAGCTTTAGTAAAAATTAGAAAAATTATTGAAGCTAATCAAAGCGATTATGGTTTTACTAACTATTTTATTCCGCATTTTAAGTAAAACTTGTTTTATGCACAAAATTTTTTTTAATGAAAAAAGTATATTAGAAGAAATTGTATATGGTGATACATATTATTCACCCCCCTTTAGCATGTCTGTAGCCTATTTTTGGCCAACATTAATGAATAAGTTTTTCTCTTGTCAAAAAGAAACAAAGAGTGTTTTTTTTTTAATTTAATATAATTTAGGGCTAATAAAAAAAAAAACCTATGGTTACACTCAATTAAAAACCGATGACTATGTTTTTTTTTTTTGTTTTTGCAAAACAAAAAATTGTGGTTTCGATTTTTATAAAAAAAAAGACAACTAAAATTAAATTATAACATTAGAGAAGATATTTTTATTCATTTTGAACTGAAAATTTTCAAATTGATTAATAACAATATAATAGACGTTAGCAATAAATTTTAAAAATTTTTGAAGAGTGCAAATATTTTTTCAATTAAATAATGATAATAAATTTAAAAAATACAACAAATTTAAAAATCTTTGAAAAATACTCAAATCTCCATATAAAATTTTTAAATAATATACATAATTTATTAGAATATTAAATAGACAAAAATATCGTTAAATACATTATCTTTTTAATAGAAAAATATTAGTTATCTTTTTTTTTTTCATAAAAGTCAAAACCACAATTCCCATTTTACAAATAAAGAAACTACGGAAATTTTGATTTTTAAATTAGCGTAGCCACATTTTATTTTTCAATTAGCCCTATAATTTATGGCGTTACTAATTTGAAAAATGTGTATATAAAATTGGGAAAAAGCCCAAAAAAAAAAAGGAAACGAAACTAGGTACAACACGACAGGAGAATGCGCCGTTTTGCTGCTCTTTATATTCCGTTCTCTGGTTACATGGTATTCGTTTCTTTGAGCTCAAGACAAGAAAGGATTCAAAAGGCAAAAATCAGGACTAACTAAGTTGCCTCTTTGCTTTTCGAAATCCTATCAATGGCTGCTCTACAGTATCTTGAGTCTCTTCGCAATCAGCATCCCGAACTTGCTGAGTGGTACAATTCCCTTGCAGATCTGTACCAGAGGAAGCTATGGCATCAGCTCACTCTGAAGCTCGAGCAGTTTGTTGCTCTCGCTGTTTTCCAGGTCTTACTGCAATTTCAATTCCATGGTCTTATTCACCCTATTTTCATTTCTATGTTGTTATTTATGCATCTCTGTCGGACTAGTTTTTGAATTCTGATGCGTTTTAGGGTTTCTAAATCTCTATGAAGGTATACTTCTTTATATTAATAAATGAAAATTGTATTCTTCCATAGGAATTGGGAACTTTGGGGTTATTTTGATATGTAACGAGGATTATTGTTCTAATAGTTGATTAGGGTTTTCACCTGAGCTCCAGTTGAAATTGAAGACTTGATTTCTTATTGATGATAATATTAGGGTTGTAATTGGGAAATCTAGGTTTTCAGGTATATGCGGTTAGCTGACTGATGCTTTGCTACTGTTAGGTTTGACAATTGCCACCTTATACAGTAGTTTTGGCGTTTTCCTTTTGCCCCCCTATATTTTCGTATTACAATAGTCCTTTCATTTTGACATATAATAGCTCACCAACCTCTGCTACCAGAACCAATCAATTAATGTTTTAGTGCTATATATTCTTATAGCAATGAAGACAAATGCAATTCTTGTTATATACCTACTGTTTGACTGACATGGAAAGATGTTAACGAAATTATACTTGATATGATTTGTTAATCTGTTAAGTTCATTAAACTAGTGTTGAAAGTCCACGACTTTCTTATTGAATTGTGTTAAGCATATGACGTTGGCTAAGTTAGAGAGATAATGTGCTATTTATAAGTGTGAGGCAATCTTCCCTGTTTAAGGTACCTTTTTGGGTGGAGTTTGGATCAAGTTTCCATATGGTATCAAAGCAACATATTACAATGTTAGGCTACACAAGTCACAATATTCTGTCACTCGCAAATGTTCACGCCTGCAAACTTTATGCTTTAGATGTCTAGCCCTAGGTGTGAGGTGGTGTTTAGTATGTCACATGGGCTTGTTAGGGAGGTAATGTGACATATATAAGTTGAGGTAATACTTCCCTTTAAGGTACCTTTTGAGGTGGTCTGAACCCTAATTTAAAAAAAAAATTGCAAGGAAATTTAAAATATCCTACTTACTCCTCCTCCTTTGGCATAGTATTCATTATCTATTGTTGCTTGAGTTGTTTGCAAAATTAATACTTGCTGATGTTCTATATGCTTATCTATCTGTCTCATTTTGCTCCATGCTACCCATGTTAAAAGTTGTGTAAAGTACATTTACGGTGACCTAGTTATTAATGTATCAAAAGAATGCTGTTTTTGTTTTTTCCTTTCTTTTTAAAGTATTCACATCTAATGCTTTTATGTTATTGTATTCTGTTTCAGGCTGGTGATGCCTTGATACAGTTATATAATAATTTTATCGCTGATTTTGAGACCAAAATCAATCTTCTCAAGCTAGCACATTTTGCGGTAATAGTTTCTCGGCAGTATAAAGAGAAAGAGGCTGCAATTCAATATCTTGAAGGGGTGATTGATAAGCTTCGAGCTACTAGAGAACAACGCACTGAGGAGCCTATTCTTTATATTAAGATGCAATTAGCTATTTTGAAGCTTGAGCAAGGGGATCAAAAGGAATGCAAGAAGCTTCTGGAAGATGGAAAAGGTACATTGGACAGCATGACTGATATAGATCCATCTGTGCATGCCAGTTTCTATTGGGTTTCATCGCAGTACCACAAATATCGCCAAGAATATGCCGAGTTCTACAAAAGTGCTCTTCTTTATTTGGCATACACTTCAGTGGACTCCCTCTCAGATTCATTTAAACTGGTAAATAACTTGTATCTGAGTCTAAAGTTTAAGACTGAAGGCGTACTATTTTATTTGTGTGTGCTATACTTCCCCAATGATGCATATCATGCAATAATTTATTTGTACGAGGTTCCAGGATTTGACATAGTAATTTTATATTGTTAGGGAGGCCAATCATTTTTTTGTGCACATCTTGAGATTTTTATCGTTGGGACATCGTATTGACAATTTGAATGCATACCTCTGGGTTTCAGGATTTGGCATTTGATCTGTCTCTTTCTGCCCTTCTTGGAGAGAACATCTACAACTTTGGTGAACTGCTTGCTCATCCTATTGTAAGAATTTTTTTATAGCTAATTGCTCCACTATATTTGATCACTGTCTTGTGTGTTTCATAGTTAATGTCTTCACGGCTAGTCATATAATTCTCTTCCTTTCTAATAGAAGTTTTCTTGATCTCAATAAGTTTGATTCCCTACCATTGTTGATGAATTTAGATCTTTTATGTTCTTAATTTTTTAAATTTGAATGCTATTCGCCAAGCTTTTGTTGTTAGAAAAAGTTTAACTTAAAAAGCTATAATTAATTTTGCATTTTTACTTTTTTTTTTTTTTTTTGGAAGTCATATCTTGCTTTCTCAAAAATTGAATTCCCTATTTTCCACGCGAGGATATCGATTGCCAACCATTAAATTCTTAATATTTGATCGTCTTAAATTTCAAAATTAGATTTCTTCTCGTATTGTTAATTTGACCGACTAGCCATTGGTTTGTCTTGATTTAAAGGTGAATGGGAAATTCCCTAAGGTGCATAATATCCAATTAGCCGTCCTTGAGCCCACTCCAAAACTTAGCAATCTGAATCAGTCATTCCATTTCTGAGTTCCATATCTGCCTTTGATTATCTAGAAGCCCAAACAATATTTGTATGTCTATTGCTTTGGTTGCTATTTACTGCTCCGTAAGATGTAGAATTAGGACTTATAATTATCCTCCAGAAGATGGTGTGATTGCATAGATCTCACTATCTCATATATAAAATCATAATTAACTATTTTGCATAGAAGTTGCATAAGCGTTGTATATTTAGGAGTCTGCCTTGTATTCAAAAGGAATTGCCAAGCTTCTGAGTTATTCCTGAATAAATTTTATGGATCCACAAGTAAACACATGACAATTGACATTATGTATTTTTGTCACCTTAGTTCAACTAGCATCATTATGTCTGAATTTGCAACTTAATGAAAAGCTTGCGACAAGTATGTTTTTCAACTGTGATCTATATCCTTGCTTGGACCTTAGTAAGCAAAATTTCTTAATTTTCAACTTGTATACGTTCAAGTCTGCAGTGAAAGAAAAGGTGGTGCAGTAAACAACTGTGACCTTGTATCGATTCAACTTTTTCCATCAAATGAAATTTATTTTTTAAGTGTATTGTGAAGTGATCAACAGATGTAGCAAAAAATCATTGAGTAGTTTGCTTTGATGTGCCCTCTTGTGTATTTTAATTATTTATATACGTATCTAAATTACTTCAAAACGTGTTGTTCTATCCCACTGTAGAAAAACGCTCACTATTCCTGGGGCTATTTTTGTTCCAGATATGGTGCCACGATTGAAACCCCTAAATTGTTGGGAAATTCTAGGCCAAAGTAAAAAGTTTAATTTGTAGAAAGCATATGTTTGGGGTAAGATGTAAATGCCTAATTGTTGATAGTGAATTTGAATGTGAAGTTCATGCATTGTTTACCACATATTTATTTGATGTAATTGATTGTGTGTTTCTTGGATATGAATCCTACAGCTTTGCTTGCCTGAGTCTGTTACTGAAATTTTGAATACAAATGTCTCAAGTATCAATTAATATCTTTATGAAATTCGTTCTTTCTTATTATTAGTATTATCGTCATCATTCGGTATATGTTTAGACTGATGATTCATCTGATCTTTCACCAGATAAAGAGTCTCCTTGGAACACCAGTTGAGTGGCTGTATCATATCCTTCAGGCATTTAATGTTGGTGATCTTGTCCGCTACCAAGAATTGTGCCACGTGCATAATATGTCTTTGAGGGCCCAGCCGGCATTAGTTGAGAATGAACAGAAGCTATTAGAAAAGATTAACATCCTTTGCCTGATGGAAATCATCTTTAGGTATTCTTTATACTTGTAATATATTTCCAGCCTTCCAGGCATCATTTTATTTATTGTTTCCATCTGCTAAAGCTATAATATTTAGCACATTTGATTGAAATAAGACATGCTTCTTTGAAGCCGGCCTTCTGAAGATCGAACCATTCCATTGAGTGTCATTGCTGAGCACACTAAGCTCTCTGTCGAGGATGTGGAGCGTCTTCTCATGAAGAGTCTTTCTGTAAGTATTTTCTCGGGATGATTGTTCTTCTTTTTTTTTTTTTTCATTTGATGGAAGTTAAATGAAGCAGTAGAATAATGAATCAGAATTAGTTTTATTATAAGTGTTTGACTGCATAAGTTTGTAACATATCTACTTGAACTGATATGAATGCAGTATACAAACGTTACCAGCAATCAAATTATGCATGGTAACTACATATTTTGCCACATGTCCACTTGATTATTATGGAGATAACTGATACGGATATGATATAGAAAAGTTATGAGTATTTGGGTTATGTATAGGACTGCATATGTTTGTAACATGTCCCCTTGATTATTTATGGAGAGAAATGAATACAGTATAAATAAAATTGCAAGCAATCGAAGTATGTTTAGCACTGTTTCAATTATGGGTTACAATTGGACAAAACTGTAGGTTTGTTTCCGTACTATAATTATTGTATTGGAGATTGGTAGACAGGTACTAATATTGGGACTGGTGGATGAGAATTTTCAGGTTTTTATACTATTTTATTTTCTGTGATATTAAGGTCCATAGATTATCAGTTTCAAAGAGAAAAATGTAAAAGAACAAGGAATTGAATGGAACCTTGAATAGTGCAAGAGACAACAATAGTTTTTAAAACTAAACACTTAGTGTAATCTATTTATTGTTTATACCTGCTAGTTTAGACTAAAATATTCTAGGTGCAGGAAGAGATGCATGGACCAGCCAAATGGACATGTTTAAGTCATATTATCATGAAGATAGAAAAGGCTGTTACTCCAATGAACTTCTGGTTATGCAGGGACGGAAATTACTAGTTATCTTTAAACTGATTCCTTAATTTTTTTGCTTTTTAGTTTTCTCCAGTTAATTTTCTTGAATAAGGTATTAGAAAGCATTAACAACAAAGAAGGAAAAAAAAAAAAAAAAAAAAGTCTAGGAACAGTTGTGATGAACAAAACTTAGATTGGGATTAGTGTATTTCAGCCATTGCATTCTGTTGTATGTGCCGTGTTTTCAACTAGAATGCTTACAGTATTTGATGTTTAATGATGCTTTTCCTGCAGGTTCATCTTATTGAGGGCATAATCGATCAAGTTGATGGAACGGTACACGTGTCTTGGGTGCAGCCAAGAGTTCTGGGGATTCCACAGATCAAATCCTTGAGAGATAGACTGGACAATTGGTTGGGTAAAGTACATAATGCTTTATTGTCCATTGAAGCTGAAACACCTGATCTAGTGGCGGCGTGATTTTCTCTTTTTCGGTCATTCCTTCCGCCTTTTGTTCTGACTTTGATATCTTGCCCATTGCATTAATTTTCTATCATCTGAAAAAAGGGATTGTAGGCCGCAAAATGAATTAGGAAGTTTGTGCCATACTTGTTTACTTGCTCTCTCAAGATCCATAATCCTTGTTATGATTCAGTTTTCTAAAAGGAGAAACTATTACTCTGATTTTGAATTTGTTGATGGTAAGATTGATTGATTGTCTAGTAATAGAGTAGAGACAGATGTGCGGCGGCTTCCGGTGGCTGTAATTGCATTTTATTTCTGGTGGTTAAGAGTTCAAAGTTGCCTTGTTTTCCATTAATGTGTCCTTTATATGTTTATGGAACTTGGGGTTTTAAGCTCTGGAATTCTGCCCGGGGATAGCCAATGTTCCTTGGTCATTATGCCTTTCTGAAAAAAATAAAAAGGCTAGTGATGGAGTCCAACACAAAATGAAAATGAAGAGTTTCAGGGAGTATATTACGCCTTTGTGAATATCCGAAACTAAGGCTGCCGTTTGGAACGTATAGAATTTTAGTTTGAATTAATTAGAGAGCAGTTGGTTGCTGAGAAAATGAAAGAATTGGAACATAATGGAATTTAGGAAAGAAAACAACTGTAAAAAGGTAATGTGGTTTTAATTACCCTTACGGTTAGAAGGGGATGCCAAATGGCGGAAAATGACTCCGGTAGGGCCGAAGTCGTAGGTTTTCCACAACCAATAGAAGGGAGATATTTCTTCCTAGATGTTTGGGTGGCCTTGGGCCGGACAGATGTCTCATTCAAGTAAGAAGCTGGTTAAACCTACTGGATGGGATAGGAGAATCTGGTCTGGTCTTGGTGATAGTAGATGGAGAAAGTTTTCCAGTAGAAAAAAGAATTTCACAATTATTTAGCTTGTTAAATTTAACTTTTATTTTAGGTTTTGAAGTTTCTCGGAGTTCCTTCGAGAGGCCATCTCTCCGATTTTAAGTGCGAAAAATTTAAATTTTTGTTGTTTTCACATTTTTGAAGAGGAAGTTCTAAAGCAGTATCTTATCTTTCTGAGTATTTCGATTCTGAAGAACAATAGTTAAAGCAAATGAGTCCTAGAAGAACTTGTAGAAGACATGGTTTCTTTTTGAAGAAAGGCAGATGATAGGAAAAGGAAACAAACAAAAAAAAAAAAAGGGGGGAAAAATATGAAAAGCATGAAGAACAGTGAAAGTGAGATAAGTAGTTTTCCTTAGAAGAAAGAAGACGACAATGACTTTCTGGAAAATTTGTAAAATTGCATAAGTTCTAAGAGCAATTGCAAAGTTGAGGAATTCTTTTGGAAGTTTAAAAACAAAAATGACGAGTGGAAGACAGTTCGTTACTCGTTTCGATGTACCATGCTAAGGTGGTTGTCATGTGTTGGTCGTTGTATGGTGGTTAGACTCTTAAGAAGGGATAATGGTCTTATGTTAAGCCTTAAAAGCTTTATCTGGATTAATGAGGAGGCTTCTAATGCAGTGATTAAATATTTTCATAATATAGTTCTAGCCATGTATCAACCCAGCCTCTTCAATGTTCAAAGCATTGGGCCGAATATAGATCGAATTGTAGATATATACCAAACGAAATGTCCAATTGTAGAGATATATTGAACGAAAGATCTGGTCCTTCGATCATTAATTCTTAAACAAGTTAGGAAGCTTGAATCACGTTTAAATAAGAGGATAAAACAACTGATTTATTCCAAATTCTATCTAATCATATATATATATATATATATATATATATATATATATATATATATATATATGAGACTCACATTTTAAGTTGGAATTTAATCCTAAACTGGCAAATATCGTTGTCATTGTTTTAGTGAAAACGGGTTGGCCTCAAAGGTTGATCCACCTAATCCTTAAACTCTTTACTTTCTTTCTTTCTTTGATTGAGAATTATTACTGATTTAGGTATCAAAGTTTTCTCAGCTAGGACAATCAGCGTTTCTTCTTTTCTTGATATTCTAACAAAAAAGATCCGGAATCCATCATCAAAGATCGGTGTACATGTGGACTTTTCCCTTGGCAACATCACTTAACTTCATAGGACATGGTGTTGGTGCTTCTAAAGAAAGCAAAAATGATGTTGCCTTTTTGCAAGCATTTTGATGGTAACTGTTTTAGCGACCCCATCAACTTGAGGAGATGGAGCTTCAATCATACTTAAATGCTTGTATTTTCATGCTATTTTCACCGTTATATATTTTAGGTTCATTCAACAATTATTTCTATATCTTAAAAATAAAAAAAAAATCTACTTGATTTACAAAAATAATAATAATTATTATTATTTGGATTGAGTTCATTTATTTCATGTTCAAAAGTGAATAATTCATACAAAAATATAAATACCCTAACTTTTTACAATAATGCAATTCATCTAATAAGACTCAACAGGAATAGAAAGTAAGAAAATTCTTTTACATAAAAGTTAATTGATTTCCAGAAAGACGTGCACAACTTTTCTTTTTCTATCATTAGTTATATTTTATATGGAAATTATTCTAATTATTTTTAGTTACATTAAAGTCTTTATTTTGTAATTTTATTTAGTAGGAATTATATCCAAAGTAAATTGTTCTAAATAAATGAATTTAATTAACATTATTTTTATAAATTCAAAATTTAGTGATCAGTAGTAATCATTAACTTTCTTTCTACAAATGAATCCATTCGATTGCATCTTAGTGATTAAATGTATATTTTTCTTTATGTGAAGTCAAAGATTCAAATATTTATTAGGAGCAATACGGATGGTAATAATAGAACAAAAACCAAAAAAAAAAAAAAAAAAAAAAAATGAAAACTTTAGAATCATAAATGGGCATGCACCAATTAACGAAAACTATAATCCACAAAAGATAAAAGTGTTATGTCTTGAGCGGGTAATGTCAAAAAGGAAAGTTCATGTACTCGATTGTTTTGAAAAATTTGATCATAGAATCAATTACAAAATCAATGAAAATTTTGAGGACTTAAAGATACATTTTGAAAGAAAATAAAAATAAAATATGAGTATTTTTAGAGACTCCAAATTGGGGTAATGTTGGCACTTAAATGGATTAACCATTTAAAATTTGTAGATACACCTTCAACGAAAGCAGTCGTGCTGCTAATTGGACGACTAATGACATAAAGGCTTTATTCTTGGGTGTCACAAGTATGTGTCTCCTGCATATATTCGTAAAAATTTTAATTTCTAATTTAGTTGGTGTATGCTTTCCTCGCATGATTCAAAGTTAGTGTTCAATTTTGTTTTGTTTCTTTCATAGGCGTTAGCCCTACCGTGTAAAAAAAAAAATGTATTTAAAATATGTTTAGTCCAATTAAATACATATGAATTAAAAAAAAAAATCCACTTATATATATTTCTAAATTAGTTTTTATTTTGTATTTCACATTTATATTAATATACGAAATTAATCATATATTTAAAGAGAATAATTGATTTGATTTTATAATTTTGAGATTGAACTGTGGATGAGTAATTTAATAGCACTATCGAATCTATTTTAGAAAAAAAAAAAAGAAAAAAAAACTGACAATAAACAGAATAATTGATTTTTAATTTTGAGATTGAAAATTTGAAATGGATTTGCACCTTTTATAACCTTTTTTTTTTTAAAAAAAAAAACCACCTCATCTAACCCCTATTGGAAGTTTGACCTTTGACCAAAGGGAGGAAAAATGGAAGACAGCAGAAGGAAACGACAGCGTTTAGGCAGTCGAGTTCATCTTGGAAAGGAAGAAAGTGAAGCTGTTGCAAGTGGTGGGTTATATAAAATCTTCATTCCGATCACCTGTGTTGTGTGCTACTGTTTCTGCTTCTACTTCATCTTCTTCATCTTTAGTTCAATCTCTAAATGCTTTGAATCCTCAGTGATAATCATAAGCATTTCCACTTTCTCCTCTGATTTTACCGAGAAACAAACACACAAAAACAATTGAAGAAACAATTACGGACTAGAAAAAAAGGAGAAAAAATCATCACCAAGAAGCAATTCAAAGACCTTAATCTTAGATTAGATGGACAGATCTAGATCTAAACGGAACTACTACTATGACCATCAGGACTATGATAACCAGAACAACAACGCCATGGGAGGAGGAGGAGGAGGAGGAGGAGGAGGAGGAGGTAGGACTAAACCAAGGTACAACAACAACAACCATCACTACACTCCTAATAACCACCGCCACCGCGGTGGCACCGCCGTCAACAATAACCGCCAATCTAAGCCTCAACAGGACTCCTCCTTGATGGTAACCACCAGTTACCGCATTCTGTGTCACGATATCAAAGCCGGTGGAGTTATCGGCAAGTCCGGGAGTATAATCAAGTCTATTAGACAACACACTGGCGCTTGGATCAACGTTCACGAGCTGATCCCCGGCGACGAAGAGCGAATCATCGAGATTTCCGATACGCGACGCCGGGACCCCGACGGAAGAATGCCTGCGTTCTCTCCCGCGCAGGAGGCGCTATTCTTGATACACGATAGGATTCTGGAGAGTGATGCGCAGTTTGGGATGAATGGCGGCGGGTATGGGAATGAAGAGGAGGATTATGGTGTTAGTAGAGGAAATAGAGTGGCTACTAGGTTAGTTGTATCGAGAATGCATGTAGGTTGTTTGTTGGGCAAAGGAGGGAAGATAATTGAGCAAATGAGGATTGAGACAAAGACGCAGATTAGGATTTTGCCTAGAGATGTTACTTTGCCTCGTTGCGTTTCCATGTCTGAGGAGATTGTTCAGGTTTTCTTGACCTATACCTTTACTATTACTATTGGCGGACTTTTTCCTTCACAATTTCATCAGAAACGGACCATTTTCAGACTTTCTACCACATTGCTTTAATATCCGTTTAATCTAAAGCATTAAGATGAAACAGTAGACAGATGATGACTGACTTGAACCCAAATGATTTCATGGGATCTAATTTCTTGATTGTTTTTGGATACTTCATTTCACCAACTTAAAGGGGTAGCAACTCAACTATTTGAAGTTTAGCAAGGTCATTCATTGATTTGATATGCTCAATGATACTGGCTGTTGCCATTTCCTAATGGCTGTTGTTCTTATTTCCTTCACCGGAGAATCATCTTTTGGTTGACCTGTATTGAAAGATTGAGCTTTTAATCTCTGAATTCTCATCACACTGAACTAGAGTCTGCAGTAATTTCTTGAGTTTGTTTACTTTGACAATGGGGAACACTATGCCTATTGATTTTTCTTCTTTAGCTGATAAATAGTCAATGATGGCATATGAAATTGGTAATCATGAGGTTTCACTAATTTTGCAGGTTGTAGGTGATGTCAATGCAGTGAAAAATGCCGTAGCAATTATTTCATCCCGCTTGAGGGAGAGTCAGCATCGTGACCGAACTAGTCATGGGAATTTCCATGGACGGACTCACTCACCAGATCGATTTTTCCCTGATGATGATTATATTCCTCACACAAGTAATGCAGGTCGTCGTTCATCAGTAGATGGACCTTCATTTGGATCACGAATATCTTCCAATAATTACAGAAACTTTAACTATTCCTCCCGACAGTCTGGTTATACATATGAAGCTGGGGCACCCATGGCTGACAGTGCACAAAACTATTATGGTGAGGACCTTGTGTTTAGAATGCTTTGCCCTACTGAAAAGGTTAATAAAGTTGTTGGAGAAGTAGACGGAATAGTAGATTTGCTTCAGAATGAAATTGGAGTAGATGTTAAGGTTTCTGATCCTGTGTCTGGGTCAGATGAGCAGATTATTATAATTTCATCTGAGGAGGTACATATCATAACTTTTTCTTCTATCGGCTTATGCATCTGTAGTGGTTACTGAGCTGCTCATAATGTAGCTTCCAAGTTGTTTTAATCTTTCCGAAATTGAGAATTGAGTTTGAAATTTCTTGTAACTTTGTATATTTCTTCTGTGTGTATAAGGCCTTATTAGCCCTCTTTTGCCTTGTTTTGCCTTTGGAGTTCATAAGAAATTGTTGTTTTGTTTCTGCATGCAGGGTCCTGATGATGAGCTATTTCCTGCTCAGGAGGCTTTATTGCATATTCAAACTCGCATTGTTGATCTTGTTGCAGATAAGGACAATATAATAAAAACAAAATTAGTTGTCTCTTCCAGTGAAATTGGATGTCTGGAGGGAAGAGATGGATCATTATCTGAGATGTCGAGATTAACTGGTGCAAAAATTCAAATCTTGCCTAGGGAAAAACTTCCTTCTTGTGTATCAGGAGCTGATGAGCTTTTATTGGTATGCTATTTGACATGATGAATGCTGAATTATAAATGCTTATAAAAAGTCATGATAAGTTATATGGCTGGTGTTTGATGTCATCTAAGAGAATGTCCCAGATTTTATTGGCTAGGTAAGTTAAGGTAGACTGAACTATCATATGGGAAGCATGGTTACTTGTGAACAAATTAACTAGCTGGACCCTTTTGGCACCTAAGTAGTGCTTGAAGTGGACCTTTGTGATACATCAATACATTTCGTTCCGCAACTGGTATTTACTGTTGACATCTTTGTGGCCGAAAATGAAAAAGTGTTGACATCCCTTTAGGCTAAACAATAGGTATATCAAGAGGATCTGTTATTCTTTTCACTATTTCTTAATGTCATTTGATAATATTCTTCAGATCGAAGGGGAAATAAGAGCAGCTCGGGATGCTCTTGTTGAAGTGACATCAAGATTAAGGAGTTACTTGTACAAAGAATTCCTCCAAAAGGATACAGCATTACCTATTTCTGCTCCTGGTAATGGTGGAAATGCCATGCGATTGGAGTCTGCTTCTCCACAAAACGTGACCCCAGCTCGAGATGGTCATAGTGGTGGTGAACCTTGTATTGCAACATATCCAAATATACAGTCTGCAGCAGCCACACCACCAGCAAAGGTTTTTACATTTTTTCAGGGGGATTCTCACTCCGCTTCAGTTTTTCATTTTTCCTGTTAGATAGATAATAAAATCATTCTTGGATACATACCCATCAGCTTAAGCTTGTGGGTCCAGTGGTTCTTTGAGAGTTCTTTACTACATCATAGCGTCTATTTTAAGTTCATTGTATCTGCTATTGAGAATAATGGAACTGCACAGCAACGAGCTGTAGTTCAATGGCACCACAACTGTCTTCATGACTCTTTGCAAGTTGAACCCGCTTGGAGCCTATAAACAAACAAGGTCCAAAATGGAATTAAACAACTAGTCAAATGTTATCCTGGTCGTCATGATAAATTTTCAGCAAAAGCCCGTTAAATCAGGATGGAAGTATTGTGAAAATGGACATGTTTTCTTCACTGTCAGACTGAGAAAGCTTTCGCTGATATATTCGCTGGCCATAGGAAGTGCATTTGCTATAAGATGGCTCATTTCTTAGATTCCTGTTGCTTCTTGTTTTCAACTTAATCTGAACCTTGCTTCCTTTTATCTTACATTTTTAGGATGCTGGAGGATCTAGCACAGAAAAAGTGAAGCAGAATGAAAGTGAACGCCGTGAAGATGTTGCAACTCCAGTTAATAGGTATCTGAATAAACTTTTATTTCATTGAATTGAGCAATGCGTTCTTTGTTTATGATATAAATGTTTCTGTGCTGTGGATTAGCATTCATTTCAGCTCTGTGTAACATTTTTCTTCATGCTTTTGGTAGAATTCCCGTACCACTTGTTACTAGGAGTATACTTGAAATTGTCATACCAGAGCATGCGGTGCCCAAGCTTGTGACAAAATCAAAGAACAAACTTTCACAAATTAGTGAGGTGATCCTAAATTCCTTTAGCAACTAATATTTTTAGATTTTCCATCAATTAATTTATATGTGACTGCTTTTATGAGACAGTTGTCTGGAGCCAACGTAACCCTTGTGGAAGATAGACAAGATGTGACAGAAAAGACTATACAAATATCAGGTACTCCAGAGCAAGTAGAGAGAGCACAGAGTTTACTTCAGGGATTTATTTTAAGTAGTAAGTCTCTTTCGATATTCGTTTCTGTATTTCTATATAGATGCAAGGACTCCCTTGTTGTGTTACAAATTCAAAAATAAATGTCGTTGTTGTTCGTTTGATTCAGCCCAAGAAGATGGACCATAAGTGGCGAAGAAGGAAGCACTTAAAGTAGAAGTTTCCGTGGCTACAAAATGGAAGTAAGAGCCTCTCATATTTATCCAGAATTTTATTTAATAGATGAGTAACCCTGAAAGCGTACAGAATTTTGGCATGAAATGTTCGGCATGCTTTGGACTTGTTTGTTGTTCTAATTATGAATCTTCAGTGAAAGAGTTCCATTGTAAATACAACTTGGGGAACTCTTCATCTGTTTTTCTACCATGCTTCAGTTTCCTGTATCAGTACAAGACTGCAGTGCTTATGTCAAATTATTTCTTGCACTTTTGCCCTCCTTCCTACTTTGTGCGTATTTTAAGGGGATTTTCTTGGTGACTTGTTGGTTTATTATGCTATTTATTTTTTATTTTCTGCTAGATCGTTATAGTTTATTAGTTCGAGGTTGTTTAGACACGGTTTGAGTTGCCTCTGCGCCAATGAAAGTAATGCTGTAATTAAACTTGAATCTAGTTTGAGTGATTAGAAACACTTTACACCAAGTCAAGTTTAGAAGCCCTTTACACTCAATTCAACTTTGATTGATGGTTTGGTAACTATTTGCTCCAAAATAAAGTTTAGGTATCAATTTGTCTCTTCAGCTTATTAGTATTTGGGACCAAATTAATTCAAATAACATGTATTAGTTTACCAATTTGCTCCTAAACAAGTGTCATTTTCTTTTTTGTGTTGATACCTTTTTTTTTGGGGAACTAATTTGGACTAATTTGAGATTAAATGTTACTTTGAAGGGTTAAGTGGTAGTTAAAATTATTCAGATAAAGTTAAAGGGCAAATTACAAAAAAAAAAAAAAAACCCTGTGGTTTCATTTTTTGGCAAATAAAAGACTGGTTTTTTTTGTTTAAAAAAGAAGATTGTGTTTTAAAATATTAACAAAAAAAGGACAACTAAAATTAAATCATGATATTACGTAGGGTATTCTTGTTCATTTTGAACTCAAAATTTTCAAGTTGGTTAATAAAATATAATACACATGAATAATTAATTTTGAAAATTTTTGAAACGCGCAAATATTTTTTATAAATTAAATAATGATAATAGATTTTAAAAAAATCATAACAAATTGAAAAATCTTTGAAAAATATTCAAATTTTGATTTCAAATTCTTAAATAATATACATAAATTATTGGTATGTTAAATAACTAAAAATACCATCCGCTATATCATCATTTTTAATTGAAAAATGTTAGTTATCCTTTTTTTTGTTAATATTTTAAAACACAATCCTCTTTTTTTTTTAAAAAAAAAAAAAAAAACCACAGTTATTTATTTGCAAAAAAAAAGAAAATCACAGGGTTTTTTTTTTTTTTGAAATTTGCCCAAAGTTAAATTGAAAGTTATTGATTTCTTGTATCCGTTTAGAGAGCTAATGTTTCCTTTGAAAGGCTATATCAAATATTAAATGGCAGAGGAGAAATTATGCTACATGCTAATTATATCTTACGTAATTTGCCAATGGAATTTAAAATTATGAATAAAAATTTGACTATGCAATTAAAAGTCCAAGTCAAATTAGTAATCAAAATTCAAACTCAAAAGGTCCACTCTATGTCACTCGATTTATTACAGACTATTTCTTTGTATGGACTTGGCATAAACAAAAATAAATCGTACTTGGAATAAAAAGAAGGGCAAAATCCTAAATTTTTATGGATTTTACAATTGGTTTTTTGGTTTCTTGATCAGTGTTTTTAACACGAGTAGATGATCTTTCTCTTTCAAAGTAGCTCTAAATTTCACACATTTATATTGCTTGGGTTATAGTATGGTGCATGATACAATTTTTGTAGACATTGAAGCTAAATTTGAAAGTATGTCTTACGTATATATGAGATGCATGTATGATTCAAATATCTCCAGAGAACTCCAGGATAATCTGCTTTTCAGAAAAATTATTTTATGTGCTAGTTAACAGATACTGCAGCTCACGCGGGACAAATTTGTTAAGTTTAAAGCTAATGCTATCAAAATAGAAAGTCATGTATTTAATGTGTTGAAAAAATTTATTAATAGGTTAACTGTGAAATCCATAAAAGTCTAGGAGATCATAATACGTTTTGCATTTTGTTGAAAAGAAGACTATTCGATGAATTATTTCCCGATTTTAATCGGTTAGGCATATTGCATTGTGTTATCAATTTTAATTTATATTTATATATTTTTATTCTGCTGTATTAAAATTTTTTTTAGTATGTTTGGAATCTTTAGTTTGAAATGAATTCAATTTGATTCATTTTTTTCATCAAATTTCATGTTTAGAAGAGAAAAAAAAAAAAAAAAGGATTCTTTCATTATTAAAAGTAGCTTGTGATAGAAAAAACAAAAATTGTACTAAATTTGGTATGATTTTATGAGAATACAATTGAGTGTTGTGGTTCAGGGAAGTCACTTTAATTCAATTGGCAATTGAATTTCTTTATATTAAATATGTTTTCCAAACATAAAAAATCATTGTTAAATGTTCTAGTAAGGAAATTCAATTCTTGTATGGAATTTCTTGCAGTCAGGGGTAAGAGAACTATATGTTATATTGATAACATGTCACAATATCATGTCATTTTAAGATAAAATTGTCATTTTCACTTTAGGATAAATAATTATGTAAAGCTTTAGAAAGGCAAAATGTAATCTACTTCGTTGAAATTTTGTGGATTTTGCAATTAGTAATCTGATTAGTTTTTTCAATATATTGATTATAAGATTTTTGCGTTTTGATAATATTTTCCCAAAACTTAATGAAACTAGATTTCTTAAATAAGCATACAACAACCTAAAAATAACGGGCAAATAACACGTTTATCCAAAAAATAATAGAATCTTCAACCAAACACTTCTATCGATGATTCAATCATGCATGCTTTGATCTCACACCTACCCAATGGTTTTTCGATCTCCTGCACTTATTTCGGGGTTACTTTGCAAAATAGTAGCTGATTAGTTTTGCAAATTAATGGCTGAAAAGTGGACAGAGAGTTTGGCTCCTACTTGGATAAATTTTCTCTCTATTCTAACTTTTAAAAAACAATTTTTTACTATGTTAAACTTGTACCATTTTGATCCCGAATTGAGAGTTGCGTTTTTAATACTAACAATATGAAAAGTAATGGCTGGATGAAGTGGATTGACTTCGATCGGTTTTTGAAGGAGTTTAGACAAATTTTTACTCTCCTCTAACTATTGAAAAAAAAAAAAAAAATCTCTCCAAAACTTGGATAATTTTGTTCTTCATATTGAGAGGGTCATTTTGATACCAAGAATGAGTTAGATAATGAGTATGTAACAACATAGTCTTAAGAGGGGTAATGTTGGGGTAGAAGGCATAAGCAAAGAGCATCCGTGAAGGATGGCAATGAGACAAGATTGAATTGAATCCCACATCGAAATGAGAAGTGATGGATTAATATATATTAGTAAGAAGTATTTCCAATACATCCGGACACTTTTAAAACCATAAGGCCTAAGGAATGAGATTTGATATATCCAAAGTGAAATATATTTATATGGTATTGGAAACAGTTAGTTATGGTTTTTAATGTTTACAAAAATGATACCAGATAGTCAGACCATAAAGTACATCTATATTCCACTTAATTAGTATTTTCATTTCATCCAACATTGCATAAACTATTCCATGTGTAAAAACAACATACACAAATGAATTAAGCTATAATTGGGAAAGAAACCGTATGCACGAAATCAAAATAATCATGATTAGAAGAGAAACCATCTAAAGGATTGACTAACAACCTCAAACCAAAATAAAATTTAGTTTTTACTATTTCAATGTCTTTATAAACATTTACACCAATATGAATTCAGTTTGTCACATATTTACATTTCATTTTCAAAATTATTTAAAAAGTTAATTTTAGAATTGAAGTTAAAAGATCTCTATGTTTACTAATGAAAATTTTACAATGGACCTGGTACATATAGACCACCACTGAAATAATAACACAATTGGTATTGGAAAACGAAAAAAATATATTAGGAAACTAAAAAATACATATGTGTTAATTCTTCATTGAAAGGGTTCACGTGGACTAGATCCATTGTAAAATTTCTCATTAACTAATACAAATTTGTGCCAAATTTTGACTTTGGGCCTCTGAAGTTTAATTTGGTATTTAGCCCCTCAACTTTGATTTGGTTAAATTGATGGTATCGACATTGTGGAATGTGACATGAAATTAAAGTTTATGGGAAGAAAAAGGATTAAACTTGGATGGCCAATTCAAAGTTAAAGCATTAGAGATGTGTGTGTGGTTCAAAGTTGAGGATATGGTCCATATTGGGCTCATTTTAACTAACAACTTTTAATGGTCAAAAGGCAAAGGATTTTTAGGAAAATACTCCAATTTTGCTACACCATTTCTTTTATATACTTAATTCTGTCATTTATTTCTCAATCTGTTCATTTTTTCGAAATTCACTTTAGAAAATTTTTTTAGTTTTTTTTTTTTTGAGAAATAAGATCCATATGTAATTTTTGCAAAGGTATAAAAACGGTATAATGAAGATATAAGAAGGTATAACAACAAAAAAGGGCCCAACAAAACACCAAAATATGTATCAACAGAGTATTATGAAGGATAAAAAGGTATCATGACAGTATGTGATAAAAAAAACACGTCTAACAACAACTAAATATTAAAACATGTATCGACACAGTATCACAAATGTATCATGCGTTGATTATGTGTTGCAAGATAGATATATCACCATAAATAAATATCTACATGTTGTATGTGTCATAATACCTTTGTTATACTGTGTTATACCATTGTTATATCTTGTTTATACCTTTTTGAATGTAAAATGTATATATATATATATATATACACCAAAGAAGGTAAAAACAAATGTAAAATGAATGCATAACTATCAGTATAAAGAAGATATAAACAAAGTATAACAAATGTATAATCACAGTATAAGAGGTTACAATCAATATAAATGTAAAATGAATGCAAAATTATTAGTATAAAAAAAGGTATAAACAAACACAACAAAATAATTTAAAAAGATCCAAAGAAAAGAAATTAGATGGATGGATTTTTTTTTTTTTTTTTTACCAAAATTGGTCCTAGAATATAATTTAATTCCTTCAATTTGACCCATTAAAGAAACGAAGTTGGATCATTTCCTCCCAATATAAGAATAAAGAAGAAATGAGATTGTTGGAGTAACAAATAGAGGAAGGAAAACAATAATCTTGAGGCAACCCAGCAGTAACATTCTTACTCCATGGAGATTCAATTGCCACTAAAGATATAAACAAAGGGATAAAAAGACCGCAAAACGAAGATAAACATCCTGTGTTTCCATTAATGATAAATATTGTGAAGCAAAAATTGAGGTATAGCTATTTATAATTGAAAAGGGAAAAATTGTATAGAAACAAATAAACTAGTGTGGACATAACATAATGAAGGGGTTCATCCCGGTGAAAATAAAAATTATAGCAGTGGAAGCGAACCATTGATTTCATTAAAACTCAATAATAGAATCGAAATACGTAGATAGATGAAAAGAAAAACACAACGAGAAAGATTCAAATCTCACCCATGCCGCCCCCACGATAGAGATTGGTTTTTAATCCTTGCTTTCTGCGAAGAATCTCCACCCTCAAATACACAGATGCCTACCGAACGGAAACACGTGCTACCGTCAGACAAAACGAAGCTCAACCCAATTTTACTTCCTTGGCCGAATTCTCTCTTGTCTTAGAGAAATGTGGCTGAAATTTCTCGGCTTGTTAGGATTAGGGAATCAATTTCCCTTTTATACCATAAAAGAGAAAACCTAGTTTAATTTGGATTGGCCTTTTAATTACATCTGTTTTGATTCAGCTTAATTAATTAATTTATGATTTTAATATAACATAACAATAAAATCTAATTAACATTAAGGCCCAATTCAATAAATTAATCAATTCTCAATTAAATTAAACTACGTCACAAATATAAATATTCCATATTTATATTTAGACAAATTTTGATATATTAATTTATTACTCCAAGTTATTATTTAATAGACTGAAAATTAATTTCCTTTTTAGTTAATTTAATTAATTTGACTTTTTCCAAAAGTTTATAATATAATTAACTAAAGCTCCAAACAATATATATATAGTTCGTTACAATTATGTTCAGACATCTTAGTGTGCTCAATATCTTAAGACCTACAAACTGTAAGTGGGTTCTAGCAAACTGTTATAACTATCCAAATAAGATAAAAACATCAATCTTATGCGAGGCATAAACCCAATAGTAACTTATCCATCCTCCGCCAGTGATATCGGTATCCTGCAATAAGCATGACAATGTCACCCTCTGAAGTTGCATAAATATTCCTTGATTCCGAGTAGACTGAAGTTTACAAATAAGTATCCTTACTTACTTGGGTGTGGTCACACTCTTATCAATCATACTTATCATATGGCTGGTGATATCTGCTCTGAGTTAACAGAGTGACATATCCCTTCACATTCCTACTAGTCCCACAATGATCACTGGCATACCCAACATTACGCATACTTGGCGACTTGTTATGGACTCGTTAGGAGTACATCAAAGCATGTGAATTCACATCTAGGGCTATAGGAATACAAGGTCTAAGGAAGTACTACTTAAGAACCACCTATAACATAGGGACCATGTGGTGTTCTCAATAGTGGATCGATTCAGTACCATGTAAACTAACATGTTCTTATGTCCTTGATTGACAATCCATGTCCAATGGTCGGTAAGACACCACCATACAATCAAGTCACATGCTAATCTTTAGTCATTATCGTTCCCGCGATTCTAACAGACTAGGGATAGATTTATAACTATGTTTGATTTCTTACTCACCGTCTTACTGTCCGGAGAACGTTACCGACAATCATGAGTACAAACACAATTAATGAATAATTTGTTACTATTAATCGCACAAGAAATTAATAAAAAAAAGTTGTAACTTTATTAATAACACTAATGTCTAATACATAAACCATAATGTACAATACAAATGAAATACAGTGTCTTGGGACTAGAGCATATACTAACACATAATAGCTTAAGGGAGAAGGAGTGATGAAGCAGCGGGATGGGTTCATAAATCAAACTTTACAAATTTATAAAATGGGAAAGTTCACTGCATTTCACCTGCAATTTGATTTGAATCTGCTCCTTCACGAATCAATTCCATTTGAAAATTTATCATTGAAGACCAAATGAAATTGAACTGGATCTTAGTTTAACTTTGTAATTTCCATCCGATGCCAACTCTATTGATATTCGTTTCTCCTTATTTTCATCAATTTTAGAGTTTCTAACAAAGATCTGAACTTCAAATGATGAAGACAATGCTGGGATTTGTCATTGGAAAAATAACGTGGCGCAGCGGAAAATACACCATTTAAAATTTCCTAGAATCCACCTATCGTGTCCAATTACTATTGATTAGAATAAAACCAAATTAAATCAAGAGAGATTAACTCGCCGGATTCGTCTCTTCTAGAGACTGCTGTAGAATCGTTTCTTGAAACTGCGATCTCCAAAGTCCGGTGCACGACCAACTATTGAGCAGGAACCTGTGCTAGCCGAAAACGAAAGGAATGGAGAATTAATGCTGGGATTTTCAGCTATTTGGGGCTGCTCTTGGTGGCTGAAATTTCCAGCAATAATTATGGTTAAATTAGGGTTTTATTCTTTAAATGTGCCCTTATATAGACACCTTGTCTAATTGGGTTTTAATTAGGTTAATTAAACCCAAGCCCACTAGGATTATAATTACATAAATAAACTTTAATTAAAAAGTATATACTATGTAATTTAATTCTATTTGGCTAAATTTAATTACCCCTAAATAAAATTAAATCACACTTGAGTAAATACAATACATGTATTTAATTTTCCTACTTAGGAAAATTATTTAATTAATTGTTTACTTTATGTAATTCAATTAATTGATAAATTAATTAATTAAATTATGTAAACTTATTAATTAAATTAAATTCAAGCCGATGTTAATTAATTACCTTGACACCGAATGTCAACTAATTAATTAACGCATTCCTTCCAATGTACATTACATATACAATTTCTATAAGTTCCGGCTCAGTTGATCTATGTGCACGATCCTATGGGTCTGTCATTATGTTGGCGGTAGGCCTAATGCCCACAGACTGTAAGTGGGTTCTAGCAAACCATTACGGCCCTCAATTAAGACAGAGATGCAGCAGTCTTTAGAAGACACTCACCCGGTAGTAATCTCATAGTGTCCTTTGCCTAACGATATCGATATGAATAAACAAGAGGCATGGTGTCTGTCATACTCTTCTATTGTTTATTATATTTCTTGATCTTGAGTTGATTGATTAATCAAATAAGCACTGACTTACTTGGGTATGGCCATACACTTATCGGTCCCACTCATCAAGTGGCCAATGATATCATCTCGGTGTTACCCGAGTGGCAATTCCATCACTTCATCATCAATATCAACATGTTCACCAGTCCACCCAATCATACCTGTATTTAGCATCCTTTTATAGACCTGTTAGGCGTATGTCACAGTGAACCGGACTCCATATTGATATTATAATGAAATTTGGTCCGAGGACAAAAGAGACCTACTCAAGAAAGACCTATGACGCAACAACCATGTGGCTTTCTTGTGCGGATTGATCCAGTCCCATGTCAATGACACGTACCTATATTCATGACTGACTATACAAGTATTATGGCTAGTTATGAACTACCATACAGTCATCGAATATACAAGTCTGTGGTTCTATTCGTTCCCACGATTAGAACAGACTTGGGATAGATTTTATGATTATCAATCAATGGATACTCTGCTCATATTATAGCACAAGATATAAATGAAATAGATTAATTGCCTTTATTACTGTGACATAAATAATGTATTTATACAATGAATCTTAATGTATAATACAAAATACAAGAATCCAATGCCCTAAGAACTAGGGCACACCAACAATCTCCCACTTGCACTAGTTCCAAGTGGGCATTGCCCTAATTCCTATAGATCTGATATGACCCTCATGCTGTGTCTGTTGGAGATTGTGCCCTAAGGCCAATATTGGATTATGTAATTTGACTTCTAAGATTAATCTAGTGTAGATTAATATTATCATTTATGTTTGTATGTTAGCATTTATGATAAGTATCCATGAATAAATCGTGTTATTCTAAATATCCCTAGTCGATTGTTATTATGGGAATAATAACAAACTAAGACTAGTGTGAGTGATAATGGATATTCATAAGATGAATATAGTGTATACAGATACAGATTATACTCACGGGTAATATGTTAGAGAACATGTTACTGGAGACCCACTATGAGATCAAGTTCATGGTCATGTGTCACAACTGATCTTGATTATAGTAGTGTCATTAGCTGATTCCTTTGACCTGAGGTCACCATTGATTCCGAGATGATCTCATGTTGTGCTTTGACGCAGTCAAACGCTGCTTGTAACAGAGTAGTTATAAAGGCTGTGATTGGGTACAATATGACTCATGCTTTGGGATGTGAGTGACAGATATGGGATTTTGTCCCTCTCTATCAAGAGAGCGATATCACTGGGCCCCTCGATAAGTAAGACTGTTAAATGCATGGCCGTGCTCAAATAATTGATAAGAGTATCAATTGATTTGTCTGAACAGTTTACTTTGAGATCGAGAAAGCATATGATTAATTATATAAGATTGACAAGTGTACCATGTCTTATGATTAATCATGATATCAAAGAGACAAAAGGGAATATGACATTCTATAAATAGGTATTGGATCATTCCAATCATATTAATTGGGTAGTCATAAAGGCTTGCTAGAGTCCGCTTATGACTTATAAGGATATTATGGTAATCTCCTTATTGCCAATTAATATGAACCTATGGGGTCACACACAAAGAGCAAAATGAAGTTCATCTTTTCGGGTATAAATTATTATTGGATAATAATTTATGAATGAGAAAGAGAATAAATATATATATAATGATATATATATATATTTATATATATATATGTATATATAAATATTAATATGATTAATATTGCATAAAGTATGCTACATATTATAATTCAATTATATAGAGATATAATTAATTATAATATCAAATATACATATGTGTATGATGGAGAATGGAATTGATTTAATATTAATTGAGAATTAATATTAAGTTGTGTGGGTTAATTTATAATTATAACTAATAAGGGTATTAAGTTATAATTATAATTAAGTTTAATGGATATAAAAGGAAGTTTTATAACCTAAAATGACTAACCCTAGCTACACTAATGAGCATTTTTTCGGCAGCCACACTAAATGAATAGTGGCAGCCGAAATTCTCAAAAAAACTCCAAGGAAAAATATGTTTTTTTCGCTTTCTCAGTCTCGTTCGAAGAATTGTTCTTCAATCCCGGCGCTAGCACGCGGTGAATGAATTGCTCCGTGTGGATCAACCGTAGAGGGAAGCTATCTTGGTTCCTTTGATTCAATCTTCAAAGAATTAAGGTAATTCTTTAACCCTCCTTCCGATTCAATGCAAAGTACATGGGTCCTTGGTGGGGATTAATCTTTTATTTCCGCTGCGCATTCTGTTTTGTGCGATTAATTCCCAACAGTGGTATCAGAGCCACTTGTATTTTGATTGAATTGGATTTATGTTTTGATTGGATCAAAATTGCATGTTAGGGTTTGTATGATTTTGATTGGATCAAAATTGTTGTTAGGAGTTTGTATGTTTTATTTAGGGTTCTATGTTATTGTGAATAACAAAATAAAATTTGATTTTATTGATTAATCATTGTGAATGATTTTATGTTAATGATTTGGAATGTTTAAGGGGTTTTTGGAATCATGAATTTGATTCAAGGGTTTTTATTGAAATTGTTTCAATTCAATTTAATTAAAAAAAAAAAAAAAAAAAAAAAAAAAAGAATTGCTACAGTTCGTATTCTGGGCATAATGCCCAGAATACTAATTGCAATTGCAAATTGCAATTGCAACTTGCAATTGCAATTTGCAATTGCCGTGCTGCGTAAGCAGCATGCTGCTTACGCAGCATGGGCTGCGCGCAGTATGCGCAGCCCGATGAGCCTGCTGTCCGACAGTTTTTTACCCCCTTTTCGTTTTAAGTGTGGAAAATTGTTTCTGCATATTTACGAATTTTTCCAAATTAATTAATTCTAAATACAATGTGATTGTATTTTACCACTTTGAACCCTAAATATTTTTAGATATAAAATTATTGTTGATAATTTTATGCATGGTGTTATGGTATGGTTTTGGACCCCGTGGATGCTTTATTTTATTTATTATGGTTTTATATAAATACGACCTGCGAGTCGTTTGTATTTATGTAAATTTTAATTTTAATTTTACTAGATAAATTGTATAGGATGCAATTTATGATATGTAAAATTTATTTTACTAGAAAAATTGTATAGGTTGCAATTTTTTGTAAAATATAAATCCATGAGATGGTGCTTAGAAGCAAGGACGTGGAGGCGGATCCAAGAGGCGGTGCAATGACCATGTGATGGATGCTACCACCTAGGATATGACCTTGTTGATTTTCATATTGGCCTATGAAAATCAATGTAGATTTAAACCATACCATAACACGGTTCGAGTCATATGCATGCTTTATTTTATTTAGATGCCATGTGATGCCATGCTAGATATTCTATATGCATGCTAGACAATTGTATGCCATAAGATGCCATGCTAATTAATATTAACAAAAGTATGATTAATATTAATGCCATGAAATTGTATATGATACAATTAACTCACAGGAATTAATAAACCCTAAATAAACTTATGAAGTTTATATTTTTGCCACCCAATTACGTATAACACTTGTCAAGTACTATGTTCGCATCATGGTATACCGCCAGGGCGGGTACGCATGTTGTGACCTTAGCGAAGCAATAATATGAGAAAAGGTGATTCTCATTGTGTTGTAATTGGTTTAACCAAAGGGTTAATCAAAAAGGTGTTTGAGCCCGAGGCAAGGATGAGATGAGTAACATACAAACTAAATATGATATATGATATCATGCATCTCATAAATTATAAGAGTTGCATAATGATGCAATTGGCAAAGAAGTGCACATCCAAAATATGTTTAAATGGTTTAAAGCATGATTTTGAGTCTTTGCCTACCGAAATTATATTTAATCATAGGGACATGCCAAAGCAGTGCTATGGTTAAGTATGGATTTTGGATCTTCACCCACTTAAATATTTTAAAGGGTTTTATAATTTAAGTGGGAGCATTTAACTAAAATCTTTACACGCTTTATTGTAGTTATAATTACTATTACCTTGATCTCGATTGTTATTGAACATTGAGAATTGTTCTCAAATCAAAAGGAATCATATGTTCTCAATAATCCTTTTGCCCAATGAACCACTAGCAATTGTAACACGAGTATAAAAGATGCTTACTTGAAGCATCGAAGGGACTCTGTTAAATTTTGTTATCTTACACTTGCCACCAATTCTTCCGTACGTGGAAGTTTTACTTGAGATATATGATACATCACAAATGGAAATGTTCCATCAGTAAGTGAGCAAGAAAAGATAAGTGTTTGAGGCAACATTTTCTCATTGGCCTCCAAAAGGGCATTAAGATGTGATCTTGAATTCATTAATTGATAGTCATTGGTGATGAACTATCATTTGAATGACATGGGGAAAATTGTGAATTAGTTGCATAGGATGCAAAAGAATGTTAAGTTATCCATAAAGGATAAGCCCGCCTCGAATTGTGTGCTTATGGTTCAAAAGGAAAGGATAAAAGGAAGGTCGAAAAGCATAAAGACCGAAAGGTTCGGGTGAAACATGTTTTAAAGACCAAAGCTGTTGGCACAGAGAGATCTCCAAAAGAAGGATGTTGCCATTTCTAGAATGAATCGTTCATTAGAATGAAAATAGCAAACTTTGTTTGGAGAACTATGAAAAGATGAAAGGCAGTAAGACTGCTACCTTAAGTATTTATCAATTATTCTACTTTTGTTTCTATATCAAAGGTATTAGATACCGTGGTGGATTTCATATTAGTAGAATATGAAGAATCTCAACTTAAGTAGAAACCTTATGAAGGTGAAAGGTAGAATACGAATAGGCAAGAGTAGCAAAGGTTGTTACTTGGAAGTTATGAACTTCTGGTTAAAAGTTATGAACTTTTACATGTAAGTTATGAACTCTTGTTGCCTATTGGGCTCGTTGTTTTGAGTGAACAAATGTTGTTTATTTTATAATTGTGAATTATAAACTTAATAAAGACATGATTATGAAATACAGATTTACATAATTGTCTTTATATGTGGAGCCCATCCGTAACATAAATACTGTAAGGATCGAATCAAACGGTTTGATTCAACCTATTTTGGCAGTGTCGTCTTGGAGACATAAGCAAAGTCGCGTTTTGAAACTCCATAAGAGTGGACTTTTGGATTCAGGAGATTATGAATCATCTTGAATCATGCGAATGTTGTTTATTATAAAAGATGACAAAAGTGGTTCTTTGCTAAAATTAGTTAAAGAATAATCGATTTATTAAGCATTATACATGTGGATGTATATGAATTATAAATCAACTGCTAAAGAAGGTTTTAATACTTCATTACCTTTATGGAACTTTTCACTAGATAAGAGTATCAAATGAAACACGAGTTTGGAACTTTTGAAGTGTTCAAAAGCTTGTAAAAGGAGTATGAAGTATCTTGACATGATAGTAAAGTCACTTAGATATGATCCAAGTGGTGAACATTTGAGTCAAGATTTTGACAATCATCTTAGAGATTGTGGGACTGTCTCACAATTAACTCCTCCAATTACGCCACAAAGGAAGTTGTGTCGAAAAGGGAGTAGTCGAACTCTATACAGATATAGTTCAATCTATGATGAAGTCAAGTTGATCATCGTTTTCTCGAGAATATGCCATTAAAGTAGCTGTGTATATTGTTCCGTCTAAAACAATTCATGAATCAACATATGAGATATGGTTGGGTAAGAGACCCAAGTTGTTTCATTGAATAAGTTTAGGGCTGTAAAGCTTATTTCGAATAAGTTGGCACCTAAATTTGAATATCGTATTGTGGATTACTCAAAAGGAAAGTAGGAGTTGTTACTCCTGTGTTTCTTTGGGATACAAAGTAGTTGTAGCTAGAAATGGTTTCCCCTTGAAGAGGGAGTTAATTTCTATTAGAGTTAGTGGGAGTAAGGTACACCTACAAAACTCATAATTCACAAAAGTGACATTTAACGTTGAAGAGGAACGTGGAAATGGTTTCATGATCATTGTTGAAATTACACAAGTCCAATGAAAGTCTAGTGGAATACGACATGATTAGGAGAGATATGGATTTCTCAAAATCATGATGTAATTTTACTAGATGAAATAAGTCTTCTTTTATGAAGAAGCAATGTTAGATTTTGAATCTAATAAGTGACTTGATGCTACAAAGGTTGAAGATAAGTCCATGTCTAACAATCAAAGTATAGACTTTGATAAATCTTTTAGAAGATGCGTATGCAATGGTTGCAAGTGAGTTTTCAAATTGAAAACCGACATGAATGGTGATCTTCAAACTTATAAAGCACGACTAGTGACAAAAAGGGGTTATAAACAAGTTCATAGTAGTGACTATGAGGATACGAACAAATTCATAGTAGGACTATGATAAAATCTTTTTTCGTCATTAATCATGATCAAGTCAAATTGAGTTCTTGTTGCCACATCCGCATAATATGATTATAAAATATGACAAATGGATATCAAAATCTGTTTTCTACGTGAAAACATGATTGAGGATGTGTACGTGACACAACCCAAAGTTTTTGAGCATCCAAAGAATTCAAATAGCGTATGCAAGTTTCAAAGATTCTTATAAGGATCGAAACATGCATCAAATAGTTGGAATCATAGTTTTGATAAAGAAATCAAATGGTTTGATTTTATCAAAAGGATGATGAATCTTGTGTTTCAAAAGGATCAGTGGGAGCATATCGGTATTCCTAACGCTATATGTGGATGACATATGGCTTGTTGGAAATAACATTCTTACCTTGCAAGAAGTAAAATCTTGGCTAAGAAAGTAATTTCGGTTAATGTTATAAGCATGACTGCCTGTGTTCTTGAAATTGGAATCTATACAGATAGATCTAAAAGAATGTTTTGACTTAAGTCAAAGCATTGAAAGCGTTCAATATAAAAGACTTAATAGAAGCTTGCTTATGTTAACTGTGTAAATAGTTGCACATATACAACTGATTGCAATTAGTTGAAATATATCAGTCGAGATCTAGTATTCTCTTAAAAAGAGAAGTTATGATTTTGAAAGGTTCAAAATAAAACGTTATAGCTAAATATCTATAATAGCAGCCAAAGTATACAGTTACATGTGATGTAAAGAAATTTTGGATGAAGAAGTTCATCAAAATTTTATGTTTTTGTTCTAAGCATTGCTTATCCTGTGAGACTATTGTAGGGACAATAGTTCAATGCGTAAGAACCTTGTATGACACAAGCATATACTTAGGCGTTTTTCACTAATTTAGAGAGGCTGTCTCTAAAGAGAGAGTGAATATGTGTAAAGTAGCAACGGAAGCAAAAATTAATAATTCATTGACAAAGACTCCTGCACGAGTGAATACATGAAAGTCATGTAGGTCAATGGGTATAAGATACATGTATGATTGGCCATAGTGCAAGTGGGAGATTGTTGGAGATTGTGCCCTAAGGCCAATATTGGATTATGTAATTTGACTTCTAAGATTAATCTAGTGTAGATTAATATTATCATTTATGTTTGTATGTTAGCATTTATGATAAGTATCCATGAATAAATCGTGTTATTCTAAATATCCCTAGTCGATTGTTATTATGGGAATAATAACAAACTAAGACTAGTGTGAGTGATAATGGATATTCATAAGATGAATATAGTGTATACAGATACAGATTATACTCACGGGTAATATGTTAGAGAACATGTTACTGGAGACCCACTATGAGATCAAGTTCATGGTCATGTGTCACAACTGATCTTGATTATAGTAGTGTCATTAGCTGATTCCTTTGACCTGAGGTCACCATTGATTCCGAGATGATCTCATGTTGTGCTTTGACGCAGTCAAACGCTGCTTGTAACAGAGTAGTTATAAAGGCTGTGATTGGGTACAATATGACTCATGCTTTGGGATGTGAGTGACAGATATGGGATTTTGTCCCTCTCTATCAAGAGAGCGATATCACTGGGCCCCTCGATAAGTAAGACTGTTAAATGCATGGCCGTGCTCAAATAATTGATAAGAGTATCAATTGATTTGTCTGAACAGTTTACTTTGAGATCGAGAAAGCATATGATTAATTATATAAGATTGACAAGTGTACCATGTCTTATGATTAATCATGATATCAAAGAGACAAAAGGGAATATGACATTCTATAAATAGGTATTGGATCATTCCAATCATATTAATTGGGTAGTCATAAAGGCTTGCTAGAGTCCGCTTATGACTTATAAGGATATTATGGTAATCTCCTTATTGCCAATTAATATGAACCTATGGGGTCACACACAAAGAGCAAAATGAAGTTCATCTTTTCGGGTATAAATTATTATTGGATAATAATTTATGAATGAGAAAGAGAATAAATATATATATAATGATATATATATATATTTATATATATATATGTATATATAAATATTAATATGATTAATATTGCATAAAGTATGCTACATATTATAATTCAATTATATAGAGATATAATTAATTATAATATCAAATATACATATGTGTATGATGGAGAATGGAATTGATTTAATATTAATTGAGAATTAATATTAAGTTGTGTGGGTTAATTTATAATTATAACTAATAAGGGTATTAAGTTATAATTATAATTAAGTTTAATGGATATAAAAGGAAGTTTTATAACCTAAAATGACTAACCCTAGCTACACTAATGAGCATTTTTTCGGCAGCCACACTAAATGAATAGTGGCAGCCGAAATTCTCAAAAAAACTCCAAGGAAAAATATGTTTTTTTCGCTTTCTCAGTCTCGTTCGAAGAATTGTTCTTCAATCCCGGCGCTAGCACGCGGTGAATGAATTGCTCCGTGTGGATCAACCGTAGAGGGAAGCTATCTTGGTTCCTTTGATTCAATCTTCAAAGAATTAAGGTAATTCTTTAACCCTCCTTCCGATTCAATGCAAAGTACATGGGTCCTTGGTGGGGATTAATCTTTTATTTCCGCTGCGCATTCTGTTTTGTGCGATTAATTCCCAACAGTGTCTGCGGCAGCACTTTGGTCAATGGATCAGTGACATTATTCTTGGTGTCTGTTGAGATTCGTCACGGGAAACCGACCGATAAAAGCTGAAATACGCGTCGATTTCCTCGAATCTGGTCCCAAGAGCTTAAGATGTGGAAATCAAAAACTTAAAGCATAAGGAGAAAGTTCAAAAACTTACCACAAAGTCTCTCTAAGAGACGGATGCGGACTGCAGAAATCAAGTGTAGATTTCCTCCACTGATGCATACACGAACGGCTATCGGACCCAACCCGTGCTAGTGGCTCGGATTTTCAAGAAGAGAGGGAGAGAGAGGCGGCACACTTAATGAAATATGGCTGTCCTATATTTCTTTCCAAAAGAACACTTAACAACATGGATATGGATATGTCCATTGGATACTTTATTTAAAATATAGCACAAGACATATAATAAATAGATTAATGCCTTTATCTCTTGACACAAATTGTATAATACATAAAGTTCATATTAATGTTCAAATGTATCATACAAACACAAGGACCAATGCCTCGGGACTAGGGCATTTCCAATAGTGTTAACCCTCTGCAATGATATGTCACCTCTGTTCGCGATCTCCCGAATGAGGTGAAACTTTCCGAGCACATGTTTGAATCTCTTGTGTGACCAGGGCTCTTTAGCTTGTGTGATGGCCCCGTTGTTGTCACATAAAACATCAACTGGGTCTAGGATAGTGGGTACTAATCGCAACTTAGTTATGAATTTCTTGATCCAAACGGCTTCCTTTGCAGCTTCACACGCAGCTATGTATTCAGCTTCTATTGTAGAGTCAGCATTGGTGGTCTACTTTAAGGACCCCCAACTAATGGCACCGCTATTCAGGAGAAAAACATAACTAGACTATGACTGGTTCTCATCCTTATCGGTCTCAAAGCTTGCATCAGTGTAACCTGACACTACCAGCTCATCTTGACCTCCATACACTAAGAAAGCATCCTTAGTCTAGTTAAGGTACTTCAAGATTGCCTTGACTTCCTTCCAGTGTTCCTCACCGGGGTTCGACTGGTACCGGCTAGTCATACTTAGTGCAAACGCGACATCAGGCCTTGTACATAATAAGGAGTGCATGATGGATCCTATAGCAGATGCATAAGGGATCTTTTCCATGCTCTCCCGGTCCTTCTTTGTTTTAGGACCATCTTTCTTACTCAGCTTCAACCCATGGCGCATGGGCAAGAATCCTTTCTTTGCCTTGTCCATGCTGAATCTTTTCAGAACCTTGTCTATGTACGTGGCCTGACTTAGGCCTAGAAGCTAACTAGATCTATCTTTATACATCCTAATCCCTAAGATTGTCTCAGCTTCGCCTAAGTCCTTCATTGCGAAGCATCTACTCAACCACTGCTTAACCCCTTGTAGTGTTGGTATGTCACCTCCAATGATAAGGATGTCGTCAACATACAGCACTAGGAAGGTGGAAATGCTCCCACTAACCATCTTATACACACAGGGCTCATCAGAATTCTGTGTGAAGCCATATTCCGTAATGGCCTCATTAAATCTCTGATTCCATGACCTTGATGCTTGCTTCAATCTATAAATGGATCTTTAAAGCTTGCATACTCGGTTTGGATACTTTGGATCTCTAAAACCCTCAGGTTGTGCCATGTACACATCCTCGAGTAGCTTTCCATTACAGAAAGCGGTCTTAACATCCATCTGCCATATCTCATAATCGTACCATGCAGCTATGGCTAGTAGTATCCTAATGGATTTGAGCATAACAACTGATGAAAAGGTTTCATCATAGTCAATTCCTTAAACTTGCCTGAATCCTTTTGCCACCAATCGCCCCTTGAAGGTGTTGTCGGCCTTTAACTTGAAACACCACTTGCAACCTATCACCTTAGCACCCGAAGGTGGATCCACCAAGTTCCATACTTAGTTATCGTGCATAGATTGCATCTCAGCCTCCATGGCTTTGCGCCATTGATCTGAGTGTGGGCTTTCAATAGCCTCCTAATAGGTCTTTGGCTCCTCTTGGTCAATGACCATAAGGTCCCCATCATCAGTCACGAGAAAGCCATACCTCTCTGGTCCTGTGCAACTGGTTCTGGTTCCTCAATTTCTTGAGTAGTCAGATTGGTTCCCGAAGCATCCTCAACAGTAGCTATAGAAGTTTGTGAGTCTGGAACTTCTGAATGTTCAACATTACTCACACTTTCTCTCTTGGAAAGGAATTCCTTCTCTAAGAAGATTGCATTTCTAGCTATGAAAACTTTGTTTTCCGCCGAATCATATAAGTAATAACCCTTAGTTTCCTTAGGGTAACCCACAAACTGGTACTTGACAGATTTGTACTCGAGTTTGCCACTTGTCAATTTCTTAACATGTGCATCACAGCCCCAAATCTTCAAGAAGGAAACATTGGGCTTTCGGCCCTTCCATAGTTCATATGGTGTTCCCTTAACTGCCTTGCTTGGTGTATTATTAAGAATGTAAGCAGCTGTCTTTAAAGCATATCCCCAAAAGGAGACAGGGAGTGTAGCATGACTCATCATCGAGCGGACCATGTCTAACAAGGTCCTATTCCTCCTTTCTGACACTCCATTCCACTGGGTTGTACCAGGAGGAGTGAGTTGGGATACTATCCCACACTCTCTTAAAAACGAGTCAAACTCTTGGCTCAAATATTCACCCCCTCGGTCATACTGAAGTTCTTTTATTTTCTTGCCAAGTTGGTTTTCTACTTCATTCTTAAAGTCCTTGAACCTTTGGAGAGTCTCAGACTTATGCTTCATCAGATACACGTAATCGTATCTGCTGAAATCATCCGTAAAGGTGACGAAGTACAGAAAACCAGATTTAGCACTAGTGCTCATTGGGCCGCATACATCAAAATGTATTCGCTCTAATAGCTCTGAGGCCCTTTCATCAGTCTTGTTAAAAGGCACCTTTGTCATCTTGCCTCTCAAACAAGATTCGTATGTGTCATAAGACTGGATGTCAAATGACCCTAGCACTCCACTAGAGTGAAGCCTAGCTATGCGCTTCTCATTTATATGGCCAAGTCGACAATGCCAGATGTAAGTAGGATTAATTTCATTTTGTTTAATCCTTTTAATATTTATGTTATAGATTGAACTTTCACGTTTTAGATCAAGGATATATAAGCCATTTTCAAGAAATGCTGTTCCATAAATAATATTGCCACATTGCATAGAATTCTACCATGTCCAATATTAAATACGAAACAAGAAATATCCAACAAAGAAACGGAAATAATATTCCAGCGCATTGCAGGTACAAAATAACAGTTTCTTAGTTCCAAAACAAGTCCACTAGGCATCTCCAAAAAATAATCTCCGATCTCCATGGCCTGAACAAGAGCACCATTTTCGACTCGAAGATCTACTTCTCCAGATCCTAATAATCTCCTATTTCTTAGGCCCTACACATTTGAACAAATGTGAGATCCACATCCAGTGTCCAAGACCTAAGATGTAGAAATAGCCAGATTAATCTCAACAATATATATACCTGAAGCAGCAGTTTTGCGCTTCAGTTGCTGCCTTAGCTTTGGACATGAGCTCTTCCAGTGCCCCTTCTCATGACACTCATAGCAGACATCGTCAAGAGAAGCAACCCTTGCTTTAGTTTGGGCCACCACCTTTTTGCCCTTAGCCTTGGCCTTAGATTTGGCCTTTCCCTTACCAATGGACGTATTGCCCTTCTTCAACAGCAATACTTCAGGAGTCTTCTTAAGAGACTGCTCAGCAAGCTTGAGTATGCCATGCAGCTCAACAACCGATTTATCCAACCCTTGCATATGGTAATTCATGATAAACTGGTTGTAAGACTCAGGAAGTGACCCGAGAATAATGTCTGCTGCCAAGTCCTGCGGAACTGGCGAGTCGAGGCTGGCAAGTGTATCAATATACCCCTTCAACTTTAGCACATGAGTACTAACAGAAGTCCCAGCTACCATCACAGTCGTGCAAAGTGCGTTAGTTGTTAGGTAACATTCCTGACGAGCCTGATCTTGGAACATCTTTTTAAGCTGATCCATCATCTCATAAGCATGCTCGTCCATGAACTGCTTCTGAAGATCAGAAGCCATGGTACCCAGCATGAGGCACGAGACATCTCGGTCATCCCTCACATGCCGTCATACTGCTCCACCATCGCCGTGGTGACGCCTCGACCTGCGGGAGGGTTAGCTGTTAAAGGAGCATTCAGTACATACTCCTTGGACTCTTGTCTAAGAACTATTTGTAAGTTCCTTGCCCAGTCTAGGAAGTTAGTCCCCGAAAGCTGCTCCTTCTCCAAGAGTGACCTAAGTGAGAGTGAGTTGTTGTTTGTTGCAGCCATTTAAATTGCTTAAGTGAAATGGGATTATCTACTTGGAAGAAATCATTGCTTGAGTTAGAAATAAAGGACTTTTAAGCCAATTCAAATTAATAATCCGATTTTAATTTGTTTGTTGGTGATGTTAATTGGCTGACTTGACCAAGATCCATAACTTATCAATGAATGGCCGAACTAAAGCTCGCTAACCAACCATTGATTCCTTTGGTAGGACAACCTATCCAATCCTTCCACGAAGGACTCTTGGTTTGATGGGCTTATTGACACTTTACCCATTTGTGCTTAGGGCCTGCTCTGAGCTAATGCTACCCATGTTGAGTCAAACTACTATTCATATGTTAACCATACCAAGTATCCTAACGCTTGATAGCCCATCGAATACTACAATGTGCCCAGCTAGGGCATGGCACACATTGCAGCATCAATGGGAGGAAAAGGTGTGAATGTGGGAAGCACTTTTAAACGACTCAATATTTTAATTTCGGGATTATAATTAAGTGATACGGCTTAGCATGCATAAACGCGGGTAATAATTTGGTGATCCATACATCCATATTATATGATAAATGCAATAGCATACTTAATTTAAAACAAATGAGATCCTATGGGCCTTTAATTACAACCTAATGAAAAACTAGATATCCTATCTAATTCTTCATGGGCCGGAATGCAATCCTTCTTGGGCTCCCACCATAGGCTTGCTCCATCTGGGCCTTCCTCCATACTTAATGCAATTATAACAATTTTGTAAAATAAAATCTATTCTAAAATTACATCAAAATAAAAAAATGGCACGCAGGCCATATTTCCCAAATTTAAATTATAACCGATAATAATTTAGGGCCTATAAAACTCAACATCACATTTCAAACAAAGTACCTGTCGTGCACATACATACCAATATGATGCATGATCATGGCATTCCAAATTATAAATATAAATGCTAAGCAGAGTTACTTAGGGTGAAATCGCCAATTTGAACAAATGTGACTAAGGCCCATAAAGGCCCAATGGATAACATCCATAAATGCAAAATTAACAATTTTGCTCCCATTTGAATTTGGGTTGTCACAAATTTAAAATTTAGCTCTCCCAATTTTAACCGATGTCACGGTTTATTGGACCAATTTCACAAAGTCCATATTCAATTTAATATGCAAACAATTAAATTAAATATGCATGCCAACAAAATAAATAATTTAAATACAAATTAATTTAAAAAAATTTAATTTAATTTATATTAGGGTCCGGGATAAAAAAAATACCCGCAAAATCCAAAACCAGACTCAAACCACAAGCGCGGCAGCAGCACGCCGCAGCAGGTAGCAACGCATGCTGCGGCAAGCAGCAGAAGCTGCAATTTGGAATCTTGCGATTCCAAATTGTAGCCCAAACATATATATCTATATATATATTTTTCTCTTTTTCTTTTTTTTTTAATTAAATCATAAAAAAAATCCAGCCATCAAAATAATAAATAATCAAGAAAAACAACAATTTTGATGGAAACTAATTGGGGAAAAATAATCAAAAACCACAATCCAAAAATTCTATGGTTTATCAAAACCAAAACCAATTGAATAAAAACCCTAAAATCACAAACTTGAAACACATTTTTTCTTCAAGAACGCTTTCAAGAACCAATTCTAATCAATCTAATGGACAAAACCTAGGCTTTGATACCACTGTTGGGATTCGTCATTGGAAAAATAACGTGGTGCAGCGGAAAATACACCGTTTAAAATTTCCTAGAATCCACCTATTTTGTCCAATTACCATTTATTAGAATAAAACCAAATGAAATCAAGAGAGATTAACTCACCAGATTTGTCTCTTCTAGAGACTGCTGTAGAATCATTTCTTGAAACTACGATCTCCAAAGTCCGGTGCACGACTAACTAGTATGCGGGAACCGGTGCTAGCCGAAGACGCGAAGGAATGGAGGATTAATGCTGGGATTTTCGGCTATTTGGAGCTGCTCTTGGTGGTTGAAATTTCCAGCAATAATTAGGGCTAAATTAGGGTTTTATTCCTTAAGTGTGCCCTTATATAGACACCTTGTCTAATTGGGTTTTAATTAGATGAATTAAACCCAAGCCCACTAGGATTATAATTACATAAATAAACTTTAATTAAAAAGTATATAGTATGTAATTTACTGCCATTTGGCTAAATTTAATTACCCCTAAATAAAATTAAATCACACTTGAGTAAATACAATACATGTATTTAATTTTCCTACTTAGGAAAATTATTTAATTAATTGTTTACTTTATGTAATTCAATTAATTGATAAATTAAGTAATTACATTATGTAAACTTATTAATTAAATTAAACTCAACCCAATGTTAATTAATTACCTTGACACCGAATGTCAACTAATTAATTAACGCATTCCCTTCAATGTACATTACATGTACAATTTCTATAAGTTCCGGCTCAGTTGATCTATGTGCACGATCCTATGGGTCTGTCTTTATGTTGGCGGTAGGCCTAATGCCCACAGACTGTAAGTGGGTTCTAGCAAACCATTACGGCCCTCAATTAAGACAGAGATGCAGCAGTCTTTAGAAGACACTCACCCGGTAGTAATCTCATAGTGTCCTTTGCCTAACGATATCGATATGAATAAACAAGAGGCATGGTGTCTGTCATACTCTTCTATTGTTTATTATATTTCTTGATCTTGAGTTGATTGATTAATCAAATAAGCACCGACTTACTTGGGTATGACCATACACTTATCAGTCCCACTCATCAAGTGGACATTGATATCATCTCGGTGTTACCCGAATGGCAATTCCATCACTTCATCACAAATATCAACATGTTCACCGGTCCACCCAATCATGCCCGTATTTAGCATCCTTTTACAGACCTGTTAGGCGTATGTCAAAGTGAACCGGATTCCATATTGATATTATAATGAAATCTGGTCTGAGGACAAAAGAGACCTACTCAAGAAAGACCTATAACGCGACAACCATGTGCCTTTCTTGTGCGGATCGATCCAGTCCCATGTCAACGACACGTACCTATATTCATGACTGACTATACAAGTATTATGACTAGTTAAGAACTACCATACTGTCATCAAATATACAAGTCTGTGGTTCTATTCGTTCCCACGATTAGAACAGACTTGGGATATGTTTTATGATTATCAATCAATGGATACTCTACTCATATTATAGCACAAGATATAAATGAAATAGATTAATTGCCTTTATTAATGTGACACAAATAATGTATTCATACAATGAGTCTTAATGTATAATACAAAATACAAGAATCCAATGCCCTAAGAGCTAGGGCACAACAACAGACGCGCTGCTAGAGAATGAACATCGCCAAGTGCTGCTAGAGATGCAATCGCAGTAGGTGATTTATTCGGTGGATAAATTGAAGGGTGTGCTTCGTCAGAGCTCAACAAATCACTGTGGTGGTGGCAGAGTTAGGGATGGTCGTGGGGCTGGGGTGGAGAATGCAATTCCATTCCCTTTCCCACCACTGGCAGCGATTCCCCATCCCCATCCTCACGAGGTTGGCAGGGAAAAAATTCTTACCATCCTCATCTCCACGGGGATTCCCGTCTCCACAAGGATCTCCATTTCCCATTAAATTTTAAAATTTTTTTTATTAAATTATGCATTGACAAACAAATAAAATACATACATTAATTCAAAATAAAATTATAATACAAATTAAAAATAGTTTTGCAATCCAAAGTACAAATTCTAAATAGTTCAAAAACAAATTCTAAATGGTTCAAACTTCAATATTCATAAAGTACAAATAAAATCTACGAATTATAAAGTGAGGGTTGAGAGAAAATGTTATGTTATACTATATTTTTTACTTTTATTTTAAATTTGTAGACAACTTAGGGAAAAAATTAAATATAATATATAAAAATAATAATGTTTTAATTAGTTTAATTCTCCACGGGAAATCCCCGCAGGGATTGAAATGGGACGGGACGAGATCCCCACGGGATGGGACCCTGAAACCATTTCCGCTTGTGGGGGAAAATTTTTCCCCATTCGCATCGCTATTTAAAGATGGGGGGCAGGGATTCCACATCCTTGTAGGGGCGGCTCCCGCAGGAAACGGGAAATGTCCATCCCATAGCCACCCTGAGGTAGAGTTTGTCGCTTACATGGACAGAGAAAGGTATGTCTTGAAAAGTGTACATACAAAATTGGAAAGCGTATATTAACTATTTATAAAAATAAAAAGTGAATATACAAAATATACTGAGCGTACGGTAAAAAAAAAAAAAAAAACCCCTTAAAACAGAGTATTTTTTACAATTAAACACCGCCAGTAAAGGGGGCTTTCCAGACATTGTATGCGTTTATGAATAAGGGGTAGTTTAATATATAAGAGATAGGATAGGAAAGAGTAGAAATTAGTGTTATCATATGGTATTTGGAAGAACATTATCCGATTTTGAATTTGATTTTAGTTGGAAAAATCATAATGGGCATATACCAAAATCAAAAAATCAATCCACCAGCTACCCTTCAAATTATTGAATTAAAAAACAAATTTATGCATTTACTGCAGCTCATCTGTTACGAGATGTTTTAGGACTAGTTTGGGGCAGATTTCAGTCAAATATAGGGAATCTTACTTTGGCTGAAAACTGCTTTTGCGGCTGCAAGAAAGTGGCCTCAAATGCACAATTAGTAAAAATCAAATTGTATTCCGGAAAGCACCGAAAAAACACTTAAAACCACTTTAAAAAAAAAACAATGAAACCTAACTTTCTCTGACAACACTTTTACTAACAGCAATCCCAAACTGGACCCTTACCCGGTGCCTAAAAGCCTAAAAAAAAAAAATGATGATACTGATGATAGTCCTAACCCAACCTCACAAACATTAATTTGTACCTCCACCATTATCAACTTTATCATCTCCCCAATTAACAAATTCTGTAATTAACGACTCCATTTCAGACACTATTTAAGCATAGTTTCACTCGAATTGACTGCTTTCGGACCAAAACAACCAATTCATGCAAAATCATAAGATGGTGTCTGAGAAGTTAGAAGGGTGTGAACAATGAAAATCACAACATGGAAATCTTTTCCGAGCTCCGATTTGAATATGGTGGAGAAGGCATAGGATGAGTGAAAAAATGGCCGAAATCACATGAAATATAAATGGATATTCGAAAAGCAAAGTAACTTCTACTACTTAACCAACACCGAGTCTCTTCTCTTCTTCCGATTCTTCTTTTACTCCTTCATGCACCTTTTTCTGCTTCCTAAAAGTCTAAGACTACCTCTCAAATAGGAATGTTAAAGTGGATCGTGATACGTTACAATTTTAGCAAATTAAAATTGAAGTTATATGGTTTAGTATCAAAAACAGGTCGACACATTTAACCAGATCAATAAATGGATCGTATTATTTGTGACTCAATAATCTATTTGTGCTCCACTTAAATCATTCAAATATATTAAGCATATATGTGGTTTATAAATAGAGATGTCAAAATAAATTGACATGATAACACAATTCATATCACATGCAAAATTACCAAACTAGAATTTGATTTATATAGGTTAGTATCAAAGTGAATCGATACGTGTAACTCATCCAATAAATAGGTAATTTAGTATTGACCTTAACCGTATTTCTAGAGTATGTCAACACAACAGATAACACCCATTTTGACACCCCTATTCTCAAACATCACATTATCCTTTGTTTCTGTTTTCTTAAGAGTGGGAAAGTGGGGTATCCTGTGATTGAATGCATCTCTTCAAGAGAAACCGCCCACAACACTCAAAGCCAATAACGATGCATAGTTTTGCTTATAAATGCCTGCCATAAATTTGTTGAATAGTTCTGATGAATTTCTGTTGCAATTAACAAATCCTTAACCAAGAAACTGTAACTTCTACTAAAAGCAACCGAAATACGGAATAAGAATAAATACAAAAAGGGAGAAAAGAGAAAAAGGAAAACAAACACAGTACTAAAAGAGAGTGAAATAGATAGATACTTGCGGCAACAACTATCTATGCCTGGACATTTACATGCTGTGAAATGTGCCCAATATATATATATATATATATATAGTTTTTTCACCATTGATTAGTGAACAAAATTGGTGTCCCACCACAATGAATGCTGCCACCTATTTCTTTATATCCCTAAAAATTTCTAATGAATGCTTATGAACTCAAATAAAACCTTGATTCTGCTATGTTTGCTGATATGATCTACCAGCCACCTGAAAATCACAACAGAAATTGTAAAAACACAATCAGAAAAACATTCTTCAAACTAACCAATGAATTAAAATAGAAGTCTAAATGGAAAATTTTAAAACAGCTGAGATATGAAAATAATATATATCCAACTGCTATTCCTTTCTTTTACATAATAGACTTTTGATGGCTAAAAAAATGACGTAGGGAATGTGCGGAAGCGTACCCAATAATGTAAACGTATAGCATTTACTTTAAGTTGTTAACTAAACAAGCTACAAAAATTGGCATAGGGAGATCGAATTTCTGAGGGAAAAACCTTCAGAAAAATATATGCAGGTTCAAAAATTTATGAAGAGTTCATGGGAATAGCAAGCCTACAACAAAGTAACCCAATATTGTAAATGTATAGCATCTATTGTCAGTCGTTACCTAAACAACTCATATTTCAGAAGCCAATGACGCTACTAACCAACAATTGGAATCATTTTTGGTTAAGGTCAATAATTTGATTGGAGGATAGAGAAATGGAATGTGAAATGCAAAAATAAAGAAATGCCACCATAATGATTGACCACAATTCTGATATTGCATGATAAGGCTATTGATTAATTAGCAAATGATAAGGAGCAAAAGCCTTGAATTTCTCCTATAAGCACCTGAATTTTGATTATAGACTTGGTTAACCCTTGTACTTCTAATTTTTGGATAACCTAGCCTCAGATGGACGAATCTTTCAAATATATTTCCCAATCTTCATTAATTGGCTCAACAAAAATTAACTACATTACATATGGCATGAATGATGATGTGCTAGTTAACGAAAAATGTGAGATATGCCAGACAGATTCGTTTGTCAGGGGCAAGATTATCCAAAACTTACAATTACAGAGGCTAACTAAGGCCCAATTAAAATACAGGGCTAGCTAAGGCCAAATCAAAGTACGGGGCTAACTAGGCAAGTGTAGAGGTCAAAAAGTCGACTTCAACCCATGCCTCAAGATGGTATTGGAATTTCTATCAACTCGGGAAATCAATTCATTGAATTTTACTAAGAACAGCTATCAGGTTAAGAATGTACAAGAACTAAATTGTACCAAACAAGTCCCCAAAGTCCTAGTGAAAAATAGCTGTAATGCAACATCACGAGTTCCAGTTGCATAAATACATACATATACATTCAATTTACAAGGTAAAAAACAGACCACCGACTAGCTCCAACTTCAGAGTGACTGGTGTTAGATTTAGCAATCTAAATCAACCAAGCGAATCAAATCAGGAACAGTGATCAGGAAAGATACAAATCAAGTTTTCAAAGAAACAAGGCCTGCACCAACAGCGAAGAGAGATAAAATAGATCATGCTAACAAGTCTTGAATGATGCAGAAGAGCGATCAGGACTGCATACTGCCAATTAATTTTGGGTTCACTAGAGCATTTATCACTCAAATAACTGATTATCAATGTTTAACATTAGCCAATGAGAGTTGGAAACAAATTCAGGAAACTGAAGGTCATATTGACTGCAACTTACCTACACCTCTCAGAAGTATCTACCAAACATAATCCCACTGAAGATAATAGCACCAAACCATTTATTTGACACGAACCTGCAACCAGGAAAAATAGTAAGCAAATACCAAGTTGTTAACCATCTAAAGTCAAAAGTGTTAAACATGACCAGAAATAACTACTAATTCGTGATAATTAGCCTTACAATTTTTTCTGGCTCTTCCTAGTTCACACATCAGCAAAGACTTCAACATCCCACAGAAAAAGCATGATTTTTTTCTTTGCCAACATGAAGGTAATACAATTGTAGCTATATATTAGTGTACTGAATGCCCAAACTGCTTAAAAGATACATTTCAGGAAGACATTCAAAAGGATTTTGATCAAAACTTATTACTAATCATAAGGTTCATATTCCCAATCAAACTAAAAATATTCACAAATTGACCTTCCATCTTGACCCTAAAAAGTACCCTTCAGCTTTCTCCTCGAACTTCACTATGACGATCAAGTTTTAACCTAGCCATTAAAAGACTTAAAAGCTGTTACAATTCAGTACACAGCTCAAATTTGAGCGCAAATAATCTTAATCTTGTAGTGGGTATAATATAATAATGCTGGTTGAGAAAATAATATCTTCTTCAAACTGTGCTGAATGATAAGAAGTCATTCATAGACTAATTCCTAGATAATATGAAGAAAAACAGAAAAAGAAACCCAAAATCTTCCTTAGACGAAAGTCATATCAGAGGTTATTTCATCTAAGGTTAGAAACTCTAAAATGTAGCAGACTCATCGCCATGCATTTTTGTGCAGCAGTAGCGCAACCATATCTCTAAAAGATTTATAACTCATCCCCATGCATTTTGTGAAACAGCAGTAACTATATCTACAAGATTTACAGCTGCAGCTAAAGATATTTATCATTCACAGTTGATGAGGTGAAAAAAGGAAAAGAGCGAAAACTAAAGCTGCAACAAAAATGACTTTGCAAATCTAGAAAACAAAAAAAAAAAAGGGACCATGGCAGTCAAGTAAAATCACCGCAACCTATAGTTCCAGCACCTATCTTCAATCTGCAATTTCAAATGCTCATGGACAGAAAAGACAAGAAAAAAAGCCTTAAAGACTTGAGAAAAGGAGTCAAAAAATCTACAGCAACTATTGTTTCTCTGATATCCACTTCTATTATCCCGAGCTATGTTGCGCAGAAATGGACATGATATAGGGAACGGAAACATGTAAATAATAAAAACATAGGAATATATTTATAAATATACTAATTTCTTTTTTACAGGAGACAGATTTAAAATGCTAATTCTGCTTATACAATTTACATATAGTAAACTAATCTCTACACTTGTTACATGAGAACCACTTCTCTTTTACCTAATTTGCACTTTTTCAATCAAAAGAAATGAGACCCACCCTTTCAATTACTCCCATTTTTTCTATTAAAAACAAAAGAAAGAAAAAAGAGGACACATGTTGGAAAAAGAGAGACTGCACACTAACAGATAGAAAGAGAGGAGACTAGAAATAAGAACACTGCAAGTGAGACGAAACAGAACATGTGCAGATGAGAGAAAAACAGAGCGTGCAGAAGAAAAGATATTAAATCACAAAGCTGAATGGAAGAAGAAATAAAGAATCGGAGAGGGAGGTTAAAAACATAATTGGCTTTTATAATTTACCTAGAAACCATCTAAGGAATTTCTTATTGGGCTCTACTGCTGGAAACACATTCTCCAATTTTGGAGAAACTCGTTTCCAACTTTGAGAAATTGCGAAGAAGCGCCCAAAAAAACATCACATATACGCTAATGTAGTAAAGCATCAATACCAATTGATTTAGAATTAAATTAATCCGTTCATAAAACAAAAAATCAAGAGCCTCGAGTCAATCCAGACTGAGAAGATTGACTCGAGAACAAATTTTATTTATTTTTTTAGAGGCTCCATTGGAAAATGGAGACCCAAGCGGATGCTTGACATGTTCCCCCTCTTCCAGGTCCATCTCAAGGAAAATGAAAACCAAGATTTGCTTTATCCAGTATAAAACGAAAGATATGGGCAAACAGAACTAATTCCGCTCTAGTTTCCAAGTTTCATGTCTGAAACGTAGAACCGCTGTACACGTGGCATATGGGTGCAACATAGATCCCTAGCACCAAATAAGCCACAACAAACACCAATCTGCTACAGAAGCATGCTTATAGTTTGAGAGAGCTAGAGGGAGCCACACTAAGTGACCACAGATTATCAACAAAGGCCTGGAGCGAATCATATGATAAATGACGTTCCTTCAGAGATATGTGGGTCTTTGAAAAATAACGCAAGCAAATTATCAAGATATAAGAAAACCAGATACTTTTACAAAGACATGCAAAAACCACTACAATATGTTTCATAAGAAAAAGAGATCCACAAAAAAAGAAAAAAAAAATATTGAAGATCTATTCGCTTGCATTCTGGAAGCACCAATTTTCATAAACAGAAGATTTTTATTTGCAGTGATTGTTAATTGAAGGCATTGAATTAAAAATCATGTATGTCACGTATCTAGGTTACACATCTAACTTTTAGAGTGAAAACATCTTCCAAATCACCATTAAGAAAATTTCATATAATCCTCACTCCCAGAGAGAAGAAATTGCCATCTTGTATATGTGCATAATCAAAATAGGATAATACATACTTTCTGTTGCAATCGGCTCGGCATGATAGATCAACTGTCCATATTTGCCAAGCTAAATGTCCCAAAGCACCGGCCAAAAATGCATAATAGGGCCATCCTGCTCCAATTAAGAGTATTAAGAACTGGTTACACAGGGAAACTGAAGGGGCCCAATGAAATCAATCACAAGTAGCTTGGAAAGAAGGAACATACCAATATCAGCATTGAATCCACTGAGGGCAAAACTGCTAATGGATGCAAATCCAAACCCAGTGATCCATACCTTTGTTGATTCTCCAAATCTCAGGGCAGTTGACTTTACACCTACTTTCAAGTCGTCCTCCTTATCCTAAAGGAATGATTACAAAACTATTATAAAGCAACCATATAAATAGTGTCTATATATTTTTACTCAAGCCTATATTACACTTCCATTATTCAATACATTGGAGACAATCATATTTTGACAAAGGAGCATCTCACCAATTAAGGTTACAAGACTCTGAGAGGAAAGATCAAAGTTGGTGAAAAAAACATGAAAGATTAAAGTTGGGGAAAAGGCAAGAGGAAACAGGTTTTCTAAACTATCATAACATTGAAATTTTAATTATGCAACTGATTTCTAACTCCCTTTATCCTAATTTTAAAGGTATTTTGGCCCCTGATATTCTTTTTCATCCAGCTGCTTTTGTTGAATAATATAACTGAGGAAGACTTCAGTAGTACAAAAAATCATTTTTTACCAAGTACATGTTATGTGCTTTTCAGGAAGCTGAGTGAAGTTACCACTACAATACCGTCAAGCGTGAAAGTTAAAACTAAAAGAATTGGCTAAAACTGGGAAAAAGAAACTGCAGAAGTTATAACATTTCCTGACTGATGAAACAAAAAATATAAAAGAAAACACAATCAGATATTATCTATTATTTGTTTAAGCACTAATGAAAAATATTCCAATTCCAGTAAGCAGGATAAAAATATTGAGATAAAAGCTTGAACAAAGAATGACAAAATCAAAAGAGCTAGCTAGATCTGAAAATTATTGAATTGATATCATAGAACTTTTTAATTTAAGGTCAACTGGCCTAGTTTCAGGTTGAACAATGTCAACATATTCACTTGGAACCATCCATTAACATATGAAGCTCAAATACAGTCATGAATACCATGTTATTTTTGACAAAAATATCTGCACAAAAGCAATTGCATCGCTGTTCGACCATAATTTAGTCAGTTCTCCACACAACCACAGTTATTAAGCGCACGAGGCATATTAAGGCACCAGGGGGTCCTGGAGCCTAGGCACAAGGCGCAGATGAGCGCCTGAGCAACACGAGGCACAAATAGGCTAAACTATTATTAGAAAATAACAACACAATTATATTGTCAAACTCAAAAAGGAAATACGGTAATGTTAAACAAATCAAGTTCAGAAAATAAGCTTAATTTAAAAATTAAAACCAGGGTTAAACAAGCAAACAGCCTAAACTTTTCTTTTTTTACTTGTTTATGTATTAGTGTGTAACACTGTTACTTTCTATTGTTTTTTAGTTTTACCAGTATTATTTGATTGATACACAAAAACAGAAAGGAGGAACAATTAATAATGTTAATTATGGCTGCTGTACATATACAATTTTTCAGTCTTGTGTTTTCCTAAATAAGGAGTACTAAAGTAGCAAACTTTTCTAATTTGCTTTTAAGATTGAACATTGATTGTAGGAGTTTTTCCAAACTACCAGCCTTTTAATCCAAATCAATCAAGAAAAAAAGGAAACGAATAAGAAATAGTTAAATAGGTTGTTGTAGTATTACAGCATACAAATCAATTAAAAAAAGGAAAGGTAACAAGTGATACTGCATATAATCCCTAACTTGTAAGTCTTTCCTAAACTAATCCCTAATTTTAGGAGCCATTTAAGTCTTTCCTAAAATAATCCCCAACTTAAGGAGCCATTTAATTCAAATAAATTCACTGAAAAAGGAAAGCACACTCATATCCAGATTTTTACAACACATATTCTAATCCTACGGTGGAGATTAACGCATCTTTCTTTCAATTAAAAAAAATACCTAAAAACAGCCCATGTATCCCCAGGCACGCTTTTTGCAACACCACTTGGCGCAGCTAGGCGCCAAAAGGTGAGCGCCTTTATAAGATTGCTCGCCTTTGGCTTGCCAAAGAACTCGGCCTTGAGTCTTGAGTACCGGGGCCTGAGGTGCGCCTTTAACGACTATGGGCATAACGATTAATACTTCTAAAGCTTCAATATACGGTAAAAGAAAATGTTAATTGTTCTCATGCAGCATAACACGTAAGCAACAAATGCTATTTTACCTGATGTGCATATATTGTATCATACACAAGGGTCCAAAAAACTCCACCCATGTAGAGCGGCAAAACGATAGCCGGATCTAAAGTTCCTCTTATAGCAGACCACCCCAATAAAGCTCCCCAATTAAATGTCAATCCCAGATAGGCCTGAGGCTGCACCATATGATTCTAGCTAGATAAACATATTGGTAATTCTTAAAAATAAATAAATAAATAAATAAAAGGAAAAAAATTAAAAAAAAAAAAAAGGTTCAATCAGAAATCAAGAAATAAAATGTGGCTATACCCAAAACGTCAATCTTTTCATGAGGGGATAGGAGAAGACTAGCAACAAGGATGAAGCTCCCAAAACACGGCTATGAAAATAATAAACAAACCAATCATTTCAAATGATTAAGCACATTCGCATTGATCTAAAAATTATTGAATGATAATAATTGAGCAATAAAGACAAGCCAAGTAACAATCAACTAATGTTTGAATACCAGAAGCAAAATTATTGAATCAAATGTCATGACAAAAATGTAAACAATGAAAATAATACATAATTCTATTAGATAATTAGTAAATTTTAAGTTGATATATTAGAAATGAAATATCTTCATCTCTGAGATTTCTCGGGTGGAAGTAGTGGCAAGTACTCCCTCCATTTCATAATATTAGTTAATTCCACAGTATGTCTTCCAAGGTTTTGGCACACAGATATAGAAAGTAATTAAAATGTGTTCATTACAATGTTATTTCACTAAATATCCTTACCTTATAAATGACTCTCTGGGAAACAAAACACCTTTTTTTTTTTTTAACTGACACTAAATAGAGGGATAAATTTGAGCATAGTTATTAAATGCCGATTTTGTAAAATGACAAATAATTTGAATAAAAAACTTTTCTAAAGCGACTTATATTACAAAACGGAAGTAGTATACTATTGAGCAAATTCCAACCAATGAAACTGCTTGAGTAACTGAAAATGTGAGTGAGCATGTGTGTGCAAGTGACAGCAAGAGAGTGTGGGATAGGAAACAAATTCTATAGAAATGTGAGTGGTTTCCAGAACACTAACCTGTAATTATTCAATTGAAGAAGAATTCCAAGTCCCAAGAGCAATTGAAACCCAAGAAAACAAAGTCCTTCAAATGGTGACAAAAGACCACTTGCAACTGGTCTCAACTTTGTACGTTCCACCTGCATTGAACAATTCTCATAAACATTACAAAATATCCCAACATTTTTCTAAACAAGTGACACATTTTCATTCAAGCACACAAGCATAAGTATAACAATTTGCCAAGTTGGCATTGCTTAGAAACAAAATAGCAGAATATGGTAAAGCATGGTGAATAAGCAGAGAAGAGTAAAAACAGTACTAGCACATCCAAAAAGTGTCGAAGGTTAGGCAGATTACAATTGCAGCAGAAAAAGAGGGGACAGGGTGCACCCAAGATAAAAACAAAAAAGACAAGAAAAAGAAAAGGCCTCTGATACACATTAGCGAAAATATCAGTTCTCAAAACCAGATATGACAATTGCAAACAAGATTGAATCCAAGTATACACGGAGGTGGACATATTTCATCCATTCTACATATATGGTTATTTTTTACTACCTTTAAGGTGGGAAAAAAGAATGAAAAACCAACACGATACAGCAGCCAAATATATTACTCTGCATATGCCAGTCCATGCACAGTTTTTCAATAGTTTGAACTAAATGTCATCACCTAAAAGGTTTTGGTGAGCCTAATGAGCCAAACATAATATAAAAAAAAAAGCTCTCACTATTTTTCTTTTTTTGAAGTGAAACGAAAAACAAATACAAACTCTAATACCCAATGATGTATGCTTTGTTTGGTTGGGAGGAGGGAAGTGGGAAAGGAGAGAAATTGAACATGCATTTAGACACATAAATGTCTATATACGTGCATTGATTTCCGCAATTTCTTTCCTTCCTTCCAACCAAACATAGCAGTAATCTCCATTTCATCCATTTAATCATACATCATTCACAAACAAACTTTAATGAGCAATTGCCAGATAAGCATTTTTAACTACTATGAAAACTATACCAAACCCAACACGTATCTGCAAGAAAACAATGAGCAAAAACAACATTTACCTTAGTATCAATATCTCTATCAAGGAGATCATTTACTGTACATCCAGCACCCCTTAAAAGAAAAGCTCCACATCCAAATAAAGTCATCATACAAAAATCAGGAAGGTTTCCTGGGGATGCTGCCAATGAAATGGACCTAGAAAGAAAAGAAAAATTGATATATGTCTAAGTAAACAATTTAAATATTAGCCATGATAAATCAAATCAAAAGCATCACAAGTTTGTTATTTTCACATAAGCAATATCGAAACGAGAATTAGCTACAGCCTAATGAGAAAAAATTATAAATGCAACCTAAACTAATGATAAAAGGGAAGCAAAACTATTCAAATAGGTTAGAGTCTGATATAATTTACCTAGCCACTTAGGGTGCATTATATCCACCCCTCCAATTTCATCAATTTAATCAACCCTACCCTGAAAACGTGAAGAGGTTCGACAATTAAGCTCATGGCATGGCCAATATGATCTCAATTTATAAATTATCCCACACAGATAAATTTTGTTGTTATCAATCTAAGATGAGTGATGATAGAGAAGAGGCGAAAAAAAAAAAAAGAACAACAGAGTTGGATTAACTTGGCACTAACAAGCATACACCATATAATTCCCTTTAAGGGAAGTATCTTCAGGAAAATGTTGACCAGCATGAGACGAGATTTCCAGGAAAAAGTGGCCTTCAATTCAGACATACCCAAAAAAGCTTCAGGATCCATTATTTATCAGTATATAAACTCACAAAAGCACCTTGCTTACTCATCAAATTCTTAGATTACCATAATTGGAAGAAATCCCTGCTCCCCTCGTAACCACAAAATAATCCAAAACTTATTTCTAGCAAATGAATTATTTTCTTCTTTTTGGTTCTGAAATTAAGATCAATGAATAAACAAATTGTGGTGGACAAAGAAATCATATTCAATAAGATAAAATAAACTCCATGAATATATTTCCTAGGATAAATGATATAGACATTAAACATTTGTGTCTAAAACTATCATATACTAAAGAAAACAAGGCCATAACCATCCAAAACATTCAACTTTCTGAGGACAACTACAAACAACATGACTTGCTACTTTGTTCATTCAAATTATTAGAACAAGGAAAAATCACATATTCATTTTAGATCATTAAGTTTTATCAGCATTTTAGCTTTGAATAGAAAGAGGAAAGCGAACAGTAAAGGAAAACTATTCGTCAATATATAGCTTATTTATGGGATAATATAAAAAATTCTACACCTTTCCCGAGTAGAAAGCCAAAGAAATCACAAAACAGAGATAAAAAAAAAAAAAAAAAAAAAAATTGCATACCACATACAAGGCCAAGCAAGCAGCCAAGTTCCTATTGGCTTATCAAGCCGAGCAAGGCGAGCATAAGGCCGAGCATTTCTGGGCAACCATAAGTCAATCCATGAAACCTCTTGCTCCTTTGAAGAGACTCCATTCTTCCGGTTCTCCTCATTCTCTGAGCTCGGCAATGTCGAAATTCCTTGAGTAAACCTCAAATTAGAACATAAAGATTGATAGTGAAATCCGAAATTGTAAAATGGAGTAAATTGGTCAAGTATAGGGATGGAAGTAGGATTAGGAGGTTTTGATTGGCAAACTGAAGAAGCAATGGATGTGGTGTTGTTGAAGAGATAGAGCGAGGAGAAACAGGGTTTGAGCAACCTTCTAGTGGAGGTCCGTGAAGCAATATAGGATAAAAGCAATGCCATTGAAAACCTAGACTAAGTGAAGAATCAATCGGAGTTTTTTAGATGGAACTGATAAAAAAAATCTCCAATGACGGCAGTCAAAGGCAAGAGAAGATGGGTAAGTGACGCCTGGCGGTCGGCAATGGAACGGCCGGTGCCCAGACGATGGCGCTTTAAGTAGTCCTGTACCATTATGCTGACATGGCTATCCTTGTTAATTGTAGTTTTTTATATATTAATTATTTATTTTTTCAGTAAAAAAAGATTTATTTATTTTTATTTGTAATTTTTTTTTTCTCAATTGTTAATTAAGCAGTTTGTTCACGGCCTACTTCTTTCATCATTCATATTCACTCAATTTGAAAATTATCGATAATCACTCAATTTGAAATTTGAATTACCTCTTGATTGAGAAATTATGATGCAGTAGAAGAAAAAGCCATGTTGTTTATGGAGAAATAGTAATTCCATCATTAGCTTCAAGTTCGGATAATCAGATTCTCACGATTTTGAACCCTAATTTTATTGAAACGGACCAACAGTCAAAAGTCACAGCTCTATCATGAAATCCTTTGCTTTTTGGCCAAAAAAGTCGTTTATGATCTTAAAATCGCAATTTACTGTTTTTTAGAGTTTTTCGGAAAATTTCTTTTATTTTTCCTTTTTTCGTTTTGAGTTGTTTTCCTTTTCCAAATAAGATTCTATTTAGGGTTTGCCTATAAATAGGTCATTTTGTTTCAGTTGTAGCAGTTTTTTGATGATTAATAATATTTCCGGATTTATTCCAATTTCCTACTTGTGAGAATTTTGCGAAATTCTAGCTATAGAAGGCTAACTTTCGGCATCGTGTGCGATAAACGGACTTTAGTATTTATCCCGCTGCATCAAATTGACTATTCATTTTCTCTCTCAATTCATCATTTTACAGGTCTTATCGCTTTACGGATTGCATCTCATTTATATTTAGGGCTTTTCTTAGCCTTCCATTTGTTTTTGTTCTTGTATCTATAGAAATTCATTTTCTCTTATTAATTAACAATTTACTTAAACAGATTTCTTCTAATCTTTCTCTTACAGAAAATTTCAGAAACTACTACTTTGATTTCAATAATCTTAGCTTTGATTTCAGCAATTTGGACTCAGATTACATAGCACTAGGAGTTATTAGTGTAGGGGTTTGTTTTTTGTATTTGCATTCAAGTTTTTATTTTTCATTATAGATTTCTCGCCCAAATCTTAACAGCAGCAACAACGACCTGGCATGGTTAATTAGTTTCTGATTTTTCACAGTTTATTTCCTTATTTCTTCTTCGTGTTTCTCATGGCTTTTCATTTTCATTTCAGTTTGTTCCCAATTATATCGCCTTGGATTCTCAAGAAGGTGTACCTAGACTCTATTATTGTTCATCTTTCCTCTATTTGCTACTTTTCCGTTAATTTCATATTCTGTAATTTTTTCCCTCATGTTCAATTATCATTTCATTTTTGAAGAACTTGGGTGTGTTATAACGTTTTTGGTTTTGTATTACAAAGCTTCTAAAGGTAAATAAAGTAAGTGGTTAATGTTAAGACTTAATGTATTTTATCAGATAATCTGAAAATTGTTTTGATAATTATCAGATAATCTGAAAATTGTTGATGGCACCATTTATGTATATTACTCGCCTTGTAAAATCTCTTTCAATTCTACACAACTTTCCGTTTGATTTTCTTAAATTAATATTGCCTACTCATAAAATCTCATTCACTTTTATGACTTTCAGTTTGATTCCCAAAATTAATATTGATGCTATTGGTAATTCCATATTACCTACAAGAGCCTACAAGAAGTGTACATGCATATCTTGTGTGGAGTCCCAGACAAATTAAACTTGCAATCACCCAAGCTATGGATGTAAGTATTATCAGTATTTAGTTAATCTTTCATTGATTTGTTGATTTATTAAGAAAAGTTTCATGGTATTTTTTTCTTCATGATTGCTAGTGAGATGTCTCATACTTCTTTTTTGTCTATGCCGCCATTGAGAACTAATATAGACCCTAGGATTATTCCATTTCCCATTTGTCTATTATTTATTGCAGTAATGAGTTGTAGTCTCATCTTATATAATTGAAATTTTAAGAAGCTAGTGATTTTAACTTTCAATTTATCTTGGCATTGACACTTTATTCCCTTTCTAATCTACTAAAGGTGATCCATTGAATATGCATAATCCTCAAATCTGGAATCTGGTTAGTAACTTTACTTACATTTTACAAACTCAGACGTTAATAGTCCTTTCCTATTTTTTTAATGATTTCGTGTTCATTCTCTCCTGCATATATTACTCTGTAATGACCTTTCATCATTCCCGAATTGTCATTTTCATATATATCTGTTAATATTCAATCATAATATACAGAAAGGGACGAAAACATTTTAACTTAATTATAGTTGTGTAAATTAATAGCGGTGTCATATTGTCATGACTACAATCATTTTTCCTGCTGCATTTTTCTTTTGTCATCCTATGCACTAACAATTTGCAGTATCGTATATATTCAATGGTGTGTAGTTTTCAAGAAGAGTGTGATACGTGGATAAATTATACTTAATAAGGTTGTTGAAACTTTCTCTTTGATCAATTGAAACTTTCTTAATTTTGGTCAAGTGTCCTGCACCGATGTGTTTTAACATAACTAATGTATAAATTAATATTGATCAACGTTCAAGTTCCAATCAGTCCTACATGTATTTTTCTTGCGTTTCTTTTACATTGATTTTTTGATAAATTTTGGGTTATGATTGGTCTTTTCTCTATTGCTTTTCCGAATTATACAATTTTTCAGTTCCGTTGGTGATGATGCCTTTCTCAGCCTCTTATCCACCTTCTCACTACTCTTCGTGTTTTACTGTGATATTGTCTTTGTAGTTGCAAATGTAAGGTAAGTTGGAATTCCCTTTTACTCTTGGATATTTGGCATTGTTTTCTTGCTTTCTTTATTCTATTTCTGTTGTTCATTTGAAAATCAACAAATTTTTTAGCAAAATGGGGTCTTTTTCTTGGTCATATTCTATACATTATTCTTAGGCTACATTTTTTGAATTTGTATACGATCAGAGAGAGTAAGATGATGATAACTTAAAAGAGTTGGAAGATTGCAGAAACTTAAACCATATTCTTTCAAATTAGCTTGGTTCTCATTGTAATGTAATATTTTTCCCTAAATTGAATAATTACTTTCTCTATCACCTCTTTAGGCTTCTGCATAAATTAGCAATGGTCTTTGTTTCCTTCTCGAACTTTTCTCTTTGATCAATTGAAACTAAGTTCTAAATATCTACACAGCGTTTAAGAGCATTTGGTGCAAGAAATTTTTTTATTCCTTGATATCTATATATCTATACCTATATCTATATATATACTAAAACAGTAACATTGGAGCTGAAATATCAATCTATCCCTTTTTTAATTATTAGTTTTCATTTTGTACTTTCTCCTTTTCTGAACAAGAATCACTTTTTTAATGTGATGCTCTTTTTGGTTCCCGCAGGAGCTTTTAATCACTTCTTGAGTATTCTTCATGAAAGAGAAATCGATGAGCAGGTCCAATATTTGATTAAGAACCTAGCTTTTTGCTATGAGAAGAGCCAACTTTAAAGAACATTCTTCTTCTGCTTTTTTTTTTTTTTTGTTGCCATTATATATATATATATTCTGTAGCCAATTTTCTTAATTATCTCTTAAAATTTTATGGTTGAAGCTTTTTTATGGAATAAAATTGGGAAACATATATGTGGTTCTATTTGTTAATAATATATGTCTATATGAGCAAATATGTGTATGGCCTCAACATTGGTACACATTGGGTTTGCTCGGGGGTTCTATGACCCAAGCAAATAGTTGTTATTAGCATGGATATGTTAATAAAACTCTTGAGGTATGATTTGACTTGGATTGTTTTAAAATCGAGATATGACATGTACAAATAAATTTTAATTATGCGGGGTTGAAGGTCATATTTTAATTCTTATGTTTGTCAATTAGATAAAAATGGTGTCATACAAGGTTTTGGGATTCAAACAATTCATCAACTAAAGGTAAGCATGAACAATAAATTGTGGCAAGAGAGTGTATATACACTATTTAATTGGTACGGTTGTAGTTTAATTAATTTAGCCAGCAGCATAAAGTTCTCTAATGCTGTAATTCTGAAATTTAGCAAAGGTGTGCATGTGGAATAGTTTAATTCATATAGTTGTTTGCACTAATTGATATGCTTTTACTCTTGAACTTGAACCCTTTCATTCTTACACCCCCCCCCCCCCCCCCCCCCCCCCCCCCCCCCAAAAAAAAAAAAAAAAAAAAACCTGAACCCTCGCATGGCACAAAACGAAAGGGTCCATGAATTACAATGCAGGTTGGCTCCTTCTATCATCAAGAAAGCCATTTTATCATTAGAATTTTATCACCACCAACTTAAACTCAATGGACTGAAATTCAAGTGAAGTTGTCAAGTTGAATTTATAGACCATTTTGTTTAAATTTGTTCTTGGCCAAACCTAAAGGTCAAACTAAAGGCAGATGGGAGGTTGAAAAAACTAAAATCATTTGAAATCATTGGCTAGAGAAAACAAGGCAGAGCAGGGAATGGAAAAAAACCCAATGGACAGAAGTGAAAAAACCAAAAGGGATATTTGATTTCAGCCCCTGTTTTGTAATCACGGCTTCATCCCAGCTAGACTTGGTGTAGGTTTAGAAGATTTTATGAGAATGATTAAAATTGATGCCATTTTCACTCTTGAAGCAGTGAAATATTATCACTGAAAGCTTTAGCTTTATGAGTAATAAAAAAAAAATTCATTTTAACGTATAAAATTTGTAGGATTGTGAACTCTTTAAGAATTAATTCACGTATTTATTAATTTAGAAACTTTCAATTTATGTGTGTACTCTGATTTTTTATTACGAAGTGAAAGAAGTCAATAATATAATTTGGCCAAGAAGATTTTCTTTATTGTTTTATAATTAATTATGAACAATATGTATGATGTTTGTATTAATATTAGATTTAGTAGTGATATGGTAATTTTGTATTAATTAATTTCAAATAAACGAATCAACATGTAAGTTGAAAGTTTTGGAAATTAATTTTTGTCTGTATGGTTTTATTTTCTCTAATAATATTTTTTATAATCTATATATATATATAGCTTTCTATTTATTAATTATTTATTTTTATTGGTAATTATTTTTTTTCCAATTAGTAATCAAGCAGTTTGTTCATATTCTATTTCTCCCATCATTGATATTCACTCAATTCGAAATTCGAACTACCTCTTGATTGAGAAATGGACTCTTCATTCTCTCTCAATTCATCAATCTACAGGTTTCATCTCTCTATGGATTGCATCTCATTTATATTTAGGGATTTTCTTAGCTTTCCATTTGTTTTTGTTCTTGTAGCTGTAGAAATTCCTTTTCTCTTTGACGGTCTCAAATGGCTAACTACAGTAGTAAAGGGGGGTGAATAGTACCGTATGACGAATAAAAATTTTCACAAACTTTCTTTTTTGAAATTCTTTTTGTAGAAGCACAAGTTTCTTTTTCAAAAACAAGTTTTATTAACAATGCAGAATTAATTAATATAATAAAACTTGTGAATATAAATAACTTTAAATAATAAAGCGATTAATTTAGATTGCAAGAATTTAGATAGCATAAAATATAAAGAGAGTAGGGATAGAAAAATGTAGATGCCGAATTTTATCCTGGTTCGACCCAACCGGTCTACGTCCAGTCCCCAAGTCAACCGCTTGAGATTTCCACTAACATTTCCTTTACGAGCAGGAAACAAGCTTGTGTTACTTTTTGCGAGTTCAAGTAACAAACTCAATATTTTTACAGGCTAAGTATCAAACCTCTACCGGAGCTTAAGTAACAAACTCTACCGATGCTTTTTCGAAGCTCAAGCACCAAACTCTTACAGGCTTTGTTGATCACACCACCAACAAAGCAAACCCGCTTCACACAACCTTATGTAAAAATACAATTCCCGAATGTATAAATATTTGAATGAAACAAATGTAGCTCTTTTCTCTTTTCTTTCTTTGGAAATTTTGGAAGACTGGAAATGTATGCTTAAGAATGTATGAATTGCTTATTGGTCTTCCTTACTTTGCTTTCTTCATCTTCATTCCTTTTATAGGATAAGTCTTCTATATGTCCGTTTGATTCACTTCATAAGGAGAAGTGAACGTTGATCTCAAGTCACAAGCATATTTTGGCATCTGAAATATTTCACAAAAAGATGAATGTTGATCTCAAGTCACAAGCATATTTTGGCCGTTTGAATCACCTCTCAAAGAGAAGTATATGTTGATGTTCAAGTAATAAAGCCATTTGTCTTAGCTTACAATGAGAAGTATATGTTCAACCAATAAAACCGTTTAAATTATATTACAAAGAGAAGTATATGTGGGTCTCAAGTAATAAAGCCATATGACTTATCTTGTAATGAGAAGTATATGTGGATCTCAAGTAACAAAGCTGTTTGACTTAGCTTACAAAGAGAGAGATGTAAGTCATAAGCATTTGTTGATTTCAAGAAACAAAGCTTGAGTTATCCATTGATATCAATCCATAAAGAGATCTTAAGTCAGAAGCATTTTATACTTTTTCATAAAAGGAGAGATAAAGTGGACGTTTGATATAGGTCATAAATATGCCAAGATTTCTCAAGTGGTAAGCCACTTCCTTCAAGACTAGTAGTATAGTGTTAAGCTCAAAAACTAAAGCATATTATGGCCGAATATATGTAATCTTTTAATCTCAAATCTTTTCAACCCATAAACCAATATCTTTCAACTTATAAGCATTTATCTTTCAAAATCTTGCAACTAATAAGCATATCTCAATAAAAAATCTTTCAACTAATAAGTATATATCAATACTTTATATTATGCACTTTATATGGCCGAGAGAGTTCGTCTTTAACTCATAAGGCATTTCAAGTATTTTTATTACTTATGATGCCATAAAGTACCTTTGTGACTTATTAAAACATTTTAACTCATAATGCTTAATTCTCAACTCACAAAGCTCTTTAACGCAAAGGGATTAAAAAACTCATTAATCTAAATGTCAACTTGTGATCATCAAAACCGAAGTCAACACTCTTATTAATCGACAATTTACTTAAACGGATTTCTTCTAATCTTTCTCTTACAGAAAATTTTAGAAACTGCAACTTTGATTTCAATAATCTTAGCTTTGATTTCAGCAATTCTCTTGGATTCAAATAGGGGTTTTCTCTGTATTTGGATTTAAGTTTTTATTTTTCATTACAGATTTCTCACCCAAATCTTGACAACATCAACAATGACCTGGTATGGTTAATTAGTTTCTGATTTTTTGCATTTTATTTCCTTATTTCTTCTTCGTGTTTCTCATGGCTTTTCATTTTCATTTCAGTTTCTTCCCAATTATGGTGCCTTGGATTCTCAGAAAGGTATACCTAGACTCCATTATCGTTCATCTTTCCTCTGTTTGCTACTTTTTCGTTGATTTCATATTCTATAATTTTTTTCCCTCATGTTCAGTTAGCATTTCATTTTTGAAAAACTTAGGTGTGTTATAATATTTTTGGTTTTGTATTGCAGAGCTTCTAAGGGTAAATAAGATAATAGTAGATAAATCGATTATAGAAATAAAAGGAATAGATAAGCTATTTAATCTCAAGAGAAAACTCATCTTTGAGATAAAGAAGAACGCTAAACAGGACCAGATCATAAATTATGTCTTTGTAGTTTAATGGTATTGTGTGTTTATGAATATCTTTTTGCTGTGTTTTCATTATTATGGGGTCAACTTTTGTTCCATTTTTTTTTTTTTTTTTTGCTTTTTATGGAGTAATTTTGTGACTTACAAAGATCTTATATATTAAATTGATCAATTGTGTTTTTATTCAAGATTATAAACAAATTCTCATATTCTTTACTTTCTTAATGAATTGATTTCTATGTTTTGGAAATTAGAGATTAGGAAAGAGGCAAATCATTTTCCAATTAAGTTCAAATTGATTGGTGTTTTAGAAACTTATAGACCTATGTTCTTTCATGGTTGTCTCTGCTCTTTTTGGTATGATTTTTATTTGTAGATGAGAAGTTAACACTGATAAACAGACTTATGTTATGAATTATGATTAACATGGCAATTTATCAGACACAATTGGAAGTAATTTGATGGCCAAGTAAATCACTTTCCTTTATTGCAGTTAATCTTATATTGTTGTATTCAATTTTTTTTATGGGGTTGAATTGATTTATTTTCTTCTGTGTTCTTAAATTTATCAGGTTGCTTTAGTATTATTTGGTATCAGTTAAAACTAAGTAACGTTTGTTTATTTTGTTTGCCTATCTTTTAACATGATTGGGTTCTAGCTTCTTAAATTTTTTCTTTAGAATCTCTCTCATGATCCTTCTGGTGTTTCTTGTATATATATGTTTCTTCCTATGCTCTTAGGATTTATACCATTTCAATATCGTACTGTCATTATTTCCATATTTTTGTTATTTGCTTTGTTACCAACCTAGAGCAGTTACGTTTCCTATTTTTGATCTAGAGGTATAAAGAGCTATTTACAAAGATTGATTCTAGAACATAATATCAACATACATCTGCTATTTGAACAATGAATTCATCTTTGGCTACCTATTTTATTTGAATATCCAGATCATAATAATAGAAAATTTAATTAACATAATCAGGTCATATGTGGTTTAAGTCAGCCTTTGTTTTGCTATCTCATTGGGTATTGGGTAAATTATATCTAAGAATCTAAGAAATGAGTTGCAAATTAATGTGTAGTTTTTCGTCATTCGTACTGAACATTTTCTTAATTGCCAAACCTGTATTCAGGACTTAAAACTATCTATGGAATAAGATCTTGAGTGTATTTATCTTCATTATTTAGGTTTAAACTCCCTTCTCCTTTGGAATTTTCTTTCTCTGGCTTTTAATATCTTTGTTCATTTTTATTTGTTAAAGTTAATGATAAGTGTTTTTGATACTGTTGAATCAAATTTCCAGTATTGTGGAGTAGGTAATTTGTGGGACCTACTCAGCCTCTAATATTTGTCAAAGATCCAGCTCTTATCAAAGACATACTCTTAAAGCCTGAGGACAGATTGCCAAATACTGAGAAGGCTTTCCATATAGCCTTTAAAAGATCAGGCCTCTTTTTGGGTTCCTATGACCAGGTACGATCTTTTTGGTTATGCTTTTTCCCGTTTCTAGCATTGCCTAACTTTATTAGATAACTTTCACCAATCTTGATGCCATTAACCTAATAATTTGATGTTTCGAGATGCTTAATTTTCTAGGTGGATCTTTAATGTGTTTCTGCAATATTTTACTTTAGCAAATGAGTTATTTATGAATGCTAATGCTGCCCAATTAATATTTGAAGGGGGTAGTAAGATGTATAACATTTTTTTACTTCTGATGCGGTTTTAGTGGATATTAAAGCAAGTGCCTTCATGAATTATGGAGCAGTATGTTAGGGAAGCACAGTATCAATCAACTCACGCATAATCCTTTGGCTTCAACATTTTATAAATGGAAGGTATATAATCCTAATTATTTTAAATTGAACTCAACTTGAATGTTTTGCAAGTGGAAGATTTTATTTAAATTTTTAACTTAATGACTGTTTTCCCATGTATGCAACAACAAATTTGAGACTCCACATGAGAAGATAAGCAGTAATTGAAACAAAACAAAGAAGACACAAGATAATAAGAAGTTGATTGCTTTATGACTTGAAGTGTTATACGGTTAGGCTGAACAAGTTCACCAAATGATCTGAAAAAATGTTCAAAGATAAATATGAAATGTTCAGTTATATGTAATTGGAATACATGGTTGCAACAGTGGAAATAAGGTTTTCATTCCTCAACTTGCATTAACTCCATCACACATTAGATTACCATTTAAATTTCAAAGATGACAATATAGTCTGGCTGTTAGTTTTGCTATGACGATAAATAAGAGCCAAAGACGATCGCTTTCTCATGTTGACCTATTTCTTCCTCGCCCTATTTTTAGTCATGGTCAGATATATGAAACTTTTTATAGAGTTAAATTTAGAAATGGATTGAAAATTCTTAGGATTTATTGCAATCTTGAGAGGCTTGGAACTAGCATGAAAGTTAGGTTACAGAAATGTTATCTCAGAAAGCGACAGTAAGGTCACGGTTGATTTCCTAATCACTAGTGAAGCCGATGATCATTTGGTACAAAGTATCAAGCAACTATTACCAATTAAGGTCGGTTTGAGTGATAAGCATTTTAGTCGCTTAAGCTAAAGATTTCAAGTTCGAGTCCTAGTGTTTGCAAAAAACTTTACTTAGAAGAGGGACCACCTAAAAGGTGCATAATCAACCTCGAATCGAGTAATCGAACATACTTACAAAAAAAAATATATCAAGTAACTATTGCAAAAAAAAAAAAAAAAAAAGGATTGTGAAGGTACAACATGAGTACCAAGAAGGGAATCAAGCGGCTAATTGGTTAGCAAATCTTGGGATTCGATTGTTGACAGGTTATCACGAATTTCAACATCCACCTTCGGACATCTTCAATCTTATCACCAAGGATTGCAATGGCATCAAATATCCTCGACTGTGTGCGACAAATAGAAATTAGTGTTACTTACCATTTTCAACAAACTTTTTAAGGGATGATTTGGGATTGATGTTGATAAAAATGCTATTGAATGCTTTCAGCAGCTTTTGGATGGAAAAACAGCTTTCAAAAAAAGCTTATTTTTCTAACTTTCCTACAAATCACTGAAAAGTGTTTTTCAAACCCAAAATATACTTTACCAAACACTAGTTTCATATACTTTTTAATTAAAAAAAAAAAAAAAAAGCAGCTGAAAACTACTTTTCCAAATGGAAAAACAACACCAAACGCGTCCTAATTGTATGGGTTTTATGTAGCTATAGTCTTCTTTGTATTTTTCTTTGATTTGTCAAGCAGCTGAAAACTACTTTTCCAAATGGAAAAACAACACCAAACGCGTCCTAATTGTATGGGTTTTATGTAGCTATAGTCTTCTTTGTATTTTTCTTTGATTTGTCTCCAGAATGCAATAAGAATGCAATAACAATGGTACAATTTTGGGGATTTGGAAGGAAATATAGTTTCTCCCAAATTCATTTTGCTTCAAGCTTGAATCTGAATATGTTTATTAGTTTTTATATATAAGTGCAGCAGCTGAATAATTAGTCACTACAAGTTATGAATTGAGGTAAAATTTCAAAAACCAAGGTCAAATATGCTCTTGTACAAATTACTTTTCACACGTGTATAATACCAAAACTTTGGCAGCGGACTATTTTGTGAGGCTATATCTGTTTTCAAACACAATTTAAAAGATAAAACAACACAACTATATTTCAAATATATATATATATATATATATATATATATCTGATTCATTACAACAATATAAATCGATTTTAGTTGTTTGTTGTTCGGGTAAAGAAAATATAAATCGATTTTAGTTGTTTGTTCGGGTAAAGAAATTGAAAGATAAAGTCATAAACGAACTTATATCTAATGAGTACCAAACTAGGAAAATAAATAAACATCTTTATAAGAGTCCTAAATAAAACAAAGAAAGTCCGATGAACTAAAAGTGTATGATATTTCACAGTTGTTTCGGTAAGCAAAAATTTCAAACATTGGGGTGTGCAAAGTACAAAAATGCATGGATTTGCTCATATCTAAACTTTCTACAGAATTCAATTCACTTCAACAGGTGGAGCTCTATAGTATGCCGGCACAGTTGCAGGGAAGAACATTTGCCTCACGCCTTCTGCCTTGATAATGGGGAAGATGATTCCTGATGCACCCTGCAGTTATTTACTTCCATACATCAGACATCTCTCAATGCAACATTTTACTCATAAATAGCATGATGCGAAAAACAAAAATGAGCAAAATGAATTTATATGCTTACCGATATAAGCCTAGCACCAATCCACATGCGCTTCAGAGAAGGGAATGGCAGCAACATACGACCTACGCCATAAATTGCAACTGCAAAGAAATGAACCACCAAACTCAATGGACGAGGGTTTAAACCTGACAGCAAAGAGATTGGTCCAGTTGAGAATACGCCTCCAAGACTCAAGTAATCAAAGCAAGCCTGGCGCATTTCATTCCTTGCTTCATCAGATGAAGCAGAGAAAACCTTGTAGAGTGCACCGGCCAGTGTATTGATTGTAGATGCCACCGGCTGCAATGAAACCACAATATTCAGTTGACTGAAGTAATACAACAGCTCATACATGCATGAAAAAAGTTCAGTTGTTGCATCAGGATCAGCACTAATAATAGAACATACCTTACGCAAGGTGTAAAAGGATTCAAGATATCTACATAGTGTAGGTGCATCACGCAGGTCGGCCAAAGGCCTGAGAAGATTACGTAGCACGACAATGTCAGAAAGTGCAACTGTCATTCCTCCTCCAGTTAGAGGATGACGCATGTTGAATGCATCACCCATCAACAATGCACCAGGAGTAGGATAGGGAGACGCTGGCATACTTCTGTTTGGCATTGTTCTAATGCTCCCCTTATCAACTGCTGCTACAAAAGAATTATATATTTCCGGGGGAACCTGCAACATCCCTTACACAATTCAGTCCAAGACACCATAAAAAAAAAACAAAAAAAAGATATATTTATTTTCCCATTTAGTAATCAAAATGCAATGGGTAAGAAAAGGCTAAACAATCTGTTACTTAGTGCTGTAAGCAAATTATCTACCTGAGGTGCCACCACGTTCTTCAAGTAGCTTGCCATTTCGCCATTTGAAATAGAAGGAACCTTCTGGCCAGGTACATCGACCAGACAACGAACTTCTGTACTACTGATGGGATAGAATAAAATTGGGGAAGGATCTCCCAAAATAACGTGCCCATGATTTGCATAAGGCAGTTGGCAATTCTCTAGGACCAACCCAACAAAACAAGAGGGCACATCAACCTGTAGAACTATAAGAAATTAAAATTAATTTTTGTAGAGAATACCTCATCATCAAGATGTAACGAAAAAAAAAATAGAGATGGTAATAAGCACACCCAAAAAAAAAAAAAAAAGACTAATAATAATAAGATCAGTACTATCCTACAAGATCAAGAATCATCACCTTAGGGTTGCAAAGGGAGCGGCGCAAATTTGAGAAACATCCATCACAAACAATTGTCAAAGGTGCAAAAGCAGTGAGCTCTTCACCAGTTTTTGATTTGTATTGCACTCCTTTGATTGTTCCATTCTCTTCAAGAAGAGAAGTAACAGTTCCTTGCTCTAGTTGTACACTATGTATAGAAAACCAAGACATGATCAGAGTAATAGACAATTCTCATGTGAAGTATAATCATAATATGCAATTTTATAGTCCTTAACTTCTTTCTCTAAAGACAAGCTAGAAGTAATTTATGACAACAATTTTCATCAGAAGTTAACTTTTCATGTCATACTAGAGCATTTGTTGATTTATGCTGCATCGAAAAAATGTACTTGGAAAGGGATGCCGCTTTTTCACGCATCCTCTGTATAAATCGACCATTGTGAAAGCTCCTTCCGGCTACATCAGAATGGAAATTCTTCAAGGGATAAGCAAGCTGGGTATGCTTTCCATCCTTGAAAAGAGCATAACCAAACACCAGTTGTGCATCAATTTCTTCCACACAATCTGCAGCAAAAGCCATGGTTCCATAAGCAAGTGGGTTTTACTACAATGAATGCAGGAAAAAGGTATAATTGGACCATTACCAATGAATTCAACATCAAACGAACTAGTAGCAGCGTTAGAAAACTCTGCAGCCAATAAGGAAAAAGATATGCCATACCTTCAAGTCCCAACTCAATTAACTTCAGATAGCCGCCTGGTTGTAGTAATTCACCAACAATTCTGTCAGGTGCAGTCAAGTCTCTTTCAATGACATGCACTCTACGTCCCTCCTGTTTTTCAAATCAACAATTAGTAATTTAAGTTAGAAGCTCTCTTGAAATCCTATGATGTAATAGCCAGAATCAAAGAAATGAAAGATGAAACTACATTGACGATGTAACATAAGTCATTATCCACCACGCGTCATTTATCAAATATAGAAATAAGAAAAATAGTAACACATGCATATGAATTTAGTCGTAAGTCCAGGTCTTGCTGATCAGAAAATAATAAACAAAAAGAAGCTGGGGTCAATGAAATACCAATAAAACGATGTAAAAATAGATTTGACAAAATTTGGAGTTCATTTTATTTTCAAATTAATATTTAAATCCCAGCATGACAAGCCCACATGATGAATCAATAATTCATTGATAAATACTCCAACAACAACCGAATGATTTCTTTGATCATCCAAAAAGACAGATCAGCAAATTTACTTGTGACATAAGAAAAACATAAGAAAGTCAACTTTATTCCTTGAACTTAAAAAATACAAGTCTTCTAGAAAAAAACTATACAACATGACTATTTAGATCATCAGAAATTAAATTAATAGCACTTTTGTTATATGCAAGATATCAAGAACGTATCGGTGCTATGAGAAAGGCCCAAGATTTTCATGTTTTATAGGCTTGCAAGCACACAGTATACAACTCTCGTTTTCTCTTGTCTCATATGCAAATACCGGTGGCCGGAACAGGAAATAAATGAAAGCAGAACTAAAAAATATGATTATATGTTCGGTTGATAAAATATTATTTTAAAGGAAAAAAATTAGCATATACCGAATAGCCGGAAAATCAAAACTATGGTTGTACCGAGAAATTTGTCGGGAGGTCAGAACAAAATAATTAAATCGAGTTTAGCAAATTTCGCAACACATATAACACAAATTCAAATCAAATCCAGCAAATAGCTTAAAATCGTTTTACAAAATCCTTACAGGAAGAGAGCACCAAATTTTTTTTTTTTTTCAAATACTACATATAGTTATTAGCAGTGAAGCCAAAATATAATTATATCTGTTTGATAAAAATCAAATCTGAAACAGAGAAAATGAAAAATGAAATTAAAAAAAAAAATTAAAAAAATACCTTGCCAAGAGTATGAGCTAGAGCAGCGCCAGCGACGCCAGCACCGACGATGATGACATCAGCATCAGCGTGAGAACCGTCATTGGATCTGCAATTTGCATTGACAGTGGAAACGGTGTTAACAGAGTTACGTCTCGCCTGTCTAATATTCTCGTCTTCCTCTCTCTTCACTATCACCGAATAGACCATGTAATAGAAGGCGAATATCAGCATTACAGAGGCAAAGATCCACCCCAGTAAGTACTGATCCGCCATTTTCATTTTGGAATCCCAAAGAAAAACAGGCAATAGATAGATAGCTGATCGGGCTCTTTAAACCGCAAATGATCTGGCAATGATTTCTTTAAAACCGGACCGGCTCGACTTAGAAACGACAGGTTATCCGGTCCGCTCAACCTTTAAAATGGTTTGCTATTAAACCGGACAGAATCGACTCGAACCGAAAAATTGGTGAACCAGACCGGTCAAAATCGGTTTTTTTTTTTTTTTTTTGGGCGAAATCAGAACGAAAAATTAGGAATCGTCAAGTCCGTCGCGGGAACGCTGGAAAAGTAAGCTATAATGGTGAGAAGCGGCCCAAATCTTCAATAGTCGGGAACTCGTGGTGCCTGGAAAATGAGAGAGAGAGGAGTAACAGATGAAGACGACTCTTGTTTCTTCTACCATAACGAATTAACGGTGAGATTAAGAGAGGGGGTGAGAAATTCGGCTATGGCAGACAGATATAAATCGGAAAAAGGGAGGCGGCAATGGCAGACTCTTGAAGGGAATATAACTCATGTTAAAGCCAAGGTTTTTTAGGTTTTTGGAATTTTTGTTATATTCCCTTCAATAAAAAATATGAGTTATATTTATTTAGTCCTAAAATATTTTTCTAAGCATAAATACTTTATAAATTTATATTAAATAATAATATTTTAAAAAAAAATTATAAAACGTCCTTCAAATTATGAATCAGTAGCTTTATCGGTTCGTTGTTGAATACAATTTTAATAATATTGGTGTACCACTTTTATAGGCACACCTCCACCACTCCTTTTGCGTTTGCACGCCCTTCCAAAAAAGGGTCCTGTTTTGATGATAATGTGCCATACTTTTTATTTTGGTTGGTCTTATTAGGTTCCGGAACTTATCAGTTATGCAAAATTTTTTGTATTGAGCACTTATATTTTTATTTTAAAATATGTGAAATTTGAATAAGTTGCCAAGCTTTTATTTTAAATTTAATTCAGTCCTATTTTTTTAATATGAGTTATAATACCAATTAAGGGGATAAGATCTTTAACCAGCTGAGCGCTTCTCTATAAGGCATGGCCTCTACGACTGCAGGATCAAGTAAAGTAGCATAGGAAGCCATTCGACTTGCAATAAAATTACCATGTGAATCATGAACAACACATCCAAAGCCGCCGCAACTGAGTATCCACAGCAGCATCAAAGTTGCACTTCTAATCCGAACTAGGCGGAGTCCAAGAAACCTGCACCATCGGCTGTCTTACCCTTGTAAGTATCCCAGATTGAGCATCACACCACACATGCACAATTCGGGCCCTTGGAAACCATAGCAATCGCATTAGCCAACTTCCCATTCCAAACTTTTTAACTGCGTGCCGACTATAGATACCATGCAATACCACCAATGAGACCTAATATGTCGACACCAACAAGATGCTGCACCTGTTGCCACCATAAGCCGAAATCATCATCAACAAAATTAGCCTATGTAATGGAGAAGCTATCCATACCTGGCGTGCAAAAGGTCAAGTGCAAGAGAATAAATTATAGTTTCTCCATGTTCATTGCACCATGGACACAAATCAAGTAACTGGACTCCACGGTGAAGGAGATTGACAATTATTGGTAGGATACTCAAAACCGTTATGCATTTTTGGAGGAACTTGCAATTGCCAAATTACATTCCAATTATACACACAAACATCCGGCGGAGGAGGTGGAACACCTCCCATTAAAGAAAAATATGCACTGCAAATAGTATATTGCCTCTCTTATCCAATCCCCATGTGATACAATCTGAAATACTCCAGTGAGAGAGAGGTACCCCTAAGATCAATTGGATATCACCATTATTAAAAATATCATTCAAAATCTCTTTGTCCCAAATTATGATGATCACCCTCAGTCAAAAGACCCACCACCGTTGACTCCGTCAACTCTGACATAATCGATTCTGATTCCAGCATGCCCAATGCTATAGGAAGCCACCGGTCTATCCAAATCTTAGTCAACTGACCATCTCCAATACGATACAAAATATTCTGACGAAGAAAAGGTTGCGTTGCGAATAAAGTAGTCCACATATAATTAGGGTTACTGCCTCTCGGTGCATGAAGAAAGTCTGTGTTAGGAAATACCAACCTTTAAACAAACATGTGACTAGTGCAACCGGTTGTGTTACAAATTTCTATACTTGTATTCCAAGTAAAGCAATATTAAATTCATGAAAGCGACGAAAATTGAGACCTCACCAATCTCTCCTGTAATACAAACGAGCCCAACACTTCCATTTAACGCCTTAACCCCACTAATAGGCATTCAACATAGTTTCTCCATCATCATACAAATATTTTAAGGCAACAAGAATACCCCCATAATATGAGTAGGCAAAGATTGGGCCACTGACTTTATCAAGATCTCCTTACCCGCTTAAGATAGTTTCTGAGAACGCCAACCATGGATCTTGTCTTGCAATCGATCAATTAAAAATTTAAAGACCTTCATCCTGTTGCGACCAACCTTAGACGATATCCCTAAGTAATTGCCAACCGATTCTACTTCATGAACACCCAACGCCTCACAAGTGTTTTGACGACTAGCCTAAAGCATATTAGGACTAAACATAAGGGATGATTTATGAAAATTGATCCGCTGACTAGCTGCCTTTTCATATTGCTTGAAAACAAGGCTCAACATATGGCACTGCAAATAATTAGATTTAAAGAAGAAATAGATATCATCTGCAAATAGCAAATGCGAAATAGCCGGAGCCTGCAGCTGAATCTAACAACCGATTAACACTTCCTTATCCTCTGCCTAACGAATCAACCATGTCAAACCTTTAGCACATAAGATAAAAAGATACGGAGACAATTTATCTCCCTAGCAAAGACCACATTGGGGTTGAAAAATATCAAAATCCCCATCAGGGGTTGAATATGATAATGAACAGTGGATACACATAACAAAACCAGGAGAAAAAAAACCTGTAGAAAATTCATTTGATGTAAGATTGCCTCAAGATAAGACCATTTAATGGGATCATATGCCTAAGACATATCCACTTTTAGAGCTGCCCATCCATTATGACCTGTCTTTTGATTCCGTAAAAAGTGACCAATCTCAAAAGCAATCATCATATTGTTAATTATATCCCTATTTGGAATAAAAGCACTTTGAATCTCTGAAACTACAATATTCAATACTAATTTTAAATGATTCATTATTGCCTTAGTTATAATTTTAAGATAACATTACATAAAGCAATAGGCCGGAGATCAGTGATACTGTCAGGTGCTTTTTTCTTTGGAATCAAAACAATATTTGTAAGATTAAATTCAGTTGGAATCATACTTGTATTCAAACAGTGCAAGAAAAAAATTGAAACACCCATACCAATATCAGACCAATAATATTGATGGAACCCCGAGTTGAGACCATTTGGTCCTGGTGCCTTATTTGGATGCATTAAAAAAATTGCTAATTTTACTTCCTCATGAGTATAAGGTGCAATGAGCTCATGTGCTTGATCCTGTGTAATGGAAGAAGTAACCGAATCCATCACATCACTCAACTCTGAAACTACAGGTGTAAACAAATCCACATAGAACTGTTGTATAGCCCCTGCCAAACCCAAATCCCAAGCATGCCAATTATCGTGCTCAGCATGCAACCGCTGGAAGCTATTATGTTTTTTATGATTGGAAGCAGTGTTAAGAAAGAACTTTGAATTGCAATCTCCACCACGAAACCAGTACTGTTTAGCTTGTTGCTGCCAATATTGCTCTTGGGCCTGTCGAATTGATTACAGCTCCTTATTCGCTTGATTGAAAACTGTTTCCTGTACTATTGACCCCACTCATCTACGGCCTTAGCACAATTACCCAATCGGTCCATAAAATAGACCCCTACCAAACCAACCCAACTAGACCATACCAAATCACCACAAGCCGCCTCTACTTTCCACCCATTTTCAAATCAAAATGGGAACCATTTAGGAGCTACACCATTTAGGAGCTACTATCCTAGCACTAGTTGGAAGCACGAGGACACTATGATCAGATAAATTTGAATGTATGTTTTGCACAACTGCCGATGGGAACAAGGTGTTCCAAGTTGGAGAAGCGAAAGCCTGGTCTAGTTTCTCCTCCAAGTATTGTGTTTTCGTATCTCAGACCCAAGTAAAAGCATAACCCTCCATAGGAACCTTAGTCAAATCACACTCTGCTAGTGTCTATCCGAAGCCAAGTAACAAACTTCTAGGGTGATTTCAACCCTCTATCTTCTCATGACTATAAAGCATATCATTGATGTTGGGATTTTTCACCAGAAATCAACCGATAAATGCGGAAGAACGCGATGATTTCCTCAAATCCAGTCTTAGGAGCAATTGAAATGGAAATTGTAAAACATAAAAATTCAATAGAAAGAGATCATTCTCTTACCAGGAATATCTCTTCTAGAGATGGATGAAGACTGCAGAAATCAAATTAGAGTCCCTCCTCGTTCTCGTACACGAACGCCTAACGAACACGACCTGTGCTAGCGTAGGAAAAACGAGCAATGGAGATGAGGCGGGGTTGGAAAATTTCGGCTATGGTTGCTTGTGGTAGGGTGGCCGAAATTTTTCCCTAGGTTTTATACCTAGGTTGGCCGAATTCCCCTAGGGGAATTTAGGCCCAGTTTGGCTTCTTCATTTTGTGTGGGCTTCCATCTTTTAATTCAGGCCCAATCTAATTTTAATTATTCTGGTTTAAATTAATTTCAAGCCCAATTTTAATATACCCATGTATTTAATATATTACACCAAGTAATATATTATTTACATCTAAATTAAAATTAGTTTGACCAATTAATTTAATCCATCAAATTAAAATTAAATCTTCACAAAATAAAATCATATGTAAACCTATACACATGAATATTTCCACCTAGGAAATAATCTCATAATAATCCAATTAATTATGAAGAGCCAATTGAATATATATTAATTTTATTATTATCATCAATCTAATTGATCTTTATAATATGATTAATATATATATACCTCTCTCTCCACAGTGTATACTCCAAGTATACATGTAATTCCTTAAGTCGGTGTTCAGTCATTCTATATGTACGATCCCGTGGGCCTATCTTTATGTTAGCAGCGGGCCGTTAGCCCACAGACTGCAGTTGGGCTCTAGCAAGCCACTGCAGCCCCCAATTAAGATGGAGATGGCAGTCTAACTGTTATCATAACCCTGTAGTTTAAACTTGTACATCCCATGTCACATTCATCAAGAGGCCGGTGATATCTTCCCAGTGGACTATTGAGTGACAAATCCCTTCTGCATATCCATAGCATTACCATGCTAAGTGACATACCCGAAAGTACCCATACTTGGCACCCTGTTACAGGCCCTTTAGGCGTACCCCTAAGTATGCGACCTCACGTGTAACACCATCATTTGGTCAGGTCAAAGGATCCATACAAGTACTACACGAGAATCACTTGTGATACTATACCATGTGGATTTCTCGTTTAGTGGATCTATCCAGTACCATGCCCCTTATGCATGTACCCATTAACTTGGTTGACAATCCATGTCCAATGACCGGTAAGACACCGCCATACAACCAGGTTAATGATAGTCTCTTGTTCCATTCATTCCCATGACTGGAATAGACTACGGATCTATTTATGGTCATATCGTTTACCCTATCCATGGTCTTACTGCCAAGTGCATGACACTGGTCATCATGGATATGGATATGTCCATCGGATGCATCATTTAGTATATTGCACAGATAAATATAATAAATGAATTAATGCCTTTATTAATAATACAAATAAGTATAATACATGAATCCAATTAATGTATGATACAAATGCAAGGACCAATGCCTCGGGACTAGGGCATATACAACAATCTCCCACTTGCACTAGTTCCAACTAGGCATGGGCCTAATCTCTATAGATCTAGTATGACCCTCATGCTTGGGCTAGGCCAGCGCCTTGGTTAAATGATCTGTGACATTATCCTCGGTGTCCACTCTGTGCAATGCAATGTCACCTTTCTCCGCGATCTCTCATATGAGGTGAAACTTTCTGAGCACGTGTTTTGTGTTCTTGTGTGACCAGGGCTCCTTAGCTTGTGCAACGGCCCCATTGTTGTCACAGAAGATATCAACTGAGTCCTGGATAGTTGGTACTACTCCCAACTCAGTGATAAACTTCTTCATCCACACAGCTTCCTTAGCCGTATCACACGCATCGATGTACTCAGTTTCTGTTGTAGAGTTTGCTATGGTTGGCTGCTTTGAGCTCCTCCAGCTTACAGCACCACCATTCAGCAAAAATACATACCCAGACTGCGACTGGTACTCATCCTGGTCGGTCTGGAAGCTCGCATCAGTGTACCCAGTAACTGACAGCACTTCCTGACCATCATACACTAAGAAGCTATCCTTAGTCCGGTTAAGGTACTTAAGGATTACCTTGACAGCTTTCCAGTGATCCTCCCTGGGATCCTGCGGGGTACCGGCTCGTCATACTCAGTGCAAAGGCGACATCAGGTCTCATACATAACATGGAGTACATAATTGATCCTATAGCCGAAGCATATGGAGCCAATTTCATGTTCTCCCTGTCCTGCCTTGTCTTAGGACAATGTTTCTTACTAAGTTTCAGCCCATGACCCATTGGCAAGAAACCTTTCTTGGCCCGGTCCATGCTGAACCTTTTCAGAACTTTGTCTATGTACAAGGCCTGACTTAGGCCCAGAAGCCGATTAGATCTATCCCTATAGATCCTGATCCCTAGGATCATCTCAGCTTCGCCTAAGTCCTTCATTGCGAAGCACTTACTCAGCCACTGCTTTACCCCTTGCAGTGTAGGTATGTCGCTTCCAATGATTAGGATGTCGTCCACATAAAGTACCAAGAATGTGACAATGCTCCCACTAGTCCTCTTATACACACAAGGCTCATCTTGATTCTGTATAAAGCCATATTCCTTTATGGCCTCATTGAATCTTAGATTCCAACTTCGGGATGCTTGCTTCAGTCCATAAATGGACTTTTGAAGCTTGCATACCCTTCCCGGATACTTTGGATCGACAAAACCCTCAGGTTGTGTCATGTACACATCCTCGAGTAGCTTTCCATTAAGGAAAGCGGTTTTGACATCCATTTGCCAGACTTCATAGTCGTACCATGCGGCTATGGCTAGCAAGATCCTGATGGATTTGAGCATGGCTACTGGTGAGAAAGTTTCATCATAGTCTATTCCATGGACTTATCTGAAACCTTTCGCAACTAGACGCCCCTTGAAGGTGTTGTCGGCCTTTAGCTTATAGCACCACTTGCAACCTATTACCTTGGCACCCGGAGGTGGATCAACCAAGTTCCAAACTTGGTTATCGTACATAGATTGTATTTCTGCCTCCATGGCTTTGTCCAATTCGCAGATTGTGGGCTAGCCATAGCCTCCTGGTAGGTTTTGGGTTCTTCCTCATCCCAGATGAGAAGAGTCTGATCATCGGTGATGAGGAAACCATACCTTTCCGGTTCCCGACGATCCCTACCAGACCTTGTAGGTCCTTGTACGGCCTGGGTCGGTGCTTCCTCTTGTAGAAGCTCCACCTGGGCCTCCGAGTTATCCTCTTCAGGAGCTTGTGGACCTTGAACTTCCCTGAGTTGAACACTGCTCCCACTGTCTTTCTTGGAAAGGAACTCCTTTTCTAGAAAGACCCCCTTCCTTGCCACGAACACCTTGTTCTCAGCGGGGTTGTAGAAGTACTACCCTTTGGTTTCCCTAGGGTAGTCCACAAACAGGCATTTATCGGTTTTGGGCTCCAGCTTGCCACTAGTCAATCTCTTGACATGTGCTTCGCATCCCCAATTCCTTAGGAAAGACACATTGGGCTCCTTGCCCGTCCATATCTGATATGGGGTCTTTTCCACTGCCTTAGTCGGAGTATTATTTAAGATAAGAGCTGCTGTCTCGAGGGCGTCTCCCCAAAAACTAATTGGGAGACAGGCTTGACTCATCATTGAGCGGACCATGTCCAACAGGGTCCTATTCCTCCATTCGAATACCCCATTCCATTGTGGTGTTCCGGGAGGAGTGAGCTGTGGAACTATTCCATGCTCTCTCAAATATAAGTCAAACTCCAGGCTCATATACTCACCGCCTCGGTCCTACCGAAGGGTTTTGATATTTCTGCCTAGCTGGTTCTGTACCTCGTTCCTAAATTCCTTGAACCTATCAAGGGTCTCGGACTTGTGTTTCATTAGATAGACAAAGCCATATCTGCTGAAATCATCCGTGAACGTAACGAAGTACAGGTGCCCACCTCTGGTCGCTGCGCTCATAGGTCCACATACATCTGAATGTATTAGATCTAATAAGCCAGTGGCCCTTTCAGCCTTCTTGCTAAAAGGCGCCTTTTTTATCTTGCCTCGTAAACATGATTCGCATGTATCAATTGACTCCAAGTCAAATGACCCTAAGACTCTGGCTTTGTGAAGCCTAGCAATGCGCTTCTCGTTCATGTGGCCGAGACGACAATGCCATAGGTAGACAGGATTAAGTTCGTTTGGCTTAACCCTTTTTGTGTTTATGTTATAGACGTGATTGGTTTCATTTAAGTCCAGGATATATAGGCCATTATTTAATAGAGCATCTCCATAAAATAATCCCTCTCTAGATATTGAAATTCTACCATTAGAAATAGTAAAATAAAATCCAGAAATATCCAACATAGAAACTGAAATAATATTCCTGCACATAGCAGGTACAAAATAACAATGTTCCAAAATTAAAACCAATCCACTAGGCATCACAAGGTGGTATTCGCAGATCTCTATAGCAGCAACCCTTGCTCCATTCCCGACCCGCAAGTCCACCTCTCCCGACCCCAGTGACCTTCTGTTCTTAAGTCCCTACACATTACAACAAATGTGAGAACCACATCCAGTATCCAATACCCAGGATGTTGAAACAGTACGGTTAATGTCTATAACATAAATACCTGAAGAGGACGCACCTTGGCCCCTTCTTTGCTCTCCCATCAGCCTGGGACACGATCTCTTTCAATGGCCCGCCTGTCTACATCCGAAACAGACATCTTTAGGACCTGCCTTCTGCTGGGCCTTGGGTTGGGCCTTGGCCTTCTTAGCCTTGGCCTTCTTGGCTTTGGCCTTGGCCTTTTCCTTGGCCTTACCCTTGGCAACAGGAGGGTTCCCCTTATTGACCAGCAGCACCGATGGAGTCTTTTTGATCGACTGCTCAGTAAGCTTAAGCATCCCATACAGCTCACTGACAGTACGGTTCATCCCTTGCATGTTGTAGTTCAGGATGAACTGATCATAAGAATCCGGCAAGGATGCAAGGATTGTGTCCACCACCAACTCCTGAGAGATAGGCGATCCGAGATGGGCCAAAGTGTCCAAATAGCCCTTCATCTTGAGCACGTGTGCGCTCACAGATGTCCCGGCCCCCATCTTACAAGAGTGGAATGCCTTGTTGGTCAGGTACCTTTCCTGTCGAGCTTGCTCTTGAAACATCTCATTTAGAGTTGTTATCATAGCAAAGGCTTGATGGTCCATAAACTGTTTTTGCAGTTCGGGGACCATGCAGGCCAACATTAGGCATGTCACATCCCTATTGTCCTTGACATGCTCCTCGTATTTCTCCAGCCGGGCAGCCGGTGGATTACGTCCTTGAGGCGCAGCCGGTACAGCCCTCTCTAGTACATACTCTTTGGACTCCTGCCTTAGAACTATTCTCAAGTTCCCAGGCCAGTCCAAAAAGTTAGGACTAGAAAGCTTGTCCCTTTCCAGAATTGATCGCAGTGATAAGGCATTGTTGTTTGCCATTTAAGAATTTCTACACAGAAAAACATTTAGAGTGTTAATAAAGGACTTTACTTTGTTGTTCCCATATAAAATTAATAATGAATCAAGTTATTAATTAAACCGAGTTGTTGGACTCATGGGCCGAGATCCATATTTCATTAAGATATAGCCAAACGAGGGCCTGGTACAACTATACCCTAATTATTCAGGTAGGAACGCCGTCCAATCCCAACCTAGGGACTCTCGGTTTGATGGGCTTGTTGGCACTTACCCATCTGTGCTTAGGGCCAGGAGAATCCTACTACCCACGCTAAGTCAAAACCTCCATTCAAGTGTTAGAGTATCCCATACCCTAACCCAATACAAAGTGACAATACTCCAATGTATCCTGCGTGGGCATGGTCTACAACTGGCCTATTCCCACTTTGAGTCGGTTTTGAATGAGGGAAGCACTTTTAAGCGACTTAGTAATTCCATTTGGTTATTAGATTCATTTAATAACGGCTTACATACATAAGGCGGGTGAAATGTGGTTGGATCATACATACATACATGCATATAAATATAAAACATGATTAAATAAATAAGTAAAATGGACTGCTATGGGCCTATATTACATCCTAATATTATTATAGTAAACCTATACTACCCATCTTCTTCCTTCTGGGCTTGCATCTCCACTTGGGCTCACCACTCCATGGGCTTCTTCTTTTTACAAATTTTATAATAAATGAATAAAATAAAATTACATTAAAAAGAAAAACGACACGCAGGCCGTATTTACCCAAAAAAGAAAAATACAACCCATCTTGTACAAGGCTCAATAGCATCCAACCATACAAACATTTAATCACACATATGCATCCAATACATCTAATTCATAAGCATGTTATAATGCATGATATAAGCCTATTTCAATTATGTCCAAGCCATTATATAGAAATCGCCAATTTTGGCCCACCATGGTTCTAACCCTTAACGGGCTTTGGGCCTCCAGCCCAGGCAGCCCAACTGCTCCCACTGGAATTGGGAAACCATGGGTCCAATTCAGCTGTCCAAGCAATTGTGCCAAAAATACTCGAACCAATTTCAATTAACCATATTAATTTCCAAAATTAATATCACATGAATAAAAAAAATTTCATTCAAGAAACCACAAGCATTTAAATTGCATAAATTTAAACACACAAATTTTACAACCAATTAAAATTTCAAAACTGGACCCCGGGCCCAAAACCCGCCAAATCCAAAAACGCTGGGCCCGGGCCAGATTTTTTTTTTTATTAAAACCAGAAAACAAAATATAAATCATCCATGAACAACGAATCCACCAAGAATTCCAAAACATACAATTAAATTAAACAAACACAAACCAATATGCATATTCAATTTCAATTGTATGAAAATCAATTGGGAAAAATCTTAAACCCAAAACAAGAATCCCAATGAAAAATCTCCAATTTTAAAACATGGGATTCAACCAATTTTAACAATTTCCATGGATCAAAAGCCCGCTCTGATACCACTGTTGGGATTTTTCACCGGAAATCAACCGATAAATGCGGAAGAACGTGATGATTTCCTCAAATCCAGTCCCAGGAGCAATTGAAATGGAAATTGTAAAACATAAAAATTCTATAGAAAGAGATCATTCTCTTACCAGGAATATCTCTTCTAGAGATGGATGAAGACTGCAGGAATCAAATTAGAGTCACTCCTCGTTCTCGTACACGAACAACGAACACGACCCGTGCTAGCGTAGGAAAAACGAGCAATGGAGATGAGGCGGGGTTGGAAAATTTCGGCTATGGTTGCTTGTGGTAGGGTGGCCGAAATTTTTCCCTAGGTTTAATACCTAGGTTGGCCGAATTCCCCTAGGGGAATTTAGGCCCAGTTTGGCTCCTTTATTTTGTGTGGGCTTCCATCTTTTAATTCAGGCCCAATCTAATTTTAATTGTTCTGGTTTAAATTAATTTCAAGCCCAATTTTAATATACCCATGTATTTAATATATTACACCAAGTAATATATTATTTACATCTAAATTAAAATTAGTTTGACCAATTAATTTAATCCATCAAATTAAAATTGAATCTTCACAAAATAAAATCATATGTAAACCTATACACATGAATATTTCCACCTAGGAAATAATCTCATAACTAATCCAATTAATTATGAAGAGCCAATTGAATATATATTAATTTTATTATTATCATCAATCTAATTGATCTTTATAATATGATTAATATATATATACCTTTCTCTCCACAGTGTATACTCCAAGTATACATGTAATTCCTTAAGTCGGTATTCAGTCGTTCTATATGTACGATCCCGTGGGCCTATCTTTATGTTGGCAGCGGGCCGTTAGCCCACAGACTACAGTTGGGCTCTAGCAAGCCACTGCAGCCCCCAATGAAGATGGAGATGGCAGTCTAACTGTTATCATAACCCTGTAGTTTAAACTTATACATCCCATGTCATAGATATCGGTGTCCAACACAGAGGCATGGATTGATCACCCTCTTTTGTGTCGGACATTAACTTGATCCCGAATGCACTGAAGCTCACAAACAAGTTCCCACTTGTTTGGGTGTGGCCACACTCTTATCAGTCACATTCATCAAGAGGCCGGTGATATCTTCCCAGTGGACTACTGAGTGACAAATCCCTTCTGCATATCCATAGCATTACCATGCTAAGTGACATACCCGAAAGTACCCATACTTGGCACCCTGTTACAGGCCCTTTAGGCGTACCCCTAAGTATGCGACCTCACGTGTAACACCATCATATGGTCAGGTCAAAGGATCCATACAAGTACTACACGAGAATCACTTGTGATACTATACCATGTGGATTTCTCGTTTAGTGGATCTATCTAGTACCATGCCCCTTATGCATGTACCCATTAACTTGGTTGACAATCCATGTCCAATGACCGGTAAGACACCGCCATACAACCAGGTTAATGATAGTCTCTTGTTCCATTCATTCCCACGACTGGAACAGACTACGGATCTATTTATGGTCATATCGTTTACCCTATCCATGGTCTTACTGCCAAGTGCATGACACTGGTCATCATGGATATGGATATGTCCATCGGATACTTCATTTAGTATATTGCACAGATAAATATAATAAATGAATTAATGCCTTTATTAATAACACAAATAAGTATAATACATGAATCCAATTAATGTATGATACAAATGCAAGGACCAATGCCTCGGGACTAGGGCATATCCAACAATTGAAATCACCAATTATTAACCATAGAAGCCAAGATATTCTATATAAATCTTTCATACATTGCCAAGATAATTGATCGCTCTGGATAACCAAAGAAACCCGTAAAATGCCAATCACCATTCTCCTCATCATGTATAACCACATCAATAAAAGTTTGACTATATTTTAATAAGGAAACCGAATCCCTTTGCCTCCAAAACAACGCAACGCCCCTACCTCCACACACACTATCAACCGAAAATACACAAGCAAAACCCAAATGTCATCTAACGGCCTTCACATCATCCTGACCTATCATTGCTTCCGTAAGAAGAATGATAATAGGCTTATACTTTTGAACCACCTCTTATAACTCAAGAACTGTGTTAAGGTTGCCCAAGCCCCAACAATTCCAACTAAGGCAATTCATGGCTGTTTGTCGGTCTGATGTAGGCTGACCAATAAATTTTTATTAGTAATAGTTTGAAGTACCTCTATATCATTAGTAGTATGAATTTCACCATCCTCCACGCCATTATCCACTCTCCTCCTTTTCAAGTCAACCAAAATCATAGTACGGTCCTCTCCCTTAGGCGGCACTACCGAACTCTCTCCACCATTCTCACCCAATGGCATGTTCAAAAGAGCATATGGAATAAGCAAGTTTGGACCCGATCTTAACCACGGGGTCGCTTGGGATTCTAACCGGCGTCGTGGTATAGCTTGCATGTAAGTTCCATAAAATTTTCTCAATTTCAGGGTTATTAATGGCACGAAATTTAGAACAACTTGACTCATTATGCCCTAACTTTCCATAAAAGAAACAAAAGTGTGGCAATTTTTCATACATGAAATGAACCCAAAACCATTTATTAGCCAATTTACCCATCGTCATACAGCACTTCAAAGAATTCCTGACATCAAGCTTAACCCTAACACGCAAATATCCACGATGGGGTAATCTTGAGGATCATGATGTATATACATATCAAGATAATTAACAATAGCCCTTACAGCCCTTTTAGTTCGAAAACCGGATGGGAGATCATGTAATTGTACCCAGAACTCGGCATGGTTGAGCTTAATTGAGTATAGCTCCTTTATCTTCGTTACACACTAAAAAATAAGAAGCTTGTTATCAAAGCTCCATGGACATCCTCGAATAACAGGATTAAGGTTAAAAGAATGGTTAAATTGAAACAAAAACCTTAAAAGAATGGTTAAATTGAAACAAAAACCTTGAATCCTCCAACGCAGTGATGGAGATCCCATCGATTGGCTGCCATAACTTTGCCAACGTAACTTTCATCCCGTCTACATTAATATCTTTATCCGTGACAAACCGACCAACAAAACTCAAGCGAAGATCATACACAGGTCGGTCTTCTGGTTCCGGCAGAATGACGAGACCTGCTTTATCCTCTTCCAATCGTAGATTGTGATAAGCCTGGAACACATCGTCTTCAGATGCATCTGCCATGATCAGACGTCGAACAGCAACGCAGGCGATAATTCAATCAAGAGAAGTAAAGAAAAACAAGATGAACAGATGGGAGCAGCAAAGACAAACGATTAATCAACCAGAAAATAAAGATGAACAGCCAGAAACCCTAGGAGATGGGGTACTGGACTTTTAATCTAGCTATTGGCTTAATCTGATGCAAACTAATAATAATAATAATAATAATAATAATAATAATAATAATAATAATGTTCTGAAAGCTAATTTAACAATAAAATTATAGGGACCCAGTGGAGCAAATTCTGAAAGTTGAGAGGTTCAAAAATGCTTTTTACCACTGTATAATGTATGAAAAATTTAAAAAATTTCCACACTCTCATTCTTCGTAATGGACAAAACACAAACGGCTGGCCACTTACTGTACTTTTTGATTTATGAGTTGGACTGGGACATATGTGTGTGTATGTGTTTTTTTTTTTTTTTTTTTTTGGGAAAAACTCATCCAAACTTTGAATTATTCATCTCCTAAATTAATTCAAAAGCCATTTGCATTATAGAAAAATTTATTACAACTTACAGCAAACACTGGTCTTACTTATTAATCAGGCATACATACATGAACCGATTTGTTTAAATCAAAACAACAAAAATAAAGTACACATTTCAATTCAATATCAGATTTAAATAATTCATAAAAGATATATGCATTAATGTTAGACATATTTAATTATTTTTCGATCAATTAATTATCCATTAGTCAATTTAGAAGCGAATGTACAATAATAATTGATAATTTTCAGTTTTAAATATAATTAAAACAGTCTCTTTGTTTTTCACATTTATGCAACTAATTAATGTATTAATTAAATGGCCCGTTGAAACTTTCTGAGACGAAAATAAGAAATTCATGCTTGTCTCCTAATCTAACTTCTATTCTATGTAATTATTAATTCCTAAAAGAAATCAATAAATAGAATGTTGATAGCAACTATATATGAAACCCCATCTTTGAGTCAAATAATTATATTATGTATAATTAGTAATTATACATAATTATTTAATATTAGTGACCAATTAATAGGATTATTTTCTCTAATTGTTAAATTTTTTCAATCTATATTACCTAACTTGGCAGTTATAAGAACACTCTCCAGAGTGAAAATTGTATGATCATTATTAATGAAATTGTATTATATTGGTTTGCATATATATATATATATATATATATATATATATATATATACATATATTTTTAAAGGAGGATAGATGTCTATTGCTCTCTCCGTCCAATTTTGATAGGTAATATTTTGATTGTACAGTAATTAATAAAATTAATTAATAGACTATATTTTTACTAAAGGACTCTTAATATACCAAATGATTAAATGGAGTAAATGTTGTCACTTTAATTCCCCCGATACATATAACAATGATATTTTTGATAATTTGTCACTTGATTAGTAATTAGACATTGAAAAATATCTATATTGTTAGACACCCAAAAGTATTAGTTTACCGTAAAATACTTAAATAATCGGTTAAATAAATTATTTTATTAATGTGAATTCTTTTTAATAATTTTTAATACCAGATCTTGGATTGTACAAGAGCACAATTTTTTTGTCTAATGTATATCCCAATTAGCTACAACTGGAACTAGGCGTCCAGTTGGCAAAATTCCATTTATAAAAATACCTACCAATTTTTTTTTTTTTTTTTTTTTTAAATTTAATTAAGTTAAAATAATAACCCGTGAAAGGCATACACACAAATTAGGGGTGAATATCGGTTTGGTTCGATTACTAACCAAACCGAACTTTCAGTTAACCAAATTAAATTGTTCAATATTTTTAAAATTAGACCGAACCGAAGTAATGAATAACTAAACATAATAAATTGAAACATTTCGATTCGGTTCAGTTACTAATTAATTAATAACAAAAAATTATTATAATGGATAAAAATTATAAAAATAAAAAATATGGTTAGTAAATATAGAAAAATATAAAATAAGGTAAAATATTAATATATTAATATTATATATAGCAGATAAATAAATAAAATTGTAAATATAAAATAAATATTATATTAATACATATTAAAAATTATATTTTAGTATTATATTTCAATTATGGTTCAGTTTTTTGTGTAATCTTATATAATCTTATTTTTTGGGTAAAAAACCGATAACCATATACTGAATTCTTCTAAAATAAAAATCGAACCAAAACAAACTAGAAAAATAATCAAACTAAAATTATTTATTGATTCGGTTTTCGATTATAACAGAATTGTGCTCACCCCTACTTGATATAGCCATAAAATGGTCAATATTTCTACCAAAAAAGAAAGAAAACTATTGTACCAAAAAAAAAAAAAAGGTCAATATTGAAAGAATGTCAAAATTAGGTTCATACATCCTTAAAAGAAAATTGACTGTCGACAAGGAAAAAAATACTTAAAAATAAAAAGCATAGACTTAGCTAAGAATAATCAATATGTCAACGTGAATTCCATTTTGAAAATTTACACAAGCCACTATATTTTGTTGAAGAAAAAAATAGGGATAATTAAAAAATAAATAAATTTTGTACTTTCGGCCATTTGCATACTCATATCAGGGGTTTAAAATATTGCAAAACAGGATATGTGGTTTTACAATATTGACAAAAGCAATATATCATCTAATACACTCTTCTAAAAACTCTTTTACCCTTTAAATTTGACGGTTTTAAATAGACTAGTTACAATACTAGAGATGGGTGAATAGTACTGTATACTGAGTCAAAATTTTTGCAAATAATTTAGAAAATTTTTTGATGAAAAATAATTTTCTATCAATAAACACAAGTTTCCAAAAATACAAAATTGATAAAAATAGTGAAATTTGTGAATATAAATATACTTGACTAAAATTAAATATGCCTTCAAGATAATACTATTAAATTAATATTGTAGAAATTTAAATAGCGATAAAAATAAAGAGCTTAGGGATAGAAAAATGAAGACATAATATTTATACTGGTTCGACCCAACCTGTCTACGTCTAGTCCTCAAGCCAACCATTTGAGATTTTACACTAACGTTTCCTTTGTGTGCAGGAACCAAGCCTATATTACTTTTTGCGATGTCAAGTAACAAACTCAATACTTTTATAGGTTAAGTATCAAAACCCTACTGTTATTTTTTAGAGCTCAAGTAACAAAACTCTTCCGATGTTTTTTAAAGCTCAAGCACCAAACTTATCTGGTATTTTTACAAGCTTAAATACCAAACTTTTCTCTATGTTTTTTCAAAAATCAAGCACCAAACTTTTACAAACTTTGTTGATCACACTATCAACAAAGTAAATCCCCTTTCACACAACTTGTGTGAATATACAATTCCCGAAAATATGAATATTTGTGAATGAAAGAATGAAACTCTTCTCTCTTGACTTTGCTCTTGTAAGAATTATGAAAGATCTTGAAAATAATAGCTTAAGAGTGTGAGTATTACTTGTAAGTCTTCCATTTTGCTAACTTGAACTTCATTTCTTTATATAGGTGATGAAATGTTTCATAAAAGAAGAATTTGGTCATTTCATTCAAGTCACAATGGAGATATGACAGTTATTTTCATGTCATGAAGAGAAGTGCTTGTTTCATGTAGCCTATAAGAGGCTTATGGCAGTTGAAGTCACCTCCTGAATAAGTTCTAGTTGTTGTTGTAGCTCCTGAAGGTAGAATGTAGTTGACTTTAATCTTACAAGAAGGAACTGACAGTTGTTTTCAAGTCATAAGAAGATGCTGAAAACATGGCCATTTGATATAAGTGAGAAGATGATATGGTTGTTGGTTTCATCTTGTAAACAAAAGAGTTGTTGGGTGTGGCTTGCAAAGACATTTGTAGCTTTTGAAAGGACTTGAAATTTCTAAGTCATAAGACTTATATCTCTTGTGATGATATGTACACAAAGAGTATAAAGAAAAATTAGTTTGTCATATAATACTCCTTTATGATCTTATAAGGCATTTTATCCTTTTGTAATATTTATTCATTCTTGGTTAAATTATCAAATAAGAGTAATCTCATTTTCTTTTATGTCAACTTTTGTGTGATCATCAAAACATAAGTCTAATAGAATTTCTACCTGAAATTTTGAATGTTTGTTGAAAAATATACAATAGACCTTTATGACAAAGCTCTTAAAATTTTTAGAAGTGCATGTATTTTTATAATGCAAAGAAATAAAAAAATCATAAAAAATAGAAAAATGGTCAAAAATTTTTCAAATTTATGTGACATTTTTAAATAATATAGGTAAAATATTGAGATACTAAATAGTGAAGAAATTAAATTTTGCATCAGAATTGAATTAATTGTGTAAACTTTAAGTTTTTAGACAAATTTTTGTGTAAAACTTAATATTTTCTACTATCTAGCATCCAAATAATTTACACACATTATATAATAATGTTATATGAAGATTTGAACATTTGAACATCTTTTGACAATTTTTCTAGTTGTGATTTTTTTTTCATTTTTTGTATTATTAATTAATAAAAAAATATAAGCACTTCATCCAAAATTTTAAGATTCGATACAAAGGTCCATTGTACTTTAATCAACCAACATGTAAAATTTCAGATGAAAATTTGAAGGCTAAAAGAGTTTTTAAGGGAATGTATTGAACGATATACTATTTTTGTTGATATTATGAAACTACAGGTCCCAATTTACAAACGTTTTATACCACAGATATCAATTTGTAGATAGTGAAAATTACAAGATTTATTTTTATTGGTATAAAAATAAAAGCAAGAGGTCGTTCGCGTTACACTTGCAATTGATGGTAGTTAATTATGATTTGTTGGAGATTGATAAAGTGAAGAAGAAGAAGAAGAAGAAGAAGAAGAAGAAGAAGAAGAATAATAATAATAATAATAATAATAATAATAATAATAATAATAATAATAATAAATACATATTAAAACTAATTAAAGTTGGCCTGATAACTTGAGTAGTAAAAGCGTGGTTCGAGTTTTAATTTATATACAAAGAAAATTAATTGAAAAATAAGCCACATCAAGGTTTGCTTGATGAATTTCAAACCGAATAATGAGATATAAGAGAAAAATTGTTAATACTAGGGATGTCAAAATGAATCGTAACGCGTTAATATGATTCGTATAACACGTAAATATGTTGAATTAGTGTAAAAATTATGTGGGTTATTGTTAAAATGGATCTACACGTTAACTCTTGTAATAAATATGTACTTACATTAGTGTTGACTTAACAATTCTGTTTATGATCTATTTAACTCATTCAAAGATTATACATAAATTCAATTTATATATAGAGATGTCGAAATAGGTTATAACATGATAGCACAATTCGTATAACATGCATGGTTGTGCTTATATGAGTTGGTACGTTTAACTCGTCTAATAAATGGATAGTGCTAGTGTTGACATTATATGTGTCATCAAGGTATGTCAACATGATACGAACACGACATAATAACCCATTTTGACACCCTTAGTTAACACTAACAAGTAAATCATTAGTTTATTGGTAAAAAAGAAGAAGATAGTATTACTTTATTGGGTCAATGGAGTGACTTGTAGGAAAAAAGAAATAAGTTTATTTTGAGTAGAGAAAATAAGGGGGGGATATGCCTAAGCACTCCCACGCGGCATGCCAGTTGCTAAGTACGCAGATTACGTATATTCTTTACATGAATTTTGAGGCAGAAATTCCCTATTGGATATTTTACTTCTTTTCTTGTCCTTAACAAAAACGACATTATATTGAGTTGACACTTCCCAAGTCCCAGAGAGGTTCTGTTGTGCACCGGGAGTAACTACTCCCGGTGCACTCATCGCTTGACACGTCAGCACTTGTGCTGACGTGTCAAGCAATGAATGCACCGGGAGTAGTTACTCCCGGTGCATTCCAGAATTTTTCCAAGTCCCAACTCTCAAAACTTAGGAAAAGAGATTTGCAAATTGTCGCTTTGTGGAAACTTAAATTTTGAATGAATTAGATATACATAGGTGTCCTTTCGTAATTTTGAATTTCTATCAGAAATATTGTTTTATGTATGCTTGTTAAATCCACTTACAAGTTACAACACCTATCAAACAAGGAAAAAACAAGTACTCACAATTAATTATTAATTTGTATATTTGATATTACATATGGACAATAATTTTGGTTTTTTTTTATGTATTATAATATTTTTGAAAGAAAAAATATTTATTAACTTTATACTTGGAAAATATGTCGAATAAATGGAAGAGAAACATGAAAGTGGAGAAAAGAAAAAAGGAAAACAAGTGACGTAAATTTTTTTTTTTTTTTGGAGAACATGACAAGAAGAAGAAGGAAAAATTAAAAAAAAAAAAGTTTATTTTTTTATTTTTTTATAGAAGGATATAATATTTACATGAAAAAAAAAAACATTTTATTCGCTTTACTTATTTTAATCACTACATGTCATGCATATTTAAATTGAGTCTTTAAATACAATCTTTTATTTTAATGCAATCTGTGGTTTCCATGCTGGTACCCTGCTCCCATTAAATCAAATGTGTTATTAGTTTGTGTGCAATTATTTTGTTTTATACATCCTCGGTTCCTAAAAGGATATCCCTTTAGCAAAATATGTTTATTCCAAAATAATTTTCTTTGTAAAAAATCAATGGAACATTTATTACTTTTTTTTTACAAATATATCCCTACATTTAATATTGATTGTAATCTAGCTAATAAGGTAATAAGTTTTCCAAAAATATTTTATAGGGATATTTTAGTAAACAATACTATAATTAAGAAATTTTAATGGCATTCTTAATTCTTGTATCAAAGGCTAAAAGAACATTCTTTTAGGAATGAGTGAGTATTGTGTCAGCATCCACTAATAAAATCAATCTAAACATTCTGGATAAATTAACTGTAAATTCCCAAGATAAGCCCCTAATAATAAAGTAAACCCAAACATGATATCGGAAAGGTGCAGTAAGCTGAACTCGCGTTTACTGTATCTTCCCGCTACAATAAATCTGGATGGTAATTCCATGCACTTTTGTTTTCCGGTTCAAAATTAATATGTTAGTGATGTTGTCTTGTAACTTGAGCAGTGGGAAAAAAACCCATGCCGTCTCACGCATACTTCCTTCAAAGAGCCAATATCTCGAGCATAATCACTGAACTCTTTGTTGATCAATGTTCTCGGAGCAAATAAGGCTTTTCTGCATTTGATCTTCCAGTTCCTTCTTGGTTCAGCATAGTCAGGAGTGTTGGTTGGAATCGTTATGTCAGTTATAGCAACCAATTCCCATAAAATCCTGTCCTTGAAGATAAACCTCTATGCACATTCTACATTAATTGTAGTTTGAACCTACAAGTTTCTCAACACCATATTGCGTGTTAGCACTACTTTCTCTATTTACTTGCTCCATATGGCAGATTAGAATTTTAAATTTTTTAAAAACAAAAGAAACCGAAACCTTGCACAGGCTCTCATACCATATAACAAAAGAGAAGAGATGAAATTCTTAATGGAAACACACTAATAAATGAACTGAATCTTGGAGAACGAATTGATCAACTTATTTGAGATGATGAAATAGTACAATAATTGCTAAATTTATAGATTCAAAAATAACAAAAACTCATGGAAACAAGGTACAAAATATCCTACCAGAAATAGAGAAAACAACTCTTCCATTGACTCATTCTCAAGCAGATGAATAGGAACAATAAAAAACTAAAAGAGAAACGGTAAATTGACTTAGTAAGATGCACTGATTTGGAACACACACGGTATCAAGGGTTCAGTGTCTAGCACAACAGCATATCGGTTGAGGAATGATCGTGCAATTCTTATTCGACTTCCTAAGGTTTCCTCACTGCTCAAGGAACCGTTGGAGGTCATGCAAGCCCATCTTTACCAGCACTGGAACTGGAGTTTCCAAAAGAGCTCAAGTTTAATCCTACACCTGTTAGAATCTCTTAAGAGGTGTTTGAGATTACCACAATTCATCAGCTAGGTGAATTAGCTTCTTAGTGGCTAAAGCAAAGGCACTTGAAGAATCAATTGTGCAATATGACCATGTTAAGTGTTGAGGACAAGACTTTGCTTGACGGGGTGGCAATGCTAAACACTGGTTCAAGCGGGCTTTAAATGGGCGGAAGGAATTGAAAGAAGAAAAGCGTGAAGAAGAGTGCAAGGGTAGAGAATGAAATTAGTAAGTGAGGGTGTTTGCTATATGAGCTAGCAGCAGTTTGTTATGCATATGGAAAAGAGTTAGTTATTTCTTTTAGTACATTAATTAGAGGTGTGATGGTGATGGTAAAAGCAGGTTGAATTTTGCAAATTTTGCCGCATTAGATTGCAGGGCTCTATCTTTGACAGAGATGAGAGTTTATCCCTGTGGGGGATTGGAGTTCCTTCAATCCATTATCTTTCCTACTACTATCAATGCAATTTCAGTCTATTCATAAAAATCTGTCCATTTCCATTTATTTATGTTTCTTTGTATTTATTTCTGGTCAAAGTGATCATTCTCATAAACCCGGGAGATTTATAAGCCTTTCGTTTTAGCCTACGTTTGAGGCTGTTTTTCGCAGTATCAAAAGCAGTCTCAAATAAACAATTGGTAAAAGTCAGATTATATTTAGAAGACACTGGAAAAACACTTAAAACTACTTTTAAAGAAAGAAAGTAATAAAATCTAGTTTTTTCTGATAGCACTTTCACTAACAGCAATCCCAACCTGGCCCTTAATAGGCGTAAGGTGAGGGTGACAGTAAGTTCAAGGACTAAATTGGTATTTAAGCCATTGTTTACATCTTATTATTTTGATGCTATGTAATAAAAAAGTGGTAAAAATCGCTTTCTTCTTCCGATGGTTATGAAAACTGTTGAAACTGAAGATAAAACTAAGCTACTTGCTGCCCTTCCTCTCTCCACCAGGTTGTCGTAGGGTTTAAACGAGTTTACAAGGACGGGACTCACCATTGACTCGCTAATTCACCTCACTTTGCTATTCACCGGAGCTTTACGTCGGTCTGTTTATCTGCTCTGCCATTCCTCAAAATGGCAGCTTCTCTTCTATCTTATCCTTCCTTAAGCAACAGACGGTACTCTTTAATATCAGTCTTCTTCTTTGCTTTTATTCAATCTCGTTTCCTGCTGCTTCTGTGTGATTGTAAAAGGTTTTTTTTTTTTTTTTTTTTTTTTTTTTTTTTTTTTTTTTTCGGCTTATTTAAACTGATTAGGGATTGCTTCTCTCTCTTTCTTTTTTTTTTTTTTTTTGTTTTAAAAATTTAAGAAGTCCTCAATCAATTGGGTCAATTTTATTGTTCTACTGGAATTCAGCTTGTCAAAGCTTTTGTTTTAAGGTGAAACTTTTCCACCGAACATCAGTGTTATGCAGTGTAAAATGTGTATCATGGAGAAAGTTTTTTATTTTAATGTGTATTTGGAAAAATCCTTGGATAGAGTCGTGTTGCTGGTTCAAGACATTAGAAATGGAAATTTGCACAGACCGACAAGTTTTTCCTCTTATGGACTGGGAATTTCATAGCAAATGGAGGGTTGAATTCAAGATGATATTATTCGAATAGGAAACTTAGAGATAGGTTTATGATCTTTCTTAAGGATTAATTACATAACTTCTTTGCTGGCTACCATCTCTCGTAAATTAAGTAATGTGTTATTAAACCTCATTTTTTTTGGTAATTTGATCTGATTAACGGGTTCGAGGTCGATTGTGCAGCCTTTACTTGGTCGTGGTCTTCTCCCAATTAGTTTTGTTGCATACCTAATAGTCAAACTCGAGACCTATTTTAAGCGATTGCCCGCTCTTTCCATTTGAACCAAGCTTAACTAGTCTCATATCCTATTTTGATAGCATTGGAAGATTTAATTCTTTTGTTCTCTGATTTTGAACATTTCAGGATTACTGAGAGATGTGTGTGCTTGTATTCAAGCCATCACAAAGGAATAAAATGCTTCTCAATTTGCCTCCAAAAGCAGTGCAACTTCAAACAATGCATGGTACCCACTAGAGCCCCTAGACGGCAGCATCTTTTAAGAGCTTTTGCATTAAATGTGGGTATCACACCCCAAGAGAAGCCTGATCCATCAGGTGTCCTAAGTGCAAGCCACTTAATGAGGTTGGAACCAACTCAATTATAGATTCTTGCATTCATGTATTCTTGGATGCTTTCATCTTTTGCAGACTTATTGAAATCTGAGTATGATGAATTGTAATGTCACTCTTAGGATTTGTTCATAAAAAGTATTTGCAATCTTAGTCTGTTTTATAAGATGAAGGATCTGATGTTATGTGTAGATTTGTATTGACAGGTCTAAAACATTGCCTGAGAACCCATCAGATGGTTTAAATGGTTTGGAGGGAGAATTACAAGAGTTTCTTGATGAAGTCAAAACAATGTTTATGACGGGAAACAAAGATGACGCCCTGGATCTACTCCAGGCAAACTACGAAGTTGTGAAAGAGCAGATTAATGTGGGTAGAAGAGGGATTCAAGAAGCTGCTACGCTTGACATTATAGCCTTGGGGTACATGGGTGTTGGTGATTTGAAGTCTGTTGGACCTATACTTAATTTGGTAATGTTTCTTCTTTTCTTTGACGGGTTTTCTATTTCAATCAGATTCAGGTGTTTGTAATTGTAATCTTAAACTGCATACAGTTTGATTTGATGTAAAACATTGATGGGATGACGGGTAAATTGACACGTTTGTTGGGCCTAGTCTATTATATGAAGTTCAATGAGGCTGAAGAACTATTAATTAGAAAAAGATGTTTTATTCACCATAAGATGGCAATCCCCCTTCCTCAATTACTTACTTTACTGTTATAGACATACACAAATAATTTCATGTGGATTGGAAATCCCGAGACTTTCAGTTCACAGGTTTAGAGGTGTATTTACTCATGACCCTGGAAATGGATCAGGTTCATAAATACTTTTGTCGATTCTTTGCAAATATGTAAGCATAAACTTATTGATTGGCTAAGAATTGCATCTAAGCATTGACAAACGCAAAACTAGGTCTTCGCACCAATATAATTTAGTTCAACCAAAACCAGTGAATATATCCTAGAGAGTTCCAAAGAACATAGCTCATGATTAACCTTGCTATACTAGACAGCTTGAGGAAGATTCAAAAAATGGCAAAGAGTGTTTCCATAGATTTGCTCAGCTCATGGTAAGTGCTTCGTTTACTCTCTAAAACATCTCTAATCGTCACTTTCTTTCTGATGTTTTCTTCTAATTTCTGGCTAGTTGAATATGGTTGTTGAAAGTCTAAAAGATGATGAAGTCCTTCTGGATTCGATACTGATTCATATGGGAAGCATGTATTCAGCTTTGGGGAAGTTAGAGGAATCCATGTTTGTATATCAGAGAGCAATTGGTTCTCTAGAAATGAAACATGGTACGTGCAACACTGCATAAACCCTTTTCTTTGTTTTGGCAGAGCAGTACAACTTGATCATATCTTGAGTGGATTTCTTTTGAGTTTTAAAACTGTTTTGTCGTTGAATTTATTGTACTTATTCATTTGTTAGAATATGTTAACGCTGGAGTAAGATGTTTAAATTAAAAAATACTCCCAATTCATTTTAAAAAAAACTTATTCATTTGTTCTTTCCTCTACTATTGTCTTTCAGGTAATACGAGCTGTGTTAACAACACGTCTTTTTTTTTTTATTATTTGAATTCACTTTCCATTATCTTTAATTTAGATGATGCATCTTCAATGCATACTCTATGTTTTGCAATATTTATAGGACGGAGTTTTCTTCGATTCCAAAATGATAGGATCAGACCTAGGTGTTATTGTTGATGAAAATGAGTGACGGTCAAAGGAAATTGTTTTTAGAATAATTTGTTCTTGGAGCTTTCACATTTTCTTTTCTTATGCTGCAATTGCTTTTATATGGAAATTTTTTTTTTTCCAACTATTTAGTAGCAAAAACCTCAAATCTAAAACAAAAATGGTTATTTTCAGGGAAGAGTAGTACGTTTCTAGTCTTGCCACTCTTGGGTATGGCAAAAGTTCTTGGTTCCATAGGAAGGGCTACAAAAGCAATAGATGTCTATCATCATGTGATCAGAATTCTAGAATCAAGAAGCGGGGTGGATTCTGAAGATCTAGTGGTCCCTGTATTTAATCTGGCCAATCTTTTGATCAAAGAAGGAAGAAATAAAGATGGAGAAGCTCAACTTTTGAGGTTATTTTGTTTTTACTTAATGGAATAATTTAGAATTTATTTATGGTTATTGACTTCATTACTTGTTTGTCTTTATCTAGAATTTTAAGCATATACCAGAAGTTGTATGGAGAAAATGATGGAAGAGTTGGCATGGTTTTATGTTCTCTAGCCCATGTGAAGTGCTCAACAGGTAAGATAAATTAATAGATATCCTTCTTTTTAGCTTTATTGAAAGAATCAATATTATTGTCTTAAAGCGGATTTCTGACCTTTAGACATGTTTGTAATTTTTTTTTCTTTTATCGAGATCAAAAGTGCTTTTATTATTACTAATAAAAATGGGCACAAGAACAGCCAAAACAACAGAGAAAAGACTAATTCTATCGGAAGAAAACCAAACAGTCTAACACTCTAGAAACAAAAACACTATAAACCAATCCTCATCATGACACTACGAAATTTTGGCAGCAATTTGCTGCACTTCAAACAGACCCGATTGAAACACTATCTTGTTCCTATGCTTCCATATCCAATGGCACACTTGCCGCAAAAGCATCTCTACGGATATTAGCCAAACGCGATTTCCCTAGGGCCTTCCACAACATTGAGCTGATATGGTTTTATTTTCAGTTTCAGGAATAAATCATCATTATGATCTTCAAATAAAGTCAGATATCCTTTATATGTGTCAGATTTTATACAGGGAACGTAGAAGAAGCTATTGACATGTATAAAAGAGCTATTCAAATAATCAAAGACACAAATTATGTGGATCTGGATGATAGCATCGTGGAGAAGATGAGGATTGATTTGGCAGAATTACTTCATGCTGTTGGAAGGTAAAACACATGAAATATCAGCTTTTGGAAATGTATATACATGTTTCAATTTATATTATTTATTTTGTTAGTTTTTGCATTTTCTCCAGCTAGTTCAAACTTCTTTTCCAGGTCCAGGTCCAGTGTTTCTCCTAACGCGTGTTGACACGTGCAATTAAACCCTTAAAGTTTTTGAGGTTGCAATGTTACCCTCATAATTTTTTCCACAGCTCATTGTTACCTATTTCAAAGGATTATGTTGGAAAATCTGATGGCAATTATCGATATTTTGCTTTCTAGATAATTTGCATTGATATTTACTTGAGATAGTTCAAAGTTGAGCTACAGCATAAATGATGAGGGTAATATTGTACCCTGGAGACATTTTAAGGCTTTAATTGTGCATGTCCAAATAGGTTAGGGGTGTTTAATTGTACGTGTCCTAACTAGTTATGGGTATTTTTGATGTAAGAGGTGACTACAAATTTATTTGTTTCTTTTCTTGTTCTAACTTTGTTATTCATAGGGGGAATGAAGGGCGTGAGCTATTGGAGGAATGCTTGTTGATCGCCGAAAAATATGGGGGAAAAAAGCATCCTAGTACAGTTACCCACCTTCTAAATCTTGCTACTTCCTATTCACAATCAAAGAATTATGCCGAAGCTGAGCGCTTGTTGAGGGCATGTTTGGAGATCATGATGAAAACCGTGAGTCCTGAGGATCAATCTATCACCTTTCCGATGCTGCATCTTGCAGCGACACTATACAGTTTAAATCGGGATGAAGAAGCTGAGCAACTTGCGCTAGAGGTTTTGCGCATTCGTGAGAAGGCATTTGGAAAAGATTCGCTTCCTGTTGGTAAGCTTGATTTCAGTTCTTACCTTTATGACCCTAGAATTGGGTCATCTATCTCACTCTATCATTACAACTTTGCTGGGTTAAGGTCTAATTTTACCCTCCAATGTATATTTGGCTCACAGTTTACACTGAACACTTTTCGGGTGTAATGTTACCCTCATTGTTCTTTTTGGAACTCAACTTTGCCATTTCTAAAGGGATTCCATCGGGACAATCTGTTGGTAATTATAGACAAATTCCAATCCATCGGCAATTACTTTGAAGAAGGCAAAATTGAGCTAAGGCAAAAACAATGAGGGCTTTCTTTCACTCTTGGAAACATTTAAGGATTTAATTTGTTCAACCCTTAAATCCAACTTTTCCTCTACGTGTAATTTGCATATTCTGTGTGTATGGTATAGGGGAGGCTCTAGACTGTTTGGTATCGATCCAGACCAGATTGGGTAGAGCAGACTCCGAGTTACTGGAGTCGCTCACGAGGGTTTTGAAGATTCAAGAAAGAGAATTCGGGTACGAAAGTGAAGAGCTAATGCAAACTCTCAAGAAAATTGTATTCTGCTTGGATAAACTAGGAAGGAAAGTCGACAAGTTGTCCATGCAGAAAAGATTATCAAAGTTGAAGAAGAAATATAAGCAAATGGTTCATTATTAGTTGATAGTATTTGCTTGTTAAACTCTTTCATGTTGGTAGGTTGCCTCTGGAAATCATGTTCTCCACCATGTTATCGTGTTGAAAACAGATACCCCAATTAAATCGGATAACTCAAAATTCGGTGTTACGTTAAGCTGACGGAAGCAATTTCCGGTATTTGCATGGGGCTGGCGGAAAATGGAAAATTGGCATGCAAAATGTATTGGTTAGGAGAATCCTACCAGAAGTGTACACACAGAGGAGGTAAGCAGTATTTATCATGATTCCTTTTCATGAAACCATAACTAGATGTAAAACTAGGATTTGTTTTTTTGTAACTAACTGTTTTGTAATTTTTTAAAATATTTTTGACAATTTTGATTTTAGTAACTTATGTATAATATAGACAGCCTCGAAATATATCGAGGAAATTAGTTAAAATATGGGAACATTTTAGGCTTGATTAGTAAATTTTTTTTAGAGGTTACTGTACTTCATAGCTTTACGTTGTATCTCTTACTATACAATATTTATTTTCCATTCCATGGAATTTGTTACTCCCTGCATTTTTTATTATGTCATGTTTTAGACTTTTTACCAATGTATTTTTTATCATGTTTTATCATATTTCTCTTTAGTTAAAGTATAAGAAAGATTTATTATTTAATGCAAAAGATACTACATTAAGCTTTGACAATTAAGAAAAAAGAGAATTTTTGTATATAAAATAGAGTTTTAGGAGAGAACTATTAAGGGTAAACTAGTTATTTTAGTAACCTAATTAAGGTGAATAACCTTAAACATTATATAATAAAAAATGGAGGGAGTATTAGAAATTGGAAATTAATCTTTGTTTTAAACCAAACACATTTTTTGGAATTTATGTGGAATTTAGATGTAGAAACCCCTAAGAAACAAAGAACATAGGTTGCATTCATAAAATCAGAATTTGCGTATTTTTATCCCCTAAAAGTTAGGTGCCAGTGGCAGAGAATTACGTGTTTTATCCTTCAGTTAGCACATCCGATTACTTTTTCTAATTGGCATTTCCAGCTTCGAATTTGGAATTTGAGCTTTTAAATTCTGATTTAAAGAGAAAAAGGCAAAACTTTTAAATTTTTTTTTTTATTGAAGAAAAAAGATTCTGCACTTCTATTTTATTGTTAGCCGTATTCTTTTTCAAAAAGGTCAATAGGTCATATTCAATTAAAAAAGTTATAAATACAGAAAGCTAATCGGATAAAATATAAGTTTATATACTTCAAAATGACTTGCCTAAATCAAAATCAAATTTTTTTAGGGATTGATTATAGAAAAAATAACAATAAAAATATATACTAATACAAAATGTTCAGAGACTTCATAATGTATTCTTCCACAAAATCTAAACCTGAAACTGCAATGTGAGATTATGAATTCAGAACTCCAGAAAATGAAAATCTACTCATGTAGCAGCTCATGTATAGTAATTACCAAATACTCAATTTCCAGGAGAGACCATACTATTATCTAAGCAATGATTTCTTATCCACAATATACATGGTTATCTGAAAAAATAAAAAAAGATCATTCATAAGTGGGTATCTATATACTGATTTATATACATTGGGTGGCAGAGAAGCTTTTCAACTTAAAAAGGAAAACTGAGCTGACATCCAAATTCCAAGCCACACAACACCAATGGTAGCCAAAGCTTGTCCTAACTCCATATATAAATTTTGTCTCTCTACTGGCAAATTTTGCCAGTCTGTTTTCCTGTTTAAAACCAACAATAATTATTGTAAAACAAATCCGAGTAGAATTATATATTATATAGACATGCAAAAGAGATGAGCAGTTTTATCAAATGAGAAAAGAATCCAACCATCCTCATATTCACCAGTGCTCTTCAAGCAAGTTGTATATGCAGCAATGAAGAATGAAAAATCATGACGTAACAAATAACAGAACATGATAGTCGATGGACACACTAGGATAATTAGATTTGTTGGAAAAATCATATTAACACGTCAGTGATCGAAATTGGAACAGCCCTTAGTTTAAGCATGGTGTCCAAGCTAGACTGGCTTCAGTTTTGAAACATTGCCATACCAAGTTGGAATCATGATATAGAATTGTGATAGACGCGTGGTTTGGGACCTCAAGAGAGCTAGTTAAAAGAGAGAGCGCTTTATTGCGAGTCTGTGTGCGTGTGTGTGTAGGTGTAGAGGAGAAGGAACGGATATTGGGAATTTTCTATTTGGCTCTTTATACTGTTTGGCTGCTCTCTAAGTAAGACGGAACTCTAAATTCCTGTAGGGGCTGAGTTCATCTTTGCTCAATCTAGCTTTCCTAGCTTCCTCAGTCAATTGCACTATTGCAAGCTTACTATTGTAAGAGAAGAATCAATACAATTTAATTTCCTATTTTGTTGTGAATTTGTGTTTAGGTTTCCATCAAATTGCGTAAACCAAAGAAAAAAAAAAGAACATTTATCTATATTTTCAAATTTAGTCAATTTTATATATTTTTTCAAATTTTTATGTCTTCTAACTTCCACATTGATGGCGATAAAAATTGAAAATATTTATGATGATTATGCACAGCTGCAGCTAGACTATTTGTTTTAAACAAGTACGAATAGATGCATACCCTAAGTCAGCAATAATGATTGTAACATTATCTTGTGAACGTAGATCCTGCAATATAGCCAAATTTATGTTGTTAGGACTAAGAATTATTCAACTAGACTAAGTAGAATGTTAACAATTTAATTAATTACCAGAGCTTTTCGTGCTAGTTCTTCACAAGCTACCTGAAGTCAGAATATAACAAGAGAAATATTAGCTCTACTGGACAGTAATAACATCATCTACTCTGTATATACTTACCTGAACATCTCCATGTTGCCTAAGTTGGTTCCTGACGAAAGAAACTGCATCGGAGCTGAAATCGACAATAAGAGACGTGCAAGCATTTATTTTCTGAATTATTCAATGGTACTCAGAATCATCTCATACCTATAATATTAATGAATAGAGCATCTAGATGTTCCTGATCTTTGTTGTCTTTACAAATTGAGTCCCAATCTTTTAATTTTTGAATTGAACCCTTTTATCATTTATAAACTTATGCATTGAGCCTTTGATCTTCTATTAAACCTTGATCATTTGGAAACTTACAGATTGATCCTAATAAATCCTAATTGAGCCCTTTCATCATGGGCTGATTTACAAATGATCAAGCACTCTTAAGTGGAAAAAAAAAAAGATCAAGAGCTCAATGTAAAAATGGAAAAGATCAGCGGCCTTAGGATGCTTTAATCCTAATAATAATAGCAGACACATATATGCATTATGTAATTTAGCTATTTCAATGGGATTCTAAGTCAGAGATGGAGTAGTAAACCTGTTCATGTAATCCCACAAACCATCTGAGGCTAATAGTAGAAATTCTGCATCTGAACCAAGAGATATTTGGACGACATCTGGAGATGCAATAACCAAATCCCCCTTGAATTGAACTCTGTCCAAACCAAAATTCAGTGATGAACAACAATCTTCAATTTTAGAAGTTGATGCAGTACATGTTTGTAATTTTCAAGCAAATTGAGCAACTGATCAAAATACAAAGGTGAATATTGTGGTCTCCTCATAAGGGGTAAGCAACAACTTGTTGGTTGGAGTGGTTATGAGCTCCATCCAGTTAAGCTAGGTCTTAGGTTCGAGCCTTGGGAATGGTGAAAACAATTATGGGGAGGGCTTTACCCCTTTGAGGGTCCATCTCGTCGAATCATATTAAATTGGATGGTGAAAACTGAAAAGAAAAGCAACAAGTTTTCCTACAATGGTAATTCTACAATGGCTTTCACAAAAAATAATTAGGTAAAGCACATTTTTAAGCCATTGAACTTTAATTGTTTGCGCTATTGATTCCTTCAACTTCAACTTTGTTCTATATAGCCTCTAAACTTAAAATTGAAACCTATTGAGTCCCCCTTTTTTTATCATTAACACCATGCGTGCACCATAAAAGGTGTGTGATAAAGTTGACAAAAAGTCCTTTTTAACACAAACAATGCACATAATAGAACTGACCAAGAAAGAAAAAAAAAAAAAAAAAGAATAGAAAAAATTTGAGGCCAATACATTTCAGTTATAAAATTCGGAGGTTCAATAAGATAAAATAAAAGTTGAGGGGCTCAATAACATAGACACAAAGTTTAAGGCCTTAGTAATAGATAAAACTTGAAGTTGAGGGGCTTAATAGCAATCATAAGCCTAAAATGATATTTTACCAAATAATTATGATCAACCTAAGCACCATATTGACTACATGATTATAAATTAGCGTAGTTCCACCAAAAAAAAAAAAAAAAAAGGAAACTTCCTACCGTGAACTAAATTTTTCAGACCATCTCCCTTCCGCAACTCCCTTCTGCACCATCCTATACAAATTTAGAGGATAGTGTTAAAACACAAATATGCTAACTTGCTATATAGCTGTGTGTTTTACCAATCACTACAATATCAAATCTTTATGTTGAGAACACCAAGCAGGGATTATGGGGACAGAACTCATTTTTCTTCGTCTTGAACCTTATATCACCAAAAGCACGGGATACAGCTATATCTCCACAAATTCTCCCGTTGACAATCTGCAGACGTTACAATAAGAATCATTATTAGATAAGGTATGTAAGTTTGAGCTAGAATGTGAATAAGGACAAACCTTAGTTGAAGAGTGGGTTAAGCAGCTCAACTGCCTTTAGAATACTCTTTGAAAAAGTAAAATACTCTTTGAAAGGACTAAATTAAGGAAATAATGATCAAATCCAGAAGAAGAATATAAATGAAAAATGATAACTTGGTCGAAGGAAGCATGAAATTCTTGAAACGCTTTTGATAGTCCAATATTGGAGAAAAAAAAAGTACTAGAAATTGATTAGGAATTGAATCTTTCATACTTGAAAAACTTTAGATAAGAGTGCATTACGATAAAGGAAAGTGTGAATTATGATACAGAATGGATTTAGTAAAGAAAATGGACAAAAATAATCAAAGAACAGTACAAAAACACACCCATCCACCTGCTTCACGGATTCTTCTGATTTCCTCAAGAGAAGCCTTGTTGCTTCCATAAGGCCGATGATAATCAGTTACCGCTTCTGCTTTTCCAGAACGAGACAGGACCTGCATCAACAGTTCTGTTAAAAGATTACATGAAAATTATATGATATTCTTATCAAATCATTTATATATCATTTTGAAATTACCACACAAGAGTCGCCAATATGTGAAATAATGATTGTGTCATTTCCAATAAACACAAGAGTGGCTGTTGAACCGGATTCATCTTCTTCATCAATTGTTTCAAGCCTTAACAAAAACCAGACTCATAGTAGATATAATCACTTAATCATAATATGCATATTTCTTCAATTCCAAATAGTATAATTAGCTTACCACTTTAACAGCTTTGTATCAGCATTTTCAAAAGCTTCTTTTAATGCTTTTTCAATGGCATCAAAATCTTTTCCACCTAATAGCAACCCATCATGTAAAGCTGCAACACACTCCCTGTAGAGCTCATCCCTGTAATTGATAATTTCATAAAAATGGCATGGGATTTGATATTACACAGTAAAATTCCAAATCTTATGTCATATCGACTCCCCGTAGAGCTAAATTGATCCCAAAATCACATTAAGTTTCTTGCCTACAATAAAAAGTGTCCTATCCTTTTTCAATTTTTAACTGAAAATGCCATTTGCATTCGAGTATGATTGATAAAATTGCCATGAAATTCATCGATAAGAAGAACCCCAAAACAAATGTTCGAATCAAACAAAGATCTCTAGCTATATATGCATGTAGAGCATATACAATACGGTGATGATCTGTTTGAAACCATTCATTTCGACGAATTTTAGAGGAACTATTTTTCTCATGAATATTGTTTGGAAAGAAATAAACAAAGACACTTCAATGATTTTTTGAAATATAAGAAACCTGAGGAACTTGACAGAAGAGACGCCGCCGTGGCCATCAAAGACTCCGGCGAAGGAGAAGCCGTTAAGGCCGTCCGATCGAAGGATGAAATCGTCCTCCATTTCATTACGGGCGCCCTGCAAGCTAGCGGAGCCCCATCGGATCCCAGCAACATCAGTTAAAGACGAAGAGGGAGGCGGCGCGTCGATTGCAATCGCAGAGCATTGGGTTAATGGTCTGGCAGTGAGAAAGTTGTTTTTGGTAGAGGTTTTGAAGTTGGAGGTGGCGCACTGGAGGTTGGTAAGGAAGAATGTCTCTAACTGTGGGGTTAACAATGCCATTCACTGAGTTTGGTTCAGTGAGTTGAAACGAGTTCAGGTGAAGGAGAGAAGAAGAGAAGTGGTGGTGATTTTGAAGGGAAGATAAGAGGATGAAGCTTAGCCTCTAACTGAAAGTAACGATTATGTTCCAAAGTCGACAGTAATTGCCACTTGGCCTCACAACACGCATCAATGGGCGGCCCCACACGATGACATGGCAATAATCTAGGGTATTGTCTTGTAAATTATCTTGTCATCGTTGCGTCGAACCAATAAAATTATACCAATTTAGGCGTCAACAAATAGAAAAATAATAATATATAATTAATTAAATAATTATCTAATAGTTGATTATTTAAAAAAATTTTAGATCATAAAATAAAAACTCCAAAAGTTAATTTTTGAATTTTAGATCTTAAAATATATTATGTGTCATAATTTTATTAACTTGATAAATAGATGACGTGCGTGCAGGCACATTCCATAATTCTCCTAAAGATTAATGTACCAAAATGTCTCCAAGATTATTAGAGAAACTGAGGTTTACTTCAAGGCTTAATTAAGCCTTTAGGTGTAAATTTAGTGAATTTTGAGCTTGTCTAATGAAACTCTATTCATCAGCCTATAAGTCTATTACAATAATGCTCATTAGATGAAGTATTCCATTCAATAGCAGACACATGGACAATGAGTCCCACATTAACTTGGGTAAAAACACGACCCGATCCGCTCTACCTAACCAAACCTTGCAAGATTGCAAGCCGCCCCACCCTTCTCTATTTCAATCCAACAAAACGATTAAAAAACAGTCATCTTCTCCATCATCTCTTTTTCTTGAACTGAGAAAAATTAATGGCCAAACATGTTGATAAACTATTTAATCAGGTCCATAAGAAATTTGAACCTTTGAGAAAAACAGAAGATGAAGAAAATCACTGTTGTTTAATTATTGAGTAAAAACCACCAATAGTACATGAACTTTGCCCTTACTAACATAATGGTATATAAACTTTAAAATTAGACATAAAAATACATCAACTTAGCATATTATTAACATAAAAGTTAAAATGACCTTTGACTTTGGGAAAACACCGTTGACCACGCAAAGATTCGGTAAAAAAACACAACTCACTAAAATTTTTAATTTTTTTTTCCTATTTTATCCCAAAATCTAATTACCACCCTTTCTGCCTTTAACAATTCTCAATTCCCAATTCATTTATTCCTTGCCCCCTTTCATCCCCATTGAGTCCTTAAAAGCTTACCTGACAAAAGTATATGTGTAATCACCGCAAAACACAAACTTTATCTAACATTTAAATTAATTGATTGATTCTTCTCTTTTCCTGTTCCCAACAACCAAACAAAAAATCTAATGAAACAGAGTATGAATTTGAAAAAGAAAAGCATATGACACGAACTAGAAGAAATAAAAGAAGGAAATTCAAAATTTGAAATGAAAAACAAACATATGAAATTTGAATCTTATGAATAAACTAATTTTTTTCATCAAAAGTCTTCCATTTCTTTTCTCTTTTCTTTATTTTGGTTCTTTTGCGGGTTTGAAGTACTGGTTGGAGTGTGTTTTTTGGCCATCGGATTCTAGAATGCTATCGCTAAACTTTTGTTTCCAACAGAGAAAATAACATGGCTTACGAGTAGAGATCGGCAGAGGAACTACCTGCAACGGAGATGGTAGATCTAGATGCCCAAGATTGTCGGGAATGTATCGATTGAATTGGTTTTGGGCTCCGTTGGTTTTGGCTGGTAGCTTTTGTAGTAATCAATTTCTAGCATAGTGACTATCACATTCTCGCGATATGGAATTGAAAGCCAGCGACAATTCATGGTGGTGAAAGCAGCTATGACAGCTATTGGTGTCTGGTCGGAAAGAAAATAGCGGCGACAGAGATGAGAAGGAGAGAGAGGGGTGGGTGAGGAGAGAGAGAGGGATGAGAGAAGTAGGTGGGAAGGTTTGTATGAGAGAAAAGTGAAATTAATTGAAGGGTAAATAGTCTTTTTGCAATAGGTGGTTGGAAAAAATTAAATATGAAGTTAATGGCTGATGATGTCACTTTTTACCTGTTAAAAGTAAAGTCAAAGGTAATTTTCTTTGGTCAATGGTCATTTAGACTTTTATATTAACAAGTTTAAAGTTTGTGTATTTTTGTGTCCAGTTTTGAAGTCTATGTATCATTATATTAGTAGATATAAATTTGATGTACCATGGATGATTTTTTAGCCTATAATGGTTCTATTGGGTTGAAATGGAGAAAGGTAAGGCGAGTTGCAGCAGGGTTAGGTTAGGTGGAGCGAGTAGATAGAGAGGGCCATGTCATGTTCTTACCTAGGTTAATTTGGGACCCATTGTCCACAAGTCTGCTGTTGAATGGAATATTTCATCCAGTCAACATCCTATGTGGCTTATTATAACGGATTAAGAGGGTGATGTATAGAGTTTCATTAGAGAGGCCCAAAATTGCATCATATTTACACCTTAAGGGCTTAATTGAGCCTTTTTATACCTTGGGGTAAACCCCAATTTCCTAAACAACCTTGGGGACTTTTTATTACCTTGATCCTTCTCTTAATGTCTAATGCGTGTTTCATTTATCTTTTGGTGCTTTTATCTTTTTTATGTTCCAAAAACTACCTATAGTTATTTGCTAAAATATATCAAAGATGAGCTTATCAGATTTTGAGAGGCATAAAAGGTGTTAGTTTTGTGTATATCTATTTGAGTAAAAATAATCATTTTCAAATCATACAAAATATAAGTTTGTTTTCTTAAAACCTTTAATGTTTTACTAATTTATTTAACTTTTGTTTCATTTCTTTTCTTTTCCTTATTCTAAGAGAATTTTTTTTGCTTCATATAATTTATAGACATTGCTCTAAAAAAGTCTAAAGAAAGAAGATGGGTCATGCCTAGTCCAAAACAATGCGCTCTTCAGTTTCGTCCTCTGGGAATTAGATAATGTAATGACCAGAAATTTAGAAATCTCAAATAATTTTGTTTGAACTCGTAAACAATATAATTAGAGATAAATTTTGGGTTAAGATAATATTTTAGAAGTGATAATTAAGGGTTAAGGTCATAATGTGAGATAAGAAGGAGACAAGTTTGACCGACGACCCAATTTTGACCCGTAATCGGTAAAATTGTGACCCAAAATTTCTAAATTAAATGCATGAGGAAGTATAATGACATAATTTATCGTGGAAAATTATGATTATAGTAGGTATTGTTCATTTACGGAGTTAAAATACGAGAAAAGGGTAACGAATTAAATTATGACAGGTGTTATGATGATTTAAATTTCTTCAGGGACTGAAGTGTAATTTTACCCTCTTAAACACAAATAAAATCTGATATTATCACATCATACGTATAATATTTTTCTTCTTCTTCTTCTTCTTCTTCTTCTTCTTCAAACCTATCTTCACCATTTTCTTTAAGAATCCAAAATTCTTCTCCTTTCTTCAATCCAACACAAAATTCTTGTTAGAAATTGATGATTAAGCTCTCTATGCTCATTAATTTCATCTATTAAGTCAAGAAAGGAGAGATACAAAGGAGTTAGGTGAATAGTAGTCCGAATTTGAGGTAAGTAGAAATTGATGAAATTGAAGCATTTATGATAGGATTTAAGGTTAGTTAAGCATATTTTAAGCATTTGATGGCTTATTTATGTGTTATATACATTGAATTAATTATGATTGTTTATAGAGGAATCTAATTCAAGTAAAGGAAAATAAAAAGAGGTAGAAGAAAGTAAGTGAGGTCCTTAAAAGGTTTGCGTACAATAATTTTATTTCCATATGTTTTTGCTGAAAATTTTAGATTTGAGCACTCTTGATTGTTTGTGACTTTTCTTAAGTTTTACAACTCCGATTTGGGTGAGGCAAGGTTAAGTGGAATCCTAAGACAGAGACCAAGATATTTTTAGAAGAAAATTTTGAAAAATTCATGTGTTTTCTGGTTTGAATTCATGGTTGAAATTGGATCACGAAATCTGTTTCTAGACAGAAATTATTTAAGTATGATGTGTTTGTGTGGCTATAACTTGGTGTGTATAGCTTGGAATTTTATGATTCAAAATTTCTAGTAAGCTTAAGATACAGAGAAATAATTTTGTGAAGGTTGTTTATGTTGTTAAGGCTGGTTAGAAGTTTAAATTTTGTTTTCAAAAGAGGTGTTGTTAGGTGTCAAGTTTTGAAGTGAATTTGCTTTGTTTTTCTGTTAATAAAAATAATGTTAAGATATGATTGTTTAATTAGAGTTGCGTTATGATTTTGTTTAGCTGATGATATTATGAAGTTGAGTTTTGGTTTTTATTTAACTTAAATAATATTAAGTTTATTGCCCTTAGTATGCAAGTAAAGAATGAGTTCGGGTAGATTGGCACCGATAAAGGGGGGATGCAGTACTGCACAAACAATTGAAACTTTGGTTTCGGGTTTGGTGGATATTATGATATTATTGAGATTATGAATATTTGATTTTGGAGTTTCGGCTTCGGGCTTGTCCGATAATTGTGTATATATGATATTGGAGCTTCGGCTTCGGGCTTGACCGATATTATTTATTATTGGAGCTTTGGCTTCGGTCTTGTCCGCCCCCGTATCCAATTCCTATTTATATTTTACTTGAGTTACTTTGGACAATAATGAATATTATTTTGATTTAACTGGATATGAATTATGACGTTTTTTTATTGAGGTATATATAGTTTTTGAGTCGGTTTTATCTATTTATATATTTTTTTATTCATTTGGGTAATGTTTATAAAAGAATTGAGAGTGTAAATCTTATGAAATTAAGTTAGTGTACACCACTAAGCAAATTTGCTTAGCATGTAGTTTGTTTTTCTACACGCAGTTTTGGAGCACAGTAGATAGTCTGGACCAGTGTTAGAAGTAGATCAAGCGTGCAGTGCAGAAAGTGGAAGCGTGTTAAGGTGGATATTTTATAGAATTATATTGGTGAATTTTGTAATAGTATGATATGTACTGAACAGGTAAATGTGTAATTTGAAGTTTAATTTGGAATATTTTAATTCAAGATTTGGAGTTGTGAATATTTATTCTAAGTAAAACAAAACAAAACATGCATGACACATCCCATTTTAGTCGAGAGTGTCATAAAATTATCATCAAACATTTATAATAACCTGCTAATCTCAAATAATATCTATTAATTTAACTCATTCATCATTTTTCCATACTTCTTTCATATTGCAAAATATATATATATATATATATATATATATATATATATATATATATATATATATATATATATATATATATATAACTTAGAATAAATATTCACAACTCCAAATCTTTAATTAAAATAGTCCAAATTAAACTTCAAATTACACATTTATCCGTTTAGTACATGTCATACTATTACAAAATTCACCAATATAATTCTACAAAATATCCACCTTAACACGCTTCCACTTTCTGCACTGCACGCTTGATCCACTTCTAACACTGGTCCAAACTATCTATTGTGCTCCAAAACTGCGTGTAGAAAAACAAACTACACGTTTAGCAAAATTGCTTAGTGGTGTACACTAACTTTATTTCATAAAATTTACACTTTCAATTCTTTTATAAACATCACCCAAATGAACAAAAAAAATATATAAATAGATAAAATAGACTCAAAAACTATATATAACTCAATAAAAAAAGTCATAATTCATATCCAGTTAAATCAAAATAATATCCATTATTGCCCAAAGTAACTCAAGTAAAATATAAACATGAATTGGATACGGGGGCAGACAAGCCCGAAGCCGAAGCTCCAATAACAAATAATATCGGTCAAGCCCGAAGCCGAAGCTCCACTATCAAATACAAACAATTATCGGACAAGCCTGAAGCCGAAGCTCCAAAATCAAATATTCATAATCTCAATAATATCATAATAATGGCCAAACCCGAAGCCAAAGCTTCAATTGTTTGTGCAGTACTGCACCCCTCCTTTATTGGCGCCAATGTACCCGAACCCATTCTTTACGTGCATACTAAAGGCAATAAACTTAATATTATTTAAGTTAAATAAAAGCTAAAACTCAACTTCATAATATCATCAGCTAAAAAAAATCATAACGCAACTCTAACTAAACAATCATATCTCAACATTACTTTTATTAACATAAAAACAAAGCAAATTCACTTTAAAATTTGACACCTAACAAGACCTCTTTTGAAAACTAAATTTAAACTTCTAACAAGCCTTAACAACACAAAAAACCTTCACAAAATTATTCCTTGTATCTTAAGTTTACTAGGAATTTTGAATCATGAAATTCCAAGCTATACACACTAAGTTATAGTCACACAAACACATCATACTCAAATAATTTCTGCCCAAAAACAGATTTCATGACGCAAATTCAACCACGAATTCAAACCAAAAAACACATGAATTTATCAAAATTTTATTCTAAAATATCTTGGTCTTTGTCTTAAGATTCCATAGAAACTTGAATCACCCAAATCGGAGTTGTAAAACATAAGAAAAGTCACAAACAATCCAGAGTGCTCAAATCTGAAATTTTCAGCAAAAACATATAGAAATAAAATTAGTGTACACAAACCTTTTAAGGCTCCGACTTGCCTTCTTCTACCTCTTTTGCTTTTCTTTTACTTGGATTAGGTTCCTCTACAAATAAACATAATTGATTCAATGTATATAACACATAAATAAGCCATCAAATGCTTAAAACATGCTTAACTAACCCTAAATCCCAACATAAATGCTTCAATTTCATCAATTTCTACTTACCTCAAATTCAGACTACTATTCACCACGAACCCTAATCCTTTGAATCTCTCCTTTCTTGACTTAATAGATGAAATCAATGAGTATAGAGAGCTTAATCATCAATTTCTAACAAGAATTTTGTGTTAGATTGAAGAAAGGAGAAGAATTTTTGATTCTCAAAGAAAATGGTGAAGATAGGTTTAAAGAAGAAGAAGAAGAAGAAAATAGTATACGTATGATGTGATGTAATATCAGTTTTGATTTGTGTTTAAGAGGGTAAAATTACACTTCAGTCCCTGAAGAAATTTAAATCATCATAACACCTGTCATAATTTAATTCGTTACCCTTTTCTCATATTTTAACTCCGTAAACGAACAGTACATACTATAATCATAATTTTCCATGATAAATTATGCCATCATACTTCCTCATACATTTGATTTAGAAATTTTGGGTCTCATTTTTACTGATTAGGGGTCAAAATTTGACCGTCGGTCAAACTTATCTCCTTCTTATCTCACCCCATGACCTTAACCCTCAATTATCACTTCTAAAATATTGTCTTAACCCAAAATTTATGTCCAATTATATTGTTCACGAGTTCAAATAATATTATTTGAGATTTCTAAATTTCGGGTCATTATAATTCTCCCCCTCTTATGATTTTTGTCCACAAAAATTACCTAATGTAAACAGTTGTGGATATTGAATCCTCATAGTCTCTTCAGGCTCCTAAGTAGCTTCTTCAACCTTATGATTCCTCCAAAGCACCTTTACTAAAGAAATGGACTTGTTCCTTGGTTGTTTAACCTCCCTGGCCAAGATCTCTACTGGTTCTTCTTCATATGTCAAGTCAGGTTGAATTTCCACAATATCCGGAGATAAGATGTGCAACGGATATGATCTATATCTCCTTAGCATCGACAAATGAAACACATTATGAATCTTGTCTAATGCTGGTGGTAATGCGAATCAATAAGCCACTGGTCCAACTCTCTCTATTACTTTATACGACCCAATGAATCTTGGACTTAGCTTGCCTTTCTTGCCAAACCATAAAATTTTCTTCCAAGGTGACACTTTTAAAAACACTTTCTCTCTTACCTCGTATGCAACATCTTTCCCTTTTAAATTAGCATAAGATTTTTGTCTATCGGCAGCTTCCTTTAGTCTTTCTTGGATAAGTTTCACTCTATCCTTCGTCTCCCAAATTAAGTCTAACCCCACAAGCTTATCCTCACTAAGTTTGGTCCAACACAATGGACTTCAACATTTCCTTCCATAACACGCTTCATGTGGTCCCATTTTTATGCTTGATTGGTAACTATTGTTATAGGCAAACTCCATGAGAGGTAAATACTTGTCCCAACTTCCCTCAAATTCAATGATACAACTTCTCATCGTGGTCTCCAACACCTGGATTACTCTTTCAAACTGACCATCAGTTTGAGGATGAAAAGCAGTGCTAAAATTTAGTTTAGTACTAATGGCTTCTTGCAATTTTCTCCGAAACCTTGATGTAAATCTTGGATCTCGATCATAAATAATTGAAATAGGCACCCCATGCAATCGTACTATTTCTGCCATATATATCTCTGCCAATCTATCTAGTGAATAATTAGTTCTGACCGGAAGAAAATGTGCCGACTTTGTCAATCTGTCCATAATAACCCACACTACATCATGTTTCTTCTGAGTGAGAGGTAAGGATATCACAAAGTCCATGGTAGTTCTTTCTCATTTCCATTCTAAAATTGTTATTGGCTGTAACAATCCAGATGGAACTTGATGTTCGGCCTTCACCTGTTAGCAAGTCAAACACTGCCCAACATAATTAGTAATATCTTTCTTCGTTCCATTCCACCAATAATTACTTTTAAATCTTGATACATTTTGTTTGCTACTGGATGCGTCGTATATGGGCTATTATGTGCCTTATATAAGATATTTTTCCTTAATTCTTCATTGTTTGGCACACACAATCTTCCCTTGTAGTATAAGCATCCATCTTCTAGAACCATGTAATCACCTTCTATGCCAATTTCTATTTGTGTGCAAATGACTCTTAATTCATCATTTTCATTATGTGCTTCCTTTACTTGTTGCAATAATACGGGTCGAAATCATCAACTCTGCAACTATAGCCCCATCATCGGTCAAAGCTAACCCCGTATTCATAGCTTTTAGTACCATCATAGTCTTCCTATTGAGAGCATCCGCTACAACATTAGCCTTTCCTGGATGATAATCAATAACACAATCATAATCTTTGATAAATTCCATCCATCTCCGCGGTCTCAGATTTAACTCTTTTTGGGTTGGCAAATATTTCAAACTTTTATGGTCTGAATAAATATAACACTTCTCTCCATAAAGATAGTGTCGCCAAATTTTTAAGGCAAAGACTATTACAGCCATCTTCAAATCATGAGTTGGATAATTCTTTTCATGATTCTTCAATTGCCTAGAAGCATAGGTAATTACTTTTCCTTCTTACATCAATACATATACAAGGCCGTTAAGTGAGGCATCATTATAGATTATAAAATCTTTTCCTGGCTCCAGTTGCGTAAGTAGAGGTGCTTCAGTCAACATAGTCTTTAACTTTTCAAAACTAGCTTGGCATTTATCATTCCACTTAAGTTTTTCATTCTTATGAAGTAACTTTGTCAATGGGGGCAGTAATTAGTGAAAAACACTTCACAAATCTCCTACAGTAGCTCGCCAAACCAAGAAAACTTCTAACTTCAGTAGGGTTCCTTGGCGTTTTCCACTCAATGATTGCTTCTACCTTTTTAGGATCCAATTTAATACCTTCTGCCGAGATAATGTGTCTTAAAAAAGAAGTTTCTTCAAGCCAAAACTACCACTTGCTCAGCTTAGCATACAACTGATTCTCCCTCGAAGTCTGAAAAACTATCTGTAAGTGTTGATCATACTCCTCCCTCGTCTTAGAATACACCAAAATATCATCAATAAAGACCACCACAAACTGTTTTAAATATGAATATAACACACGATTCATAAGGTCCATAAATGCTATTGGTGCATTGGTAAGACCAAATGGCATCACTAAAAATTGATAATGCCCATATCTGGTCCGAAAAGCTGTTTTTGAGATATGATCTTCTTTTGCTCTCATTTGATAGTAGCCCGATCTCAAATCAATCTTGGAGAAGTATTTAGCACCCTTAAGTTGATCAAATAAGTCTTCAATGCATGGTAACGGATACTTGTTCTTCACCGTAAGTTTATTCAACTCCCGATAGTCGATACATAATCGAAGTGATCCATCCTTCTTTTTAACAAACAACACTAGTGCACCCTATAGAGATTCACTTGGGCGTATAAATCCTTTGTCTAATAATTCCTGCAACTAGGACTTCAACTCCTTAAGTTCAGCAGGTGCCATTCTATATGGTGCTTTAGATACCGGTGCGGTACCTGGTAGCACATTAGTCGTGAATTCCACTTCTCTTTCTAGTGGCAACCCCAATAATTCTTTTGGAAACACATCTGGAAAATCGCACACTGTAGGAATACTCTGTACTCCTAAATCATCCTTTTTAGATTCAAGAGCAAAGATTAGGTAGGCCTGATAGCCCTTCCTAATCATCCTCTTAGCCTTCATAGACAAAATTATGTTGGAGAGCTAGTATGATCTCTCTCCCACCATAACTATCTCTTCTCCACCTGGAACTTGTAGAGACACTCTTTTGTTTCTGCAATCCACCACTGCTTGATGCTCCGACAACCAGTCCATTCCCAAAATATTATCGTAATCTCGAAAAGGTAATTCAATTAAATTTGCTAAGAACGTTTGATGTTGAATCCTAATAAGGCAATTTCTATACACCTTGTTTACTACCACACTATGCCCTAAAGGATTAGTCACTTCAATATTCTCTCCTAGTTCCTCTACATGCAACCCCTTCCCTCGAACTAATGCAATACATATGTATGAATGTATGAACTTGGATCTACTAATGCATAAACATCATTATCAAAGAATGAGAATTTACTGACAACAACTTCAGTAGATTTTAGAGTTTCTAGTCCTCGGATCGCATAATTTCATGCCATTCCTCCTGATCTAACACTCTGTTATGATTGTGAAGCCACACTCTGTCCACTAGACCCATAAGCATTACCTCTCCCATGACCCCGTCCACCTTGTACCGTTGGAGTGTTGGGTATGCCCTATGTTGGATTTGCCCTAGTCCTGAGGCATTGGTCCTTGAATTTGTATTATACATTTATGTGAGATATATGTATTATACAATTTATGTCATTAAATAAAGGCATAAATATATTTATCATATATCTTATGCTATATTTTGAATAGAGTATCTAATGGACATATCCATATCCATGTTATCAATTGTGAGGCACTTAGCAGTAAGACTATGGATAGGGAAAACGATATGACCATAAGTCATCCGTAGTCTGTTCCAATCATGGGAATGAAGGGAACTAAAGACTATCATTAGCCTGGTTGTATGGCGGTGTCTTACTGGTCATAGAACATGGGATTCAACCAGGTTAATAGGTACATGCAAAGGGCCATGGTACTGGATCGATCCACTAAACGAGAAATCCACATGGTATTGTATCCCAAGTGATTCTCGTGTGGTACTTGTATGATCCTTTGACCTGACCATATAATGGTGCTGCATATGAAGTGGCATACTTTGGTGTACGCCTAACGGGCCTGTAAAAGGGTGCCAAGTATGGGTATATTCGGATATGTCAGTGAACATGGCAGTGCTATGGATATGCAGATGGGAATGTCACTCAGTAAGCCACTGAGAAGATATCACCGGCCTCTTGTTGAATGCAACTGATAAGAGTGTGGCCACACCTAAACAAGTTGGATCTTGTTTGTGAGCATCAGTTCATTCGGGATCAAGTAAATTTCCGGACATAGTAGAGGGTGATCAATCCATGCCTCTATGTTGGACACCGATATCAATGACATGGGATATACGAGTTTAAACTACAAGGTTATGATTCTAGTTTGACTGCTATCTCCGTCTTAATTGGGGGCTGTAGTGGCTTGCTAGAGCCCGCCTGTAGTCTGTGGGCCATAAGCCTACTGCTAATATAAAGACGGGCCTATCGGATCGTACACATTGAACGTCTGGACTAGACTACAGGATTTAGTGTGTACTTGGATTATACATGTGGAAGAGAGAGAGTTCCATTAATTATATTATATAGATCAATTGGATTGATCAAAATAATATAATTAATATTTATTTAGGCCATCTCATAATTAATTCAATGAATTAATTTATGAGATTATTTCCTAGGTGGAAATATTTATACATTTATAGGTTTACATGTATTTCATTTTATGTGAGTCTAATTTAATTCCTTGGTTAATTTGATAGGTCAAATTAATTTTAATTTAAATGTATGTCATATATTATATGGTATAATATGTAAGCATACATGTTGAATTAAAGTTTTATTTGAAATTAAATAAAAACCAAAGAATTAAATGGGCTTGGGCTTGAGAAAAGCAAAGCCCATATGAAATGAATGTATGGGTTGAAATTTTGGGCATGAGAATGAGTCATTCTCTTGACTTTAAGGTAGAAAAGTGAGACTTTGCTTCTTATGGATTAAGATGGTAAAGTGATGACTCATGGTGGTGAGTCATGGTTTGACCATGATGTAGTAAAGTTGGACTTTGCTTCCTTGGTGCTTATCTTCTTTCTTTTGGTAATAAAAAGAATATATAAGCTACTTTTCCATCTTATAGTGAGCCGCCCCTCTTCTCCTCTTGGAAAATCTGATCCGCTAGCATGGGGTTTGTCCGACAGCTGTTCGTGTATGTGACGGTGGAGGAAGTCTGTTTAGATTTCTGCAGCCATCTCTTAAAGAGATATACCACATGAGTATCTAAACTTCCTCATTATGGCTTTGGTTTTTGATTTCTACTTCACTAGCTCCTGGGCCCAGATTCGAGGAAATCAATGCATATTTCCTCTTTTATCAGTTGATTTCCGGTTACGAATCCCAACACCCTAGTCCCGAGGCATTGGTCCTCGCTTTGTATCATACATTTTATACCTTGTTATGAGATTTGTGTATTATACATTTTGTGTCAATAAATAAAGGCATTAATCTATTTATTATATACCTTATGCAATATTATAAATAGAGTATCCAATGGACATATTCATATCCATGTTGACAAGTGTCATGCACTTGGCAGTGAGACCATGGATATGGGAAACGATATGACCATAAAGTTATCCGTAGTCTGTTCTAGTAATGGGAATGAATGGAACCAAAGACTATCATATGCTTGGTTGTATGGCAGTGTCTTACCGGTCATTGGACATGGAATGTTAACCAAGTTAATGGGTACATGCAATGGGGCATGGTACTGGATAGATACATTAAACGAGAAATCCACATGGTATAGTATCACAAGTGATTATCGTGTAGTACTTGTATAGATCCTTTGACCTGACCATATCATGGTGCTGCATGTGAAGTGACATACTTTGGTGTACGCCTAAAGAGCCTGTAACAGGGTGCCAAGTATGGGTACGTTCGGGTGTGTCCGTAAACATGGCAGGACTATGGATATGCAGAAGGGAATGTCACTCAGTAGTCCACTAGGAAGATATCACCGGCCACTTGATGAATGCAACTGATAAGAGTGTAGCCATACCCAAACAAGTTGGAACTTGTTTATGAGCATTAGTTCATTCGGGATCAAGTTAATGTCTGCACACAAAAGAGGGTGATTAATCCATGCCTCTGTGTTGGACACCGATATCAATGACATGGGATATGCAAGTTTAAACTAGAGGGTTTCGACGGCTATCTCTGTCTTAGTTAGGGCTGTAGTGGCTTGCTAGAGCCCGCCTATAATCTGTGAGCCTTGGGCCCAGTACCGACATAAAGACGGGTCCACAGGATCGTACACATTGAACGACTAAGATTGAACTAAACGGGTCAACTGTATACTTGGAGTATACTAACTGGAGAGAGGGATTATTAATTGATTAAATTATAGATCAATTGGATTGATCAAAATAATATAATCGATTTAATTGGGTTTCCATGAATTAATTAAATTAATTAATTCATGTATTTATTTCCTGGTGGAAATATTTTACATATATTGGTTTATATATATTTCTTTTAAGTTGGGTCTAAATTAATTTATTGGGAGAACTTAATTAAGCCAATTAATTTTAATTTAAGTGCTATGTATTATATTATATGGTTTAATATAATCATATGCACATAAAATTAAAATTGAATTGAAATTAAATTTAACCCATAGTAATTAATTTTAACCTAGGGTTTAATAACTATATAAATCCACTTAAAGAAGCAGGAAACTCTAAGCCACCAAGAAGTATTTGTGTTCAACCAAAACTCTCCCACAAAGAAGGAGAATTTCGGCCAAACACTAAGACTAACCAAGCTGAAAATTTCAGCCTGCCTTAGAGGAAATAGGCAGAAAATTTCGGCCCCCACTCTCTTCTCTTTCGATCGATCTGACGCTAGCACGGGTTCTCGCTCCAAAGCCATTCGTGTACGGGATTGTGGAGGAGATCAAATTTGATTTCTGCAACCATCTCTGAAAGATATATTCTTGGTGAGAATTTGATTTTTCTCATTTAATTTTTTTGTTTTGATTTCCACTTCAATTTCTTCTGGGTTATGGATTTGAGAAAACGTTCCGTGCTTCCACTTCAATTAGACGTGTTGCGATGAAAATCCCTATAGTGGTATCAGAGCGGGCTTTTGATTCATAGAAATTCTTAACAGGATTGAATCCCTAGGTTTTAAACTTGATCTTTTATTTTGGGATTCTTGGTTTTTGGGTTTATGATTTTCCCCATATGATTTTTCAATTGAAAATTAATTATGCATATTGGTTATGTTTGATTCAATTTGTTGTTGGATGTTTGAATCTTGGTGATTTGACTTGTTGCTTTATTTTGTAAAAAAAAAGTCATTGGCTGTTTTCACGGGTATGGAGCTGTCGACGGTGGAATCCATCGATGGCCGCCGCCATAGCGGCAAAAACAACGGCAGCAACAGCTGCTACGGGCGGGGCTTCGTTTTGGATTTGGTGGATTTTTCTGGTCCGGGCCCAGTTTTAAATTTTAATGGGTTTTAAAATTTTGTGTTTAAATTTCTGCAATTTAAATGTGCAAGGTTTCTTGAATGAAATTCTATCTTATTCATGAGATATTAATTTGGAAAATTAAAATGGTGTACTGGATCGATGCACTAATGAGAACACCACATGGTTCCAATGTCATAGGTGGTTCTCATGGAATTCTTATATCAGATCCTTACACCTGATATTACTATACTGTTAGATGTAAACTCACATACTTAGACATGTGCCTAATCTGATCATAACAGGCTGCCAAGGAAGAGTACAATCAAGTATGTCAGGAATCACTATGGGACTATGAGTAATGTGGAGGGACTTGCCACTCTCTTAACAGAGAGAAGATATCACTAGCCACTTGATGAGTGCGACTGAGATGTGTGTGGCTATACCCAAATGAAGAGATTAATGAGTAATTACTTATTTGTGTTTCTTTAGTCTACTTGGATATCAAGGAATGTCCTAGTAGTTAAAGAGGGTGATAGCACCATTCCTCTAGCTGGACCCTGATGTCACTAGGTAAGGGATTGTATAAGATTACTACAGGTATATCTCTGTGCATTGAACTTGACATTTCATCCCAATTGGGTAAGTGTAATGGCTTGCTAGAGTCCACTTACATCTTGTGGGCTAAAAGTGTTTTGGGCCCACTACCAATATAAGATGAAACCTACGAGATTGCACACATAGGAAGTCTGAGCGGATTCATCATGGACTATTTAATATTTGATAGTCATATATTAAATTTGGGGCAATTAAATTATTGGATTTGACAAGCTTAATTGTTAAGGCCTAGTAAAATAATAAGCCCATGTGAAAGTATATTTATTTTCAGTCTATTAATTAATTACCACATGGTAATTTATTATCACATAGATCTCACCAAAAGAGGAATAATATCTTTAACTCCCTTTTCCTTATAAAGTAATTGCAAGAAACCAAGCAAGTCATCCCCAGCAAAGCAATAACCAATTCCTCAACAGATCAAGCGGTAGGACTGTAACAAAGCAATCATTAGGAGAAACCAACAACAACTCGATCGAACTTATCTATTCCATAGAACCAGGAGACAAGAGAAGATGAAGCATGTGCTCATTTCTAACCAAAGTGACAAAAATGTTTTGTTCCAAAAGTAACTGGTAAGAAAAGATGATATGATTCCCTACCATGGATGTCTATAGCAATATACATCCTTGCAAACAAAAAAAAAGTGACATATGAGGCACACTTATTCTTGACCAAAAGGGTCAAAATTTTTGTTCCAAAATATAATTGGTTAAGGAATGACCATGCCAATGCAACCATCAGAGACATCTCAAGTATTATACTTTTATCCCTCTCACCACATTAACAACCATTTAACAAAATTTAGATACGCAACTGAATCCTCGAAACCCAAATCTAAACCATATCAAGAGGGGGGTAACCTGTGAGCATCGATTTTTTCTGTCCCCGATCAAGAAAGTACCATGGAATATCGAATAAGGATCTATGTGAGAAACAAAGAGGAGATTACACATCTGTCCTTGAAACTTACACTCGAAACCCTCTTCAAATCACTGAAAACACATGAAAACCCACAAAACATCTTCACTATACTTATTGAGCATAATTTCCATTAATTTAAGCATACTTAAGTGCAATTGAGCATAGTTTACTTGTTTGAGCTTACCTATGCTTGAACGAGCATAGTTTCCTTCAATTCTTATCCATTGTTGCCTCCTCGCAAAAATTGCTCCCCAAGAATTGAATATGCTCAATTAAGCATAGCTGAAATGTTGGGATTTTTTACTGGAAATCAACCGATAAAGTGAAAGAATGCGTCGATTTCCTCAAATCTGTGCCAGAAGCAATTGAAATGGAAATTGAAAACAACAAAAACAAATAGAGAAAGAATAGATTCCCACCAGAAAATCTCTTTAAGAGATGGCTGCAGAAATCGAAACCGACTTCCTCCATGTTCCCGTACATGAACGGCTATAGAACACAACCCATACTAATGAGAGAATCGGCTGGAATTGAGAGAAAAGGCTGTTGTAATTTTTCTGCGATTACACCTATCTTGGCCAAAAATTTCCTTAGGTTATTTAACCTAGATGGTTAAAATTCCTATGGGAATTTTAGGCCCAATTTTCTTTTAATTTCATGTGGACTTTTCTCCTCTTTAAGCCTAAGTCCAATTTAATTCTCTGGGTCCAAATTAATTTCATATGTAATTTTAGTCCAACATGTATGTCATTATATTATACCATATAATATATTGCATACATTTAAATTAAAGTTAATTTGACCAATTAATTTAACTAAGGAATTAAATTAGATTATAATAAAATTAAATACATGTAAACCTATACATGTAAAATATTTCCACCTAGGAAATAATCTCATAAATTAATTCATTGAATTAATTATAAAAAGTCCAGTACAACTCTCAATCATATTATTTTAATCAATCCAGTTGATCTATATAATATAATTAATATAATCCTCTCTCTCCGATGCGTATACTCCAAGAATACAGTTGATCCCTTTAGTTCGAGTTCAGACGTTCAATGTGTACGATCCTGTGGGCCCGTCTTTATGTTGGCAGCGGGCCTTTGGGCCTTAGATTGCAGGCTGGCTCTAGCATGCCACTACAGCCCCCAATTGAGATGGAGATAGCAGTCCAACTGTAATCATAACCCTATAGTTTAAATTTGTATATCCTATTTCATTGATATCGGTGTCCAACACAGAGGCATGGATTGATCACCCTCTTTTGTTTTCGGACATTTACTTGATCCCAAATGAATTGATGCTCACAAACAAGTTCCAACTTGTTTAGGTGTGGCCACACTCTTATCAGTTGCACTCATCAAGAGGCCGGTGATATCTTCTCAGTGGACTACTGAGTGACATTCCTTTTACATATCCATAGCATTGCCATGTTCACTGACATACCCAAACGTACCTATACTTGGCACCCTGTTACAGGCCCTTTAGGCGTACACCAAAGTATGCCACTTCACATGTAGCACCATCACATGGTCAGGTCAAAGGATCCATACAAGTACTACACGAGAATCACTTGTGATACTATACCATGTGGATTTCTCGTTTAGTGGATCTATCCAGTACCATGCCCTTTTTGCATGTACCCATTAACTTGGTTGACATCCCATGTCCAATGACCAGTAAGACACTGCCATACAACCAAGCTAACGATAGTCTTTAGTTCCATTCATTCCCATGACTGGAACAGACTACGAATCTCTTTATGGTCATATCGTTTTCCCTATCCATGGTCTTACTGCCAAGTGCATGACACTTGTCAACATGGATATGGATATGTTCATTGGATACTCTATTTAAAACATAGCACAAGGTATATAATAAATAGATTAATGCCTTTATTTAATGACATAAAATGTATAATACATGAATTGAATAAATGTACAATACTAATACAAGGACCAATGCCTCGGGACTGGGGCACATTTAACAATCTCCCACTTGCACTAGTTCTAACTAGGCATGGGCCTAATCCCTATAGATTTAGTATGACCCTCGTGCTTGGGCTAAGCCAGTGCCTGTTGGAAATGCCCTAGTCTCGAGGCATTGATCCTTGTATTTGTATTATACATTTATTGGATTTATGTATTATACTCATTTGTGTTATTAATAAAGGCATCAATTCATTTATTATATTTATCTTGTGCAATATATTAAATGAAGTATCCAATGGACATATCTATATCCATGATGACAAGTGTCATGCACTTGGCAGTAAGACCATGGATAGGATAAACGATATGACCATAAATAGATCCGTAGTCTGTTCTAGTCATGGAAATGAATGGAACAAGAGACTATCATTAACCTGGTTGTATGGCGGTGTCTTACCAGTCATCGGACATGGAATGTCAACCAAGTTAATGGGTACATGCATTGGGGCATGGTACTGGATAGATCCACTAAACGAGTAATCCACATGGTATAGTATCACAAGTGATTCTCGTGTAATACTTGTATGGATCCTTTGACCTGACCATATGATGGTGTTAAATGTGAGGTCGCATGCTTAGGGGTACGCCTAAAGGGCCTGTAATAGGGTGCCAAGTATGGGTACTTTCAGGTATGTCACTTAGCATGGTAATGCTATGGATATGCAGAAGGGATTTGTCACTCAGTAGTCCACTGGGAAGATATCACCGGCCTCTTGATGAATGTAACTGATAAGAGTGTGGCCACACCCAAACAGGTGGGAACTTGTTTGTGAGCTTCAGTGCATTCAGGATCAAGTTAATGTCCGACACAAAAGAGGGTGATCAATCCATGCCTCTGTGTTAGACACCGATATCAATGGCATGGGATGTACAAGTTTAAACTACAGGGTTATGATAACAGTTAGACTGCCATCTCCATCTTAATTGGGGGCTGCAGTGGCTTGCTAGAGCCCAACTACAGCCTGCGGGCCAAAGGCCCGCTGCCAACATAAAGATGGGCCCACGGGATCGTACACATAGAACGACTGAACACAGACTTAAGGAATCACGTGTATACTTGGAGTATACACTATGGAGAGAAAGGTGTATATATATTAATTATATTATAAAGATCAATTGGATTGATCCTAAAAATAAAATTAATATATTCAATTGGCTCTTCATAATTAATTGGATTAATTATGAGATTATTTCCTAGGTGGAAATATTCATATGTATAGGTTTACATATGATTTTATTTTGTGAAGATTTAATTTTAATTTGATGGATTAAATTAATTGGTCAAACTAATTTTAATTTAAATGTAAATAATATATTACATGGTGTAATATATTAAATACATGGGTATATTAAAATTGGGCTTGAAATTAATTTAAACCAGAATAATTAAAATTAGATTGGGCCTAAATTAAAAGATGGAAGCCCGCACAGAATGAAAGGAGCTAAGCTGGGCCTAAATTCCCCTAGGGGAATTCGGCCACCCTAGGTATAAAAACCTAGGGTAAAAATTTCGGCCACCATCACTAAGCCACAGAGTAGCTGAAATTTCCTAGCCCTCTCTCACCATTGTTTTTGTTTTTCCAATGCTAGCACGGGTTGTGTTCATTAGGCATTCGTGTACGAAAACGAGGAGGGAATCTAATTTGATTTCTGCAGTCTTCATCCATCTCTTGAAAGAGATATTTCGGGTAAGAATTTAATCTCTTTCTATTTCAATTTTAAGTTTTACAATTTCCACTTCAATTGCTCCTGGGACTGGATTTAAGGAAATCATCGCGTTCTTCCGCTTTTATCTGGTGATTTCCGGTGAAAAATCAAAACAGTGCCTTGGTCAAAAGATCCGCGACATGTTCCTCGGTGTCCACTCTATGTAATGAAATGTCACCCTCTTGATGATTTCTCATATGAGGTGAAACTTCCTGAGTACGTGCTTCATGATCTTGCATGATTGGGGCTCCTTAGCTTTTGCAATAGCCCCATTGTTGTCACAGAAGATATCAACTGGATCCAGGATAGTTGGTACTACTCCCAATTTAGTGATAAACTTCTTTATCCACACAGCTTCCTTAGCTGCATCACACGCTGCAATGTACTCAACTTCTGTAGTAGAATCCATGATGGTCAGTTGCTTAGACCTTTTCCAGCTTACAGCACCACATTTAACAAAAACACATACCCAGACTACGATTGGTACTCATCCTATTTAGTCTGGAAGCTTTCATCAGTGTACCCAGTAATTGACAGCTCTTCCTGACCTCTATACACTAAGAAGCTATCCTTAGTCCGGTTAAGGTACTTTAGGATTGCTTTGATAGCCTTCCAGTGATCCTCGTCAGGATCTTGCCAGTATCAGCTCGTTATACTCAGTGTAAAGGTGACATCAGTTCTCGTACATAGCATGGAGTACATGATTGATCCTATAGCTGATGCATATAGGACCAACTTCATGTTCTCCCTGTCCTGCCTTGTCTTAGGACAGTTCTTCTTACTAATTTTCAGCCCATGGCTCATTGGCAAGAAACCTTTCTTGGCCTGATCTATGCTGAATCCTTTTAGAACTTTGTCTATGTACGTGGCCTGACTTAGGCCTAGAAGCCGATTGGATCTATCCTTATAGATCCTGATCCCTAGGATCGTCTCAACCTCACATAAGTCCTTCATTATGAAGCACTTACACAACCACTACTTCACTCCTTACAGTGTTGGTATGTCACTTCCAATAAGAAGGATATCATCCATATGTAATATCAGGAAGGTGACAATGCTCCCAATAATCCTTTTATACACACAAGGCTCATCTTGATTCTGTATGAAGCCGTATTCCTTTATGGCTTCATTGAATCTAAGATTCCAACTTCGGGATGCTTGCTTCAATCCATAAATGGACCTTTGAAGCTTGCATACCTTTCCAGGATACTTTGGATCGACAAAACCCTCAGGCTATGTCATTTACACATCCTCGAGTAGCTTTCCATTAAGGAAAGCGGTTTTGACATCCATCTGCCAGACCTTATAGTTGTACCAAGCAACTACAGCCATCAGGATCCTTATGGATTTGAGCATAGCGACTAGTGAGAAATTTTCATCGTAGTCTATTGCATGGACTTATCTAAAACCTTTCGTAACCAAACACCTCTTGAAGGTGTTGTCGACCTTTAGCTCGTAGCACCACTTGCAACCTATTACCTTGGCATCCAGAGGTGGATCAACCAGGTTCCAAACCTTATTATTGTACATAGATTGCATCTCCACCTCCATGGCCTTACGCCAGTTGGCAGACTGTGGGCTAGCTATAGCCTCCTGGTAGGTTTTGGGCTCTTCCTTATCGAAGATGAGAAGAGTGTGATCATCGGTGATGAGAAACCTATATCTCTCTGGTTCCCGACGATCCCTACTAGACCTTCTAGGTCCTTGTGTGACCTGGGTTGGTGCTTCCTCGTGTGCAAGCTCCACCCTGGTCTCCGAGTTATCCTCTTTAGGAGTTTGTGAGCTTTGAACTTCCCTGAGTTCAATATTGCTCCAAATGTCTTTCTTGGAAATGAAATCCTTTTCTAGAAAGACCCCCTTTCGTGCCACGAACACCTTGTTCTCGGTGGGGTTGTAGAAGTAATACCCTTTGGTTTCCCTAGGGTAGCCCACAAACAGGCATTTGTCGGTTTTGGGTTCTAGTTTGCCCCCAGTCAATTTCTTGACATGTGCATCACATCCCTAAATCCGCAGGAAAGACATATTGGGTGCCCTGCCTGTCCATATCTCATATGGCGTCTTTTCCACAGCCATAGTCTGAGTATTATTCAAAATAAGAGTTGTTGTCTCAAGAGCGTATCCCCAGAAGCTTATTGGGAGAGAGGCATGACTCATCATTGAGAGGACCATGTCCAATAAGGTCCTATTCCTCCCTTCAGACACCCCATTCCATTGTGGTGTTCCTGGAGGAGTAAGCTGTGGAATGATTTCATGCTCTCTCAAATATAAGTCAAACTCTAGGCTCATATACTCACCTCCTCGGTCTAACCGAAGGGCTTTGATATTTCTTCCTAGCTGGTTCTATACTTCGTTCCTAAACTCCTTGAACCTATCAAGGGTCTCAGACTTATGTTTCATCAGATAGATATAGCAATATCTGCTGAAATCGTCCGTGAACGTGACGAAGTATAGATGTCCACCTCTGGTAGCTACGCTCATAGGCTCGCATATGTCTAAATGTATTAGGTCCAACAAGCCAGTAGCCCTTTCAGCTTTCTTGCTAAAAGGCTCTTGAGTCATTTTACCTCATAAACAAGACTCGCATATATCAAGTGACTCCAAGTCAAATGATCCTAGGATTCCAGCTTTGCGAAGCCTAGCTATGCACTTCTCGTTTATGTGGCCTACACAACAATGCCAAAGGTAGACTAAGTTCATTAGGCTTAACCCTTTTAGTATTTATATTATAGATATGATTGGTTTCATTCAAATCCAGGATTTATAGGCCATTATTTAATAGAGCTTCTCCATAAAATAATCCCTCTCTAGATAAACCAATTCTACCATTTGCAATAGTAAAATTAAATCCAGAAATATCCAATACTGAAACCAAAATAATCTTCCTGCACATTGCAGGTACAAAATAACATTTTTCCAATATCAAAACCAATCCACTAGGCATCATAAGGTGGTATTTGCCGATCTCTATGGTAGCAACCTTTGCTCCATTTTCGACCCACAAGTCCACCTCCCCAGATCCCAATGACCTCCTGTTCTTAAGTCCCTGCACATTACAAAAAATGTGAGAACCACATCCAGTATCCAATACCCAGGATGTTGAAACAGTAAGGTTAATGTCTATGACATATATACCTAACGAAGATGCACCCTGGGTCTTCCTCTGCTCTCCCAACAGTTTGGGACACATCTCTTCCAATGCCCTGCCTGCTTGCACCCGAAACAGACATCCTCGGAACTGGCCTTGGGTTAGGCCTTAGCCTTCTTGGCCTTGGCTTTCTTAGTCTTAGCCTTGGCCTTGCCCTTAGCAAGATGAGGTTTCCCCTTGTTGACCAGTAGTACTGGCAGAGTCTTTTTGATTGACTGCTCAGTGAGCTTGAGCATCCTATGCAGCTCACTAACAATATGGTTCATCCCTTACATGTTATAGTTTAGGATGAACTGATCATAAGAATCCGGTAAAGAAGCCAGGATCATGTCTCGAGACGGCTAATGTGTCCAGATAGCCCTTCATCTTGAGTACGTGTGTGTTAACAGATGTCCCAACCCCTATCTTACAGGAGTGTGATGCCTTATTGGTCAGGTACCTTTCCTGATGAGCTTGCTCTTGAAACATCTCGTTAAGAGTTGTTATCATAGCATAGGCCTGATGGTCCCTGAACTGCTTTTGCAGCTCAGGGACCATACATGCCAACATAAGGCATGTCACATCCCAGTTATCCTTGACGTGCACCTCGTATTCCTCCAGCTGGGCAGTTGGTGGATTACGCGCCATTGGTGCAGCCGGTACAGGCTTTCCAGCACATACTCCTTAGACTCCTGTCTTAGAACTATTCTTAAGTTCCTAGACGAGTCCAAAAAGTTAGGGCCAGAAAGCTTGTCTCTTTCTAGGATAGATCACAGTGGAAGTGAATTGTTTGTTGCCATTTTGTTACTACACAGAAGAATTATAAGAGTGTTAATAAAGGACTTAACTTGTTTTTCCCGTATTTAATTAATAATGAATCATGTTATTAATTAACTCGAGTTATTGGGCTCATGGGCCGAGATCCATATTCCATTAAGATGCAACCAGTCGAGGGCCTGGAAAAACTATACCCTAATTGTTTAGGTAGGAATGCCATCCAATCCCAACCTAGGGACTCTCGGTTTGATGGGCTTGTTGGCACTTACCCATCTGTGCTTAGGGCCAGGAGAATCCTACTACCCACGCTAAGTCAAAAGCTCCATCCAAGTGTCAAAGTAACCAATACTCCAACCCAATACAAAATGACGATACTCCAGTCCATGCAATAAGGGCATGGTCTACAACTGGCCTATCCTTACTTCCAGTTGGTTTTGAATGAGGGAAGCACTTTTTTGAGCGGATGATGTGTTTTCGACGGGACACGGAACTCCCTTTCGGAAGGGGCGCCACGATTTCGGGCGGGCCCCTCCCTCACGTGGGGTTTTTATGAATGGAAAATCGGTTTTAGAAAATAAATGGAATTAATGCATAAAAGAACCGAGACCTAAGTCTCGATGAATATTGTAGAGTCGCCACCCGGCTCAGCTCAACCGGGAAATTCTTAAGGTAGCTGAACCGGACGAACGGTCGCTACACTATCTAGAGATTCGGCTCCGGACAAGTCCCTTATTTCGTGTCTAATTAAAATAATATTGGTCAATGTTCAAAGATGGTATTTCAAATTATAAAGTCAATTTTATTGAAATAAAAAGACATACAACACACATACATGTTAAGTAAAATAGTAAAAGAATAAATTATTAAAACCCGATTAAATAAAAAATAAAAACTCTCGCCTCACTTTACAAGCGCATAATATACACGAGAATCTAAAAAATATTTACAACCGCCTAAATACACGATTAATTCTATTAAAATACAAATAAAAATAAAAATGTACGTAAATACAAGCTGCAAAACAATGGTTAGCACAATTGATACGGCACACCACAAGTTGGACTCAAATAGACAGAATTGGGAAATCAAGTATTGGGGGCATGCATTTAGGGGATAATCGGGTTGGCTCGGCTAGCCGGCCTGGTTAGACCTGGAAAACGTTTTGAAACGTCCCTGTATTTTTGGTTTTGCGGAAAATCATTTTGAAAATAATTTTTCCGGTTTACTTGCATTTTTATATATTAAATGGGTCGGTTTTCGAGAGAACTGGGTCTCCGTCGTGGCATTGTTCTAAATGCAATTTTACTGAAAATTTAATCTAGGGTCGTGAATGCATACAACAAAATTCATTTTGATGATTTTTGGGGTTTTCTGAATTTTTATGGATTTTTGGAAATTTTTGGGGATAAAAACGGAAATTCTGGTTCTGGAAACCATGTTACAGTCGTGCGACTGTAACGAGTCCAAACTCAGAATCTCGCCAAAAATTTATTTGAAGAAAACTGGGAAGAAAACTTTGGAAATCAAGAACACTCGTATGACTGTAACGACTGTTCATTAAACTCAAGAATAGTTGTGCTACTGTTCTTGATTTCCAGAAGCAAAAATGCAGAAAAATGAATGAAAACAGCACAAAACCACACCAATCACCCAGAAAGCTTGTAAAAGAGAAGGGAAAAGGAGTGTATACCTGTTTGGCGTGCGTCTACCGTAGGTTTGACCCTTGGCGTTGCTCCAATCCACTAAAATCCAGAATTTTCTCCTTGAGTTAGGGTTTGAGGTTTGGGTTCAGAGATTTCCAAATGCTGAGGGATTCTGATGATGAGTTCCTCCTTTTCTTTAGTTTTTCCTTTTCTTCTTTCCCCTTTCTCTCTTTTCTCCCTTTTCTTTCTTTGTTTTTCTTTTTTTTTTTCTCTCCCTGTCCGTCTGGTCCCCCTTTTCTCTTTCTGCTTTTTCAGCTTTTGAAGTATAGGGTGGCTCACCTGCCGTGATCTACAGTCGTACGATTGTAGTTTGGTTACAGTCGTACGACTATAGGGATAGTCGTACGACTATACTTTTTTTTTTAAAGTAAAATTCTGGCGCTTACAGCTGCCCCTCGCATGATCAAATTCACCACTCGATCTTAGTCTGGGATAGATGGTGTGAATTTGAGAAACGCGACTCAACGCGCCGCAGACACAGGAAAGAACCTGCCGTTGAAATAAGCTGATATCGGGTCTAGGTTGCCCGAGGCAATACTGGGGAGGAAATAAGCCGATATCGGGTCTAGGTTACCCGAGGCAAAGCTGAGGAAGAAATAAGCTGATATCGGGTTTAGGTTACCCGAGGCAAAGGTGAGGAAGAAATAAGCCAATATCGGGTCTAGGTTACCCGAGGCAAAGGTGAGTTTGAAGTGTGGGATTCGAATTGCTTTCAAAGATCTAGGATCTTGCTTGAATCGATCTTCAAGAATCCGAAATCTGGCTTGGGAGATTTTTCAAGGATTGGGAATCATGCTTGAAGAAGTTCAAGGATTCGAAATCTAGCTTGGAGAGGTGTTCAAGGATTGGGAATCATGCTTGAATGAAATAAAGGGTTTGATGTAGAACTAAGCCGATACCGGGTCTAGGTTACCCGAGGCAAGAAAAGATGGAATGCGGTTAAGCCGATATCGGGTTTATGTTACCCGAGGCAAAGGAAGGTGGATTGTGGATTAGCCGATATCGGGTTTATGTTACTCGAGGCAAAGAAAGATGGAATTTTGATGATTTGAAATCTTACTGGAATTGGATGAACTTGAAATAATAAGAGGTTCGAGGATCTGAAACCATGCTTGAACATAATGGAGTTCAAGGATTTAAGATCTGGCTTGATTGAAAAAGGGGTTCAAGGATTTGCAACCATGCTTGAACATAATGGAGTTCAAGGGTTCGAAATCTGGCTTGAATGAAGAGAAGGGTTAAAAGATTTGAAACCATGCTTGAACGTACTGGAGTTCAAGGGTTCAAAATCTGACTTGAATGAAGAAGATGGTTCAAGGATTTGTAACCATGCTTGAACGTAATGGAGTTCAAGGGTTTGAAATCTGGCTTGAATGAAGAGGGTGGTTCGAGGATTTACAACCATGCTTGAACATAATGGAGTTCAAGGGTTTGAAATCTGGCTTGAATGAAGAGGGTGGTTCAAGTATTTGTAACCATGCTTGAACATAATAGAGTTCAAGGGTTTGAAATCTGGCTTGAATGGAGAATGGGGTTCAAGGATTTGCGACCATGCTTGAACGTAATGGAGTTCAAGGGTTCGAAATCTGGCTTGAATGGAAAAAGGGGTTCAAGGATTTGAAACCATGCTTGAACGTACTGGAGTTTAAGGGTTTGAAATCTGGCTTGAATAAAGAGATGGTTCAAGGATTTGAAACCATGCTTGAACGTAATAGAGTTCAAGGGTTCGAAATCTGGCTTGAATGAAATGAGGAGATAGGTTTAGGAATGGTAATTTTGATTGTGGGCTCGAGGATAAGTATTTTGCCCCTTCGATCAAGGATAAATACAGCTTGATTGCTCTGCCCCTTGGAAACTTGACTGTTCTGCCCCGACATTGTGCCGTCTCTGCTTTGAGAGCAAACCTGGTTCGGAGAGCCCTAGTGATAGCAGTGGGTACCTGCACTTGGATTTGTTGTGATGCATATGCATATGAATTGTGCATGTTTACTTTAAACGTATGCATGTATGTACGGATGCATGTATAGTGCCAAATATATGTATACATGCAACATGTGGTGTATGCTTTGTTCTTGGTATCCGTGCGGGTCCGGAGACGGAATTCACGGCTTGTGACTAGCCCCGATGGTAGCCCAGGTGACCTGGCCCGATTGTCCTGACGTGTCTCCTGGCCGACTGACTATTACGCTGATCTAGGTATTAGAGGAGTTGGCCGTCTTGAGTGACTTTCCACTTTACCCTCTGTATATTCTGGAGCGTTGTCAGTGTTAAGCGGATCAGGATAGTAGACCGTGCTGGCGGAAGGTCCATTTGGTCGAGCAAGAAGATGAGAGTGAGACTTTGCATTTCTGTACCGCATAATAGGAGTAACTGCGGTATTGTCACGGGCTTGGATGCAATGTCCTATTGATGGACGTTAATGTGTAGTGGTATGGTGTATGCAGGATGAACATCTGATTCGAAGTCCAAACATACATAATATTGCAATGGTGACATCAGAATGAGTATAACAGGCAATATGACAGTGACTCTGACTTTGTATGTCACCCCTCTCCTGTTGCCGACACTTCCTTTCGGTTTTCTGTGTCAACAAATTTTTTTTTTGTGAAAGATTCTGTGATGGGCATTTGTTTGCATTGATCCCTTTTGCGATGGTTTGCCTTAGGACGGGAAAAATATACCTTGATATGTTCATTGTGACTCGCGAAGATAATGCTGTCGATGATGCCCAGTGGTTCAGTTTTTTACTTGCCCCTAATATTATAGGTTTGTGTTCGAGGAGTATTATGGGTTTGTGTTTAGGGAGTGAAGCACTTCCACAGACAAGGTTCGCTGCACGATGTAGCCCGTAAGTGAACATTGATGTGCAATGACATGATAAATGCATATTGAACACCAAAATTGAATACGAAACATTCATGACATAATGAATATGGATGCATTAGGAAAATCTAAAATGTATCTCTGGTTTTAATTGATGCCCCTTCAAATTACCAATATGCCCTTTCGGTTTTGCACATTGGAGTTTTTTTTTTATAAGTCCGATCACCGGATAGAGTTGCTATTGTGGATGGACAACCTGAGATGAATTCAATTAACCACTGGATTCTCCTGCGGTCTGATGCCGTATTCATGTTTCTAATTCACCCCAGATTTTAGTTCAGACACGGTTCCCGAAGACTAAATCCTTGAAATGGTTAGTAAATGCAGCTTTCCCTTTAAATATGAGCACAACAGACTTTGCAAGCTTTCTTGTTGATGGTATCATCCCCTTCATGATTGTTGAAAGCTTTGTAAAGCCAAGTTGTCCTAACACTGTTGGTGAAGTTCACAAATGCATAACCAAAATTTCCTCCAGTCTTGAAATCCATAGGCAAATAGAGGAAATCATAAGCAAGCTTCCCTTTGACTTATTCTTGTTTTCCTCCAGACAATGCTTGTCCAGAATTTACAGCAAGTTAAGTCTTGGAAACTGATTTGGTAGATTTCTGATCATCAGGCTTGTTTTTCCACCAAGATTAGCTTCAATCTCTCTTTTATTCAGCTTGGTCTCTTCAATAGTCAATTTCTTGGGCAACCACCGTCGTTCCTTTTCACCTGCAGAAACTATCTTCTTCTTACTCTGGAATCTTGGATCCATATATTTCATTTTCCCCCTTTTTCAGCATTGTTGAACTCATTTGAAGCAGACTCATATCCAAATCCTCTATCTGTCATCAAATCAAAACTCTTCCCACTGTCCGAGGGTATAAAATAATTAGTCTGGGAGTTTAGATTGAAGAGAAATGGTGTGGGATTAAAAGGGTATCACCAATTCGGCTCAGGTTGACGATAAACGAAGACGGATTGAAACGACGCCATAAACACCTGCTCCGACGTCCTTTCACTGATGATATGATGCGGAACAAAAATGATATGGAGCAGCATTGGGGTTCAACTTCTTGTTAGAAGCCATTGAAGGTAGGAAATAAGGCTTCATAGGATCGGTTCAAGTTCCAGAGAGAAGATGAAAGATAGAAGATGAAAATGAAGGAAAGACAATAAAGGGAAGACAAAGGTGTTGAAGGCAAATGGAGAAGACAGAGAGGGGAATGAAAAGGGAACTGCTTTGGGTAAAGACACCGATCTTCTCTGTCACCGCACGAAGTTAACTTTTCAGAACAGGCGAAAACGTACTTATCTTTGTTGTCTCAACTCATTGACCCCGGCATTTCATGCAATAGGTGAGCCGCCCCCAAATTCACCAGGCACTCAACAGAGTTTAACTTTATGATTGAAGAGAGTGCAACTTTAGACCAGGAGCAGAAATTTGACTGTAAGAGAGAGCTAAGGTCTTCCATCGGTTTTTTTGAAGAAGTTAAATCCAAACCACAGCCACCTATTGATTTTCCTGCTGCATTCAGATTCATGTATGTCATGCGTGTTTGATATGTCTTTTTGGATGAACAATGCATGTGTAATGTCATATGCACATGAATGCCACACAAACAAGACTATACATGCACTAAAACTAATGTCTGCTTCAGAGTTTTACAGCATGGTGGGTGGCGAAGGTCATTTGGATTTTTTAGGGCTTGGTGCTTTTTAATGGATTTGGCTTTTTTGATGTGAGATGCTTTTTCATGCGTGAATTAGGCTCAAAGCTTTATTTTGGGGCTCGGTTCTGAAACTTAGCAATGGTCCCTGGTTTGGAATGATTTGAGTGTATTATGGGCTGTCCAAGTTGAAACTTTTAGGGCAAGACCAACAGCGTTTTTGGATCGTGGTTTGTAGGGATCACTGGTCTAGGTTGGTAATCGATTCGAATGAAATGGTGCCATCCCATTATTTGCTTGGCAGACTTCTTCTCTTTCTCTCCCTTTTTTTTATTTAAGAAAAAGGCTTAACCGAAGTCAGGTTCACCTTTAAATTCCCTGTAAGACTCAGATTGATGTCATGCATCTTAATATTATGCGTGATGGACATGTCGTTTCAGATGATCAAATGCATGCTTAATGCCATATACATGCAATCACCATACAAGTAAGAAGAATGACAAGATGCATTGCATTCAAAATGAGTTCAATACACTTTACAAATAAAATGAGCCCTTTACGAGAAGGAGCCTCTAAAGGTATTGATCTCACGATGCCCAACTATTCCTTATTCGGTCACTGCCCCAGCTTCAATCAGATCAGGCTTAGGAGTTCTTTGTCATATTCCTCTCCCCGGGAGGTTTGAGGAATTTCCTTGCTATTCTCCCTGCTTGCCCCTAGTCGTTCATTAGTAGTGGATGGCACCTTTAACCTTCCCTCATTAACCAACTTCTGGATCTCCTTCCTTAAAACATAGCAGCCATTGGTTCGGTGACCTGTCACTACGTGATAGGTGCAGAAGTTGTTCTTTTGATCCGGTGCCGGCTCCACATACGGCTTGACGCTCTGCAGTAGCCCCTCTTTTCTACATTTGGCAAATAATCGGCTCAGTGAGAGAGGCCACGGGGATATGCCCTTTCCGTCACCCTTAGGGAGTGGACTCGTGGTTGGCCGTGGAACAAGGCCAGTGTTGGCTTTAAGGGAGCCTTCGATTCTGCTTCACCAGTCAGCCCTCTTATTACTCCCTCAAGCTCAATCACACGTGCCTCCAATTCAGAGCATCTTGTCGTCAGCTTTTCCACCTTGTCCAGATCACCTCCTAGCATTTCCTTCAACATTACCGTTGCCTCTTCCCTGACCGCCTTTCAGAATCATGATGAGGCAACATAATCATCTAAGATATCTGTTACGGTGTTGAAGTTCACTGGGCTAGCCATTCTCGAGACTCCTTCCCTTTTCTGCCCTGATAAGAACACTTGTTAGCACTGACTGGGGCATGCGCATAGAGGATACCAAGTCAAGGGATGATGTAGGTATGAATGCATGATGTGATGCATGCATGCATGAACGATGATGTCATGTGATGCCATGTCACGTTATGCAATCCTAAGCTAGTCAAGTGCACACAAAGCCAGGGATGGAAACATGCAAATTGCAATGAATGTTGTTGATGAAGCTATATGCTGAAGTATAGCGTGGCATATAAATATACACCACATGGATAAAATGACACACAGGGTGTCCACGGATCGAAGCAAGGTGATACTTGCGAAGAGCTTATGTGCAGAGCGTATCTTACACGGGAGGAGAGTTAATATTTGAAGCGATACGTGTAGAGCGGATCTTACACGGGGAAGAGATGTAGTGTTTAAAGCGATACGTGTAGAGCTTGTCTTACACGGGAAGAGGTTTAATGTTTAGAGCGGTACATGTAGAGCATGTCTTACACGGGAAGAGGTTTAATGTTTAGAGCGGTATGTGTAGAGCGTGTCTTACACGGGAAGAGGTTTAATGTTTAGAATGGTACGTGTAGAGTGTGTCTTACACAGGAAGAGGTTTAGTGTTTAGAACGATACGTGTAGAGCGTGTCTTACACAGGAAGAGGTTTAGTGTTTAAAGCGGTACGTGTAGAGCGCGTCTTACACGGGAAGAGGTTTAATGTTTAGAGCGATACGTGTAAAGCGTGTCTTACACGGGAAGAGGTTTAATGTTTAGAGCGGCACGTGTAGAGCGTGTCTTACATGGGAAGAGGTTTAATGTTTAGAGCGGTACATGTAGAGCATGTCTTACACAGGAAGAGGTTTAGTGTTTAGAATGATACGTGTAGAGCGTGTCTTACACGGGGGAAGTTTTAGTGTTTAGAGTGGTACGTGTAGAGCGTGTCTTACACGGGAAGAGGTTTAGTGTTTAGAGCAATACGTGTAGAGCGTGTCTTACATGGGGAAGGTTTAGTGTTTAGAGCGGTACGTGTAAAGCATGTCTTACACGGGAAGAGGTTTAATGTTTAGAGCGGTACATGTAGAGCTTGTCTTACACATGGGAGAGATGTAGTGTTTAAAGCGGTACGTGTAAAGCGTGTCTTACATAGGGGAAGGTTTAATGTTTAGAGCGATACATGCAGAGCTTATCTTGCACGGGAATATCGGGAACGACACATGTAGAACTTAGTCTTACACGGGGAGGAAGGATAGAGCTTAAAGCGGTACGTGCAGAGCTTATCTTGCACTAGAAATTTGGAACGACACGTGTAGAACTTAGTCTTACACGGAGAGGATGGGTAGACTTTAAAGTGGTACGTGCAGAGCTTATCTTGCACGGAAAGATTTGGAGCAACACGTGTAGAACTTAGTCTTACATGGGGAGGAAATGTGCAGAGCTTGTCTTGCACAGAAAGATATATGGAACGATACGTGTAGAGCTTAGTCTTACACGGGGAGGAAATGTGCAGAGCTTGTCTTGCATAGAAAGATATATGGAGTGATACGTGTAGAGCTTAGTCTTATACAGGGAGGAAATGTGCAGAGCTTGTCTTGCACAGAAAGATATTTGGTATTTGGATGTGCAGGACATAAGGATAGGGTTTCTAAGGATTATGGAAGACATAAGGGGCTTGATGAAGCTTCTAGCTTTTTTGGAACACTTAAGTGACTTAGTGCATGCGGTAAAGTACTCGGTGCTCGTGGAGTGCTCGAACGTTATGGAGTGCTTGAATGTTTGATGGACGGATGAGATGTACAACGTCAGTTAATGAGGATGATCCCTTTGTTTTTATTTTTTTTGACTTTGGACATTCCAAGTGCACCTAATGCTATGCAAAAATGCCACGTGTGGACCACCACATGGATGAAGGTTCGGTGCTTTTGGGGCACCAAATGAATTTCGTGAAATGGTCGCATGTGTATTGACACACGGACGAAGTTCGACGCTTTGTAGGTCTATGAGATAATATGAAATGGTCACATGGGACTGGCCCATGGACAGAGTTCTGATGCTTTTGAGCATATGAAATGAAATGATGTTGTAAGAAAGTCATGTGCCATAGGAGACACGGACAGAAATTTGGCGTTCGGGGAACATCTTTTATGATTTGGTAATGCTATGAAATGCTCCTACATGTTTACTAACCCGGCACTCGGGGAGCGCCTTGAATAATGTAGTAATGTCATGAAGTAATCCGATGTGGATCACAGTATGGTATGATATTTATGATAAATGAGCATGATGTCATGAAACGTCTCGTTTGGATTGTCACACGGAAATATACCTATGACCATTGTGGTCTCTATTGAATGAAATGATTTGGTGGAATGGCCGAAGGCAATCCGGTGCATTGGCAAAACACGGATATTTTAGGATACCCGATATATGATGGAATGAGATGATCATGGTGGGCGTCCTTGGAATGCCCCTAATTTAATTTAGGTGATATGTCGTGAATGCTTATGACACACAAAATGCAAATGGCTTCACAAAAACATGGTTAGGATGCATGACACACATAATGATGTTATGTATGCTATGTGAAAAATGTTAATCACACAAATATAATGTTATGGCTGAAAAAAAAGAAATGGTTAGTATGAATGGCAAGCGAATGATTTAATGTTTGCACACGAAAATAAATGCACGTGGCTGCATGAAAATGCAGGTTAGTATCACGTAAGAATGTTTTATGTATGGAAAATGTCATATGTATGATAAATATGAATTATGGTATGGAGTGAAATGTCGAAAGGCGTGTAACACGTAGCACACGAAACGAATTCTTCCAACCTTATTTCTCCAAGCGTGGTCGGTCTCAAAAAATTCTAACCGAGTCCTAGGCGGGGTTCACTTCGATCACCAACAGGGGGTGATGAAGGCGCGATTTTATTATTATTCACACAATTATTTTGGTATCCCAAGGGAATCCAACTAGGGCTGCCTATATGAGTTCGGTCCAAGTCGGGTTAAAAATGAAGGTTCCCATAGCAAAATATACTCCTCACTTCTCTCCACTCAAGGGTCCGAACGAAGGGGTTCTTACGAGGCTATGAGTAGTGTTTTGTATCCGTGCCTCTAAGACCATGAGGAACAAAGGCGACACTTCAACAATCCACCGGGCTATAAATGGATACTAAATCTAATGCAAGCATGTCTAGTTAAAGATGCAAAATGAAATACCAATCGAGAATCATCCACCTTATTTTAATTAGACACTTTTCAGGGCTTGTCAAATTCTTTTAAGTTTTTAAGAAAACTTTTTCAAGAAATCCCCAGCAGAGTCACCACTGTGAGTGGACGACGCGTTTTCGACGGGACGCGGGACTCCTTTCGGAAGGGGCGCCACGATCTCGGGCGGACCCCTCCCTCGCGTGGGGTTTTTATGAATGGAAAATCAGTTTTAGAAAATAAATGGAATTAATGCATAAAAGAACCGAGACCTAAGTCTCGATGAATATTGTAAAGTTGCCACCCGGCTCAGCTCAACCGGGAAATTCTTAAGGTAGCTGAACCGGACGAACAGTCGCTACACTATCCAGAGATTCGGGTCCGGACAATCCCTTATTTCGTGTCTAATTAAAATAATATTGGTCAATGTTCAAAGATGGTATTTCAAATTCTAAAGTCAATTTTATTGAAATAAAAAGACATACAGCGTGCATACATGTCAAGTAAAATAGTAAAAGAATAAATTATTACAACCCGATTAAATAAAAAATAAAAACTCTCACCTCACTTTACAAGCGCCTAATATACACGAGAATCTAAAAATATTTACAACCGCCTCAATACACGATTAATTCTATTAAAATAAATGTACATAAATACAATCTGCAAAACAAAGGTTAGGACAATTGATACGGTACACCACAAGTTGGACTCAAATAGACAAAATTGGGAAATCAAGTATTGGGGGCATGCATTTAGGGGATAACCGGGTTGGCTCGGCTAGCCGGCCCGGTTAGACCTGGAAAACATTTTGAAACGTCCCTGTATTTTTGGTTTTGTGGGAAAATCATTTTGAAAATAATTTTTCCGGTTTACATGCATTTTTATATATTAAGTGGGTCGATTTTCGGGAGAACTGGGTCGCCGTCGCGGCATTGTTCTAAATGTAATTTTACCGAAAATTGAATCTAGGATCGTGAATGCATACAACAAAATTCATTTTGATGATTTTTGGCGTTTTCTGAATTTTTATGGATTTTTGGAAATTTTTGGGGATAAAAACGGAAATTCTCGTTCTGGAAACCACGTTACAGTTGTGGGACTGTAACTACAGTCGTGCGACTATAACGAGTCCAAACTCAGAATCTCGCCAAAACTGTATTTGAAGAAAACTGGGAAGAAAACGCTAGAAATCAAGAACACTCGTACGACTGTAACTACAGTCGTACGACTGTTCATCAAACTCAAGAATATTCATGTGACTGTTCTTGATTTCCCGAAGCAGAAATGGAGAAAAATGAATGAAAACGGCACAAAACCACACCAATCACCCAAAAAGCTTGTAAAAGAGAAGGGAAAAGGAGTGTATACCTGTTTGGCGTGCGTCCACCATAGGTTTGACCCTTGGCGTCGCTCCAATCCACTAAAATCCGAACTTTTCTCCTTGAGTTAGGGTTTGAGGTTTGGGTTCAGAGATTTCCAAATGCTGAGGGATTCTAATGATGAGTTCCTCCTTTTCTTTAGTTTTTCCTTTTCTTCTTTCCCCTTTCTCTCTTTTCTCCCTTTTCTTTCTTTGTTTTTCTCTTTTTTTTTTTTCTCTCCCTGCCCGTTTGGTCCCCCTTTTCCCTTTCTGCTTTTTCAGCTTTTGAGGTATGGGGTGACTCACCTGCCGTGATCTACTATCGTACGACTATAGTTTGGTTACATTCGTACGACTGTAGGGATAGTCGTACGACTATACTTTTTTTTTTGAAAGTAAAATTCCGGCGCTTACAACTTTTAAACGACTTAGTAATTTTCTTTTAGTTATTAGATTCATTTTAATAACAGCTTAGATGCATAGGCGGGTAAATTGGGTTTGGATCATACATTCATACATGTAAATAAATAAAGCATAATTAAATAAAATGGACTGTTATGGGCCTATATTACAACCTACTATAATTCTAGTAAACCTATACTAGAAAATACATCAGGTGGGCCTCCTCTTCTTCCTTCTAGGCTCGCCTCTCCAAGGGGCTTCTTCTTTACAAATTTATAATAAATAAATAAAATTACATAAAAAAGAAAAACGGCATGCAGGCCGTATTTACCCAAAAAGGAAAATACAACCCAACTCGAATAAGGCCCAATAGCATCCATACATACATTTAATCATACATCCATGTAATCCAATACATTAATTTATAAACATGTTATAATGCATGAATTTAAGCCCATTTCAATTATATCCTTAGCCATTACTTCGAAATCGCTAATTTTGGCCCATCATGGTTCTAGCCCTTAATGGGTTTTGGGCCTCCAGGTCAGGCATAATACTACTCCCACTGTAATTGGGAAACCGTAAGTCCATATCAGCCGCCCGGGTAATCGTGCCAAGAAAACCCAAACCAATTTCAATTATACTATATTAATTTCCAAAATTAATATCTCATGAATAAAATTAAAATTTCATTCAAGAAACAATGCGTATTTAAATTACAGAAATTTAAACACACAAAATTTTAAAACCCATTAAAATTTCAAAACTGGGCCCCGGGCCCAAAAACCACTAATACCAAAATAGGGCTCGGCCAGCTCCAGCCAGGGCAATAGAGTTGCCCTAGCAGCAGCGGCCTTGCTACAGCGCAGCGGCGGTCATGCTGGACTCAATGGTAGCAGCTGCTGCTATTTCCGCTGGATACAGCGGCAGCGGCAGTGATTCCATTGTCGGCAACCCCATGTGGAAACAGCTCGTGATTTTCATCGGAAAAATAACATATACAGCAAAATAATTAAATCACCAAGAAATAATCAAGCAATAGAAAATTAAAACCAATATGCAAATTAATTTCCAATTGCAAAAACCATGGGGAAAATCACAAAAACCCACACCAAGAATCCCAAAAATAAAACACCAATTTTAAAATAAGGGATTCAATCCTGTTAATCAATTTCCACGGATCAAAAGCCTGCTCTGATACCACTGTTGGGATTTTTCAACGGAAATCAACCGATAAAGCGGAAGAACGCATTGATTTTCTTAAATCCGTGCCCTGGAGCAATTGAAATGGAAATTGAAAACAACAAAAAAAAATGGAGAAAGAATAGATTCTCACCAGAAAATCTCTTTAAGAGATGGCTGCAGAAATTGAAACCGACTTCCTTCACGTTCCTGTACACGAACGGCTATAGAACACAACCCGTGCTAGCGAGAGGATCGGCCGAAATTAAGAGAAAAGGCTACTGTAATTTTTCTGCAGTTACACCTATCTTGGTCGAAAATTTCCTTAGGTTATTTAACCTAGATTGCAGAAATTCCTATGGGAATTTTAGGCCCAATTTTCTTTTAATTTCAAGTGGGCTTTTCTCCTCTTTAAGCCCAAGTCCGATTTAGTTCTCTGGGTCCAAATTAATTTCATATGTAATTTTAATCCAACATGTATGTCATTTTATTATACCATATAATATCTTACATATATTTAAATTAAAATTAATTTGACCAATTAATTTAACCAAGGAATTAAATTAGACTATAATGAAATTAAATACATGTAAACCTATTCATGCAAAATATTTTCACCTAGGAAATAATCTCATAAATTAATTCATTGAATTAATTATAAGAAGGCCAATACAAATCTCAATCATATTATTTTGATCAATCCAATTGATCTTTATAATATAATTAATATAATCCTCTCTCTCCGGTGCGTATACTCCAAGTATACAATTGATCCCTTTAGTTCGAGTTCAGATGTTTAATGTGTACGATCCTGTAGACCCGTCTTTATGTTGGCAGTGGGCCTTTGGCCCACAGACTATAGGTAGGCTCTAGCAAGCCACTGTAGCCCCCAATTGAGACGGAGATAGCAGTCCAACTGTAATCATAACGATGTAGTTTAAACTTGTATATGCCATGTCATTGATATCGGTGTCCAACACAGAGGCATGGATTCATCACCCTTTTTTATGTCCAGACATTTACTTGATCCCGAATGAACTGATGCTCACAAACAAGTTCCAACTTGTTTGGGTGTAGCCACACTCTTATCAGTTGCATTCATCAAGAGGCCGGTGATATCTTCTCAGTGGACTACTGAGTGACATTCCCTTCTGTATATCCATAGCATTGGCATGTTCACTGACATACCCGAACGTACCCATACTTGGCACCCTGTTACAGGCCCTTTAGGCATACACCAAAGTATGCCACTTTACATGCAGCACCATCATATTGTCAGGTCAAAGGGTCCATACAAGTACTACACGAGAATCACTTGTGATACTATACCATGTAGATTTCTCGTTTAGTGGATCTATCCATTACCATGCCCCTTTTGCATGTACCCATTAACTTGGTTGACATCCCAAGTCCAATGGTCGGTAAGACATCGCCATACAACCAAGCTAATGATAGTCTCTAGTTCCATTCATTCCTATGACTGGAGTAGACTACGGATCTCTTTGTGGTCATATCGTTTTCCCTATCCATGGTCTTACTGCCAAGTGCATGACAATTATCAACATGAATATGGATATATCCATTGGATACTCTATTTAAAACATAGCACAAGATATCTAATAAATAGATTAATGCCTTTATTTAATGACACAAAATGTATAATACATAAATCCAATAAATGTACAATACAAAATATAAGGACCAATGCCTCGGGACTAGGGCAAATCCAAAATGAAATTCCCATAACAGATTTGTTTTGTCACGATGTGTGACTCACTCCTATACCTGAGAATGACAATGCTTGATCGAGTATAGTTTTACTACCTAACCTGATTTTTTGCCTATAAATAAACAAAGAATGAAGGAGAAAATGGGGGCCTTTTAGCTCGAATTAGTAACAAAACTCAGTCAAATTTCTCCTTCAAAACCTTTTTTCTTAACCCAAAAATCTATTCCAAATCATATCAAATCCCACTTTTTCACTAAAAACACTCAAAATCTCCCTTTTATATCCTCACTACAAATCAAGCTCTTGCCTTAGTTCTGAGGTATAAAACTGAGGGGATTTAAAATCCATTTCTTATTGCATTAGTCTCAAAAGCTTTGGTTTTCAAAAAATAGGAACTAGGGAACATAACCATCCAAGCTTTTCCATGCTTTTAGGGTTTGTTTCCCCTAGAAAATTTTATTGTTTTCAACCTTTTTAAATGATTTATTTACTTTATTGCATGTTGGTAGGCCCATGAGTGGCCGATATTAGTGTGTTCCCTTCAATTTGCATTAAAATCATGTTTTCTTTCTTTATTAATATGAGCAGATGATGTTCTTTTAATACACAAGACGTGGCGAAGCGAACCGAGGAGTTTTTATAATAAGGTATAAGGTTTTTGTGATAATAATTATAGTATGAAATTCGTTTTGGAAAATAATATTCATAAAAGATTCAAGACTGAAATCCCAAAGAAAGTATAGGAGTCCTCACCCGTCTCAACTCAACCGAGAAATTTATGTAAAGCTGAAACCAAGTGAGGGCCACTATACGTTCTAGAGATCTGGGTCTGGAAAAGTTAGTTACTTGTTATCTAATTAAAATAAACGAATCAACAATCTAACTATAGTATTTTATGAAACTAAATCGGCTTTATTTAGAGCATACGAAGTTCATGTAAGGTACATAAAGTAGTAAATAAATTAATTATACAGACCGAATCACGTAAACTACCCTAGGGGATACTTATGAATCAAATAGGGAATCGGGTACATGCTTCTGGAATATAAATCTAAGGTTTAAATGTCATGAAATATATGAAAATCGATTTTTGGTGATTCTGTCCCGAGCTGATACCCGCGCGGGTGTTGAGACAACAGTCATACAGCTGTATATTTACACCCGTGCGGTTGTCACTTTGAGATCAGCAAAGGATTTCAAAATCCAAGTTTTCACGATTCCTTTTCTAGGAATTACAGTAGTGCGACTGTAATCACAGTCGTACAGCTGTTGCAACAGTCGCACAGCTCTGGTTCTTAATCCAAAACCGAAAAACAGCGTATTTTCAAATGATGCAAATGATGCCTAAATACATCATAAATAAGTCAAATGTTTTGGTTTCTTAGATATTTATCCTTGTAACATGGATCCACAACTTTAGGAGGTGAAAATCCTTCAAGAAAAGCTTTAATACCTGAACTTCAAGCTCCAAAAACAGTGTCAAGCTTAGAAAGTTAAGGTTTTAGTGTTCATATTAGTCTAAACCTATTAGAAATCTTAAAAGTATTTTCCTATGATTTCTAACCGATTTTAAGCCTAGAATCAGAGAGTGAAGATGAAAATTGAAGAAAAATCTTGGTTTTTCCTTTTCCCTTTTCTTCCATTTTCCTCTCCTGTCTCTCTAAGTAAAAGTTGCCAACCGTTAATTTAGAAACAAAAGGCATTTTTATAGGTAGAATTGTGACTTCTTCTTGTAGAATCTGCCCCCCTTAAAATTCAAAAAATCATTTCCAAAAAGAAAAGTCACGGTTCTATCAGGCATCAACACCCGTGCGGTTGATGGCCCAATAATCATGTAGCTGATGTTATAGCCGTGTAATTGTTGTTCCCAGATAGCCTCCTCTTCAACCAGGAAATGCATCGAGGCTTGAAGTTTGATCAACCGGAGCTTTGATCTTGAATTGACTTTGACTCTTGTGGCTGTAGAAATCTATAGAAGCAAATAGACAACTTATTCATCATTGAAACTGGGGATGAAAATGCCGCACTTATAATTTGTAAATTCAAGAGTTTTTACTAAAAGTAAGGGATTTTTCTTGAGTTTAGAACCCTAAAACTCTGTCTTGTTTTATTTTTCATTTTCAAACCTTTCAAACTTAGATTCACACCTATTTAATACTTGAAATGACTGTTCTATTTCAATCAGATCAAATTGTGGGTTTACTGTAGGAATACCAAGCACGATGATGCTTTTGTAAAATCATTGTCTAATGACCTGTGCTTGAAGAGCTTAAATTGTGATCGAAAGGATATATCTAAGCTCTAGGTGGTTTGATCTATGCACGAGTAGAGGATAGAGGTATGAAATTAGGTCATGGGTGCCTCACATTGAAAGTCAGTATTGTTTCTACGTTCCCTGATGACCCTGTGTCTCTTTCGGGTGATTTCCCATAGATTATACTATATCTAGTTCTTATAGTGGTGGTCAGATATTTCACTTGTTTTATGCACAACATATCATGCATATTTACTCTTATGTCCTTTATTGTTTATCATACCATTGAAATCCCTGCATTAGATATTTTTATCCCTCTACACTGTTTATGTAATATTTGCATGTGTTTAATTTTATTTGTGTGAGTATTTTAACATTAAAATCAATCTAGACATCTCTAGGTAAATTAAACTGTAAATGCTCAAGATAAAGCCCCTAATAATAAAGTAAGTCATTTGTCTAGAACCCAAATCTTTAAAGGGTGCAATATTCTGTTCAGGGGCAAAAATAGGGCGACTGACTAGGGATTAAGCCCCCATGGTTCCATTTGCCAGAGGATCCTCATTGGGATTCTTTAACTCAGCCCCTAAAGTAGTAGCCATGGTGGCTATTGCTATATAGGGAATTAAGGTTTCACTGTTTCACTTTGGGGAAGAAGACAACATTTGTTTTCTCTTTTTTTTAATAGGCCATCAAAACGACATCATTTTGATAGTTTCAATTAAAAACAGGCAAATTCCCCTTAAAGCCATGCCTATTTGTGAGCAGACGATCCTTTCAACGAGTGACCCGCGAGGCCGAGCCGAGAGAAGGTTTTAATTAGTTTTTGGAAATTTTTTACCGTTTTAAGGGCTTTGGTTGTGGAAAACATATAGAACTATATTCCCTCACTAAAATGGTTTAAGAGTCCCCACTTGGTTTAGGTCTACCGGGAAGTTATGGTATAGCCGAGCCATGTAGGAATCGCTATACCTTTTAGCTAGAGATTCAGGTCCGAACAAATCACTTATTTCGATCTCGTATCAAATAATTATTAGCCGTTCTAACTTTCACATCTTTTATATTTATTTTCTTATTCCATTTTTAGCCATAGTCATTTTCTAAATGCTCATACAAAACGTGATCAATAAATACATAAAGTAAATAAATTTGGAAAATTAAATTAATACAACCCAATTAAATAATCTAACCTAGGGGATACATTAATAAAAATGGGATACAAGGTACAATCACCGAGAATACATGAACAATCTAAAAAAAGGAAAGCTAGATCTAACCTAACATACATATACGTTAGTAGCATAATAAACATATAAATGCACATTGGACTCAAAATAAGACAACAATGGATAATAGATTACACGGGATGTGAAAGGGGGAAAGCGGAAGAATCCGACAGATTCAACCGACTTGACCTAAAAAATTATTTTGGAATGTATTTTGAGAAAATAATTTATAAAACATTTTATCAGTTAATGGATCAATATTCACTTCAGTGAGTCGATTATCCCGGGATCTTCCATGGAATGCTGTTCGTGTGAGTCCTAGTTACTTCACAAAAATTAACTTTAAGTCGAAAAGTAGTAAACACGTCTAAAACGATTTTCATAAAAACATACTAAAATATAAATATTCATACTCAAAATAACCTTAATGGAAAAACATATTTATCTCCTTTTTATTATTTTTATTTTGCTTATATATAATATTCATCAAAAAATGAAGTTCCATAATATTTCTTCTTCATGTGAGTTTGGCTATTTAGCCTGCCTATGAGGTGAAATCTCACTGATTCATCAGAAAACCGGACTAGAATGAAGAATTGAGTCGTACGGCTCAAATTAGAGCCGTACGACTCTTCTCAATAAGAAATAAGCCCTATGGCTTAACATTTAGGAAAACAATTTGGCCCGTTTTCAGAAAAATATTTTGTAAGGTACTGTATCTGAAGATTAGAGTCGTACGGCTCAAAGTAGAGCCATGTGGCTCTATTTTGGGAAAGAACTAAACCGTATGGTTCTAATCACTAGAAATGACTAGTTTCTTTTTGGATAAAAATCTCAAACACACTACAAGAATGCAACCTAGTAAGCAGTGAAAAGGTTTTATGGCCTCTCAGAAGTTACCTCTAGTGTGTTTATCCAGTATTTTGAGCCTCTGAAACCGATTCTTGAGAAGCAAGCTGGTTCTGAATGAGTTCGCCTTTGCCCTGAATCATCTTTGAGATCACGAACTAAGGATAATGAATGAAAGCTTGAGTGTTTAAGGTTAGGAAAACTAGTGTTTGAACTTAGAAATGAAAGTTGGAATGATACAGAGAATATGGAATATAGTTTTCTCACTTTTGTTTCTGCTCTTTCGCTTACTCCCCTTCTCTAATTTCCTTTTTTCCCCTTTAAGGTTCTCTCTGGTTCTCTCAAAAATCTTTTTTTTTTCTTTCCCTACTTCTCCTTTTTTATCCTTCTCTTCCATTTGAGATCCAAATTTTTTATCATGTCTTCTCTATCCATTCTAGGTGAATTTTTTTTGTCTATTTAGAAGAAGAGCCGTATGACTTTAAAACATTAGGAATAGAGCCGTAAGGCTTAAGAGTTGGGCCGTACAGTTCGTTTGCTTTAGGTTGGAATTTTCATATTTCCATGGCTTAACCTTTTTTAATAAAGCTGTACGGCTCAAATTTTGAGTTGTGAGACCCAAATAAGAGCCGTACGGATCTTATTAAAATTAAGTCTAATTGGCTTATCTCTCGAATAATTTTCAGGTTCGATCCTAAACTCATTCAGTGTCCGTTGTTCATCCTTCGAATTGATTTCTATAGAAAACTCGATACAGAGGATAACTAATTTAATTCTCATCATTGAGGTCGAAAAAATCCGCGCTCACACTATTCATACTACAACCACAACTAATTAACCCAAGTTTTGGGCTTTATTTTAATTTTATTCCTTTCATTTTCTTTTTTAAAATTTTCACAAAAAAATTACTTTTAAGTTTTAATCAAACAAATCCATTATTAATATTCTTATTTTGAATCAATAAAATATTATTAATGCTACTTTAATTAGTAAATTATCTATTTTCCATACTTGATAGTTTCCATAAATTATATATTTATTATATTTATTTAACAGTGCTTTTTTAATTAATGATTTATTTAACAATGTTAAGAACTCTTTTCAAATTTAATAATTTAAACTCAAAATTCTTTCAAGTTTTTAGTTGATGAGATTTAGATTATTATCATCATCATCATCATCATCATCATCATTATTATTATTATTCACTTTTACAAATAATAAATTCTCTTAATAACATTCTGGCTACCTAATAAAATTAGTACCACATATCTAATCATATATTCTATATAAATTTTTTATTTTTAAAATTTAAGGAGATTGACTAATAGCATTCAATTAAATAAGATTTTATTTTCCTCTTATAAAACATCTTATATACTATTCAAAAGCACAATTCTTCTTCTTCTTCTTCTTTTTTTTTTGTTAATTCAATAATATGATGAATGTTGCAGCATTTGCTTTTTCGTTCAATGTTGATAATTGAACGGGTGTTAAATACGATGAAGCTCCCTCATAAATTTGATTCTGGTTCCGCCATTGCTTGTGTTTACTGTATCTTCTCGGTATAGTAAACCCAGATGGTCACTCCATGTATTCATTTATATCAAGTTTAATATTCATATGTTAGTGACACGGTCCCAAAACTTGAGCGGGGGCAAAAACCCTATTTTCTAGCTCACACATAGTATCAAGTAGGCCTCTTCATTATGGTTTACTCTTCCATTCCAATCTTTTATTTTCTTTTTTTAATACAGTGCTTTATTGGAAAAGGAAAAAAATAAGTTTCCTTAAAAATTAAAGACTATCTGCACACGCGACAATTAAAAGTACAACCTTGATTCATGCATAAATGAATTGTATATTTACAAATGATACAAAATGCTTAAATCAAAGAACGAATTTCCATCTATATAACATACTAAAAATAAAAAAACAAATTTCCATTTATATTGTAATGAAACAGATTCAAAAATTGTAACGGAACGAATATCAGAAATGATATTTGTTAAAACATAAGAAACTAAAACATGAGAAATGTGTACATAATAAAAAACTACAAAAACATTATCAATAAATTTAAATATTACGAGGATTCATTATATATACATAAAGAGGGAAAAGAAAGAATTTGTTTTGTTTTGAAAGCTCGTAAAAATTATCTAAAACAATATTATGAATTTACTCCATATGTGATTGACACCAATCTGCTTTCAAAAACACATATTATCTCAATAAACAAGTTTCCAAATCCTAAGAAACCAATTTTTCATTTCTTAAATTATTTAATGTGACTTGAAATGTTTATACAAGTTTTCGAGAATTGAGTTTTGATTTTAGAAACATGATATTAATTCAAAATTAAAACTTACTTGAAATTTAGATTTCCATTTATCATATCATTAAGAAAGAAAGGAGAGATTGAGTTCTTTGTATGACACTATAACTAAAATAGAAATATAATAAGCATTTGCCGAATTCAATAGAATCGAAACATGACTACCAATAAAGGATTAAACATATTAATTTCAACATCGATTCTATTATCTATCACAAGTTAATTACATCAATAGTCCTTTAACTACAGGAAATGTAACGCTAAAGCTATAGTTTTTAATTCTTAACTTAAAATCCATAAATTTTGAATTTATTTCTCCTACAGTCCTTTTATTTGGAATTCGGTAAATCGTTTCGCTAAAGATGCCATGTCATAAAAAAATTGCCACATATGTGCCCACATCATCAAAAACTGTGTCACGCTTCCGGAATTTTTGTTTTTTAATGTTTAAACATGCGGCATCTCTAGGGTTTATCAGATTTCCGTTAAAAGGAATATAAGAGAAATAAAATTCAATGATAATTAAAATCTGTAACTTTAGTGTTCCATTTCCGATAGTTAAAGACCTGGGAATGTAATTAACCTATCATTTCTCACTAGTTAACTTAAAACGAAATGAATTGTAAGATCTTTCAGCATTAATTTAACAACGACGAGGATGAGGCCAATGCATAATATCAGGAGATATATGGCAATTGATTGGAGTTGGGTTGGCCACATTGCCATATACACTATTACCCTTGCTCTCCTCCTCTTGTCTATCTTCCGGCTCATTGCCGTATGGTAGTGGCATCCTATAAACTGTTGGGTTGATAAAGGTAGCAGCCACCACCACCACTTGAGTTGCCGCCATAACTTTTCCGGCGACAATTCCTCCATAAACTTGTCCTTGTGCCCCTGCAAGAGATATCCCAAAACTACAAGTAGAAGCAACAATAAAAGAGCCAGATAATGCAAGTAAGTTAAAGGGTCCTTGTAAAGATAAAGAAGGGGTGTGAGAAATTGGTTGGCAGAGTGTGACATCAGAGACTGACCCACTAGCACTCAAAATAGTTAAACCCACATGGTTTTTCATTGCAAATTTGATGATGGAGTCGATGATATCAGAGCCAGTGGGGATGTCAAGGATAATTGGTTTCATAGAGGATTCATTGTCTTTGGTGATAATAATGGGTGGTTTTGGCTTGTTCTTGGAACCTGGAGGTCTCCCTCTTGGCTTTTTTTGAATCTCTATTAAAGCTGGCATATGTTTGGAGGAAGAGGATGGTTGTGCAGCAAGACTTTGATCGGAGGAAGAATCATTAGAAATGGAGATATCAGTAGTGCCAAAGTCAGCCATAGCAATTTTTTTAAAGATATTGATAGAAAATATAAAGAAGATGGTATTTATGCTAGGTTTGGTTGAGTTAGGTTTATGAGACAATGGCAAGTAAATAATTATAAAAAGGTAAAATCCAAGTTTTGGCCTCCTACTTGCCAAAAAAAAATTGTTGGTTTGGTTTGATTTATTCTTAGTTAGTCCTTGTATTGATAATTTTGAATATTTATCAAGCCTTAGACACAAAAGTATTAACGTGATAAAATAAAAGAGGAAGAAAAGTGGGGAACCACAAGCTGTCAAATGGAAGTGGGTCCAAAGTTTCCATTTTTATGGCAGTAAATGAAGCCAAATCTCTATTCTATTCTGAATGACAGACAAGCAGACTAAATTATTGGTTTGTGGGGTTAGAATTGCTCTGTTGGGATTTGGAATAACTTAGTGTGCGTTTGTTTTGAAGAAAGTCTGGAGTGAAAGGAAGGAAATGTGCATGTATTTAGACATACACTTGTCTACATACATATACATTTTTCATTCTTTCCCTCCTCATTTCTCTCAAACCAAACATACTATTAAGGTTGGCAAGCATATAAGAGTTAGTTTCGTCTTTGACTATCTTAGTTGCTATCTATTTATCGTGAAATTTATTATGGATCTGGTCCACATGGTCCCTTCCTTTGAAAAATCTATATATATACTTTTTTTATTTTTTTCCAATATATTAATTTTTAGTTACTCTCTTAGGATTGTCAATAGGGCGGGTAGGGATAGGGGCTGCTCCCCCATCTTTGTTTCAATCTAGTTAGAGAATCCTCATCCTAATCCCCATTTATGTAATAGAGAAAAAATAGTACTCATCCCCATCCTTGTGGTGATTACAGTCCTTTAAGGATCCTATAACCCATTTAAAATTTTTTTATATTCTAAATACCATTATTTTAGTGAAATTTTTTAATATAATAGAATCATGCAAATATAATATTAAAACATTACTGCAATTACTTGATACAATAATATTATCCATCATAATTTATAAGCATTCGTCAATCCCCAATTACAAAAGTAAATGACAAGTATCTAAATATAAAAATAAACATTTAAAATACCATATTTGAAGAATTTCCATAGAAGTCCCCATCTAGACATGGTAAGAATGGGGATGGGGATCCCTGTGAGATGGAGACAGAAGTCCTCATCCCAACCCCATTCCGATCCCCGCCTTTGAGAAAATTTTTTCCCTATTCCCACCTCATGGAGCAAATAAATGGGGATTTTGTCCCCATTTGGGGGGAATTTCTATCTCATGGAAAATTGTATCATCTTTACTCATTTTGTATCTATGTTTATTTTTCAATTGAAAAAGACCATGTGGAGTGAGTGTGAGCGGACGACATTTTTCAAAATGCGCGGTGAAGCGGGAACCGGGGATCTTCTTTTCGTTTGTGAGTTGTTGGTGTTTGTGGTTTTGAAAATGGCTTTTAATCTTCTTTAAGAAAGCCTTTCATTTTATTGGAAAAACCCTATTGTAGAAAACTTAATTGTAAATGTGAATTTTGGAAAATAGGTTTTTGGAAAATCCCAATTTAAACTTAAAGATCTCAAAACCTAAATTTTGAGATTAGATACAGAGTCGCCACCCAGATCAGCTCATCCGGGAAATTCCAGTACAGCTCCCTACCAAGTGTAAACGTGGTACCTAATCTAAAGATTCAAGGTTCGGGCAACACATCTACTAAACCTCACTTATTTTTAATTATTATTTCATAATATAATATAATATCCACTTAGTTCTACTCATTTTATCTTTTTTTATTTTTAATCAATGCTCATACACATGACATAAATATAAACCCAAAAATAAAGTGCAGAAAAGTAAAGTAGAGGCCAAATTATACAACCCATAAAAAGAAAAAGCTCTCATCCTCACCATTACAATCGCCTAGATACACGAAAATTTAAAAAGTACAATCGCCTAGAATACACGATTTGGTTTGTAAAATACATCCAAAAATAAAAATAAAGAAAAATAAAAGCTGCATCCAAATATAGTTAGCACAAGTAAATAAAACACACCAAGGACTCATACAAGACAGAATAAGGGTATTCTAGGAAATGGGGTCATGCATAGGGGGGTAATCGAGAAGTCTGGGCGACTACTCTATTAGACCTGGAAAACATTTTATTGAAATGCCCTGTGGATTTTATGGATGAAAAACCAATTTTGAGAACAATTTGGCTCATTTTACATGCATTTTCCAACTTTTAGCGGGCCGGATATCCCGGGACCCGGGGGTCCAATTCGTAAGTGGGCCTAAATTGAACTTCCATCTATGGTCTGAAAATGTAAACACACCAAAAATCCGTTTTGAATGGGAAGAAGAGGCAAAATTACAAGTTAGAAGCCCAAAAGGGCAAAACTATAATTCTGTTTCTTGGACTACAGCCGCGCGGCTGTAATGCTCCAAACTGCATTTCGGTTTTCTTTTTTCGTTTTTGAAAAATCTTTTTACAAATTTAGTGGTTTCGGGTAATCTGGGATTTCTGGGAGCACATAAAATTCAACAAAACAGATCCGAAACGGATCAAAACGAGTCCGGAAATCCCTAACAACCCAAAATCACAAAACTTCAAACTATATACATCAATTAAAAATTAGAAAACCGCGAATCTAAACATGCATGGATGTAATTGGACCGATAATAAACATGAAAAGCACATTTGATTTGAAAACGGAAGCGTTATCGGTCGATTTAGGGCATTCGGAGCTTCTACCTAGGAGATTACAGCCGAGTGGCTGTAATCAGAAGATTATAACCGCGCCCCTAACCATCAGGTGGGGCGGCTGTAACCGGAATCACTTCCAAAATCACAAAAAACTCAAAAAACCAATAAATAGCACTCAGAATGAATTAAAAAGGATTTTTAAGACCTCTCAGAATATACCTTATCTGTGTTCCAGTGTTTTGGACCACCAGGGATGGATTCGGATGTCGAGAAATACCTTGCAATCACGAACAACCCAAAAGCGTATGCGATCTCCGAAGCCCGAGTGGAACCCCGAATGAAATTGAATGAATGATTACAGTATAGAAATAGCCCTAGAAAACTAGTTCTCTCAAAATTATGATTGTTTCTACAGATTTTATTAAGGTTTTTTTATTATTTTTGGATTAAAACACTTAATTTCAATCTTTTTCTTTCAAGAACTCTAAGTGTGGCTGTGTTTTCTTTTAATTCTCTCTATTCTGTACGTTTTGTGTCTCTGTTGTAAACCCTAATCCCGTTATTATGGTTTTATATCTCCCATTTAGGTTAAGAAATCCGAATTAAAGGCTGATTGGTGTCAAAAAAGGAAATCTAGTGATTACAGCCGCGCGGCTGTAGTGGACTATAGCCATGCGGCTGTAGGGCACTACAGCCAAGTGGCTGTAGTGACCAGATTAGCCTATATTTTATTTTTTCCCTTTTTCTGTTTGGTTCTTTCAAACGCTCACTCGACCTTCTTCGGGGTTCTGTACCAAGACTTGTCACACATATTCGGGTCATTCGGGATATCTTCGGCACCATTCCGGCAGCTCCAAACCCACCTCAAGTTTATCCGTGAAAAAGGTAATAAGAACTTTCATCACTGAGGTAGGGAAAAAACCCGTGCTCACAGTGAGTCCATAATAAATTTCTTTTATTTATCATGCTTTCTTTTTTTATCATATATATATAAAAAAAACTAGTTTACCTCAAGTATTTGATGTCACTTTGCTACTATATATATACACACACAACATCACCACACGCACACATATTTATAATTATTGATTTATTATTTAAATATTAATTTTTTATTTACCTTTTTTATTTCCTATGTAATAGAATAAAAAAAAATTATTAACTTTTTATTTGAATGATGTAAAATATGTTTGTATTGTCGTTTTTTAATTTTTGAGTTGAAGTTTGAAACTTTTTTTTTTTTTTTTGTATTTGCATAATGATGGTGATTTTGAGTTGATGATATTCTATGTTAAAATGTCTTTCTTAGGTAACAAACTATAATTTTCAGACGTGAAAAGTGATGCATTTACCAACTTTCAGTAACAATTTTTCTGTATTTATTTGTTCAGAGTAATACAATATTGTTTGTTTGGATTAGTTCTAAACTTTTTAATAAAACAAAGAATAATCAATTGTGTATATTTACAAATTCTACTCCAGGGCCTATTTGGTTCAGCTGTTATTTGTTGTTGTTAGTTGGTGCTAATAGTTGTTTGTTATTACCAATAGTTGTTTGTTGTTATAGCTGACTGATAATTAGAGTTAGGTAAGCTTATGATAAATAGTTTATGTTAGGATGTAAATTACTAATATGGGTATGTATTCAAATAGTATATAAATAAATTATAATAAAAATAATATAATTTTTCATAATAAAAACTATTTTTTTGATAACAATTGTTTTTTTTTTTTTGGCTAATATATTAGTTTCATTTTCAATGTTTACATGGCTATATAAAATAAATAAATAAATAATGGCTTTTCAAATAGGAATAAGGCACTTAAGGAAACAAAATGAAAACTTAACTTACCCAGTAAATCAAAGGTTAAGGGGAAGATGATGAGCAAGTATCAGATAAAGATATAGCCAAACAGAGACTGTAAAACTTTCAAAAATACTTATAAATTCATAAGATGGTAAAAAGTTATCTCTGAATTCATCTAATTAAACAATTTCAAGAAATCCAATAATAGTGAAAGACAAGCATGAGAACACAGGACCTTTCGTGATAGGAGTGCGGTCTAGTTTCTGGGGAAGAGAAGGCATGACATGCCTAACTTCCATGCTCGTTTAGTGGGCGAAACTTGACTAAGTTGTTTAGTCAATTATTTGATTAGTTTGGAGTTACCACCCTGGATCAATTCTTGGGAAGATACAGTGATCCTTGAATGATTACCCCATCCTATCCAAAAAAATTTTGGATTCGTAGAAAATTACTTATTTATTCTTGTTCTAACTCTTTTAACACTTTATATCAAATTGGTTTATATTAAGTTCTATGTTATCTTACACCCTAATAACGTTTATTCGTAATTCATATATATTAAACGGCCTCACATTACCGGTTAAATATAAACAAGGAAAATAAAATCCTACTTAGATTACTATAACCTGTGGAGGAAACCAAAACATAAGAAAAAGTAATTATGGGATAAAACTTGAGTGATACAATTGTCCAAAAAGAAAATTAATAAATGAATAAAATTAGATTAACATTTATCCTATAGTTAGGGTTGTGCGAGTCCAACTTGTCTTTCTCATGGTCGGGTTAAGGGCACATAGGCCAATCATGCATACAAACGCGCGTTATTGGACATAGGACTCAAAACAAGACAAACTTAGGGAAATAAAAGATTATGGGTGTGCTTAAAGGTGTATTGATATTTAGTGAATCGAATAGGAGATTAGAGAACTGCTTTGATGTGTTTCTTGGGATTTCACATATGAACATGGTAAAATCTGGGATAACACACCAAACAATGCCTAATCTCTCAAATCGACTTGTGGACCTAAATATCAACATATACATATGCAATATGTCAAAACAATATTGATTTCAGGGTTAAAATGAATTTTGGGTGAGTGATTGTGGCAAAAACATGTTTTACTTTGGAGAAAGCATGAATCCTAACTCTGCATTCATCTAAATCCCATTTTAATTGGATAAAAACCATTAATTTGATGTTATTTCATGTTAATATTGATAAACAAACACTAAAAGATGCAAAAGGAATCATAAAAGTGCATTTTTGGACAAATTGAAGTAAACAAGCATTCTATTTATAGGGAACAGGGTTGTATGGCTCTGTTCATTGAGGAATAGGGCCATACGATTTTGTTCATCTCTATTCTTGATTAGAACACATTTGTACGACTCTGTTCTTTGGAACAAGAGTTGTTTTCACATTTTTATGCAATTTGAAATAGAAATATTTGGCCAACAACAACAATACTCGATCAAGAAAGTAGTAAAAGATATAACAAAACATACAAAAGAGGAATTTAATACGTCCTAGGGGCTTACCCTTAAACCATGCTTTTTCCAAGCGATCCCGAACAACTCTAGAGTGATCCTCGCGGCCTTGAATGCCTTTGACTTAACCAAAAAAATCCCAAAACAATAGTATTTTTTCTAATTTTAGTGTTATGAGTATAAGAATTTGGTTTAGAATTTAGGGTATTGGAAGAATCAATTTAGCAGTTTTATGTTTTAGCAATTTTAGTGTTTTTGGAGTAGAATTTTATAGCATTTTAGGTCAATTTTTAGTTAATTTCTATGTCCCCTTTCATTCTAGTTGAACCTCTTTTTTAGGGGAAAAGGGATCTGTTAAAAAAGGAAACAAATCGATCAACATTAATGCATTTACGTTGAAACCTACAGCCGTACTACTATATTGTAAAGCCGAACAGCTGTAGGGATTAGTGGCACATGGCCGTCTGACCCTATTGGTTAGTTCATAGAGCCATTCAGCTCTGTGCTACGGCAGTGCAGCTATGTTGATAGTCATGCATAGCTATATACAAGGCCGTACGACTTTGTTCACAAGGACTCAATATGGTGGTAAACTTTCGTATAGCCTCACTTCTTCGTACAACTCAAAATTAAGTGATTCTAGTTGCATTAGAATCATGGTTCTGAGATTCAAATTTCATGAGAAAAAATCGCGAAGAAATACCCAAAGCAAAAGGGAGAAAATTAGTCATAAATGAAACCCACACATTTTAACGTGCATTCTAGTATGCTTGACACGGTTTTTGGTGTAACTCTTACATTTAAAGTTGGAAATGAGCGATTCCAATTGCATGGAAAGCATGGGACTTAGACGGGCATCTCGACATAAGGTATTACAAGGGAATTACTCAAGTATAAGAATGCTAATTCAGGGTTTGACTTAGAAACCTAGCACTTAAAAGGAAGCAAGATCATTAACCCTAATCTTTATAGGATCAGTTTGAGTATTTTCTTGGCATTCATAGGACCTGTGAATCATCTGGAGCTCTTTTTCAAGATCATTCTATGAAGCAAAAGGAGTTAAGCCGGTTTCCTCGTTGATGCCGGAAAATCCTTATTCCCAGGTTGCCCCCCGATTGACCAAACATCAGACCACTTATGGGATTTATGATACCTGGTCTGGATTTAGCTAATTGGAAGTTAGCATGGTGAGAAAGAGAAAGAAAATGGTACCTTGGTGTTCCGTGTATTCATACAGTTGATCGAGAATTTGTAAAACAAAATATTTTACCCCTTCGATTGATGTATGAATGTCACAGATCTTGATGTTGCCCCTAGTTCAATTGATGATCAAAGCCTAGGTTGATTTGCAATTTAACCTGCAAGATGTAATGGAAGTTAGGCTAACTATATTTTTTCCCTTCATTTAAATGATAAAAATGGGTTAAGTTAAGTTCCTATATTAGGAAAAAGAGAAATCCTAATTCTGATGATTCTGTAGTTTTCATAAAAATTAATATGTATTTTCTGTTGGGGAGGAAAATAGGCTACCATAATATTTATAGACATGGCCATTGTTAGAGACGTGGTTGATTTTTAACTAGATTATCTGCAAGTTGGTGATGGACAAAATTGGAGCATTCTGTAATTTCCATTGATGATGTATGAAGAGTAAGGTTTACAACTTGAGATTTTCTCAAAATGGAGCATTCTGCATCCTGTTGTTTCCTACGGTGACATACAAGGAGCCAATGGTTCCCATACTTTATATCTATAAGATCTTTTCACTTACTTTCTCTTTCTACTACTTAACCGCCATTTCTTCCTCTTAATATTTTTATCCAGCATTTCAAGAACTCTCATCTCTAAAATTTTATGTTTTCTCTCATCCGTCATTGCTGTAATCTCGATATAAGGAGTTTTCGCGCATTATCAAGTAAGTTTTTCTATGAAGTTCTAGTTTATATCTCATATTAGATCCTTTTTCATAAGAATATCATGATTCCTTATTCCTATAGTTGTTTATCTTCATATCTATTAGTTTAACTGTTCATCTTCTTGCTTAATTGTTCATCTTCTTATCTAATTGTTCATCTTCTTTTAGTTATTTTGAATTTTCTCATTTCTAACTTTTACTTTTCCCAAATTTTTAACCCCTGTTACCTTTTAAATTTGAACTATGTTAGAACCCTCTAATCCTTCTTCTATTAACCCAACTTCAACATCCCAACCTTCTTCTAATCCTATAATAACTCATAGATCTTATCTGCTTCCCAAACATACTAAACATTTTTCTCGTAGACCTATATTATCATATATAGCTGATTTAGAGCCCACCACATCAGCTAATTAAGGTGTGTCACCTAAAAAGAAATTTACTTCCTGAATCCAGGATATGAAGTCCCTAATGGATCCAAAATCTATTAGGATCAATTTGGCAGCTCACCCTTGGATTAAGGATTGTGAGATCCTTGTCTCCACTGAATCCGATAGAGTTCACACTCCCCTATAAGGTTATTTTTCTATTTATCTTGAACAATTAGATGTGGGCTTCACCTATCCCCTTCTAGGTAATCTTTGTGAGATCCTGGTTTCTTTTAAATTTTATCTGACACAAGTTCATCCTAATGCCTAGGGTGATCTTTTCACCATGCATTGGCTTTGTGCTAATCTAGGGTTTACCTTGAATGCTCCCTTCTTCTGTAATATTGCTTCTACCTTCATCCAGCCTACTAGTGAAGATCATTTTACTTTCAAAAAGTTACCAAATTGTTATCACTTTCCCAACCGCACTATGTCAATTAAAGATTTTAAGTATTATTTCTTTTATATTAAAATAAATTCGGATTACCCTTCCTTTCCTATCGATTGGTCTCTCTTCCCTTTTTCCATAGTTGATCGCCCTCTAAATAATACTGAAAGGGTGAATCTTCATGCCTATAAACTTCTTAAGCCCAACAAATGGAACTGGTATATAGCTGTTGCAGCCTACTTACTAGGGTTACCCCTCATCTCTTTTAGTAGAGACATGGGAAAAATTATCTACCATGTCAGACCAATTGAAGTTAAAGGTATTCTTCTTTCTTTTTCTTACTCAAATTATCCCTTATTGTAGGAATGGATTTTTCTAATGCACTTAAGAATTCCTTTGTAGTCTTGCCAAGGAAACGTGGTAAGGAATAGATTGAGGAGGCAAGAATTCCTACCAAATCTCAAGTTGATCCAGCTTTTCCTCACCCGGTTGAGGAACGACTAGAGAAAAGAAGGGCAAAAGGAAATATGTCGAATCTTCTGATGTCGTAACATATATTATCTTTGCTTCCTTTTTTTCTCTTTTTTATATACATATTTTTATTTTTATTTCTTAGATGACTGTCGTTGTTCAAGACGTACCTCCTTCTCCCACCCATTCTACTAAACTTCCAAAATTTAACTCCTTATCGATCTTTTTAACTTCCACTTTCGGACCTAAGGCTTCAATCACATATTCCCAGATCTCAAGGAGATACTCAATTAGGCCAAGAATCTGAAAGAGCAAGCTTAGTCTAATCTTGAAGCTAAGAAATCTGCTTGAAAATCTGAAATGGACCATGCTATCACATCTCTGAACTAAGCGACCCAAATAACTTGTCATTTAAGTGTGCTCTGAAAATCTGAAATGGACCATGCTATCACATCTCTGAACTAAGCGACTCAAATAACTTGTCATTTAAGTGTGCTCTATGGTCACCGTATCCTGGACACATGTGATGCTCTCTATTTCGACAAATCCTCTGATGATATTGAAGTAGCCTTTCCTCTTCTGGAAGACTTATCACAAGAAGAGATGCAGTTCGAAGAGCCCGCTCACACTTCTCCCTCTACTCTCAAATCTTAAATTTTCTTTGTACTTTGATCCGGCTCTTATGCTGTTATTTTCTACTATGTCTATCATACTTTAATACAGCTCTTATGCCAATTTGCTTTATTCTATTTATATTTTCTTTTTTATTCATAAAATTTAATCAACGCCTATTCGGTTATCAACCTCCATAATTTCCGGTATTCCTATGTGATGTTCATTTAACTTTCTTAATATACACTTACAACTCTTCTTTTTAGGTCTCCAGAACTGCCTAAACCTTAGCTTTGAACCAAAATTTAACACCCTAACCCGGTATAACCGGATCAAGGAGTTAAGAATCATGTTTTAGCTAATTTTCATCTTCTTAACATTTACATTCTAATTCTGCTTTGGTCAGATCTTTTTTTAAGGTTTAAGTAATAGTTGATTAATCATCGCCCCTCATTAACGAGATTATTGAGGTTTCCCTCATTTTATCAAATGATGTTTATCGCTACTTGAGACTAATTTACGTGGTCTTAACCCAGTTGTACGGATGATTCGATTTTATTACTCAACTCATAACTTTTATAAGGATATCATTCCTTCACCATATAAATTTCCACATTTAATTATTTTCTTTTGAATGAGATTTATAACTATCTCTTTCAAGTTTCCTATTCATTAAACCATCTCAAAATTTGATCCAGTTGTTCGGTTACAATCCTACTACCATACTTAACAAGATCAAGAACTCATACCTTTTCATCCAAGATGCTACCTTATGCGTTTTGACCATGACCTGCTACACGAATACCTCCTCTATGACTAGAATCATAAGTTCACTCTCACAATGATATAGGCATCAACTCATTCAATGTTTTCTTAGGGCACATTACGCTTACATATGCCTCGAGGCTAACCGAATCAGTCAACAGGAGTGTTTACCGAGTCTCCACTTACTCAATTTAATTTCATCAATCATATCTGGTTATTTTGTTTCTGCATTAACAATAATCAAATCATTGACATCCGCATAACGTATCTCACACACATTTTAATAAGAAGAATTCAACATATATTTTCAAATCTCCATTATCAGCTTTACATTCCTTATTATCTCCATTCTTAATCAATTACACCAAAATTTTCAAAATTATAATACATTACATTCACACTTTCATAGTCAGTTAAACACATATAATAATTCTACCATACACAACATTTTTCCATTATTTTCTCTCTACTAAATTACATTTACAACAGTGATAAGCTTGTAAGGAATTGACGTTGAAATTTACAAAATGAGAGAAAAGATGAATTTCCAATACAAGATAACTTCCTAAATAACATAATCCCTACAGTAGATTATAAATTTAAGTCACTACCTTGGCTAAGTCCTCCATTTCCATTTGGCGTTTTGCTCAATTCCTTCAAGTACCATACCATTTCCACCAATTCCTTTTGCCAAATCGAACAAATTCTTCATTTTGGCTCACAATTCCAGTTGATACATCAATGTTAAGCCTAACTTTGAAATTTATGGCTTCAACTAGGTAAATTCTTGCCAAGCTACTTACATATCCCAAATTCATCTCCGGGAATCAAACCCTAACGTAGTTCTGTTTATCCTTTCTCTAATTCCTTGAAAATAACCCATTTTTCCCTAATGTAAGTGGGTGATTCTCCTTCAACCACTTAAGCCTTTTTCGTTCAAAAATATCTTCTTTCACTTATTCTCTTTCCTCCTCTAACACATCTTTTACCATTTTACCCCTCATTTCACTACATCACTTACATTTCCATTGCATTCCGTATTTAGCTGATTCTCACCGTGATTCGTCCTTAATTTCAACAATCGCATCTCTGACTCTAGCCATAGTTCATTTAGATCCGTCCGAATCTCGCCAGATCTCTCCTTTGCCTCTTCAACCTAATTTACTATTTGTTCCATCCGGTTCTAGTTTGAACTCCCGTATCATATTGGCTCTATGAACTAATCTAGTTTATTGATTGATGATTTCTTTCGCTAGATGATTCTTTTAGCATTCAGCATCACCGTATCTCTTGTGAGTCAATTAAACCTTGCTAAAAATTTATCTTTAAATCTTATAGGTCTCCCTTTTGATCCAGTTTACTGGATGTGACATATTCAATGCATGGAATTAAACAATTAACTTGAATATATATCCTAAATTATTACGTGTTGTAAGTATTGAAAATAATGATTTATAAGAAAATATTTTGTTAACCCACTACTAGATATTTGGCTTTATCTAGTAACCTTAATCTAAGAATGAACCTTGAAGAATTCATTAGCTACTCGTATTATTTTTTTTTTCTTTTTTTGGTACTGAATTTTTCTATTATATATGTGATAACGAATTAAGGATGTAAATCATTAACATCCAATATTGATATATGCATATATATGTGAAATAGAAATTCATTATAACATAAATAATTACAAACAAAGCACATGTTATAAAATGTTTTATAATTAGCATCAATGGTTTATGTTTACTCGTTGGGGTCAGATCGTTTTATAGTCGCATGTGTCACATAGAACGCCCCTACCTCTACATGCACGATAATTTCTACCAGGTTATTATACTTATGGTGGTGCTCCATATTCATCTCCAACTATTGCACCCCTCTCCATGCTTGGTCTTAGGTTAAAAGTAAGTCCATCGCATTTTTTTAAATTAACCATAGGAGCAATATGTTCATGGGTTGACATAAAATAGTGACTAGGCATATTTAATGCTCCTGAGAAATCTATCATCATCGCACTAGGAACACCATCTGGGAGATTCCCATTCATGTTCCTATAATATGCATTTCAGTGTCCACTTAAAGAACTCATCCTATAGCCATTAGCCATATTGGCATTATTGTATTGCCACTGACGTTAAAATTTTATGCTCCAAAGGCTGCAATGTTAGGCTGAAGCGGTGTACAAGATGAAGCCCCTGAATCGTCAGCATTGGTAAAAGCATAACTAGATTCCTAACCCAACTGACATCTTCTATCAAAATTATTGTTCAGTTGGTCCATAAAATCATCCCACTATGTATGCCTTTATCATTGTCCATGTGCGGATGTGCCAAGAATGGAAGCACCACTCATGAAATCAAAACCAAAAATATTTGCTTCCGACTATTACTGGTACTGCAATGGAACGTCTTGCAATTCATTTAGATTCAAACTACAACCACCTGCCATATGATCAACATTATCAAATTGCATTTGCGGTTGTTCTTAGTATTATTGGGGAACTTATTACATCAGGACCGTACCTGAACTAGATGGACTAGCAAAATCAGCATGATTAACAAACTGTGATTCCTGTTGATGACAAAGAGGATGTGATATGGACTAAGAATCTGTTGCATTCCTTATAGATATGGAGGATCAGGAACGCTTGTGCATTTATCATTAAAGGTTAACCGCCTTTGATTTCTCTTAATAGCAGGCAATTCAAAATTAGAAAATGAAACTGCTTGAGGAGCATGTTATGCTTTGTATGTACTAGACATATGATGTTCTTGATTTAGATCTTCAAGCATACTGCCTGATAGATTCTTGACATTTTCCATTGTGAATTGACCTTCGTCCATATGATACAGAAGTTCATGTCCATCTCCCTGCATTAATCAATAGAAAAACCAACACCACCAATATAATGACAAAATTATATGATAATGCTTATTGAATATATATTTTAGTTTTCATACGATTGCATCACTTTGAGCACCATCTGGGGTCATCCATCATTTGGTCATGTATTTATACCCTTGAATATATTCAGACTGGCGAATTAACGGATCATGGAAAAGAGGTTCTGTGGCAACCCTATGACTACGTGTTTCCTATGCATGTTTGTATGTAGAAATCTATTCGCCCAATCACATATTGGGTTCCCTAACAATTTAATTGTCGCATACCAAATTGTCGCATGCATTGTTGGGATGGTGAAACTCAATTATGTGAAAATAAATTATAGGGACAACAAATCTCCAAATGTTTTCTCCATAATGATAATATGTAGGCAATAATTGTAAGACTACATTGTAGGGTTGTCACACAAACTGTGTAAGAATGATACTACCAAGTGTTACATTATAAAAATTGACTTCATCAATCTAAATTCAATTCAAATAAAAAATTACAACCTAATCGGCTGTTAGACGATCCAATCGCCACCTTAATTACACAATATTGTGAGCACCTCCTCCCTCTACTTCCTGAAATTGATTATGTTGGGTTATGTCCTAGTCCCTATATGATGTACTCTATTTATTTTATGTATGAGTTTACATTTGCTCTATATTAATAAAAGGCATAATCATATTTATTGAATTACTTGTGCAATTAATAAATATTGAGAATCCATAAACTGGTGTTCACTCATGTTTGTTAGTAGCGTGTATTAAACAAGTAAGACCATGAGTTTAAAGAACATAGTTTTAAAGTTATCCCTAGTCTGTTATAATCATGGGAATGAGTATAACTAAAGATTAGTATGTTTCTTGTGGGATGGGTGGTGTCTTACTGACCATAGGACTTGGAAAGTCTATAAAGGACATAGATACATGTTAGTGAATAGTGTACTAGATCGATTAGCTTATGAGAACACTACATGGTCTAGTGTCATAAGTGTTTCTCACGTATTGCTTATATTGGATCGTTAGACCTGATATCACTACACTCTTGGATGAGACCTTATACACTTTGATGTGCGCCAAACAGGCCCGTAACTGGATGCCAAGTATAGGTACATTGGGTATATCAAGAACATATAACTCATTTTCATATAGGCATTTTTAGGATTATTTTACCATTTGTTTTCATTATTTTATGCATTTTTAGTATTAGTTTTAGTGCTTTATTAGTTAATTGTTATATTTTATATATTTGCTCTTAATTAGTTTTGTTTCTCTCTTTAGATGTAAAATAGGAGAATTTTGGCTAAATAGGAATCCTGTAGGCAGAATTTCAACTGGATTTTTGAGATATTTAGAGGGTAATTCTATTGGGAATGCCATAGTCCCAAGGCATTAGTCCTTGTATTGTATTGTACATTTTGGATCTTTTAATAGATTGATGTATTGTACATTTGTGTTATTAAATAAAGGCATTGATCTATTTATTTTATGTCTTGTGCAAACATTATAAATAGAGTATCCAATGATCATATCTATATCCATATTGACAAGTGTCATGTACTTGACAGTGAGACCATGATAGGGAAACGATGTCAACATAAAGCCATCCGTAGCCTGTTCTAGTCATGGGAATGAATGGAACTAGAGACTATCATAACCTTGATTGTATGGTGGTGTTTCACCGACTATAGAACATGGAATATTAATCAAGCTTATGGGTATATGCAATGGGGCATGGTACTGGATAGATCCACTAAACGAGAAATCCACATGGTATAGTATCACAAATAATTCTCGTGTAGTACTTATACTGGATCCTTTGACCTGACCATATTATGGTCTCACATGTGAACTCACGCAAGTTTGGTGTACGCCTAAAGGGCCTGCAACAGGGTGCCAAGTATAGGTACATTCGGGTGTGCCAGTGAACATGGCAAGGCCGTGAATATGCAGGAGGAAATGTCACTCAATAGTCCACTAAGAAGATATCACTGGCCACTTAATGAGTGCAACTGATAAGAGTGTAGCCATACCCAAAAAGTTAGAACTTGTTTGTGAGCATTAGTTCATTCGGGATCAAATTAAAGTCCGAACACAAAAGAGGGTGATGATACCATGGCTCCGTCTTGGACACCGATATCAATGACATGAGATATATAAGTTAAACTACTAGGTTATGACTTCCTTTTGACTACTATCTCTGTCTTAATTGAGGGCTGTAATGGCTTGCTAGATCTCACCTACAGTTTGTGGGCCATGGGCCCACTGCCAAAATAAAGACGGGCCCACAGGATCGTACACATTGAACGTCTGAGCTTGAACTAAACGGATCAACTGTATACTTGGAGTATACTAACTGGAAAGGAGATATTTATTGATTAAATTATAGATCAACTGGTTTGATCAAAATAATACAATCAATATATATATTCTATTGGGTTTCATAAAGTTAATTTGAATAAATTAATTTATGAATTTATTTCCTGATGGAAATATAATACATATATAGGTTTATATGTATTTAATTTAAGTGAAGTCTAAATTAATTTATTGGGTAAATTTAATTAGGCAAATTAATTGTAATTTAAATTTTATGTGTTATATATGGTCTAATATAATCACATGTTGGGATTTTTCACCGAAAATCAACCGATAAAAGAGGAAGAACGCGTTGATTTCCTCAAATTCGTGCCCAGTAGCAAGTGATGTGGAAATCGAAAACAAAAAACAATAAGAGGCAAGTTAGATTCTCACCAGTATTTCTCTTAAAGAGATGGCTGCAGAAATCAAACCAGACTTCCTCTACCGTCACGTACACGAACGGCTATAGAACTTAAACCCGTGCTAGCAGAGGGAAACTCTTAAGAAGAGAAGAGAGGAAATAAAGTGTTAATGCCTTTTTTTACCAAAAGAAAGAAGAAGATAAGCTTTAAAAGAAGCAAAATCCAATATTGCTACCTCTTCTCCTTTTTAGTCAAAAGAAGGACTCATCACCTTTATGGAAAGAATGACTCATCATCCTTATAAAAAAGGATGACTCACCATTCTAACCAAAATTTTGGCCCAACCATCTGATTCTATGTTGGCTTTTATTTTACTCAAGCCCAAATCCATTTTAATTCCTTTGTTTTACTTAATTTCAAATGTAACTTTAATTCAACATGTATGCTTATATATTACACTATATAATATATTACATACATTTAAATTAAAATTAATTTGACCTATTAATTAAGCGAGGAATTAAGTTTGACATTCATAAAATGAAATACATGTAAACTTATACATGTAAAATATTTTCACCTTGGAAATAATCTCATAAATTAATTCATTGAATTAATTATGAAAAGGCCTAAATAAATTATATTATTTTGATCAATCCAATTGATCTATATAATATAATTAATAGAACTCTCTCTCTTCAGCGTGTATACTCTAAGTACACTAAATCCATTTAGTTTAAGTTCAAACGTTCAATATGTACGATCCTGTGGGCATGTCTTTATGTTGGTAGTGGGCCTATGGCTCACAAACTGCAGGTGGGCTCTGGCAAGCCACTGCAGCCCCCAATTAAGACGGACATAGCAGTCAAATTGGAACCGTAACCCTGTAGTTTAAACTTGTATATCCCATGTCATTGATATCGGTGTCCAACACAGAGGCATGGATTGATCACCTTCTTTTGTGTCCGGACATTTACTTGATCCTGAATGAACTGATGCTCACAAATAAGTTCCAACTTGTTTGGGTGTGGCCACACTCTCATCAGTTGCATTCATCAAGAGGCCGGTGATATCTTCTCAGTGAGCTAATGAGTGAAATTCCCTTCTGCATATCCATAGCACTGCCATGTTCACTGACATACCCGAACAGACCCATACTCGGCACCCTTTTACAGGCCCGTTGGTTACACCAAAGTATGCCACTTCATATGAAGCACCATCATATGATCAGGTCAAAGGACCTGTACAAGTACTACACGAGAATCACTTGTGATACTATACCATATGGATTTATCATTTAGTGAATCTATCCAGTACCATGCCCCTTTGTATGTACCCATTAATATGGTTGACATCCCATGCTCAATGACCTGTAAGACACCGCCATTCAACCAAGTTAATGATAGTCTTTAGTTCCATTCATTCCCATGATTGGAATAAACTACAGATGACTTTATGGTCATATCGTTTTTCCTATCCATGGTCTTACTGCCAAGTGCATCACACTTGACAACATGGATATAGATATGTCCATTGGATTCTCTATTTAAAACATAGCACAAGATATATAATAAATAGATTGATAACTTTATTTAATGACACAAATTTTATAATACATATATCTCACATCAAAGTACAAATGTATGATACAAATACAAGAACAAATGCCTCGGGACTAGGGCATATCCAACAATCTCCCACTAGCAATAGTACCAACTAGGCATGGACCTAATCCCTATATATCTAATATGACCCTCGTGCTTGGGCTGAACCACCACCTTGGTCAAGGGATCTGCGACATTGTCCTCGTTGTCCACTCTGTGTAATGAAATGTCACCCCTTTTGGTGATTTCTCATATGAGGTGAAACTTCCTGAGTACGTGCTTTAAGTTTCAGTGCGACCAGAGATCCTTAGCTTGTGCAACAGCCCCATGGTTGTCACAGAAGATATCAACTGGATATTGGATAGTTGACACTACCCCCAGTTCAGTGATAAACTTCTTTATCCATACAGCTTCCTTAGCTGCATCACACACTGCAATGTACTCAGCTTTTGTGATAGAATCCGTGATGGTCGGTTGCTTGGAAAATCCCCAGCTAAAAGAACCACCATTTAGCATGAATACATACCCAGACTGTGACTGGTATTCATCCTGGTCGGTCTAGAAGCTTGCATCAGTGTACCTAGTAACTAATAGCTCTTCCTGACCTCCATGCACCAAGAGGCTATCTTTAGTCCGGTTAAGGTACTTCAGGATTGCTTTGACAGCCTTCCAGTGATCCTCACCGGGATCCTACTGGTGTCGACTTGTCATACTTAGTGCAAAGGCAACATCAGGTCTCATACATAGCATGGAGTACAGGATTGATCCTATAGCTAATGCATATAGGACCAACTTCATGTTCTCCTTGTCCTGCCTTATCTTAGGACAGTTCTTCTTACTAAGTTTTAGCCCATGGCTCATCGGCAAGAAACCTTTCTTAGCCTGATCCATGCTGAATCGTTTCAGAACTTTATCTATGTACTTGGCCTAACTTAGGCCCAGAAGCCGATTGGGTCTATCCCTATAGATTTTGATCCTTAGGATCGTCGCAGCTTCGCCTAAGTCCTTCATTGTGAAGCACTTACACAACCACTGCTTTACACCTTGTAGTATTGGTATGTCACTTCCAATCAGAAGGATGTCATCCACATATAATACCAGGAATGTTACAATGCTCCTACTAATCCTCTTATACACACAAGGCTCATCTTGATTCCATATGAAGCTGTATTACTTTATGGCCTTATTAAATCTAAGATTCCAACTCCTGGATGCTTGCTTCAATCCATAAATGGACCTTTGAAGTTTGCATACCTTTTCAGGATGCTTTGGATCGACAAAACCCTCAGGCTATGTCATGTACACATCCTTGGTAGCTTTCCGTTAAGGAAAGCAGTTTTGACATGCATCTGCCAAACCTCATAGTCGTACCAAGCAGCTATGGCCAGCAGGATCCTTATGGATTTGAGCATAGCAATTGGTGAGTAAGTTTTATCATAGTCTATTCCATGGACTTGTCTGAAACCTTTCGCTACCAGCTGCCCCTTGAAGGTATTGTTGGCCTTTAGCTTATAGCACCACTTACAACCTATCACCTTAGCACCCAGAGGTGGATCAACTAAGTTCCAAACCTGATTATCGTACATAGATTGCATTTCTGCCTCTATGGCCTTTAGCCAGTTGGCGACAGTGGGCTAGCTATAGCCTCCTGGTAGGTTTTAGGCTCTTCTTCATCGAAGACAAAAAGAGTGTGATCATCGGTAATGAGAAACCCATATCTCTCAGGTTCTCAATGATCCCTACCAGACCTTCTAGGTACTTGTGTGACCTGGGCTGGTGCTTCCTCCTATGGAAGCTCCACCCTGGTCTCCGAGTTATCCTCTTCAGGAATTTGTGAGCTTCGAACTTCCCTGAGTTCAACATTGCTCTCACTATATTTCTTGGAAATAAACTCCTTTTCAAGAAAGACTCCTTTTCGTGCCACTAACACCTTGTTCTCAGCGGGGTTGTATAAGTAATACCCTTTGGTTTCCCTAGGATAGCCCATAAATAGGCATTTGTCACTTTTGCGTTCTAGTTTGCCCCCAGTCAATTTCTTGACATGTGCATCACAGCCCCAAATCCGTAGGAAAGACACATTGGGTGCCTTGCCCGTCCATATTTAAAATGGGGTCTTTTACACAGCCTTAGTCGGAGTATTACTCAAAATGAGAGCTGTTATTATCCCTAGAAACTTATTGGGAGAGAGGTATGACTCATCATTTAGCGGACTATGTCCAACAGGGTCTTGTTCCTCCGTTCGGACACCCCATTCCATTGTGGTGTTCCTGGAGGAGTGAGCTATGGAATGACTCCATGCTCTCTCAGATATGAGTCAAACTCTAGGCTCATATACTTGCCTCCTCGGTCTGATCGAAGGGCTTTAATATTTTTGCCTAGTTGATTCTGTACTTCGTTCCTAAATTCCTTGAACCTATCAAGGGTCTCAGACTTATGTTTCATCAGATAGACATAGCCATATCTATTGAAATCGTCTATGAAGGTGACGAAGTATAGATATCCACCCTTGGCAGCTACGCGTATTGGTCCATATACGTCTGAATGTATTGGGTCCAATAAGCCAATAGGCCTTTCAAATTTCTTGCTAAAAGGCGCTTTAGTCATTTTACCTCGTAAACAAGAATCGCATATATCAAGTGACTCCAAGTCAAATAATCCTAGGATTCCATCTTTGTGAAGCCTAACTATGTGCTTCTAGTTTATGTGGCCTAAATGACAATGCCAAAGGTAAGCAGGATTAAGTTCGTTTGGCTTAACCCTTTTAGTATTTATATTATAGACATGATTAGTTTCATTCAAATCCAGGATATATAGGCCATTATTTAACAGAGCTTCTCTATAAAATGATCCCTTTCTAGATAAGCCCATTTTACCGTTACAAATAGTAAAATCAAAATTGAAATATCAAAATCAAAATCTAGAAACATCCAAAATTGAAACTGAAATAATATTCCTGTACATAGCAGGTACAAAATAACATTGTTTCAGTATTAAAACTAATCTACTAGGCATCATAAGATGGTACTTGCCGATTTCTATGGCAGCAACCCTTGCTCCATTCCTGACTCGGAAGTCCACCTCTCCAGATCCCAGTGATCTCCTGTTCTTAAGTCCCTGCACATTACAACAAATGTGAGAACCACATCCAGTATCCAATACCCAGGATGTTGAAACAGTAAGGTTAATGTCTATGACATATATACCTGATGAAGATGCGCCCTGGGTCTTCCTTTGCTCTTCCAAGAGCTTGGGACATGATCTTTTCCAATGCCCAGCCTACTTGCAATTGAAGTAGACATCCTCAAGACTAGCCTTAGGCTGGGCCTTAGCCTTTTTAGCCTTGACCTTGGCCTTTGCCTTTACCTTGCCCTTAGCAAGAGGAGGTTTCCCCTTGTTGACCATTAGTACCGGCAGAGTCTTCTTGATCGATTGCTCAGTGAGCTTGAGCATCCCATGCAGCTCACTAACAGCACAGTTCATCCCTTGCATGTTATAGTTCAGGATGAACTGATCATAAGAATTCGATAAGCCAGGATCGTGTCAACCGCCAGCTCTTGTGAAATAGGCAATCCGAGATGGGCTAAAGTATCCAGACAGCCCTTCATCTTGAGCACGTGTACACTCACAGATGTCATAGCCCCCATCTTACAGGAGTGGAATGTCTTGTTGGCCAGGTACCTTTCCTGACGAGCTTGCTCCTGAAACATCTCATTAAGAGTTGTTATCATAGCAAAGGCCTGATGATCCATGAACTGCTTTTACAGCTTGAGACCATACACACCAAAATAAGGCATGTCACGTCCCGGTTATCCTTAAAGTGCACCTCGTATTCCTCCAGCTGGGCAGCCGGTGGATTACGACCCGTTGGTGCAGCCGGTACAGGCCTTTCTAGCATATACTCTTTAGACTCTTGTCTTAGAACTATCCTCAAGTTCCTAGACCAATCCAAGAAGTTTGGGCCAGAAAGCTTGCCCCTTTCCAAGATAGATCGTAGTGATAATGTACTACTCATTGCCATTAAATTACTACTCAGAAAAATATAAAGAGTATTAATAAAGGACTTAAATTGTTTTTCCCATATTGTTGTTAATAATAAATCATGTTATTAATTAACTCAAGTTGTTGGGCTAATGGGCCGAGATCCATATTTCATCAAGATATAGCCAGACGAGGGCCTGGAAAAACTATACCCTAATTATTTAGGTGGAGCGCCGCCCGATCCCAACCTAGGGACTCTCGGTTTGATGGACTTGTTGGCACTTACCCATCTGTGCTTAGGGCCAGGAGAATCCTACTATCCACGCTAAGTCCAAACCTCCATCCAAGTGTTAGAGTAACCTATACTCCAACCCAATACAAAATGACGATACTCCAGTGCATCCAGTGAGGGTATGGTCTAAAACTGGCGTATCCCCACTTTGAGTAGGTTTTGAATGAGGGAAGCACTTTTAAATGACTTAGTAATTATCTTTTGGTTATAAGATTTAATTTAACAACGGCTTAGATGCATAGGCGGTTGAAATTGAGATTGGGACATACATTCTTACATGTAAATATATAAAGCATAATTAAAAAAAATAATGGGTTGTTATGGGCCAAAATTACATCATAATATAATTCTAGTAAACCTATACTAGAAAAACATCAGGTGGACCTCCCGGTCTTCCTTCTGGGATCGCCTCTCCAAGGGGCTTCTTCTTTACATAATTTTACAATAAATAAATAAAATAAAAGTACGAAAAAAGAAAACAGCACGCAGGCCGTATTTACCCAAAAGAATATTACAACCCAATATAAATAAGGCCCAAAAGCATCCATTCATACATTTAATCATACATCCATGTAAACCAATACATCAATTTATAAGCATGTTAAATGTATGAAATTAATCTCATTTCAAATATGTCCTTAGCCATTATTTTGAAATCGCCAATTTTGGCCTATTATGGTTCTAAGCCCTTATGGGCTTTGAGCCTCCAGCCCAAGCAGAACACTGCTCCCATTGGAATTGGGAAACCATGATTCCAAATCAGCCGTCCGGGTAATTGTGCCAAGAAAACCCGAACCAATTTTAATTATACCATATTAATTTCCAAAATTAATATCCAATAAATAAAAATTAAATTTCATTCATAAAACCACATGCATTTAAATTACAGAAATTTAAATACGTAAAATTTTAAAACCAATTAAAATTTTAAAACTGGGCCCGGTCCAAAAACCCACCAAATCTAAAACAGGGCCCGGCCCGTTGCTAGGGGCAGCGGCGGCACTACTGCCTAGCAACGGCCTTTGCCCAGCAGCGGATGCTACAGATGTAGCAGCTGCTGTTCCCGCCGCCACGGTGGCGGCCGGCGGCGATTCCGCGACCGGCAGCCCTGTATCTGCAAAAACAGCCTGTCTCCGAATAGTAGAGCCTTCGTGCAGGGTTCGGGTCCGGTTTTGGATTTTACGGATATTTTTTTTATCCCGGGCCCATAATACAAATTAAATTAAAATGTTTTATTTTGATTAATTTGTATTTAATTTGGTTATTATGTTGGCATGCATATTTAATTTAATTATTTTGCATATTAAATTGAATATGGACTTTGTTAAATTGACCCAATAAACCGTGGCACCGATTAAAATTGGGAAAGCGAAATTTTAAATTTGTGACAGGCCAAATTCAAGTGGGAGCAAAATTGTTAATTTTGCATTAATGGATGTAACCCATTGGGCCTTTTATGGGCCTTAGTCACATTTGTTGAAATTGGCGATTTCACCCTAAGTAACTCGACTTAATATTTATATTTATAATTTGGAATGCGATGATCATGCATCATATTGGTATGTATGTGCATGATAGATACTTTGTTTGAAATGTGATGTTGAGTTCTATGGGTCTTAAATTTTTATCGGTTGTAATTAATTTTTGGGAAATATGGCCTGCGCACTATTTCTTTTATTTTGATGTAATTTTAGAATGGATTTTATTATATAAAATTATTGTAATTGCATCAAGTATGGAGGAAGGCCCAGATGGAGCAAGCCCATGGTGGGAGCCCAAGGAGAATTGCAGTCCGGCCCATTAAGAATTATATAGGATATCTAGTTTTTCATTAGGTTGTAATTAAGGCCCATAGGATCTCATTATTTTAAATTAAGTATGCTATTGCATTTGTCATATAATATGGATGTATGGATCACCGGATTATAACCCGCGATTATGCATGCTAAGCCGTATCACTTAATTTTAATCTAGAAATTAAAATATTGTGTCGTTTAAAAGTGCTTCCCACATTCACACCTCTTCCTCCCATCGATGCTGTAATGTGCATCATGCCCTAGCTTGATACATTATAGTATTTGGTGGGACATCGAGGGTTAGGATACTTGGAATGGTTAACATGTGAATGGTGGTTGGACTCAACATGGGTAGCATTAGCTCAGAGCGGGCCCTAAGCACAGATTGGTAAAGTGTCAATAAGCTCATCAAACCAAGAGTCCTTCGTGGAGGGATTGCATAGGTTGTCCTGCTAAACAAATCAATGATCGGTTAGCGAGCCCTAGTTTGGCCAATCATTGGGGAGTTGTGGATCTTGGTCAAGTCAGCCAATTAACATCACCAACAAACAAATTAAAATCGGATTATTAATTTGAATTGGCAAAATTCCTTTATTTCTAACTCAAGCAATGATTTCTTCCATGTAAATAATCCCATTTCATAAAAGCAATTAAAATGGCTTCAACAAACAACAACTCACTCTCACATAGGTCACTCCTGGAGAAGGAGAAACTTTTAGGGACTAACTTCCTGGATTAGGCTAGGAACTTACAAATAGTTCTTATATAAGAATCCAAGGAGTATGTACTGAATGCTCCTTTACCAGCTAGCCCTCCTGGAGGTCGAGGCGTCACCACAGTGATGGTAGAGCAGTACGACCTGCAAGTAAGGGACGATCGTGATATCTCATGCCTTATGCTGGGTACCATGGCTTCTGATCTTCAAAAGCATTTCATGGAGTAGTATGATGGATTAGCTTAAAAATATGTTCCAAGATTGGGTTCATCAGGAACGATACCTGACAACCAAGGCACTTTGCACGACTGCCATGGCAGCCGGGACTTTTGTTAGCACTCATGTGCTAAAGTTGAAGGGGTACATTGATACACTTGCCCGCCTCAGCTAGCCAGTTACGTAGGACTTGGTAACAGACATTATTCTTGGGTCACTTCCTGAGTCTTACAGCCAGTTTATCATGAACTACCATATGCAAGGGTTGGATAAATCGATTGTTAAGCTACATGGCATGCTAAAGCTTGCTGAGCAGTCTTTTAAAAAGACTCCTGAAGTTCTGCTGGAGAACAAGGTCAACACGCCCAGTTCTAAGGGAAAGGCCAAATCCAACGCCAAGGCTAAGGGCAAGAAGGTGCGGTCCACCCTAAAGCAAGGGTTGCTTCTCCTGAAGATGTCTGCCATTAGTGTCATGAGAAGGGGCACTGGAAGAGCTAATGTCCAAAGCTAAAGGAGCAAATGAAGAGCAAGTCTGCTGCTTCAGGTATTTATGTTGTTAAGATTAATCTAGTTATTTCTACATCTTGGGTTTTAGACACTGGATATAGTTCTCACATTTATTCAAATGTGCAGGGACTAAGAAATAAGAGATTACTAGGATCTGGAGAAGTAGATCTTCGAGTCGAAAATGGCACTCAGGTTTAGGCCATGGAGATCAGAGATTATTTCTTGGAGATGCCTAGTGGACTAGTTTTGGAATTAAGAAACTGTTATTTTGTACCTGTGATGTGCAAGAATACTATTTCCGTTTCTTTGTTGGATATTTTTGGTTTTGCATTTAATATTGGACATGGTAGAATTTCTGTGCAGTGTGGCAATATTATTTATGGAACCGCATTTCTTGATAATGGCTTATATATCCTTGATCTAAAACGTGAAAGTTCAATCTATAACATAAATACTAAAAGGATTAAACAAAATAAAATCAATCTTAAATGCATTTGGCACTGTCGACTTGGACATATAAACGAGAAGCGCATAGCTAGGCTTCACTCTAGTGGAGTGCTAGGGTCATTTGACATCCAGTCTTATGACATATGCGAATCTTGTTTAAGAGGCAAGATGACAAAGATGCCTTTTAGCAAGACTGCTGAAAGGGCCTCTGAGCTATTGGAGTTGATACATTCCGATTTATGCGGCCTAATGAGCACTAGTGCTATATCAGGTTTTCAGTACTTTATTACCTTAACGGATGACTTAGTAAATACGCTTACGTATATCTAATGAAGCATAAGTCTGAGACTCTTCAGAGATTCAAGGACTTTAAGAATGAGGTAGAAAACCAACTTGGAAAAAAAATAAAAGCACTTCAGTCTGATCAAGGGGGTGAATATTTAAGCCAAGAGTTTGACTTGTTTTTGAGAGAGTGTGGGATTGTATCCTAACTCACTTCTCCTGGTACACCCCAGTGGAATTGAGTGTCGGAAAGGAGGAATAGGACCTTGCTAGACATGGTCCGCTTAATGATGAGTCATGCTACACTCCTTGTCTCCTTTTGGGGATATGCTTTAGAGATAGCTACTTACATTCTTAACAATACACCAAGCAAGGCAATTGAAGGAACACCATATGAACTATGGAAGGGCCGAAAGCCTAATGTTTCTTTCTTGAAGATTTGGGCTGTGATGCACATATCAAGAAATTGACAAGTGGCAAGCTTGAGTCCAAATCTATCAAGTGCCAGTTTGTAGGTTACCCTAAGAAAACTAAGGGTTATTACTTCTACGATCTGGCAGAAAACAAAGTTTGCATAGCCAGGAATGCAATCTTCTTGGAGAAGGAATTCCTTTCCAAGAGAAATAGTGGGAGTAATGTTGAACTTTCCTAAGTTCAAGACTCACAAACTCCTACAGCTGATGCTGAGGATACTTTGGGAATCGAACCAGCGACTCAAGAAATTAAGGTAGCTGAACCGGTTACACATGACCTTAGAAGGTCTGGTAGGACACGTCATCAGTCAGAAAGGTACAGCTTTCTCGTGACTGGTGATGGGGACCTTATAGTCATTGACCAAGAAAAGCCCAAGACCTATCAGGAGGCTGTTGAAAGCCCACACCCAGATTAATGGTGCAAAGCCATGGAGGTTGAGATGTAATCTATGCACGATAACCAAGTATAGAACTTGGTGGATCCACCTCTGGGTGCTAAGGTGATAGGTTGCAAGTGGTGTTTCAAGTTAAAAGCTGACAACACCTTTAAGAGGCGATTGGTGGCAAAAGGATTTAGGCAAGTTCAAAGAATTAACTATGATGAAAACTTTTCACCAGTTTCCATACTTAAATCTATTAAGATACTAGTAGCCATAGCTGCATGGTACGATTATAAGATATGGCAGATGGACGTTAAGACCGTTTTTCTTATTGGAAAGCTACTTGAGAATGTGTACATGGAATAACCTGAGAGTTTTATCAATCCGAAGTATCCTAACTGGGTATGCAAGCTTCAAAGATCCATTTATGGATTGAAGCAGGCATCCAGGTCTTGGAACCAGAGATTCAATAAGGCCATTATAGAATATGGCTTCACACAGAATTCTGATGAGCCTTGTGTGTATAAGATGGTTAGTGGGAGTGTTTCCACCTTCCTAGTGCTGTATGTTGATGACATCCTTATCATTGGAGGCGACATACCATCACTGTAAGGGGTAAACCAGTGGTTGAGTAAGTGCTTCGTAATGAAGGACTTAGGAGAAGCTGAGACAATCTTAGGGATCAGGATCTACAGAGATAGATCTAATCAACTTCTAGACCTAAGTCAGGCCACGTACATAGACAAGGTTCTGAAAAGATTCAGCATGGACAAGGCAAAGAAAGGATTCTTTCTTATGCACCATGGGTTGAAACTGAGTAAGAAAGATGGTCCTAAAACAAAAAAGGACCAAGAGAGCATGGAGAAGATCCCTTATACATCTACTATAGGATCTATCATGTATTCCATATTGTTTACGAGACTTAATGTCACGTTTGCACTAAGTATGACTAGCCGGTACCAGTCAAATCCCAGTGAGGAACACTAGAAGGCAGTCAAGGCAATCCTAAAGTACCTTAACTGGACTAAGGATGCTTTCTTAATGTATGGAGGTCAAGATGAGCTGGTAGTGTCAGGTTACACTGATGCGAGCTTTGAGACCGATAAGGATAAAAACCAGTCATAGTCTGGCTGTATTTTTCTCTTGAATGGCGGTGCCATTAGTTGGAGGTCCTCAAAGCAGGCCACCATTACTGACTCTACAACGGAAGCTGAGTACACAGCTGCATGCGAAGCTGCAAAGGAAGCCATTTGGATCAAGAAGTTCATAACTGAGTTTGGAGCAGTACCCACTATCCTAGGGAGCCCCGGTCACACAAGAGATCCAAACACGTGCTCAGAAAGTTTCACCTCATTTGGGAGATCGTGAATAGAGGTGACATATAATTGTAGAGGGTTAACACCAAGAATAGTGTCACTAATCCATTGACCAAGGCGTTGCGATAAACACAACATGATGGTCATACTAGATCCATAGGAGATAGGGCAATGCCCACTTGGAACTAGTGCAAGTGGAAGTTTGATGGTGTGCCCTAGTTCTTAAGGCATTAGATTCTTGTATTTTGTATTGTACATTAAGACTCTATATATGTATACATCATTTGTGTCATATTAATAAAGGAAACAATCTATTTCATTTATATCTTGTGCTATAACATGAATAGAGTATCCATTGATTGATAATCATAAAACATATCCCAAGTCTATTCTAATCGTGGGAACGAATAGAATCACAGACTTGTATATTCGATGACTATATGGCAGTTCTTAACTAGCCATAGTACTTGTATAGTCAGTCATGAATATAGGTACATTTTGTTGACATGCGGCTGGATCGATCCGCAGAAGAAAGCCACATGGTTGTCGTGTCATAGGTCTTTCTTGAGTAGGTCTCTTTTGTCCTCAGACCAGATTTCATTATAGTATCAATATGGAATCCGATTCACTTTGACATACACCTAACAAGTCTGTAAAAGGATACTAAATATGGGTATGATTGGGTAGACCGTTGAACATATTGATATTGATGATGAAGTGATGGAATTGCCACTCGGATAAGGCCGAGATGATATCACTGGCCACTTGATGAGTGGGACTAATAAGTGTATGGCCATAACCAAATAAGTTTGTAGCTTATTTGATTAATCAGTCAACTCAAGATCAAGAAATATAATAAACAACAGAAGAGGATGACAGACACTGTGCCTCTTATTTATTCATATCGATGTCATTTGGCAAAGGACACTATGAAATTACTACCGGGTGAGTGTCTTCTAAAGACTGCTGTATCTCTGTCTTAATTGGGGGCTGTACCGGTTTGCTAGAATCCACTTATAGTCTGTGGGCCTTGGGCCCACTGCCAACATAAAGACAAATCCATAGGATCGTGCACATAGATCAACTGAGCCGGAACTTATAGAGATTGTACATGTAATGTACATTGGAAAGAATGGGTTAATAAATTAGTTGATATTCGGTGTCAAGGTAATTAATTAACATTGGGTTGTTTTAATTTAATTGTTAAGTTTACATAATGTGATTAATTAATTTATTAATTAATTGAATTACATAAAGTAAATAATTAATTAAATAATTTTCCTAAGTAGGAAATTAAATTACATGTATTGTATTTTCTTTAGTGTGATTTAATTTTAATTTATCGGTAATTAAATTCAGCCTAATGGGATTAAATTATGTAGTATGAACTTTTAATTAAAGTTCATTTATATAATTGTAATTCTAGTAGGATTGGGTTTAATTAACCTAGTCAAAACCCAATTCAACAAGGAGTCTATATAAGGCATACTTAGGAATAAAAAATCAGCCCTAACCCTATTTTAATTGCTGGAAATTTTAGCCCTATAGCAGCCCCAACAGCTGAAAATTTCAGCACTTATTCTTCCATTCCTTCGCTCTTCGGCTAGCGCCAGTTCCCGCTCGACAGTTGGTCGTGCACTGAACTTTGGAGATTGCTTAAAGAATTGATTTTGTAGCAGTCTCTATAAGAGACAAATCCGGTGAGTTCAATCTCTCTTGATTCAAAATTGGTTTTTTTTTCTAATCAATGGTAATCGGACATGATAGGTGGATTCTATAAAATTTTAAACGGCATAATTCCATTGTGCTACGTTATTTTTCCGATGATGAATCGTAACAAGCATCAGCCCAGGTCACACAAGAACCTAGGAGGTCTGGTAGGGATCGTCGAGTACTCGAGAGATATAGATTTCTTGTAACTGATGATCACACTATTCTCATCTTTGATGAGGAAGACCCAAAACCTACCAGGAGGCCATGGAGGCAGAGATGCAATCTATGTATGACAATAATCAGGTTTGGAACCTGGTTGATCCACCTCCAAGTGCTAAGGTTATAGGTTGTAAGTGGTGCTACAAGCTGAAGGCCGACAACACCTTCAAGGGGCAGCTGGTTGCAAAAGGTTTCAAACAAGTCCATAGAATAAACTACGACAAAACCTTCTCACCAGTTGTTATGCTCAAATCTATAAGGATCTTACTGGCCATAGTCGCTTGGTACAACTATGAGGTTTGGCAGATGGATGTCAAAACCGTTTTCCTTAATAGGAAGCTACTCGAAGATGTGTACATAACACAACCTGAGGGTTTCATCGATCCAAAGCATCCTGAAAGGGTTTGCAAGCTTCAAAGATCCATTTATGGATTGAAGCAAGCATCCCGAAGTTGGAATTTTAGATTCAATGAAGCCATGAAGGAATACGGCTTCATACAAAATCAAGATGAGCCTTGTGTGTATAAGGAGATTAGTGGGAGCATTATCACTTTTCTGGTGTTATATGTGGATGACATCCTTCTGATTGGAAGTGACATACCTACACTACAAGGGGTTAAGCAGTGGTTGTGTAAGTGCTTCACAATGAAGGACTTAGGCGAGGCTGAGACGATCCTACGGATTAGGATAGACCTAATTAGCTTCTAGGCCTAAGTCAGGCCATATACATAGACAAAGTTTTGAAAAGATTCAGCATGGATCAGGCTAAGAAAGGTTTCTTGCTAATGAACCATGGGCTAAAACTTAAAGAAGAACTGTCCAAAGATAAGGAAGGATAGGGAGAACATGAAGTTGGTTCCATATGCATCAGCCATAGGATCAATCATGTACTCTATGCTATGTATTAGGCCTGATGTCGCCTTTGCACTAAGTATGACGAGCTGATACCAGTAGGATCCCAGCAAGGGCCACTGAAAGGCTGTCAAAGCAATCCTAAAATACCTTATCCGGACTAAGGATAGCTTCTTAGTGTATGGTGGTTAGGAAAAACTTTCAGTGACTGGGTACACTGATGCAAGCTTCCAGACCGACCAAGATGAGTACTAGTCGTAGTATGGGTATGTATTTTTGCTAAATGGTGGTGTTATCAGCTGGAACAGCTCAAAGCAGCTGACCATCCTAGACTCTACTATAGAAGCTGAGGGTGTGATACAACTAAGGAAGCTTTATGGATGAGGAAGTTTATCACTGACTTGGGTATAGTACCAACTATCCAGGATCCAGTTGATATCTTCTATGACAACCACGGGGCTGTTGCACAAACTAAGGAGCCTCGGTCACACAAGAACATGAAGCACGTACTAAGGAAGTTTCACCTTATATGAGAGATCTTCGAGAGGGGTGACATTTCATTACATATAGTAGAAACTGAGGATAATGTTGCAGATCTTTTGACCAAGGCGCTGGCTCAGGCCAAGCACGAGGGTCATACTAGATCTATAGGGATTAGGCCTATGCCTAGTTGGAACTAGTGCAAGTGGGAGATTGTTGGAAATGCCTTAATCCCAAGGCGTTAGTCCTTGTATTTTATTGTGCATTTTAGATCTTTTCATAGATTGATGTATTGTATATTTGTGTTATTAAATAAAGGCATTGATCTATTTATTTTATATCTTGTGCAAACATTATAAATAGAGTATCCAATGATCATATCTATATCCATGTTGACAAGTGTCATGCACTTGACAGTGAGACCATGGATAGGGAAATGATGTAACCATAAAGCCATCCTTAATATGTTCCAGTCATGAGAATGAATGGAACTAGAGACTATCATAACCTTGATTGTATAGCGGTGTCTTACCAGCTATAGAACATGGAATGTCAATCACGATTATGGGTACATGCAATGGGGCATGGATCCACTAAACGAGAAATCCACATGGTATAGTATCACAAGTGATTCTCATGTAGTACTTGTATTGGATCCTTTGACCTAACCATACTATGGTCTCGCATGTGAACTCACACGTTTTGGTGTATGCCTAAAAGGCCTATAATAGGATGCCAATTATGGGTACATTTGGGTATGCCAGTGAACATGGCAAGGCAGTGAATATACAAAAGGAAATGGCACTCAGTAGTCTACTGAGAAGATATCACCGGCCACTTGATAAGTGCAACTGATAAGAGTGTGGCCACACCTAAACAAGTTGGAACTTGTTTGTGAGCATCAGTTTATTTGGGATGGACACCGATATCATGACATAGGATATATAAGTAAAACTACTGGGTAATGACTTTCTTTTAACTATTGTCTCCATCTTAATTGGGGGTTGTAATGGCTTGCTAAAGCCCACCTACAGTCTGTGGGCTATGAGCCACTGCCAACATAAAGACAGACACACAGGATTATACACATTGAACGTATGAGCTTGAACTAAACGGATCAACTGTATACTTGGAGTATACTGACTAGAGAGGAGATATTTATTGATTAAATTATAGATCAATTGGTTTGATTAAATTAATACAATCAATATATATATATATTCTATTCGGTTTCATAAAGTTAATTTGAATAAATTAATTTATGAATTTATTTCCCGGTGGAAATATAATACATATATAGGTATATGTATTTAATTTAAGTGAAGTCTAAATTAATTTATTGGGCAAATTTAATTAGGCAAATTAAATTAAATTTAAAAGTTATGTGTTATATTATATGGTCTAATATAATCACATACATAAAAGTTGAAATTAAATTGCAATTGAATTTTAACCCAAGGTAATTCTTTTAGACCTGGGGTTTTTAGAGGTATAAAAACCAACTTAAAGAAAAAACCTGGTGATGAAAATTTGGTATGCTCAAAATTTCGGCTAAGGTATAGATTTTCTCTTAGAAAATTTTCGGCTCCCTTGAGCAATCTCCATTAATTTCTGATCCTCCGCTAGCTCAGGTTCCTGTTCTAAAACCGTTCGTGTACGGAAGTGTGGTGAAAATCTGCATTGGTTTCTACAGCTGTCTCTAGAAGAGACATTTAAGGTTAGATAGATTCTCTTCTTCCTCATTTCTATTGTTTTTTATTTCTATGGCATAAGCTCCTAGGCTTGGATTCAAGAAAAACTCAATCGGCTTCCACTGCTAATGGATTGTTTTTCAATGACGAATCCCTACAAATTCAACTCCAAAGTTGTTCTACAAAGTTGTGCATCTATTCGTTAACTTTCCAACGCATCTTGAATCATGCCAATCAAAGTTGAAACAAAAAAGATAACTTGGATTTTTGCAACTGGTCCTAAGTCATGTGGGTCAACGTTTCAGTTGATCTTTTCTTCTCCAAACTCAAGCTTTCCTGTGAGCACGGATTTTTGTTTGACCTCTATAATAATGATTTCTGATTATCCTTTATTTGAAATTATTTGAAGCACCACCCGAGGAGCAAGGAATGGACTATAACTCGTGCCGAAACGAACCGAAAATCACGAAAAAAACGAAATAGGGTTTGTCAACATTACAGGATGGGCCGTACGACCCAATTCCGAAGGAGGCACGACCCAACTTTTAAAGGTTAAGCCATGGAAGAGAGCTGCTTGAAGTGGGTACAGGTACGATGTGAGATGAGCCATACGGCTCAAAAAATAAGCCACACGGTCCAAATTGAAAGGCAGATGGGTCGTACGGTCCACCTCTTAAGAAATTGGTTGGGCAAATTGCCCACTTGCACAGAATAGAAAATGATTTCTTAAGGAAGCTGACATTAATTACGGAGAAGGAAAATATATTATAGAAGTTTAAGGCAAGGATAAGTTATCAACAATCACACTTACGAAAGGTTTCACCACATGACCCTTCTTCTCCTTCTCCTTCTCCTTCTCCTTCAACATTTTTCCCCTGCAACTAACATGGGCCTGTCTGTTAGTGTGTGCCCTAGTCCTTTTGACAATTTAATTGGATTTTTATAATTAATAAAAGGCATTAATATATTTTATTAATTTCTTATGCAATTAATAGTTATAGAGTATCCATTAGTTAAGTCTTACTCTTATTTGTTAGGAGCATCTCTTCGCAAGTAGGATAGAGAGAACTTAACTATAAATATCCCTAGTCTGTTATATCATGGGAATGATACTAACTAAAGACTAGCATAGTCTTTGATTGTATTATAGTGTCCTACCGACCATTGGACATGAAATGTCAATCAAAAAGATAGGCACATGTTAGATTACAAAGTAATGGATCGATCCACTCAGAGTATTTCACTTGACCCTTATAAGATAAGTGAATCTCTGGTAGCATTTATATTGGATCGTTGGACCTGATGTTGTAATGGACTTAGGGACGATCTCACATACTTTGACTTACGCCTAACGTGCTCGTAAAAGAGTGCCAAGTATAGATATGATTGGTGTATGCTAGTGAATACCTAAGGATCATGGGCAAGGTGAAGGGAAATGCCAATCTCTTAAATGAGATCATGATATCACCAGCCACTTGATGAGTGAGACTAAAAAGTGCTTAGCCAAGCCCAATACTTAATCACTGGGTGATTACGTAATTGATGTTCTTTAATATACTCGGTATCAAGAAATGTACTTGCAGCCATAGGGGATGGCTTCGTCATGGTTCTAGCAGTACAAAGATATCTAATTGGCAAGTGATGTATAAGAAAAAAGGCTACAAGGTATATATGTCCAAAAGATATATTCATCTTAGTTGGGGACTATAATGGTTTGCTAGAACCCATACTTATGGCCTGGGGCCCACTGCCAACATAAAGATAAACCTACTGGATCGGACCCATAGGGTCAAGATCGGATGTTTAGGATCTAAATATATAGTGGTTATTTATTTAATTAAAGGAGCTATCATTATATTTATATTGCTTTAATTATTGCATGGTGCAATAAATTAATTAATTAAAATGTGACTTGTCAAAATTGGATTTTGACATTTATGGGATTGGAATTACATTCACGTTAAATTAATTATTTAATGGTGCAATGAATAATTTAATTAGAATGTAATTGGTCAAAATTGGATTTTGACATTATAGGGAATTAATGTATATTTGGGTTAATTTATTTTATTGCATAGTGCAATAGATAAATTAAGGCTAAAATACTATTATGTTAAAATTAGATTTTTAACATTAGGAAATATTTATATTTATATCGTAAGGTTGATGGGGATTTAATTTAATTAGAACTTTAACCCAAAATTTAATTAACCTAGAGTATAAATAGAAGATTATTTCTTAATTCCCTAACCTAACACAGACTGCCTCTTTCCCATGTCACAGTGAGAATATCGGCTATCACTAGCTCTCCCTAGGGTTCAGCTATTCTTGCTCCAGTCTAGTGCTAGCACTCTCGTTCGATTGTTTGGGGCCTGTGTGTGTGAGGGTGGAGATTTCCTGCTCGGAAATTTGCTTAGAAAACATTAAAATCCGGTTAAGATTTAAATCTCTTTCTGGTTGAGTTCATTTCTTTCCGATTAGAATGGGTTCCTGGACCAGATTTGAGTGCAAATCAATTGCTTTCGCTACCAAAAAAATTTTGTTCTACATAGTGAAAATCCTGACATTGTCATCATTACATGATGGGTCGTACGGCCCAATTCAGAAGGAGGCATGGCCCAACTTTTAAGGGTTAAGTCGTGGAAGAGAGCTACTTAAAGTGGGCACAACTATGATGTGAAGATGAGTTGTATAGCTTAAAAGATAGGCCGCACAACCTAAATTGAAAGGTAAATGGGCCGTATGGTCCATCTGTTAAGAAATTGGTTGGCCAAATTACCCACTTGCATGGAATAGAAAATGATTTCTTAAGGCAGCTAACGTCAATTACAGAGAAGGAAAACATATTACAGAAGTTTAAGGTAGGGATAAGTTATCAACAATCACACTTACGAAAGGCTTCACCACACGGCCTTTCTTCTCCTTCTCCTTCAACATTTTTTTCCCTGCAACGAAAGTTAAAAACCTCCATTTTTCCATATTATTCAACTTTCCAAGCACCAAATCCAAGCCAAACTCAACCATTTCAAATACTAAACCACATTTCCATACGTAAGACACCTCGGTTCAAAGCTATATATGACTGCATTTTGGTTTCCCGGTGATTTTCGGTTCATAGTCATGAGTTACACAGATTTAAAGTTCCGAGGAACGAATTCGGATTATTTCTCAAAAATCTGGATAAACAAGCTAAAGGTAATCACTGGTAGGCCATAAAATCCTATCTCATTATTCTTGCATTGTTTGATTTCTTTGTGTTATGAAAAACCGAAGAAGAATTTTGCTGTAAGTTTAAGAACATGGTCGTACGGCCCATCTTTTGAGCTGCACGGCCCATCTTTGAGGGGATTTGAGCCACATGGCTTATCTTGGCCCATGAGCCGTGCGCTCAAATTTTTGCATGTTTTCTGTGAATTTTAGTTTTATGAATCCGGGGCGAAAATCTTCAATTTCTCAATCTAGTCAATTGATAGACCCCCAATGGATTGTAAAATTCAAAAGGAGAAAACCCTAAAATGAATTCATATGTGTTAAAATCATAAAAAAAATATAAAATTATTTTTATCGTTAGATTTGGATCCCGAGGCCCGCAGCCCTAGAAATTCATTTCATAACATAGCATTTATTTATATTATTATTCATATGTATACATTTTTATAAAATTTATTTTGGGTTTTTATGCGCTTTATGGGTCTAGATTTAATTTCAAAGAATTTTTAGGACTCGCACGAAAGAGATTTCCAGTAAATCTCTCAATAACGAACTCATATTGTCATGCTGAATAAAAAAATATATAAATTGGCAAAATCTTTTTCCAAAACCGTTTTCTCTAGATACAAAAATACAGGACATTTATAAAAAAATTTTCCAGATCTAATCAGATAAACCTGTTGGGTTTTCCCTGATTATCCCCTAAAAGCATGCCCCTAAGCTATCTAGATGTCTCATTCTGTCATATCTGAGTCCAATGTGCTAATGTTTATCTATATCACTAACCTATGTTATGCAGATAGATGTATGTTAGGTTAGATGAATGCTAGCTTTTTATTTTTAGAATAATTGGTGTAAACTAGGCGATTGTACCTTATGTCCCATTTTTATAAAATGAATCCCCTAGGGTAGTTTATTATATTGGGTTGTAATAATTTTATTTTCCAAATTTATTTATCGCATTTTGAATTTATTTATGGCTTTCCGTATGAGCATATAGAAAATATTTTGGATTCAATATTGAATAGGGAATTAAAATAACAAAAAGTGCAAATTTAGTATAGTTAAAACTATTTCACAATAAAGCAGAAATAAGTGATTTGTCCATACTAGAATCTCTGTCTTAAAGGTATAGGAATCTCTGTCGGGCTTGGCTATACCACAATTTCTCGGTAAGAGCTGAGCTGGGTGGCGACTCCTGTCAACCTTTAAGGCATGAGGAATTGCTTTTGCTTTAGTTTCCAAAATTAGAAAATCAAAGTTTTCCCAAATGAGTTTTCATATACAAGCAAATAAATGAGAAAACATCTTTCCCAGCCGGTCTCGTGGTCCAGTCATTTCGAGGATCGTTTGCTCACATTTCCTATTGGAATTAAAGTACTAAACAAGAAGAAAATTCCTACAAAAAATTTTCCAGCAGTAATTCATAATTAGGAAGAGTTTTAATTAGGTTAATTAGTTTAGGGACTCCTTTTCTAATTAGATCTTCCTAGTTAGTTTTACTCCTTTTTGGTTTAGAAGAGTGTTTCTCTTATATAAGGAGCTTTTGATTTTCAGTTGAGAGACTGAACATAGTTTTAATCTGTGGCTTTGAGAAGAATTCCAGTAGTTTAGTGAAGGCGACAAGGCGAAGAGATTTGGTGAAGATGTCTACACCAACCTTAGAGTTTCATCTCTTCCTCATGTTTTTATTTCTTATTTCTTATTTGTGTGTTTTAGATATTATTGAGTAGCTAAACTCTTTTATCTAAGATATTAATGTAGTATAACTTAATTAGATTATGAAATTATTGTAGCTTTCTTACTTTATTTGTGCAAATCTTATTATCTTGCTTAATGCTTACTTTTGCTTGATCACTAATTATATGTTTATAGATAATAGCAAAGAGTATCAAGAGGGAATGCTATCAAAACTGGCACTAAGATAATAGAATTATATGTTTAAATTTGAACGAGAGTAATATAATGTGTACGATCTTGTGGGCCCATCTTTATATTGGCAGTGGGCCAATGCCCACAAACTACAGGCAGGCTTTAGCAAGCCACTACAGCCCCCAAATAAGATGGAGATAGCAATCTAACTGAAACCATAACCCTGTAGTTTAAACTTGTATATCCCATGTCATTGATATCGGTGTCCAACATAAAGGCATGGGTTGATCACCCTTTTTTATGTTGGGACATTTACTTGATCCCGAATGAATTGATGCTCATAAACAAGTTCCAACTTGTTTGGGTGTGGCCACACTCTTATCAGTTGCATTCATCAAGAGGCCGGTGACATCTTCTCAGTGGACTACTGAGTGACATTCCCTTCAGCATATTCATAGCATTTCCATTTTCACTGACATACCCGAACATACCCATACTTGGCACCCTTTTACAGGCCCATTAGGCGAACACCAAAGTATACCACTTCACATGCAGCACCATTATATGGTCAGGTCTAAGGATCCATACAAGTACTACAGGAGAATCACTTGTGATATTTTACCATGTGGATTTCTCGTGTAGTGGATCTATCCAGTACCATGCGCCTTTGCATGTACCCATTAACCTGATTGACATCCCATGTTCAATGGTCGGTAAGACACCGCCATTCAACCAGGCTAATGATAATCTTCAGTTCCATTCATTCCCATAATTGGAACAGACTATGGATGACTTTATGGTCATATCGTTTTCCCTATCCATGGTCTTACTGCTAAGTGCATCACACTTGACAACATGGATATGGATATGTCCATTGGATACTCAATTTAAAACATAGCACAAGATAATAATAAATAGATTGATGCCTTTATTTAATGACACAAATTGTATAATACATATATCTCACATCAAAGTACAAATGTATGGTATAAATACAAGGACTAATGCCTCGGGACTAGGGCATATCCAATATGGATATGTTAAAATTGAAATTGGTAAAGGAAATTGATTTGAGAGTTTTTGGCACGAATGTCTAAATGGCTAAGTCATGTTTCTTGGTCGCCACATTCGAGTGGGAGACAATAAGATTAGTCAATGGGCCTTAGACCCATGCCAGTCATAAGGCCTAGACCAATAATCCTAAAATTGACAATTTCAGTAATGTCTATGGAAAATAAAATTGGTTAACATATTCATGCATATTTAATTCCAATAAATATGATTTAATTAGATGTTGTGATGTATGTTGTAATTTGATTAGCTATGCATTTCATGGGCTCTTCTGAAGATAGATTGTAAATTTGGTTTTTGGTTATTATGGCCTGTGTGCCATTATATTTGTTATAATTTTTCTTTTATTTAGCATAGTTAAAAAAATTGTAATAGGGCCAAATTCCTTTGTAATTTGCAAGCCCAAGTTTAAAAGGTGGAGGAGCCTAAAGATGGTATCCATACCCGACCAATTAGGGGATGCAGCTAGTACAGGTTGCTAGTTATTCTAATAGGTTGTATTATGGGCCCATGATATGTCACATTTACATATATCTTTTATGCATGTTATGTATGTTTTCCAAATCACCCGCGTTTGCATGTAAGTTTAAACTGAATTTGTTCCATTAATTATTAAGTCGCTTAAAAGTACGTTCCACAATCAAACCTTATCAAAGTGTCGATCGTCTAAATGTGGGTTGTGCCAAAGCCGGATGCATTTGGGCTATCTTCATGAGACTAGGGTTAAACACAAAAGTTGTGTTTTAACACTTGATTAGTGGTTTGACTTAACATGGGAAAGGAATGTCTGGACCCTAGGCACAGGTGGGAAAGTGCCAATAATCCCACCAAACCAAGAGTCACATATAATATGGATTAGATGTTATCCTACCTTAATACCCAAGGCTTAGGTGTACAAGCTCAACTTGACTAAGTCATAGCAAAATATGGATATTGGTCTACTTAAAGAGCATAACCAATATGAATAAGTAAAATTGGAATTTTTTATTAAGTGGAAAAATCAAAAGTCCTTTTATTAATTAAAACCTTAATACTTTCTATGTAGATAAATGGCAAACCATAGTAACACTTTTTTACTTTGATCTGTCTATGAGAAGGACAAGTTATCCGAGGCTAACTTCTTGGACTGGTCGAGGAATCTTCAGATTGTCCTAGGACAGGAAGTCAAGGAGTATATCCTAGATAGGGCTATGCCAAGGGCATTGCCAAGGAATGCATCTGATGATGTTATGGCTCAGTTTAAGAACCACAAGAAGGACTCTCAAGATGTCACCTATTTGATGCTAGCCACCATAACCTCTGAGCTACAACAGCAGTTCATGGACATGGAGGCGTATGCTATTATGGAGAATCTGAAGGAGATGTTCCAAGTACAAGCCCGTCAAGAAAGGTTCTTGATAGCTAAGGCTTTGTACACCTATAAGATTGTTGGAAATGCCCTAGTCCCGAGGCATTGGTCCTTGTATTTGTACTGTGCATTTATTGGATTTATGTATTGTACTTATTTGTGTCATTAATAAAGGCATCAATTCATTTATTATATTTATCTTGTGCAGTATAGTAAATGAAGTATCCAATGGACATATCCATATCCATGACGACTAGTGTCATGCACTTAGCAGTAAGACCATGGATAGGGTTAACGATATGACCATGAATAGATCCGTAGTCTGTTCCAGTCATGGGAATGAATGGAACAACAGACTATCATTAACCTGGTTGTATGGCGGTGTCTTACCGGTCATTGGACATGGAATGTCAACCAAGTTAATGGGTACATGCCTGGGTGCATGGTACTGGATAGATCCACTGAACGAGTAATCCACATGGTATGGTATCACAATGGATTCTCGTGTAGTACTTGTATGGATCCTTTGACCTGACCATATGATGGTGTTACATGTGATGTCGCATACTTAGGGGTACGCCTAAAGGGCCTGTAATAGGGTGCCAAGTATGGGTGCTTTCGGGTATGTCACTGAACATGGTAATACTATGGATATGCAGAAGGGATTTGTCACTCAGTAACCAACTGAGAAGATATCACCGGCCTCTTGATGAATGTGACTGATAAGAGTGTGGCCACACCCAAACAAGTTGGTACTTGTTTGTGAGCATCAGTACATTCGGGGATCAAGTTAATGTCTGAACACAAAAGAGGGTGATCAATCCATGCCTCTGTGTTGGACACCGATATCAATGACATGGGATGTACAAGTCTAACTACAGGGTTATGATATCAGTTGGACTGCCATCTCCATCTTAATTGGGGGCTGCAGTGGCTTGCTAGAGCCCAACTGCAGTCTGCGGGCCAAAGGCCCGCTGCCAACATAAAGATGGGCCCACAGGATCGTACACATAGAACGATAGAATGCAGACTTAAGGAATAGCATGTATACTTGGAGTATACACATTGGAGGGAGAGGTGTGTATATATTAATTATATTATAAAGATCAATTGGATTGGTCATAATAATAAAATTAATATATTCAATTGGCTCTTCATAATTAATTGGATTAATTATGAAATTATTTCCTAGGTGGAAATATTCATATGTATGGGTTTACATATGATTTTATTTTGTGCAGAGTTAATTTTAATTTGATGGATTAAATTAAATGTCAAACCAATTTTAATTTGGATGTAAATAATATATTACTTGGAGTAATATATTAAATACATGGGTATATTAAAATTGGGCTTGAATTAATTTGAACCAAATTAATTAAAATTAGACTGGGCCTAAATTAAAACATGGAAGCCCGAGCAGAATAAAGTGGAGCCAAGATGGGCCAGAATTCCTTATGGAATTCGGCCAACCCTAGGTATAAATACCTAGGGTTAGAAGAATTCGGCCAACCTAAGCTAACCCACTCATAGCCGAATTCTCTAGCCTCTCCTCTCCTTGGTTCTTGCTTTTCCATCGCTAGCACGGGTTGCATTTGCCAAGCGTTCGTGTACGTGAGAGCGGAGGAATTCTAAATTGAGTTCTGCAGTCATCATCCGTCTCTAAAAGAGATTTTTCTGGTATGAAATTTCAATCTCTTTCTATTCAATTTTATGTTTTTCAATTTCCGCTTCAATTGCTCCTGGGACCGGATTCGAGGAAATCACCGCGTTCTTCCGCTTTTATCCGGTGATTTCCGGTGAAAAATCCCAACAAAGATGGCACTAGACTCATCTGTTAGTGCTAATGTGCTAAAGATGAAGGGGTATATTGATATGCTCTCTAGGCTTGGGACTCCCATCCCACAGGACTTGGCTATTGACATTGTTTTGTAACAATGTTTCAAAGTTGAGTAAGACTGTTTCAAAGTTGCATAGGATGCTTAAGACTGCTGAACAGTTAGTCAAGAAGACCAATCCAGTGCTCTTGGTGAACAAAGGGAATGTCCTTATTGCCAAAGGCAAGCAAAAGGCCAAGGTTCTTCCCAAATACAAGAAGGGTTCTACGCCTAAAGGAAAGCAACCCAAGCCTATGGCAAAGCCTAAGGCCAAGGCCCATGCTGAAGAGCCCTGCTTCCATTACCAGCAACCAGGGCATTAAAAGAGGCAATGTCCTCTGCACTTGGAAGAGCTAAGGAAGGGCAACGCTGCTGCTTGCAACACAGGTATCTATGTTATTTAAGTGAACCTTTCTATTTCTGCATCTTGGGTATTGCATACCGGATGTGGTACTCATATTTGTTCAAATATGCAGGGACACAGAAGTAGAAGGCACTAGCATCTGGAGGATTTCAGAGTCGGAAATAGCGCAAGGGTTGCGGCTGTAGAAGTTAGAGAGTTCCACTTAGAGATGCCGACATGATTGGTTTTAGTTTTGAAAAACTGCTATTATGTACCTGCCATGAGCAGGAATATTATATTTGTTTCTACTTTGGATTGTGAAGGATTTCATTTTGTTATTTCTAACAATGATATAAAAGTCTTTCACGAAGACATTTTTTATTGTCATGCACAGTTAAATAATAGTCTTTATATCCTGGAACTAAATGCATTTAATCCTGTTTATAACATAAATACTAAAAGGGTTAAACCAAATGAATTGAACTCTTCATACTTTTGGCACTATCGTTTAGGCCATAAAAAATGAGAAACGCATAACTAGGCTTCACAAAGCTGGAGCGTTAGGTTCATTTAACTTGGAGTCATATGAAACATGTGAGTCTTATCTACGTGGCAAAATGAGCAAAAGCCCATTCAATAAGAAAGGTGGGGCTTTGGGCTTATTAGACCTAATACACTCAGATGTGTGTGGGCCCATGAGTACTAGTGCTAGAGGTGGTTTTCAGTACTTTATGACTTTTACATATGACTTCAGCAGGTATGGCTATGTTTACCTGATGAAGTACAAATCTAAAACTCTTGAAAAGTTCAGAGAGTTTAGGAATGAAGTACAAAACCAGTTAGGCAGAAGTATTAAGGCCATTCGATCTGATCGGGGTAGCGAATAACTTCGCTTAGAGTTTGACTCATTCCTTAGACTGTGTGGGATAGTCTCACAACTCACTCCCCCTAGGACACCCCAATAGAATGGAGTGTCCAAGAGGAGGAACTGGACCCTATTGGACATGGTCAGATCTATGATGAGTCGTGCAACTCTTCCAGTATCATTTTGGGGTGTGCCCTACAAACAGCTATGTTCCTGCTAAACTGTACTCCAACTAAAGCAGTTGAAAAGACACCATATGAGATATGGACGGGCAAGGTGCCCAATATTTCTTTCTTGCAGATTTAGGGATGCGAGTGCCATGTCAAGAAGTTGAGCATGGACAAGCTATCTTCCAAAATCGACAAGTGCTACCCTAAGGAAACAAAAGGGTACTATTTCTACAACCGTAATGAGATCAAAGTGTTTATGTCTCGGAAAGCTGTTTTCTTGAAAAGGAGTTCATCTCCAAGAAAGACAGTAGGAATAGAATTGAACCAAATGAGGTTCAACAACCATAAGCTCCTGAATAGGATAGTTTGGAGATTGAGCAAGATTCTCAAAGGGTTGAGGAATTTATGCCAATCACACAAGACCGAAGAAGGACTGGTAGGGCTTGTCACCAGCCAGAGAGATACGGATTTCTCATGACTGATGATAACACTCTTCTGATATATGATCATGACCACTTATTAGGAGGCCATGGCAAGCCCCAACTTAGCCAAGTGGCTTAGAGCCATACAGGCTGATATACAATTAATGTATGATAACCAAGTTTGGAACTTAGTTGATCCACCTTCGGGGTGCTAAGATCATTAGTTGCAAATGGTGCTTCAAGTTGAAGGCCGACAACACCTTCAAAGGGCAACTGGTAGTGAAGGGTTTCAAATAGGTCAATAGAATGATTCGAATCCGCTCCTCAAAGTTTTGAAACCGGTTCTAACTCGTGAAAATGGATTAAAAGTCATCGGAATAGAAATGCAGCCACGGATGACTTTGAATCGTAGTGATTTATACATCAAAATGGAGTTTTGCTGTTGAAAAGAGATTTGATTTAGGTTGGTTTTAATGATAAGAAGAAGTTCCAAGAATGGTGATGATGGTTGAAGTAGAGAAGATGAAAATCATGCCGTTAATATTGGTAAGGGATGAGCCGTGGGTTGGGTGTTTTTGTTGGGAGCAGGAAATTATTTTAATTCCTCTGTCCATCCCATCATCATCACTATAAGAAAAAAAAACTTTTAATTCTGCCTCAAGTGGGCCAAATTAGCCGTACGACCCATCTGCCTTCTAAATTAGGTCGTACGACCTTATTATTGAGCTGTACGGCTCTTCTTTGAATTCCAGCTGTACCCACTTTAAGCAACTCTCTTCCACGGCTCAACCCTTAAAAATTAGGCCGTTCCTTCTCTTGATTTGGGTTGTGCGGTCCATCTTCCAAAGTGAAAATCTCCTTTTCTGATTCTGGCAATTTTCGTTCGTTTCGGCACGAGTTAAAATCCATTCTCTGCTTCTCGGACCGGTATTCTAGACCATTCCAGATAAAGGATAACTAGAAATCTTCATCATATAAGTTGGAAAAATCTAGTGCTCACAGCTCTAGAGTTGTGAGTCGCTTGTAGGCTCATACTTTTATGATTTGGGCGTATCCACTAATTTGTTGCTTAGTTGGATCGGTAACTTTTGACTTGTCCCGGTACAAATATGATAAAACTGCTACTCCACATGCGAATCTACCAACTTTGTTAGCAGATAAATCCTGGAGCAAACTCATCAACATGACATGTACCATGTTCGTCTTCAAATTTACAAAAATTAATCCACCAAACATACGCATAATAAAAGCTCGCTTATAATACTGAATGGTTAGATCATCAACAGTTGTAGGAAGCTCCATAAATTGTTGTTCAATCCATTCTAGCTTTAAAAACTTTCCCTACATGTGTTGTTGACCTAGAGTTTGACCTCATAAACATTAGCATGTTAGTCGGGCTCTTTCAATGCCTTTAGTAGTTATAGTGGCTGCTCTTCCATCTACACGTAAACTAGTCAAACTTTCAATGTATTATAGCGTTATTGTTGCTCCTCCGACACTGAGGTAGAACGTGTAGGTTTCTGGTCTCCATCTTTCGACCAGTGCGGTAATCAAACGTTGATAAATTCTAATGGAAACAATTTTTACAAAACCCTCGAATCTACATACTCTCAAGTACGAATAAATTCTCGGATCGATGTTTCGGTACATCGCTTCGTTCCTTGCTTTTTGGTATTTTAAAGGCTCACATGCTTGACAATAGAAAAAAATTATATTATTTGTTGAAAATTTTTATGAAATAATATATCATTCATAAAATAAATAAATATTTTGTGTAAATGTAATTAACTTAACAACAATATTAAACATTGGTATTAGAAAACAAAATAGGCACAATTAATATTTTACCTCGCCTATTCATATTTTTGAGATCGATGTTTTTTTTCAGAACTAATACTTCTATATTTATTGAGCCTGGATGGATAAATTGTTAAGCACTTTGTTGATATTCTATTTTTCCATACATGACAAAGTAAATATATTTCGTAAAAAACTTTTACGCTCCAACTACTAGAATGCACATAGTAGTTATATAATAATTAATGTTAATAAAAAGAATAAACTAACAATATTCTAAAAAATAATAATAAAATAAAAGAACATGTGATATAACACAAATATACCAAAACCATAAGGCTTATGCACAAGTCAAATGTGATCAAGGAAAAGAAGATCAAGTAAGGCTTTTATTAGTAATATCCAAGATCATATATATATTCACTAGTCAAATGTATTAACGTTTTCAAATTTGTCTCGCATTTTCAATTCTTAATACTAGTCAAATATATTCCACGTGATAAATTAATCATAAGGAACTATCTTTAATAAGGTGTTTGGTTTTTTCTTTTTAAACTTCAATCAAAGAAGAAATAAGAGAGGTTAATATGATGGCTTTTTGGGTAAAGAAAAGAGAGGAGTTTGAATGAAAATGTATAGAAAGAAGAAGGTCGGATGGATGGAAGGATTAAAATCTAGTTACTTATAGAGGGGAAAGTTTGGTTCGAATTTAGGTTTTTTATTTTAAAAAAAATATTGAAAAAGCATTCAAATTCACACTCGTGAAATCTGATGTTGAGTTACTTTATGTGAGAATTCCCAATGTTGGAGATTCCTACGACAGCAAATTCAGAAATATGCTTAATGTGTCAAGCGTTGTTGTGACAACGCCTATCAAAACCGGTTTCGAATTCGAGTCTAGTTAGAAAGACAATATATTGAGTCTTTTCTCTCCAACCGAGCACTAGTGTGAACGTGTTTTCCTCTCACAGCATTTTTCCAAAGTTAAATCCATTTTTTCTTTAGAATTTGACTATCTTTGAATTCACTTTGATTTCATTAAAATAAATAAATAATAATAAAACGCAACGCAAGCATAGGCAAAGCAAAAGGAAAAATAATCGAAATAATAGGGATAATAAATAAAATAAACATAATTACATAAAATTTTCTTTTTTCGTCGGAGAGAGAAAAAGGCTTAAAATGAAAAAGGCGAAGTTACGTATATTTGCGGGAGGGAGAAGATATTTTTGTTTTTGCTTTTCTCCGTTGCTTCACTCAGACTCAGACATATATGGTGTTAGGGTTTTCTTCTTCTTCTTCTATCTCTTATTCCTCTGGATCTTACACTATTCGCATCTTTTCTTTGTTTCTTCAATTTCTAGGGTTTCGATTTTCTTTTCCTGTATATTTTTCATTGGCAGTGCTTCATCTGTGTGTGTACGTAGGCTTGGGTAGATTTTGGCTGTGGTTTTGTACTTTGATATGTATTTGGGTTGGATTCTGTATATTTTTGGATTTCTAGCTTGTTGCATTTTGATTTTGAGTTGGATTTTATATTTAGCTTTTTTTTTTTATGGTAGATCAAATTAAATTTTCCTTATGTTTGGTTGTCGATGAAAGTGTATGTGCTTCCTGAGGAATTTCTTTAGTACTTGGTGTATTTTCTTAGTCTGGTTGATGTTGTTGTTTGGTCATAACTGTGGCAGTTGAATTTGCCTTAAGCGGACAAAAATGTTGGTCTTGTGTTTCAGTTCACATATTTAACTAGACTTTTTTTATTTTTCTTTTAAATTTAGTTTCTTTTTGTTCTGATTTCAAATGCAACTTGTCTCAGATCCTTGGTTCCTCGAACCGGTTATTGATTTGGGGGTTAAATTGAAGTTTTTCGTACTGGAAAGAGCTGCTGCATAGAGCTTGTTGAGGAATTTGTTTTCTGCAAAATCGGACGTATTGTGTGTTTTCTTGGAAGAGGGATTTTTTCTGTTAAGAGTTCCGGGGTTTCCTCAACTGTGATGAGTACACGAACTTCATGGGCAGATTTGGCTGCAAATTCTGCAGCTGAGTTCACATCTGATTGTAGTTCTGCTGACAATGGAAGTTTAGGCAGCACATCAGCTGCTCCTGCTCGACCAACCTATGTCCCTCCGCATCTGCGCAACCGTGCACCGTCGTCAGACCCACCAGCTCCTGTTCACACTCTGCCTGCATCAAGTCAAGGATATGGTGGTGGATCTCGTTGGGGTGGTCCAAGAAATGATTATCGATCAGGGTATGGTGGTAGCCGCAGAGGTGTTGGTTGGGGCAACAGAAGTGGTGGTTGGGATCGTGGCAGAGATAGAGAAGTGAACCCATTTGGTGATGATGACAATACAGAACAGCCATTTACTGAGCAAGAGAACACTGGTATAAACTTTGATGCATATGAAGATATCCCAGTTGATGTAAATGGAGAAAATGTGCCGTCACCTGTTAACACTTTTGCTGAGATTGACTTGGGTGAAGCATTAAATCACAATATCCGCAGGTGCAAGTATGTGAAGCCAACACCTGTGCAGCGGCATGCCATCCCAATATCTCTTGCAGGCCGAGATCTGATGGCTTGTGCCCAGACTGGGTCTGGGAAGACTGCTGCTTTCTGTTTTCCTATTATTAGTGGAATTATGAATATGCAAGGGCAGGGTGCACAGAGGCCTTTGCGTGGGGCACGCACAGTGTACCCTCTAGCTCTTATCCTTTCTCCCACAAGGGAACTTTCAATGCAGGTGGATTTTGTTACTGGTTTTATAGTAGAATACACTAAAATACTTCCTGAATACCGTAAATCTTATATAACATGGCTATCATTGCAGATACATGAAGAAGCAAAAAAATTCTCTTATCAAACAGGTGTAAAGGCTGTAGTTGCTTATGGAGGAGCACCAATTAATCAACAGGTTTGTATTAATTTGTTGACATTGTGGGGACTGATTACTTTTTTTTTTTCTTCTCTAATCTTCTGCTATATGGTGGTGGCGGTATCCGTTACTTTGTTTAATTTGGTTGATGCCCTTACCTAATATTCTTACTTACTTGATGATCACTCCATGCCGTCATATATATATATATATAAACTCGACCCTTTCACATTGTTAGAACAAGCAATGACATGTGTTTGTTATTAATGTAGTTTTTTTGAATTCAGGGTCTTTTCAATGTGCTGTTGGAATTTTTTATAGGCATGTTACTGTTTTCTGTTGTTTATTAAAAGCCATTTCATGGATCTGTCTTCTCCTTTCCCTCCCTTTTGTGCTCTTGTCTTGATGAGAGTTGCATCTTATGTTGTAGCTATGGCATAGGTTTCTGCGTATATCTAATTTTATTTATTTATTTTTTAATTGGAACTTGAGCTTGAACATGTGCTCCCCTCTACTGTTAATTAAATGATGGCATGTGGCTTTTCTTTTGAGGGTTAATGGTGTTCCCTTTGCTAAATGATTATACTCGACCGTTTCATAAAGTTTATTGAAATAGAAAACTTTGTGGAGTCCTTAGGTTTGTTGAACAGATCAGTTAACAAACAACTAAAATTTCAGAATTCAAAATGAAATCTAATCCACAGGATTCATGATACTAAGTGGGATAACTGGTATGTCATACTTCTATCTACAAGATTCCTATGTGATTTTAAGTCCTAGGGATTGAGTGCATGTGTGCAAACAGATTAGAAGCTTGTACATGAAGCCAGTAAACTATTTTTTATTTCATTAGTTAATGTGCATCCTGCGGTTATAAGAATAGTAATGCAGCCCTTGGAACTTGGTTCTGATGTCAACCTTATAATCAAATTTCCAGCTTATTTATTATTTTTTACAAAGACGACAAAGCAAAAGTTCAATAGAGGCCCCAATTCATGTTTTTTGTAGGTCACGTCTTTCCTATTAGAGGATTACATTTTTTAGTTTACAATTTTTACTCGATGGTGGACAACTACATAATCAGAATAGATGCAGTATCATCTCTATCATGCAGTACTCTATGGGGATTTTCTTAGGGGTTTGAGAGATTGATTTCATCTGTTCATTTTAGTTTTTAGCCAAGTGAGTTGTGTGATGGTGAAATTAAATCTCGTGGCTGTCAAAATTTTAGCAAGTTAATTGTATGCTTTCCACTGTTAGGCTTTCTGGTTTTGTTACTACATGAAACTTAGACATATTAATATGATTTTTATTCTGCTTCTTCACCTTTTTTGTTGTTGCTGGCTACCATTTAGGTTGAAGAAGGTAGGCTGGCCCAGCTTCCTGCAGCTGCTCGTTGATGCAGAGTTGGTTTTGCTGCAGACTTTTCTTACTTTTTTAATAGCTTTCTATTGTTCTTAGAAACTAACTCATCTTGACTTTTTTGTTTCTTTATTTACTTAAAGCAACCAATTCTATGAGTGCATGTGCTATGTCTTTCCTGGCCCTGATATGATGCTTGTGCTTTGCTTAATTGTTTGTCCGCATGTTGGTCTCAAGATGTTTGTGTTGAAATCTTGCTTTTTCTTTCCATTTTCTATCACGTAATTGCATTTTGAGTCTTGAGATTGTAATTATCCTATTAGGTTTTGGCTGACCACAATTTTATCTAATTAATGAGTGAAATATATCTTGGCAGCTGCGGGAATTGGAAAGAGGTGTTGATATTCTTGTGGCAACTCCAGGAAGACTTGTAGATTTGTTGGAGAGAGCTAGAGTTTCATTGCAGATGGTCAAGTACTTGGCATTAGATGAGGCTGATAGGATGTTGGACATGGGTTTTGAGCCACAAATAAGAAAAATTGTGGAACAGAATGATATGCCTCAACCGGGGGCAAGGCAGACAATGCTCTTCAGCGCTACCTTCCCAAGAGAAATACAGGTACTTTTTCCTTTTTTGTTGAAGTTACTTTTAAGTACTATCTGGATTCCAGATGATTTCTGTTTCTAAGTTTACAAATTAGGAGAATGTAATTAATATTCTAGGAAAAGCCATTTTTGTATTGTTTCTAATTAGAACCCTAGATTTGTTTATTTATTATTTAGCTGCAGTTAAGCAATGCCAGTTTTATGTTTTTGATAATCAATAAATTGTTAAATAAATTCATATTAGAGAATTAAGAAAAAATTGTATTCATAAAAAGAAAAATGGACTATAATTTGGATGTGTGAGAAAGGAGTACAGGACTATCCTTGTAGGATTGGAAGTATTATCTCTTCCCTTGGTTGCAATCGAAATGCATGTTTGTTATGAGGTGAGGAAGGAGGGATGGAAAGTGGTGGATGGATGATGAGGGAGGAAATTCACCTTCCCTTATTTGCTATGAAGGAAAGAGTAAGAGGAAAGATGGATAGTCACCCATCCTTTCCTCTCAAATTGGGTGGACTGGAGGAGAAACTATTTGCCTGATATATTTTATATAAGCATACTTTTCCACTTCAAAATTTAAATTACTTTGGGATTTGTAATTTAGCTAATTGACTTCAAATCCTAGTATACTAAAACCATTGATAAGGGAAATTTAGTAATTTAATAAATAAATTATATTTTTTGTGTATTTTAATTTTGTCCATCTCTTTTCCTCCCGTCAAATTAAAAAACGGAAGGAAACTTTTTTTATCCACGCCTACCTAATTTCTTCCCTCCATAAAATCCATCCAACCAAGCACACCCAAAGAGAGGAAAAAAGAACAAGATTTCTTGAATCTTATCTTGATGATGCAAACATTCTCGAGTTTGTTGGAGGTCTTTAGTATGACTTGACATTGTCAAATTGGATACGTCAATAGGTGCAATATCTGTTTATTTAAGTATTAATATGTATTTACAAAATACAAACTAGAAAGCAGCATTATTGTCGTATACACTGCTTTTCTTTATTCACTTTCTTTTTTGGGTTTTAATTTGGTGTGTTTGAGATTGTTTTGAGGTGGATAGGAGATGCTTGAGGATGACTTCTTCTTGTGTAATGGCTTTCAACATTTTTTCGTGCAGAGATTAGCTTCTGATTTCTTGTACAATTATATCTTTTTGACTGTTGGGCGAGTGGGCTCCAGTACTGATTTGATCGTACAGAGAGTTGAGTTTGTTCATGAGTCTGACAAAAGAAGTCATCTCATGGACCTTCTTCATGCGCAGAGGGCAAATGGCGTTCAGGGAAAGGTAATGCTGGAGAAAACAACTTTGCTATTTACTTTATTTTTTCCTCTCTTTCCTCACCTGTCCTCCAACATTTATTTTCCCTCTCTTTCTCTTGTGGGGGGATGGTTTGAACCATCAAAGTCCCTAAATTGAAGGTTTATGGACTAATAATCTTTAAGATATCTATGTTGGCTGATTTTGCTTTTACTTCTTGAATATCCTATATCTACATGGTCCTCTCATTGTTGCATTTATTACTTTTCAGCAAGCCTTAACATTAGTTTTCGTGGAGACAAAGAAAGGTGCTGATGCACTTGAACATTGGTTGTCTGTTAATGGTTTCCCAGCTACAAGCATACATGGTGATAGAACACAACAGGTACTGGTGTTTTTTTTCTTATTTTGTAATACCCAATATCTGTATTGGTCCTAGCTTTATGCGCTATATGGATTTTGTTGCTAAATTCTCTCATGGATTGCTTTATTATTTATTTGCCCCTGTATTTTTACCTTTATTTTATTGTTTCAAAGGTGATAGCCGGTTTCGTAAGAACTAGAAAGTAAAAGAAAAATAAGTAAATAAAAAGTTTTATAAGCATAAGAAGATAATTTATAACTCATATGAGTGTTTATTTTCTGAAAAATTAGATTTTTTTTTTTGTTTTTTGTTTTTAACCTTTTTTTAGTAGCACCCTCACTTTGCTGGGCGAGCGCCTGATGCTAGGTCCCATCGCCTTAAGGGTACCTAGCGCTCTCAACAACACTGGTGTATGGGTTGGTATTGCCATGCTTTAGGCTTTGTTGATTTTGCTAAGTGATAAAGAGGCTGTAGCAGGGAGATTCAAGCTTGTTGGATCAGTTGATTAGGGCAATGTACTGCTTTGGAATGCAGTAGTGCACATTGCCATTGCCATTGGCAACTGGCACTCCTAAATAGTTGCTCAACAGTGCAAAACAATGAAATTATTTTAATGAAATTGTATTAACAAATCTATTTGTTAAAAATTAGAAGTAACTACAAATAATGTCAATTTTTAGCTGGTATGACTTCGGGAATGCAGTTTTTATAAAACAGGAAAGTTGTATCAAATGATAGACAGAAAAATGAATTTAGATTCAATTAGAAGTCATTTATTGAAAAAGAAAAAATCACAACTTATGTATGAAGTTCGACATGTAGATAGTCATGGAGTGTAGCTGCTTCCAGCAGGGAAAGAATAGTATATTTTTTTTTTTATCTCGCTCTCTCCCTCCCCTTATTTCTTTGTATATTGGTTAATATATATCTCTTAATACTCTCGCTCCAAGGAGAGCAGATTTCCTGATCTCTTTGTAAGTACGTGTTTTGTTCAGCAAAAGAGCCTAAGCTTTTCAACCTCTGTTGAATGACATTCTATTCTTACTTCTTGTCATTAATGTTTATCTGTAATTTGATTCTGATATAAGGGATTTTACATCAATTTATTTTCTTCATCCATGCACCTTCCTTTTTATTCAATAAGTTTTCATCATGTTTTCTTTCTTTTCTTCAAAATTAGAAATTTTGTTCTCAGTTTTGATGGTTCAACACTTAAGTTATGATTATAAAATTTTTGTGACTTGTGATCATATTTTAATCCTTGACACTCTAAATTGAATTATGTTTCAGTCCTTGAAGTTATGATTAAATTGTGCTTTACGCCATGTATTTTTATGTTAGGATAATCTTGTCCTACCATATTTCCTCAAAACCATGCATTTTCAGCAATAGGTTCGGGGATGAATGTGTTATTCTTGAATACTAAGAACCAATATGAGAATAAACCGCAGGGGTTCTTTTTCTTAACTGACAAGTCTACATAAATTGATTGGAAGATTATTGCTTCAGCATGTTCGTGTGAGAAAATGCATATAAAAGATAGGCATTTGCACTAAAATGACCAAGGTTTTTCTTTTTTTGCATTTGATTTCCAAAGTTAATAGTTAAGGTATTGAACTAGAAAGACACAAGTCAGACACTTGATGAGTCGTTATCCCACACTTTATGACATTTAATCTATTGCTCTAACTGGCGTGCTCTCAGGGAGAATTTTAACTCTCGCTGTGAACTTATTAATGCAAAGCCAATGTTTTCATGACTTGAAACATCACTATCTATGTAAATTTCATAGAGATGGTAAAGTTGGGACTTGTCTGCACTACTTGGAGTTCCAGGCTTTGATTCTTCTTGGCCAAGGATTAGGTGCATCTGACCAAAGATTTACTTAAATTCGCAAAGAGAAAAAAAAAATTGAAAAGGAGCTGCATTGTTGAGGTTGCACATATGTGGCAGAGTAATTTTTTACTCTTCCAAAAATTAGCTGCAATATGAATCATTCATGATTGAAACTGATTGGTTATAACATGAGCATTACACCACCTTAAATATTCGCATAATTTGAAAAGCTTCATTCTTCTATTTTAATTTTGAATATTTGATGGATGCTTATTCATATCCGTTGTCAAGCTTCTACTCAAAATTGTATCACCCTTGTATTTGTTCTTAGATACTGATTAAATTTTCTGGACTCATGTTGCTTGATTTGCATATGCTAGACCTTCGGTGTTTGTTAACTCTATCCCTTAATCTTACAGGAAAGAGAACACGCATTGCGTTCATTTAGAAGTGGTAACTCGCCTATCTTGGTGGCAACTGACGTTGCAGCACGTGGTCTGGATATACCTCATGTTGCACATGTAGTCAACTTTGATCTCCCAAACGATATTGACGATTATGTCCATCGAATTGGACGGACAGGAAGAGCAGGGAAATCTGGTCTCGCAACAGCCTTCTTTAACGAGGGCAACACCTCAATGGCAAGGGCATTAGCTGATCTAATGCAAGAATCAAATCAAGAAGTACCAGCTTGGCTCTCTCGTTATGCAGCTCGAGCTTCGTACAGTGGAGGGAGGAACCGTCGTTCCGGAGGAGGCAGGTTCGGTGGCCGTGACTTTCGGAGGGATTCTTCATTTAACAGGGGCAGCTCAGATCACTCCGGAGGAGGAAACAGTAGCAGTGGATATGGGGGGGCTTATGGTGGATATGGTCCTGGGACGACGAGTGCATGGGATTAATGATTCTGACACCTCGGATTGGATAGCTTTCAGTGTTTGCGGGTGGTATGACTACCCTGTCCCCTTTGTTATACTAATACTGGAGTATTTTTTCTTACATCATGTGTTTTTGGTTTTTTTTTTTTTTTAGGTTACTTTTTAGATAATGGGGATACAAGTTAGAGGTGTAAAATGTCGGTAGGTTTTGGCTAAGAAGTTGATTCTAACATAGTAGTAATAACTGGGAGCATTTCTTTTTATCCTATAATTTATTTTTTTTCCCCTTTCATTTTAACTTTGTAATGGTGGTTGTAGAATGTTCCATCTCCATGTATGAGAATCAGCAAGTGTTTGAAGAATCTCTCTTAGTCATGTTCCTTTTCTTCAATCAATCAAATCATCTTTGGTTTTATCTTCCCCTTTGTAAGGAGTGTTGTTCTGTTTTTTTTCTTGTGGCCTTTGTAATGTTTGGGCGATCACTGAAATGAGGGTTAATTGCCTCCCTTCAAATATCAGAAATGGAAAAAAAAAAATTCGATTAATTACTCTTGATTTTTTGACCCGTGAGGTTAAAGTCAAGAAATACGAACTTAATTACTCTTGATTTATTTTTGTTCCACGTAAAAAAAATAAATGATGCGAATTGATTAGGTGGATTCAGGTCAAAAAGATAGTAAAAAAAATAAGTTGAATTGTGAGTTTTGTATTATATATTAAAGTTTTACGTAAATTTTGTTCCATTTCTCATAGATGGAGGATAATGATGTAATTATTATTATTATTTTCATTTAATTTTCATATTTAATTAAGGGTGTAGTATTTAGTTTCAACGAGATTCGAGCCCTAGACCTTCCAATTAGGAAAAGATGTCTTTACCATTCATTCGCCAAGCTTTAGAACGGATACACATCAATGTAATTAACTCTTGAAATCAAATAAAATTTATTTTCTATAATAACTTTTTTTGGTGAAATATGCTCTCTAGTATTGATTCTTGTGTGCTAAAGTTTCAAACTATACCATATATCTTTTGTTTCTGTTTTCATATAGATATATATATATTTTGCTCACGAATAAGAATGGAGCATGAATATTGTAGGTCAACTAACTTCTTATGCCATATCTGTCAATAGTGGTATACTATTTTAATCAATTGGTTATAAGAACTTTGTTTACTTTTGGAAATCATTTTCTATTTTCAATATTATTTCGCAGTTTTCCAAATAATAAAATTAGTATGTCGAAATGATGTTTCATTTATTCATTATTTTGATCCTTTTCTACTCTTTTTTTTTTTTTTTTTTTTTTTTATTGAAGTTAAATTATGTTTTCTTAATTGGAGACAGCATGGTACTGTAACTTTTAAATATAAATGTACATATAAATTATATTAGATAAAACGATTGATCTCTTTAAGAGTTTTTTTTTTTAAGGAAAAAATTTTAGTTATTATTGCACTAGCACAAAACGAAAAAGCAGAGGACCACAACACTAATGTTCTTAAAATAGACCAAACAACTAAACAATGTATGCATCAAAAGGTTAAACCATATAACCACAAAATGGTGCTAATCCAACAATGGAGCAAAGGTACTCTCAGAGGTTAAATAAGGCTATAGCTGCTAGTAATTTAAAGTTCCAATAAACAAAGCTAACAACTTCTTAACTAGAATTACTTGCGAATACATAATGGAATATGCTGCGTCGCCCTACATCCGCCCCTGATTAGAAGAATGCTCGACTTCCATAGAACACCCTTGATACATCCTTTTTCTTGTTCTTGTCTTGCTCTACTTCATTTCTATGGCTTTGAATCAAATCACCTCGATCTTCGTCTTCGTGCTTGTCAAGCTCCATAGGAAGCTTCATCTTAGCTAAAGATTCCGTGAATTGTTGCATACTTCTCATGTACATGTCTACAATTTGTTGTTGCATTGCAGATTGCTCTGCTTCCATATTAGTATTACCTAACGGTGATACGAAACTTTGACCAAATTTAACCAAATTGATCGCCCCGTCGTCTTTGCTGCTCTCCTCCTCATCTTTGGAGGAGTCCTTAATTTCGCCTCCTTTCTTTGAGGTAGGAGTATCAGGAGCAATGCTAGAGTCCTGATTAACTTCTGTAGTTATGGAAACATTGAGGGACTCCGACGGATGAACAAGTAAACCAGTCTTTTTCTCTATTGAATCGTCGCTTATGCTAGTGGTGGTTGAGCTCAAGAAACCCGAATTCCGATCATTGGAAGAAGTGGTCATTTCACAATCATGATGAAGAGGATAAGGCGAAGCGCCAAGATGAAGAAAAGAACAGGGTTTGGAGTCGAAAAACTCAGAAACCATTTGGTGATTTTGAGTAACAATATTGATATCAGGGAACTCAATCCTTGAATACTCAACGGGATCAAGAACATTGACTTCCTCTGATACTATTTTTGTATGATCAAGCAACACAACTTCAGCTGAAATGGAAGAATTAGACGAAACCGCCGAAGAAGAAGAAGAAGAACAAGGCAAAGAAGGATTATTCACAGAAAGAGATAATTTGACAGTACCAGCAGGAGAGTGAAAAAGATCAGTAGAAGAAAGGGTATAATCTTGAGTTACCTTTCCTTTTCCAACAAATTGGGAAATTGGAACTAAAGCAAATCCCAAAAGTTGATCCTCCAAGTAATTTCTTACCCTGCTAAGCATCCAAATCTCACATTTTAAAACTGCTGCATCAAGTTGGGTCAATTTAATCAACAATTTTTCATTGAATTCTGGGTTCTTGCCACCTCCATTGATGATTCTAGTTGAGTGGGTCTCATCTGGGTTATAAGTAAGAGAGAATTTTGCATACACATCTTGATTGTCATATATACAAATGTTGTGAATATTCCTAGCATGGTGAACATAGATTTCAAGGATTCCTAAATCTCCATCTCCATCACCATCAACCATTGTGTTCGAATTCGGATCGAAGCGGAACCCAGTTGTTTGATTGAAAGAATCCATTGACCAGAAAGAGTTTTTATGAAGAAGATGATGATATCAAAAGTGAAGAAACAGAGCAAGAAAATTAGTAATATATGATACCTTGAGAAGATTCTAATCCATGTCAGGTACTCCTTTTTGGTACTAACATGTTATTCTAGAAACTCTAAGAAAAAAAAAAAAAGAAGAAGAAAAGAATGGATGAAAGATAAGGCAAAGATTAAAGGAGAGAAGGAATGGTTTAGAAGGAAAGAGAGAAGAATAAAAACAGAAGAGTGACTTGCAGTGGAGAATGAGAGGAGGCTTGCTTTTGTGGAAAATAAGGGGTAGCAGTAGTAGTAGGAGTAGGTGAGTTATTAGGAAGAAAAGGGCAAAAAATTCAACACAAGACGTCGAAGATGAATATGACAATTAATAATGATGTTATTGTTTTCTTTTTAGTAAAGATTTTTCGGTTATGTGTTATCATTATTATTATTATTATTATTATTATTATTTTTAGGACTACGGTTATTATTTGTATAACGTAATATGTAAAAACGTTTCAAAATGGATCAAAATAAGTATATATGTCATATTATGTTAGTAAAAATTTATTAACGGAATGGGATAGACTATGTTTATTTTGAGTCATTTTAATTTTTTTTTTTTTTTATAATACAGAGAAAAAAAAAAGAATATGAGTAAAAAAAAAAAAAAAAAATAGAAGTGCAATAGTAAAATTATGTTTAAGTTTTTTTTGTTTTTTTTCACCAAAAAAAAAAATAGTTTTTTGATTGGGTTGGTGAGGTGAGATTTTCTGAAGCTTTGCTTGAGATTGCAGTTTCCACATGCAATGACTTAATTTGCTCCACTGAGGTAATTGGGGGTCCCACTTTGGTCCCATCTTCAATTATAATTTTCGCCACTTATCTTTATGCTCTCCTAAGCTACCTTCCAATATCCATTTTCCCCCTTTTTATCAAGGCTTTATATGGCAACAAAATTACTCTCATTTTTCAATTCATATGCGGCCATAATTATACGGCAAAATATATCCTTAACTCCCTTCAACTTCTATAAATTTCACACTTAAATTCCTCGTCAGTTTTTCAACACATTGAATTTATGATCTTTCTGTTTTGATAGTATTAACCTCAAATTTGACACTTATATCTCGCATGAATTGTAGTATCTATTAACTGGCACGTGATACAATTTATAAACACATAAAACTAAATTGGAAGTATGATTTGTATATGTAGCTAGGATATGTCTCCGATCCAGTGAACTCCATAACTTCTAATATTCGAGAATTATGACACATGCTAATTAACGCATACAGCAATCGCAACAAGATAAAGGCGTCAAGTTTAAAACTAATACTATCAAAATAGAAAAATCATATACTTAATATATTAAAAAAATTGATTAGGAATGCAATTGTGAAATCAATAAAACTTCAGGGAGTTCAAGATATGTTTTGACAAATTATACAAGATGTCCACTTTCTTTGAATTTCATGTTCTTAATAGTTTTACCATTGTTACGCATTCTTCTTCATTTACAATATAATTTGGTTTGGTGTAAAATCAGAAACTCTCTTCACATAGCCAATTTTCTTCTCAACTATTAGTACCTTACAACATAAACCCACATTCAAGTTTACTTTTCAATATTAAACCATAAAAAAATTCTCTTTTTATTTTTTAAAATAAAGTATTTTCTATGTGGTTTCTTTCCCAATTAAAGTCGATTGCGTATACTAGTGTGAGCACGAGATTTTATCCCTGATAAGTGATAAATATACTAATAATTTTAGGTATTAATTGGAATTAAATGGAGCTTTATTAAATTAATTTTGGCTAATTAAAGCTAATTCATGTTATAAATTAAATTGAATCAAAATTGTGAAAAACCTCGGCAAGCAGGCTGGAAGAAGTTAGAAAAGAGCTGTTGAAGAGAAAGAAAAAAGTGGGTAGAAATTGTCCTTGCCGTGAGCCCAAGGTGGAGAGAAGAAGAAGATTTGACTTGTCTTGAAAAGAGAGATTTGACTTTTGGGAAAGATTTTACTTGCAAATCTAGTTAAACTTGAGTGGTTGTACTTTATATTATTTTAATTTGTGCTTATCTTTAAGCCACCAATGCTAAGTACTTTATTATTATTTTAATTTTTAGGGTAGTTTAGTCTTTTGGGGAGTGCTATAAATACTCTCTCCCTTTGTTAGCTTTAGAGGTTTTTTTAGAGCTTTTAGCTTTTGGCTCAATTTTCTTCTCTAATTAATTAATATTTTCTTTTAATTTTATTAAGGTTATGTATGACTGAGTAGTCCGTCCAACAGGCTTGAGCCAGCTTGGCCGGCATCAGTAAGTTACTTTTCTCCTTCTTTATTATGAGTATTATATATGTGTTGATTGTTTCTTTGAGACTGATCGCCTCATATGTTAGTGATTAGGATGAGACCGAGAAGAGATTCTTAACCATGGAAATGCCTTAAAATACATGCATGTTTATTACTAAAGAAATTCGAGTAGACTGCATGCTAGGGGTTTTTATCTTTGATAAAATGCTTGCAAGATCTAAATGCATGATTAAGTAGTCTATTGCTGAAGAGATTCGATTAGGCTGCTTGTAATAAGATCCACATGTCCGAAGGCTTCGTGGTGATTTAAGAGTGTGATACCCTAGATCTATATTCTGTAACCCTACTCATAATGTTTAAGGAGAGAAATGTCACTGAAATTAACCGATCTTGCTTGGTTTGAGTCTGCTGCCTTTTATTATTGTTGTTGTTTATATTCTGTTTTTAGCAATCTTAACTCTACTTAAATCTGTTTAGCCTGTTTATTTAGTTTTATTTTAGAATCTCTTTTAATTCATTGGAAGAATCAGATCTGCTAGTTTGCTTAGAAATTTAAGATTGTTCACATTAATCCCTGTGGAAAACGATACTTGGACTTACCACCATCATACAACGGATCTAGTGCACTTGCTAGTGCCACATTTGGGGACAACAAGGTTTTGGCGCGTTGCCGAGGATTGAAAGTGAAAATCTGTAAATTTTTAAGTAAATCAGTAGTTTTTAACATGTTTGCTCCCTGTGTAGTTGTTATGTTCTGAGCAACCTGATGACAAAGGAAAAAAGCTGTAAATTTCATCCAAAAAGCTACTGAATAAGCAACAGAACGGGTTGAGCAAGCTGAAACAACATGGCAGATGATGTTGCTGCCATGCCAAGGCCAAGGCTTAAGGAGTATTCCAAACCTTCATCAATGGGACATATGTCGTGTATAGTAATACCGGATGAAGGAGAGAATGTTGTGGAAATCAAAGCCTCCATGATTAAATTATTGCAAGCAATTGTTCAATTTAAAGGATTACAAAATGAGCATCCAAATGATCATATTTATGAATTTCTTAACATTTGCAATACCTTTAAGACTAATCATAGTGTTTCTAATGATGTGATTAGGTTGAAGTTGTTTCCATTTTCATTGAAAGACAAAGCAAAATCTTGGTTTAATTCTTTACCACCGGGAACCATCACAACATGGGAGGAGATAGCTGAAGCTTTCTTGACAAAATATTTTCCACCTTCCAAGGTTGTTCGTATGAGAAATGAGATCTCTAGGTTCACCCAACTTGAAGATGAGTCACTCCAAGAAGCTTAGGAGAGATTCAAAGAGCTACTAAGAAGGGTACCAAATCATGGGTTGCCTATATGGATGCAAATGCAAATATTTTACAACGGGTTGATCGATGAACACAAAATTCGACTTGAAGCCCTTGCAAATGGTGACCTAGAAGAAATGGAACCTGAAGCAATCTACGTTCTTATTGAAAAATTGGTGAATACAAGTTACAAATGGCATTTGAGGAGAGATTATAGAAAATAGAGTTTGAATTTTTCTGGAGTTGAGGTTGTGCAGCATCTTTTAAGGCAAATTGAGGATTTATTTAAGCAAATAGGAAAAATGAGATTGTCTAATCTTTTTGAACAACCTCAAAACATATATGGATAGCCTATTTTTTAACCCCAACAATTCCAGTAACCTCAACCTTTGTTCAAGCAACCTCAATCTTCATTCCAGCAACCTCAGAGAAACTTCTTGCAACATCAGCAACCTTAACATAACTTCCAGTAGGCTGAATCTCTATGAGAATCTAAGCAATCTGACTTGGAAAAGATGGTGATAAAGTTTATGAAGCAAACACAAGCTTCAATCAATAACTTGGAGACCCAATTCCAGCAACTAACCACCATTGTGATTTCAAAGAGTGAAAAGGTTACTCCAAGCATCACTAAGCCCAATCCTATAAAGGAGTATGGAGAAATCATACTAAGGAGTGGTATGGTTGTTGATAATTCTAACAAGATTATTATCGATGATTTTTATGATGAAGGTAAGCAAAATGAACAAGTATACAAGAAACTCAAGAAGAAGTTGTTCCAACAGATCAACCTTTTGGAGTATACCAACCTAAGATTCCATTTCCACTAAGAGCAAAGCAACATCAAATGTTAAGAAGTTTCATGATGAAAATGATCAAGAAAGTTTGGAAGATAAGGGAAAAGCAGTTGAGATGGATATGAAAGGAAAAAGAGACTGCTCAGCAATTTTGGTGAACGAGCAGCCTACATTTGAACCTTAAAATAGTTTGTCCAAGCAACCTAGTTCCATTGAATCCTTCTTCATTGAAGAACAATTGCAAGCAAAATCATGGAGAGATATGGAAGTTATGAAGCAAAAGCTTCCATATATTATTCCACCATATTCATCATTTATCTATGAACCTCCTTAAGAACAAGATCTCACGGTATCCACTTCAAACACCAATTGAAGCAATTTATTGGGCAATCCCTAATTCTCTTACCTTGTAAATATTTTATTTTAGTAATCTTTTTTGTGTAAATATTTCTTCTAATAGTCTGCTTGTTCCTTCTTATAGGTACCCAAGCAACTTGACGAGTATGGGGATGGCAACAAGCAGTTCGAATTTTTAATTATAAATTATTTTTCATGCTTGTGTTGCATCTCATATTTAATTTTCATTTTTGCAATTTATAAGAATTAAAATTTTTGCAACCACACAGTTTTTTTTATTGCGTAAAATCTGGTTTGGTAAATCTCTTTCAACCCTATTAGTTGGACTGCTTGACTTAATTTGATGATATCTCACCAAATCTGAAATTATTTATTTAATTAAGAGGAGACAAAAAGAAAAAGGCTGTAATTTTTCTCTCACTTGTCAAATCATTAGGAGTTAGTAAGGGGTAATTAATTAAGGCATGGGTTATGGAAAAGAAATAAGTATGGGGATTTGACACATGTCAAATTAAGCCCCCAAATTTCTCTCTTTTTCCTTTTGGCCACCCAAATCTAGCTGTTTTCTTTCCCTAATGGCAGTTTTTGGTTTTTAATTTTTGAATTTTAAATTTGGAAAAACTGTCCAACTCTTTTTCGGCCTAACTATTCATCTCTTCCTTTTAGCCCTCTTTTTCCTGCAATTTTCTCTCATTTTTGCTCTAAAGTTTCAACCTCCACTGCTCCTGAAGAGAACACTCCACAACCCAATAAGAAGACTGCTCCAATGGAGGAGGACCAATAGGCCTCCCTGTAGCTTGAAAAGTAACTGTTTGTTATTCTTCTCCTCTCGCTCTCTGGTATGTCTGGTTGCCCTCAGCCCTTAAAATTCCTAAGTCTATGCCCTACTCAGTGACTGCTTTTCCTTTCCCTTTATGACTTGTATTTATTTGTTGGATTGTTGCATTAAGGACAATGCAAGTTTTAAGTATAGGGATGGGAAGGGTAATTTTTGATTGATGGTTATGAATAGCCTGAAATTTAATTAATGCCGGAAATTGATGTTTATTGATGATGAATTATTGTTTGCTTTGATGAATATTGTCATTCTTGAACAAATGTTGCAAGTCCTCAAGTTTTTATTGTGTTTTATTTTTCTATTTCTGTTATGTTTTTAAGCAACCTATTAGGTTGTTTGTTTTCTATTCCTTGTAAAAAAATTAGTCAAAATTTTTCGATTTTGTGTTGTTTGTGGCGGAAAAGCAAAAGCTTTTAAATGTTTGATTCGCATTTATCACTTGTAGAATATATTGAGTTTGGAAGCATGATGTTAGGTTTACATTCGTAGCTTGCATAAGCTAATTAAGCATTCTAGGACTTAGGATTTTAATGCTTTTCTCAACATTTTAGGTTGCTTAAGATCTACTACAGTTTTTAATTCCTTTTCAATATGAGGATTTGAGCCTGTTTATTCTTTCCATGATTCAACACCTTAAATTGATTTTCATTTTCAAATTTAAAAATTACCCTTTGAATGTTATTTGCTTGAATTCCTTGCTGAGTGAGCTTGCACAGTCAATCTTAGCTAGAACTTGGTTTGGATAGTGCTTGTCAAGACCACATGATTATTCGCATGCATGATATGATAAAGGCATTAGGTTTTAGCCCATTTAGCTTAAACAGCCACCCTATTTATATATTTTTCCCCTCATTTTAGTTAACCCAAGTTGAGCCTTAGCTTGTTTCTCGTTGTTAACCCATAACATTGTTTTCCCTTAACCTTTTCAATTTATGTTTTCCCAAAATTACCTAAGAATTTACCAAAGAAATTCATTTTCTCATTTTGAGTTGATCAATTATTGTGTTGTTGAATTCTTGCTTTCTTAATTTTCAAGCAATTTAATTGTTCCTTAAAGCTTTATCCCTTCAAAAATCATAAGAATTATGAAATTTCATTGTTTTCAGCAGTGTCAGTATAAAAATTTAAATAAAATTCTCAAAGATAGAATCAATCTTCAAAAGTTTCTTTCAAATCTTTGATGGCTCTTTAAAATCATCAAGTTTCATCATTTATGAGCCTATTGTATGAATCAAAATTCAAGTTTCAAGTCAATCTTTCTAAGAAATTATGCATTAGTATCTAAGATTGCTTGCTTACCGATTTCTCCTTTAAAAATACTCTAAAATAATGTCCTTGATTTTTTGACACTTTATGCTTCATCTTAACATGTTTCTTGTGATTATTGCTTGAAATTCCTTAAACTTTTCCACGTTATATTTTTTCTTGTGCAACCCATTCTATATTTATGTTTGGATTGCTTGAGTTTTGGTAATGCTACAATTGTTGAGGCTGCTTGTTCATACATTTATTATGTTTCTTTGGTAATTCTCTTCGCCTAAATGTATCCTTTGACACACCCCCAACCCTAACCAAGTTACAACCCTGTTTGTAAAGTCCTTTTGATTGTGTATGTTGTTCAATATAAAGTGGTAGCGATGAGATTGATTATCAAGCATATGGTCTAATGGTTGATGTACAAAGCTATTGAGTGATCTTAAAAAGCTTTACCTTACTATTTTAGAGTGATTGAGTGGCATCCTTTGGTGAGGCAGTTTGGTTGAAAGCTTGCTGAATTGTTGATTTAAGTAGTTTAGTCCGCTATCTTAGCTTGTTTTTAAAGTTGAAGCTTGTTGCTTGTGTGGGCTTGATATCTAGTTTTCTTAAGCTTTGTATTTTCCTCGTGATTATTGTGTTGATTCAAAGTTTGAAGTAATTGCTGCTGCTGCCGCCCTTGTTTAAGTGTTTCAAGTTTTGTTTCTTTTTTGTTCTCAAGTGTTTTTAGTGTTTTTCTTTTCTTTTCTTATTGCTTGAGGACAAGCAATGTTTAAGTATAAGGATATTTGATAAGTGATAAATATACTAGTAATTTCATAAATTAATTAGAATTAAATGGAGCTTTATTGAATTAATTTTAGCTAATTAGAGCTAATTTCAGGTTATAAATTAAATTAGAGCAAAATTGTGAAAAACCTCGACAAACAGGCTGGAAGAAGCTGGAAAAGAGTTGTTGAAGAGAGAGAAAAAGGTGGGCAGAAATTGTCCTTGCTGTGGGCCCCAAGGTGGAGAGGAGAAGAAGATTTGACTTGTCTTGTGTGAGCGGATGACGTTTTCGACGGGACGCGAGACTCACTTTCGGAAGGGGCGCCTCGATCTCGGGCGGGCCCCTCCCTCGCGTGGGGTTTTTAATAATGAAAAACGGGTTTTTGGAAAATAAATAAATTAATTCTTAAAAGAAACCGAGACCTAAGTCTCGATGAATATTGTAGGAGTCGCCACCCGACTCAACTCAACCGGGAAATTCTTAAGGTAGCTGAACCGGACGAACGGCCGCTGCACTATCCAGAGATTTTGGTCCGGACAAGTCTCTTATTTCGTGTCTAATTAAAGTAAATATTGCCAATGTTCTCAAATGGTATTTCAAATTCTAAAATCAATTTTATTGCATATAAAAGGCGTACAGCGCACATACAAATATGTAATACAAAAATAAAGAAAAGTAATAAATATTAATTGGCTTACAACCAAATCGAATAGAAAAATAAAAACTCTCACCTTACTTTTATAATCGCCTAGAATACACGAAGATCTAAAAAAAAATGATACAATCGCCTAAAATACACGATTAATTCTATTAAAATACAAATAAAGTGGAAATAAAGATAAAATAAAAGATACAAAACAAAGGTTAACACAATTTATACGGCACGCCACAATTAGAACTCAAATAGACAGAATTGAAAAATCAAGAATTGGGGGCATGCATTTAGGGGATAACCGGGTTGGCTCGGCTAGCCGGCCCGGTTAGACCTGGTGTGAGCGGACGACGCATTTTCGACGCTGACGCGGGACTCCCTTTCGGAATGGGGTGCCACGATCTAAGGCGGGCCCCTCCCTCGCGTGGGGTTTTTATGAATGGAAATACGCGTTTTGGAAAATGAATGGAATTAATGCATAAAAGAACCGAGACCTAAGTCTCGATGAATATTGTAGAGTCGCCACCCGGCTCAGCTCAACCGGGAAATTTATAATGCAGCTAAACCGGACGAACGGCAGCTACACTATCCAGAGATTCGGGTCCGGACAAGTCCCTTATTTCGTGTCTAATTAAAATAAAATTGGTCAATGTTCAAAGATGGTATTTCAAATTCTAAAAGTCAATTGTATTGAAATAAACAGACATGTGGCGCGTATACAGGTATTACAAAAATAAAAGTAAAGTAATGAATATTTGAATGGTTTACAACCCAATCGAATAGAAAATAAAAACTCTCGCCTCACTTTACAAGCGCCTAATATACACGAGAATCTAGAAAAATACAACCGCCTAGGATACACGATTAATTCTATTAAATTACATCCAAAATAAAAATAAAAGAAATTAAAACCTGCAAAACAGAGGGTTAGCACAGAATACGGCACGCCATAAATAGGACTCAATTATGACAGAATGGGAAATCAAGATTTGGGAGCATGCATTGAGGGGATAACCGGGCTGGCTCGGCTAGCAGGCCCGGTTGGACCTGGAAAACGTTTTGAAACGTCCTTGTATTTTGGTTTTTGTGGGAAAATCATTTTGAAAACAATTTTTCCGGTTTACATGCATTTTTACATATTAAATGGGTTGGTTTTCGGGAGAACCGGGTCTCCGTTGTTGAATTGTTCTAAATGTAATTTTACTAAAAATTGAATCTATGGTCGTGATGCACACAACAAAATTCATTTTTGATGATTTTTGGGGTTTTCTGAATTTTTTAGGATTTTTGGGAATTTTTGGGGATCAAAACGGGAATTCTGATTCTGGAGACAAGGGTTACAGTCGTGCGACTGTAAACGGTTCAGGATCAAGATTTCGGCAAAATTTATTTTGAATCAAAAATGGAAGAAAACAATCTGGAAATTAAGAACACTCGTACAACTGTTCAACAAAACCAAGAACAGTCGTGCGACTGTTCTTAATTTCCAGAAACAGAAGCATGAAAATGCAGCAGAAAATGCACAAAACTCACTTCAAACACCCAGAAAGCGAGAAAAAGTGTAGGGAGAAGAAGTTTCTACCTTTTTAGAAGCTATTCCAAGTCGTTTTGACCTCTGGCGTCGCTCCAATCCTTACAAATTCGCACTTTTCCTTTGAAATTGAAGTTGAGGGCTTTATGTCCAAAAATCCAAATTGCAAGGGATTCTGATGATTTAAGTCCGGATTTTTGATTTGGTTGTGAAGTTAATTGATTAGCCTAGGGATTTTTAACAAGTTTTAATCCTAATTCTGAGAATTAAAAGAAAATAGAAGAGGAAAAGATGAGTTTTGTGGGTTTTTCATTTCTTTCTTTTCCTTCTCTCTTTCTCCTTCTCTCTCTAAGTTGTTCCACCAGAAATCCAATTTTTTTTCTCTCCTCCCTTTCCACTCTTTTAGCTCTGCTTTTTCGGCTTACTTGCTGCAACAACCGAGCAATTAATGTTCCTTCTCTTTCCTCCATTTTCTGCTGCAGAGGTATAGGCTCTTGCAATTTTTTCGACATTACAGTCGTACGACTGTAATTTTTAAATTACAGTCGCACAACCATAAGGATAGTCATACGACCATAAACTTTTTTTTTTTAAGTATAGAAAATTCCGGCGCTTACACCTGGAAAACATTTCGAAACGTCCCTGTATTTTGGTTTTGTGAGAAATTCATTTTTGAAAACAATTTTACCGGTTTTCATGCATTTTTATATTTAAGGTGGTCGGTTTTCGGGAGAACCGGGTCTCCATTGTTGAATTGTTCTAAATGCAATTTTACTGGAAATTGAATCTAGGGTCGTGAATACACACAACAAAATTCATTTTGATGATTTTTGGGGTTTTCTGAATTTTTTATGGATTTTTGGAAATTTTTGTGGCTTAAAGGTGAAATTCTGATTCTGGAACGAGGGTTACAGTCATGCGACTGTAGGCAGCCCAGAATCAGGATTTCGCCAAAATTTTATTTTGAATCAAAATGGAAGAAAAACAACTTGGAAATCAAGAACACTCGTACGACTGTATATACAGTCGTACGACTGTTCATCAAATCCAAGAACAGTCGTGCGACTGTTCTTAATTTCCAGAAACAGAAGCGCGAAAACACAGCAAAAATGCACAAAAATACACTTCAATCACCCAAAAATCAAGAAAAAGTGAAAGAAAAAAGGAGTGCCTACCTTTTTAGAAGCTTATCCAAGTCGATTTGACCCCTGGCGTCGTTCCAATCCACACGAATTTGCACTTTTGCCTTAAGTTTGGGGTTGAGAACTTTGGTACAAAGAATCTCCAAATGTCAAGGTTTCTGTTGATTTTAGTTCGAGATTTCGATTTGTTTGTGAGGTTGAGTGATTAACCTAAGGATTTCTACCAAATTTTAATCCTAATTCTGAGAACTAAAGAAAATAGAAGAGGAAAAGAAGAATTTGGGAGTTTGGGTTTTGTTCTTTCTTTTCCTTCTCTCTTTTCTCCTTTCTCTCTCTAATTCTTTCACCAGAAATCCAAATTGGTCTCTCTCCTCTCCTTTTCTTCTTTTTATCCTCTGCTTTTTGGCTTGCTTGTCTTCAGACCGGAGTAATTAATGCTCCTCCACTTTTCTCCATTTTTCTGCTGCAGAGGTATGGGCTTCTGCAACTGCTCCGACATTACAGTCGTACGACTGTAAGGACAGTCGTACGACTCTTTTTTTTTTTAAGTACAGAGAATTCCGGCGCTTACATCTTAAAAAGAGAGATTTGACTTTTGGAAAAGATTTTACTTGCAAATCTAGTTAAACTTGAGCGGTTGTACTTTATATTATTTTAATTTGTGGTTATCTTTAAGCCACCAATGCTAAATACTTTATTATTATTTTAATTTTTAGGGTAGTTTAGTCTTTTAGGGAGTGCTATAAATACTCCCTCCCTTTGTTAGCTTTAGTGTTTTTTTTAGAGCTTTTAGCTTTTAGCTTTTGGCTCAAATTCTCTATACTCTTGTAACTTTCTTCTTCTAATTAATTAATATTTTTTTTTAATTTTATTAAGGCAGTGTATGATTGAGTAGTCTGTCCAGCAGGCTCAAGCCAGCTTGGCTGGCATAAGTAAGTGACTTTTCTCATTCTTTATTATGGGTATTATGTATGTGTTAATTGTTTCTTGGTGTGCTTCATCTTTCTTTAAGACTGATCACCTCATATGCTAGTGGTTAGGATGAGACCGAGAGGAGATTCTTAACCATGGAAAAGCCTTGAAACACATACATGTTTATTACTGAAGAAATTCAAGTAGACTGCATGCTAGGGGTTTTTATCTTTGATAAAATACTTACAAGATCTAAATACATGATTAAGTAGTCTATTACTGAAGAGATTTTATTAAGCTGCTTGTCATAGGATCCTCATATCCGGAAGTTCCTAGTGTGGTGATTTAAGAGTGAGATACCCTAGATCTATGTTCTGTAACCCTGCTCATAATGTTTAAGAAGAGATATTTCACTGAATTTGCCTGATCTTGCTTGATTTGAGTCTGCTGCCTTTTACTATTGTTGTTGTTTATATTCTGTTTTCAGCAATCTCAACTTCTGTTTATCCTGTTTACTTAGTTTTATTTTAGAATCTTTTTTAATTCATTGGAAGAAATCAGATCTGCTAGTTTGCTTAGAAATTTAAGATTGTTCACATCAATCCTTGTGGGAAATGAGACTTGGACTCACCACCGTGCTACAACTGACCTAGTGCACTTGCTAGTGTCATATTTGGGGACAACAATCCCCGGGTTTCCGTGATGAAAAATATACATATCTTTGGTTTCTACGATTTCAGGAGTTTAGGTCAACTCAAGATTGAATCTCCCCGTCTTTGAACTCCATAACTAGGAAAATTTTATAGCTGTTTGGAACAACAACTGTACGGACAAGGTGATATCCATATGGTTGTCAACTATAACCATACGGCTATACCCAAGAACCATACGGCTATCGATCGAATCAGTTTCATAGAAAAAATCTTAAAACCATTAATGTTGGGGTCTGGTAGGACTATTGGTTGGGGGATACTTTGGAAAGAAACAAAAAAATAAAAGATAAGAGGTAGGAGGCCAGGAAAAAGGGAGAGGAAGAAGAAGAGGAAGATAATTTGATTCTAGATTGATAAGGTGAGAAAGAGAGGAAGAGAGAAGAGGGAGAGTTCTTAGCTTTTTCTTCATATAATCTTCAATTTCCAAGGTTAAAATCTGTTCGAAATCTTAGGAAAACATTTCACTAAGATCAATAATAGTTTTAAAGACCAATTGAATCACTGAATCCCTAACTACGGAGCAAAATTCTGAGTTTTTTAGAGTTTGGAGTTCAAAGTTGGATTTCAAAGAATTGGAGCTCTCTTAAGTTGATTTTCGACATCTAAGACCGTGGATTTGTATTACAAAGGTATAATTCTGAGAACCAAGCATATTCGTCTTGTTTGACTTTATTTGGAGCATCATTTGCATCATTTTTGCTTTATTTCATACTTGAGAATTTATGGGTTCTGTCTGCAAACGATATCCTTATGACTATCATAACAACCGCACGGTTGTAACCATAACTGTACAGCTATCTAAACCCAGAAATTCCTGGAAACAAAGCCAAAAGGTGAACTGGGCTTTTGATCCAGAGACAACATTCGTATGGTTGTAATGATAACCATATGGCTACGAACAACATCCCTATGGATATTGTCTCGGCACAGATACTTTAAAAATCCATTTTATAAGCATTTCATGAAATCCGACGTTAGATTCAATTTCCAGAAGCTATATGTAGACCATATCAACCATAAGGATCAAATCTCTCGAAAACCGACTTACTTTATCATGTTGAATAATTAACCGAAAAAACCATTTTCAAAACCGTTTTCTCAAGAATCTTCACAGGAACATTTCAAAATGTTTTCCAGGTCTGGTCGGGTAAATCTACCGGATTTCCCCAACTATCCTCTCTAAAGGCATGATCCTGACCCCGTTATTATCCCTTTCTATCATTCCTAAGTCCAAAATGTGATTATTATTACACTAACCTTTGTTTTGCAGGTTTAAGTGAATGTTTAGTTTTTCATTTTCTAGATTCTCATGTATTTTAAGCAATTGTGCTTCCAATCCTTTTTTTATACGAATGTATCCCTTAGGATAGTATTTGTTTGATTCGGGTTGTGATAATTAATTTATTATACATACTTATTGCATGTGCGTCATGCGACTAAAATAAAATTAACCTTAGCTTATAAAATGGAATGGATTGAATGTTGATTTTGTTTCAATTAGATAATGAGTAAGTGATTCGTTCGAACCTAGATCTCTGGAAGGTATAGCGATCCTTACTTGGTTTCGGTTATACCTGAATTTCCCAGTTGAACTGATACGAGTGGCGACTCTTATACGTTTTTGAGATTTATGTCTTGAATCTTTTATGAACATTAATTCTCAAAACAAATTTCCATAATTAAATAAATAAACAAATAAATACGAATGCCCCCCTGCACGTTTCGCCGTGTTGTAAAAATATTGTCCGCTCACATTAGAATTATCTTTTTAATCTTGCTGTATAGGAACTGAAGTTCTAAAGGGAGGATTCATTGGGGTTTTGGGGGATGATTTTTCCCGTGTTTTGTTTTTGTTTTGTAATAGTTCTTTGATAATTAATGAAGTTTATTGCTTTCATAAAAAAAAAAAGAAAAAAAGAAACATAATACTTTTTCTAAATTATTTCACAAGTATTATGTGTACATTGCATGTGTATGCTAATATATGAAGTTTAAAAAGTGAGAGGCTAACATATCACTTGGGAGTAGATATGTTCATGGGGAAGGGAGCGACAGGTGCGAAGAATGTTATATTATCCCCGTCCACATCATTAGTAGGAAATCTCTATTTCAATTTCCGTTAGAGTGGTGGAGGAATAGCTTACCAACCTTGTTTCCCATTGAAATAATTTTCAAATCCTCTTTTATACTTCAAAAAAATAATATAATTAATTTCGAAAAATTTTAGTGTAATTTTTGTAGTATATTTACATATAGTGTGTACTATATTCTATATTGTACACTACAGCGTATATGTTCTGCATTGCAAAAAATACACTGCAATGCAAAAAATTCTGCAATAATACATATTATTGTAGAACTTACTATACTGCATAAAATTTTGTAGTCATATACATGACGATAAAAAAATACTACAAATATAGTAGATTGTATTTATAATATGATGAATTATCAAAATAATCCGTACCCATTTGGAGGTTGCTCATCTTGAGGAAGATTGGATCAAGACCTGCAAAACAAACAAAGACAATCTGACACTTAAATCGATAAGAGATCAAGAAGATGAGAGTAAAATAATGGAATAATATTGTACCTTTTGAAGGAGGGAGACTTTATATAGGCTTAAAGCCGTCCTACTTAAATTAGGATTAATATTCTTGCTCAATGAATAGAAAGGATTTCTAATTGGGGTAAAACAGTGCTTTATTCGAGTTCTATCCCGAATAGGTTTTACACTGCTTGATAGGCAATCATATAAGGATTATACCTTAAATAGGATACTACTTCCTTATTTTGGAAGGAATGTAATCCGCCGAATATCTTATTTATCCGCTTTTGTGAATATGGATATCATATATTGGGCTATTAAAATCCGACTATCCAGCTTAATCGAGACTCGGTCTTTCCTATATATTTGTTCACTTGCCTCCCCAGCTGCCGGAAAATACCCCAAATAGGGGTGGTCCTGCGGCAGGCGCCCCTGTTACAGAAATTGGGAGGTGCTGCAATTACCCCCCATGAAGGAGACAGGGCTGGGCTGTTTTATTTAAAAAAAAAAAAAAAAAAAAAACCAGGAGCAAAACGACGTCGTTTTGCTCCTGGGTTTAAAAAAAAAAATTAAAAAGGATCAGGAGCAAAACGACGTCATTTTGCTTTTGGGTTAAAAAAAAAATTAAAAAGGAGCCCAGCCTATTACTTATATGTTTATATTAATTTTTTTTAATGGAAAATTTGAATATATTATTTGTTTTAAAGTATATTATTCATCAATAAAATGCCCTTTTTTTTTTTCCTTGAGATGAAATTAGATATATTCAATCTTTCATATTAGTTTTCTTTAGCCATGATCATATGTATTTTTATTATTTTGATTTCTATATTTCATCAATTATTATATATTATTATTGTTTTTTTTTCTAATTCAAATTTATAATATATATTTTTAAAAAATTCGAATTCCATTGTTTGTGTTTATGATTATAATTCATACCAATTAAAATATTATTTATATAATTGGTATTTAAAACTCTATGAATAAGTGTGTATTATTATTTGGTTTCTTTCCACCGATGTCTGCCGATCCATCACCGTAACATCCTGTTAGTCGCCGTCTATTTTTGTCCCTCCGGTATTGGAATCCTGGCTCCGCCACAGATCCCAACAAACCAAGAATGTGAAGCTCTAGCTGAAGCATGAATGAGAGAATTCATCAAACAAAAACCATAATCGAACAAGCTAGAATTAAAACTATACGCCAACACATTAAACTCACAAAGAACAAGCCCTCCAAAAAAAAAAAAAAAAAAAAAAAATCATATTTTCTGGCTCGAAAAGCGATAATTAGAACACCTATTACACAAGTTCAATATTTGAACTATACATATATAAAAAGACATTTTTTCAAAAAACACAACTACGAAAATGACATTCCTTTGAGCACAAAAATGACCAAAGACCAAAGACCAAAAATAACCAAAGACCAAAGACCTTTTCCCCTGTACTATCACACTTTTTCCTTTTCACCTTTCTTTTGAATTTTCACTTTCTTTTTGAATTAAAATAATTTGGTCATTATGTACTTATTATACGTATTAGAATTCTCTATTTTCTATATATATAAAAAAAATATAGAATTCCATAAATAGAAGACATTACTTGTTTCAAAATAACTAAAATGAATATATTTTGTTATATTTCATTAAAAAATTAATATGACAGAATATACTTACAAGGACAAAATACAAACGTCAATAGGACATAAAACAAAAGCACAAACAATTAATAGCACAACGTACAAAAAAAGTCTTTAATCCTAAAATATACTAAAAAAAAAACCACATGTACAGTTGAGAGAATTAGCCTTTTGCTTCAATGTATACTATTTCATAAACATTTACATAGCCAAAGATACAAATACATGTAATCAAGTACATGAACCATATTATTTAATGTACAGGAAATCAGAATCGGTATTCAGAACACCACTCTGAATGTTGAATATCAAAATTAAATTTTCAATGATACAATAAACCTGTAAATCCACCAACTATTGTTTATTATTTCAGTGTTAAAGAGGTACCAAATACTGTACAAATACCAGACCCATAGTCTCTGGATTTTAAACTACAAACAAAGGCAGATGCCGAATCATTTCCGGCCAAGCCTTGCCAAATGCTGTTGATGTTTCACTGCAGCTGCCTTGTCAGCAGCTTCACGCTTAAGGGTCCTCTTTGCACGACGCCCTGTTCTATCTTTTGCTGGCTCTTTCTTCTTAGGTTCACGTGATGAACCAGCACCTGAGTCCTGGTTACTTGGTCGGGAAACTGGCCTCGCTTCTTGACGCCCTGACCTAACATAACCGTTGTCTCCCCACCTTCTGTTACCAATACGAAGATTTGATGAATGGCTTAAATACTCATCTAGATCATCCTCCTCATCATCATCGTCATAGTAATCATATGGATAATAACTCTCCAGGTCATCATAAACATCATCATGATGCTCCACAATCAAGGGATTAAACCAGCCAGCTCTAAGGAGCAGGCATACACTTTCCTCAAACATGTAATCCTGGATACTGTCGAAGAAATCAACATCCTTATTAACAATTAAGGAGAAACACATCCACATCAACATCAGCACCGACACGACTCATATAAGAACATAGTTCAACTATATTATCTCTCTGTTTTAGACCAAATTTACAATTTCCAAAACAATTACAAATTATGTTAAACTTGAATAATGACTAAATAATTACCTGCCATCAAGAGAACGATGAACATTAAGAAACTCAAATGGATGTTTGCACTGAGGGCAGGTTGGTTTCTGATTGTATGAGGCCCATCGAAGGATACATATTACACTACATAAAACAAAAGAGGCACATTAGTATTTGAAAAACTACCAAGATATATTCAAATTATTACTGCCAAGTCCAAAAATTTTAAATAATAATAATAACGTGGTGCAACAATCAGCTTATACCTTCAAATATAATGTATCGACTCAACATATACATACACCCTTGAACTTGACACAAAAAGTCTAATAGCCCTACTAAGCTTTTCAGATAAGATATCCAACACCTAAAAGTTGCAACAATCGATATTGATTAATCGTTACCTGCTGATGTGTATGTACATGAGTGTTTAACAAGCAGTTACAAAATACATATATCATTATCTGTTACAAAACACACGATTCATCCTCTCTTTTATTTTCTTTTGAATATCTATTCTTATTGCTCCTCAAGATCTTATGTCTTGTCAAATTGAAAGTCATTCAATTCAAAACTTCAGCCGTAGAAAACCCGTTTAGTAACTTGATGATTCCCAACTCCAACCATCAAAAGGCATACAAACCTCGTCGACTACCAACATAATCTCCTATTCCAACCATACAAAAATCACCACACTGCCTAATTTGATGGCAACAACACTTAAGACTTGTCATTCTTTTTAGCCTATCTCAAAGCCATGTTCATGTTTGATTTCACAGGCTCACTCACTTGACAACGAACATGAATGAAGTCTTATTTTTTGGAATATCTCCTTGTGATGCAGCAGAACCATGGCAGTTATGATTTCAAGACACAGCAATATGTGATTTTCATTCTCTGGCTTTGAAAACAAGAATCATAAAACGAAATTAAGTATAAAATGAGGAAAAGAAAATTGTTGCATGTCATACATGAACTTATTCTTTTTATTTGAATTATACATATTAGGCAGTCTAAAATTTGCAACTATCTGCTTTTAAGAAGATGAGGAAAAAGAAAAATGAAATGAGAGACAAAATGCGGACACCAATTTGTCTTTTTCTTTTTTATTTTTATTTCTTTTTAATACATATTTATACCTATTAGGCACGTGCAAGTCACTTGGTAGTGTAAACTTTGTAATAGTCTATAGACATGTCATTTAATTACAAAAATACAGTCAAGGTTTCTAACCGAGTCCTAACAATGCAAGCTGGAGTGTTAAATAGGTGATCCATAACGGATACCTTTTTGCACCAAGTTTAAGATGTTGTATTGATGTATTACGCTTTAAGAACTCCCTCCATGAGCAAATAAGCCGATCATTCAGTGATTCGACATATCGGAATACCGTAGAAATCACAGGGAACTCTCAAACAAAATTAAGGGCATGATAGAAAGCACCACGTGGCCAATTATTCAAGGAAATACACTAAGGCGTGTCAGGAACTAACCACACAAAAGTTAGCAGCAAAAGGATCAAAGAATACAAAAGCATAGTTATGAAATACAATTGCAAAAGAGAGGATATAAAATGGATGTATACTCATAACAATTCCAACAGCAATGCTTCATCACAGGATGTAGCGAGACAGATTAAAATAAACATACCTCTCACATTAAATTCCAGCAACCTGCTCAGTATTAATTTAAACCATTGTCTCAAAAGGCGATAGGATAGCAATGAACAGTGAGGCACAGTGTAAGCCTCATGGGACAGATGCAAGTCATCATAAATTCTTAAAAGAACAAACAAATAAAAGTAAAAATAAAATTAGCTAGGATATAAACAAGGCCCAAAAAACCAGAGCTGCAAAAAAAAAAAAAAAAAAAGAAAAAACCAAAACAATATCTAACGTATTTGTTGGTTAAATGAACCTTTCAAGAAGTATATCCTACGAAAAGTAGATGAAATAAAATCTCAATAGACGAAAACCCATCATCCACCAAAACTTTTGCAGTTATAGAACCCATAAGGGGATAGGGTCCACGTCCAAATCTACGCTGTAACCATAATACTGATAGTAATAAAGCGAAAAGGATAAGCAAGTATCATGGCACGTTTACAGTTCAAATTCTGCTACTCAAAAACCAAATAAGATCAAGAAGCACAATTGTCCCCACGCATTAGCCAAAGCGATTAGACTAAATCCACTTGACAGTTGAATGGCCAAACGTATGATACAGAATACACAAGAAAATTCCAAGATTCAAGCAAGACACAGCATAAGAAAAAAGAGAAAGGTAGATTGTACTAACCAGTAGGCGTGCTCGCAACCTTTTATAAGAGCAGTTTCCTGAAGCACGATTTTATCCAAGCATATGGCACAAACTCCACCATGATTCCCACATGGTTTTTCATGAATATCCACCTTAGTCTGCACTTCAACCTGAAATCAGAATCCCAGGCTAATGAATTCAACCAAAAATCAATAACAGTTTAAGCAGACTCCTGCAGATAATAAACAAAAAATGCATTCCATTTCATGAACGCATCAAAGAGATAACCGCAATCCCTCAAATTGCAAATCTAAATCTGTTCATGTAAGCAGGAAATTGAATTAAAAAAAAAAAATCCGATTCAATAACAACATAGGGTCTAATCGCTTATCTTTCTTCCAATTTCTTTATATTTTTTTCCAAAAATTTCACACAAAATAAAATCAAATAGAGAATTCAAGAAACAGATACATGGATCAAGTGGATCTGCATCGAACACAAATAATAACTTCAAGAAACAAGAATTCCTTCCGGCATACAGAAATAAGGAAACCAGAGAAGGGGAAAAAAGAAAAGGTACCTCATCTTGAATAGACAAAAGGGAAAGAGACGTAGAGAGTTGTTGTTGTTGACGATCAGCGTCGAAGACTGAAGTCATGATGAAATATGAGTTGAATTGAATGAGAGAAAAGGGGAAATTAATTTGAACTAATGAAGAACGTAATCTAATAAAATCTAATCTAAAATGAAGGATTTGTACAAAAAGCTAAATATGCTAACGAATAATCCTATGGAGATTCCAAGGAGAAGAAGGGGGGAGAGAGAGAGAGAGAGAGAGAGAGAGACCCTCTTTAGGGTTGAAAAGGCCCCCAACCAGAAGGAATGAACGGTTGTGGCTGATATAAAGCGGCAAATTTTTATTTAACTTTTTTTTTTTTTTTTTTTTGGACTTTTGGAGTTCCTTCCAGGAGGTTGGGTAGTATTGCCAAGGGGGAATATCCTACGTTACCGCGTTTTCTTCTCCTAATTTAATTATTTATTTTCATAAAACGTACTGCTATTTTTCAATTAGTGATACTAAAATTAAAAATAATTTTTGTTTTAAATAAATAAAGCATTACGTGTCCAGTTTCGTAAAATATTTATCTCAATTGCCTTTTTAACTTATTTTGTATACAAAACTATATTCAAATCACTACGATTAACCGTTATGCGATTTGAATGCATTAAAGTTTTGAGGGCGGAATAATTAATTATTATAAGACAAATCATAAAAGTTGAAATGATAATTTTTAACACAATATGATTTAGAAAGACAACTCAATGTCACAACCCATTTTATCATTTTTGTTGCATTTACATCGTGTGTGTATATATATATAATAATCCAAATTGGGTAGTGGACAGAATCCAAAAAGCTCAATTTAGAGCATTTCCCAATGGGAAGGAGTCTTCCAAATTACTTTTTATGCCATCTCATTAATTTGAAAAGTCTACACTCGTTTTAATTTTTCTCCTACAATAAGAAGACTTTTTGAAGTAATCTTCAAAAGATCTCACCTCAACTTTTAAAGCAATTAAAAAAAAAGAAAAAAACTAATACATATGTAAGCTTTTTGGGGTCTTCAAGTTGAGAACCCCTCTTGAACTTGAGGAGTTTCTCAAATCCTCTCAAATGATGAAATGGGAGTTGAAAACCTCCACTGGAGATGCCCTTATTGAATATTATCAGGATTTCCAATATATTCTCTTCCTAAAAAGTTAAGGTTACCAAAATACTCCTAATTTTATGTCTTAAATTTCGTTATATAGATCTGAAATTGAACCGAATTTATCAATTAAAGTTCTAGAACATGTTTAGTTCAGTTGTTGGCTAATAATCACTGTTATTCCTTTTAGCTGTTTAGTGTTTATATTAGCTATTAGCTGATTGATTGATAGTGTTTAGTGGCTTCAGATCAATTGTTAAAATGTAAAAAGGTTATTAATTATTAGTTAAAATGTAAAAAGGCTAATATAGATATATAGTTTATATTAATATACAATAATTATACAAAAATAAAAAGATTATATAAATATTAGTAAAAATATTTACATAATTAGATAATTTAAAAATAATTTTAGTTTTCTATACATTTTAAAAATTATTTTTTTGCATATTCATAAATATACGAAATTAATTTAAATTCTAGTTTCATTTATGTAAAATACATTAAAATGGTATATTTATAATCATTAACTGAGTTAATATACATAAATTTGAAAGTAATGTGAAACTAGCTAGAATATATTAATTTAAAAAATAAATTAATTTTTAATATTTATTGATAGAAAAAAAATTCTAAATTTATACATTTATATAAAAATATAATTTATTATTTTAAAAAATTTAAATGTATAAAAACCTAAAAAACTTCTCATCTAAATTTCTATACTTTTTATTATTTAATAAATCCAACAGAATAGTACATTTTCCTCTTTTCCAAGCATAAAAACTGCCCCAAAAAGGACAAACAAACAACCTCTTAATTGAACGATTTTTCCAATTTCAAATTCCCCAACAATTAGGGTCATAAATGGGGTTCAACGGAAATTACACTTTCTATCCTTGTCTCCAAATTATTTGGGAATTCTCGTTCTCATCCCATTTATTAATCAGGACCAAATTCTTTGTTTCATTTCCCAAGCCGGCGGAAAATCGGATTCTCCGCAGAGATTTCCATCCCCTTTAAACTAATTTTCAATTTTATAAAAAAACACCTATAAAATTTCAATTTTTACACTCTAACTCATCAAAACATATATTAAACTATAAACATAAAATTCTCATAACTCAATTCTCAAATATACTAACATATAATTAATAATTATTCATGAGAGAATAGTTTTCTTTTTACTTTAGTTTATAAAATTATAAATTATAAATAATAATAATGTAATGTAATAATATTAATAACAAAGAAATATAAACTAGGAATTGTCGAGGATTTAGGTATTTAATCGGAGAAATTACCAGAGATCCCTGCGGGTTTTAAATGGAGCAAGTGACGGAGACCCACAGAACGAGTAGAGCTATTATCATTTCAGTCTTCGATTATAAAACGGCGACAAATTTATCCCACAATAATCTTAATCGGAAATTTCCCGTTTCTATCGGGATGGACCCCACCGGAAACGGATCTCGCCACCCGATTCACAACCCAACAATGTGAAGGGGCATTTTGTAACTTAACCCCTTTCCTAACTAGTAAATACAGACGATTCTCTGTGCCCTCTCACGCACTCTCTCTGTCTCCGATTCACTGCGGCTCTCAGCTTTCCCGCCCCTGGTCATCGTGATCAACCACCGGGATTTTGGTCGAGATTTGAAGTTTCCACTCTACTCTTCCATTTTCATAGTTCCAATTTTGACCATTTCTAGTGAAGTTCAGCCGCACTCCCTGACATTCTTACAGGTTAGCACTAACTTCAGCTCTGACTACTTGATCAATTGGAATCTATTTGATGAACTGCATATAACTGGTTGGTCGTTTGAAAATTGGAATGCATGCCTCTCGTTAGCTCCTTTGTGGATTCTATCTCTAAATTTTTCTGTACTACTGTTATAATCATAACAATGATCCTTTTGTCAGAAATTCATTGTCATATTTCGTCTGATATTGTGGCTGTTTACCTTTTCGAACGAAGGAAAATGTATTCATTTGTAATCCCCCTAATAGTTTAGGATGAAGGCCAAATTGAGACAAGTCGGATCTTAATATGTGTTGTTATACTTCCTAATTATTTGAAGCAAGATGTTTCAAAGCATAAAAGCTTTGAAAACTGAATTTTTATATTTTTCCCACATCTGTGCCCTTCTTCGTCTTTTATGTAAATTAGCAATGAAAACCTTGTATTATCGGAGAAGCATATGAATATTTTCTGTGTTTTTGATGTAAAATAGAATACCTTCACCAAATCATAGTGTATCGGTTTCTGATTAGTTAGAGCTAAAGCTAGTTGCTTTGTGATTAGTTCTCCTGTGACTTGCTTACTTAAGCTTCTCTTGCTGGCAAGAATTTAGCTTTGTGATTGGCCTTTGATTTCATGACAAGTATTCGTGTGTACAAGTGTTTTAACTTTGTACAGAAGAGTGGTAGAACTTTACAATTGCTTATCAGGGACGAATACGGGGAATCCCCGAGAAGTCAGGGATCGGGGATGGGGGAAGTTTTATCCATCCCCGCTCCGTCCCCTTTACGACCCTAGGTACTAAGTTGGATGGATTTTTAGCCAAGCCGTTGAAGTTTGATTTGATGTAAAACCGGACCATATTATCGGTTTGAATGGGTTTATATTCTCCCTTAATTTTCAGTTCAGAATTCATTGATGCTGACCCTAATTTTAAACCTTATTTCATCTAAACTGCGTTCTAGAGTCTAACTCTTCATCTGCAATCTACTTTCAGGCTTAGCATCATCCTGTTTGTAGGCTTCGAACAAGTGCAGGAATCTGATGGTGATGGAGGCAAATCAATCGGAACAACTTACCCAACTAGAAGTGAGCTCCGAAAGTGTTGATTCGTTGCTCGAGGTATGCTTCTAATCTTTTCATTCTCTTGCTGCACTTTCATATGATGAGTTTCATGATAAATGCCCAATTTTTGCCTCAACAGGCCGCTAGATATGATGACATTGATGATGTTAGAAACTTAGCATCAACTGGGGTTTCTCTTGATTCTAAGGACTCAATGGGCCGAACAGGTAATTATCATTGTGTAACTTCTTTTGTTAAGTTTTGGCCCCATCATTTAAATTTCCATTTACTTGGTTTTCTTTTTGTTATGTTTTTTAAATTATGTTTATTAGCTTCATCTGTAAGAAATTTCCATTGAGATTATTAGGTATAAGGGTCTAATATGTCACTATGGTTATGGTTATTAGAGGGTTATCAGATATGACCCTAAACGTAAAAAATAGTGCAATGTTAGTCTCAACGTGCTAGTCATGGTGCAATTTGGGCTTTACTAACAGAATAGAAGAACGGCTGTTAAAAAACACTTTCTTTCACTAACATGTTAGGTCACTCGACCGTTTTGGAACTTTGGGCTGTTTCGGTCATATTTATTCTCCCCAATAAACATATATAGGTCATATTTGACCCTTATCCAAATTATTGACTAATGGTTTTCTCAGAAAAGGAATATATATATATATATATTTAAATTAAAAACTTGGGTAATTGGCTTAATGCATGGCTCGAGTGTAGTTGGACTAAGTGTTGAGGTGTGGTAAGGTGTTTTATATATTGTAGGAAAACCAATTTGAAGATATCAAAATAAATAGGTAACAAAGAGATAGATGTGTTTTCTTACTCTGCACTTAAAGACCTAATTGGAGCTTACTGAAATGTGTATAAATTAATCAACTTAACAAATAGAAAATGGTTGTTTGTGCCTTCCATGTACTTCATGTCTGTACAAAATTTGTGCACAGCATGACTTGATATATATAATTGGTAAACTTTCTCTACCAGTGTACTATGTGGTATTATAATTTGTACAAGATGAAAATTTGTACAAAAAGTGTTGCTTGCTTTGTTGTTTTAAACATATTTTATCAAACCCCCACCATTTTGGGAATAAAATGTGGTGCTGCGCATCGTTTCTTTTTGTTTCTAGTAAACTCCCTCAATGCGGAATTGAATTTGATACCATGATTATACCTGGCAATATATTGTTGACAAATAGTACTCCTGTCATTTCTATTGGAGAAAATCACCTGAAAGGCGCATCAGTGAATGCTATATAATAACATTCAGAATTCAGCAACTAATGCTAAGTATTCTGGTTCCCAATATTTTTCAGTGTAATGATTTTTAGATTACAAGACTTATTTTTGGCAAGTTTAAATGCTCTTGAAATTCTGAATTATAGTCTATATTGCTAATATGCGTACTGGGAAATCTGATGTCTATTTCAGTCTTTTATCATGCTAATTTAAATGGTATATATTATCATTCTTTATTCATACAGATATGCATGTTTTGCAGGTTGTGCATTTTCTTATGTTGTTAATTTGTTTCTAGAATGTTTTTATTTTTGAGTCTTTAGTGTCATTGGATGTTTTTGATTTTCTTTTTCCTTTTTTCATATTGAAGCCCAAAATCCTCGGATTTTTAGGATTAGTTTTAGAAGTAAAACTGTGCTAAATTTTGCATGAGTTTGCACTAGACCAAGTAGAATGCTTTCCGTACGTTTCTGTGGGATTGTTTGATACATTTGTTGACTACCCATGCTGTGAATTGTTGGAATTTCGGAGCCATGTTAACAAAATACTAGTATTGGAACAAGGCAAAAGAAGATAAAACAGTGAAATCATACTACAGTGCAATATTCGCACTTTTCTAATAATTTTGTGATTGAAAATTCAGGTTTGCAGATCATTGAACAAGGCAAATTTGTATAACAAACAGTCTGCAATATATGTTGTCTTATTTTGCACCCTATACTGCTGCCTGGCTGTCAACTTAAGTTCCTATCTTTTCTAGCTATTCAACAATCTTAGAAATTGAACAAATTAGTTTTACCCTTTCTAGATTCTAATCTATAGTTGCCTTTTCTCACTACTCTTGAGGAAATGGGAGCAGGAGAAAAATGGTCTCTTTCCCCTTTTTGTTATATCGTGTTTGTCTCCATTGAGGGAATAAATATAGGCAAGAAAAATACATCATTAGGTGCTTGAAATTTTCATATTTTGTTGAGTACTTGTACATTAACTTTTGTTGATTGGCTGCCTATATTTTATTTGTTTTATGCTTTGGGACACATAAAAATTGAAGTTGCACACTTCAAAAGGACCCAATTAAATTGAATAAAGTATGGGTGGTAAATAAACAACACTAAAGGTGTGATGACTAAGTCAACAAAACACAAAAAGGTGATGCTTTTTTTCATAAGTATTGGTATATATTGGATGCTTTGTTTATTAGTTTATCATTGCCATTACACTCAATACCCTTTCCTGGTAACCAAAACCAAGCATGCATGATAGGGTTGCTTTCCACATTTGTCCAATGTTACCATATCCATATGATGTATATCGGCCTTCACTTTGATAATTCCGTTCAGTTATTAGACTTTCACTTACAACTTCTCCAATTATTGTAATATTATAACATCCTTTTATATTGGAATTTTGCATTGACCTTCCCATAGGATATTTGAGGGGTGAAATTTAAGCATCAGTTCAGCTGAATTGATCCATATGGTTTATCTGTTTTTTAGGCTTCCTAGGTTAAATGCTTTTGAGTGGGCATAATTGCAGCTGGTTACACTTAATGACTGTAAGTCTGTAATGATCATTCTGCATCATTTTCATGTCTTGTTAAGGGTTTTGCAAAACTCGAATAGATGACAAAGTAAATATGATAATGCATGTCATCTAAGGCCATAGCTTAGGATATCTATCCCAGTTATTAGTCTGTTAGGTTTGAGAAAAGGAAGCAAAATTGTCCAATGATATCACTCATTTTAGCATATTTTCAAACATGATTTTGCTATTTTCTTGAGTTTCATATGCGAGAGTGTTTTGATTTTGTTCTAATAAAATTGCAGCACTTCATATGGCTGCAGCTAATGGGCATCTTGACATTGTGGAATATCTTATCAGCCAGGGAGTGGTAAGGCATCCATCACACCGTTTCTCCATCACATCATTTTGGACTATGATTCAGCAATTTATCTATTGTTGCTGTATCGAATATTTAGCAATTAGTGTGATGTCATTGCAAGTCTTAAGTGTCTAAATCCTTTTGTTCTTTCATTGTACCCTTACTTCTGGACTTTTTCAAGTTTGAAAATTATCATTGTTAATAGACCCACGTATAGCTCTTTCTTCTTTTCTTCTCTTTTTCACCTGTTGCTTGTCTAAAGCTTGACATAAGTGTATTAATAGCCAAGATTTTAACACTCTCCGAAGGATTTTTGTTAGAAACCAGCACGAAGGTATTACTCTGGACTTCGTTCTACAGTAAAGCATTACCAAAAATATTTAAAAAATGGAAGATATTATTGTTAAAGATTGAATTTGCCAAAATTGAAGTGAAACATTTGGTTGACAGTAGAATACCTTTTTGTTAATTAGTTTGAAACCTTATAATATGTATAATCTCCTAACCTCCTGAAAACAAATGTTTTCTTTCATGACACTTGATTCGGCATACATGTTGGATATGTTCCCATAATTGGTAGATTAATTGATCTTTAAAAAAAAAAAAAAAAAAAATTGAATGAAATATCTTGTTATTTCCATTGGAAAAAATGTTGGTGACGACAGTCACTTTATTAGACATGATATCTATTTCTCTTTTTGAGCTTGTTTAAAATCGATCTTGAAAAGCATGCAATAAAAACATGTTATTCCATGATTTAACAAAGGGTGGATATTGAAACAACCATAGTATACGACATTGGATTCTTAATAGAATCATTTGGGTGTAATTCTCCAATCGAAGAACTGTTCTTTGAAAATGGATATGTATCCAAAAGATGTGCACATTGGCTTACTGCACTGGTCTGTCATGAGTGTACATTTCTTTTTTAATATCAGTATTTCTGCTTGGATTTTATGTGAAAAAAAAAAAAAAACCCCAAGGCCCTTAATCTTTTCAGCTTTTGTTGAGTAAGCCCGTGATGTTTCAGTTTTACACATTGACCTCTCAATCAATTATAATCTCACACACTAAGCCCCTGATTACATCAGCTGCAAACATCAAACTTCAAAGGGCTTTATCAATTTCATCTGCATTAACAATGTTACTTTTAATAGTTTGGAAATAGCTTTTTATGTGTTGTGTTTCTACAAGAAAAACTGCAAAAACCTTATTTTGAAATGTAAAATATGCAATTTGAGACACATGAAATGAGTAACACATAAAATTTGATGTTCACTGCTAGCAATTTTGGTAACTAGGGGCTTGATGTGTGAGATTGTATGTGATAGAGAATAGAATATTTAGACTAAAGGATGGTATAGGGACACACGGTTTGGGGCTTTGTGAGAGTTAGTAGATATAGTGTAGGGTGAGAAAGAAAAGGATTATTGTGAATTCTGTTTGTTTGGCTCTGTTACATAGTTAGGCTCTGCTCATTGAGTAGAGAGGGAACTGAGGTTCCTATGGGGTTGGATTTAGGTCAGTCAGTCTATCCTTTCTTATTTTCAGTTCATTCTTCTTTCAATCTGAGTTTTCAGTGTGTTATTACTATTCTAGTGAAGAGTTATATTATCAATATATTGTTTGCGTTCTGTTTTTGGTTTCTATCAATATCGAAGGCTCGATTTGCCAAACAGAAAGATCAGGGGGTTTAATCAATAAAAATAATGAAAACCGGATCGGGTCTAAATATGCATGTTTCCTTTTTATTCTGCACAATCTCCAGTGGTACCATACTGATATTCCTTGTAAACACGCTCTTGTTTGTTTTTGGAATACTGTTGAGCAGGATATAAATGCCTCTAATGTCGAGAAGAATACACCTCTTCACTGGGCTTGCCTTAATGGTCGCATTGAGGTGATTTAATGGTCTCGTTGCACTGTAATTATTATGATGATATTATGTTTTTAGCTTACTGAATAAAAGCTGATTTTACAGGTGGTCAAGAAACTGATTCTCGCTGGAGCAAGTTTAAGTATTCTAAACTGGTATTCGTCATTTGCTATATCTCTGAGACACACACTAAGAGTACATCCACGCATTTCAAATTATAATAAAATCACTTTTCTTGGCCTCAACCTCAAGTAATACAACTAAATGATTTTCAGCCATGAGCGAACTCCAGTGGATGAAGCCGTTAGTGGAGGGAAATTGGATGTTATTGATGCAATTAATGCAACTGTGGCACAATTGGAACTTTCTGGTGTCGAGGTTTCATAGTACAGAAATCTTTTGAGACAAAAAAAAAGCATAGGTGGATGTTTTTGCAGGTAATGCTTGCTTGTATTTATCTTTGTTTCTGGCTTTTAAGGGCGATAACCATATTTTGACTCCCCGTACTTGTTTAAATTTCTTCAATAAGCCCCTCGTCCCTCTACTGTGAGCCCATGTACTTTCTATTATCATCGGGTAATTCAGCTCCCTCACTAACAAATCTGTTAAATTTTACAGATGACAAAGGAAAGTCTGGTTAAAATTGAGGGTATAAGAGGATCTGTTACCATATAGAAAATGCTAGGATCCTTTTTGTCTCCCATTTCTAATCAAAATCGTAAAATTTATAAAATTGTTGAGCTCTAAACTTTACAAATTAATCAGTCTAGAGGCTAAAATTATCCAATAAAATGAGAGTACAAGGGCTAAATTAAGAGTAAAAGGGTTTATCGAAGAAATTTAGTACAGGGGCCAATTTATGTGTTTTGCCTGGCTTTAAGTGATGTGGTTCGTAATTGATTTTGTGCATGAAATTGTAAAAGGTGATTTATGCAGGATGGTCAAATATGAGGAAGGGGTAGTGTAGCTTTATTGAAGCCTTATTATTCATCTCAAATGAAGCATCTTGAGGAATGGTTTGTGCTAAATTAGTACTATGCCAATTGAGAAGTGAAGAAATGATTCTCAAATTTGAATTCTCTCTGAACAGTTTTCCATCGAATGATAGTGTTTATTTTTCCCTACACTTCATCAATAGATTCTTCCATGTATTATCACTCAAAATTTACCTAATTATGGAAGTATTCTTGAATCATAAAAACTGGGTGTTTATATGTTTTTTTTCTTTGCCAATTAAGGTTGTTTAAGGGATGAGGGTCTCAGATGTTTAAGCTAGCTAGAGATCTCGAGTTCGAGTTCGAGTCCTAGTGTATATAAAAAACTTTAATTAGGAGATTACCCATCTAAAGGGTGCTTGATCAACCTCGAACCAAGTAGTCGAACATATTTAAAAAAAAAAAAAGGCAAGAAAAAAGATTCACCATGTTTTCCATGGTATTTTTCCCTTTGCACTTTGCAATTGTAAAGACAGCTGAAGTCATTTTGACTTTTTGAGTTTCAATGTTCTTTTTCTTTTTTTTTTTTTTTTTTTTTACTGAAAAAAGTTTTTATTTGTTTTCTAACAATTATTGATCATATGCTCTAGTTGCCATTGCTTTTGGTCGTAAATTTTTAATTGCATAATCTAGAAACAAAATATAATTAGTTAAACTTTTTTTAAAAACTATCTAATACTTGAAAGAGGAAAGAAATTGAGGTGGAATATGTTTCACCAAAAATGAAATATAATTAAGGCTTTTAGATCTGGACCGTCAAACAACTGAAAAGCAAAGAGGGTTGAGGTTAGAGGTTGAATTGTGGTGGAATTGGAGTTGATTATTTTGTTAAATATTAGTATATATGTTATAAAATTTGAATATTTGTACAAAATATAAAAAATCTGAATTTTATCATTTATGAACAAAATCAAAAATTTAAAAAAGTAAATAAAAATTTGGGCTTGTAACGAAAATCAAGGGCAAGATTATTAAGTTTCTTATCACTAATTGATTAACCTACATGTCAAGAGACACAATTGAAGGCCAAAAAGAGCCCTAGAAATAACAAAATCAAAAGATCTATATGGGATAGGGTTGGTACTACACCCAACTAAAATAATCTGTTTAACATGATTATCATTATTTTTGTATTTTTACCGTATATGGTTACATAAAAATATAGATAAATTATTAGAAAAAAAATACATAAATAACATATCACAATTACGACATCCTAACTCTAGTTTTCATTCCTAAGTTATAGCCTTATAGGATATAAAACAAAAGTGTATATAAAAGTAATTATTTCATGATGATACGGATTTTAAAGCATGTATTTAGGCATATATATCTCTACATGTTTTGAAATTCATATCATCCTTCTCTTCTAATCCTTTCTACCAAACATACCTGTTCAACAAAACTTGGGTAAAATTCAACATTTAAAAGGCCTAATGATCTTTTTGGAGATCGTTTCAAAGTTGTTTTTTTGTTTAACCCCTGTAATATACAAAATCATATCCATTTGAACCATAATTAGCCTTTTTCGCCTCAGAATGAGTTAAAGATGAAAGGAAAAATATTCAATTATAGTTTACTTCGGTACGTTTTGAATAAAACATGAGCTAAATAGGCAACTTTGAAACAATATTGCTAAAAGAGTAGTTAATTAATAGCACAAGGGTTAAAAATGTCTTTTTTCGGCATTTAAAAAGAAGAGAAAATGATGGAATGTATACTCTTTTGGATAGCACATGTCTAGTTATAGCTGTCGTTCTTCCTTATTTTGACCCATCATGGCCATTAGTGAGTATATCCTCATCGTCATCTGACAGTCGTCACGCCATTGTGCATTTTCCATAAACACACGAATGATTCTCTCCTTTCATTTTTTTTGCCGGATACATCTGGATCTCCTTGAACTTGTCCCAAAAGAGTAAACTTTAGACGAATGGGATAAACTGGGTAGGTTTTTTGAAGTTTAGGAGGCAACTGGACACTTTCTAAGTTCTGGGGGGTCAAGATGTATTCAACCCTTTTTTTTTTACTATTTCTCTTTCATTTTCAGGCTCTTCTCTTTTCTCTCCTATTTCACTTTGATAAGCAATTTGTGTCAAAATCAATTGGTGTATTTTTTGTAATTTCAACATACTAAGGGCATGTTTGTTGGTAGTTGTTTATTGTTTAATTGATAGTTGTTTAATGTTTGGCAAAAGTACGATGAAATTTGGTTATTTTGATATAAAATGATTAATATGGGCATGTTTAAATCAATCAATAAATCCGTTATAAAAATAGAAATATATATATATATATATATATATATATATACAAAAAAAAAAAATAATAATAATAAAAACAATCTAAAGTAATCAATGGCTATAGAAATAGCTTTTGTTTCTTTTCCACTCCAAAAATCACTTCTTATAAGTTCTAAGTTTGACTGTAAGAAATAAGGTTCTAATATCACTGTACCAACTACACCAATCTTTACCAGCAATATGTTAAAATTACAATTATGAATGGCAATAGGTGGGGTACCCGTTGGCAATGGGAATACTCGTTCCATTCTTGTTTATAAATATAACTACCTATCCTTTCCCATTATCTATGGGTATGATGAAATAAATTCCATTCTCATCTCACCATTGGTAGCGGGTACCCATTTATTACTTGTCTCGTGAAATTATCCGTTTAATAAAAGATAATAAAAAAATAACTAAACAAATCAATAATAAAATTAAAAAAAGTCATCCAAAAAAAAAAAAGTCTCATCCACAAATTAATAATCAAACTAAATTTAATAAACAAAACAAACTAAAAAAATTGGAGTACTAAAACTTAATAAAACAATATAACAAAAACTGAATTTAATAAATTTTTTATTAATAATAATAAAATGTAGTGGATAATTATAACTACATACTAAATTATAGAAAAAAAAAAAATCCAAAGTTGTTTCAATGGTTGACACTTCAACACCTCAATCAATCTACAAAAAATTTATTTTTGTGTGTTATTACAATATATAAATGAGCTTGCGTAGTGGATACCTTATGGGGTAATCCCAAACCCGTTACAAGTACGGAATAAATCTCATTCTTGTCTCGTACCCTTTTATATCTGATTCAGATAGTCCCATTAAGGTCGAGTAGTACCGGATACCCATAAAATCCATACCCATTGCCATCCCTAAGTACAATTGTAATATCATCAGTATATAATCATGTGTTAGCAAATATGCTACTGGTATGAAACAACATTTTATTCTTTCTAAAACAATAATCAACAGTTTTTCTCAACTCTAACCAAACACTAGTACATTTATTGTTTGAAGTCAAACAACAAACAATAGCTAAAAAAAAGGACCAAATAGGCTCTAAAAATTTAATTTTCATTTTTTTTGTGGTATATATTTGTAAATAATATATATTTTTAAATTAACAATGGAAAACCCTTGAAAGAAAAGTATGGCTCTAGATAAACTTGCCTATATATATAGGCCAAAAATTTTAAAATGAAGAAACAAACTTGTAATAATAGATAGGATGTGGTAGAGGCAGATGGTTTCGAGGAGGTCAGAACGACTCTTCAATATTACAAGGATTAGGGCACTTTTTAATAGATTGTAGATCAAATGCCAATAGAGATGAAAAATACTAATCTTAACGAGGTAGATGAAGATGAAGATTCCACCTTATTACTAACTTGCAATGAAGATGAAGCAAGAAACCGAGAATTCTAGTATGTTAACTTTAGAGATAATAATCATATGACTAGCAATAAGAACTTGTTTTGCAGTCTTGATGAATATGTTAAAGTGTTTCCTTTGGTGATAAAACTAAAGTTTCAACCAAAGGTGAAGGAGACAATCTTATTCAATGGAGATTGTCTTTTATAAGTCATCTTAATCAAGTTTGTGAAGGTCGCATGTATGATAAGCAAAGGAGTTTTCTGAAGGAATCTCAATTTTATAGCTCAATCCACTTCAATTGGTGCATGTTGACATACTTGGCCTTTCAACTCATGTGATTATGGGAAAAATAGGTATTTTTTTAATTATCTATAGATGATTATTCTCGCACTTAGGTTTATTTCTTGAAGGAAAAGTCTGAATCATTTAAAGTATTCCAGAAATTCAAAGCTAAAGTTGAGAATGAAACTAGCTTTAAATCTAGAGTCTTACGAATTCATCAAGGATGAAAATTCAAATCAAATAAATTCAACCAGTTATGTACAATGTTAGCATTCAAGGTTGATTGAACCTTCCATATTACCCTCAGCAAAATGGTGTTTGGGAGCAAAAAAATCGAACTATTCTCAACATGGTTCGTAGCATACAAAGGAGTGAAATATGCCAAAGGAATTTTGGGCTAAAGTAATTGTATATTCAATGTATTTGAACAATGAAAGTCCCTCAAAAAAGTTGATGCTAATGACTCCGTAAGAAGCACGGAGTGGATAAAGACTAAATATATCTTAATTGATAGTGTTTTGTAGCATTTGTTATGCTCATGTTCCTAATGAGATAAGAATCAATTTGGAAGTAAAAGCATGGAGTTTCTTTTTATTAGACATACAAACTACTTAAAGGCTTGTAAATTTATAACCTTTAGAATGGAAGCAGGGATGCCGAGTTTGATGAAGAAGCATAATGGAATTGGAATATTCCTCAAGATGAAAAATATACTTTTCTTCATTTTTTTTAATAATTTTATGCCGATCACATTGAACGTTAAATTTTTTAAGCAAATCTTGGATGAAATTTATAAAGAAACAAAAGAGATTAACAACTCAACATTGTCTTATTTATTTGCAGATACAAAACTAATGACATTTAAGGAAGTTATTGAAGACGAGAAATAGAGACTGACCAAGGATGAAGAGATGAAAGTCATCCACAGAAATAATACTTGGCAATTGGCAATACTTCCAAAGGAAAGTCACCTATAGCTATGAAGTAGATTTTCAAAATCAAATTAAAAGAAATTCTATAGGAGAAGTACAAAGCTCGACTCCTTACAAAGGGATTTACACAAAAAGTCAGAATTGATTGCAATAAGGTTTTTACTCTACTAGCTCGCATAGAAACCATTCAGCTAAAGTTTTTCATATGGATGTAAAATTAGCCTTCTTGAATGGTACCTTACAAGAAGAGTTTTATATCAAATCATTAGGTCATGTTATTGTAGGGTAAGAAGAGAAGGTGCTAAAGTTGAATAAAACTTTTAGACAAGCTCCCAGCTCTAAGGGCAAAAAGACAAGGTGTTAAAGTTGAATGTTGTTGTAGTCCTTAAAAATCCTTAAGGGCTTGGTGCACTCGTATTGATGACTATCTTTAGAAAATTATTTAATCAAATGTCTCGATGAATAAATGCTTATATAAACATTCTTTGTATGTGAAGATAAAAGATGAAGAAATTATCTATGTTTGTCTATGTGTTGATGATTTAATCTTCATAGGCAATAGTTAAATGATGATTAAACAGTCCAAGAAAAGACAGTTGAAGAGTTTGAAATGATCGATTTGGGACTTATTTCTTATGATCTTGGAATTTAGGTGAAACAAAGTGGCATGTTGATGCAAAAGAAGACGTTGTGGTATTTGGAGAAGTGGCAGAATTGATGCGTGATAAATACACACACTAATAGAAGCAAGTGCACTTCGTTGCTCAAGTAATACAGAGTAAGAAGGATGTCGATCCCACGAGGACTAACTTATGCAAATCCTAAACGTTTTCAGATATCAATCTAGGTGGAGAGAATAATATATCTTTGATCTTGGTTTGTGAATTAAAATTACTGCTAAAAACAATTAATTAAACCTAAGAATGTAACAAAGTTATATAAGAGAAATTCAATGAGGAAGCTAACTAAGGCCTCCGGTTTCACTTAACATTAATTCCAGCAATATTTTATGTTATGCAACTAATTCGATTAAATTCCAAAATGGCGATTTCCATAAATAATCAATACCGGTTAGGGATATTAATTCTAATTCTTAACCTAAACACTTAAACCTCTCAGTTCTGAGCGTCAAGCCAGAAAGCATTAAGCCTAAGAAATCCTAGCACTAACTAGTGAGCCACTAGAGCATTGGTCATACAAAAGTCATGTTGTATGATTCCGTTAATCTAGTCCTTTGGTCAATTATAGATTAACTATGAACATTGGAATTGATGGTCATGCATCCAAAGCATTAAATATACAAAACACAATATTGGAAAAATAATACGAATTAAATTGCATTAACTATAAAATAATTACATGGAACAATTGCTAAGATCCACCATAGCCTTAGCTATGGTGGAATTAGTTCATTGCTAAACTAATAACACACAAACGAATAAAGGAAAACATGGTAAAGAGAAAGGTTTAGAGAAAACTAGAATCAAAGTGGTTGATGGAAGGATATACGGATCGTTGAGGTGGAAAGATGAATGCTCCTCCAAACCCTAGCTCCCAAGAATACGTTCTCCCAATGCGTTCTTCCAAGAGAGAAAAATAAGAATAAAATCTGAAAAACAAAAACTAAAAAACTACAGCTGAATAAATCTTTCTTTTTACCTCTCCCCTCAAAAACAAAAAGGGAAGAAGAGTTCTAATAAGAGTCCAAAACCATTCCTTCTTTTAAGGGAATCACCAAAAAGAAAACATCCCTCCTTTGACAAGGAGTCCATTAGTTATCAAGAATTCTCAGCCAAAAGACTTCTAGTTCTCTCCTCAATAAGACCAAACCCGTATCTTTTCCTTGGCCCATCATGAACACAGGCCCAAATCACCAAATCAGCTTCAAAACTCCAAAATCAGCACCTCCCAAGGCATGGTCAAGCCTTAGGACTGCTCCTGGGCTGTTTCAAGTCAATTTCGCTCCCTTATCATGCACTTTTAGCTCCATTCTCTTCTTAGGGGTCCTAACAAGGAAAATACATAAAAAGAAAGTAAAATATGCCTTAAATAAATAAAAACAACTCAATTGAAGCACAAAAACAAAGGCAAAATAAGTATATAAAATACACTTATCAACTTCCCCACACTTAAACTTTGCTTGTCCTCAAGCAAAAAAAACATCTCCAACTCTAGAAAACAATTAAGGAAAATTATAGACCAAACAACCGATTTTCAAAACATCACAAACCACAACCTCACTTTCATCCACAAATTAAGCATACTCAATCAATAAGGCTATCACAAAAGAATTTGGCATTTAACCCCAATCTTATGCACACAAAGCAACTCAATTAACTATCAGAATATGATTTGCATCACTAAAATAGTAAAATTCTAAGTCACTTCCCAATCAATCACATAGATAAAGATCAATAGGACTTTAGAATTCACACAATTTTCTTGGAGGGTATACCACGATTATTTAATTAACTTTATAACTTTCGACCTTACTTGAGATGTTACTTAGTCTTTCCAAACAGATAACAAAGATGGAGCAAACACAATGCACCCGACTTACTCAACTAAGCACATTCAATCAAGCGGCTACTAGCACTATTCATAACTTCACCTTACAAGTGAAGCCAGCGAAATAAATTTCCAATCTCCATTCTTGACTTTTTGTCAATTTTCATTAAGCACAAATAATTAATTTCCCTTACCCCAAGATTAATCTAAAATAAAGCACATAATTTGCCTATTTCATCTCTTTACTTATGCTCAATCAAAAAGAAGCTTCCTAGAAAGTCTATGTCTAAAAGTGATACATCTCAACTCCAAAGTCTACATCATTGCAAAGGTGCCAATCAAATGGGGCCTCATGTTGCATTTAATGTAAACATCCCTATTAACAAGCATACTTAACCTAGAAAGATGTAAAATGAGAGTTTGTAAGCTTGCATTTTTTTTTCAAAAACAAAAACATTTCTTTGAGGAGTTGGAGCATTAAGTTGCAAGTGACAAACATAGGACAAACATAGGACCACAAAAAATGAGCTCAAAGCAGCTCAAAAGGAGGGAATAAAAGCATAAAAAAGAAATCTATTTACAGCTCAGTATTTACAATTTCCCTTCTCCACACTTAAAATATACATTGTCCCTAATGTATACCAACCAATCAATAACCAGAAATGAAAAAGAATTAGAACGAGAGAACTCCCCTGGTTATCGAAAGCTGAAGTCCAAGTGCTAATACGGAGAAGGTGGAAAAGGAGGATCACGTCCTTGGATGCGAAAAAGTTTAGCAACATTTGCTTCAATTCTTGTGTTTTGGCACACCACCTGCTGTAAAAGACTAAATACAGCCTACAAATCAACAGAATCAGAAACAGAAGGTACAACAGGAGGCTCTGAGCTAGTCATGCCTTGTTGCCCTTCTGCAAGGTGCGGCCTCTAAAGGAGCGAGCTTTGTCCCTATCCACCAAACCATAAAATTTACAACTCCTACTTCCACAATATGCATACTCTTATGGTAAGCAATATCTAAGGGTGCAACAGAATAAGCGATATGCAAGTTGTTATTGGACAAGTCAATGATCTTTTCATTTTTAGCAATACGGGTTATAAGAGACCCTAAAATCAAAGGTCTACCAAAAGAAATAACCTGTTGGAATTGACCAATTATCCAAAATCCCAAATTCACTTTAACTTTATGCACCATGCACCACAGGAAAAATAACTCAGCCTTATTATCCTTCTTTCCTACCAGAAAAGACAAAAGCCAAAAACCATTGGATATACTGGAAGACAGGTGTTTTTAACTCCTTAGATTTGGATTTCCCAGGGTCAAAAGTAGCACAATCAATAGAAAGATCTTTCCAAGCATCAAACATAGGCCATCTATCCAAATAATCCAAAGCAGAGGATCTATACTCATCGGTGGTAGAAGAAACCTGATCTATAAAACCACAGGACACATTGAATTCTGTAATTGATTGCTTAAAATCCCTGCCCCCTAACCGATACTCAACTAGCTTGGGTGTGTCAATTGTAAAATGGTCAAGTTTATTGAATTTGAAAGTGGAATAAAATTCCCTAACTAACTCAACATAACCAGGAAACTTCAAATGAAAGAAAGATTTCCACCCAATGTTATCAATCAAACCATGAAATTCATCCACAAAATCAAATTCAATTAGCACATTCTCATCAATGCATTTACAAGCAACAATTTCTCTATCTTTAATATCTTTATATACTAATGATTTAGCCCTAGAAAAATTCAAATTACCATGTAAATTCTTGTCAGGAATAGTTAGTTTCATACCTTTGGGCACTCGAGAACGAACTCAAATTACCTGTGATGAAGAGTGCTGTGGTGGAGGGGGCGAAGCATTTGGCTCTTCTGCCTCAGAAGGGATCTCCTCGGGCTCGGGTGGTTCGATAATGACTGTCCCTTTGTGTTTCTTGGGTTGTGTTGGAGGTTGAATACAGATTATGGGTTTCCTCTTTGTGGCTGGCGTATTAGACTTTGGTTGTGTGGTTGCAGGGCTTGCTGGAGCTGAAGCTGTTGCTGTGGCGGGGGTTACAATCGTACACTCGTCGGAGGAGGAGGATGGTCGGTGCGGCAGAATCGGCGGCGGTGGACGGCAGAGAACATCAGCTGCTATCTGCTAGAGGCAGTGGTCCGGTGAAGGAGGAAGAGGAGCGGACGGTGGCGAGAATGGAGGCGGAGCGGCCTCTAGCGGAGATGCAGCGACGGGTGGCGGAGATGGAGGTGGATGGCGGACGGCGGAGCTTTGTTTGGCCGGAAGTTTTCTCCCGAACGGAGTACGCTTGCGGCCCATCGATGGCGGAAAGGAAGGACGAGCGGCGAGGATGGAGGCAGACGGACGGACGGCGAAGTCAAGGCAGGCGGCAGACTTAAGGCTGGAGAAAGGAAAGAATAAAATAAAAAAAGAAAAGGATGGGTGAGAATAGGGTAACTGATGCTTTTAATTGATCTTGCAAAATTTATTTATTTATTTATTTTGAAAAAGAGGAAAGATACAGAAGATGTGAGTGTCCAAGGCAAGGTCACGCCTTGGACACCTCTATCTTTTGTTTCCTGCCCATAAATATTTTTTTTTAATTTTTTTTATAATAAAATGAAAGGAAAGAGGGTAAAGAAGCAGAAGTAAGGCGTGGCCACGCCTTGGATAGGCCATACTTCTGTTTCTTTGCCCAAAAAAAAAATTTTTTTTTTTTTTTTTGATAATGATAGAAACAGAAGCACACACAGACTAAGGTACGGTCATGCCTGAGTCCGAAACCTGCGACAAAAGCCAAAAATTAACATGGTTAAATCCTTAAAATTAAAACTAAAAGCAACTAATTTACCAATAACAAATAAAATTAAAAATAACAATTGGGTTGCCTCGCAAAAGCGCTAATTTATAATCAATTAGCTTAACTCCCTCTAACTCAATTTGGATCGGAGAGGAAAATGGTGACCACATGAGCCTCATAGTCACCAGCATCGTAGAGCTTGAGTCGTTGGCCGTTGACCTTAAATGGAGGTTCGTCACCCCGCTTAATTTCTACCGCCCCGGATGGAAAAACATCGGTTATTTCGAAAGGACCCGATCATCTACTCCTTAATTTTCTAGTAAAAAGGCGAAGTCGAGAATTAAATAGCAACACTTTGTTGCCTACATTAAACACACGCCTAAGCAATCATTTATCATGCCATTGCTTGGTCTTTTCCTTATACATTTTTGCGTTCTCGTATGAACCAAGATGAAATTCTTCCAATTCATTGAGTTGCAAAAGGTGCTTCTCACCTACAACCTGCATATCAAAGTTTAAAAATTTAAAGGCCCAATATGCTTTGTGTTCCAATTCAACAGGTAAATGACATGCTTTCCTGAAATCTAAACGGTAAGGAGACATGCCAATTGGAGTTTTGAATGCAGTTCGATATGCCCATAATGCATCACCTAATTTATTGGACCAATCCTTCCTAGATGAACTTACTGTCCTCTCTAAAATGCTCTTAAGTTCCCTGTTCGATATTTCTACTTGTTTGCTTATTTGTGGGTGATATGGTGTAGCTAATTTATGGGTAACACCATATTTGCTCAATAACTGGTCAAATTGTTTGTTGCAAAAGTGGGTTTCGCCATCACTAATAATTGTCCTAGGTGTTCCAAAACGAGTGAAAATATTCTTCTTAAGAAATTTAATCACTATCCGAGCATCATTTGTTGGCAAGGCTACAGCTTCTACCCATTTAGACACATAGTCCACAGCTACAAGTATGTATTCATTGTTATAGGACTTAGGGAACGGTCCCATGAAGTCGATACCCCAAACATCAAAAAGTTCACAAACTAATATTCCATTTTGAGGCATCTCATGTCTACGAGAAATACTACCAGTTCGTTGACATGCATCACAAGACTTAACAAAATTAAAAGCATCTCGAAATAAAGTCGGCCAATAAAAGCCACATTGCATGACTTTAGCCGCGGTCCTTGTAGGACCTAAGTGACCACCAGACTCCTTTGTGTGACAGAGAGTTAAGATAGGGGTTACCTCTTCGTCAGGCGCACAACAACGAATCATATTGTCTTCATAAATCTTAAATAGATATGGATCCTCCCACAAATAATGTCGCACATCCGAGAAAAACTTATGTTTTTGTTGGTAAGAAAAACCAGAGGGAACGATGTTACCTGCTAGGAAGTTAGCAAGATCCGCATACCATGGAGATGAGGAAACCGCCATGAGCATTTCATCAGGAAAGACTTCCTTGATCTCGTCGCTGGGAACACCCTCTCTCGCCTCAAAGTCCAGCCGAGAGAGATGATTTGCAACAACATTTTCGCTCCCCTTTTTATCCCTTATTTTGATGTCAAACCCTTGAAGAAGTAGGATCCATCGAATTAATCATGGCTTCGCATCCTGCTTTGCTAGAAATACTTAATAGCAACATGGTCAGTGTAAACAACAACCTTAGATAATACCAGATAGGGACGGAATTTATCAAATGTAAACACAACAGCAAGCAATTCCTTCTCAGTCACAATGTAACTCAGTTGTGCCTCATTCAAAGTCCTACTAGCATAATAAATAGGCTGAAAAATTTTGTCTAATCTTTGACCTAAACATGCTCCTATATCCACATCACTCGCATCACACATCAATTCAAAGGGTAATGTCCAATTTGGACTTATCATAATCAGTGCTTTCATCAATCTCTCTTTCAAATCGTTAAAAGCATACAAGCATTCATCAGAAAAATTGAAAATAACATCTTTCAACAGCAATTGGGATAAAGGCTTAGCAATTTTCGAAAAATCTTTTATAAAACGTCTATAAAAGCCTACATGACCTAAGAAGCTACGCACCAACTTGATAGTGGTAGGTGGTGGCAATTTATCAATCAACTCTACCTTGGCCGGATCGACTTCTATACCCTTCTTAGACACCTTGTGTCCAAGGACTAAGCATTCCCTTACCATAAATTGGCACTTTTCCCAGCTAAGTGCCAAATTAGTATCCTTACATCTTTGTAAGACAAAATTAAGATTATACAAACAATTTTCAAATGAAGACCCAAAAACAGAAAAGTCATCCATGAAAATTTCCATGAAATCCTTAATCATATCCGAAAAGATAGCTGTCATACATCTTTGAAATGTAGCTGGTGCATTACACAACCTAAATGTCATACGCCTATATGCAAACGTACCATATGGACAAGTGAAAGTGGTTTTCTCTTGGTCAGTATTTGCATATAGCCAGACAAACCATCTAGACAACAATAGAACTCATGCCCTGCCATTCGTTCAAGCATTTGGTCAATAAATAGTAATGGGAAATGGTCTTTTTTGCTGGCTGCATTCAACTTCCTATAATCTATACACATTCGCCATCCAGTGACTTTTCTTACAAGAATCAGCTCATGCTTGTCATTTTCCATCACAGTGGTTCCACCCTTTTTAGGTACCACCTGGACCGGGCTCACCCACGGACTATCAGAGATAGGATAGATAATACCTGCATCTAGTAGTTTGATCACCTCAGCTTTCACCAGCTCTTTCATATTGGGTTTAACCGTCTTTGAGGTTGTATTGTGGGCTTCACTTGATCCTCCATGAAAATCCGGTGTGTGCACAAGGAAGGGCTAATTCCCTTGATATCTGTGATTGACCACCCGAATGCTCCCTTATGATTTCTTAGTACTTCTACCAATCTGTTCTCCATGTCACCTGTTAAAGAGGAAGAAATTACTACAGGTAAAGAAGATGGGGAATTAAGAAACACATATTTGAGATGAGAGGGTAGAGGTTTCAGCTCTAAAATAGGAGCTTCTTCAAGTGAAGATTTTGCTCTTGGTGTATCCTCACGATCTATACCCTCATAATGGTCTTTTGTCCACAAGCAATCTTCCATGTTATTACTAAAGGAATCAATGATTGCTTGTGCTTCTTGCTCAACTAGCCCCTCTTCATCATCTGACCTTGCACAACAGAGGCTAATCATAGCCTTCCTCAATGGGTTGGAAAAATGCATCTCCTGAAAAACACCTTCCACACAATCATCCGTAGAATCAAAGAAATTAACACTCTCATGATCATTGCAAGGGTATTTAAGTGAATTATAAACATTGAAAACTACTTCTTCATCTTGCAATATGAGAATTAACTTCCCTTGTTGAACATTAATCAATGTTCTACCCGTTGCTAGGAAGGGCCTACCCAACAAAATAGGGACCTTGTCATCTTCTGCCATGTCAATAACCACAAAATCAGCCGGAAAGATGAATTTGTCCACTTTAACTAGTACGTCCTCGACTATCCCCTTTGGATGAGCAATAGATCTATCAGCTTGTTGGGATTTGTCACCGGAAATCACTCAATTAAAGTGGAAGAACGTGATGATTTCCTCAAATCCGTGCCCAGGAGCAATTGAGATGGAAATTGGAAAAACAAAAATTTAATTAAAAGAGATAAATCTCTTACCCAAAATATCTCTTTCAGAGATGGATGCAGACCGCAGGAATCAACTTAGAATCCCTCCTCGTTCGTGTACACGAACGCCTAACGAACACCACCCGTGCTAGCGTCGGAAAACGCGAAACTTTGGAGAGGGAGGCTAGGAAATTTTGGTTAGCTTCTTGGTTATCTTTCTTGGCCGAAATTCCTAGGGTTATTAAACCCTAGGTGGCCGAAATTCTCAAGGGAATTTTGGCCCAAGCTGGCTCCTTCATTTGTGTGGGCTTTCATCTTTTATTTCAGGCCCAAATCTATTTTAATTAGTCTGGTTTAAATTAATTTCAAGCTCAACTTTAATTTACCCTTGTATTTAATATATTACACCAAGTAACATATTATTTACATTTAAATTAAAATTGGTTCGACTAATTAATTTAATCCACCAAATTAAAATTAGATCTTCACAAAATAAATTCATATGTAAACCTATACATATGAATATTTCCACCCAGGAAATAATCTCATAATTAATCCAATTAATTATGAGAGAGCCAATCAAATATTAATTTTATTATTATGATCAATCCAATTGATCTTTATAATATAATTAATAAATACCTCTCTCTCCAGAGTGTATACTCCAAGTATACATGTGATTCCTTAAGTCAGTGTTCAATCGCTCAATGTGTACGATCCCGTGGCCCCATCTTTATGTTGGCAGTGGGCCTGTGGCCTACAAACTGCAGTTGGGCTCTAGCAAGCCACTGCAGCCCCCAATTAAGATAGAGATGGCAGTCTAACTGTTATCATAACCCTGTAGTTTGAACTTGCATATCCCATGTCATCAATATCGGTGTCCAACACAGAGGTATGGATTGATCACCCTCTTTTGTGTCCGGACATTAACTTGATCCCGAATGTACTGAAGCTCACAAACAAGTTCCAACTTGTTTGGGTGTGGCCACAATCTTATCAGTCACATTCATCAAGAGGCCGGTGATATCTTCTCAGTGGACTACTGAGTGACAAATCCCTTTTGCATATCTATAGCATTGCCATGCTAAGTGACATACCCGAAAGTACCCATACTTGGCACCCTATTACAGGCCCTTTAGGCGTACCCCTAAGTATGCAACCTCACATGCAATACCATCATATGGTCAGGTCAAAGGATCCATACAAGTACTACATGAGAATCACCTGTGATACTATACCATGTGGATTTCTCGTTTAGTGGATCTATCCAGTACCATACCCTTTTTACATGTACCCATTAACTTGGTTGACATCCCATGTCCAATGACCGGTAAGACACCGCCATACAACCTGTTAATGATAGTCTCTTATTCCACTCATTCCCATGACTAGAACAGACTACGGATCTATTTATGGTCATATCGTTTACCCTATCCATGGTCTTACTGCCAAGTGTATGACACTTGTCATCATGGATATGGATATGTCCATTGGATACTTCATTTAATATAATGCACAAGATATTTATAATAAATGAATTAATGCCTTTATTAATAACACAAATGAGTATAATACATAAATCCAATAAATGTATAATAGAAATACTAGGACCAATGCCTCGGGACTAGGGCATATCCAACACAGCTAACTGAAGAGTCATGTTAGTTGGCTTTGGGTCTCCTAGTCCCAATCTCCTAAAAACAGATAAGGGCATTAAATTAATACTGGCACCGAAATCATATAACGCCCTCTTGAAAGTGCAATTACCAATGGTACAAGGGATAGAAAAACTCCCTGGATCCTTAAGCTTAGGAGGTAGCTTATTAAGGATAATGGCTGAACATTCTTCAGTCACAGCAACTATTTCGTTGTCCTCTATCTTCCTTTTCTTTGACAATATATCCTTTAAGAATTTAGCATAAACAGGCATCTATTCTAGAGCTTCAGCAAAAGGCATGTTAATGTGCAACTTCTTGAAAATTTCTAGGAATTTAGAGTATTGTTGATCTTGTTTTTCTTTCCTTAACCTTTGGGGAAAAGGTAATTTAGGCACATATGGTTTAATAATAGGATCAACAAACAATTTAGGAGGTACATCATTATCAGATTTATCATTAGAGTCATTTACCTCTTCTGGTTCCCTACCTTTCTGCAAAGATGGAGATGTTTGCTTAGGAGGTTGAGTTTCTACCTCTTTCCCACTCCTAAGAGTGATAGCTTGAGCTTGTTCCCTCGGGTTTGCTTTAGTGGTACTGGGGAGAGCACTAGGAGGTCTTTCTGCTCTACCTCTATTCAACTGAGCCACTTGAGTTCCCAAATATTTGCAATACGCCTCGTTGTTTACCAGGCAAGTCTGGATGTCTTTTAGAATGGACAAAACTGGATCAACAGGTTGTGAATTCTATCTTGGAGCCTGTTGCGCTTGTTGGTGGTGCTGACCTCTCTGCTCATTCATATTGAACCCAGGTGGAGGTTTCAGCACATTCTGTTGATTTGAATAAGAAAAATTAGGATGACTTCTCCACCCCGGATTATATGTGTTGCTATAGGGGTTATTTTGGAATCTGCTTTGGTTAGTTCCCATGTAGCTCACATTAGCAGCGTCTTCTTCAAACGGATTACCCAACTGGCATTCAAGACTTGGATTATCTCCTCCACAATTCCCACACACAAGGACTTATGCAGGTTGCTTTAAACTCAGATGAGCCATCATCAAATCCATCTTGTGACTAAGCTCGGCCACAATTGGATCACTTGCCCTGGTTTCCGTGGTAAAAGCACCTTGCCTCCTCCCACTTGGCTTCTCTCCCTACCAATGAGCACTTTTCTTGGCTAGTTCATTCACTAGCTCATACGCTTCCCCTTGTGTCTTTTCAAAAATGTTACCACCTGCAGCTGAATCAATAGTGGCATAGTTGGTAGGGGTCAAACCATTATAGAAGGTACTCACTTGCTGCCATTTAGGAAGGTCATGGTGAGGACAATTTCGCAGCAGTTTCCGAAATCTCTCCCAAGCTGTGAATAAAGTTTCTGACTCCAATTGCCTGAAGGAAGTGATCTCATTCCTCAATATTGCTGTCTTGGAAGGTGGAAAGTGATATGATAGAAATTCCTTTTCCAACTTGTCCCAAGTTCTAATTGACCCCAGCTCCAGAGATTTCAGCCAATCCAAAGCTTTACCCTTTAAGGAAAATGGAAAGAGCTTCATTCGAATAGAATCCGTTGAGACGCCTTCCTGTCTAAAAGTGTCTGCATGCATAAAAAATTTATCTAGATGCTCATTTGGATTTTCATCAGGCTCTCCTTCAAATTGACCACAATGCTTGATCAATTACAGCATCCCAGTCTTAATTTCAAAACACGTCACATTTATTGGTGGAGCAACGATGCTAGAGTTGTTTTGGTGTCTATGTGGAGCCAAGAGTTCCATGATTGGTCGGTCATTTTGCTGCCTCGCTTCTTCAGCTAACCGAGCTTGTCTTTGCTTATCAGTCTCCATGACTTGCTTTCGTCCCTCACGCCTTTGCTTCCGGTTCCTATGATAAGTTCTCTCAATTTCAGGGTCAATAGGTAAAGGAAGAATACCACTTCTTCTGCTAAGCATGCACAACCAACAACATACAAGAAAAAGAACAAGTAAACCTAAATCAATAGAAACCTTTTAATCTAGAATTGCATATAAATAGTCCCCTGCAACGGTGCCAAAAACTTGATGCGTGATAAATACACACACTAATAAAAGCAAGTGCACTTCGTCGCTCAAGTAATATAGAGTAAGAAGGATGTCGATCCCACGAGGACTAACTTATGCAAATCCTAAATGTAGTCAGATTTCCATCAATCTAGGCGGAGAGAATAATATATCTTTGATCTTGGTTTGTGAATTAAAATTACTGCTAAAAGCAATTAAATTAAACCTAAGAATGTAACAAAGTTATATAAGAGAAAATCAATGAGGAAGCTAACTAAGGCGTCTGGTTTCACTTAGCATTAATTCCAGCAATATTTTATGTTATGTAACTAATTCGATTAAATTCCAAAATGGTGATTTCCATAAATAATCAATACCGGTTAGGGCTATTAATTCTAATTCTTAACCTAAACACTTAAACCTCTCAGTTCTAAGCCTCAAGCCAGAAAGCATTAAGCCTAAGAAATCCTAGCATTAACTAGTGAGCCACTAGAGAAATGGTCATGCAAAAGTCGTGTTGTATGATTCCGTTAATCTAGTCCTTTGGTCAATTATAGATTCATTATGAACATTGGAATTGATGGTCACGCATCGAAAGCATTAAATATACACAACACAATATTGGAAAAATAATACGAATTAAATTGCATTAACTATAAAATAATTACATAGAACAATTGCTAAGATCCACCATAGCCTTAGCTATGATGGAATTAGTTCATCGCTAAACTAATAACACACAAACGAATTAAGGAAAACATGGTAAAGAGAAAGGTTTAGAGAAAACTAGAATCAAAGTGGCTGATGGATGGATATACGGATCGTTGAGGTGGAAAGATGAATGCTCCTCCAAACCCTAGCTCCCAAGAACACGTTCTCCCAATGCGTTCTTCCAAGAGAGAAAAATAAGAATAAAATCTGAAAAACTAAAACTAAAAAACTACAGCTGAATAAATCTTTCTTTTTAACTCTCCCCTCAAAAACAAAAAGGGAAGAAGATTTCTAATAAGAGTCCAAAACCATTCCTTCTTTTAAGGGAATCACCAAAAAGAAAACATTCCTCCTTTAACAAGGAGTCCATTAGCTATTAAGAATTCTCAGCCAAAAGACTTCTAGTTCTCTCCTCAATAAGACCAAACCCGCATCTTTTCCTTGGCCTATCATGAACGCAGGCCTAAATCACCAAATCAGCTTCAAAACTTCAAAATCAGCACCCTCAAAGCATGGTCATACCTTAGGACTGCTCCTGGGCTGTTTCAAGTCAATTTTGCTCCCTTATCATGCACTTTTAGCTCCATTCTCTTCTTAGGGGTCCTAACAAGGAAAATAAATAAAAAGGAAGTAAAATATGCCTTAAATAAATAAAAACAACTCAATTGAAGCACAAAAACAAAGGCAAAATAAGTATATAAAATACACTTATCAAGAATCGTAATTAGTTTTAAGTTTGGGTTGTCGGTTTTTCACGATTTTGGATCCTAATTTTATTGGAATCGGACCAATGGTCAAAAGTCACCACTTTGTCATGAGGTCTGTCACTTTTTGGCCAAAAAACATCGTTTAGGGCCTCAAAATCGCGATTTACTGATTTTAGGGCTTTTTCGGGAAGTTTTGTTAAATTTTTTCTATTTTCTTGTTTTGTATTGCTTTCCTTTTTTGATTAAGTTTCTGTATAGGGTTTGTCTATAAATAGGCTTTGCTATTTCAGTTGTAAGGAATTTTTTTTTCTTTGATAATAATATTTTGGATTTAATTCCAATTCCTGCTTTTGTGAATTTTTGCGAAATTCTAACTGTAGATGGCTAATTTTTGGCATCGTGCGCAATCAATGGATCTTAGTAGTTTTGTTCGAAATTTCCCTTGCATCACATGTGATGCTCAAAGAACAAGTTGTGGACATTTTTAGAAAGGTTAGATTACAAGTTTAAAATTTCTATAGATTGAGAGACGTGCATGGAGTCATGAAGGCTAGGTCACAAGTTTAAGAGGGGGTGTAGAAAAATAAACTAAATGTGTAGTTAATATCTAATAAGTTACTAGGAGTTATCTAAGGTAATAAGTTAACTTATTTATGCTAGTTGGTAGTTTATGTTATAAGTCTTCACAAGTTTATTAGTTGGGATTTAAGAATTACATTTTCTTATATATATATATATATATATATGTATGTATGTATGTATGTATGTATGTATGTATATATGTATGTATGTATGTATGTATGTATATATGTATGTATGTATGTATATTGTAAGATAACATAGCACTAGGGCTGTTAAAATGGATTACCATGCCGTTGTCTTGTCTTGTTAACACACCATGGTGACACACATGAGATCAACGCTGACATGACTCATATATTAAATGGGTTGACACGACACGACAGAATATTATAATGGGTTGACACTATTAACCCGTTCAATCCATTTAGTTAAATAAAAAGTTATTTTATGAGTTAATTCAATATAAACCAACATATACTTAAAATTCATAATCATCAACTCAATTAAAAATTTCAACCATTCCTAATTAAATAATCAAAAGATAAAATGATGCAATAAATATCAATAAAGAACATGCAACAAGGAAATAGAAACTAGTCCAAGTTTTGCATTTTACACTCAAGAATGATGGGCACAACATGAGAATTTCATTACTTGTAAATAAATACTACTACTAAAAATACATGAAGTTATTCACTAATTAATAATGTTGAAATTTTGAAGTCACAATTACTTGTAATTTTTAAACTCTTATATTTATATAATGTATACACAAATAAAAAAATTATTTCAAACTTATTGACTATAAGACATAATAATGGATATTAAACATCCTTAAAACATCTTGTGAAGTGAAATTATACCCTTAATAATTAATGTTATTGATAGTGCTACTCACCTCTATGGCTTTGTCCTACATCAGATTTATCATTTTTTTAGTAAATACTGTCAAAAATTGCACATGAATTGGTTGGTAAATTTTGACATATTCACCAACATAAATTCTTTAAAAAAGGCAAAAGTAACCTGGGAAACGATGAGGGTAAACTTACATTCTAAAAATTATTTAGGACATAGTTGAACTTTTTCAAATAAGTTAATTTTTGCTTTTACCCTTGATATATTTAAGAAATCCCAGTTTCTGTTGCTATATTTTATTGCTTAAGCAAACAGAAAGTCATAACAATAAGGGGTTTTCAAGAAAATACTTACATTTTGCCCCACCATTTCTTTTATATGCTCCATGCTTAAACTCTCCAAAATAGTCCAAAACTATTGAAAATTTGAAGAATATGTTTTTCCCTCCCCCATTGGATTATGATTTAAACTTAATTTCGTCATTTATCTCTCAATTAATTCATTTTTTTACATTCTACTTCAAAAAGTTTTTTCCTTTTTTTTTCTCTTCGAAATGAGATCTATATTGTTGAATCGAGTTTTGATGATAACAGCTAATTGAAAAGTTGACACATATGAGATAAAGCAAATCATATTTACTTTAATATCATTACAAACTATTTTGTAATTAATAGATAAGTAAAATGTGATTAAGTATGATAAAGCTACTACAACTACAAGAAGGATAATAATAAGTCTTATAATCAAAAGCTTAACAAAGCATCAGGAGATCAAAAGTTTACTGCATGTCCAGTTGATCAAAAGAAAAGCCTTGCTTATAAGCTAACAACCTTTTGACCATAAACTTCAAAATTGACAATGGTCATACTAGCTTCAGAAGGAGGAAATTGCCTCAAGAGTTATAAGCTTGAAAATAACCTCAAGAGCTGCAAGCATTATTTATCATATGAACAAGAAGTCTCCAACGGTTATGACTTGATTAAGAGATAAAACAACAACAATAATATGTTCAAGACCTTGATGCAACGGCCACATCCTCTTATGACCTACAACCAACAGTTATATCCAGCTTATAAGCTAGAAGCAACTACCATATAATGCTTAAGAGCTACAACCAACGGCTAGTTCATCTTATGAAGAGTTGATTGGCACCTATAAATACAAGTCAAATTGAATTAGCAAAGGTAAGGAAGACTTAGCAAATACTTCACACATTGAGAGCAAATTTATCAAGTCTTCCAACAAAATCCTTCAAGCAATCAAAGAGAAAAGCTTCATCAAAGTTCATTCAATCTAAATTCTATATTCAAGTTTTATATTTTCACACAAGGTTGTGTGAAGGGGGTTTCTTTGTTGATAGTGTGATCAACAAAGATTGTAAAAATTTTGGTTGTTAAACTTAGAAAAACAACAATTTGTAAAGTTTGGTGCTTGAGCTTTAAAAAAGCATCGGTAGAAGTTTGGTATTTGAGCTTGTAAAAAATACCAGATAAGTTTAGTACTTAAGCTTTAAAAAAGCATCAAAAGAGTTTTGTTACTTAAACTTAGAAAAAGTAACGGTAGAGGTTTGATTCTTAGCCTGTAAAAGAATTGAGTTTTTTACTTGAACTCATAAAAAGTAACGCAGGCTTGTTTCTTGCCCGTAAAAGAAACGCTAGTGGAAAATCTCAAGTGGTTGACTTGGGGACTGGACATAGACTAGTTGAGTCGAACTAATATAAATCTCGGTGTCTTCAATTCTCTATCCCTATACTCTTTATATTTATTGCTATTTATATTTCTGCAATTTAAATAATAGCATTATTATTTGAAGACTTTTCCATACTAGTCAAGCAAATTTAGATTCACAAGTGTTACTATTTTATCTATTCCTTATTTTTATAAAACTTGTGTTAGTAGAAAGAAAATTGTTTTCCATCAAAAAGAATTTTTAAAAGAGTTTGAGAAAATTTTTATTCGGTATACAGTATTCACCCCCATCTAGTATTATAGCTAGCCTATTTGAGACCGTCACATATGTATAAATATTTTTCTGTTTTTTTCAATCTTTGGTTTTTGTATGATGAAGGTATCATTAAGGTATCAACACATTATTTGGCAAAAAAATGCATATGTAATAACAAACAAACACCAAAACATGTATTAACACAATATTGCAAAGGTATCAGTAAGGTATGGCAAAAATGCATATATAACAACAACTAAAGGTATACATATGATAAATGCATAATGAAGGTATCAACAAAGTATCAACGCATACTGCCTTCATGATACTGCTTCTTAAAAAAGTATCAACACAATATCATGAAGGTTTCCTCTTCTTTTTTTTTTCATCTTCCATTTTTGTATTATAAAGGAATCATGTGTTGATACTATTTTGATACCTTTATTATATTGCTTATTAACAAAGTATCAACATATGATACCTTCAGGATAATGCTTATTAACAAGGTATCGATACAGTATCATGAAGGTATCAACGGAGTTTCAACACATAAACTTTGTTGGTACCTTTATGGTACAAAAATCATAGATGGGAAGAAAACTGAAAATATATAAAATTATACATCTCATTTCAAAGAGAAAAAAACAGGAAAAAAACTTTTTAAAGTCACATGACAAAAAAATGAATGAATTAAGATATAAATGACGAAATTAAGTTTAAATTATAAAAGATGAGAGGGCAAAGTAGGAAATCTGATGGGGGGAAGAAAGAGCATATAAGAGAAATTCAATAAACAAAAAAAGGCATAAAAAAAAGCGTATTTCACAAATAACATAAGCGTATGATGGGGAAAAAAGTTAAAACAGAGTAAAAATAGTAATTTCCCTAACAATAACTGAGAAGCTCATGTTTTACTTTATTTTCTTACCATTACAAATAGATAGATAAGATAAAATTAGTTGTCTTCTATTATATACTGTAAAGTTGAAACTGAAGCTCAACGTAAAAAAATATAAAGCAGAGTTGAAAGCTAAGAAAAATAGTCAAATCTTCAAATCCAATCCTTGTAGATTCTACGAAAAATTCATAAAAAATTTGTACCCAGAAAAATTAGATTTTCAAAACTCTATCCAATATGATTAAGAAAAAAAAACTGAATAGAAGATAATACAAAGAATAAATGTTGTGAAAAAATTATGATAAAAGGCCCTTATTAACTAAAAGTTTGAGGCACAATGAAAATTAAAGCAACTTTTTATATATATATATATATATAAAATAGGGGAGTGTGAGCATGGGTTTTTCCTAACCTCTATGATGAAAATTCCTTTGTTACCTGTTAGACAAATGAACGTGAATAGGATTTGAGAATGAGCGGAATAACACCCGGGATGTTCTCAAACGGCCCAAAATTCAGAAGAGTCCCTGATCCGAGATCCCAAGAAAGGTTTGTCGAGTGATTAGGAAGTTTAGGTGTGAGTGTAAGCTATGGCTAAAGCGTGTAGGCTCTATCTAAAGCCGCGCGGCTGTAGTTTCAAAACTACAGTCACACGACTTTAGTTACAGTCACATGACTGTAATCTATAATCACACCATTGTAGTTTACAGTCGCACGACTTTAGTAACTACAGCTACACAACTGTAATACTACAGTCGTGCAATTATAGTTAGAGCCGTGCGGCTCTAGTCTTTAACCCAGCAGATTCTTAAATAGGTTATAACTCTATTTTGACTCTTATGTTTTAGGTGGAAATCAAGGAATTAGGGCGAGAAAAAAGAAACAAAAGAGGCAGAAAACATAACAACAGAGGGAGAAATCAATTCTAGAGAAAAAAAGAGCATTCTAGTGAGAGAAAAAGAAGCTTTAGAGAGAGAAAGGAGAAAAACTAAGAGAAACCAAGAGAAATCATAACAAAGACACGTAAAAATACACTAGAACTTAAAGTGAGGGCTTTGAATAAGACTTTCATCTAGTCAAGACTATTCTCGGGATTTGTTCGGGTCAATTCGAGATGCGCGTTGGAGAATTTCGGGTCGTTTGGAGGTTCTAGGCTGATTCCAGCATCTAAATCTGACTCCGGTCATCAAGCATACTGGAACGTAAAAGAGGTAAACTCTAAGGGCCCTTACAACTCTATTCATATTGATCTGTGGTTGGTTCTATGTTTAAAAATTTTATCCGGAAAATTATCTGCGCAACTACAGCCGCACAGCTGTAACTATAGTCGCACGACTATAGTTATAGTCGTATGACTATAGTTGCCTGGAACATAGTTGCACGACTATATTCTTCTGGGCAGAAGCCGGAAAAGCCCAAAACGACCCAATACAGCGGGTTTTCCCATTTAAATTATTTTTCTTGATTCAGTTCGGTCAAATCGCATCTGTACACTCTAAAATTGTGGTTTTCGGATTTCCAATAATACGGATATGAGATTTTAGGATCTTATTGGTTTCTATTCTCGGAATCCGTGGTTATTAGATCCATAATTGGATCCTTGGTTCAGAGTTAACGGACCCTCGTATTTTCAGAATCCCTAGAAATCATCAAAATCATTTGAAACAAGTTATTTTAGAAAACAAAGAAAACCACTGTCCGGCACTGTTCACTATAGTCGTGCGGGTATAGCACTATAGTCATACGACTTTAACTAGAGTCGTACGACTATAGTGCTATACCCGCACGACTATAGTGAACAGTGCCGGACAGTGGTGAGTCGTATGACTATAGTTTTCAGATTATAGTCGTACGACTGTAGCTCACCAAAATATAGCTGTTGGAAATGCCCTAGTCCCGAGGCATTGGTCCTTGATTTGTATTATACATTTATTGGATTTATGTATTGTACTATTTGTGTTATTAATAAAGGTATCAATTCATTTATTATATTTATCTTGTGCAGTATATTAAATGAAGTATCCAATGGACATATCTATATCCATGATGACAAGTGTCATACACTTGGCAGTAAGACCATGGATAGGGTAAACGATATGACCGTAAATAGATCCGTAGTCTGTTCCAGTCATGGTAATGAATGGAACAAGAGACTATCATTAACCTGGTTGTATGGCGGTGTCTTACCGGTCATTGGACATGGAATGTCAACCAAGTTAATGGGTACATGCATGGGGGCATGGTACTGGATAGATCCACTAAACGAGTAATCCACATGGTATAGTATCACAAGTGATTCTCGTGTAGTACTTGTATGGATCCTTTGACCTGACCATATGATGGTGTTACATGTGAGGTTGCATGCTTAGGGGTACGCCTAAAGGGCCTGTAATAGGGTGCCAAGTATGGGTACTTTCGGTTATGTCACTTAGCATGGTAATGCTATGGATATGCAGAAGGGATTTGTCACTCAGTAGTCCACTGGGAAGATATCACCGGCCTCTTGATGAATGTAACTGATAAGAGTGTGGCCACACCCAAACAGATGGGAACTTGTTTGTGAACTTCAGTGCATTCGGGTCAAGTTAATGTCCAATACAAAAGAGGGTGATCAATCCATGCCTCTGTGTTAGACACCGATATCAATGACATTGGATGTACAAGTTTAAACTACAGGGTTATGGTAACAGTTAGACTGCCATCTCCATCTTAATTGGGGGCTGCAGTGGCTTGCTAGAGCCCAACTGTAGTCTGTGGGCCGCAGGCCCACTGCCAACATAAAGATGGGCCCACGGGATCATACACATTGAGCGACTGAACACCGACTTAAGGAATCACAGGTATACTTGGAGTATACACACTAGAGAGAGAGGAGTATATATATTAATTATATTATAAGGATCAGTTGGATTGATCATTATAATAAAATTAATATTTGGCTTCACATAATTAATTGGATTAATTATGAAATTATTTCCTAGGTGGAAATATTCATATGTATAGGTTTAAATATGAATTTGTTTTGTGAAGACTTAATATTAATTTGATGGATTAAATTAATTGGTCAAACTAATTTTAATTTAAATGTAAATAATATGTTACTTGGAGTAATATATTAAATACATGAGCTTGAAATTGATTTAAACCAGACTAATTAAAATAAGTTTGGGCCTGAATTAAAAGGAGGAAGCCCACACAGACACAGAAGCCAGACTGGGCCTAAATTCCCATAAGGGAATTTCAAAACCCTAGGGTTAAAACCCTAAGGGGAATTCGGCCAAGACACAATTGTGTGAACCACCACTTGACCGAATTCCTAAGCCTCCTCCCTCTCCGAAATTTTATGATTTTCGACGCTAGCACGGGTAGTGTTCGTTAGGCACTCGTGTACGAAAGCGAGGAGGAAGTCTAATTTGATTTCTGCAGTCTTCATCCATCTCTTGAAAGAGATATTCCTGGTAAGAATTTAATCTCTTTCTATTATAATTTTAAGTTTTACAATTTTCACTTCAATTGCTCCTGGGACTGGATTTGAGGAAATCATCGCGTTCTTCCGCTTTTATCGGGTGATTTCCAGTGAAAAATCCCAACAATAGCCACATAGCTATAGGGATAGAGAGAAGGTAGAATCACGGGACGACCCACACGGACGTCGTCGCATGATGCTGTCTTCAGAATGAAACCTGTTTTTGATGTGTTTACTGTTTTAGGCCTTAAATGGATGTTTGGAATTAGGAACCCCCACAAACGAAACCCCGAGTTCCGGGGATATCTGACCCACTAAATGGAGAAATTTACATGTAATTGAGCCAAACTATTTTCAAAATTGTTTTCAAGCATAAAACCTACAGGGCGTTTCTAAAACCGTTTTCCAGGTCTAACCAAGCAAGTCACCCAGACTTCTCAATTATCCCTTAACCAATCTGTTTTGCGGCTTTTATTTTTCTTTTTCATCAATTTGGATGTATTTTATAGATTAATCATGTATTCTAGACGATTGTACTTTTTAGATCTTTGTGTATCTAGGCAATTGTATTGGTGAGGATGAGAATTTTTTTTCTCTTTTTGGGTTGTAATAGGCGGCCTTTATTTCTTTTTGGTTTGGTTTGATGTATGGTTAATATTTCCACAGTTTAATTTTATGCAATTTATTTCTGTTATCTGAGTGAGCATAGGCTAAAAATAAAAGATAAAATGGGTAGAGAATTAAATGAGTAAAATATTATCTTATGCACTTATAAATGAAAGCAAGCTTGAGGTTGAATAGGTAACCCTAAATCTCTGGATTAGGTACAGTAGTCTACGCTCGGTAAGGAGCTGTACCAGAATTTAAAGGATGAGCTGATCCGAGTGGAGACTCTGCCACTAATCTTGGAATTTAGGTTTCGAGGTCTTAAAGTAATAAAACAGGATTTTCTAAAATGCAAAACCAGTTTTCAAAAAACTCACATTTAAAGGAAAGGTTTTCTACAAAAGGATTTCCAAAACAAATCAATGGTTTTCCTAAGCAAGATACAAACCCGTTTTTCAAATATAACAAATCCAAACACTTTTTTCTTTCTTCCCAGCTCGATTCACCGCGTTCCACTCTAAAAGGTCATACACTCACAGTGGCGACTCTGCTGGGAAAGAGGCTTCTTAAAATGTTTTTATAAAAACTTAAGGAACTTAAGCAACTACTAAAATATAACCTCGCTTGCAGTCATTTACTAGTTTATAGTACCATATTTTACTCACACTTGCATATCATGACAATTTCTTCTTCTCAACCCCTCAAACTCACTAATCAGCCCGGTTTACTTCCGAGGGTGACCTACCTTTTCCCCTAGGATTGGAGGCACCCGAAGGGGTAAACCATGTTGGATATACCCTAGTACCGAGGCATTGGACCTTGTATTTATATTATACATTTATTGGATTTATGTATTATACTAATTTTGTGTTATTAATAGAGGCATTAATTCATTTATTATATATATCTTGTGCAATATCTTAAATGAAGTATCCAATGGACATATCCATATCCATGATGACAAGTGTCATGCACTTGGCAGTAAGACCATGGATAGGGTAAACGATATGACCATAAAGAGATCCGTAGTCTGTTCCAGTAATGAATAGGACTAGAGACTATCATTAACCTAGTTATATGGCGGTGTCTTACCGGTCATTGGACATGGGATGTCAACCAAGTTAATGGGTACATGTAAAAAAGGCATGGTACTGGATAGATCCACTAAACGAGAAATCCACATGGTATAGTATCACAAGTGATTCTCGTGTAGTACTTGTATGGATCCTTTGACCTGACCATATGATGGTATCACATGCGAGGTCGCATACTTAGGGGTACACCTAAAGGGCCTGTAATAGGGTGCCAAGTATGGGTGCTTTGGGGTATGTCACTTAGCATGGCAATGCTATGGATATGCAGAAGGGATTTGTCACTCAGTAGTCCACTGAGAAGATATCACCGGCCTCTTGATGAATGTGACTGGTAAGAGTGTGGCCACACCCAAACAAGTTGGAACTTGTTTGTGAGCTTCAGTACATTCGGGATCAAGTAAATGTCTGGACACAAAAAAGGGTGATCAATCCATGCCTCTGTGTTGGACACTGATATCAATGACATAGGATATACAAGTTCAAACTACAGGGTTATGATTTCAGTTGGACTACCATATCCATCTTAATTGGGGGCTGCAGTGGCTTGCTAGAGCCCCACTGTAGTCTGTGGGCCACGGGCCCACTGCCAACATAAAGATGGGCCCACGGGATCGTACACATTGAGCGACTGAACACAGACTTAAGGAATTACCTGTATACTTGGAGTATACACTCTGGAGAGAGAGGAGAGAGGATATATTAATTATATTATAAAGATCAATTGGATTGATCATAATAATAAAATTAACATTTGATTGGCTTTCTCATAATTAATTGGATTAATTATGAGATTATTTCCTGGGTAGAAATATTCATATGTATTGGTTTACATATGAATTTATTTTATGAAGATCTAATTTTAATTTCATGGATTAAATTAATTTGTCAAACCAATTTTAATTAAATGTAAATAATATGTTACATGGTGTAATATATTATATACATGCGTAAATTAAATTTGGGCTTGAAATTAATTTAAACCAGACCAATTAAAATAGATTTGGCCCTAAAAATGAAAGAAGGAGAAGGCCACACAAAAGGAGCCAATTGGGCTGAAATTCTCCTTGAGAATTTCGGCCAGGGATTTTGGCCACCCCAAGCAAGCCAAGGTAGCTGAATTCTTCCCTTTCCTCGTCTCCATTGTTCGTGTTTTTCCAACACTAGCACGGGTGGTGTTCGTTAGGCGTTCGTGTACGTGAACGAGGAGGGATTCTATCTTGATTCCTGCAGTCTACATTCATCTCTTGTAGAGATAATCCGGGTAAGAGATTTATCTCTTGTAATTAAATTTTGTTTTTACAATTTCCATCTCAATTGCTCCTGGGCATGGATTTGAGGAAATCACCGCATTCTTCCGCTTTAATCCGGTGATTTTCGGGGACAAATCCCAACAGTGGTATCAGAGCTGGCTTTTGATCCGTGGAAATTGTTAAAATTGGTTGAATCCCTCGGTTTTAAAATTGGAGATTTTTTATTTGGGTTCTTGGATTAGGGTTTATGATTTTTTCCCCTTTGATTTTGTACAATAGAAGTTGAATTTGTATATAGGCTTATGTTTATTTAATTTTATTGTATGTTTGAGATTCTTGGTGAATTTCTTGGTTTGGATGCTATGTTTTTTTTTTAATTTTTTGGTTTTATAAAAAAAAAAATTAGGCTGTTCCTGATGTGCAAGGCTGCCGGCGGCGGGAACAGCGGCAGCAGCCGTTGCGCCAGCAGCAGCAGCGGCCGCTTATGCGACTGCTGCCACTAGGCGGCAGCCGCTGCTGGGCAGTGGTTGCTGCCCCTAGCAGCGGCGGCTACAGCTAGGGCAACTAGGTTGCCCTAGCCGTAGCGGACCGGGCCCAGTGTTTTTGGATTTGGCGGGTTTCGGGCCCGGGGCCCAGTTTTGAAATTTTAATTGGTTTTAAAATTCGTATGTTTAAATTTTTGCAATTTAAATGCGCATGGTTTCTTGAATGAAATTTAATTTTATTCATGTGATATTAATTTTGGAAATTAATATGGTTAATTGAAATTGGTTTGGGTAATTTTGGCACAATTACTTGGACGGCTAAAATGGACCCATGGTTTCCCAATTCCAGTGGGAGCAGTTGGACTGCCTGGACTGGAGGCCCAAAGCCCGTTAAGAGTTAGAACCATGTTGGGCCAAAATGGCGATTTCAAAATAACGGCTTGGACATAATTGAAATGGGCTTATATCATGCATCATAACATGCTTATCAATTATATGTATTGGATGCATATGGGTGATTAAATGTTTGTATGATTGGATGCTATTGGGCCTTTATTCAAGATGGGTTGTATTTTCTTTTTGGGTAAATACGGCTTGCGTGTCGTTTTCTTTTTTTAATGTAATTTTATTTTATTTACTTATTATAAAATTTGTAAAAGAAGAAGCCCATGGAGTGATGAGCCCAAGTGGAGGTGTAAGCCCAGAAGGAAGGAGATGGAAGCCCACCTGATATTGGATTCTAGTATAGGTTTACTAGAAAAAATTAGGATGTAATATAGGCCCATAGCAGTCCATTTTACTTATTTATTTAATTATGCTTTATATTTATTTGCATGTGTGAATGTATGATCCAACAGCGTATTTCACCCGCCTTATGTATGTAAGCCGTTATTAAATGAATATAATAACCAAATGGAAATTACTAAGTTGCTTAAAAGTGCTTCCCTCATTCAAAACCAGCTCGAAGTGGGGATAGGACAGTTGTAGACCTTGCCCTCGCAGGATGCACTGGAGTATCGTCATTTTGTATTGGGTTAGGGTATGGGATACTCTAACACTTGAATGGAGGTTTTGACTTAGCATAGGTAGTAGGATTCTCCTGGCCCTAAGCATGGATGGGTAAGTGCCAAAAAGCCCATAAAACTGAGAGTTCCTAGGATGGGATTGGACGGCGTTCCTACCTAAATAATTAGGGTATAGTTGTACCAGGCCCTCGTTTGGCTCTATCTTAAAGAAATATGGATCTCGGCCCATGAGCCCAACAACTCGGTTTAATTAATAACTTGATTCATTATTAATTATATATGGGAATAACAATGTAAAGTCCTTTATTAATACTCTAAAATGTTTTTCTGTGTAGAAACTCTTAAATGGCAAACAACAACTCATTATCACTGCGATCAATCCTAGAAAGGGACAAGCTTTCTGATCCTAACTTTTTGGACTGGTCTAGGAACTTAAGAATAGTTCTAAGACAGGAGTCTAAAGAGTACGTACTGGAAAGGCCTGTGCCGGCTGTGCCTCAGGGATATAATCCACCGGCTGCCCAGCTGGAGAAATACGAGGTGCATGTCAAGGATAATAGGGATGTGACACGCCTTATGTTGGCCTGCATGGTCCCCGAATTGCAAAAACAGTTTATGGACCATCAAGCCTATGCTATGATAACAACTCTTAACGAGATGTTTTAGGAGCAAACTCGTCAGGAAAGGTACCTGACCAATAAGGCATTCCACTCCTGTAAGATGGGGGCTGGGACATCTGTGAGCACACATGTGCTCAAGATGAAGGGCTATTTGGACACATTGGCCCGTCTCGGATCGCCCATCTCTCAGGAGTTGGTGGTGGACACAGTCCTTGCATCATTGCTAGATTCTTATGATCAGTTCATCCTGAACTATAACATGCAAGGGATGAACCGTACTGTTAGTGAGCTGCATGGGATGCTCAAGCTTATTGAACAGTTGATCAAGAAGAGTCCACCGGTGCTATTGGTCAACAAGGGGAACCCTCCTCTTGCCAAGGGCAAGGCCAAGGCCAAGAAGGCCAAGGCTAAGAAGGCCAAGGCCCAGCCCAAGGCAGGTCCTGAGGATGTTTATTTCGGGTGCAAATAGGCAGGCCACTAGAAGAGATCGTGTCCCAAGCTGATGGGAAAGCAGAGGAGGGGCTAGGGTGCATCCTCATCAGGTATTGATGTCATAGACATTAACCTTACTATTTCAACATCCTGGGTATTGGATACTGGATGTGGTTCTCACATTTGTTGTAATGTGCAGGGAATTAAGAACAGAAGGTCACTGGGATCGGGGGAGGTGGACTTGCAGGTCGGAAATGGAGCAAGGGTTGCTACCATAGAGATTGGAAAATATCACCTCATGATGCCTAGTGGATTGGTTTTAATTTTGGAACAGTGTTATTTTGTACCTGCCATGTGCAGGAATATTATTTCAGTTTCCATGTTGGATATTTCTGGATTTTATTTTACTATTTCAAATGGTAGAATTTCTATATCTAGAGAGGGATTATTTTATGGAGATGCTCTATTAAATGATGGCCTATATATCCTGGACGTAAATGAAACCAATCATGTCTATAACATAAACATCAAAAGGGTTAAGCCCAACGAACTTAATCCTATCTACCTATGGCATTGTCGTTTAGGCCATATAAACGAGAAGCGCATAGCTAGGCTTCACAAAGCTGGAGTCTTAGGGTCATTTGACTTGGAGTCAATTGATATATGCGAGTCATGTTTATGAGGCAAAATGACTAAGGCACCTTTTAGCAAGAAGGCTGAAAGGGCCACTGGCTTATTGGACCTAATACATTCAGATGTGTGTGAGCCCATGAGCGCAGCGACCAGAGGTGGACATCTGTATTTCGTCACGTTCACGGATGATTTCAGCAGGTATGGCTACGTCTATCTGATGAAACATAAATCTGAGACCCTTGATAGGTTCAAGGAATTTAGGAACGAAGTACAGAACTAGCTAGGTAGGAATATCAAAACCCTTTGGTCGGACCGAGGTGAGTATATGAGCCTAGAGTTTGACTCATATTTGAGAGAGCATGGAATAGTTCCGCAGCTCACTCCTCTAGGTACACCACAATGGAATGGGGTGTCCGAACGGAGGAATAGGACCCTGTTGGACATGGTCCACTCAATGATGAGTCAAGCCTCTCTCCCAATTAGTTTCTGGGGACACGCCCTCGAGACAGCTGCTCTTATTTTAAATAATACTCCGACTAAGGCAGTGGAAAAGACCCCAAATCAGATATGGATGGATAAGGAGCCCAATGTGTCTTTCCTAAGGATTTGGGGATGCGAAGCACATGTCAAGCGATTGACTAGTGGCAAGCTGGAGCCCAAAACCAATAAATGCCTATTTGTGGGCTACCCTAGGATAAGGTGTTCGTGGCAAGGAAGGGGGTCTTTCTAGAAAAGGAGTTCCTTTCCAAGAAAGATAGTGGGAGCAATGTTGAAATCAGGGAAGTTCAAAGTCCACAAGCTCCTGAAGAGGATAACTCAAAGGCCTAGGTGGAGCTTCCACAAGAGGAAGCACCGACCTGGGCCACACAAGGACTTAGAAGGTCTGGTAGGGATCGTCGGGAATCGGAGAGGTATGGTTTCCTCGTCACTGATGATCAAACTCTTCTCATCTGGGATGAGGAAGAACTCGAAACCTACCAGGAGGCTATGGAAAGCCCACAGTCTGCAAATTGGTGAAAAGCCATGGAGGCAGAGATGCAATCTATGTATGATAACCAGGTTTGGAACTTGGTTGATCCACCTCCGGGTGCTAAGGTAATTGGTTACAAGTGGTGCTACAAGCTAAAAACTGATAATACCTTCAAGGGGCATCTGGTTGCGAATGGTTTCAGACAAGTCCATGGAATAGACTATGATGAAACTTTCTCACCAGTAGCCATGCTCAAATCCATCAAGATCTTGCTGGCCATTGTCGTATGGTACGACTATGAGGTCTGGCAAATGGATGTCAAAACCGTTTTCCTGAATGGAAAGCTACTCGTGGATGTGTACATGACACAACCTGAGGGTTTTGTCAATCCAGAGTATCCAGGAAGGGTATGCAAACTTCAAAGGTCCATTTATGGACTGAAGCAAGCATCCCGAAGTTGGAATCTTATATTCAATGAAGCTATAAAGGAATATGGCTTCATACATAATCAAGATGAGCCTTGTGTGTATGAGAGGACTAGTGGGAGCATTGTCACATTCTTGGTACTTTACATAGATGACATCCTACACATTGGAAGTGACATTGCAAAGGGTAAATCAGTGGCTGTGTAAGTGCCTTGCAATGAAGGACTTAGGCAAAGCTGAGATGATCCTAGGGATCAGGATCTATAGGGATAGATCAAATCAGCTTCTGGGCCTATGTCAGGCCTCATACATAGACAAAGTTTTGAAAAGGTTCAGCATGGACTGGGCTAAGAAAGGTTTCTTGCCAATGGGTCATGGGCTGAAACTTAGTAAGAAGAACTGTCCTAAAACAAGGGAGGACAGGGAGAACATGAAATTGGTTCCATATGCTTCGGCTATAGGATCAATTATATACTCCATGCTATGTACAAGACCTGATCTCTCCTTTGCACTAAGTATGACGAGCCGGTACCAGCAGGATCCCGGGGAGGATCACTGGAAGGCTGTCAAGGCGATCCTTAAGTACCTTAACTGGACTAAGGATAGCTTCTTGGTGTATGGTGGTCAAGAAGTGCTATCAGTTACTGGGTACACTGATGGAAGCTTCCAAACCAACTAGGATGAGTACCAGTCGCAGTTTGGGTATGTGTTTTTGCTAAATGGTGGTGCTTAAAGCTGGAGGAGCTCAAAGCAGCCAACCATCGTAAACTCTACAACAGAAGCTGAGTATATCGCGGTGTGTGATGCAACTAAGGAAGCTGTATGGATAAGGAAGTTTATCACTGAGTTGGGAGTAGTACCAACTATCTAGGACCCAGTTGATATCTTCTGTGACAACAATGGGGCCATTGCACAAGCTAAGGAGCCCCAGTCACACAAGAACACAAAGCACGTGCTTAGAAAGTTTCACCTCATACGAGAGATCACGGAGGGAGGTGACATTGCATTACACAGAGTGGACACCGAGGATAATGTCACACATCCTTTGACCAAGGTGCTGGCTCAGCCCAAGCACGAGGGTCATACTAGATCTATAGGGATTAGGCCGATGCCTAGTTGGAACTAACATGACTCTTCAGTTAGCTGTGTTGGATATGCCCTAGTCCCGAGGCATTGAACCTTATATTGTACCAATTTTGTGTCATTAATAAAGGCATTAATTCATTTATTATATATATCTTGTGCATTATCTTAAATGAAGTATCCAATGGACATATCCATATCCATGATGACACGTGTCATGCACTTGGCAGTAAGACCATGGATAGGGTAAACGATATGACCATAAAGAGATCCGTAGTCTGTTCCAGTCATGGGAATGAATGGGACTAGAGACTATCATTAACCTGGTTGTATGGCGGTGTCTTACCGGTCATTGGACATGGGATGTCAACCAAGTTAATGGGTACATGTAAAAAGGGCATGGTACTAGATAGATCCACTAAACGAGAAATCCACATGGTATAGTATCACAAGTGATTCTCGTGTAGTACTTGTATGGATCCTTTGACCTGACCATATGATGGTATCGCATGCGAGGTCGCATACTTAGGGGTACACCTAAAGGGCCTGTAATAGGGTGCCAAGTATGGGTGCTTTCGGGTATGTCACTTAGCATGGCAATGCTATGGATATGCAAAAGGGATTTGTCACTCAGTAGTCCATTGAGAAGATATCACCGGCTTCTTGATGAATGTGATTTGATAAGAGTGTGGCCACACCCAAACAAGTTTGAACTTGTTTGTGAGCTTCAGTACATTCGGGATCAAGTAAATGTCCGGACACAAAAGAGGGTGATCAATCCATGCCTCTGTGTTGGACACCAATATCAATGACATAGGATATACAAGTTCAAACTACAGGGCTATGATTTCAGTTGGACTGCCATCTCCATCTTAATTGGGGGCTGCAGTGGCTTGCTAGAGCCCAACTGCAGTCTGTGGGCCACGGGCCCACTACCAACCTAAAGATGGGCCCACAGGATCGTACACATTGAGCGACTGAACACAGACTTAAGGAATCACCTGTATACTTGGAGTATACACTCTGGAGAGAGAGGATATATTATTATATTATAAAGATCAATTGGATCGATCATAATAATAAAATTAACATTTGATTGGCTTTCTCATAATTAATTGGATTAATTATGAGATTATTTCCTGGGTGGAAATATTCAAATGTATAGGTTTACATATGAGTTTATTTTGTGAAGATCTAATTTTAATTTCATGGATTAAATTAATTAGTCAAACCAATTTTAATTAAATGTAAATAATATGTTACATGGTGTGATATATTATATACATGCGTAAATGAAATTTGGGCTTGAAATTAACTTAAACCAGACCAATTAAAATAGATTTGGGCCTAAAAATGAAAGAAGGAAAAGCCTACACAAAAGGAGCCAATTGGGCTGAAATTCTCCTTGATAATTTTGGCCACCTAGGGTTAAAGTAACCTAGAGATTTCGGCCACCCCAAGCAAGCCAAGGTAGCCAAATTCTTCCTTTTCCTCTTCTCCATTGTTCGTGTTTTTCTGACGCTAGCATAGGTGGTGTTCGTTAGGCGTTCGTGTACATGACGAGGAGGGATTCTATCTTGATTCCTACAGTCTGCATCCATCTCTTGTAGAGATAATCTAGGTAAGAGATTTATCTCTTGTTATTAAATTTTGTTTTTACAATTTCCATCTCAATTGCTCCTAGGCACGGATTTGAGGAAATCACCGTATTCTTCCGCTTTAATCGGGTGATTTCCGGTGACAAATCCCAACAAACTACTCATAGCATCATATGAACCTCTCATGTTCTATGTGAAGGAGTGTATTTTCGCTATGGGGACCTGTACAACCCTTGGTTTGACATTGGCCCACATGTAATGACCTAGTGATTTCCCCTTTGGATTACCAAAACATAAATTTGAAATTGGACATTGAGAGTACGCCTTTGGTATCCCCAGTTGATGCCAAAGAGACCCAATACCTAGGAAAAATGCGAGACTAATCGAAAGGACGAATAAGGTTGCAAGGGTGAGCCATTCTTAAGATATAAGTATATGTTTGACATTGATGCTAACCACATCTTCATGCAGCCATGTTATCCTATTTGTGTGACACATGCATTTACATCTTGTATTTTGACATTTCCATGAAGCATACACCACATCACCCCTATATGTCATGCATCCTAACCACGTCTGCTTGCAACCACTTACATTTTGTGTGACATGAACATTCATATTAACTCATCTCATTCCATTTAAATAAAGGACGTTTTGAGTATGCCCATCATGGTCATTTCATTTCATATCATATCGGGTGTCCCAAAACTACCCATGTTCCGCCCGTGTACCGGATTGCACTTGGCCATTTCACTATACAATATCATTCACTAGAAGACCACAATGGTCTTAGGCCTATTTTCATATGGTGGGTCACACGATAGCATTACATGACATCAGATTCATTCATCATTGGTGTCACGGTGACGCCAAAGTGTTGCTTGTGTGTCGCGATCCACATCGGATTATTTCATGACATCATTGACTCATTTGAGGTGCTCCACGAGTATCAAATTACTACATACATATAGGGGCATTTTATAACATTACCAAATCATACAATGTGTTCCACGAACACCAAATCCCTGTCTATGTCTCGAGTCACACGTGGCTTGTTTGTAACATCATTTCATGTTGGATGCCCTAAAAACGTTGGAACTCTGTCCGTGGGATGGCACCTATGCGACCATTTCATATCACTTCATTGACCTACAAAGCATCGAAACTCTGTCAGTGTGTTGGTACACACGTGACCATTTTATGACATCCACTAGGTGCCCTAAAAGCGCCTAACCTCTGTCTATGTGACGGCTCACATGCGACATTTTTGCATGGTCTTTCGCATGGCATTGGGTATTCTTAGAACGTCCAAAGTAAAAGGACCAAAAACAAATCATTATCATGCTCATTCATGAGACATCATTTAACCATAGTCATCTCACAATCATACCATACACGTCACTCAGTGTGTCGAGTCTAGACTCACGACATCCATCCATTGTTATAACCCTATGTTAAATGTGTAGTTTGGAGTCAAACTTCCAAGCGATTAGTACGTGTTAAACCAGAGTCTGATCAATTAGCCCAATTAGTTCAACCAGAACCGATAACTGTGGAAGAGGGCAGGGCCAGTTCAGATTCAGATTCAGAACAAGAGTTCGGGGGACAGTTATCTTCTCTACCAGTTGACAGCCAGTTTGTATTAGAAGAAGTGCATAGAACAGAAATGGCTCAAGACAGACCTATGGAAGTTCTTGCTTTTGACATGAATGCATTTGTAGATGCACTACTGAGCTCGGATCGATTTAAGGCCACTTTGAGGGAGTAGATGTAAGCTGTGATGCCTACTGAAGGGGGTTAGACTGCTCAACCAATCTAGGCTTCGGTCAGAAATGGAGGAAACACAGTCCAAGCAGCAAACGAAGCTGGAGGAAGCATTCCGGGTAGTAGTAGGGTGGTCATCCCTCATTGGGAAATTGATCGCCAGTCTGAAGAGGATGAAGCCTTCATAAGAGCTAGAGAAGACTTAATTGAGATGGCTACTGAGAAGCGTCTCAAAGAAAAATTTTCTAACTTGGAAGCTCTACTGCCAAAATTAAAGGAGATGGTGCATTACAATCCAATCACATGTGCAGACCCAGCTAGTTTGATGGCAGGGGGAGGAGAGCTGCTCCCGGTTGGTTTCCAGATGCCTTATCCACCTCCATACACTGGAGAAGGCCCACCAGAAGCTCACTTGGATAGCTACGTGAGGATCATGTCTAGTGAATTGATAAAATCCATCTGCTAAATCTATTCCCAACTACATTGAGAGATGTTGCTCCTAAGTGGTACTTGAAGATGCCTATTCATACCTGTTCCACATGGGAAGATCTATCTGAGGCATTCATGAAGCAGTATGCCTATAATACCCAGGTGGAGACCACTCTAGAAGATCTAGAATGGATTCACCAAAAGCCCAACGAGTCCTTCTCAGCATACTATAAAAGGTGGATGGATGTTCAAGTGCTAGTGGATGGGGCTCCGAAGCTAGAATCCCTCATCGTGAAGCTGGTTGATGGTAGTTTGCCCCTCTATAAAGAGAAGATGAAGCTGAAGAGGTTCCACTCTTTTAACAATATGGTTGAATCTGCTAAATGCATCGAGAGGTACAAAGAGGAATAGCAGAAGAAAAAGCAAAACATGGGCACCTATCGAAGTGGCAGGGGGTATTCGTAAGGTTACAAGAGTAGTAATTCCCTAACTACACCAGTCGGGTCTAGTTTGAGAATGGCACAAGTAAGAGAAGCAGATGTTGCTGCGGTGGCCCAAGACAGGCAGCTAGGCTCACTAACCCGTGGGCAGAGCCTTTGCCCTGCATCTTTGCCAAATCCCGGAAGGCTGGTTTACTTCAAAGCTTGAAGCCTTATGTTCCTCCATCTGGGTCACAGAGAGACAACTTCTATGCCTACCATGTGATAATAGGCCATTGCATAGGTGAATGCACCAGTCTGATAAGAGCCATCCAACGGCTAGTCAATGAAGGAAAGATTGTGGAACCCGTTTTAAATCCTAGTGTTCAGAAGAACCCTTTACCTACTTTTGGAGGTCAGGTCAACATTGTACAGTCATGAATGTCGGCAGACTGTGTATTCACTCAGATTATCAAGGCTAATCTGAGTGTCCAAGTGGTTATAGCTGAAAAGGAAGAAGAAAATGTGGAAGAAACTGAAGAACAGACATTTGTAGTGAAGAATGGGCAGGGTCCAATCGATCTAGCCTACAATGAACTAGACGATGATGATGAGGATTTTGGGTATGAAGAACCAAAGCCGGTTTACCCAGTCTAGACAAAAAGGGGAACGACAATCACAAAGGACGGCCCTGTTATGCACATTACCAGGAGTAGTAGGGTCTATCAACCCACTAATGTAGCACCTCAGGCACCTCCTAGAAGAAGTAATCCAGTTGAAGGGGCATACATAACCCTTCATATAATGAGAGATAAGGGAGAGGATGTTGTGGTTTAGCAGTTGAAGAGGACACCGGCCTGAGCTAGTATTTGGCACCTCCTCATGAAATCTAAGAAGCACCGTGAGGCAATAGTGAAACAGCTCATGGAAAGATGCCACTCCTACTATGTCCCCTGATGAAGTATGTGCCATGATAAGGGGAGTTGACCTGAAAGCTAACCACGCCCCGGAGATCAGCTTTGGAGTGTCTGACTTGCCGCTGGAGGGTGTAAACCACAACCGGGCTCTATACTTGAAAGTTGAAATTATAGACAAGATGATGCCTTGTGTGATGGTCGATGATAGATCGGCTCTAAATATATGCCCTTTTAAAACCCTGCCATACCTGGGGATTAGCACAGAAGCACTTTGTCGGTCTAGCATGGTGATCAGAGCATATGATGACAGCAAAAGGACCGTAATTGGAACATTTGAGGCTGAAGTCAGTGTAGGGAAAATCAAGTCGAAGGTGATGTTCATAGTCATTGACATCCCTGTCACATTCTCTCTACTTCTCGGAAGGCCATGGTTCCATGCCTTAGGAGGGGTGCCATCAACTCTGCACCAGAATGTTAAGTTCCTGATTAGAGGAAGGGTCATAACAATTGAAGCTGATGAGCCATCTGTGGTAGCTACTTTGAATGCTATGGAATAGCCAATGACCGGATTTCAGGTAGCGGTGGTTTCATACGAAAGCCAGAATGACCCAAAGTTCCCAAAATGGATCCACAAGTATTTTGCTAAACAGAAGTTTGAGCTTGGGAAAGGATTAGGGGCTAGGCAGCAAGGCATCCCGAACTTCAACATTGAAGCTGGCAAGTACCGCCAGCACGGGCTTAGTTACCGTGAGGAAAGAAATAAACCAAGCAAGAAGTACGTGAACCTGGTGGACATATTTGTCCATGCATTTGAAGAAGTGTACAATAGAGCTCCTTAACCAGTGACAAATTCAGGGAGGCCAGCTCCCAGGATATGAGATCTTTTTGGACGTCATTGACTTTAGTAGATATAGGGTCGAGCCAGTTGTGAATATGCTGTGCACTGGGACAAAAGACAAAGGGAAGAAGATTATGAGAGATCAAGAAGATACAGCCAACCAATTCAAAATAGAATTCAAAAACAAAGGTGAATCAGCTGAGAAAACCGGCCCAGAAAATGGAGGAGTTGAAGCAGCTGTCGAAGCCCTCACTAAGGCACCGTTATTTTTTGTGAAGGCAAACATAGGCTCTAGAAAGAAGAAGGCACATATAGTAAAGACTCAGGAGGAGCTGATGAGTGAAGCTATAAAGGAGCTAGCCAAACTAATGATGGCAGGAAAGGCGAAGGAGATCGAAGAGGAGATGTCCGCTGGCCAGAAAAAAGCCCTTGAGGGTGATCTAGGAGATATATTTGAAGAGGTTGATGATGTATGACAAAAGAAGACCCCCGGCATGTGGAGGATGAAAATTATTTCAACGTATCTATTTCTTCTGTTTGTGATGTGAACAATTCAGCCTATAAGGCACTCAATCCAATGAAATCCAATTTTGCTTACTTGTGTGATGTTTTTCCGGATGGAACTCTACATACATACAAATATTCATTTAGTGTCTTTAGCATACATGATGCATCATTGCATGAAATGAATCTAGGGATAGATGATGATCCGAAAATGGTATCCGTCTCGAAAGACCTCATACAAAAGAATGTGAAAACCTTCGCCTGGTCCTACGATGACATGCCTGGGGTTGACAGGGAGATTACAGAGCATAGAATTCTAACAGACTCGAAAATGAAACCTGTCAGAAGACTCAGACCAGAATGGGCTGAAAAAGTCAAGGAAGAGGTAGCCAAGCAGATAAAGGCAAAGTTCCTAGAAGTGGTGGAATACCCAGAATGGTTGGCCAACAACGTACCGATTGCAAAGAAAGACGGTCGGGTCAGGGTTTGTGTGAACTACAGAGATCTGAACAAGGCATTGCCCAAGGATGACTTCCCACTACTGCATATTGATGTCTTGATTGACAGTGCCACCAGGGCAGCACTGTATTCATTCATAGATGGATTCTTAAGGTATAATCATATTCTGATGAACATCATCGATAAAGTGAAGACGGCCTTCATCACAGAATGGGGAGTCCATTACTACATGTTTATGCCATTTGGGTTGAAGAATGCCGGGGCAACTTATCAGCGAGCAATCACTGCATTTCTGCATGACATGATCCATAAGGAGGTCGAAGTTTATGTAGACGACATGCTAGTTAAATTGATGACTAGGGAAGAGCATCCTGCTATCCTAGATAAATTCCTAACTAGGATTGAAAAGTACAATGTCTGCCTAAATCCCAAGAAGTGTGTATTTGGGTAACTTTAAGGAAGCTTCTTGGCCATGTGGTAAGTCATAGAGGAATTGAAATGGATCCAGACAAGATCAAATCCATCAGAGATATGCCTGCATCGAAGACAAAAAAGGAAGTAAGATCATTTTTAGGGTCATTGCAGTATGTCAGTCGGTTCATTGTAAGGATAACAACAGTTTGCGAGCCCATCTTCAAACTCTTGAAGAAGAATCAACAATGAAATGGAATGATCAGTGCCAATTGGCCTTTGACAGGATCAAAGCTTATTTGATGAATCCACTAGCTCTTAAGCCTCCAAAATTGGCGATTTCATGATGGCCCAAAGCCCATTAATTTTATAAATTGATGTATTGGATTGCATATTTTATGATTAAATGTGTGTTATGGATGCTATTGGGCCTTATTCAAGTTGGGTTGTATTTTTCTTTTTGGGTAAATACGGCCTGCGTGCCATTTTTCTTTTTTTACGTAATTTTATTTTATTTACTTATTATAAAATTTATAAAGAAGGAGCCCATTGGAGAGGCGAGACCAGAAGGAAGAAGAAAAGGAGGCCCACCTGATGTATTTTCTAGTATAGGTTTACTAGAATTATATTAGGTTGTAATATAGGCCCATAGTAGTTCATTTTATTTATTTAATTATGCTTTATTTATTTATATGTATGTGTGCATGATCCAAACCCAATTTCACCCGCCTATGCATCTAAGTCGTTATTAAAATGAATCTAATAACCAAAAGGAAATTATTAAGTCACTCAAAAGTGCTTCCCTCATTCAAAACCGACTCGAAGTGGGGATAGCCAAGATGTAGACCATGCCCTCGCTGGATGCACTGGAGTATCATCATTTTGTATTGGGTCAGAGTATTGGTTACTCTGACACTTGGATGGAGGTTTTGACTTAGCATGGGTAGTAGGATTTTCCTGGCCCTAGGTACAGATGGGCAAGTGCCAACAAGCCCATAAAACTGAGAGTCCCTAGGTTGGGATTAGACAGCGTTCCTACCTAAATAATTAGGGTATAGTTTTTCCAGGCCCTCGTCTGGCTATATCTTAATAAAATATGGATCTCGGCCCATAAGCCCAACAACTTGAGTTAGTTAATAACATGATTCATTATTAATTAAATATGGGAAAAACAAGTTAAGTCCTTTATTAACGCTCTTATAATTTTTTCTATGTAGTAACCAAATGGCAACAAACAATTCACTTTCACTACGATCTATCCTAGAAAGGGACAAGCTTTATGGCCCAAACTTTGTGGACTGGTCTAGGAACTTAAGAATAGTTCTAAGACAGGAGTCAAGAGAGTATGTGCCGGAAAGGCCTGTACCGGCAACACCAACGGGGCGTAATCCACCGGCTTTCTAGCTGGAGGAATACGAGGTGCACATCAAGGATAACAGAGATGTGACGTGCCTTGTTGGCATGTATGGCCCCTGAGCTGCAAAAGTAGTTCATGGACCATCAGGCCTATGTTATGATAACAACTCTTAACGAGATGTTTCAAGAATAAGCTCGTTAGGAAAGGTACCTGACCAATAAGGCATTCCACTCCTGTAAGATGGGGGCTGGGACATCTGTGAGCGCACACGTGCTCAAGATGAAGGGCTATCTGGATACTTTAGCCCATCTCGGAATGCCTATCTCACAGGAGCTGGCGGTGGACATAATCCTTGCTTCCTTATTGGATTCTTACGATCAATTCATCCTGAACTATAATATGCAAGGGATGAACCGTACTGCTAGTGAGCTACATAGGATGCTTAAGCTTACTGAACAGTCGATCAAGAACACTCCACCAGTGCTGCTGGTCAACAAGGGGAACTCTCCTCTTACTAAGGAAAAGGCCAAGGCCAAGAAGGCTGAGGCCCAGCCCAAGGCCAGTCCCAAGGACGTCTGTTTCGAGTGCAAGCAGGTAGGACATTGGAGGAGATCATGTTCCAAACTATTGGGAGAGCAGAGGAAGACCCAGGGCACATCTTCGTCATGTGTATATGTCATAGACATTGTGAGCATGGGTTTTTCCTGACCTCTATGTTGAGAATTCCTATATTACCTGTGAAGCAGACGGACTCGAATCGGACTTGAAAACGACCGGAATGTCACCAGAGTATCTCGAACGTCGTGAAAACCAAGATATCCATGATTCAAAACCCCTGAAAAGGTCTTTCGAGTGACTTCTAGGGTTTAAGGAGAGCGTCGGATTTTCGAGAATTTTAGCCCGGCTCTTGCTAGCGCCGGATGGCTCTAGACTAGAGACGCACAGCTCTAGTACAAACTAGAGCTGGACGGCTCTAGTGGGTTGAGCCCAAGTTGCTCTGCAAAGCAGAGCAACTTGGCTCGACAGAAAAAAAAAGGGAGCGGAAAATTCAGAGATGCAAATGACTCATTTATTGGTTGAAATGATTATGAGAGAAGGATATAAACGGAGAAAAAGAAATCAGAAGAGGGGGCAAGCTTTTCAATCGGAGGCAGAGAAACAAAAGAAAGAAAACAAACATAGAAGAGGAGGGATAGAGGTGGTGAGTTTGAGCGACCAAGAAGGAACCAAAAACCACAAGCCCAAGCATTTAAACTAATCTTCAAACATTAATAACAAGTTCCACAACCTTTGCATATTGACTCGGGATCGTTTCGGATTGATTTCGGATTATTTCGGATCGTTTTGGTTTTCGGCCGGTTGAGTACCCAGGGGAAATCCAAAGTTCTCAATCCATTTTTTGACATTCAAAGTATCAAAACAACACCAAGGTAAACTCTGAGAGGCCTTAAACTCGTTTTGGTATCATTTCTTGTGGTTTTCTCCCTTTTCTTGCAAAATTTCCAGAAATTGGCTGTTGATCAGAGCTGAGCAGCTTTGACCAGATCCGGGCAGCTCTAGTTCTCAAGAACAGAGCCGCACGGCTCTAACTAGAGCTACACGGCTCTGTTCTACAGGGACAGATTCCCGATTTGTCCCGATCGGTCTAAAATAGCCCGTTTTCCATTTTGTGCATCCTGTTGTGATCGATTTCAGCCCAAATTCATCCGTATGTCGTAAAATTTTGGTTTTTGGATTTCTGTACGTACGGATATTAAGGTTTTCGGTTTATCTGGGGTTTTATTTTCTGAGTTTCGGGGTTATTTTATCCGAATCGGATCTGTAGTCCAGCATTAGCGAACCCCCGAACCCTATAAAATCCCTGGAAAATATTAAAAACGAGCAAAATGGTATTTTCACAAAAAAATAAGAAAACCAATCTTTCGGGTTCCAGAAATTACAGCCACATGGCTGTAACTACAGCCGTACGACTATAATTTCTGGAATAAAACAGAGCCGTGAAATGACTCGTACGAACATCGTCACGCGGTGCTGTTTTCGAATTAAAGATTTTTTTTTGTGTGTTTATCGCATTTTGGACCCTAGATGGATGTTGGAATTAGGAAACCCGCACGAACGGAATCCCGAGTTCCGGGATAACAAACTCGCTAAAGTATGGAAATTCGCATGAAACCGAGCCAAATAATTTTCTAAAATTTGTTTTCCAGCATAAAAATTACAGGTGTTTCAAAACCGTTTTCCAGGTCTAATCGGTTTGACCGGTCGGGTCGACCCGGTTACCCCCTAAGTGCATATGCCCCCGTTTCCTAAATTCCTAATTCTGTCCTATTTGAGTCTTATCTGTGTGTGCAATATAAACTGTGCTAACCGTCTATTTTGCAGCATTTATCTTTCTTTTATTTCCTTTTTTTATGTAATTGATAGATCTCGCGTAAATTAGGCGACTGTAATTTTCTAGACATTTATGTATTCTAGGCGTTTGTAAAGTGAGGACGAGAGTTTTTATTTTTATTCGATTTGGTTGTATAAACGGCCTTTATTACTTCTGTATACTTTGGATGTATGATTTTCTTTTCCGCACTTTATTTATGTCATCTGCTTGAGCATCGACTGATAAATAAACGTAATTGGGTAGAGAAAGATAATAAATTGAATAAATATGGTAATATAAATTATAAATTGAATACAAGCTCGAGGTTAAGTAGGTAAGTTGCCTAAACTCTAAATCTCTGGATTAGGTACGGCAGTCTACGCTCGGTAAGGAACTGTACCGGAATTTCCCGGATGAGCTGATCCGGGTGGCGACTCTATCACTAATCTTGGAATTTAAGTTTCGAGGTCTTTAAGTTAAAATGGGAAAACATTTTCTACAAAATGAATTTCTAAAACAAACGAACTATTTTCCCTAAAGCAAGATAAACAAAACCCGTTTTTCCAAAACATCACGAATTCACTCGTTTTCCTAGGTTCGCTTCGTTGCGTCCCACCTTTCAACATCCTGGGTATTGGATACTGGATGTGGCTCTCACATTTGTTGTAATGTGCAGGGACTTAAGAACAGGAGGTCACTAGGATCTGGGGAGGTGGACTTGCGGGTCGGAACTGGAGCAAAGGTTGTTGCCATAGAGATCGACGAACACCTTATGATGCCTAGTGGATTGGTTTTGATATTGGAACAATGTTATTTTGTACCTGCAATGGGCAGGAATATTATTTCTGTTTCAGTATTGGATATTTCTGGATTTAATTTTACTATTGCAAATGGTAGAATTGATTTATCTAGAGAGGGATTATTTTATGGAGAAGCTCTATTAAATAATGGCCTATATATCTTGGATTTGAATGAAACCAATCATGTCTATAATATAAATACTAAAAGGGTTAAGTCTAACAAACTTGATCTAGTCTACCTTTGGCATTGTCGTTTAGGCCACATAAACGAGAAACGCATAGCTAGGCTTCACAAAGCTAGAATCCTAGGATCATTTGACTTGGAGTTACTTGATATATGCAAGTCTTGTTTATGAGGTAAAATGACTAAAGTGCCTTTTAGCAAGAAATCTAAAAGGGCTACTAGGTTATTGGACCTAATACATTTAGATGTATGTGGGCCCATAAGCACAGCTACCAGAGGTGGACATCTATACTTCATCATGTTCACGGACTATTTCAGCAGATATGGCTACGTCTATCTGATGAAACATAAGTCTGAGACCCTTGATAGGTTCAAAGAGTTTAGGAACGAAGTATAGAACCAGCTAGGTAGAAATTTCAAAGCCCTTTAGTCAGACCAAGGAGGCAAGTATATGAGCCTAAAGTTTGACTCATATTTGAGAGAGCATGGAATCATTCCACAGCTCACTCCTCCAGGAACACCACAATGGAATGAGGTGTCTGAACAGAGGAATAGGACCTTGTTGGACATGGTCCACTCAATGATGAGTCACACCTCTCTCCCAATAAGCTTCTAGGGATACGCTCTTGAGACAGCAGCTCTCATTTTGAATAATACTCCAACTAAGGCTGTGGAAAAGATGCCATATGAGATTTGGAAGGGTAGAGTGCCCAATATGTCTTTCCTGTGGATTTAGGGATGTGATACACATGTCAAGAAAGTGACTGGGGACAAACTAGAACCCAAAAATGACAAATGCCTATTTGTGGGCCACCCTAGGGAAACCAAAGGGTATTACTTCTACAACCCCGCCGAGAACAAGGTGTTCATGGCACGAAAGGGGGTCTTTCTAGAAAAGGATTTCATTTCCAAGAAAGACAGTGGGAGTAATGTTAAACTCATGGAAGTTCAAAGCTCACAAACTGCTGAAAAGGATAACTCAGAGACCAGGGTGGAGCTTCCATAGGAGGAAGCACCGACCCAGGTCACACAAGGACCTAAAAGGTCTGGTAGGGAATGTCGGGAAACCAGAGAGATATGGGTTTCTCATCATCGATGATCACACTCTTCTCGTCTTTGATGAGGAAGAGCCCAAAACCTACAAGGAGGCTATAGCTAGCCCACAGTCTGCCAACTGGGGCAAGGCCATGGAGGCGGGGATGCAATCTATGTATGATAATCAGGTTTGGAACCTGGTTGATCCACCTCTGGGTGCTAAGGTAATAGGTTACAAGTGGTGCTATAAGCTAAAGGCCGATAACACCTTCAAGGGGCGTCTGGTTATGAAAGGTTTCAGACAAGTCTATGGAATAGACTATGATGAAACTTTCTCACCAGTCGCTATGCTCAAATCCATAAGGATCTTACTGGCCATAGCGGCTTGGTACGACTATGAGGTCTAGCATATGGATTTCAAAACTGCTTTCCTTAACAGAAAGCTACTTGAGGATGTGTACATGACTCAACCTGAGGGTTTCCAAAGTATCCTGAGAGGGTATGCAAGCTTCAAAGGTCCATTTATGGACTGAAGCAAGCATCCCGAAGTTGGAATCTTAGATTAATGAAGCCATAAAGGAATATAGCTTCATACATAATTAAGATGAGCCTTGTGTGTATAAAAGGATTAGTAGGAGCATTGTCACCTTCCTGGTATTATATGTGGATGATATCCTTCTTATTAGAAGTGACATACCAACACTGCAACGAGTGAAGTAGTGGTTGTGTCAGTGCTTCATAATGAAGGACTTAGGTGAGGTTGAGACGATCCTAGGGATCAGGATCTACATGGACAGATCCAATTGGCTTCTAGGCCTAAGTCAGGCCACATACATAGGCAAAGTTCTAAAAAGATTCAGCAAGGATCAGTCCAAGAAAGGTTTCTTGCCAATGAGCCATGAACTGAAAATTAGTAAGAAGAATTGTCCTAAGACAAAGTAGGACAGGGAGAACAAGAAGCTGGTCCTATATGCCTCAGCTATAGGATCAATCATGTACTCCATGCTATGTATGAGACCTGATGTCGCCTTTGCACTGAGTATGACAAGCTGATACTAGCAGGATCCCGGCGAGGATCACTAGAAGGCTGTCAAAGCAATCCTGAAGTACCTTAACCGGACTAAGGGATAGCTTATTAGTGTATGGAGGTCAGGAAGAGCTATCAGCTATTAGGTACATTGATGCAAGCTTCTAGACCGACCAGGATGAGTACCAGTCACAGTCTGGGTATATTTTTTTGTTAAATGGTGGTGTTGTAAGCTGGAAAAGCTCCAAGCAACCGACCATCACGGACTCTACTACAGAAGCTGAGTACATTGCAGCGTGTGATGCAGCTAAGAAAGCTGTGTGGATAAAGAAGTTTATCACTAAATTAGGAGTAGTACCAACTATCTAAGATCCAGTTGATATCTTCTGTGACAACAATGGGGCTGTTGCACAAGCTAAGGAGCCCCGGTCACATAAGAACATGAAGCATGTGCTCAGGAAGTTTAACCTCATACGAGAAATCACCGAGAGGGGTGACATTTCATTACATAGAGTGGACACTAAGGATAATGTCACAGATCCTTTGACCAAGGTGTTGGCTCAGCCCAAGCATGAGGGTCATACCAGATCTATAGGGATTAGGCCCATGCCAAGTTGGAACTAGTGCAAGTGGGAGATTGTTGGATGTGCCCTAGTCCCGAGGCATTGGTCCTTATATTTGTATTTTACATGTATTGGATTTATGTATTATACATTTTGTGTCATTAATTGTGCTATGTTTTAAATAGAGTATCCAATGGACATATCCATATCCACGTTGACAAGTGTCATGCACTTGGCAGTAAGACCATGGATAGGGAAAACGATATGATCATAAGGAGATTCGTAGTCTATTCCAGTCATAGGAATGAATGGAACCAAAGACTATCATTAGCTTGGTTGTATGGCGGTGTCATACCAGCCATTGGACATGGGATGTCAACCAAGTTAACGGGTACATGCAAAAGGGGCATGGTACTGGATAGATCCACTAAACGAGAAATCCATATGGTATAGTATCACAAGTGATTTTCGTGTAGTACTTGTATGGATCCTTTGACCTGACCATATGATGGTGCTGCATGTGAAGTGGCATACTTTGGTGTACGCCTAAAGGACCTATAACAGGGTGCCAAGTATGGGTACGTTCGGGTATGTCAATGAACATGGCAATGCTATGGATATGCAAAAGGGAATGTCACTCAGTAGTCCACTGAGAAGATATCACTGGTTAAATTAATTGGTCAAATTAATTTTAATTTAAATGTATGTAATATATTATATGGTATAATATGTTAGCATACATGTTGAATTGAAATTTAATTTGAAATTTAATTGGACCGAAAGAATTAAATCGGACTTGGGCATAAAGAGGAGAGAAGCCCACATGAAATTAAAAGAAAATTGGGCCGAAAATTCCTATAGGAATTTCAGCCATCTAGGTTAAATCACCTAGGGAAATTTTCGGCCAAGCTAGGGGTAATTGTAGAAAAATTATAGCAGCCTTTTCTCTCAATTCCTGCCGATTCTGACGCTAGCACGGGTTGAGTTCTAAAGCCGTTTATGTACAGGAATGTGGAGGAAGTCGGTTTTGATTTCTGCAGCCATCTCTTAAAGAGATTTTCTGGTAAGAATCTATTCTTAATCCATTTGATTTTATTGTTTTTAATTTCCACCCCAATTGCTCCTGGGCACGGATTTGAGGAAATCAATGCGTTTTTCCGCTTTATCGGTTGATTTCCGATGAAAAATCCCAACAGTGGTATTAGAGCCGATGATATCTTCTCAGTGGACTACTGAGTGACATTCCCTTCTGTATATCCATAGCATGTCCATGTTCACTGATGTAAGCGCCGGAATTTTCCGTCCGTCCTTAAAAAAAAATCGCATGTGTCACACGACTGTAACATATAGTCGTGGGACTGTCGTTACAGTCGCGGGACTGTAATTAAAAAAATTACAATCGTACGACTGTATGATCGGAGCAGGTGCAGAAGACCATACCTATGATATAAGAAAACTAAGTTGAAAGGAGGGGCATTAATTGCTCCGGTGATGGGTGAAGCAAAGTCAGAATAAGAAGGGGAGGAAGAGAGAAGATAAGGGACTTTTTGACAATTGATTTCTGGTCTTAGGGAAAAGAGTTTTAGAGAGAGGTTTAGGAGAAAAAGGGAAGAAAAGGAAAACACACAACTTCAATCATTCTTTTTCTCCTCTTTTTCTTGTTAAATCTTAAGGTTTGGATTAAAAATCTATTAGAAATCAATAGGTTAATTATCTGACTCTCTAAATAAATTAACTTTCGGACTAGAAACCCTAAGATTCCCAAGCATTTTGGAGATTTTTGACCAAATTTCTTAACCTCAACTTGAGGAGAAAAAGAGCAAATTTAAGTGGATTGGTGTGACGCCAGGGGTCATTCCTACAGTGGATTAGCGCTTAAGAAGTAAGCACACTTCATCCTTTCCTTTTATCATGCTTTCTGGGTGATTGGATGTGATTTGGTGCATTTTGTTTCAATTTTCTCGTATTCTGTTTCTGGAAATCAAGAACAGTCGTACAACTGTTCTTGAGTTGATGAATAGTCGTACGACTGTAAATACAGTCGTACTAGTGTTCTTGATTTCCCGTGATTTCTCAGTTTTATTTTGAATAATTTTGGCGAAATCCTGAAATTGGAGGATTTACAGTCGCATGACTATAATTACAGTCGTACGACAGTAATTACAGTCGTACGACGGTAATTACAGTCGCACGACTATAATGCTCGTCCAATTGCAGAATTTCCAGAATAATCCCCAAAAAATTTCTAAAAATCCCTAAAAATTCAAAAGATTAGAAAATCACAAAAATGAATTTTGTTGTGTGCATTCACTACCTTAGATTTAATTTTTAGTGTAATTGCATTTATAACAATACCATGACGGAGACTCGATTCTCCTGAAAACCGACCCACTTCACATGCTAAATTTAATTAAATCGGAAAATAAATCATTTTTAAAAATGATTTTCTCACAAAACCAAAATACAGGGATGTTTCAAAATGTTTTCAAGGTCTAATCGGGCCGGCTAGCCGAGCCAACCCGGTTATCCCCCTAATTGGATGCTCCCGAATTCTTAAAATCCCATTCTGTCTTATTTGAATCCTATTTGTGACATGCCTTATATTGTGCTAACCATGTGTTTTGCAGCTTTTTATTTTTATTTTTGATGTATTTAGTAGATTTATCCGTGTATCCTAAGCGATTGTATTTTTAGATAAATCGTGTATTTTAGGTGGTTGTAAAGTGAGAACGAGAGTTTTTCCTTTTTTATTCAATTGGGTTGTATAATCGGCCTTTATTATTTTTTGTATATTTTGAATGTATGATTTAATTTCCCGCAATTTATTTCCTGCATTTTACTTTAGCCTCGGATAATTAAAATAAACAAATTGGGGTAAGAGAAAGATAATAAAGCAAATTAAATATGGTAATATAAACTGTAAAGTGAAAGCAAGCTAAAGGTTAGAGAAAGATAATAAAGCAAATTAAATATGATAATAAGTCACTTGCCCGAACCCTAAATCTCTGGATTAGGTACAGCAGTCTGTCCTCGGTAGGGAGCTGTACTAGAATTCCCAGATAAGCTGATCCGGGTGGTGACTCTATCACTAATCTCGAGATTTAAGTTTCGAGGTCTTTAAGTTAGAAAGGGAAAATGTTTTCTACAAAAGAATTTCCAAGTTAAATCCACAATTTTCTAACTCAAGATAAACAAAACCCGTTTTCCAAAATAAAATCAAATCTAACCATCTTTTTCCCTGGTCCGCTTCGCCGCATCCCATTTAAAGGTCGTCCATTCACAGTGGCAACTCCGCTGGGGATGAATTTCTAAAAAGTTTTCATAAAAACTTATGGAACTTAGGCAACTACCGAAACAAAACCTTGCTTGCAGTCACTTCACTAGTTCATATTACCATATTTATTTTCACATTGCATATCATGACATTTTCTTCTTCTCAATCCCTCCAACACACTTATCAACCCCGGTTTACCCAAGAAGGTGGACTACCTCTTCCGCCAGGATTGGAGACACCCGACGGGGTAAACCCTCATAGCACCGCATGACCTTACATCGTGTTCTATTGTGGGGAAGTGTATACTCGCTATGGGAACCTGTACGACCCTTGGTTTTGACTTTGACCCATATGTAATGGCTTAGCAACTTCCCCTAGGATTACCAAAACTTAAATTCAAAATGAACATTGAGCGTGCGCCTTTGGTATCCCCTGTTGATGCCAAAGAGATCCAACACCTAGGAAGAATGCGAGACCAATCAAAAGGAGAAATAAGGTTGGAAGGGAGCGCATATTTTTAGGTGTGCTAACATTCGTTCTTGGATGTTTTCTATTTTGACTTTTCACGAAGCATCAAACATGCATAGCTTCCATGTGCCATACCAACCCACATTTTTATGCAGCCATTTGCATTTTATTTTCGTGTGAAGACATCAAATCATCCGTGTATCATTCATACTAACCAATATTTTTGTAGCCATAACATTATATTTGTGTGTTAGCATTTTCATAAAACATACTTAGCATCATTACCCTTGTCATGCATTCTAACCATGTTTTTGTGTAGCCATTTGCATTTTGTGTGTCATAAGCATTCATGACATATCACTTAAATTAAATTATGGACATTCCAAGGATGCTCGTCATAATTATTTTATAACATATCGTGTATCCCAAAATACTCGTGTTCTGCCAATGCACCGGATTGCATTCAGCCACTTCACCAAATCATTCAATAGAGACCACAATGGTCCTAGGTTTATTTTCGTGTAATGATCTATATGACACATTTCACGACATCATACTCATTTATCATATAGCACTATGATCCACGGCGGGTTACTTCATGACATTACTACATTATTCAAGGCGCTCCCCTAGTGCCGAGATAGTACATATGTAGGGGCATTTCATAACATCCTAAATCATGAAAGGTGTTCCCCAAACGTCGAGCCTCTGTCCGTGTCTCCTATGGCATGTGACTTTCTTACAACATCATTTCATATCATACGCCCCAAAAGCATCAGAACTTTATCCAAGGGACGGTCCCATATGACCATTTCATATCATCTCATGGACCTTAAAAACGTCGAAACTCTATCCGTGTGTCGGCACACACGCGACCATATCACAAAAATCATTAGGTGCTCCAAAAGCACCGAACCTTTTTCCGTGTGGTGGTCCATGCGTGATCCTTTTGCATAGCATTGGGTGTTCTTGGAATGTCCGAAAAAATAAAAAGTAGAATAATAAGTGGAAATCACTTTCATCATCATTTCATGCACGACATCACTCCATTCATTCTTCATAAGTATTTTCAATGTCTCACTCTTCATGATATCATTCCATACATTGACCCTAAACATTTCTCGATTGATGTCAAGCAGAATAAGCTAGAGCGACCTTGGACAAGATCTCAGGCTTTGAGGGCTGTTGGGGAACGGAGAGCAGTTGAGACAGAAAGTGATTCTAATTCTAGGGAAGAAGTAGGGATGGCTAATCCAATATCGAGCCTTGCTGATGCTTTGAAGGATTTTCTAAGATCACAAGACTTTCGTGATATGCTGAAGGAGGAAGTGCGGGCGGTAGTGAAAGAGGATGGAGAAACTGGTGGCAGTGGAGCCGGAAAAGAGAAGGAGGCCAAATCATCCCAGCAGGGTGGTGATACCTTGGCTAGTCTGGAAAAGCTGCTGGAAATAGAGGCAGCCATGGAAAGAAAGATGAAGGCGAAATGCTCAGAATTGGAGGAGGTGGTGGCTCAGTTGAAGAAAGGGGCCAGTGTCAGTGCAGAGTCTAAGAAGGGAGTTAACATTGATGCCATGATCAGCAGGGGCATCAAGACTTTTCCTATCGGATTCCAAATGCAAAGGGTGCCTTCTTACAAGGGAATGGGTTCACCAGAGGCCCATGTAAATCTCTACGCTCGGGTCATGCTGACGGCGGGCACCACTAAGGAACAAGTGATTAATCTCTTCTCGACTACCTTGGAGGGAGGAGCATTGGGGTTGTATAACTTGTTATCAGAGGAAGAGCAGTCAGATTGGGAGGTTCCATCAACAGCCTTTATTAAGTATTACGGCTTCAACACCAAGATTCAGGTGAAGCTGTATGACTTGGAGCAGATCAAGCAAAGACCCAATGAGCCTTTTGATGAGTATTACCAGCGGTGGATATCTAAGATGATCCTTCTGAAAAATCGCCCGGATGAAGATGAACTGATACAGAAACTGATTGATGGTAGTAAGGACATCTTCAAAAACAATATGAAATTTCATCCATTCAATGAGCTTAGTGAAGTCCACAGTATGGTGATGAAAATCGAGCGTGACGAAGAAGAGAAGGAACCAAGCCATAAGGGTAGAAGAAGTTCAGGTTACAGTTCTGGGTATAGATCAACGACTGCAGCCGGGTCTGGTGGCGGTTCTAGCTCAAGTTCTGGTGGAAAAGGGGGCAGACTTTGGAAGTGAAAAAAGTAGAGGTTGCTACGGTGACCCAGCAACAAGGTGATCAGAACAGGAATCCAGGAGGACAGGGCATATCACCCTGGACTCTTCCTTTGGTCAAGATTTTTGCTAAGTGTAGAAACGGCAGGTAGCTACAGTCCTTGAGGCCATTTGAAAAACCCGCTGAGGCAGATAAAGATAATTTATGCACGTATCATGTTGTTGCTGGCCACCGGACTAACAATTGTTACAAGCTGAGGGACGCCATTCAAAAGCTGATAGATGAAGGGAAACTATGAGAACCAGCTAAGCCCATCACAAAGACTAACCCGCTACTAGCATTTGAGAAGCGGGTCAATATGGTACATTCAGGATTGCCGGCCAATTTTATATTTGCTCAAATTCTTCAAGCAAATCCCACAATCCAGGCTGTAGCAATAGAGGAAGCTGAAGTGGGGTCAGAATGTGAAAAGAAGGCGGAACATAAGGAGATCAAGCCGATAAGCTTGAATAACCTTGATTCTAAAGATGAATATGAAGAGTTTGGTAGAGAGGAGTCAGTTAAGCCTCCGACTATTGAGAAGCTGAAAGTTTAGGAGGTCCAGAATGTGAGTCGGAGTGGCAGGGTGTATCAACCAGCGGATCAGGTGAAGGACAAAACCCCAATGACTGGGTCGGGTAGTACATCAGCACCGGAGGGGGTTGAAAAAGAAGACTTAGTTATTTCCTAGTTAAAAAAGTGTTAGAGATTGTGCCCTAAGCCAATGTTGGATTATGTAAACAATCTTCTTAAGTCATTAATAAAGACTTATTTTATCATATATATTTGTATGTTAGTATTTATGATAATGTATCCATGAATTAATTGTGTAATTCTAAATTTTCCCTAGTCGATTGTTATTATGGGAATAATAACAAACTAAGACTAGTGTGAGTGATAATGGATATTCATAAGATGAATATAGTGTATACAGATACAGATTATACTCACGGGCAATGTGTTAGAGAACATGTTGCTGGAGACCCACTATAAGATCAAGTTCATGGTCACGTGTCACAACTGATCTTGATTATAGTAGTGTCATCAGCTGATTCCTTTGACCTGAGGTCACCATGGATTCCGGGATGAATTCATGTTGTGCTTTGACGCAGTCAAACGCTGCTTGTAACAGAGTAGTTATAAAGGCTGTGGTTGGGTACAATATGACTCATGCTTAGGGATGTGAGTGACAGATATGGGATTTTGTCCCTCTCTAACAAGAGAGCGATATCACTGGGCCCCTCGATAAGTAAGACTGTTAAATGCATGGCCGTGCTCAAATAATTGATAAGAGTATCAATTGTTTTGTCTGAACAGTTTACTTTGAGATCGAGAAAGCATATGATTAATTATATAAGATTGACAAGTGTACCATGTCTTATAATTAATCTTGATATCAAAGAGACAAAAGGGAATATGACATTCTATAAATAGGTATTGGATCATTCCAATCATATTAATTGGGTAGTCGTAATGGCTTGCTAGAGTCCGCTTGTGACCTATAAGGACATTATGGTAATTTCCTTATTGCCAATTAATATGATCCTATGGGGTCACACACAAGAGCAAAATGAAGTTCATCTTATCGGGTATAAATTATTATTGGATAATAATTTATGAATGAGAAAGAGAATAAATATATATAGTGATATATATTTATGTATGTATATATAAATATTAATGTGATTAATATTGCATAAAGTATGCTACATATTATAATTAAATTATATGGAGATATAATTAATTATAATATTATATATACATATATGTATTATGGAGAATTGATTTGATTTAATGTTAATTGAGAATTAATATTAAATTGTGTGGGTTAATATATAATTATAACTAATAGGTGTATTAGGTTATAATTATAATTAACTATTTAGGTTAATTATTTAAGGAAACAATTAACCTAAACCTAATAACTCTCCACACTAATACTATAGCAGAATTCGGCCGGCCACCAGAAAAGATAGCCAGCCGAAATTCAGTCTCTCCAAGAAAAAGAAAAATCTGATTTTTTTTCCTGCTCTCTTCTCTCGATTCGAAGAAACCGTTTCTTCCATCCCGGCGCTAGCACGCGGTGAACGTATTGCTCCGTGTGGATCAACCATAGAGGGAAGCAATTTTGGTTCCTAAGTGATTCAAACTTCAAAGAATTAAGGTAATTCTTTAACCCTCCTTCCGATTCAATGCAATGCACATGGGTCCTTGGTGGGGATTAATCCTTTATCCGCTGCGTTTTATGTTTGTTTGTGCGATTAATTTCCCAACAGTGGTATCAGAGCCACTTGTGCATTGGTTGAATTGGATTTGTTATTTTGATTAGATCAAAATTGCATGTTAGGGTTGTATGTTCTTGATTTAGGGTTCAATGTTATTGTGAATAACATGTTTAAAATTTGATTTTAATGTGAATCATTGTGAATGATTTGGTTGTAATTGCTTTGAATCAGAAAAGAGGTGAAATTTTGGATTCAGCATGTTGGCACGCCGGCGTGCCGGTTTTGGCACGGCGTGCCAACAGGAAATCGTTCCTGGATGCTTGAGTTCAGAATGGTGGCACGCGGGCGTGCCGATTTGGCACGGCGTGCCAACCTGAAAATTTTGCATATGGCACGACGTGCTGGGCCTTTGCACGCCGTGCCAACTGGAAACCGTTTCCAGTGTTGCGACCAGAATGGCGGCACGACGGCGTGCCAACCTTGGCACGGCGTGCCACCTGGGAATTTTCAGAGGGGGCTGGTTTTTGCGCGAAAAATTTTTTTTGCCTGCGGCGCTTGCTTCGCAACAGGGGCTACCGCCCCCGTACCCCCGTCCAACTCAGCAGCGAGTTGGATCGCTGGAAGTTGGGTTTGGTGTTTTTCGTTTATGTGTGGAAATTGTTTCTACACATTTACGATTTTCAAATCAATTACTCTAAATACAATAGGATTGTATTTTACCCTTTATGAACCCTAAATCTTGTAGATGTAAAATTATTGTGATAATTTTATGCATGGTGTTGTGGTATGGTTTTGGACCCCATGGATATTTTTTTTTTGTTCCTTTTGTTTTGGTGGATGTAAGGTTTTATAAATACGGCCTGCGAGTCGTTTGTATTTATGTAATCTTATTTTTCTAGATAAATTGTATAGGATGCAATTTATTGTTTGTAAATTTTATTTTACTAGAAAATTGTATAGGATACAATTTTGTAAGATATGTAAATCCATGAGATGGTGCCAAGGAACAAAGACGTGAAGACGGATCCAAGGGGTGGGGGAGTGCTGTGACCATACGATGGTTACAACCACCTAGGAAATGACCTGTTGATTTTCATATTGGCCTATGAAAATCAATGTAGATAAAACCATACCATAACACGGTTTTTTTTTCGAGTCTATTGCATGTTTTATATTTTGATGCCATGTGATGCCATGCTTAGTATGAAATATGCATGCTAGATGAATGTATGACATTGGATGCCATGCTATAATTAATGTTAACTAAGAAGATTAATATTAATGCCATGTATTGTATATGATAAAATTTAATCACGGGATTTAATAAACCCTAAAATAAACTTATGAAGTTTATATTTGCCACCCAATTACGTATAACACTAGTCAAGTACTATGTTCGCATCATGGTAGCCACGCCAAAGCGGGTACGCATGATGTGACCTTAGCGAAGCGATAATATGAGAAATGGTGATTCTCATTGTGTTGTAATTGGTTTAACAAAGGGTTAATCAAAATGGTGTTTGAGCCCGAGGCAAAGATGAGATGAGTAACATGCAAATTAAATATGATATATGATATCATGCATCTCATAAATCAAAAGAGTTACATAATGATGTAATTGACATGGTGATGTCTACCGAAATTATATTTAATCATAGGGACATGCCAAAGCAGTGCTATGGTTAAGTATGGATTTTGGGTCTTTTACCCACTTAAATAATTTTAAAGGGTTTTATAATTTTAGTGGGAGCTTAATTCTCTTATGTAATTTAACTTTGCATATATTTTCTGTTGTAGATAAATGGCAAACACAAGTAATCCCGGTTCTATTAGATCTATCCTTGAGAAGGATAAACTAAATGGAACGAATTACCTTGACTGGTATCGCAACTTGAGAATAGTTCTCAAGCAAGAGCGGAAGCTATATGTTCTGGATGGGCCTTTGCCCGCTAACCCTCCACCCACCACGGCTCCAAGAGCTGAAAGAGATGCTTTCCACAAGCATCAAAATGATCAGATTGATGTGCAATGCCTAATGCTCGCTTCTATGATTCCGGAACTTCAGAAGGATCTGGAAATGTTTGAGGCATACGAGATGTCTCAAGAGCTTAAGGAAATGTTCCAAAAGCAAGCGAGAAGGGAAAGGTATGAGACCTTGAGATCTTTGGTTGCGTGCAAAATGGCCGAAGGTAGTTCGGTTAGTGCACATGTTCTGAAGATGAAAGGGTACATTGATCAGTTGGAGAGACTTGGTTCGCCACTCAGACCTGAGTTGGCAACGGATTTGATCCTAAACTCTCTTCCCGATAGTTACTCCCATTTTGTCATGAATTATCACATGAATGATATGGACAAAACGGTAAGCGAATTGCATGGGATGCTTAAAAACGCTGAAGTGACTATAAAAGAGAAACCAAGCTCCAAAGGGATCCATATGGTGCAAAAGGGTAGGATCCAGAAGAAGAAGGGTAAAGCGCACAAACCCAAAGCGTTTGGGAAAGATGCTAAAAAGCCCGTAGCTGCTGCCAAGGCAAAGCCTGCAAAGGAAGGCGCATGCCATTTCTGCAATCAGCCTGGTCATTGGCGCAGAAATTGCAAGCTTTATTTGGAGGACTTGAGGAAGAAGAGAGGCGGTGAGACCGCTAATCAAGGTATTCATGTTATTGAAATACTTCATTCTACTTCTGTTTCTACTTCGTGGGTATTAGATACCGGTTGTGGTTCTCACATTTGTATGAATGTGCAGGGGCTTAGAGGAAGTAGAAAGCTCAAGAAGGGCGAGGTAGAATTCCATGTGGCGAATGGAGCTAGAGTTGCTGCTTATGAAGTCGGCCGCTATGAGCTCAAGTTGCCAAGTGGACTTGTCCTTTATTTGAATAATTGTTATTTTGTTCCTAATTTGTCTAGGAACATCATTTCTATTTCATGTTTGGACAAGGAAGGATTTAAATGTGTTATTGAGAATAATCACTTATTGCTTTTCAATAAAGACTTGTTTTATGCAAATGCGGATTTACATGATGGTCTTTATTTGTTGAACCTTAGTGAAGGTTATAATGAGCATGTATATAACATAAATACCAAAAGGATAAGAACAAATGTTGTGAATCCTACTTATCTCTGGCATTGTCGTCTAGGACACGTTAATGAGAAACGCATTTCAAAACTCCATAAAGATGGAATTTTGGGTCTAGATGTTTTTGAAACATATGACACATGCGAGTCTTGTTTAATGGGTAAGATGACGAAGAGCCCCTTTACTGGTCACAGTGAAAGGGCTAGTGACTTATTAGAACTCATACATACGGATGTATGTGGGCCTATGAGCACAACTGCTAGAGGTGGTTTTCAATACTTCATTACGTTCACTGATGATTTCAGTAGATATGGTTATCTATATCTAATGAAGCATAAGTCGGAATCCTTTGAAATGTTCAAAGCATTCCAAAATGAAGTACAAAACCAACTTGGCAAGACAATTAAAGCACTTAGATCTGATCGAGGTGGTGAATATTTGAGCCAAGAGTTTGACGATCATCTTAAAAATTGTGGGATTGTCTCACAATTAACTCCTCCTGGTACACCACAGTGGAATGGTGTGTCTGAGAGGAGGAACCGAACTTTATTGGATATGGTTCGGTCTATGATGAGTCAAACAAATCTTCCTCTATCCTTTTGGGGATATGCACTTGAAACAGCGGCATTCACACTGAACCGAGTTCCATCAAAGGCAGTTGAAAAGACACCATATGAGATATGGGTTGGTAAGAGACCAAATTTGTCTTTTCTCAAGATTTGGGGATGCGAAGCTTATGTGAAATACTTGATTTCAGATAAGTTAGCACCAAAATCTGTGAAGTGCAACTTTGTAGGTTATCCAAAAGAAACTAAAGGTTATTTCTTTTACAATCCTAGTGAAAACAAAGTGTTTGTTGCTAGGAATGGTACATTCCTGGAAAAAGAGTTTATTTCCAAAGGAATCAGTGGGAGTAAAGTACACCTGCAAGAAAATTTGGATAACCAAATTGAAAGTGAGTTTCAAATGGAACAACAACCTGATTCACAAGAAGTTGTTGAGTCAGAACCAGTAACACAAGTCCAACGTAGATCAAGTAGAGTTCGTCATGAGCCCGAGAGATATGGATTTCTCGTCACGAACGAAAATGATCTGATTCTGTTAGAAGAGAATGAACCTTCCACGTATGTGGAAGCTGTCTCTAGTTCAGAATCTGTAAAATGGCTTGATGCTATGAAGTCAGAAATTCAATCCATGGACGACAACAAAGTATGGACTTTGGTTGATCTCCCAAAGGGTGCTAAAGCAATAGGGCACAAATGGGTTTTCAAGTTGAAAACGGACATGGATGGGAATATTCAGACTTATAAAGCAAGGTTAGTGGCGAAAGGTTACCGACAAGTTCATGGTATAGACTATGACGAAACCTTTTCGCCAGTAGCTATGATCAAGTCCATCAGAATTCTTGTTGCCATAGCAGCATATTATGACTATGAAATATGGCAAATGGATGTCAAAACAGCTTTCCTAAATGGAAACCTTGTTGAGGATGTGTACATGACACAGCCTGAAGGTTTTGTCGATCCAAAGAATCCTGATAAAGTATGCAAGCTTCAAAAGGCCATTTATGGTTTGAAGCAAGCATCAAGAAGTTGGAATCATTGTTTTGATGAATCAGTCAAAAAGTTTGGCTTCATCAAAAACGAAGATGAGCCTTGTGTGTACAAGAAGTTCAGTGGGAGTAATATAGTTTTCCTAGTTCTATATGTCGATGACATATTGTTAATAGGAAATCACATTCCTACCTTGCAAGAAGTAAAATCTTGGCTAGGAAAGTGTTTTTCTATGAAAGACTTGGGTGAGGCAGCCTACATTCTTGGAATAAAGATCTATAGAGATAGATCTAAGAGATTGATAGGCCTGAGCCAGAGTACATACATTGATAAGATACTGAAAAGGTTCAGTATGGATCAATCTAAGAAAGGAAATGTTCCTATTGGGCAAGGGATAAAGCTTAGTCGTAAGCAATGTCCCATGACAGTTGAAGAACGTCAACGCATGAATAAGATTCCTTATGCGTCAGCTATAGGATCTATCATGTATGCCATGGTATGTACTCGGCCAGATGTCTCTTTTGCTTTGAGCATGACAAGTAGATATCAGTCTGATCCAGGTGATAGTCACTGGACTGCTGTCAAGAGTATTCTTAAGTACTTGAGAAGAACTAAAGATACATTCTTGATATATGGAGGCTCGGACGAAGATCTTGTTGTAAATGGTTACACGGATGCAAGTTTCCAAACTGATCAAGATCAGATGCAGTCACAGTCTGGGTATGTGTTCATTCTGAATGGAGGTGCGATAAGTTGGAAGAGTTCTAAGCAAAGCACGATAGCTGCATCTACAACAGAAGCCGAGTATATTGCTGCATCAGATGCAGCCCAAGAGGCTGTTTGGATCAAGAAGTTCATCGAAGAACTTGGTGTCGTTCCTAGCATAGTGAATCCTGTGAGCCTCTTGTGTGACAACAATGGGGCAATATCACTTGCTAAGGAACCTAGTGTGTCACAGAAATCCAAACATATACTTCGGCGTTTTCACTACATAAGAGAAGTCATCTCAAGAGGAGATGTGAAGATATGCAAAGTTGCGTCTGAAGACAATGTTGCTGATCCACTAACAAAAGCTCTTTCACAAGCTGTACATGATGGTCATGCTAGGTCCATGGGTATTAGATACATTTGAGATTGGACTTAGGGCAAGTGGGAGATTGTTAGAGATTGTGCCCTAAGCCAATGTTGGATTATGTAAACAATCTTCTTAAGTCATTAATAAAGACTTATTTTATCATATATATTTGTATGTTAGTATTTATGATAATGTATCCATGAATTAATTGTGTAATTCTAAATTTTCCCTAGTCGATTGTTATTATGGGAATAATAACAAACTAAGACTAGTGTGAGTGATAATGGATATTCATAAGATGAATATAGTGTATACAGATACAGATTATACTCACGGGCAATGTGTTAGAGAACATGTTGCTGGAGACCCACTATAAGATCAAGTTCATGGTCACGTGTCACAACTGATCTTGATTATAGTAGTGTCATCAGCTGATTCCTTTGACCTGAGGTCACCATGGATTCCGGGATGAATTCATGTTGTGCTTTGACGCAGTCAAACGCTGCTTGTAACAGAGTAGTTATAAAGGCTGTGGTTGGGTACAATATGACTCATGCTTAGGGATGTGAGTGACAGATATGGGATTTTGTCCCTCTCTAACAAGAGAGCGATATCACTGGGCCCCTCGATAAGTAAGACTGTTAAATGCATGGCCGTGCTCAAATAATTGATAAGAGTATCAATTGTTTTGTCTGAACAGTTTACTTTGAGATCGAGAAAGCATATGATTAATTATATAAGATTGACAAGTGTACCATGTCTTATAATTAATCTTGATATCAAAGAGACAAAAGGGAATATGACATTCTATAAATAGGTATTGGATCATTCCAATCATATTAATTGGGTAGTCGTAATGGCTTGCTAGAGTCCGCTTGTGACCTATAAGGACATTATGGTAATTTCCTTATTGCCAATTAATATGATCCTATGGGGTCACACACAAGAGCAAAATGAAGTTCATCTTATCGGGTATAAATTATTATTGGATAATAATTTATGAATGAGAAAGAGAATAAATATATATAGTGATATATATTTATGTATGTATATATAAATATTAATGTGATTAATATTGCATAAAGTATGCTACATATTATAATTAAATTATATGGAGATATAATTAATTATAATATTATATATACATATATGTATTATGGAGAATTGATTTGATTTAATGTTAATTGAGAATTAATATTAAATTGTGTGGGTTAATATATAATTATAACTAATAGGTGTATTAGGTTATAATTATAATTAACTATTTAGGTTAATTATTTAAGGAAACAATTAACCTAAACCTAATAACTCTCCACACTAATACTATAGCAGAATTCGGCCGGCCACCAGAAAAGATAGCCAGCCGAAATTCAGTCTCTCCAAGAAAAAGAAAAATCTGATTTTTTTTCCTGCTCTCTTCTCTCGATTCGAAGAAACCGTTTCTTCCATCCCGGCGCTAGCACGCGGTGAACGTATTGCTCCGTGTGGATCAACCATAGAGGGAAGCAATTTTGGTTCCTAAGTGATTCAAACTTCAAAGAATTAAGGTAATTCTTTAACCCTCCTTCCGATTCAATGCAATGCACATGGGTCCTTGGTGGGGATTAATCCTTTATCCGCTGCGTTTTATGTTTGTTTGTGCGATTAATTTCCCAACAAAAAGACTCCTGCACAGGCCAGCCTATGGCATCTGCTTTTGACCTCTAAAGAACATAGAGTGGCTTTAGTGAAGAAGTTGTCTAAGATTGAGGTCTCTCCTATTGCATCTCCGGAGGCCATGTGCTGTCTGTTGGATAAAGTCCATTCTGGGACTCCTGACATCTTTTTTCTGAGAAAGATCTACCTGGTGACGGGAAGGCTCACAACAAGGCCCTTTACATCAGGGCCCATGCGATGGATAAGGTGATGCCGTGTGTGATGGTGGATGATGGCTCAGCTCTGAATAGATGTCCACTGAAGATGCGGCCATGTTTAGGCCTAAATGAAGATTTTCTAAAAAAGTCCTCTACAGTAATCTGAGCATATGATGACTCCAAGAGAACAGTGATAGTGACTTTTGAAACTAAAGTAGAGGTTGGGCCAATCAAGTCAATGGTCATTTTCACGGTGATAGATATCCCAATCACCTTCTCCCTACTGTTGGGAAGGCCATGGTTCCATCCTCTAGGCGGTCTCCCTTCCACCTTGCACCATAAAATTAAGTTCTCGATAGATACCGAGATTGTGACTGTTGAGGCGGATGCCCAATCGGTGATTGCTACTGTGAATCAAGGCATTGTCCCTTTTGGTGGGTTCCAAGTCGCCGTGATCGGGGAAGAGGAAGCTACAGATGCTCCCATGGTCATCTATGAAAACTACATGCTAGAGTGGTTATCTTGATATTTGCATAAATAGAACTTTTTCCCGGGCATGGGACTTGGAATCAATTTGCAAGGAGTACCTGAATTCAACATTGACTCGGGGAAACCAAAGCAGTTTGGGCTAAGGTATACAGAGGATACATCTGACCAGAAAAACCCGAAAAGGGGCAAGAATGGCAAAGTTATGATGAAACCATTCCTAAAAATGGGAGAAGGGCTATACAAGGGCCAGGCTAAACCAGTGAGGGTTGGAAATGTTAAATACGCTGGTTTTAAAATTTTTGCTGATGTGGTTGACTTTGAGAAAAGCCAGGAGGAACCAGTGGCCTCCGTGATGGTAGAAAAGCCAGTTGCTAAATCTGATGTTCTACAGGGTGAGCCGCCTGAAGCGATGGCAAAAGCAGTAGAGGTGGCAGAAGAGAAAAATGAAGAGAAAGCCTGTGATGAAGCTACAGAAGTAATTTCAAATGCATTGACTGCTGCCTTGAGCAAGGCATTTGGGAAGTCCAAGGAAGAGTTTGGCAAGGAGCTGATGGCCAAGGTGAATATGGACTCTGTGGTCGCCGAAATAGCCAAGTTCATGGAAAATGCTAAGGCACAGATGGCTGAAAAAGAAGCTGAAGCAGCTGTAGACTTGGATGATGCTTTGAAGATGGAGGTGGAAGCTGAAGAAGTACAAGGCCCTCCGCCTGGGGAGGATGAAAATGATTTTGTTGTATCTATTTCTTCCATTTTCAATATGAATGATGTACTTTATGACAAGTTTAATGCAATGAAATCTCAGTTTGCTTACTTGTATGATGTTTATCTTGATAATTCTATGCATTCATTTAAATCACCATCAAGCATATTTAGCATACATGACACTGTATTACATGAAATCAATATAAGTACAAAAGAAAATCCCAAAATGGTATTCATTTCACGCGAGCTAAAACCCGAGGAAGAGAGAGAATTAATAAGAATATTACAAAAACATGTTAAAGCTTTCACTTGGTCATATGAAGACATGCCAGGTGTAGATACATAGATAGCAATGCAAAAAATCCTAACAGATCCTAAGTTCAGGCCGGTAAAGCAGAAGCTGAGAAGATTGAGGCCAAGATGGGCTACACTGGTAAAAGAGGAAGTGGCTAAGTAGATAGACACCAAGTTTCTTGAAGTGGTAGAATACACAGAATGGCTAGCTAACATCATCCCAGTGCCTAAAAAGGATGGAAGGATTAGAGTATGCATTGACTATAGGGACCTGAATAAGGCGTGCCCAAAAGATAACTTTCCATTGCCTCATATTGATGTCCTGGTTGATAGTGCAGCAAAAGCAGTGATGTATTCCTTCATGGATGGCTTTTCAGGGTACAACCAGATCCTGATGGATGTGATCGACAAGGTGAAGACATCGTTCATCACAGAGTTGGGCACTTTCTGCTACAGAGTAATGCCTTTCGGGGCTAAAGAATGCTGGAGCCACATACCAGAGGGCTGTCACAACTCTGTTACATGATATGATCCACAAAGAAGTCGAAGTGTATGTCGATGATATGCTAGTCAAATCAATGACCCAGGAGGAACATCCTGTTATCCTAGATAGATTTCTTACTCGCATCGGAGAGTATAACTTGCGTTTTAATCCTAAGAAGTGCATATTTGGAGTCACATCAGGGAAATTGTTGGGCCATGTAGTCAGCCAGAGAGGAATAGACATGGACCCAGATAAAATCAAAGCCATATGTGATATGCCAGCTCTAAAAACAGAAAAGGAAGTCTGATCATTTCTGGGTTCCTTACAATATGTCAGTCGTTTCATAGCACGGTTGACTTCCACCTGTGAGCCAATCTTCAAGTTGTTAAAGAAAGATCAGCCGATTGTGTGGGATGATAGATGTCAGCTAGCATTCGAGAAAATCAAAGCTTATCTGGTAAGCCCGCCACTCTTGAGCCCACCAATTCCAGGGAAGACCCTGATCTTGTACTTGGCGGTTGAGGATTCCTCTGTAGGGGCAATGTTGGCACAGGAGCAAGATGACAAAAAAAAAGTATCCCATTTACTACCTCAGTAAGAAGCTGCTGGAGTATGAAACTAAGTACACACTAGTGGAGAAGACGTGTGTGGCAATGATCTGGCTAACCAAGAAGCTGCGCCATTACTTCCAATCCTACAAGATACAAGCCGCGGCGAAGGTGGATCCAATGAAGTATCTGTATGAAGCACTGGTGCTAGTCAAAAAGTTATCCAGATGGCTGTTACTCTTATCGGAATTTGATATCGAGTACATCACTAAGAAAACCATCAAAGGGCGACCCGTGGCAAAATTTCTAGCAAATCAACCATTGGAATCAGATTACACTGAGAATTTGGAGTTCCCAAATGAACAGTTAGCCATGGTTGAAGTAAAAAGATGGGTTATATGCTTTGATGGTGCAGTAAACAGAAAGGGTGCTGGAATCGGGGTGCTAATAGCAACGCCAGATGGTGAAATCACCCCTTTATCAAAGAGGCTGAATTTTCCCATAACCAATAACGGGGCAGAATATGAAGCATGCCTATTTGGGATGGAAGCTCTGTTGACATTAGAGGCAAATGATGTCTTAATTGTTGGAGATTCACTTTTGGTGATCAGGCAAGCTCAGGGTGAATGGGAGCTAAAAGAAGAAGCCTTACGGCCTTACTTAGAGCTGCTACAGTTCAGAAAAGAGTAATTTGGTTAGTGTGAGTTTAGACATGTCCCCAGGGATGAGAACAAGATGGCTGATGCACTAGCAACACTATCTTCCATGTGGGAAAACCCAGAAGAAACTCAAGTTTAGCCACTGGTTATAGCAACTTCTAAACATCCTTGCTTTGAAGTGCACAAAGTAATGGAGTTGACAGCTGAAGAAAAGCCATGGTTCTTCGATATCTACCAGTATGCAAAGGAAGGAAAATACCCAGAGGGAGCCAGTACTGCTGATAAGATGTCATTAAGAAAGCTCGCCAATCAATTCAGAATCTTTGAATATAAACTGTATAAAAGAATAGCAAATGGAGTTCTCCTAAGATGTCTGATAGAGCAAGAAGCAGAAACAGTGATGCAGCAGGTACATGCAGGATCCTGCAGGCCACATATGAATGGACTAGCTATGGCCAGGAAGATAATGAGACAAGGGCACTTTTGGATGACTATGCAAGCAGATTGCATAAGAAAAGTGAGGAGGTGTCACGAGTGTCAGATATATGCGGATATCAATCATCTTCCACCACTTGAATTACAGAACCTGGCGACTCCTTGGCCGTTTTCAGCATAGGGAATAGATATGATTGGTGAAATTCATCCTGCTGCATCTAATGGGCACAGATTCATAATTGTGGCAGTTGATTACTTTTCCAAATGGGTGGAGGCAAAATCCTTTGCTAATGTAACAACCAAGCAAATGGTCAAGTCATCTAAAAGAACATCTTTACCCAGTACGGGATTCCCCATCACATAGTGACTGAAAACGGAGTGCAGTTTCAAGGGGCAACCACTGAGCTGCTTGCAGAACATGGCATTGAGCATCATAAATCTTCTCCATACAGACCGCAAGCTAATGGTGCGGTTGAAGCAGCTAATAAGGTGATAAAGAAGATTTTCTCAAAGATGGTGACCACCTACAGAGATTGGGCTAATAAGCTATCATACGCTCTTTGGGGTTACAGAACCAGTGTCAGAACACCAACAGGAGAAACTCCCTATGCCTTAGTATATGGGATGGAGGCAGTGTTGCCAGTAGAAATAGAGCTCAAGTCACTCAGAATTTCCCTGGAAGCTCAGTTACCAGAGACTGAATGGGTTCAAGCTAGATATGAACAGTTGGCAGCGCTAAATGAAAAGCGACTAAAAGCACTGGATCATTTATAGATGTACCAGCGCAGAATGGCCAGAGCCTATAACCGAAATGTGAAATACTCTAAGCAGCAGTTGAAAGCAGGAGATTTAGTGTTGAAACAATTAAGGCCTTCGAATGTCGATGTCAGGGGCAAGTTCAGACCCAACTGGGAAGGGCCCTATGTTGTAAAGAAGGTTTTATCGAAAGGTGGTGTCAGCATCATGGACATGGATGGAGATGAGTTCACCAACCCTATCAACCAAGACCTGTTAAAGCTTTATCATGTATAAAGAAAAAAGTATGCTAGGCTGAAAACTCGAAAAGAGCAGTCTAGGCAAAAGTTAAGACACGAGAGAAAATGATCAGTCGAAAAACCTGAAAGGACGACTAGTGATGGATTCTGGCTCTGTGTGGAATGTGTACCATTTGGCAATCAATTCTTTCAAATGTACTCATTTTGATTTTATCAATAAAGGGGGGTGTTTTTTTAAATATGTTTGCATGGTTATGACAAATGCATAAACAAAATTATCTTGCTTAAACATACATTTAAAGAAAGCACTTTGCATTCAACTGGTTAAATTCATCATGTTATTTAATAAATGAAAATTCATTAAATACATACAATTTGAAATCCTTTATCGTCCTCCAAATCTAGTTCATCTTCCTAAAAGAGCGATAGTGATTGTCTAAGAACTTGCTGTTTCAATCGATCTTTACTTAAAAAAAAAAGAAAAAAGAAAGAAAGAGAGAAAGAAGAAGCTCGCTGGGGTGAAAACCGAAAAGTCGCCCCAGGTAAATATTAGAGCAGCTCGCTGGGGTGAAAACCTAAAAGGGGCCTCAGGCAAAAATTATAGCAGCTAGCTGGGCTGAAAACCCGCATTGGGCAACCCAGGCAAAATTTAGAGCACGTCTAGATTTACCAATTACAGGGGTGAGAAGCCAAGTCTTCCCATCATCTCCCCAACAGGATTCTCTACATCACTCCCCAGTGAAATATTTACAAAAGGATACTATGATCTTTTTCCCCAGCATCGTCACGCATTCCTAGCAATTATCTCATTTCCCTAGCAGTCCTCACATATATCTTCAACAAGGGGAAGCTTTATGCAAAGAGCGCCTTCCCCAGCAGAAAGGACGGATATCAATCTTGCACAAACAATGAGAAATGCATTAATTAATCTCCATATGCATATATATCATTATACATGCATACATAGCATACATAAATCATTCATCCCCAGCTAGTCTTCATTCTTGATCGAAGTGCAAAAATTTTTGTTCAAAATCTCTCGATCAAGGAATGAAGACTTGCCATTTCAAATGTAGGAACTCATCATCCACAGCTTCACATCTCTAGCAGATCCGCCTTGGGTAATATAGACCCTGTATTGGCCCAGATCGACTTCATCTTAAGTTCTCCAGTAGATCCGCCTTGGGTAATATAAACCCGGTATTGGCCCAGATCAACTTCATTCAAGATCCCCAGCAGATCCACCTCGGGTAACATAAACCCAAAATCGGTCCAGATTGGCTTCACTCCAAATCCCCAGCAGATCCACCTCGGGTAACATAAACCCAGCATCGGTCCAGATCGGCTTGACTCCATATCTCCAGTAGATCCACCTCGGGTAACCTAAACCCGGCATCGGTCCAGATCAACTTCATTCCAGATCCCCAGCAATCCTTGCCTTGGGTAACCTAAACCCGGTATTAGCCAATCCACCTTTCACCTTCCTTGCCTTGGGTAACCTAAACCGGTATCGGCTTATTTCATCTCCTTCCCTTGCCTCGGGTAACCTAGACCCGGTATCAGCCTATCCCAATTCCACCAACTTTGCCTCGGGTAACCTAGACCCGGTATCGGCTTATTTCTTCCCCAACTTCACCTCGGGCAACCTAGACCCGGCATCGGCTTATTTCAACATTGGGTTCTTTCTTGTATTTGCGGCACTTTGATTCGCGCTCTCAAATTCATCATCTCAGGTATTTTAAACCTAGATTCGGGTGTTGAATTTGATCACACGACGGGCAGCTAGAAGCACCAAAATTTTCCGTCCGGCCTTAAAAAAAATCGCACGTGTCACACGACTGTAACATACAGTCGTGCGACTGTAATTAAAATAATTACAGTCGTACGACTGTTCGATCGAAGCAGGTGCAGAAGACCATACCCATGACATAAGAAAGCTGAGTTGAAAGGAGGGGCATTAATTGCTCCGGTGATGGGTGAAGCAAAGTCAGAATAAGAAGGAGAGGAAGAGAGAAGATAAGGGACTTTTTGACAATTGATTTCTAGTCTTAGGAAAAAGAGTTTTAGAGAGAGGTTTGGGAGAAAAAGGGAAGAAAAGGAAAACACACAACTTCAAGCTTTCTTTTTCTTTTCTTTTTCTTGTTAAATCTTAAGGTTTGGATTAAAAATCTATTAGAAGTCAATAGGTTAATAATTTGACTCTCTAAACAAATTAAATTTCTGACTAGAAACCCTAAGATTCCCAAGCATTTTAGAGATTTTGGACCAAATTTCTCAACCTCAACTTGAAGAGAAAAAGAGCAAATTTAAGTGGATTGGTGCGACGCCAGGGGTCATTCCTACGGTGGATTAGCGCCTAAGAAGTAAGCACATTTCATCCTCACTTTTTATCATGCTTTCTGGGTGATTGGATGTGATGTGGTGCATTTTGTTTCAATTTTCTCGTATTCTGTTTCTGGAAATCAAGAATAGTCGTACGACTATTCTTGAGTTGATGAACAGTCGTACGACTGTAAATACAGTCGTATGAGTGTTCTTGATTTCCCCCGATTTCTCAGTTTAAATTTGAATAATTTTGGCGAAATCCTGAAATTGGAGGATTTACAGTCGTACAACCGTAATTACAGTCGTATGACTGTAATGCTCGTCCAATTGCACATTTTCCAAAATAATCCCTAAAAAATTTCTAAAAATCCCTAAAAATTCAGAAAATTAGAAAATCACCAAAATGAATTTTGTTGTATGCATTCACTACCTTAGATTTAATTTTTAGTGTAATTGCATTTAGGACAATACCACGACGGAGACCCGATTCTCCTGAAAACCGACCCACCTCACATGCTAAATTTAATTAAACCGGAAAATAAATCATTTTTAAAAATGATTTTCTCACAAAACCGAAATACAGGGACGTTTCAAAATGTTTTACAGGTCTAATCGGGTGGGCTAGCCTAGCCAACCCGGTTATCCCCTAATTGCATGCTCCCGAATTCTTAAAATCCCATTCTGTCTTGTTTGAGTCCTATTTGTGGCATTCCGTATATTGTGCTAACCCTCTGTTTTGCAGCTTTTTATTTTTATTTTTGATATATTTAGTAGATTTATCCGTATATCCTAGGCGATTGTATTTTTAGATAAATCGTGTATTTTAGGTTGTTGTAAAGTGAGGACAAGAGTTTTTCCTTTTTTCTTTTGGGTTGTATAATCGGCCTCTATTATTTTTTGTATATTTTGAATGTATGATTTAATTTCCCGCAATTTATTTCTTGCATTTTGCTTTAGCATCGGATAATTAAAATAAACAAATTAGGGTTAGAGAAAGATAATAAAGCAAATTAAATATGGTAATATAAACTGTAAAGTGAAAGAAAACTGGAGGTTAAGTAAGTCACTTGCCCAAACCCTAAATCTCTGGATTAGGTACAGTAGTCTGTCCTCGATAGGGAGCTTTACTGGAATTCCCGGATGAGCTAATCTTGGTGGAGACTCTGTCACTGATCTCGGGATTTAAGTTTCGAGGTCTTTAAGTTAAAAACGGGAAAATGTTTTCTACAAAAGAACTTCTAAGTTAAATCCATAATTTTCTAACTCAAGATAAACAAAACCCGTTTTCCAAAATAAAATCAAATCTAACCATCTTTTTCCCCGGTCCGCTTAGCCGTGTCTCGTTTAAAGATGGTCCCCTCACAACTGACATACCTGATCGTACCCATACTTGGCACCCTGTTATAGGCCCTTTAGGCGTACACCAAAGTATGCCACTTCACATGCAGCACCATCATATGGTCAGGTCAAAGGATCCATACAAGTACTACACAAGAATCACTTGTGATACTATACCATGTGGATTTCTCGTTTAGTGGATCTATCCAATACCATGCCCCTTTTGCATGCACCATTAACTTGGTTGACATCCCATGTCCAATGGCTGGTAAGACACCGCCATACAACCAAGCTAATGATAGTCTTTGGTTCCATTCATTCCCATGACTGGAACAGACTACGGATCTCTTTATGGTCATACCGTTTTCCCTATCCATGGTCTTACTGCCAAGTGCATGACACTTGTCAACATAGATATGGATATGTCCATTGGAAACTCTATTTAAAACATAGCACAAGGTATATAATAAATAGATTAATGCCTTTATTTAATGACACAAAATGTATAATACATAAATCCAATAAATGTATAATACAAATATAAGGACCAATGCCTCGGGACTAGGGCACATCCAACAATCTCCCACTTGCACTAGTTCCAAATAGGCATGGGCCTAATTCCAACAGTGGCTCAACCCAAGCATGAGGGTCATACCCTCGGATTTCCAGAATCCCTAGAAATCATCAAAATCGTTTGAAACAAGTGATTTTAGAAAACAAAGAAAACCACTGTCGGGCACTGTTCACTATAGTCGTGCGGGTATAGCACTATAGTCATACGACTTTATCATTTTGGATGTATTTTATAGATTAATCGTGTATTCTAGGCGATTGTACTTTTTAGATCTTCGTGTATCTAGGCGATTGTATTGGTGAGGATGAGAGTTTTTTTCTCTTTTTGGGTTGTAATAAGCGGCCTTTATTTCTTTATGGTTTGGGTTGATGTAAGTTTTATATTTCCGCACTTTAATTTTATGCAATTTATTTCTGTCATCTGAGTGAGCATAGGCTAAAAACAAAAGATAAAATGAGTAGAGAATTAAATGAGTAAAATATTGTCTTATGCACTTATCAATGAAAGCAAGCTTGAGGTTGAATAGGTAAGTTGTCCAAACCCTAAATCTCTGGATTAGGTACAATAGTCTACGCTCGGTAGGGAGCTGTACCGAAATTTTCCGAATGAGCTGATCCGGGTGGCGACTCTATCACTGATCTTGAAATTTAGGTTTCGAGGTCTTTAAGTAATAAAACGAGATTTTCTAAACTACAAAACTAGTTTTCAAAAAACTCACATTTAAAGGAAAGGTTTTCTACAAAAGGATTTCCAAAACAAATCAATGGTTTTCCTAAGCAAGATATAAACCCGGTTTTCAAACATAACAAATCCAAACACTCTTTTCTTTTTTTCCAGCTTGCTTCGCCGTGTTCTGCTCTAAAAGGTCATCCGCTCACAGGGAGATTATCATTTATTACACTCATGATGGAGAAAAGAATGAATTTATTCTACTCAGCATAAATGACAGCTTTAAGCTTTCATATTCATCAAAATTACAAATTTGTTAAATGGGTATCTGGGTTTACGAGTTAACTCGTGACACAACATGTTTATCTTGTATTATAAATGTGTCAAGCCTTTTATGACACTAACACTCATAAGTCTAACCCTAATTCATTAAATTTCGTGTTCAATGAATTAGGATAACGTGTCATCACCTCTTTTGATGGTCCTACATAACATAACAATCACAAATAAGAATTACAAGTCTTAGGTGTTTTCTCTTCTCTCTTCTTATATTATCATCTTTTCTCTCCAACACTAATAAGCTTACTTTAGCTCTCAATTTTTGTTCATGTCATCTAGAAAGGCTTCAAAAACTTTATGCATCCTTTTAGAAACTATTAGCAATGGATTTTTGCAGAAAATTCACAAGCTAATTTCAACCATGTTGCAAGCGTGCTAGGGAAACGGAATCCTAAATGGATTTAATAATTTTTTTGGCTTTTAATTGAACAATTGTACTAGATATTAAAGGATTGTAAATATCTCTATGGGTTTCTAGTTTCACTACAAAAAGCTTCACTAGCTTTGCAATGTACCAAGATAAAAGTAATATTAAATACACATAGGTTTAATAAACTTTGTATTTTATTAGTATCGAAAATATTTGATTACAAGAATGGGAAATAAAACTAGAAATTACAGTGAAATTACAATTAAAATTCAATTACCAGCTAGTACTAAAGAACCTTGAGACGAAGTGGCTCTTGGGCAGTAACTGGATGATTCTTATAACCATAGTGTAGAAATTGGTGCATCGAGACAGGCAAAGAAGAGCTAGAGATCGGCAACAAAGAATTGGGAATTTTGAGAGAAAGATGGATGCATAAAAGTTTGATTGAAAGAATAAGAGAAATTTGAGAAGTGGACAAAGAAATTGAAGAGATTAAGACTTTAGAGAGGGGGAAGGCAAAAAGAAAAGAAATTAGAGATTGAGCTGAAGAAGTTTGAGAAAAAGAGAAAGGAATTTAGAAGAATTAGGGGTTTAAAAGAGGGTTAAGAAGAAGAAGGGAAGACAGGAGGAGAAGAGATTAGAGATTGAACTGAAGAAATTTAAGAAAAAGAGAAAGGAATTTAAAAGAATTAGGGGTTTGAAAGAGGGTTAAGAAGAAGAAGGGAAGACAGGAGGAGAAGAGATTAGAGATTGAGTTGAAGAATTTTAAGAAAAAGAGAAAGAAATTTAGCAGAATTAGGGTATTGAAAGACGATTAAGGAGAAGAAAGGGAAGGAGAGGAGAGAACTTTAGAGAAAAGAGAAGAGAGAAAAAGAGGTTTGGTGTGTTGATGTTCTCGATTAGATTGGTTGGGCTTTTGAATTGGCAGAGGCTTTTTATTGACAGTGAAAATTTCTTTGAAAATAGCATATGTTGGTTAACTAACTGTACCGCCTTGTTGCCAAGCACGTTCCTGTTGGGTTATTCCCTAGTCCCTATATCGTGTACTTTGTGTATTTTACGTATGAGAACAAATTTGCTCTATATTAATAAAAGGCATAATCGTATTTATTGAATTACTTGTGCAATTGATAAGTATTATGAATCCATTAAATGGTGTTTACTCATGTTTGTTACTAGTGTGTACCAAATGAGTAAGACCATGAGTTTAAAGAACACAATTTTAAAGTTATTCCTAGTCTGTTATAATCATAAGAATGAATATAACTAAAGACTAATATGTTTCCTATGGGATTGGTGGTGTCTTACCGACCATAGGACTTGGAAAGTCTATCAATGATATAGGTACATGTCAGTGAACAGTGTACTTGATCGATCCTGTTGTGAGAACACTCAATGGTCAAGTGTCATAAGTGTTTCACACGTATTGCTTATATTGGATACTTATACTCGATATTACTAAACTCCTAGATGTGACCTTGTATACTTTGATGTGTGCCTAACAGGCCCGTAAATGGGTGCCAAGTATGGGTACGTTACGTATATCAGCAACCATGCTAGGACTGGGAGTAATACAAAGGGATTGCCTATCTCTTCACCAAAGAGATGATATCACCAGCCTCTTGACGAGTGAGACTGAGTAGTGTAGGGTCGTACCCAAAAAACCGAACTTCAAACCTCCAAATCCACAAAGATGTTGAAGAAACTTGGCAAGAAGTTGAGGAAGCTAACTCCCAACCAGATTCAGAGACCCGGTGACGTGCAGGATATCCTGTTCATGAGTGTTTCGGATGGGTACGGCCATCCGCGCTACACGAACCATTTCGGAGTCCGTTTTGGGTCAGAGATCCCCATCTTGCTAGAGATGGATTCTCACTTGTCGTCGCTCCAGGTTGGTACCCGAATCCGAGCCTCAATTTTGAATTTTTTAATATTTTCTATTTGAATCCTTTTCGATTTTATTTGCATATTTTTACTACTTTCTGGATGAATTGGTTGAGTAGAATGAATGCTAGGGGTCCCTTGTAGTTCATAGGAACGAGAATCTAGGAAAAACGAGTTAGAAATCACAAAAATTGGATGATTTGGAATATTTATGCCCGCAGGGATGAACACTCGTACGAGTGTGGCATGAACACTCGTACTAGTGTTCCTATAGTCATACGACTGAACTATAGTCGTATGACTGTAGCTGCTGCCCTTCTTTTCTTTTTTTTATGATGATGATTATTATGATAAATATTTTATTATTATGATGCATGTAGACACTCTCCTTTTTTATGATAAATATGCAAACATTAAATGTGTATGCATTGTACTTCACTGGATGTGCAGGACAAGGAGATTTCGGGTTGCGGGAACCTTTCCCTGCCCCGAGTCTGGTGGGGATGGATCCCCGAGACCTTGAGGGCCTGAGTCAGGATTTTGGGTCTGGAGGCATTTATCCTGTCGCTGCCAGAGAGCACACCTCATACCACTCATGCTGTGATGACGGCATTGTGCGAGAGGTGGATCTGCACCACCCATACCTTCCATCTACCTATCGACGAGCTCACCGTCACCCCGTTGGATTTTGCTGTGATCACCAGATTTGGCTTTGGCGGGACCCCGATCCGGTTCAACTATTTCTTGACCCGACAGCAGCTGGCAAATGACTATGTCAGCAAATTGATTGGTTATTCCCTTGAGAAAGGGAAGGTTCTGTGCTCCCGAGTGGAGGCATATTGGTCTGCTCGCCTAGATCCGTCTGAGGAGGATACAGAGAGATATGCTCAGGCCTTCATACTCGTTCTGCTGTCTTGTACGCTCTTTCCTACCGGGCAAAGTACCTTTAACATGACTCTGCTCCTGACCTTGGTGGACTTGGCCGCCTTCCCTACTCTGGATTGGGCCTGAGCTGCACTTGGGCAGCTATACTATGGATTGGACCTATGTGCCAGAGGGGGGCAGCAGGAGATCTTGGGTTTCTGGCTCAGCCTACTGGTATTACCCTTCTTCCTCTCTCTTTTTTTTTCTAATTGTTTCATTGATTGCAGATCTGGTTGTTCTAGCACCGTATTTTGGAGCCACCCAATTTGAGGGATGTTCAGGGTGAGGAGCACCCTACTGTCTTGCACAGCTGGACAAGGGGTGGCAGGGCATCGGCCGTAATCTGGCAGAGATCTGTCAGGGTCTTCAAGAGGTCTCCTGAGAGAGGGTAAGCAATCTAATTTCATTAGTCAGAAAAAATTTAATTCAATATTTACTTACCTATGCTGAATGTTTGCTTCTTTGATTGTGTTTTTACAGCTTGATCACCTCCTATGGCACAGTCAAGGAATCCTGCCTCCTATCATGCAGGCTTCCTTGTTGTTTGATGACCGCTGGCTCGTCATGGAGTGCCCGATGTCCTAGGAGTGGTATCTGGGCTAGCGCCTCCGTCTTTGTTGGAAATGCCCTAGTCCCGAGGCATTGGTCCTTGTGTTTGTACAATACATTTGTACGTTAATGTAATCTTTATGTATTATACAATTGAAGAGAGAGAGATATATTAATTATATCATATGAATCAATTGGATTGATCAAAGTAATATAATTAATATTTATTTTGGCCTTCTCATAAGTAATTCAATGAATTAATTTATGGGATTATTTCCTAGGTGGAAATATTATTACATGTATATGTATGTCTAATTTAATCCATTGATTAAATTAATAGGTCAAATGAATTTTAATTTAAATGTATGTAATATATTATGGTATAATATATAAGCATACATGGTTTATTAAAGTTGCATTTGAAATTAATTCAATCAAAGGATGTTAAATTGGGCTTAACACTTAAAATGAATATTCCCACATGGATTGGAATTGTTTTGGCCGAAATTATGGTGGTGTAATTAGTAAGAATTGTGAGTCATTTTATGGACAAAAATGATGATGACATATTCTTATGGACCAATTAAAGTGATGATGAATATGGTGAGTCATGTATGATCTTTTGGTAAGCAAAGTTGGACTTTTCTACTTAAGATATTTCGTTCATTCTTATGGTAAGAATGAAAAGAGAAAAATATCCCATGCATTCATCACTCTTGGCCGAATTATGGAGGGATTGAATGAGTCATATTTTTGACTTTAAATGGTAAAGTCTTTAATATGAAATGGTGATGGTGAAAGGTGATGGTGAGTCACCATGATAAGTCATTGGTATTGACTTATTTGAATGCAAAGTTGGACTTTGCTCTTTCATGCATCATTACACTCATTCACTCCTTTATTCTTTTGGCCGTATATTATTTCTTTCAAGAAAGAGTTTGCTCACTTTTTGAACATTTTCATTCTTTTGGAAAGAATGAGTTTTGCCCACTTGAAAAAGATGGTTTGATTTTTCTTTTGGAAAGAAAAAATGGGACAGCCATTTTTCTTCTTGTAGGCAGCCCCTCTCTCCCTCTCTTTTAGTCATCCGAGTCGCTAGCACGGGTTTCGGTCCGAGAGCCGTTCGTGTACGCATCGGTGGAGGAAATCTACACTTGATTTCTGCAGTCTGCATCCGTCTCTGAAAGAGACTTTGTGGTGAGTTTTTGAAACCCTCCTTTTATGCTTTAAGTTTTTGATTTCCACATCTTAAGCTCCTGGGCCGTATTCTAGGAAATCGACGCGTATTTCCGCTTTTATCGGTCGGTTTCCCGTGATGAATCCCAACAGTCTTGCAGACCACATAGATGGCCCTGCTAGTCGAGTTGTTCCTCCGCCGCTCCCCCGTGTCCTATTTTGGCCGCACTATGCAAATCCCATCGAGTACCCGAATATTTATGGGCATAGATACATAGTCGACTCCATTGATGGTGACTATGTGGCTTTCATCCGTGAGTGCTTGCTGGCGGCTCCTCCCCATCAGCTATCTTCTATTCATTGCTGCTTTGTTGTTCGGTTTTGATTTTCAGTGTCTAACATCCTTTCACTTGTAGGTCAAGAGATGGAAAGGGTTGAGCTCTGGTCGGCAGTCTGCCCCAGGAGATGAGGATACTGAGGCAGCCACTACCGGAGGGCACGCACCCATTCAGGACAGGAGCCATCCTGTGCACTCCAGCAGTGCTGCGGCGTCCACCTCCCAGGCTACCGAAGTAGTGGAGGGTCAGCTGGTGACGAAGTTGAGGACGAGTTTCAATATGATGGGTTTAGATGGCGGATACACTTTTAGGGATCTGCCTGCTTATCGTCATCATCAGATCATGTTTGCCCCGGAGGATACTACTCATGCAAATCTTCCGTCTGTTTTGTCATTTTTTTTACACTCTTTTTGTTTACCCCTTTTTTTTAACAGATCACTCGAGCTCAAGTGCAAGACATGGCCCAGCAGTACTTGGGCTTGGAGTACTTCATGACTCAGGAGAATACTGGCTGGGTTGTAAGTATTTTATAGTCTCTATTTCTTGACATGATTTATGCGATGCATGGATGAATATGTATGCATGCTAATTTGTATTGTCATTTTATAGACTCGAGCGCAGATGCTGCAAGAGCGGGCTAGGCAGGTGACAGCTTCTGAGGCTCGGGCCTTGGCTACAACGCATGAGATGACTCAGGTGTGAGCTGATTACCAGGCTCAGTTGGGCCGGATGCAGGCTGACTTGAACCAAGTGCAGGCCGACTTCGATACTTATAAGGCGGCACATCCAAGTGAGTTTAAGTCTTCGGAGGAGGGAGAGGATAAGAGCTAGATGGGGTTTTTTGTATTATTATTTTTTTTATACTAAATTTTTTGCACACAACATGAACTTCATTTTCATTATTATGGCCTTTCATTTTGCTTATGTTGGGATTCACATTTTTTTTTTTCAATTTTTGCTTCCTTTCATCCAGGCTTTTACAATTTTTTAGAATCATTACAAGACTCTGATTGGCTCAAATTAAAGCCTTTCAGGCTGTGGAACATTAAGGCCTATTACAAACATCCATGGAACAGTGAATTGTTGAATGCCTGCTGTCGCTACTGGGACCCGGTGGATAATGTCTTCTGCTTCTCACACCAAGAGCTCTACCCCTTGTATGAGGAATTCAGTGCCATCTTGAATATCCCGTGTCACAAAGGGATTGACATTGCAATTCCTGAATTCATCTTCGGCAACACTCCTTCGCTAGTGAGTTTGTTTGGGCTTAATCCCAAAGTGGAAGCTCTTCTTTCCACCAAATCTTCTTCCCCTAGCCTGCGCCTGGAATCTATACTGGAGTGGTGTATCAATGCCCCTAAGGACCACATCGGTTGGGCTAGTATTTTTAGCCTCTTACTGGTGAGCCAATACTTTTGTGATTCTAGTGATGGGGTTACCTCCTTCAGGACTGTCTCTCTTATCCCTTAGATGGCTACGAGAGCATTTTCTGCTCCATTTGCACTTGCTGAGACCCTGATTAATCTGCATGCATCCACAATGAGTGGTTCCCTCCATGTCGGTCCCCATCTTACGTTGCTCCAGGTAATTCTCTTCACTAGCTTGTGTGCACTCCAAATGAGCTTCTGACCATTGCTTCATACCATGTTGCAGATCTGGCTGTTGGAGAAGCTGTCAATTCTTAAGATTTCGAGAGAGAATTTTAAGAAGTATCACTTGGCCAACTTCAAGGAAAGAGGCTTCTCCATTGACTCCTACGCTGACATGTTTGCCGATGAATGGGTTGCTTGGCTAGCTCGCCTGACTGAGTATCGGATTAGGTGGGTCTGTCCCTGGTGGAAGATTACCCACGTGGTTGTAGAGATGTAGGCACACGGTGTCCAATTGTTGGGATTGACCAGGATGACATTTTATTCTCTGAGTCGCCTTTATCGGCAGTATGGTCATCCATAAAATATTCCTCAGCGTTCTTGTGTCACCACATGTGAGGAGTACACTGCTTCTTGGCCAGATCATATCAGGTTCCGTTGGGCTAACAATACTTGCCGTGTGATGTTGAGCTACGCTTCCCTTGCTTCCACGGAGACGGATGACTAGTACAAGCATTGGTTGGCTGAAATCAAGGACCTGCCGACCCATGAGGCGCGTGAGCATGCGACTTCCCATTGGCTGGCTTCTTCCGATGTTGCAAAATCGCTTCCTGTCAAGAAAAGAAAGACATGAAAGAGACATGATCCTTATTTTATTTATATATATATATTAATTTTTTTTCTTTTTTTTTTATGTTCACAATTAGTATGCCTAGGCGTATAAATGACTTTGTTTATTTGGATGTTTTAAGAAATGAATCATGTAACATACTCCAAACATTCATGCAATATGTTGAGCGATACGCACTTCATTAATGAAATTCAATTATTGTAACAATTAAAAATGCCAAAATTGGTACATATCTCGAACGAACTTACTCCTGTTATCAACCATCCCGTACAGGTTTTCTGGCTGATAAACTACCTCTCGTTGTCTTAATTTTTGCTTAAGTCACCCTTGCAGGTTTTCAACTTAACAGACCTTTTTTTTACATATGGTAGCGTTTGAGATGGTCCTAGTTGATTGGGTTGGTGAACTCATTGCCGTCCATGTCCATAATTTTCACTGCTCCTCTGGAAAGTACCTTCTTAACCACATATGGTCCTTCCTAGTTGGGTTTAAATTTACCCCTCGCATCCATGTTGGATGGTCTCATCTGCTTAAATACCAAATCCCCCGTCTTTAAAGGATGCTTCTGATGACGAACTCGTCAATTGTAGGCTCTAGCCATTCTTTGGTGGTACATTTGCAGATGATCTAAAGCTTTGAGGCGCTTTTCATTGACCATAGCCAGCTGTTCGAACCTTGCCTTTACCCACTCTATCTCAGGCAATTGAGCTTCCAAGATGGTCCGTAAAGACTTCAATTCCACTTCAATGGGAAGGATTGCTTCCATCTCATAAACCAGTGAATACAGCGTTTCCCCTATCGATGTTCTAAAACTGGTTCTGTAACCCCATAAATCATACGACAATTATCTTTCCAATCTCTGTAGGTCAAAGTGGTCTTTGATAAGATCTTCTTAATGGACTTGTTTGCCGCCTCCACTGCACCGTTGGTTTGTGGCCTATAAGGTGAAGACTTGTGATGCTCTACGTTGTACTCCTCAAGTAATTCGTCTGTGGCTCCTTGAAATTGCACTCCATTGTCAGTCACCACGTGGTGTGGTACACCATATCTCGTAAAGATGTGCTTCTTTATAAATTTAGCCATCTTTTTAGCCGTGACCTTGGCATAAGACTCGGCTTCAACCCACTTGGAGAAGTAATCCACCGCCACCATAATGAACTTGTGACCATTTGATGCTGGAGGCTGAATCTCACCGATTATTTCTATTCCCCATACTGAGAATGGCCAAAGGGTCATGAGATTCTATAATTCCATGGGCGGAAGATGGCTGATATCCCCATAGATCTGGCACTCGTGACACTTCTTCACTTCTTTGGCGCAATCTGTTTGCATGGTGAGCCAGAAGTACCCTTGTCTCATAATCTTTTTCGCCAGAGCTAGACTGTTCATGTGCAGGCCACAGATCCTAGAATGTATCTCTTGCATAACCCTTTTGGCTTCTGCCTCCGTCAAACACTTCAATAACAATCCATCGGCAGTCCTTCTGAAGAGTTGTCCATCAAACCATCTGAATTAAGCTACTAATTTCCTTAGTGTGGCCTTATCCGATGAATCTGCTTCTTCGGAATAGTGACCATTTTGTAGGAAATCAGCTATGTCTTGGTACCAAGGTTTATCATCTGCCATTAGGGTCCAGACATCGCTAGGACGATGGAACGGTGTTCTAGCAGTTTCGAGGATCAAAGGCTACATTGGTGCCTTCTAAGGCCCTTCCCATATGGACGATAAGGTTGCTAAAGAATCGGCCATCTAATTATCAGCTATGGTTACATGTCTGAATTCAATGTGCCCGAATACCTTCACCAACTCCCACAAAGTCTCCAAGTATGGGCGAAGAGATTCTTCTTTGATTTCTCATTCTCCCGTGGCTTGGCGGATGACCAATAGTGAGTCACCAATAATGGTCACATCATTTGCCCCTAGTGACATAAGAGCATCAATGCCAAATAAGCAGGCTTTATATTCTGTACCATTGTTAGTTACCGGGAATTCCAGCTGCTTTGTCAAAGGAATTATTTCCCCTTAGGAGTTATAATGATTACTCCGAGACTGCTCCCCTTTTGTTCACAGCTCCATCAAAGTGCATGACCCATTTTCTAACTTCTACATCCACCATAGCCAACTGCTTATCCGGAAACGCCAGATTCTCCACATAATCTTATTCAAGTGGCTAATTTGCTAGGAACTCAGCCACTGCTCTTCCTTTGATCACCTTTGCCACATATTCAATGTCAAATTCTGACAGCAAAAGTAACCATCGGGGCAATTTTCCTGTTAAAGATGGAGTAGAGCATACGTATTTCATCGGATCAACCTTTGTCACTGCTTGTATCTTATATGATTGGAAATAGTGTCTCAATTTCTTCGTCAGCCAGACCATAGCGGTGCAAGTCTTTTCCACGATGGTGTATCAGGTTTCATAATCCAGCAACTTCTTACTGAGGTTGTAAATAGCGTGCTCCCTCTTATCATCTTGTTCTTGGACCAACATTGCTCCCATGGAGGTTTCTTTGATGGCCAGATACAATATCAAGGGCTTTCGCGGAGTCAGGAGTCTCAACACCAAAGGATTGGTCAGGTACTCTTTGATCTTATCGAATGCAACTAGACACTGGTCGTTCCACTCGACTCGCTGTTCTTTCCGGAGTAGCTTGAAAATGGGTTCACAGATAATAGTCAATCTAGCAATGAATCTGCTAACATATTGAAGTGAGCCTAGGAATGATCTGACTTCCTTTTCTGTTTTCGGAGCTAGCATATCTTGAATAGCTTTGATCTTGTCTAGGTCCATCTCAATCCCTTTCTGACTAACAATGTGCCCTAATAGTTTGCCTAATGTAACTCCAAATACACATTTCTTCAGATTGAGTCGCAAGTTATACTTTTCAATCCTGGTCATGAATCTATCCAGGACAACATGGTGCTCTTCCCGGGTCATGGATTTGACCAGTATATCATCAACATATACTTTGACCTCCTTGTGGATCATTTCATGTAGCAGTGTCGTGATAGCCCTTTAGTAGGTTGCCCCAGCATTCATCAATCCGAAAGGCATTACCCTATAGCAGTACACCCCCTATTCGGTGATGAAGGCCGTCTTGACTTTGTCAATGACATCCATTAAAATTTGATTGTATATGGAGAAACCATCCATAAATGAGTACATGACTACCCTTACTGCACTGTCGATCAAAACGTCATTGTGAGGGAGTGGAAAATCATCCTTTGGAGAGGCCTTATTCAAATCTCGATAATCCACACAAACTTTGACTCTTCCATCCTTCTTGGCAACTGGGACTATGTTGGCTAGCCATTTCGGGTATTCCACCACCTCTAGGAAGTTGGCCTTAATTTGCTTTGCTACTTCCTCTTTGACTTTCTCGGCCCATTCTAGATGTAGACGTCTGAGCTTCTGTTTTACTACGCTAAATCTAGGGTCTGTTAGGATTTTGTGTTCTGCTATCCCTCTGTCAACTCCCGGCATGTTGTCATAAGACCAGGCAAATGCTCCCATATGTTTTTTAAGTATTTTTGTTAGTTCTCTCTTTTCCTCAGGAGTGAGTTTATTGGATATAGATACCATTTTAGGATTTTTAACTGTACCCAAAGTAATTTCATGTAATACAGTGTCGTGAATGATGAACACATTGAATGAATGTTTCCATGTATGCACAGAGCCATTAGGAAAAACATCACACAAATAAGCAACATTAGATTTCATTGCATTCATCGCCTTATAGGAGGAATTGCTCACATCAAATACAGAAGAAATGTTTACATAAAAGTCATTCTTTTCCTCCACATGAGGAGGGTCTTCAGCAGTAGGTTCTTCAGGGCCAGCAGATCCTTCCTCGAACAGGTCATTCAGGTCAGCTTTCAGAGTCTCTTTCTGTGCCTCTGATAGAACAGCTTCTTCTTCTTTCACCTTTCCCTTGGCCATCATCCGGGTGAGCTCGGCTATGGCTTTTTCCACTAGCTCGGCCTGTTCCGAGGCAACTTCCTTCTTCACAAGGCACTCCTTCAAACCTTTCTTCAACAGGGCCGAAAATGCCTTAGTGATGGCATCCACTAGTGCATCTGCATCTTCTTCTTTTGGCTTTTTCTCCGGAATGACAAGGGCCACTACTTCGACTCAGGTTCTTGGAGGGGTGGTGATCTCGGTCATTGCTTTGGGCTTAAGCATTTCTTTAACAGAACCAACTCCATACTTCGAGAAATCAACAACATCAGTGAATATTTCAAACCCAGGGACTGTTTCCCCCTCGACCATAGTCGGCTTAGGCTTTCCGTCATATGGCCTATCACTTACACGGACAAAAGTATCCAAAAGATGGACCTTCTTCAACTCGGGCCCTTCCTTCTCATTAGTGACTTTATAACCAAGACCCCTACGATGTGATTGACCCATGCTGATGTCAAACTTTGTGATCCCTTGCTGATGGGTTCCGAGCCCTTTTCCCGAAATAAAATTCTGCTTTTCGAAATACTTGTGGATCTATGGAGAAAACACCAGGTCTTTCTCTTCCTATTTTGAGATGACCGCTACTTGAAAGCCGTCAGGGGTTGCTCGAGTGAGTTCAGTGCTACCACCATAGATGATTCATCAGCCTCAAGGGTCACAATTATCTCTCCTATCGGAATCTTCACCTTTTGATGCAAAGTTAAAGGCATTCCTCCCAGTGTGTGGAACCAAGGTCATCCCAAGAGCAAAGAAAACGTCACTAGGATATCGATGACAGTAAACAACACATTAGATCTTACTTCTCCAATCACCACTTCTGCTTCAAAGGTGCCGATCATAGTGCGCTTTGAGTCATCATAGGCTCGGATCAATGTGTTGGATTTTGAGAGTGCCTCTTCACTTATGTGAAGGCTTGGGAGTATTTTCAAGGGACAGATGTTCAATATCGACCTGTCATCAACCATCACACAGGGCAATATTCTATCAATCATCTCGACCTTTAAGTATAGTGCCCAATTATGATTAATTCCTTCTGGTGGCAGATCATCATTGGTGAAGATGATTTCCTTGGGTCTGTCAGATCATCGATCCTTTGTATTCCCGATCGCCATACACACCTCTTCGGGGGACATCAATGGGCTTGCATCCATCTCCATCAGTTTCTTGGCCACCGCAGCTCGGTGCCTTTGGTACTCCATCAGTAGATGCCACACGAATGCATGTGCAGGCATCTTTTTCAACTACTCCACCACCAAGTCTTCCCTTTCTTCCACCTTAACTGGCATATAGTCCTGAACCGGAGCTTCGGCTCGCCTGCTGGGTTCCCCTTGCCATTGTGGCTCAGGCTGGTATACTCTTCCACTCCTCGTGACATGGTTCACAGGTGCATCTTCTTTCTTCAAGTACATCCCGTTCTTGGTGCAAACGGGATATACAGGCTTTGTCTGGCTTACAGGCTTGGGCCTGCTCATCATCTCAAATTCATCTCCATCATCATCCAACTCAACGTCATCTAAGTTAACAGGCTTATTCTCCTTTGTAGTCAGCTCAGCTTCTTCACCCACCACCACTTGTATCGCTGGGTTTGCTTTTGCAATCTATGCAAGCACAAAGTTAGCTGGCAATCCTATCTGTACCATGTTGATTCTCCTTTCAAATTGAGGCAGGGGATTGCTCTCGACATTGGGTTTTGGGCGAGGCTCCTCTATCTTCTTCTCATTAATCAACTATTGGATAGCCTTCTTCAAGGCATGGCATTCATTAGTTCGGTGCCCCTTTGATACATGATAAGAGCAAAAGTTGTCTTTGTCTGCCTCGCCGGAGGCGTGTATGGTTTCAAGCTTTGGAGGAAGCCTAAATTTCTACACTTTAAGAAGATCCGGCCCAGAGAATCCTCCTATGGAGAGATTCCTTTACCAGTCACTTATTGGTCTACAGCTGCTATGTCTGCTTGCTTGACTGGAGCAGAAGACTGACTCAGGCTGTAGGATTACTGTTATTCTTATACCCTGATGAATATGTTCGGCCTCGATACCCTCCTCCAGAACTATTCTGGGCTGGATCAATCTCGTACTTCTCTACTTTTTGGGCTAGTTCATGCACCTCTACCAAAGACTGGAACTTATGATATTTCATCACATTTTGATAAACCTCCAAACTGCCATCAATCAGCTTTTCAATCAATTCATCCTCCAATGGCTTATGATGAAGGAGAATCATCTTATCCATCCATCTTTGGTAATACTCAGAGAAAGTCTCATTAGGCTTTTGTCTCACAGCTTCTAAGTCTTGTATCTTGACTTCCAGTTGAGTATTGAAGCTAAAATACTTTATAAATGTATCAGACAATGCATCCCAGTCTCCTTGTACACTTTCCGGTTGTTTGTTGTACCAAGTGATCGCTTCGCCTTCTAGAGTAGTGGGGAATAACCCCACCAACTAATTCATCATGAGTCTTGCCATCGTCATGATTCGGACATACTGATTTAGATGGGCAATAGGAGGACTCTTTCCAACATAGGGAGCAATTTTAGGCATCTGGAAGCCCACTGGCAGCATTTCAATTCCTTCGGCTATGAGTATGGATGGGTCAATGAGCTTGGAAGGCTGAACTTTGGAGCTTGTGCACATTTCTGCCATGAATTCTTCCATTTCTTCCTTTCCAAGGCAGACTCTACTAGTCTTTCAGCACTATTCCTCTGAGCTTCCTCTGCATCAGACAACCCATCATTCAATCTCCCCCCGCTACTCGTTCCTCGGGTAACTCTTTCTGCTCGTTGAGAAGACGACTCATCCAGGGCACTGTGAACTTGACTCTTAATGAGGTTCTTGAATTCATCCAAGTTCATGAATTCCTGAAGAGCAGTAGTGGCCAACATGGCAGCAGCAGCATCAGGTGTGATAGCCATTTCTTGAAAGCTTTGTTGTAGTCGTTCGAGTTCTGGCAAAAATTCAGTGTTTGACCCCGGATACTGTCTCAAACTCTCCTGACTAAATAGACTCCTCAGACTCACTAGATGATGAATCCCCGTGTTCCACTCTTATAAGTCTACGTCCCGATCTATACCAAACTACAAAACATATTGAACCAGAGTTAGTGAAAGATGCTAACCCAAAGAGTTATGAACTCCAGGTGATATGCATGTATGCATGGTGTGTTGAATGAATGATACGTGGATGTTGTATGCAATGGCCTTGTAATGCAGACCTTGAACAACTGACCAATTGGGTGGTGAAGTATGCATGAATTCTTGCTTGAGTAGGTTGTGAATTGAGATTTATGTGCTTGGTGCACAGATGAAGCCTCGGCGCTCGGGGAGCACCTTGGGTTTTACATGTTGTGACATGAGACAAACGTGCGCGTGGCACACGGTCGGGATTTCGGTGTCTAGGGAGCACCTTGGGTTTTTGTGATGTGAAATGAGATGAACATGCGCTTGGCACACGGTCGGGATTTCGGCGCTCAAGGAGCACCTAAATGACTTAATGTATGAAATGGAATTTTTTTTTCGGCGCTCATGGGGCACCTAAATGGTTTGATGCATGAAATGAAATTTTTCGGCGCTCGTGGAGTACCTAAATGGCTTGATGTATGAAACGAAATTTTTCGCCACTCGTGGAGCACCTGAATGGCTTGATGTATGAAATGAAATTTTTCGGCGCTCATGGAGCACCTAAATGGCTTGATGTATAAAATGAAATTTTCGGCGCTCGTGGAGCACCCAAATGGCTTGATGTATGAAATGGAATTTTTTGGCTCTCGTGGAGCACCTAAATGGCTTGATGATGAAATGGGATTTTTCGGCGCTCGTGGAGCACCTAAATGGCTTGATGTACGAAATGGAATTTTTCGGCACTCGTGGAGCACCTAAATGATTTGATGTATGAAATGAGATTTTTGGCACTCATGGAGCACTTAAATGGCTTGATGTATGAAATGAAATTTTTCGGCGCTCGTGGAGCACTTAAATGATTTGATGTAAGAAATGGAATTTTTTGGTGCTCGTGGAGCACCTAAATGATTTGATGTATGAAATGGAATTTTTTGGCGCTCGTGGAGCACCTAAATGATTTCCTACTTGGTAAGTGATATGATATGTGTGACCCTTATGGGATTGTTTAAGGCCTACATAAGTGTTTTATGCATGACATGCATTCCATATGGCTACAAAACAAATTAGTTAGTGCTTATGACATTCAAGTGATGCACATGAATTAATTTTTTCACACAATGAGGGGGTGCATGGCTGCAAAAAATATGGTTAGTGTAAATGTCACACGGGTGATTAATGTATTTACACATGAAAAATGCAAGTGGCTATACAAAAGATGTGAGTTAGTATCACACAAAATACTTTGCGTGCAGCATGTCATGTTCGTGAAAAATGTTGATGATGGTATGTTATGAAGGGACGAGAGACACGTAGCACATAGCATGCGAAGCATATTCCTCCAAACTTATTCCTCCAATCGTTGTCAATTTTTTGAAAATTCTAACCGAGTCCTAGGAGGGGTTCACTTCGATCATCAACCGAGGATGATGAAGGCGTTATTTTGTAACAATCATGCAATTTATTTTGGTATCTCAAAGGAATCCAACTAAGGTTGCCTATATGAGTTCGGTCCAAGTTGGGATAAAATCAAGGCTCCCATAGCAAAATATACTCCTCACTGCTCCCCACTCAAGGGTCCACACGAAAGGGTTCGTACGAGGCTATGGGTGGTGTTTCGTATTCGTGCCCCTAAGACCATGAGGAACAAAGGCGACACTTCAACAATTCACAGGGCTAAATATTGGATACTTAACCTAATGCAAGTATGTCTAACTAAAATGCAAATTAAAATGTCATGCAAGAATCATCCGCCTTATTTTGATTAGACATTTTTCAAGGCTTGTCAAATTCTTTTAAGTCTTAAGAAAAACTTTTGTAAGAACTCCCAGCAGAGTTGCCACTGTGAGCATGGGTTTTTTGTGATGGAAATTCGGTTTTTTGAAAATTTGTTATTTCGAAAAAGAATCGAGACCTAAATCTCGATAGAAAGTGCAAGAGTCGCCACCCGGCTCAGCTCGACCAGAAAATTACAGTGTAGCTGAACCAAAGCGAGGACTGCTACACTTTCCAGAGATCTAGGTTCGGACAAGTCCCTTATTTCATGTCTAATCAAAATAAAAATGGCCAATGTTCATTGATGACATTTTAAATTTCTAAAGGTTGATTTTTATTGAATTAAAACACACAGCGTACACACAAATAAAAATAAAGCGGTAAATAAATAAATTATTACAACCCGATCGAATGAAAACAAAAACTCTCGTCCTCACATTACAAGCGCCTAGAATACACGAGAATCTAAAAATTACAATCGCCTAAAATACACGAATTAAGCTATTAATTACATTAAAAATGAAAATAGAAAGAAATTAAAGCTGCAAAATAGATGGTTAGCAAAATTTATAGCACACCACAAATAAGACTCAAATTGGAAAGAATTGGGATTTTAGAGAACGGGGGCATACATTTAGGGGGTAACCGGATCGGCTCGGCCAGCCAGCCCGATTAGACCTGGAAAACAATTTTGAAACGTCCCTGTATTTTTGTTTTATGAGAAAATTCATTTTGAAAACATTTTATTTTTCCAGTTTACTTTCATTTAGCATGTGAGGTGAGTCGGTTTTCGGGAGATTTGGGTCTCCGTCGTTGCATTGTTCTAAGTGCGATAATTTCAAAAATTAAATCTAAGGTCGTGAATGCACACAACAAAATTCATTTTGATGGTTTTCTGATTTTTCTGAATTTTTATGATTTTTGTGAATTTTTATGGATTTTTCTGGAAATTCTGCTCCTTGACGAAAATTATAGTCGCCCGGCTGTAATTACAGCCGTGTGACTGTAATTCGCCCAATTGCAAAAAATCGCCAAAATTATTTTAAATGAAAAGAGGAAGCGGGGAAATCTATGAACAGTCGTACGACTGTGGCTCGGTTGGCACGACTGTAATTACAGTCGTGCGACCGTTCTTTGCCACAAGAACAATCGTATGGCTGTTCTTATTTCCTAGAAATAGCAAGCCAAAAAAATGAGTTTTATGCACGAAAATCACCCAAAACACCCAGAAAATGAAGCAAAAGATTTCAAGTATAGTTACCCTTGTTGCGCTGATCCACCGTCTATTTGACCGCTGGAAACACCTTAATTGGCTCCGGATTGCTTCTTTTCCTTTGTGATTCAAGGTCCCAAAACAAGTCCAAAATTCTCCAAAAAGTCACAGATTAAGGTGAGTCTAAGGTCTGGAATCGATTTAGTTTGGTGTGTCAAGTTTTAACCTATGATTTCTAATAGATTTTAAGCTCTAACACTCTGGAATTAAAAGAAACAGAGTTAAAGAAAATGGTTGTATGGTTTTCTTTTTCTCCTTTTCTTTTTCCTTCTCTTCTTTTTCAATTTCTCTCTCTCTCAATCCTAAGATTTTTGTCCAAAAGCCCCACCTTTTCTCTCTCTTTTCCTTCTCTTTTTATCTGCCTTTCCTTACTGCACAAAACCGGGCATTAATTTCCCCTTTAAATCACCTAATTTTTTATTCTTAAGGTATGGGCTTCTGCTACCTACCACGATCTTCCAATCATATGACTGTAATTTCAATTACAGTCGCATGACTGTAATTTCAATTACAGTCGTGTGACACGAGGCTTTTTTTTTTTAAGACCCGGAAAATTCCCTGTTCACAAAGGGATATTTCACTCAGCAGTCCATTAAGAAGATATCACCAGCCACTTGATGAGTGCTATTGATAAGAGTGTGGCCACACCCAAACAAGTTGGAACTTGTTTGTGGACATCAGTTCATTCGGGATCAAGTTAACATCCAGACACAAAAGAGGGTGATGATACCATGCCTCCATGTTGGACTCCGATATCAATGATATGGGATATATAAGTTAAACTACAAAGTTACAATTTCCGTTAGATTACAGTCTCTGTCTTCATTGGGGGCTATAATGGCTTGCTAAAGCCCCAATACAGTATGTGGGTCATGGGCCCACTGCCAACATAAAGACAAGCCCACAAGATCGTACACATTGAACATCTGAGCTTGAACTAAATGGGTCAACTGTATACTTAGAGTATACTGACTGGAGAGGAGAGATTTATTGATTAAATTATAGATCAACTGGATTGATCAAAATAATATAATCAAATTTTAATTGGGTTTCATCGAATTAATTTGAATAAATTAATTCATGAATTTATTTCTTGGTGGAAATATAATACATATATAGGTTTATATGTGTTTCATTTAGTAAACTCTAAATTAATTTATTGGGTCAATTTAATTAGGCAAATTAATTTAGACCTAGGGTTTTGAAGGTATAAAAACCCACTTAAATGAAACAAAACCCTAAGCCATTCTAGATACATAGAATTTCAACCAAGGTGAGATTTTCTACAAGAAAAAATTTTCATCCCCCTTTAATTCTCTCTCGATCTTTACTCTCCACTAGCACGGGTTCTTGCTTGATACCCGTTCATGTACGGGGATCATGGCAGGAACCTCTGTTGGTTTCTGCAAACGTCTCTAAAAGAGACGTACAAGGTGAGATTGGGTTCTTATTCTTGTTGCTATTTCTTTTGTTATGATTTCTATTGCATAAGCTCCTGGGCTTGGATTTGAGAAAATCTTAATCGGCTTTCACTGCCATTCGGTTGATTTTGATGACGAATCACTGCACTACTTCCATTGCCAGTAGCCAGGGCATTGGAAGACGTAATGTCCTCTATACCTGGAAGATCTAAGGAAGAGCAAGGGAGCTGCTTCCAACACGGGTATCTATGTTATTGAAGTGAACCTTTCTATTTCTACATCTTGGGTATTGGATATCGAATGCGGTACTCACATTTGTTCAAATGTGCAGGGACTCAGAAGTAGAAGGGCACTGGCATCTGGAAAGGTGGATCTCAGAGTCGGAAACGGTGCAAAGGTTGTGGCTATTGAAGTTAGAGAGTTCCACTTGGAGATGTAGACAAGATTGGTTTTAGTTTTGTACCTACCATGAGCAGGAATATTATATCTTTTTCTACTTTGGATTGTGAAGGATTTCATTTTGTTATTTCTAACAGTGTTATGAAAGTCTTTCATGGAACATTTTTTATTGTCATGCACAGTTAAATAATGGTCTCTATATCCTGGAACTAAATGCATCTAATCCTGTTTATAACATAAATACTAAATGGGTTAGACCAAATTGAGCCCATCATTCTATTATCACTGTCATTTAGGCCACATAAATAAGAAACGCATAACTAGGCTTCACAAGGCTGGAGCCCTAGGTTCATTTGATTTGGAGTCATATGAAACATGTGAATCTTCTCTATGTGGAAAATGACCAAAAGCTCATTAAATAAGAAAGGTTATAGGGCTTTGGGCTTATTGGACCTAATACACTCAGACGTATGTGGGCCTATGAGTACTAGTGCTATAGGTGGTTTTTAGTACTTTGTTACTTTCACAGATGACTTCAACAGGTATGGCTATGTCTACCTAATGAAGCATAAATTTGAAACTCTTGAAAAGTTCAGAGAGTTTAGGAACAAAGAACAAAACCAGTTAGGCAGAAGTATTAAGGCCATTTGATCATATCGGGGTGGCAAATACCTTAGCCCAGAGTTTAACTCATTCCTTAGAGAGTGTGGGATAGTCTCACAGCTCATTCCATCTGGGACAAACTAATGGAATGGAGTGTCCAAGAGGAGGAACTGGACCCTGTTGGACATGGTTAGGTCTATGATGAGTCATACAATGCTTCCAGTATCATTCTAAGGCTATGCCTTAGAGACAGTTGCATTCTTGCTGAACTGTACTCTAACTAAAGCAGTTGAAAAGACACCATATGAGATATGGATAAGCAAGGTTCCCAATATGTCTTTCTTGCGGATTTGGGGATGTGAGTGCCACGTCAAGAAGTTAAGCGCGGATAAGCTATCTTCCAAAACTGACAATTGCTTGTTTGTGGGGTACCCTAAGGAAACAAAAGGGTACTATTTCTACAACCGTAATAGGAACAAAGTGTTTGTGTCTCAGAAAGCTGTTTTTGTTGAAAAGTAGTTTATCTCCAAGAAAGAAAGTGGGAGTAGAATTGAACTTAGTGAAGTTCAACAACCACAAGCTCCTGAACATGATAGTTTAGCAAGATTCTTAAAGGGTTGAGAAATCTGTACCAATAACACAAGACCTAAGAAGGTCTGGTAGGGTTTGACACTAGCCAGAGAGATACGGATTTCTCATGACTAATGATACCACTCTTTTGATAGATGATCAAGGAGAGCTAACCACCTACCAGGAGGCCATGGTAAGCCCCAACTCAGTAAAGTGGCTTGGAGCCATGCAAGCTGAGATGCAGTCAATGTATGATAACCAAGTTTGGAATTCAGTTGATCCACTTCTAGGTGCTAAGGTCATTGGTTGCAAGTGGTGTTTCAAGTTGAAGGCCAACAACACCTTGAAAGGGCGATTGGTAGCGAAGGGTTTTGGATAAGTACATGGAATAGACTATGATGAAACCTTCTCTTCAGTTGCAATGCTCAAGGCCATTAGGATACTACTTACCATAGCTACATGGTGTGACTATGAGATATGGCAGATGGATGCCAAGACTGCTTTTCCTTAATGGAAACCTCCTTGAGGATGTTTACATGACTCAACCGGAGGGGTTCATCGATCTTGAGTATCCTAATCAGGTGTGTAAGCTGCAAAGATCCATTTATGGTCTTAAGCAAGCATCCTAAAGTTGAAATCTTTGTTTTGATGAAGCAATAAAGGAGTTTAGCTTCACCAAGAATAAAGATGAGCCTTGTGTGTACAAGAAGGCTAGTGGGAGCATAGTAGCATTTCTAGTCTTATATGTGGATGACATCCTACTCATTGGAAACGACGTTCCAACACTCTTAAGTGTTAAGGAGTGGTTGGGAAAATGTTTCACAATGAAGGACTTAGGCGAAGTGTAGACTATACTGGGTATAAAGATCTATAGGGATAGATCTCTTCGGCTTCTAGGCTTAAGTCAAGAGAGGTACATAAACAAAGTCCTTGAAAGGTTCAACATGACAAATGTGAAGAAAGGTTTCTCGCCATTTCATCATGGTCTTACTTTAAGTAAGAAGGACTGTCCCTCCACAAGGAACAACAGGGAATATATGAATGTGATTCCATATGCTTCGGTAATTGGATCAATTATGTATGTTATGCTATGTACTCGACTTGATGTCGCACATGCACTGAGTTTGACTAGTCGGTACCAATAGGACTTGGGTGGGGCCTATTGGACCACGATCAAAGCCATCTTAAAGTACCTTTTAAGGACTAAGGATAGCTTCTTGGTGTTCGATGGTTAAGAAGAGCTCACTGTAAGTGGTTACACTGATCCTAGCTTCCAGAAAGATGTCGATAACTTTAGATCATAGTCTGGTTATGTGTTTATGCTGAATAGGGTGCTGTAAGCTGAAAAATCTCAAAGCAAGACACCGTTGCTAATTCTACCACCTAAGCTGAGTATATTGCTGCAAAGGAGGCTATTTGGATTAGGAAGTTTGTCATTGAGTTAGGAGTTATTCCCTCCATCCTAGACCCAGCTGACCTCTTTTATGACAACAACGGGGCCATAGCACAAGCTAAGGAGCCACGGTCACATCAAAGATCCAAGCACATACTCAGGAGATTCCATCTCATTCGGGGAGATAATCGACCGAAGGGATGTGGAGATTTGTAGGGTTGCTTCAGAGGATAACATCACTGATCCTTGACTAAGGCATTGGCACAGTCTAAGCATGATGGTCATATTAGATCCATGGGGATTAGACCTCTACATAGAAGTGACTACTGCAAGTGGGAGATTGTTGGGTTATGCCCTAGTCTTTATGTAGTGCACTCTGTGTATTTTGTGTATGAGAACACATTTGCTCTATATTAATAAAAGGCATAATCATACTTATTGAATTACTTGTGTAATTGATAAATATCGAGAATCCATTAACTGGTGTTTACTCATGTTTGTTACTAGCGTGTACTAAACGAGTAAGACATAAGTTTAAAGAACACATTTTAAAAGTTATCCCTAGTCTATTATAATCATGGGAATGAATATAACTAAAGACTAGTATGTTCCTTATGGGATGGGTAGTGTCTTACCGACCATAAGACTTGGAAAGTCTATCAAGGACATACATGTCAGTGAACAGTGTACTGGATAGATTTGCTTAAGAGAATACTATATGGTCAAGTGTCATAAGTGTGTTTCATATGAATTGCTTATATTGGATCCTTAGACCCGATATTACTACACTCCTTGATGTGACCTTGTATACTTTGATGTGTGCCTAACGGGCTTGTAACTGGGTACCAAGTATGGGTATGTTGGGTATATCAGGAACATGTTAAGACTGGAAATAATGTGAAGGGATTGCCTATCTCTTCACCGAAGAGATGATATCACCGCCTCTTAACGAGTGAGACTGAGTAATGTGCGGCCGTACCCAGATAGAATGATTATTTGATAATCATTTATTTGATCTCATCAGTCTACTTGGATGTCAAGTAAATGTCCTAGCACTTAGAAGGATGACAGTGCCATGCCTTGTGTAGGACATTAATATCAGATGTGCAAAGGATCATATAAGAATACTACAGGTGTATATGGTTTTGATTTTGACATCACCATCCCAATTGGGAGTTGTAACGACTTGCTAGAGCCCATTTACAACTTATGGGCCGAATGTCATTCTGGGCCCATGGCCAACACACGAATGAGCCTACAGGATCACATGCTTAGGAGTTTAGGTGGGCTTTATGATGGACCAATTGATATGTATTGGATACATATTGATTAACGATCATTGGATTATTTTATTTTATGGGATTAATTGTTAAGTCCAAATAGAATAAAATAACCTATGATGAGAAATTGGTTTTATGGTTTTCAAAGTTACCACATGGTAATTTGGTTAAATCATAATATAAATAAATTATAGTGGATATTTACATAAGGGGTAGTTTGGATATCTTACCACTATGTTTCATGTATAAAGGTAAGGAGAAAACCCTAATACCTAATGGTCATTACCTAGCCACCTTCTCATCATATTCTCTTAGGCAAAAGGGTTTTGGCAACAAGGAGAAACCATTGGTCCAAGAGCTAGCACTCGAGTCCCATTGAGAAGACTCCGCGTATGGGAACGTAAAAGGGCGACAAGTGGAGCCCTTAGCAATCTCATGTGAGAATTGCCTAGGTGAGAAACCGATTTTCTTCCTCATGTTTTTGGTAGATCCATAACCTAGCTTTATGATTTTGGGGAGGAACCTTAGCTTGATAACATTGATTCTGCAATTTTGTTTTGTTTTCAAACCGGGATAGGTTTCAATAGTTCCTTGACTTTAGGTGCAAGAAAGATAAGTGGATGGACGGTTACAATGGTTAAAAGAATCAGTTATAGAATTAGGCCATGTTTCCTTGTGTCATGGGTACCGCCTAGAGAAATTTGATGTCCCTAATGGAAAGAACCGTACGGATGAGATTGCTATGAACATGTGTAAGGGACCCTTAACACATCCAATTTTTCCTTTGAAAAGACTATCTCCGTTGAACTGAATTTGAATGCACAATTTGTTGGTGGGAACCGATTTTTTCAAACAAGTGCACCGCTATTTCTCAAAAATAGCATGGTTTACACGGTTTTTCTTTATGGAATGACGAAGCGAAGTGTGTTGGTATGCGTCGGTTGCCTTCGCTTATCTACGCGGTACTTTTTGTTGTTTTTACTCGGTGCGCATCTTCGTTGCTCGATCTGGTCAACCTTGACCTGGTCTCAGATAACTCCCTGTTATGATGAGTCTATCCAATTAGTTTTCTTCTTTTACGGAGCGGTTCGGTTCCTTGACTCTTCATAAACCATCCTTTATGTGGACTCTGGTTGGTTGGTCATCCGTCTGGTTGTCCACATGGTCTTTGCACGTGGATTATAAGAGATGATTTCACCATAATCCTTCTATATTTGGGATTCGGCTTCTGATAAACCATCCGACTTATGAGGGATCAGGATTGGCTGACTTATCCGGTACTTGATCTTGCTTCCAAAGTTGTTGGGAGAAACTTGTTCAACAAGAATCATGGAGTACAAGATAGGAAACTACCCTCTATCTAGGGGTGGCAATTTTTGACACGACAACACGAATTACAGAGACAACCCGACTGACACGACCCGTTTGACACGAAACTCATTTTTGTTGTTTTTATGTTATATATAATCATGTGGAATACATTAAACAACATAGTACGATTATGACACGATAACACGAATTGCCACCTCTACCTCTATCCTTCTGAAATTCAGCAACACGAGGTTGTTTAGGGATTTTGGCAACTACTTTCTTTAACTTCTTTTCTTCAAAATATATGATATTAACTCTTGAAATAGGACAATAAAAACTTTTAATTAATTATTTTTAAAGTCTGAAATTAATTAAAATAAAAATTTTATTTTAACCCAGAAGAAACATAAACAGCAGCTAAGATTTTTTTCTCTTTCGTTATTTGTTCTTCAAGTAAATCCCTCATTTTCTACCTAAAACCTTTGCTTCTGCTGCAACCTTAGAAACTGCGAATCATTAACCATGACAAAGCAACAAATAGAAAATGGAGGATTGATTTGCAACAAGTGAATCATGGAAATATTTCTATTATGGACTAGATGGTCCACACCGTTGGATGTGTGACATGTCATCAACTATGATGACATGTCAAGCATCCAATGGTGCGGACCACTATGGTCCCGGTCCACAATAATATCTTTCAAATAATACGGTTATGCATTACGTTAAATCGCTTCACAATAACACTTGTTAAAATAATCACCAATTCTATGTTAATAAATGCCATTTTTTTAACTAATTAAAAAAAATGTTGAGTCGGCAACTAAATTGATACTCAAAATTTATTTTGAGTTAAAATAGTCCTGCAAGCAAAGTTTCTTAGGCAATCTAATCCTTTATTCTCTCAGTGATATTTGTTTTTTTTTTTTTTTTTAAGTACAATAAAATAATATATAAGATGCAAAATTGAGAAACGCTGATTAATAAATTAATAACTTGTTTGGAAATCATGTAGCATGAGAATGTAGTACTTTTCATGCATCTTAAAGTAATTTACACTATTTTTATGGAGAATAAACAATGGCCTTGAATTGTATACATATATATATTGATCATAAGCATCTTTGATTTGTTTAATAGAATAGCTAGGGATTAGGAACATAATTAGAGATTCTAAGGCACACTTAAAAAAAAAAAAAAACATTTTACAATAATTAGTGCATAAAAGCACTAAAAGTCAGGCAATTATAATACTAGTACAGCACACAACTTTTACAATTAAATTAAAATTCTCCTAGTTTTATAGATTAGACTAAAAGTATCATTATACCCCCATCGTAAAGGAACTTTTGCACCATTTTTCATAATTATTTTCTATTCTAAATCCTTTCATAATTTATAGTTTTCTAGATTGCAAATATGCTTAAATGATTTGCATCAGTTTATACATCGGAACAAAGGAGATTGGATATTAAACTCATGATTTCTCACCCCAACCTCATAAAATCTCTTTTTTTTTTTTCAAAAAAAAAAGTGTATAGTTAGTAAGTAGGGGTACCCCCCAACCAGGGGCCAAACGATATCTCAGGGCTGCAAAGAAACTTATGTGCGGCTTGATTTATGTGCTCTGCATGTCAAATTCATTATGATCAAACACATATTCAATTGCTAACAAAATACTAATAATTAGTAAGAAATTTACTTTGAATATGGCAAAAGTTTCTTTGAAAATCTACTGTTTGCTAATTAGCTATAAAAATATATCGCCAATAAAACTTCTTACCTGCCCCATTAGTATCTAAAGTCTATTGCTTCCTTTTTTCAATTTATATTTGAACTTGCTTATTTGTTTGTTTTCTTTTTTTCTTTTTTTCTTTTTTTCATACCGTTGATTCCATTAACAAAAGAAATTATTGGAAATTTTGAAACTATCCACTGTTTAGTCTAAAAATTCTCTCTTGTTTAACAACTTAATCTGATGGATATAAAGAAGAAGAAGAAGAAGAAGAAGAATATTAACTGGTTTTCAAAATAAAATAATTGATGAGATAAATAAGCAAGAATCCGCAAATACAGAGGAATTGAAGAAAATGCTGCCAGTGTGGGCCATGGAGAGGCACATCAATTGCACCCTTTTGACAAGAGAAAAAGCATATGACAAAATGAACTTTGATAAACATTGGGGAATCTTTACTGTTTCATGAAAAATAAATAATAATACAGCTTCAGTAATATAATTTGTGAAGAAATCAATAATCTTAGACTAATAATAATACTCTCCACTCTCATCACTTATCTCTCTCTTTCTATTTATATGATTACATGCAAACAAATGTTATTACTTTTTTTTATTGATCATCTGCTACACAAGTACAAATTTAATCTGGCTGGATCAACAAAATTCAGAAATGAATCATAATGAAAATCATAAGCATCATCATAATATACAACAGAAACTAAATATAGAAATGGAACCCATTTCAGGAAACTGTCTAATTTTTATGATGTTGGTAAAATAAAAAATAAAAAATAAAAATAAAAAAATAAAATAAAATAGACCCTCTTATATCCAAAATGTGCCCCTCTGATCCCTTATTTATCAATTTGGCACATTTAGTCTCTAACCTATATATTATAGTTAGATCACGTTGGATCCAATTAAGACTTGTCCAATTACAGATAAATTGGTAGAAGTTAAGATAATTGTAATGAAAATGGTTGTACGTCCATAGACCAATTTCTTTTTATCACATAAATTTATTTCTAAAGTAGACGTTTCAGATAAATAGAGCATATTTTTGTGTTTCGTTAACAACTCGGCTTGTTTTATGACTTGGGTTTTCTATGAGACATTCTAGAGCATATGGAGAGACTCTAAAATATATGGAGAGTAGACTCCTCTCTCCCAATAATATTTAGATATCTCAGCAACTATGCTTAGATGACGTGATATTACTCAAAAGTGTGTCCGATCAACCTCAAATAATCAAATTCATTTTTTTCTAAAAATAATAATAATAATACACATTCAAGACATCCAAATACAAACTGGCTAAAGTGATTATGATATCTACCATAGAAACAGACAACAATTACTCACAAATTCTTCTCCCAATGACATAAATTTCTCATATCACTAAAAGCTTTCGTACAAAATAACGTGAAAGATGACGTCCTGAATATCTTCAACGACCAGAATTTCACAACACATACTCAATGTTTATCACATGAACTTTTCTTTGGTAGATATGTTTATTGCATGAGTTGTCAACACACAAAAACAAACATGTTCAGCAGACTTAATCTATACCTATCACACAACTGCGTAGAAAATATGATTTAAATCCCTCCGGTGACTCTAGAGTCTTTTACTTTTCTCAAAAATAATATCGCATGCTAGTTAACAGATACTATTACCCAACAAAAATATCAAATTTGGGGCTAATATTAACAAAATAAAAAAGATAATATATTGAAAGAAAACATTGATCAAGCAACATATTATATAAACGTTGCACAACAAATCCACAGGAATGAATGAACAACACCCACATGTTTGTTGTGGATGTTAACTAATTGAAATTTTCAAACCAAATCCTACCACAAATTCAATAAATTTATCTCGTCAAAATTAGCCTAGTATGCCAAAAAAAAAAAAAAATATCTATACAAAACCAAAAAATTGGATATGATTTGAAATATATATTGAAGAAAAATGCCAACAAACTTCATTCAATTAGGTACAGATATACTGCAATAATGCACATGCTGTACACCATTATACAAGCAAAGAATCTCATAATTAATATGATTTGACATGAACCCCATAATTCCATCAACATGCTGTGAAACATACATATATATATATATATATATATAAAATATTTTACAAGTGACTCAACAAACTTTTTCATCCCTCAACATTGAATTTCACAAAATGACACAAGGTTTTCCTTAACTTATGGATTAAATAATGAACCTAAGGAATACTATAAAATGACAATAAACAAACATCTGTCAGCCAAGAATTAAGCATACCATTAATTCATTAGTACCCAAAACGGACAAAACCACAATTCTGTCATCTATAATACATATGTGCCCAATAAAGATGGTGTGAATGCCTTTAAACCCCATTAGTGATGCAGTTAGATTAAAACATTAATTAACACTATTATATATAAGAAAAATGGAAAAGATAGAATCATTATCATTGACATGAAAAAATCTAAAACTTAATGAAGAGAGATCCAAATGAGGAACAACATGTGAGTGGACAAAAAGATAAAAACAGTTAAGAAAAACATTAATTAAATACATGCATTACTTAAATTAATCTTCATTAGTCAACATTTGTGGACGAAAATAATAATAATGACGAAAAAAAGAACAAGAAAATTAAATATATATAGTTGAAGCATCTCAACAATCTCAACAATTAACCATCAAAACAATGAAAAAACCAATTCATGTATACAATATTGTTCAAATATTCCATACACTGGATACACATAATTCAAATTGCAGTAACAACTTCAGTTAATCAACAAAACCATTAGACAAGTACATCACTAATCAGTGAATCAATCCACAATTGTAGACCAAATGATGCAAAATTACAAAATTCTAGCATTACCCGGAGCACACTACTCCCTTCTAGTGATATCGCGGCATGCCAGCAATCATGTTAACGTGGCATGATATCATTGTGTCTCGCAAAATTATGCACAAACCAATGTCTCCAAAGTTCAAAACCAAAATTGAAAAGATTTAAGACATAAAACTAAGATGCAAGTCTAGTAATTAAACTTAGACACGATGTACAGAGACAACCGTACTCACACAGTCCATTTGACACGATTATCATGTTTAGTGAATTTCTATCAAACATAATCAAATGTATGGAATGTATAGATGCTATTCCTAACTGAAACTGTGAGAGTAAAGCATTTCCAATACACGGGAGTAGACTACTCCTTTCCAATGATATCATTCTATGCTGGAATTTTTGGAAGAAGAGCGAGTACAGCATGTGGTAATGAATGCATGCAATTTCAGGCTTGTTTTGTCCATATTACAAAGAAAATGTTAGAAGAAGTGAAGTGGCAGAAAAGGACATGTATATATTGCTCTTTCTTGTTTAGCAATAAATGATAGTGACATTACAACAACTTGTCATCCTAAAGTCTAAAAGCCTTAAAGGAGAGCAATAATTAATGATTTATTACTATTTCCACATTTACCTGTAGTTGAAGAACACAACCAAACTAACCCAACAGGAAACATAAAATAGTGGAACTAAATGTTAGACTTCTAACAATCTAAGTAACTATACGATTGGAATTCAACAAATGAGGGAACTAAACAAGAAAACAATAACTACATCAATGGGGAAATTAACCAGTTATACGCAAAGCATTAGGCTGAAAAATTGCAACACATAATTAGTTTCATGTTCATGCCAAAATGTCCTTTGATCATGGATTTTAACACTTCTCACTGTAGATTTCACCTTAATGTGTCAAACAAAAACTCAATGAACAAAACAAAAAGAAACCCAAAAGTATAAAAAAAATAATAAAAGAAAATAAAAAAGAAAGGCTACAACTTCAAGAAAGAAGACATTTATCATCACAAAGTTTAGGAAGTGATATCTCTCTCTCTAGAAGAAGAGGATTTTTCACATTTTATTATCCAATTTTTTTCTAAGTTTTTGCTACAGAAAGTAACTCTAATTAATATGGTAACAAAATGCAGCTTCTTTGGCATATTAATGATGTTATGCTACCTTACCCAATGCAATTACAAAATGGAAATTTTAAAAGACAACACAACCAGAACCAAGAATCTGAAAAATTTTAAAAAGACATAGGTTAAACAAACATCCAAATCTAGCAAGAAACAGCCACTTGCCAAAAATATAAAAACAGTGATATATAGTAATTAGTGCACTTATGGGAACTTAATTAGAGTGTAATAATACTAATCCATAAACCTTAATCAATTTATAGGATTACCATAAGCAGATGAACCCGGAAATAACCCTCCTCCGCCGGATGCAGCATAAACATCGCTTGGATCGATAATCGGAGAAGTAGAGGCACCATTTCCTCCACCACTGCTTATACCACCTCCCAAATGCAATTCAGAAATATTAGGGAAACATTCTCTTGATGTTTCAACTCCTTGATCATAAAGAAAACCTTTAAAAACATGGCCTCCAATCTTTACCACTGCCTGATATGCATACTCATCTTCACCATCATCCACTGCCGTCACTTTAACACACTTGAAAACTGCCGGTGCACGTACTTGCCCCGGCAGCCCCTCTTTGAAACTTGCATCTGCAAATACCAAAAACAAATAAAATTAACAGACAATATTGTGAGCGGCCAATAGAGGTATAATCAGATTATTTCATCGTTAGAGGTTGGAGAATCCGTGCTCACAACTGTTGGAAATTTCATTCATTTTTAACAATTCTAAACCCCATTTATCTTTAGTGTGTTTGGTAAGAGGGAAAAAGAGGAGGAAAGGAAGGGAATTTTGATTCAAAAAGGCAGTTTTGTCTAAATATATGCTTTGGAAACCACAATACTTATTAAATTTGCATCTAATGAAGTATATTTGATGAAAATTTTCAATCCTTGATGAATTAAAATTCAAACCCTAAATACAATGAATAAACATTCAAACCTTGATTACTAGAGCTAGTGTCAAAGCTTCTAGGAGTAGTAGTGTTAGAGGTGGAAGTATGAGAAGTAGTTGTTTGTGAATTAATGAGCCTAGGTTTCTTAGCACCAGAAGTAGACCCGGAAGAGCAAGCAGCACCACCGCCGCTGCCCCCTCCGGCAGCTGCCATCAACTGACGCTCTCTCCTCCGGGCAGCCGGTACCCAAGTGCTCTTCACGTGAGTTGAACAGTCATAACCCCGGCTTTTGCAGCAGGTCCTGCACCTTCTATGGCTGCAATCTTTCTTGGCTTGGTTTCCACAATCTTGGCAAGTTGTAGTACCGGAAGATGCTGAATTTGAATTTCCACCAATCCCACCGCCACCACTGCCGGTGGTGGTGGGAAGCAGATTGGCGGAGGAATGATTGTGATCAAGAATCGAAGCATTTGTCTTTTTAATAGTATTATTATGATTATTATAATGGGTAGGGTGGTTTTGTTGCCAAAACTGGATCCCACTAATCTTGTTGCGGCCACCATTATTCAAAAAATCTTGATCGTCCATGTTTTGCGCCGCGAGACACGGCGCAGCAGTGAGGAGTGGAATAACACCTACACCAACACCGACGCCAAGAGCAGTAGCAGCAGCAGCGGAGGCATTGATTGGATCACCGGCGGCAGCTGCAGCCAGATTAAGAGATGCGGCGTCGTGTTGATTTTGATGGTGATGATGATTGAAAGAAGCAGCAGGAGCCACAACGAACATCCCCATTTCAGAAGGAATTCCATAGTTGAGGGGTCTGGACCAGGTGGGTCCTTCAACGGCACCGGCGGCAGCAGCAGCGGTGGGTCCGGCATTAAAGCCGAGAGAAAGATCGTCGGGGCCGGCGCGGATGGCTGAATTAGAAGAAGAAGAAGTAGCCCAATCTGCTAAGGCTCTTGAATCAGAAAAAAGCTGCCTACTCCTTGTAGTAGCCACAACTACTAATAAATTTTGATTTCTTTGAATAGAATTTTCAACACAGAAGCAATCTTTATACACACATACCAAGTGCGTAGTATTGCTTTATCACAATAATAGATGATAGAGGGAAGAAAGACTGTATGAGTGAATGAATCTATGGATATGCAGGTGTTATGTAAGGGAAGGTGGGGTCAAAAACTCTGAAATTGTAGCAGAGAAAGAGAGATCTTGTTTGTTGGGCTGGAGGGTAAGCTTTTTATATATATATATTCTTTTAGAAGAAAAATTAAAAAAAAAAATTGTTTAATAATTCTAATATCTTCTCCAACTAGAACACAGATCCTGGCATTGGTGATAGATTTTGGGGGATTTGGCAAAATAGAATACAACAATCTTCTAAACTGTCAGTTTGGCTTTTATGAAAAGGAAAGGAAAGAAATAAATGGAGTAAGGAAGAGAGAGATGACTAGTGGGTTTTCATTTTTATTTCTCTTCTGCACAAAAGATCAGCAGCAACAACAGGCAGAGAAGACAGCCAGCAGCAGCAAGTGTTGAACAGAAAGAAGATAAAAAGAAAAGAAAAGAAAACAAATTTAACACTAAACGACTTCTTAACTCTCTCCCCTCTATGCAAATTTTGTAACTTTTCTTGCTCTCCTCATAATCATACTTATTGATACTTTCTTCTTCTCCTTCACCTGCTGTTTCTCTTGCTAAAGAGGAGCACAAATCTTTCTCTATAAGATTTCAAAGAAAATGAGGAGGTGGGTTCCCCTCTATCTCTCACTCTTTCTCCCTCTAGGCCAGGCTTCTTTAGCTACTAGCCTACTTCTCACTCCTTTATCTCTCTAGGGCTATAGCTATAATTTATTATATAGTTATTGTGATTATTATTGCAGTGAGATAGAGATAGAGAGAAAAAGAAAAAGGTTATAAAGACTTTTGTTGTCTAGTTTTTGTAATTTTATGGGTCTCTAAAGTCACATTACACCTTTCGTTCATTCACCTTCTCCTACTTCTTCTTCTTGTTTCTTTGTCTTCCGCCTACTGCTTCGCTTCTTCAATGCCCTTCCACGTTTTTTTCCCACTCAATTCTCACGCGCGTCCCTCTAGTTTTTCTTTTTTTTTTTTTTTTTTCTTTTATTATTTTTTTTTTTTTCATTCCTTATGTTTGCACTATTTTCAATACTGAGAAATAGTAATTCGTTAATCAAAGAAGATAGAGCCGATGCAAATATAACTCCAATTGCTTCGTTCGAAAAATTATTCTAATATGACAATAAGTATCCCGATTGCCTTCTAACAAACAAAAACTTTGAATTCGAGAATTTTAAAGCTATGCATTTATAATCACGTATAATTAATCAAAAATAAGAATTAACTAGAAAATTACACATGATTACATTGCACATCATTTGATATTCTAATTACATTGCACATCATTTGATATTCTAACTCAAGAAAAACATGATCAAAGCTAAGAGATCTGAATCATGAGAGTGCTTCCTTTTGAGAAATTGTTTTGTAAGAAGGGCATCAATTATAATCGGAAGAAGACCGCTCTTGATTACTAGAAAATTACTCAAACTACCTCTGATATAGCACTCGATACTATTATGAGAATCATTAGTGAAAAAAGCTACATGTATATTACTTTTGACATAAGAAGGATAATGATTACCATAAAAGAAGACTAACAGGAAATGAAGGGGTACGTAATAATGTTCTGAGCCGGCTAGATATAAGCTGAATTCCACTTATCCCTAACCATGCATGCCATATGCCTAATGGCCTTCATATTATTTCTTAATCCCAACAATTTGAATCATCAAAGTTGAAATTCAAGTTAAAACTCCTTCCAATTTTTTAATATTTGTTAGCGTGTGTTTAGTGTGAATGAATGAACTATATAAAAAAAATAATTTCCTAGGTATGCATGTCTACTTAATTAAGTTGAGGTACATCAAAGTTGAAATTCAAGTTAATACTCCTTCCAATTTTTTCATATTTGTTAGCGTGTGTTTAGCGTGAATGAATGGACTATAAAAAAAAAAAAAACAATTTTCTAGAAATACATGTATACTTAATTAAGTTGAGGTACATGAAAACTATCTTTTCTATCTTCTCTCTCTTCCTCCATACCAAACACAACCTTGTCACTTGTTTGGAACAAATTTCATAGAAGAAGAGAATTGAATTTCCTTACTAGAATTCAATTCAACTCAATTCATTCATTAAATCATTTCCTATGTTTGAAAACTATTTTCTAATATAAAGGAATTCAATTGCTTGTTGAATTAAAGTGTCTTTCATAAACTAATCTCAATTTATTTCTCACAAAATCATGTCACATTTGGCATGATTTCCAATTCTTACATCATAAGTTATATTTCCACATGAGAGAATTCATTTCTTTTAGGTTTTTTCTTAAACATAAAATTTGAGCTGATAGATTTCAATTGAATTGAATTTCATCCAAAAAAAAAAGTTCCAAATACACTGTTAATTACAATAGAATAACAAATTGCTCTGTCTTATATGGATATTTTAGTATAAATAGCACTATAATAAATGCATTTTAATAACTTTTTTAATCAATGTGTCGAAACCTTAAACGATATGCTTTCAAACAGATGGAGTGGCACTGGCTGTACTATCTATCCACATGTTAGAACCTCAATTAGTTGAGTTAGAAGCTCTTGGCACATCTTCATTTGTGTATTCATATTACAACATCCACATAAAATTTATGAATCAGGGATGATTCATTTAAAACAAGTTTAATGGGTTAATTGCACGTTTTCAGGAACTTTATGGAGCCATTAAGTTGACATATTGGGTTAATTATATGGGAATGTGCATGTGTTAGGTTGTTAAAATATAAAAAATGACATATAAGTGATAGAGATTGGATTTCAATATAAACCAATTAGTTTTGTGTTACATAAATTTGAAATCACATATGTGCGCTCACTCATATATTTAAGTCTCACACTCTCAAGCCCCTCCCCCCCTCGAGATTTGTTCGTGGTATTAGAGTAATAAAAGAAGGTCTAACAGCTGAAACATCCTATGCCGATATTAAAAAAATATGATGGAATTTGGTCTAGAAGAGAATAGTACACACGTTAACAATCTTTGGTTCTTAAAGGAAATTGACCAATAAATATTCTACACTTGACAATTAGTTCAGACACAGTTGTACTTGAAGGAAAGTGTTATCTCACATTGAAATTAAATGACACTAAAGAGTTGTAATATAAGTGGTATATATTGAGTATTAACACAAATAATTTTCGTATTATTTAGACTTAACTCTCACATATGTGTTTATGCTTTCATAAATATGCTTTCATAAAGTTAAATTCAGTAATCTCAAAGCTCATTAAATCTCTTCAAAATACAAGTATCAATTTTCTTGTCTATTTTAAAGAAATGATTCAAAACATAAAAATTTCACATAAAATAAACTTTTGCACTTGATATTAGATTTTTTAAAATATAAAGTTTAATTTTGTTATGCTTGAAAGTAAAAATATTATTTTATACTCATATTGAAAAAGAACAAGAAAATATATTAGATATTGTTTACATAAGAATATATTATGATTATAAAATGATAAAAACATTTAAGAAAAAAAACGTAATTATTACCGTTATTGTAGTTGGAAATGATCTGAATTCAGTGTACCTATCAAATGTATTTAAAGGAAAAAAAAAAAAAATAAACCAACACAAATCTATATAAATGATCGACAAAAAACACGCAAGTGTCGGCTAGGGGGATGATTAGCACGTGAGATGCACGCTCCGAAGAGAAGTGGTATCATATGCGAACATTGAAAATAAAAAAATGAAATTAAAAAGAAGAAGAAGAAGAAGAAATAGTAGAATGAGTTGAGTTCATTATTAATTTATAGTTAAATTGCACACTGAATTTGCATAAAAATCTATGCATCTGAGTTGTTGTGTTATTTGTCAGATAAAACGGGAAGAAGATTTTCAATTGTTGTCGTTTTGTATGGCCCTTATGCAATTATTTTCAGTATTGTGAATCATGGGATATGTACAATGTTCCAACATTAATTGATTCTTATCTTTCATCTCTTTCTTAATGTCACGAAACATTTTCTCTTCTATGCTAGCACTGCCATTACATAGAGGAAGTATGCTCAATTCTCTTCTTTTTTTTTTTTTTTCTTTTTTTTAATTATTAAAAACATTTGGTATTATTTTACTAAAGGTTGATTGATAATTGTCTATAATTTATAAATTATAGTATGTAATGTTTGACTTTTTAATAGAAAAAAACATATATTTTTTTTTTTTGTTAAAGAAAACAATACAACATAAATAAAAAAAATTAATATACTTCATTTAAATTCCGAATATATATACATATATAATAAATTTACAAATAAATAAATAAATAAATAATATGCATAAGCGAAAAATCCTATTACATCCAAATCCAAAAAAGAATGAAGATGAAGTAAACTCGAATGCAACCTTCAAGATAACAATAAAGCCGAGATCAGAGGTATTGAAGTATTTCAGAAATATGTTGTTTTGACCATTTGCAAATTGGAATCGTTGATTGATAAAAATCCAATGGACACCGGTGACAAAGTTCGAAAATTTTTAGGAAGCACATGCGATGTTTTAATTACCTAATGAGAAAAATAGAAAAATCACAAATAGTTAGAACATACAGGACAAAAAAAGTTCATATCTAGATGAAAATTTTTAAATAATTTAGATAAATTATTGGAATGCTAAATCATAAAAAATGTTGAGTTTTGTACGAGGATTAGGTTTATGATGTAAAATACTGTTGACTTGATCTCCATACAAAACTCAATATGTTTTACCATTTAGTGTCCCAATAATTTACATACATTATTTAAGAATTTCCATAAGGATTTGAACATTCTTCAACATTTTTTTTTTGTTAATTTTCAATTAAAAAATACTCACACTTTCTAAAAATTCTTAAGCTTTGTCATCAAGAGCCATTGTGCAACTACGATTCAAAATTTCAAGTCATATTCAAAGAATAAGATAAGTTTTTAAAGGGGAGTATTAGATGGAAGACTATGTTTGTCTAATGGCGTAAACTACTTGTACTTATTTGCAAAGTTTTAAACCACATGTACCAATTTGCAAATGGCCGAAACCACATTTTTTTTTTTGTACTTTTCCTAAAATCAAACTAGATTGAATTATCACTGAAACCTTCTATAATTTCTAGGGGGTGATAGTGAGTATGTAGATAATTTAATCTATTTAGAAATATGATCTACAAGTTTGAAGAGAGAGTATAGCAAGATGAATTATTTAAGAAGAGTTGTCCTTTAGAGTTGTAGAGACAGAAATTTTTAAAGATGTTATTTTAATTTATGTTCATAGATTAAAGGTTTCATCTAGGCGAACTATTAGTAAATAATGTGGTCGTTTTAAATGGGAAAATAAGAAAAATTTCTCAAAAAATCCTGGACAGAGAATTTCAACTATAAATGATACATGGAGGCTTAATTTCACCTATGGTATACCAACTATTACCCTAATCACAGTTTTGTATACCAACTACCATTTTACACACTGTAGTACCACAATTGCCAAGTGACCTCCCATTGTGGTTTTTTTACCTGAGACTCCCGGTTGAGCACGCCACATCAACGAGTTAATCAATGTCAAACTAAAATGTGGACCCCACCATATATGAATTTCCAATTATACCCTTCGTCCCTTCCTTTTTCTTCATCTCCCCTCTCTTCCTATCTTCTTCCTTCAAGCTCTCTCTCTCTCTCTCTCTCATCACTTCCTCTTTCTGTTTCCATTTCTGGCAATCTGATCATCACCGGTCTCAGCCGATGCTCGTAGTCTTTTCAACGATTTTGGCCCGCTCTAACCAGTGCTCACCGTCTTTCTCTTGGTTTCCGTCTTTCTCCCTTCCACCGATATCTTCTACTGTGCGTCTCCTCTCTAAATCGTCGACGCATCCGATTAGAGTTCTCGTTTTGCTTTTATTTTCTTTGATCTGCGATTTTCACAATCCTTTATCTTTGCCTCCTTTTTCTAGATTTAGAAGGAACTGGCTGGATTAGTTCATAGGTAGTACACCAGAATCTCTATTTCTCTGTACCTTTTTTTTGTTTGAATCAAGCTCTAGCATTGTTGTAAATAAAGCTAGGGTTTTTTATCCATTAGTTGAATCAATCACTATTATTCGATTTTTGATTTAAAATTCAGAAGTAAGAAGGAATTGAGTTTTGGCTTGTTATTGTTATTTTTTTTCTTAATTTCCCATTGAATTTTTGCTTTCTCGATGATGAATCGCTGTATTGGGTTCCTTGAATTATGGCTTTCTTAATAAATTAGTGAATTGGTTTTTCATTTGGTAAAGGAATTGAGTTTTGGGATGAAGAAAATGGAGGAAGGAGGAGGTGAGTGAGGAGAGAGAGTGGTTTCATATATGGTGGGGTCCACATTTCAATTTCACATTGGTCAACTCGCTGACGTGGCTTGCTCAATCAAGAGTGTCAGGTAAAAAAACCACGATAGGAGGTCACCTGGTAATTAGGGTACTACAGTGTGCAAAATGTTAGTTGGTATACCAAACTGTGATTAGGGCGATAATTGGTACACCATAGGTGAAATTAAGCCGATATATGGGCTTATGTTAAAAAAAAAAAAAATTAATTGCATGTGCATCATTGTTCATTTCATTAATGTTAAATAGCATTTGCAAAAAGAAGTAATTGAATTTTGCAACAAAAACTCATAAGAAGTTAATCAGATCACCATATTAATAGATAATTGTTTATTAGATTGGGAAATACAGTAGTTGTTTACCATCACTATTGATAATGCTTCTTGATATGATGTTGCCATGTCCTATTTGAAAAATAAATTACTAAATTGGGGTGTTGCTATTTCTTCTTGACAATTCATTTTATATGAGATGCATGACACACTAATTAATATAGTTGTGCAAGATGGATTGAAAAGTTGGTTCATCAATGAAGATAGTAAGGGTGCAATTAGATATATTACGTTTTCACCTATTAGACTTAAAAGATTTAGGTACTGTCTACAAAAGGAAAAAAAAAATAAAGTGCAAGAGCTTTGTATGCTTTGATGTTCCTACTAGGTGGAATTCTATCTATATGATATTATTTACTATAGAAATATTAGAGAGTGCATTTGATAGGTAATGAATGATTGGACAATAACTATAAATTAGACATGAATAGTGAGGATGGAATGCCTACCTTTAATGATTGAGAAAATATGAGAAAACTTTTTGTCATGTTGAAAGTATTTTACAATCTTTCAATGAGAATTTTGGATTCACACTAGGGAAATGTAATTCATTTTAGGCTAAAGTTAGTAACTTACTTGTGTATTGTTGTTTTGAATCTTTATTGTTTTGAATCAATGGTGAAGATCATCAATTAAAGGCCATAAATATGAGGAAGAAGCAAAAGTTTGATAAGTATTAGGGGATCCAAAGAATTCTTTTTTTATCCTCGTAAAAAATTTGAAGAAATAAAAATCCTATAAAGTAATTAGAAGTTTTCTCTAAGTATGGTAGAAGGATTAGTTATGAGAAAAGCTTCCATCTTTTCCGGAATAATGAAGTACAGAGAAAAGAATGATTTTTAAAACCATTTCATTATTAATATCCGAATAGTTCTTTACTGAATAAATGACAAGCTTATAGTGTCTTGTCTTGGAGGTAAACTAAGGTCCGTCTAAGGACCAAAACATGTACCTCATGGCAATTAGGACCATTAGCATCCTAATGTCAATGAGTGCGATGCCAAAGAAATAAAAGTTTCACACTTGCCAATGGGTGTGTAAATTGAAAAATTAATCTAGGACAAAAAGGTTTGAATTTAGTAATCATGGTAAGCCTATGAAAAGAACTTAAAACAGTTCGTTCTTATTGTTTGGGGGAATTGATAAGTCATATTTTTGTACATGTCTTTATGGCTTATCTTTCTTTTATTTTAGTGTTCTTATAGTCATTTAGATACATAGTTACTTTGCTTTTATTCTTTTTAAGTGTCTTGGAGATTTGAAAAAAAGATTAAAATGCTATATTTTTTAGCTAAAAAAGCTTTAAGTAGGAGCATAGAAGTCTTAAGGCAAGCCAATGCCTTATGAGATGTTGGAATTGAAGATTTTGAGCTGAAAACAATAGTGCATGAAAACTTTGATTTTGAAGCATTTCTTCGTTTTTATGTTTCCAAACTTTTCGAAAACTGGTATCTTTTGAAAACTTGTATAAAACATTTCAGATCACGTTTCTATAATTTTAGAAAAGCGAAATCTCATTTTTAAAATGTAAAAAAAATTAAATTTCATATTTTCTTCTCTATATATGACTCGTATTTATTTTTTCTTTAATATATATATACATTAATAACTCATTTTTATATAGGCACATTTTAGGATTATTTTACCATTTGTTTTCATTATTTTATGCATTTTTAGTATTAGTTTTAGTGTTTTATTAGTTAATTATTATATTTTATTTATTTGCTCTTATTTAGTTTTATTTCTTTCTTTAGGTGTTAAATAGGAGAATTTTGGCTAATTAAGAATTCTGATCGAAGAAGGATTGCTGTAAGCATAACTTCATCTATATTTTTGAGATAGTTAGATGCTGATTTGGCTTTAGAGTTGTTCTACAAAGTTGTGCGCCTATCCATCAGCTTTTCAACACATTAAGAACAGCGCCAATCAGAGTTGAGATGAAGAAAATAACTTGGATGTTCTACTGCTAGCCCTAAGTCCTGCCAGTCAGACTTCTTAATTGACTTTTTCTCCTACAAAGTTATGTCTTCCTATTTGGAATAGAAGACTTGGACTGAAGATATTTTAGAGAATTCTTGTTTAGTGGGATTTGTTAATTAAGAGTTCTAATGGGGTTAGTTAAAGATTCCTTTTAGGTTTAATTTTCTAAGTTAGTTTTTCTCCTATTTGGATTAGAAAATTGTCTCTCCTATGTAAGGAGCTTTTGTTCTTAGTTTCGAGGGGAGGGGCCAAACATAGTTTTTAATTCTGCGTTTTTGAGAGGAATTCCAATGGTTTAGTGAAGACGACAAGGCGATGAGATTCGACGAAGACGTCTACACCAACCTTAGAGTTCCATCTGTCCCACATGTTTTTATTTCTTATTTGTTTATTTTAATATTATGAGTAGCTAAACTCTCTTTATCTAAGATATTGATGTAGTTCAACTTTATTAGTTTATGAAATTATTGTAGTTTCTTACTTTATTTATGCAAATCTTATTATCTTGCTTAATGCTTGTTTTGTTTGATCACCAATTGCATGATGTTTATAGATTGGAATAGTATAGAGTATAGAGAGGAAATACTATTGAAACCAGACCTAAGATAATAAAATCATAAGTTTACATTTGAACAAGAGTAATATAATTTAAACTTGTGTGGAGTTTCTGGATGATTAGTGCTTAGTGAGTTAACTATAGGTTATTAATCACTATTGGGAGATAGAGTTAGTGACATATATTTAGCATTAATAATATATCTTGAGAGAGAATATTATTGACATCAAATCATTCTCCAGTGCATGAGCAATTAAATTGTTTGAATATACAATAGATTGATTAGGCTAAGAGTTGTATGAAATCAATATCCTAGGTGTTTCTTTTATCTCATTTTCTCTACTTTTCTTTAATTTTTTTTATTGTCTTTCAATTTAATTCTTAGATTAATATAAATCAAATCATTATTTGTTATTTGCTTAGTTAATAGTTTTTGTGAATTAGTCGGTGATTAGTAAGTAATCCTCGTGAAAACGATTTATACTTACACTTTATTACTTAGTACGATATTGTGCACTTGCAAATTCTCACATCATACATTAAAAAAATGCATCCTTTTAGTTTTTAAATTCTTAGATATTCTCTTATAATTTTATTATTTACACGTTTATGTATCTTTTGTTTTTCACAAATATCATTTCCTCATATCTGTTTCCATTTCCATTTCCGTGCAACATAGGCTGAAAATATCAATTGGGCTTGTTTTATATATCGGCCCGAAGAGAGATTCAAATTTCTAAAGATTTTGAGAGTCAGAAAACTTCTTAATTGACTTTTCCTATTTTATAACTTCTCCTCCTATTAGGATTTATCCCTTTTAATCCTAATTGGAGTTTTTATTCTTTTAGGGTTTTTTTTTCAGGGAGACATTTTCTCCTAGTTTACTTTGTATTTAAGGGAGAGAATTTCTGCATTATTCATTACTCATTCACTCTTTTGTTTTAGTTTTAATGTGTTCTTTTGGAGAAAAAGAAATGATAAAGCTTAGAGCAAGGACATCAATTCATAAGGGTTGCATATGGATTCGATGGAATTCGTTCATCATTCTATGACATTTTCTTTTCTTTTCCTTGTTCTGTGTTAGTAAGAGGTAGCATGAGCAACATTGCATTATGAATTTCATCCTTGTCAGCAACTACAAGCAAACGAATCTTTCTACCTCGAGTGGGGAAAATAAGACATAGTCACTAGCAATTTAGGAATTCAATAAGCATGGTTCTCAAATCGTTAGGATCCCAAACTTTCAAACAATTTTAGACCTTTAATTTTACTCCTGTCAAGATTGAATTCATAATTTTAGCTAAGTTTAAGTTCTAGTATAGTACTAATTCATAATTCTCAAAGTAGAAAAACTCACCTCAGCAACATAAACCTAATTTAAAAGTATGTAACTCAGGCCTCGATAAGTCCATGACACTAAATATGGTAATGCCAAGTTTTTTTTTACATTTATGCACATAAAAAAGAACTATACAACACAACTTCAAAAAGGTAATAAAAAAGGATAAAAAAAAGATCTATTTTTTAATCTCCTCTCACAAACACAAGTATTGCCTGTTACTGCACTATAATGCTTTGAAATTTATAGGGACCTATTTGTAAGGGAAGTTTCTTATTTGTTTGAAGGCTAACAAATTAAAGTACTGGTCATAAATGAAAATTTGGTGAAAAAAACAAATGATTGTTGTTACTATGTATATGACTAAAACTAGTAAATACTAGTTATCTATTTCTTGCATGTTACGTAAATACCTAAAATAATCAATGCACCTGCCACAACAACACCGAGTGATGTAATGAGCTTTCTAGAAACTTCAATTCGTAAACTTATGCATAACCAAAGTGATTAATTGAATGACTAGTACTAAAGATTTTTATTCTAGGTACATTACTTTGAAGTATTGTACACTTAAGTACATTTTTTGCTTTTTGTTTGGATTTAAAATTTACAAACAATAGAAAACAATAATTCACATTATACTAATTTATGATCAATTGTCTAAATTAAGAGAAATGCACGAAAGAGACTATTGTTGAATGTTAGAAAATAATTCGATTATATATAGGTCCAACAATTGGGATTTAACAAAATCTAGAAAAAAAAAGCGGTTCAAGCGTTTGGACAGTTGTCTAGTTGAGTAATCTCATTAGTTGAGGACTCTGCAGGGAGATCCGTCTTAGAAAGGAAATTCACTTGGCTAAAAGGGCTAGTTTAAATAGTCCTTGGTAAATAAATCCTGGATCTATTAGCTAAATAACATTGCTTAATCCATACATGTCTGAATGAACTTTTCCAAAATATTTTTTGAAGTATATCCAGTGAACGTGGTTCAGATAAGGTGGTGACAAATTCTTTGAAAAAAATAATTTTTTGCTTTCTCTTATAGATTTATGATTTCCGTACTGTGTGCAGACAATCCTTTAGAATGCACGATTCATGAGGCCTGGCAAGGATTTTAATGAAATAAGAATTTGAGTTCTAGAAAATTAGCAAGGAAACGAACGAAACTGATCAATCTCACTAAAAGTAATAAGAGTTGCCACCGGCAAATTGCGATATAACCAAACTGAGCAGGAATTGCTATACCTTTTAGTAAGAGATTCAGGTCTAGAAAAATTACATATTTCTTTTGGATTCAAAATATTACTGTAACAACTTTATTTCTTTCTTTCCCTTTTATATGTCTATGATTCATTTTTAATTTAATTTATCTAAATACTCATACAGGAAAGCTATAAATAAATTTTGAAATTAAATAAATTCAGAAAAGTAAATTATTACAACCTGATTGAATAATCTAACCTAGGAGATATATTTGTATAAAAAAGGGAATAGAGGTACAAACTCCTAAATACATGAAAATCTAATATTTACATTCGTCTAATCTACATGAAGTCTAAACATAAAAGCTAGCATGTATCTAATCTAACATACATCTAACTGCAAAAACAAAGGTTAGTGTACAAATAAATATTTACACATAAGACTCAAATAGATAGAATGGGGGATCCAGATAGCACGGGACATGAATGAGGATAGTCGAGATAATCCGACATTTTGATCTGACTAGACCTGGAAAACTTTTTAAAATGCTAAATTCGAGTCTGAAAACAATTTTAGAAAGCATTTTATCTGGTTTTATATATTTATACATACAAAAATGGACCGGTTTTTAAGAGATTGAAATCTGTATCGTTGCATTGGTCTATGATATGATTTTGGAATTAAATCTAGGTTAGAATGATATGATATACATAAACATACTTAAAATCCAATTCTGGTTCTAAAACTATAGTCGTAGATGTGAAAACAACAGCCGTACAACTACAGATACACCTGTGCGGCTCTATCTTTTGAACATACTAATGAAACATCAAACAAAAACAAATCTAAAATTCTAGTTTTCAATCCATAGCCATAGGGCTCTAAGACAACAACCTTATAACACTTTTGACAGCCGCACAACTCTAGATTCTCAGAATTACAGAAAACAGGGTATGCAAAATTAAAATGAAATGGTGCACAAAAAATCAACCTTGAAAGCAATAAAAAGGGATTTAAGACCTCTCAGAATTACCTTTGGAGCGTTTTTCCAGTGTTGAAGTAAAAAAACCAATTCTTGAAGCTTTGATCCAAAGTCAAATGAGATTGAAACTTTGTGATTCCAAAAGCTTTAAATACTCCAATTGACTCCAAATTTCAGCAATTTTAGCCACAAGTTATGTCTCTAAAGGTTTAGGTTTGGTTTGGAAGTTGAATTTGAGTGATTTCAAACAATTTCAGAGCTTAGATTTGAGATTTTTGGTTTATGAACTTTCAACAGTTTTCTTTTGTTAATCCTCTTTTTCTCTTCTCTTCTTCTGTTGTTGTTTCTCCTCCATTATAGTGTTCCCTTCAATCTCAAAAGAACTCGTAATCTTGTTAATAAATGGAAATTAGGTTATTAACCCTGTAATGCAACAACTGTCTCTGTTTTCATGCAATCTGGTGACACATCGACAACCATACGGCTATTGTGTCAACACCTACATAGATGTAGTTGCAAAAGCCAAACGGCTCTTGGTTCTTTTCTAATCCTAATTATGCAAATTCTTTCAAGTTCAAGTTTCAAGCTCATTTGAATTTGAATCCTCTCTTCCTGAAGCAGTTTCAACCAAGATCTTAACAAAGGTAAAACATTTTGGTTTTCATCACAGAGGTCAAAAAAATCTAGCGCTCACACCTACTGTAGGGCTCTTTGTGAACATCATTTCAATGTGAGACCTAGTAGAGAACTAAATCCTGTTACGCATGGACTTGATTTTAGCATTGTAAACCACATCACTTGTGCTAAACAGTTGCTAACTTGGAAGTTTAATACCGGTTGATTACATGTCCAAATTTCAAGCAAAACATATAGTCTTATTTGAATAAAGACTTATATTCGACATAGATAAGACTTAATGATTGTATGGGTTTTTTAGTAAAAAATTTGACATTTATTCTCGATGAAATTACATCCATCCTTTTTAGGTCATTGCTTTGTACCATGAGGCAACAAGTACTAGTTTTAAGGAATCGTAGGGTATGAGGGTTCATAAGCATGCACAACCAAAGTGAACACTTGGAAGACATCCTTAAAAATTTAGATGAAAGTAGAGCTAAAGCCTCCATGTGGTTAGGGTGTCTTAGATAAGGGAGCAGTCAAGCATATAGTGGACCGAACCTTATTGGACTTTTGAAAGCAAAGAAGGATTAACAATTAAAATGGCCTCATTTAATATGATTAACACGTGTTGGCTAGGAAATGAAAAAGCACGGTGTCAAGGGTAATAATAAGTGTTAGCTATCACACATTAAGCCTTGAAAGGCTTTTTTTTTTAAACTCTTAGAGAGGCTAATCATGTGGAGATTGGATATTTTTAGATATTGGTTCATGCAAAAAGAAAAAAAAAAGCTGAATCATCAAATAGAGGTCACATACGGACATCATACAAAAGATCCAGTCCGAAGCTTGTTGATTCCTGTACAAGCTGGAGACATGTTTCTTGCCTAAACATGAGATTACACCGCCTTACTGAACATGAGACTAAGTCCTATGTGTGTCCTAAACAAGAGAGTCAAATTTTGAATTGTAATCTAACTGTTGCCCTTATCCAAGTAAGACCAGGTGTCCCTCATGCCTATAAAAAGATGTGAACCCTAATAGGTTTGACTTCTTTTTTGCTCATTGACTATTTTATATATACTTTCTTGAGATAACTACTAATTTAAGTATCGGAGTGTGCTCAGTTGGAGCAACTGAATTCTCTCTCTTTCTAGTGTTTGTAGGGAGAATGTTGGTCATGGTTCAAGAGGATTTATTTTTAACAACCCTTAATTATTTTTCAAACAACACCGGGAAGTTTGAAAGAAGTAAAAGAAGTAGACGAGAAAGATGATAGAATTCATTAAATGCTTTATGGAAGGAGTTGAGTTAAAAAATGTAGTTAAGTAATCACATTATTGGTAAGATTAATTTTTGGCCATCATGAAATAACATAGGCCAATTAGATGATAATGTTTTGTCAGGGGTATACTTCTTGTGGAACAAAAAAATATAATTTCATAAAATTTAATTAAAAAAAGAAAAAAAAAAAAAGGAGTCCGTTATATAGAATTATATCCAAAACTGTTCAAAGTTAAGAATTAAGTTACATAAATTAAACCTTTTTTAAGCTGTTTTTCCTAAATTATTTCCTTTATAATTAGTGACAAAGTGGGTCGCAATTTCTGGTGAGCTGAGACCACACTATACCTAGCTATAAGAATAGGCCACCTATTAGTTAAGATAGCAGCTGGTGGGTTCAAAGTGTAAACCACTATCATATTAAGGAAATAATGCTTTAAAACCTTCCAAAAATAGAAAAGGAAGCTTAAGCCCCACAAACTTAGCTATCTTTTGAAGTCATTATATAATGAACAGGACTTAATTAGCTTGTTTAAGCTCGGCTTTTTGCTCAACTAGCTAAATTTTTATGCAATTTTTTTTTGGTAGTATCTACTATCTTCTTGTGTTTTAGGCCTTTTAGCTTCAACTCCACTTAAAGTTAAATTTCCCATTTAGAGAAATCATAGTTAAACTATCTCCTATTTTTGAGTTGAATTTCCTAGCGAGTTAAATTGTCGTAGATCACCTAACAAACACCTATGTCTAAGTCTCCTTTGCGGCTTTGCTTTCTATTTTACTGCATATTATTATTATTATTATTATTATTATTATTATTATCTCCCCTACCTTTGTTTTGGGAGTTTCCAAAAATAATATATATATATATATATATATATATATATATATATATAAACTAAAGCAGAAGAGAAAGACAATTTATAAAAAAAAAAAAAAACCAAATACATTCAAGGAAGGATAGAAAATATAATATGCAAATTTATTCAAAAAGATCTGGAAAGATTCAATAAAATAACTTTTAGGGTTAACAATATTCATAATCTTTTACGTTGTAACATTAAATACATGAGAATTCATCTTTTTATATTTTACCTATTGAACTTATCTTTTTGTATTTTACCTATCTAATTTATCGCTTTCTATATTTTGTATCTATCACCTTATGACCTCACTTTGTTTGTTATTATACATTAACCTATCAAATTTGTAACATGGTATATATTTATCCACAAATTTGGTCTTATTTCTTTTTTTGAAATGTCATACATTCAAGTTCCTCTTGATAAGACTCCCTTTAATATTTCTTTTTCTAATGCAACCATAATTTGAACGGCAGAAAAAATGTCTCATAATAAATGAATGACTATATTTGTGACAAATGATCTTATAAAATCAACTAGAAAAAAGTAATTTTGTCTACAAATATACGTTACACCACTTCAATGATTTTGAAAGAACAAAAATATAACAACAAATGGACAGAAGTTATAATGTGATGAGGTCAAAATATAAGATGGTATAAATTAGATATGTTAAATAAGAAAGATATTGATGTATTTAACAAAAAAAAAAAAAAAAAAAAAAAAATCAGAAAGTTCGTGTACCCTAAATTTTAATATAAAAGAAAAGCTTTAAAACAAGTTTCAATAAGTTACTAATTTATACCTTCTCATAATCCATATATGTCTCTTACAATATCTTTAATTTGTTTTTTTCAAATGAGTAGAAACAATGATATTAGACAATATGTAAAACAAATTTCAGAAATAGAGATTATATGACAGTTACATTTTGTGTCTATGATATCGAAAGTATTATGTTAGGATATTATGATTGTAAAATTATTTTGACAGATTAAGAATCTGTTATATACTTCCGTCAGAAAACGTGGCGCCAAAAATCCCACCACATTTTTCCGATGGAATATTTCATAGGGAATGCATTCCGTAAGAAAATGGGAATGTTCTTTATAGTCTTCAAAATAATTATTTTATTCAATGTGTAATTTTAGTTATTTTAATATAAATCTTTCTTTTATGAAATATTTAAGTTTTGTAAATTGTACAGTGATTGTAGTTGGAGTTTTTATAGATATTTATGATTTGATGTCTAGTCATGTGGACTAATTTATTAGATGTGACCACCAAGTTCAATAATTTTAATGTTACAAAACAAAAGTATGTAGGTATAAAACAGTAAACATTGTGCAAGTTTAGAGACCATAGAAGAAATGAACTCAATGTGGAGATACATGACTTTTTTATTTTCAAAACAATGAATATTAGAAATAGTAAATTCAAAGTATAGTAAGAAGAAATCAAATCTTGAAAAGTGCCTAAAAAAATAAAAAAATAAAATAAAATAAAATCTTGAAAAGTAATGCATGTGATAGCCGCAAGTGTAAGAATAAATCAAGGGAATGGTCGCTTTGATAAAGGATTCTATTGATAGGGATCATATCATCTTGTTGAGTTTGGATTATTACAAAAATGAAAAACAAAACTTAAAATAAGTAAATAAATAAATAACAGGCTGGACCCATTTTTTTAATATATTAAATAATATAATTTTCTTATTTTAATAATATTAAGTCTGAACTAAACAGATTTATCTCGTGTTAAACTATAGTATTCATTTACCAGCATCCGACATTTTTGCCAACATGTAATATTAAGTCGGAGGGTAAATTTATATATATGGTGATAATACGGCGGTATAGGAAATATAATTTAGATCTCTTTAATAAATTCTAGAGTCTTTTACTTTTTATAAAATTGTATTAAGACTAATTAACAGATATTGCAATATAAAATAGACAAAAATATTAAATTTGGATACTATTAAAATAGTATATATAATTTGTTAAAAAAATTATTCTTTTTGAGAGAGTAATAATAAGATTGATCAAATAGAAGGACATCAAATTATGGTCATATTTAGTTCATGGAATGGAATAAGATGGAAATATAATAGTTATTCCATGAAATGATTTAGAAGAGAAATGAAATAGTTATTCATTTTCTCATTATATTCCAATTTTTAGTTCAATATTAGAATAATATATGAAATATGTCATAATAACAAGAAAAAAATAAAAAAAATTAGATGAAAATAAGTTAAAAAAAAAAGAAAATATTGAGATGGAATGAATAAAAAAAATAAAATTATAGAAAAACGAATAAATAAAATTAAAAATAGAAAAAAATTCAAAAAAATTCAAAAAACTAATAAAAATAAAATATAAAAAAATTAAAAATTAAAAAAATAGCTGAAATAAAAATTAATAAAAAAAAATTACAACATACAACAAAATATTAAATAATTATTTTTTAATTTTATAATTAATAACTACTCCTTACTAAAAATAATAATTATTTTTATTATAAAAAATTAAACTAAATATTAAAATAAATATTTCACATAAAACAATTATTTTATTCTTTTTATGTACTACAAACCAAATAACCTATAAATATCAGAAAAATTTCATTGATAATATTGTAATGCAAAATTATTGGAAAGGGACATGGGGCCCATAGTTGAAAATTTGTACGGATTGGTGAATGAAGCACGCTAGGTCCGTTAATTAAGGTGTCTCTGTTTTCAAAGTGTTTTTATTGAGCCCCGTGCATACGCATTTGCCGTGGTCCTTATTCTCTCTCTTCCTTTCCTTCCCTCATTTTTTAATTACTTCTTTTTTTATTTTCAATTTTTAAATAATTGAAAGAAATTATTACTCACGTGCCTATAGTTCTTTTTTACTTGTTAATGATAATAAATCACCGACCTTGACGATTACCCCTCCACCTCATCCAAAATCTATCTAATCTTGTCGGACGTATTGGTTTTCAAAGTGCTTTACAAATTAGAGGATTTTAATTTAGTTTCATGAAAATTAAAAACAATATACGTCTTTTTAATTCATTATTCGTTTTAATAAAAAATATATGATTTCTAAAAATTGTAAATTATTTTATTTGCATGAAATAATATTTATAATTTATTTTTAACAATTCGAAAGACATGGTTGGAGTTTGAATCCCGCTCACCCACAAACTCATAAATCCCTAACATTTTTATTTTAATATGGTAAAAGAACCATTCATCCCGTAAACTATTGCATACTGAGGTTTTTGCGTTTTTTTTTTTTGCCCTATAGATTGGTAACATTTTCCTCTTATGATTCATTTAATTTGATTAAATTTACTCCAATATAGGTGAAAGATAGTAATGGAATATAGATGAAAGATAGTAATGGTGTTAAATTACCATTTTATGTTCCGATTGGAGTAAATTTAATCAAATGAGCGAATGTTATCAGCCGATATTGAAATAGTTCATGGGGAAATAGTTTTTAAGCCATTACAATATGGATGTGGTATGCATATGAAAATAATATGAAAGATTAAGTCAAATTCCTAGTTCCTATTTTTCCTTTTTCATTTTACATAATATACCATGATAAGTAACCCAAAATTCATGAACCAACTAAAACTTATAGTTCATGAAATAATTTATATTGTGAATTACAAAATTAATGAGCATTTATAAAAATGTATGGCAAAATAGAGAGAATATTCCACAAATAATTTAAAGGACTATAACTGTCATAAAATTATACAAAATTTAACTATTTTTCATATATAAAGTGCCGATACAATTATTCCACCTAAGTGATTATGATTCACATTCAATAACCCTATCAATTAGATATGTTATAATATTTTGGGAGAAAAGTATACAAATAAACAATGACTTCATGAATTTGTAAAGGCATTCATGCGTGATAAGGATGTATTCAAATCCTTTTTCACGTGTACTTTATATTATTAATACTTGTATTTATCTTTACTTGTTGATCAAGTATCTTGCCTGGTTGGCTATATAAAGCCTTGTTATGTAATCCTTCAATATATACAAAAGAATTATTTTCCCTCAATTAACATGATATTAAAGCTCACATAGAACTCTCCATGTCATCTAGACCTAACGACCTTGACTCTGAATCTCAAACTCAACTCCACCACCTTCCTTTACTGCATTGATCACTCCTAACCCTAGCATTGCCTCATCATCTTCTGTCATTACCTAAGCTTAAACCGAAACACCAATTATGGCCACAAACACCAATCTCGTCCCTAACCCTCACTCACTATCCATAAATCATGTCTTCTCTATGAAACTACGTGGAAACAATTATTCCATGTGGAGAACTCTCTTTTACGCTATCCTTCATTCTCATGATTCTGTGTCTCACATTGATGGAACACAATAAGCTCCACCACAAATGATACATTCCCCAACCAAACTTAGTATCCAAATTGCAAACCCTAATTACGATACCTGGTTCAAGAAAGACCAGATGCTCCTCACGTGGATATTTCACTTATGTTATTGGAACGACTACAACATTCTCTACATGGCAAGCTTTATCTAGTGCTCTTGGTTCCATATTTGAGAACTGTCAATTGCAAATTCACTTTGAATTGCAAAATCTAAGGAAAACTGACACATGAATTGCTGTTTACCTACAACATGCAAAGGAATTTATCCGATGAACTCACTCTTGTCGAGCATCCTCTCACCATATCTCAATTAAATGCACAAATTTTTTCGTAATCTCAGACAAGAATATCACTCTATTGTCACCATTCTTGCCTTTTGGGTTCCTCCACCGAACTTTAATGAACTATCGGGGCATCTTATTGCTCATGAGATACCTGTGAGCGGACGATGTTTTTACCAAACGCCCGGTGAAGCGGGAACCGGGGATTTTCTTTTTGAGATGTGGTGATGTGGTTTGAAAACAGGTCTTTAATCTTTCTTAAGAAAATCTTTCATTTTATTGGAAAAACCCTTTTGTAGAAAACTTAATTGTAAGTGTGAATTTTGGAAAAATAGGTTTTTTAGAAAATCCCAATTTGAACTTAAAGATCTGGAAACCTAAATTTCGAAATTAGATACAGAGTCGCCCCCGGATCAGCTCATTCGGGAAATTCCGATACAGCTCCCTACCAAGTGTAGACGCGGTACCTAATTCAGAGATTCAGGGTTCGGGCAACAAATCTACTAATCCTCACTTATTTTCAATTATTATTTCATAATGTAATGTTGCATTCATTTGATTCTACTCATTTTGTCTTCTTTTTATTTTTAGTTAATGCTCATTCACATGACATAAATATAAATCCAAAATAAAATGCAGAAAAGTAAAAGTGCGGGAAAAGTAAATGGAGGCCAAATTATACAACCCATAAAAAGAAAAATCTCTCATCCTCACCATTACAACCGCCTATAATACACGATGATCTAAAAAATACATTCAAAAATAAAAATAAAGTAAAAATAAAAGCTGCATCTGAATACGGTTAGCACAAATAATCAAGGCATACAAAAGACTCAAATAGGACAGAATAGGGATTCATAGGAGCAGGGACATGCATTTAGGGGGGTAACCGGGTCGACCCGACCGGTCGGACCGGTTAGACCTGGAAAACGGTTTTTTGAAACGCCCTGTAGGTTTTGTGAGTGAAAAACCAATTTTGAAAATGGTTTGGCTCATTTACATGCATTTTTCCAACTTTAGTGGGCCAGATATCCCGGGACCCGGGGGTCCCGTTCGTGTGTGGGCCTAAGTTAAACATCCATTTAGGGTCCAAAAAGAATGTAAACACACCAAAATTCAGTTTTGAATAAGAAAAAGATGCAAAATTACAAGTTTGGGGCCCAAAAGGGTAAAACCGTAATTCTGCCTCAAAGCAGCCAACCATAGCGGACTCTACGACAGAAGCTGAGTACATCGCTGCGTGTGATGCAGCTAAAGAAGCTGTGTGGATGAGGAAGTTTATCACTGAGTTAGGAGTAGTGCCAACTATCCAGGACCTAGTTGATATCTTCTGTGACAACAATGGGGTTGTTGCACAAGCCAAGGAGCCCCGGTCACACAAGAACACAAAGCACGTGCTCAGAAAGTTTCACCTCATACGAGAGATCGCGGAGAGAGGTGATATTGCATTGCACAGAGTGGACACCGAGGATAATGTCGCAAATCCATTGACCAAGGTGCTGGCTCAGCCCAAGCATGAGGGTCATACTAGGTCTACAGGGATTCGGCCCATGCCTAGTTGGAATTAGTGCAAGTGGGAGAGTGTTGGATATGCCCTAGTCCCGAGGCATTGGTCCTTGTATTTGTATTATACATTTATTGGATTTATGTATTATACTCATTTGTGTTATTAATAAAGGCATCAATTCATTTATTATATTTATCTTGTGCAATATATTAAATGAAGTATCCAATGGACATATCTATATCCATGATGACAAGTGTCATGTACTTGGCAGTAAGACCATGGATAGGGTAAACGATATGACCATAAATAGATCCGTAGTCTGTTCCAGTCATGGGAATGAATGGAACAAGAGACTGTCATTAACCTGGTTGTATGGCGGTGTCTTACCGGTCATTGGACATGGAATGCCAACCAAGTTAATGGTACATGCCTGGGAGCATGGTACTGGATAGATCCACTAAACGAGTAATCCACATGGTATAGTATCACAAGTGATTCTCGTGTAGTACTTGTATAGATCCTTTGACCTGACCATATGATGGTGTTACATGTGAAGTCACATGCTTAGGGGTACGCCTAAAGGGCCTGTAATAGGGTGCCAAGAATGGGTACTTTCGGGTATGTCACTGAGCATGGTAATACTATGGATATGCAGAAGGGATTTGTCACTCAGTAGCCCATTGAGAAGATATCACCGGCCTCTTGATGAATGTGACTGATAAGAGTGTGGCCACACCCAAACAAGTTGGAACTTGTTTGTGAGCTTCAGTACATTCGGGATCAAGTTAATGTCCGGACACAAAAAAGAGGGTGATCAATCCATGCCTCTGTGTTGGACACCGATATCAATGACATGGGATGTACAAGTTTAAACTACAGGGTCATGATAACAGTTAGACTGCCATCTCCATCTTAATTGGGGGCTGCAGTGGCTTGCTAGAGCCCAACTGCAGTATGCAGGCCAAAGGCCCGCTGCCAACATAAAGATGGGCCCACGGGATCGTACACATAGAACGACTGAATGCAGACTTAAGGAATCACATGTGTACTTGGAGTATACACTATGGAAAGAGAGGTGTATATATATTAATTATATTAGAAAGATCAATTGGATTGATCCTAATAATAAAATTAATATATGTTCGATTGGCTCTTCATAATTAATTGGATTAATTATGAAATTATTTCCTAAGTGGAAATATTCATATGTATAGGTTTACATATGATTTTATTTTGTGAAGATTTAATTTTAATTCGATAGATTAAATTAATTGGTCAAACTAATTTTAATTTAAATGTAAATAATATATTAAATACATGGGTATATTAAAATTGGGCTTGAAATTAATTTAAACCAGAATAATTAAAATTAGACTGGGCCCAAATTAAAACAAGGAAGCCCGCACAGAATGGAATGGAGCCAAGCTGGGCCTAAATTCCCCTAGGGGAATTCGGCCACCCTAGGTATAAAACCTAGGGTGATTATTTCGGCCCCCTAACCCCAACACACAAGCTAGCCAAAATTCCTAGCCTCCTCTCTTCCATTGTTTCGTTTTTCCAACACTAGCACGAGTTACATTCATTAGGCGTTCGTGTACGAAAACGAGGAGGAAATCTGCTTTGGTTTCTGCAGTCTTCATCCATCTCTTGAAAGAGATTTTCTGGTAAGAAAATTAATCTCTTTCTATTTATTTTAAAGTTTTTCAATTTCCATTTCAATTGCTCCTGGGGCCGGATTTGAGGAAATCACCGTGTTCTTCCGCTTTTATCGGGTGATTTCCGGTGAAAAATCCCAACAGTGGTATCAGAACGGGCTTTTGATCCGTGGAAATTGATAATATTGGTTGAATCCCACTTTTGAAATTGGAGATTTTTTTTTATTATTGGGGTTCTTGGTTTGGGTTTATGATTTTTCCCATATGTTTTATACAATGAAAATTAAATTTGCATATAGGTTTATGTTAGTTTAATTTTGTTGTATGTTATTGGAATTCTTGGAGAATTGCTTTGTGTTGATGGATGGTGATTTTTTTTTATTATTATTTATTCTGTTTAAAAAAAAAAAAAAATCTGGCTCTCGGGGTGCGGGCTGCCTGTTGTTGTGCCAGCAGCAGCTGCCGGTGCAGCAGCGGGCCAGGCCCAGTATTTTGGATTTGACGGGTCTTGGGCCCGGGGCCCAGTTTTGAAATTTTAATTGGTTTTAAAATTCGTGTGTTTAAATTTATGTAATTTAAATGTGTATGGTTTCTTGAATGAATTTTATTCTCGTTCATGTGATATTAATTTTGGAAATTAATATGGTTAATGGAAATTGGTTGGGGTAATTTTGGCACAATTACTTGGACGGCTAAATTGGACCCATGGTTTCCCAATTCTAGTGGGAGCAGTTGGACTGCTTGGGCTGGAGGCCCAAAGCCCGTTAAGGGTTAGAACCATGGTGGGCCAAAATTGGCGATTTCTAGTATAATGGCTTGGATATAATTAAAATGGGCTTAAATCATGCATTATAACATGTTTTTGAATTGTATGTATTGGATACATACGTGTAATTAAATGTTTGTATGGTTGGATGCTATTGGGCCTTTTACAAGATGGGTTGTACTTTTCTTTTTGGGTAAATATGGCCTGCGTGTCGTTTTTCTTTTTTTAATGTAATTTTATTTTATTCATATATTATAAAATTTGTAAAAGAAGAAGCCCGTGGAGTGGTGAGCCCAAGTGGAGGTGCAAGCCCAAATGGAGGTGCAAGCCCAAAGGGAAAAGATGGAGGCCCACCTGATATTCACTTCTAGTATAGGTTTACTAGAATAATGTTAGGATGTAATATAGGCCCATAGCAGTCCATTTTACTTTTATTTAATTATATTTTATATTCACTTGCATGTATGAATGTATGTTCCAATAGCCTATTCACCCGATTTATGTATGTAAGCCGTTATAATTGAATCTAATAACCAAGTGGAATTACTAAGTCGCTTAAAAGTGCTTCCCTCATTCAAAACCGAATCGAGGTAGGACTAGGCCAGTTGCAGACCATGCCCTCGCAGGATACACTGGAGTATTGTCACTTTGTATTGGGTTAGAGTATGGGATACTCTAACACTTGGATGGAGGTTTTGACTTAGTGTGGGTAGTAGGATTCTCCTGGCCCTAAGCACAGATGGGTAAGTGCCAACAAGCCCATCAAACCGAGAGTCCCTAGGTTGGGATTGGACGGCTTTCCTACCTAAATAGTTAAGGTGTAGCTGTACCAAACCCTCGTTTGGCTATATCTTAATGAAATATGGATCTCGGCCCATGAGCCTAACAACTCGGTTTAAATTAATAACTTGATTCATTATTAATTTTATATGGGAACAACAAAGTAAAGCTCTTTATTAACACTCTAAATGCTTTTCTGTGTAAAAACACTCAAATGGCAAACACTAATACCTTATCACTGCGATCCATTCTTGAAAAGGCCAAGCTTTCCGGTCCTAACTTTTTAGACTAGTCTAGGAACTTAAGGATAGTTCTAAGACAAGAGTCAAAAGAGTATGTACTGGAAAGGCCTGTGCCGGCTGCGCCTCAAGGACGTAATCCACCGGCTGCCCAGCTGGAGGAATACGAGGCGCATGTCAAGGACAACCGGGATGTGACATGCCTTATGTTGGCCTGCATAGTCCCTGAACTGCAAAAACAGTTTATGGACCACCAAGCCTATGCTATGATAACAACTCTTAATGAGATGTTTCAAGAGCAAGCTCGTCAGGAAAGGTACCTGACCAATAAGGCATTCCACTCTTGTAAGATGGGGGCCGGGACATCTGTGAGTGCACATGTGCTCAAGATGAAGGGCTATTTGGATACTTTGGCCCGTCTCGAATCGCCTATCTCTCAAGAGTTGGCGGTAGACACAATCCTCGCGTCCTTGCCGGATTCTTATGATCAGTTCATCCTGAACTATAATATGCAAGGGATGAACCGTACTGTCAGTGAGCTGCATGGGATGCTTAAGCTTACTGAGCAGTCGATAAAGAAGACTCCGCCGGTGCTACTGGTCAATAAGGGGAACCCTCCTCTTGCCAAGGGTAAGGCCAAGGAAAAGGCCAAGGCTAAGGCCAAAAAGGCCAAAGCCAAGAAGGCCAAGGCCCAACCCAAGGCCCAGCAGAAGGCAGGTCCTGAGGATGTCTGTTTCGGGTGCAAACAGGCAGGCCCTTGGAAAAGATCGTGTCCCAGGCTGATGGGAGAGCAAAGAACGGGCCAAGGTGCGTCCTCTTCAGGTATTTATGTTATAGATGTTAACCTTACTGTTTCAACATCCTGGGTATTGGATACTGGATGGGTTCTCACATTTGTTGCAATGTGCAGGGACTTAAGAACAGAAGGTTGCTGGGGTCGGGAGAGGTGGACTTGCTGGTCGAAAATGGAGCAAGGGTTGCTGCCATAGAGATCGGCGAATATCACCTTATGATGCCCAGTGGATTGGTTTTTATTTTAGAACATTGTTACTTTGTACCTGCCATGTGCAGGAATATTATTTCTGTATCAATGTTGGATATTTCTGGATTTAATTTCACTATTTTTAATGGTCGAATATCAATATCTAGAGAGGGATTATTTTATGGAGATGCTCTATTAAATAATGACCTATATATCCTGGACTTAAATGAAACCAATCATATCTATAACATAAACACTAAAAGGGTTAAGCCTAACGAACTTAATCCTGTCTACCTATGGCATTGTCGTCTCGGCCATATAAACGAGAAGCGCATTGCTAGACTTCACAAAGCTGGAATCCTAGGGTCATTTGACTTGGAGTCAATTGATATGTGCGAATCATGTTTACGAGGCAAGATGGCAAGAAGGCTGAAAGGGCCACTGGCTTATTGGACCTAATATATTCAGATGTATGTGGACCTATGAGCACAGCGAGCAAAGGTGGGCATCTGTACTTCGTCACGTTCACGGATGATTTCAGCAGATATGGCTATGTCTATCTAATGAAACACAAGTCCGAGACCCTTGATAGGTTCAAGGAATTTAGGAACGAGGTACAGAACCAGCTAGGCAGGAATATCAAAACCCTTTGGTCGGACCGAGGCTGTGAGTATATGAGCCTAAAGTTTGACTCATACTTGAGAGAGCATGGAATAGTTCCACAGCTCACTCCTCCCAGAACACCACAATGGAATGGGGTGTCCGAACGGAGGAATAGGACCTTGTTGGACATGGTCCGCTCAATGATGAGTCAAGCATGTCTCCCAATTAGTTTCTGGGGACACGCCCTCGAGACAGCAGCTCTCATCTTAAACAATACTCCGACTAAGGCAGTGGAAAAGACCCCATATCAGATATGGACGGGCAAGGAGCCCAATGTGTCTTTCCTAAGGATTTGGGGATGCGAAGCACATGTCAAGAAATTGACTAGTGGCAAGCTGGAGCCCAAAACCGATAAATGCCTGTTTGTGGGCTACCCTAGGGAAACCAAAGGGTATTACTTCTACAACCCCGCCGAGAACAAGGTGTTCGTGGCAAGGAAGGGTGTCTTTCTAGAAAAGGAGTTCCTTTCCAAGAAAGATAGTGGGAGCAATGTTGAACTCAGGGAAGTTCAGGGTCCACAAGCTCCTGAAGAGGATAACTTGGAGGCCCAGGTAGAGCTTCCACAAGTGGAAGCACAGACCCAGGCCATACAAGAACCTAGAAGGTCTGGTGGGGATCGTCGGGAACCGGAGAGGTATGGTTTCCTCGTCACCGATGATCAAACTCTTCTCATCTGGGATGAGGAAGAACCCAAAACCTACCAGGAGGCTATGGCTAGCCCACAGTCTACGAATTGGCGTAAAGCCATGGAGGCAGAAATGCAATCTATATACGATAACCAAGTTTGAAACTTGGTTGATCCACCTCCGGGTGCTAAGGTAATAGGTTGCAAGTGGTGCTACAAGCTAAAAGCTGATAATACCTTCAAGGGGTGTCTGGTTGCAAAAGGTTTCAGACAAGTCCATGGAATAGACTATGATGAAACTTTTTCACCAGTAGCCATGCTCAAATCCATCAGGATACTATTGGCCATAGCCGTATGGTATGACTATGAGGTATGGTAGATGGATGTCAAAACCGCTTTCCTTGATGGAAAGCTACTCGAGGATGTGTACATGACACAACCTGAGGGTTTTGTCGAAACTAAGTATCCGGGTTGGGTATGCAAACTTCAAAGGTCTATTTATGGACTGAAGCAAGCATCCCGTAGTTGGAATCTAAGATTCAATGAGGCTATAAAGGAATATGGCTTCATACAGAATCTAGATGAGCCTTGTGTGTATAAGAGGACTAGTGGGAGCATTGTCACATTCTTGGTACTTTATGCAGACGACATCTTGCTCATTGGAAATGACATACCTACACTGCAAGGGGTAAAGCAGTGGCTGAGTAAGTGCTTCGCAATGAAGGACTTAGGCGAGGCTGAGATGATCCTAAGGATCAGGATCTACAGGGATAGATCAAATCGGCTTCTGGGCCTAAGTCAGGCTTCGTACAACAAAGTTCTGAAAAGGTTCAACATGGACCGGGCCAAGAAAGGTTTCTTGCCAATGGGCCATGGGCTGAAACTTAGTAAGAAGAACTGTCCTAAAACAAGGGAGGACAGGGAGAACATGAAATTGGTTCCATATGCTTCGGCTATAGGATCAATTATGTACTCCATGTTATGTACGAGACCTGATGTCGCCTTTGCACTGAGTATGACGAGCCGATACCAGCAGGATCCCGGGGAGGATCACTGGAAAGCTGTCAAAGCGATCCTCAAGTACCTTAACCGGACTAAGGATAACTTCTTAATGTATGGTGGTCAGGAAGTGCTATCAGTTACTGGGTATACTGATGCAAGCTTCCAGACCGATCAGGATGAGTACCAATCGCAGTCCAGGTATATGTTTTTGCTGAATGGTGGTGCTGTAAGCTAGAGGAGCTCAAAGCAGCCAACCATAGCGGACTCTACGACAGAAGCTGAGCACATCGCTGCGTGTGATGCAGCTAAAGAAGTTGTGTGGATAAGGAAGTTTATCACTGAGTTAGGAGTAGTGCCAACTATCCAGGACCCAGTTGATATCTTCTGTGACAACAATGGGGCTGTTGCACAAGCCAAGGAGCCCCGGTCACACAAGAACACAAAGCACGTGCTCAGAAAGTTTCACCTCATATGAGAGATCGCGGAGAGAGGTGACATTGCATTGCACAGAGTGGACACCGAGGATAATGTCGCAGATCCATTGACCAAGGCGCTGGCTCAGCCCAAGCACGAGGGTCATACTAGGTCTATAGGGATTAGGCCCATGCCTAGTTGGAACTAGTGCAAGTGGGAGATTGTTGGATATGCCCTAGTCCCGAGGCATTGGTCCTTGTATTTGTATTATACATTTATTGGATTTATGTATTATACTCATTTGTGTTATTAATAAAGGCATCAATTCATTTATTATATTTATCTTGTGCAATATATTAAATGAAGTATCCAATGGACATATCTATATCCATGATGACAAGTGTCATGTACTTGGCAGTAAGACCATGGATAGGGTAAACGATATGACCATAAATAGATCCGTAGTCTGTTCCAGTCATGGGAATGAATAGAATAAGAGACTGTCATTAACCTGGTTGTATGGCGGTGTCTTACCGGTCATTGGACATGGAATGCCAACCAAGTTAATGGGTACATGCCTGGGAGCATGGTACTGGATAGATCCACTAAACGAGTAATCCACATGGTATAGTATCACAAGTGATTCTCGTGTAGTACTTGTATGGATCCTTTGACCTGACCATATGATGGTGTTACATGTGAAGTCACATGCTTAGGGGTACGCCTAAAGGGCCTGTAATAGGGTGCCAAGAATGGGTACTTTCGGGTATGTCACTGAGCATGGTAATACTATGGATATGCAGAAGGGATTTGTCACTCAGTAGCCCACTGAGAAGATATCACCAGCCTCTTGATGAATGTGACTGATAAGAGTGTGGCCACACCCAAACAAGTTGGAACTTGTTTGTGAGCTTCAGTACATTCGGGATCAAGTTAATGTCCGGACACAAAAAAGAGGATGATCAATCCATGCCTCTGTGTTGGACACCGATATCAATGACATGGGATGTATAAGTTTAAACTACAGGGTCATGATAACAGTTAGACTGCCATCTCCATCTTAATTGGGGGCTGCAGTGGCTTGCTACAGCCCAACTGCAGTATGCGGGCCAAAAGCCCGCTGCCAACATAAAGATGGGCCCACGGGATCGTACACATAGAACGACTGAATGCAGACTTAAGGAATCACATGTGTACTTGGAGTATACACTATGGAAAGAGAGGTGTATATATATTAATTATATTAGAAAGATCAATTGGATTGATCCTAATAATAAAATTAATATATGTTCAATTGGCTCTTCATAATTAATTGGATTAATTATGAAATTATTTCCTAAGTGGAAATATTCATATGTATAGGTTTACATATGATTTTATTTTGTGAAGATTTAATTTTAATTCGATAGATTAAATTAATTGGTCAAACTAATTTTAATTTAAATGTAAATAATATATTAAATACATGGGTATATTAAAATTGGGCTTGAAATTAATTTAAATCAGAATAATTAAAATTAGACTGGGCCCAAATTAAAACAAGGAAGCCCGCACAGAATGGAATGGAGCCAAGCTGGGCCTGAATTCCCCTAGGGGAATTCGGCCACCCTAGGTATAAAACCTAGGGTGATTATTTCGGCCCCCTAACCCTAACACACAAGCTAGCCAAAATTCCTAGCCTCCTCCTCTCTTCCATTGTTTCGTTTTTCCAACGCTAGCACGGGTTGCATTCATTAGGCGTTCGTGTACGAAAACGAGGAGGAAATCTGCTTTGGTTTCTGCAGTCTTCATCCATCTCTTGAAAGAGATTTTCTGGTAAGAAAATTAATCTCTTTCTATTTATTTTAAAGTTTTTCAATTTCTATTTCAATTGCTCCTGGGGCCGGATTTGAGGAAATCACCGCGTTCTTCCGCTTTTATCGGGTGATTTCTGGTGAAAAATCCCAACACAAAGTACTCTGGTCGACATACTTAACATGGTTATAGTGGACTATCTCCTTCAGCTAGGTAGCATAGCTTCAATATCAGAAAATTTCTGATTGAGACGCTTCTCTAGCGTCGTCTCAATTGAGGCTTCCCTTGCCTTCTCAAAGGCTTCATCCTCTTCGGACTGACGGTCAGGTTCTCTGTGGTTAGCCACTCCACCACTTCCTCCGGGAAGGTTTCCTGCAGCACTGTTAGTAACCTGGATGAACTGTTGTCCCTCACTTCCAACCGAAGTTTGAGCCGGCGGAATAGTCTGAACAGGGATGGTGCTTATCACAGCTTGCACTTGTTCCCTAAGAGTAGCCTTGAACTCGTCTAAGGTTAGGAAGCTCCTCATAAAAGCAGCAATATCAAAAGGCAAGTTTCCACTATTTCCGTCAGCCATCTCTGCTCTGTTCACTTCTTCTAATAAAACTTGAATGTCAATTGGTAGAGTGTGCAACTGAGTTTCGACCTCCCGATCTGAGCCTAACCCTGAGACGATTCCCTCCCCGGTCACCGGCTCTGATTGAACTGATTGGTTTGGCATTGACTCGACACAAACTAGCCGCTTTGAGGTTCGTCTCCAAACTGCACATTCAACATAAGGTTAGAGTCGCGGATGGATGTCATGGACCTAGACTCGATACCCTAAATGACGTGTATGGTGTGTTCATGTTCATGATCGGATGATGCTTTATGGATGCGGACGATGATGAAAATGACTTTTGTATTTTCTTTCTTTTTGTTTTGGATGTTCCAAGCATATCCCATGCCATACAAAAGGAAATGTCACGTGTGGGCCGGCACACAGGCAGAAATTTGATGCCTTCGGGGCACCTAGCGGATGTCCTGAAATGGTCACATTTGTACCGACACACGGACAGTGGTTTGACGCTTTGTAGGTCAATGAAGTGACATGTGATGGTCATATAGGAGCCGTTCCATAGACAGAGGTTCGATGCTTTTATGGCATATGAGATGAGGTGATGTCACAAACAAGTCGCGTGTAACTCGAGACACGGACATCATTTCGGCATTCATGCAACACCTTGCATGATTTAGGCTTGTTATGAAATGTCCTAGTACAAGTTCTAATTCAGCACTCGTGGAGTACCTTGAATGAATTTTCAATGTTATGAAACAATCCGATGTGGATCGTGACACATAAATAAGACTTTAGTGTCACCATGACACCATGATGAATGGACATGATGTCATGTAATGGTATTGTGTGGTCCGCCACACGAACACGAGCCTAAGACCATTGTGGTCCTCTAATGGTGCAATGATGTAATGAAATGGCCAAGTGCAATCCGGTGCACAGGCAAACACGGGTAATCTTGGGGACTCCCGATATGTCATGAAATGAAATGTCGTGAGGGGCATACTCAGAACATCCTTCATTTTAGATAGGATGAGATGATGTGAATGCCCATGTCATACAGAATGCAAACGGCTGCATAAAAACGTGGTTAGAATGCATGACACACGAGATGATGTCTTATATGCTTTATGAAATGCGGGCACGCATGATGTGTATGACACACGAGTAAGATGTTATGGTTGCACGAAAACATGGTTAGTATAATAGCACACGTATGGTGATGCTTGCAAATGGCTGCATAAAAAAATATGGTTAGAAAATGGCACACGGATGATGCATGTTTGATGTTGCATGTAAAGGTCAAGAATGGAACCACTATAGAACAAACGTTTGCACATGCAACAATATGCTCACCCTTCCAATCTTATTCCTCCATTCGATTGGTCTCGCATTCTTCCTAGGTATTGGGTCTCTTTGGCATCAACCAGGGATACCAAAGGCGCACTCTCAATGTCCATTTTTAAATATGTTTTTGGTAACCCTAAGGGGAAGTTGCTAGGCCATTACATGAAGGTGTAAGTCAAGCCAAGGGTCATACAGGTTCCTATAGTAAAAATATACTCCTCACTTCTCCCCACTCAAGGGTCCAAACGAAGGGGTTCATACGAGGCTATGAGTGGTTTATCCCCTCGGGTGCCTCCAATCCTAGCGGAAGAGGTAGGTCACCTTTGAAGATAAACCGCACTTAAACAAGTGTTGGAGGGATTCAAGAAGATAAAATGTCATGCTTATGTAAAAGTGAATGAAACATCGAATTATGATTTAATAATTGACTACAAGTGAGGATGTACTTCGATTGTTGCCTAAGTTTCTTAAGTTTTATAAAAAAAACTTTTAAAAGGAACCGTTGTTCCCCAGCAGAGATGCCACTGTGAGCGGACGACGTTTTTATAGAACACGCGGTGAAGTGAGAACCGGGGATTTTCTTTTTGAGATGTGGTGATGTGGTTTGAAAACGGGTCTTCAATCTTTCTTAAGAAAATCTTTCATTTTATTGGAAAAACCCTTTTGTAGAAAACTTAATTGTAAGTGTGAATTTTGGAAAAATAGGTTTTTTAGAAAATCCCAATTTGAACTTAAAGATCTCGAAACCTAAATTTCGAAATTAGATACAGAGTCACCACCCGGATCAGCTCATCCAGGAAATTCCGGTACAGCTCCCTACCAAGTGTAGACGCGGTATCTAATTCAGAGATTCAGGGTTCGGGCAACAAATCTACTAATCCTCACTTATTTTCAATTATTATTTCATAATGTAATGTTGCATTCACTTAATTCTACTCATTTTATCTTCTTTTTATTTTTAGTTAATGCTCATTCACATGGCATAAATATAAATCCAAAATAAAATGCAGAAAATTAAAAGTGCGGGAAAAGTAAATAGAGGCCCAATTATACAACCCATAAAAAGAAAAATCTCTCATCCTCACCATTACAACCGCCTATAATACACGATGATCTAAAAAATACATTCAAAAATAAAAATAAAGTAAAAATAAAAGCTGCATCCGAATACAGTTAGCACAAATAATCAAGGCATACAAAAGACTCAAATAGGACAGAATAGGGATTTATAGGAGCGGGGACATGCATTTAGGGGGGTAACCGGGTCGACCCGACCTGTTGGACCGGTTAGACTTGGAAAACGGTTTTTTGAAACGCCCTGTAGGTTTTGTGGGTGAAAAACCAATTTTGAAAATGGTTTGGCTCATTTACATGCATTTTTCCAACTTTAGTGGGCCAGATATCCTGGGACCCGGGGGTCCCGTTCGTGTGTGGGCCTAAGTCAAACATCCATCTAGGGTCCAAAAAGAATGTAAACACACCAAAATTCAGTTTTGAATAGGAAAAAGATGCAAAATTACAAGTTTAGGGCCCAAAAGGGCAAAACCGTAATTCTACCTCAACTACAGTCGCGCGACTGTAATGCTCCAGAATTGTTTTCCGGCCTTCTTTTCTCGTTTTTGAAAATTGTTTTGCAAATTTAGCGATTTTGGGTAATCTAGGATTTCTGGAAACGCACTGATTTCAACCAAACGGATCCAAAACGGATCGAAATAAATCCAGAAATCCCTAAAAACTCAAAATTGCCAAACTTGAAATCACATCCATCAATTAAAAATAAGAAAACCGGGAAGCTAAGTATACATGGATGCAATTGGACCGATAATAAACATGAAAAACATATTAAATCTGAAAACGAAAGCGTTATCGGTTGATTTTGGGGCATTCGGAGCTTCTGCCCCAGAGATTACAGTCGAGCGACTGTAATCAAAAGATTACAATTGCGCGACTAAAGGTCACAGCCGCGCGACTAAAGGTCACAGTCTCGCGGCTGTAGGTTACAGCCAGGCGACTGTGATCTTAAGCGAGGCGGCTGTAATCAAAATTCACTTCCGAAATTGTAAAAATTCAAAAAAAATAACATCAATAAACAACACCCAGAATGAACAAAAATGGATTTTTAAGGCCTCTCAGAATGTTACCTGTTCTGTATTCCAGTGTTTGGATCACCAGAGATGGATTCCGATGCAGGAAAGTGTTTTACAGTCACAAACAACCCAAAAAATACGCGATCAACGAAGCCCGAACGGAACCCCGAGAGAGATTGAGTGAGTAGTGATGATTTAAAAACACCTTACCAAGGTTTCTATGTGTTTCGTTGAAATTTTTTTTTAGATCAAACCCTAGAAAAAGTCCCAAAATCTGTGTTATTATATGTTTTTGTATGTTTTTCTCTCAAAAACTCTTTAATTTTCTGCCTCTTCTTTGTTCCCTTAACCCTAATCCCGGATACAAGACTTTTATATCTCTCGTTTTGGCTAAAAATAGGAATTAAATGCTAATTTTTGGTAAAAAAGGAAGTCTGGTGATTACAGTCGCGTGATTGTAATGACTACAGTCGCGCGGCTGTAGGTACTACAGTCGAGCGACTGTAGCGACCAGATTAGCTTATTTTGTTTAAAAAGGCCGAATTAAATGTTGATTTGGACGAAAAAGGAAATCTGATTATTACATTCGCGAGGCTGTAATGTACTACAGTCGAGCGACTGTAGTGACCAGATTAGCCTATTTTGCTTATTTTTCATTCTTTTATTCGGTTTTCTTAAATACTCACTAGAATTCCTTCGGGGCTCCATACCAAGACTTGTCACACACATTTGGGTCATCCGGGACATTTCCGACACTATTCCGGTTGGTCCGAATCCGCTTCACGTTTATCCGTGAAAAAGGCAACAATGACTTTCATCACAGAGGTCGGGAAAAAACTGTTGGAGATTGTGCCCTAAGGCCAATATTGGATTATGTAATTTGACTTCTAAGATTAATCTAGTGTAGATTAATATTATCATTTATGTTTGTATGTTAGCATTTATTATAAGTATCCATGAATAAATCGTGTTATTCTAAATATCCCTAGTCGATTGTTATTATGGGAATAATAACAAACTAAGACTAGTGTGAGTGATAATGGATATTCATAAGATGAATATAGTGTATACAGATACAGATTATACTCACGGGTAATATGTTAGAGAACATGTTACTGGAGACCCACTATGAGATCAAGTTCATGGTCATGTGTCACAACTGATCTTGATTATAGTAGTGTCATTAGCTGATTCCTTTGACCTGAGGTCACCATTGATTCCGGGATGAACTCATGTTGTGCTTTGACGCAGTCAAACGCTGCTCGTAACAGAGTAGTTATAAAGGCTGTGATTGGGTACGATATGACTCATGCCTTGGGATGTGAGTGACAGATATGGGATTTTGTCCCTCTCTAACAAGAGAGCGATATCACTGGGCCCCTCGATAAGTAAGACTGTTAAATGCATGGCCGTGCTCAAATAATTGATAAGAGTATCAATTGATTTGTCTGAACAGTTTACTTTGAGATCGAGAAAGCATATGATTAATTATATAAGATTGACAAGTGTACCATGTCTTATGATTAATCATGATATCAAAGAGACAAAAGGGAATATGACATTCTATAAATAGGTATTGGATCATTCCAATCATGTTAATTGGGTAGTCGTAATGGCTTGCTAGAGTCCGCTTGTGACCTATAAGGACATTATGGTAATTTCCTTATTGCCAATTAATATGAACCTATGGGGTCACACACAAAGAGCAAAATGAAGTTCATCTTTTCGGGTATAAATTATTATTGGATAATAATTTATGAATGAGAAAGAGAATAAATATATATAGTGATATATATTTATATATATATGTATATGTGAATATTAATATGATTAATATTGCATAAGGTATGCCACATATTATAATTAAATTATATAGAGATATAATTAATTATAATATTGTATATACATATGTGTATTATGGAGAATTGGTTTGATTTAATATTAATTGAGAATTAATATTAAGTTGTGTGGGTTAATTTATAATTATAACTAATAGGTGTATTAGGTTATAATTATAATTAAGTTAATGGTTATATAAATGGAAATATAACCTAAACCTAATATAAGAAAATTAGTTTTCAGCCACACAATAAGAGGAATTCGGCAGACACAAGAAAGGAGTGTGGCAGCCAGTTTTTCTCCATCTAAACACCAAGAAAAATTTGATTTTTCGGTCTCTCTCTCTCGTTCGAAGAATCGTTCTTCAATCCCGGCGCTAGCACGCGGTGAATCAATTGCTCCGTGTGGATCAACCGTAGAGGGAAGCTAATTTGGTTCCTTTGATTCAAAACCTACAAAGAATTAAGGTAATTCTTTAACCCTCTTTCCGATTCAATGCAATGTACATGGGTCCTTGGTGGGGATTAATCTTTTATTTCCGCTGCGCATATTTTGTTTTGTGCGATTAATTCCCCAACAGTGGTATCAGAGCCACTTGTGCATTGGTTGAATTGGATTTGTTATTTTGATTAGATCAAAATTGCATGTAAGGGTTGTATGTTTTGATTTAGGGTTCTTTTGTTATTGTGAATAACAAATTGAAATTTGATTTCAATGTTGATCATTATGAATGATTTGTTCTGTTATTGTGAATAACTATTTTGAATTGATTTGGAATTGATCATTGTGAATGATGTGTTTCTTCAATTGTTTTGCTCATTCGTGCACTGGAAATCGTTTCCAGATATGAGTTCAGTTCCGAACTCGTCGGCGTGCAGGTGCTGCACGCCGTGTTAACATGCTGTGCACGCCGTGTGCTGTCTTTGCACGGCGTGCAACTGGAAATTGTTTCCAGTATTGGCTTTCAGTTCGGAACACGACGGCGTGCAGGCTCTGCACGCCGTGCCAACATGAAGTGCACGCCGTGTGATGGTTTGGCACGGCGTGCAACCGGAAATTGTTTCCGTGTGTGCTGAGACACAGCGAGGAACACGGCGGCGTGCAGGTGCTGCACGCCGTGCAAACCGGTTTTGCACGCTGTGTTCCCTTGGTGCTGCCGTGTAGAAATTGTTTCTACACATTTAGCCTTTTCAAATCAATTCCTCAATGCAATAAGATTGTATTTTGCCTTTGAACCCTAAATCTTGTAGATGTAAAATTATTGTGATAATTTTATGCATGGTGTTGTGGTATGGTTTTGCACCCCGTGGATGTTTTTTTTGTTTTCTTTTGGTTTTGGTGGATGTAAGGTTTTATAAATACGGCCTGCGAGTCGTTTGTATTTATGTAATTTTTAATTTTACTAGATAAATTGTATAGGATGCAATTTATGATATGTAAAATTTATTTTACTAGAAAAATTGTATAGGTTGCAATTTTTGTAAAATATAATTCCATGAGATGGTACTAAGAAGCAAAGACGTGAAGGCGGATCCAAGAGGTGCGGCGGTGCAATTACCATATGATGGATGCTACCACCTAGGATATGACCTTGTTGATTTTCATATTGGCCTATGAAAATCAATGTAGATTTAAACCATACCATAACACGGTTTTGAGTCTTATGCATGTTATATTTATTTTATGCCATAAGATGCCATGTTAATAAATATTGATGCATGTTAAAATGTTTATATATATGTGCAAATGCATGCCTTGTATCATTTAGATGCCATGTGATGCCATGCTAGATTGCATGCTTAACATATGTATGACATAGGATGCCATGCTAATTAGTATTAACAAATGTAAGTTTAATATTAATGCCATGAATTGTATGAGATACAATTTAATCACAGGATTTTATAAACCCTAAATAAACTTAATAAGTTTATATTTGCCACCCAATTACGTATAACACTAGTCAAGTACTATGTTCGCATCATGGTATACCGCCAGGGCGGGTACGCATGTTGTGACCTTAGCGAAGCGATAATATGAGAAAAGGTGATTCTCATTGTGTTGTAATTGGTTTAAAAAAAGGGTTAATCAAAAAGGTGTTTGAGCCCGAGGCAAAGATGAGATGAGTAACATACAATTAAATATGATATATGATATCATGCATCTCATAAATTAGAAGAGTTGCATAATGATGCAATTGGCAAAGAAGTGCACATCCAAAATATGTTTAAATGGTTTAAAGCATGATTTTGAGTCTTTGCCTACCGAAATTATATTTAATCATAGGGACATGCCAAAGCAGTGCTATGGTTAAGTATGGATTTTGGATCTTCACCCACTTGAATATTTTAAAGGGTTTTATAATTTAAGTGGGAGCATTTAAATAAAAATCTTTACATGCTTTATTATAGTTATGATTGCTATTACCATGATCTCGATTGTTATTGAACTTTGAGAATTGTTCTCAAATCAAAAGGAATCATATGTTCTCAATAATCCTTTTGCCCAATGAACCACTAGCAATTGTAACACGAGTATAAAAGATGCTTACTTGAAGCATCGAAGGAACTCTGTTTAAAATTTATTATCTTACACTTGCCACCAATTCTTCCGCACGTGGAAGTTTTACTTGAGGTATATGATACATCACAAATGGAAATGTTCCATCAGTTTGTGAGCAAGAAAAGGTAAGTGTTTGAGGCAACATTTTCTCATTGGCCTCCAAAAGGCATTAAGATGTGATCTTGAATTCATTATTTGATAGTCATTGGTGATGAACTATCATTTGAATGACATGGAGAAAATTGCGAATTAGTTGCATAGGATGCAAAAGAATGTTAAGTTATCCATAAAGGATAAGCCCGCCTCGAATTGTGTGCTTATGGTTCAAAAGGAAAAGGATAAAAGAAAGGTCGAAAAGCATAAAGACCGAAAGGTTCGGGTGAAAGTGCTTTAAAGGCCAAAGCTGTTGGCATAGAGAGATCTCCAAAAGTAGGGTGTTGCCAATTCTAGAATGAATCGTTCATTAGAATAGAAATAGCAAACTCTGTTTGGAGAACTATAAGAAGATGAAAGGCAGTGAGACTGCTACCTTAAGTATTTATTAACTATTCTACTTTTGTTTCTATATCAAAAGGTATTAGATATCGTTGTGAATCTCATATTAGTAGAATATGAAGAATTGCAACTTGAATAGAAACCTTATGAAGGTGAAAGGTAGAATGCGAATAGGCAAGAGAAGCAAAGGTTGTTACTCAAAGGTTATGAACTTTTACATGTAAGTTGCGAACTCTTGTTGCCTATTGAGCTTGTTGGCTTGGGTAAACAAATTTTGTTTATTTTATAATTGTGAATTATAAACTTTATAAAGACATGATTATGAAATGTAAATTTACATAATTGTCTTTATATGTGGAGCCCATCTGTAACATAAATACTGTAAGGATCGAATCAAATAGTTTGATTCAACCTATTTTGGCAGTGTCGTCTTGGAGACATAAGCAAAGTCGCATTACGAAACTCCATGAGAATGGACTTTTGGATTCATGAGATTATGAATCATCTTGAATCATGCGAATGTTGTTTATTGTAAAAGATGACAAAAGTGGTTCTTTGCTAAAAGTAGTTAAAGAATAATCGATTTATTAAGCATTATACATGTGGATGTATATGAATTATAAATCAACTGCTAAAGGAGGTTTTAATACTTCATTACTTTTATGGAACTTTTCACTAGATAAGAGTATCTAATGAAACACGAGTTTGGAACTTTTGAAGTGTTCAAAAGCTTGTAAAAGGAGTATGAAGCATCTTGACAAGATAGTAAAGTCACTTAGATATGATCCAAGTGGTGAACATTTGAGTCAAGATTTTGACAATCGTCTTAGAGATTGTGGGACTGTCTCACAATTGACTCCTCCAAGTACGCCACAAAGGATGTTGTGTCGAAAAGGGAGTAATCGAACTCTATACAGATATAGTTCAATCTATGATGAAGTCAAGTTGATCATTGTTTTCTCGAAAATATGCCATTAAAGCAGCTGTGTATATTGTTCCGTCTAAAACAATTCATGAATCAACATATGAGATATGGTTGGGTAAGAGACCCAAGTTGTTTCATTGAATAAGTTTAGGGCTGTAAAGCTTATTTCGAATAAGTTGGCACCTAAATTTAAATGTCGTATTGTGGATTACTCAAAAGGAAAGTAGGAGTTGTTACTCCTGTGTTTCTTTGGGATACAAAATAGTTGTAGCTAGAAATGGTTTCCCCTTGAAGAGGGAGTTAATTTCTAGAAGAGTTAGTGGGAGTAAAGTACACCTACAAAACTCGGAATTCATAAAGTGACATTAACGTTGAAGAGGAACGTGGAAATGGTTTCATGATCATTGTTGAAATTACACAAGTCCAATGAAAGTCTAGTGGAATACGACATGATTAGGAGAGATATGGATTTCTCAAAATCATGATGTAGTTTTACTAAATTGGAATAAGTCTTCTTTTATGAAGAAGCAATGTTAGATTTTGAATCTAATAAGTGACTTGATGCTACAAAGGTTGAAGATAAGTCCATGTCTAACAATCAAAGTATAGACTTTGATAAATCTTTTAGAAGATGCATATGCAATGGTTGCAAGTGAGTTTTCAAATTGAAAACCGACATGAATGGTGATCTTCAAACTTATAAAGCACGACTAGTGACAAAAAGGGGTTATAAACAAGTTCATAGTAGTGACTATGAGGATACGAACAAATTCATAGTAGGACTATGATAAAATCCTTTTTCGTCATTAATCATGATCAAGTCAAATTGAGTTCTTGTTGCCACATCTGCATAATATGATTATAAAATATGGCAAATGGATATCAAAATCTGTTTTCTACGTGAAAACATGATTGAGGATGTGTACGTGACACAACCCAAAGTTTTTGAGCATCCAAAGAATTCAAATAGCGTATGCAAGTTTCAAAGATTCTTATAAGGATCGAAACATGCATCAAATAGTTGGAATCATAGTTTTGATAAAGAAATCAAATGGTTTGATTTTATCAAAAGGATGATGAATCTTGTGTTTCAAAAGGATCAGTGGGAGCATATCGGTATTCCTAACGCTATATGTGGATGACATATGGCTTGTTGGAAATAACATTCTTACCTTGCAAGAAGTAAAATCTTGGCTAAGAAAGTAATTTCGGTTAATGTTATAAGCATGACTGCCTGTGTTCTTGAAATTGGAATCTATAGAGATAGATCTAAAAGAATGTTTTGGCTTAAGTCAAAGCATTGAAAGCGTTCAATGTAAAAAGACTTAATAGAAGCTTGCTTATGTTAACTGCACATATACAACTGATTGCAATTAGTTGCAATATATCAGTCGAGATCTAGTATTCTCTTAAAAAGAGATGTTATGATTTTGAAAGGTTCAAAATAAAACAATATAGCTAAATATCTATAATAGTAGTCAAAGTATATTGTTACATATGATGTAAAGGAAATTTTGGATGAAGAAGTTCATCACAAAAATGTTGTGTTTTGTTCTAAGCATTGCTTATCCTGTGAGACTATTGTAGGGACAATAGTTCAATGCGTAAGAACCTTGTATGACACAAGCATATACTTAGGCGTTTCTCACTAATTTAGAGAGGCTGTCTCTAAAAAGAGAGTGAAAATGTGTAAAGTAGCAACGGAAGCGAAAATTAATAATTCACTGACAAAGACTCCCGCACGAATGAATACATGAAAGTCATGTAGGTCAATGGGTATAAGATACATGTATGATTGGCCATAGTGCAAGTGGGAGATTGTTGGAGATTGTGCCCTAAGGCCAATATTGGATTATGTAATTTGACTTCTAAGATTAATCTAGTGTAGATTAATATTATCATTTATGTTTGTATGTTAGCATTTATGATAAGTATCCATGAATAAATCGTGTTATTCTAAATATCCCTAGTCGATTGTTATTATGGGAATAATAACAAACTAAGACTAGTGTGAGTGATAATGGATATTCATAAGATGAATATAGTGTATACAGATACAGATTATACTCATGGGTAATATGTTAGAGAACATGTTACTGGAGACCCACTATGAGATCAAGTTCATGGTCATGTGTCACAACTGATCTTGATTATAGTAGTGTCATTAGCTGATTCCTTTGACCTGAGGTCACCATTGATTCCGGGATGAACTCATGTTGTGCTTTGACGCAGTCAAACGCTGCTCGTAACAGAGTAGTTATAAAGGCTGTGATTGGGTACGATATGACTCATGCCTTGGGATGTGAGTGACAGATATGGGATTTTGTCCCTCTCTAACAAGAGAGCGATATCACTGGGCCCCTCGATAAGTAAGACTGTTAAATGCATGGCCGTGCTCAAATAATTGATAAGAGTATCAATTGATTTGTCTGAATAGTTTACTTTGAGATCGAGAAAGCATATGATTAATTATATAAGATTGACAAGTGTACCATGTCTTATGATTAATCATGATATCAAAGAGACAAAAGGGAATATGACATTCTATAAATAGGTATTGGATCATTCCAATCATGTTAATTGGGTAGTCGTAATGGCTTGCTAGAGTCCGCTTGTGACCTATAAGGACATTATGGTAATTTCCTTATTGCCAATTAATATGAACCTATGGGGTCACACACAAAGAGCAAAATGAAGTTCATCTTTTCGGGTATAAATTATTATTGGATAATAATTTATGAATGAGAAAGAGAATAAATATATATAGTGATATATATTTATATATATATGTATATGTGAATATTAATATGATTAATATTGCATAAGGTATGCCACATATTATAATTAAATTATATAGAGATATAATTAATTATAATATTGTATATACATATGTGTATTATGGAGAATTGGTTTGATTTAATATTAATTGAGAATTAATATTAAGTTGTGTGGGTTAATTTATAATTATAACTAATAGGTGTATTAGGTTATAATTATAATTAAGTTAATGGTTATATAAATGGAAATATAACCTAAACCTAATATAAGAAAATTAGTTTTCAGCCACACAATAAGAGGAATTCGGCAGACACAAGAAAGGAGTGTGGCAGCCAGTTTTTCTCCATCTAAACACCAAGAAAAATTTGATTTTTCGGTCTCTCTCTCTCGTTCGAAGAATCGTTCTTCAATCCCGGCGCTAGCACGCGGTGAATCAATTGCTCCGTGTGGATCAACCGTAGAGGGAAGCTAATTTGGTTCCTTTGATTCAAAACCTACAAAGAATTAAGGTAATTCTTTAACCCTCTTTCCGATTCAATGCAATGTACATGGGTCCTTGGTGGGGATTAATCTTTTATTTCCGCTGCGCATATTTTGTTTTGTGCGATTAATTCCCCAACAAAAACCCGTGCTCAGAATACCATTAAAAAGCTACCATGAAACTTCTCAAGCTCTCATAGCCCAACATCCTTTTGTGACTCCACCTCAAGTGAATAATTTCTCTTATGCACTTAACCCTACTAGTCGACCACAATGTCCTATAAGTCATTGTTAAATATGCTGCCTCAACAACCATACAACTGAATGTTATAGGGCTCGGTACCATCCTTGAAACTCTAATCCAAGAGCTAATGTTCTACTAAACTTGGGGTCCATTTACCCTAGACATGCCTATACAATTAAGACCAAACTTTTATGCTCCTCCACCTCTAGCTCCTATACTGAGACCCATGCAAGCTTGGTACCCAGACATGGGTGCTACCCATCATATGATAAACAATCCTAATCATATGTATACAATTACTCCATATCATGGTCAAGATACTACCAGAGTAGGTAATGGTCAAGGTATTGAAATCACAGGCACTAGTAGTTCTAAACACTCTAATTCTATTCTCAATGATGTGTTACTTGTGCCTAAATTAACTAAATCTTTATTATCGATTCAAAAAATTTCTTGTGGTAATAATTATTTTTTTTTTAATTTTGACCATCTTATTTCTTGATAAAGGATCAGGTTTTGAAGGAAATCCGATTGAGAGGCAAGAGTGATAGGGGGTTGTACATGCTGCTATTGGAACCTATCCTGATTTGAAAACAAAACAAAATTGTGGAATCATTGTTATCAAGCTAATATCAAACTAAGGTTCGTGCCCAAAATCCCAAAGCTAAGTTATGGATCTACCAAATCAAAGAGGGAAGAAATTGGATTTCTCACCTAGGCCATCACGTACAAGATTGATCTGACTAAGGGCTTCAGTTGTCGCCCCTCTACGTTCCTGCACATGGAGTCTTATCGATCGGGATCGAGTGCTAGCTCTTGGACCAATGGTTCTCCCTTTGTGCCAAAACCCTTTTACCCAAAGGAGGAAGATGAGATGGTGGCTAGTCTTAGACCACTAAATATTAGGGTTTCTCACTTTCCTCTTTATGTATACAACATAAGGTAAAATACCCAAAGTACTTTTTAATGTAAAATATCCATTATACTTTACATATACATTATGATTTAACCAAAGTCACCACATGGTAACTTTAAAAAACCATAAAACCAATTTGTCATCATAGGTTACTTTATTTTATTTAGACTTAACAATTAATTCCATAAAATAAATAACCTAATAATTAATATGCATCCAATACATATTAATTGGTCTATCATAAAGCCTGTCTAAACTCCTAAGCATGTGATCTTGTAGGCCCATCTGTATGTTAGCCATGGGCCCAAAATGACATGCGGTCCATAAGTTGTAAGTGGGATTTAGCAAGCCGTTACAACCCCTAATTGGGATGGAGATGTCAAAAAATCATAACGACATACACCTGTAGTATTCTTATATGATCCTTTGCACATATGATATCAGTGTCCTACATAAGGCATGTCACTATCAACCTTCTAAGCACTAGGACATTTACTTGACATCTAAGTAGACAGATAAGATCAAATAAGTGATTATCCAATAATCCTTCTATTTTGGTACGACCGTACACTACTCTGTCTCACTCGTCAAGAGGCCAGTGATATCATCTCTTCAGTGAAGAGATAGGTAATTCCTTCACATTACTCCTAGTTCTAACAAGCTTCCCGATATGTCCAATGTACTCATACTTGGCACCTAGTTACGAGCATGTTAGGTGCACATCGAAGTATACAAGGTCACATCTAGCAGTGTAGTAATATCGGGTCTAAGGATCTAATATAAGCAATACGTGTGAAACAATTATGACACTTGACCATGTAGTGTTCTTACAAACGGATTGATCCAATACACTGTTCACTAACATGTACCTGTGTCGTTGATAGATTTTCCAAGTCATATGGTCGGTGAGACACCACTTATCCCACAAGGAACATACTAGTCTTTAGTTTTATTCATTCCCATGATTATATCAAACTAGGGATAGCTTTAAAACTATGTTATTTAGACTTATGGTCTTATTCGTTCAATACACGCTACTAAAAAACATGAGTGAACACTGTTAGGATTTGTCATCGGAAAATAATATGGCGCAGAGGAAATTACACCATTAAAATTTTCCTAGAATCCACCTATCGTGTCTGATTACCATTGATTGGAATAAAATCAATTTGAATCAAGAGAGATTCACTCACCAAAATCAGTCTCTTCTAGAGACTACTGCAGAATCAAATCTTTAAGCGGAAACGATCTCTATAATCCAGTGCACAAACAACTATCAAGCGGGAACCGGTGCTAGCCGAAAAAGCGAAGGAATGGAGAATTAATGCTGGGATTTTTGGCTGTTTTGGGGCTGCAATGGGGCTGAAATTTCCAGCAATAAACTTGGGGTTGGGGTTAGGTTTTCTTTCTTAAGTGTGCCCTTATATAGACTCCTTGTCTAATTGGGTTTTAATTAGGTTAATTAAACCTAAGCCCACTAGGATTATAATTACATAAATAATCTTTAATTAAAAAGTATATACTATGTGATTTAATTCCATTTGGCTAAATTTAATTACCCCTAAATAAAATTAAATCACACTTAAGTAAATATACATGTATTTATTTTCCTACTTTGGAAAATAATTTAATTAATTGTTTACTTTATGTAATTCAATTAATTAATAAATAAATTAATTATATTATGTAAACTTATTAATTAAATCAAATCAACCCAATGTTCATTAATTATCTTGACACCGAATGTCAACTAATTAATTAACGCATTCCTTCCAATGTACATAACATGTACAATTTTTATAAGTTCCGGCTCAGTTGATCTATGTGTACGATCCTATGGGCTGTCTTTATGTTGGCAGTTGGCCCAATACCCATAGACTGTAAGTGAGTTCTAGCAAACCATTACAGCCCCTAATTAAGACATAGATACAACAGTCTGTTGAAGACACTGACCCAGTAGTAATCTCAGTGTGTCCTTTGCCAAATGATATCGATATGAATAAACAAGAGGCATAGTGTCCGTCATCCTTTTCTGTTATTTATTATATTTCTTGATCTTGAGTTGACTGATTAATCAAATAAGCAACCAACTTATTTGGGAATGACCATACACTTATCAGTCCCATTCATCAAGTGGCTAGTGATATAATCTTAGTGTTAGCCGAGTGGCAATTCCATCACTTCATCATCAATATCAATATGTTTACCGGTCCACCCAATCATACTCGTATTTAGCATTCTTTTACAGACCTGTTAGGTGTATGTCAAAGTGAATCGGATTCCACAGTGATACTATAATGAAATCTGATTTGAGGACAAAAGAGACCTACTTAAGAAAGACCTATAATACGACAACCATGTGGCTTTCTTGTGCGGATCGATCCAGTCCCATGTCAACGACATGTACCTATATTCATGACTGATTATACAAGTACTATGGCTAGTTAAGAACTACCATATAGTCATCGAATATACAAGTCTATGATTCTATTCGTTCCCACGATTAGAATAGACTTAGGATATGTTTTATGATTATCAATCGATGGATACTCTATTCATATTATTGCATAAGATATAAATGAAATAGATTAAATGCCTTTATTAATGTAACACAAATAATGTATTTATACAAAGAGTTTGAATTTATAATACAAAATACAAGAATCCAATGCCCTAAGAACTAGGGCACACTAATAAACACTGGTTTATAGATTCTCAATATTTATTAATTACACAAGTAATTCAATAAATGTGATTATGCCTTTTATTAATATAGAGCAAATGTGTTATATTACACAAAATAAATAGAGTACATCATATAAGGACTAGGACATAACCCAACAATCTCCCATTTGCACTAGTTATTACTATGCAGGGGCCTAATCCCCATAGATCTAATATGACCATCATGCTTCGACTGTGCTAATGCCTTGCTCAAAAGATCAACGAAGTTATCATCTGAAGCAAACCTACAAATCTTTTCATCCCCTCGATCGACTATCTTCCGAATGAGATAGAATATCCTGAGTACGTGTTTAGATCTTTGATGTGACTGTGTGTGAGCGGACGACATTTTCGACGGAACCCGGACTCCTTTTCGGAAGGGGCGCCTCTATTTCGGGTGGACCCCTCCCTCATGTGGGTTTTTAGAATGAAAATTCATTTTTAGAAAATTAGATTATTTCATAAAAGAACCAAGACCTAAGTCTCAATGAATATTGTAGGAGTCGCCACCCGGCTCAGCTCAACCGGGAAATTCATAATGTAGCTGAACCGGATGAACGGCCGCTACACTATCCAGAGATCTAGGTCCGGACAAGTCCCTTATTTTGTGTCTAATTAAAATAAAAACGGCCAATGTTCATAGACGGTATTTCATAATTCTAAAGTCAATTTTATTAAAATAATCCATACAGCGCACATACATATATAATACAAAATAAAAGTAAAGCAGTAAATTATTAAATGGCTTACAACCTAATCGAACAAAAATAAAAACTCTCAATCTCACTTTTACAACTGCCTAATATACACGATTTATCTAAAATTACAAATGCCTAAAATACACAAATAATTCTATTAAATACATTCAAAATAAAAATAAAAATAAAAAGCTGCAAAACAGAGGGTTAGCATAATTTATGGCACACCACAAATAGGACTCAGGATTTTAAGGATTCGGGAACATGCATTTAGGGGGGTAATGGGGTTGGCTCGGCTAGCTGACCCGGTTAGACCTAGAAAACATTTTGAAACGTCCCTGTATTTTGGTTTTGTGAGAAAACCATTTTGAGAACAATTTATTTTCCGGTTTAATTTAATTTAACATGTGAGGTGGGTCGGTTTTCAGGAGGGTTTCCGTCGTGGTATTGTTCTAAATGCAAATATACTGAAAATTAAATCTAAGGTAATGAATGCACACAACGAAATTCATTTTGATGATTTTCTGAATATTTAGGGATGTTTAGAAATTTTTAGGGATTATTCTAGAAATTCTGCTCTTGGACGAGCATTACAGTCGTGCGACTGTAACTATAGTCGTACGGCTGTAAATCAATCCAACTTCAGAACTTCACCAAAATCATTCAAAATAAAACTGAGAAGTTAATGGAAATCAAGAACACTCGTACGACTGTATTTACAGTCGTACGACTGTTCCTAAACTCAAGAACAGTTGCACGACTGTTCTTGATTTCCAGAAATAGAAAACACAAAAATAGAATAAAAATGCACAAAAAACACCAATTCACCCAGAAAGCATGAGAAATAGAGGGAATAAAGAGTGTTTACCTCTTAGGCGCTAATCCACCATAGGAATGACCCCTGGCGTCACACCAATCCACTCAAATTTGCTCTTTTTCTCCTTAAGTTGAGGTTGGGAATTTGGTCCAAAAAATCTCCAAATGTTAGGGATTCTGATGATTTTAGTCTGAAATTTAATTGAATTTAAAGTGTCAGATTATTAACCTATTGTTTTCTAATAGATTTTAATCCTAACACTTGAGAATCAGAAGAAAAAGAAGAGGAAAAGAGCTTGAGGTTTTGTGTTTCCTTTTCCTTGCCTTTTTCTCTCTTTTTTCTCTCTAAATTCTCTCTCTTTGCCACCAGAAATCCAATGTCCCCAAAATCCCCCTTCTTTCCTCTCTTTTTCTGCCTTTGCTTCACCCAAAACCAGAGCAATTAATGCTCCCCCAAAATCCTCAGCTTTCTTATGTCATGGGCATGGTCTTCTGCACCTGCTCCGCGATTACAGTCGTACGGCTTTAATTTTTAATTACAGTGACACGACTGTATATTACAGTCATGTGACACCCATATTTTTTTTATTATGGTGGAAAAGTCCGGCGCTTACAGCTGCCCCTCGTGTGATCAAATTCATCACTCGGATCCAGGTTCAAAATACCTGAGATGATGAATTTAAGAGCACGAATCAAAGCACCGCAAACACAAGAAAGAACCTTCTGTTGAGATAAGCCGATACTGGGTTTAGGTTACCCGAGGCGAAGCTGGGGAAGAAATAAGCCGATACCGGGTTTAGGTTTCCCAAGGCAAAGGAAGGAGGTGAAATAAGCCGATACTGGGTTTGGGTTACCCGAGGCAAAGAAAGGTGGATTGTGGATTGGCTGATACCGAGTCTAGGTTACCCGAGGCAAAGGAAAGGAGATGAAATAAGCTGATACCGGGTCTAGGTTACCCAAAGCAAAGGAAGATAGAATGCGGATAGGCCGATATTAGGTCTAGGTTACCCAAGGCAAAGGAAGGTGGAATGCAGATAGGCCGATACCGGGGTCTAGGTTACCCGAGGAAAAGGAAGGTGGAATGCAGATAGGCCGATACTGGGTCTAGGTTACCCGAGGCAAAGGAAGGTGGAATGCGGATAGGTCGATACCGGGTTTAGGTTACCCGAGGCAAGGATTGTTAGGGATCTGGAATGAAGCCGATCTGGACCGATGCCGGGTTTAGGTTACCCGAGGTGGATCTGCTGGAGATATGGAGTGAAGCCGATCTGGGCCGATACCGAGTTTATATTATTTGAGGTGGATCTGCTGGAGAACTTGAGATGAAGCCGATCTGGGCCAATACCGGGTTTATATTACCCGAGGCGGATCTGTTGGAGATGTGAAGCTGAGGATGATGAATTCCTGCATTTTGAAATAGGAAGTCCTCATTCCTTGATCGAGAGATTTTTGAGCAAAAATTTTTGCCCCTTTGATCAAGAATGAAGACTAGCTGGGGATGAATGATTTATGTATGCTATGTATGCATGTATAATGATGTATATGCCCATGGATGTACTTCACACTATTTGGTATTTCCTCTTCCTGCTGGGGAGAGGTATGTTTTGCCCCTGGCTGGTGGAAGGCATTCTTCACATAAGACTTTCCCTTGTTGAAGATATATGTAAGGACTGTTGGGGAGATGAGATAGTTGTTAGGAATGTGTGACAATGCTGGGGAAAAAGATCATAGCATCCTTTTGTAAACGTTTCGCTGGGGAATGATGTAGAGAATCCTGTTGGGGAGATGATGGGAAGACTTGACTTCTCACTCCTGTAATTTATGAATCTGGGGGTGCTTTAAATTTTGCCTGGGTTGCCCAATGTGGGTTTTTCAGCCCAGCGAGCTGCTCTAATTTTTGCCTGAGGCACCTTTTTGGTTTTCACCCCAACGAGCTTCTCTCTCTTTTTTTTTTTTTAAAGTAAAGATCGATTGAAACAGTAAGTTCTTGGACAATCGCTGTCGCTCTTTGGAAAGCTGAATTGGATTTGGAGGACGATAAAAGATTTCATATTAGATGGATTTAATGCATTTTCATCGTTAAACAACATGATATGTTCAACCAGTTAAATGCAAAGTGTTTTCTTTAAGTGGATGTTTAAGCATGATAACTTTGTTTATGCATTTTGTCATAACCATTGCAAATATATTTAAACAAACATTTCACTTCATTGATGAAACCTAAATGAGTACATTTGAAAAGATTAATTCCCAGATGGTATACATTCCACACAGAGCTGGAATCCGTCACCAGTCGTCCTTTTCAGATTTTCTGACTGATCATTTTCTCTCGTGTCTTAATTTTTGCCTAGGTCGCTCTTTTGAGTTTTCAACCCAGCAGACTTTTTTTTTACACATGATAAAGCTTCAATCAGTCTTGGTTGACAGGGTTCGTGAACTCATTTCCATCCATGTCTATGATGCTGACACCACCTTTCGATAGCACCTTTTTCACAACATAGGGCCCTTCCCAATTAGGTCTAAATTTTCCTCAAACATCAACATTTGAAGGCCTTAACTGCTTCAACACTAAGTCTCCTACTTTCAACTGCCGCTTGGAGTACTTCACATTTCGGTTATAAGCCCTGGCCATTCTGCGCTGGTACATCTGTAAATGATCCAGTGCTTTCAGTCGCCTTTCATCTAGCGCCGCTAACTGCTCGTACCTGGCTTGAACCCATTCAGTCTCTGGTAACTGGGCTTCCAAGGCAACTCTGAGTGACTTGAGCTCTATTTCCACTGGCAGTACTACTTCCATCCCATATACTAAGGCATAGGGAGTTTCTCCTATTGGCGTTCTGACACTGGTTCTGTAAACCCAAAGAGCATATGTTAACTTATTAGCCCAATCTCTCTGTAGGTGGTCACCATATTTGACAAAATCTTCTTTATCACCTTATTAGCTGCTTCAATCGCGCCATTAGCTTACGGTCTGTGTGGAGAAGATTTATAATGCTCAATGCCATGTTCTGCAAGCAGCTCAGCTGTTGCCCCTTGAAATTGCACCCCGTTGTCAGTCACTATGTGATGGGGGATTCCATACCGAGTAAAAAATATTCTTCTGGATGAACTTGACCATTTGTTTGGCTGTTACATTAGCGAAGGATTCTGCCTCCACCTATTTGGAAAAGTAATCAACTGCCAAACTATAAATCTGTGCCCATTAGATGTAGCTGGATGAATTTCACCAATCATATCTATCCCCCATGCTGAAAACGGCCAAGGGGTCGCGAGGTTCTGTAATTCAAGTGGTGGAAGATGACTGATGTCTGCATAGATCTGACACTCATGACATCTCTTCACTTTTCTTATACAATCTATCTGCATAGTCATCTAGAAGTACCCCTGTCTCATTATCTTCTTGGCTATAGCTAGTCCATTCATATGTGGCCCGCAGGATCCCGCATGCACCTGCTGCATCACTTCTTCTACTTCTTGCTTTGTCAGACATCTCAGAAGTACACCATTTGCTGTTCTCTTGTATAGCTTATCTTCAAAGATTCTGAACTGACTGGCTAGCTTTCTTAATGACATTTTATCAGCAACACTGGCTCCCTCTGGGTATTCTCCTTATTTTGCATACTGATAGATATCAAAGAACCATGGCTTTTCTTCGGCTGTCCACTCCATTACTTCATGCTCTTTAAAGCAAGGATGCATAGACGTGACTATAACGAGGGGCTGAACTTGAGTTTCTTCTGGGTTTTCCCACATGGAAGATAGTGTTGCTAGTGCATCAGCCATCTTGTTCTCATCCCTAGGGACATGTCTGAACTCACACTGACTAAATAATTCTTTTCTGAACTGTAGCAGCTCCAAGTAAGGCCATAAGGCTTCTTCTTTCAGCTCCCATTCACCCTGAGCTTGCCTGATCACCAAAAGTGAATCTTTGAAAATTAAGACATCATTTGCCCCTAATGTCAATAGAGCTTCCATCCCAAATAGGCATGCTTCATAGTCTGTCCCGTTATTGGTTATGGGAAAATTCAGCCTCGTTGATAAAGGGATGATTTTACCATCTGGCGTTGCTATTAGTAACCCGATTCCAGCACCTTTTTTGTTCACTGCACCATTGAAGCACATAACCCATCCTTTTACTTTAACCATGGCTAACTGTTCATCTGGGAACTCCAAATTCTCTGTGTAATCTGATTCCAGAGGTTGATTCGCTAGAAATTCTACTACGGCTTGCCCTTGATGGTTTTCTTAGTGATGTACTTGATGTCAAACTCCAATAAGAGTAACAGCCACTTGGATAACTTTCCAACCAACACTGGTGCTTCATAAAGATACTTCATTGGGTCCACCTTAGCCACGGCTTGTATTTTGTAGGACTGGAAGTAATGGCGCAGCTTCTTGGTCAGCCAAATCATTGCCACACATGTCTTCTCCACCAGTGTGTATTTGGTTTCATACTCCAACAGCTTCTTGCTGAGGTAGTGGATAGGGTACTCTTTCTTCCCCGTCTTGTTCTTATGCTAGCATTGCCCCTATAGAAGATTCTTCAACTGCCAAGTACAAAATCAGAGGCTTCCCTGGAATTGGTGGACTCAGGACTGGTGGATTTACTAGATAAGCTTTGATTTTCTTGAATGCTAGCTGACATCTGTCATCCCATATGATCGGCTGATCTTTCTTTAGTTGCTTGAAGATTGGCTCATAGGTGGAAGTCAACCGTGCTATGAAGCGACTGACATATTGTAAGGAGCCCAGAAATGATCATACTTCCTTTTTTGTTTTTGGAGCTGGCATGTCTCGAATGGCCTTAATCTTATCCGGATCCATTTCTATTCCTCTCTGGCTGACTACATGACCCAACAAATTCCCTGTTGTGACCCCGAATATGCAATTCTTAGGATTAAGTCACAAGTTATACTCTCTGATGCGAATAAGAAATCTATCCAAGATAACAGGATGTTCCTCTCGTGTCACTGATTTGACAAGCATATCATCAACGTACACTTCGACTTCTTTATGGATCATATCATGCAACAGAGTTGTTACAGCCCTTTCCAGCATTTTTTAACCCGAAGGGCATTACTCTATAGTAGAAAGTACCCCACTCTGTGATGAACGATGTCTTCACCTTATCAATCACATCCATCAGGATCTGGTTGTATCCTGAAAACCGTCCATGAAGGAATACATTGCTACTTTTGCTGCACTATCCACTAGGATGTCAATATGAGGCAGTAGAAAGTTATCTTTTAGGCATGCTTTATTCAGGTCCCTGTAGGCAACGCATACTCTGACCCTTCCATCCATTTTAGGCACTGGGATGATGTTAGCTAGCCATTCTGTGTATTCTACAACTTCAAGAAACTTGGCATCTATCTGCTTAGCCACCTCCTCCTTTACTAGTGTAGACCATTTTGGCCTCAATCTCCTCAGCTTCTGTTTTATTGGCCTGAACTTGGGGTCGGTTGGAATCTTGTGCACTGCTATCTCTGTGTCTACACCTGGCATGACTAGGCAAAAGCTTTAACTTGTTTTTGTAATATTCTTACTAATTCTCTCTCTTCTTCGGGTTTCAGCTCGCATGAAATGAATACCATTTTGGGATTTTCATATGTACTTATGTTGATTTCATGCAATGCAGTGTCATGTATGCTAAATATGTTTGATGGTTATTTATATGTATGCACAGAATTATCAGGATAAAAATCACACAAGTAAGCAAATTGAGATTTCATTGCATTGAACTTGTCAAAAGTACATCATTCATATTGAAAATGGAAGAAACAGATACAACAAAATCATTTTCATCCTCCACAGGCGGAGGGCCTTGCACTTCTTCAACTTCCACTTTCATCTTCAAAGCATCATCCAAGTCTGTAGCTTCTTCGACTTCTTTTTCAGCCACCTGTGCCTTAGCATTTTCCATGATCTTGGCAATTTCGGCAACCACAAAATCCAGGTTCACCTTGGCCATCAGCTCTTCACTAAACCCTTCCTTGGTCTTCCCAAATGCCTTGCTTAAGGCAGCAGACAATGCACTCGAAATAACTTCTACAGTTTGATCATAGCTTTCTCTTCATTTTTCCCTTCTGCCACCTCTACTGCTTTTGCTATAGCTTCAGGCGGCTCATCCTGTACTACATCAAATTTAGCAAATGGCTCTTCTACCATTATGGGGGCCACTGGTTCCTCCTGGCTTTTCTCAAAGTCAAAAACATCAGCAAAAATTTCAAAACCAGGGTATTCAACATTTCCAACCCTTACTGGTTCGGCTTGGCCCTTGTATAGCCCTTCTCCCACTTTCAAGAATGGTTTCATCATAACCTTGCCATTTTTGCCCCTTCTAAGGTTTTTCTGCTCAGATGTCTCTTCTGTATAGCCAAGGCCAAACTATTTTGGCTTCCTCGAGTCGATGTTAAACTCAGGCACTCCTTGCAGATTGATTCCAAGTCCCATGCCTAGGGCAAAATTCTGTTTGTATAAGTAGCGGGACAACCACTCCGGCATATAATTTTCATAAATCACCATGGGAGCATCTGTAGCTTCCTCTTCCCCGATCACTACTACTTGGAACCCACCAAAAGGGACAACGCCTTCACCCACAACAGCAATCATTGACTGGGTGTCTGCCTCAATAATCACTATCTCGCCATTCATTGAGAACTTAATTTTCTGGTGCAATGTAGAAGGGACACCTCCTAGAGGATGGAACCATGGCCTTCCTAGCAGTAGGGAAAAAGTGATCGGGATATCTATCACCGTAAAAATGACCATGGACTTGACTGGTCCCACCTCGACTTCGGTTTCAAAGGTCCCTATCACTGTTCTCTTGGAATCATCGTATGCCTAAATTACTGTTGAGGACTTCTTCAGTACATCTTCGTTCAGACCCAGAAATGGCAGCATTTTTAGCGAACATATATTCAGTGCCGAGCCATCGTCCACCATAATACACGGCATTACCTTATCCATCACATAGGTTCTAATGTATAGAGCATTGTTGTGTGCCTTCCCTTCATCAGGCAGGTCTTTCTCAGAAAAAACTATGTCAAGAGACCCAGAATGGACCTTATCCAGCAGACAGCACATAGCTTCTAGAGACGTAATAGGGGAGACTTCGATCTCCGACAACTTCTTCACTAAAGCAGCCCTATGCTCCTTAGAGGTCAAAAGCAAATGCCATAAGCTAGCTTGTGCAGGAGTCTTCTTTAGCTGGGAAATAACCAATTCTTCTTTCTCAACCCCCTCCGGTGTTGATGAACTACCCGTCCTAGTCATAGGGGCTTTGTCCTTCACTTAATTTGCCGGCTGGTACACCCTGCCACTTCGGGTCACATGTTGGACCTCTTGAACTTTCAGCTTTTCAATGGCTGGAGGCTTACCCATCTCCTCTCCGCCAAAATCTTCATATTCTTCTTCAGAATCAAGATCATTCAAGCTTATCGGCTTGATCTCCTTCTGCTCCGCCTTCTTCTGGTGTTCCGATTCTACTTCAGCTTCTTCTGCTGTTACAGCCTAAATTGTGGGATTTGCTTGAAGGATCTGGGAAAAGATGAAATTAGCCGGCAGTCCTGAATGCACCATGTTTACCCGCTTCTCAAATGCCAGTAGCGGGTTGGGCTTCGTGCTGGGCTTAGTTGGCTCTTGCAACTTCCCTTCGTCAATGAGCTTTTGAATGGCATCTCTCAGTTTGTAGCAATTGTTAGTCTGGTGGCCAGCAACAACATGATACATGCAGAAATTATCTTTATCTACCTCAGAAGGTTTTTCAAAGGGCCTTACGGACTGTATCAACCCACCATTTCTGCACTTAGCAAATATCTTCACCAATGGAAGAGTCCAAGGCGACATACCCTGACCTCCTAGATTCCTACCCTGATTGCCTTGTTGCTGGGTCACTGTAGCAACTTCAACCTGCTTTACTTCTAAAGTCTGCCCTCTTTTTCCACCAAAACTTGAGCTAGAACTGCCACCAGATCCGGCTGCAGTCGTTGATCTATACCCATAACTGTAACCTGAACTTCTTCCACCCTTATGGCTTGGTGCCTTCTCTTCTTCATCCCACTAGATTTTCATTGCCATATTGTACACTTCACTAAGCTTATTGAATGGGTGAAATTTCATATTGTTTTTGAAGATGTCCTTACTACCGTCAATCAGCTTCTGTATCAGTTCATCTTCATCTGGGCGGTTCTTCAGAAGGATCATCTTAGTCATCCACCACTGGTAATACTCATCAAAAGGCTCATTGGACTTCTGCTTGATCCGTTCCAAATCATACAACTTCACCTAAATCTTGGTGTTGAAGCTGTAATACTTAATAAAGGTTACTGATAGAACCTCCCAATCTGACTGCTCTTCCTCTGATAACGAGTTATACCAACCTAAAGCTCCTCCCTCCAAGGTAGTCGGGAAGAGATTAATCACCTGTTGCTCAGTGGCGCCCGCCGTCAGCATGACCCAAGCGTAAAGATTTACATGGGCCTCTGGTGAACCCATTCCCTTATAAGAAGGCACCCTTAGCATTTGGAATCCGATAGGAAAAGTCTCGATGCCCCTGCTGATCATGGCATCAATGTTAACACCCTTCTTAGACTCTGCACTGACACTGGTCCCTTTCTCAACTGAGCCATCGCCTCCTCTAATTCTAAGCATTTTGCCTTCATTTTTCTTTCCATGGCTGCCTCTATTTCCTACAGCTTTTCCAGACTAGCCGAGGTATCACCACCCTGCTGGGATGATTTGGCCTCCTTCTCTTTTCCGGCTCCACTACCACCAGTTTCTCCAGCCTCTCTCACTACTGTCCACACTTCCTCCTTCAGCATATCACGAAAGTCTTATGATATTAGAAAATCCTTCAAAGCATTAGCAAGGCTCGATATTGGATTAGCCATCTCTACTTCTTCTCCAGAATCAGAATCACTTTCTGTCTCAATTGCTCTTTGTCCCTCAACAGCCCTCAAAGCCTGAGATCTTATCCAAGGTTGCTCCATCTTATTCTGCTCAGGATCATACAAGAAACGTTTAGGGTCATGCATGAATGGCATGGTGACATGAAGAGTAAGGCATTAAAAGTGCTTGTAATGAATGAATGGAGTGAGGTTATGAATGAAAGGATGGTATGAATGGTTTCTTCTTCTTCTTTTTTCTTTTTTCTTTTTCTTGAGACATTCCAAGAACACCTAATGCTATGCAAAAGGACCACATGTGGACCATTACGCGGACCAGGGTTCGACGCTTTTGGAGCACCTAGTGAATTTGTGAAATGGTCGCGTGTGTACCGACACACGGATAGAGTTTCGATGCTTTGCAGGTCTATGAGATGATATGAAATGGTCATCTGGGACCATCCCACGGACAGAGTTCTGATGCTTTTGAGCATATGATATGAAATGATGTTATGAGGGAGTCATGTGTAACAGGGACACGGACAGAGATTCGGCATTCGGGGAACACCTTTCATGATTTGGGCAATGTTATGAGCTTATATAGACACTAATTAAGCACTCGGGGAGTACCTTGAATGATATATTAATGTCATGAAATGATCCGATGTGGACCACGATGTTATATGATGTTTCTGATAAATGAGCATGGTGTCGTGAAACGTGTCATGTAGCTTGTTACACGAAAATGGGCCTAAGATCATTGGGGTCTCTATTGAATGAAATGATTTTGGTGAAATGGCCGAGTGCAATCTAGTACATTGGCAGAACACGGGTAATCTTGGGATACCCGATATGTTATGAAATGAAATGATCATGGTGGGTGTCCTTTGGATTGTCCTTAATTTAATTTAAATTTAAATGATATGTCGTGAATGCTTATGACACACAAAATGCAAATGGCTACACAAAGATGTGGGTTAGGATGCATGACATACATAATGATCTTATGTATGCTATGTGGAAAAAATGCTAATCACACAGATAAAATGTCATGGCTGAAAAAGAAATAGTTAGTATGAATGGTAAGCGGATGATTTAATGTTTTTACACGCGAAAATAAAATGCAAGTGGCTGCATAAAAATGTGGGTTAATTATCACACAAATTTTTAATGTATGGTATGTCATGTGAATGGAAAATGTGATTATGGTATGTCATGCACGAGTAGATAGCGATGGTGATGCGTCACGGGATGGCGAGAAACACATAGCACACAAAACGTATTCCTCCAAACGTGGTCGGTCTCAAAAATTCTAATCGAGTCCTAGGCAGGGTTCTCTTCGATCACCAACTAGGGATGATGAAGGCGTGATTTTATTTTATTCACACGATTTATTTTGATATCCTAGGGGAATCCAACTAAAGCTGCCTATATGAGTTCGGTCCAAGTCAGGATAACATCAAGGCTCCCATAGCAAAATATAGTCCTCACTTCTCCCCACTCAAGGGTCGGAACGAAGGGGTTCATATGAGGCTATAGGTGGTGTTTCGTATCCATGCCCCCAGGACCAAGAGGAACTTAGGTGACACTTTAATAATTCACTGTGCTAAAATGGGATACTTAACCCAATGTAAGCATGTCTAACTAAAAATGCAAAATAAAATACCAATAAAAAATCATCCACCTTATTTTAATTAGAAATTTTTCAGGACTTGTCAAATTCCTTTAAGTTTTTAAGAAAACTTTTTGTAAGAAATCCCCAGCGGAGTCGCCATTGTGAGCGGAAGACGTTTTCGACGGAACGCGGACTCCTTTTCGGAAGGGGCGCCTCGATTTCTGCCGGACCCCTCTCTCGCGTGGGGTTTTTAGAATGGAAATTCGTTTTTAGAAAATTAGATTATTTCATAAAAGAACTGAGACCTAAGTCTCGATGAATATTATAGGAGTCGCCACCAGGCTCAGTTCAACCGGGAAATTTGTAATGTAGCTGAACCGGACGAACGGCCGCTACACTATCCAGAGATCTAGGTCCGGACAAGTCCTTTATTTCGTGTCTAATTAAAATAAAAACGGCCAATGTTCGTAGACGGTATTTCATAATTCTAAAGTCAATTTTATTAAAATAATCCATATAGCGCACATACACATATAATACAAAATAAAAGTAAAGCAGTAAATTATTAAATGGCTTACAACCCAATCGAACAAAAATAAAAACTCTCAACCTCACTTTTACAACTGCCTAATATACACGATTTATCTAAAAGTACAAATGCCTAAAATACACAAATAATTCTATTAAATACATTCGAAATAAAAATAAAAATAAAAAGCTGCAAAACAGAGGGTTAGCACAATTTACGGCACACCACAAATAGGACTCAAGTTGGACAGAATGAGATTTTAAGGATTTGGGAACATGCATTTACGGAGGTAACGGGGTTGGCTCGGCTAGCTGACCTCGTTAGACCTGGAAAACATTTTGAAATGTCCCTGTATTTTGGTTTTATGAGAAAACCATTTTGAAAACAATTTATTTTCCTGTTTAATTTAATTTAATATGTGAGGTGGGTCGGTTTTCAGGAGAATCGGGTCTCCATCGTGGTATTGTTCTAAATGCAAATATACTGAAAATTAAATCTAAGATAGTGAATGCATACAACGAAATTCATTTTGATGATTTTCTGATTTTCTGAATTTTTAGGGATTTTTAGAAATTTTTAGGGATTATTCTGGAAATTCTGCTCTTGGACGAGCATTACAGTTGTGCGACTGTAAATCAATCCAACTTTAGAACTTCGCCAAAATCATTCAAAATAAAACTGAGAAGTTAATGGAAATCAAGAATACTCGTACGACTGTATTTACAGTCGTACGACTGTTCATAAACTCAAGAACAGTCGCACGACTGTTCTTGATTTCCAGAAATAGAAAACAAAGAAATAGAATAAAAATGTACAAAAACACACCAATTCACCCAGAAAGCCTGAGAAATAGAGGGAATAAAGAGTGTTTACCTCTTAGGCGCTGATCCATCGTAGGAATGACCCCTGGCTTCGCACTAATCCACTCAAATTTGTTTTTTTTCTCCTTAAGTTGAGGTTGAGAAGTTTGGTCCGAAAAATCTCCAAATGTTAGGGATTCTGATGATTTTAGTCCGAAATTTAATTGAATTTAAAGTGTCAGATTATTAACCTATTGTTTTCTAATAGATTTTAATCCTAACACTTGAGAATCAAAAGAAAAAGAAGAGGAAAAGAGCTTGAGGTTTTGTGTTTTCTTTTCCTTGCCTTTTTCTCTCTTTTCTCTCTCTAAATTCTCTCTCTTTGCCACCAGAAATCCAATGTCCCCAAAATCCCCCTTCTTTCCTCTCTTTTTCTGCCTTTGCTTCATAAAAAACCTGAGCAATTAATGCTCCCCCAAAATCCTCAGCTTTCTTAAGTCATGGGCATGGTCTTCTGCACCTGCCTCGCGATTACAGTCGTACGACTGTAATTTTCAATTACAGTCGTGTGACACCCACATTTTTTTTATGGCGGAAAAGTCTGGCGCTTACACCGTGGCTCCTTTGCTTGTGCTATGGCCCTATTGTTATCGTAGAAGAGGTCAAATGGGTCTAGGATGGATGGACCGAATCCTAACTCAGTGGCAAACTTCCTGATCCAAACAGCCTCTTTTGTAGCAATATACTCAGCTTCTGTGGTAGAATCAGTAATGGTATCTTGGTTTGAGCTTTTCTAGCTTACAACACCTGTATTCAACATAAACACATAACCAGACTATGATCTAAAGTCATCGGCATTTGTTTGGAAGCTAGCATCAGTGTAACCATTTACAGTGAGCTCTTCTTGATCACTGAACACCAAAAAGCTATCCTTAGTTCTTTTAAGGTACTTCAGGATGGCTTTGACCATGGTCCAATGGGCCTCACTCGGGTCCTATTAGTACCGACTGGTTAAACTCAGTGCATGTGGGACATCAGGCTGGGTACATAACATAACATACAATGGATCCAATTGCTAAAGCATACGTAATCGCATTTATGTATTCCCTCTGGTCCCTTATGGAGGGACAATCCTTCTTACTTAAAGTAACACCATAATGAAATGGCAAGAAACCTTTCTTCAAATTTGTCTTGTTGAACCTTTCAAGGACTTTGTGTATGTACCTCTCCTGACTCAAGCTTAGAAGCCAAAGAGATCTATCCCTATAGATCTTTATACCTAATATATTCTCCGCTTCACCTAAGTCCTTCATTGTGAAACATTTTTCCAACCACTCCTTAACACTTAAGAGTGTTGGAACATCATTTCCAATGAGTAGGATGTCGTCCACATAAAAGACTAGAAATACAGCTATCCTCCCATTAGCCTTCTTGTACACATAAGGCTCATCTTCATTCTTGGTGAAGCCAAACTCCTTTATTGCTTCATCAAAACAAAGATTCCATCTTTGGGATGCTTGCTTAAAATCATAAATGGATCTTTACAGCTTGAACACCTGATCAAGATACTTAGGATTCATAAACCCCTCTGGTTGAGCCATATAAACATCCTCAGGGAACTTTCCATTTAGGAAAGCAGTCTTCACATCCATCTGCCATATCTCATAGTCATACCATGCAGCAATGATGAGCAGTATCCTAATAGACTTGAGCATTGCAACTAGAGAGAAGGTTTCATCATAGTCTATTCCATGGAGTTGTCTGAAACCCTTTGCCACCAATCGCCCCTTAAAGGTGTTATCGGGCTTCAACTTAAGCACCACTTGCAACCAATGGCCTTAGCACTTGGAGGTGGATTAACCAAATTCCAAACTTGGTTATCATACATTGATTGCATTTCAGCTTGCATGGCTCCAAGCCATTTTTCTGACTTAGGGCTTGGCATGGCCTCCTAGTAGGTGGTCGGCTGTTCCTGATCATAGATCAGAAGAGTGTTATCATTAGTCACGAGAAATCCATATCTTTCTAGCTGGTGACAAACCCTACCTGACCTTCTTGGTTCTTGTATGATTGACATATATTCCTCAACCCTTTGAGAATCTTACTCAATCTCGAAATTATCTTGTTCAGGAGCTTGTGGTTATTAAACTTCACCACCTTCAATTCTACTCCCACTGTCTTTCTTGGAGATAAACTCCTTATAAAGAAAAATAGCTTTTCGAGACACAAACTCTTTGTTCTCATTATGGTTGTAGAAATAGTACCTTTTTGTTTCTTTAGGGTACCCCACAAACAAGCACTTATCGGTTTTGGCAGATAGCTTATCCATGCTCAACTTCTTGATGTGGCACTCACATCCCCAAATCCATAAGAAAGACATATTTGGTGCCTTATCTGTCCATATCTCATATGGTCTCTTTCAACTGCTTTAGTTGGAGTACGGTTGAGTAGGAACACAGTTGTCTCTAGGGCATAGCCCAAGAATGATACTGGAAGAGTTGCATGACTCATCCTAGACTTGACATGTCCAACAGGTCTGGTTCCTCCTCTCAAACACTCCATTCCATTGGGGTGTCCCTGGTTGAGTGAGCAGTGAGACTATCCCACACTCTCTGAGGAATGAGTCAAACTCCAGGCTAAGGCATTCGCCACCCCGATCTGATCGAATGGCCCTTAATACTTCTGCCTAACAGGTTTTGTACTTTGTTCCTAAACTCTCTAAACTTTTCAAGAGTTTCAGATTTGTGCTTCATCAGGTAGACATAGCCATACCAACTAAAGTCATATATGAAAGTCATAAAGTACTGAAAACCACCTCTAGCACTAGCACTCATAGGTTCATATACATCTGAGTGTATTAGGTCCAATAAGCCCAAAGCCCTTTCACCTTTCTTATTGAATGGGCTTTTGGTCATTTTACTACGTAGATAAGATTCACATGTTTCATATGAATCTAAGACAAATGAACCTAGCTCTCCAGCCTTGTGAAGCCTAGTTATGCGTTTCTCATTTACATAGCCTAAACAACAGTGCCAAAAGTATGAAAGGTTTAATTCATTTGGTTTAACCCTTTTAGTATTTATGTTATAAACAAGATTAGATGTATTTAGTTCCAGAATATAGAGACCATTATTTAACCATGCATGAAAATAAAAAATGTCTACTTGAAAGAATTTCATAACTCTGTTAGAAATAACAAAATGAAATCCTTCAGAACCTAAAGTAGAAACAGATATAATATTCCTGCTCATGGCAGGTATATAGTAACAGTTTCTCGAAACTAAAACCAATCCAGCCAGCATCTCCAAGTGCAACTCTCCAGCTTCAACAGCTGCATCCTTTTCAGACTCTAAGATCCACCTCTCCGAATGCCAGTGCCTTTCTACTTCTAAGTCCCTACATGTTTGAACAAATATGAGTACCACATCCTATATCCAATACCCACGATGTTAAAATAGAAAGGCTCATTTTAATAACATAGATACCTATATTGGAAGCAACACCTTCACTCTTCCTCAGCTTTTCCAGGTACAAAGGACATTGCCTCTTTCAATGCCCTGGTTGTTGGCAATGGAAGTAGGGCTCCTTAACATAGGCCTTGACCTTGGGCTTTGGAACAAGCTTGGATCACTTTCCTTTAGGCATAGAACCCTTCTTACCTTTTGGACCAACCTTGGCCTTTTGGACCAACCTTGGCCTTTTACTTGCCCTTGGCAATAGGGACATTCCCCTTGTTCACCAAGAGCATTGGGTTAGTCTTCTTGACCCACTGTTTAGCAGTCTTAAGCATCCCATGCAACTTTAAAACAATCTTACTCACCCCTTCCACGTTGTAATGAAGGATGAATTAGTCATAAGACTCCGGTAGAGATAACAAAACAACGTCAATTGCCAACTCCTGTGGGATGGGAGTCCCGATCCTAGAGAGATTATCAACATATCCCTTCATCTTTAGCACGTGAGCATTAACAGATGAGCCCAGTGCCATCTTAAAGTGTAGGGATTTATCACCGGAAATCAACAGATAAAGCTGAAGAACATGTTGATTTCCTTAAATTCGTGCCCAGGAGCAATTGAAATGGAAATTGAAAATAACAAAACAGAATGGAGAAAGAATAGATTCTCACCAAAAAATCTCTTCAAGAGATGGTTGCAGAAATCGAAACCGAGTTCTTCCACGTTCCCGTACACGAACGGCTATAGAACACAACCCATGCTAGCGAGAGGATCGGGCTGAATGAGAGAAAAAGGCTGCTGGAATTTTCTATCTAATTCATCTATCTTGGCCGAATTCTCATTTTTCTCCAAAAATTTCGGCCCATTCTCCTTTAATTTTATGTGGGCCTTTTTTCCTTTAAGCCCAAGTATGATTTAATTCTTTTGGTCCAATTTAATTTCAAATTTTATTTCAATTCAACATGTATGTAAATGTATTATACCATATAATATATTACATATATTTAAATTAAAATTAATTTAACCAAGAAATTTAAATTAGACTTTCATAAAATTAAATACATGTAAACCTATACATGTAAAATATTTCCACCTGGGAAATAGTCTCTGTGAGTGGACGACGATTTCCTCTCTCGGAAGGGAGCCTCGATATCGGGCAACCCTCTCTCGCCGGGGTTTTTGTAATGAAAATTTGGTTTTGAAAAATTAAATTATTTCATAAAAGAATCGAGACCTAAGTCTCGATAGAAGGTGTAAGAGTCGCCACCCGGCTCAGCTCAACCGGGAAATTACAGTATAGCTGAATCAGACGAAGGCCACTACACTTTTCAGAGTTCTAGGTCCGGACAAGTCCTTTATTTCATGTCTAATCAAAATAAATTTGGCCAATGTTCATTGATAGCATTTTATCTTTCTAAAGTGGATTTTTATTGATTTAATCATGCAGTGTACATGCAAATAAAAAAAAGTAGTAAATAAATAAATTATTACAACCCAATTGAATCACAAATAAACTATCCTAGGGGATACATTTGTATAATTTGGGGATCGGGGTACAACTGCCTATTTTACACGAATATCTAATGAATTGAAATTAAAATGAAAAAATAAAAATAAATAAACCAAACTCTGCAAAATAAAGGTTAGCACAGATATATGCAACAAGTTAGACTCAAATAAGCAGAAAGGGGAAATGAGAGATTTGGGAACATGTATTTAGGGGATGATCTGGTGAACTCTGCTAATTCGTCCGACCAGGCCTGGAAAACGGTTTCAAAACATTCCTATGTTTTTGTTTTATGAGAAAATACATTTTTGAAAAAATTTTCTTTTTCCGGTTTATTTCCATTTAGCATGCAAATGTGAGTCTGTTTTCGGGAGATTTGGATCTCCGTCGTTGTTCTATTCTAAATGCGATTTCTTCAAAAATTAAATCTAAGGTCATGGATGTATGATAAATTCATTTTTGATGATTTTCTAATTTTGATGATTTTTTAATGATTTTTCTAATTTTTTTAATGGATTTTTGTGATTTTCTGTTGCTAAACAGAAACTACAGCCGTATGGCTATAATTACAACCGTGCGACTGTAATGCATTTCTCATCCAAAAAAATTTGAAATTATTTCAATGGGCAGGATTTAGAGCTGAAATAGCGAGAACAGTAGTACGATTGTAACTACAGTCATGCGACTGTAACTACAGCCGTGCGTCTGTTCCTCCTACCCAGAACTAGAAGACTTATTTTTGGGTTTTATGCTGAGGTGCGGGGGATTTACAACCGTGGAGGGCCATCTACGATCGTACGACTGTAATTATAGTCGCACGACTATAATTACAGCTGTATGGCTGTTCATCCTACCCAGAAACAACAAACTTAAACATTTGGTTTTATGCACGAAAATGAACCAAAGCACCCAGAAAATGAAGCAAAACACTAGTTTTTGGTGTAGTTACCCTTGTAACGCAGTTCCACCCTCGAGTTGGCCGAAAAAATGCATTAGATTAGCTTCGGATCACTTCTTTTCCTCTGAATGTTAAGGTTCAAAAATAAAGTCTAAGATTCTCCACAAGCCAAGGATTTAACCAAGTTCAAGTTCTAGGATTTATTGTCTTTGAGTGACATATTATTAACCTATGATTTCTACCAATTTTAGCCTCACAATACAAGGACTAAAAAGAAAAGAGTAGAGGAAAGTCTTGTGTAAATTTTTCTTCTCTCCTTTTCCCTTCTCTCAATGCCACTTTTGAGCTCTCTTCAATCCAAATTTTTGCCCAACCCCTTCCCCTCCTTTTCTTCTGCCATTTATAGGCCAAAAAGAGGAAAAATCAGAGGTATTAATGCCTCTGAAATCACCCATGCCTCTCTTCCTTTGGGTATGGGCTGTAGCTACCTGCTACGAACCTACAGTCATACGACTGTAATTTTATAATTACAGTCGCATGACTGTAATTACAGTCGTACGGCTACCTCTTTTTTTTCTTTTTTTTTTTGAGGCTGGAAAATTCCGGCACTTACCCTTGCCTGATCAAATTCGACACCCGATTCCAGGTCTAAAATACCTGAGGTGATGAATTTGAGAGCGCGAATTGAAGCGCCATAAATGTAAGGTAAGAAAGACATACCTGAGTTGTCGAAGTCTTGTTGTCGTGATGATGATCTAAGTAGATTGGATGAGTTAGGCCGATATCGGGTCCACCTATACCCGAGGCGCAGCTGAACTGGGCTGATGCCGGGTTCACTTATAGCCGAGGAGGATCTGCTGAATTTTGAAATGATGAATTTGACATAAGCCGATACTGGGTCTATATTACCCGAGGAGAAGCTGACCTGGGCCGATACCGGGTTTACATATATCCGACGTGGATCTGCTGAATTTTTGAAACGATGAATCTGACATAAGCTGATACAAGTTGATCTGGGCTGATACCGGATTTACATATATCCGAGGCGGATCTGCTGAATTTTGAAATGACGAATCTGACATAAGCCGATACCGGGTCTATTTTACCCGAGGCGAAGCTGTTGAATTCCTACATCTGAAATGGCAAGTCTTCATTCCTTGATCGAGAGATTTTGAACAAAAATTTTTCCCCTTTGATAAAGAATAAAGTCTAGCTAGGGGATGAATGATTCATGTATGCCATGTATGTATGCATGATAATGCATATGTATGCGGAACCTAAATGATTCATTTCTTGTTATTCGCTCAAGCTTGATATCTCCCGCTCTGCTGAGGAAGTCATGTTCTATTACTGATTGGGAAAAGTACACCGTGTCCATGATTGACTTAGCTGGGGAGAGTATATTCTTTGTGCAGTATAACCTTGTATTCCTGTTGAGGGTATATGATGGCTATTGAAGAAATGAGATGACTGCTGGGGACGCGTGACGTCTGTTGAGGAAATGGTCATAATATCTTTTGTAAAGGTTCCACTGGAGAATAATGAGAAGGCTTTGTGGCCTTGCCCCTAGGAGGAGGTTGAATTTGGAAATGCTCTAATTTTTGCCTAAATTGCCCGACATGGGTTTTCAGCTTAGCGAGCTGCTCCAACTTTTGCCTGAGGCACCTTTTCGGTTTTCACCTTAGCGAGCTCTTTTTTTTTCAAGAGTGTTCTTCAGCTCCTTTCCCATAATCTGAGGGTACAACATAATTAGTCTAGGAGTTTAGATTTAGGAGACATGGCGTGGGATTAAGAGGGTATCCCCAATTCAGTACAACCATAACCACCTGCTCCGTCGCCCTTCAGGCGGTGAGATGATGCGGAAAGATGCAATATGGAGCAGTATTAGGGTTCAATTTCTTGTTAAAAGCCATTGACAGAAGAAAATAAGGTTTCACAGAATTGGTTCAAGAGAGCAGATGAAAAGAGCAATTCATCAAACAGGTGTTGTGCCTTACATATAAGCCGAAGAGAAAGGGTGTTGAAGGTGAGGATGAAGGTAGGGAGGAAAAGGGGAAGTGCTTTGAGTTGGAAGATGGGAGAGCTCAACTCTTTCACAGAAAGAGCACAAGAATCTGATAATGATGGAAATTGGTAAGTGAAGATTACTTATTATGCCTTACCATTTAATGCTATGAAACACTCCGTTATTAATTATGGTGGCCATGCATGAGAGGGAAAGATTCTTTCACCACTGGATTCTCCAAGAGTCTAAACCCATATACATGTTTTCGATTCACCTCAGATTCCTATTCACACATAGATCCCAAAGATGGACACAGCTCTTAGTCCTTCAAAGTATGGCTCTGGAAGATGGAAGAACCACTGGTAAGTAGTCACTTTTGTTGCAGCTAAAGGCTGAGTTCTTGAAATGGTTGGTAAATGCAAATTTCTTCTGAATATTGCACAGCAGGCTTTGCAAGTCTTCTCATTGATAGGAACCTCTTGTTCATGAATGTTGAAAGCTCTATAAAACCTGGTTGCTCCATCACTGTTGGTGAAGCTCATAAATGCACAACCAAGACTTCCTCCGATCTGAAAACTGATTTGGCATACTTCTGATCATCAAGCCGCCTGCCCTAAGCAAGGACTTATAGGGGTAGGTGTCAGTCTCTACCCTCTCCCTATCACCTTTTGCTCAACTAAATCCTTTGCACCATCCTTTGCTGGGTTGAATGTTGTTGTTAAATAACCATCCTCTTCACACTCAAATATCGACCTTTCAAAGTGCTTCATCAGCTCCTCTTTTCCTAGAAGCTTAACATAGGCTATAGTGTGAACTTTACTAGAAAAGCTACCATCTCTTATTGTGAACTGCTTGCTGAAACTTGCATACATCTTTGAGTCTGGGGAAATTTACGAATGCATACCCTTTATCCACTTTGAAGTTAATAGGATGATGTAAGAAATCAAAGACTGATGCTGATTTTCCATCCAAGAATTCCATCAATAATTCTCCCATGTATTGGCTGGGTATATTCCAGATCATCAGGTTTGTTTTCCCACTAAAGTTAACTTCAAGCTTGATCTCTTCAATAGTCAAGTTCTTGGACAACCCTGTTGCTCTTTGAAAAGATGAATTAGATTCGGAGGACAATAAAAGATTTCAGATTGTATGTATTTGGTACATTTTCATTGTTAAATAAAGTGATATGTTTAATAGGTTAAATGCAAAGTGCTTTCCTTAAATGGATGTTTAAGCAAGATAACTTTGTTTATGCATTTGACGTAATCATACAAATATATTTAGACAAAAACTTCACTTTATTGATAAAATCAAAGCGAGTACATTTGAAAGAATTATTGCCCAAAATGGTATACACCCCACATAGAATTAGAACCCGTTATTGGTCATCCCTTTCAGATTTTCCGACTGATCATTTTCTCTCGTGTCTTAATTTTTGCCTAGGCCGCCCTTTTCGAGTTTTCAACCTGACAGACTTTTTTTTAGACATGATAAAGCTTTAAGCAGTCTTGGTTGACAGGATTTGTGAACTCATTTCCATCCTTGTCCATGATGCTGACACCCCCTTTCGATAGCACTTTCTTCACAACATTAGGCCCTTCCCAATTTGGTCTGAACTTCCCTCGACCATCAGCATTTGAAGGCCTTAATTGTTTCAGAACCAAATTTCTTGCTTTCATCCATCGCCTGGGGTACGTCACATTTCGATTATAGGCCCTAGCCATTCTGCATTGGTACATCTACAAATGATCCAATGCTTTCAGTCGTTTCTCATTTAGCGTTGCCAACTGCTCGTATCGCTTGAGTCCATTCAGTCTCTGGTAACTGAGCTTCCAAGGCAACTCTAAGTGACATGAGCTCTATTTCTGCTGGTAACACTGCTTCCATACCATACATCAAGGCATAGGGAGTTTCTCATATTGGTGTTCTGACATTGGTTCTATAACCCCAAAGAGCGTATGGCAGTTTGTCAGCCCAATCTATGTTGGTGGTTTACATCTTTGATAGGATCTTTTTTATCGACTTATTAGCTGTTTCCCCGCCCCATTAGCGTGTGGTCTATATGGAGAAGACCTATGATGTTCGATGCCGTGTTTTGCAAGTAACTCAGCTGTTGCCCCTTGGAACTGCACTCTTTTGTCAATCACTACATGTGGGGAATTCCATACTGAGCGAAGATGTTCTTCTGAGTGAACTTGACTATTTGCTTAGCTGTTACACTAGCGAAAGATTCTGCTTCTACCTACTTTGAAAAGTAGTCGACGGCAACCACTATGAATCTGTGTCAATTAAACGTCGCAGGATGGATTTCCCCAATCATATCTATCCCCCATGCTGAAAATGGCCAAGGGGATAAAAAATTCTGTAGTTCAAATGCTGGCAGATGACTGATGTTAGCGTAGATCTGGCACTCATGACATCTCCTCACTTTCCTCATACAATCAACCTGCATAGTCATCCAGAAGTACCCCTGTCTCATTATTTTCCTAGCCATAGCAAGTCCATTCATATGTGGTCTGCAAGATCCCACATGTACCTACTGCATCACTGTTTCTGCCTCTTGTTCAGTCAGGCATCTTAGAAGAACTCCATTTACAGTTCTCCTGTATAGCTTATCCTCGAAGATTCTGAACTGGCTGGCTAATCTTCTTAGCGAGACTTTGTCAGCAGTACTAGCTCCTTCTGGATACTTCCTTCCTTCACATACCGGTAGATGTGAAAGAACCACTACTTTTCTTTAGCTGTCAACTCCATCACTTCGTGCACATTGAAGAAGGGTTGTCTGGAAATTGCTATAACTAGAAGTTGTATTTGTGTCCTTTCTGGATTCTCCCACATAGAAGACAATGTTGCAAGCGCATCGACCATCTTATTCTCATCTCTAGGGACATGTCTGAATTCACACTAGCCAAGCAACTCTCTCATGTATTGTAGCAGCTCCAAGTAGGGCCGTAAGGCTTCTTCTTTCAGCTCCCATTCACCTTGAGCTTGCCTCATCACTAAAAGTGAATCTCCAATGATCAAGACATCATTTGCCCCTAGCTTCAGTAGAGCTTCCATCCCAAATAAGCATGCTTCATACTCTGCTCTGTTATTGGTTATGGGAAAATCCAATCTCTTTGACAAAGGAATGATCTCACCGTCTGGCGTCGCTATGATTACCCTAATTGCAGCACCCTTTCTATTCACGGCGCCATCAAAGCACACAACCCATCTCTTTATTTCCACCATGGCTAGCTGTTCGTCCAGGAACTCCAAATTCACAGTATAATCTGATTCTAGCGGATGATTTGCCAGAAATTTTGCTACGGTCGCCCTTTGAAGGTGTTCTTAGTGACATGCTCAATGTCGAATTTTGATAAGAGGCCACCTAGATAACTTCCCGACTAGCATGGGTGCTTCATAAAGATAATTCATCGGATCCACCTTGGCCACGGCCTGCACTTTGTATGACTGGAAGTAATGGCGTAACTTCTTGGTCAGCCAGATCATTGCTACACATGTCTTGTCCACCAACGTGTACTTGGTTTCGTACTCCAGCAGCTTTTTGCTGAGGTAGTAGATAGGGTACTCCTTCTTCCCATCTTGCTTTTGTGCTAGCATTGCCCCTATGAAGGAATCTTCCACCGCCAAATACAAGATCGGAGGCTTCCCCGGAATTTACGGGCTTAGGACAGGTGGATTTACCAGATAAGCCTTAATCTTCTCAAACACCAATTGACATCTGTCATTCCATTCAATAGGCTGATTTTTCTTTAACAGCTTGAAAATCGGCTCACAAGTGGAAGTCAACCGTGCTATGAAACGACTGAGATACTGCAAGGAACCCAAGAATGACCTGACTTCCTTTTCTGTTTTTAGAGCTGGCATATCTTGAATAGCCTTGATTTTATCTGGGTCCATTTCTATTCCTCTCTGGCTGACTACATAACCCAACAGCTTCCCTGATGTGACTCCGAATATGCACTTCTTAGGGTTAAGTCGTAGGTTATACTCTCCAATGCATGTGAGAAATCTATCCAGGATGGCAGGATGCTGTTCCCGGGTTATTGATTTAACAAGCATATCATCAACATAAACTTCGACTTCTTTGTGGATCATATCATGCAGCAAAGTTGTGATAGCTCTCTGGTAAGTGGCTCCAGTATTCTTCAATCTCAAGGCATTACTCTGTAACAGAAAGTGCCCCACTCCGTGATGAATGACATCTTTACTTTGTTAATTATGTCCATCAGGATCTAATTATATCCTGAAAACCCATTCATGAAAGAATACATTGCCGCTTTGGCTGCACTATCAACCAGGACATCGATATGAGGCAGTGGGAAGTTATCTTTTGGGCATGCTTTATTCAGATCCCTGTAGTCGACACACACTCTGACCCTTCCATCCTTTTTAGGTACTGGAATGATGTTCGCTAGGCATTCTGTGTATTCCACTACTTTGAGGAACTTGGGTTCGATCTGCTTAGCCATTCCTTTTTTCACCAATGTAGCCCATTCTAGCCTCAGCCTTCTTAGCTTCTGCTTCACCGGCTTGAATTTAGGGTCTGTCGGAATCTTGTGAACCCGCTATTTTTGTGTCGGCACCTGGAATATCTTCGTATGACCAAGCAAAAGCTTTAACATGTTTTTGCAGTATTTTTGTCAATTCTCTCTCTTATTCGGATTTTAGTTCATGTGAAATGAATACCATTCTGGGATTTTCATCTGTACTTATGTTGATTTCATGCACTGTAGTGTCATGAATGCTAAATATGCTTGATGGTGATTCAAATGTATACACAGAATTATCAGGATATACATCGCACAAGTAAGCAAACTGGGATTTCATTGCATTAAACTTATTATAGAATACATCATTCACATTGAAAATGGAAGAAATAGATACAATAAAATCATTTTTATCCTCTACAGGTGGAGGGCCTTGCGCTTCTTCATCTTTATCGTTCAGCTCCAGGACATTGTCTAGATCTGCAGCTACTTTGGCCTCTTGTTTAGCAGTGGTCTCCTTGATTTCAGCCACCTGCGCCTTAGCCTTCTTCATAATTCTTGCTATCTTGGCAACCACAGAATCCAAGCTCACCTTGGTCACCAGTTCCTTCTCGGACCCCTCTTTAGATTTTCCAAACGCCTTGCTTAAGGCGCTAACCAACGCCTCCGAAATTGCTTCTACGGATTCATCACAAATTTTCTCTTCAGCTTTCTGCTTGGACACTTCTACTGCTTTTGCTATCACTCCAGATGGCTGATTTTACAAGACGGCAGGCTTCACAATTGTCTCTTCTACAATCACAGGTGTTATTGGCTTTTCCCGGCTCTTCTCAAAGTCCACAACATCAGAGAATATCTCAAAGCCTGGGTATTCGGTACTCCAGACTCTCACTGGCTAAGCTTGACCCTTATACAGCTCTTCTCCTGCCTTAATGAACGGATTCATCATGGGCTTGCCATTCTTTCCTTTCTTCAGACTTTTATTCTCGGATGCCCCTGCTATATAGCCTAGGCCGAACTGTCTTGGCTTTCCATAATCAATGTTAAATTCAGGCACACCTTGTAAATTAGCTCTGATTTCCATACCCGGAATAAAATTATGCTTGTGGAGGTACTTAGATAACCATTTTGGCATATAGTTCTCGTAGATGACCATCAGAGCATCTGTGGTTTCCTCCTCACTAACCATGGCGACATGGAATCCTCCGAATGGTATGATCTCTTCATTAACCACAATGATCACGGACTGAGAGTCTACCTCAACTGTCATGACTTCATTACCTATCGAGAATTTTATCTTCTAGTACAGAGTTGAAGGGACACCCCCCAACAGGTGAAACCATGGCCTCCCCAATAGCAAGGAGAAGGTAAATAGAATATCAATCACAGTAAAGGTGACCGTCCACTTGACCGGTCCTACCTCCAGCTCAGCTTTAAGAGTTCCGATCACGGTCCTTTTTGAATCATCATAAGCCCTGATCATGGTGGAGGACTTTTTCAAACTTTCTTCTCTCGGTCCCAGGTATGGCAACATCTTTGATGGACATATATTCAGGGCTGATCGGTCATCTAACATCACACATGGCATAAATCTGTCCATGATATTAACTTTAATATAAAGAGCTTTATTGTGAGTCATTCCTCTGTGTGGTAGATCTTTCTCGGAAAATACAATGTCAGGAGATCCTACATGAATCTTGTCCAGTAAGCAGCACATAGCCTCCAGAGAAGCAATTGGAGACACTTCAATTTCAGATAACTTTTTAACCAACGCAGCTCTATACTCCTTGGAGGTTAGCAACAAGTGCCACAGACTGGCATGAGCTGGAGTCTTTTAAGTTGTGAGATGACCAAATCTTCCTTTTCTACTTCCTTTGGTGCCGACGTGCTACTTGATCTGGTTACTGGAGTATTCTCATTCTGCTGAACCACTGGCTGGTAGACCCTACCACTCCTTGTTACATTCCAAACTTTAGGAATTTTTGGGTTCTCGACAACGTCAGCTTAACTGTCTCACCATAGCCATATTCTTCGTACTCATCCTCTGAATCCAGATCATCCAGGCTCACAGGCTTCACCTTTTCCTGCTCTGCCATCTTCCCACATTCTGACTTTGCTTCGATTCGTTAGCCACCACGGACTATACGGTGGGGTCCACTTGTAGGATCTGGGCAAAAACAAAATTGTCTGGTAGCCCCGACTGTACCATGCTGACCTACCTCTCAAACGCTAGCAATTGATTAGTCTTTGTGTTGGGTTTGGCAGGCGCTTGTAACTTTCCTTCGTCAATCAGCTTCTGGATGGCATCCTTCAGCTTATAACAACAGTTGTTGGTTCTGTGTCCCACCATGACGTGATAGGTATAAAAATTATCCTTGCCCACATCTGCTGGTTTCTCAAATGGCCTGAGAGAGTTTAACAAACCGCCATTCCTGCACTTCACAAAGATCTTGGCCAAGGAGAAAGCCCAAGGGGATATGCCTTGACCTTCTGGACCTCTACTTTGGTTTCCTCTTTGTTGAGACACTGCAGCAACCCCAGCTTGCTTAACCTCTAAAACTTGCCCACCTTTGCTTGTAAAACCAAAACTAGACCCACTGCTTGACCTGGCTGTAGTCGATCGGTACCCAGAGCTATACCCGGAGCTTCTGCTACCCCGATGGCTTGCAGCCTTTTCTTCTTCATCCCTCTCAATCTTCATAGCTATATTGTACACCTCATTGAGTTCACTGAAAGAATGGAATTTAATATGGTTTCTGTAAATGTCTCTACTATCGTCAATGAACTTTTGGATCAAATCATCTTCGTCAGTGCGGTTCTTCAGAAAAATCATCTTATTCATCCATCTCTGATAGTATTTATCAAAGGACTCATTTGGCTTCTGCTTAATCCTCTCCAGGTCATACAGCTTCACCTGGATATTAGTATTGAAGCTATAGTATTTGATGAATGCCACCAACAGTGCTTCCCAATTCGACTACACCTCCTCCGATAATGAACTGTACCAAGAAAAAGTCCCCCCTTCAAGTGTGGTCAGGAAGAAATTAATCAGCTGCTGCTTTGTGGCCCCCGTTGTCAGCATGATTCCAGCATAGAGGTTCACATGGGCTTTTGGTGACCCAACCCCTTTGTAGGAAGGAATCTTCGGTATTTAAAACCCAACGGGGAAAGTTTCAATTCCCTTGCTGATCGTAGCATCAACGTTCACTCCCTTCTTGGAGTCCAAACTGATACTGGCCCCTTTTTTTAATGTCGCGGCCAATTCATCTAGTTCTGAACATTTAGCCTTCAGTTTCTTCTCCATTGCAGCCTCAATTTCCTGCAGTTTTTCCATGTTAGTCGAGACATCAGCCGTATGTTGAGATGATTCAGCTGCCCTCTCCTTTTCGGGCTCACGAGTTCCAGCTTCGCCAGTTTCCATTGCGACTGCCCGCATCTCCTCTTTCAGAATATCACGGAAGTCCTGAGATTTCAAGAAATCTCTCAGGATATCAATGACATTAGGTGTTTGGTTGGCCATTTCAAATTCCTCAACAGATTCTGATTCCTCACTTGACACAACTGTCTTCCTCTTCTCACGCTGTCTCACAGTTTGTGACCCTGTTTAGGCTCACTCGAACTTACTCTACTTGTCATCATACGGGAAATGTTAGGGACAATGAGTGAATGAAATGGTGACATGAAGTGTGAGACATCAAGGATGATTTATGATGAATGGATGAAATGATATCATGAGGAGAATGGTGATGAGGATGATCTTTATTTTTTTTCTTTCTTTTTCGGACATTCCAAGAACACCCAATGCCATACAAGAGATAATGCAAAAAGATCACTTATGGACTGCCACACGGATAGGGGTTCGACGCTTTTAGGGCACCTAGTGGATTTTGTGAAATGGTCATGTGTGTGCCGACACACGGATAGAGTTTCGATGCTTTGTAGGTCTATGAGATGAAGTGAAATGGTCATGTGGGGACCGGCCCACGGACGGAATTTCGACGCTTCTTGGAGCACCTAACGTGAAGTGATATTGCAAATGAGTCGCGTGTAGCTTGGGACACAGACAGGGGTTTAGCGTTCGTGGAACACCTTTCATGATTTGGTAATGTTATGAAATGCTCTTATATGTGTAGTAACCCGATACTCATGGAGTACCTCAAATGATGCAATAATGTCATGCAACAATCTGGAGTGGATCACGTCACCCTAACAGAACTTCGGCATCACCATGAAACCAATGATAAATGATATGATGCCATGTAATGATATTGTGCAACCTGCCACACGAAAATAGACTTAAGACCATTGTGGTCCTCTACTAAATGAAATGGCCTAGTTAAATGGCCGAGTGCAGTTCGGTGCACGGGCAGAACATGGGTAGTTTTGGGACTCCTGACATGTTATGAAATGAAATAACCGTGATGGGCATCCTCAAAATGTCCTTAATTTAAATGAGATGAGATGACATGAATGCTTGTGTCACACAAAATGCAAATGGCTGCTCAAAAATGTGGTTAGGATGCATGACATACATGATGATGTCATGTATGCTTCATGAAAATGTTAGCACACGAATGTAATGTTATGGTTGTAAAAGGAATGGTTTGTATGAATGTCGCACGGGTGATTAATGTTTTCACACACGAAAAAAAATGCAAGTGGCTGTACAAAAGATGTGAGTTAGTATCACACAAATGCTTTGTGTGTAGCATGTCATGTTCGTGGAAAATGTTGATGATGGTATGTTATGAAGGTACGAGAAACACGTAGCACATAGCATGTTTTTGAAATGTTCCTGCGTTTTTTTTTCATAAGAAAATACATTTTTGAAAATATTTTCTTTTTCCGGTTTACTTCCATTTAGCATGCAAATGTTTGTCGGTTTTCAGGAGATTTGGATCTCCGTTGTTGTTATGTTCTAAATGCGATAACTTTAAAAATTAAATCTAAGGTCATGGATTCATGAGATAAATTCATTTTTGATGTTTTTCTGATTTTTATGAATTTTTTTTTGGAGTTTTGTGATATTCTGTTGCTGACAAGAAACTACAGCCGTATGGCTGTAATTACAATCGTGCAACTGTAATTACAGTCGTGTGACTGTAATGCATTTCTAATCCAAAAAAGTTCAAATTATTTTGACGAGCAGGATTTAGAGCCGAAATAGCGAGAACAGTAGTACGACTGTAATTAAAGTCATGTGACTGTAACCACAGCCGTGCGTCTATTCATCCTGCCCAGAACCAGAAGACTTAGTTTTGGGTTTTATGCTGAGGTACGGGAGGATTTACAGCCGTGGAGGGCCATCTACATCGTACGACTGTAATTATAGTCGCACGACTATAATTACAGCCGTATGTCTGTTCATCCTACCCAGAAACAGACTAAAACATTTGGTTTTATGCACGAAAATGAACCAAAGCACCCAAAAAATGAAGGAAAACACTAGTTTTAGGTGTAGTTACCCTTGTAGTGCAGTTCGATCGTCGATTTGGCTGGAAAAACGCCTTAGATTAGCTTCGGATCACTTCTTTTCCTTTGAATGTCAAGGTTCAAAAATAAAGTCCAAGATTCTCCACAAGCCAAGGATTTAACCAAGTTCAAGTCCTGGGATTAATTATCTTTGAGTGACAGATTATTAACCTATGATTTCTACCAATTTTAGCCTCACAATACAAAGATTAAAAAGAAAAGAGTAGAAGAAGAAAGTCTTGTGTAAATATTTTCTTCTCTTCTTTTCCCTTTTCTCAATGCCACTTTTGAGCTCTCTTCAATCCAAATTTTTGTCCAACCCCTTCCCCTCCTTTTCTTCTGCCATTTATAGGCCAAAAAGGGGGAAAATTAGAGGCATTAATGCCTCTGAAATCGCTTGTGCCTCTCTTCCTTTGGGTATGGGATGCAGCTCCCTGCTACAACCTACAGTCATACGACTGTAATTATAGTAGTACGGCTACCTCTTTTTTTTTCGAGGTTGGAAAATTTCGGCGCTCACAGATCATAAATTAATTCATTGAATTAATTATGAGAAGGCCAATACAAATATTAATTTTATTATTTTGATCAATCCAATTGATCTACATAATATAATCAATACAATCTTCTCTCTTCGGTGTGTATACTTCAAGTATACTGTTGATCCCTTTAGTTCGAGTTCAGACGTTTAATATGTATGATCTTATGGGCCCATCTTTATGTTGGCAGTGGGCCATTGGCCCACAAACCGCAGGCGGCTTTAGTAAGCCACTGCAGCCCCCAATTAAGATGGAGATAGCAGTCCAACTATAATCATAAGCCTATAGTTTAAAACTGTATATCCCATGTCATTGATATCAGTGTCCAACAAAGAGGCATGGATTGATCACACTCTTTTTTGTTCGGGCGTTTACTTGATCCTGAATGAACTGATGTATGGCCACACTCTTATCCGTTGCATTCATCAAGAGGCCGGTGATATCTTCTCAGTGGACTACTGAGTGACATTCCCTTCTGCATGTCCATAGCATTGCCATGTTCACTGACATACCCAAACGTAACCATACTTGGCACCCTGTTACAGGCCCTTTAGGCATACACCAAAGTATGCCACTTCACATGCAGCACCATCATATGGTCAGGTCAAAGGATCCATACAAGTACTACACGAGAATCACTTGTGATACTTTACCATGTGGATTTCTCGTTTAGTGGATCTATCCAGTACCATGCCCATTTGCATGTACCCATTAACTTGGTTGACATCCCATGTCCAATGGCCGGTAAGACGCCGCCATACAACCAAGCTAATGATAGTCTTTGTTTCCATTCATTCCTCTAACTGGAATAGACTACGGATCTCTTTATGGTCATATCGTTTTCCCTATCCATGGTCTTACTGCCAAGTGCATGACACATGTCAACATGGATATGGATATGTCCATTGGATACTCTATTTAAAACATAGCACAAGATATATAATAAATAGATTGATGCCTTTATTTAATGACACGAAATGTATAATACATAAATCCAATAAATGTATAATACAAATACAAGGACCAATGCCTCGGGACTAGGGCACATCCAACAATCTCCCACTTGCACTAGTTCCAACTAGGCATGGGCCTAATCCCTATAGATCTAGTATGACCCTCATACTTGGGCAGAGCTAGAGCCTTGGTCAAAGGATCTGCAACATTATCCTCGGTGCCCACTCTATGTAATGAAATGTCACCCCTTTCGGTGATTTCTCATATGGGGTGAAACTTCCTGAGCACGTGCTTCATGTTCTTGTGTGACCGGGGCTCCTTAGCTTGTGCAATAGCCCCATTGTTGTCATAGAAGATATCAACTGGATCTAGGATAGTTGGTACTACTTCCAATTCAGTGATAAACTTCTTTATCCACACAGCTTCCTTAGCTACATCACACGCTGTAATGTACTCAGCTTCTATAATAGAGTCCACGATGGTCAGTTTCTTGGAGCTTTTCCCGCTTACAGCATCACCATTTAGCAAAAACACGTACCCAAACTATGATTGGTACTCATCCTGGTCGGTCTGAAAGCTTGCATCAGTGTACCCAGTAACTGATAGCTCTTCTTGTTGGAATTGCCCTAGTCCCGAGGCATTGGTCCTTGTGTTTGTATGATACATTTGGTACATTAATGTAAACTTTATGTATTATACAATTTGTGTCAAGGAGATAAAGGCATTAATCTATTTATTATATGTCTTGTGCTATATTTTAAATAGAATATCCAATGGACATATCCATATCCATGTTGTCAAGTGTGAGGCACTTGGCAGTAAGACTGTGGATAGTGAAAACGATATGACCATAAAGTCATCCGTAGTCTGTTCCAATCATGGGAATGAATGGAACCAAAGACTATTATTAGCCTGGTTGTATGGCGGTGTCTTACCGGTCATAGAACATGGAATGTCAACTAGGTTAATGGGTACATGCAAAAAGGGCATGGTACTGGATTGATCCACTTTACGGGAATCTGCATGGTATAGTATCACAAATGATTCTCGTGTAGTACTTGTATAAGTCCTTAGACCGGACCATATGATGGTGCTGCATGTGAAGTGGCACACTTTGGTGTACGCCCAACGGGCCTGTAAAAGGGTGCCAAGTACGGGTACGTTCGGGTGTGTTAGTGAGCATGGCAGCACTATGGATATGCAGAAGGGAATGTCACTCAGTGATTCACTGAGACGATATCATCGGCCTCTTGAAGAATGTTACTGATAAGTGTGCGGCCGCACCCAAACAAGATTGGATCTTGTTTGTGAGCATCAGTTCATTCGGTATCAAGTCAAGGTCCAGACACAAGGAGGGTGATACTTCCATGCCTCTGTGTTGGACACCGATATCAGCGACATGGGATTTACAAGTTCAAACTACTGGGTTACGTTTTCAGTTGGACTGCTTACTCCGTCTTAATTGGGGGCTACAGTGGCTTGCTAGAGCCCGCCTGTAGTCTGTAGGCCTTGGCCCACTGCCAACATAAAGACGGGCCCATCGGATCGTACACATTGAACGTCTGGACTTTAACTAGTCGGATTAAGTGTGTACTTGGAGTATACACGTTTGAAGAGAGAGAGATATATTAATTATACTATATGAATCAATTGGATTGATCATAGTTATATAATTAATATTTATTTTGGCCTTCTCATAATTAATTCAATGAATTAATTTATGGGATTATTTCCTAGGTGGAAATATTTTTATACATGTATAGGTTTACATGTATCTCATTTTATGTATGTCTAATTTAATCCCTTGATGAACTTAATAGGTCAAATGAATTTTAATTTAAATGTATGTAATATATTATATGGGATAATATATAAGCATACATGTTAAAGTAAAGTTGCATTTGAAATTAATTAAATCAAAGGAATTAGAATTGGGCTTAAAGCTTAAAATGAAAAATGCCCACATTAAGTGGGATGTGTTGGCCGAAATTTTGAGCATGGAAAGGGCTAGAAAGATGACTCATTTTGTTGGACAAAAGAGATGATGTAAGTGTGAAGTCATGGAGGACTTTTGGGGTGGCAAAGTTGGACTTTGCTACTTGGATATTTTGGTTAATTCTTATGGTAAGAATGGATAAAACAAAATCATCCCACCATCTTTTCTAGCTTGGCCGAATGTTAAGGCAAGTGATGAGTCAATGATGAGTCATTTTGTTGACAAAATTGAATGATGAAAAGTGATGACTCATGGTGTGAGTCATAGGTTGAAAATTGCTTTGTTTACTTTTCAACTCATCCTTCTTCTTTCTTTTCATCATGAGTTGAAATAAATGAAGGGATGACTTTTCTTCTCACTTGTTTTTTTGAATTGGCCGTAGATATACATTCTTATGGTAAGAATGTTTAGTCCTCTTTTCCTTAATGCTCTTTGTTTAGAAGGGAAGAAACAATTGTGAGTGAAGAAACAATTGTGAGAGATAGAGAGTTTGGATTTTTCTTTTGGAAAGAAATTTGGGCAGCCATTACTCTATGCTTGGCCGCCCCTCTCTTCTCTTCTTCTCCCTCTCTTCTTGTCATCCGAGTCGCTAGCACGGGTTTCGGTCCGAGAGCCGTTCGTGTACGTGACGTTGGAGGGAGTCTACTTTGGTTCCTGCAGTCCGCATCCGTCTCTTAGAGAGACTTTGTGGTGAGTTTTGAAACCCTCCTTTTATGCTTTAAGTTTTTGATTTCCACATCTTAAGCTCCTGGGCCGGATTCGAGGAAATCGACGCGTATTTCCGCTTTTATCGGTCGGTTTCCCGTGACGAATCCCAACAGTGGTATCAGAGCAGGCTTTTGATCCGTGGAAATCTTTAAACTTGGCGGATCCCGTGTTTTAAAATTGGCGATTTTGTGGACGGGATTTATTTTTGGTTTGGGGTTTGGTGATTTTTCCCCTTGAATTTTACTTATGGAAAATTTTATGCATATGGTTTATGCTTTATTTAATTTTCTATTTGTGAATTGTTTATGGAAATTTTATTTTGCATATAGGTTTTATGCTAGATTTAATTTCCTATGCATGATTTTATTTCTTGGTGATTTAATTTCATGTTGCTTGTTTTTATGCGGGAAAAAATCACGGACCGTTTCGGGCCGAAACGGGGGCAGCAGCCGCTGCCTGCGGCGCTAGGCGCCACAGGCAGCAGCTGCTGCACGCCAGCAGCAGGGCTGCTACGCGCCAGCAGCTGCTGCTGGGCAGCAGCTGCTGCACGCCAGCAGCAGGCTGCTGCTGGGCAGCAGCCGCTGCGCGGCAGCGGGGCTGCTGCTGGGCAGCAGCGCCGCGGCTGCCCCGCGCGGCGGGCCGGGCCCATTTTTGGATTTGGCGGGATTTTTGGGTCGGGCCGGATTTAAAATTTTAAAAATATGCGTGTTTAAATTTTGGTAATTTTTATACGCATGGGATTTTAAAATTTTAATTGTTTTAAATTGTGCGTGTTTAATTTTGGAAATTTTATGCGCATGTTTTATGAATGGATTTATTTTTCGTTCATGCGATATTTATTTTGGAAATAAATACGGTTAATTGAAATTGGTTCGGGTTTTCTTGGCACGATTACCCGGACGGCTAATTTTGGAATTCATGGTTTCCCAATTGGATTGGGAGCAATTTTGCCTGGGTTGGAGGCCCAAAGCCCGCACGGGTTTAGAACCATGATCGGCCAAAATTTGGCGATTTCAAAATAATGGCTATGGACATATTTGAAATGGGATTAATTCATGCATTTAACATGTTTATAAATTGTATGTATTGGATACGTGTATGTATGATTAAATGTATGAATGGATGTTTTGGGCCTTATTTATTCGGGTTGTAATATTCTTTTGGTAAATACGGCCTACGCGCCGTTTTTCTTTTATGTAATTTTATTTTATGTGTTTATTATGGAATTATGTAAAGAAGAAGAAGCCGATTGGATTGGCGTGCTAGAAGGATGAGGATGCAGCCCACCTGATGTCGTTCTAGTATAGGTTTACTAGAATTATATTAGGATGTAAATTTTGGCCCATAGCATTTCATTTTTATTTAATTATGCTTTATTTATTTACATGTGAGAATGTATGTACAAACCCTATTTCACCCGCCTATGCATCTAAGCCGTTATTAATTGAATCTAATGACCAAAAGGTAATTACTAAGTCTCTTAAAAGTGCTTCCCTCATTCATAACCTACTCGAAGTGGGGATAGGCCAGCTGTAGACCAACCCTCGTTGGATGCACTGGAGTATCGTCATTTTGTATTGGGTTGGAGTATTGGTTACTCTAACACTTGGATGGAGGTTTTGACTTAGCGTGGGTAGTAGGATGTTCCTGGCCCTAAGCACAGATGGGTAAGTGCCAACAGACCCATCAAACCGAGAGTCCCTAGGTTGGGATTGGACGGCGTTCCTACCTAAAAATTGGGGTATAGTTGTTCCAGGCCCTCGTCTGGCTATATCTTGATATAATATGGATCTCGGCCCATGAGCCCAACAACTCGGTTTAATTAATAACACGATTCATTATTAATTATAATATGGGAAGAACATGTTAAGTCCTTTATTTACACTCATAAATTTTTCTGTGTCGAAACCAATGGCTACGAATGATACTTTATCACTGCGATCTTTCTTGGAATGGGACAAGCTTTCTGGCCCTAACTTTTGGGACTGGTCTATGAACTTAAGGAAAGTTCTAAGACAAGAGTCTAAAGAGTATGTGCTCGAAAAGCCTGTACCGGTTGTGCCAACGGGAAGTAATCCACCGGCTGCCCAGCTGGAGGAATACTTGGCACATGTAAAAGATAACCGGGATGTGACATGCCTGATGTTGGCTTGTATGGTTCCTGAATTGCAAAAGCAGTTCTTGGATCATCAGGCCTTTGCTATAATGACAACTCTTAATGAGATGTTTTATGAGCAAGCTTATCAGGAAAGGTACCTGATCCACAAGGCATTCCGCAGCTGTAAGATGGGAGCCGGGACATCTGTGAGTGCACACGTGCTCAAGATGAAGGGCTATCTGGATAATTTAGCCCATCTCGGAACTCCTATCTCACGGGGGCTGGCGGTTAGTACGATCCTGGATTCTTTACCGGATTCTTATGATCAATTCATCCTAAACTTTTACAAGCAAGGGATGGACCGTACTGTTAGTGAGCTGCATTGGATGCTTGAGCTCGCTGAACTGTCGATCAAGAAGACTCCACCGGTACTTGAGGTTAACAAGGGGAAACCTCTTTTCGCTAAAGGCAAGGCAAAGGCCAAGGCCAAGGCTAAGGAAGCCAAGGCTAAAAAGGCTAAAGCCCAGCCCAAGGCCCGTTCCAAGGATGTCTGCTTCGGTTGCAAGCAGGCTGGACATTGGAAAAGATCGTGTCCCAAGCTTTTGGGAGAGAAAAGGAAGACGCAGGGCGTGTCTTCATCAGGTATATATGTCATAGACATTAACCTCTGTTTCAACATCTTATGTATTGGATACTAGATGTGGTTCTCACATTTGTAGAATGTGCAGGGACTTAAGAACAGGAGATCACTGGGATCGGGACAAGTGGACTTGCAGGTCAGAAATGGAGCAAGGGTTGCTGCCATAAAGATCAGCGGGACCAGCTTATGATGCCTAGTAGATTAGTTTTGTTACTGCTGAAACAATGTTATTTTGTACCTGTTATGTACAGGAATATTATTTCTGTTTCAGTTTTGGATATTTCTGGATGTACATTTACTATTGATAATAGTAAAAAGGGTTTATCTAGAAAAGAATTATTTTATGGAGTAGCTCTATTAAATAATGTCTTTTATATCCTGGATCTAAATGAAACTAATCATGTCTATAATATACATACTTAAAGGGTTAAGCCTAACGAACTTAATCCGGTTTTCCTTTGGCATTGTCATTTAGGCCACATAAACAAGAAGCGCATAGCTAGGCTTCACATCGCTTGAATCCTAGGATCATTTGACATGGAGTCACTTGATATATGCGAGTCTGGTTTATAAGGTGAAATGACTAAAGAACCTTTTAGCAAGGAGGCTAAAAGGGTTGCTAGCTTATTGAACCTAATGCATTGAGATGTATATGGACCGACAAGCATAGCAACTAAGGGTGAACATCTATACTTCATATCCTTCACAGACGATCATCAGAAATGGCCATGCCTATTTAATGACTTATAAGTCTGAGACCCTTGATAGGTTCAAGGGAGTAAGGAACGAAGTACAGAACTAGGCAGAAATATCCAAGCCTTTCGGTTGGACCGAGGTGGTGAGCATATAAGCCTATAGTTTGACTCATTTTGAGAGAGCATGGAATAGTTCCATAGCTCACTCCTCCAGGAACACCACAATGGAATAGGGTGTCCGAACGGAGGAATAGGACCCTGTTGGACATGGTCCGCTCAAGCGATAAGTCATGCCTCTCTCCCAACATGTTGTAAAGGATACGCTCTTAAAACAATGGCTCTCAATTTCTATTATACTCCGACTAAGGCTTTGGAAAAGACCCCATTTGGAAAATGGACAGGCAGGGTGCCTAATGTGTCTTTCTTACGGATTTGGGGTTGTTATGCACAAGTCAAGAAATTGACTGTGAGCAAAACTAGAACCCAAAACCGACTAATGCCTGTTTGTGAGCTACCCTAGGGAAACCAAAGGGTATTACTTCTACGATCCCGCTGAGAACAAGGTGTTCATAGCTAAAAAGGGGGTCCTTCTTGAAAAGGGGTTTCTTTCCAAGAAAGACAGTGGGAGCGATGTTGAACTCAGGGAAGTTCAAAGCTCAGAAACTCCTGAAAAGGATAACTCGGAGACTAGGGTGAAGCTTCAAAAAGGGGAAGCACCAGCCCAGGTCACACAAGGACCTAAAAGGTCTGGTAGGGATCATCAGGAACATGGAAAACATCGGGTTTTGTTTCTAATGATTACGCTCCTTTTGTCTTGGACGAAGAGGAGCTCAAAACCTACTAGTAGGCTATAGCTAGCCCACTGTCTGCCATGGTGGTGGATTTGCAATCTATGTACGATAATCAGGTTTGGAACCTGGTTGATTCACCTCCAGGTGCTAAGGTAATAGGTTGCAAGTGGTGCTATAAGCTATAGGCCGACAATACCTTTAAGGGTGTGTATAAGAGGTTTAGTGGGAGCATAGTAACTTTCCTGGTATTATATATGGATGGCATCCTTCTGATTGGAAGCGACATACCAACACTACAAGGGAATTGTAATGGTTGTGTAAGTGCTTCGCAATGAAGGACTTAGGCGAAGCTGAGACGATCCTAGGGATCAGGATCTACAGGGTTAGATCCAATCGGCTGCTAGGCCTAAGTCAGGCCAAGTACATAGACATAGTTCTGAAAAGATTCAGCATGGACCAGGCTGAGAAAGGTTTCTTGCCAATGGGTCATGAGCTGAAACTTAGCAAGAAGTACTGTCCTAAGACAAGGCAGGATAGGGAGAACATGATTTGGTCCTATATGCACTTCGGCTATGGGATCAATCATGTACTCCATGCTATGTACAAGACCTAATGTCGCCCATGAAAGTTAGGAAGAGCAGTCAGTTACTGGGTACACTGATGCAAGCTTCCAGGCCGACCAGGATGAATATAAGTCGCAGTATAGGTATGTGTTCATGCTAAATGGTGGTGCTATTGTTGGAGAGGCTCCAAGTAATAGACCATCGCGGTTTCTATCACAGGAACTGAGTACATTGCAACGTGTGAAGCAGCTAGGGAAGCTGTGTGGATAATGAAGTTAATCATGCAACTGGGGGTAGTGTCAACTATCCAGTAACCAGTTGATATCTTCTGTGACAACGCGGGGCTGTTGCACAAGCTATGTGCCCCGGTCACACATATACACGAAGCACGAACTCAGGGAGTTTCACCTATTGCGAGAAATCGCTGAGGGGGTGACATCTCATTACAAAGAGTGGTCACCAAAGACAATGTCGCAGATCTTTTGACCTACATGCTTGCCTATGCCTCTACATGAAGGTTATACTAGATCTATAGGGATTAGACCCATGCCTAGTAGGTACTAGTGCAAGTGGGAGATTGTTGGAAATGCCCTAGTCCCGAGGCATTGGTCCTTGTGTTTGTATGATACATTTGGTACATTAATGTAAACTTTATGTATTATACAATTTGTGTCAAGGAGATAAAGGCATTAATCTATTTATTATATGTCTTGTGCTATATTTTAAATAGAATATCCAATGGACATATCCATATCCATGTTGTCAAGTGTGAGGCACTTGGCAGTAAGACTGTGGATAGTGAAAACGATATGACCATAAAGTCATCCGTAGTCTGTTCCAATCATGGGAATGAATGGAACCAAAGACTATTATTAGCCTGGTTGTATGGCGGTGTCTTACCGGTCATAGAACATGGAATGTCAACTAGGTTAATGGGTACATGCAAAAAGGGCATGGTACTGGATTGATCCACTTTACGGGAATCTGCATGGTATAGTATCACAAATGATTCTCGTGTAGTACTTGTATAAGTCCTTAGACCGGACCATATGATGGTGCTGCATGTGAAGTGGCACACTTTGGTGTACGCCCAACGGGCCTGTAAAAGGGTGCCAAGTACGGGTACGTTCGGGTGTGTTAGTGAGCATGGCAGCACTATGGATATGCAGAAGGGAATGTCACTCAGTGATTCACTGAGACGATATCATCGGCCTCTTGAAGAATGTTACTGATAAGTGTGCGGCCGCACCCAAACAAGATTGGATCTTGTTTGTGAGCATCAGTTCATTCGGTATCAAGTCAAGGTCCAGACACAAGGAGGGTGATACTTCCATGCCTCTGTGTTGGACACCGATATCAGCGACATGGGATTTACAAGTTCAAACTACTGGGTTACGTTTTCAGTTGGACTGCTTACTCCGTCTTAATTGGGGGCTACAGTGGCTTGCTAGAGCTCGCCTGTAGTCTGTAGGCCTTGGCCCACTGCCAACATAAAGGCGGGCCCATCGGATCGTACACATTGAACGTCTAGACTTTAACTAGTCGGATTAAGTGTGTACTTGGAGTATACACGTTTGAAGAGAGAGAGATATATTAATTATACTATATGAATCAATTGGATTGATCATAGTTATATAATTAATATTTATTTTGGCCTTCTCATAATTAATTCAATGAATTAATTTATGGGATTATTTCCTAGGTGGAAATATTTTTATACATGTATAGGTTTACATGTATCTCATTTTATGTATGTCTAATTTAATCCCTTGATGAACTTAATAGGTCAAATGAATTTTAATTTAAATGTATGTAATATATTATATGGGATAATATATAAGCATACATGTTAAAGTAAAGTTGCATTTGAAATTAATTAAATCAAAGGAATTAGAATTGGGCTTAAAGCTTAAAATGAAAAATGCCCACATTAAGTGGGATGTGTTGGCCGAAATTTGGAGCATGGAAAGGGCTAGAAAGATGACTCATTTTGTTGGACAAAAGAGATGATGTAAGTGTGAAGTCATGGAGGACTTTTGGGGTGGCAAAGTTGGACTTTGCTACTTGGATATTTTGGTTAATTCTTATGGTAAGAATGGATAAAACAAAATCATCCCACCATCTTTTCTAGCTTGGCCGAATGTTAAGGCAAGTGATGAGTCAATGATGAGTCATTTTGTTGACAAAATTGAATGATGAAAAGTGATGACTCATGGTGTGAGTCATAGGTTGAAAATTGCTTTGTTTACTTTTCAACTCATCCTTCTTCTTTCTTTTCATCATGACTTGAAATAAATGAAGGGATGACTTTTCTTCTCACTTGTTTTTTTGAATTGGCCGTAGATATACATTCTTATGGTAAGAATGTTTAGTCCTCTTTTCCTTAATGCTCTTTGTTTAGAAGGGAAGAAACAATTGTGAGTGAAGAAACAATTGTGAGAGATAGAGAGTTTGGATTTTTCTTTTGGAAAGAAATTTGGGCAGCCATTACTCTATGCTTGGCCGCCCCTCTCTTCTCTTCTTCTCCCTCTCTTCTTGTCATCCGAGTCGCTAGCACGGGTTTCGGTCCGAGAGCCGTTCGTGTACGTGACGTTGGAGGGAGTCTACTTTGGTTCCTGCAGTCCGCATCCGTCTCTTAGAGAGACTTTGTGGTGAGTTTTGAAACCCTCCTTTTATGCTTTAAGTTTTTGATTTCCACATCTTAAGCTCCTGGGCCGGATTCGAGGAAATCGACGCGTATTTCCGCTTTTATCGGTCGGTTTCCCGTGACGAATCCCAACAGTTCTTAACCTCCATACAATAAGAAGCTATCCTTAGTCCGGTTAAGGTACTTCAGGTTTGCTTGGATAGCCTTCCAGTGATCCTCGCTGGGATCCTGCTGGTCTCGGCTAGTCATACTCAGTGCAAAGGTGACATCAGGTCTCGTACATAGCATGAAGTACATGATTGATCCTACAGCTGACGCATATGGGACCAACTTCATGTTCTCCCCGTCCTGCGTTGTCGCAGGACAGTTCTTCTTACTAAGTTTTAGCCCATGGCTCATTGGCAAGAAACCTTTCTTGGCCTGATCCATGCTGAATCTTTTCAGAACTTTGTCTATGTACATGGCCTTACTTAGGCCCGGAAGCCGATTTGATCTATCCCTCTCAGCCTCACCTAAGTCCTTCATTGCAAAGCACTTACATAACCACTGCTTCACTCCTTGTAGTGTTGGTATGTCCCTTCCAATAATAAGGATATCATCCACATATAATACCAGGAAGGTGACAATGCTCCCACTAATCCTTTTATACACACAAGGCTCATCTTGATTCTGTATGAAGCCATATTCCTTTATGGCTTCATTGAATCTAAGATTCCAACTTCGAATGCTTGCTTCAGTCCATAAATGGACCTTTGAAGCTTGCATACCCTCCCAGGGTACTTTGGATCGAAAAAACCCTCAGGTTGTACCATGTACACATCCTCGAGTAGCTTTCTGTTAAGGAAAGCAGTTTTGATATCCATCTGCCAGACCTCATAGTCGTACCATACGGCTATGGCCAGCAGGATCCTAATGGATTTGAGCATAGCGACTGGTGAGAAAGTTTCATCATAGTCTATTCCATAGACTTGTCTGAAACCTTTCGCAACCAGATGCCCCTTGAAGGTTTTGTCGGCCTTTAGCTTGTAGCACCACTTGCAACCTATTACCTTAGCACCCGGAGGTGGATCAACCAGGTTCCAAACCTGATCCGCCTCCATGGCCTTGCACCAGTTGGTAGACTGTGGGCTAGCTATAGTCTCTTGGTAGGTTTTGCGCTCTTCCTCATCGAAGATGAGAAGAGTGTGATCATCGGTGATGAGAAACCCATATCTCTCTAGTTCCTGACGATCCCTACCAGACCTTCTAGGTCCTTGTGTGACCTAGGTTGGTGCTTCCTCCTGTTGAAACTCCGCCCTGGTCTTCGAGTTATCCTCTTCAGGAGTTTGTGAGCTTTGAACTTCCCTGAGTTCAAAATTGCTCCCACTGTCTTTCTTGGAAATGAAATCCTTTTCTAGAAAGACCCCATTTCGTGCCACGAACACCTTGTTCTCGGCGGGGTTGTAGAAGTAATACCCTTTGGGTTCCCTAGGGTAGCCCACAAATATGCATTTCTCGGTTTTGGGTTCTAGTTTTCTCCCAGTCATTTTCTTGGCATGAGCATTACATCCCCAAATTCATAGGAAAGACACATTGGGTGCCCTGCCCATCCATATCTCATATGGCGTCTTTTCCACAGCCTTAGTCGGAGTATTATTCAAAATGAGAGCTACTGTCTTAAGAGCGTATCCCCAGAAGCTTATTGGGAGAGAGGCGTGACTCATCATTGAGCGGACCATGTCCAACAGGATCCTGTTCCTCCATTCGGTTCCTAGAGGTGTGAGCTGTGGAATGATTCCATGGTCTCTCAAATATGAGTCAAAGTCTAGCTCATATACTCGCCTCCTCGGTCTGATCGAAGGGCTTTGATATTTCTACCTACATGGTTTTGTACTTCATTCCTAAATTCCTTGAACCTATCAAGGGTCTCAGACTTATGTTTCATCAGATAGACATAGCCATATCTGCTGAAATCGTCAGTGAACATGACGAAGTACAAATATCCACATCTAGTAGTTGCACTCATGGGCCCACGAACGTTTGAATGTATTAGGTCCAATTAGAGGTGGCAATTATGTACACGACCTGTTGACACAACACGAATTTAATGGGTTTGGGTTTGATTGAACAGGTAATGGGTCATTTTTGGGTTGACACGAAAGTGACATGATAATTTTTGTGTCGGGTTAGGGTTGATCTGCTAACCCAAAAATGACACGAATATTTAAAATTTGTTATTATATTTTCCTATATTTTTACATGTCACCATTAAGAAATGTAATATAAAATATATAACTCACGAATACAAATTAACTTTTCAATAATTTTACATGTCATTCTTAATAGATGTAGTAAAATGACACATAAATGCGAACAAAACATAATCCAAAAAAAAAAAAAATAGTACGTTAAGTTTTGTAAAATAGGTTTTGGATCAATATTTTAGGTCAATAAGGGTTAATTTTGTTAATTTAGATATGACATAAATATTTGAAATTTTTAATATTTCCTTTATAATATTTTTACATGTGACCCAAAAACACGACACGAAACCGACACGAACACGATGTGTTAACTTGATTATGACACGAAAATTTTTGGGCCGTGTTTGGGTTTTGCTCATTGAAACACGAACTCGAATTCGACACGACAGAAACACGACCCATTTACACGAATTGCCACCACTAGGTCCAATAAGCCAGTAGCCCTTCCAGCTTTCTTGCTAAAAGGTGCTTTAGTCATTTTACCTCATAAACAAGACTCGCATATATCAAGTGACTCCAAGTTAAATGATCCTAGGATTCCAGCTTTGTGAAGCCTTGCTATGCGCTTCTCATTTATGTGGCCTAAACGATAATGCCAAAGGTAGATTGGATTAAGTTCATTAGGCTTAACCCTTCCTTTACTCTCCCAACAGCTGGGGACACAATCTTTTCCAATGTCCAGCCTGCTTGCACCTGAAGCAGACATCCTCGGGACTTGCCTTGGGCTGGGCCTTAGCCTTCTTAGCCTTGGGAAGAGGAGGGTTCCCCTTGTTGGCCAGCAGTACCAGCAGAGTCTTTTTGATCGACTGCTCAATGAGCTTGAGCATCCCATGCAGCTCACTAACAGTACGGTTCATCCCTTGCATGTTATTGTTCAGGATGAACTAATCATAAGAATCCGGTAAGGAAGCCAGGATCGCATCTACCGCCAACTCATATGATATGGGTGATCCAAGACGGGCTAAAGTGTCTAGATAGCCCTTCATCTTGAGCACGTATGTGCTCACAGATGTCCCAGCCCCTATCTTACAAGAGTGGAATGCCTTATAGGTCAGGTACCTTTCCTGACGAGCTTGCTCTTGAAACATCTCATTAGGAGTTGTTATCATAGCACATGCCTGATGGTCCATAAACTGCTTTTGCAGCTCAGGGACCATATATGCCAACATAAGGCACATCACATCTCGGTTATCCTTGATGTGCACCTCGTATTCCTCCAGCTGGGCAGCCGGTGGATTACGCCCCGTTGGTGCAGCTGGTACAGGCCTTTCCAGCACATACTCCTTAGACTCCTATCTTAGAACTATTGTTAAGTTCCTAGACTAGTCTAAAAGTTAGGGCCAGATAGCTTGTCCCTTTCTAGGATAGATGACAGTGAAAGTGAATTATTTGTTGCCATTTGGTTACTATAGAAAAATTATAAGAGTTTTAATAAAGGACTTAACTTGTTTTTCCCATATTTAATTAATAATGAATCATGTTATTAATTAACTCAAGTTGTTGGGCTCATGGGCCGAGATCCATATTTCATTAAGATATAGCCAGAAGAGGGCCTAAAAAAACTATACCCTAATTATTTAGGTAGGAACGCCGTCCAATCCCAACCTAGGGACTCTCAGTTTGATGGGCTTGTTGGCACTTACCTAACTATGCTTAGGGCCAGGTGAATCCTACTACCCATGCTAAGTCAAAACGCCATCCAAGTGTCAGAGTAACCAATACTCCAACCCAATACAAAATGATGATACTCCAGTGCATCCAGCGAGGGCATGGTCTACAACTGGCCTATTCCCACTTCGAGTCGGTTTTGAACGAGGGAAGCACTTTTTAGTGACTTAGTAATTTTCTTTGGGTTATTAGATTCATTTTAATAACGGCTTAGATGCATAGGCGGGTGAAACTGGGTTTGAATCATACATTCATACATGTAAATAAATAAAGCATAATTAAATAAAATGGACTGCTATAGGCCTATATTACAACCTAATATAATTCTAGTAAACCTATACTGGAAAATACATCAGGGGGGCCTCATCTTCTTCCTTCTGGGCTCGCCTCTCCAATGGACTCCTTTACAAATTTTATAATAAATAAATAAAATAAAATTATGTAAAAAAGAAAAACGGCACGCAGGCCGTATTTACCCAAAAAGAAAAATACAACCCAACTCGAATAAGGCCTAATAGCATCTATACACACATGTAATCATACAACATGCAATCCAATACATCAATTTATAAACATGTTATAATGCATGAATTTAAGCCCATTTCAATTATGTCTTTAGCCATTATTTTGAAATCGCCAATTTTGGCCCATCATGGTTCTAGCCCTTAATGAGCTTTGGGCCTCTAGCCTAAGCAAAATATTGCTCCTATTGGAATTGGGAAACCATGAGTCCATATCAGCAGCCCGGGTTATCGTGCCAAGAAAATCTAAACCAATTTCAATTACACCATATTAATTTCCAAAATTAATATCTCATGAATAAAATTAAAATTTCATTCAAGAAACCATGCACATTTAAATAACAAAATTTAAACACAAAATTTTAAAACCCATTAAAATTTCAAAACTCGACCCCGGGCCCGAAACCTGCCAAATCCAAAACTGGTCCCGGCCCGCTGTTGCCTTAGCAGCAGCAGCCACTGCCCAGCAATAGGCAGCGACTGCTGCTATTCCTGCCGCTACGGCTGCTGCTGGTGGAGATTCCGCCTCCTGCAGCCCCAAATCCGTAGAAACAGCCCGTGATTTTTAACAAAATAAAAAAATTTGCAGCAAAGAAAATATCACATCCAATCAATTGAAATTTAAACCATGAACATAACCAAATATTCCAATTAATTTTCAATTAAAAAAACAATGGGGAAAATCACAAAACCCCAATCCAAAGAATCCCAAATAAAATCATCCAATTTAAAACCAAGGGATTTAACCAAGTTTAATAATTTTCACGGATCAAAAGCTCGCTGTGATACAACTGTAGGGATTTATCACCAGAAATCAACCGATAAAGCGGAAAAACGTGTTGATTTCCTCAAATCCGTGCCCAGGAGCAATTGAAATGGAAATTGAAAACAACAAAACAAAATGGAGAAAGAATAGATTCTCACCAAAAAATCTCTTTAAGAGATGGTTGCAGAAATCGAAATCGACTATGAGTGGAAGACGTTTTCTCTTGGAAGGGAGTCTCGATATTGGGCAACCCTCCCTCACGAGGGTTTTTTTTTTTATCGTTGAAATTTGGTTTTGGAAAATTCATAATTTATTGCGTAAAAGAATCGAGACCTAAGTCTCGATGGAAGATGTAAGAGTTGACACCCAGCTCAGCTCAACCGGGAAATTACAGTGTAGCTGAACCGGACGAGGGCTGCTACACTTTCCAGAGATCTAGGTCCAGACAAGTCCCTTATTTTATGTCTAATCAAAATAAATTTGGCCAATGTTCATTGATAGCATTTTATATTTTTAAGGTTGATTTCCATTGATTTAATCACGTGGCGTACATGCCGGTAAAAAGTAATAAATAAATTAATTATTTACAACCCAATCGAATCACAACAAAACTATCCTAGGGGATACATTTGTATAATTTGGGGATCAGGATACAATCGCCTATAATACACGAGTATATAATGAAATCAAAATTAAAATTAAAATAAAATTAAATTCAAATGCTGCAAAACAAAGGTTAGTACAAATATATGCAACAAGTTGGACTCAAATAGACAGAATAGGGAAATGAGAGATTTGGGGACATGCATTTAGGAGATAGTCGGGCAAACTCGGCTAGTTCACCCGGCTAGACCTGAAAAACAGTTTTGAAACGTTCCTGTATTTTGTTTTATGAGAAAATACAATTTGGAAAACGTTTTCTTTTTCTGGTTTATTTCCATTTAGCATATAAGTGTGAGTCGGTTTTCGGGAGATTTGGAACTCCGTCGTTATTTTGTTCTAAGTGAGATAACTTCAAAAATTGAATCTAAGGTCGTGAATGTATGAAATAAATTTATTTTTGATGATTTTCTGACTTTTATGCATTTTTATATTTTTTTCTGATTTTTCTGAATTTTTTTGGATTTTTTTGTGATTTTCTGTTGCTGGCCAAAAACTACAGCTGCGCGGCTGTAACTACAGTCGTGCGGCTGTAATTACAGTCGTGCGATTGTAATTTGCTTCTGATAAAAAAATTGCTGAAATTACTTTAAGTGACAAAGATTATAGCCATGGAAACCATCTACAGTCGTGCGATTATAATTATATCCGTACGGCTGTTCATCCTACCAAGAAACATCAGACTTGCATGTTTGGTTTTAAATGATCTTATGCATGAAAATGGGCCAAAACACTTAGAAAATGAAGCAAAATACTATTTTAAGGTATATTTACCCTTGTAGCGCAAATCCACCGTCGATTTAACCGAAGAAAACGCTTTGAATGGGCACCGAATTGCTTCTCCTCAAAATGTTAGGGTGCAAAAATAAGTCCAAAAATCTCCACAAGTTATGGATTTGAATGTGTTTAAGACTCTGGAACAATTTATATGTGCTTATTAAGTTTTAACCTATGATTTCTACAAGTTTTTATCCTCACAAACACCAGAATCGAAAGAAAAAGAGTAGAAGAAGATAATATTTTTGTTGGGTTTTTCTTCTCTTCTTTTTCCCTCTCTTCTCTTAATGTCTAGAGCTCTCTTCATTCCAAATCCTCTGTCTGGTCGTCCCCCCTTGCTCCTGCCTTTCTTTTACACCTCTAGACCCTCAAAAAGCTAGGAAGGCGTAATAAATTCCTGAAATCGCGCCCCATTTCTCTCCCATGCAGAATGGGCTGTGACTAGCTGTTATAGACCTACAGTCGTATGACTGCAATTTGACTACAGCCGTGTGACTGTAATTACAGTTGTGCGGCTACTTCGCTCTTTATATATATATATATATATATATATATATATATATATATATATATATATATCCCAGAAAATTCCGTGTTTACCTCTGCAAAAATGACTTTTGGTATTTTCATTATTGAGGTCGGAAAATTCCAGTACTTACACCGACTTCCTCTACGTTCCTGTACACAAACGGCTATAGAACACAACCCATGCTAGCAAGAGGATCAGCCGGAATGAGAGAAAAAAACTGCTGGAAGTTTTTGTCTAATTCATCTATCTTGGCCGAATTCTCTAGGGTATTTTAACCCTAAAAGGCTGAAATTTTTCTCCAAAAATTTCGGCCCATTCTCCTTTAATTTTATGCGGGCCTTTTCTCCTTTAAGCCCAAGTCTGATTTAATTCTTCCGATCCAATTTAATTTCAAATTTTATTTCAATTCAACATGTATGTAACTTGTATTATACCATATAATAAATTACATGCGTTTAAATTAAAATTAATTTGACAAATTGATTTAACCAAGAAATTTAAATTAGACTTTCATAAAATTAAATACATGTAAACCTATACATGTAAAATATTTCGACCTAGGAAATAGTCTCGTAAATTAATTCATTGAATTAATTATGGGAAGGCCAATACAAATATTAATTTTATTATTGTGATCAATCCAATTAATCTACATAATATAATTAATACAATCTTCTCTCTCCGGTGTGTATACTCTAAGTATATTATTGATCCCTGTAGTTTGAGTTCAGACGTTAAATGTGTACGATCCTATGGGCCCATATTTATATTGGCAGTGGGCCATTGGCCCATAAACTGCAGGCGGGCACTAATAAGCCACTGCAACCACCATTTAAGATGGAGATTAAGATGGAGATAGCAGTCCAACTGTAATCATAACCCTATAGTTTAAACTCGTATATCCCATGTCATTGATATCAGTGTCCAACATAGAGGCTTTGATCACCCTCCTTTGTGTTCGGACATTTACTTGATCCCAAATGAACTGATGCTCACAAACAAGTTCCATCTTGTCTGGGTGTGGCCACACTCTTATCAGTTGCATTCATTAAGAGGCCGGTGATATCTTCTCAGCGGACTACTGAGTGACATTCCCTTCTGCATATCCATAGCATTGCCATGTTCACTGACATACCCGAATGTACCTATACTTGGAACCCTGTTACAGGCCCTTTAGGTGTACACCAAAGTATGCCACTTCACATGCAGCAACATCATATGGTTAGGTAAAAGGATCCATACAAGTACTACATGCAAATCACTTGTGATACTTTACCATGTGGATTTCTCGTTTAGTGGATCTATCTTATACCATGCCTTTTTGCATATACCCATTAACTTGGTTGACATCCCATGTCCAATGGCCGGTAAGACACCGCCATACAACCAAGCTAATGATAGTCTTTGGTTCCATTCATTCCCATGACTGGAACAGAGTACAGATCTCTTTATGGTCATATCATTTTTCCTATCCATGGTCTTACTGCCAAGTGCATGACACTTGCCAATATGGATATGGATATGTCCATTGCATACTCTATTTAAAACATAGCACAAGATATATAATAAATAAATTGATGCCTTTATTTAACGACACAAAATGTATAATACATAAATCCAATAAATGTATAATATAAATACAAGGACTAATGCCTCGGGACTAGGGCACATCCAACATACAGGTGCATAAAGCCTTAGCTGTCAAGAACCTTTCTTGACGGGCTTGTACCTGGAACATCTCCTTGAGATTCTCTATAATAGCATATGCCTCCATGTCTATGAACTGTTGTTACAGATCAGAAGTCATGGTGGCTAGTATCACACAGGTGACATCTCGAGAGTGCTTGTTGTGGTCCTCAAACTGAGCCACAGCATCATTAAATGCATTCCATGGTAATGCTCTATGTAAGGCCCTATCTAGGACATACTCCTTGACTTCCTGTTGTAGGATAATCTAAAGATTCCTCAACTAGTCCAAGAAGTTAGGTCCAGATAACTTGTCCTTCTTAAGGACAGATCGTAGTGAAAAAGTGTTGCTATGGTCTACCATTAATCTACATAGAAAACATTAAGGTTTTGATTAATAAAAGGACTTTTGATTTTTCCACTTAATGAATAATATTCCAATTTTACTTATTCATGCTAGTTATGCTTTTTAAGTGGACCAAGATCTATATTTCGCCATGACTTAGTCAAGCTGAGCTTGTACACCTAAGCCTTGGTTATTTAGGTATGATAACATCCAATCCACATCCTATGTGACTTTTGTTTTGGTGGGATTGACATTCCTTTCCCATGTTAAGTCAAACCACCAATCGAGTGTTAAATCACAACTCTTGCCTTTAACCCTAGTCTTATAAAGATAGCCCAAATGCACCCGGCTTTGGCACAACCCATATTTAGATGATTGACACTTTAACGAGGTTTGATTGTGGAAGGCAATTTTAAGCGACTGAATATTTGATGGAATTAACTCAATTTAAATAGGCTTACATGCAAATGCGGGTGATCTGGATAACATTTATAACATGCATAAAGATATGTGTAAATGTGACAGATCATGTGCCCACAATACAACCTATTAGAACAACTAACATCCTATACTAGTTGTAACCTCCAACAGGCCAGCCACGGACACCATCTCCAGGCTCCTTCACTTTCTGGGCTTGGACTTGCAAATTATAAAGAAAATTGCCTAATAAAATTTTTTTAACTATTCTAAACAAAAGAAAAATTACAACAAATACAATCAAGGTAGGCCACAATAACCAAAATCCAATTTTACAATCCATCTTCAGAAGCACCCATGATAAGCACAGCTAATCAAATTACAGCATACATCACACCATCCAATCAAATCACATTTATTGGAATTAAATATGCATGATTAAGTTAACCTATTTTATTTGCCACAGCCGTTATGGAAATTGCTAATTTTAGGATTCATAGTCTAAGCCTTGTGACAGGCTTAGGCCCGAGGCCCGTTGACCAATCCTATTGTCTCCCACTAGAATGGGGCGGCCAAGAAACTCAAGTTAGCCATTCAGAGATTTGTGCTAGAACCTCTCAGATCAATTTCCTTTACCAATTTCAATTTCAACATATCCACTATGATAAAATCTCAACCAAGAAACCATACGCATCCAATGCCATCATTAAACACGTGAATTTTAAAACTGACTTTAAAATTCACCATTCCGGGTGATTAAAAAACCTGCAAAACTAGAAAAATAGGCCCAAGAAGATCTGGCCCTAGGTCAATAGCTGCACGGCTGTACAAAACAGAATGTGTGTAGCCGTGCGGCTGTCGCCTAGAGCCGTGCAGCTCTTGGCGACTTCAGTATGGCTGACCTAAAAAACACCCTGCCAACCAACACACTACAGCTGTATGGCTCACTACACAACAGCTGTGTGACTATATCAACGTCCGTGCGGCTGTAGTCTGCGAAAAAGCTAGAAAACCAAAATCACCACAGAAACCATTGCCTTGCGTCTCACTACGCAATAGCCGTGCGGCTATTACATCACCCATGCAGGTGTTTGCTCTTGTTTTCAGGCATAATTCTACAGAAAAATCTTCCAGCTAGAGCAGTCCATTTTCGACCAAAACACACCAAAAATGGAGTGGAAAATACGGGAAAACGAGCCCAAAACCTAGAAATCCATTCAAACCAAAGCTAGGTCTCTAAAAACCAAGAGATTCAAAAACTAATTCAAATCAAACATGAAACCCTAACTCAACCAAATCCATAACCAAAGCTAAGGAAGCTCTGATACCACTGTTAGAACCTATCTCGGTTTGAAAACAAAACAAATTTACGGAATCATTGTTATCAAACTAAGGTTCATGCCTAAAATCCCAAAGCTAGGTTATGGATCTACCAAATCAAAGAGGGAAGAAATTGGCTTTCTGACCTAGGTCATCCTCGCACAAGATTGATCTGACTAAGGGTGTCACTTGTCACCCCTCTACGTTCCCACACATGGAGTCTCATCGATCGAGATCAAGTGGTAGCTCTTGGACCAATGGTTCTCCCTTTGTGCCGAAACCTTTTGCCGAAAGGAGGAAGATGAGATGGTGGCTAGTCTTAGATGTTGGGAATGCCCTAGTCCCTAGGTACTGGTCCTTGTATTGTATCATATATTTTGTATCTTATAATGAGATTTATGTATTATACATTCATGTCAATCAATAAAGTTATTAATCTATTTATTATATATATCTTGTGCAATATTATAAATAGAGTATCCAATGGACATATCCATATGTTGGTGTGCCCTAGTTCTTAGGGCATTGGATTCTTGTATTTTGTATTATACATTAAGACTCATTGTATGAATACATTATTTGTGTCACATCAATAAAGGCAATTAATCCATTTCATTTATATCTTATGCTAAAATATGAGTAGAGTATCCATTGATTGATAATCATAAAACCTATCCCAGGTCTGTTCTAATCGTGGAAATGAATAGAACCACAGACTTGTATATTCGATGACTGTATGGCAGTTCTTAACTAGCCATAGTACTTGTATAGTCAGTCATGAATATAGGTACATGTCGTTGACATAGGACTGGATCGATCCGCACAAGAAAGCCATATGGTTGTCGTGTCATAGGTCTTTCTTGAGTAGGTCTCTTTTGTCCTCAGACCAGATTTCATTATAATATCAATATGGAATCCAGTTCACTTTGACATACGCCTAACAGGTCTGTAAAAGGATGCTAAATACGGGTATGATTGGGTGGATCGGTAAACATGTTGATATTGATGATGAAGTGATGGTATTGCCACTCGGGTAACACCGAGATGATATCATTGGCCACTTGATGAGTGGGACTGATAAGTATATGGCCATACCCAAGTAAGTCGGTGCTTATTTGATTAATCAGTCAATTCAAGATCGAGAAATATAATAAACAGTAGAAGAGGATGACGGACATCATGCCTCTTGTTTATTCATATCGATATCATTAGGCAAAGGACACTATGAAATTACTACCGGGTGAGTGTCTTCTAAAGACTGCTGCATCTCTATCTTAATTAAGGGCTGTAATGGTTTGCTAGAACCCACTTACAGTCTGTGGGCCTTGGGCCTACTGCCAACATAAAGACAGACCCATAGAATTATGCACATAGATCAACTAAGCTAGAACTTATAGAATTTGTGCATGTAATGTACATTGGAAGGAATGCATTAATTAATTAGTTGACATTTGGTGTCAAGGTAATTAATTAATATTAGATTGATTTTATTTATTGAATAAGTTTACATAATGTAATTAATTAATTTATCAATTAATTGAATTACATAAAGTAAACAATTAATTAAATAATTTTCCTAAGTAGAAAAATTAAATACATGTATTGTATTTAATTAAGTGTGATTTAATTTTATTTAGGGGTAATTAAATTACGTAGTATATACTTTTTAATTAAAGTTTATTTATGTAATTATAATTCTAGTGGGCTTGGATTTAATTAACCTATTTAAAACCCAATTAGACAAGGTGTTTATATAAGGGCATACTTAAGGAAGAAAACCCTAATCCAACCCTAATTAATTGCTGGAAATTTCAGCCACTAAGAGCAGCCCCAAAAAAGCGAAAAATCCCAGCATTAATCCTCCATTCCTTCGCGTCTTCGGCAAGCACCGGTTTCCGCTCAATTGTTGGTCGTGCACCGGACTTCAGAGATCGCAGTTTTAAGAAACGATTATGCAGCAGTCTCTAGAGGAGACGAATCCGGTGAGTTAATCTCTCTTGATTCAAATTGGTTTTATTATAATCAATGGTAATTGGACACGATAGGTGGATTCTAGGTAATTTTAAACAGTGTATTTTTTGCTACACCACGTTATTTTTCTAATGACGAATCCCAACACCATATCCATGTTGACAAGTGTTATGCACTTGGCAGTAAGACCATGGATAGGGAAAACGATATGACCATAAAGTCATCCGTAGTCTGTTCCAGTCATGGGAAGGAATGGAACCAAAGACTATCATAGGCTTGGTAGTATGACAGTGTCTTACAAGCCATTGGACATGGAATTTCAACCAAGTTCATGGGTACATCCAATGGGGCATGGTATTAGGTAGATCCACTAAACGAGAAATCCACATGGTATAGTATCACAAGTGATTCTCGTGTAGTACTTATATGGATCCTTTGACCTGACCATTTTATGGTGTTGCATGTGAAGTGACACACTTTGGTATATGCCTAAAGGGCCTGTAACAGGGTGCCAAGTATGGATACGTTCGGGTGTGCCGGTGAGCATGGTAAGACTATGAACATGAAAAAGGGAATGTCACTTAGTAAACCACTGAGAAGATATCACCGGCCTCTTGATGAATGCAACTGATAAGAGTGTGGCCACACCCAAACAAGTTGGAACTTGTTTGTGAGGATCGATTCATTCAGGATCAAGTAAATTTCCAGACACAAAAGAGGGTGATGACGCCATGCCTCCGTGTTGGACACCGATATCAGTGACATATGATATATAAGTTTAGCTACCGGGTTAAGACTTCCATTAGACTGCTGTCTACGTCTTAATTAGGGGTTGTAATGACTTGCTAGAACCCGCCTATAGTCTGTGGGCCTTGGACCCACTGCCAATATAAAGACGGGCCCACAGGATTGTACACATAGAATGTCTGAGTTTGAACTTGTCGGATCGCCCGTATATTTGGAGTATACAGACTGGAGAGATAAATATTATTAATTAAATTATAGATCAATTGGATTAATCAATATAATTTAATTGATATATATATATATATATATATATATATTAATTGGGAGTTTATTTCCGTGTGGACATAAAATACATATATAGGTTTATATGTATTTAAGTTGAATCCCAATTAATTTATTGGGTTTATTTTAATTGGCAAATCAATTTTAATTTAATGACATGTACATTGTATAATATGGTTTTATATAAATACATGCATGAAAATTAAAATAGAATTGCATTTAATTTTACCCATAATAATTAATTTAGATTTAGGATTTATGGCATTAAATCCCATCTTAAAAGCTAATTAAACCAGAGCCTTAAATCAAGGCCTTGATTTGAGCCAAGCATTAATTCCCATTAATGAGAATTTCAGCCATAATTGTGCAATGAGGCTGAAATTTTTGGCTAAGTCTTCCTCTCCACCTTTGATTCGCCACCAGCACAGGTTCTGCTTGATAGACGTTCGTGTACGTGAGAGTGGAGGGAATCGATTTCAGTTTCTGTAACCTTCTCTAGAAGAGACATTGAAAGGTGAGAATCTAATTCTTTATCTTTTGATTTCATGTTTTTTTATGTCCATTTCAATTGCTCCGGGGTCACGGATTTGATAAAATCGATACGAGCTTCCGCTTTTATCGGTTGATTTTCGATGAAAATCCCTACAGTGGTATCAGAGCTGGCTTTTGATCCGTGGAAATCTTAAACGGTTTGAATCTCATGGTTTTAAAATTAGGCATTTTGATTAGGGATTCATGGATTTGGGGTTTTAATCTTTTTCCCCAATTTGATTTTCAATTGGAAATCGGAATTTGCATATTAGGTTATATGCATTTATTTCTATTTGATTATTGTTTTAATTTTGTTCATTGGTTGGATGTTGGATTTTATTTTTTGTTTTTGATTCAAAATAAGATTTATAAAAAAAATATATAGGTTGAAGGGGACTTCCCCTTCACAGCATGCTGCTGCGTGCACAGCTGCTGCTAAGCACGCCGCACAATAGTCGAGAGGCTGCTGGCGCTGCAACGGGCTGCTCAGCGGGCCGTGCCATGTTTTGGATTTAGCGGGTTTTCCTGGTCCTGTCCCAGTCTTAATTTTAATGGGTTTTAAAATTTTATGCGTTTAAATTTTTGCAATTTAAATGCGCATGGATTCTTGAATTAAATTTTATTTTATTCATGAGATATTAATTTGGAAAATTAATATGGTGTAATGAAATTGGTTCGGGTTTTCTTGGCACGATTACCCGGGGGGCTAATTTGGATTCATGGTTTCCCAATTCCAATGGGAGCAATATTTTGCCTGGGCTAGAAGCCCAAACCCCATCAAGGACTAGAATCTTGATGGGCCAAATTGGCGATTTCTAAATAATGGCTAAGGACATAATTAATTGGGATTAGTTTCATGCATTTTAACATCTTTATAAATTGATGTATTGGATTATATGTCTATGTGATTGAATGTCTGAATGGATTCTATTGGGCTTTAATTCAAGATAGGATGCATTTTTCTTTTGTGTAAATATGGCCTGCGTGCCGGTTTCTTTTAATGTAATTTTATTTTAATTTTATTATTATTATGAAATTTATGTAAAAGAAGCCCATTGGCGAGGCGAGCTTACAAGGAAGGAATGAGGCCCACCTGGTGTATTTCTACTATAGGTTTACTAAAATCATATTAGGTTGTAATACAGGCCTATAGCATCTCATTATTTATTTACATGCTTTAATGTGTGATCTAATTCCACTTTTACCTGCTTATGCATCTAAGCCGTTATTAAATTTGAATCTAAACCAAATGGTAATTAGTAAGTCACTCAAAAGTCTTCACTCATTTAAAAACGACTTTAAATGTGGGGATAGGCCAATTGTAGACCATGCCCTTGCAGGATATTCTGGAGTATAGTAATTTTATATTGGGTTGCAGTATTGGTTACTTTAACACTTGGATGGAGGTTTGGACTTAGCATGGATAGTAGGATTCTCCTGGCCCTGAGCACAGATGGGTAAGTGCCAGTAAGCCCATCAAACCGAGAGTCCATAGATTGGGATTGGACAACGTTCCTACCTAAATAATTAGGCTATAGTTTTTCCAGGCCCTCGTCTGGCTATATCTTGATGAAATATGGATCTAGGCCCATTAGCCCAACAACTTGGCTCAATTAATAACTTGGATTCATTATTAATTAAATATGGGAAAAACAACTAAGACCTTTATTAATACTCTATAATTTTTCTGTGTAGTAATCAAATGGCAAATAATAACTCTTTATCACAGCGTTCGCTCCTTAAAAAGGACATACTCTTTGGGCCTAATTTCCTGGATTGGTCTAGGAACTTGAGGATAGTTCTAAGACACGAATCTAAGGAATATGTGTTGGAGAGAGCTGTACCACCTGCACCTACTGGTCATAATCCACCGGCTGCACAGCTGGAGGAATATGAGGTGCATGTAAGGGACAACCGGGATGTGACATGCCTTATGTTGGCATGCATGGTCCATGAGCTACAAAAGTAGTTCATAGACCAGCAAGCCTTTGCTATGATAACAACTCTTAACGAGATGTTTCAGGAGTAAGCACGTTAAGAGAGATACTTGACCAACAAGGCATTTAACTCCTGCAAGATAAGGGCTGGGACATCTGTGAGCGGACGACGCGTTTTCAACAGAACGTGAGACCACCTTTGATAGTATTCATCAAAGGGCTCGTTAAATTTCTGCTTCACCCTCTCCAAATCATACAGCTTCACCTGGATTTTGGTGTTGAAACTGTAGTATTTAATGAAGGCCGCCGCCGACAATACTTCCCAATCAGATTGTTCCTCCTCTGACAGTGAGTTATACCATCCTAAAGCACCTCCTTCCAATGTGGTGGGGAATAAATTGATCAGCTACTGCTTTGTGGCGCCCGCCGTAAGCATAACTCGGGTATATAGATTCACATGGGCCTTTGGCGAGCCCATTCCTTTGTAAGTAGGGACTTTCGGCACTTGGAAGCCAATAAGGAATGTCTCGATGCCCCTATTGATCATGGCATCAACATTTACACCCTTCTTTGATTTAGCACTGATACTGACCCCCTTCTTCAACTGGGCCATAACTTCGTCTAGTTCGGAACACTTCGCTTTCATCCTCTGCTCCATAGCTGCTTCTATTTCCTACATCTTTTCAAGGCTAGCCGAAGTGTCACCACCACATTGGGATGACTCAGCCTCTTTCTCCTTCCCGGCTCCACTGCCACCGGTCTCACCAGTTTCCCTTACAACGCCCGCATCTCTTCCTTTAACATGTCGCGGAAATATTAGGATTTGAAGAAATCTTTCAAAACATCAGCCATGCTTGGTGTCTGATCCGCCATATTCACTCCTTCCCCAGGCTCAGAATCACTGTCACTCTCAACTACCCTCTGTCTCCTAGCTGCCCTTGAAGACTGAGATCTTGTCCAAGGTTGCTCCAGTGTATTCTGCCTGGGAGTAGACAGGAGGTATTAGGGTCGTGAATGAATGATGTGATGTGACATGAAAATTAAGGCATTGAGAATGCTTGAAATGAATGGAGTGGGATTATGTATGAAATAATGGTCTGAATGGTTTCTTTTTTTTTATCTTTCTTCTTTTTGGGACATTCCAAGAACACCCAATGCTTATGCAAAAAAATGTCACGTGTGGGCCGCCACACGGACAGAGCTTCGGTGCCTTTGGGGTACCTAATGAATTCGTGAAATGGTCGAGTGTGTACCGACACACGGACGGAGTTTGACGCTTTATAGGTCTATGGGATGATATGAAATGGTCGCATGGGCCGGGCCCACAGACAAAGTTCTGATGCTTTTGATCATATGATATGAAATGATGTTATGAGAAAGTCACATGTAACAGGGACACGGACAGAGATTCGACATTCGGGGAACAACTTTTCATGATTTGATGATGTTATGGACCTATATGTATACTAATTGGGCACTCGGGGAGTACCTTGAATGGTAAATTAATGTCATGAAGTGGTCGGATGTGGACCACGGTGTTATATGATGTTCGTGATAAATGAGCGTGATGTCATGAAATGCATCGTGTAAATTGTTACACGAAAATAGGCCTAAGACCGTTCTGGCTTTTATTGAATGAAATGATTTTGGTGGAATGGCCAAATGCAATCCGGTGCATTGGTAAAACACGGGTAATTTGGATACCCGATGTGTTATGAAATGAAATGGAATGGAATGGTCATGATAGGCGTCCTTGAAATGCCCCTAATTTAATTTAGGTGACATGTCGTGAATGCTTATGACACGCGAAATGCAAATGGCTGCGCAAAAATATGGTTAGGATGCATGACATACACAATGATGTTATGTACGCTATGTAAAAAAAATGCTAATCACACAAATATAATGTTGTGGCTAAAAAAGAAATGGTTAGTATGAATAACAAACGAATGAATTAATGTTTTACACATGAAATAAAATGCAAGTGGCTACATAAAAGTGTGGGTTAGTTAACACACATATGTTAAATGTTTGAAAAATGTCATGTGTATGAATTATTGTATGCTATGCACGCGTAGGTAACAACGGCGATGCGTCACAAGACGGCGAGAAACATATAGCAAGCAAAACGAATTCTTCCAACCTTTTTCCTCCAACGTGGTCGGTCTCAGAAATTTCTAACCGAGTCCTAGGCGGGGTTCACTTCGATCACCAACCGGGGGTGACGAAGGCACGATTTATTTTTATTCACACAATTTTTTTGGTATCCTAAGGGAATCAAACTAGGGTTGCTTATATGAGTTCACTCAAAGTCAGGATAACATCAAGGCTCTTATAGCAAGATACTCCTCACTTCTCCCCACTCAAGGGTTCTAGCGAAGGGGTTCATACGAGGCTATGAGTGGTGTTTCGTATTTCTGCCCCCAAGACCAAGAGGAACTTTAGGCGACACTTCAACAATCCATCGGGCTATAAAAGGATACCTAACCTAATGCAAAAATGGCTAACTAAAAATGCAAATAAAATACCAAAAGAGAATCATCCGCCTTATTTTAATTAGACACTTTTCAGGGCTTGTCAAAATTCTTTTAAGTTTTTAAGAAAACTTTTTTAAGAAATTTCCCCAGTAGAGTCGCCACTGTGAGCGGACGACGGGTTTTCGACGGAACGCGAGACTCCCTTTCGGAAGGGGCGCCTCAATCTCGGGCGGGCCCCTCCCTCGCGTGGGGCTTTTATAAATGGAAAATCGGTTTGGAAAATAAATGGAGTTAATTCTTAAAAGAACCGAGACCTAAGTCTCGATGAATATTGTAGAGTCGCCACCCGGCTCAGCTCAACCAGGAAATTTATAATGCAGCTGAACCGAACGAACAGCGGCTACACTATCCAGAGATTCGGGTCCGGACAAGTCCCTTATTTCGTGTCTAATTAAAATAAATATTGGTCAATGTTCTCAAATGGTATTTCAAACTCTAAAGTCAATTTTATGGCAATAAATAGACATACAGCGCGCATACAGGCTAAGTAAAATAGTAAAAGATTAAATTATTACAACTCGATCGAATAAAAGATAAAAACTATCACCTCACTTTTACAAGCGCCTAGAATACATGATTTATCTAGAAAAATACAATCGCCTAGGATACACGTATTAATCTATTAAATACAAATAAAATGAAAATAAAAATAAAAGAAAGTTGCAAAACAAAGGTTAGCACAATTTATACTGCACGGCTCAATTAGGACTCAAATAGACAGAATTAGGAAATCAAGAATTGGGGGCATGTATATAGGGGATAAACGGGCTGGCTCGGCTAGCCTGCCCGGTTAGACCTGGAAAACATTTTGAAATGTCCCTGTATTTTTTTGGTTTTGTGAGAAATTCATTTTAAAAACGATTTTACTGGTTTACAAGCATTTTTACATTTGAGATGGGTTGGTCTTCGGGAAAACCGGGTCTCCGTCGTTGAATTGTTCTAAATGCAATTTTACTGGAAATTAAATCTAAGGTAGTGAATGCACATATCAAAATTCATTTTTGTGTTTTTCTGATTTTTTTGATTTTTTATGGATTTTTATAAATTTTTGTGGTTTAAAGGTGAAATTCTGATTCTGGATAGAAGGTTACAGTCATCCGACTATAGCTACAGTCGTGCGACTGTAATCAGCCCAGAATCAGGACTTCGCCTAAAATTTTATTTGAATTAAAATGGAAGAAAAACAACCTGGAAATCAAGAGCACTCGTACGATTGTAATATACAGTCGTACGACTATTCATAAAATCCAAGAACAGTCGTGCGACTGTTCTTGATTTCCAGAAACAGAGGCGCGAAAACACAGCAGAAAATGCACAAAAATTCACTTCCAACACCCAGAAAGCAAGAAAAAGTGAAAGGAAAAGGAGTGTCTACCTTTTTAGAAGCTTATCCAAGTCGATTTGACCCCTGGCGTCGCTCCAATCCACACGAATTCGCACTTTTCCTTTGAAATTAAGAGGGGAAGCTTTATGTCTGAAAATCCAAAATGCTTGGGATTCTGATGATTTAAGTCTGAGATTTTAATTTGATTATGAAGTTAATTGATTAACCTAAGGATTTCTATCAAATTTTAACCCTAATTTTGAGAATCAAAAGAAAATAGAAGAGGAAAAGAAGAATTTGTGGGTTTTGGTTTTCTTTGTTTTCCTTCTCTCTTTTCTCCTTTCTCTCTCTAATTCTTTCACCAGAATTCTAGAATGGCTTTTCTCCCTTCTTTTTCTTCTTTTTATCTCTGCTTTTTCGGCTTACTTGCTATAAGATCAGAGCAATTAATGCTCCTCTGTCTTTCCTCCATTTTTCTGCTGCAGAGGTATGGGCTCCTGCAACTGCTCCGATATTACAGTCGTACGACTATAATATTTAAATTACAGTCACACGACTGTAAGGTTAGTCATACGACTCTTCTTTCTTTCTTTTTTTTTTAGTATAGAAAATTCCAGCGCTTACAACATCTGTGAGCTCTCACATGCTCAAGATGAAGGGCTACTTGCATAGTTTTTCCCGTCTTGGTTCGCTTATCTCGCAAGAGTTGGTGTCACACCCAGCCCAACCGGCTACGGCGTGACGATGAGGCACTACTTTAGCATTCTCCTAAGCTAAGGTAGAGTCTCACAAAAATAATAATAATGAAAGAATTAATAAGGGAAACAACTATTTTAAGTTCTAGGGTTATACCAAATATCGACAATCAAAATATACATATACTTTGCCTCACACTTCAATCCAAAAATAACATTCATACAAAACAGAAGAACAAGTTCATGCTTGCACACATGAGTTAATCTTTAATATGCAATGCAATACCCTTGTGACGACTCAACAATCCGTGGCCGCTTCTCAACCGTCCTCTAGTCTAGTATGCCCTCCTCGATACCTACTTCCTTCTCGCCTAAAAACATTAAAAACATTTAAAGAAAAATGAGACAAAAATCTCAATAAGTTATTATCAACTACATAAATTAATCATACTCAAAGTAGCTATATATATATATATATATACTTATTTATTTCTACCAAAATCAGCTATTTGTAAATAAAAGCTTAAATAAACGTTGTTATCCAACAACGATGATTAAAATACTAAAAACCTTGCAAAAACATCTTACAAAACAAATAGAAATAAAATTAGATTATAACATAAAAATTTCCAAAAACATAATATACACACATATATTTTCAAACCTTATTCATTCCAAAAGAATTTATCTCCATTTTACAGTTCATCCCCATTTATATCACAATCAACAATCACAATATAGTTGAGATATCTCTTACATTGCCTAATCCCGTATGGTCTTACCCAACACTTCTTTACGATACCCAATAGGTCTTTAAGCTGTGTACACATGCCATATCTCTTACTAGATATGGTCTTTAAATAAATCCACTGATCCGAATCACTCTAGATGGACATCAAAGCATGTCATTTCCAACACCAAAGTAGAATTTGTACAAACCACTTCATATAAACCAAACTTCTCAAAATCACATTCCTGGTTCAACAACTCTTTTTCAACACAATCAAAGACAATTTCAATTCTTCATTTGCAAAAACACAACTTATATATATATATATATATATATATATATATATATATATATATATATATATATATATATATATCAAAAGAATAAATTTTGAAAATACAGAAAAAACACATGTATATACTTAATCACTTCAAAACTAACTTCAATTCATCATTTAACAACCCAATTCATAAAAATTCCCGAATTAATAATTTCACCCAAAGAACCCAAAGTATGGAATTCTGGAAAACAATCACAAGTATCAATACCTTTATATATATCTATATAAATGTGCTCAAAAATTACAAGGGTAGTTGATAATCACTTACTTGAACAAGGAAATGAAAAGAAACAACCAAGGATCAAGAAATTTTCCTAAATCTGTCCAGCTATGAAATGACCTTCTAGATCTCCAAATCCAATCTCTACCGTTTAAAATGACGAACTATGAGTCTAGAAGTACCAGTTAAATTTTGGTGACGATCCAATGGTTCAAACCCCAAAAATTTAAATTTTACTGAAGCTGGGCAGAATAGAAAATGAAGAACAAAGAAGGAGAAAATGAAGAAGAAAAAGAAGAAGAAAATGGTGTAATGGGTTGCATTAAATTGTCATCTCATAAACCCATATATTTCACCTCATAAACCCATATATCTCACCTCATAAACTCATATATTTCACCTTATAAAGACATATATCTCAACCTTATAAACTCATATATTTCAACTTATAAAGACATATATCTCACCTTATTAACCCATATATTTCACCTTATAAACTCACCTTATAAACCCATATATCTCACCTTATAAACCTATATATCTCACCTTATAAACTCACCTTATAAATCCATATATCTCACCTTATAAACTCACCTTATAAATCCATATATCTCATCTTATAAACCTATAAATCTCATCTTATAAACTCACGTTATAAGTGCATATATCTTACCTTATAAACTGAACTTATAAATTCATATATCTCACCTTATAAATTCACCTTATAAATCCATATATCTCACCTTATAAACCAATATATCTCACCTTATAAATCCATATATCTCACCTTATAAATCCATATATCTCACCTTATAAACTCACCTTGTAAACTCATTGCCTCTAAGTTTAGTCTCCTAAAGGATAGCTCCTAAAGGGCTTCCTCATGTTGAAAAATACCCAACTAAATAATTAATACTCCAATGCTAAAATAATTAAATAGTATGATTAAACTTAGGGTAATAATTCTAGAAATGTAGTACATGATCGTGACAATTGGCGATTGACATGATCCTGGCGTCTTTGCCGGATTCTTATGATTAGTTTATCCTGAACTATAAAATGCATGGGATGAACCACACTGTTAGTGAGCTGCATGGGATGCTTAAGCTTTCTGAACAGTTGATTAAAAAGACTCCGCCAGTACTGCTGGTCAACAAGGGAAACTCCTCTTGCTAAGGGCAAGGCAAAGGTGAAAGCCAAGGCCAAAGCTAAGAAAGCTACGGTCAAGAAGACTAAGGACAAGCCCAAGGCTGGTCCTAAGGATGTCTGTTTCTAGTGTAGTAGGCAGGACACTAGAAAAGATCTTGCACCCAGCTGTTGGGAGAGCAAAAGAAGAGCCAGGATGCGTCTTCATCAGGTATATATGTCATAGACATAAACCTCATTGTTTCAACATCCTGGGTATTGGATACTAGATGTGATTCTCACATTTGTTGTAATATGCAGGGACTTAAGAACAGGAGATCCCTGGGATCTGGAGATGTGGACTTATAGGTCAGAAATGGAGCAAGGGTAGTTGCCATTGAGATCGGCGAGTACCATCTTATGATGCCTAGTGGATTAGTTTTAATACTGGAACACAGTTATTTTGTGACTGCAATGTGCATGAATATTATTTCTGTTTTAGTTTTGGATGTTTCTGGATTTAATTTTACTATTGGTGATGGTAGAATTACATTATCTAGAGAGGGATTATTTTATGGAGATGCTTTGTTAAATAATGGCCTTTATATCGTGGATTTAAATGAAACTAATCATTTTTATAACATAAATACTAAAAGGATTAAGCCTAGCAAACTTAATCCAGTCTACCTTTGGCATTGTCGTTTAGGCCACATAAACGAGAAATGCATTGCTAATCTTCACAAAGCTGGAATCCTGGGATCATTTGACATTGAGTCACTTGATATATACCATTCTTGTTTACGAGGTAAAATGACTAAAGCACTTTTTAGCAAGAAAACTGAAAGGGCTACTAGCTTGTTAGACCTAATACATTCTGCCATATGCGGGCCTATGAGCACAACTACCAGAGGTGGACATTTGTACTTCGTCACTTTCACGGATGATTTCAGTAGATATGGCTATGTCTATCTGATGAAACATAAATCTGAGACCCTTGATAGGTTAAAGGAGTTCAAGAACGAAGTACAAAACCAATTAGGCAGAAATATCAAAGCCCTTCGCTCAGACCGCGGAGGCGAGTATATGAGCCAAAAGTTTGACTCATACTTGAGAAAGCATGGAATCATTCCATAGCTCACTCCTTCAAGAACACCACAATGGAATGGGGTGTCCAAAAGGAGGAATAGGACCTTGTTGGACATGGTCCACTTAATGATGAATCATGTCTCTCTCTTAATAAGTTTCTGGGGATATGCTCTCGAGATAGTAGCTCTCATTTTAAACAATACTTCGACTAAGGCTGTGGAAAAGACCCCATATGAAATATGGACGGGCAAGGCACCCAATGTGTCTTTCCTGCAGATTTGGGGCTATGATGCACATGTCAAGAAATTGACTGGGGGTAAACTAGAACCCAAAACTGATAAGTGCCTGTTTGTAGGCTACCCTAGGAAAACCAAAGGGTATTACTTCTACAACCCCACCTAGAACAAGGTATTCGTGGCACGAAAGGTCTTTCTTGAAAAGGATTTCATATCTAAGAAAGATATTGGGAGCAATGTTAAACTCAAGGAAGTTCAAGGCCTATGAGCTCTTAAAGAGGATAACTGGGAGACCAGGGAGGAGCTTCCACAAGTGGAAGCACCAGCCCAGGTCGCACAAGGACCTAGAAAGTCTGGTAGGGATCGTGGAGAACTTGAGAGATATAGGTTTCTCGTTACTGACGATCACACTCTTCTCATCTTTGATGAGGAAGTGCCCCAAACCTACTAGGAGGCCATTGATAGCCTACAATTTGCTAATTGGCATAAAGCCATGGAAGCAGAGATGCTATATATGTACGATAATCAGGTTTGGAACCTGGTTAATCCACCTTCGGGTGCTAAGGTCATAGGTTGTAAGTGGTGTTGCAAGCTAAAGGCCGAAAACACCTTCAAGGGGTGGCTAGTTACAAAAGGTTTCAGACAATTCCATGGAATAGACTACGATGAAACCTTCTCACCTGTTGCTATGCTCAAATCCATAAGGATCCTGCTAGCCATAGCTAATTGGTATGAGTATGAGGTTTGATAGATGGATGTCAAAACTGCATTCCTTAATGGGAAGCTACTCAAGGATGTGTAAAAATGGCACAACTTGAGGGTTTTGTCGTTCCAAGGCATCCTGGAAGGATTTGCAATCTTTAAAGATCCATTTATGAATTGAAGCAAGCATCCTGAAGTTGGAATCTTAGATTCAATGAAGCCATAAAGGAATACGGCTTCATACAGAATCAAGATGAGCCTTGTGTGTATAAGAAGATTAGTGGGAGCATTGTCACTTTTCTGGTGTTATATGTGGAGGACATCCTTTTGATTGGAAGTGACATACCAACACTACAAGGAGTTAAGTAGTGGTTGTGTAAGTGCTTGGCAATGAAGGACTCACATGAAGCTGAGACGATCCCAGGGAGCAGGATCTACATGGATAGATCCAATCGGCTTCTGGGCCTAAGTCAGGCAAAGTACATAGATAAAGTTCTGAAAAGATTCAGCATGGATAAGGCCAAGAAAGGTTTCTTTCCAATAAGCCATGAGCTGAAGTTTAGTAAGAAAAATTGTCCTAAGACAAGGAAGGACAAAGAGTATGAAGTTGGTCCCATGTGCATTGGCTATAGGATCAATCATGTACTCTATGTTATGTATAAGACTTAATGTTGCCTTTGCACTAAGTATGATGATTCGATACTAGCAGGATCCCGGCGAGGACCATTGGAAGGCTGTCAAAGTAATCCTAAAGTACCTTAACCGGACTAAGGATAGTTTCTTAGTATATGGTGGTCAAGAAGAGCTATCAGTGACTGGGTACACTGATGCAAGCTTCTAGACCAAGCAGGATGAGTACCAGTCGCAGTTTGGGTACGTGTTTTTGCTAAATGGTGGTGCTATTAGCTAGATGAGCTCAAAGCAGTCGATCATTGCCAACTCTACTACAGAAGCTGAGTACACAGTGATGTGTGATGTAGCTAAGGATGCTATATGGATAAGGAAGTTTATCACTGATTTGGGAGTAGTACCAACTATCCTGGATCCAATTGATATCTTTCATGAAAACAACAGGGCTGTTGCACAAGCTAAGGAGCCTTGATCATGCAAGAACACAAAGCACGAACTCAAGAAGTTTCACCTCATACAAGAAATTGCCGAGTGGGGTGACATTTCATTACATAGAGTAGACACCAAGGATAATGTTGCAGATCCTTTGACCAAGGCGCTGGCTCAGCTAAGCACGAGGTCATACTAGATCTATGGGGATTAGGCCTATGCTTAGTTGGAACTAGTGTAAGTGGGAGATTGTTGGGAATGCCCTAGTCCCAAGGCATTGGTCCTTATATTGTATCATACATTTTGTATTTTATAATGAGATTTATGTATTATACATTCGTGTCAATGAATAAAGGCATTAATCTATTTGTTATATACATCTTGTGCAATATTATAAATAGAGTATCCAATGGACATATCCATATCCATGTTGACAAGTGTCATGCACTTGGCAGTAAGAACATGGATAGGGAAAACGATATGACCATAAACTCATCCGTAGTCTGTTCCCATCATGGGAATGAATGGAACCAAAACTATCATAAGCTTGGTTGAATGGCACTGTCTTACCAGCCATTGACATGGAATGTCAACCATGTTCATGGGTACATGCAATGGGGCATGGTACTGGATCAATTACACTAAACGAGAAATCCACATGGTATAGTATTGTTATGAGCATAAAATGCTCATATTTCATGTTTTTTTGTCTTTATAAATATTTGTGTTTGTTAGTTTTTATTAGGATTTCTTGTTCTATGTGATGCATTTTATGTATTTTTGTGACATTAGGAGTAGCGAAAATCGTTTGGAAAAGATCAGATGAAAAGCAGATCAATCATGTGAAAATTCAACAAAGGAGTGCTGAAAGCACCAATGTTGCTGGCGCAACTCTGCCTGCATTCATTAGCAACAATCTTTTTGCCATGTCGTCGGTACGACCAACCCCATTCTAGCAACCAGAAGACATGTCTCTTCACCCAAAAGTCATGTCTCTTCACCTAAAAGTTATATCTCTTCACCCAAAAGTCATGCCTTTATGGAGAGACATCTCTACAAACCATTGTGTTATTTCATCTACTATAAAAGGGTGAATTTGCAGCAAAGAGGCATATCCATATAAGGAGAAAAAGTAAGATTCTGCAGAATTGTAGAAGTGAAGGATCGAATTAGGGAAGAAGAAGTATAAGAAAGATTGAGCGTAATTTAGGAGTAAAGGATTGAGAAATTCTTACTTTGTCTTTATATCTTTCTTGTACTCTTTTTGCATACTATTTGGTTTTGTGAACAATGATTTCTTCCTTTCTATGATAAGTTATTTTAATAAAAGTTCTTGTGCCAGGTTTTTCTTATATTTGGTTTTGATATTAGTTTAATATTGAAATGTATATTCTTATGTATGCCAAGTATGATTTCTATTTGGTTCTAACATGAGTTTAACATTGAGAAATTTATGCTCATGAAAGTGTACAAGAATTCATAAGTATGATAGTAGATGAGAGATCACATATTATACTAATGAAGTTGCACTTCAACTTAAGCATATTAGTGTTAATAGAATTGGTTCACTAATGAGAATTAGGAGTCATGTTTAATAAGAATTCAAGTAAATCTATGTATCTTTCGAGAGAAATTACATAGGAAATTAGTATAACTTGTAGAAATAACTTAAACATAGATTTGAGAATAAGTTTGTAAAATGATTATGGTTGTCTTCTTACTCTAATTCAACCCACATTAGGATTAGTTTAATTTAAGAGTAGAATTAGATTATGAAAAACAAATACAATTTTTTTATTTATGTGCAAACAAAATCGGAAATCGAAACCCAGTGTGTAATAACAATCATTCCTCGTGGTAATAATATCTTTTGTACTATAACAGTAACCGTATACTTGAGGGAGATTAATCAACAAGTTTTTGGCGCCGTTGCTGGGGAATGATTTAATTTATTACCATTAACAATTTTGATTCGAGATTCTGGATTACACATTTAATTTCTTTATAAATTTGTTAATTTGTTTATTAATTTTGTTTTATAGGAATTGATAGTTCAAGTGTATGCTTACAACCAGACAATCAAAAGCACAACTTGAACCATTAAATCCAGAGTTAAAAAGATCTTTAAAGAAGAAGAGGAAATCAGCCCGACAAAAACTCAACATGGTTGAACATCCCCCTCAATGATTGATCGACTTTGCTAAACCGACACTTGATGGGGCATCGCATAGCTTTGTCCGACCACCGTTAAACGTAAATCAATTTGAAATCAAACCAGCATTGCTTCAAATGATGCAAAATAGTGTTCAGTTTTATGGGTTGCCAAATCAGGATCCCAATGCTCATTTGTCAAATTTCCTAGAGATCTGTGACACATTCAAGATCAATTCTGTACCCATAGATGCAATCATATTGAGGCTCTTTTCATTTACTTTGAAGGATAAGGCTAAAGCCTGGCTAAATTCTTTGGCCAAGGGATCCATCACTACATGGGATCAACTGGCTCAAGCATTTCTTACCAAGTATTTTCCATTAGCCAAGACTGCAAAGATCATTAAGGATATTACCACATTTACCCAGCATGACAATGAATCTCTTTACGAGGCATGGGAAAGGTTCATGGAACTTCAACGTATTTATCCTCATCACAATTTGCCGAAGGAGTTACGTATGTAAACCTTTTATAATGGAGTAAATCCTACAACAAGAGGAACCATTGATGCTGCTGCTGGAGGATCGCTTATGAGAAAGACAACTGATGATGCTGTTGAATTACTTGAGGAAATGGCAACTAACAACTGTATGTGGCCTACATAATGGAGTAGAGGGGAAAGTACATCCCAAGTTAGAAGAGTTCATTCTATTGATCCCATTATGGAATTAGAGGCACAAGTACTGAATTTGATAAGCAGGATTGACAACATGAACATGGGAGGTGCATTTTCAATCTCATGCGCACTATGCAATCAACAAAGGCATGGTGGCGAAGAATGCAGAATGGGAATGAAAAATGTAGAGGAGCAAGTTCATTTTGTTCAAGGCCAGGGGCGGGGAAATCCATATTCCAACACTTATAATCCACGTTGGAGAAATGATCCAAATTTCTCTTGGAAAACTAACCAGAATAGTGGTGCACTAGGTTTCCAACAGCCACAAGACCGTTTTGGGGCACCTGAGGCAAAAATGGATAGATTTTTGGAAGATATAAATTCAAAGATCACTTCCCAAGATGAAAATCAGAAATGTCTAGAGTCCAAGTTTGATCAAATTTCCAAAAATCATGCGTCTTCTATCCATAATTTGGAAGTACAATTGGGTCAGATAGAAATGCTCCGCCATCCCGAAGCCAAGGATGAATTCCATGCAACATGGAGGAAAATCCATGGGAGCAACTTAAGTCTATCCAATTACAGTCCGATAAGACAAACAATAATCATGTTGTTATTACTGACAAAAAATTGGAAGTGCAGGATGAAAAGGCAAGGGAGAAGGCCAATCCTTTTGTCGACAACCCAACGAATAAAACTGTTTCACCAGATTCAGTTCCCAAAAAGGAATTATTTCAACCTCGACCTCCTTTTCCACAAAGGTTGCATGATAAAAAATTGGATAAGCAATTTTTAACTTTTCTTGATAAACTTAAAAGTTTGCAAATTAATTTATCTCTTGTTGAGGCTATCACTCAAATACCAAATTATGCAAAATTTTTGAAAGATTTGATTTCGAAGAAAAAAATAAGGAAGATGTTTCTATGGTGTCATTAACTGAGGATTGCAGTTCTATAATCACCAGCAAGCTTTCTACCAAACTAAAGGATCTTGGGAGTTTCACCGTACCTTGTAAATTAGGAGATATGGAATTTCCAAGTTGTCTTTGTGATTTAGGGGCAAGCATTAATTTAATGTCATTTTCAATCTTTAAAAAATTAGGATTAGAAGATGTCAAACCAACTTCAATGATTTTACATCTTGCTGACTAATCTACTAAAAGACCCTATGGCATTGTTGAGGATTTGTTAGTAAAAGTGGACAAATTCATTTTGTCATACTTGATTTTGAATATAATGCTAATTGTTCTTTGATTTTAGGAAGACCATTTATGAATACATGAAGGGCTTTAGTAGATGTTTCCAAAAGAAAGTTAATTTTGAGAATAGGAGAGGATAAAGTTGAGTATCATATGGATAAGGCAATTAAGTATCCTATGAAAGACAATGTGTGTATGAGAATAGATGTAATTGATGCTTGTGTTATGGAAACTTTAGAGCAGGGTTTGGAGGAAGAACAAATGGAAAAAGAAGATGACGATGAAAGAGAAGAAGTGGATTTCCATCCTTACATGTTGCATAGAAGTGAGGAACCATTACCACCATCTATTGTAAGTCCTCCTAATGTTGAGTTAAAAGAGTTACCAAGACACTTGAGGTATGCTTTTCTTGGTGATAATCACACTTTACCAATTATAATCTCCAATAAGCTTTCGTTAGCACAAGAACATACTTTGTTGCAGGTTGTTAAGTGTAGGATTAAAAGTATAGGATCACAAATTTCTGATTTGAAAGGAATAAGTCCTAATTTAGTCATGCATAAAATTCATATAGAAGATGGGAGCCAACCTAAGGTTGATAGACAGAGGAGACTTAATCCAAACATGAAAAAAGTAGTAAAAAAAAGAAGTCATTAAACCACTAGATGCAGGAATTATGTATCCAATATCTAATAATGAATGGGTTAGTCCAATACAGTGTGTACCTAAGAAAGGGGGTATGATTGTAGTATAGTCTGAAAATGGAGAATTAATTCCTACTCGAACCACCCTTGGTTGGAGGGTATGTATTGATTATAAGAAATTAAACTCCACCATAAAGGAAGACCATTTTTCTTTGCCCTTCATTGACCAAATGTTAGGACGTGTTACTGGGCATGCTTATTATTGTTTTCTTGAGGGTTTCTCTGGTTATTTCCAGATTTTTATCTTTCCTAGTGGCCAAGAGAAAACAACTTTTACATGTCCTTTTGGGACATTTGCCTATAGACAAATGCCTTTCGGATTATGTAATGCTCCGACCACTTTTCGGTGATATATGACTGCAATTTTTAGTGATTTAAATGAGGAAATTATGGAAGTTTTTATGGATGATTTTTCTATTTATGGCGATTCTTTCGAAATGTGTTTAGAGAATTTGGATAAGGTTTTAACTAGATGTGAGGAATCTAACCTAGTTCTTAATTGGGAAAAATGTCATTTCATGGTAAATGAAGGAATAGTTTTGGGCCATAAAATTTCTAGATAAGGTATCGAAGTGTATAGGGAAAAAACTGAGGTGATTGAGAAATTACCCCCACCTTCTAACATTAAGGGGGTACGGTCATTTCCAGGCCATGCCGGTTTTTATCTAAGGTTTATCAAAGATTTTCTCTTATTGCTAAACCTTTAACTAACCTTTTAATGAAAGACGTCCCTTTCTATTTTTCACAGGATTGTGCTAAAGCATTTGAGAATTTAAAAAAGGCTTTAGTAAGTGCTCCTATCATGACTTCCCCTGATTGGACTTTACCATTTGAAATTATGCGTGATGTTCGCGATTTGGCAGTTGGATGTGTCTTGGGCCAAAAGAAAGATAAGAAATTGCATGTTATTTACTATGATAGTGATACATTGAATGGCCCTCAATTAAATTATACTACAATTGAAAAAGAAATGCTTGCTATTGTTTTTGCATGTGAAAAATTTCGCTCTTATTTGTTGGGTGCCAAGGTTATCATATACACTGACTATGCAGCTTTACGCTACTTGTTTGCTAAGAAAGATGTAAAACCTCGACTTATTCGGTGGGTACTATTATCACAAGAGTGTGACATAGAAATTAGGGATAAAAAGGGAACTAAAAATTTTATAGCCGATCACTTGTCAAGATTGGAGAAAGATCAAGGTCTTATCAGTAATTCAAACGAGATCAATGAAGCATTTCGTGATGAATCTCTAATGATGGTAAGGCACCTAACTGCCCCTTGGTATGCCGATTTTGCTAACTTTCTTGTTGCAGATATCCTTCTTGATAATCTCACTTATCAACAAAAGAAGAAGTTCTTTATGGATGTAAAACACTACATATGGGATGAACCTTTTCTTTTTAAAATTTGTGGCAATGGGATTATCCGTCGATGTGTTGGAGAGGAGGAATATTTTGATATTCTAGAACGTTGTCACTCGGCTTCATACTCTGGCCCTAATGGATGAAACAAGATGGCAACACATGTATTGGAGAGTGGGTTCTATTGGCCCATATTGTTTCATGATGCCCGATCTTTTGTTAACCAATGTGATCAATGTCAAAGAGTTGGTAATATAAGAAGGAGAGATGAGATGCCATTGAACAATATTTTGGAAGTTGAAGTGTTTGATGTCTGGGGCATCGATTTTATGGGACCATTTCCCATTTCTGCTAGTAAAAACTACATTCTTGTTGGGGATGATTATGTCTCTAAATGGGCGGAAGCAATAGCATCACCAACCAATGATTCAAAGGTAGTAAGCAAATCCCCACACTTAAATATGGTGTGCATCATAGAGTGGCCACACACCCACAATCAAGTGGTCAAGTAGAAATATCAAATAGGGAATTAAAATGGATTCTTGAAAAAACGGTTTCTAACTCTAGGAAAGATTAGGCACATAAGTTAGATGATGCCTTATGGGCATATAGGATTGCATAGAAAACGCCTATTAGTATGTCACCATATAGGCTAGTTTTCGGTAAGGCATGTCATCTCCCTGTTGAATTATAACATAAAGCATTTTGGGCTATAAAAGATTTAAATTTTGATTTGAAAAATTTTGGTGAAAAACGACTTTTCCAATTAAATGAATTAGATGACATAAGACTTTTTTCTTATGAAAATGCCAAAATCTAGAAAGAACGAACAAAGAAATGGCATGATGCACACATTTGGGACAAGAGTTTTCAAATTGGGGACAAAGTGCTTCTTTATAACTCCCGTTTGTGTTTGTTTCTTCGAAAACTCAAATATCGATGGAGTGGACCATTTGAGGTAACTCGAGTCTTTGATCATGGGTTTTTGGAACTCAAGAATAATAAAGGTGAGTTGTTTAAAGCCAATGGTCGTTGATGTAAAGTATATGTGGAAAGTCATTTCAATGGTAGAGAGATTGCATTGGTTTCTCTTTGTTTGGTTGGGGATAAATAAAATCACAATAAAAGACCTTTTTAAATTTATAAAGTGTGTATTAAAAAAAATTGGTAGCAGCTATGTCGCGCGTGTGACATGTCCTTGCGCTGGCAACACAGCCCGCAAGCAGCTAGTTGCGAGCGCGGCATGATCTCTCGCTGGCGACACCAGAAGAGGGCATCCATGAAAACTCTCGGTCGCGCTCGCGACCTGGCTTCTCCTGACAATTTTTTGACCATTATAAGGACAGTCCCACTAAAACATAGTTTTTTCAAATTTTTTTACCTTTTTCTGCATCTTTTTGCCTTTTTACTTCCTTCTTTATATATATCTGCACATTTCTCATTCTCTTCACTCTTTTTCTTCATACTTCTTCTTCTTCTTCTTCTTCATTTTGTTTCCATTATCATAAAACCTGAAATCTCTCTCTCTTTCCTTTATATTTTCTACATTAGTGTCATTTCTTTGTTTCTCTTTTTCAAAGTTAATCGTTTTTAGATTTTTAAAAATGCAGAATTTGTTGGTATGTTACACCTTGATTTTGCAATATTGGAAGACTTTGGTTTCCTTGAGAGATTTAATGAATATTTTCATTTGTTGAAATGGGATCATTTTGTACAAATGTCATTACCAGTTAGGAAGAATTGGGCTATGGAATTTTTTTGTGACTTTGCAATATGTGGATTCTAAAAAGACTAGATTTAAATTTTGGCATCAAGGAATAGAATTTGCATTTGGATATGAAGAGATGCATGATTGGTTTGGTTTTCCTTTGGATGGTATACATTATAATGCTAGCCAATATACTAGCAATGCATTTTGGAGGTGAATTTCTGGCCTTGATAAATTTGAACCAAAAAATTCTAGCAATAGGCTAATAAGGGATAATTGCTTATTGCTTCTTCACAAATTTCTTTGCCAAGCTTTGTTTGGACGAGTTGAAAACAACAAAGTCCAAACAAAGGATTTGTTTGTTCTTTCCTTGTTGCAGGAACGAAGGACCCCGTGCTCTATTTCTTTCATTTTTGATGGGTTGGAAAATATCTCTAAATCCAAGAAATGAGCAACCTTGATGGTTGGCATGGGTCATATGGTGATGGGCATTATTTTGGGTTGTTTGGGATCCTTGGGAGGCTTTGAACTTGATGATGGGGAGACCATTTTGGTGTTAAATGTTGTTTATCTCCAACATGCTCATCTTTTGACACGAAGCCCTCTTGAATGGGTTCCTTATAAAGACCGGGTGGCTAAGATGTTGAAAAGGAAGGGGGTAGTTGAGGAAGATGAATCCGACAGTGAATCTTCTTCGTCCAGCCCCCTGACTCATGAAATAGCATCCGTAGGTGCCAATGTTGGTGAGGAAGGAAATGTCGTGGGTTGGAGGCAAGTTCTTACCCGTTTAGACACCACGGAGGAAAATCATCAAGCATTGAGTAACAAGGTTGATAATGTGGCCAAGGATTTGAAGGTAATCAAGAGGAGCACGAATAGTTTAGGACAAAAATTATTGTCCTTTTTCCACAAGAGCAACATATGTTTCACTCCTTTTCCACCCGACTCTCCGAGCGGTTCTATGTGAGTCCATTCCTTGCTACTCTCTCTTTGTTTTCTTTATGTTCATTTTATTTGTTTTGGGGTGTTTTTCACAATGAGGACATTGTGTCTTTCAAATGGGGGAAGCACACATGTTTTCATTAATTTTATTACATGTTTGTTCTTATTTTTGCATGTTTTTATAATCATTTTTGGGTTGTTTAGTTTATGTAGTATCCAACAAAGGTTTATTTGACTTTGGTTAAGTGCTTCACATATAAATGTCCAAATTTGTGCTCAATTGGTATAATTATTAAGTTGCTTGTACTTAGTCATTAAGTTTGCTCTAGTATGTCTTTTGGATGGTTATCTTCAATATTTCTAGAATATTTAGTCAAACTTCTAGCTCTTCTTAAAATTGGGGATGGCATGATTCAAAATTGGTAGTTTATATAAGAATAATTTTTGGGAAACTATAGCCATAATACACATTTTGCTTTTCAATAATGGATGAGGACTCACAAATTAGTTTATCTTTTTCTTCTACTCTAATGTCTCTTATGAGATATAAGTATGCAAAGCACTTTGAAAAAGTGAAGTGTTGAGTAACCGGAGGTACACACCAAAGAGTACGAGAAAATCACGTAAAAAGGCACTTGACTTAATCAAAGAAAAAAGTTATCTTCTTTAAAAAAAACTATGGGATGGAGCATAAAATGCACCCATGAGAAAAAAAGAAAAAATAATTAAGTTAGGATGTCTAAAAATGACATGAGAATTGTAAAAATGTGCGAGCTTAAAAACTAGTCCCAAAGCTATGTTCTATCTTTAACCTATTGAGTTTGGAAAATGTTCATCCTAAGTTTGAAAAATTAGTTAGACTTTTATTGACTCTACATTCTTAAACTTTGATTATGATTATCTAAAGGCAAGTGTAGTGACCGCAGTGATTTGGCTATGCAACTTGACTCAAAACTTACCATTGTTAAGCATTAAAATTTATTCATTAAAAGAGCACTTGGTCATGGTTTAGATACACTTATGGATACTATATTATATTTGGTAGTTAGGTTGTTTTCACTTGTATTTTTGCTTGAGGACAAGCAAAGGTTCAAGTGTGGGGATTTGTTATGAGCATAAAAGGCTTATATTTCGTGTTGTTTTATCTTTATAAATATTTGTGTTTGTTAGTTTTTATTAGGATTTCTTATTCTATGCGATACTTTTTATGTGTTTTTGTGACATTAGGAGTAGCAGTAACCATTTGGAAAAAATCGGATGAAAAACGAATCAATCGTGCTAAAATTCAACAAAGGAGTGCTGAAAGCACCAATGTCGGCGTGTGACTCTGACTGCATTCATCAGCAACAAGCTTTTTGCCATGTCGCTGGTGTGACCAACCCCGTTCCAGCAACCAAATGACATGTCTCTGCAGCAAAGAGGCATATCCATATGTGAGAAAAAGCAAGATACTGCAGAATTGTAGAAGTGAAGGATCGAATTAGAGAAGAAGAAGTACGAGAATGATTGAGCGTAATTTAGGAGTAAAGGATTGAGAAATTCTTACTCTATCTTTATAGCTTTCTTGTACTCTTTTTGCATACTATTTGGTTTTGTGAACAATGATATCTTCCTTTCTATGATAAGTTATTTTAATAAAAGTTCTTGTGCTAAGTTTTTCTTATATTTGGTTTTGATATAAATTTAATATTGAGAAGTATATTCTTAAGTATGCCAAGTATGATTTCTATTTGGTTCTAACATGAGTTTAACATTGAGAAATTTATGCTCATGAAAGTTTACAAGAATTCATAAGTATGATAGTAGACGAGAGATCACGTATTATACTAATCAATTTGCACTTCAACTTAAGCATATTAGTGTTAATAGAATTGGTTCACTACTGAGAATTAGGAGTCATGTTTAATAAGAATATGTTCAAGTAAATCTATGTATCGTTCGAGAGAAATTACATAGGAAATTAGTATAACTTATAGAAATAACTTAAACATAAATTTGAAAATAAGTTTGCAAAATGATTATGGTTGTCTTCTTACTCCAATTCGACCCGCATTAGGAATAGTTTAATTTAGGAGAAGAATTAGATTAGGAAAAACAAAAACAAAATCAGAAATCGAAACCCAGTGTGTAATAACAATCATTCCTCGTGGGAACGATATCTTTTGTACTATAACAGTAACCGCATACTTACGGGAAATTAATCAACAAGTATCACAAGTGATTCTTGTGTAGTACTTATATGAATCCTTTGACCTGGCCATGTTATGGTCTTGCATGTGAAGTGACACACTATGGTGTATGCCTAAAGGGCCTGTAACAGGGTGCCAAGTATGGATACGTTGGGGAATGTCACTCAGTAAACCATTAAGAAGATATCATTAGCCTTTTGATGAATGCAACTTATAAGAGTGTGGCCACACCCAAACAAGTTGGAACTTGTTTGTGAGCATCGGTTCATTCGGGATCAAGTAAATGTTCGGACACAAAAGAGGGTGATGATGCCATGCCTCTGTGTTGAATACCGATATCAGTGACATGAGATATATAAGTTTAGCTACAGGGTTAAGACTACCGTTAGATTGCTATATCGGTCTTAATTAGGGGCTGTAATGGCTTGCTAGAGCTTGCCTATAGTTTGTGGGCCTTGGACCGACTGCTAGTATAAAGACGAGCCTATAGGATCGTACACATAAAATGTCTGAGTTTGAACTTGTCGGATTGCCCATATACTTGGATTAACTGGAGAGATAAGTATTAATTAATTAAATTATAGATCATTTGGATATATCAATATAATATAATTGATATATATATGTTAATTGAGAACTTATTTCCGGGGGAAATAAAATACATAAACAGGTTTATATGTATTTAAGTTAACTCTCAATTAATTAATTGGGTCAATTTTAATTGGCAAATCAAATTTCAATTTAATGACATATATATTATATAATATTGTTTTATATAAATACATGCATAAAAATTAAAATAGAATTGCATTTAATTTTACCCATAATATTTAATTTGGATTAAAGGATTTATGGCATTAAATTCCAACTTAAAAGCTAATTAAACCAAAGCCTTAAATCAAGGCCTTGATTTGAGCCATAATTCCCATTAATGAGTATTTCAGCCATAACTGTGCAATGAGACTGAAATTTTCAGCTAAGTCTTCCGCTCAACCTTTGATCCGCCGCTAGCACGGGTTCCGCTTGATAGACGTTTGTGTACTTGATAGTGGAGGGAATCGATTTCGGTTTATTGAAAGTTGAGAATCTAATTCTTTATCTTTTGATTTTATGTTTTTGATTTCCATTTCAATTGCTCCTGGGTCACGTATTTAAGAAAATCGATGCGAGCTTTCGCTTTTATTGGTTGATTTTCGATGAAAAATCCCTACATTAAACCATTAGATATTGGGGTTTCTCCCTTTCCTCTTAATGTATGCAAAATTAGGTAAAATACCCAAAGTACCCTTTAATGTAAAAGGTCCATTATACTCTACATATACATTATGATTTAATCAAAGTCACCACATGGCAACTTTAAAAAACCGTAAAACCAATTTCTCATCATAGGTTATTTTATTTTATTTGGACTTAACAATTAATCACATAAAATAATAACCCCATAATTAATATGCATCCAATATATATAAATTGGTCCATTATAAAGCCCGTCTAAACTCCTAAGCGCGCGATATAGGCCCATTCGTATGTTGGCCATGGGTCCAAAATGACATTCGGCCTATAAGTTGAAAGTGGGCTCTAACAAGCTGTTACAACCCCCAATTAGGATGGAGATGTCAAAAAATCATAACAACATACACCTGTAGTATTCTTATATGATCCTTTGCACATCTAATATCGGTGTCTTACACAAGGCATGACATTGTCATCCTTCTAAGCGCTAGAACATTTACTTGACATCTAAGTAGACTGATAAGATCAAATAAATGATTATCCAATAATCATTCTATTTGAGTACGACCATACACTGTTCAGTCTCACTCGTCAAGAGGCTGGTGATATCATATCTTTGGTGAAGAGATAGGCAATTCTTTCACATTACTCCCAGTCCTAACAAGCTTATCAATATGCCTAACGTACCTATACTTGGCACCCAGTTACGGGCCTATTAGGCACACATCAAAGTATACAATGTCACATCTAGGAGTGTAGTAATATGGGGTTTAAGGATCCAATATAAGCAATACGTGTGAAACACTTATGACACTTGACCATGTAGTGATTTCACAAGCAAATCGATCCAGTACATAGTTAACTAACATGTACCTATGTCCTTGATAGATTTTCCAAGTCCTATGGTCGGTAAGACACCACCCATCCCATAAGGAACATACTAGTCTTTAGTTATATTCATTCCCATGATTATAACAGACTAGGGATATCTTTAGAACTGTGTTCTTTAGACTCATGGTCTTACTCATTCAGTACACGCCACTAACAAACATGAGTGAACACCAGTTTATGGATTCTTAATATTTATTAATTGCACAAGTAATTCAATAAATACGATTTTTCCTTTTATTAATATAGAGCAAATGTATTCTCATATACAAAATAAACAGAGTACATCTTATAGAGACTAGGGCATAACCCAACAGCTGCCACCTGAGCTGCATCATGCGTTGATTGAGAAAAGTGTCATTTGATATTTCGCAGGTATGGCTATGACATTGCAATAAAGCTACTATAGCTAAAGTTTTAAAAGATCATAGTTTAAATTTTATTTCATTAAATAAAATGTGCCCTTTGTGTTAAGTGGGTCAATTGACTAAAATCGACCCCCATTGTATGAAGTAGCACAACTCCTTCTGAAATTATTCATTCCTATGTATAGGTTACTGACCCAGTTAAATCCTTTTAAAATCAAAAGTATTTGATTGTGTTTATTGAACCTGGTTTTAATGCTAACAAAGAATATTTATAAAATAAAGATAATAATAATAATAATAATAATAATAATAATAATAATAATATACTTAAAGTAATTAGATTCTGATTAAATGAATAAATTGTTGGGAATGCCCTAGTCCCAGGGCATTGGTCCTTGTATTGTATCACACATTTTGTATCATATAATGAGATTTATATATTATACATTCGTGTCAATGAATAAAGGCATTAACCTATTTATTATATACATCTTGTGCAATATTATACATAGAGTATCCAATGGATATATCCATATCCATGTTGACAAGTGTCATGCACTTAGCAGTAAGACCATGGATAGGGAAAACCATATGACCTTAAAGTCATTCGTGGTCTATTCCAGTCATGGGAATGAATGGAACCAAAGACTATCATAAGCTTAGTTGTATGGTGGAGTCTTACCAGCTATAGAACATGGAATGTCAACCAAATTCATGGGTACATGCAATGGGGCATGGTATTGGATAGATCCACTAAATGAGAAATCCACATTATATGGTATCACAAGTGATTCCCTTGTAATACTTATATGGATCCTTTGACGTGACCATGTTATGGTCTTGCATGTGAAGTGAAACACTTTGGTGTATGCCTAAAGGGCCTGTAATAGGATGCCACGTATAGGTACGTTCGGGTGTGCCAATGAGCATGGCAAGACTATGAACATGCAGAAGAGAATGTCACTCAGTAAACCACTGAGAAGATATCATCGGCCTCTTGATGAATGCAACTGACAAGAGTGTGGCCACACTCAAACAAGTTGGAACTTGTTTGTGAGCATCGGTTCATTCGGGATCAAGTTAATGTCCGGACACAAAAGAGGGTGATAATGCCATGCCTCAGTGTTGGACACCGATATCAATGACATGGGATATATAAGTTTAACTATAGGGTTAAGACTTCCATTAGACTACTGTTACTGTTTAATTGGGGGCTGTAATGGCTTGCTAGAGCCCGCCTACAGACAGTGGGCCTTGGGCCCACTGCCAAAATAATGACAGGCCCACAAGATCATACATATAGAATGTCTGAGTTTGAACTAGTTGGGTCACCTGTATACTTGGAGTCTACTAACTAGAGAGACAAATTTTTTTTTGGGTTGCATAAAGTTGATTTAAATAAATTAACTTGGAAATTTATTTCCGGGTGGAAATAAAATACATATATAGGTTTATATGTATTTGATTTTAGTTGAATCTCAATTAATCTATTAGGTCAATTTTAATTGGCAAATCGATTTTAATTTAAATACATGTACTTTATATAATATGGTTTTATATAAATACATGTATAAAAATTAAAATAGAATTACATTTAATTTTATCCATGGTAATTAATTTGGATTTTCGGATTTACGGCATTAAATCCCAACTTAAATCTAATTAAACCCAAGCCTTAAATTAAGGCCCTAATTTAGCCAAGGAGTTAATTCTCTTAAATGAGAATTTTGGCCATAATGAGGGTGTAGGGGATGAAATTTTTTGCCAACCAAACACATCTCTCCCTCTCCTCTTTTGATCCACCGCTAGCACGGGTTCTACTCGATAGACTTTCGTGTACATGAGGATGGAGGAAATTGACTTCGGTTTCTACAGCCGTCTCTTGAAGAGACATAGAAAGGTGAGAATCTAATTCTCGGCGTCTCTTGAAGAGACATAGAAAGGTGAGAATCTAATTCTCGGTCTTTTATTTTATGTTTTGATTTCCATTTCAATTGCTACTGGGTCACGGATTTAAGAAAATCGATCCGAGCTTCCTCTTTTACCGATTGATTTTCAATGAAAAATCCCTACATAAATGTCTTAATTATATTACATAAAGTATATTATGAAGATTGAAGAATGACTTTGAAAAAGAAGAAAATCACTGATTCTCAAAGTAATTAACTTTACAATTAAATAAATTAATTAATCTTAATATAAATTACAAAGAGTATATTATTACATAAGATGAAGACTTACAGCAAGAATTAAAGACAAGGATAAGACTACTATAGCAAGAAAATAACATGCATGAAGGAGTTATTACACAACACAAGACTATAGATCTATAAAAGCCTGAGTACTGCATAATTAGTCATTGTATAAGGAGTTAAAGAAGATCCAAAGTGAGCTGTATGAGGCTGAGCATTTCAAGTTGGAATTCTGCAGAGTTTGAAGCAATGCAAAATGGAAGCTTTATAAGCCTGTAGAGAACAAAAACCCCATTATCAACACTTGTGAGTAACAGGCATATAACGGCTGTAAAACGGTTAGGTTTCATCTATAGAAAGAGAGTAATTACAACTTTCACAAGTGGAGAAGATATTTACAAAATCACAATACAAGTATATAATTAAGAGTCTTTTCCAACACAAATCTTCAATGAGATATTAAAGAATTACGGTCTTTATCCGTAAGTTCTCATATAACAAATTTATATTTAAAAAGGGAATTGTAATTCACATAAAAGGGTTTGTGTGGTGGGTGTTGGGTTATGCCCTAGTCCCTATATGATGTACTCTGTTTATTTTGTGTATGGGAGCACATTTTCTTTATATTAATAAAAGGCAAAATCGTATTTATTGAATTACTTATGCAATTGATAAATATAGAGAATCCATAAACTGGTGTTCACTCATGTTTGTTAGTAGCTTGTACTGAACGAGTAAGACCATGAGTTTAAAGAACACAGTTTTAAAGCTATCCTTAGTCTGTTATAATCATGGGAATGAATATAACTAAAGACTAGTATGTTCCTTGTGGGATGGGTGGTGTCTTACCATAAGACTTGGAAAGTCTATCAAGACATAGTTACATATGAGTAAATAGTGTACTGGATAGATCCACTCGGGAGAACACCACATGTTCTAGTGTCATATGTGTTTCACACGTATTGCTTATGTTGGATCCTTAGACCCGATATTACTACACTTCAAGATGTGACCTTGTATACTTTGATGTGCGCCTAACGGGCCCGTAACTGGGTGCCAAGTATGGGTACGTTGGGTATATCGAGAACCATGCCAAGATTGGGAGCAATGTGAAGAAATTAGTTATCTCTTCACTAAAGAGATGATAACGCCGACCTCTTGATGAGTGAGACTGAGTAGTGTACGACCGTACCAAAATAGAATGATTATTGAATAATCATTTATTTGATCTTATCAATCTATTTGGATGTCAAGTAAATGTCCTAGCACTTAGAAGGATGATAGTGACATGCCTTGTGTAGGACACTGATATCAGATGTGCAAACGATCATATAAGAATACTCTAGGTGTATGTCGTTTTGGTTTTGACATTTGCATCCTAACGGGGGTTTGTAACAGCTTGCTAGAGCCCACTTACAATTTATGGGCTGAATGTCATTTCGGGCCCATGGCCAATATACGAATGGGCCTACAGGATTGCACACTTAGAAGTTTAGTCAGGCTTTATGATGGACCAATTGATATGTATTGGATATATATTAATTATTTATTATTGGATTATTTTATTTTATGAGATTAATTGTTAAGCCCAAATAAAATAAAATAAGCTATAATGAGAAATTGGTTTTATGGTTTTTCAAAGTTACCATATGATGACTTTGGTTAAATCATAATATATGTAAATTATAGTGGATATTTACATAAGGGGCAGTTTGGGTATCTTACCATTATGTTTCATATATAAAGGTAAGAAGGAAACCTTAAACCTAATGGTTAATGACCTAGCCACCATCTCATCATCTTCTCCCTTTAGGCAAAAGGGTTTTGGAACAAAGAGAAACCATTAGTCTAAGAGCTAGCACTCGAGTTCCATTGACAAGACTCCGCATGCGGGAACGTAGAGGAGCGACAAGTGGAGCCCTTAGTCTAATCAATCTCGTGCGAGGACGACTTAGGTGAGGAATCCAATTTCTTCCTTTTTGTTTTGGTAGATCCATAACCTAGGTTTGTGAATTTGGGCACGAACCTTAGCTTGAAGCATTTGATTCCGCAATTTTGTTTTATTTTCAAGCCGGAATAGGTTCCAACAATAGGAAGCTTTGTTGTTAGTGATTGCAATAAATCGTTGTAAAAAGTTTGACACTTGCGCTTGTAAAAAGTGTCGGTAGAGGTTTTGATGTTTTGCCTAGAAAAATATTAAGTTCGTTGCTTGAACTTGTAAAAATTAACATTTAGGATTGTTTCCTACTTGTAAAGGAATCATTAGTGGAAATCTTAAGTGGTGGGTTTGAGGAGAGGAGTACGCTGGTTAGGCCAAATTATATAAATCTTTGTGTCTCCAATGTCTCTATTCCTACTATAATTATTTATAATTGAGCATTTAAATTAATAGCACTGGTTAATTTTCGAGAAATTGTTTAATCTAATTACAACATTTATATTCACAAGTTTTACTCTTTAATTAATTCCGCAGTTTTAGTAAAATTTATTTTATTGGGCTAAATTATTGTTTTACTGAAAAAGCGATAAAAAAGATTTTTTATCGGTGATATACACTATTCACACCTTCTAGTGTATCTCTAGCCTATTTTGGGACCAATAGATGGTTTGGTTCTCAAATTAAATAATTTCAATTTGACATTGGAGGACAACTTCAAAAATTACATCCTTTGTTTCAAAAACTTGGCATAAATAATTTTTTAGCCTGTCCTCATACGTGAACAAAATAAGATTTTGGAATGCAAAATTTGGCATATTGTTGATACTACATTAAAATTACTTGCACATTCCAATACTCCGTTTCAATTATGGAATTATGCAGTTAATACTAGTGTAGAATTAATAAATTGTTTACCATCTCAATCTAATCAAAATGACTCTCCCTTCTATCACCTTTTTCACAAAAATCTTGATTATAATAGTTTTAAAATATTTGGCTGTAGTATTTATCCTCTTTTGCGTCCATATAATTGGCATAAATTTTATTTTCAATCCGAACAATGTGTATTTCTCAGCAAATCCAAATTTCAGTCGAGTTTTCTATTCACTTAAAAATGATCTTATATACTGCCAAACATGTTAAATTTGATGACTCAACTTTTCCATTTTCTAAAGTTCCACTGGCGGTAGCCAACTCCGATCTTAACGGTAATGCAGCATAGATGACATGGCATGTTACGATCTTTCCCACCAGCTCCTCACCAGATATGATTTCTATTTGTAATATATCTCATACTTGTTCAAATACAAACTCTATTCCTAGTCCTTCACTACATTCCAACTCTAATTTTACTCCACTACACTTGCATCTCAATCTCTACTTCTCATTGTACTTCAACTCTCCAATCTAGTTCCAACTCCGTACACCAATCCACTTCCATTATATTTCCTATTCCTTTCCACTTATCATCACCCAACACTTTTAATGCAATTCCATCTCCTACTTCACTTGGACTAATATTAATCTTTGAGCTCAATCGACCTTAACTGTTAACTTCACCTCTTTCTCATCCCACAATTAGAACTCATCGAATGAAACTCCAACCACCGAAAATCCATAAACTGCCCTCTCATTTTACTCTTATAGCACAACAATCCTCTCCTAATTTCTTAACTATTGAACCAACCATCTATGCTCAAGCATGTAAACAACCAGTATGGCGTGATTCCATGACAACTGAAATTAAAGCTCTCTTTCACATAACACCTTGCTAATAGTGCCGAGATCTAAAGATACTAATGTAATTGGATGTAAATGGTTGTACAGGGTAAAGCAAAAGACAAGTGGTAGCATTGAATGGTACAAAGCTCATTTAGTAGCAAACGATATACTAAAAAACCGGGCATTGAATACAAGGAAACATTCAGTCCTCATGTAAAGGCCACTACTATACGTACTCTCTTAGCTCGTGCTTCTGCATATGGATGGCCTATTCACCAACTTGATGTGTCATATGACTTCTTGCGTAGCAATCTGACAAAAACAATGTACATGCAACAACCGCCTGGTTTCATTGATTCTGATATCCCTGATCTTGTTTGCTTATTGCGCAAGTCACTATATGGTCTTAAGCAAGCTCTGCAGGAGTGGTTTACTTGCTTATGCTCCTTCCTCATCACTCAAGGATTTTGTAAATCTCATGCTGACATTCATTTTTATATCAAACTAACACTACATCAACTTTTGTGTTGTGTTATATGGATGACATTCTAATTACATGCACATGCTTATCCTTGGTTCTTCGCACGATTGCAACTATGGAATCCAAATTTCCATTTAGAGACCAGGCTTGTACCACATACTTTCTTGGAATTTAAATTGATCACACTCCTATGAGTTTGATGCTTCAGCAGTCACAATATATATTAGGTCTCCTTGATTGGTTTAGTATGCAAGAATCAAACTCTTGTATTACTCCATGGCTACCCTTCCTAATTTATTAAAGCATATGGGTCAACCACTTCACGATGGCACCGAATATCTTTGTTTGATTAGGGCATCACAATATCTCACCCTGACACGGTGAGAAATTCTTTTACAATCAATAAACCTTGTCAGTTTATGAACTCCCCTAATGACTTGCACTGGAAGGTATTGAAATGGCTCCTGTGTTATTTACATGGCACTACGATGCATGGCCTTTTTCTTACTAATGCTGCAACTTTCCTCCTTAGAAATCTACTCGGATGCCGATGGGGTGGTTGCCCTAATGATTGACATTCCATAGGAGGGTATTGTATCTTCTTAAGTAAAACTAGGTCTCTTGGGGTGTGAAGAAATAATCAATGATAGGTCGGTCAAACACTAAGAGTGAGTATAGAGCATTGGCATATGCAGCTGCCGAGCTCCTTTGGTTGTATTCTCTATTGCAAGACATTAGATTCTTCCTGAAAGACAAATTAGTCTTGTGGTGTGATAACATTGGTGCAATCTTTTTAGTGAATGCCCTAGTCCCGAGGGATTATGTCTTATTTGTATTATACATTTTGGTTCATGTATTATACATTAATGTGTTATTAATAAAGGCATAATTTGTTTTATTAATTTCTTGTGCAATTAATAGTAACAAAGTATCCAGTGATTGTGTTCGTACTCATGATTATCGGTAACGTTCTCCGGGTAGTAAGACCATGAGTAAGGAATCAAACACAGTTACAAATATATCCTTAGTCTATTGGAATCGTGAGAACGATAATAACTAAAGACTCGCATGTGGCTTGATTGTATGGTGGTGTCTTACTGACCACTGGACATGGATTGTTAATTAAGGACATGGGTACATGTTAGGTTACATGGTACTGGATCGATCCACTTTGAGAACACCATATGGTCCCTATGTCATAAGTGGTTCTCAAGTAGTACTTATACATGATCCTTAGACTTTATATTCCTATAGACTTAGATGTGAGCTCGTATGCTTTGACGTATGCCTAACAGGCCTGTAACAAGGTGCTAAATATGGGTATGGTTAGCTATGTCAGTGACCATTGTAGGACTAGTAGGGATGTGAAGGGATATGCCACTCAGTTAAACTCTAAGAAGATATCATCGGCCACTTGATGAGCAGGATTGATAAGAGTATGGCCACACCAAAGAAAGTAAGGTTACTTATTTATGAACTTCAGTCTACTCGGTATCAAGGAATTTCCATGCAGCTATAGAGGTTGACATTTCCATGTCTCTTGAAAGACATCGACATCACTAACAGAGAATGTACAAGTCACTACAGGGTTTATACCTTGCATATGATTGATGTCTTTGTCTTATTTGGGTAGCTGCAAAGGTTTTGCTAGAACTCACTTGCATTTTGTGGACCTTAAGGTTTTGGGCCCACTACCAACATAAAACGAGCCCACAAGATCGCACACACAGATGTCTGAATGGAATTGTCACAGACTTAATATATATTGGTCATAACTATGTAGAGCTTTATGTTAATTATATTTGTGGACTTTTTGGTAAAGTCAAATTAATATATTTAACTTACAGGAAAATTCTTTTTGATCTATTAAATAATTATTTGGAGTAATTCAAATAGATTGAAAATCGTCTTAAGATTTAAATATGGAATATTTTAATTTCAAGACATAGACTAAATAAATTGGGATTTATTTAATTTAATTGATTGGACTATAATTAGTTAATTATGATTTTATTATAAAGGTATAATGAAATCAAATTAATTTGAATTAAAGCCAATTAAATAAATTAAAGAATAAAACCTAATTTAATTTCGACTAGTTTTATACGAGGAGTATATAAAGTCCCATTTTCCTAAACCCTAACCCTAATTCTAATTGGTGATTTTTGGCCACCACCCTTATAGAGCCTAAGGGATTCGGCCAACAAGAGTTGAGGGAGAGAGCACTGTTGTCGTCCTGTGCTAGCACACCGTTCCATTCTAAAGGCATCTGTGTGCGTGATAGTGGAGAGGCTTTGCGGTTTAGCAAGCTTTACCATCAATTTTATCGTTGCGAGGAAGACATAGGAATGCAATTGATTCTCCATTCTTGTTGTTTATTCATTCTTTTCATAATTTGAACGATTCGTTCTTGAAACAGATTTGAGTGCAAAACAAAATCACTTCCGCTGCGGTTTAAAGTTTTATTTTGCACAGGGAGAATCCCAACAAATCTATCTTAACAAGAATGTACTAAGCATGTTGAATTAGATTATCACTTTGTTAGTGAGTTAGTTGACAATGGCATTATTCTTATTCAGTTTCATTAATCAAGTGACCAAGTGGCGGACATTTTTACCAAGTCGTTGGGTGCTTCTCACTTCCTTCATCTTCGAGATAAACTTCATGTTCAAGAAACCCATCTACTTGAAAGGGGAGGGGGGGGGGGGTGATCAGAGTTAAATCTATTGGAGTTTGTTCCATAAGGATAAAATAGATATTTGATATGAAAATTTGCAAGTGCATAAAATCGTATCAAGTAATAAAGAGTAAGTAAAGATCGATCCCACAGAGATTGCTTACTAATCACCAACTAATTTACTAAAACTATTAACTAAGCAAATAACGAATAATGATTTGAGTTATATTAAGCTAAGAATTAAATTGAAAGATAATAAAAGCAATAAAAATAAGTAGAGAAAATTCAATAAGAGAAAACATCTAGGATATTGATTTCATACAACTCTTAGCCTAACCATTATATTGTATATTCAAACAATTTAATTACTAATGCAATGAGGAATGATTTTATGTCAATAATACTCTCTTCCAAGATATATTATCAATGCTAAAAGTATGTCACTGTATTTCCCAATAGTGATCAATAACCTATAATTAACTCACTAAGTACGAACTATCCGAAAAACTCCACACAAGTTCAAATTGTATTACTCCCATTCAAATCTAAACTTATGATTCTATTCGAGTTCAATAGCATTCCCTCCTGGTACTATAAGCGCCGGGATTTTCCAAACTTAAAAAAAAGTTGTCGTACCACGACTGTAATTATAGTCGTGGTGTTGTATTACAGTCGTACGACTATAATACCGGAGCAGGTACAGCAGCCCATACCTTGTGACATAAAAAATTTGGATTGATGGGAGAGGGAATTAATGCCCGGTTCTGAAGCAAGAAAACAGCAGAATAAAAGGGAAGAAAAGAGGAAAGAGAAGGGGCTTTTGATCTTGGGAATTTTGACAGAAATTGAGAGAGAATTGGAGAAAAAGAAGAGAAAAAGGAAAACCAACTCAAGCAATCTTTTTCTCCTCTTTTTCTTTTGATTCTTCAGTGTTTAAGTTTAAAATCTATTAGAAATCATAGGTTAATAACTTGACACTTAAAACTCAATCAATTTCGGACTTCAAACAATCAGAATCCGTGACATTTTGGAGATTTTGGACTTGACTTTCAAAACCTAAACTCAAGGAAAAATAAGCAATTTGAAGGTGATTGGGGCATTTCCAGCAGTCATTCCTACGGTGGATTAGCACCACAAAGGTAAATATACCTCAAACCTTTATTTTCTTACTTTTTCTAGGTGATTTGGTGTGTTTTTGTGCATAAAAACTCAACTTTCGGGCTTGCTGCTTCTGGAATTCAAGAACAGTTACAGTCGTACAAGTGTTCTTGCATTCCCCCGCTATTTTCCTTTCATTTAAATAAATTTTGGCAATTTTCTGCAATTGGAAGGATTACAGTCGCACGACTGTAACTCCCGTCCAGAGGCAGAATTTCCATTTAATCCAGAAAAATTCCTAAAAATCCTAAAAAATCAGAAAAATCAGAAAACCATTAAAATGAATTTTGTTGTATGCATTCACGACCTTAGATTTAATTTTCAGTGTCATTGCATTTAGAACAATGCCACGACGGAGACCCGATTCTCCCGAAAACCGACCCACCTCATATGCTAAATTAAAATAAACCGGAAAATAAAATTTTTTTGAAATGACATTCTCACAAAACCAAAAATACAGGGACATTTCAAAACTGTTTTCCAGGTCTAATCGAATCGGCCGGCCGGGCCGACCCGGTTACCCCCTAAATGCATGCCCCGATCTCTAAAATCCCCAATTCTGTCCTACTTGAGTCCTATTTATGGTGTGCTATAAACTGTGCTAGCCATATGTTTTGCAGCTTTAATTTCTTTATTTTTATTTTTAATGTAATTTATAACTTAATCCATGTATTTTAGGCGATTATATTTTTTAGATTATCGTGTATTTTATGCGTTTGTAAGGTGAGGTTGAAGTTTTTATTTTTATTCAATTGGGTTGTAATAAGATATTTATTTACTGTTTTATTTTAACTTGTGTGTACGCTGTGTGCTTTAATTTAATAAAAATGAATGTTAGAATTATAAAATACCATCAAAGAACATTGGCCGTATTTATTTTGATTAGACACGAAATAGGGGACTTGTCCGGACCTAGATCTCTGGATAGTGCAGCGGCCCTTCATCTGGTTCAGCTACACTGAAATTTCCTGGTTGAGCTGAGCCGGGTGGCGACTCCTATACTATCTATCGAGACTTAGGTCTCGATTCTTTTACGAAATAATTCAATTGTCAAAAAATGAATTTTATTATAAAAACCCCACGCGAGGGAGGGTTGCCCGATCTCGAGACTCCCTTCCGAGAGAGTCCACGTCCCGTCAAAAACATCGTCCGCTCACAGTGGGGACTCCGCTGGGGAATTCTTGTAAAAATTTTTCTTAAAAACTTAAAAGAATTTGACAAGCCCTGAAAAGTGTCTAGTTAAAATAAGGTGGATGATTCTTGTATGGTATTTTATTTTGCATTCTTTAGTTAGACATTTTTGCATTAGGTTAAGTATCTCAATTTAGCCTGGTGAATTGTTGAAGTGTCACCTATGTTCCTCTTGGTCTTAGGGACACGGATATGAAACACCACTCATAGCCTCGTACGAACCCCTTCGTTCGGACCCTTGAGTGGGGAGAAGTGAGGAGTATATTTTGCTATGGGAGCTTTGATTTTAACCCTGTTGGGATTTTTCACCGGAATCACCCGATAAAAGCGGAAGAACGCGGTGATTTCCTCAAATCCAGTCCCAGGAGCAATTGAAGTGGAAATTGAAAAACTTAAAATCAAATAGAAAGGGATTAAATTTCTTACCAGAAAAATCTCTTTTCTGAGATGGATGATGACTGCAGAATTCAAGATAGAATTCCTCCTCGTTCCCGTACACGAGCGCCTAACGAACACCGCACGTGCTAGCGTCAAAAAATCACAAAATTAGAGAGTGAGGGAGGGAAGGAGAATTCGGCCAAGTGGGGGCTAGGAGCTCTTCATCCTTGGCCGAATTCACCCTTAGGGTTTTTAACCCTAGGGCTTCCAAATTCCCTTGCTGGAATTTGGGCCCAGTCTGGCTTCTTTGTCTGTGTGGGCTTCCTCCTTTTAATTCAGGCCCAAACTTGTTTTAATTAGTCTGGTCTAAATCAATATCAAGCCCAATTTTAATTAACCCATGTATTTAATATATTACTCCAAGTAATATATTATTTACATATAAATTAAAATTGGTTTGACTAATTAATTTAATCCATCAAATTAAAATTAAGTCTTCACAAAACAAATTCATATGTAAACCTATACATATGAATATTTCCACCCAGGAAATAATCTCATAATTAATCCAATTAATTATGTGAAGCCAAATGTTAATTTTATTATAATGATCAATCCAATTGATCCTCATAATATAATTAATATATATAGTTCTCTCTCCCTAGAGTGTACACTCCAAGTGTACCTGTGATTCTTTAAATTGGTGTCCAGTCGCTCAATGTGTACGATCCCGTGGGCCCATCTTTATGTTGGCAGCGGGCCTTTGGCTCGCAGACTGCAGTTGGGCTCTAGCAAGCCACTGCAGCCCCCAATTAAGATGGAGATGGCAGTCTAACTGATATCATAACCCTGTAGTTTAAACTTGTACATCCCATGTCATTGATATCGGTGTCCAACACAGAGGCATGGATTGATCACCCTCTTTTATGTCCGGACATTAACTTGATCCCGAATGTACTGATGCTCACAAACAAGTTCCAACTTGTTTGGGTGTGGCCACACTCTTATCAGTCACATTCATCAAGTGGCCGGTGATATCTTCTCAGTTGGTTACTGAGTAACAAATCCCTTCTGCATATCCACAGTATTACTATGTTCAGTGACATACCCGAAAGCACCCATACTTGGCACCCTATTACAGGCCCTTTAGGCGTACCCCTAAGTATGCGACTTCACATGTAACACCATCATATGGTCAGGTCAAAGGATCCATACAAGTACTACACGAGAATCCATTGTGATACCATACCATGTGGATTACTCGTTTAGTGGATCTATCTAGTACCATGCTCCCAGGCATGTACCCATTAACTTGGTTGACATTCCATGTCCAATGACCGGTAAGACACCGCCATACAACCAGGTTAATGATAGTCTGTTGTTCCATTCATTCCCATGACTGGAACAGACTACGGATCTATTTATGGTCATATCGTTAACCCTATCCATGGTCTTACTGCTAAGTGCATGACACTAGTCGTCATGGATATAGATATGTCCATTGGATACTTCATTTACTATACTGCACAAGATAAATATAATAAATGAATTGATGCCTTTATTAATGACACAAATGAGTACAACACATAAATCCAATAAGTGTATAGTACAAATAGAAGGACCAATGCCTCGGGACTAGGGCATTTCCAACAATCTCCCACTTGCACTAGTTCCAACTAGGCATGGGCCTAATCCCTATAGATCTAGTATGACCCTCGTGCTTGGGCTGGGCCAGCGCCTTGGTCAATGGATCTGCGACATTATCCTCGGTGTCCACTCTGTGCAATGCAGTGTCACCTCTCTCCGCGATTTCTCGTATGAGGTGAAACTCCCTAAGTACGTGCTTCGTGTATATATGTGACCGGGGCACATAGCTTGTGCAACAGCCCCTCGTTGTCACAGAAGATATCAACTGGTTCCCGGATAATAGATACTATCCCCAGTTCTATGATAAACTTCTTTATCCATACAGCTTCCCTAGCTGCTTCACACGTTGCAATGTACTCAGCTTCTGTTGTAGAGTCCGTGATGGTTGGCTACTTTAAGCTCCTACAGCTTATAGCACCACCATTCAGCAAAAATACATACCCATACTGCGACTGGTACTCATCTTGGTCTGTCTGGAAGCTTGCATCAGTATACCCAGTAACTGATAGCACTTCCTGACCACTATACACCAAGAAACTATCCTTAGTCCGGTTAAGGTACTTGAGGATCGCCTTGACAGCTTTCCAGTGATCCTCCCTGGGATCCTGCTGGTATCGACACGTCATACTTAGTGCAAAGGCGACATCAGGTCTCGTACATAACATGGAGTACATGATTGATCCAATAGCCAAGGCATATGGAACCAATTTCATGTTCTCCCTGTCCTCCCTTGTTTTAGGGCAGTTCTTCTTACTAAGTTTCAGCCCATGGCCCATTGGCAAGAAACCTTTCTTGGCCCGGTCCATGCTGAATCTTTTCAGAACTTTGTCAATGTACGAAGCCTGACTTAGGCCCAGAAGCCGATTTGATCTATCCCTATAGATCCTGATCCCTAGGATCATCTCAGCTTCGCCTAAGTCCTTCATTGCGAAGCACTTACTCAGCCACTGCTTTACCCCTTGCAGTGTAGGTATGTCGCTTCCAATGAGTAGGATGTCGTCTACATAAAGTACCAAAAATGTGACAATGCTCCCACTAGTCCTCTTATATACACAAGGCTCATCCAGATTCTGTATGAAGCCATATTCCTTTATAGCCTCATTGAATCTTAGATTCCAACTACGGGATGCTTGCTTCAGTCCATAAATGGACCTTTGAAGTTTGCATACCCTTCCCGGATACTTAGGATCGACAAAACCCTCAGGTTGTGTCATGTACACATCCTCGAGTAGCTTCCCATTAAGGAAAGCGGTTTTGACATCCATCTGCCATACCTCATAGTCATACCATGCGGCTATGGCTAGTAGTATCCTGATGGACTTGAGCATGGCTACTGGTGAGAAAGTTTCATCATAGTCTATCCCATGGACTTGTCTGAAACCTTTCGCAACCAGACGCCCCTTGAAGGTATTATCAGCTTTTAGCTTATAGCACCACTTGCAACCTATTACCTTAGCACCCGGAGGTGTATCAACCAAGTTCCAAACTTGATTATCGTACATAGATTGCATTTCTGCCTCCATAGCTTTACGCCAATTCGCAGACTGCGGGCTAGCCATAGCCTCCTGGTAGGTTTTAGGTTCTTCTTCATCCCAGATGAGAAGAGTTTGATCATCGGTGATGAGGAAACCATACCTCTCCGGTTCCCGACTATCCCTACCAGACCTCCTAGGTTCTTGTGTGGCCTGGGTCGGTGCTTCTACTTATGGAAGCTCCACCTGGGCCTCCGAGTTATCCTCTTCAGGAGCTTGTGGACCTTGAACTTCCCTGAGTTCAACGTTGCTCCCACTATCTTTCTTGGAAAGGAACTCCTTTTCCAGAAAGACCCCCTTCCTTGCCACGAACACCTTGTTCTCGGCGGGGTTGTAGAAGTAATACCCTTTGGTTTCCCTAGGGTAGCCCACAAACAGGCATTTATCGGTTTTGGGCTCCAGCTTGCCACTAGTCAATTTCTTGACATGTGCTTCGCATCCCCAAATCCTTAGGAAAGACACATTGGGCTCCTTGCCCGTCCATATCTGATATAGGGTCTTTTCCACTGCCTTAGTCGGAGTATTGTTTAATATGAGAGCTGCTGTCTCGAGGGCGTGTCCCCAGAAGCTAATTGGGAGAGATGCTTGACTCATCATTGAGCGGACCATGTCCAACAAAGTCCTATTCCTCCGTTCGGACACCCCATTCCATTGTGGTGTTCCAGGAGGAGTGAGCTGCGGAACTATTCCATGCTCTCTCAAGTATGAGTCAAATTCTAGGCTCATATACTCACCGCCTCGGTCCGACCGAAGGGCTTTGATATTCCTGCCTAGCTGGTTCTGTACCTCGTTCCTAAATTCCTTGAACCTATCAAGGGTCTCGGACTTGTGTTTCATCAGATAGACATAGCCATATCTGCTGAAATCATCCGTGAACGTGACGAAGTACAGATGCCCACCTCTGGTTGCTGCACTCATAGGTCCACATACATCTGAATGTATGAGGTCCAACAAGCCAGTGGCCCTTTCAGCTCTTTTGCTAAAAGGCGCCTTTGTCATCTTGCCTCTTAAACACGATTCGCATGTATCAAATGACTCCAAGTCAAATGACCCTAGGACCTCAGCTTTGTGAAGCCTAGCTATGCGCTTCTCGTTTATGTGGCCAAGACGACAATGCCATAGGTAGATTGGATTAAGTTCGTTAGGCTTAACCCTTTTTGTGTTTATGTTATAGATGTGATTGGTTTCATTTAAGTCCAGGAAATACAGGCCATTATTTAATAGAGCATCTCCATAAAATAATCCCTCTCTGGATATAGAAATACGACCATTTATAATAGAAAATTCAAATCCAGAAATGTCCAACATTGATACAGAAATAATATTCCTGCACATAGCAGGTACAAAGTAACAATGTTCTAAAATCAAAACCAATCCGCTGGGCATCATTAGGTGGTATTCGCCGATCTCTATGGCAGCATCCCTTGCTCCATTCCCGACCCGCAAGTCCACCTCTCCCGACCCCAGCAACCTTCTGTTCTTAAGTCCCTGCACATTGCAACAAATGTGAGAACCACATCCAGTATCCAATACCCAGGATGTTGAAACAGTAAGGTTAATATCTATAACATAAATACCTAAAGAGGACGCACCTTGGCCTCTTCTCTGCTCTCCCATCAGCTTGGGACACTATCTCTTCCAATGGCCCGCCTGTCTGCACCCGAAACAGACGTCCTCAGGACCTGCCTTCTGCTGGCCTTTGGGTTGGGCCTTGGCCTTCTTGGCTTTGGCCTTCTTGGACTTAGCCTTGGCCTTTTCCTTGGCCTTACCCTTAGCAAGAGGAGCGTTCCCCTTGTTAACCAGCAGCACCGGCGGAGTCTTCTTGATCGACTGCTCAGTAAGCTTGAGCATCCCATACAGCTCACTGACAGTACGGTTCATCCCTTGCATATTATAGTTTAGGATGAACTGATCATAAGAATCCGGTAAGGATGCTAGGATCATGTCCACCGCCAACTCTTGAGAGATAGGCGATCCGAGACGGGCCAAAGTATCCAAATAGCCCTTCATCTTGAGCACGTGAGCACTCACAGATGTCCCGGCCCTCATCTTACAAGAGTGGAATGCCTTATTGGTCAGGTACCTTTCCTGACGAGCTTGCTCCTGAAACATCTCATTGAGAGTTGTTATCATAGCATAGGCTTGATGGTCCATAAACTGTTTTTGCAGTTCGGGGACCATGCACGCCAACATAAGGCACGTCACATCCCGGTTGTCCTTGACGTGCACCTCGTTTTCCGCTGGCTGTGCAGCCGTCGGATTACGTCCCTGAGGCGCAGCCGGCACAGGCCTTTCCAGCACATACTCTTTTGACTCTTGTCTTAGAACTATCCTCAAGTTCCTAGACCAGTCTAAAAAGTTAGGACTGGAAAGCTTATCCTTCTCAAGAATCGATCGCAGTGATAAGGTATTAGTGTTTGCCATTTGGGGTTTTTCTACACAGAAAAACATTTAGAGTGTTAATAAAGGGCTTTACTTTGTTGTTCCCATATAAAATTAATAATGAATCAAGTTATTAATTTAACCGAGTTGTTGGGCTCATGGGCCGAGATCCATATTTCATTAAGATATAGCCAAACGAGGGTTTGGTACAACAACACCTTAACTATTTAGGTAGGAACGCCGTCCAATCCCAACCTAGGGACTCTCGGTTTGATGGGCTTGTTGGCACTTACCCATCTGTGCTTAGGGCCAGGAGAATCCTACTACCCATGCTAAGTCAAAACCTCCATTCAAGTGTTAGAGTATCCCATACTCTAACCCAGTACAAAGTGACAATACTCCAGTGCATCCTGCGAGGACATGGTCTACAACTGGCCTATTCCCACCTCGATTCGGTTTTGAATGAGGGAAGCACTTTTAAGCGACTTAGTAATTTCCATTTGGTTATTAGATTCAATTATAACGGCTTACATACATAAAGCGGGTGAATGAGCTACATATAACGTACATTCATACATGCAAGAGAATATATAAAATGATTAAATAAAATTAAAATGGACTGCTATGGGCCTATGTTACATCCTAATATAATTCTAGTAAACCTATACTAGATACATATATTAGGTGGGCCTCCTCCTTCTCCTTCTGGGCTTGCACCTCCATTTGGGCTTGCACCTCCATTTGGGCTCACCACTCCATGGGCTTCTTCTTTTACAAATTTTATAATATATGACTTAAATAAAATAAAATTACATTAAAAGAAAACGACACGCAGGCCGTATTTACCAAAAAGAAAAATACAACCCAACTCGTAAAAGGCCCAATAGCATCCAATCATACATTCATTCAACCATACATATGCATCCAATACATATAATTCAAAAGCATGTCAAAATGCATGATTTAAGCCCATTTAAATTATGTCAAAGCCATTATTAGGAAATCGCCAATTTTGGCCCACCATGGTTCTAACCCTTAACGGGCTTTGGGCCTCCAGCCCAGGCAGTCCAACTGCTCCCACTGGAATTGGGAAACCATGGGTCCAATTTAGCCGTCCGAGTAATTGTGCCAAAGTTACCTGAACCAACTTCCATTAACCATATTAATTTCCAAAACTAATATTGCATGAACGAAATTAAAATTCATTCAAGAAACCACACGCATTTAAATTACATAAATTTAAACACACGAATTTTAAAACCAATTAAAATTTCAAAACTGGGCCCCGGACCCAAAACCCGTAAAATCCAAAAACTGGGCCCGGCCCGCTACAGCAACTGCCGCCCATTCATTCATTGTCCCTAAACATTTCCCGTGTGATGTCGAGCAGAATAAACTGGAGTGACCTTGGACAAGATCTCACGCTTTGAGGGCTGTTGGGGAACAAAGAGCAGTAGAAACGAAAAGTGAGTCTAATTCTGGGGAAGAATTTGAGATGGCCAATCCGACACCAAGTCTTTCTAATGCCTTGAAGGATTTCCTAAGATCACAGGATTTCTGTGACATGCTAAAGGAGGAAATGCGGGCTGTTGTGAGAGAAGCCAGGGAAACTAGCGCTAGTGGGGCCGGAAAGGAGAAAAAGGCTGAATTTAATTTAATTAATAAGTTTACATAATGTAATTAATTAATTTATGAATTAATTGAATTACATAAAATAAACAATTAATTAAATAATTTTCCTAAGTAGGAAAATTAAATACATGTATTGTATTTACTTAAGTGTGATTTAATTTTATCTAGGGGTAATTAAATTTAGCCAAATGTAATTAAATTACATAGTATATACTTTTTAATTGAAGTTTATTTATGTAATTATAATCCTAGTGGGCTTGGGTTTAATTAACCTAATTAAAACTCAATTAGACAAGGTGTCTATATAAGGGCACACTTAAGGAATAAAACCCTAATTCAACCCTAATTAATTGCTGGAAATTTCAGCCATCAAGAGAAGCCCCAAATAGCCGAAAATCCCAGCATTGATCCTCTATTCCTTCGCGTCTTCGGCTAGCACCGGTTCCCGCTCTATAGTTGGTCGTGCACCGGACTTTGGAGATTGCAGTTTCAAGAAACGATTCTGTAGTAGTCTCTAGAAGAGACGAATCTGGTGAGTTAATCTCTCTTGATTCAATTTGGTTTTATTCTAATCAATGGTAATTGGACACGATAGGTGGATTCTAGGAAATTTTAAACGTTGTATTTTCCGCTGCGCCACGTTATTTTTCCAATGATGAATCCCAACAGTGGTATCAGAGCCTAGGTTTTGTCCATTAGATTGATTAGAATTGGTTCTTGAAAGCATTCTTGACGAAAGAATGGGTTTCAAGTTTATGATTTTAGGGTTTTTGTTCAATTGGTTTTGGTTTTGGATAAACCCTAGAATTTTGGATTGGGGATTTTGATTATTTTTCCCCAATTGGTTTTCATCTAAGATTGTTGTTTTATTGATTATTTAATTTTTGATGGATTACTTTATGATTTAATAAGTTTGAATTAAAAAAAAAAAATAATTTGTTGGGCTGGATGGAATCGCAATTTGCGATTCCATCCAACGTCAGCGGCACTGCTACCTCGTCGGGACAGTAGCGCCGCAAGCAGGATTTGTGTCCGGTTTTGGATTTTGCGGGTATTTTTTTATCCCGGGCCCTAATGCAAATTAAATTAAATATTTTTAAATCAATTTTTATTTAAATTGTTTATTTTGTTGGCATGCATATTTAATTTAATTGTTTGCATATTAAATTGAATATGGACTTTGTGAAATTGGCCCAATAAACCGTGACATCGGTTAAAATTGGGAGACCAAAATTTTAAATTTGTAACAAGCCAAATTCAAGTGGGAGCAAAATTGTTAATTTTGCATTTATAGATGTTATCCATTGGGCCTTTATGGGCCTTAGTCACATTTGTTAAAATAGGCGATTTCACCCTAAGTAACTTGGCTTAGCATTTATATTTATAATTTGGAATGCCATGATCATGCCTCATATTGGTATGTATGTGCACGACAGGTACTTTGTTTGAAATGTGATGTTGAGTTCTATGGGCCCTAAATTATTATCGGTTGTAATTTAATTTTGGGAAATATGGCCTGCGTGCCATTTTTTATTTTTTATTTTGATGTAATTTTAGAATAGATTTTATTTTACAAAATTGTTGTAATTGCATCAAGTATGGAGGAAGGCCCAGATAGAGCAAGCCCATGGTGGGAGCCCAAAAAGGATTGCAGTCCGGCCCATAAAGAATTAGATAAGATATCTAGTTTTTCATTAGGATGTAATTAAAGGCCCATAGGATCTCATTTATTTTAAATTAAGTATGCTATTGCATTTGTCATATAATATGGATGTATGGATCACCAAATTATTACCCGCGTTTATGCATGCTAAGCCGTATCACTTAATTATAATCCAGAAATTAAAATATTGAGTCGTTTAAAAGTGCTTCCCACATTCACACCTCTTCCTCCCATTGATGCTGCAATGTGCGCCATGCCCTAGCTGGGTACATTGTAGTATTCGGTGGGCCGTCGAGGGTTAGGATACTTGGTATGGTTAACATGTGAATGGTGGTTTGACTCAACATGGGTAGCATTAGCTTAGAGAGGGCCCTAAGCACAGATAGTTAAAGTGTCAATAAGCCTATCAAACAAAGAGTCCTTCATGGAAGGATTAGATAGGTTGTCTTACCAAATGAATCAATGGTTGGTTAGCAAGCCCTAGTTCGGCCAGTCATGGATAAGTTGTGGATCTTGGTCAAGTCAGCCAATTAACATCACCAACAAACAAATTAAAATTGGATTATTAATTTGAATTAGCTTAAAAGTCCTTTATTTTTAACTCAAGCAATGATTTCTTCCATGTAGATAATCCCATTTCACTTAAGCAATTTAAATGGCTGCAACAAACAACAACTCACTCTCACTTAGGTCACTCTTGGAGAAGGAGAAGCTTTCAGGGACTAACTTCCTGGACTGGGCTAGGAGCTTACAAATAGTTCTTAGACAAGAGTTAAGGAGTATGTACTGAATGCTCCTTTACCAGCTGGCCCTTCCGCAGGTCGAGGCGTCACCACGGTGATGGTGGAGCAGTATGACCGCACGTAAGGGATGACCGAGATGTCTCGTGCCTCATGCTGGGTACCATGGCTTCTGATCTTTAGAAGTAGTTCATGGACGAGCATGCTTATGAGATGATGGATCAGCTTAAAAAGATGTTCCAAGATCAGGCTCATCGTGAATGTTACCTGACAACTAAGGCACTTTGCACGACTGTGATGGCAGCTGGGACTTCTGTTAGCACTCATGTGCTAAAGTTGAAGGGGTATATTGATACACTTGCCCGCCTCGGCTTGCCAGTTCCGCAGGACTTGGCAGCAGGCATTATTCTCGGGTCACTTCCTGAGTCTTACAACCTGTTTATCATGAATTACCATATGCAAGGGTTGGATAAATTGGTTGTTGAGTTGCATGGCATGCTCAAGCTTGCTGAGCAGTCTCTTAAGAAGACTCCTAAAGTATTGTTGGTGAACAAGGGCAATACATCCATTGCTAAGGGAAAGGCCGAATCTAAGGCCAAGGCTAAGGGCAAAAAGGTGGTGGCCCAACCTAAAGCAAGGGTTGCTTCTCCTGACGATGTCTGCCATGAGTGTCATGAGAAGGGGTACTGGAAGAGCTCATGTCCAAAGCTAAGGGAGCAACTAAAGGGCAAAACTACTGCTTCAGGTATTTATGTTGTTGAGATTAATCTGGCTATTTCTATATCTTGGGTCTTGGACACTGGATGTGGATCTCAAATTTGTTCAAATGTGCAGGGTCTAAGAAATAAGAGCTTATTAAGATCTAGAGAAGTAGATCTTCGAGTCGGAAATGGTGCTCGGGTTCAGGCCATGGAGATCGGAGATTATTTCTTGGAGATGCCTAGTGGACTTGTTTTGGAACTAAGAAACTGTTGCGATGCGTAGGAATATTATTTCCGTTTCTTTGTTGGATATTTCTGGTTTCGTATTTAATATTGGACATGGTAGAATTTCTATGCAATATGGCAATTTATGGAACATCATTTCTTGAAAATGGCTTATATATCCTTTCTCTAAAGTGTGAAAGTTCAATCTATAATATAAATACTAAAAGGATTAAACAAAATGAAATTAATCCTACTTACATCTGGCATTGTCGACTTGGCCATATAGATGAGAAGCGCATAGCTAGGCTTCACTCTAGTAGAGTGCTAGGGTCATTTGACATCCAGTCTTATGACACATGCGAATATTGTTTGAGAGGTAAGATTTTCAAAGGGCCTTTTAGTAAAACTGCTGAAAGGGCCTCAGAGCTATTGGAGCTAATACATTCCGGTGTATGTGGCCTAATGAGCACTAGTGCTAGATCTGGTTTTCTGTACTTCATCACCTTCACGGATGACTTCAGCAGATACAGTTACGTGTATCTGATGAAGCATAAGTCTGAGACTCTCCAAAGGTTCAAGGACTTTAAGAATGAAGTAGAAAAACAACTTGGCAAGAAAATAAAAGCACTTCGGTCTGACAGAGGGGGTGAATATTTGAGCCAAGAGTTTGACTCATTTTTGAAAGAGTGTGGGATTGTATCCCAACTCACTCCTCCTGGTACACCCCAGTGGAATGGAGTGTCAGAAAGGAGGAATAGGACCTTGCTGGACATGGTTTGCTTGATGATGAGTCAAGCTACACTCCCAGTCTCCTTTTGGGGATATGCTTTAGAGACAGCTACTTACATTCTTAATAATACACCAAGCAAGACAGTTGAGGGAACACCATATGAACTATGGAAGGGCCGAAAGCCCAATGTTTCCTTCTTAAAGATTTGGGCCTGTATTGCACATGTTAAGAAATTGACAAGTGGCAAACTCGAGTCCAAATCTGTTAAGTGCCAGTTTGTGGGTTACCCTAATGAAACTAAGGGTTATTACTTCCATGATCTAGCGGAAAACAAAGTTTTCATAGCCAAAAATGCAGTCTTCTTGGAGAAGGAATTCCTTTCCAAGAGAAGTGGGAGTAATGTTGAACTTTTAAAAGTTCAAGACTCACAAACTCCTGCAGCTACTGCTGAGGATGCTTCGGGGAACCGATTTGACTACTGAAGAAATTGAGGAACCAGAACCGGTTGCACAGGACCTTAGAAGGTCTGGTAGGACACGTCATCAGCCAGAGAGGTATGGCTTTCTCGTGACTGATGATGGGGACCTTATGGTCTTTGACCAAGAGGAGTCCAAGACCTATTAGGAGGCTGTTGAAAGCCCACACTCAGATCAATGGTGCAAAGCCATGGAGGCTGAGATGCAATCTATGCACGATAACCAAGTATGGAACTTGGTGGATCCACCTCCTGGTGCTAAGGTGATAGGTTGCAAGTGGTGTTTCAAGTTAAAGGCCGACAACACCTTCAAGGGGCGATTGGTGGCAAAAGGATTCAGGCAAGTTCTAGGAATTGACTATGATGAAACCTTTTCACCAGTTGCTATGCTCAAATCCATTAGGATACTACTAGCCATAGCTGCATGGTACGATTATGAGATATGGCAGATGGATGTTAAGACCACTTTCCTTAATGAAAAGCTACTCGAGGATGTGTACATGGCACAACCTGAGGGTTTTATCGATCCAAAGTATCCAAACCGGGTATGCAAGCTTCAAAGATCCATTTATGGATTGAAGCAAGCATCAAGGTCATGGAATCTGAGATTTAATGAGGCCATCACGGAATATGGCTTCACATAGAATTCTGATGAGCCCTGTGTGTATAAGATGGTTAGTGGGAGCGTTTCCACCTTCCTAGTGTTGTATGTTGACGACATCCTTATCATTGGAGGCGACACACCAACACTGCAAGGGGTTAAGCAGTGGTTGAGTAGGTGCTTCGCAATGAAGGACTTAGGCGAAGCTAAGACGATCTTAGGGATCAGGATCTACAAAGATAGATCCAATCGGCTTCTAGGCCTAAGTCAGGGCATGTACATAGACAAGGTTCTGAAAAGATTCAGCATGGACAAGGCAAAGAAAGGATTCTTGCCTATGCGCCATGGGTTGAAGCTGAGTAAGAAAGATGGTCCTAAAACAAAGAAGGACCGAGGGAACATGGAAAAGATCCCTTATGCATCTGCTATTGGATCTATCATGTACTCCATGTTATGTACGAGGCCTGATGTCGCATTTGCACTAAGTATGACTAGCTGGTACCAGTCGGACCCTCGGGAGGAACACTGGAAGGCTGTCAATGAAATCCTGAAGTACCTTAATCTGACTAAGGATGCTTTCTTAGTGTATGGAGGTCAAGATGAGATGGTAGTGTCAGGTTACACTGATGCAAGCTTTGAGACCGATGAGGATGAGAACCAGTCACAGTCTGGTTATGTTTTTCTCCTGAATGGCAGTGCCATTAGTTGGAGGTCCTCAAAGCAGGCCACCATTGCTGACTCTAAAATGGAAGCTGAGTACATAGCTGCGTGCGAAGCTGCAAAGGAAGCCGTTTGGATCAAGAAATTCATAACCGAGTTGGGAGTAGTACCCACTATCCTAGACCCAGTTGATGTTTTTTGTGACAACAACGGGGCCATCGCACAAGCTAAGGAGCCCTGGTCACATAAGAGATCCAAACATGTGCTCAGAAAGTTTCACCTCATTCGGGAGATCGTGAACAGAGGTGACATATCATTGCAGAGGGTTGACACCAAGAATAACATTGCTGATCCATTGACAAAGAGCTGCCGCAGACACAGCATGACGATCATACCAGATCTATAGGAAATAGGGCAATGCACACTTGGAACTAGTGGAAGTGGGAGATTATTGGTGTGCCCTAGTTCTTAGGGCATTAGATTCTTGTATTTTGTATTATACATTAAGACTCATTGTATAGATACATTATTAGTGTCACATAAATAAAGGCAATTAATCTATTTCATTTATATCTTGTGTTATAATATGAGTAGAGTATCCATTGATTGATAATCATAAAACCTATCCCAGGTCTGTTCTAATCGTGGGAACGAATAAAACCATAGACTTGTATATTCGATGACTGTATGGCAGTTCTTAACTAGCCATAGTACTTTTATTCTCAGTCATGAATATAGGTACATGTCGTTGACATGGGACTGGATCGATCCGCACAAGAAAGCCACATGGTTGTCGCGTCATAGGTCTTTCTTGAGTTGGTCTCTTTTGTCCTCATACCAGATTTCATTATAATATCAATATGGAATCTGGTTCACTTTGACATACGCCAAACAGGTCTGTAAAAGGATACTAAATACGGGTATGATTGGGTGGACCGCTGAACATGTTTATATTGATGATGAAGTGATGGAATTGCCACTCGGGTAACACCGAGATGATATCATTGGCCACTTGATGAGCGGGACTGATAAGTGTATGGCCATACCCAAGTAAGTCGGTGCTTATTTGGTTAATCAGTCAACTCAAGATCAAGAAATATAATAAACAACAGAAGAGGATGACGGACACCATGCCTCTTGTTTATTCATATCGATATCGTTAGGCAAAGGACACTATGAGATTCCTACCGGGTGAGTGTCTTCGAAAGACTACTACATCTTTGTCTTAATTAGGGGCTGTAATGGTTTCCTAGAACCCACTTATAGTCTGTGGGCCTTAGGCCTACTGCCAACATAAAGACAGACACATAGGATCGTGCATATAGATCAACTGAGCCGGAACTTATAGAAATTGTACATGTAATGTACATTGGAAGGAATGTGTTAATTAATTAATTGACATTCGGTGTCAAGTTAATTAATTAACATTGGGTTGAATTTAATTTAATTAATAAGTTTACATAATGTAATTAATTAATTTTTCAATTAATTGAATTACATAAAGTAAACAATTAATTAAATAATTTTCCTAAGTAGGAAAATTAAATACATGTATTGTATTTACTTAAGTGTGATTTAATTTTATCTAGGGGTAATTAAATTTAGCCAAATGGAATTAAATTACATAGTATATACTTTTTAATTAAAGTTTATTTATGTAATTATAATCCTAGTGGGCTTGGGTTTAATTAACCTAATTAAAACCTAATTAGACAAGGTGTCTATATAAGGGCACACTTAAGGAATAAAACCCTAATTCAAGCCTAATTAATTGCTAGAAATTTCAGCCACCAAGAGCAGCCCCAAATAGCCAAAAATCCCAGCATTAATCCTCCATTCCTTCTCGTCTTCGGCTAGCACCGGTTCCCGCTCAATAGTTGATCGTGCACCGGACTTTGGAGATCGCAGTTTCAAGAAACGATTCTGCAGCAGTCTCTAGAAGAGACGAATCCAGTGAGTTAATCTCTCTTGATTCAATTTGGTTTTATTCTAATCAATGGTAATTGGACACGATAGGTGGATTCTAGGAAATTTTAAACGGTGTATTTTCTGCTGCGCCACGTTATTTTTCCAATGATGAATCCCAACCATAGCATGGCCATGAAAATAGAGAGAGATAAGGAAGAGAAAGCAACAAGCCATTAAGGTGGTAGAAGTTCAGGCTATAGCTCTGGGTATAGGTTGACAGCTGTGGCCGGGTCTAGTGGTGGTTCTGGCTCAGGTTCTGAAGGCAAGCAGCGGCAGTCTTCGGAAGTAAAATAGGTCGAGGTTCCCACGGTGACCCAGCAACAAAGCAATCAGAACCAGAATCTAGGAGGACATGGTATATCTCCTTAGACTCTCCCATTGGTCAAAATCTTTGCAATGTGCAGAAATGGAGGGTTGTTGCAATCCCTAAGGCCATTTGAAAAGCCTGCTGATGCAGATAAAGATAATTTCTGCACATATCATATTGTAACCGGCCACAGAACTAATAATTGCTACAAACTAAGGGATGCAATTCAAAAGTTAATTGATAAAGGGAAATTGCAGGAGCCTTCTAAGCCCAGCACAAAGACTAACCTGTTGCCGGCGTTTGAGAAGCGGGTTAATATGTTACATTCTAGATTGTCGACCAATTTTATCTTTGCTCAAGTCCTTCAAGCAAATCTTGCTATTCAGTCTGTAGCAATTGGTGAAGCCGAGGTAGAATCAGAATGCGAGGGGCAAGCAGGACAAAAAGAAATCAAGCCGATAAGCTTGAATGACCTTGACTCAGAAGATGACTATGAAGAGTTTGGTGGGGACGAGATAGTTAAGCCTCCAGCTATCGAAAACCTGAAAGTTCAAGAAGTCCAGAATGCGACCCGAAGTGGTAAGGTTTATCAATCGGCGGCCCAAGTGAAAGACAAGGCTCCGATGATTGGATCAGGCAGTACATCACCAGAGGAGGGGGTTGAGAAAGAAGATCTGGTTATCTCTCAGTTGAAGAAAACCCCTGCATAAGCTAGTTTATGGCATCTGCTTTTGACCTCTAAAGAGCATAGGGCGGCCTTAGTAAAGAAGCTGTCAGAAATTGAAGTGTCCCCCATTGCATCGCCGGAGGCCATATTTTGTTTGTTAGATAAGATCCATTATGGATCTCCTGACATTATTTTTCCTAGAAAAAGATCTGCCCAGCGAGGGGAAAGCTCACAATAAGGCCTTGTTCATCAGGGCCCATGTGATAGACAAGGTAATGCCATGTGTGATGGTGGACGATGGATCTGCCCTGAACATATGTCCACTGAAGATGCTACCATTTCTGGGTCTAAGAGAAGGTGGGTTGAAAAAGTTCTCTATCATGATCAGAGCCTACGATGATTCCAAGAGGACTATGATCGGGACCTTTGAAGCTGAAGTGGAAGTAGGACCGGTCAAGTCAACGGTCAACTTTACTGTGGTTGACATTCCAGTCACCTTCTCCCTGTTATTAGGGAGGCCATGGTTTCATCCGTTGGGGGGTGTCCCTTCCACTTTACACCAGAAGATCAAGTTTTCAGTGGGCGGTGAGGTCGTGACGGTCGAGGCGGATTCTCAGTCTGTGATTGCTGCTATTAGTGAGGAGACCATACCATGTGGCGGGTTCCAAGTCGCCATGGTCGGGGAAGAGGAAGATACAGATGCTCCAATGGTCATTTATGAAAATTATATGCCGGAGTGGCTGCCTAGATATTTGCACAAACAGAACTTTGTCCCGGGCATGGGACTTGGAGTCAACCTACAAGGGGTGCTTGAGTTTAACATTGACTCGGGAAAGCCAAAGCAGTTCGGGCTAGGGTATACAGAGGAGATAGCTGACCAGAAGAACCTGAGAAGGGGCAAGAACAGCAAGCTTATGATGAAACCATTTTTAAAGGCAGGAGAAGGGCTATATAATGGCCAGCCTAAGCCAGTAAGGGTCGAAAACGTTGAATACCCCAGTTTTGAAATATTTTCTGATGTTGTAGACTTTGAGAAAAGCTGGGAAGAACCAGTAGCCCCTGTGGTGGTGGAAGAGGCAGCTGCTAAGTCTGTTGTTCTGCAAAGTGAGCCACATGGCAAAAGCAGTGGAAGTGGCCGAAGAGAAAAATGAAGAGAAAACTTGTCATGAAGCTGTAGAAGTAATTTCAGGTGCATTGACTGCTGCCTTATGCAAGGCATTTGGGAAGTCCAAGGAAGGGTTCGGTGAGGAGCTGATGGCCAAGATAAACCTGGATTCTATGGTTGCTGAGATCGCCAAGATCATGAAAAAGCTAAGGCACAGATAGCTGAAAGTGAGAAGATCACTGTTAATATTGAGAAAGAGACCGAAGCAGCTATGGGTTCGGGTAATGCTCTGAAGATGAAAGTGGAAGTTGAAGAAGTACAAGGCCCTCCGCCTGTGGAGGATGAAAATGATTTTGTTGTATCTATTTCTTCCATTTTCAATATGAATGATGTACTTTATGACAAGTTTAATGCAATGAAATCTCAGTTTGCTTCCTTGTGTGATGTTTATCCTGATAATTCTGTGCATGCATTCGAATCACCATCAAGCATATTTAGCATACATGACACTGCATTGCATGAAATCAACATAAGTACAGATGAAAATCCCAAAATGGTATTCATTTCACATGAGCTGAAACCCGAGGAAGAGAGAGAATTAACAAGAATATTGCAAAAGCATGTTAAAGCTTTCGCGTGGTCATATGAAGACATGCCAGGTGTAGACACAGAAATAACAGTTCACAAGATCCCAACGGACCCTAAGTTCAAGCCAGTGAAGCAGAAACTGAGAAGGCTGAGACCAGAGTGGGCTACATTGGTGAAAGAAGAAGTGGCCAAGTAGATCAAGGCCAAGTTCCTTGAAGTGGTGGAGTATACAGAATGGCTAGCCAATATCATCCCAGTACCTAAAAGGGATGGAAGGGTCAGTGTATGCATCAACTACAGGGACCTGAATAAGGCATACCCAAAAGATAATTTCCCCTTGCCTCACATTGATGTCCTGGTTGATAGTGCAGCAAAAGCGGCAATGTATTCCTTCATGGATGGATTTTCAGGTTACAACCAGATCCTAATGGATGTAATTGATAAAGTGAAGACATCATTCATTATAGAGTGGGGCACTTTCTGCTACAGAGTGGTGCCCTTTGGACTGAAGAATGCTGGAGCCACTTACCAGAGGGCTTTCACAACTTTACTGCACGATATGATTCACAAGGAAGTCGAAGTGTATGCCGATGATATGCTTGTTAAATCAGTAACCCGGGAGGAACATCATGTTATCCTGGATAGATTTCTTACATGTATTGGAGAGTATAATTTGCAACTCAACCCTAAGAAATGAATATTTGGAGTCACATCAAGGAAGCTGTTGGGTCATGTGGTCAGCCAGAGAGGAATAGAAATGGACCTAGATAAAATCAAAGCTATTCGAGATATGCTGGCTCTGAAGATAGAAAAGGAAGTCTGGTCATTTTTGGGTTCCTTACAATACGTCAGTCGTTTCATAGTGCGGTTAACTTCTACCTGTAAGCCAATTTTCAAGCTACTGAAGAAGGATCAGCCAATCATATGGGATGACAGATGTCAGTTGGCATTCGAGAAGATCAAGGCTTATCTGGTAAATCCGCCAGTTCTGAGCCCACCAATTCTAGGGAAACCTTTGATTTTGTATTTAGCCATTGAAGATTCTTCTGTAGGGGCAATGTTGGCGTAAGAACAAGATGGCAGGAAGGAGTATCCTATTTACTACCTCAGTAAGAAGCTGCTGGAGTATGAAACTAAGTACACCCTGGTAGAGAAGACATGTGTGGCAATGATCTGGCTGACCAAGAAATTGCGGTATTACTTCCAGTCATACAAAGTGTAAGCTGTGGCCAAGATGGATCCAATGAAGTATTTATATGAAGCACCAGTGTTGGTTGGGAAGCTATCCAGATGGCTCTTGCTTTTGTCGAAGTTTGACATTAAGTATATCACTAAGAAAACCATCAAAGGGCGAGCCGTAGCAGAATTTCGCTGGAATCAAATTACACAAAGAATTTGGAGTTCCCAGATGAACTGTTGGCCATGGTGGAAATAAAGAGATGGGTTTTATGCTTCGACGGTGTCATGAACAGAAAAGGTGCTGGAATTAGGGTAATCATAGCAACACCGGACTGTGAAATCATCCCGTTATCAAAGAGACTAGATTTTCCTATAACCAATAACGGAGTAGAGTACGAAGCATGCTGGTTCGGGATGGAAGCTCTGTTGACACTAAGGGCAATTGATGTCCTGATCATTGGAGATTCACTTTTAGTGATAAGGCAAGCACAAGGTGAATGGGAGTTGAAAGAAGAAGCCTTACGACCTTACTTGGAGCTGCTACAGTACAGAAAAAGGTTATTTGGCCAATGTGAATTCAGACATATCCCCAGAGACGAGAATAAGATGGCTGATGCGCTAGTAACACTGTCTTCCATGTGGGAAAATCTAGAAGAAACTCAAGTACAACCACTGGTAATAGCAACTTCCAGATGGCCCTATTTTAAAGTACACGAAGTAATGGAGTTGACGGTTGAAGAAAAGCCATGGTTCTTTGACATCTACCAATATGTGAAGGAAGGGAAATACCCAGAGGGAGCCAGTGCTACTGATAAGGTGTCATTAAGAAAATTAGCCAGTCAGTTCAAAATCTTTGAAGATAGACTATACAAGAGAACAACAAATGGGGTTCTTCTAAGATGCCTGACAGAACAAGAAGCAGAAAGAGTGATGCAGCAGGTGCATGCGGGGTCCTACGGTCCACATATGAATGGACTCGCTATGGCTAGGAAGATAATGAGATAGGGGTACTTCTAGATGACTATGCAAGCAGATTGTATAAGGAAAGTAAAAAGATGTCACAAGTGTCAGATCTATGCTGACATCAGTCATCTTCCACCACTCGAGCTGCAGAATCTGGAGTCTCCTTGGCCATTTTCTGCATGGGGGAAAGATATGATTGGTGAAATTCATCTTGCAGCATCTAATGGACACAAATTCATTGTGGTTGCTGTTGACTACTTTTCAAAGTGGGTGGAGGCAGAATCCCTTACTAGTGTAATGGCCAAGTAGATGGTTAAGTTCATCCAAAAGAACATCTTTGCTCGATATGGAATTCCCCATCATATAGTGACTGACAATGGAGTACAGTTCAAAGGGGCAACAGCTGAGCTGCTTGTAGAACATGGCATTGAGCACCATAAGTCTTCTCCATATAGGCCCTAAGCTAATGGTGCAGTGGAAGCAGTTAATAAGGCGATAAAGAAGATTTTATCAAAAATCATAACCACCTACAAGGATTGGGCTGACAAACTGTCGTATGCTCTTTGGGGTTATAGAACCAGTGTTAGAACTCCAACAAGGGAAACTCCCTATGCCTTGGTATATAGTATGGAAGCAGTACTGCTAGTAGAAATACAACTCAAGTCACTCAGAGTCTCCTTGGAAGTTAAGTTACTAGAAACCGAAAAGGTTGAAGCTAGATACGAGCAGTTAGCTACGCTAGATGAGAAGCGGTTGAAAGTGCTGGATCATCTACAGATGTACCAACGCATAATGGCCAGAGCCTATAATCGGAATGTGAAGTACCCTAGGCGGCAGTTGAAAGTAGGAGACTTGGTTCTAAAACAATTAAGGCCTTCAAATTTCGATGTTAGGGGAAAATTCAGACCTAACTGGGAAGGGCCCTATGTTGTGAAGAAAGTACTGTCAAAAGGTGGTGTCAGCATTATGGACATCGATGGAAATGAGTTCACAAATCCTGTCAATCAAGATCGCTTAAAGCTTTATCATGTTTAAAAAAAAAGAAGAAAAAGTCTGCTAGGCTGAAAACTCGAAAAGAGCAACCTAGGCAAAAGTTAAGACACGAGAGAAAATGATCAATCGGAAAATCCGAAAAGGACGACTAGTGACGGATTCTGGCTCTGTGTGGAATGTATACCATCTGGGAAACCAATCTTTTCAAATGTACTCATTTTGATTTTATCAATAAAGTGAAATGTTTGTTCAAATATATTTGTGTGGTTATGTCAAATGCATAAACAAAGTTATCTTGCTTAAACATCCATTTAAAGAAAGCGCATTGCATTTAACTAATTAAACATGTCACTTTATTTAACAATGAAAATGTACTAAATACATACAATCCGAGATCTTTTATCATCCTCCAAATATAATTCATCCTTCCGAAGATCCAAGAGCTTGCTGTTTCAATCGGTCTTTGTGTAAAAAAAAAAGAGAAAAAAAAGGCTCGCTGGGGTGAAAACCCAAAAGGCGCCTCCGTCAAAAATTAGAGCAGCTCGCTGGGCTGAAAACCCACATAGGGCAACCCAGGTAAAATTTATAGCGTTTCTAGAAATTACAGGGACAGAAAGGTAGAACCTCTCCACTATTTCCTCACAGAAATCCTTGCAGCATCTCCCCAGCGGGATTCTCCGCATCACTCCCCAGTGGAACATTCACAAAGAACAATACAATCTTTCCCCCAGCATTGTCACACATCCCCAACGGTCATCTTATTACCCCAGCAGCCCTCATATATCTTCAATAAGGAGAAGCTTTGTACAAAGAGCGTCTTCCACCAGCCAGGGGCGAAGCATACCTTCCTCGGCGGAAAGGAGAGGCATCAATACTAAAAAAAACAACAGGAAATGCATCCGTTAAAACCCATATGCATCTGCTGTTGGGATTTGTCACCGGAAATCACCCGATAAAAGCGGAAGAACGCGGTGATTTCCTCAAATCCAGTCCCAGGAGCAATTGAAGTAGAAATTGAAAAACTTAAAATTAAATAGAAAGGGATTAATTTTCTTACCAGAAAATCTCTTTCTAGAGATGGATGATGACTGCAGAATTCAAAGTAGAATTCCTCCTCGTTCCCGTACACGAGCGCCTAACGAACACCGCACGTGCTAGCGTCAAAAATCACGAAGATTAGAGAGTGAAAAGGGAAAGGAGAATTCGGCCAAAGGGGGGCTAGACACACTTGTGTGTCGGCCGAATTCCCCTTAGGGTTTTTTAACCCTAGGGCTTCCAAATTCCTTTGCTGGAATTTAGGCCCAGTCTGGCTCCTGTGTCTGTGTGGGCTTCCTCCTTTTAATTCAGGCCCAAACTTATTTTAATTATTCTGGTTTAAATCAATATCAAGCCCAATTTTAATTAACCCATGTGTTTAATATATTACTCCAAGTAACATATTATTTACACTTAAATTAAAATTAGTTTGACTAATTAATTTAATCCATCAAATTAAAATTAATTCTTCACAAAACAAATTCATATGTAAACCTATACATATGAATATTTCCACCTAGGAAATAGTTTCATAATTAATCCAATTAATTATGTGAAGCCAAATATTAATTTTATTATAATGATCAATCCAATTGATCCTTATAATATAATTAATATATATACTTCTCTCTCTCTAGTGTGTACACTCCAAGTGTACTTATGATTCTTTAAGTCGGTGTCTAGTCGCTCAATATGTACGATCCCGTGGGCCCATCTTTATGTTGGCAATGGGCCTTCTGGCCCGCAGACTGCAGTTGGGCTCTAGCAAGCCACTGCAGCCCCCAATTAAGATGGAGATGGCAGTCTAACTGTTATCATAACCCTGTAGTTTAAACTTGTACGTCCCATGTCATTGATATCGGTGTCCAACACAGAGGCATGGATTGATCACCCTCTTTTATGTCCGGACATTAACTTGATCTCGAATGCACTGAACCTCACAAACAAGTTCCAACTTGTTTGGGTGTGGCCACACTCTTATCAGTCACATTCATCAAGTGGCCGGTGATATCTTCTCAGTGGGTTACTGAGTGACAATTCCCTTCTGCATATCCATAGTATTACCATGTTCAGTGACATGCCCGAAAGCACCCATACTTGGCACCCTATTACAGGCCCTTTAGGCGTACCCCTAAGTATGCGACTTCACATGTAACACCATCATATGGTCAGGTCAAAGGATCCATACAAGTACTACACGAGAATCCATTGTGATACCATACCATGTGGATTACTCGTTTAGTGGATCTATCCAGTACCATGCTCCCAGGCATGTACCCATTAACTTGGTTGACATTCCATGTCCAATGACCGGTAAGACACCGCCATACAACCAGGTTAATGATAGTCTGTTGTTCCATTCATTCCCATGACTGGAACAGACTACGGATGTATTTATGGTCATATCGTTTACCCTATCCATGGTCTTACTGCTAAGTGCATGACACTTGTCATCATGGATATAGATATGTCCATTGGATACTTCATTTAATATATTGCACAAGATAGATATAATAAATGAATTGATGCCTTTATTAATAACACAAATGAGAGGGGCAAAAATTTTTGTTCAAAATCTCTCGATCAAGGAATGAAGACTTGCAAGTTCAAATTAAGGAATTCATCATCACTGTCTCAGACATGGACACTTCCCTAGCAGATCCGCCTCGGGTAACATAGACCCGGTATTGGCCCAGATCGGCTTCATTCCACTTCCCCAGCAGATCCGCCTCGGGTAACATAGACCCCGTATCGGCTTCATTCCACTTCCTCAGCAGATCCGCCTTAGGTAACATAGACCCGGTATCGGCTTCATTCCACTTCCTCAGCAGATCTGCCTCGGGTAACATAGACCCGGTATCAGCCCAGATCGGCTTCATTCCACTTCCCCAGTAGATCCGCCTCAGGTAACATAGACCCGGTATCGGCCCAGATCGGCTTCATTCCACTTCCTCAGCAGATCCACCTCGGGTAATATAGACTCGGTATCGGCCCAGATCGGCTTCATTCCACTTCCCCAGGAGATCCGCCTCGGGTAACATAGACCCAGTATCGGCCCAGATCGGCTTCATTTCAAATCCTCAGTAGATCCACCTCGGGTAATGTAAACCCGGTATCAGCCCAGATCGGCTTCATTCCAGATCCCCTACAAACCTCGCCTCGGATAACCTAAACCCGATATCGGCTTATTTCCTCATCAACCTCACCTCGGGTAACCTAAACCCGGATCGGCTTATTTCATCTTCAACCTCGCCTCGGGTAACCTAAACCCAGTGTCGGCTTATTTCACCTCCATCTTCGCCTCGGGTAACCTAAACCTAGTATTGGGTTATTTCACCTCCATCCTTGCCTCGGGTAACCTAAACCCTGTATCGGCTTATTTCATCTTCATCCTCGCCTCGGGTAACCTAAACCCAGTATCGGCTTATTTCATCCAAATCAACTCAGTGCATCACCACAACAGTGGGGCTTCAACAAGTTAGTGCATGTTTCTTATGTCTGCGGCGCTTTGATCCGTGCCCTCAAATTCATCACCTCAGGTATTTTAGACCTAGAGCCAAGTGTCGAATTTGATCACGCGAGGGGCAGCTGTAAGCGCCGGGATTTTCCAGACTTAAAAAAAATGTTGTCGTACCACGACTGTAATTACAGTCATGGTGTTGTATTACAATCGTACGACTGTAATACAATCATACGACTGTAATATCGGAGCAGGTACAGCAGCCCATATCTTGTGACATAAAAAATTTGGATTGGTGGGAGAGGGAATTAATGCCCGGTTCTGAAGCAAGAAACCAGCAGAATAAAAGGGAAGAAGAGAGGAAAAAGAAGGGGCTTTTGATCTTGGGAATTTTGACAGAAATTGAGAGAGAATTAGAGAAAAAGCAAAACCAAATCAAGCCATCTTTCTCTCCTCTTTTTCTTTTGATTCTTCAGTGTTTAAGTTTAAAATCTATTAGAAATCATATAGGTTAATAACTTGACACTTAAAACTCAATCAATTTCGGACTTTAAACAATCAGAATCCGTGACATTTTGGAGATTTTGGACTTGACTTTCAAAACCTAAACTCAAGGAAAAAGAAGCAATTTGGAGGTGATTGGAGCTTTTCCAGCGGTCATTCCTACGGTGGATTAGCGCCACAAAGGTAAATATACCTCAAACCTTTATTTTCTTGCTTTTTCTGGGTGATTTGGTGTGTTTTTGTGCATGAAAACTCAATTTTCAGGCTTGCTGTTTCTAGAATTCAAGAACAGCCGTACGACTGTTCTTGTGTTGAAGTCGTACGAGTGTTCTTGAATTCCCCCGCTATTTTCGTTTCATTTAAATAAATTTTGGCAATTTTTTGCAATTGGAAGGATTACAGGCACACGATTGTAATTACAGTCGTACGACTGTAGTTACAGTCACACGACTGGAACTCCCGTCTGGAGGCAGAAGTTCCGTTTTAATCTAGAAAAATTTCTAAAAATCCTAAAAAATCAGAAAAATCAGAAAACCATCAAAACGAATTTTGTTGTGTGCATTCATGACCTTAGATTTAATTTTCAGTGTCATTGCATTTAGAACAATGCCACGACGAAGACCCGATTCTCCCGAAAACTGACCCACCTCGTATGCTAAATTAAAATAAACCGGAAAATAAAATGTTTTCGAAATGATTTTCTCACAAAACAAAAAATACAGGGACGTTTCAAAACTGTTTTCCAAGTCTAATCGGACCGGCCGGTTGGGCTGACCCGGTTACCCCCTAAATGCATGCCCCTGATCTCTAAAATCCCCAATTCTGTCCTACTTGAGTCCTATTTGTGGTGTGCTATAAACTATGCTAACCATATGTTTTGTAGCTTTAATTTCTTTATTTTTATTTTTAATGTAATTTATAGCTTAATCCGTGTATTTTAGGCGATTTTATTTTTTAGATTATCGTGTATTTTAGGCGTTTGTAAGGTGAGGTTGAGAGTTTTTATTTTTATTCAATTGGGTTGTAATAAGATATTTATTTATTGTTTTATTTTAACTTGTGTGTACGGTGTGTGCTTTAATTTAATAAAAATGATTGTTAGAATTATAAAATACCATCAAAGAACATTGGCCGTATTTATTTTGATTAGACACGAAATATGAGACTTGTCCGGGCCTAGATTTCTGGATAGTGTAGCGGCCCTTCGTCCTGTTCAGCTTCACTGAAATTTCCCAGTTGAGCTGAGCCGGGTGGCGACTCCTATACTATCTATCGAGACTTAGGTCTCGATTCTTTTACGAAATAATTCAATTTTCAAAAAATGAATTTTATTATAAAAACCCTACGCGAGGGAGGGTTGCCTTATCTCAAGGCTTCCTTTCGAGAGAGTCCACGTCCTGTCGAAAATGTCATCCGCTCATAGGTACTCTATACTATTTCTATCTATAAACATGCCATTGGTGATTAAGCAAAAGCAAGCATTAAGCAAGAGAATAAAATTTGCACAAAAAAGTGAGAAAACTACAATAATTTCATAAAACTAATAAAGTTAAACTAAATCAATATCCTAGTAAAGAATGTTTAGCTACTCATAGTATCTAAAACATACAAATAAGAAATAAGAATATAAAGAAGAGAAGACAAACTCTAAGTTTGGTGTAGGTATATTCACCGAATTCCTTCGTCTTGTCGCCTCCACTTCACCGCTGGAATTCCTCTCCAAAAACACAGAATTGAAACTAAGTTATGGGATCTCCAAAACTGAAAATCAAAAGCTCTTTAAATAGGAGAAAACACTCTCCTAAATAAAAAAGGAAACAACTAACCTAGAAACTCTGAAACTCCCTAAAAACTCTAACCTTCCCCAATTAAAACTCCTAACTCATCAAATCCTAATTAAATAGGAACTCCCCAAAATATCTCCAGCACAAGTCTCCTAAATGGATTAGGAAGACACAAATTGTAGGGGGAAAAAGTTAACACAACAGGTTTGACCCCGTAAGATTAGGACCAGCTACAGAAACCCAAGCTAACTTTTTCGTTACAACTCCGATTAGCGCGATTCAAGATGCACTGGAAAGCTAACAAACGGATGCACAACTTTATAGAATAACTCTGAAACTAAAACAACCTCCAAATGTCTCGAAAATCCAATCAAAGTTCGGATTCCAACAATCCTTCCTCAATCAGAATTCCTATTTAATTAAAAAATCTACTATTTAACACCGAAAAGAGAAAAATACAACTAAATAAGAGTAAATAGATAAAAGATAATACTTGACCAAATAAACACTAAAGCCTAAATTAAAAATGCATAAAGTAAGGGGAAAACATACTAAAACAATCCTAAAAATGCCTATATGAAGATGAGTCATCAATATTGTCATTATTGGTTATTTTATTTATAAGATTATTTCATTATTATAATTATTTGCATGTTAGTTTTGTAATAATATCCGTGAATAACCATTAGAAATTCTAAATGTCCCTAATCATTCAATATTATGAGAATAATAATGATTTAAGGCTAATAGATCATTGATTGATTATTGTTATTGTATAGCTGTATAGACTTAATCAAAGGCTTAATCATAAGGATTAGGAATTAATAGGAGTATAATTACTTTCCTTGTTTAGCATTCATAGAATGTATAAATAGCTGTTCATTCTCAATGGAATACACATAATATTTTTCCTCAATTTCTCTGATCATAACATGGTATCAGAGCAGCCCTTGTGAGCAATTCTTTCTTCTCTTTTTCATTGAATATTGTCTGTCCCATTGAACAGACTTATCTTCTTTTTATTTTTTTTGTCTGTCCAGAGAACATACTTTATTTTTCCAGAAATCATCCCTTTGTTCCTCAGCTCCAGAATTCTTTTTTGCCTCACCGCCAGTCCTAGAAGAATGTAGGTGTGCCGATCGATGCATCCCTGCAACTACGGTCACCACTGCAACTGCGCGTGAGACACACGCGCCACCTCTCTATCTGTGAGTGAGATACACGCACCACCCTGTTACCCATTTTCTGGCGACCTCCTTTCTGCTCCGGCGTCGCCCTTGTATCCCCGGTCAGTCCATCTGGTTCCCTCTCTGATCTGGTTATTCCTTCACTTGCTGATATATTTTTTTTCTTTCTCTGTCCTTGGCACAGTTTCTATTTGTAAGACATGGGTGACGAAAATAGCACTACTGTGGTGACTGAAATTATTCCCACACTTGGTAAAATTATGGAACAAAAATTAACCGGACCTAATTTGTTGGATTGGTCTAAAACAATCAGAGTTTATCTACGTTCTATTTCCCTTGATGATCATTCAACTAATGAGCCACCTCATGGTGATAATGCATGGCTGAGAGCTGATGCCAGAATTTTCATCCAAATTCTCAACTCTATTGATGATTCAATTGTTAGTCTTACCAATCATTGTGAGTTTGTCAAAGAACTGATGACTTATCTAGAATTTTTCTTTGTTGGAAAAGATAATATTTCTCGTGTTTATGATATCTGTAAGGACTTTCATCATCCTCAACAAAATGTAGAATCACTTCAAGCTTATTTTATGAATTTTAAGTGAACCTATGCAGAACTCAATAATGTCTTGCCCTTTAGTCCTGATGTTAAAGTGCAGCAAATTCAACAGGAGAAGACTGCAGTGATGAGTTTTATGGCTGGGCTGGATCCTCAATTTAAGATAGCCAAATCTCAAATCCTTTCTGGCACTGAAATTTCCAGCCTGGATGAGATTTACACTTGCCTGCTTCTTAGTGCCAACAATCACTCGACCGCATCCTTTGATCCAGCTTCTAATGCTCTTGTTGGTCGTACTACAAGCAAATCATATAAAGGCCCGTATCATGGTGGTAATCGTGGTAATAAACCCTCCCATACTGAAGGTGTCGTTTGCTTCTATTGTCATGAACCAGGACATACTAAGCGTACTTGCAAGAAACTGCAGAATAAAAATCAGCGGTCTCGATCTGCTCATGTTGGCACCAATGAAACTCCGGATTCATCTCTCACTCCTACAACTTACACTATTTCTGCAAAAGAATTTGCAATGCTGACTCAGTATCAGGAAGCACTTAAGCATTCCTCTCACCCTACCACTGCTATTATGGAATCAGGTACCACTAATAAGTGTCTTCTTTCCTCCTTTTCCAAATGGGTCATTGACTCTGGTGCCACAGATCATATGACAGGTAACTCGAGTCTTTTCTCTAGTCTTAAATCACAAAAAATTCCTACCCATGTTACTCTAGCAGATGGCTCTTCCTTTACTGTTACTGGTCTTGGCACTATTAATCCTACACCATTTTTATCCTTATCTTCTGTATTAAATCTTCCTGGTTTTGCTTTTAATCTTATATCTGTCAGAAAACTCACTCGATCCTTGAATTGCTCCATCTCATTCTTTCCTGATCATTGTCTATTTCAGGATCTCGTGACGAAGAAGATTATTGGTAAAGGACGGGAATCTGGAGGACTCTATGTTTTGGATACTAGTCCAACTGCTTATTCAAGCGTCTCAAGTCCATTTGAAGCTCATTGTAGGTTAGGGCATCCTTCTCTTCCTCTATTGAAGAAATTGTGTCCTTAGTTTCATTCTGTAACTACTTTAGATTGTGAGTTGTGTCAGTATGCTAAACACCATCGTGTGCCATCTATCCTTAGAGTCAATAAAAGATCTAATTTTCCTTCTGAGTTAGTTCATGCTGATGTTTGGGGTCCTTGTCCAGTTACATCTAAAACCAGGTTTCGATATTTTGTCACATTTGTTGATGATTTCTCTCGAGTAACTTGGCTTTGTTTAATGAAAAATCGATTTGAATTGTTCTCACATTATACTTCATTTTGTGCTGAAATTAAAAATCAATTTAATGTTTCCATCCACACCCTTCGAAGTGACAATGCTAAAGAATATCTTTCTGCACAATTTCAAACTTACATGCTTCAATATGGCATTCTACACCAAACATCATGTGTTGACACACCATCTCAAAACGGTGTAGCCGAACGCAAAAATAGGCATCTCCTTGAAACAGCCCGAGCACTTTTATTCCAAACACATGTCCCTAAGCCATTTTCGACGGATGCGGTTTTCACAACGTTTTTCTTATTAATGGAATGCCTTCTTCCGTACTTTATGGGGACATTCCTTATAATGTCCTTTTTCCTAATAAAGCATTGTTTCCTATCTCACCACGAATTTTTGGAAGCACTTGTTTTGATCGTGATGTTCGTCCTCATTTAACAAAACTGGATCCAAAGTCAGTAGAATGTGTGTTTTTAGGTTACTCTTGTCTCCAAAAGGGGTATGGTTGTTATTGTCCATCTCTTCACAAATACCTTGTCTCATCTGATGTTACTTTTCTTGAACATAGTCCATTTTTTCCTACTAGTCTATCACCACAACCGTCTACTGATACGGTGTTAGTGTATAAGATTCATAGCTAAGTGGTTTCTCCTTCTCAAAAAACTCCACCCCCACCTCCGAAACTTCCTGTTCAGTATGTTTATTCAAGGCGGATGAATACCCCTCCGTCTGGCTCTTTACCAATACCTTCTTCATCATCAGACCCGCCATCTAATGATCTCCACCTACCGGTTGTACTTCGCAAAGGTAAAAGATCCTCCACATATCCTATTTCATCTTTTGTTTCTTATAATCATCTATCACCATCTTCCTCTTCTTTTGTTGCATCACTTGATTCCATATCTACTCCTAAATCTGTCTCAGAGGCCTTATCTCATAGTGGTTGGCGTAATGCAATGGTAGACGAGATGAATGCTTTGGATGCAAATGGTACTTGGGAACTTGTAAATTTACCTGTGGGAAAAACATCTATTGGATGTCGGTGGGCCTTTACTGTCAAGGTTAACTCTGATGGCTCTATTGCTCATCTCAAAGCTCGACTTGTGGCCAAAGGGTATGCCCAAACTCATGGTGTAGGTTATTTTGACACTTTCTCACCAGTGGCTAAGATGACTTCCATTCGACTATTTATTTCTGTGGCTGCAACCCACGATTGGCTATTACACCAGTTAGACATTAAAAATGCATTCTTACATAGGGATCTTGAGGAAGAAGTCTATATGGAGCAACCGCCAGGCTTTGTTGCTCAGGGGGAGAATGGGAAAGTTTGTCGTCTGGGAAAATCCTTATATGGACTGAAACAAAGCCCTTGAGCTTGGTTCGATAAATTCAACCACGCCATTAAGAAGTTTGGGATGACAAAAAGCAAATGTGACCATTCAGTATTCCTTAAGAACTCCACATCGGGTATTATACTACTTATAGTCTATGTAGATGATATTGTCATTACTGGCAATAATACATATGGAATCTTGTCTCTGAAATCTTTCCTTCATAGTCAGTTTCATACGAAAGATTTGGGGACTCTGAAATACTTCTTGGGAATTGAAGTAACAAGAAGTAGGAAAGGCATTTTTCTGTCCCAAAGAAAGTATGTGCTTGATTTACTATCAGAAACAGGGAAGCTAGGAGCTAAACCATGCAGTGCCCTAATGACTACTAATTTGCAACTTACAACAGATGGAGAATTATTTGAAGACCCTGAGAAATACAGATGGCTAGTTGGTAAATTGAACTATCTCACTGTTACTCAGCCTGATTTGACATATTTCGTTAGAATTGTCAGTCAGTTTATGTCATCACCCACCATTCATCATTGGGCAGCACTTGAACAAATCTTATGTTACCTAAAAGGAGATCTGGGACATGGAATAGTATACAAGAATAATGGTCATAATAAGATTGAATGCTTCTTAGATGCAAATTAGGCAGGATCGAAGATTGATAGGAGATCCACTACCGGATATTGTGTCTTTGTTGGGGGAAATCTGGTTTCATGGAAAAGTAAGAAACAACATGTTGTGTCTCGATCCAGTGCTAAATCAGAGTATAGAGCCATGGCATAATTAGTTTGTGATATTATGTGGATTCGTCATCTCTTATCTGAACTTGGTTTTAAAGTTTTAACTCTGGCTGAGTTATGGTGCGACAACCAGGCAACAATTCATATTGCATCTAATCCTGTATTTCATGAACGAACCAAGCATATTGAAATTGACTGTTACTTTTTTCGTGAGATGCTCCAACAGAATTTGATCTCTATGAATCATATTTGTATAGAAGAACAGCTAGGAGATATCTTCACAAAAGCTCTAAATGGAACCCGAGTGAACTACATTTGTAACAAGTTGGGCATGATAAATATCTATGCTCCAACTTGAGGGGGAGTGTTATTGTATAGCTGTATAGACTTGATCAAAGGCTTAATCATAGGGATTAGGAATTAATAGGAGTTAATTACTTTCCTTGTTTAGCATTCATAGACTGTATAAATAGCTGTTCATTCTCAATGGAATACACACAATATTTTTCCTCAATTTCTCTGATCATAACAATTATTATAAGATGACAGTATGTATGGAGATATAAATCAAACTCATGGGTCCATGTTGGACTCTTTAATGTCTCTCTAGACGTTGAGTTAGCTTTGATTGGAGAATATTGTTCTAGACTGACCCACTATGAGATTTTTAAATGGGTTATTATCATAAGTGATCTATATAATAGTTGTATCATTAAATCTTTGGACTTTATGTCACCACAGGTTCTTACATGATGAACACTGTAATTTCAAACAAACAAACATTATCCTAGATAATTATAAAGGTTGTGATTGGGCATAACTAGAATCAAGTAAAGGAAGATGAATGACAAATATGAGATTTGTCCCTGTCAATATAAGAGCAATACCTGAAATACCTTTAGCCCCTCAAGAGTGAAACTAAAAAATGCATGATCATGCTAAAATGAATTGATAAGAGAAATAATTTTGATTTATTTTATCAGTCTACTTGAAGATCGAGAAACAATGTGATTAAAAAAATTAGATCACTTAATTTGGCTAACCCTAAGTGATTATGCTTCGCATTTAATAACTTGTTGAATCGTGTTTTGATGATAACAAATTGAAAAGCTAAAGAAAATCATATCTACTTTAATATTATTACAATTAAGTTGTAATTAGTAAATTAAAAGATGATTATTATGAAGAATGATGAAGCTACTACATGACAAGATAGTCAAGAAGTGAATCTTGCTTATAGTGCTTCATGGACTCAAAGCTTTTCACCTAAAGAAGAAGAGTGCTTTAAGTGCTACATGACTATTCTTATATATGAGCTCGAGATCTCTGGCTATACTAGCTTCAGAGGAAAGAATTTGAGTTTGGATATACAAGCTTCATGGTTTAAAAGGTGAAAAAAATTGTTTGAAGAGCTGCAAGGTTCATTTGCTACATAAAGTAAAAAGCTCTCCAACGGCTATGTCCTTCTTATGAGGTAGAAGTAATAAGCAATACATGCTCAAGACCTTGATAAAACTGCCATAACTCCTTCAAGAATTGGAAGCAACGACTATAATTCCTTCAGGAGCTCTAACGGCTAGTACTCCTTCAAGAACTCAATGCAACGGCCATAATCTCCTCAAAGCTATGTCCAACGACCATTTCATCATTTGATGAGTTTCTCCAAGTCCTATATAAGGAAGAAAGATTGAATTTGTCAAGAAGGAGACTTAGCAATATTCACATGCAAGCAATTTTATTTAAGTCTTCCACAATTCCTTCAAAGAGAAAATAAGGAGAAAGCTTCATCTTTGGTTTATTCATTCAAATATTTATTCAAGAGAATTGTATTTTCACACAAGGTTGTCTGAAGGGGGTTTCTTTATTGATAGTGTGATCAACAAAGTTTGTAAAAGTTTGGTGCTTAAGCTTTGAAAAAGCATCGGGAAAAGTTTGGTATTTGAGCTTGAAAAAAATAAGGTATAAGTTTGGTGCTTCAGATTTGAGAAAGCAACGGAAGAGTTTTGTTATTTAAGCTTGGAAAAAGTAACAGTAGAGGTTTGATTCTCAGCCTGTAAAAGAATTGAGTTTGTTACTTGAACTCGTAAAGAGAAACATAGGTTTGTTTCTTGCCCATAAAAGAAACGTTGTGGAAAATCTCAAGTGGTTGGCTTGGGAACTGGATATAGACCGGTTGGGTCGAACCAGTATAAATCTTGTTGTCTTTGATTCTCTATCCCTATACTCTTTAAGTTTATTGCTATTTAATTTTTTGAAATTTAATTTAATAGCATTATTACTTGAAGACCTTTTTATTTAGTCAAGCAAATTCATATTCATAAGTTGTACTATTTTATCATTTCCGCATTTTTGTAAAATTTGTGGTTATTGAAAGAAAGTTGTTTTTCTTCAAAAAGAATTTTCTAAATTGTTTGCCGAAATTTTTATTCGGTATACAATACTATTCACCCCCCTCTAGTACTGTAGCTAGCCTATTTGGGACCGTTATAACCATATAAGTTGGATATGTTATAATGTTTTGGGAGAAAAATACTAAAATAAACCTAGTGCCTTGGCGAATTGTAAAGGCATTCATATGGTTTAAAAACTTATAAGTGATAATTGTGTTACCTTATGTTAATAAAAAATGTCCTATTGGCTAATCCCGTTGAGAAATTAAGGGTGATTTCATCTTTTTTTTTAAGTCATCTTCTTCACCAGCCCTTTATTTTCATTTTGTGCAACTTATGATTGTCCAAACTTGGATGCCTCATAATGTGTTATAGATATTGCTACCTTGGTGGAATGAATGACTCATCCAATGAATGAACTAAAAATAACTTTAAACTATATCAGCATCCAATAAGAACAAAATCAATATACACAATTATCTCAAACTAATTTGACTCTGACCTTTTATATGTGAGTAAGTAAACTATTATTCTCTATGAATAGCACATTGATCTTTTGGTTGCTTTTCAAAAAATATGAATAATAACATAGCTGCTCAAAACATCAAATATGAATGTAAAATCCAAATGTTTACATATTTGAGCAGACAAACAACAAAGTTTAATTGTTAAGGCACTATTTCAGACTAAACTGCTTGTCTCCTAAGTCATAGGGGTATGAACTTGTCTAAATTCCCTTAGGAAGAAAAAGACTTGCTTTTAATGAACCTGAAGTACACAATTATTCACCAAGTTCATCTAAAAACCATTATTATCTTACAAGAGGCTTTCAATAAAACCATAGGAAAAATCTCTTAAAATACAATGCCTTTTTTTAGTTAAGCTTTTGATAATGAGATATACCTTATATCTTTTCACATTTGCCTTTGAGCAATGTAACAAGATTTGAAAACTCTTTGTCTTATAATATATTAACGACATCAATCCACTTATGAGAATTGGAATTATCCATGGCCTTTGGAACTAATGCCATCCTTATGTTCCTAGAGATATACAACATAACAATCCCAAATTTCACTAATGAATTTCACTTTAATAACATTTGTTCATGAGGTTGTTGAGATTGTTCTTCTCGATGAGAATCAATCTTTTATTCATATTTGCCCCCTCTAAGCTTGACATCCTCAAAGAACCTTAAATTTTTTGTCTTAAAAAATGCTTTAGTAGTGAGAGCATAAACTTTAAAAACTCCTATCTCTAAATTAACCAACAAAATAACAACTAACAATTTTTCTAATCCAATTTTACTTTTCCTAAATGACTTAGCAAAATTAGACAACCCCTTACCATAAAGCATTTAAGTTAGACTTGAAGCCAAAGTAGGCTTATAAGAGGTATAGAAAGTTGCTTTTATTGGCACTTTATTCAGGATATAAGCTGTTATACTCACATGGCCATTGCATGTGTAGGAAATGGCCACATATATTTATTGATAGCTTATCTTATTGTTTGTTATATTCTTTCAATTCTCTTTGGAGAAGTGTGACTTATATTAGAATTCTAATTGGTTAATTTTCTCAAAACGTGCACCAGTTTGCGAGGTCACATCATATTAGGCAATATTGTTAAGCATATAGAGTTTACAAAATACAAAAAAGACCAGTGCCAATAATAAATAATTTTGAAAACACTTAATTTTATATTTTTAAATGAGCAATCACATTTGTTACCTTTTTAATGGACACTAGCAAGTGTACTAGGTCCTATGGTAGTAAATGGGCAAGTCTAAGTATCATTTTCCTCGGGGATTAATGGTAAACAACTTTAATTTTTTTTTCAAACATGTAGATTTGATTTCTCTCAATAATTTAATAAAGAAATTAATGGAAAATTAACTAAAATCACAAACATCAAGTAAACAGGATTATATTGATAAGATTGCTTGAAACAAATTAAGAAGTAACAATAAATGAAATACACAAACTTAATCTAGCAAGGTTAAGCATGTTCAATAGCTCTTTTCTCTCTAACTAATATGAGTAGGTTTAAGATCATTGATTTAGGGTCTCTTACTTCTCAAATCACAATGCTTATATCTCTCTCATATGGATTTTATGAAACTTACTCCAACTTAGATGTCTCCCTCATAGGATTCATTTCATGCATTAATGTTCTAGTAAGTATTTATGATAGGTCTGTATTCATGAATCTCTCCTAGGTCTCATCACAAATACTAAACATGAGGTGAACAAACTCACGACACAATATGAAACATCATAAAACAATCATCTAAGCAATTATCCATAATAAATAGAGAGAAAGACTAGTTACTAATGCCAGCCTACATTGGCTCAAATCTGCTGGGGAGACTACTCACACCCATGAACAGTAGGCACTTTTGAGAAAATAAAATAAAAACAATAGAAACTACTATTATATTTCTAGCAAGAAAAAGTGTACAAAATTAATAAGAGAAATAAGTACAAGATTTAATTCCCTCAACTACCAAAAAGGGCCAAGTATTTATGGTGCCCCTAAGAGAAATCTACAGCTTTGATCAAAAGTCAAAGACTATTCAATAGCTTAATACAAAAAATTACCAACCATACAAGTTTCTTCATTTTTAACCACACAATAAAAAGGTAAGGGCAAAGCTATAAATTCTAGCAAAGAAAAATCTTCCCCCTCTCTATTGGCTGCGTTTTAGACCGTTCTTTGGCCCATCCAAATTGCTTCACAGCTAGTGATCTTTGCTTTGATTTAAGCTTATTTGCTCCGGTTTTTGGATTGCAACCTTCAGAAGCTATTTAGCAACTTGAAAACAAACTTTTTAGCCATTTCTTCTTCAATTTAACTCCAAATTAAGTTAAATAAATTCGATTACGCTCTAAAATAATTAATATATTATTCACTTATCAAAATATCCCATACTTGAACATTGCTTGTCCTCAAGCAATCAAAACAAAAAAGAAAAAAAATATTAAAGAACACTTGGAACACGAGAAACACAAGTAAGAAAGAAATCAATAATTTTACAAAAACAAAGTATAGAAAACAAAGGTAGAAATCACTTTCTCCCCTTCAGATAGGATAATAAAAAAATGGAAAATATAAAGATTAAGGAAGTAAGATATTATAAACCCACACCAACAGCCTGATTCAGCTTCAAAAACAAACTAAAATAAAAAGATTAGACTTTGCACTTCAACAACTTAGCAAGCAATTAAACCAAATTGACTCACTAATGGATTTTGCTTAATTCACTCAGTGGTGTGTTAGGGTAAGTGTTTGAAAATTCACTCAATAGCTTGACACAACAACCTTAGGCCATAGGCTTGATTATTGATCTCATCACCACTAGTTTGTATTGAACAACATTCATAGTCAAAAGGTCTTTATACAAGGATTGTAACTTGGTTAGGGTTGGGGGTGTGTCAAAAGGATAATTTAGGTGAAAAAGAACTACCAAAGGAATATGTAATGATGAATAAGTAAGTAAGCAACCTTAATAATTGCAGAAATACTAAACTCATTGAACCTAAAGGCAAGAAAAAGATAAGCAAGAAAGCACATGAATGTCAAACAGTCTTAGAATATGAAATTAAGGTACATGAAGCATATTAAGCAAATAGAGAGATTTCATGTTTCCACAAAGAGATATTGAGCAATGATACAACAATGACTTAGGCAATGAATTGTTTTAAAGAGAATTTTTGCTAAGAGTTGTGTTACATAAACTGTTGACTTAAGTTTCGATGATCATAAAAAGTTTGACATAAAAGAATCAGAAATTCTTCTTGCTTAGATAATTACAATTATATTATAATTAACAAAGAATAAATGAAATTGAATTCATATGATACAAGAACATAAAAAGAGTACTATATAAGAAAGATTTGTTTATGAAGATAAACAACTTATGCTCATTATCTTCAAAAGTGATTCCAACGGCTATAAGAATTACAAAGTGATTTAAAAGCGATAAGTCCTATATCTTAGAAGAAGAATATCCCTTCAAAGGCTGCAAACTTCACTTGATAAGCTTAACAAATAATCATATCTTCTCTTAAAAGGCATATCCAACAACTATATTTTGTTTACAAGGTGAAAACAACTACCATTTTATTGCTTCAAGAGCTCTAATGACCATATCTTCTTCAAGAGGTGTTTCCAACAACCATTTTCCTTTATGACTCTAATGCAACAGCCAACTTACTTAATGAAGAGCTCTCCACCTCCTATGAAAGCAAGAAAGATCAAATTTGTTGGTGGAGACTTATCAATATTCATACACTTACAAGCTATTCTAAAACTCTTCCAAATTCCTTTAGGAGAGCAATCAGGAGAAGAAAAGTTTCAACTTAGTTTTACATTCAACTATTTATTCAAGGGAATTGTATTTTCACACAAGGGTGTGTGAAGGGGGTTTCTTTATTGAGAGTATAATCAACAAAGTCTGTAAAAGTTTGGTGTTTGAATTTTGAAAAAGCATCAGAAGAGTTTTGTTACTTGAGCTCGTAAAAAGTAACGCTAGAGGTTTGATATTTAGCATGCAAAAGTATTGAGTTTGTTATTAGAACTCGTAAAAAGTAATACAGGCTTATTTCCTGCCTGTAAAGAAAATACTAGTGAAAATCTCAAATGGTTGGCTTGGGGACTGGACGTAGATCGGTTGGATCGAACCAGTATAAATCTTGGTGTCTTCGTTTTTCTATCCCTATACTCTCTATTTTACTGCTATTTAAATTTCTGCAATTTATTTTAATAGCATTATTTTCGAAGTTATTTTATTTAGTTACACAAGTTTATATTTCATAAAGTTTAACTATTTTATTATTTCCGCATTTTTGTAAAACTTGTAATTGTCGAAAGAAAATTGTTTTTCATTAAAAAGATTTTTTTTTTTAAATATTTTGCAAAATTTTTATTTGGTATACAGTATTATTCACCCTCCCTCTAGTACGGTAGCTAGCCTATTTAGGACCGTCACAACCTTAAACAAGTGAAGAACAATACTTTTCATGGTAACAATCAAAACAAGCAATCATAACATTATTGAACAAAGAACATTTATCAGCTTGCTTGAGTGGAAGATTTCAGGGATTAATCAGCAAGCTCATAACAAGATAATAACTTTTAGAATTGAACTGCTTTCGAACTTTGAATAAATTTTATTGAACTTTTGAAATGAGCAAAGAAGATTGCAGGATATAACTTTCTGAAAGATAGGAATTCACTTAAGACATCTTGAAAAATTCAAGTCACACAAGTTCAACAAACTACAACTGATCAGCTAACTTGCTTATTTGGAAAAGTTGAAATTCGTTTGGTAAATTCTTGGGTGATTGTGGACAACATAGTGTGAAAAAGGTTAAGGAAATTTAACACAAACATGCTTCAGAATAAAAACAAGCTTAGGCTCAAAGGGGTAATCTACAATGTGGAAATTTAACATAAACATGGTGGCTTTTTGGTTTAAAAGCGGTTAAAACCTAATGCCTTAATCATCTTGTACATGTGCACAATCACGTAGTCTTGATAAGTACTAACCAAATCAAGTTTTAGTTAAAGTTGAATTGTGCAAGCCGACTCCACAAGGAAATCAAGCAATATAATAATTTAACAATGAAGAACAGACAGGTTCAAATCCTCACAAAAGTGGTTAAAATTCTAGTTGGTCTAAAGCATGCTAAAATATTGAAATTCAAATTAAAACCTTAAAGTCCTAGAATGCTCAATCCACTTCCTTAAAACTATCTAATGTAAACCTAACATCAAGCAACCTGACTCTAAGCATTTTTTACAGATTACTTACATCTGCAAATTCAAAAGCTTTTGCTAGCTACCATAAGAACAAAAAAATTCAAAAACTTTTGGTCAAAGTTGTACAAAACTGGAAGAAAACCAACTTCAAATTAAAAACAAATTTGCTTAAAGCACAAAATAGAAATCATAATAAGATTGCTTAAAACTCACAGTCATAGAAATCATACTCAAAAAACACATAAAAAACACCATTACTCAAGAACTAAAAAAATTGTTTAAGCAGGGTATTATCCATTAATCAGCAAATAATAACCAATTCAATCAACATTAACTAAAAAGTAAGTAGTCTCAACTCTCATCCCCATACTTAAAATGTGTTTTATGCCCAAAGCAACAACCTAGTAGGCATTTTAAATAGAGTATAAGGAAAAGAAACTACCGATTCACATCGCAATTGTATTGAGTAATGAGAATACTCATCAACTGGCTTGGAGTATTGTTAATCTTCCTCTTCCATGAGGGTTTGTTTCTCTTCAGCTTGCAGGGTGTTATCATCAGTAACATTGGAGGCTTCTTGCTTCACAATATGCTCTCAAGAATAGGCTTCTTATCTAGTTCAACAACCTTCTTCTCTAACTCCTTAATCTTGAAGCGATCCTCCACCCACTTGATCCATAGTTGGTCAATAAGCACCACAAGCTTCTCAATTATCATCTTTGAAATATGCTTATAATGTTCAAGCTAGGCTTTGTCATCAATAGACAAATTCTCTATCTTAACAAACTTTCTCTTCTTTCTAACATGTTCATCCTCAAATTGGATCACATTCTTAGCAAAATTGGTAGCAACAATCTCTTCCTCCCTTTCCTTAGCAACTCTGTACAACATCCATTTTCTAGAAACCTTCTTCCAAACCCTAATATGGCTAAGATGATTATAATCCATAGGGTCAGGACTGCACTCCAAAGTAAGTCTCGTAGGAGAAAGGTCCTTAATCTTCATTTTTGCAATCTTGGTTACATAAGAGCCACACATAATCTTGTTGTTGGGCTTGCTTGGTAGATCCACAATATAATCAGCAAACCAAGAACCAATATTCATCCTCTTGCCCTTCACCATACACCAAAAAGTGAATAAGTCTTGATTTGGCATATGCCACTTGTTGGATCTGGCAAACAATGATCCGACAATCAACTTTTGCAAGATTTTGTTGTAATAATTAAAAAAATTGTTGGCGTTGCAATTAGAGGATAAATAATTATTCTGCCAAATAATTTCCTTCCAAAATGTAACAGAGTCATATTCAGGAGGGTAGTCAGTATAAGCAACCTCATACTCTTTAGAGTCAAGAGTTTCTTCAGCAGTACCATGAAAATTATTGAAATCATTCAAAGATATTGATTTCCCTTTCCTATGATCCTGAAACTGAACTTCCTAGGATTGTCTGGATTTTTGACCTTCCCATCATGGTGGAATCTAAATAAAAACTCAAGAGCGAGTTCTCTATTGGTATGTTCGTTCACCTTGACAAATAAAACAAAACCTCCATTTTTGAACAGTTTGTTCATGCTCGCTTCTAGCCCCAATTTCTTGATTGAGTTCCAACGGAGAATGCGTGAAGAACAAATGGCAAAGGGATGAAAATGGTATAGTGCTTCACATCATCATCGACGATGAAAACCTGCATTTTCTTTAGTGTTTTATCAACGCTGACGAAATTAGAACCAGTGCTGGAGGCAAAGATTGGGAGTGGGAATGTTGACTTGCCTTCTTAAAAAGTCTCATGGCTATTTGGTATGAAAGTTTGAAAGAAAGAAAGGAAATTTTTGGAGAAAAAAATTGAAAGGGAAGAGTGTGAGGTTGAAGATGAAAAATAAGAGAGAGAAATGGGATTAAAAGAGAGAAAGGAAGAGCGGTTAAGAGAGAAGAATTTGAACAGTTTGTGAATTTTTGAAAGAAATTGCCCAAGTGATAGAGAAAGTAAGGGAGAGAGTAATTATGATTAGGAGAAAGAAAATTGGGGGTGTCATTGGAGTTACCCAATCCCTATACTCAGCTCTTCCATCAACCCAATTTAATAATTACTTAATCCTTACTTTACCTCTACTCTGATTGGACAACTAAGTAAAATTTTATTTTCTCGTTTCTTAATCCACAATTAAGCAATTATAGACCTGAGTAAAATTTTCAAACTTTGGGTCAGATTTTTTGAGCAATCTGACCAGCAGTTAGAAAATCTTCTCATGTACAATTTACATCCCATTTAAAATTTTAATTAAACAAATGCATGGTTAAAAATATGAACAGTAAAGGTCACAATTTATTAAAATTTCAAAAATAAGTATGAAATTGCAACAAAAAGTTTTAATTAAATATTTTGGCTATGACTCCATATTGCTTCCATATACTTAGATTGTTTGAATACCTGCAAAAAAGAAAACAACGTATTTTTAAATATTTACACCAAAAATTCAAAATATATTGTATATTTACAGATCAGAAAAGTTGGGGTTGGCCAACAAGTTGCTTGAATTAGTGTTTGAAGCAGACAACAATACTCATGAGGTTTCATAAGGTGGTTCGAAGTATTAAGTGATGTCCACAATCTTAGGTGGTTCTTGAGCAAGGTATGGCTTGAGTCTTTGGCCATTGACTTAAATAATATCTCCTTTATGGTTGACAATTTTAATGGCTTCATGTGGAAACAACTTTGTGATTGTGTGAGGGCCTATCCACCTTGATATAAGCTTACCTAGAACAATCTTAATCTTGAATTGTACAAGAGAACTTGCTGGCTAGGATGAAATATTCTCTTAAATTCTTGTCATGCTATTTTTTGTTTTTCTCCTTATAGTTCATGGCATTTTCATAACTAAACAATCTAAACTCTTCCGATTCATTCAATTGCAATTTTCACTTTTCTCCAACAGCCTCCCTATCAAAGTTAAGATAAGTTAAAACTCATAAAGCTTTAAATTCTAATTCTACATGAAGATGAAAAGCCTTGCCATAGAGTAATCTAAATGGTGACACCCTAGTAGGAGTCTTAAAGGCTGTTCGATAAGCCCAAAGAGCATTATCAAGCTTGTTGAACCAGTCTCTGCTAGAATTTCTTACCAAGTTTTAAAGAATGCGCTTAATCTCTCTATTAGAGATTTCAGCCTACCCACTTGTTTGTGAGTGTAAGGTGTAGCGATTCTAGGAGTGACTCCATACTTCTTAAGCAGCCTTTCAAACAACTTCTTAAGAAATCTTACCACAACACGAGCATCATTAGAAGGGCTTTCCATAGTCTTTACCCACTTATTAACGTAATCTACATCAACCAAAATGTACTTGTTTCTATATGAAATTGGAAACAGACCTATAAAATCAATACCCCATGCATAAAAAATCTCACAAAAACCCGTATTATGCAAGGGCATGTCATTTTTCACAGAAATGTTACCTGTCCGTTGGCATTCTTTGCATTCCATGACAAACCTGTGATAGTCTTTGAAAATTGTGGGCCAATAAAGTATAGATTCCAATACCTTGGAGACTATTCGAGTTGCATCAAAGTGACCTCTAGCTTCCTTAGTGTGACACATGGTTAAGATTGCTTGAATGTCATCTTAGGAGACACACCTACATATTATTTAATTTGCACACAATATAAACAAAAAAAGGTTCCTCTAAAAAATAATTGTGAGCGGACGACGCGTTTTCAACGGGACACGGGACTCCCTTTCGAAAGGGCGCCTCGATTTCGGGCGGGGCCCTCCCTCGCGTGGGGTTTTTGGTTTGGAAATTCGTTTTTGGAAAAGCGGATTATTTCGAAAAGGAATCGAGACCTAAATCTCGATAAAAAGTATAGGAGTCGCCACCCGGCTCAGCTCAACTGGAAAATTACAGTGTAGCTGAACCAAAGCAGGAACTGCCACACTTTTCAGAGATTCGGGTCCGGACAAGTCCTTTATTTCGTGTCTAATTTAAATATTATTGCCAATGTTCTATTTACGACACTTTAAATTGCTAAAGATTGATTTTTATTAAAAGAATGCACGCAGCGCGCATACTGGATAATAATACAACATATAAAGTAAAAGAATAAATATTTAAGAGCTTGCAACCCAATCGAAAGAAAAATAAAACTCTCGCCTCACTGATACAATCGCCTATATACACGAGAATCTAGAAAAATTACAACCGCCTAAATACACGATTTAATTCTATTAGATACAAATAAAAAAGAAAATCAAAATAAAATAAAAGCTGTAAAACAAAGGTTAGCACAATTTATACGGCACGCCATAAATAGGACTCAAGTAGACAGAAATGGGAAATTAGGATTCGGGGTCATGCAATTGGGGGTAACCGCGACGGCCCGGTTGCCGGCCCGGTCAGACCTGAAAAACCATTTTGAAACGTCCCTGTATTTTTGGTTTTGTGAGAAAATCGTTTTTGAAAACATTTTTCCGGTTTATTTTAATTTAGCATGCAAAAGTGGGTCGGCTTTCGGGAGAACTGGGTCTCCGTCGTGGAATTGTCCTAAATGCAATTTTACTAAAAAATAAATCTAAGGTCGTGATGCACACCACAAAATTCATTTTGATGATTTTTGAGGATTTTCCAATTTTTTGAGATTGTCTGAAATTTTCTGATTTTTGTGGAATTTTTCGAATTTTTATGATTTTTTTGGATTTTAGGGATTTTTAGGGATTTATGTTCCTGGCCAAGGACTACAGTCGTGCGACTGTAGTTACAGTCGTACGACTGTATACTACAGTCGTGCGACTGTAGTCTTTGCTAGACAGAAATCGCTAAAAAAATCCTAAAAACAAAACCCTGAAACTGGGAAAGCAAGCACAGTCGTATGACTGTAGACGATCTGGCACGATTGTAATTACAGTCGTGCTCCTGTTCTTGTTTCAAGAACAGTCGTACCACTGTACTTACTTTTCCAGAAATAAAAACGCAAAAACTTGAAGAAAAATGCACCAAACACAAACAAATCACCCAGAAAGCTGAAAAATGAGTTGAGTTAAAGGTTGTTTACCTCCTTGGTGACGATCCACAGCTGGAATGACCCCTGGCTACGCACCAATCCACGTGAATTTGCTCTTTTTCCTTTAAGGAGTCAAGGTTGCAAAAGTGTCCAAATAACTCCCAAAAAGTCACGGATTTGCGTTTGTTTTTGGTCCGAGATGATTTAGTTTGTTAGTGTGAGTGTTAACCTAGGATTTCTAATTCGTTTTAGTGATTAAAAACAAGAAATCAAAGAGAAAATGTGAGAAGAAAGTAAGGTATTTTACTTCTCTCTCTTCTTTCTTTTTCTCCCTCTTTCTCTCTCTAAAATTCTGATTGCTTGCCAAAAGTCCATAATTCTGGTTCTTTTAACCTTATATACCCCCTACTAACCCAGAAATCTTGAGCATTAAATGCCCAAGATTTCCCATCTTTTCCAAGTCAAATAGGTATGGGCATGAACCTGCTCCCCGAAAGTACAGTCGTACGACTGTACTTACACTACAGTCGTATGACTATAGCAAATTCCCACGACTGTATTTTACAGTCGTGGGTCAATGGTCAACGGCCCACTTTTTTTTTTTTAATTTCGTGTTCACAGGCTGCCCCTCGTGTAGCTGAAATCCGATTTCCGAAACGGATTTAGGTACACGACAAAGAACACGAAATCACGTGGATATGCAAGGGTAGTTTTTGCAGGTGACTTTGGTAGTCAGGTGGTCCATATGCCTTTTGCATGAGGATGACACCGAGAGTACAAATGACTTTTGGAGTCGGGCGGTTCCCTACGATGGCTTCCGCGCAAGGATGACGCCGAGATGGAATGACTTCTGGAGTCAAAAGGCCGTGTATGGTCCGTCACACCGAGCCTAAAAATGCATGAGATGCATGTTTGATGAACGTATTTATTCCTTGATCGATAATTTTGAAACAAAAATTTTTGCCCCTTCGATCAAGAATAAATACGGGAATACGTGTCATGGTTGCCTTTTAAAGTCGTGTGGGACTAAATTTACAAATACAAGATGTGATAGTTGTGTGCTACCGGCGCACTCAATGGAATGACACGGGATTTTTGGTTCCCTTTTAAAGTCGTGGGGGACTATGATTTTTGTGTGAAAGCATGACGATCGCGTGCGGCTGGGCGCATCCGACAGACTGAAATTGGATTTGGGTTCCCTTTTAAAGTCGTGGGGGACTATGATTTTTTGCGTGAATGTAACGGCCCGGAGTGGCTTGGCACGTGGGGCGCGTTGAAAATGTAATTGGTGTGATTATACTTACAGTGAAATTTTCATGGCTTTCTCGTGTTTCGTGCCCCTTGGGCGAGGCGGACCGTCACTGAAATAAATTAGTCATCGCTGGATTAGTCCTGCAAAATTACTGAAATACCCCTGTGGGGAATAATTACACATCAGATAATGAAAATAGGGTTTAAAGAAGAAATAGGAAAAAATGAAAATTCCCCCCTTTTTTCCAACTACAGTTGTGCGACTGTATTCAAATTTTTATTACAGTCGTACGACTGTAGATGAAGTACAGTCGTACAACTGTACTTCGCGGGCAGGAAATACTTAAGGGGCGGTTTCCGCCCCTTTCCACTTCCATTCTTCATTTTCCCGAAAATTTATCTCCTCCCTTTCTCTGAAACCGACCCAAATCTTCGAAAAGCCGTCCAAAATGTTGAAGAAAATGGGAAAGAAGTTGAAAAAGATCCAAAACAACGCGGTTCCAGAACCCAACAATCCCGATGAGATCGCTTTTATGGGGATCGCACAAGGATACGGGCACCCGCTATATATGGATCATTTCGGGATCCGATTCGGGATGGAGATCCCTATTCTGCTAGCAATGGACTCCCATTTGTCCATTACATACCTTGATTTTGAGTTTTCCAATATTTTTCCTTTTGAACTTTTGGAACTGATTTGCATGATTTACTGCTTTCTGGGTTGAATTGATTGAGTAGAATGCATGCTAGGAGTCCCCTGTAGTCAATAGAAACAAGAAACTAGGGAAAATGACTCAGAAATCGCGAAAATTAAACAAATTGCGAAATTTTTTCTGCAGGGATATGAACAGTCGTGCGACTGTTCATGCCAATGATGAACAGTCGTACGACTGTGGGCACTACAGTCGTGCGACTGTAGTTACGCTCGTGCAACTCGTACTACAGTCGTACGACTGTAGCAAGAAAAATGGCCTTTAAAAAATTTGTTTCGTTCAATTAATTTTGCAAAATCTGAATGCATGTATGTTGTACTTCCCCATAATGCAGGTACACAGGATTGCCGGCAGCGGGAATCTCTCTCTGCCCCGGGTCTAGTGGGATCGGCTTCCTGAGCCCGTGGGGGCCCGAGTTAGGTTCCTAGGGCTTGAGTCCTTCATTTTATCCTTGCCCATGAGCACACCGTACACCACCCATGCCGTGCTGACGGCTCTGTGCGAGAGATGGGTTTGCACCACCCACACCTTCCACCTGCCCATCGGGGAGTTCACCGTCACTCCCTCGGATTTTGTGGCGATCACAGGCTTTGGGTTCTACGGGACCCTTATCGTCTTTAACTGCAGCTTGACTCGACACCAGCAGGTGGATACCTACATCCGGAGATTGATTGCTGCACCCCTGAGAAGGGGAAGATCTTATGCTCCCGGGTGGAGGCTTATTGGGCCAACCGTGCAGTTTTGACTGAGGAGGACGTAGAGCAGTACACCAGAGCCTACGTGCTCGTACTCCTATCCTGTACGTTGTTCCCTACCGGACAGAGTACCTGTAATCTGACTCTGCTTCCGACACTGGTGGACTTGGCTGCTTTCCTGTCTTTGGACTGGGCGTGGGCTGCGCTAGGGCAGCTATATTACGGGCTGGACTTGTGTGCTCGGGGGGCACAGCAGGAGATCCTAGGCTTCTGGTTCAGCCTTCTGGTATTGCTTCTTTTCCCTCTCTCTCTCTTTTTTTTTTTTTTTTACATGTATTATAATTATTATTTTTTTTTTATAACTACAGATCTGGGCGTTCGAGCATCGTGTGCTGGAGCTGCCCGAGTTGAGGGACGTCCAGGGTGATGTCCGTCCGACCGTCCTGCGTTGCTGGAGGTAGGGGTGGCAGGGTACCGCCCGTGACATAGAGGAGGTACGGCAGAGTCTGCTCGATACGACCTGGAGGAGGGTAAGTAGACAAAGTTCGTTGTAAGAAAACTTGAACAACTTTTGTTTACCTGTACTGAATTTCTTTTATTGCACTTCTACAGATCCGGCACCACCCTTGGGAGAATCTGGGTGCCATCACTCTCCTTGTTCAGTCCTCGGCACGCTTCGACCGCCGCCGATTTGTCATGGAGAGCCCTATGTCCCAGGAGTGGTACTTAGGCGAGCGTCTCTTCCTCTTCGACCATGTCGACGGTCCAGTCGGCCGGCTTGTGCCCTCGCCACTTCCCCAGGCGCTCTTTTGGCCGCATCTGGTGGATCCCGCGACATACCCCGATATATTCGGAGAGGGGTATAGTGTGGACCCCGTGGATGGAGACTATCTCGCTTATATCCAGCAGTGTTTACTGCCTGCTGCGGGTGTCACGCCGGCGGCTCCTCCTCCTCGTCCTCGCCAGGTATTCATTCATATATATATATATATTTTTTGACTTTTTTATTCTCTTTGCAAGTTAAAAAACGTAGGGGAACCGGGTCCTCTCAGCCCAGTGGCCCGGCCGGCGAGAGTGCTGATGCAGGTACAGGTGGAGAGGATACTCCTGTTCAGGGCAGGACCCACCCTGTCCATGCAGGCAGCGCCGCAGCTTCGGCTTCGCAAGCCGTCGGCGCTAGTGGTGTAGTGGAGGGCCGCCTGGTGTCTGAGCTTAGGGCCGATTTCACGCTGATAGGGTTGGATGGCACCCAAGCCTATACGACCTGGAGTATTCCTCGTGAGGAGCCGGCTATGTTCTTCCCCGAGGATACCACCCACGTAAGTCCTTGTCTTCTTCTTTTTTTTTTTTTTTTTTTTATCTCTGATGTTTTTCCAGGTCCGGCGAGCTGATGTGGAAGAGATAGCCTACCGGTACAAGGGTCTAGGAGACTTCTTAGTCCGGGAGAATGGCGTTTGGGCGGTAAGTATCCCCGTGTTTCCTGCATCATAATTTATGTAATGCATGAATGCGTATGTATGTATGTATGGATGTTAATTTATGCTGTCAACTGCAGTCCCGAGTCGAGATGTTCCGAGAGCAGGCCAGGGAGGCTGCATCTTCCGTGGCTCAGGCCCAGGCTGCGAACCAGGAGCTGGATAGGGCTAGGGTTGAGATAGCCAGGCTGCAGGCTGGGATGGCTCGTCTGCAGGCGGACTTTGACTCCTACAGGGCTACGCATCAGAGTGAGTCCGAGGAGGAGGAGGATGATGAGGGGCAGGATGAGAGCTAGTTGGAGCGCCCTGCTTTCTTATTTGTTATTTTCGTAGTTTTTGTCTTTTGTATTGAATTTTTATACACATTGTGAACTACATTCTTTACATTATGGAATTTGTTTTTACTTGCTTGAATCATTGGAAATTCACTCTTCTTCTTTTTCTTTTTCAAATTTTTCTTTTATCCAGGCTTTTACAATTTTCTAGACTCATTACAAGACTCTGATTGGCTCAAATTGAAGCCTTTCGGGTTGTGGAATCTCAAGGCCTATTACAAACACTCGTGGAACATCGAGCTGTTGAATACCTGTTATCTTTTCTGGGATCCAGTGGACAACGTTTTCCGCTTCTCATGTCAGGAGCTCTGTCCCTTATATGAAGAGTTCAGTGCTATCTTGAACATCCCTTGCCATAAAGGAGTGGACATCGCCGTCCCCGAGTTCACTTTTGGTAGCATTTCCTCCTTGGTGAGCTTGTTCGGGCTTCCCAATCCCGAGGTGGAAGCTTTATTTGCTACTGGCTCCCTTTTTCCTGGGTTGAGCTCGGACTCCGTATTAGGATGGTGTATCAATGCCCCTAGGGACCACATGAGTTGGGCCTCCATGGTCAGCCTGTTACTGGTGAGCCGGTATTTCTGTGGTCCTAGTGATGGGGTTATCTCCTTCAGGGCTGTCTCCCTTATTTCTCAGATGGCTGTGGGAGCATCTCCAGCTCCTTTTGCACTTGCTGAGACACTGATTAGCTTGCATGCATCTAAGACAAATGGTGTTCTCCACGTTGGCCCTCACCTCACACTGCTCCAGGTGAAATTCCTTATTATCTGGTGTATTTCTGGGTCGAATGCACTTCTAACCTTTGCTTTCCATCCACGGCAGATCTGATTGTTGGAGAAACTATCAATTCTTAAGATTCCGAGGGGGAACTTCAAGAAATACCATCCGGCCAATCTCAGGGAACGAGGCTTCTCTATTGACTCCTATACCGATATGTCCGCTGATGAGTGGGGCGTTTCTGACGACCAGATTAGGTGGGTGTGCCCCTGGTGGAAGATTACCCACGTGATTGTAGAGATGTGGGCACATGGTGTGCAGTTGTTAGGACAGACCAGGGTGACATTCTATTCTCCAAGTCGCCTTTGCCGCCAGTACGGTCATCTGCAGGATATCCTCCAGCGATCTTGTGTTACCAATTGTGAGGAGTATACTGCTGCTTGGCCAGATCACATCAGAATTCGCTGGGCTAGAGATACCCATCGTGTGGTGTTGAATTATGTCTGTCTTGCCCCTACAGAAACAGATGATCGTTACAAGCAGTGGCTGGCTGAGATCCAGGATTTACCGACTCGTGAGGCGCGTGAGAGCGCGACTTTCCGCTGGCTGGCTCCTTCTGAGGCCTCGAGACCACTTCCTGTCAAGAAAAGGAGAGCATAAAAAGAGAAAAAAAAAATGTGATTTTCATTATTATGCATGTATTGGCCACTATTATTGTTATTTTTATACATTTTTTTTTTACCTTAACTTTTGCTTAAGCCGCCCTTGCGGGTTTTCGACTTAACAGGTTTCCCCTTTTTTTTCGCCTTATCTTTTGCTTAAGCCGCCCTTGCGGGTTTTCAACTTAACAGGCTCCCTTTTTTTTTTTTTTTTTGACGAATGGATGATATTCGCAATTGCACACTTAGACGTCTAAATGTCTTTGTTTATCTGGATGTTTCAACAAATGTATCATGTAGCATACTCCAAACATTCATGCAACATATTGAGCATAATGCACTTCATTAATGAAATTTAATTATCGCATCAATTGAAAATTTTTTTAAAATTGGTACATATCTCGAACGAACTCATTCCTGTTATCAACCATCCGATACAGGTTTTCTGGTCGATAAGCTAACCCTCATTGCCTTAATTTTTGCTTAAGTCGCCTTTACGGGTTTTCGACCTAACAGGCTCTTTTCTTTTCTTTTTTTCTCTTTTTCTCTTTTTCTTCTTTCTTTCTTTTTTTTTTTTTACACGTGGTAGCGTTTGAGATGATCTTGGTTAATCGGATTGGTGAACTCGTTACCGTCCATGTCCATGATCCTTACTGCGCCTTTGGAGAGTACCTTCTTAACCACATACGGCCCTTCCCAGTTGGGTTTAAATTTGCCCCTTGCATCTGTATTGGTCAGTCTCATCTGTTTTAATACTAGATCTCCGGCTTTCAGAGGTTGTTTCTGATGACGAACCCGTCGATTATAGGCCCTAGCCATCCTTTGGTGATACATTTGCAGATGATCCAAAGCCTTAAGACGCCTTTCATCGACCATAGCCAGCTGTTCAAATCTCGCCTTTACCCATTCTGTTTCAGGCAATTGGGCCTCCAAAACCGTCCTTAGTGACTTCAACTCTACTTCAACAGGAAGGACTGCTTCTGTCCCATAAACCAGTGAATAAGGTGTTTCTCCGGTCGGTGTTCTAACACTGGTTCTGTACCCCCACAGAGCATAGGGTAATCTATCTGCCCAATCCCGATAGGTTGAAGTGGTCTTGGACAAGATCTTCTTAATAGACTTATTTGCCGCCTCTACTGCTCCATTGGCTTGTGGCCTATAAGGGGAAGACTTATGATGTTCCACATTGTACTCTTCGAACAGTTCAGCTGTGGCTCCCTAAAATTGCACTCCGTTATCAGTCACCACGTGATGTGGTATTCCATATCTTGCAAAAATGTGCTTCTTCACGAACTTGGCCATGTTCTTAGCCGTGACCGTGACATAAGATTTAGCCTCGACCCATTTGGAGAAATAATCCACTGCCACTACAATGAATTTGTGACCATTCGATGCCGGAGGATGAATTTCACCAATTATGTCTATACCCCATACTACAAACGGCCAAGGAGTCATGAGGTTTTGCAACTCCATCGGTGGAAGATGGCTGATGTCCTCATAAATCTGGCACTCGTGGCACTTTTTCACTTCTTCTGCATAGTCAGTCTGCATAGTGAGCCAGAAGTACCCTTGTCTCTGTTGGAAATGCCCTAGTCCCGAGGCATTGGTCCTTGTGTTTGTATAATACATTTGTACATTAATGTAATCTTTATGTATTATGCAATTTGTGTCAAGGAAATAAAGGCATTAATCTATTTATTATATGTCTTGTGCTATATTTTAAATAGAGTATCCAATGGACATATCCATATCCGTGTTGTCAAGTGTGAGGCACTTGGCAGTAAGACCGTGGATAGGGAAAACGATATGGCCATAAAGTTATCCGTAGTCTGTTCCAATCATGGGAATGAATGGAACTAAAGACTATCATTAGCCTGGTTGTATGGCGGTGTCTTACCGGTCATAGAACATGGAATGTCAACTAGGTTACTGGGTACATGCAAAAAGGGCATGGTACTGGATTGATCCACTTAACGGGAATCTACATGGTATAGTATCACAAATGATTCTCGCGTAGTACTTGTATAAGTCCTTCGACCGGACCATATGATGGTGTTGCATGTGAAGTGGCACACTTTGGTGTACGCCTAACGGGCCTGTAAAAGGGTGCCAAGTATGGGTACGTTCGGGTGTGTTAGTAAACATGGCAGTGCTATGGATATGCAGAAGGGAATGTCACTCAGTGATTCACTGAGACGATATCATCGGCCTCTTGAAGAATGTTACTGATAAGTGTGCGGCCGCACCCAAACAAGATTAGATCTTGTTTGTGAGCATCAGTTCATTCGGTATCAAGTAAAGGTCCAGACACAAAGAGGGTGATACTTCCATGCCTCTGTGTTGGACACCGATATCAGCGACATGGGATTTACAAGTTCAAACTACTGGGTTACGTTTTCAGTTGGACTGCTTACTCCGTCTTCATTGGGGGCTACAGTGGCTTGCTAGAGCCCGCCTGTAGTCTGTGGGCCTTGGCCCACTGCCAACATAAAGACGGGCCCATCGGATCGTACACATTGAACGTCTGGACCTTAACTAGTCGGATTAAGTGTGTACTTGGAGTATACACGTTTGAAGAGAGAGAAATATATTAATTATATTATATGGATCAATTAGATTGATCAAACTAATATAATTAAATATTTATTTTGGCCTTCTCATAATTAATTCAATGAATTAATTTATGGGATTATTTCCTAGGTGGAAATATTATGACATGTATAGGTTTACATGTTTGTCATTTTATGTGTGTCTAATTTAATCCATTGATTAAATTAATAGGTCAAATGAATTTGAATTTAAATGTATGTAATATGTTACATGGTATCACATATAAACATACATGTTAAATTAAAGTTGCATTTGAACTTAAATAAATCAAAGGAATTAAATTGGGCTTAAAACTTAAAATGAATATTCCCACTTGGCTTGGAATGGTTTGGCCGAAATTATGGTGGTGTAATGGGAGGAGAATGTGAGTCATTTTGTTGGACAAAATGTTATGATGAAATGGTGAGTCATGGAAGACTTTATGGTAGCAAAGTTGGACTTTGCATCTTTGGATATTTTTGGTTAGTCATTCTTATGGTAAGAATTAAAGACAAAACATATCCCACATTTCATCCTCACACTTGGCCGAAATTCATGGGTTTTTGGGCATTAAAGATGACTCATTTGTTGGACAAAAGAGATGATGTAAGTGTAAGTCATGGAAGACTTTTGTGGTGGCATAGTGTGGATTAATTCTTATGGTAGGAATGAAAGACAATTATTCCCCACATTCATCTCTTTTGGCCGTGGATTTGAGAGCAAGGATGAGTCATGTTTTTTGACCAAACTTTTCATGATTAAGGTGATGACTCATGGTGTGAGTCATAAGGGTGAAAATGGGTAGCAAAGTTGGACTTTGCTTCCCCTTTTCACCATCACCTTTTTCTTCTTCTTAATGATTTTTGAAGAATGATTTAATTATCTTTGGAGAAGTATGGCCGTCCATCACTGGTTGTTGTTAAGAGAAATTGGTTTTCTTTTAAAGAAAGAAAATTGCCCACTTTTCATCAATTAATTCTTTTTTTAAGAATTAGGTGCACACTTGAGATTATTGGTGCTATCTTTTGGAAAGATAGATTTTCTTTTGGAAAGAAAATAGGGACAGCCATAAATCTCAAAGTGAGCAGCCCTCTCTCCCTCTCTTCTTGTCATCCGAGTCGCTAGCATGGGTTTCGGTCCGAGAGCCGTTCGTGTACGCATCGGTGGAGGAAATCTGCACTTGATTTCTGCAGTCTGCATCCGTCTCTTAGAGAGACTTTGTGGTGAGTTTTTGAAACCCTCCTTTTATGCTTTCAGTTTTTGATTTCCACATCTTAAGCTCCTGGGCCGGATTCGAGGAAATCGACGCGTATTTCCGCTTTTATCGGTCGGTTTCCCGTGACGAATCCCAACAGTCTCATGATCTTCTTTGCCAGAGCTAATCCATTCATATGTGGACCACAGATCCCTGAATGCAGTTCTCGCATAACCTTCTTGGCTTCTGCTTCCGTCAGACACTTCAACAACAATCCATCCGCGGTTCTTCTGAAAAGTTGTCCATCAAACCACCTGAACTGAGCTGCCAACTTTTTTAAAGTAGTCCTATCTGATGCATCTGCTTCCTTGGGATATTGGCCATTTTGTAGAAAATCAGCTATATCTTGGTACCAGGGTTTATCATCTGCAACTAAAGCCAGGACCGTGCTAGAGTGATGAAACGGTGTTCTAGCAGTCTCCAAGATCAATGGCTGCATCGGTGCTTTCTGAGGTCCTTCCCACATGGACGACAAGGTAGCTAATGAATCTGCCATCTGATTATCATCCCTGGCCACATGCTTGAATTCAATATGCCCGAATATTTTCACCATTCCCCACAAAGTCTCTAAATACGGGCGAAGTGATTCTTCTTTGATTTCCCATTCCCCGATGGCTTGACGGATTACCAACAGTGAATCTCCGACGATGGTCACATCATTTGCCCCTAATGAGATGAGAGCATCAATGCCAAACAAGCAAGCTTCATATTCTGCACCGTTGTTAGTTACTGGGAATTCTAGCCGCTTTGACAAAGGGATTATCTCTCCCTCAGGAGTTACGATGATTACTCCGAGACCCGCCCCTCTCTTGTTTACAGATCCATCAAAATGCATGATCCATTTCCTAATCTCCACCTCTACGAAGGCCAACTGTTCATCCGGAAATTCTAGGTTTTCTACATAATCAGATTCAAGCGGCTGATTGGCCAGAAACTCAGCCACCGCTCTTCCCTTGATCACCTTCTTCGTTACATACTCGATGTCGAACTCTGATAACAAAAGCAACCACCAGGACAATTTCCCCGTCAAGGATGGAGCACAGCAGAGATATTTCATTGGATCAACTTTTGCCACGGCTTGTATCTTGTAGGACTGGAAATAGTGTCTCAATTTCTTCGTAAGCCAGACCATAGCAGTGCAGGTCTTCTCTACCACAGTGTACCGAGTTTCGTAGTCTAGCAGCTTCTTACTAAGGTAGCAGATCGCATGCTCCCTTTTGTCATTTTGTTCTTGAACCAACATTGCCCCTATGGAGGTTTCTTCAATGGCTAAGTACAGAGTCAAAGGTCTTCCCAGAGTTGGGGGCTTCAACACTGGAGGATTAATCAAGTATTCTTTGATCCTATCAAATGCAACCTGACACTGGTCATTCCACACAACGGGTTGTTCCTTCCGAAGAAGCTTGAAAATGGGCTCATAGACCGTGGTCAATCTGGCAATGAACCTGCTGACATACTGAAGTGACCCCAGAAAAGATCTGACTTCCTTTTCTGTTTTTGGTGCTGGCATATCTCGAATGGCTTTAATCTTATCTGGGTCCATCTCAATGCCTTTTTGACTGACAATGTGCCCCAACAGCTTGCCCGATGCAACTCCAAATACACACTTCTTTGGGTTGAGCCGTAGGTTATACTTCTCAATCCTGGTCATAAATCTATCCATGATGGCCGGGTGCTCTTCCCGGGTCATAGACTTCACCAGCATATCATCAACATACACCTCTACCTCTTTGTGGATCATGTCGTGCAGTAACGTCGTAACCACCCGTTGATATGTTGCCCCAGCATTCTTCAACCCAAATGGCATCACTCTGTAGCAGTACACCCCCCACTCGGTAATGAAGGCTGTCTTAACTTTATCGATGACATTCATCAAGATCTGGTTATACCCCGAGAAACCATCCATGAACGAATACATAACTGCCCTTGCTGCACTGTCGACCAGGACATCAATGTGAGGAAGTGGGAAGTCATCCTTTGGAGAGGCCTTATCAAATCCCGGTAATCCACACAAACTCTGACCCTTCCGTCCTTCTTGGCAACTGGGACTATATTGGCTAACCATTCAGGGTAATCCACCACCTCCAGGAAATTGGCCTTTATCTGCTTTGCTACTTCTTCTTTGACTTTCTCAGCCCATTCTGGATGTAGATGCCTGAGCTTCTGTTTTACTGCACTGAACTTGGGGTCAATTGGAATTCTATGCTCTGCTATTTCCCTGTCAACCCCCGGCATATCGTCGTAAGACCAAGCAAACGGTCCCACATGCTTTTTAAGTATTTTTGTCAATTCTCTCTCTTCTTTAGGATTGAATTCGTTAGAGATAGCTACCATTTTAGGATTTTCAATTGTGCCCAAATTAATTTCATGTAATGCAGTGTCATGAATGCTGAACACATTGAATGAATGATTGCATGTATGCACAGAGCCATTAGGAAAAACATCACACAAATAAGCAAAGTTAGATTTCATTTCATTCATCGCCTTAAAAGCGGAATTGTTCATATCAAGTACATAGGATAGGTTTACAAAGAAATCATTTTCTTCGTCCACATGTGGAGGGTCTTCTGCAGCAGGGTCTTCCGGGTCGGCAGGCTCTTCTTCAAACAAGTCACCCAAATCAGCTTTAAGGGTCTCCTTCTGTGCTTCAGATAAGGCATCTTCTTCCACTTTCGCTTTCCCTTTAGCCATCATCTTGGTGAGCTCAGCGACAGCTTTTTCCACTAACTCCGCCTGTCCTGAAATAGCTTCCTTCTTCACAGGGCTCTCTTTTAACCCTTTCTTCAGCAATTCAGCAAATGCTTTGGTAATGGCGTCCACCAGGGGGTCTGTATCTTCTTTGGGTTGCTCCTCCGGTATGATGGGAGCCACCACTTCAGCTTGGTTTATTGGAGGAGGACTGGCCTCTTTCATGCCTTCAGGCCTAAGCATTTCTTCCACTAAGCCAACCCCATATTTCGAGAAGTCGATAATATCAGCAAAGATCTCAAACCCGGGGACTGTTTCCCCATCAATAATCATTGTTTCCAGCTTACCACCATATGGTCCACTACTGGCTCGAACAAATGTGTCCAAGAGATGGACTTTCTTTGTCTCCGGGATCTCCTTTTTTTCAGCACCTTTATAACCGAGACCCCCTCGGTGTGATTGGCCCACAGAGATATCAAACTTTATGATCCCTTGCTGATGGACTTCTAAACCCCTTCCCGGAATGAAATTCTGCTTCTGAAAATACTTATGGATCCATGGAGAAAATGTCAAATCTTTCTCCTTATGCTCAGAGACAACTGCCACTTGAAAGCCAGTCAAAGGTTGTTCAGATGAGTTCAGAGCAGCCACCATAGAAGATTCATCTGCCTAAAGAGTTACAATCTTTTCCCCCATCGGAATCTTCACCTTTTGGTGTAAAGTTGATGGCACACCTTCCAATGTATGAAACCAAGGTCTTCCCAAAAGCAAGGAGAAAGTCACAGGAATATCAATGACAGTGAACAGCACGGTTGACTTAACTTCTCCCACTGACACTTCTGCCTCAAAGGTTCCAATCACAGTACGCTTGGAATCATCATAGGCCCGGCTCACCGTGTTAGACCGTGACAATGCTTCTTCGGACAGATGAAGACTAGGTAAAACTTTCAGAGGGTAGATATTCAATGCCGATCCGTCATCAACCATCACACAAGGCAGAGTTCGATCCATCATCTCCACTTTCAGATACAAGGCACGGTTGTGGTTAGTGCCTTCCGGTGGTAAGTCATCCTCGGTGAAAGTGATCCCCCTGGGATTATCAGATTGCTGACTCTTAGTACTCCCAATCACCATACATACTTCCTCGGGAGACATCAATGGGTTGGCATCCATCTCCATAAGCTTTTTCACCACCGCGGCCCGGTGCCTTTGGGACTCCATGAGGAGATGCCATACAGATGCACGTGCGGGCATTCTTTTGAGTTTCTCCACTACCAGATCTTCTTTCTCATTCACTTTGATGGGCAGATAATCCTGAACCGGTGCTTCTACCCTCTTACTCGGCTCCCCTAACCGTTGTGGCTCGGGTTGATATACCCTTCCACTTCTTGTGACATTATTCACTGGAGCGTCTTCCTTCCTTATATACATCCCGTCCTTGGTGCAGACAGGATAGACAGGTGTTGTCCGGTTCATAGGCTTGGGCCTACTCATCAACTCAAATTCATCCGCATCATCATCCAGTTCTATATCATCCAGATTCACAGGTTTGCTCTCCACCGCAGATGGTTCAACATCTTCGCCCACTACTACTTGAATCGCGGGATTCGCCTTTGCGATCTGGGCTAAGACAAAGTTAGGAGATAACCCCGATTGCACCATGTTTACTCTTCTTTCAAATTGAGGTAGTGGATTACTCTGAACATTGGGCTTTGAACGAGGCGCTTATATCTTCTTTTCATCTATCAACTGCTGAATCACCTTTTTCAAAGCATGGCACTCGTTGGTTCGATGCCCCTTAGTCTGATGATAGGAGCAAAAGTTGTTCTTGTCCGCCTCAGCCGGAGGCTTGTACGGTTTCAGACTTTGGAGGAAGCCCAAGTTTCTACACTTCAGAAAAATCCACCCCAAAGAATCCTCCCAAGGAGAGATCCCCTTTCCGGCTGCCTGTTGATGTTGGAAATGCCCTAGTCCCGAGGCATTGGTCCTTGTATTTGTACTATACATTTATTGGATTTATGTGTTGTACTCATTTGTGTCATTAATAAAGGCATCAATTCATTTATTATATTTATCTTGTGCAGTATAGTAAATGAAGTATCCAATGGACATATCTATATCCATGACGACTAGTGTCATGCACTTAGCAGTAAGACCATGGATAGGGTTAACAATATGACCATAAATAGATCCGTAGTCTGTTCCAGTCATGGGAATGAATGGAACAATAGACTATCATTAACCTGGTTGTATGGCGGTGTCTTACCGGTCATTGGACATGAGATGTCAACCAAGTTAATGGGTACATGCCTGGGAGCATGGTACTAGATAGATCCACTAAACGAGTAATCCACATGGTATGGTATCACAATGGATTCTCGTGTAGTACTTGTATGGATCCTTTGACCTGACCATATGATGGTGTTACATGTGAAGTCGCATACTTAGGGGTACGCCTAAAGGGCCTGTAATAGGGTGCCAAGTATGGGTGCTTTCGGGTATGTCACTGAACATGGTAATGCTATGGATATGCAGAAGGGATTTGTCACTCAGTAACCAACTGAGAAGATATCACCGGCCACTTGATGAATGTGACTGATAAGAGTGTGGCCACACCCAAACAAGTTGGAACTTGTTTGTGAGCATCAGTACATTCAGGATCAAGTTAATGTCCAGACATGAAAGAGGGTGATCAATCCATGCCTCTGTGTTGGACACCGGTATCAATGACATGGGATGCACAAGTTTAAACTACAGGGTTACGATAGCAGTTAGACTGCCATCTCCATCTTAATTGGGGGCTGCAGTGGCTTGCTAGAGCCCAACTGTAGTCTGTGGGCCAAATGCCCGCTGCCAACATAAAGATGGGCCCACAGGATCGTACACATAGAACGATAGAATGCAGACTTAAGGAATTACTTGTATACTTGGAGTATACACAGTGGAGGGAGAAGCATGTATATATTAATTATATTATAAGGATCAATTGGATTGGTCACAATAATAAAATCAATATATTCTATTGGCTCTTCATAATTAATTGGATTAATTATGAAATTATTTCCTAGGTGGAAATATTCATATGTATGGGTTTACATATGATTTTATTTTGTGTAGAGTTAATTTTAATTTGATGGATTAAATTAATTGTCAAACTAATTTTAATTTAGATGTAGATAATATATTACTTGGAGTAATATATTAAATACATGGGTACATTAAAATTGGGCTTGAAATTAATTTAAACCAGAATAATTAAAATTAGACTGGGCCTAAATTAAAACATGGAAGCCCGCACAGAATAAAGAGAAGCCAAGATAGGGCTGAATTCCCCTTAGGGAATTCGGCCAACCCTAGGTATAAATACCTAGGGTTAGAAATTTCGGCCACCCCTAGCACATTCACTTCTAGCCGAAATTTCCCTAGCTCCTCCTCTCCATTGTTTTGTTTTTCCGACGCTAGCACGGGTTGCATTCGCCAAGCGTTCGTGTACGTGAGAGTGGAGGAATTCTATTTTGAATTCTGTAGTCATCATCCATCTCGGAAAGAGATTTTTCTGGTAAGAAATTTAATCCCTTTCAATTTGATTTTAAGTTTTTCAATTTCCACTTCAATTGCTCCTGGGACTGGATTTGAGGAAATCACCGCGTTCTTCCGCTTTTATCGGGTGATTTCCGGTGAAAAATCCCAACAGTGGTATCAGAGCAGGCTTTTGATCCGTGGAAATTGATTAATTTGGTTGAATCCCTGTTTTGAAATTGGATGTTTTTGTTTGGGATTCATGGTATGGGTTTTATGATTTTTCCCATATGTTTTGATACAATGAAAATTAATATTGCATATTGGTTTATGTTGATTTAATTTTATTGTATTATTGTAATTCTTGGTGAATTGCTATGGATGATGATTGGTGAATTTTTATTTTTAATTTTGGATTTAAAAAAAAAAAAAAAATCGGCCTCCCGGGGGCGGGGCTGCCGGCGGCGGAATCGCAGCCGGCGGCCACAGTACGCGGCGGGAGGCGCAGCGGCCGCTGCCTGCTGCTGCGCCAGCAGCAGCAGCCGCTGGTTCCAGCAGCAGCCGCTGCTGGGCAGTGGCCGCTGCAGGTGGTAGCAGCGGGCAGCCGCTAGGCTGCTGCACTGGGCCGGGCCCTGTATTTTGGATTTTGCGGGTATTTTGGGTCCGAGGCCCTGTTTTGAAATTTTAATTGGTTTTAAAATTCTTGTGTTTAAATTTATATAATTTAAATGCGCATGGTTTCTTGGATGAATTTTATTTCGTTCATGTGATATTAGTTTTGGAAATTAATATGGTTAATGGAAATTGGTTCGGGTAATTTTGGCACAATTACTCGGACGGCTAAATTGGACCCATGGTTTCCCAATTCCAGTGGGAGCAGTTGGACTGCCTGGGCTGGAGGCCCAAAGCCCGTTAAGGGTTAGAACCATGGTGGGCCAAAATTGGCGATTTCCTAATAATGGCTTTGACATAATTTAAATGGGCTTAAATCATGCATTTTGACATGCTTTTGAATTGTATGTATTGGATGCATATGAATGGTTGAATGAATGTTTGATTGGATGCTATTGGGCCTTTTACGAGTTGGGTTGTATTTTTTCTTTTGGGTAAATACGGCCCGCGTGTCGTTTTCTTTTAATGTAATTTTATTTTATTTAAATTAAATATTATAAAATTTGTAAAAGAAGAAGCCCATGGAGTGGTGAGCCCAAGTGGAGGTGCAAGCCCAAATTGGAGGTGCAAGCCCAGAAGGAGAAGATGGAGGCCCGCCTAATATATGTTTCTAGTATAGGTTTACTAGAATAATATTAGGATGTAATATAGGCCCATAGCAGTCCATTTTAATTTTATTTAATCAATTTTATATTCATTTGCATGTATGAATGTATGTTACATATAGCTCATTCACCCGCTTTATGTATGTAAGCCGTTATAATTGAATCTAATAACCAAACGGAAATTACTAAGTCGCTTAAAAGTGCTTCCCTCATTCAAAACCGAATCGAAGTGGGAATAGGCTAGTTGTAGACCATGCCCTCGCAGGATGCACTGGAGTATTGTCACTTTGTATTGGGTTAGAGTATGGGATACTCTAACACTTGGATGGAGGTTTTGACTTAGCATGGGTAGTAGGATTCTCCTGGCCCTAAGCACAGATGGATAAGTGCCAACAAGCTCATCAAACCGAGAGTCCCTAGGTTGGGATTGGACGGCGTTCCTACCTAAATAATTAAGGTATAGTTGTACCAAACCCTCGTTTGGCTATATCTTAATGAAATATGGATCTCGGCCCATGAGCCCAACAACTCGGTTAAATTAATAACTTGATTCATTATTAATTTTATATGGGAACAACAAAGTAAAGCCCTTTATTAACACTCTATATGTTTTTCTGTGTAGAAACACCCAAATGGCAAACACAAATACCTTATCACTGCGATCAATTCTTGAAAAGGACAAGCTTTCCGGTCCTAACTTTTTAGACTGGTCTAGGAACTTGAGGATAGTTCTAAGACAAGAGTCGAAAGAGTATGTGCTGGAAAGGCCTGTGCCGGCTGCGCCTCAGGGACGTAATCTGACGGCTGCACAGCTGGCGGAATACGAGGCGCACGTCAAGGACAACCGGGATGTGACGTGCCTTATGTTGGCGTGCATGGTCCCCAAACTGCAAAAACAGTTTATGGACCATCAAGCCTATGCTATGATAACAACTCTTAACGAGATGTTTCAAGAGCAAGCTCGTCAGGAAAGGTACCTGACCAATAAGGCATTCCACTCTTGTAAGATGGGGGTCGGGACATCTGTAAGTGCACACATGCTCAAGATGAAGGGCTATTTGGATACTTTGGCCCGTCTCGGATCGCCTATCTCTCAAGAGTTGGCGGTGGACACAATCCTCGCGTCCTTGCCGGATTCTTATGATCAGTTCATCCTTAACTATAATATGCAAGGGATGAACCGCACTGTCAGTGAGCTGCATGGGATGCTGAAGCTTACTGAGCAGTTGATCAAGAAGACTCCGCCGGTGCTGCTGGTTAACAAGGGGAACGCTCCTCTTGCTAAGGGTAAGGCCAAGGAAAAGGCCAAGGCTAAGGCCAAGAAAGCCAAAGCCAAGAAGGCCAAGGCCCAACCCAAGGCCCAGCAGAAGGCAGGTCCTGAGGACGTCTGTTTCGGGTGCAGACAGGCGGGCCATTGGAAGAGATCGTGTCCCAAGCTGATGGGAGAGCAGAGAAGGGGCCAAGGTGCGTCCTCTTCAGGTATTTATGTTATAGATATTAACCTTACTGTTTCAACATCCTGGGTATTGGATACTGGATGTGGTTCTCACATTTGTTGCAATGTGCAGGGACTTAAGAACAGAAGGTTACTGGGGTCGGGAGAGGTGGACTTGCGGGTCGGGAATGGAGCAAGGGTTGCTGCCATAGAGATCGGCGAATACCACCTAATGATGCCCAGCGGATTGGTTTTAATTTTAGAGCATTGTTACTTTGTACCTGCTATGTGCAGGAATATTATCTCTGTATCAATGTTGGATATTTCTGGATTTGAATTTTCTATTATAAATGGTCGAATTTCTATATCCAGAGAGGGGTTATTTTATGGAGATGCTCTGTTAAATAATGGCCTGTATGTCCTGGACTTAAATGAAACCAATCACATCTATAACATAAACGCGAAAAGGGTTAAGCCTAACGAACTTAATCCAGTCTACCTATGGCATTGTCGTCTTGGCCATATAAATGAGAAGCGCATAGCTAGGCTTCACAAAGCTGGAGTCCTAGGGTCATTTGACTTGGAGTCAATTGATACATGTGAATCATGTTTAAGAGGCAAGATGACAAAGGCGCCTTTTAGCAAAAGGGCTGAAAGGGCCACTGGCTTGTTGGACCTAATACATTCAGATGTATGTGGACCTATGAGCGCAGCAACCAGAGGTGGACATCTGTACTTCGTCACGTTCACGGATGATTTCAGCAGATATAGCTATGTCAATCTGATGAAACACAAGTCCGAGACCCTTGATAGGTTCAAGGAATTTAGGAACGAGGTACAGAACCAGCTAGGCAGGAACATCAAAGCCCTTCGGTCGGACCGAGGCGGTGAGTACATGAGCCTAGAGTTTGACTCATACTTGAGAGAGCATGGAATAGTTCCACAGCTCACTCCTCCTGGAACACCACAATGGAATGGGGTGTCCGAACGGAGGAATAGAACCTTGTTGGACATGGTCCACTCAATGATGAGTCAAGCATCTCTCCCAATTAGCTTCTAGGGACACGCCCTCGAGACAGCATCTCTCATCTTAAACAATACTCCGACTAAGGCTGTGGAAAAGACCCCATATCAGATATGGACGGGCAAGGAGCCCAATGTGTCTTTCCTAAGGATTTGGGGATGCGAAGCACATGTCAAGAAATTGACTAGTGGCAAGCTGGAGCCCAAAACCGATAAATGCCTGTTTGTGGGCTACCCTAGGGAAACCAAAGGGTATTACTTCTACAACCCCGCCGAGAACAAGGTGTTCGTGGCAAGGAAGGGGGTCTTTCTGGAAAAGGAGTTCCTTTCCAAGAAAGATAGTGGGAGCAACATTGAACTCAGGGAAGTTCAAGGTCCACAAGCTCCTGAAGAGGATAGCTCGGAGGCCCAGGTGGAGCTTCCACAAGTGGAGGCACCGACCCAGGCCACACAAGAACCTAGAAGGTCTGGTAGGGATCGTCGGGAACCGGAGAGGTATGGTTTCCTCGTCACCAATGATCAAACTCTTCTCATCTGGGATGAAGAAGAACCTAAAACCTACCAGGAGGCTATGGCTAGCCCACAGTCTACGAATTGGCGTAAAGCCATGGAGGCAGAAATGCAATCTATGTACGATAATCAAGTTTGGAACTTGGTTGATCCACCTCCGGGTGCCAAGGTAATAGGTTGCAAGTGGTGTTATAAGCTAAAAGCTGATAATACCTTCAAGGGGCGTCTGGTTGCGAAAGGTTTTAGACAAGTCCATGGGATAGACTATGATGAAACTTTCTCACCAGTAGCCATGCTCAAGTCCATCAGGATACTACTGGCCATAGCCGCATGGTATGACTATGAGGTATGGCAGATGGATGTCAAAACCACTTTCCTTAATGGAAAGCTACTCGAGGATGTGTACATGACACAACCTGAGGGTTTTGTCGATCCTAAGTATCCGGGAAGGGTATACAAACTTCAAAGGTCCATTTATGGATTGAAGCAAGCATCCCGTAGTTGGAATCTAAGATTCAATGAGGCTATAAAGGAATATGGCTTCATACAGAATCTAGATGAGCCTTGTGTGTATAAGAGGACTAGTGGGAGCATTGTCACATTTTTGGTACTGTATGTAGACGACATCCTACTCATTGGAAGCGACATACGAACACTGCAAGGGTAAAGCAGTGGCTGAGTAAGTGCTTCGCAATGAAGGACTTAGGCGAAGCTGAGATGATCCTAGGGATCAGGATCTATAGGGATAGATCAAATCGGCTTCTGGGCCTAAGTCAGGCTTCGTACATTGACAAAGTTCTGAAAAGATTCAGCATGGACCGAGCCAAGAAAGGTTTCTTGCCAATGGGCCATGGGTTGAAACTTAGTAAGAAGAACTGTCCTAAAACAAGGGAGGACAGGGAGAACATGAAATTGGTTCCATATGCCTCGGCTATTGGATCAATTATGTACTCTATGTTGTGTACGAGACCTGATGTTGCCTTTGCACTGAGTATGACGAGCTGATACCAGCAGGATCCCGGGGAGGATCACTGGAAAGCTATCAAGGCAATCCTTAAGTACCTTAACCGGACCAAGGATAGCTTCTTGGTGTATGGTGGTCAGGAAGTGCTATCGGTTACTAGGTATACTGATGCAAGCTTCCAGACAGACCAAGATGAGTACCAATCGCAGTCAGGGTATGTATTCTTGCTGAATGGTGGTGCTGTAAGCTGGAGGAGCTCAAAGCAACCAACCATAGCGGACTCTACAACAGAAGCTGAGTACATCGCTGCGTGTGATGCAGCTAAGGAAGCTGTGTGGATGAAGAAGTTTATCACTGAGTTGGGAGTAGTGCCAACTATCCAGGACCCAGTCGATATCTTCTGTGACAACAATGGGGTCGTCGCACAAGCTAAGGAGCCCCGGTCACACAAGAACACAAAGCACGTGCTCAGAAAGTTTCACCTCATACGAGAAATCGCGGAGAGAGGTGACATTGCATTGCACAGAGTGGACACCGAGGATAATGTCACAGATCCATTGACCAAGGCGCTGGCCCAGCCCAAGCACGAGGGTCATACTAGATCTATAGGGATTAGGCCCATGCCTAGTTGGAACTAGTGCATATGGAAGATTGTTGGAAATGCCCTAGTCCCGAGGCATTGGTCCTTGTATTTGTACTATACATTTATTGGATTTATGTGTTGTACTCATTTGTGTCATTAATAAAGGCATCAATTCATTTATTATATTTATCTTGTGCAGTATAGTAAATGAAGTATCCAATGGACATATCTATATCCATGACGACTAGTGTCATGCACTTAGCAGTAAGACCATGGATAGGGTTAACGATATGACCATAAATAGATCCGTAGTCTATTCCAGTCATGGGAATGAATGGAACAACATACTATCATTAACCTGGTTGTATGGCGGTGTCTTACCGGTCATTGGACATGGGATGTCAACCAAGTTAATGGGTACATGCCTGGGAGCATGGTACTGGATAGATCCACTAAACGAGTAATCCACATGGTATGGTATCACAATGGATTCTCGTGTAGTACTTGTATGGATCCTTTGACCTGACCATATGATGGTGTTACATGTGAAGTCGCATACTTAGGGGTACGCCTAAAGGGCCTGTAATAGGGTGCCAAGTATGGGTGCTTTCGGGTATGTCACTGAACATGGTAATGCTATGGATATGCAGAAGGGATTTGTCACTCAGTAACCAACTGAGAAGATATCACCGGCCACTTGATGAATGTGACTGATAAGAGTGTGGCCACACCCAAACAAGTTGGAACTTGTTTGTGAGCATCAGTACATTCAGGATCAAGTTAATGTCCAGACATGAAAGAGGGTGATCAATCCATGCCTCTGTGTTGGATACCGATATCAATGACATGGGATGCACAAGTTTAAACTACAGGGTTACGATATCAGTTAGACTGCCATCTCCATCTTAATTGGGGGCTGCAGTGGCTTGCTAGAGCCCAACTGTAGTCTGTGGGCCAAATGCCCGCTGCCAACATAAAGATGGGCCCACAGGATTTTACACATAGAACGATAGAATGCAGACTTAAGGAATTACTTGTATACTTGGAGTATACACAGTGGAGGGAGAAGCATGTATATATTAATTATATTATAAGGATCAATTGGATTGGTCATAATAATAAAATCAATATATTCTATTGGCTCTTCATAATTAATTGGATTAATTATGAAATTATTTCCTAGGTGGAAATATTCATATGTATGGGTTTACATATGATTTTATTTTGTGTAGAGTTAATTTTAATTTGATGGATTAAATTAATTGTCAAACTAATTTTAATTTAGATGTAGATAATATATTACTTGGAGTAATATGTTAAATACATGGGTACATTAAAATTGGGCTTGAAATTAATTTAAACCAGAATAATTAAAATTAGACTGGGCCTAAATTAAAACATGGAAGCCCGCACAGAATAGAGAGAAGCCAAGATGGGCCTGAATTCCCCTTAGGGAATTCGGCCAACCCTCAGTATAAATACCTAGGGTTAGAAATTTCGGCCACCCCTAGCACATTCACTTCTAGCCGAAATTTCCCTAGCTCCTCCTCTCCATTGTTTTGTTTTTCCGACGCTAGCACAGGTTGCATTCGCCAAGCGTTCGTGTACGTGAGAGTGGAGGAATTCTATTTTGAATTCTGCAGTCATCATCCATCTCGGAAAGAGATTTTTCTGGTAAGAAATTTAATCCCTTTCAATTTGATTTTAATTTTTTCAATTTCCGCTTCAATTGCTCCTGGGACTGGATTTGAGGAAATCACCGCGTTCTTCCGCTTTTATCGGGTGATTTCCGGTGAAAAATCCCAACAGTTGACTGGACCCTTGTGCAACTGTTGCTACCTCTACTTGCTTAACGGGTGCAGGTGGCTGACTTGGCTTAGCACTCGTTGATGAAGAAGCTGCAGGGTTGTTATTACTTTTATACCCCGAGGAATATGTGCGGCTCCGATACCCTCCTCCAGAATTGTTCTGAGCCGGGTCAATCTCGTACTTCTCAACCTTGCGAGCCAACTCATGTACTTCTATCAAGGACTGGAACTTATGGTACTTCATCACATTCCTATAAACTTCCAAGCTCCCATCAATCAGCTTCACAATCAGTTCATCTTCCAACGGCTTCTGATGAAGAAGGATCATCTTATCCATCCATCTTTGATAATATTCAGAAAAGGTCTCATTCGGCCTCTGCCTTACCGCCTCTAAGTCTTGCAGCTTGACCTCTAGCTGCGTGTTGAAACTGAAGTACTTGATGAAGGCATCGGACAGTGCATCCCAGTCGCCTTGTACACCCTCGGGCTGTTTATTGTACCATGTGATGGCTCCTCCTTCCAAGGTAATAGGGAATAGTCCCACTAATTGATTCATGGTGAGCCCGGCCATAGTCATAATCCGCACATACTGATTCAAATGGGCCGTGGGAGGGCTTTTTCCAATATATGGTGCAATCCTAGGCATTTGGAAGCCTACTGGCAACATTTCAACCCCTCCGGCTATCAGTATGGATGGGTCAATACGCTTGGCAGATTGGATCTTAGAACTGGCACGCAGCTCCGCTATAGTCTCCTCCATTTCCTTCATCTTTCTTTCTAAGGCAGACTCCACAGGTCGCTCAGCATTATCCCTCCGGCCTTCTTCAGCATCCGACTGCCTATCATTCAGTCTCCCGCCGCTACTCTCCTCACGGGCGGCCCTTTCCGATCGCTGATTAGATGATTCAGTCAATGCACTCTACACTTGACTCTTGATAAGATTCTTGAACTCATCAGAACTCATGAATTCTCGAAGAGCAGTGGTGGCCACCATGGCAGCAGCAGCTTCGGGTGTGATTGCCATATCTTGAAACCTCTGTTGCAACTGTTCGAATTCCGGCGAAAACTCAGCACTTAACTCAGATGACACTTCAACCTCCCCAAACTGAACAGATTCCTCAGACTCACTAGATGATGAATCGCTGTGCTTTATCCTTACGAGCCGTCGTCCCGACCGGAGCCAGACTACAAAATATTTCAAACAAAAGTTAGTGAAATATGATCACCCAAAGAGTTATGAACTCTAGGGGATATGCATGTATGCATGGTGTGTTGGATGAATGATGTGTGGATGTTGTATGAAATGAATTTGTAACACGAACCTTGAATAACTAACCCTTCGGGTGGTGTGGTATGCATGAACTCCTATTTATGCATGCATATATTGCAATCCATATATTAGATGCATGGATGAGATCTTTGGTGCTCGGGGAGCACCTCGGGTTTTTGTGAAATGAGATGAATGTCCTTAGTGAGTGAACAGAGTTTCAGCACTCGTGGAGTGCCTCGAATTTCGTAATGTGAGATCGACACGCGCATGGCGCTTGGTCGGGATTTCTGTGTCCGGGGGACACTTCGGATTTTTGATGATGTGAAGTGAACTCGTGCTTGATTTGCGGGTGGAATTTCGATACTCGGGGAGTATCTCGATTTCCATGCCATAAGGTGAAGTGAATGCGTTCTTAGTGAATGGGCAGAGTTCCGGCGCTCGGGGAGTGCCTAAACGTTTTGATGTATGAAATGAAATTTTTCCGGTCCTCGTGGAGTACCGAAAATGATTTAATGAAGTGCGAAGAATTTTTGTCGGCACTCGTGGAGCGCCTAAAATGATTTAATGGAATGCGATGAATTTTTGTCGGCACTCGTGGAGCGCCTAAAATGATTTAATGAAATGCGATGAATTTTTGTCGGCACTCGTGGAGCGCCTAAATTGATTTAATGAAATGCGATGAATTTTTGTCGGCACTCGTGGAGCGCCTAAAAATGCTTTCCTACTTGGTAGGTAATGTGATGTGTGTGACCCTTGTGGAATTATTCAAGATTCGTATAATGTTTTATGCATGACACACGTTTCCCATGGCTGCAAAATAAAATGGTTAATGTTCATGACATTCGATTGATGTATGTGAATTAATTAATTTTTCACACGAAGAAAAGAAGTGCATGGCTACAAAAAATGTGGTTAGTGTAAATGTCACACGAGTGATTAATGTATTTACACGCGAAAGAATGGAAATGGCTGTACAAAAGATGTGAGTTAGAATCACACGGATGCTCTATATGCGGTATATTATGTTTGTGAAGAATGTGAATGATGATATGTTGTGGAAGGACAAAAAGACATGTAGCAATTAGCACACGGATCGTATTCTTCCAACCTTATTCCTCCAAGCGTGGTCAGGTCGATAAAATTCTAACCGAGTCCTAGTAGGGGTTCTCTTCGATCATCAACCGGGGATGATGAAGGCGGATTTTATTTTATTTTATTCACACAATTTGTTTTGGTATCCTAAGGGAATCCAACTAAGGTTGCCTAAGTGAGTTCGGTCCAAAGTCGGGATAACATCAAGGCTCCCATAACAAAATATACTCCTCACTTCTCCCCACTCAAGGGTCCGAACGAAGGGGTTCGTACGAGGCTATGGGTGGTGTTTCGTATTCGTGCCCCTAAGACCAAGAGGAACTTAGGCGACACTTCAACAATTCACCGGACTAAGTATTGGATACCTAACCTAATGCAATAAATGTATAACTACAAAAATGCATAAAGTGCCATATAAGAATCATCCACTTAATTTAAATTAGACACTTTTCAAAGCTTGTAATTAGACACTTTTCAAGGCTTGTCAAATTCTTTTAAGTTTTAGAAAAACTTTTAAGAAATCCCCAGCAGAGTCGCCACTATGAGCGGACGACGCGTTTTCGACGGGACGCGGGACTCCCTTTCGAAAGGGCGCCTCGATTTCGGATGGGGCCCTCCCTCGCGTGGGGTTTTTGGTTTGGAAATTCGTTTTTGGAAAAGCGGATTATTTCGAAAAAGAATCGAGACCTAAATCTCGATAAAAAGTATAGGAGTCGCCACCCGGCTCAGCTCAACCGGGAAATTACAGTGTAGCTGAACCAAAGCGGGAACTGCCACACTTTTCAGAGATTCGGGTCCGGACATGTCCTTTATTTCGTGTCTAATTTAAATATTATTGCCAATGTTCTATTTACAACACTTTAAATTGCTAAAGATTGATTTTTATTAAAAGAATGCACGCAGCGCGCATACGGGATAATAATACAACATATAAAGTAAAAGAATAAATATTTAAGAGCTTACAACCCAATCGAAAGAAAAATAAAACTCTCGCCTCACTGATACAATCACCTATATACACGAGAATCTAGAAAAATTACAACCGCCTAAATACACGATTTAATTCTATTAGATACAAATAAAAAAGAAAATTAAAATAAAATAAAAGCTGCAAAACAAAGGTTAGCACAATTTATACGGCACGCCATAAATAGGACTCAAGTAGACAGAAATGGGAAATTAGGATTCGGGGTCATGCAATTGGGGGTAACCGGTCCGGCCCGGTTGGCCGGCCCGGTCAGACCTGGAAAACCATTTTGAAACGTCCCTGTATTTTTGGTTTTGTGAGAAAATCGTTTTTGAAAACATTTTTCCGGTTTATTTTAATTTAGCATGCAAAAGTGGGTCGGTTTTCGGGAGAACTGGGTCTCCGTCGTGGAATTGTCCTAAATGCAATTTTACTGAAAAATAAATCTAAGGTCGTGATGCACACCACAAAATTCATTTTGATGATTTTTGAGGATTTTCCAATTTTTTGAGATTTTCTGAAATTTTCTGATTTTTGTGGAATTTTTCGGATTTTTATGATTTTTTTGGATTTTAGGGATTTTTAGGGATTTTTGTTCCTGGCCAAGGACTACAGTCGTGCGACTGTAGTTACAGTCGTACGACTGTATACTACAGTCGTGCGACTGTAGTCTTTGCTAGACAGAAATCGCTAAAAAAACCCTAAAAACAAAACCCTGAAACTGGAAAAGCAAGCACAGTCGTACGACTGTAGATGATCTGGCACGACTGTAATTACAGTCGTGCCCCTGTTCTTGTTTCAAGAACAGTCGTACGACTGTTCTTACTTTTCCAGAAATAAAAACGCAAAAACTTGAAGAAAAATGCACCAAACACAAACAAATCACCCAGAAAGCTGAAAAATGAGTTGAGTTAAAGGTTGTTTACCTCCTTGGTGACGATCCACAGCTGGAATGACCCCTGGCTACGCACCAATCCACGTGAATTTGCTCTTTTTCCTTAAGGAGTCAAGGTTGCAAAAGTGTCCAAATAACTCCCAAAAAGTCACGGATTTGCGTTTGTTTTTGGTCCGAGATGATTTAGTTTGTTAGTGTGAGTGTTAACCTAGGATTTCTAATTTGTTTTAGTGATTAAAAACAAGAAATCAAAGAGAAAATGTGAGAAGAAAGTAAGGTATTTTACTTCTCTCTCTTCTTTCTTTTTCTCCCTCTTTCTCTCTCTAAAATTCTGATTGCTTGCCAAAAGTCCATAATTCTGGTTCTTTTAACCTTATATACCCCCTACTAACCCGGAAATCTTGAGCATTAAATGCTCAAGATTTCCCATCTTTTCCAAGTGAAATAGGTATGGGCATGAACCTGCTCCCCGAAAGTACAGTCGTACGACTGTACTTACACTACAGTCGTACGACTGTAGCAAATTCCCACGACTGTATTTTACAGTTGTGGGTCAACGGTCAACGGCCCACTTTTTTTTTTTTTTTAATTTCGTGTTCACAATAATAGTTAACATACAAAAAGAATTTTTTCTTTTGTTGAAAGGAAAGATAACGAGGTACTACGCCACGAGCAAAATAGTTAGTAATGTTAGCGAACCAAGGGACCGTATAAAGTTTCTCATATGGAAATCAGTCAACAATCTCAAGTTGCTCACTGAGGTTGCTTGATGGTATTCTGGACATGTGGTCAGTAGCCACATTCTCTAATCCTTTCTTATCTTTAATCTCGAGGTCAAACTCTACGAGTAAGAAGAGCCATCGGATAAGATAAGGTTTTGCATCTTTCTTAGCAAGCAAGTACCTTAAGGCTGCATGATCTATAAAAGCAGTCACTTTGGACAACACCAAGTAAGATCTCAACTTTTCAAATCGATACACCATTGCAAGGAGTTCTTTCTCTGTTATGGTGTAATTTTGTTGAGTTTGTTTAAGTGTCTTTCTTGTATAATAGATTGGCCGAAAATGCTTATCAATTCTCTGCACCAAGACTGCTCCAATGCAAGTGTCACTTACATCACACATTAGCTTAAAGGGGAGATCCCAATTAGGAGCAATCAAGATTAGGGAGTTGATTAGTCAAGTTTTTAACTCCTCAAATGCCTTCAAGAAAGCTGCATCAAATTTGATATTGACATCCTTGTGAAGAAGGGCTGTAAGTGGCTAAGCAATCTTTGAAAAGTCTTTTATGAACCTCTTATAAAAGGCAGCATGTCTAAGAAAGCTTCGAACTTCCTTTACTAATGTAGGAGAATCCAACTTCTCAATCACTTCAACTTTGGTTCGATAAACTTCTATGCCTTGCTAAAATCTTATGGCCAAGGACAATGCCCTCATTGACGATAAAATGACATTTTTCCTAATTCAATGCAAGGTTTGTCTCTTTGCAACGAACTAAGACATCCTATAGGTTACTTAAGCAAGATTAGAAAGTCTTGCCATAAACCGAGAAGTCATCCATAAAAATCTCCATGGTCTTTCCTACCATATCATGAAAAATTGACATCATGCACCTCTAAAAGGTTGTTGGGCCACTGCATAGACTAAAAGGCATTCTTCAGTATGCATAAGTACAACATGGGCATGTAAAGGTTGTCTTCTCTTGGTCTTAGGGATGGATTAGAATTTAATTGTACCCTAAGTAACCATTGAGAAAGCAATAGTTGGCATAACCCGGAACGTCTTTCAAGCATTTGATCTATGAATGGTAGAGGAAAATGGTTGTTCCTAGTTGCATCGTTAAGCTTGCAGTAAACGATGCAAACTCTCTAAGCGCTCACTGTTCTTGTGGGAATAAGCTCATTCTTGTCATTTTAAACAACAGTCATCCCACCCTTCTTGGTAACAACCTGAACCAGGTTGGTTTAGATACTATCTGAGATTAGGTAGATAATTCCAGCATTAAGCAGTTTTATTACTTCTTTCTTAACTACTTCCTTCAAATTTGAATTTACTCTCCTCTGAGGTTGCACAATTGGTTTGTGATCTTCCTATATCAAAATTCAGTGAACACAAATAGATGGGCTAATCCCTTTGATATCTGAGATTGTCCATGTCATTGCTTTCTTTTTTTTATTCAAGACATCAAGCAATTGCCTTTTTGCTCCTGTGTAAGTTTAGAAGATATAATCACTAGAAGATTTCTTTTAGGGTCTAAGAAAGCATATTGAAGATGTGGAGGTAAAGGTTTAAGTTCTAAAGTGGGTGGCTCTTCAATTGATAGTTTTCAAGGTAGTGTGAGTGTATGATTTGAGGTTCAACAAATTATCTGTTGCCCGAGACTGCTGGACAACCTGTCTCTCTCAAAATTTGCTCTTCCATAATCTCCTGTTCATTATCACATATTTCTTTTCATGTTCCTAGATGAAATATGGATTAAAATTCACATCAGTAGCATCAATGAAATAACAAGAATCATTACAATCAAGATGATATTTCATTGCCTTATTCATCTTAAAAACAACTTCTTCATCATGGATTTTTAAGATGAGTTTTCCATCATGCACATCAATTAGGTCACAACCAACAAATGGTCTCTCTAAAATAATAGGCATATGTAAATCCTCATCCATATCCATCACAATAAAGTCCATAGGCAATATAAACTTTCCTACTTTAATTAAAACATCCTCAACAATGCATCTAGGGTATCTCATTGATCTGTCAGCAAGCTGAATAGATACCCTAATAGGTTAGGGTTCTCCTGGCCCAAGTTGTTGGTATTTATAGCATGGCATAAGATTTATACTTGCTCCTAAATCACAAAGTGCATTATCAATGTTAAGATTGCCTATAGAACTGGGTATTGAAAAACTCCCTGGATCTTCCTATTTTGTAGGCAAAGGTTGCTTAATTTGTAGGATCGATGAGCAGTCTCTGTTAAGCTGTACTATAGCTACATTGTCTAATTTCTTATCTTTGCCTACACTTCCTTTAAGAACTTCACATATATGGGCATTCGTGTAAGTGCCTTTGCGAAGGGTATGTTTATGTGAAGCTTCATGAGGACTTCAAGAAACTTATCAAATTACTTAGCCATCTCATGTGGCTTGGTTCTTTAAGGAAAAGGGATCCTTGGTTGATATGTTGGGATAGTGTGAGCGAACAACGTTTTCGTGAAACCAAAATAAAGCGCACTGTGAAGCAAACCACAAGATTGGGGTTTTGTTTAACGAATAAATGATAATATTGGTATGGAAATTCATTTTTAGAAAATATGATATTCGTCAAAGATTTGAGACCGAGATCTCAAAAACAAGGTATAGGAGTCGCCACTCAGTTCAGCTCAACCACGAAATTTAGGTATAGCCGGAACCACGTGAGAACTACTATACCTTTTAAAGATCTAGGTTTGGACAAGTCATTTACTCATTATCCAATTAAAATAATAGCTTCAACATTCAATTATAGCATTTTATAAAACTGGATTGATTTTAACTTTATAGCATACTACATTCATGCAAGGTACATAAAGTAATAAATAAATTAATTATTACAAACCGAATCAAATAAGCTATCCTAGGGGATACATATGAATCAAATGGGGAATCGAGGTACAAACGCCTAAAATACATGACTTTAATCTAATATAAAGGTAAAACAGAAAACACATTTAATCCTGCAAAATGAATTTTAGTGACACAATACATATATATGCACTAGACTGGGATTATAGATAGCTTGGGACATGAATGGAAAAGTCAAGAGAATCAGTAGATTCAACGACCTGACATGGAAAATGATTTTGAAATCTTCCTATTCTAATTTTTAAGAAAACGATTTTGAAAATGGTTTCGCCGGTTAATCATTTAACATGTTCAGGTTGTCAATTTTCAAGAGATCGGATCTTTGTCATTTATCTGGTCTAGGAACAATTCTAAAAATTAGATCTAAGGTTTGATATGCAATGAAATATTCGGGAAGCATCTTTAAGTACATTCTATTAGGATATAACATCCGTATGGATATAGGTTATAACCATCTGGCTTTAGTGACATCTGTACAGATGTCACCTCTAAGTGGGAAACAGATTCAAAGTTTAGTGATTTATTTAAGGATTTCTGAGTTTTGATAGCCGTACAATGTGAGAGGATGATGTTTTCATGAAATAGAAAAGATCAGATAAAGCAAAGCGTGCTGTGAAGCGGACCGCAAGATTTGGAGGTTTTGTTTGTTGGATAAGTAATAATGTAGATATAGAAATCCATTTTTGGAAAATAATAATCATAAAAGATTCGAGACCGAAATCCGGAAAACAAGGTATAAGAGTTGCCACCCAGCTCAGCTAAATCGAGAAATTCAGGTATAGCCGAAACCAAGTGAGGGCCGCTATACCTTCCAGAAATCTAGGTTTGGACGAGTCACTTATTATCTAATTAAAATAAATGCCTCAACAATCAAAACATAGCATTTTATAAAACTAAGTTGATTTTATTTAGAGCATATGACATTCATGCAATGTACAGAAAGCAGTGAATAAATTAATTATACATATCAAAACAAATAAACTACCCTAGGAGATACATTTGAATCAAATGGGGAATCGTGGTACAATCGCCTAAAATACACGAATTTATCTAAAAGGATAAATAAGGCTAAACATATATCTAATCTTGCAAGATAAGCATTAGTACATAACTAATCACATCTAGGACTAAAATAAGATAGAACAGGATCATAGGAGTATCGAGATCATGCATCTAGAGGGGATAGCTGGTGAGACTGAGCTAATTTCACCGGCTACACCTGGAAAATATTTTGAAATGTTCTTCTATTGATTTTTGAGAAAACAATTTTACCTGTTAATCATTTAACATGTCAAATGAGTCGGGTCATCCCGAGGTTAACCTTGAATCCTGTTCGTGAGGGTTTTATTCTTTGAATGAAATTTAATCTAGGTCACAAAGCAATAAACACCTATAAACGGTTTTGACGCATGGGATAACGAACTAAAAATCCCTAACATGAACAATCATTTTCCTACGGCTAAGATAACATCCGCACGGCCATGATGAAAGCCTTATGACTATGGGTAACAGTTGTACGGCTCTAGATCTTAGTATTGCAGAAGTTTTAAAAAATCAAGCTGGGGAAATCTGGGTTTTAAAGACAAGAGCTATGCGGCTCTTATGTGAGAGTTGTATGGTTGTAGATGAAAGCTGTACGGCTCTAGTTAGAGCCATGCACCTCTTACTTGCAGAATCAGACAGATTTTTGAAAAAGCTAACAAAACACCAAATAAAGATCCGAACACACCAAGGCTCGATTAAAAAGCTGTAAATGGACTAGAAGACCTCTTAAAGGTTACCATTATAGCGTGCTTTACGTATTTGAGCGAGATTTTCAACCTGATCTTTGGGACTTCAATCGGATTCAACCAAGCACCAAAACAAACCAAAATACTCTTTAAACCAAACTAGATATGGATTGAAGATAGTGTTTTGTTTGTTTGTTTTGTGGAATTTGTGTTTAGGTTAGTAGATTTGAAGCTTTATGCTTATCCTCTCCTTCTCTCTTTTCTCTCTTTCTTTCTTCCCTTTGAGAGCTCCCTTCGATCCAAAACTCTTTCTCTAGTTCAAAAATGCTCTCTCTCTGCTTTCTTCCTCTTTCAATCCGTCCTTTTATACCTGTAAAATCTAAAATTTTAATTTTTAAGAGAAAGTCATAGAATGTTGAATCAAAGCCGTAGGGATCTTGTGTCGATAGCTATAGGGATATAGTAATAGCCCACGGCTGTTGACACAACATCTGTGTGGGTGTTGACATGGAGTCCACGGTTTTGGAAGGTTTCGGGTTCGATTGTGAGCTCGTTTGAATTCGATTTTCATTCCTTAGACCGAGTACCTCGAGAATACTCCTCAAAAGGATAATCGAAGGGTTTTCATCACTAAAGATAGAAAATTTCATGCCGACAGCAACCATAGATCAGCATCCGTATAGATTTTTCAATGCATGTATGGTTGTTAATTCAGGGTAGGAAACAGAAATGAACAAAAACAGAGCAAGGGAAGAAACATGATAAGTGATTCTTAAACAATAGAAATATGCCAGAAAGTTATTGGTTTCTCAGAAATATACCTTTGACACATGAATCCACAGGTTTAAGGGTTTAGAAACACCTCAAAGAGAGCTTTGGATTGTTGAAATTTGATTGGGACTTTAAAACTCTAAAAATTACAAAGAATCTCCAAAAGTTAGGGATTTGTGATTCCTTTTAGTCTCAGAACCTATTATCAATCTTACCAAGTGTTTACCTATGATTTCTAATAGATTTTAGAGCCTAATAACAAAGATTTGAGCAAGAAAACGGAGAAGAAGCCTGAGGTTTTCCCTTCCTCTCCTCTTTTCTTTCTTTCTTCACTATAAAATTCTCTCCAAACCTGATTTTGGTTCTCTTCCTTAAAATGACTTTCCTTTCTCTCTCTTTATCTCTTTCTTTTTATAGTCCAACCAAATCATAGATCTAGATCCAATCTAGATGCAAGTGGGGGTGAATAATACACAACTATACAGTTATAGGCTATAGCCATATGACTTTCATTCTATACCCGTACAACTATAGTTTTATAGTTGTGTGGATGTGGCTAGTTGAACCCTAATTTGATAATTTCAGCAATCCGGAGCTTCAACTTTGAGTTGATCATGACCCTTGTAGCTACAAAAACAAGTCGTATAGAACTTTTTTCATGATTGGAACCGAGGATCAAAACTTCCACACTCACAGGCTACCCCTCGTGTATCTAAATTTACGATTCTCAGGATTTACTAAACCCTGAGTTGAATTTGGAAACATGCTAGAAAGCATGGTGAGTATGGAAAAGAGAACATACTTGCATCTAGTGTTGAGCGACCTAGTTGAGCATTTATCTTTCAGAGTTGTGTAGGATCATCTACCTTTTATTATTGTGTTGGACCGGAAGGTTATTACCTTTTATAGGTCATGTTGGACCAAAGAGTTTATTACCTTTTAGGATCGTGAAGGACCGAGAGTTTGTTACATTTTAGGGTTCTGAAGGACCGAGAGTTTTATTACCTTTAAGGGTTGTGAAGGACCAAAAGTTTTATTACCTATTAGGGTTGTAAAGGACCGGAAGTTTTATTACCTTTTAGGGTCATAAAGGACCGTGAGTTTTATTACCTTTTAGGGTTGTGAAGGATCAATAGTTTGTTACCTTTTAGGGTTATGAAGGACTGAGAGTTTGTTACCTTTTAGGGTCATGAAGGACCAAGAGTTTGCTATCTTTTAAGGTCATGAAAGATTAAGAGCTTATTACCTTTTAGGGTTGTGAAGGACTGAGAGTTTGTTATCTTTAGGGTCATGAAGGATCGAGAGTTTTTTACCTTTTAGGGTCATGAAGGACCGAGAGTTTGTTACCTTTTAGGGTCGTGAAGGATCGAGAGTTTGTTACCTTTTAGGGTCGTGAAGGACTGAGAGTTTGTTTGGTATGAGACACTTGAATGGGTAGCTATTAAGTGCCAAGAATTAATGGTGATGATATGTTGAAATAGTAGTTATGAGATGCCATATTGGTGGCTATGATCTGTCGAGAGTTTGTGGTTATAAGATGCCGGGATAGGATGGTTTTGATGAGATATGTATTTTTTTCACGATTGATGATTTTAGGAAAAAAATTTTTACCCCTTGGATTGAGAATAAATGCGAGTTGAGAATGGCAATGACATGCACCAGATACAGGCTATGGTGTTCCCAGGATTTGATGGTAATGTGCTTAAGGCGTGCTAAGAAATAGAGATAAAAAAGAATAAAGAATTGGTGAAAAGGAATCATAGCCATACGAATATGATTGAGAGTCGTGCGGTTGTAAACTTGACAATCATATGGATAATGCAACACCCATGCGGATGTCGAGAGTTCTCACTTACGGTAGAAGGCAGAAGCATTAGGCACGTTTAATTAAAGAAACCTTTGTTCTTTCACCTCTATTCTCTTTACATCTCCATTTTCAGGTGATTTCTCACTTTTACAAACCAAAATGTTGAACAAACAGAACAAGGCTCTTAAAAAGGTCGCTCTCACCCTGATTCAGGATTCGGTTGTGCCCGGGGACTTTTGGTTCTCTTAGTAAGGCATGGATATGCTTTGGACCTGGAAATATGCCATTTAGGCATAAAGCTTGGACAAATTACCCCTACAGTGCTGGAGTTGGGGAATCACGCCTCTACTCATCAAGTAAGTGCCTAATTCCTTGACAATTTTGAGTTTTTCTTTGAATGTAGAAAGTTAGGTTTTGAATTAGGATCTTCAAATTCAATGCATGATTGGTGAAATTGATGATTAGTACACATGCTAGGGATGTTTATTGTACTGTTGGAACAGAAAATAAGAGGAAAAATAGATTAAAATTGAAAGGTTAAGTTTTGGCGATTTATGGGGCTGATAGCTATAAGGTTCTGGTTTCCAGAATCCCACAACTATCTATATAGTTGTACGGATATCACTTCATCCATACGGATGTAGTTGACAACCATCCTACTGTTATTCCTAGGTAGAACAGTTTTGCATTTTTCTCCATTTTTGGTTCCTTTTTTATGATGCAACGTATATGAGTGACTTATAAATTTATGGAAACACACTTGTAACAACATAGAAATTAAAATGCTCCTTATTTGGCCATTTTTGTAGTAAAAAGAGTATCAAGGGTGTAGGTCATTGATCGAGTCTCGCACTTGGTGGCAACAAATGCCATAACCAGTTCATGATAGAGTGGCAACTGTAGGGTTTTGGGTTTTGGCCATATGTTTGTCTGCACCTTCTCCTTACACTAGTCACTTGGCCTTCACAGGTTATTAAGAGGTGGGAAGATACCACACACACTTTTTGTCATGACCGTGTCCTACATTTCTAGAATTATTACCCTAAGTTTAATCATACTATTTAATTATTTTAGCATTAGAGTATTAATTATTTAGTTGGATATTTTCCAACATGAGGAAGCCCTTTAGGAGATTAAACTTAGAGGCTATGAATTTATAAGGTGAGCTTATAAGATGAGATATATAGGTTTATAAGATGTGATATATGGATTTATAAGGAGTGATATATGGGTTTGTAAGGTGAGTTTATAAGATGAGATATATGGATTTATAAGGTGTGATATATGGGTTTGTAAGGTGAGTTTATAAGATGAGATATATGGATTTATAAGGTGTGATTTGTGGGTTTATGAGGTAAAATATATGGGTTTATGAGGTAAGATAAATGTCTTTATAAGGTGAAAATTCGTGCAACCCATTACACCATTTTCTTCTTCATTTTCTTCTTCATTTTCTCCTTCTTTGTTCTTCATTTTTCTATTTTGCCTAGTTTTATTAATTTTCTATTTTCTAGAGTTTGAACCGTCGGATTGTCACCAAATTTTAAGTGGAACTTAGAGACTCATAGTTCTTCATTTTGAACGGTGGAGATTGGATTTCGTGACCTATAAAGTCATTTCGTACCTGGATAAATTTAGGGAAATTTCTTAATCCTTGGTTGTTCTTTTCATTCTCTTGTCCAAGTGATTATCAATTACCCTTGTAATTTTGAGTATATTTATATAGTTATATAAAGGTATTCATAATTTTGTTTTTTTCCAGATTTTATACTTAGGGTTCTTGGGTGAGAAATTGTTAAATTTGGGGATTTTAAGAATTGAGTTCTTAATTTATGAATTGAAGTTATTTTTGAAATGATTAAGTAAACACATATATTTTTCCCTATATTTGTAGAATTATTTCTTGATATACATGTACATATATTTTGTCAGATATGTTTTGCAACATGAAGAATTCAAAGTGTCTTTGATTATGTTGAAAAGGGGTTGTTGAACCCGGAAATGTGATTTTGAGAAGTTTGGTTTATATGAAGTGGTTTGTATAAATTCTATTTTGACGTTGGAATTGAAATGTTTTGATATTCATCTAGAGTGATTCAGATCGGTAGATTTGTTTAAAGACTATATCTAGTGAGAGATATGGCATGTGTACACAGCTTAAAGACCTAATCAGGTATGGCAAAGAAGTGTTGGGTAAGACCATGCGGGATTAGGCAATGTAAGAGATATCTCGACTTTATTGTGATTGTTGATTGTGATACAAATGGGGATGAACTCTAGAATGGATATAACTTGTTTTAGAATGAATGAGATTTGGAAGTAATATATGTATTTTATGTTTTGGGAATTTTTATGATATAATCTTATTTTATTTCTATTTATGTTGTAAGATATTTTTGCAAGGATTTTAGTATTTTAGTCTTTGTTGTTGGATAAAAATGTTTATTTAAGCTTCTATTTTAAAAATAGTTGATTTTGGTAAAAACAAATATATATATATATATATATAGGTATTTTAAGTATGATTAATTTATGTAGTTGATAATGACTTATTGAGATTTTTGTCTCATTTTTCTTTAAATGTTTTTAAGGTTTTTAGGCGAAGAGGAAGTAGGTACTGAGGAGGGTATACTACGCTAGGGGAGGTTTGGAAGTGGCCACGGTTTGTCAAGTCATCACTAGGGTATTACATTACCTAATGAGCATGAATTTGTTTCTTTATTTTGTATGAATGTTATTTCCAAAAATGATATTTTTGGATTGAAGTGTGAGGCAAAGTATATGTATACTTTTGTTGTCAATATTTTTGGTATAAAATCTAGAACTTAAAGTATTTATTTCTTTTATTGACTCTTTCATCATTATCATCATTTTGTGAGACACTACCTTGGCTCAGGTGACCGCCAAAGTAGTGCCTCATTGTAACGCTGCAGCCGGGTGGGATGGGTGTGACACTTTTCACTTCCCGATAGGGGAGTGTACCATTACGGCATGTGACTTCATTGCTATGACTGGGCTCTCATTTGCTGGGAGACCATTAAGTTCAACTGTTATTTGGTGAGGCGAGCTTACAAGGATGAGTATGTACATTCCCTTATTAGTTTCGATGAGAACAATGGGATGGTGCTGTATTCACACCTATGGAAGTTTTTGATCAATCTCGATCACTATGAGGAGCTGTTGACACCTGTCTCGATTGATATGCATGCCCGGGCATTCATTGCATGCTTGCTTTCCTGACTTCTATTTCTTACTAGAGGTAATGACATCAACTTGACCCTCCTCCCTAGCCTTGAGGATTTGGACAGAGTTGAGAGGCTCAACTGGGATATAGCTAGGCTCAGGTAGCTCTATTATGCATTGGATCTTTGCGCTTAGGCTGCACAGATGGAGTTAAAAGGCTTTTGGTTTTTGGTTTTGTTAAGATATTCGACTTTTTAAGTTGTTTATGCATTCTTTCATTATGTGTATCTTATTTGCAATGTTGATTATCATTCTTGATAGGTTTGGGCCTATGAGTACACATGTCTGAGTACTCCTACTCTATAACCGGAGGCCCTATTGAGGGAGGGCAGGAACCCCACTTGTGTTGACTTATTGGACCCAGAGTCAGTCTAACATTAAAAGGGATTACAGGAGGCTTCGGAAAGTGCATGGTGATATGACTATGGATAAAGTAAGTCAATCCTGCAAACCAATTCTTATTTGCTTAAATGAAATGAAATATTGAGTTATGACATATACCTGATGTTTGCCTTTGCTTTTGACTGTTTCAACAGGGGAGGTTAAACCCTTGGGAGGGCATCAGAATACCTAGATGGTGGAGGCGGCTCGATTTTGGGATGACAGGAGATTCATCCTATAATGTCTTTCTTGCCATGAATGGTACTTTGGGGAAAGGATTTGTGATGGACTACAGGCCCCTACTAGAGGCTCTTCCCTTTGGCATTGCCAATTACTTTATTTTAGCCTAGCCATTATCAGCCACTTACCGCTCAAGAAGCAATATTCGGTGACGGGATAATGGCAAAATCTGTTAGTGCCTCATATTGAAAGTTTATGGGCTTTTTAATCCATGAGACACCACAGAGGCTAATTCCTTGTGTGGTATGTTTCCTTGTCCTTTTGCTTGATGCTTTTCCATTCGTTATTCATTTCGTTCTGTTTAAACTTGATATATATGACTTCTTTTCAGGGAAAGAAGGTTACCTCTGATAGTAATGATGGAAAGGATATTGGTGATGATGATGATAGTGTCTAGGGCCAGCACCCAGCCTACTAAGGCGAGGCGCCAATTGAGGCCCAGACTTAGTGGGGGTGGTTTTGCCTCAGATGCTGCTACCGGCAATGCATCATCTTCTGTTGCTTCTAGGGTGATCCCAGGATGCTTCCTGACTGCTCTCCCTACCTGATTCCAGCTGATACAGCTAGAGGGAGGGTACAAGGATAGGATGTTACCTCCCTTTGACCATCACTCCTTCGAGCTTATCCCCATTAATGCTACTTATGTAAGTATTCTTTCACGCAAGTCTGAAATATTTTTTGTGCACATCTGGTATTTTGATTGTGACCCTAGATTTGGACTTTCAGGTTGCTAGAGCTGATGCTAAAGTTCTAGTTCGTAAGACCAAGTCTTCCATGACTTGATGATTGAGCAGAGTGGTGCGATAGTGGTAAGTCTTGTAATTTCATTTCTAAACGAATATGTAATGATATGATGCATGTTGTTTATAATGTTAATGCATGAATGCATGTGTGTTTGACATGGTTTCTCTTTGTGGTTGTTTTGGTAGGCTCAAGTGTGGTTTGCTCAGAGCTAGCAGGGTCAGCAGGGTGGCGCATCTTCCTTGCATGCTAGGACCCATTTGCACACAAACAAAAGGAAGATACGGAGATTACAGGAGTAGTTTGATTGGTATAAGAGGTGATTTCTAGATGCTAAGATGTTAGCTATAGAGGCAGGAGAGGATGATGACGATGAGGACACTAAGAGCAACCTCGAGGATGGGCAATAGATGATAGGATTGTTTGTTTAAGACACTTGTTGTTGCTCTTTACTAATTACATTGATCCAGGTGTTATTTGCACTCTTGATATGTATTGTCTGCACATTAGGTTCCATTTGTTGCTAAGAGTTCTTTGTTATAATTATATTTTTTTTATTTTTTTTTAGGCTTGGCTTTAAGAGAAGTATTGCTTGAACATGCTCCATGCTTTTTGGTGTGGAATCTCCATGGATGCAGCCTGCTTGAAAGCAAAGGCTTGCTAATGGATATTTGTATGCAATAACATGATGTACGCATTGTGAGCCTGTAAGCAGAATATCAAATATTTGATCATTACCTTCTCTTGTTACCAGCATGGCCTTTTTCAGTTTTCCCCTCCGAAAATTTTCTCTTGAACGCCTCATAAAGACCGCCTTTCGATTTTCAAACTATCAGGCTACCTTACGTTTTGCCTGAGGCGCTCTCTCGGGTTTTCACCGAACCAGGCTCTTTTCTTTATCCATTTTTTCATTATTATTGTCGGAACTGGGCCGATGGGAAGATAATAAAACTTAAAAATCGATTTTACCATTATATGTTCTTTTAAAAAATATTTATTTTAATTTTAAATATTATATTAATGACATAAACATAACTTCAATTATAAATAGATCTAAAAAATGAATTTTTCAATTCATATTGTTTTTAATTCTATACCTATAACCATAGACATAGAATCATAAAACAAAATATGTCATTTTTGTCCATAAGACTAGAACGCATGGTACAATATCCACACATATATTAGCACCAATATCAAACGGCTCTATGACCGTTGGAATAGTGCCTAACAACTACATTTCCCATGGTCACTGAGCCATTGGAAAATTCACCTATATATATCCATTCCTCTTATTTTTATTTTTCACAACTCTTGAAAAATTACCTTGAAATTCACAACAACTTGAAAATTTTCAATTGTCATAATGGAAGAAAATAATACATTACATGACCCGGTTATTGCAATAATTATTTTCGCTATTCTATTCGTTTTACTACATTATGCAGTGATTCAATATCTTGTTATTCCTAATGGGCTCAAACAATGATACTAAATACAGATGTACAATAGTACAATATTTTATTCGAGTACTTTTTATCTTTGTATATCTATCTGAAATAAAAAAAATTTTATTGAGAAAATGCATGTCGAATTTAAATATGAAAAATTTTACTTTAAATAGAGTCCCCGCCAACTGAATTTTGGTACGATTGGATACCTTTCATAACCAGGGATTCATATGGTTCAATTGTCGTTTACGTGTAAGGAAGACAATAATCACCTTACCCCACCCAAATTTGGTACTAGAATGTTGTAAATTATTTTTGTTGGATGTATTTATTAAGTGATTTATTTTTCTAAGTTTTAAATTTTATATCAATGACATAGATATAAAAAATTATCTATAACATAATATAGATAGGTGAATTTTTCAATTCATGACCTAATTAAAATATATTAAAGGATGAATTTTTTGATTCTAGCCCTTATTTACTTTTATTATTTTTTTTCATGTCTACTTCATAGACATAAAATAGATTTATTATTTTTAATTTCTTGATAATTTATTTAATTATTTCTCCTTAGGCTTGTCTTAAACTAGGTGTAAAAAGGATGGTTTTGAATTGGACTAAAATCTAACCCATTTGTTAACCATGACCTGTATTTGACCCAAACCATGACTCATACCCAAAATTAATCCAGAAAAAACCTTTTAAAACCTATCTTTGCCACCCTTATCACTTTCTTTTGAAAATCATTAGTTTATCCAAAACTAATATATTATTTTTAGTTTTTAGAACTAAAAAGAAAAAAAAAAGGTCTCTTTCGCACTCACTCAGCACATGCCTCCCATCTATCCCTCTTTGCCTTCCTTTCTTTGTTTTTATTATTAAAAAAACCTCACCTTATCTCTTCTCTTACCTTACAGGTCTGCCTGGGAGGAAGTAATGGAGGAATCACAAAGGAAAGGAAGGCGAGGTGAGGTGTAGAATTTGAAGGGAATTAAAAAATTTTAATAGAATTTGAAGTGATGGTTTTTTAAAGGTACTTAACCATGAGCATCCTTTATCTTGTTTGGTTGGAAGGTTTTATAAAGTATGGTTAGTGTGTCAATTACTTAAATACCCTTTTAATTTTAATAGATATTAGAGAAAAATATATATTCAAAATTAGGGATATAATGGGTAACATAAAAAATTTAAGAGGTTAAAATAGTCCATAGAAAATATCTCCCCTCGAAATCCCACCAAATCGGTGGGATTGAAAATTGAGGAACATAGGGGAAACGGGGGGATTCATCTTACCCTTAAATTCCATCCCTTGCTTATAATTTTCCTTCCCAAGTGTGGTATTTATCATTGAGAAGTGAATATTTTACCTATTAATTGGATACTTATTTGAGTTAAAATGAGCTTAATTGGATAAATATTGACTAATTAGAGTTAATTTCAAGCTAAAAGCTAAAATGGAGCTTAAACTAGAGTAACCTCAGTAAACAGGTTGGAAAGCAGGTTGGAAGTGGTTGGGTAGATCTTGGGATAAGAGAGAAATGGATGAGCTAGATATGAAGCCATGGCATAGGCCTAAGAAGGAGAGGAGGAGAAGATAATTTCATTTCCAAGAAAAAGATTTCACTTTAGCTACAAGTTTAGCTTTAGTTGGTGAACTAATCAATATTTTATTATGTGCTCATTTTTTAGCCATCAAGACTGCTGAGCAGTAAATTATTATTTAATCCTAGGTCTAGATTGATCCTTGGAGTACTATAAATACTCCATCTCTTTGTTAGTTTGGGAGCTTTGGATGCTCAATATCTCCCTGCTCTTGAAATACTCTTCTCTTTCAATTAGTAATTAGTAATTAGTATTTTCTTTCAATTTTATTGAGGTTGTGTATAAGCAGTAAGTAGTCCATCCACCAGGCTTGAGCTAGCTTGGCTGGCATTAGTAAGTGACTTTTCTCCTTATTTATTATGAGTATTATTATTTGATGATTGTTTTATGATGTTCTATATTATCTCATGAGTTTGGCCACCTCATGTTTAGTATTTATAATGAGACCAGGGGGAGAATCATGAATACGGATCTATCATAAAACACATGTATGCTATGAGACCAAAAGAGGAGATTAGACACATGCTAGGGTTTTTATCTTTTGATTAAATACTTACAAGAACTTAATGCATGATTAAGTAGTCTTTTGCTAAAGTGATTCAATTAGGCAGCTTGCTATAGGATCCACATGTCCGGAGGTTTCTAGTGTGGTGATTTAAGTGTAAGATATCTTAGATCTAAGTACTGTAACCCTACTCATAATGTTTAAGGATAGAAAAGTATTGAAACTGCTTGCTTGTGCTTGGTTTGGGTCTGCTGCATTTTATCATTGTTGTTGTTTATATTTTGTTCTCAGCAATCTTGACTCTGTTTATGTTTGGTTCTGTTTAGTTTACTTTGTAGCTTTCTTAGTGTTTTTTACTTTGAAATTGTTATTTTTATTTTGAAGGAAATCAGATCTACTTGTTTGCTTGAAAATTTGAGATTGTTCACATCAATTAAAAGAATTTGACATTTTTCTCAATGAAATCATCTGCAAAAATATTCGATTTTTGACCCTTAGTATTTGGCAATTATAATTGTCCCACCATAAAATTAATATTTTTTGTTATTTTTTAATCAATTTATGATGAGTAATGCCTTTATCTATGGGCAATTGTAAAAATTATTGCTGTGTAATTAATTTGTTTGTATTTTTTGTATCATTATTCACCATTACGAGAAAGTAAATTTATAAAAATATCTTTTGTTAAAATTTTTGCCTTTTACTGAAATAATTTATACATATATATATATATATATATATATATATATATATATATATATATATATATATATATTTTCTCTTAAATTTTGTGAAACATCTAATTAATTCTTCCCGATCAAAATGGGTATCTAGAGTAGCCCCCCTTTGTATATATTTTAGTATTTAAAGTTATACAAAATAACCATAAATAGCCATTTTGATGACTTTAAAATTCGCTAAATGATTATGCCATAATCTTTATAACATTTGTACTTTGCAGGTTGAGAAATAAAGATACTGATGGTCCTAAAATGGCTAGCTACAGTACTAGAGAGGGGGGTGAATAGTACTGTAGGGCAAATAAAAATTTTTGCAAACTTTCTTTTGAAAATTCTTTTTGAAGAAACACAAGTTTCTTTCTCAAAAACATGTTTTATTAAAAATTCGGAATTAATTAATATAATAAAAATTGTGAATATAAAATTGCTTTTGTAAAAATAACTTTAAATAATAAAGCGATTAATTTAAATTCCAAGAATTTAAATAGAATAAAATATAAAGAGAGTAGGGATAGAAAAGTGTAGACGCCGAATTTTATCCTGGTTCGACTCAACCGGTTTATGTCTAGTCCCCAAGCCAACCGCTTGAGATTTCTACTAACGTTTCCTTTACGGGCAAGAAACAAGCCTGTGTTACTTTTTGCGAGTTCAAGTAACAAATTCAATACTTTTTTAGGCTAAGTATCAAACCTCTACCGTTACTTTTTGGAGCTTAAGTAACAAAACTCAACCGATACTTTTTCTAAGCTCAAGCACCAAACTTTTACAGACTTTGTTGATCTCACCACCAACAAAGTAGAGCCCCTTCACACAGCCTTATGTGAATATACAATTCCCGAATATATAAATATTTGAATGAAACAAATATAGCTCTTTTCTCTTTCCTCTCTTTGGGAATTTGGAAGACTAGAAATATATGCTTAATAATGTGTGAATTGCTAATTTTTCTTCCTTGCTTTCATTTCTTCATCTTCATTCCTTTTATAGGATAAGTCTTCCATATGGTCATTTGATTCACTTTATAAGGAGAAGTGGACGTTGATCTCAACTCACAAACTTCATTTAGTCGTTTGAATCAATTCATAAAGAGAAGTATATGTTGATCTCAATTAATAAAGCGATTTGACTTAGCTTACAATGAGAAGTATATGTTGATCTCAAGTAATAAGGCCATTTGACTTAGCTTACAACGAGAAGTATATGTTGATCTCAAGTAATAAAACCGTTTGACTTAGCTTACCAAAGAGAGAGAGATGTAAGTCATAAGCATTTATTGAATTCAAGAACTAAGCTTGTGTTATCCATTGGTATCAATCCATAAAGGGATCTCATGTCATAAGCATTTTCAATTCAAGTCATAAGGTCATTAGTATGTCAAGATTTCTCAAGTAGTAAGGCACTTTCTTCAAGACTAGTAGTATAGTTTTAAGCTCATAAGCTAAAGTGAGCATACTATGGCCGAATATAACAACATATATATCTTTTATCTCTTAAGTCAATATCTTTTACCACATAAGTCGAGAGGAACCCGGGACTGTTTCTCTGACTGGAAGGGACTTGAAAGCTTTCTTTCTTTGTGAGTATACATCATGTACTGAACTAATTTTCCTTTTTTTTTTTTTTTTGTTTTGTGAATTCTTTCTGTGGTTTCTGATTCTTCCCTTTTTCTCTTCATCTGTTCGTTTGTCAGATAAACATGAAGCTTTTTGGTTGCATTAGCTGAGCAACGCTTCATCATTGTTGATAAAGGCTTGTGATATGGCAGAGAATTGGAGGTCAAGTTATGGTTTCACAGAGAGGTTGGTAAGGATTTTTGATTTGGAGAGTGAAGTCTTTTCAGTTTTTCTGATTTCGTGAGGAGGTAGGAATGAGGCTAGAATGAATTTGGTGAATGATGAGAAGTTGGTGCCTTGATGAGACTGTGTAATTTTGGAGAGGGAGTGATTACCGGTTTTGCTAGTTTCTTCCTTTCTCACACCGGTTTTGTTAGCTCCTTCCTTTCCCATACTTACACCCTTAATGTTGGGCTTATTTCCTTATAAACTTATTTGGCCCATCTTACTTTAACTAATGAGATGAGCTTTTGAGCTCATGAAAAATTAGAAAATCTTTAAGCTCAGAAAGTGTATGTATATATATATATATATTTCTTTTGTGACTTGTTAGTTAAGCGTATAAATTTATTTTGTGACAAATATGACTTAATTTTTAATTGTAATCTTGATCCAATAGTAAAATTTTAATCAATTTTACGTAAGCCAGACTTACAATAAAAATTACTTATCACTAATTTTGCTGATTTTTGTCAGAAAATATCATTTATCATATATTGGTGCAAACATACCAATTTTTGTTCTCAACTCATTAAACTTGTTTTCGCTTAGAGGTTTTGTGAAAATATTGCTATTTACTCATTATTTGGAGAAGGGTCTAAGTAAACATTACCTTTTTGTATATTATTATCATATTTTATGCCATAATCTTCAAGATGTTGTTTTATCCACAGCTACTTGCAGATAAGTGTTTAGCTTCTTGTTCTCTCAGCATCATTTAAGCTCTTTAGCTCAATTTCAGAGACAAATGCCACATTTGAAAAATATTCTTTTAGTTGTCTCCTGGTCATCACTTTATAAGAAGGACTATTAATGATGTTCTCCTTGGAGTGATGTCTGTGATATTTGAACTCTTTTGGCAGATCATCATGTTGATTTTCTTGAATTTGTAATTCTTGCACATTATGCTCATTTTGATCACCAAAGTTGTTTTGTTTTTACAGAACATTTTCATTATTTTCTGTGTTTTCCACCAGCGAGTCAAAAATCTCAAGAGTATCCTCAGATTCTTTATCTGGGACAGAGTTAGTTTCTTTAAACACTACATGCATGGACTCATCAATGGTGAGAGTTCTTTTGTTAAAGACTCTTAATGCTTTGCTGCGTAATGAATATCCTAAGAAAATACCTTCATCTGACTTAGAGTCAAATTTATGGAGATATTCCTTGTTGTTGAAAATAAAACATTTACAATCAAATGGATGGAAATAACCAATATTAGGTTTCTACTATTGCATAACTCATATGGTGTTTTCTTTAAAATGGGTCTTATTAAAGCTCGCTTTAAAATATAACAAGCAGTGTTCACAGCTTCTGCCCAAAAATATTTTGGTAAATTATTTTCATTAAGCATGGTTCTTGTCATTTCTTCTAAAGTCCTATTTTTCCTTTCAACAACACCATTTTGTTGAGGAGTTCTAGGAGCAGAGAAGTTGTGTAATATTCTATGCTCAGAGCAAAATGTTTCAAAAAGACTATTTTCAAATTCTTTTCCATGATCACTTCTAATGGATATTATAGAAGTGTTTTTCAAATTTTGAAGCTTTTTACACAAGGCAGAAAATTGTTGAAAAGATTCATCTTTTTGACTCAAAAATAATGTCTATGTAAATCCTCAATAGTCATCTACAATGACTAATGCATACCTCATGCCTCCTAAGCTTGTTGCTTGAATCGGACCAAACAAGTTTAAATGCAGTATTTATAAAGGTCTAGAGGTAGAAACAACTCCTTTGGAATTAAAGAAATCCTGGTTTGTTTCCCTCTTTGACAAGCATCACATATATGAGTTTTATCAAACTTGATTTTGGGTAAACCTTTAACAAGATCCTTCTTTGAAATTTTTGAAACCAGATGCATGCTAGCATGACCTAGTCTACGATGCCATAACCAACTCTCTTCTTCTTATGAAATCAAACAATGGTCATTAGTAAGAGTACTTGAATTCAAAAGATAAATATTTCTGATTCTAGGAACTTCAAGCAAGGTGTTACCACTATTGGCTTCCATAATTTCACATTTTTTAGAATCAACGATTACCTTTTTATTCTTGTCATAGAGTGACTCACACTTAGAAGATTGAATTTCAATCCATCAACTAGAGATACTTCATCGATGCATGGATTATTTCCAATCTTTCCTTTTCCGATGATCCTTCCTGCTAGATTATCTCCAAATTTTATAGCTCCACCTTTTACTTGCTTCATGGAAGTGGAGTATCCTCCATCACCAGTCATATGTCTAGAGCACCGGCTATCAATATACCATTTTGAATTTCCAAGAGTGTTCTTTAGACATACCTGCAAAACAAATCAAGTAGATTTAGGTACCCAAATACTGTTGGGTCCTTTAGGGTTAGAGACATATTTTTCTTTGGGAATCCAAATAGTTTTCCCTTTGAATTTTCCTTTCCGAAAAATGCAATGACCAATTACATGTCCCTTATGATTACAGTATTAACATGTAATATCCTTCCTTTTCTTGAATTGATGTGATTGATTTGTTTTGAAGGATGATTTTGGTGATAAGAAACATAGTTAAATTGTTGTAAGCTTTTAGGCTTGTAACTATGCTTTTGCTTAGACCTATAAGTGTAAGACTTTTGGGAGTATATAGGTCTATATGGGTTTTTGTGAGCAATCTTCTATTGTGAAAAGGGTTGCTGTTTTGGTTTAGAAGATTGCACTTCTTTTGGCTTGGAGAAATGTGTATACTAGGCATGAATAACTTTCTGGTTTGGCTTATGACTGTTACTATGCTTTTGATGTGTAGGTTTGGGGGATATAGTTTGCATAGTAGAAGTGGAGGAAGAGCAAAATATAATTGGTTTTTGGGGATTTTGTGGAGGTATCCTATCAGTATAACCAATTTTAGTTTTATCATTTGGATTTCTTTGGGAATCCAAAATCACATTTAACATATTTTCACCATTAGTGAATTTGCTAATTGTGGAATCTAACTTTTCACATTTCTTTTCTAGATGAGATATTTTACTGATAAGTTCGAGATTGGATTTTTCCAGAAAACTCACTGTGCTCTGTAATTCAAGCTTCTCGGACTCTTTTTTCTAAAAGATTATTTTCATATTCTTTACACTTAGCAATTATCTCAAGTTTATCATCATGCATCTTAAAAAATTCTTGTATAAGATCATTATGAGATAAAGTTTGTAGAATTACCTCATCTTCCTCATCTTGATGCGATGAACTTTCTGAATTATCGTTTGCCATGAAGCATATCTGGGGCTTTTCTTGCTTCTGGTCCTTGTCATCATCAGCGCTGGATTCATCACTGTCGCTCCATGTAGCAACCATAGTGTGAGCGGATGATGTTTTTAGGACGCACAACTCTCTTGGAAGGGAGCCTCGATATCAGGCAACCCTCCTTCACGTAGGGTTTTTAGAATGGAAATTTGGTTTTCGGAAAATTAAATTGCTTCATAAAAGAACTGAGACCTAAGTCTCGATAGATAGTGTAGGAGTCGCCACCTGGCTCAGCTCAACCAGGAAATTATAGTGTAGCTGAACCAGATAAAGGCCGCTACACTTTCCAGAGATCTAGGTCTAGACAAGTCCCTTATTTCATGTCTAATCAAAATGAAATTGGTCAATGTTCATTGAAGGAATTTTAAATTTCTAAAGTTAATTTTTATTACATTAAATCATGCAGCGTACACACAAATGAAATAAAGTAAATAAAGTAAATAAATAAATTATTACAACCCAATTGAATGAAAATAAAAACTCTCAACCTCACTTTACAACCGCCTAAAATACACGAATGATCTAAAAAATACAATCGCCTAAAATACACGGATTAATCAATTAATTACATCAAAAATAAAAATAAAAGAAATTAAAAGCTGCAAAACAGATTGTTAGCACAATTTATAGCACACCACAAATAGGACTCAAGTTGGACAGAATTGGGAAATTAGATATCGGGAGCATGCATTTAGGGGGTAACCGGGTTGGCTTAGCTAGTCGGCCAGATTAGACCTGGAAAACAGTTTTGAAACGTCCCTGTATTTTTGTTTTGTGAGAAAATCATTTTGAAAACATTTTCTTTTTCCGGTTTACTTTAATTTAGCATGTGAGGTGGGTCGGTTTTTGGGAGATTCGGGTCTCCGTCGTTGCGTTGTTCTAAATACAATAACATCAAAAATTAAATCTAAGGTCGTGAATGCACACAACGAAATTCATTTTTAATGATTTTCTGATTTTTCTGAATTTTATGATTTTTGGATATTTTTAGAGATTATTCTGGATATTCTGCCCCTGGAAGAAAATTACAGCCGTACGACTATAACTACAGTCGTGCGACTGTAATCCATCCAGTTGCGGAAAATCGCCAAAATTTGCTCAAATAAAACTAATAGCTGCGGGAAATAAAGAACACTCGTACGACTATATATACAGTCGTGCGACTGTTCTTTGTCACAAGAATAGTCGTACAGCTGTTCTTATTTCCCAGAAACAGCAAACCAGAAATATGAGTTTTATGCACAAAATCACATCAAAACACCCAGAAAAAGCAACGAAATGAAGGTTTGAGGTATAATTACCTTTGTGGCGCTAATCCACCGTTGGTTTGACTGCTGGAAACGCCTCAATCGACTCCAAATTGCTTCTTTTTCCTTGTTTGTTAAGGTTCCAAAAATTGTCTAAGATTCTCCAAAATGTCACGGATTTATGGTAGATTTAAGGTCCGGAATTGACTTAGTTTGGAGTGTTAAGTTTTAACCTATGATTTCTAATAGACTTTAAACTTTAACACTCAAGAATGAAAAGGAAAAAAGGAGCAAAAGATGATGCTTAGTTGGTTTTTTCTTCTTTTCCTCTCCTTTTTCTTTCTCTTCTTTCTCTCAATTTCTCTCCCTAAAATCTGCTAAAATCCCAAAAGTCCAAAAGCCCCTTTCTTTCCTCTCTTTCTCACTTTTATTTCTGCTTTCTTGCTGCTGAGAATCGAGTATTAATTGCCCTTCAAATCACCTCTATTTTTTAATTTTTAAGGTATGGGCTGCTGTACCTACTACGTTACAGTCGTACGACTGTAATATTTCAATTACAGTTGTGTGATATTTTTTTTAAGTCTAGAAAAATTCCGGCGCTTACAGCTGCCCCTCGCGTGATCAGATTCAACACCCGACTCCGGGTTTAAAATACCCGAGGTGATGAATTTGAGAGCGTGGATTGAATTGCCATAGACGCAAGGAAGAAAACGTGCAACTGACTTGTTGAAGTCTCACTGTTGTGATGATGCACTGAGTTGATTGGATGGAATAAGCTGATACCGGGTTTAGGTTACCCGAGGAGAGGTTGAAGTTGAAATAAGCCGATACCGAGTCTAGGTTACCCGAGGCGAGGTTGAAGATGAAATAAGCCGATACCGGGTCTAGGTTACCCGAGGCGAGATTGATGATGAAATAAGTCGATATCGGGTCTAGGTTACTCGAGGCGAGGTTGAAGATGAAATAAGCCGATACCGGGCCTAGGTTACCCTAGGCGAGGTTGATGATGAAATAAGCCGATACCGGGTCTAGGTTACCCGAGGCGAGCTTGAAGATGAAATAAGCCGATACAGGGTATAGGTTACTCGAGGCGAGGTTGAAGATGAAATAAGCTGATACCGGGTCTAGGTTACCCTAGGCGAGGTTGGTGATGATCTGGAACGGAGCCGATCTGGGCCGATACCGGGTTTATGTTACCCGAGGCGGATCTGCTGGGGATCTGAAATGAAGCTGATCTGGGCCGATACTGGGTCTATGTTACCGGAGGCGGATCTGGAATGAAGCCGATCTGGGCCGATCTGGGTCTATGTTACCTGAGGCAGATCTACTGGGGATCTATCCGTGTCTGAGACAATGATGACGAATTCCTACACTTGAAATAGCGAGTCTTCATTCCTTGATCGAGAGATTTTGAACAAAAATTGTTGCCCCTTCGATCAAGAATGAAGACTAGCTGGGGATGAATGCTCTGTGTATGTTGCGTATGTATACATGATGATGCATATGCATGTGGATCCTAAAGGATGCATTTCTCATTGTTTGTTCAAAATTGATGCTTCTCTTTTCTGCTAGGGAAGATATGTTTTGCCCTTGGTTGGTGGAAGACACTTTTTGCACCAAGCTTTTCCTTGTTGAAGATATATGAGGACTGCTGAGGAAATGAGATGACTACTAGGGATGCATGACAACTACTGGGGAAAATATCGTAGCATCCCTTGTAAATGTTCCGCTGGGGAGTAATGTGGGGAATCCCGCTGGAGGATGTTGTAAAGATGCCTATGGGGAAACAGTGGAGTGGTTCCATCCTTCTGCCCCTGTGATTTATGAACCTGGAAGTGCTCTAAATTTTGCCTGGGTTGCCCAATATGGGTTTTCAGCCCAGCGAGCTGCTCTAACTTTTGCTTGAGGTGCCTTTTTGGTTTTCATCCCAGCGAGCTTCTTTTTTTTTTTTTAATTATGATGAACAAAGACCGACTGAAGTGACACCGTGACTACTTGTCCCGTCACCCTTCTGGTGATGATATGATGCAGAAATATGCTATATGGACCAGCATTGGGGTTCAATTTCTTGTTAGAAGCCATTGATAGTAGAAAATAAGGTTTTACAGAATCAGTTCAAGAGAGCAGATGAAAGGAGCAACTAATCAAGCCAGTGTAGCTTTTACCCAGCTTGATTTCTTCAACAATCAAGTTCTTGGACAACCACTGTTGAAGATTTCAGATTGTATGTATTTAGTACATGTCCATTGTTAAATAACATGATATGTTTAACCAGTTAAATGCAAATCACTTTCCTTAAGTGGATGTTTAAGCAAGATAACTTTGTTTATGCATTTGACATAACCACACAAATATATTTGAACAAACATTTCAATTTATTGATAAAATCAGAATGAGTACATTTGAAAGGATTAATTCCTAAAATGGTATGCACTCCACACAGAGCCAGAATCATCACCAGTCGTCCCTTTCAGATTTTCCGACTGCTCATTTTCTCTCGTGTCTTAACTTTTGCCTAGGCCGCTCTTTTTGAGTTTTCAACCTAACAGACTCTTTTTTTTTAGACATGATAAAGCTTTAAGGGGTCTTGATTGATAGGATTGGTGAACTCATTTCCATCCATGTCCATGATGCTGAGGCCACCTTTTGATAGCACTTTCTTCACAACATAGGGCCCTTCCCAATTGGGTCTGAACTTCCCCCAAACATTGACATTTAAAGTCCTCAATTGTTTTAGAACCAAATCCCTTGCTTTCAACTGCCGCCTGGGGAACTTCACATTCCGGTTATAGGCTCTGGCCATTCTGCGTTGGTACATCTGCAAGTGATCCAGTGCTTTCACCTGCTTTTCATCTAGTGCCGCCAACTTCTCGTATCTAGCTTGATCCCATTCAGTCTTTGGTAACTGAGCTTCCAAGGTGACTCTAAGTGATTTGAGCTTTATTTCTACTGGTAACACTGCTTCCATATCATACACCAAGGCATATAGAGTTTCTCCTGTTGGCATTCTGACACTGGTTCTGTAACCCTAAAGAGCATATGGTAGCTTATCAGCCCACTCTCTATAGGTGGTTACCATTTTTGATAAGATCTTCTTTATTGCCTTATTAGCTGCCTTATTAGCTGCTTCCACTGCACCGTTAGCTTGGGACATATATGGAGAAGACTTATGGTGCTTAATGCCATGTTCTGTAAGCAGCTTAGCTGTTGCCCCTTGAAACTGCACTCCGTTGTCAGTCACTATATGATGGGGAATCCCGTATCAAGCAAAGATGTTCTTCTGTATGAACTTAACCATCTGCTTAGGTGTTACGCTAGCGAGGGATTCTACTTCTACCCACTTTGAGAAGTAACCAACTGCCACAACTATGAATCGATGCCCATTAGATGCTGCAGGATGAATTTCACCAATCATATCTATCCCCCATGTTGACAATGGCCAAGGAGATGCCAGATTCTGTAGTTCAAGTGGTGGAAAATGACTGATGTCAGCATAGATTTGGCACTTGTGACATCTTCTCACTTTCCTTATACAATTAGCCTGCATAGTCATCCAGAAATACCCCTGTCTCATTATCTTCCTAGCCATAGCGAGTCCATTCATATGTGGCCTGCAGGATCCTGTATGTACTTGCTGCATCACTGTTTCTACCTCTTGCTTTGTCAAGCACCTCAAAAGGACTCCATTTACAGTTCTTTTGTATAGTCTATCTTCAAAGATTCTGAATTGACTGGCTAGCTTTCTTAATGACACCTTATCAGTAGTACTGGCTCCCTCTGGGTATTTTCCTTCCTTCACATACTGGTAAATATCGAAGAACCACTGCTTTTCTTCAGTTGTCAATTCCATTACTTCGTGCATTTCAAAGCAGGGTTGTCTGGAAGTTGCTATTACCAGTGGTTGTACTTGAGTTTCTTCTGGATTTTACCACATAGAAGACAGTGTTGCTAGCGCATCGGCCATCTTGTTCTCATCTCTGGGGACATGTCTGAATTCGCATTGGCTGAAAAGCTCTTTTCTGTACTGTAGTAGCTCCAAGTAGGGCCGCAATGCTTCTTCTTTCAACTCCCATTCGCCTTGAGCTTGTCTAATCACTAAAAGTGAATCTCCAACAATCAAGACATCATTTGCCCCTAGTGTCAAGAGTGCTTCCATCCCAAATAAGCATGCTTCATACTCTGCCCCGTTATTGGTTATAGGAAAATCCAACCTTTTTGACAAAGGAATGATTTCTCTGTCCGGTGTCGCTATAATTACCCTGATTCCAGCACTTTTCCTATTCACGGCACCATCAAAGAACATAACCCATCTCTTTACTTCCACCATGGCTAGTTGTTCATCCGGGAACTCCAAATTCTCTGTGTAATCTGATTCCGGTGGCTGATTTGCTAGAAATTCTGCTACGGCTCGCCCTTTGATGGTTTTCTTAGTGATATATTTAATGTCGAACTCTGACAAAAGCAAGAGCCACCTAGATAACTTCGCAACCAACACAGGTGCTTCGTACAGATACTTCATTGGGTCTACTTTGGCCACGGCCTGCACTTTGTATAGCTGGAAATAATGGCGCAACTTCTTGGTCAGCCAGATCATTACCACACATGTCTTCTCTATCAGTGTGTACTGATTTCATACTCCAACTACTTCTTGCTGAGGTATTAAATAGGGTACTCCTTCCTGCCATCTTGTTCTTGCACCAACATTGCCCCTACAGAGGAATCTTCAACAGCCAAATACAAGATCAAAGGCTTCCCTGGAATTGGTGGGCTTAGAACTAGCGGATTTACCAAATAAGCCCTGATTTTCTCAAATGCCAACTGACATTTGTCGTTCCATACAACAGGCTGGTCTTTTCTTAACAATTTGAAAATCGGCTCATAAGTGGAAGTCAACCATCCTATGAAGCGACTGATGTACTGTAAGGAACCCAAGAATGAACGGACTTCCTTCTCTGTTTTTGGAGCTGGCATGTCTCGAATAGCTTTGAGTTTATCTGGGTCCATCTCTATTCCTCTCTGGCTGACTACATGACCCAATAACTTCCCTGATGTGACTTTGAATATGCACTTCTTAGGGTTGAGTCACAAGTTATACTCTCCAATACGTGTGAGAAATCTATCCAGGATAACAGGATGTTCCTCCCGGGTCATTGATTTAACAAGCATATCATCAACATGCACTTCAACTTCTTTATGGATCATATCATGAAGCAAAGTTGTGACAGCCCTTTGGTAAGTGGCTCCCGCATTCTTCAACCCGAAAGGCATTACTCTGTAGCAGAAAGTGCCCTACTCTGCGATGAATGATGTTTTCACCTTATCAACGACATCCATCAAGATTTGGTTATATCCTGAAAACCCATCCATGAAGGAATACATTGCTGCTTTTGCCGCAGTATCAACTAGGACATAGATATGAGGCAACAGTAAATTATCTTTTGGGCATGCCTTATTCAGGTCCCTGTAGTTGACACATACTCTGACCCTTCCATCCTTTTTAGGTAATAGGACGATATTGGCTAGCCATTCTGTATATTCCACACTTCAAGGAACTTGGCTTCGATCTTCTTGGCCACTTCTTCTTTCACCAATGTAGCCCATTCTTGCCTCAATCTTCTTAGTTTCTGCTCCACTCGCTTGAACTTAGGGTCCGTCGGGATCTTGTGAACTGCTATTTCTGTGCTTACACCTGGCATGTCCTTGTATGACCAAGCGAAAGCTTTAACATGTTTTTGTTGGAAATGACCTAGTCCCGAGGCATTGGTCCTTGTGTTTGTATAATGCATTTGTACATTAATGTGAACTTTATGTATTATACAATTTGTGTCAAGAGATAAAGGTATAAATCTATTTATTATATATCTTGTGCTATATTTTAAATAGAGTATCCAATGGACATATCCATATCCATGTTTTCAAGTGTGAGGCACTTGGCAGTAAGACTGTGGATAGGGAAAACAATATGGCCATGAAGTCATCCGTAGTCTGTTCCAATCATGGGAATGAATGGAACTAAAGACTATCATTAGCCTGGTTGTATTGCGGTGTCTTACCGGTCATAGAACATGGGATGTCAACCAGGTTAATGGGTACATGCAAAAAAGGCATGGTACTGGATCGATCCACTTAACGGGAATCTACATGGTATAGTATCACAAATGATTCTCGTGTTGTACTTGTATAAGTCCTTTGACCAGACCATATGATGGTGCTGAATGTGAAGTGGCACACTTTGGTGTATGCCTAATGGGCCTATAAAAGGGTGCCAAGTATGGGTACGTTCGGGTGTGTTAGTGAACATGGCAGTGCTATGGATATGCAGAAGGGAATGTCACTCAGTGATTCACTATGACGATATCACCGGCCTCTTGAAGAATGTTACTGATAAGTGTGTGGCCGTACCAAAATAAGATTGGATCTTGTTTGTGAGCATCAGTTCATTTGGTATCAATTAAATGTCTAGACATAATAGAGGGTGATACTTCCATGCCTCTGTGTTGGACACCGTTATCAGAGACATGGGATTTACAAGTTCAAACTACAGGGTTACGTTTTCAGTCGGACTGCTTACTCCATCTCAATTGGGGGCTGCAGTGGCCTTGGCCCACTGCCAATATAAAGACGGGCCCATCGGATCGTACACATTGAACATCTGGACTTTAACTAGTCGGATTAAGTGTGTACTTGCTGTTGGTGTGCCCTAGTTCTTAGGGCATTGGATTCTTGTATTTTGTATAATACATTAAGAGTCATGTATGAATACATTATTTATGTCACATTAATAAAGGCAATTAATCTATTTCATTTATATCTTGTGCTATAATATGAGTAGAGTATCCATTGATTAATAATCATAAAACCTATCATAGGTCTGTTCTAATCATGGGAACGAATAGAACCACAGACTTGTGTATTCGATGACTGTATGGTAGTTCTTAACTAGCCATAGTACTTGTATAGTCAGTCATGAATATAGGTACATGTCGTTGACATGGGAGTGGATCGATCCGCACAAGAAAGCCACATGGTTGTCACGTCATAGGTCTTTCTTGAGTAGGTCTCTTTTGTCCTCAGACCAGATTTCATTATAATATCAATATGGAATCCGGTTCACTTTGACATACACCTAACAGGTCTGTAAAAGGATGCTAAATACGGGTATGATTGGGTGGACCGGTGAACATATTGATATTGATGATGAAGTAATGGAATTGCCATTCGGGTAACACCGAGATGATATCATTGGCCACTTGATGAGTGGGGCTGATATACCCAAATAAGTTGGTTGCTTATTTGATTAATCAGTCAACTCAAGATCAAGAAATATAATAAACAACAGAAGAGGATGACGGACACCATGCCTCTTGTTTATTCATATCGATATCGTTAGGCAAAGGACACTATGAGATTACTACCGGGTGAGTGTCTTCTAAAGACTACTGCATCTCTGTCTTAATTGGGGGCTGTAATGGTTTGCTAGAACCCACTTACAGTCTGTGGGCCTTAGGCCTACTGCCAACATAAAGACAGAACCATAGGATCGTGCACATAGATCAACTGAGCTGGAACTTATAGATATTGTACATGTAATGTACATTGGAAGGAATGCGTTAATTAATTAGTAGACATTCGGTGTTAAGGTAATTAATTAACATTGGGTTGAATTTAATTTAATTAATAAGTTTACATAATGTAATTAATTAATTTGCTAATGAATTGAATTACATAAAGTAAACAATTAATGAAATAATTTTCCTAAGTAGGAAAATTAAATACATGTATTGTATTTACTTAAGTGTGATTTAATTTTATTTAGGGGTAATTAAATTTAGCCAAATGGAATTAAATTACATTGTATATACTTTTTAATTAAAGTTTATTTATGTAATTATAATCCTAGTGGGCTTGGGTTTAATTAACCTAATTAAAACCCAATTAAACAGGGTGTCTATATAAGGGCACACTTAAGGAAGAAAAACCTAATTCAATTCTAATTAATTGCTGGAAATTTCAGCCACCAAGAGCAGCCCCAAATCAGCCAAAAATCCCAGTATTGAACCTCCATTCCTTCGCGTCTTCGGCTAGCACCGGTTCCCGCTCAATAGTTGGTCATGCACCGGACTTTAGAGATCGCAGTTTCAAGAAACGATTCTGCAGCAGTCTGTAGAGGAGATGAATCCGGTGAGTTAATCTTTCTTGATTCTTATTGTTTTTATTCTAATCAATGGTAATTGGACACGATAGGTGGATTCTAGGAAATTTTAAAAGGTGTATTTTCCGCTGCGCCACGTTATTTTTCCAATGACGAATCCCAACAGTGGTATCAGAGCCTTGGTTTTGTCCATTAGATTGATTGGAATTGGTTCTTGAAAGCATTCTTGAAGAAAGAATGGTTTTCAAGTTTGTGATTTTAGGGTTTTTATTCAATTGGTTTTGGTTTTGATAAACCCTAGAATTTTTTGGATTGGGGTTTTTGATTTTTTTTTCCCCAATTGGTTTCAATCTAGAATTGTATTTTCTTTATTGATTATTTATTGTTGATGGCTGGATTTTTTTTATTAAGATTTGATGAAAAAAAAAGTGATTTGGGCAAAAGATGGAATCGCAATTCTGCGATTCCATCTGCTGCCTTGGCAGCAGCTGCGGCAGCAGCTGTTGCTTGCCGTAGCAAGCAGCTGGCTGCTACTGCAGCGGCAGGCTGCCGCGTAGCGGCACTGCTGCCCCGCCGGGACAACAGCGCCGCGGCGGGTTTTTGGATCGGTTTTAGATTTTGCGGGTATTTTTTTATTCCGGACCCTAATGCAAATTAAATTAAAAATTTTTTTAAAATTAATTTGTATTTAAATTGTTTATTTTGTTGGCATGCATATTTAATTTAATTGTTTGCATATTAAATTGAATATGGAGTTTGTGAAATTGGCCCAATAAACCGTGACACCGGTTAAAATTGAGAGAGCTAAATTTTAAATTTGTGACAACCCAAATTCAAGTGGGAGCAAAATTGTTAATTTTGCATTTATGGAAGTTATCCATTGGGCCTTTATGGGCCTTAGCCACATTTGTTAAAATTGGCGATTTCACCCTAAGTAACTCGGCTTAACATTTATATTTATAATTTGGAATGCCATGATCATGCATCATATTGGTATGTATGTGCACGACAGGTACTTTGTTTGAAATGTGATGTTGAGTTCTATGGGCCCTAAATTATTATCGGTTGTAATTTAATTTTGGTAAATATGGCCTGCGTGCCATTTTTTTATTTTGATGTAATTTTAGAATAGATTTTATTTTACAAAATTATTGTAATTGCATCAAGCATGGAGGAAGGCCCATATGGAGCAAGCCCATGGTGGGAGCCCAAGAAGGATTGCAGTCCGGCCCATGAAGAATTAGATAGGACATCTAGTTTTTCATTAGATTGTAATTAAAGGCCCATAGGATCTCATTTATTTTAAATGAAGTATGCTATTGCATTTGTCATATAATATGGATGTATGGATCACCAAATTATTACCCGCGTTTATGCATGCTAAGCCGTATCACTTAATTATAATCCGGAAATTAAAATATTGAGTCGCTTAAAAGTGCTTCCCACATTCACACCTCTTCCTCCCATTGATGCTGTAATGTGCGCCATGCCCTAGCTGGGTACATTGTTGTATTCGGTGGGCCGTCGAGGGTTAAGATACTTGGTATGGTTAACATGTGAATGGTGGTTTGACTCAACATGGGTAGCATTAGCTCAGAGCGGGCCCCAAGCACAGATGGGTAAAGTGTCAATAAGCCCATCAGACCAAGAGTCCTTCGTGGAAGGATTGGATAGGTTGTCCTACCAAACAAATCAATGGTTGGTTAGCGAGCCCTAGTTCGGCCAGTCATTGATAAGTTGTGGATGTCAGCCAATTAACATCACCAACAAACAAATTAAAATTTGATTATTAATTTGAATTGGCTTAAAAGTCCTTTATTTCTAACTCAAGCAATGATTTCTTCCATATAGATAATCCCATTTCACTTAAGCAATTTAAATGGCTGCAACAAACAACAACTCACTCTCACTTAGGTCACTCTTGGAGAAGGAGAAGTTTTCGAGGACTAACTTCCTGGACTGGGCTAGGAACTTACAAATAGTTCTTAGATAAGAGTCCAAGGAGTATGTACTAAATGCTCCTTTACCAGCTAGCCCTCCCGCAGGTCGAGGCATCACCAAGGCGATGGTGGAGCAGTACGATTGGCATGTAAGGGATGACCGAGATGTCACGTGCCTCATGCTGGGTACCATGGCTTCTGATCTTCAGAAGCAATTTATGGACGAGCATGCTTATGAGATGATGGATCAACTTAAAAAGATGTTCCAAGATCAGGCTCGTCAGGAATGTTACCTGACAACTAAGGCACTTTGCACAACTGTGATGGCAGCTGGGACTTCTGTTAGCACTCATGTGCTAAAGTTGAAGAGGTATATTGATACACTTGCCTGCCTCGGCTCGCCAGTTCCGTAGGACTTGGCAGCAGACATTATTCTCGGGTCACTTCCTTAGTCTTACAACCAGTTTATCATGAACTATTATATGCAAGGGTTGGATAAATCGGTTGTTGAGCTGCATGGCATGCTCAAGCTTGCTGAGCAGTCTCTTAAGAAGACTCCTGAAGTATTGCTGGTGAACAGGGGCAATACACCCATTACTAAGGGAAAGGCCAAATCTAAGGCCAAGGCTAAGGCCCAAAAAGCCAAGGCTAAGGGCAAAAATGTGGTGGCCCAACCTAAAGCAAGGGTTACTTCTCCTGACGATGTCTGCCATGAGTGTCATGAGAAGGGACATTGGAAGAGCTCATGTCTAAAGCTAAGGGAGCAACTGAAGGGCAAAACTGCTGCTTCAGGTATTTATGTTGTTAAGATTAATCTGGTTATTTCTACATCTTGGGTCTTGGACATTGGATGTGGATCTCACATTTGTTCAAATGTGCAGGGTCTAAGAAATAGGAGATTATTAGGATCTGGAGAAGTAGATCTTCAAGTCGGAAACGGTGCTCGGGTTCAGGCCATGGGGATCAGAGATTATTTCTTGGAGATGCCTAGTGGACTTGTTTTTGAACTAAGAAACTGTTATTTTGTACCTGCGATACGCAGGAATATTATTTCCGTTTCTTTGTTGGATATTTCTGGTTTCGTATTTAATATTGGACATGGTAGAATTTCTATGCAATGTGGCAATATTATTTATGGAACAGCATTTCTTGAAAATGGCTTATATATCCTTGATCTAAAACATGAAAGTTCAATCTATAACATAAATACTAAAAGGATTAAACAAAATGAAATTAATCCTACTTACATCTGGCATTGTCGACTTGGCCATATAAATGAGAAGTGCATAGCTAGGCTTCACTCTAGTGGAGTGCTAGGGTCATTTGACATCCAGTCTTATGACACATGCAAATCTTGTTTGAGAGGCAAGATGACAAAGGCGCCTTTTAGCAAGACTGCTAAAAGGGCCTCAGAGCTATTGGAGCTAATACATTCCGATGTATGAGGTCCAATAAGCACTAGTGCTAGATCTGGTTTTCTGTACTTTGTCACCTTCACGGATGACTTCAGCAGATACGGTTATGTGTATCTGATGAAGCATAAGTCTGAGACTCTCCAAAGGTTCAAGGACTTTAAGAATGAAGAAGAAAACCAACTTGGAAAGAAAATAACAGCACTTCGGTCTGACCGAGGGGGTGAATATTTGAGCCAAGAGTTTGACTCGTTTTTGAGAGAGTGTGGGATTGTATCCCAACTTACTCCTCCTGGTACACGCCAGTGGAATGGAGTGTCAGAAAGGAGGAATAGGACCTTGCTTAACATGGTCCGCTAGATGATGAGTCATGCTACACTCCAGTCTCCTTTTGGGGATATGCTTTAGAGACAACTGCTTACATTCTTAATAATACACCAAGCAAGGCAGTTAAGGGAACACCATATGAACTATGGAAGGGCCGAAAGCCCAATGTTCCTTCTTGAAGATTTGGGGCCATGATGCACATGTTAAGAAATTGACAAGTGGCAAACTCAAGTCCAAATCTGTCAAGTGCCAGTTTGTGGGTTACCCTAAAGAAACTAAGGGTTATTACTTCTACGATCCGGCCGAAAACAATGTTTTCATAGCCAGAAATGCAGTCTTCTTGGAGAAGGAATTCCTTTCCAAGAGAGACAGTGGGAGTAATGTTGAACTTTCAGAAGTTCAAGACTCACAAACTCCTGCAGCTACTGTTGAGGATGCTTTGGGAACCGATCTGGCTACTCAAGAAATTGAGGAACCAGAACCGGTTGCATAGGACCTTAGAAGGTCTGGTAGGATACGTCATTAGCCAGAGAGGTACGGCTTTCTTATGACTGATGATGAGGACCTCATGGTCGTTGACCAAGAGGAGCCCGATATCAAGAGGCTGTTGAAAGCCCACACTCAGATCAATGGTGCAAAGCCATAGAGGCTGAGATGCAATCTATGCACAATAACCAAGTCTGGAACTTGGTGGATCAACCTCCAAGTGCTAAGGTGATAGGTTGCATATGGTGTTTCAAGTTAAAGGCCCTGTGTGTATAAGATTGTTAGTGGGAGCATTTCCACCGTCCTAGTGCTGTATGTTGACGACATCCTTATCATTGGAGGTGACATACCAACACTACAAGGGGTTAAGTAGTGGTTGAGTAGGTGCTTCGCAATGAAGGACTTAGGCGAAGCTGAGACGATCTTAGGGATCAGGATCTACAGAGATAGATCCAATCGGCTTCTAGGCCTAAGTCAAGCCACGTACATTAACAAGGTTCTGAAAAGATTCAGCATGGACAAGGCAAAGAAAGGATTCTTGCCTATGCACCATGGGTTGAAGCTGAGTAAGAAAGATGGTCCTAAAACAAAGAAGGACTGGGAGAACATGGAAAAGATCCCTTATGCATCTACTATTAGATCTATCATGTACTCCATGTTATGTACGAGGCCTGACGTCGCGTTTGCACTAAGTATGACCAGCCGGTAGCAGTCGGACCCCGGGGAGGAACACTGGAAGGCTGTCAAGGCAATCCTAAAGTACCTTAATCGGACTAAGGATGCTTTCTTAGTCTATGGAGGTTAAGATGAGCTGGTAGTGTCAGGTTACACTGATGCAAGCTTTGAGACCGATGAGGATAAGAACCAGTCACAGTCTGGTTATGTTTTTCTCCTGAATGGCGGTGCCATTAGTTGGAGATCCTCAAAGCAGGCCACCATTGTTGACTCTACAATGGAAGCTGAGTACATAGCTACCTGCAAAGCTGCAAAGGAAGCCATTTGGATCAAGAAATTCATAACTGAGTTGGGAGTAGTACCCACTATCATAGACCCAGTTGATGTTTGTGTGACAACAACGGGGCCATCAGACAAGCTAAGGAGACCTAGTCACACAAGAGATCCAAACATGTACTTAGAAAGTTTCACCTCATTCAGGAGATCGTGAACATAGGTGACATACCATTGCAGAGGGTTGACACCAAGAATAATGTCATTGATCCATTGACCAAAGCGCTGTTGCAGACACAGCACGACGGTCATACCATATCTATAGGAATTAGGGCAATGCCCACTTAGAACTAGTGCAAGTGGGAGATTGTTGGTGTGCCCTAGTTCTTAGGGCATTGGATTCTTGTATTTTGTATTATACATTAAGAGTCATGTATGAATACATTATTTGTGTCACATTAATAAAGGTAATTAATCTATTTCATTTATATCTTGTGCTATAATATGAGTAGAGTATCCATTGATTGATAATCATAAAACCTATCCCAGGTCTGTTCTAATCGTGGGAACGAATAGAACCACAGACTTGTATATTCGATGACTGTATGGCAGTTCTTAACTAGCCATAGTACTTGTATAGTCCGTCATGAATATAGGTACATGTCGTTGACATGGGACTGGATCGATCCGCACAAGAAAGCCACATGGTTGTCGCGTCATAGGTCTTTCTTGAGTAGGTCTCTTTTGTCCTCAGACCAGATTTCATTATAATATCAATATGGAATCCGGTTCACTTTGACATACGCCTAACAGGTCTGTAAAAAGATGCTAAATACGGGTATGATTGGGTGGACCGGTGAACATATTGATATTGATGATGAAGTGATGGAATTGCCACTCGGGTAACACCGAGATGATATCATTGGCCACTTGATGAGTGGGGCTGGTAAGTGTATGGCCATACCCAAGTAAGTTGGTTGCTTATTTGATTAATCATTCAACTGAAGATCAAGAAATATAATAAACAACAGAAGAGGATGACGGACACTATGCCTCTTGTTTATTCATATCGATATCGTTAGGCAAAGGACATTGTGAGATTACTACCGGGTGAGTGTCTTCTAAAGACTGCTGCATCTCTGTCTTAATTGGGGGCTGTGATGGTTTGCTAGAACCCACTTACAGTCTGTGGGCCTTGGGCCTACTGCCAACATAAAGATAGACCCATAGGATCGTGCACATAGATCAACTGAGCTGGAACTTATAGATATTGTACATGTAATGTACATTGGAAGGAATGCGTTAATTAATTAGTTGACATTCGGTGTCAAGGTAATTAATTAACATTGGGTTAAATTTAATTTAATTAATAAGTTTACATAATGTAATTAATTAATTTATTAATAAATTGAATTACATAAAGTAAACAATTAATTAAATAATTTTCCTAAGTAGGAAAATTAAATACATGTATTGTATTTACTTAAGTGTGATTTAATTTTATTTAGGGGTAATTAAATTTAGCCAAATGGAATTAAATTACATAGTATATACTTTTTAATTAAAGTTTATTTATGTAATTATAATCATAGTGGGCTTGGGTTTAATTAACCTAATTAAAACCCAATTAGACAAGGTGTCTATATAAGGGCACACTTAAGGAAGAAAAACCTAATTCTATCCTAATTAATTGCTAGAAATTTCAGCCACCAAGAGCAGCCCTAAATCAGCCGAAAATCCTAGTATTGAACCTCCATTCCTTCGCGTCTTCGGCTAGCACCGGTTCCCGCTCAATAGTTGGTCGTGCACCGGACTTTAGAGATTGCAGTTTCAAGAAACGATTCTACAGCAGTCTCTAGAGGAGACGAATCTGGTGAGTTAATCTCTCTTGATTCTTATTGTTTTTATTCTAATCAATGGTAATTGGACACGATAGGTGGATTCTAGGAAATTTTACACGGTGTATTTTCCGCTGCGCCATGTTATTTTTCCAATGACGAATCCCAACACTTGGAGTATACACATTTGAAGAAAGAGAGATCTATTAATTATATTATGGATCAATTGGATTGATCAAAGTTATATAATTAATATTTATTTCAGCAGTCTCTTAATTAATTCAATGAATTAATTTATGAAATTATTTTCTAGGTGGAAATATTATTACATGTATAGGTTTACATGTATTTCATTTTATGTGTGTCTAATTTAATCCATTGATTAAATTAATAGGTCAAATGAATTTTAATTTAAATGTATGTAATATATTCTATGGTATAATATATAAACACACATGTTAAATTAAATTTGCATTCGAAATTAATTAAATCAATAGATTTAAAATTGGGCTTAGGCATAAAATGATTATGCCTAGATAATGTGGGATTGAGTTGGCCGAAATTATGCATGGAAAGGGATTGGAATGATGAGTCATTTTGTTGGACAAAATGTGATGATGTATATGGTGAGTCATGGCATGACTTTATGGTTGCAAAGTTGGACTTTGCTTCCTTGATATTTTCATGATACTTATGGTAGGAAAAGAAAATATCGCATTCATGTTTTCATCGATCTTTGGCTGAAATATGGAGCATAAAGAGTGAGTCATTGTTTGACTTTGAGGTAGCAAAGTGAGACTTTGCTTCTTATGCATAATGAAGAGATATTTTGGTGAGTCATTTGGATAAACCAATTAAGGAGTAATGAGTCATTAGTTTGACAAGTTAAGTTGCGAAGTTGGACTTGACATTCTCTTCATTATCCACCATCTTTTGGCCGCCACACTTGAGGTATGAGATGGGAAATTGGTTTTTCTTTAAGAAAAATTTTTCCCACTTTTATGCATTATGTTTCCTTTGGAAAGAAACTTGTTTGCCCACTTGAGAAAATTGGGACTATCTTTTGGAAAGATATATATATATATATTTCTTTTGGAAAGAAATATTGTAAAGCCATAATTTTTAGTGGGCATCCCCTTTCTCCCTCTCTTCTTGCATGACCCGGGTCGCTAGCATGGGTTTCGGTCCGAGAGCCTTTCGTGTACGTGACGTTGGAGGGAGTCTACTTTGATTCCTGCAGTCCGCATCCGTCTCTTAGAGAGACTTTGTGGTAAGTTTTTGAACTTTCTCTTTATGCTTTAAGTTTTTTATTTCCAGATCTTAAGCTCCTGGGACCGGATTCGAAGAAATTGACGTGTATTTCCTCTTTTATCGGTCGGTTTCCTGTGACGAATCCCAACAGTTTTTGCAATATTCTTGTAAGTTCTCTCTCTTCCTCGAGTTTGAGCTCATATGAAATGAATACCATTTTGGGGTTTTCATCTGTACTTATGTTGATGTCATGCAATGTAGTGTCATGAATGCTAAATATGCTTGATGGTGATTCGAATGCATGCACAGAATTATCAGGATAAACATCACACAAGTAAGCAAACTGAGATTTCATTGCTTTAAACTTGTTATAGAGTACATCATTCACATTGAAAATGGAAGAAATCAATACAACAAGATCATTTTCATCCTCCATAGGCGGAAGGCCTTGCACTTCTTCAGCTTCCACTTTCATCTCCAGAGCATCATCTGGATCTGCAGCTAACTTGGCCTCTTGTCCAATAGGAATAGTGGTCTTCTCAATTTCAGCCACCTACGCCTTAGCTTTCTTCATGATCTTGGTTATGTCAGCAACCACAGAATCCAAGTTCACCTTGGTCATCAGCTCTTCTTCGAACCCTTCTTTAGACTTCCCAAACGCCTTGCTTAAGGCAGCAGCCAGTGCCCCTGAAATTGCCTCTACAGATTCATCACAGATTTTCTCTTTGGTTTTCTGCTTGGGTACCTCCACTGCTTTTGCTATCTCTTCAGAAGGATCATTTTACAGAACAACAGACCTAGCAATTACCTCTTCCGCCATCACGGGGGCTACTGGTTCTTCTCGGCTCTTCCCAAAGTCTACAACATCAGAAAATATCTCGAAGCCTGGGTATTCAATGTTCTCGACCCTCACTGGCTCAGCTTGGCCATTATATAGCTCTTCTCCTACCTTTATGCATGGTTTCATCATGGGCTTGCCGTTCTTGCCCCTTCTCTAATTCTTTTGGTCAGATGTTTCTTCTGTATACCCCAGCCCGAACTATTTCGGCTTTCCCGAGTCAATGTTAAACTCAGGCACCCCTTGTAGGTTAATTCTGAGTCCCATGCCTGGGACAAAATTCTGCTTACACAAATATCTGGACAGCCACTGCGACATATAGTTCTCATAAATGACCATTGGAGCGTCCGTGGATTCCTCTTTCCCGACCATGGCGATTTGGAACCTGCCAAATGGTACAACTCCTTCATTTACAGCAGCAATCATGGATTGGACATCTGCCTCAACAGTCACAATTTCCCTGTTTATCGAGAACTTTATTTTCTGATGCAAAGTAGAAGGGACACCTCCTAATGGGTGGAACCACAGTCTTCCCAACAGCAGGGAGAAAGTGACCGGGATGTCTATCATAGTGAAAATGACCACTAACTTGACTAGCCCGACCTCCACTTCAGCTTCGAAAGTTCCAATTACTATTCTTTTGGAGTCATCATACGCTCGGATCACTGTTGAGGACTTCTTTAGGGCATCTTCACTTAAGCCCAAACATGGTAGCATCTTTAATGGACATATGTTCAGCGCCGACCCGTCATCCACCATCACACATGGCATTATTTTGTCCATAACATGAGCTCTGATGTAGAGAGGTCTATTGTGAGCTTTTCCCTCACTGGGTAGATCTTTTTCAGAAAAGACAATGTTGGGAGACCCAGAATGGATCTTGTCTAGCAGACAACAAATGGCTTCTGGTGATGCAATGGGGGAAACCTCGATTTCTGATAACTTCTTCACCAAGGCCGCTCTGTGCTCTTTAAAGACCAACAACAGATGCCACAAACTATCTTGGGTAGGGGTTTTTTTTTAATTGAGAAATAACCAGGTCTTCCTTCTCAACTCCCTCCTGTGTTGACGTGCTACCCGACCCAATCACTGGGGCCTTTTCTTTCAATTACACCACTGGTTGATATACCCTGTCGCTTCGGGTCACATTTTGTACTTCTTGAATTTTTAGCTTTTCAATAACTAGTGGCTTAACTGTCTCATCCCCACCAAACTCCTCATATTCATCCTCTGAGTCGAGGTCATTCAAACTCACCGGTTTGGTTTCTTTCTATTCTGTCTGCCCTACACATCCTAACCTTGCCTCAGCTTCACCGATTGCTATGGACTGTATAGCAGGATTTGCCTGTAAGACTTGAGCAAAAATGAAATTGACTAGCAGTCCTGACTGTACCATATTAACCCGCTTCTCGAATGCCGGTAATGGGTTAGTCTTTGTACTGGGTTTAGGAGGTTCCTGTAACTTCCCCTCATCAATCAGTTTTTGGATGGCGTCCCTAAATTTGTAGCAATTATTGGTTCTGTGGCTAGTGACAACATGGTATGTGCAAAAATTTTCTTTATCCTCATCAGCAGGATTCTCAAATGGTCTCAAGGACTGCAACAAGTCTCCATTTCTGCACTTTGCAAAAATTTGAACTAAGGGGAGAGCCTAAGGGGATATGCCCTGTCCTCTGGGGTTTCTACTTTGACTGCTGTAAGCGCCGGAATTTTCTATACTTAAAAAAAAAAAAAAAAAAGGAAAAAAAAAAAGAGAGAAGAAGAAGAAGAGAGTCGTACGACTATTTCTACAGTCGTACGACTGTAATTTAAAAATTACAGTCGTACGACTGTAATGTCGGGCAGACTGCAGAGGCCCATACCTCTGCAGCAGAAATGGAAGAAAAAGAAGGAGGAGCATTAATTGCTCGGGTTTGGCAGCAAGCAAGCAGAAAAAGAAGTGATAAAAAGGAGAAAAAGAAGAGAGGAAAAAAGAATTCTGGTGAAAGAAAAACTTAGAGAGAGAAAAAGAAAACCACAAAAAACTCACTTTTCTTCCTCTTTGATTTTCTTCAATTCTTGAAATTAAGCCTAAAACTTGTTAGAAATCTCTAGGTTGATCACTTAACTACACAACTAAATCAAGAACTTGGACTTAAACAATCAGAATCCCTTGCAAATTTGGATTTTTGGACTCAAACTCCCAACTTCCATTCCAAAGGAAAAAGTGCGAATTCGTTGGGATTGGAGCGACGCCAGGGGTCAAAACGACTTGGAATAGCTTCTAAAAAGGTAGTCACTTCCTTGCCTTACACTTTTCCTCGCTTTCTGGGTGTTTGAAGTGAATTTTTGTGCGTTTTTGCTGCAGTTTCGTATTTCTGTTCCTGGAAACTAAGAACAGTCGTACGACTGTTCTTAGTTTCCAGCCAATTTTTTCTTCAGTTTTGGTCCAAAATGAATTTTTGTTGAAATTTTGATCCTGAATTGATCACAGTCGCACGACTGTAAACTACAGTCGTACGACTGTAATCATTATTTCAGAATCAGAATTTCAGCTTTTATCCGTAAAAAATCCCAAAAAATTAGAAAATCCCGAAAATCGTCAAAATGAATTTTGTTATGTGCATCACGACCGTAGATTTAATTTTCAGTAAATTCGTATTTAGAACAATTCAACGACGGAGACCCAGTTCTCCCGAAAACCGACCCACTTAATATATGAAAAATGCATGTAAACCGGCAAAATCGTTTTCAAATGTTTTTTTTTCCACAAAACCAAAAATACAGGAACGTTTCAAAATGTTTTCCAGGTCTAACCGGGCCGGCTAGCCGAGCCAACCCGGTTATCCCCCTAAACGCATGCCCCCGATTCTTAATCTCCCAATTCTGTCTATTTGAGTCCAACTTGTGGCGTGCCGTATATATTGTGCTAACCCTCTGTTTTGCAGGTTTTAATTTCTTTTTATTTTTATTTTTATTGTATTTTAATAGATTAAATCGTGTATTTAGGCGGTTGTAATTCTTTTTAGATTTTCGTGTATCCTAGGCGAATGTACAAGTGAGGCGAGTGTTTTTATTTTCCTATTCGATTTGGTTGTAAGCCAATTAATATTTATTTCTTTTTGTTTTTGTACTATATATTTTGTATGCGCGCTGTATGCTTTTTATATTCAATAAAATGGACTTTAGAATTTTTTTTTTTTTTTTTTTGAAATACCATTGAGAACATTGGCAATATTTATTTTAATTAGACACGAAATAAGGGACTTGTCCGGACCCGAATCTCTGGATAGTGTAGCGGCCGTTCGTCCGGTTCAGCTACATAAGAATTTCCCGGTTGAGCTGAGCCGGGTGGCGACTCCTACAATATTCATCGAGGCTTAGGTCTCGGTTCTTTTACGTATTAATTCTATTTATTTTCCAAAACGCGGTTTTCCATTATAAAAACCCCACGCGAGGGAGGGATCCGCCCGAGATCGAGGCGCCCCATTCCGAAAGGGAGTCCCGCGTCCCGTCGAAAACGCGTCGTCCGCTCACAGTGGCGACTCCGCTGGGGATTTCTTCAAAAAGTTTTCTTAAAAAACTTAAAAGAATTTTGACAAGCCCTGAAAAGTGTCTAATTAAAATAAGGCGGATGATTCTCTTTTGGTATTTTATTTGCATTTTTTAGTTAGCCATTTCTTGCATTAGATTTAGTATCCATTTATAGCCCGGTGGATTGTTGAAGTGTCGCCTAAGTTCCTCCTGGTCTTAGGGGCACGAATACGAAACACCACTCATAGCCTCGTACGAACCCCTTCGCTAGGACCCTTGAGTGGGGAGAAGTGAGGAGTATATCTTGCTATGAGAGCCTTGATGTTATCCCGACTTTGACCGAACCCATATAGGCAGCTCTAGTTGGATTCCTTTAGGATAGCAAAATAATTGTGTGAATAATAATAAAATCGTGCCTTCATCACCCCCGGTTGGTGATTGAAGTGAACCTCGCCTAGGACTCAGTTAGAAATTTTTGAGACCGACCACGTTGGAGGAATAAGGTTGGAAGAATTCGTTTTGCTTGCTATGTGTTTCTCGCCATCTCGTGACACATTGCCAACGCATGCATAACATACCATAATCACCATTTTCCATACACATGACATACCATACACAAACATTTTTGTGTGATACTAACCCACATTTTTATGCAGCCATTTTGCATTTTATTTCGTGTGTAAAACATCAATTCATTCGCTTGTCATCCATACTAACGGTTTCTTTTTCAGCCATAACATTAAACTTGTGTGATTAGCATTTTATTTTTGACATAGCATGCATAACATCATTATGTATGTCATGCATCTTAACCCACGTTTTTATGCAACCATTTGCATATTGTGTGACATGTTCATTCACTACATTTCACTTAAATTAAATTAAGGGGCATTTCAAGGACGCCTATCATGACCATCCCATCCCATTTCATAACATATCGGGTACCCAAAATTACCCGAGTTTTGCCAATGCACCGGATTGCAGTCGAGAGTGATAGTGATTCTGAGTCTGGGGAAGGAGTGAATATGGCAGAGCAGACACCGAGTATGGCTGATGTTCTGAGAGATTTCTTCAGGTCGCAGGATTTCCGCGACATGTTAAAGGAAGAAATGAGGGCAGTGGTTAGAGAAGCTGGTGAGACCGATGGTAGTGGAGCCGGGAAAGAAAAAGAAGCTGAGTCATCCCAACATGGTGGTGACACTTCAACTAGTCTTGAAAAGCTGCAGGAGATAGAGGCAGCTATGGAACAGAAAATGAAGGCAAAGTGCTCTGCACTAGATGAAGTCATGGCCCAGTTGAAGAAGGGGGTCGGGATCAGTGCTGAATCCAAGAAGGGGGTGAACATTGATGCCATGATCAGTAGGGGCATCGAGACATTTCCTATCGGCTTCCAAGTGCCGAAAGTCCCCACTTACAAAGGAATGGGCTCGCCAGAGGCCCATGTGAATTTATATGCCCGGGTTATGCTAACGGCAGGTGCTACCAAGCAACAATTGATTAATCTTTTCCCCACCACACTGGAGGGAGGTGCTTTGGGATGGTATAACTCACTGTCAGAGGAGGAGCAATCTGACTGGGAAGTATTGTCAGCAGCCTTCATCAAATACTACAGCTTCAACACTAAAATCCAGGTGAAGCTGTATGATTTGGAGAGGGTGAAGCAGAAATTCAATGAGCCCTTTGACGAATACTACCAGAGATGGATGAACAAGATGATCCTCCTAAAGAACCGCCCTGATGAAGATGAGCTTATACAGAAGCTCATTGATGGCAGCAAAGATATCTTCAAGAACAACATGAAATTCCATTCCTTCAAGGAGCTTAGTGAGGTCTATAGCATGGCCATGAAGATAGAAAGGGATGAAGAGGAGAAGCCAGCTGGTCAGAAAGGTGGAAGAGGTACAGGGTATAGTTCAGGGTATAGATCAACTACAGCAGCTGGGTCTGGTAGTGGTTCTGGTTCAGGTGCCAGTGGCAAGCAGGGGCAGTCATCAGAAGTGAAGCGGGTTGAGGTGGCTACTGTGAATCAGCAGCAAGGAAATCAGAATAGGGGTCCTGGAGGACAAGGCATAACACCCTGGACCCTTACTTTGGCAAAGATATTCGCCAAGTGTAGGAATGGTGGCTTACTACAGTCCTTGAGGCCATTTGAGTTCCCACCTGAAGCTGACAAAGATAATTTCTGCACTTATCATGTAGTGACAGGCCACCGGACCAATAACTGCTATAAGCTAAGGGATGCTATCCAGAAGCTTATCGACGAGGGAAAGCTGCAAGAACCACCTAAACCTAGCACTAAAACCAACCCACTGCCGGCATTTGAGAAGCGGGTTAACATGGTTCAATCGGGGTTGCCAGCTAACTTCATATTTGCCCAAGTTCTGCAAGCGAACCCTACGATTCAGGCAGTGGCGGTAGGGGAACCCGAAGTGGAGCTTAAATGTGAGGAAAAGGAGGGGTGTAAGGAGGTCAAGCCCGTAAGTCTGGATGATCTTGACTCTGAGGATGAGTATGAAGAATTTGGCAAAAGAGAAGCTGTTAAACCCCCGGTTGTTGAAAAGCTGAAAATTCAAGAAGTGCAGCACGTGACCCGAAGTGGAAGGGTGTATCAGCTGGCAGATCAGACGAAAGATAAAGCACCGATGAATGGGTCGGGCAGTACTTCGGCACCGGAAAGAATCGAGAAAGAAGATTTAGTCATTTCCCAACTGAAGAAGACCCCTGCACAAGCCAGTTTGTGGCACTTGCTTATGACCTCCAAAGAGCATAGGGAGGCTTTAGTGAAGAAGCTATCAGAAATTGAAGTCTCCCCTATAGCTTCACCAGAGGCTATGTGCTGCTTGCTAGACAAAGTCCATGCTGGAGCTCCTAATATTGTTTTCTCTGAGAAAGACCTACCAGCAGAAGGAAAGGCTCACAACAAGGCTCTTTACATTAGAGCCCATGTCATGGATAAGGTGATGCCGTGCGTTATGGTGGATGACGGTTCAGCTCTGAATATTTGCCCACTGAAAATGCTACCATTTCTGGGCATGAATGAAGAAGTATTGAAGAGGTCCTCGACAGTCATTCGGGCGTATGATGATTCTAAAAGAACAGTGATAGGGACCTTTGAAACAGAGGTGGAGGTTGGGCCCATCAAGTCCATGGTTGTTTTCACGGTGATCGATATCCCGGTCACATTCTCCCTATTGCTTGGAAGGCCCTGGTTCCATCCTTTGGGAGGTGTTCCTTCCACTTTGCATCAGAAGATTAAATTCCCTGTGAATGACAAAATTGTGACTGTTGAGGCAGACGCCCAGTCGATGGTAGCTGCAGTGGATGAAGGAGTGGTTCCTTTTGGTGGATTCCAGATTGCTGTCATTAAGGAGGAAGAAATCACAGATGCTCCTATGGTTCTTTATGAGAACTACATGCCAGAGTGGCTATCCCGATATCTGTACAAGCTGAACTTTGTCCCAGGGATGGGACTCGGGATTAATCTGCAAGGTGTGTCAGAATTCAAGATCGACTAGCGAAAGTCAAAGCAGTACGGCCTTGGTTATGTAGAAGAGTCATCCGAGCAGAAGAATCTGAAAAAGGGCAAAAATGGCAGGGCCATGATGAAGCCATTTCTGAAGGCGGGAGAAAGCCTTTACAAAGGCCAAGTTGAACCGGTGCTGGTTGGGAATGTCGAGCGCCCTGGCTTTGAGATCTTTGCAGATGTTGTGGATTTTGAAAAAAGCCAGGAAGAGCCAGTAGCCCCTGTAATAATAGAGGAAGCAATTCCTGAATCTGAAATCCTGAAAGGAGAATCATCTAAGGTGATAGCAGAAACCGTAGAGGTGGCCGAGGAAGAAGATGAAAAAGAGACCTGTGCTGAAACTACAGAAATCATCTCAGGTGCTTTGACTGCTGCATTGAACAAAGCTTTTGGGAAATCCAAGCAAGGATTTGGCGAAGAACTGATGGCCAAAGTGAACTTAGACTCTGTGATTACTGAAATCGCCAAGATTATGGAAAAAGCTAAGACACAGGTGGTCGAGAAAGCTGCAGTTCCAGATGATGCTCTGAAAGGGAAGATAGAAGCTGATGAAGAACAAGGCCCTCTGCCTGTGGAGGATGAAAATGATTTTGTTGTATCTATTCCTTCCATTTTCAATGTAACTGATGTACTTTATGATAAGTTCAATGCAATGAAATCCCAGTTTGCTTACTTGTGTGATGTTTATCCTGATAATTCTGTGCATGCATTCGAATCACCATCAAGCATATTTAGCATACATGACACTGCATTGCATGAAATCAATATAAGTACAGATGAAAACCCTAAAATGGTACTCATTTCACACGAGCTAAAATCCGAGGAAGAAAGAGAATTAATAAGAATACTCCAAAAACATGTTAAAGCTTTCGCCTGGTCGTATGAAGACATGCCGGGTGTAGATATAGAAATAGCAGTGCACAAAATCCCAACGGACCCCAAGTTCAGACCCGTAAAGCAGAAGTTGAGAAGACTAAGGCCGGAATGGGCTACACTGGTGAAGGAAGAAGTGGCCAAACAGATAGATGCCAGGTTCCTCGAAGTGGTGGAGTATACGGAATGGCTAGCCAACATTGTCCCCGTGCCTAAAAAGGATGGAAGGGTCAGAGTATGTGTCGATTACAGGGACCTGAACAAGGCCTGCCCTAAAGACAATTTCCCACTACCTCACATTGATGTATTGGTTGATAGTGCAGCAAAAGCAGCAATGTACTCATTCATGGATGGCTTCTCGGGATACAATCAGATTCTGATGGATGTGATCAACAAGGTGAAAACATCGTTTATCACAGAGTGGGGTACCTTCTGTTACAGAGTGATGCCTTTTGGATTGAAGAACGCCGGTGCCACTTATCAGAGGGCTGCCACAACTCTGTTGCATGATATGATTCATAAAGAGGTTGAAGTGTATGTCGATGATATGCTTGTTAAATCAACAACCCGGGAGGAACACCCTGTTATCCTGGATAGATTTCTAACACGCATTGGAGAGTACAACTTGCGGCTTAATCCCAAGAAGTGTATATTTGGGGTCACATCAGGGAAGCTGTTAGGCCATGTAGTCAGCCAGAGGGGAATAGAAATGGACCCAGATAAAATTAAAGCCATCCAAGAAATGCCAGCTCCAAAGACTGAAAAGGAGGTCAGATCATTCCTGGGTTCCTTGCAGTATGTCAGCCGCTTCATAGCCAAGCTAACTTCCACTTGTGAGCCAATCTTCAAGCTATTAAAGAAAGATCAGCCAATTGTGTGGGATTACAAGTGTCAGCTGGCATTCGAGAAGATCAAGGCTTACCTGGTAAAGCCACCAGTGTTGAGCCCTCCAATTCCAGGGAAGCCTCTGATTTTATATTTGGCAGTTGAAGAATCCTCTATAGGGGCAATGCTTGCACAAGAACAAGATGGCAAGAAGGAATATCCTATCTATTACCTTAGCAAGAAATTGTTGGAGTATGAAACCAAGTACACACTGGTGGAGAAGACATGTGTGGCGATGATTTGGTTGACCAAGAAGCTGCGCCACTATTTCCAATCCTACAAGATACAAGCCGTGGCTAAGGTGGATCCAATGAAGTACCTCTACGAAGCACCAGCATTGGTTGGGAAACTGTCCAGGTGGTTGTTACTTTTGTCTGAATTCGACATCGAGTATATCACGAAGAAAACCATTAAAGGGCGAGCCGTGGCAGAGTTTCTGGCAAACCAGCCCCTAGAATCAGATTACACAGAGAACCTGGAATTCCCTGATGAGCAGTTAGCCATGGTGGAAGTGAAAAGGTGGGTCATGTGCTTCGATGGGGCGGTGAATAGAAAAGGCGCCGGGATCGGGGTACTTATAGCAACACCGGATAGTGAGGTCATTCCTTTGTCCAAAAGGCTGATCTTTCCCGTAACCAACAATGGGGCGGAATACGAAGCATGCTTGTTTGGAATGGAGACTCTATTAACCTTGGGAGCAAATGATGTCTTAATTGTCGGTGATTCACTTCTAGTGATCAGGCAAGCTCAGGGTGAGTGGGAACTAAAAGAAGAAGCCTTACGGCCTTATTTGGAGCTGCTACAATTCAGAAAAGGTTTATTTGGCCGATGTGAATTCAGACATATCCCCAGGGATGAGAATAAGATGGCTGATGCATTAGCTACTTTGTCCTCCATGTGGGAAAATCCAGAAGAGACACAAGCTCAACCACTGGTCATAGCCACTTCCAGACATCCTTGCTTCGAAGTGCATGAAGTAATGGAATTATCAGCCGACGAAAAGCCATGGTTCTTTGACATTTACCGGTATGTTAAGGAAGGAAAGTACCCAGAAGAGGCCAGTGCTGTTGATAAGTTGACACTGAGAAAACTGGCTAGTCAATTCAGAATCTTCGAGGATAAGTTATACAAAAGAACAGCACATGGGGTTCTTTTGAGGTGTCTAACAGAACAAGAAGCAGAAGATACGATGCAGCAGGTACATGCAGGATCTTGTGGGCCACATATGAATGGACTTGCCATGGCTAGGAAAATCATGAGACAAGGCTACTTCTGGATGACAATGCAAGCAGATTGTATAAAAAAAGTGAAGAGATGTCATGAATGTCAGATCTATGCAGACATTAGTCATCTTCCTCCACTTGAACTTCAGAATCTAGCGTCTCCTTGGCCGTTTTCAGCATGGGGGATAGACATGATTGGTGAAATTCATCCAGCTGCATCTAATGGGCATAGATTCATAGTTGTGGCAGTTGATTATTTCTCCAAATGGGTCGAAGCGGAATCCTTCACTAATGTTACAGCCAAGCAAATGGTCAAGTTTATCCAGAGAAATATCTTCACTCGGTACGGGATTCCTCACCACATAGTAACTGATAATGGAGTACAGTTTCAAGGGGCAACAGCTGAGCTATTTGCAGAGCATGGAATTGAACATCATAAGTCTTCTCCTTACAGGCCTCAGGCTAATGGTGCAGTAGAAGCAGCTAACAAGGCAATAAAGAAAATCTTATCAAAGATGGTAACCACTTACAGGGATTGGGCTGATAAACTGCCTTATGCTCTCTGGGGTTACAGAACCAGTGTCAGAACACCGACAGGAGAAACTCCTTATGCCTTGGTATATGGAATGGAAGCAGTGTTACCAGTGGAGATAGAGCTCAAGTCACTTAGAGTTGCCCTGGAAGCTCAATTACCAGAGACTGAATGGGTTCAAGCCAGGTATGAACAGTTGGCAGCATTAGATGAAAGGCGACTAAAAGCACTAGATCACTTGCAGATGTATCAGCGCAGAATGGCTAGAGCCTATAATCGAAATGTGAAGTACTCCAAGCGGCAGTTGAAAGCAGGAGATTTGGTTCTAAAGCAACTAAAGCCTTCAAATGTTGATGTTAGGGGCAAGTTCAGACCTAACTGGGAAGGACCCTATGTGGTGAAGAAGGTGTTATCAAAAGGCGCTGTCAGCATCATGGACATGGACGGGAATGAGTTCACCAATCCGATCAACCAAGACAGGCTAAAGCTTTATCATGTATAAAAAAAAAAAAAGGAGAGGTCTGCTAGACTGAAAACTCGAAAAGAGCGGTCTAGGCAAAAGTTAAGACACGAGAGAAAATAATCAGTCGGAAAATCTGAAAAGGACGACTGGTGACGGATTCTGGCTCAGTGTGGAATCTATACCATTTAGGAACCAACTTGTTTCAAATGTACTCATTTTGACTTCATCAATAAAGTGAAGTGTTTGTTTAAATATATTTGCATGGTTATGACAAATGCACAAACAAAGTTGTCTTGCATAAACACACATTCAAAGAAAGCACTTTGCATTCAACTGATCGATATCATCGCATTATTTGACAAATGAAAATGTATCAAATACATGCAATTTAAAATTTCTCATCGTCCTCTAAAATCCAGTTCATCTTCCCGGACCAGTAGTAAAGGGTCACAACATCATTTTAGTCAGATCTTAAAAAAAAAAAAAAAAAAAAAAAAAAGCTCGCTGAGGTGAAAACCGAAAAGGCGCCTCAGGTAAAAATTAGAGCGGCCCGCTAAGCTGAAAACCCATATTGGGCAGTTTAGGCAAAAGTTAGGGCATACGAAAAGCTCGCTAAGATGAAAACCGAAAAGGCGCCTTAGGCAAAAGTTAGAGCGGCTCGCTGGGCTGAAAACCTGATTTGGGCAACCCAGGCAAAAATTAGAGCTAAAAAAAAAAAAAAAAAAAACAACAAAATATCTTCTGTATCCCCCGCAGAATTCGTCACATCACTCCCCAGCAGAGTTTCCCATACTATTCCCCAGCGGAGTCTACATAAAGAACACCATCAATTACTTCCCCACAAAGTCGCCATGTCACTCCTCAGTGCAGTCTACACAAAGAACACCACAATTGTTTCCCCAGTCAAGCTGTCACGCTCTTCCCCAGCAGAATCTCTACAAGGAATACTATGATCATTCCCCCAGCAGTCACCTCGCTTCTTTGATAATCATCAAACAATGCCCCAAGAAAAGCAAAATCAACCAGGGGCACAACATATCTCCCCAGCAGAGGACAGAAACATCCAATAACAGAAAATACATACATGTACATATACATCAACATGCATCCATACATTGCATATATCAATTACTTATCCCTGGCTAGTCTTCATTCTTGATCGAAGGGGCAAAAATTTTTGCCTAAAAATCTCTCGATCAAGGAATGAAGACTTGCCATTTTAAGTGCAGGAATTCATCCCCAGCTCAATATCCTCAGCAAGTCAGCAGATCCGCCTCGAGTAATGTAAACTCGGTATCGGCCCAGGCCCGCTCCATTATCTCAACTATCTCCAGCGAGTCCGCCCCGAGCAACGTAAGCTCGGCATCAGCCCAAATCCGTTCCATCATCCAAGTTCCCTAGCAGATCCGCCTCGAGTAATGTAAACTCGGTATCGGCCCAGATCAGCTTCATCTATTTTCCCAGTAAAACTCGCCTCGGGTAACATAGACCTGATATCGGCTAATCTCTTCATCAACTCGCCTTGGGTAACATAGACCTGATATCGGCTAATCTCTTCATCAACTCGCCTCGGGTAACATAGACCTGATATCGGCTAATCTCTTCATCAATTTCGCCTCGGGTAACCTAGACCCGATATCGGCCAATCTCTTCATCAACTCGCCTCGGGTAACATAGACCTGATATCGGCTAATCTCTTCATCAACTCGCCTCGGGTAACATAGACCTGATATCGGCTAATCTCTTCATCAACTCGCCTCAGGTAACATAGACCTGATATCGGCTAATTTCTTCATCAATTTCGCCTCGGGTAACCTAGACCCGATATCGGCCAATCTCTTCATCAACTCGCCTCGGGTAACATAGACCTGATATCGGCTTATTTCCTCCCCAGTCTCGCCTCGGGTAACATAGACCCGGTATCGGCTTATCCCATCAGAAGATTCATTCCAGCATTCACGGCGCTTTGATTCACGCTCTTAAATTCATCATCACAGGTATTATGGACCTGGAGCTAGATGTCGAATTTGATCACGCGAGGGGCAGCTGTAAGCGCCGGAATTTTCTATACTTAAAAAAAAAAAAAAAAAAAGGAAAAAAAAAAGAGAGAAGAAGAAGAAGAGAGTCGTACGACTATTTCTACAGTCGTACGACTGTAATTTAAAAATTACAGTCGTACGACTGTAATGTCGGGCAGACTGCAGAGGCCCATACCTCTGCAGCAGAAATGGAAGAAAAAGAAGGAGGAGCATTAATTGCTCGGGTTTGGCAGCAAGCAAGCAGAAAAAGAAGTGATAAAAAGGAGAAAAAGAAGAGAGGAAAAAAGAATTCTGGTGAAAGAAAAACTTAGAGAGAGAAAGAGAAGAGAGAGAAAAAGAAAACCACAAAAAACTCACTTTTCTTCCTCTTTGATTTTCTTCAATTCTCGAAATTAAGCCTAAAACTTGTTAGAAATCTCTAGGTTGATCACTTAACTACACAACTAAATCAAGAACTTGGACTTAAACAATCAGAATCCCTTACAAATTTGGATTTTTGGACTCAAACTCCCAACTTCCATTCCAAAGGAAAAAGTGCGAATTAGTTGGGATTGGAGCGACGCCAGGGGTCAAAACGACTTGGAATAGCTTCTAAAAAGGTAGTCACTTCCTTGCCTTACACTTTTCCTCGCTTTCTGGGTGTTTGAAGTGAATTTTTGTGCGTTTTTGCTGCAGTTTCGTATTTCTGTTCCTGGAAACTAAGAACAGTCGTACGACTGTTCTTGGCTTTCATGAACAGTCGTACGGCTGTATATACAGTCGTACGACTGTTCTTAGTTTCCAGCCAATTTTTTCTTCAGTTTTGGTCCAAAATGAATTTTTGTTGAAATTTTGATCCTGAATTGATCACAGTCGCACGACTGTAAACTACAGTCGTACGACTGTAATCATTATTTCAGAATCAGAATTTCAGCTTTTATCCGTAAAAAATCCCAAAAAATTAGAAAATCCCGAAAATCGTCAAAATGAATTTTGTTATGTGCATCACGACCGTAGATTTAATTTTCAGTAAATTCGCATTTAGAACAATTCAACGACGGAGACCCAGTTCTCCCGAAAACCGACCCACTTAATATATGAAAAATGCATGTAAACCGGCAAAATCGTTTTCAAATGTTTTTTTTTCCACAAAACCAAAAATACAGGAACGTTTCAAAATGTTTTCCAGGTCTAACCGGGCCGGCTAGCCGAGCCAACCCGGTTATCCCCCTAAACGCATGCCCCCGATTCTTCATCTCCCAATTCTGTCTATTTGAGTCCAACTTGTGGCGTGCCGTATATATTGTGCTAACCCTCTGTTTTGCAGGTTTTAATTTCTTTTTATTTTTATTTTTATTGTATTTTAATAGATTAAATCGTGTATTTAGGCGGTTGTAATTCTTTTTAGATTTTCGTGTATCCTAGGCGAATGTACAAGTGAGGCGAGTGTTTTTATTTTCCTATTCGATTTGGTTGTAAGCCAATTAATATTTATTTCTTTTTGTTTTTGTACTATATATTTTGTATGCGCGCTGTATGCTTTTTATATTCAATAAAATGGACTTTAGAATTTTTTTTTTTTTTTGAAATACCATTGAGAACATTGGCAATATTTATTTTAATTAGACACGAAATAAGGGACTTGTCCGGACCCGAATCTCTGGATAGTGTAGCGGCCGTTCGTCCGGTTCAGCTACATAAGAATTTCCCGGTTGAGCTGAGCCGGGTGGCGACTCCTACAATATTCATCGAGGCTTAGGTCTCGGTTCTTTTACGTATTAATTCTATTTATTTTCCAAAACGCGGTTTTCCATTATAAAAACCCCACGCGAGGGAGGGATCCGCCCGAGATCGAGGCGCCCCATTCCGAAAGGGAGTCCCGCGTCCCGTCGAAAACGCGTCGTCCGCTCACAACTGCCTTGCTGCTGGGTTACCGCCGCAACCTTAATCTACTTTACTTCTGAAGATTGTCCCCCTTTACCTCCAGAACCTGAGCTAGAACCACTACCAGACCCGACCGCAGCTGTTGACCTGAACCCGGAGCTATATCCTGAACTTCTACCACCCTTGTGGCTTGTTGTCTTCTCCTCCTCATTAAGCTCAGTTTTCATAGCCATACTGTATACTTCACTGAGCTCACAGAAGGGGTGGAACTTCATGTTGTTCTTGAAGATGTCCCTACTACCATCAATCAACTTCTGAATCAATTCATCCTCGTCAGGGCGGTTCTTTAGCAAGATCATCTTGTTCATCCACCTTTGGTAGTATTCATCAAAGGGCTCGTTTGACTTTTGCTTAACTCTTTCCAGGTCGTACAGCTTCACCTGAATTTGGGTATTGAAGCTGTAGTATTTGATAAAAGCTGTCGATAGAGTTTCCCAGTCCGATTGCTCCTCTTCAGATAGAGAATTGTACCAACTCAATGCTCCTCCCTCGAGTGTAGTCAGGAAGAGATTGATAAGTTGTTACTTAGTGGCACTGGCCGTCAGCATGACTCGTGCATAGAGATTCATAGGGGCTTCTAGTGAACCCATTCCCTTGTAGGAGGGAACTTTCGGTACTTGAAAGCCAATAGGAAAAGTCTCAATGCCTTTACTGATTATGGCATCTATATTAAACCCCTTCTTGGAGTCCGAACTGACACTAGCCCTTTTCTTCAGCTAGACCACAACTTCATCCAGTTTTAAATACTTCGCTTTCATTTTCCTCTCCATAGCTGCCTCAATTTCTTGCAGCTTCTCCAAACTAGCCGAGGTATTGGCACCTTACTGAGATGATTCAGCCTCCTTTTCCTTTCTAGCTCCACTAGCACCGGTTTCACCAACTTCTCTCTCAACAGCCCGCATCTCTTCCTTTAGCATGTCACAGAAATCCTGAGATCTTAGGAAATCCTTCAGGGCATCAGCAAGACTTGGTGTCGGATTGGCCATCTCAAATTCTTCCTCGGAATCAGATTCACTTTTTGTTTCTAACTCTCTTTGTTCCCCAACAGGCCTCAGAGCCTAAGATCTTGTCCTCTGTCGATCCAGTTTACTCTGCTTGACATCACGCGGGAAATGTTAGGGACAATGAATGAATGGAATGGTGACATGAAGAGTGATACACTAAAGGTGACTTAGGATGAATGAATGAAATGATGATAAGGATGATCTCTATTTTTTTCTGACATTCTAAGAACACCCAATGCCATACAAGAGATAATGCAAAGAGATCACGTGTGGACCGCCACACGGATAAGGGTTCGGCGCTTTTGGAGCACCTAGTGAATTTTGTGAAATGGTCGTATGTGCGCCGACACACGGACAGGGTTTCGACGCTTTGCAGGTCTATGGTATGACATGAAATGGTCACATGGGGCCACCCCATGGACACAGTTCTGATGCTTTTGAGGCATATGATATGAAGTGATGTTATAAGAGAGTCACGTGTAACCGGGGACATAGAGAGAGGTTCGGCGTTCGGGGAACACCTTGCATGATTTGGTGATATTATGAAATGCCCCTATATGTGTACTAATCCGGCACTCGAAGAGTACCTCAAATGGTTTTAAAATGTTATGAAATGGTCCGATGTGAACCATGATGCACAAGCAGAATTTCGGTGTTACCGTGACACCTATGATGAATGAGTATGATGCTATAAAATGAAATCATGTGAACCGTCACACAGGAATAGACCTAGGACCATTACAGTCTCTTATTGAATGACATGGGGTATTGAAATGGCCGAGTGCAATTCGGTGCACGGGCAGAACACGGGTAGTTTTGGGACTCCCGCTATGTTATGGAATGATTGTGATGTGTATCCTTGGAATGACCCTAATTTAAATGAGATGAGATGACAAGAATGCTTGTGTCACACAAAATGAAAATGGCTGCATGAAAATGTGGTTAGGATGCATGACATACATAACGATGTTGTGTATGCTTTGTAAAAATGCTAACACATGAATATAATGTTATGGCTGCAAAAATAATGGTTAGTACGAATGGCACATGGATTACCTAATGTTTTCACACATGAAAATCAAATTCAAGTGGCTGCATAAAAGATGTGAGTTAGTATCACACAAATGCTTTGCATGTATGGTGTTTCATGTTTATGAAAATGGTGATGATGGTATGTCATGGGAGGGTGAGAAACACATAGCACACGAAGCGTATTCCTCCAACCTTGTTCCTCCAATCATGGTCAGTCTTTGACATAATTCTAACCGAGTCCTAGGAGGGGTTCTCTTCAATCATCAATCGGGGATGATGAAGGCGCAATTTATAGCATTCATACAATTTATTTTGGTATCCTAGGGGAATCCAACTAAGGTTGCCTATATGAGTTCGGTCAAAGTTGGGTTAAAATCAAGGCTCCCATAACAAACTATACTCTTCACTTCTCCCCACTCAAGGGTCCAAACGAAGGGGTTCGTACGAGGCTATGGGTGGTGTTTTGTATCCGTGCCCCTAAGACCAAGAGGAACATAGGCGACACTTCAACAATTCACCGGGCTAAAAATTGGATACTTAACCTAATGAAAAAATGTCTAACTAAAGAAAAATAAAATACCATACAAGAATCATCCACCTTATTTTGATTAGACATTTTTTAGGGCCTGTCAAATTCTTTTAAGTTTTAAGAAAAATTTTGTAATAAATCCCCAGCAGAGTCGCCCCTGTGAGCGGACGACGTTTTTAGGACGCACAACTCTCTTGGAAGGGAGCCTTGATATCAGGCAACCTTCCCTCGCGTGGGGTTTTTAGAATGGAAATTCAGTTTTCAGAAAATTAAATTGCTTCATAAAAGAACTGAGACCTAAGTCTCGATAGATAGTGTAGGAGTCGCCACCCGGCTCAGCTCAACCGAGAAATTACAGCATAGCTGAACCGGATAAAGGCCGCTACACTTTCCACAGATCTAGGTCTGGACAAGTCCCTTATTTCATGTCTAATCAAGATGAAATTGGCCAATGTTCATTGAAGGTATTTTAAATTTCTAAAGTTAATTTTTATTAAATTAAATCATGTAGCGTACACACAAATAAAATAAAGTAAAAAGCAGTAAATAAATAAGTTATTACAACCCAATTGAATGAAAATAAAAACTCTCAACCTCACTTTACAAGCGCCTAAAACACACGAATGATATAAAAAATACAATCGCCTAAAATACATGAATTAATCTATTAATTACATCAAAAATAAAAATAAAAGAAATTAAAAGCAGCAAAACAGATTGTTAGCATAATTTATAGCACACCACAAATAGGACTCGAGTTGGACAGAATTGGGAAATTAGAGATCGGGAGCATGCATTTAGGGGGTAACCGGATTAGCTCGGCTAGCCGGCCCGATAAGACCTGGAAAACAGTTTTGGAACGTCCCTGTATTTTTGTTTTGTGAGAAAATCATTTTGAAAACATTTTCTTTTTCTAGTTTACTTTAATTTAGCATGCGAGGTGGGTCGGTTTTTTAGAGATTCAGGTTTCCGTCGTTGCGTTGTTCTAAATACAATAACATCAAAAATTAAATCTAAGGTCGTGAATGCACACAACAAAATTCATTTTTAATGATTTTCTGATTTTTTTGAATTTTTACGATTTTTGGGTATTTTTAGATATTATTTTGGATATTATGCCCCTGGACGAAAATTACAGTCCGGCTGTTATTACAGCCGTACGACTGTAACTACAATCGTGCAACTGTAACTACAGTCGTGCGACTGTAATCCATCTAGTTGCAGAAAATCGCCAAAATTTTTTCAAATAAAACTAATATCCGCGGGAAATCAAGAACACTCGTACGACCATATATACAGTCGTGCGACTGTCCTTTGTCACAAGAACAGTCGTACGACTGTTCTTATTTTCCAGAAACAGCAAACCAGAAATATGAGTTTTACGCACAAAATCACATCAAAACACCTAGAAAAAGCAACGAAATTAAGGTTTGAGGTATAATTACCTTTGTGGCACTAATCCACCGTTGGTTTGACCGTTGGAAACGCCTCAATATACTCCAAATTGCTTCTTTTTCCTTGTGTGTTAAGGTTCCAAAAATTGTCTAAGATTCTCCAAAATGTCATGGATTTTTGGTAGATTTAAGTTCTGGAATTGACTTAGTTTGGAGTGTCAAGTTTTAACCTATGATTTCTAATAGACTTTAAACTTTAACACTCAAGAATTAAAAGAAAAAGAGGAGCAAAAGATGATGCTTAGTTGGTTTTCTCTTCTTTTCCTCTTCTTTTTCTTTCTCTTCTTTCTCTCAATTTCTCTCCCTAAAATCTGCCAAAATCCCAAGAGTCCAAAAGCCCCTTTCCTTCCTCTCTTTCTACCTTTTATTTCTTCTTTCTTGTTGCTGAGAATCGGGCGTTAATTGCCCTTCAAATCACCCCCATTTTTTAATTTTTAAGGTATGGGTTGCTGTACCTGCTACGCATTTACAGTCGTACAACTGTAATTTTTCAATTACAGTCGCACGACTATACTACGGTCGTGTGAATTTTTTTTTTTTTTAAAGTCTGGAAAAATTTCGGCGCTTACACATATCTTTCTTGTCCTTTTTCTTAAACTTATTTTTAAGCTTTGGACACTCAGCTTTGAAATGACTAGGTTTATTACATTCAAAGCATGTAATTTCTTGCTTTGAATCTTTCTTTGCTTTATCAACCTTATGGTTGTTGAATTGCCTCCTCTAAGATGTTTTGCCTTTGTTTTTGCTTTTTAGAATTTTTTTGGATTTTCGCACCAACAGAGCTTCATCATCATCTTCATTGTTATCATTGTCTAAATCGGAGGTGGATTCTTCAGGAGTTGAGTTGGCAGCTTTTAATGCTATAGACTTTTTGTTTTCAGTTTGCTCATGATCAGTAGTAGACTTAACTTTCATCTCATATGTGAGTAATGAACCAATAAATTCATTATACGAGTATGCGCTTAAATCTTTTGATTCTTCTATAGCTGTGAACTTTGCATCCCATGAAGTTGGCATTGTTCTGATTAATCAGTTCTTCATCTGTGATGTTCTTGCCAAGATTCTTTAATTTGTTCACAATGAGAGTGAACCTTGCGTTGATTTTCGTAATTGATTCTTTTGCATCTACTTTGAACAACTCATATTCTGTGATGTAAAGATTGATCTTTCCATCTTTAACTTGTTTGGTTCCTTCATAAGTTGTTTCTAGCTTGTCCCATATTTGCTTTGCTATCGTGCAAGCTGAAACACGATTAAACTTATTAATATCTAAAGCACACTGTAATAAATTAATAGCTTTAGAGTTTAATGCTTCTTATTCCAATCAGCACTTTCATATTCACTTTCTTCTTTAGGGACAGACTCTCCATCAACATTTTTTGTTGGAATACTAGGTCCTTCCATGACAATTCTTCAGACTTGAATATTCGTTGACTGCAAAAATATTCTCATTTGGTTTTTCCAAAAACAGTAATTTTCTCCATTAAATAGTTGAGGCTTGTTGATGGAATATCCCTCAGATATAAAGACATTTTGACTCCTGGAGGTACTAGCCATATTGAGATCACTCTAATAATTTAACTTCTTTTGATTAGAGTCAAGCTCTGATACCAATTGATGGTCCCAAATGGCTAGCTACAGTACTAGAGGGGGGTGAATAGTACTGTAGGGCGAATAAAATTTTTTGCAAACTTTCTTTTGAAAATACTTTTTGAAGAAACACAAGTTTCTTTCTCAAAAACAAGTTTTATCAAAAGTTCAGAATTAATTAATATAATAAAACTTGTGAATATAAAATTGCTTTTGTAAAAATAACTTTAAATAATAAAGCGATTAATTTAAATTGCAAGAATTTAAATAGAATAAAATATAAAGAGAGTAGGGATAAAAAAAGTGTAGATGCCGAATTTTATCTTGGTTCGACTCAACCGGTCTAAATCCAGTCCCCAAGCCAACCGCTTGAGATTTCCACTAATGTTTCCTTTACGGGCAGGAAACAAGCCTGTGTTACTTTTTGCGAGTTCAAGTAATAAATGTTGGGATTTGTCACCAGAAATCACTCGATTAAAGCGGAAGAATGCGATGATTTCCTCAAGTCCGTGCCCAGGAGCAATTGAGATGGAAATTGTAAAAACAAAAATTTAATAACAAGAGATAAATCTCTTACCCGGACTATCTCGACAAGAGATGGATGCAGACTACAGGAATCAAGATAGAATCCCTCCTCATTCACGTACATGAACGCCTAATGAACACCACTCGTGCTAGCGTCGGAAAAACACGAACAACGAAGAAGGAGGAGGGGGAGAATTCGGCTATGATGGCTTTCACTTGGTCGAAATACGTAGGGTTATTTTAACCCTAGGTGGCCGAAATTCTCAAGGAGAATTTTGGCCCAATTGGCTCCTTTTTGTGTGGGCTTACCTTCTTTCATTTTAGGCCCAAATCTATTTTAATTGGTCTGGTTTAAATTAATTTCAAGCCCAACTTTAATTTACCCATGTATATAATAAATTACACCATGTAACACATTATTTACATTTAATTAAAATTGGTTTGACTAATTAATTTAATCCATGAAATTAAAATTAGATCTTCACAAAATAAATTCATATGTAAACCCATACATATGAATATTTCCACCCAGGAAACAATCTCATAATTAATCCAATTAATTATGAGAAAGCCAATCAAATATTAAATTTATTATCATGATCAATCCAATCGATCTATATAATATAATTAATATCATCCTCTTTCTCCAGAGTGTATACTCCAAGTATACATGTGATTCCTTAAGTCACTGTTCAGTCGCTCAATGTGTACGATCCCGTGGGCCCATCTTTATATTGGCAGTGGGCCTTTGGCCCACAGACTGCAGTTGGGCTCTAGCAAGCCACTGCACCCCCCCAATTAAGATGGAGATGGTAGTCCAACTGTAATCATAACCCTATAGTTTGAACTTGTATATCCCATGTCATTGATATCGGTGTCCAACATAGAGGCATGGATTGATCACCCTCTTTTGTGTCCAGACGTTTACTTGATCCCGAATGTACTGAAGCTCACAAACAAGTTCCAACTTGTTTGGGTGTGGCCACACTCTTATCAGTCACATTCATCAAGTGGCCGGTGATATCTTCTTAATGGACTACTGAGTGACAAATCCCTTCTGCATATCCATAGCATTGCCATGCTAAGTGACATACCCGAAAGCACCCATAATTGGCACCCTATTACAGGCCCTTTAGGCATACCCCTAAGTATGCGACCTCGCATACGATACCATCATATGGTCAGGTCAAAGGATCCATACAAGTACTACATGAGAATCACTTGTGATACTATACCATGTGGATTTCTCGTTTAGTGGATCTATCCAGTACCATGCCCTTTTTACATGTACCCATTAACTTGGTTGACATCCCATGTCCAATGACCGCTAAGACACCGCCATACAACCAGGTTAATGATAGTCTCCAGTCCCATTCATTCCCATGACTGGAACAAACTACGGATTTCTTTATGTTCATATCGTTTACCCTATCCATGGTCTTACTGCCAAGTGCATGACACTTGTCATCATGGATGTGGATATGTCCACTAGATATTTCATTTAAGATATTACATAAGATATATATAATAAATGAATTAATGTCTTTATTAATAACATAAAATTGGTATAATACATAAATCCAATAAATGTATAATACAAATACAAAGTCCAATGCCTCGGGACTAGGGCATATCCAGCAATCTCCTACTTGCACTAGTTCTAACTAGGCATGGGCCTAATCCCTATAGATCTAGTATAACCCTCGTGCATTGGCTGAGCCAGTGCCTTGGTCAAAGGATCTGCGACATTATCCTCGGTGTCCACTTTGTGTAATGCAATGTCACCTCTCTCCGCGATCTCTCGTATAAGGTGAAACTTTCTGAGCATGTGCTTTGTGTTCTTGTGTGACCGGGGCTCCTTAGCTTGTGCAATGGCCCCATTGTTGTCACAAAAGATATCAACTGGGTCCTGGATAGTTGGTACTACTCCCAACTTAGTGATAAACTTCCTTATCCATACAGCTTCCTTAGCTGCATAACACGCGGCGATGTACTCAGCTTCTGTTGTAGAGTCCGCGATGGTTGGCTGCTTTGAGCTCCTCCAGCTTACAGCACCACCATTTAGCAAAAATACATACCTAAACTATGGCTGGTACTCATCCTGGTTGGTCTGGAAGCTCACATCAATGTACCCAGTAACTGATCGCACTTCCTAACCTCCATACACCAAGAAGCTATCCTTAGTCTAGTTAAGGTACTTGAGGATCGCCTTGACAGCCTTCTAGTGATCCTCCCCGGGATCCTGCTGGTACCGGCTCGTCATACTTAGTGCAAAGGCGACATCAGGTCTCGTACATAGTATGGAGTACATAATTGATCGTATAGCCGAAGCATATGGAACCAATTTCATGTTCTCCCTGTCCTCCCTTGTTTGAGGACAGTTCTTCCTACTAAGGTTCAGCCCATGACCCATTGGCAAGAAACCTTTCTTAGCCTGGTCCATCTGAACCTTTTCAGAACTTTGTCTATGTATAAGGCCTGACGTAGGCCCAAAACCCGATTTGATCTATCCCTATAGATCCTGATCCCTAGGATCATCTCAGCTTCGCCTAAGTCCTTCATTGCAAAGCACTTACACAGCCACTGCTTTACCGCTTGTAGTGTAGGCATGTCGCTTCCAATGAGTAGGATGTCATCTACGTAAAGTACCAAGAATGTGACAATGCTCCCACTAGTCATCTTATACACACAAGGCTCATCTTGATTCTGTATGAAGCCATATTCCTTTATAGCTTTATTGACTATGAGATTCTAACTTCGGGATGCTTGCTTCAATCCATAAATGGACCTTTGAAGTTTACATACCCTTCCCGGATAGTCTGGATCGACAAAACCCTCAGGTTGTGTCATGTACACATCCTCGAGTAGTTTCCATTAAGGAAAGTGGTTTTGACATCCATTTGCCAGACCTTATAGTTATACCATGCGGCCTGATGGATTTGAGCATGGCTACTGGTGAGAAAGTTTCATCATAGTCTATTCCATGGACTTGTCTGAAACCTTTCGTAACCAGACGCCCCTTGAAGGTATTATCAGCTTTTAGCTTGTAGCACCACTTGCAACCAATTAACTTAGCACCTGGAGGTGGATCAACCAAGTTCCAAACCTGGTTATCGTACATAGATTGCATCTCTGCCTCCATGGCTTTTCGCCAATTTGCAGACTGTGGGCTTGCCATAGCCTTCTGGTAGGTTTTGGGTTCTTCCTCATCCCAGATGAGAAGAGTTTGATCATCGGTGACGAGGAAACCATACCTCTTTAGTTCCCGACGATCCCTACCAGACCTTCTAGGTCCTTGTGTGGCCTGGGTTGGTGCTTCCTCTTATGGAAGCTCCACCTGGGCCTCCGAGTTATCCTCTTCAAGAGCTTGTGGACTTTGAACTTCCCTAAGTTCAACATTGCTCCCACTATCTTTCTTGGAAAGGAACTCCTTTTCTAGAAAGGCCCCCTTCCTTTCCACGAACACCTTGTTCTCGGCGGGGTTGTAGAAGTAATACCTTTTGGTTTCCCTAGGGTAGCCCACAAACAGGCATTTATCGGTTTTGGGCTCCAGCTTGCCACTAGTCAATCTCTTAACATGTGCTTCGCATCCCCAAATCCTTAGGAAAGACACATTGGGCTCCTTGCCCGTCCATATCTGATATGGGGTTTTTTCCACTGCCTTAGTCGGAGTACTATTTAAAATAAGAGCAGCTGTCTTGAGGGCGTGTCCCCAGAAACTAATTGGGAGAGAGGCTTGACTCATCATTGAGCGGACCATGTCCAACAGGGTCCTATTCCTCCGTTCGGACACCCATTCCATTGTGGTGTACCCGGAGGAGTGAGCTGTGGAACTATTCCATGCTCTCTCAAATATGAGTCAAACTCTAGGCTCATATACTCACCTCCTCGGTCCGACCGAAGGGTTTTGATATTCCTGCCTAGCTGGTTCTGTACTTCATTCCTAAATTCCTTAAACCTATCAAGGGTCTCAGATTTATGTTTCATCAGATAGACATAGCCATATTTGCTGAAATAATCCATGAACGTGACAAAATATAGATGTCCACCTTTGGTCGCTGTGCTCATGGGCCCACATACATCTGAATGTATTAGGTCCAATAAGCCAGTGGCCCTTTCAGCCTTCTTGCTAAAAGGTGGGCTTAATTTCACTCATGGTATACCAAATATCTCCCTAATCACAATTTGGTATACCAACTACCGTTTTGCACACTGTAGTACCCCAATTTCTAGCTGACCTCCCATTATGGTACATGTGACCTGTTATTGCAGGTTAACTATGCCACATCAGCACTTTGTTGGGCTTAATTTCACTTATGGTATACCAACTATCTCCCTAATCACAGTTTGGTATTCCACTTTATACATATTGTTTCATTTTATTTTTATAAAAAATATATATATATATAAATCAAAGAAAATAAAAGAAAAGAAAATTTGATTTATATATTTCTGTTTTTTTTTTAAATAATAATGAAACAATACGTATAAAGTGGTATACCAAACTATGATTAAGGAGATAGTTAGTATACCATAAGTGAAATTAAGCCCAACAAAGTGCTGACGTGGCACAGTTAACCTGCAATAACAGGTCACATGTACCACAATGGGAGGTCACCTAGAAGTTGGGGTACTACAGTGTGCAAAACAGTAGTTGGTATACCAAACTGTGATTAGGGAGATAGTTGGTATACCATGAGTGAAATTAACCCCTAAAAGGTGCCTTAGTCATTTTGCCTTGTAAACATGACTCGCATATATCAATTGACTCCAAGTCAAATGACCCCAAGACTCCAGCTTTGTGAAGCCTAGCTATGTGCTTCTCGTTTATGTGGCCTAAATGACAATGCCATAGGTAGACAAGATTAAGTTCATTGGGCTTAACCCTTTTAGTGTTTATGTTATAGACATGATTGGTTTCATTTAAGTCCAAGATATATAGGCCATTATTTAATAGAGCATCTCCATAAAATAATCCCTCCCTAGATAAAGAAATTTTACCATTCGAAATAGTAAAATAAAATCCAGAAATATCCAACATGGAAACTGAAATAATATTCCTGCATATAACAGGTACAAAGTAACATTTTTCCAAAATTAAAACCAATCCACTAGGCATCATGAGGTGATATTCGCCGATCTCTATGGCAGCAACCCTTGCTCCATTTCCGACCCGCAAGTCCATCTCCCCCGATCCCAGTGACCTTCTGTTCTTAAGTCCCTGCACATTGCAACAAATGTGAGAACCACATCCAGTATCCAATACCCAGGATGTTGAAACAGTAAGGTTAATGTCTATAACATAAATACCTGACGAGGACGAACCTTGGCCCCTCCTCTGCTCCCCCATCAGCTTGGGACACGATCTCTTCCAGTGGCCTGCCTATCTGCACCCGAAACAGACATCCTCAGGACCTGCCTTCTGCTGGGCCTTGGGCTGGGCCTTGGCCTTCTTAGCCTTAGCCTTCTTGGCCTTGGCCTTTTCCTTGGCCTTGCCCTTGGCAAGAGGAGGGTTCCCCTTGTTGACCAGCAGCACCGCCGGACTCTTCTTGATCGACTGTTCAGTAAGCTTAAGCATCCCATGCAGCTCACTAACAGTACGGTTCATCCCTTGCATGTCATAGCTCAGGATGAACTGATCATAAGAATCCAGCAAGGATGCAAGGATTGTGTCCACCACTAACTCCTGAGAGATGGACAATCCGAGAGGGGCTAAAGTGTCCAAATAGCCCTTCATCTTGAGCACGTGTGCACTCACAGATGTCCCAGCCCCCATCTTACAGGAGTGAAATACCTTATTGGTCAGGTACCTTTCCTGACGAGCTTGCTCCTGAAACATCTCGTTAAGAGTTGTTATCATAGCAAAGGCTTGATGGTCCATAAATTGTTTTTGCAGTTCGAGGACCATGCAGGCCAACATGCACCTCGTATTCCTCCAACTGGGCAGCCGGTGGATTACGTCCTTGAGGCGCAGCTGGCACAGGCCTTTCCAGTACGTACTCTTTGGACTATTGTCTTAGAACTATCGTTAAGTTCTTAGACCAGTCCAAAAAGTTGGGACCGAAAAGCTTGTCCCTCTCTACGATAGATCGCAGTGATAATGAGTTGTTGTTTGCCATTTAAGAGTTTCTACACAGAAAAAAACTTTTAGAGTGTTAATAAAGGACTTTACATTGTTATTCCCATATATAATTAATAATGAATCAAGTTATTAATTAAACCGAGTTGTTGGGCTCATGGGCCGAGATCCATATTTCATTAAGATATAGCCAGACGAGGGCCTGGTACAACTATACCCTAATTATTTAGGTAGGAACGCCATCCAATCCCAACCTAGGGACTTTCGGTTTGATGGGCTTGTTAGCACTTACCCATCTGTGCTTAGGGCCAGGAGAATCCTACTACCCATGCTAAGTCAAAACCTCCATTCAAGTGTTAGAGTATCCCATACCCTAACCCAATACAAAATGACGATACTCCAGTGCATCCTACGAGGGCAAGGTCTACAACTGGCCTATCCCCACTTCGAGCTGGTTTTGAATGAGGGAAGCACTTTTAAGTGATGTAGTAATTTCCATTTGGTTGTTAGATTCATTTAATAACGGCTTGCATACATAAGGCGGGTGAAAGTGCTGTTGGATCATACATTCACATATGCAAATAAATATAAAGCATAATTAAATAAATAAGTAAAATGGATTGCTATGGGCCTATATTACATCCTAATATTTTTCTAGTAAACCTATACTAGAATCCAATATCAGGTGGGCCTACATCTCCTTCCTTCTGGGCTTGCACCTCCACTTGTGCTCACCACTTCATGAGCTTCTTCTTTTGCAAATTTTATAGTAAGTAAATAAAATTAAATTAAATTAAAAAAAGAAAACGACACGCAGGCCGTATTTACCCAAAAAGAAAATACAACCCATCTTGAATAAAGGCCCGATAGCATCCAATCATACAAATATTTAATCACCCATATGCATCCAATACATATAATTTATAAGCATGTTATAATGCATGATTTAAGCCAATTTCAATTATGTCCAAGCCATTATTTTGAAATCGCCAATTTTAGCCCACCATGGTTCTAACCCTTAACGGGCTTTAGGCCTCCAGCCCAGGTAGTCCAACTGCTCCCACTGGAATTGGGAAACCATGGGTCCATTTTAGCCGTCCAAGCAATTGTGCCAAAATTACCCGAACCAATTTCAATTAACCATATTAATTTCCAAAATTAATATCACATGAATAAAATTAAATTTCATTCAAGAAACCATGCGCATTTAAATTTAAACACATGAATTTTAAAACCAATTAAAATTTCAAAACTGGCCCCGGGCCCGAAACCTGCCAAATCCAAAAACACTGGGCCCGGCCCGCTGCCGCCACTGCTAGGGGTAGCAGCGGCGCTGCCGCCTAGTGGCAGCCCGCTGCTGCCGCTGTTCCCACCGGCCTAATTTTTTTTTTAAACCAGAAAATAAAAAAACATGCATCCACATCAAGAAATTCACCAAGAATCTCAAACATACAATAAAATTAAATAAACATAAACCTATATGCAAATTCAATTTCAATTGTATAAAATCAAAGGGGAAAAATCATAAACCCCAATCCAAGAACTGCAATACAAATCTCTAATTTTAAAACCAAGGGATTCAACTAATTTTAACAATTTCCACGGATCAAAAGCCCGCTCTGATACCACTGTTGAGATTTGTCACCGGAAATCACCCGATTAAAGCGGAAGAACGCGATGATTTCCTCAAGTCCGTGCCCAGGAGCAATTGAGATGGAAATTGTAAAAACAAAAATTTAATAACAGGAGATTAATCTCTTACCGGGATTATCTCTACAAGAGATGGATGCAGACTGCAGGAATCAAGATAAAATCCCTCCTCGTTCACGTGTACGAACGCCTAACGAACACCACCCGTACTAGGGTCAGAAAAACACGAACAATGGAGAAGGAGGAGGGGGAGAATTCGGCTATGGTGGCTTGGGTTCACTTGGCCGAAATACCTAGGGTTATTTTAACCCTAGGTGGCCGAAATTCTCAAGGAGAATTTCGGCCCAATTGGCTCCTCTTTGTGTGGGCTTACCTTCTTTCATTTTAAGCCCAAATCTATTTTAATTGGTCTGGTTTAAATTAATTTCAAGCCCAACTTTAATTTACCCATGTATATAATATATTACACCATGTAACACATTATTTACATTTAATTAAAATTGGTTTGACTAATTAATTTAATCCATGAAATTAAAATTAGATCCTCACAAAATAAATTCATATGTAAACCCATACATATGAATATTTTCACCCAGGAAATAATCTCATAATTAATCTAATTAATTATGAGAAAGCCAATCAAATATTAATTTTATTATCATGATCAATCCAATTGATCTATATAATATAATTAATATAATCCTCTTTCTCCAGAGTGTATACTCCAAGTATACCTGTGATTCCTTAAGTCAGTGTTCAGTCGCTTAATGTGTATGATCCCGTGGGCCCATCTTTATGTTGGCAGTGGGCCTTTGGCCCACAGACTGTAGTTGGGCTCTAGCAAGCCACTGCAGCCCCCAATTAAGATGGAGATGGCAATCCAACTGTAATCATAACCCTGTAGTTTGAACTTGTATATCCCATGTCATTGATATCGGTGTCCAACACAGAGGCATGGATTGATCACCCTCTTTTGTGTCCGGACATTTACTTGATCCCGAATGTACTGAAGCTCACAAACAAGTTCCAACTTGTTTGGGTATGGCCACACTCTTATCAGTCACATTCATCAAGCGGCTGGTGATATCTTCTCAGTGGACTACTAAGTGACAAATCCCTTCTGCATATCCATAGCATTGCCATGCTAAGTGACATACCTGAAAGCACCCATACTTGGCACCCTATTACAGGCCCTTTAGGCGTACCCTTAAGTATGCGACCTCACATGGGATACCATCATATGGTCAGGTCAAAGGATCCATACAAGTGCTACACGAGAATCACTTGTGATACTATACCATGTGGATTTCTCGTTTAGTGGATCTATCCAATACCATGCCCTTTTTACATGTACCCATTAACTTGGTTGACATCCAATGTCCAATGACCAGTAAGACACCGCCATACAACCAGGTTAATGATAGTCTTCATTCCCATTCATTCCCATGACTAGAACAGACTACGGATCTCTTTATGGTCATATCGTTTACCCTATCCACGGTCTTACTGCCAAGTGCATGACACTTGTCATCATGGATATGGATATGTCCACTGGATACTTCATTTAAGATATTGCACAAGATATATATAATAAATGAATTAATGCCTTTATTAATAACACAAAATTGGTATAATACATAAATCCAATAATGTATAATACAAATACAAGATCCAATGCCTCAGGACTAGGGCATATCCAACAACAAACTCAATACTTTTGTAGGCCAAGTATCAAACCTCTACTGTTACTTTTTGGAGCTTAAGTAACAAAACTCAACCGATGCTTTTTCTAAGCTCAAGCACCAAACTTTTACAGACTTTGTTGATCTCACCACCAACAAGTAAACCCCCTTCACACAGCCTTGTGTGAATATACAATCCCCGAATATATAAATATTTGAATGAAACAAATGTAGTTGTTTTCTCTTTGCTCTCTTTGGGAATTTGGAAGATTAGAAATGTATGCTTAATAATGTGTGAATTGCTAATTTTTCTTCCTTGCTTTCATTTCTTCATCTTCATTCCTTTTATAGGATAAGTCTTCCATATGGCCGTTTGATTCACTTCATAAGGAGAAGTGGACGTTGATCTCAACTCACAAACTTCATTTAGCCGTTTGAATCAATTCATAAAGAGAAGTATAAGTTTATCTCAATTAATAAAGCCATTTGACTTAGCTTACAATAAGAAGTATATGTTGATCTCGAGTAATAAAGCCGTTAAATTAGCTTACAATGAGAAGTATATTTTGATCTCAAATAATAAAGCCGTTTGACTTAGCTTACTAAAAAGAGAGAGATGTAAGTCATAAGCATTTGTTGAATTCAAGAACCAAGCTTGTGTTATCCGTTGGTATCAATCCATAAAGAGATCTCAAGTCATAAGCATTTTCAACTCAAGTCATAAGGTCATTAGTATGCCAAGACTTCTCAAGTAGTAAGGCACTTTCTTCAAGACTAGTAGCATAGTTTTAAGCTCATAAGCTAAAGTGAGCATACTATGGCCGAATATAAAAACATATATATCTTTTATCTCTTAAGTCAATATCTTTTACCACATAAGTCAAGCTCTCTTTAATTCAACTCATAAGCTAAAATCTTTCAACCCATAAGCCAAGATCTTTCAACTCACAAGTCAAGATCTCTTTAATTCAACTTATAAGCTAAAATCTTTCAACCCATAAGCCAAGATCTTTCAACCCATAAGTTAAGATCTCTTTAATTCAACTTATAAGCTAAAATCTTTCAACCCATAAGCCAAGATCTTTCAACTCACAAGTCAAGATCTCTTTAATTCAACTTATAAGCTAAAATCTTTCAACCCATAAGCCAAGATCTTTCAACCCATAAGTCAAGATCTTTTTAATTCATATGCTATGATATTTAAATTCAACTCATAAGCCATATTAACTCTTAAGTTATATTATGGATTTTATGTGGCCGAGAGAGATAATCTTTAACTCATAAGGCATTTCAAGCATCTTTATGAATTATAAAGGCTTAAAGTACTTTAATGACTTATAAAGACATTTTAACTTATAAGGCGTAATTCTCAACTTATAAGGCGTAATTCTCAACTCATTTTGCTCTTTAACGCAAAGAGATTAAGAAACTCATTAAACTAAATGTCAACTTGTGATCTTCAAAACCGAAGTCAATAGATACGATTCTTTTATATATAATCAAACATTTGATGATATTAATCTTAAAAATGACCAACTTCTAATGAAATTAATCTTCAGGAAATTAATTTCACAACACAAGATAATGAAAATGAGAAATGATTTTCAAGGAAACAAATTCCAAATGAAATTATAACAGATGAAGTAGGAAATGATTTTTCAATAATCAAATTCTTTATGAGAGTAATTTTCCAATAATTAATCTCATGACTAAAATCTGGAAATGGTTTTATAATAATCAAATTCTTAATGAAATCAATTTTTTCAGTAATTAATTTCATGACAGATGAAGCGGGAAATGATTTTCCACTAATCAAATTCTCTCATGAGATTAATTTTCTAGTAATTAATCTCATGACACGTAAAATAGAAAATGATTTTCTAATAAAGAAATTAATCTTCCAGTGACTAATTTCATATCAAATGGAGTGAAAAATAATTTTCCAGTAATCAAATCCTCTCATGAGATTAATTTTACAGTAATTAATCTCATGACACTAAAATTAGAAATGATATCCAAATAATGAAATTAATCTTCTAGTGATTAATTTCATATCAGATGTTGTTGGAAATGATTTTCCAGTAATCAAATTCCCTCATGGAATTAATTTTCTAGTAATTAATTTAATGACACTAAAACCCGAAAATGATCTTTTAATAACGAAATTAATCTTCGAATGATTAATTTCATATCAGATGAAGTGAGAAATGATTTTCCAGTAATCAAATTCCCTCATGAGATTAATTTTCCAATATTTAATCTCATGACTAAAAATCGGAAATGATCTTCTAATAATGAAATTAATCTTCCACTGATTAATTTCATATCAAATAAAGTGGGAAATGATTTTCTAGTAATCGACTTCCCTCGTGAGATTAATTTTCAAGTAATTAATCTCATGAAAAATAAAATTGAAAATGAAATTAATTTTCCAATAATTAATTTCCCAACAAATGAAGTGGGAAATGATCTTCTAGTAATCAAATTCTCTGATGAAATTAATTTCCTAGTAATTAATCTCACGACACTAAAAATCGAAAATGAAATTAATTTTCCAATAATTAATTTCACAACAGATGAAGTGAGAATTGATTTTCTAGTAATCAAATTCCCAAATGAGATTAATTTTAATAATTTTCCTGTAATTAATCTCATGACGCTAAAAATCAAAAGTGAAATTAATTTTCTAGCAATTAACTTGACACCAGATGAAGTGAGAAATGATTTTCCAGTAATCAAATTCCTTCATGAGATTAATTTTCCAGTAATTAATCTCATGATGCTAAAATTCAGAAAGGAAATTAATTTTCAAGTAATTAATTTCACAATAGATGAAGTGAGAAATGATTTTCGGAAATGAAATTAATTTTCCAGTAATTAAATCATAACAACAAAAATAAGAAATGATTTTCTTATAATCAAATTCCAAATGAAATTAATTTTCTAGTAATTAATTTCATAACAAATAAAGTGGGAAATTATTTTCCAATAATCAAATGCCTTCATGATATTAACTTTTCAGTAATTAATATCATGACGCCAAAAATAGGAAATGATTTTCTTCTAATCAAATTCCTAATGAAATTAATTTTCTAGTAATTAATTTCATAATAGGTGAAGTGTAAAATGATTTCAGTAATCAAATTCACTCATGAGATTAATTTTCCAGTAATTACCTCATGACACTAGATAATGAAATGATCTCCGAAGAATAACCTTTCCATATCGCGAGAAGATAAAAATCGGAGATAATATCTAAGCGACAAAGCTTCAAAAGGAAGTAATCTCTGAGAAATTATTAGCATATTCACGCCTATAAATACTCCTAACAACATCTTTAGCATGCGCCTACTCATTCTGTATTTGTTTTCATTTTGCCTTTAAGTTTTAAGCTTCTGAAATATTTCACTTGACTTCTAATGGCTCATAGCATCTTAGAAAGTGCAAGAGCTCTTCTTTTCGCACCAATGAAGCTATATCAAAATTTGACAATTTACATAACCACGAAATAGCGATTCCAAGGTATATAATGGATACATCATTTTTCAAATATTATGGAGTTATGAAAATTTTTCATTATCAACAGTGGGTCCCCTTACTTATGGAAAGTATTCAGTATTTTTCTACTTTAATTTGCCAATTTTATGCAATCTCGATTTTAATCCTCATTCTCACTCTATCAAATCCTTTGTTAAAGGTAAGTCTATGTCTTTTGATTTCTCAATTAGTATTTGAAATCCTCCAAATTCCTTAGGAAGGAGTATTCCTTCAGTCCTTAAAAGATTGGTCTATTATCCCTATTCTCGCGAAGTTCAAATCAATGCCTTACGAAAAGGTTGTGCTTCCTTTACCAAAGGTACTCCGAGCCCTCGTCAATTACATCCATTCACTCAAGTGATTAATTATATAGTTTGTAGCACGTTTTCTCTTAGGAACCCAACATCAAAGAAACTTAGTTTCTCTGAAATTTTTTACCTTTCAATGTTTTTATTAGGGCAAAGAGAAAATCTTCCTAGTTCTATCATAACCCACATGTCTCAAGCATATTATCACTCCACAAAAATAATTCCTTTTCGAGATATCCTTACTCATATATTTAACTATTTTCAAGTAAACATGTCTAAAGAGTTAAGTCATAATCAAAGACTACCCATATATTGAACCAAAAGTTCCACATATACACAAAGAATTTACAGAGGAGTAGAGGCTTGGAAAAGCATTAACAAATTCCAAGAATGAGTTTGGTGGGCCCTAGTCCAAAGACATTGGTTCTTGATTGTATTATACATTATATCCGAATATTTTGTATTATACATTGATTAAATAAAGACATATAATCTATTTATTTTTTTTTTGTGCAATTTAAATAAATAAAGTATCCATTGATTATAGCCATACTCATGTTAACTAATGTAGGTCATTAGCTATTAAGACCTTGAGTAGTGTTAAAGCTATAATCATAAAGTAGTCCCGGATCTATTCTAATCATGGGAATGAATAGAGTTAAAGACTAGCATTTACTTGACTGGATGGCAGTGTCTCACTGACCATTGGACATAGGTATGTGGGTACATGTTAGGTTACATGGTACTGGACCGATCTGCCTAGAGAACACTGCATGGTCTGGAAGTCTTAGGTGTTTCTCAGGTAGTTCTTGATATTACCGTTAGACCGATTTCACTATAACATGACATGGGATCTCATACACTCTGATATATGCCTAAAAGGCCTATAACAGGGTGCCAAGTATGGGTATGTTGGGTGGGCCGGTGAACATGTTGATGTTGATAGTGATTTGATGGAATCGCCACTCAATGTCCCCTAAGATGACATAAGTGGCCACTTGATGAATGACAGTGATAAGTGTATGACCATACCCGAATAAGTTGGGATACTTATTCGTGATCATCAGTTTACTCGGAATCAAGGAATGAATAAGCATAGAAGAGATTGACTAGAACCATGCCTCTTGCTTATACATCGATGTCAATTGGTAACGGATATACAAGAATACTGTCGGGTTATGTTTTCACATTAGACTACAAGTATCTGTCTTAATTGGGGGCTCTAATGGTTTTTTTAGAACCCACTTATAGTCTGTGGGTCCTGGGCCCACTGCCAACATAAAGATACACCCACAGGATCGTACATATAGAACAGCTGAACCTGTGACATATCAGAAATGTGCACATTGGGGTGTACTAAGAATGGAAACTCAGTTGATTGAATTAATGACAATAGGTTTTGTCAAAATTAATTCAATTAATATAAAAGGAAAATTGGTTATATTTGATTAATTAATTACAGTATGTAAATAATTAATTAAATATATATTTTCCTTGGTGGAAAATTAAATACACGGGTTGTATTTATTAAGGTCAGATTAAATTAAATTTGGGTTAAATAAATTTAATCAATTGGATTTAATTAAGTCAATTGGAATTTTATTATATGGTCTAATTTAATTCCGATTACATAAGTTAAATTAATTGATTGAATTAAAATTTAACCTAAATTTAATTTAAAACCTAATTATACAAGGAGTATAAAAGGGAGCCTTAAGTCAATTTCTCCTAACCCTAGCCACCTCGTGAATTTTGGCCATCTAGAGAGAAAGAGAGCCGAATTCCTTTTGTGTGCATTCTTGAGCTCCGTTCATCTCCATTCGCTAGCACGAGTCTGGTTCGTGACCTATTCGTTTACGGGATTGTGGAGGAAACACATTTAGGTTTCTTCAGCAGTCTCTAGAGGAGACATATCACATGAGAATTTAATTATTCTCTTCTTCTTTCTTTGATTCTATCAATATCATAGGTCTTGGAGTCATGGAATTGAGGGAAAATTTTAATCGCTATTTTCCGCTGATCGTGTTTTTTCCTGTGAAAATTCCCTAACAGAGTTACTAGCGGAACAACAAATTCTTGACTATTTGCATCTAGCAACTGTTCTTTAAGAAATTGAAGATAAGTTACAGAGAACTAATTTAGCTCAAGAGGAGATTGCTCTACACTTAAATCAAATTCAATCAAATCAATAATTGATTCTCCACAACCAACAAGTATTATATTAAACTATTGAGCAACACTCCATTCTTTTACAGGAATTATCATCTATAGGGGAATAATAATAACTACAATTCAATTTTGCCAAATGCGTCAATTCCTTGATAATCTACTATCTTTATCTATCTTTATTTACTTGTAAAATGTGATTATATCTAGCTAGATGTTTGTAATGATATTATCTAATGATCAACCTTTCGAGTGTCAAAGATTTCTTAAACCCTTTCTACCTAGCCTAGAGATAAGCTATTTATTGGACTTTACCAACCTTTGTGTAGCAATAATCGACAAATTTATGGTCTCTAGCCTCTTTCCTTTTGTCACTTGTGGTGATTTGATACGATTTCCTTGATAGTTTCATCTCTCTCTTTTCACATGTAATGCCTGATCACCGATGGCTTGACCCCATAAATCATAATTTCTCAAGATACTGTGTGGACCAAAGATCCTTATTGAATGGTAATTTATTCTAAATCTTAAACATAATTAACCTCATTTATTTCTAAATGAAATTAATATGATATCTAACTATATCTCCAACGAGTATAACATAATCTTTATACTAAAACCTTGTATATAAATAACTATGCAATTGTCAATTTTTGGCAAAGGAATCAACTTCCTTATCATCATGCAAGAATTCAAATAAGAATATTTTTTAGACTTCAAAAGTTTTCTTTAAATGTTTTGAAATCAAAAGAGAATAATGATTTTTTAGGTCTAAATAGTTTGTTCTCAAATAATTGAATTGCAATGATTTAAAGTTTTCATCTAGCAAATTAACACATTAATGTGAATTATTTGGTCATGCTATGAGTATGTATGCATGCAAAAAGTCCCTTTGTACTATACATTACTCTCTTTTTTTATTTTCAAAAGATGATTTTGTTTCTTTTTTATTATTTAGAATATCAAGAAAATATCGCTTCTCGTATTACACTTTCACTAATTGATTCATTCTGGAACTTATGAAAGCTTTTGGCTCGATGGGTCTGATCACATCTAATCCCCACATGGAAAATGGCCATGGAGACACCATTAGATAAAGTGGTTCTAATGGAGCATTTATATAGTTTGCATAAATTTAACATTTATGACCTTTTTGAACATATTGGATATAATTTGATTCCATCTTCAACCAATAATATCTCATCCTCAATATTTTTCGAGCCAAAACATGTCCGCCAAGATGAGTTTTAAAAAATCCTTCATGCACTTCTTCCATTAACTTCTGATTCTGAGGATAATCAACACATAAAAGCAACAAAGTGTTGTAGTTTCTCTTGTACATGGTTTCTCCATTTAAAAAGAAATTCATTGCTAATCTCTATTGTTCTCTTATCTGTATTGGTTGCCCCCAATGGATAAACTATGTCCTTAAGGTAATTTTTGATATCATAATACCAAGGTTTTCCATCTGGCTCTTATTCTATGTTGTTGCAATAAGCTTAAGTCTCTTGTAATTCAATTTTAATGGTGGAAAATTCTTGACATTTTTCCATATGAAAAGTTGAGGCCAAATTTACCAATGCATCTACTATCTGATTTTCACATTGAGACATATGTTTAAAATTGATGAATTGAAATATTTCAGCTTTTACTAAAATGTACTCTTGATATGGAATGAGCTTGGCATCTCGAGTTTCCCATTCTCCATTTAATTAATTTATGACTGGCGTCGAGTCTCCATAAAATTTTAATTTCTTAATCCTCATTTCCAAAGTAGCTTTGAGTTCAAGGGCACATGCTTCATATTTGGCCGTAGTATTAGTGTGTTGAAAACATAATTTTGCAGTGATAGGAATATGCTTTCCCTCAAGCGATATTAGCACAACTCCCACTCCATGTCCTAAAGCATTTGATGCTCCATTAAACTTCATGATCCATGTATCCTTTGATAAACATAATGTCTTCGTTTGGAAATGATACATCCATTATTTGGCAATGTTTGATAGGATTATCAGCAAGAAAATTTGTGATTACTAAACCTTTAATTGCTTTTTGGGTGACGTAACCAATATCATATTCAAATAATAGAACTTGCCATTTTGCCACTCTTCCTGTTAATGCCGACTTTTGAAAAATGAACATTATAGGATCCATTTTAGAAATCAACCAAGTTGTACTGTTTAACAGGTAATGCCTTAACTTGTGAGCTACTCATGCTTTTCTAAAGGAGAATATCTTATCTCACAATCAGTAAATTTCTTACTAATGCAATAGATACCATGCTCCTTCTTACTTAATTCATTATGTTGGGCCAAAAGTGCTCCCATAGAACTTTCATGTACGGTCAAGTACAACAACAATGGCATGTTTGGGTTTGGAGGTTGAAGAATGGGTAGATTTTATGAATATTCTTTTATCTTTTCAAAAGCTTCCTGACATGCTTGATTCCACCCACAAGGGTTATTTTTTCTAAATAATTTAAAAATCGATTCACAAGTGGAAGTTAATTGATAAATGAGCCACGCTATATAATTTAATCTTCCCAAAAAACTTTTAAGTTCTTTTTCCATTTTTGGTTGGGTCATTTCATTTATTGCTTTTATCTTACTTGGGTCTATTTTGATTCCCTTCGACTAATTATAAACCCTAATAGCTTTCCATACCAAATGTGCATTTAGAAGGATTCAAACGAATTTGGTATTTTCAAAGATGATTAAAGACATTCCTAAGAATCTCCATATGTTGATCTTCTTTTGACTTAGCAACCATATCATCCACACAGACTTCCATTTCCTTGTGCATCATGTCATGAAAAAGAGGTACCATTGCTTTTTGATAATTTGCTCCTGCATTCTTTAATCTGAAAGGCATCATTTGATAATAAAACATTCTCCACATTGTCATGAATATTGTCTTTTCTCTATTCATTGGATCCATCAATATTTGATTGTATCCAGAAAACCCATCCATTAGAGAGAGCATGTGATATCCTGCTATGTTGTCAACTAGTACATCTATATGAGGCAAAGGAAAATTATCTTTTGGACTGGATCAATTCAAGTCTTGATAATCTACGCACATTCTTACTTTTCCTTCCTTTCTTAGGACAGGAACTATATTTGCCACCCATTTGGGATAATTTGACACTGCTAGGAAACCAACATCAAATTGCTTTTTTGCTTTATCTTTTACCTTAAGGATTGTTTTTGGCTTTACCTTTCTCAACTTTGTTTCACCGACTTGGCATTAGGTTTTAATGGTAATTTATGAACTACCCTCATATTCTCTTAACAAAGCAATGAGCCTCTCTTTAATTTCAGAATCTAGTGACCCATTTTTTTAACCTCTTTGGGTTCTTCCTCATTTCCTAGATTGATTATTTCAATTATTTCATGCTTAGTGTGAGCACGGGTTTTTCTCGACCTCTATGAGGAGAATTCTAGTTTTACCTGTTGAGCAGACGAACACGAATTGGACTTGAGAATGACCAAAATGTTGCTTGGAGTATCTCAAACATCCTGAAAACCGAACTATCCGTGATCCGAATCCTCGCGAAGGTCCCTCGGATGATTTTTAGGGTTTACGGTGGTTGTCGAATTTTTCCACGAATTTTAACCCCGGCTTTACCTAGAGCTGCACGGCTCTAGGTCTAGAGCTACACGGCTCTAGTGCAAACTAGACCCGGGCGGCTCTAGTGGGTTGAGTCAAGTTGTTCTACAAAGCAGAACAACTTGACTGAGCAGGGTATGGGCGGCCGAATAAACTATCATGAAAATTTCTCACCAGTCGCCATGCTCAAATCCATTAGGATCTTGCTGGCCATAGCTGCATGGTACAACTATGAGGTCTGGCAAATGGATGTCAAAATCGCTTTCCTTAATGAAAAGCTACTCGAGGATGTGTACATGACACAACCTGAGGGTTTTGTAGATCCAAAGTATCTTGGGAGGGTATGCAAACTTCAGAGGTCCATTTATGGACTGAAGCATGCATCTAAATTTGGAATCTTAGATTCAATGAAGCTATAAAGGAATATGGCTTCATAAAGAATCAAGATGAGCCTTGTGTGTATGAGAGGATTAGTGGGAGCATTGAGACATTCATGGTGTTATATGTGGATGACATCCTACTCATTGGAAGCGACATACCAACACTACAAGGGGTAAAGCAGTGGTTGTGTAAGTGCATCACAATGAAGGACTTAAGCAAAGCTGAGATGATCCTAGGGATCAGGATCTACAGGGATAGATCCAATCGGCTTCTACGCCTAAGTCAGGCCATGTACATAGACAAAGTTCTAAAGAGATTTAGCATGGACCGGGCCAAGAAAGGTTTCTTATCAATGGGTCATGGGCTAAAACTCAGCAAGAAGAACTGTCCTAAGATAAGGGAGGACAGGGAGAACATGAAATTGGTCCCATATGCCTCAGTTATAGGATCAATTATGTACTCCATGCTATGTACAAAACCTCATATTGCCTTTACACTAAGTATGACAAGCCGGTACTAGTAGGATCGCAGGGAGGATCACTGGAAAGCTGTCAAAGCGATCTTTAAGTACTTTAACCAGACTAAGGATAACTTCTTAGTGTATGGAGGTCGGGAAGTGCTGTCAAATACTGGGTATACTGATGCAAGCTTCCAGACTGACCAGGATGAATGCCAGTCGTAGTCTGGTTATGTGTTTTTGCTAAATGGTGGTGCTGTAGGCTAGAGGAGCTTGAAGAAATCGACCATTGTGGACTCTACAACAGAAGCTGAGTACATCACAGCATGTGATGTAGCTAAGGAAGCTATGTGGATAAGGAAGTTTATCATTCAGTTGGGAGTAGTATCGACTATCCAAGACCTAGTTGATATCTTCTGTGACAACAATGGGGCTGTTGCACAAGCCAAGGAGCCCCGGTCACATAAGAACACAAAGCACGTGCTTAGGAAGTTTCACCTCATATGAGAAATCGCGGAAAGAGGTGACATTTCACTACATAGAGTGGACACCGAGGATAATGTCGCAGATCCACTGACCAAGGCACTGGCTCAGCCCGAGCATGAGGGTCACACTAGATCTATAGGGATTAGGCCCATGCCTAGTTGGAACTAGTGCAAGTGGGAGATTGTTGGAAATGCCCTAGTCCCAAGGCATTGGACCTCGTATTTGTATTGTACATTTATTGGATACTTGTATTATACATATTTTGTGTCATAAATAAAGGCATTAATTCATTTATCATATATCTTGTGTTGTATTTTAAATGAAGTATCCAATGGACATATCCATATCCATGTTAACAAGTGTCATGAACTTAGAAGTAAGACCATGGATAGGGGAAACAATATGACCATAAATAGATCTGTAGTCTGTTCCAATCATGGGAATGAATGGAACTAGAGACTATCATTAATCTAGTTGTATGGTGGTTTCTTACCAGCCATTGGACATGGGGTGTCAACCAAATTAATGGGTACATGCAAAAGGGGCATGGTACTCGATAGATCCACTAAATGAGAAATCCACATGGTAAAGTATTACAAGTGATTCTCATTTAGTACTTGTACGGATCCTTTAACCTAACCATATGATGGTGCTGCATGCGAGGTCGCATACTTAGGGGTACACCTAAAGGGCTTGTAAAAAGGTGCCAAGTATGGGTATTTTCAGGTATGTCACTAATCGTGGCAGTGCTATGGATATGCAGAATGGATTTGTCACTCAGTAGTCCACTGAGAAGATATCACCGGCCTCTTGATGAATCTGACTGATAAGAGTGTGGCCACACCCAAACAAGTTGGAACTTGTTTGTGAGCATCAGTACAGTCGGGATCAAGTAAATGTCCGGACACAAAAGAGGGTGATCAATCCATGCCTCTGTGTTGGACACCGATATCGATGACATATGATATACAAGTTTAAACTATAGGGTTATGATTTCAGTTAGACTACCATCTCCATCTTAATTGGGGGCTGCAGTGGCTTATTAGAGCCCGCCTGTAGTCTGTGGGCCATAGTCCTACTGCCAACATAAAGATGAGTCCATAGGATCGTACACATTGAACGTCTAAACACGGACTTAAGGAATCACCTGTATACTTGAAGTATACACACCAAGAGAGAGGATTATATTAATTATATTATAAAGATCAATTGGATTGATCATAATAATAAAATTAATATTCGCATTGGTCTTCTTATAATTAATTAAATTAATTCATGAGACTATTTCCTAGGTGGAAATATTTCACATGTATAGGTTTACATGTATCTTTATTTTATGAGAGTCAAAATTAATCCCATGGTAAAATTAATTGATCAAATTAATTTTTTATTTAAATGTATCAAATATATTGTTTGGAATAATATGTTGAGAATACATGTTAAATAAAATTAAGTTTGATAATTAACTAGGCCAAGGAGATTAATTTTGGACTGGGCTTTAAAAGAAGAAAATCCTGCATAAAATAAATGAAAGGAATTGGGCCAAGTCCAAGGTGAAAATTTTGGCCAACCCTAGGCATATCACCTAGGGAAATTCGGCCTAGGTAGATGCAACACACAGAGCCAAAATTTGCAGCCTCCTCCTCTCTCAAAACTTTTGATTCCAACACTAGCACGGGTCGTGTTCGTTAGCCGTTCGTGTACGTGAACGCGGAGGGAATCTACTTTGATTTCTGCAGCCATCTATAGAAGAGATATCTCAGGTGAGAAATCTTTTCTTTGTTGTTAAATTTTTGTTTTTATAATTTTCATATCAATTGCTCCTGGGTACGGATTTGAGGAAATCACCGCGTTCTTCCGCTTTTATCAGGTGATTTCCGGTGAAAAATCCTAACAATGGTATCAGAGCGGGCTTTTGATCCTTGAAAATTTTTTAATTGGATTGAATCCCTTGGTTTTGATATTGGAGATTTTAATTTGGGATTCTTGGTTTGGGGTTTGTGATTTTCCCCTTTGAAATTTTTCAATTGGAATAAAATTTGCATATAGGTTTATGTTTATTTAATTTTGTTGGATGGTTGTATTTCTTGTTGAATTACATATTGTTTGGCTGCAATTTTTTTTTTTTGGGGAATTAAAAAAAATCACGAGCTATTTCCAGAAATGCAGGACTGACGGCAGCAGAAACAGTGGCAGCGGCCGTGGCCATTGCACCAGCAGCAGCAGCTGCTCTTGCAGCTGCTGCCCTGGCTGTCGCTAGGCGGCAGTGCTGCTGCTGCCCCTTGCAGCTGCGGCTACTGCTAGGGCAACGCAGTTGCCCTAGCTACAGCGGGTCGGGTCCAAAGTTACCCTAGCTGCAGTGGGCTAGGCCCAGTGTTTTGGATTTGGCTAGTTTTGGGCCCGAGGCCCAGTTTCAAAATTTTAATTGGTTTTAAAATTTTGTGTGTTTAAATGCGCATGGTTTCTTGAATGAAATTTTAATTTTATAAGGACCTAAAAGGTCTGGTAGGGATCATCGGGAACCAGAGAGGTATGGTTTCCTCATCACCGATGATCACACTCTTCTTGTCTTTAATGAGGAAGAACCCAAAACCAACCAGGAGGTATGGCAAGCCAACAGTCTACAAATTGGCGTAAAGCGATGGAGGCAAAGATGCAATCTATTTACGATAACCAGGTTTGGAACTTGGTTGAACTACCTCCGGGTGCTAAGGTAATTGGTTGCAAGTGGTGCTATAAGCTAAAAGCCAATAATACCTTCAAGGGGCGTCTGGTTGCAAAAGGTTTCAAACAAGTCCATGGAATAGACTATGATGAAACTTTCTCACCAGTTGCCATGCTCAAATCCATCAGGATCTTGCTGGCCTTAGCTACATGGTATGACCATGAGGTCTGGCAAATGGATGTCAAAACCGCTTTCCTTAACGAAAAGCTACTCAAGGATGTGTACATGACACAACCTAAGGGTTTTGTCGATCTAGAGTATCGTGGGAGGGTATGCAAACTTCAGAGGTCTATTTATGGACTGAAGCAAGCATCCTGAAGTTGGAATCTTAGATTCAATGAAGCTATAAAGGAATATGGCTTCATACAGAAGCAAGATGAGCCTTGTGTGTATAAGAGGATTAGTGGGAGCATTGTGACATTCCTGGTGTTCTATGTGGATGACATCCTACTCATTGGAAGCGACATACCAACACTGCAAGGGGTAAAGCAGTGGTTGTGTAAGTGCTTTGCAATGAAGGACTTAGGCGAAGCTGAGATGATCCTAGGGATCAGGATCTACAGGGATAGATCCAATCGGGCTTCTAGGCCTAAGTTAGGCCACGTACATAAACAAAGTTCTAAAGAGATTCAGCATGGGCCAAGACAGGTTTCTTGCCAATGGGTTATAGGCTGAAACTCAGTAAGAAGAACTATCCTAAGACAAGGGAGGATAGGGAGAACATGAAATTGGTCCTATATGCCTCAGCTATAGGATCAATTATGTACTCCATGCTATGTACAAGACTTGATGTTGCCTTTGCACTAAGTATGATGAGCCGATATTAGCAGGATCCCGGGGAGGATCACTAGAAAGTTGTCAAAGTGATCCTCTGGTACCTTAACTGGACTAAGGATAACTTCTTAGTGTATGGAGGTTAGGAAGTGCTATCAGTTACTGGGTATACTGATGCAAGCTTCCAGACTAACCAAGATGAATACCAGTCACAGTTTGGTTGTGTGTTTTTGCTAAATGGTGGTGCTGTAAGCTGGAGCAGCTCAAACCAACCGACCATTGCTTACTTTACAATAGAAGCTGAGTACACCGCAGCGTGTGATGCAGCTAAGGAAGTTGTGTGGATAAGGAAGTTTATCATCGAGTTAGGAGTAGTACCCACTATCCAGGACCCGGTTGATATCTTTTGTGACAACAATGGGGTTGTTGCACAAGCCAAGGAGCCCCGGTCACACAAGAACACAAAGCACGTGCTCAAGAAGTTTCACCTCATAAGAGAAATCACGGATAGAGGTGATATTTCACTACATAGAGTGGACATCGAGGATAATGTCGCAGATCCACTAACCAAAGGTGCTGGATCAGCCCGAGCATGAGGGTCACACTAGATCTATAGGGATTAGGCCCATGCCTAGTTGGAACTAGTGTAAGTGGGAGATTATTAGAAATGCCCTAGTCCTAAGGCATTATACCTCGTATTTGTATTGTACATTTATTGGATACTTGTATTATACATATATTGTGTCATAAATGAAGGCATTAATTCATTTATCATGTATCTTGTGCTGTATTTTAAATGAAGTATCCAATGGACATATCCATATCCATGTTAACAAGTGTCATGCATTTGGAAGTAAGACCATGGATAGGGAAACGATATCACCATAAATAGATCCATAGTCTGTTCCAGTCCTGGGAATGAATGGAACTAGAGACTATCATTAATTTGGTTGTATGGCAGTGTCTTAACAGCCATTGGACATGGGATGTCAACCAAATTAATAGGTACATGCAAAAGGGGCATGGTACTGGATATATCCACTAAATGAGAAATCCACATGGTAAAGTATCACAAGTGATTCTCGTGTAGTGCTTGTACGGATCCTTTGACCTGACCATATGATGGTGCTACATGCGAGGCCGTATACTTAGGGGTACGCCTAAAGAGCCTATAAAAGGGTGCCAAGTATGGATACTTTCGGGTATGTCACTAAGCATGGCAGTGCTATGGATATGCAAAATGGTTTTGTCACTCAGTAGTCCACTGAGAAGATATCACTGGCCTCTTAATGAATGTGACTGATAGGAGTGTGGCCACACCCAAACAAGTTGGAACTTGTTTGTAAGCATCAGTACATCCGGGATTAAGTAAATGTCCGGACACAAAAGAGGGTGATCAATCCATGCCTCTGTGTTGGACACCGATATCAATGACATGGGATATGCAAGTTTAAACTACATGGTTATGATTTCAGTTGGACTACCATCTCCATCTTAATTGGGGGCTACAGCGGCTTGCTAGAGCCCGCCTGTAATCTGTGGGCCATAGGCCCACTGCCAACATAAAGATGGGTCCACAGGATTGTACATATTGAATGTCTAAACATAGAGAGGATTATATTAATTATATTATAAAGATCAATTGGATTGATCATAATAAGAAAATTAATATTTGCATTGGCCTTCTCATAATTAATTAAATTAATTCATGAGACTATTTCCTAGGTGGAAATATTTCACATGTATAGGTTTACATGTATCTTTATTTTATGAGAGTCAAAATTAATCCCATGGTAAAATTAATTGATCAAATTAATTTTATATTTAAATGTATCAAATATATTATTTGGAATAATATATTGAGAATACATGTTAAATAAAATTAAGTTTGATAATTAACTGGACCAAGGAGATTAATTTGGACTGGGCTTTAAAAGAAGAAAAGCCCGCATAAAATAAATGAAAGGAATTGGGCCAAGTCCAAGGTGAAAATTTCGGCCAACCCTAGGTATATCACCTAGGGCAATTCGGCCAAGGTAGATGCAACACACAGAGCCAAAATTTGCAGCCTCCTCCTCTCTCAAAACTTTTTCTTCCAATGCTAACACGGGTCGTGTTCGTTAGCCGTTCGTGTACGTGAATGCGGAGGGAATCTACTTTGATTTTTGCAGCCATCTCTATAAGAGATATCTCAGGTGAGAAATCTTTTCTTTGTTGTTAAATTTTTGTTTTTACAATTTTCATATCAATTGCTCCTGGGCATGGATTTGAGGAAATCACCGCGTTCTTCCGCTTTTATCAGGTGATTTCCGGTGAAAAATCCCAACACTTCACACATTGTTCCAGGATTGTTTCGGTTTGATTTTGGATTGTTTTGGATTCATTTTGGTTTTCGACTGGTTGGAAATTCAAGGCGAATTTCAAGCTTTCAATCCATTTCTGGATGTCAAACTTACCAAAACAATATCAAGGTACACTCTAAGAGGCCAAAAAACTACGTGCTTTGCTTTTTCTATACGTTTTTCTTATTTTTGCAATATATTGGATTTGAATCAGATTTAGGATCAATCCATATTGATTGACGGCCTCTATTATGTTGTTGCTAGCAAATACCATTGTTTTTTGTTTTGGATCTTCCAAATCATTCCTGCAGGAGATCCGGACCAATGTTTTTCTGATCCTTCAATAAAAAGATTCATTCTCTTCATAAAAAATAGGAGGTAGAACCAATAAAGATTTCTTTCTTGATTCATCCTTGGAGTTGAATACCTCATTTAAGAATTGTTTTTGATCCAATCCATAGGAATCAATAAAACGGGTAAATCCCTTATGATACACCAGATCCGGCTTCCGGAAATGGGCTACCCAGACACAACCACATGGCTGTATTTGTCTTGAACAGAGCCCAGTGGCTCTGGTACTCAGAGCCACACGGCTATGTTCTTTAGGGGCAGATTCCCGAAACTGTCCCCGATCGATCGAAAATAGTCCGTTTTCCATTTTATGCATTCTGTTGCGATATATTTCGGCCCAAACATATTCGTATGTTATTTAGTTTCGATTTTTGAATTTGTGTACATACGGATATTAGGTTTTTAGTTTTTCAGGATTTTATTTTCTGAATTTCGGGGTTGTTCGATCCAAACCGGATCCGTAGTCCAATATTAGCGGACCCCCGAATCCTATAAAATCCCCAGGAAACATAGAAAATGAACAAAACAACATTTGAAAAAAAAAAAAGAAAACCTACTTTTCAGGTTTTGGAAGCCATAGCCGCACGGCTCTAATTACAGCCGCAAGGCTGTAACTTCTAGAAAAAGGTAGAATCATGGAGCGGCCCTTATGGACGTCATTGCGTGACATTGTTTTTGAATTCAAATTATTTTTGGTGTGTTTACCGCTTTCAGACCCTAGATGGATGTTGAAATTAGGAAAACCTGCACGAAAGGAACCCCGAGTTCTGGGATAATAAACCCACTAAAATGTGGAAATTTGCATGGAACCAAGCCAAATGGTTTTCAAAAATTGTTTTCCAGAACAAAAATGTACAGGGCGTTTCAAAACCGTTTTCCAGGTCTAACTGGTCCGATCGGTCGGGTCGACCCGGTTATCCCCTAAATACATGCCCTCGTTCCTAAAAATCTCAATTCTGTCCTGCTATGAGTCCTGTCTATGCTTATAATATAAGCTGTGCTAACCGCCTGTCTTGTAGCTTTTATTTTCATTTTTATTATTTTTCATGTAATTAATAGATTAATTCGTGTATATTAGGAGCTTGTAAATTTTTAGATCTTCGTGTATCCTAAGCGCTTGTAATGTGAGGACGAGAGATTTTATCTTGATCCAATTTGGTTGCATAAGCGAACTCTATTATTCTTTTGTATAATTTGTATGTATGATTTACTTTTTCGTAATTTATTTCTGTCATTTACTTGAGCATGGGCTGATAAATAAACTTAATTGGGTAGAGAAAGATAATAAATTGAATAAATATGGTAATATAAATTATAAATTAAATACAAGCTCGAGGTTAAGTAGGTAAGCTACCCAAACCCTAAATCTCTATATTAGGTACAACGGTCTACACTCGGTAGGGAGCTATACCGGAATTTTGCGGATGAGCTGATCCAGGTGGCGAGTCTGTCACTGATGTTGAAATTTAGGTTTCGAGGTCTTTAAGTAATAAAACGGTAAAATATTTTCTACAAAATGAATTTCAAAACGAATAAGCGGTTTTCCCTAAAGCAAGATAAACAAAAACTCGTTTTCCAAAAAACCAATGCTATTCATACCTCTTTCACTGGTTCGCTTTGCTGTGTTCCACGCCTTCCCAGGTCATCCACTCACACTTAGGCGCCAACTTTTTCCTTTTTCTTCCATTAAATTTTCAAATTCACACAATTTCTTCTTCTGGAATCCCTTATAGGTCAATGTCATTCACAGGATTAACAAAATTGTAAATTGGTTCATGTTTATCATCACTGTCAAGATTTTCATCATCATTCCAGAATGTATAAAAGATATATGTAAATACTTGATGATATAAAGATAGCGAATGTATTTGATAAAGAAATGCATTTTATTAAACAAGATTATTCATTTATTATTGGAAATAGAATGCCCATACAACATTTTCTTTAAATCTTAGGCATAATTTAAAGAAACTAATAGTTATTAATACTGTTTCATAGGGAGATCATAGACTATTAAATTATCCAAGTTTTCTCTGTTGGTGTGCCCTAGTTCTTAGGGCATTGGATTCTTGTATTTTGTATTATACATTAAGACTCATTGTATGAATACATTATTTTTGTCACATTAATAAAGGAAATTAATCTATTTCATTTATATCTTGTGCTATAATATGAGTAGAGTATCCATTGATTGATAATCATAAAACCTAACCCAGGTCTGTTCTAATCGTGGGAATGAATGGAACCATAGACTTATATATTCGATAACTGTATGGTAGTTCTTAACTAGCCATAGTAATTGTATAGTCAGTCATGAATATAGGTACATGTCATTGACATGGGACTGGATTGATCCACACAAGAAAGCCACATGGTTGTCACGTCATAGGTCTTTCTTGAGTAGGTCTCTTTTGTCCTCAGACCAGATTTCATTATAATATCAATATGGAATCCGGTTCACTTTGACATACGGCTAACAGGTCTGTAAAAGGATGCTAAATACGGGTATGATTGGGTGGACCGGTGAACATGTTGATATTGAAGATGAAGTGATGGAATTGCCACTCGGGTAACATCGAGATGATATCATTGGCCACTTGATGAGTGGGACTAATAAGTGTATAGCCATACCCAAGTAAGTCAGTGCTTATTTGATTAATCAGTCAACTCAAGATCAAGAAATATAATAAACAACAGAAGAGGATGACAGACACCATGCCTTTTGTTTATTCATATCGATATCGTTAGGCAAAGGACACTATGAGATTACTACCAGGTGAGTGTCTTCTAAAGACTGCTGCATCTTTGTCTTAATTGGGGACTGTAATGGTTTGCTAGAACCCACTTACAATCTGTGGGCCTTGGGCCTACTGCCAATATAAAGACAGACCCATAGGATCGTGCATATAGATCAACTGAGCTGAAACTTATAGAAATTGTACATGTAATGTACATTGGAAGGAATGTGTTCATTGATTAATTGACATTTGGTATCAAGGTAATTAATTAACATTGGGTTGAATTTAATTTAATTAATAAGTTTACATAATGTAATTAATTAGTTATCAATTAATTGAATTACATAAAATAAACAATTAATTAAATAATTTTCCTAAGTAGGAAAATTAAATACATGTATTGTATTTACTTAAGTGTGATTTAATTTTATTTAGGGGTAATTAAATTTAGCCAAATGGAATTAAATTACATAGTATATACTTTTTAATTAAAGTTTATTTATGTAATTATAATCCTAGTGGGCTTGGGTTTAATTAACCTAATTAAAACCCAATTAGACAAAGTGTCTATATAAGGGCACACTTAAGCAATAAAATCCTAATTCAACCCTAATTAATTGCTAGAAATTTCAGCCACCAAGAGCAGCCCCAAATCAGCCGAAAATCCCAGTATTAATCCTCCATTCCTTCGCGTCTTCGGCTAGCATTGGTTCCCGCTCAATAGTTGGTCGTGCACCAGACTTTGGAGATCATAGTTTCAAGAAACGATTCTGCAACAGTCTCTAGAAGAGACAAATCTGGTGAGTTAATCTCTCTTGATTCAAATTGTTTTAATTCTAATCAATGGTAATTGGACACGATAGGTGAATTTTAGGAAATTTTAAATGATGTATTTTCCGCTGCTCCATGTTATTTTTCTGATGACAAATCCCAACATTCTCCTCAAGCATGAATCTAATTGTCCATTCCAAATTCTCCATTGTTGTTGGATACCATCGCAATTGTGTGTTCAACAGTTGCCAATATACCATGGTTTAGCACAAATGCCCCTTTGCTCTAAAAGACTTTGTCTATTGGAGAAAATTTCATTTTCTCCTCATTAACATCTTTTCCTTCTAGCTTAGCCAAATGTTTTTCCTTCTTCTGCTATTGAACTCTCCATTTGTCATTCCTAGTGGGTTTATAACCTAGTCCTTCTAAAAAATGGCTCGTTGAGGGGTCTAAATATTCCAAAATTCCTTGTCCTTCCTTTCCCTAAACCTTTGGTTATCTGATATTGATTTTTTATCTTCTCTTTTGCCATCATCAAAATTGACTGAGAATGTTTAAGGGTAAAGAAGTGAGGTCCATTAGTGGTGTACGCAGCATTCACAATTTCGAGGGTTTGGAATAAACTTTCTACCAATTCTTCTGCAACCTTATTGCATGGAGTAGATGGACATTTACTGATTAAAATATCTTCTTCCCCAGATACTTCTATAAGCTTTTAGTTTATGCAAAATTTGATCTTCTGATGTAAGAAAGAAGGGATTGCTCCCACAGAATGTATCCATGGTCTTCCAAGCAATAAACTATACACAAGCCGAATGTCCATGATTTGGAATGGGATAATAAATGTCACAAGCTCAATTTGAATTTGTAATTCAATATCACTAATGACTTCTCTCTTTGTTCCATCAAAAGCTCGAATAATTAGATTGCTCGGCTTGAGGTATACAATATCAATTGGTAACATATCCATTAACACCTTCGGCATGACACTAAGAGATAAACCGTTCTTAATTAACACCTTCGCCACTTAATAATCTCTATATTTGACCAAAATGTGCAAGGCTTTCGTATGTCCAGATCATCAGTAAATGTGATGTAGTTAAAGGCCACCACATTTCCCACGATATTATTTAAATTTCCCACAAATATGTCATGACATGTATAAGCTTGCTTTTATAATTTTTGACAAAGCTTTTTTTGTGTGATTCAGAAGATAAGATCACTGATTAGATAGATATACGAGCTGGAATCTGTTTCAGTTGCTCAATGACCTTACATTCACTCTGTTTGACTAATTTCAAGAATTCACAAGGCTCTTGATCAGAAACCGAGTTTTTCTTTTCTGTAATTTCTCCCAGAATGTCAAATTCTTCCCCTACTCTTTCTCCTTCTCTTACCTTACCTCTTCTATGCCTTTCTATCAAATCTTTTGTCAATTTCTTCTGAAGTGAAACATCTGCCACTTTTTGTCATACCTCGTAGGCCAATAATGTCTTCGTTTTCATCCATTTAGTTCACTTCATCATCTTGTGACACCATAGTGCTTTCATATTTCCAAGGTACAACCTTTGTATCCTTATAACGAAAAGGTTTAGGCGGCTAAATAACCAATGTTTTCATGAATAATACTCCAATGATATTTCTTCTTTCCTTTTCACATAATTAATTATCAACGGAATCGGTGTTTAGGTTCCTTGTATCATATTGACTTCATTAAATTCTAGATTTAATGTCTCAAAAATCAAGAACTTGTCATCCATACACTCTTGAACCTTCTGCTTGAATTGGTCACACTCTTCAATCATATGACTAACCTTTTTTGTATGGTATTGACATGACATGTCCTTGGTATTCTTTGAATTCTTCCATATCAAGCCCACCCTACATATAATCTCATATAATTTCTCTATAGGCATCATTATCTCACTGACTTTAGTTTTTACCAGATAATAATCATGATTTATCAGAGCATTCACTCCTTTATTCTCATGATTTGGTTATGTGTTAGTTTTCACATCCGGTTTTTGGTCAATTTCATTAAACCTTAATCAACCTCCATTTATCAATTGTTGCACCTTTCTCTTAAAAGCTGTGCATTTTTCTATGGTATGTTCCAGAGCTCCAACATGGTGGTCACATTTAGCATTAGGGTCATACCACTTTGGATAAGGTGGTATCAAAGGCTCTATTGGACAAGGACATGCTCGGCCACTTTGCACTAAACTTGGGAAAAGCTCTGAGTATGAAATAGGGATAGGATCAAATTATTCTCTCTTTTGGCGAGTATTTTAAAAGTTATTCCCTTGATTGTTTGCATTGTTTTGAGCTGTCTATATTGGATTCATAGGTTGTACATTTGTATTTGTGGAATACGAGAAGTAAGGAGTATATGTATGAATAGCATGTGTTTCTTCTTCTTTCTTCTTTCCTATTACCACTTTCCGGAAGGTGAGCTTATCCTACAGAGTGCCTTCACTTTTTTCCTTCTTAATTCCATGTTCTATTCTTTCCCCAGCCATAACAAAATTAGAGAAATTTGACGTAGTATTAGCAAGCATCTTGCCATAAAAAAATGGCTTTAGTGTGTCTTAAAAGGTCGATATCATCTCATTTTCAGTCAAAGGTGGGATTACTTGCACAACTTTATCCCACCATTTTTTTTAGCATACTCTTTAAAAGTTTATGTATCCTTTATCTCTATAGCTTGCAAGTCTTCTCTATTTGGTACCATGTATATTATGCTTATGTTGTTTTAAAAAAGCATCTGTCAGTTCTCTCTGCTTTCTAATATGTGCCCAATCTTGTTGCTTGTACCATCTTAAAGCTGGTCCCTTAAGACTTTCTTAGCAAACATGCATCAAGAGCTTATCATTGCTTGTATGAGCAGCCATCCTACTATAACACATAATCAAATGACTTTGAGGACATGATAACCATTATATATCTTGAATTATGGAGATCTAAAGTTTTATGGGATGACAACATTAGGTACAAGGCATAATTGAGTAGCATCAGTTGTACCACTATATAGCTTTCAACCTTTCTTCAAGTAGCTCAACCTTTTGATTGACCTATTCTGTTAATGCCTTCTTAAATTCTAATGACACTTTTGGATCATCAAAATCTGGTATTGTAAGATCCTCTTGTTCCTTTTCCTTAATAATGAATCTTTTTTCCATCTTTTCATCATTTTTTTTGTATCAGACCTAGAAGGATTATGTTGGCTTATAATTTTTCAAGCGAATATTGCTTCATTTTTTTTCTCCTGTTTATTTGCCATGGATGATAGGAGTTGAGCCATGTGGTCTTTCATGCCTGGCATTTTAGCCATCTGAACCTTTAACTGTTCCATGTCCTTTTTAATCCCTTAATGTTTTTGTTCATTCATGATTCTTGTTTTTATCCTAGTTCCATACGAATGATCCAATAGTGAGTGACCTCCTTTTTTTAAAAAAAATTATTTGGTAAATTTTTTTGAAAGGAAAAAAATGAATATAAAAAATATGCTAATGCACGTTATACATTAAAGTATTTTCGAATTCTTTGTGCCAAGTCATTTTTTTCCATTTCTATTGCCTTTTTTTTTTATCATTTTCTACAACAGCGACCTTTCTTCTTAATTCCTCTATTTCCAACCTCATCACTTGCTTATAAAAATCATCATTTTCTTCTTCCATCATGGCTACAGGTTCTATCGGCATCTCTTGTTCCAAGTCTTCCTCCATTCTAATCTTATCTTCAAATCCATTGACTCTCTGTTCATGCCAGAAGTGGTATTCTCTGCTTGTTTCCTTACTCAGATCCCTGTTTTCTATGACTTTCACTTCTTTCCATGCTTCAATCATGGCTTGAATCTCACACATGGCTTTTGTTCCTCCATAAGTAAAGTTTACTTGGTCTAACCTAGTTGTAGCGGGTATAAATTGTTGTGCCTTGTATTGTCTCCTAACAAGGCATGAAGCATATCTTGTACCTCACCAGGGACCTAACAATGGTACCCAGAAGTAAACTCTGCATCCATAAATTGTCTTTGTTCCATTGAACCATGCTACCCATCTGACTTGTTTCTCAGTCAATCTTTGAAAGAACCTAAGGTATCTCTGTTTTGAAGGCATTTTTTAGGCCGATGGGCTCCACCATAATTAACGTTGTAATTTTTCCTGGGATATATGCCTTGTCATATTTGATTTCTTGAAAGGCAAAACATGATGGAAAATAGAAATGGTTCAAAGCCCACATGTTCACTAAAGGTGCACATCCTTTGAATCTTCCTCCTCATCTTCTGCAATTATCTAATGATTGAATAGTCTCTGCTAAAATCCCCACAACTAGATTGACTCCTTTATTTACAGCCATAGTGACCTTAGCAAAATAAATGATTACTTTGTTAGGATTCTCCCGGTGTAAATCAAAACAAAATTGCAGCGGAAGCAATACTAATTTACATTCGAATCTAATAATAGGAACAATTGTTCAGATTAAAGAAGAAAATTGAGAACTGACTCAACCAAAAAGTATTGTAAACCCATACCTATGACATCTTTGATTAAGATTGACTTCTAGTTCTTACGTATGCGCGAAGAACCTTTAGCATTTCGTACACAGATGCCTCCAGAATCAACTGGCGTACTAGCACCGGATAGAAAATCCTTCTCCTTCCTTTCTCACCTTGGTTGTTTTTCATAGAGAGCTTCTCTTTGTTTTTCATGACAGAGAGACTAAAAGAGAGGGAGAGAGAGATGTGTAGTATTGATAGTGTATAAAAAATACCATGTAAAGAGCAAGTGCACTCTATCGTAATCAAGTAATAAAGTGATAAATAGAGTAACATTCCCACAAAGACTAATAACATAGATACCAAACTTATTAAAATTCTATGCTAGTTAGACAAGTAAATAATTAGATTTGATTGATTAAACTAAACTAATAATTAAAGAATTTGAAAAATAAAATGAAACTTTGAAAATATGGATAACACTCAATAAGGTGGAAACTAGAGCATCCAGTTTCACCTAGCCAATATTGATGTAATTATTCTAAACATGCAATTTAAGCCATTTATTTTTTAAGAGATGGTGATTCTCCTTAATCAAACTAATATCCTTGGTCCAGATTATTAGTTCTATTCCTTATTCTAATTACCTAGAAGTGGTCCATTTCAGCAATTAAATTAAGGAAGCATAAAGTTCTATGGAAAAACTGAGATTAACTGATAAACTGCACTAATCTTGGTCCAATTTAGTTTAGCTATGTAGGTCCACTAGTTATTAACTTGGTCTATTAACAACCAATTGAATTTAATATTGAAGTTGGTGTAAGCGCCGGGTTTTCCCGACCTCTATGATGAGAATTCCTATATTACCTATGGAGTAGACGGACATGAATCAGACTTGGAAACGACCGGAATGTCGCCCGGAGTGTCTCAAACGTCTTGAAAACTGAGCTATCCGTGATCCGAAACCCCTGAGAAGGTCCCCCAAGTGATTTTTAGGGTTTAAGGTGAGCGTCGGATTTTTGCAAATTTCGGCCCAGCTCTTGCTAGAGCCACACGGTTGTAGTTTTTAAACTATAGCTAAGCGGCTATAGTCTAGAGCCACATGGCTCTAGCATAACTAGAGTCGTGCGGCTCTAGTGGGTTGAGCCAAGTTGCTTTGCAAAGCAGAGCAACTTGGCTGAGCAGAAGGATTTGGGCCGAAATTTACAGAAAGACAGGCGGCTCATTTATTGTAGGAAATCATTATGAGTGAAGAAGGTATAAAAACAAAAATTAAATCAAAAGAAGAGAGGGGGAAGGAAATTGCAATCTCAGGAAAGTTTTTTTACAGAGAACAAAAGAAAAAGGAAAAAGAAAAGGGGGAGGAGAACCGAGGGCAAACCGTGCACCGAGACCAAAAACATTGACACTTAAGACCTAAACATCAATAGGAAGTTCTTTAACCTTTGCGCATTGATTCGGGATTGTTTCAGATTGATTTCGGATTCGTTTCGGTTTTCGACCGGTTGAGCATTCAAGGCGAATTTCAAGTTTTCAATCCATTTCTAGATGTTAAACACATCAAACAACATCAAGGTAAACTCTGAGACGCCTTAAACCTATGTGCATTGCTTTTTCTTTGCGTTTTTTTCTATTTTGCAAGTTTTCGGATTTTCCCGAATACAGCCACAGGGATGTGTTCTTCATGAACACAGCCGTACGGCTGTAACAGAGCTGCATGGCTCCGGGTACGGCTGTGCTCCAAGGGGTAGAATCCCGAAACTACCCCGATTGGCTGAAAATAGTCTGTTTTCCATCTTATGCATTCTGTTGTGATCAATTTCAAACGCATTCGTATGTTTTAAAATTCTGGTTTTCGGATTTCTGTACGTATGGATATTAGGGTTTTTGGTTTTTTTGGGGTTTTATTTTCTGAATTTTGGAGTTGTTCGATTCGAACTGGATTCGTAGTCCAGCATCAGCGTACCCCCGAACCCTCTAAAATCGCCGGAAAACATCAAAAACAAACAAAACGGCATTTTCAAAAAAAAAAAAAAAAAAAAACAAGAAAACCTTCTTTTTTGGGTTTTGGGAATTATAGCCGCACAGCTATAATTAGAGCCGTATGGCTGTAGTTTCCGGAATAAGGCAGAATCGCAAAAACGAACAGCACGGATGTCGTTGCGCGATGTTGTCTTCGAATTCCAACTGTTTATTGTATTTTGGACCCTAGATGGATGTCAGAATTAGGAAAACCCACACGAACGGAACCCCGAGTTCCGGGATAACAGACCCGCTAAACGGAAAAATTTTCATGAAACCGAGCCAAATAATTTTCCAAAACTGTTTTCTAGCATAAAACTTACAGGGCGTTTCAAAACCGTTTTCCAGGTCTAACCGGTCCGACTGGTCGGGTCGACCCAGTTGCCCCTTAAATGCATGCTCCCATTCCTAAAAGCCCAATTCTTTCTAATTTGAGTCCTATCTATGTTGTGATATAAACTGTGCTAACCGTCTGTTTTGCAGCTTTTAATTTTCTTTATTTTTATTTTTGATGTAATTAATAGATTTTCGTGTATTTTAGGCGGTTGTAATTTTTTAGATCCTCGTGTATTCTAGGCGCTTGTAAATGTGAGGATGATAGTTTTTATTTTTATTTAATTGAGTTGTATAAGCGGCCTCTATTATTTTTTATGTACTTTGAATGTATGATTTACTTTTCTGCAGTTTATTTTCTGTCATTTTCCTGAGCATCAGCTAATAAATACAAACATAAATTGGGGTTAGAGAAAGATAATAAAGCAAATTAAATATGGTAATATGAATTAAAAAGTGAAAGCAAGCTAGAGGTTAAGTAAGTCACTTGCCCGAACCCTATATATCTGGATTAGATACATTAGTCTACCCTTGGTAGGGAGCAATATCAGAATTTCCCGGATGAGCTGATCTCGGTGGGGATTCTGTCACTGATCTTGGAATTTAAGTTTCGAGGTCTTTAAGTTAAAAAACGGGAAACTGTTTTCTATAAAGGGACTTCCAAATCCATGATTTTTTCCCAGATAAACAAAACCGTTCTCCACACAAAACAAACCAAACAAAAAACATTTTCGGTTAGCTTCACCGCGTCCTGCTTTTTCTTTCTTTTCCATAAAAAGGTCATCCGCTCACAGTTGGTCCCTAACAACATGCATTAAGCAACGCATAACAAAATCTCTTGAAAAGAAACAAAAATTTAAATTGCAAATAACAAGAATTATTATATAAACATTAAGCTAGGATTCACCATAGCTCTTGCTATTGTGAATTTGTTTATAACTAAACTAAAACAAAGGAAAGAAATAAAAGTAAACATGCTCATGACACTACAACAATAAAAGAAAGTAAAACTATAAGGAACCAAATGAATGGTGAAATAGATGAAGTATGGAATTGGCCGCTTCTCCTTACGATTTCTCCCTTCTCTACTTGTAGAATTCCCAAGCTCAAAGAGTGATATGTGTTGTGTTTCTATTGATTCTAAGATAATCAATTCGTGCTCCCCTCATGCACTTTTTATAGGGAGAGAATTGTGTTGGGATTCGTCACCGAAAATCGACCGAAAAAGCGGAAATACGCGTCAATTTCCTCGAATCCGGTCCCAGGAGCTTAAGTAGTGCAAATCAAAAACACAAAGCATAAGGAAGAAGGTTTTAAGATCTCACCTTAAAGTCTCTCCAAGAGACAGATGATGACTGCAGAAATCAAATTAGATTTCCTCCTTTGTCCCGTACACGAATGGCTCTCAAACTGAAACCCGTGCTAGCGGTTCGGAAAATCAATAAGAGAGAGTGAGGGGAGATATGTTTCGGCCAAGAAGTGAAGAAAATATGGCTGCCATATTTTCTTTTATATCACCAAAAGACAAATGCAAAAAATAATATCTAAAGTAGAAAAGTCCAACTCTTCCACCTTAAGTCAAACCATGACTCATCACATATGATCATCACATTTTGTCCTTAATATGAGTCATCCTTCTTATCACATATGACTCATCAGATATAATCATCACATTTTGTCCTTAATATGAGTCATCCTTCTTATCACATATGATTCATCAAAACTTGGCCCAAATATCTCCCCATAATTCGGCCACCAAGTCACCAAATAAGGACCTCCATCTTTCATGCCTAAGACCATATTTACATCTTTGATTTTATTTGATTTCAAATCAAATTTTACTCCCACATGTATGTAACACTCTTATACCATATAATATATTACTTACAGTAAAATAAAATTTATTTGACATATCAAATTAACCAAGAGATTAAATATGACATTCATAAGATGACAAACATGTAAACCTATACATGTGGAACTATTTCCACCAAGGAAATAAATACTTAAATTAATTAAGTGATGGCCTAAAAAATATTAATCATATTATATTTTGACCAATCCAATTGAGCTATATAATATAATTAATAGACCTCTCTGTCTTTGATGCGTATACACTAAGTATACACTTAATCCGACTAGTTAAAGTCCAGACGTTCAATGTATATGATCCGATGGGCCCGTCTTTATGTTGGTAGTGAGCTAAGGCCTACAGACTACAGTTGGGCTCTAGCAAGCCACTGTAGCCCCCAATTAAGACGGAGGAGCAGTCCAACTGAAACATTAACCCAGTAGTTTAAACTTGTACATCCCATGTCATCGATATCGGAGTCCAACACAGAGGTATGGTTTGATCACCCTCTATTGTGTCCGAACATTAACTTGATCTTGAATGCACTGATATTCACAAACAAGTTCCAACTTGTTTGGGTGTGGCCACACTCTTATCAGCTGCATTCATCAAGAGGCTAGTGATATCTTCTCAGTGGAACACTGAGTGACATTCCCATCTGCATATCCATAGCACTGCAATGTTCATTAACATACTCGAACGTACCCGTACTTGGCACCCTTTTAGAGGCTCGTTGGGCGTACACCAAAGTATACCACTTCACATCCAGTACCATCATATGGTTAGGTCAAAGGATCCATACAAGTACTACACAAGAATCCGATGTGATATGATACCATGTGGATTCTCGTTAAGTGGATCGATCCGGTACCATGCCCTTTTTGCATGTACCCATTAACCTGGTTGACATTTCATGTTCTATGACCGGTAAGACACCGTCATACAACCAAGGTTAATGATAGTCTTTAGTTCCATCCATTCCCATGATTAGAACAGACTACGGATGACTTTATGGCCATATCATTTTCCCTATCCACAGTCTTACTGTCAAGTGCCTCACACTTGACAACATGGATATGGATATGTCCATAGGATACTCTGTTTAAAATATTGCACAAGACATATAGTAAATAGATTGATGCCTTTATTTATGAACACAAATTGTATAATACATATCTTACATAAAATGTACAAATGTATAATACAAACACAAGGACCAATGCCTCGAGACTAGGGCATATCCAACAATCTCCCACTTGCACTAATACCAACTAGGCATGGGCCTAATCCCTATAGATCTAATATGACCCTCGTGCTTGGGCTGAGCCAGCGACTTGGTCAAAGGATCTACGGCATTCTCCTCAGTGTCCACTCGTCGTAATGAAATATCACCCCTCTCAACGATTTCTCTGATGAGGTGAAACTTCCTAAGTACGTGCTTCAAGTTCTTATGTGACCGGGGCTCCTTAGCTTGTGCAACAGCCCCATTGTTGTCACAGAAGATATTAACTAGGTCTTGGATAGTTGAAACTACCCCTAGTTCCATGATAAACTTCTTCATCCATAAAGCTTCCTTAGCTGCATCACACGCTGCAATGTACTCAGCTTCTGTGATAGAATCCGCTATGGTCGGTTGCTTGGAGCTTCTCCAGCTTATAACACCACCATTAAGTATGAATACATATCCTGACTGCGACTTATATTCATCCTAGTCGATCTGGAAGCTTGCATCAGTGTACCCAGTAATTGATAACTCTTCCTGACCTCCATACACTAAGAAGCTATCCTTAGTCCGGTTAAGGTACTTTAGAATTGCTTTGACAGCTTTCGAATGATCCTCCCCGGGATCTTGCTGGTACCTGCTAGTCATACTTAGTGCAAAGGTGACATCAGGTCTTGTAGATAGCATGGCGTACATTATTGATCCTATAGCCAAAGCATATGGGACTAATTTCATGTTCTCCCTGTCCTGCCTTGTCTTAGGACAGTTCTTCTTGCTAAGTTTCAGCCCATGACCCATTGGCAAGAAACCTTTCTTAGCCTGGTCCATGTTGAATCTTTTCAGAACTTTGTCTATGTACTTGGCCTGAATTAGGCCCAGGAGCCGATTGGGTCTATCCCTGTAGATCCTGATCCCTAGGATCGTCTCAGCTTCGCCTAAGTCCTTCATTGCGAAGCACTTACACAACCACTGCTTTACCCCTTGCAGTGTTGGTATGTTGCTTCCAATAAGAAGGATGTCATCCACATATAATACCAGGAATGTGACAATGCTCCCACTAATCCTTTTGTACACACAAGGCTCATCTTGATTCTGTATGAAGCCATATTCCTTTATAGCCTCATTGAATCGAAGATTCCAACTTTGGGATGCTTGCTTCAATCCATAAATGGACCTTTGAAGCTTTCATACCATTTCAGGATGTTGTGGATCGACAAAACCCTCAGGCTGTGTCATATACACATCCTCGAGTAGCTTTCCATTAAGAAAAGCGGTTTTCACATCCATTTGCCAGACCTCATAGTCATACCATGATGCTATGGCCAGCAGGATCCTTATGGATTTGAGCATAGCGACTGGTGAGAAAGTTTCATCATAGTTGATTCCATGGACTTGCCTGAAACCTTTCACTACTAGCCGACCCTTGAAGGTGTTATCTGGCTTAAGCTTGTAGCACCACTTGCAACCTATTACCTTAGCACCCGGAGGTGGATCAACCAGATTCCAAACCTGATTATCGTACATAGATTGCATTTCCACCTCCATGGCCTTTTGCCAATTTGCGGACAGTGGGCTATCTATAGCCTCCTGGTAGGTTTTCGGCTCTTCTTCGTCGAAGACAAAAAGAGTGTTATCATCGGTAACAAGAAACCCATATCTCTCAGGTTCCCGATGATCCCTACCAGACCTTCTAGGTCCTTGTGTGACCTTGGTCGGTGCTTCCTCCTGTGGAAGCTCCACCCTGGTCTCCGAGGTATCCTTTTCAGGAGTTTCTGAGCTTTGAACTCCCCTGAGTTCAATATTGCTCCCACTATCTTTCTTAGAAATGAACTCATATTCAAGAAAGACCCCCTTCCGTGCCACGAACACCTTGTTCTCGGTGGGGTTGTAGAAGTAATACCCTTTGGTTTCCCTAGGGTAGCCCACAAACAGGAATTTGTCGGTTTTGGGTTCCAGTTTGCCCCCAGTCAATCTCTTGACATGTGCATAACAACCCCAAATCCGTAGGAAAGACACATTGGGCGCCCTGGCCGTCCATAAATCAAATGGGGTCTTTTCCACTACCTTAGTTGGAGTACTATTCAAAATAAGAGCTGCTGTCTCAAGAGCATATCCCTAGAAACTTGTTCGGAGAGAAGCATGACTCATCATTGAGCGGACCATGTCTAACAGGGTTCTATTCCTCTGTTCGGACACCCCATTCCATTATGGTGTTCCTGGACGAGTGAGCTGTGGAACTATTCCATGCTCTCTCAAATATGCATCAAACTCTAGGCTCATATACTCGCCTCCTCGGTCCGACCGAAGGGCTTTAATATTTCGGCCTAATTGGTTCTGTACTTCGTTCCTAAATTCCTTGAACTGATCAAGTGTTTCAGACTTGTGTTTCATCAGATAGACATAGCCATATCTGTTGAAATCGTCTGTAAAGGTGACGAAGTATAGAAACCCACCCTTGGCAGTAGTGCTCATAAGTCCACATACATCCGAATGTATTAGGTCCAATAAGCCAGTAGCCCTTTCAGCTTTCTTGCTAAAAGGCGCTTTAGTCATTTTACCCCGTAAACAAGACTCACAAATATCAATTGACTCCAAGTCAAAAGATCCTAGAATTCCAGCTTTGTGGAGTCTAGCTATGCGTTTCTCGTTTATGTGGCCTAAACAACAATGCCAAAGGTACACAGGATTAAGTTCATTTGGTTTAATCCTTTTCGTATTTATGTTATAGACTTGATTAGTTTCATTTAAATTTAGGATATAAAGGCCATTATTTAATAGAGCATTTCCATAAAATATGCCTTCTCTAGATATAACTATTTTACCATTACCAATAGTAAATACATATCCAGAAGTATCCAAAACTGAAACAGAAATAATATTCCTGCACATTGCAGGTACAAAATAACATTATTCCAGTAACAAAACTAATCCACTAGGCATCTTAAGCTGGTACTCGCCGATCTCAATGGCTGCAACCCTTGCTCCATTCCCGACCCTCAAGTCAACTTCTCCTGATCCCAGTGATCTTCTGTTCCTAAGTCCCTACACGTTACAACAAATGTGAGAACCACATCCAGTATCCAATGCCCAAGATGTTGAAACAGTAAGGTTAATGCCTATGACATATATACCTGATGAAGACGTGCCCTGCGCCTTCTTTTGCTCTCCCAGAAGCTTTGGACATGATCGTTTCTAATGTCCCATCTGCTTGCACCCGAAACAGACATCCTCAGGATGGGCCTTAGGCTGGACCTTGGCCTTCTTAGCTTTGGCTTTCTTAGCCTTCGCTTTAGCCTTTGTCTTAGCCTTGGCCTTTACAAGAGGAGCCTTCCCCTTATTTACCATAAGTACCGGTGGAGTCTTTTTGATCGACTGTTCAGTAAGATTAAGCATCCCATGCAGCTCACTAACAGCTTTGTTCATCCCTTGCATGTTGTAATTCAAGATGAACTGATCATAAGACTCCGGCAAGGAAGGCAGGATGGTATCAACCGCCAATTCCTGTGAAATGGGCGACCCGAGACGGGCTAAAGAATCCAAATAGCCCTTCATCTTGAGCACGTGAGTGCTCACAGATGTCCCAGTCCCCATTTTGCAGGAATGGAATGCCTTATTCATCAGGTACCTTTCCTGACGTGCCTGCTCCTGAAACATCTCATTTAGAGTTGTCATCATAGCAAAGGCCTTATGATCCATAAACTGTTTTTGCAGTTCGGGGACCATGCACGCCAACATAAGGCAAGTAACATCCTAGTTATCCTTCACATGCACCCCGTATTCCTCCAGCTGAGCAGCTGGTGGATTACGCCCAGTAGGTGCGGCCAGTACAGGCCTTTCCAGTACATATTCCTTAGACTCATGTCTTAGAACTATCCGTAAGTTCCTAGACCAGTCCAGGAAATTAGGACCAGAAAGCTTGTCCTTCTCGAGGATAGTGCACAGTGATAAAGTGTTATTCGATGCCATTGATTACTACACAGAAAAATAAGTGAGTGTAAATAAAGGACTTAACAAAAATTTCCCATAAAATAATTAATAATGAATCATGTTATTAATTAATCCTAGTTGTTTGGCTCATGGGCCGAGATCCATATTCTATCAAGATATAGCCAGACGAGGGCCTGGAACAACTATACCCCAATTTTTAGGTAGGAATGCCATCCAATCCCAACCTAGGGACTCTCGGTTTGATGGGTCTGTTGGCACTTACCCATCTGTGCTTAGGGCCAGGAACATCCTACTGCCCACGCTAAGTCAAAACCTCCATCCAAGTGTTAGAGTAACCAATACTCCAACCAAATACAAAATGACGATACTCCAGTGCATCCAACGAGGGTTGGTCTACAACTGGCCTATCCCCACTTCGAGTAGGTTATGAATGAGGGAAGCACTTTTAAGAGACTTAGTAATTACCATTTGGTTATTCGATTCAATTAATAACGGCTTAGATGCAAAAGCGGGTGAAATTGGATTTGGACATATATTCGCACATGCCAATAAAATACCGCATAATTAAATAAAGAATGGAATGCAACGGGCCAAAATTTACATCCTAATATCATTCTAGTAAACCTATACTAGAACAACATCAGGTTGGCCGCCTCCTCATCCTTTTGGGCTCGCCAATCCAATCGGCTCCTTGCTTACATAATTTCATAAATAATAAACATATTTCAACCCAACATAAATTAGGCCCATTTACATCCATCCACACATTCAATCATACAACATGTAAACCAATACATCATGTAAACCAATACATGTAATTTATAAGCATGTTAAATGCATGAATTAATCGGATTTCATTTGTCCATAGCCATTATCTTGAAATCGCCAAATTTTGGCCGATCATGGTTCTTAACCCGTGCGGGCTTTGGGCCTCCAACCCAGGCAAAATTGCTCCCAATCCAATTGGGAAACCATGAATTCCAAAATTAACCGTCCGGGGTAATCGTGCCTAGAAAACCCAAACCAATTTCAATTTACCGTATTTATTTCCAAAATAAATATCACATGAACGAAAAATAAATTCCATTCAAGAAACCACGCGCATTAAATTTCCAAAATTTAAACACGCAAATGTTAAAACCATTGTACAAATTATAAAACTCGGCCCGGCCCAAAATTCAAATTCTGGCCCGGCCCGCCGCATGGGGCAACCGTGGCACTGCTGCCCAGCAGCGGCATGCTGCTGGCACGCAACAGCCCTACTGCTGGCGTGCAGCAGCAACTGCTGGTCAGCAGCAGCGGGCAGCGGCTGCTTCCTATGGCGCGTAGCGCTGCAGGTAGCGGCTGCTGCCCCCGTTTCCTCCCGAAACGATCTGTGATTTTGTTTTAAAAAAAAATAAAACACAAAACAATATGCTAGAAATAAAATCACCAAGAAATCAAACAAGAGAAATTGGAACAAGAATTAAATTCAAGAAATCAAACAATATGCTAGATGCAAGAGATTAAATCAACCAAGAATTAAATTCAAGCATCGATAATATATATATATTTGCAAAAAGAAATTGGAACCCTAGCATGCACCATATGCTAATCAACTCCATATGCAAATAACATATATAACCAACACAAATAGAAAATTAAATCTAGCATAAACCCTGTGCATATAATTTTCCATTTGTCAAATTCAAAAGGGCAAAATCACAAACCCCAAACCGAAAACAAATCCCATCCATAAAATCGCCAAATTTTAAAACATGGGATTCACTTCAAGTTAGAGATTTCAATGGAATATAAGCCCGCTCTGATACCACTGTTGGGATTCGTCACCGGAAATCGACCAAAAAAGCAGAAATACGCGTCAATTTCCTCGAATCCGGTCCCAGGAGCTTAAGTAGTGGAAATCAAAAACACAAAGCATAAGGAAGAAGGTTTTAAGATCTCACCTTAAAGTCTCTCTAAGAGACAGATGATGACTGCAGAAATAAAATTAGATTTCCTCCTTCGTCCCATACACGAACGACTCTCGGACTGAAACCCGTGCTAGCGGTTCGGAAAATCAATAAGAGAGAGTGAGGGGAGATATGTTTCGGCCAAGAAGTGAAGAAAATATGGCTGCCATATTTTCTTTTATATCACCAAAAGACAAATGCAAAAAATAATATCTAAAATAGAAAAGTCCAACTTTTCCACCTTAAGTCAAACCATGACTTATCACATATGATCATCACATTTTGTCCTTAATATGAGTCATCCTTCTTATCACATATGACTCATCAGATATGATCATCACATTTTGTCCTTAATATGAGTCATCCTTCTTATCACATATGACTCATCAAAACGTGGCCCAAATATCTCCCCATAATTCGGCCACCAAGTCACCAAATAAGGGCCTCCATCTTTCATGCCCAAGACCATATTTACATCTTTGATTTTATTTGATTTCAAATCAAATTTTACTCCCACATGTATGTAACACTCTTATACCATATAATATGTTACTTACACTAAAGTAAAATTTATTTGACATATCAAATTAACCAAGAGATTAAATATGACATTCATAAGATGACAAACATGTAAACCTATACATGTAGAACTATTTCCACCTAGGAAATAAATACTTAAATTAATTCATTGAATTAATTAAGTGATGGCCTAAAAAATATTAATCATATTATATTTTGACCAATCCAATTGAGCTATATAATATAATTAATAGACCTCTCTGTCTTTGATGTGTATACACCAAGTATACACTTAATCCGACTAGTTAAAGTCCAGATGTTCAGTGTGTACGATCCGATGGGCCCGTCTTTATGTTGGTAGTGAGCTAAGGCCCACAGACTATAGTTGGGCTCTAGCAAGCCACTGTAGCCCCCAATTAAGATGGAGGAAGCAGTCCAACTGAAACATTAACACAGTAGTTTAAACTTGTACATCTCATGTCATCGATATCGGAGTCCAACACAGAGGCATGGTTTGATCACCCTCTATTGTGTCCGAACATTAACTTGATCCCAAATGCACTGATATTCACAAACAAGTTCCAACTTGTTTGGGTGTGGCCACACTCTTATCAGCTGCATTCATCAAGAGGCCGGTGATATCTTCTCAGTGGAACACTGAGTGACATTCCCATCTGCATATCCATAGCACTGCAATGTTCATTAACATACCCGAACGTACCCGTACTTGGCACCCTTTTACAGGCCTGTTGGGCGTACACCAAAGTATGTCACTTCACATACAGTACCATCATATGGTCAGGTCAAAGGATCCATACAATTACTACATGAGAATCCGATGTGATATGATACCATGTGGATTCTCGTTAAGTGGATCGATCCGATACCCTTTTTGCATATACCCGTTAACCTGGTTGACATTCCATGTTCTATGACCGGTAAGACACTGTCATACAACCAAGGTTAATGATAGTCTTTAGTTCCATTCATTCCCATGATTGGAACAGACTACGGATGACTTTATGGCCATATCGTTTTCCCTATCCACAATCTTATTGTCAAGTGCCTCACACTTGACAACATGGATATGGATATGTCCATAGGATACTCTATTTAAAATATTGCACAAGACATATAGTAAATAGATTGATGCCTTTATTTATGAACACAAATTGTATAATACATATCTTACATAAAAAGTACAAATGTATAATACAAACACAAGGACCAATGCCTCGGGACTAGGGCATATCCAACAAATTATACTCCAATATGGTCTCCTAATCTGAGTATAATTGTTTGAAATAAGTTGAATTCACTTAGAGCTTTAATTCTTCTCCAATGGACTCATTTTTTTCCACTCTAAAAATGATGTTTTCTAAGTCTTTTAATCCCATATGAAGTGTGGTTAAAGTCCCCAAGCAATTAAAAAGTGAATCTAAGTGGAAATAGAAGACACTTCGCTGAAGTCGAGTTTGGCTCGCTGAGTGGACATGAATGACAACATGGAAGGTAAATTTTACTCGTTGAGTAACTTCTTTCACTTGCTTAGACGTACATAAGTTGAAATCCTTGCTCTTTTTGACAATTACTCACCAAGCAGATCTTTCACTTACCGAGCAAGTGTCTTATGGTGTAAAATAAACAATCACAAGGTTCCCATTAGCCAATTCTAGTGTTAGGACTTCAATTAGCCATCCCAAAAATGCACAAATCAAACCTATTAAACATAAAATCATTCATAAGCTCAAGATTCCAAGAATTAACAAAAGAAACCAAATTAATAACAAAAATTATGCATGAATGCATGGAAAGCAACTACAAAAATTAACTAGACAATGCATAAAAATGTAAAGAAAATGTAAGGTGGGTTTATTTTAATTAATTCTAACTTCCTTAATTAGATTTTTCACCTATAACAATCTAATATTTGAAATTTAAATTAACTTAAAATAAATCCACCTCAATTTTAATTCCCACCTTATAAATAAATATCATAGATATTTATTAATCATGATAAAAAATTAAATAACCTAATTTAATATTTAATATGAATTTTATTTTATTGATTAATTTATCACACAGTAATAAATTAAGAATATAAATAAAATAAATCTCTCTCGGGATTTATATAACTGAGTCTTTACCATAAAACTCATAAATTTAAAATTTCAAAAGTATATGATATGAGGTGCACACGGTTAACTAGTCCATGTGGACTTTTGCAAACGGTTAACCGTTTGAATGGTTTTTCTAATTTACTAGCCATACACTTTCCATTAAATTCGGTTAACCATTAATTTCGGTCGGTTAACCATTTCTGAACGGTTAACCATTTAATGAAATAGACATTATATTTTGTTAAATCTATGATATTTTAAACCTCAAATAAATAGATCGTAAATCTCAAATGTCAAATAAAAATCTGAAATTACAAATCATAGTCGTAATAATTAATTAAAATAACATTTTAACCATAAACTCCAATAATTAAACCATTAATAAAATAAAATAAACTCGTTTTCCAATGAGTGTGAAATTAGAGATTGAGAATGAGATTGGAGTGTCTGAGACTGGGTATATAGTAAGGAAATAAAATAACATTAAAGGCCTAAATATTTCACATATTATTCATATTATATATATATAATTATATAAATTTATTAAAAAATATTTATAATCAGTCAGTTAACCGCGAGTTCACATGGACTCTCGATGTAAAAACCGAAACCGTTAATTTATAAAAATAAAAACGGTACACTAGTCCATCGGTTTTGGTTAACCACATTTTTAGTTCGTTTCGGTTTTTCTGTTTTTTTTTTTTTTTTTTTTTTGTAGCCCTAGATATGTATCCAATACATATCATATGGTCCATGACAAACTCATTCACGCATCCTATATGTGTGATCCTATAGGTCTATCTTATGTTGGTAATGGGCCCAATACCCTATGTTGGGATTCATCACGGGAAAATGACCAATAAAAGCGGAAATACGCATCGATTTCCTCGAATCCGGTCCCAGGAGCTTAAGATGTAGAAATAAAAAACTTAAAGCATAGAAAAGGAAGTTTGAAAAACTCACCACAAAGTCTCTCTAAGAGACAGATGCGGACTGCAAGAACCAAAGCCGACTCCCACCAACGTCACGTACATGAATGGCTCTTAGACCCAACCCGTGCTAGCTGCTCGGATTAACCACGAAGAGAGGGAGAGAGGGGCGGCCCAATATGACTAATATGGTTGTCCTATGTTTCTTTCCAAAAGAAATAAACCAAGTTATCAAGTTGGGCTCAAATTTCTTACCAAAAGAAATTCCTCTCAAAAGTGGGAAAAATATTTTTCCTCCAAGAAAATAATTTTTTCATACCATGCCATATATGGGACGGCCAAAAGATGGGTGATGATGAAGAGATAGCAAAGTCCAACTTTGCAACTTCACTAGTCAAACCAATGACTCATTACTTCTTAATTGGTTCATCCAAATGAGTCACCAAAATACCTCTTCATCATGCATAAGAAACAAAGTCTTACTTTGCTACCTCAAAGTCAACATTATGACTCATCCAAGCCATAAACTTTCGGCCAAGTAAGGATGAAATGGTGGGATATTGTTTTTCCTTTTATTCTTACCATAAGAATGACCAAAAATATCCAAAGATGCAAAGTCCAACTTTGCTACCAAAAAGTCTTCCATGACTCACCATTTCATCATAACATTTTGTCCAACAAAATGACTCACATTCTTATCCCATTACACCACCAAATTTTGGCCAACACTTCCATTTCATGTGGGCTTCATTTTTCCAAGCTCAAGCTTATTTTAAATTAATTTCAAATGCAATTTTAATTTAACATGTATGCTTATATATTATACCATATAATATATTACATACATTTAAATTAAAATTCATTTAACCTATTAATTTAATCAAGGGATTAAATTAGACACACATAAAAGGAAATAAATGTAAACCTATACATGTAAAAATATATCGACCTAGGAAATAATCTCATAAATTAATTCATTGAATTAATTAAGAGAAGGCCAAAATAAAATTTAATTATATTAGTTTGATCAATCTAATTGATCCATATAATATAATTAAATGATCTCTCTCTCTTCCATGTGTACACTCCAAGTACACACATAATCCGACTAGTTAAAGTCCAGACGTTTAATTTGTACGATCCGATGGGCCCGTCTTTATGTTAGCAGTGGACTAATGCCCACAGACTATAGGCGGGCTCTAGAAAGCCACTGCAGACGGAGATAGCAGTCAAACTGTCACCGTAGCCCTATAGTTTGAACTTGTGAATCCCATGTCACTGATATCAGTGTCCAAGATAGAGGCATGGAAGTATCACCCTCTATTGTGTTCGGACAATTACTTGATCCCGAATGAACTGATGCTCACAAACAAGATGCAATCTTGTTTGGGTGCGGCCGCACACTTATCAGTAGCATTCTTCAAGAGGCCGGTGATATTGTCTTAGTGAATCACTGAGTGACATTCCCTTCTGTATATCCATAGTACTGCCATGCTCACTAACACACCCGAACGTACCCATACTTGACACCCTTTTACAGGTCTGTTGGGCGTACACCAAAGTGTGCCACTTCACATGCAGCACCATCATATGGCCTGGTCTAAGGATCCATACAAGTACTACACAGGAATCATTTGTGATACTATACCATGTAGATTCCCGCTAAGTGGATCGATCCAGTACCATGCCCTTTTTACATGTACCTATTAACCTGGTTGACATTCCATGTTCTATGACCGGTAAGACAACATCATACAACCAGGCTAATGATAGTCTTTGGTTCCATTCATTCCCATGATTGGAACAGACTACGGATGACTTTATGGTCATATCATTTTTCCTATCCACAGCCTTACTGCCAAGTGCCTCACACTTGACAACATAGATATGGATATGTCCATTGGATACTCTATTTACAATATAGCACAAGACATATAATAAATAGATTAATGCCTTTATTTCCTTGACACAAATTGTATAATACATAAAGTTCACCTTAATGTACAAATGTATCATACAAACACAAGGACCAATGCCTCGGGACTAGGGCATAACCAACAATCTCCCACTTGCACTAGTACCAACTAGGCATGGGCCTAAGCCCTATAGATCTAGTATAACCCTTGTGCTTGGGCTAAGCCTATACCTCGGTCAAGTGATCTACGACATTGTCTTTGGTGTCCACTCTGTGTAATGAAATGTCACCCCTCTCAAAGATTTCTCGTATTAGGTGAAACTTCCTAAGTTTGTGCTTCATGTTTATGTGTGACTAGGGCACTTAGCTTATGCAACAGGCCCAACGATGTCACAGAAGATATCAACTAGTTTCTGGATAGTTGATACTACCCCCAGTTCCGTGATACTCTTCCTACTCCACACAGCTTCCCTTGCTGCATTACACGTTGCACTGTACTCAGTTTCTGTGATAGAATCTGTGATGGTCGATTGCTTAGAGCCTCTCCAACAACAGCACCACCATTTAGCATGAATACGTACCTAGACTGCGACTGGTATTCATCCCGGTTGGTCTGGAAGCTTGTATCAGTGTACCCAGTAACTGACAACTCTTCCTGACCTGCATAGGCGACATCAGGTCTCGTACATAGCATGGAGTACATGATTGATCCTATAGCCGAAGCATATAGAACTAACTTCATGCTCTCCCTGTCCTCCCTTGCCTTAGGATAGTACTTCTTACTAAGTTTCAGCCCATGACACATTGGCAAGAAACATTTCTTGGCATGGTCCATGCTGAATCTTTTCAGAACTATGTCTATGTACTTGACCTGACTTAGGCCTAGAAGCCGATTGGCTCTATCCCTGTAGATCTTGATCCCTAGGATCATCTTAGCTTTGCCTATGTCCTTCATTGCGAAGCACTTACACAACCACTGCTTTACCCTTGCAGTTTTGGTACGTCGCTTCCACTTAGAAGGATTCCATGCCTTTGTAATACTAGGAGAATTACAATGCTCCCACTAAACCTCTTATAAACACCCTTAAAGGTATTGTCAGCCTTTAGCTTTTAGCACCACTTGCAACCTATAACCTTAGCACCCGAAGGTGGATTAACCAGGTTCCAAACCTGATTATCGTACATAGATTGCATATCTGCTTCCATGGCAGACAGTGGGCTAGCTATAGTCTACTGGTAGGTTTTGGGCTCCTCTTTGTCAAAAATAAAAAAAGCATGATCATCGGTAATGAGAAACCCATATCTATTAGGTTCCCGACGATCCCTACCAGAACTTTTAGGTCCTTGTGTGACCTGGGTTGGTGCTTCCACCTTTGGATGCTCCACCCTGGTCTCCGAGCTATCCTTTCCAGGAGTTTCTGAGCTATGAACTTCTCTGAGTTCAACATCGCTCCCACTGTCTTTCTTGGAAATAAACTCCTTTTCAAGAAAGACTCCCTTTCGTGCCATGAACACCTTGTTCTCGGTGGGGTGGTAGGAGTAATAACCTTTGGTTTCCCTAGGGTAGCTCACAAACAGGCATTAGTCAATTTTAGTTTTTAGTTTGCCCCCAGTCAATTTCTTGACATGTGCAAAACAACCACAGATCCGCAGGAAAGACACACTAGGCGCCCTGCCCATCCATATTCCAAACGGGGTCTTTTCCACAGCCTTAGTCGGAGTATAATTCAAAATGAGAGCTATTATCTTAAGAACGTATCCTTAGATACTTATTGGGAGAGAAGCATGACTCATCATTTGAGTGGACCATGTCCAACAGGGTCCTATTCCTCTGTTCGGACACCCCATTCCATTGTGATCTTCTTGGAGGAGTAAGCTGTGGAACTATTCTATGCTCTCTTAAAATGCGTCAAACTAAAGGCTTATATGCTCACCACCTCGGTTCAACTGAAAGGCTTTGATATTTTTGCCTAGTTGGTTCTGTACTTCGTTCCTAAATCCTTCGAACCTATCAAGGGTCTCAGACTTATATTTCATTAAATAGGCATAGCCATATCTGATGAAATCATCTGTGAAGGATACGAAGTATAGATGTTCACCCCTGGTTGCTATGCTTGTCGGTCCATATACATCTCAATGCATTAGGTCCAATAAGCTAGTAGCCCTTTTAGCCTCCTTGCTAAAAGGTCTTTAGTCATTTTACCTTGTAAACAAGACTCGCATATATCAAGTGACTCCATATCAAATGATCCTAGGATTCAAGCTATGTGAAGCCTAGCTATGCGCTTCTTGTTTATGTGGCCTAAACGACAATGCCAAAGGTAAACTGGATTAAGTTTGTTTGGCTTAACCCTTTAAGTATGTATATATAAAGGACATTATTTAATAGAGCCACTCCATAAAATAATACCTTTCTAGATAAACCCTTTTTACTATTACCATAGTAAATGTACATATAGAAATATCCAAAACTGAAACATAAATAATATTCTTGTACATAACAGGTACAAAATAACATAGTTTCAGTAACAAAACTAACCTACTGGGCATCATAAGCTGGTACTCACCGATCACTGTGGCAGCAACCATTGCTCCGTCATCGACCTGTAAGTCCACTTCCCCAGATCCCAGTAAACTTCTGTTCTTAAGTCCCTGCACATTACAACAAATGTGAGAACCACATCTAGTATCCAATACATAAGATGTTGAAACAGAGGTTAATGTCTATGACATATATACTTGATGAAGACACGCCCTGTGTCTTCCTTTTCTCTCCCAAAAGCTTGGGACAAGATCTTTTCAATTGTCTAGTTTGCTTGCACCCGAAGCAGACAACCTTGGAACGAGCCTTGGGCTGGGCTTCAGCCTTTTTAGCCTTGGCTTTGGCCTTGCCTTTAGTAAGAGGAGGTTTCCCCTTGTTGACGATAAGTACCGGTGGAGTCTTCTTGATCGATAGTTCAGCAAGCTAAAGCATCCAATGCAGCTCACTAACAGTACAGTCCATCCCTTGCTTGTTATAGTTCAAGATGAAATGATCAGAAGAATCTAGTAAGGATGCTAGGATCGTGTAAACTGCCAACTCCTGTGAGATAAGCATCCTGAGACGGGCTAATTCATCCAGATAGCCCTTCATCTTGAGCATGTGTGCACTCACAGATGTCCCAACCCCTATCTTACAGCAGCGGAATGCCTTGTGGGTCAGTTACCTTTCTTAACAAGCTTGCTCATGAAACATCTCGTTAAGAGTTGTTATCATAGCAAAGGCCTGATGATCCATGAACTGTTTTTGCAATTCAGGAACCATACACTCCAAGATCAAGCACGTCACATCCCGGTTATCCTTTACATGTGCCCAGTATTCCTCCAGCTGGACAGCTGTAAGCGCCGGAATTTGCCATCCTTAAAAAAAATCGCTGGTGTCACATGACTATAACTTGTAGTCGTGCGACTGTAGTTAAAAAATTACAGTCATACGACTGTACGATTGGAGCAGGTGCAGAACACCATACCCATGACATAAGAAAAGAGAGGTGAAAAGAGGGGCAATTAATGCCCGGATTTTGGTGAAGAAAGGGCAGAAAAAAAGGGGAGGAAGAGAAGAAAAAAGGGACTTGACACTTTGGAGAATTTCTGGTCTTAAAGAGAGAGAGAGAATTGGAAGAAAAAAGGAAGAAAAAGAAAACCTCACAAAAAACTCCAAGCTTCTTTTTCTCTATAATTCTGGAGTGTTTAGATTAAAAATCTATTAGAAATCAATAGGTTAACAATCTGACTCTCTAAACAAATTAAATTTCGGACTAGAAACCTTAAGATTCCTAAACATTTTGGAGATTTTCGGACCAAACTTCTCAACCTTGACTCAAGAGGAAAAAGAAGCAATTGGTGTGGATTGGTGCGTTGCCAGGGGTCAATCCTACGGTGGATCAGCGCCTTAGAGGTAAACACTCTCCATTCCCTCTATTTTTCATGCTTTCTGGGTGAATTGGTGTGTTATTGTGCATTTTATTTCAACTTTTATGTTTTCTGTTTCTGGAAATCAAGAACAGTCGTGCGACTGTTCTTGAGTTGATGAACAGTCGTACGAGTGTTCTTGGTTTCCAGCTATTTTCTTTTGGTTTTATTTTGAATAAATTTTGGTGAAATTCTGAAGTTGGAATGATTTACATTCGCACGACTATAATTATAGTCATACGACCGTAGTTACAGTCGCACGACTGTAGTGCTCGTCCAAGAGCAGAATTTCCAGAATAATCCCTAAAAATTTCTAAAAATCCATAAAAATTTAGAAAATCAGAAAATCATCAAAATGAATTTTGTTGTGTGCATCCACAACCCTAAATTTAATTTTCAGTATTTTGTATTTAGAACAATTCAACGACGGAGACCTGATTCTCCCGAAAACTGACCCACTTCACATGCTAAAATTGATTAAACTGGAAAATAAATTGTTTTCAAAAATGATTTTTCCTCAAAACCAAAATACAGGGACATTTCAGAATTTTTTCCAGGTCTAACTGGGCCGGCTAGCCGAGCCAACCCAGTTATCCCCCTAAATGCATGCCCTCAATTTCTAAATTCCCAATTCTGTCTATTTGAGTCCTATTTGTGGCGTGCCGTATATTGTACTAACCCTCTGTTTTTCAGCTTTTTATTTTTATTTTTGATGTATTTGATAGATTTATTCATATATCCTAGGCGATTGTATCTCTTAGATAAATCGTGTATTTTAGGTGATTGTAAAGTGAGGCTAAGAGTTTTTTCCCTTTTATTCAATTGGGTTGTATAATCGGCCTTTATTATTATTTTTGTATATTTTGAATGTATGATTTAACTTCCCGTAATTTATTTCCTGCATTTTGCTTTAGCATCGGATAATTAAACTAAACAAATTGGGATTAGGAAAAAATAATAAAGCGAATTAAATATGGTAATATAAACTGTAAAGTGAAAGCAAGCTAGAGGTTAAGTAAGTTATTTGCCCGAACCCTAAATCTCTGGATTAGGTACAGCAGCCTGTCCTCGGTAGGGAGCTGTACCGGAATTCCCGGATGAGCTGATCTGGGTGGCAACTCTATCACTGATCTCGGGATTTAAGTTTCGAGGTCTTTAAGTTAAAAATGGGAAAATGTTTTCTACAAAAGAATTTCCAAATTAAATCAACAATTTTCTAACTCAAGATAAACAAAACTCGTTTTCCAAATAAATCAAAATTAATCATCATTATTCCCCGGTCCGCTTCGCGGTGTCCCATTTTAAAAAGGTCGTCCGCTCACAGTGGTGACTCCATTGGGGAAATAATTTCTAAAAGTTTTCATAAAAACTTAAGGAACTTAGGCAACTACCTAAATAAGACCTCGCTTGCAGTCACTTCACTAGTTCATATTACCATATTTGTTTGCACATTGCATATCATGACATTTTCTTCTTCTTAATCCCTCCAACACACTTATCAACCTTGGTTTACCCAAGAAGGTGGACTACCTCTTCCTCCAGGATTGGAGACACCCGACAGGGTAAACCACTCATAGCCCCGCATGACCTTACATCGTGTTCTATGGTGGGGAAGTGTATACTCGCTATGGGAACCCGTATGACCTTTGGTTTTGACTTTGGCCCACATGTAATGGCTTAGCAACTTCCCCTAGGATTACCAAAACTTAAATTCAAAATGAACATTGAGCGTGCACCTTTGGTATCCCCCGTTGATGCCAAAGAGACCCAACACCTAGGAAGAATGTGAGACCAATCAAAAGGAGAAATAAGGTTGGAAGGGAGCGTATATTTTGCATGTGCTGACATTTGTTCTGTGTTGTTTTCTATTTTGACTTTTCACGAAGCATCAAACATGCATAGCTTTCGTGTGCCATACTAACCTACACTTTTATACAGCCATTTGCATTTTTATTTTTGTGTGAAGACATTAAATCATCTGTGTGACATTCACACTAACCTTTTCTTTTGCAGCCATAATATTATATTTGTGTGATTAACATTTTTTTTTCATAAAGCATACACAATATCATTATGTGTGTCATGCATTCTAACCACATTTTTGTGCAGCCATTTGCATCTTGTATGACATAAACATCCATCTCATTTCACTTCATCTAAATTAAGGGCATTCCAAGGATGCCCGCCACGATCATATCATTCCATCATGTATCAGGTATCCCAAAATACCCGTGTTCTGCCAATGCACCGGGTTGCATTCGGCCATTCCACCAAATTATTTCATTCAAAAAAGACCACAATGGTCCTAGGTATATTTCCGTGTGACAATCCACATGATGCATTTCATGACATCCCAAATCATATAACACTGTGATCCACATCGGGTTATTTCATGACATTAGTACATTATTCAAGGCGCTCCCCGATTGCCGGGTTAGTACATATGTAGGGGCATTTCATAACATCCCAAATCATAGAAGGTGTTTCCGAATGTCAAACCTCTGTTCGTGTCTTCGTTACACGTGACTTTCTTACAACATCATTTCATATCATATGCTCAACAGCATCAAAAATCTATCCAAGGGAAAGTCCTATGTGACCATTTCATATCATCTCATAGACCTTAAAAATGTCGAAACTCTGTCCGTGTGTCGGCACACACGTAACCATATCACAAAAATCATTAGGTGCCCCAAAGGCACCGAACCTCTGCCTTGTGGCGGTCCATAAGTGACATTTTTGCATATCATTGGGTGTTCTTGGAATGTCCTAAAAAGAAGAAAAAGAATAAAAGAAAATCATTCATACCATCATTTCATTCATAACCTCACTCCATCCATTCATTACAAGCACTTTTAATGCCTTACTCTTCATGTCACCATGCCATTCATTCATGACCCTAAACGTTTCCCGTATGATCCCGAGCAGAATAAGCTGGAGTGACCTTGGACGAGATCTCAGGCTTTAAGGGCTATTGGGGAACAAAGAGCAGTTGAGACAGGAAATGATTCTGATTCTAGGAAGAAGTGGCGATGGCTAATCCTACACCAAACCTCGCTGACATTTTAAAGGATTTCCTAAAATCACAAGATTTCCGTGACATGCTGAAGGAGGAAATACGGTCCGTAGTGAGAGAAGTCAGAGAAACTGGTGGAAGTAGGATCGGAAAGGAAAAAGAGGCTGAATCATCCCAGCAAGGTGGTGACATCTCGGTTAGTTTAGAAAAGCTGCAGGAGATGGAAGCAGCCATTGAAGAGAAAATGAAGGCCAAGTACTCTGAACTTGATGAAGCAGTGGCTGAGCTAAAGAAAGGGGCCAACATCTGCCTGGGCTCCAAAAGAGGGGTCGATGTAGATGCAATGATTAACAAGGGCATTAAGACCTTTCCCATTGGATTTCAAGTGCCTAAAGTCCCTTCCTACAAGGGGATTGGCTCACCGGAGGTACATGTAAGCCTTTATGTCAGAATCATGCTTACTGCGGGCGCCACCAAACATCAGCTTGTTAACTTCTTTCCAACCACGCTGGAAGGGGGAGCCCTAAATTGGTACAAGTCCTTGTCTGAAAATGTGCAGTCAGACTAGGAGGCCCTGTTAGTGTCATTCATCAAATACTACAGCTTCAACACCAAGATCCAGGTGAAGCTGTATGATCTGGAAAGGGTTAAGCAACAACAGAATGAATCCTTTGATGCCTATTACTAGAGATGGATGAACAAAATGATTCTGCTAAAGAATCACCCCGATGAAGATGAGCTGATTCAGAAGTTTATCGATGGGAGTAGGGACATCTTCCAAAACAACATGAAATTCCACTCCTTTAGTGAGCTCAGTAAAGTGTATAGTATGGCCATGAAAATCAAGAGGGATGAAGAAGAAAAGGCAGTGAACCAAAAGCATGGCAGGAGCTCTGAGTATGGTCTTGGGTATCGACCAGCGACTGCCACTAGATCAGGTAGCGGATCCAGCTTTGGGCCCATGGGTAAAGGTGGGCAATCCTCAGAAGACAAGCCAGCTGAAGTTGCCGTTGTGTCCCAGCAGCAAGGCAACCAAGATGGAAATGTACAAAATCAAGGCCTGTCTCCTTGGACTCTTTCTTTGGCAATGATTTTCGCGAAATGCAGGAACGGCAGCCTCTTGAATTCTCTGAAGCCATTCGAAAAGCCGGCTGAAACGGATAAGGGAAATTTCTGTTCCTATCACGTGATAGTGGGTCACCACACGAATGACTGCAAGCAATTACTGAGGGCTGTCCAACAATTGATCACTGAAGGAAAGATTGTGGAACCACCTTTGAAGCCTAGTATTCAGAACAATCCATTGCCCAGCTTCGACTGACCCAGGCGTTCAAGCTGTTAAGGAGATTATGCAGCAGCAAAAGAAGACCCTTCACATGTGGAGGATGATAACTATCTTAATGTATCCACTTTTGGTTTCTTCTCTGTTTTGTGAAGAATCCAGCCCATGAGGCGTTTAATGTTATGTAATTTGATTCCAGTTACTTGTGTGATATTTTCTGGATGGAATATTGTGAATGCATACAAACATTCATTTAATGTCATTAGCATACATGACGTATCATTGCATGAAATGAATTTAAAAACAGATGAGGACTAAAATGGTATCTATCTTGAAAGACTTCACGTCTGAAAAAGAAACAAAATACAGAGAAAACACCCAAAAGCGCATAACAAGCTTCGCCCGATCCTACCACAACATGATTGGGGATTGACAGAGAAGTTACCAAATGTCAGACCCCAAAGGATTTAAGGGCAAAACCAGATGGACAGAAACTCCACGAACCCAGATCAAACAAAGAGGGGAGACCATGATAGAAGGAACTGATGCCACTAGAAAAACAAGACTATCCACGACAAACAGACATCAGTTCACAGCCATGACTATCAACCACCAAGTGGATGAAAATGGGGTCGACCATGATGTCGCAACCCCTCAAAAAAAAAAAAAAAAAACGTGCGCCCAAATTTATGAAAAAGAACACATCTACATGATACAAAATTCTGTGATCCGTCATGACCAAGAGGAAACTATGTTTTCAAGGGGCAACGGTGCATGTGTTCTAGAATAAAGGGCTGGGGCATCGATTGTCAACTCTACATCATCCACGGGCCGGTAGGGTGACAGGAACAACCAACAGATCTGTCAAAAGGAACTCCATCTATCGAAATAGATTGGCATGTCGTTATTCACCTCGTGAAAATGCTGGACTAGTATCAAAGCACTTACCAAGGAAATACCACAGCCATCGACCTTTAAGGTGGAAACGGTTTCACTAGGGAGAAGAGAGACCAAGCTATCGACCCCATCAACCCGGACGGGCTAAAAAAAAAGAGAGAATAGTTCGGTGGACCGAAAACCGAAAAGGCGGTCCACGCAAAAGTTAGGACGGTGAGGTGAGCACCACCAGATGGAAGATCTACAAAGACTAGTTGGTGGCAGTCGGGAATTCGATCAAGGCGGATACCATTGCTGATTCCGTTCTTAATTTCACTTCATCTATGATGTGCATTATGCTAAAACAATATCAATGAATGAATGGATGAAGGCCTAACTCTGTTCATTTAAATGTCGTGATTCTGCTTGGAATTGAATTCGCATCTTGCATCATACGTGGTTGTGCACATCTTTCGCTTACACGCGTCATCCTAAAAAAAAAAAAGAGCTCACTGAGGTGAAAACCGAAAAGACACCTCAGGCAACAATTAGAGCAGCTCGCAAAGCTGAAAACCCATATTGGGCAGTTTAGGCAAAAGTTAGAGCACCTTCAAAAAAGGCTCGCTGAGGCGAAAACCGAAAAGACGCCTCAGGAAAAAGTTAGAGCAGCTCGCTGAACTAAAATCCCACATCGGGCAGTTCATGCAAAATTTAGAGCACATTTAGATTCATCATTCCTAGACATAGAAAGACAAGACACTCTTGTCATTCCCCAGCGAGGACACTTTTATCCCTAGTGAAGATCCCTTCTACCATTTCCCAGCAGAAACTCCTTCACTATTTTCTAGCAGGATCCTCTACACTACTCTCCAGGTGAACCATCACAAAGAACATCACAACTTTCTCTTCAACTGTCATCGGACTTCCCTAATAGCCGTTGCATATCCCTGCATATCTCCGAGGGGAGTGCGAGAATCACATCACATAAAGGATATATTCTCCAGCTAGATCAGCCATGAGCGTGAGGCGCGACTCGATCTCTCCAGCGAGCGTTTCAAGACTCAACGAGTGACGAGAAGTGCATTTCCCAACATCATTTGCACATGCACGAATTACCACATGCACATGCAAGCATTCTAAACATATACGCACGTGCATGCATACATCACAACCAATCCAGGAACAGGTACCTGCCACCATCGTTAGGCCATTCTGAATCTAGATCACTCTCAAAGCAGAAGTAATCCAACACTGGGGCATTCACCAGGTCTCAAGAGATAAGTCAAAGCCATACGGGCCCAAGCCTTAACACCTCGAGTTCCCAGGGGCAAAGTAATCTAGCCGTATTTATTCTTGATCGAAGGGGCAAAAATTTTTGCTTCCAAAATTATCAATCAAGGAATAAATACTTATTCTCAACCTGATTCCAAAATTATCACTCCTAAACTCCCACCACTCAAGCTAGATTTCGAATCCTTGAACTTCTTCAGGCATGATTCCCAATCCTTGAAAACCTCTCCAAGCCAGATTTCGAATCCTTGAACTTCTTCAAGCATGATTCCCAATCCTTGCAAACCTCTCAAGCTTGATTTTGAATCCTTGAAGTTCCCTCAAGCCTGGTTCATAATCCTTGACAAACCTCTCAAGCTTGATTTTGAATCCTAGAAATTCCCTCAAGCCTGGTTCATAATCCTTAATAAATCTTCGAAAGCATGATTTTGAACCTTTGAAATTCCTTTAAGCCTGGTTCATAATCCTTAATAAACCTTCTCAAGCTTGATTTTAAATCCTTGAACTCCTTCAAGCCTGATTCATGATCCTTGACAAAACCCTCTCAAGCTTGATTTTGAATCCTTAAACTCCTTCAAGCCTGATTCATGATCCTTGACAAACCTCCTCAAGCGTGATTTTGGATCCTTGAAACTCCCTCAAGCCTGATTCATGATCCTTGACAAAACCCTCCTCAAGCGTGATTTTGGATCCCTGAAACTCCTTCAAGTCTAATTAATGATCCTTGACAAAACCCTTTCAAGCTTGATTTTGAATCCTTGAACTCCTTCAAGCCTAATTCATGATCCTTGACAAAACCCTTTCAAGCTTGATTTTGAATCCTTGAACCCCTTCAAGCCTGATTCATGATCCTTGACGAACCTCCTTAAGTGTGATTTTAGATCCTTGAAACTTCTTCAAGCCTGATTCTTAATCCTTGAAAACCATCCAAGTCAGATTTTGGGTTCTTGAAAACCAATTCAAATCTCCAGCATTGCCTCGGGTAACATAGACCCGGTATCGGCTTATTCCATCCAATCAACTCAATGCGTCACCACAACAATGAGGCTTCAGCAACTCAGTTGCATGTTTTATTTCCTGTGTCTGCAGCGCTTTGATCGCGCTCTCAAATTCATCACCTTAACTATTACAGATCAAGGTCGGGTGATGAATTTGATCACGCGAGGGACAGCTGTAAGCACCGGAATTTTCCATAATTAAAAAAAAAAATTGTTGGTGTCACACAATTGTAACTTATAGTCGTGCGACTGTAATTAAAAAATTACAGTCGTACGACTGTACGATCGGAGCAGGTGTAGAACACCATACCCATGATATATGAAAAGAGAGGAGAAAAGAGGGGCGATTAATGCCCGGATTTTGGTGAAGAAAGGGCAGAAAAGAAGAGGAGGAAGAGAAGCAAAAAGGACTTTACACTTTGGAGAATTTCTGGTCTTAGAGAGAGAGAGAATTGGAAGAAAAAGGGAAGAAAAAGAAAACCTCACAAAAAAACTCCAAGCTTCTTTTTCTCTTCTTTTTCTTTATAATTCTGGAGTGTTTAGATTAAAAATCTATTAGAAATCAATAGGTTAACAATTTGACTCTCGAAACAAATTAAATTTTGGACTAGAAACCTTAAGATTCCTAAGCATTTTAGAGATTTTCGGACCAAACTTCTCAACCTTGACTCAAGAGGAAAAAGAAGCAATTTGGTGTGGATTGGTGCGTTGCCAGGGGTCAATCGGTACGGTGGATCAGCGCCTAAGAGGTAAACACTCTCCATTCCCTCTATTTTTCATGTTTTCTGGGTGAATTGGTGTGTTATTGTGCATTTTATTTCAACTTTTGTGTTTTCTGTTTCTGGAAATCAAGAACAGTCATGCAACTGTTCTTGAGTTGATGTACGAGTGTTCTTGGTTTTCAGCTGTTTTCTTTCGGTTTTATTTTGAATAAATTTTGGCGAAATTCTAAAGTTGGAATGATTTACAGTCACACGACTGTAATTATAGTCGTACGACCATAGTTACAGTCGCATGACTGTAGTGCTCGTCCAAGAGCAGAATTTCTAGAATAATCCCTAAAAATTTCTAAAAATCCATAAAAATTCAGAAAATCATCAAAATGAATTTTATTGTGTGCATCCACAGCCCTAGATTTAATTTTTCGTATTTTGTATTTAGAATACTTCATCGACGGAGACCCGATTTTCCCAAAAACTGACCCACTTCACATGCTAAAATTGATTAAACCGGAAAATAAATTGTTTTCAAAAATGATTTTTCCACAAAACCAAAATACAGGGATGTTTCAAAATGTTTTCCAGGTCTAACTGGGCCAGCTAGCCGAGCCAACCCTGTTATCCCCCTAAATGCATGCCCTCAATTTCTAAATTCCCAATTCTGTCTATTTGAGTCCTATTTGTGGCATGCCATATACTGTACTGACCTTCTGTTTTGCAGCTTTTTATTTTTATTTTTGATGTATTTGATAGATTTATTCATGTATCCTAGGTGATTGTATCTCTTAGATAAATCGTGTATTTTAGGCGATTGTAAAGTGAGGCTGAGCGTTTTTTCCCTTTTATTCAATTGGGTTGTATAATCGGCCTTTATTATTTTTTTTTTATATTTTGAATGTATGATTTAATTTCCCGCAATTTATTTCCTACATTTTGCTTTAGCATCGGATAATTAAAATAAACAAATTGGGATTAGGAAAAGATAATAAAGAGAATTAAATATGGTAATATAAACTGTAAAGTGAAAGCAAGCTAGAGGTTAAGTAAGTCATTTGCTCGAACCCTAAATCTCTTGATTAGGTACAGCAGCCTGTCCTCGGTAGGGAGCTGTACCGGAATTCCCAGATGAGCTGATCCGGGTGGCGACTCTGTCACTGATCTTGGGATTTAAGTTTCAAGGTCTTTAAGTTAAAAATGGGAAAATGTTTTCTACAAAAGAATTTCCAAATTAAATCAATAATTTTCTAACTCAAGATAAACAAAACCCGTTTTCCAAATAAATCAAAATTAATCATCATTGTTCCCCGGTCCGTTTCGCCGCGTCCCATTTTAAAAAGGTCGTCCGCTCACAACAGCCGGTGGATTACTTCCCATTGGCACATACTCTTTTAGACTCTTGTCTTAGTACTATCCTAAAGTTCTTATACCAGTCCGAAAAGTTAGGGCTAGAAAGCATGTCCCATTCCAAGAAAGATCACAGTGATAAAGTATTATTCGTAGCCATTGGTTTCTACACAGAAAAGTTTCGAGTGTTAATAAAGGACTTAACTTGTTCTTCCCATATTATAATTAATAATGAATCATGTTATTAATTAAACAGAGATGTTGGGCTCATGGGCCGAGATCCATATTTTATCAAGATATAGCCAGACGAGGGCCTGGAACAACTATACCCCAATTTTTAGGTAGGAACGCCGTCCAATCCCAACCTAGGGACTCTCGGTTTGATGGGTCTGTTGGCACTTACCTATTTGTACTTAGGGCCAGGAACATCCTACTACCTTAGAGTAACCAATACTCCAACCCAATACAAAATGACGATACTCCAGTGCATCCAACAAGGGTTGGTCTACAACTGGACTATCCCCACTTCGAGTAGGTTATGAATGAGGGAAGCACTTTTAAGAGACTTAGTAATTACCATTTGGTTATTAGATTCAATTAATAACGGCTTAGATGCATAGGCGGGTGAAACTGGGTTGGTACATGCATTCTCACATGTAAATAAATAAAGCATAATTAAATAAAAATGAAATGCTATGGGCCAAAATTTACATTCTAATATAATTCTAGTAAACCTATACTAGAACGACATCAGGTGGGCCGCATCCTCATCCTTCTAGCACGCCAATCCAATCAGCTTCTTTTTTACATAATTTCATAATAAACAAATAAAATAAAATTACATAAAAAAGAAAACGGCATGCAGGCCGTAATAACCAAAAGAATATTACAACCCAAATAAATAAGGCCCTATAACATCTATTCATGCATTTAATCATACATACATGTATCCAATACATACAATTTATAAACATGTGAAATACATGAATTAATCCCATTTCAATCATGTCCATAGCCATTATTTTGAAATCGCCAAATTTTGGCCATTCATGGTTCTAAGCTCATATGGGCCTTAGGCCTCCAGCCCAGGCAGAACATTGCTTCCAATCTAATTGGGAAACCATGAATTCCAAATTAGCCGTCTCGGTAATCATGCGAAGAAAACCCAAACCAATTTCAAATAACCGTATTAATTTCCAAAATTAATATCGTATGAACGAAAATTAAATTCCATTCATAAAACACACGCATACAAATTTTCCAAAATTTAAACACGTAAAATTTTAAAACCAATTAAAATTTTAAAACCCGGCCTGGCCCAAAAATCCCGCTAAATCCAAAATCGGGCCCGGCCCACCGTGCAGAGCAGGAGCATGCTCCTGCTGCTGCTGGTGAGCAACAACCCTGCTGCTGGCGTGCAGCAGCTGCTGCTTGGGGCACCCAGCGCCGTAGGCAGTGGCTGCTACCCTCGTTTTAACCCGAAACGGTCCGTGATTTTTCCAAAAAAAAATAGCAACAAGAAATTAAATCACCAAGAAATAAAATTTCAACAATGGAAACTTAAATATAGCATAAAACCAATATGCAAAATAAATTTCCATAAACAACTCACAAATAAAAAATTAAATAAAGCATAAACCATATGCAAATAATTTTCCATAAGTAAAATCCAAGGGGAAAAATCACCAAACCCTAAAACCAAAAATAAATCCTGTCCACAAAAATCTCTAATTTTAAAACATGGGATTCACCAAGTTAAAGATTTCCACGGATCAAAAGCCCGCTCTGATACCACTATTGGGATTCGTCACGGGAAACTAACCGATAAAAGCCGAAATATGCGTCGATTTCCTCGAATCCAGTCCCAGGAGCTTAAGATGTGGAAATCAAAAACTTAAAGCATAGAAAAGGAAGTTTGCAAAACTCACCATAAAGTCTCTCTAAGAGATAGATGCGGACTGCAGGAACCGAAGCCGACCCCCTCCAACGTCACATACACTAATGGCTCTCGGACCCAACCTATGCTAGCGGCTCGGATTAACCAAGAAGAGAAGGAGAGAGGGGCAACCCAAGATGACTAATATGGCTGTCCTATATTTCTTTCCAAAAGAAATAAACCAAGTTATCAAGTTAGGCTCAAATTTCTTACCAAAAGAAATTCCTCTCAAAAGTGGGCAAAATATTTTTCCTCCAAAAAACAATTTTTTCATACCATGCCATATATGGGAAGGCCAAAAGATGGGTGATGGTGAAGAGATAGCAAAGTCCAACTTTGCAACTTCACTAGTCAAACCAATGACTCATTACTTCTTAATCGGTTCATCCAAATGAGTCACCAAAATACCTCTTCATCATGCATAAGAAGCAAAGACTTACTTTGCTACCTCAAAGTCAACATTATGACTCATTCAAGCCATAAACTTTCGGCCAAGTGAGGATGAAATGGTGGGATATTTTTTTCCTTTTATTCTTACCATAAGAATGACCAAAAATATCCAAAGATGCAAAGTCCAACTTTGCTACCAAAATGTCTTCCATGACTCACCATTTCATCATAACATTTTGTCCAACAAAATGACTCACATTCTTATCCCATTACACCACCAAATTTCAGCCAACACTTCCATTTCATGTGGGCTTCATTTTTCCAAGCTCAAGCCCATTAAATCCCTTAGTTTAAATTAATTTCAAATGCAATTTTAATTTAAAATGTATGCTTATATATTATACCATATAATATATTACATACATTTAAATTAAAATTCATTTGACCTATTAATTTAATCAAGGGATTAAATTAGACACACATAAAAGGAAATACATGTAAGCCTATACATGTAAAAATATTTCCACCTAGGAAATAATCTCATAAATTAATTCATTGAATTAATTAAGAGAAGGCCAAAATAAAATTTAATTATATTAGTTTGACCAATCGAATTGATCCATATAATATAATTAAATGATCTCTCTCTCTTCCATGTGTATACTCCAAGCACACACATAATCCGACTAGTTAAAGTCCAGACGTCCAATGTGTATGATCTGATGGGCCCGTCTTTATGTTGGCAGTGGACTAATGCCCACCGACTGCAGGCGGGCTCTAGCAAGCCACTGCAGCCCCCAATTAAGATAGAGATAGCAGTCAAACTGTCACCGTAGCCCTATAGTTTGAACTTGTAAATCCCATGTCACTGATATCAATGTCCAACACAGAGGCATGGAAGTATCACCCTTTATTGTGTCCGGACAATTACTTGATCCCGAATGAACTGATGCTCATAAACAATATCCAATCTTGTTTGGGTACGGCCGCACACTTATCAGTAGCATTCTTCAAGAGGCTGGTGATATCATCTCAGTGAATCACTAAGTGACATTCCCTTCTGCATATCCATAGTACTGCCATGCTCACTGACACACCCGAACGTACCCATACTTGGCACCCTTTTACATGCCCGTTGGGCGTACACCAAAGTATGCCACTTCACATGTAGCACCATCATATGGTCTGGTCTAAGGATCCATACAAGTACTACACGAGAATCATTTGTGATACTATGCCATGTAGATTCCCGTTAAGTGGATCTATCCAGTACCATGCCCTTTTTGCATGTACCCATTAACATGGTTGACATTCCATGTTCTATGATCGGTAAGACACAGCCATACAACCATGCTAATGATAGTCTTTGGTTCCATTCATTCCCATGATTGGAATAGACTACGGATGACTTTATGGTCATATCGTTTTCCCTATCCACAGTCTTACTGCCTAGTGCCTCACACTTGACAACATGGATATGGATATGTCCATTGGATACTCTATTTACAATATAGCACAAGACATATAATAAATAGATTAATGCCTTTATTTCCTTGACACAAATTGTATAATACATAAAGTTCACCTTAATGTACACAATGACCAATGCCTCGGGACTAGGGCATAACCAACACCCTAAGGCCCATAAGTTGTAAGTGGGTTCTAGCAAACCATTACAGCTATCCAAATAAGATAGAAACATCAATACTATCGGTGATGTAAACCTTGTAGTTAACTTATACATCCTATGTCAATGGTATTGATGTCCTGTAAGAGGCATGCCAATGTCATCCTCTTTAGCTATAAGAACATTCCTTGATTCTGAGTAGATTGAAAAACACAAGCAACTAATCACCTAGTGATTACCTTACTTAGGCATGGCCATGCTCTTCTCAATCTCACTCATCAAGTGGCCGGTGATATATACTCCTAATTAAGAGAGAGGCAAGTCCCGTCACATTAGTCACATCCCCAGCATGATCATTGACACACCCAACCATACCCATACTTGGCACCCTGTTAAAGGCCCTTTAGGCATACATCAAAGTATGTGAGCTAGCACCTAGGTCTGTAGCGATATTAGGTCAAAGGATTTGATATAAGTACTGCTAGAGAACCACCTATGACATAGGAACCATATGGTATTCTCATAGCGAATCGATCCAGTACTATATAACCTAATATGTACCCATGTTTTTGATTGACATTCCATATCCAATGGTCAGTAAGACACCATCATACAATCAAGACACATGCTAACAAACTAGGGATAGCTTTATAACTAGTGTCCTTTCCTTACTCCAGGTCTTACTACCCGGAGAATGTTACCGATATACATGAGTAAAACACCAGTTAATGGATTCTTATTAGTATTAATTGCACAAGAAATTAACGAAATAGATTATGCCTTCTTACTTATAACAAAATATCAGCTTATGTTATATAGGGACTAGGGCATACACCAAAATACTTAAGGATCAATTTTTCCAATATGCCTTGGGAATAACACCAACGTTAGTAATGCCAACATCTTAGCTTTATCGCTAATGATATTCTTAATGGCAAAGTCTATCATATGAGATACACTGAATCCTTGATCTATTTTCCATTTTGGAATATCATTGACACTATCCAAGCTAATTATCTTTTGGCCTTTTCAAATTTGCAATAAGAAAAAAGCTTATTTTCTTTACTCAAGGGAATATTCAATATATAGTTGGTGATATGCTTCCAAGGTAGGTGTCAAGTCCAATCTTCCAAAAGTAAAGCATTTTTAACATGGTTATATGAACTAGCAAATACATCAAATATGCAATTGGCCTGTATTCTCTAGTAAAAGCTCAAACTCTTTCATTCGACAACATCTCAAATGCTTTCTTCAAACTCTCTAGATTATTCTAAGTAAGGTCAACTTTTGATAAGTATGGAAAAGTGTCTGTCGGTTTGCTGATTAGGCTATCACCATATCTTTTTTAATTTTCTATAGCCCAATTGTTTACTTGAACTTCATCATGGATTTCTTACACTAGAGAAGCCATTGAGATTTTATTAAATTTCCTATGTTAATTATTTAGAACACAAAAAGAAAATTATGTTAGTGAAAACAATATAAAACCAAATAGTGCATGATGTAAATCCCTAATTTTGGACACGTTAGATTAAGGATATGTGTCATTTTGTGGTGTTTTAAGGGCATGTTATGCTAGTTTTGTTAGAGTTCCTATATAAACTCCTCTTTTAAACAGTAGTAATGGCGTCCCACCAACCTTTTCTCTCTTTCCTCCGCCTTTTTCTTTAGTTTTATGATGTTTTTAGTTAATTTCTCTTCAAAGCCTTTTATGGCAGAACTTGTTATGGCTATGGAAGAGTAGTTCTTAGGTGTAAGCTACCAATGGCTAGAAATATGCAAGTACTCTTTATCTTAATCTAAGTTATGTTTCAGTTCAAGCATGTAGATCTACCTTATGATTATATTGTTACTTGAGTTTGATCACCTCATGCATAATATGTTGAGTTTAATATTTATTTGCTTTACATGTGGAAAATGCAAGGTTGGATACATATGTTGGGAATGCCCATGTTGATACTTCCTATTGTTAATGCATATTTTTAAGTGTTAATTATGAAGCATGCTCCGGTTAATTATTTGAAAGCATAGGTTATGTAAGAATTAATTGCGAAGAATGCTCTAGTTAAACTGACTATAATAATTGTAGTGGAAGAGACTCTTTTGCATGCTAGACTGAAATTACTTAGGTTATATAAAAGTACAAGCGGTTTCCATGCCCTATTGTTGCTTACTCTACCTGTTGTCATTGTTAATTCATATCTATATTCAAGTTGACTTATTTTCATGATATTTGCTAGATCTAGTCATCTTTAGTAGACTTTAGACTTAAATCCCAAACTTGATAAATTGACCATGTTTCTGCCACAAGCTGTTTCAGTTTAGGAACCACTTTTCTTTTTCTTGTACCAAAACCTAGATCCCTGTGGGAATGATGTTTGAACTTACTACTTGTTGACCTAGTATACTTGCTAAGATATTTTGCATGCTAGTCACACCATCAATAAGTTTTTGGTACTGTTGCCTAGGATCTATGTTGTTTTTAGTACTTTGTTATAAGATTTGTGGGTTTAATCTATTTGCTATCTTATGAAGCTGTTTACATAGTATATTTTTCAATTTTATGCAAAGATTTTGTCCTCCCCTTATACAAGTTGATCTAAGATATAAAGAACTTGTAGAAGGAGAAGTGGTGTTGCTAGGAGAGTTAGGAGGTAGAGAGCTGCTGAATTAGCTCACCAAGTTGCTAAACAATTTCCTAAACCTGAAAGAGATCTAGAAAACAAGATGGCCCATCTTAGTGGAAATGAGCATTGTTAGGATTCTTCATCAAAAAAACAATGTGGCGTAGTGAAAAATACACCATTTAAAATTTCTTAAAATCCACCTGTCGTGTCTGATTACCATTAATTAGAATGAAAACCAATGTGAATCAGGAGAGATTAACTCATCGGATTCGTCTCTTCTAAAGACTGCTACAGAATCTTTTCTTGAAATTGCGATCTCTAAAGTCTGGTGCATGACCAACTATCGAACGGGATGAAGGATTAATTGCTGAAATTTTTGGCTGATGAGGCTGTTATTGGTGGCCGAAATTTCCAGCTGTTAAATTAGGGTTAGGAATAATTTTTCTACTTAAGTGTGCCCTTAATATAGACTCCTTGTCTAATTGGGTTTTAATTAGGTTAATTAAACGCAAGCCCGCTAGGATTATAATTACAAAAATAAAATTTAATTAAAAAGTTTATACTATGTAATTTAATTCCATTTGGCTAAATTTAATTACCCCTAAATAAAATTAAATCACACTTAAGTAAATACATTACATGTATTTAATTTTCCTACTTAAGAAAATAATTTAATGAATTGTTTACTTTATGTAATTCAATTAATTGATAAATTAATTAATTACATTATGTAAACTTATTAAGTAAATAAAAGCAATCTAATATTAATTAATTACCTTGACACCAAATGTCAACTAATTAATTAATGCATTCCTTCCAATGTACATTACATGTACAATTTCTATAAGTTCCGACTCAGTTGATCTATATACATGATCCTATGGGCCTGTCTTTATGTTGGCAGTAGGTCTATGATCCACAGACTGTAAGTGGGTTCTAGCAAACCGTTATAGCCCTTAATTAAGATAGAGATACAACAGTCTTTAGAAGACACTCACCCGGTAGTAATCTCATAATGTCCTTTGCCAAATGACATTGACATGAATGAACAAGAGGCACGGTGTTCGTCATCCTCTTCTGCTGTTTATTATATTTCTTGATCTTGAGTTGACTGATTAATCAAATAAGCAATTGACTTATTTGGATATGGCCATACACTTATTAGTCCCACTCATCAAGTAGCTAGTGATATCATCTCGGTGTCACCCGAGTGGCAATTCCATTACTTCATCATCAATATCAATATGACTAACTCAGTTATGAACTTCTTGATCTAAACGGCTTCCTTTGCGGCATTACATGCAGCTATGTACTCAGCTTCCACTGTAGAGTCAACAATGGTGGCCTTCTTTGAGGACCTCCAACTAATGGCACCATAATTAAGGAGAAAAACATAACCAGACTATGACTAGTTTTCATCATCATTGGTCTCAAAGCTTGTATCATTGTAACCTAATGCTACCAGCTCATCTTGATCTCTATACACTAAGAAAGCATCCTTAGTCCAATTAAGGTACTTCATGATTGCCTTGACGGCATTCTAGTGTTCCTCCCCAGGGGTCTGACTAGTGTCGGCTAGTCATACTTAGTGCAAACTTGACATTAGGCCTCGTACATAACATGGAGTACATGATAGATCCGATAGCAGATGCATAAGGGATGTTTTCCATGTTCTCCCAGTCCTTCCTTGTTTTAGGACCATTTTTCTTTCTCATCTTCAATAATGGCACATAGGCAAGAATCCTTTCTTTACTTTATCCATGCTGAATCTTTTCAGAACCTTGTCTATGTACGTGGCTTGACTTAGGCTTAAAAGGCTATTGGACCTATCTCTGTAGATCCTGATCCCTAAGATCATCTCAGCTTTGCCTAAGTCCTTTATTGTGAAGCACTCACTTAACCACTGCTTTACCCCTTGCAATCTTGGTATGTCACCTCCTATGATAAGGATGTCGTCAACATACAACACTAAGAAGGTGGGCTCCTACTAACCATCTCATACACATAGGGCTCATCAGAATTCTGTATGAAGCCATATTCTATAGTGGCCTCATTGAATCTCTGGTTCTAAGACCTGGATGCCTGCTTCAATCCATAAATGGATCTTCGAAGCTTGCATACTCGATTAGGATACTTCGGATCGATAAAACCCTCAGGTTGTGCCACGTAAACATCCTTGATAGCTTTCCATTAAGGAAAGCGGTCTTAACGTCCATCTTCCATATCTCATTATCGTACCATACAGCTATGGCTAGTACTATCCTAATGGTTTTGAGCATAGCAACTGGTGAAAAGGTTTCATCATAATCAATTCCTTAAACTTGCCTGAATCCTTTTACCACCAATTGCCCTTTGAAGGTGTTGTCGGCTTTTAACTTGAAACACCACTTGCAACCTATTACCTTAGCACCCAGAGGTGGATCCACCAAGTTCCATACTTGGTTATCGTGCATATATTGCATCTCAGCCTCCGTGGCTTTGCGCCATTGATCTGAGTGTGGGCTTTCAACAACCTCCTGATAAGTCTTGGGCTCCTCTTAGTCAATGACCATAAGGTCCCCATCATTAGTCACGAGAAAGCCATACCTCTCTAGCTAATGATGTATCCTACCAGAACTTCTAAGGTCCTGTGTAACCGGCTCAGCTTCCTCAATTTCTTGAGTCGTTGGTTCAGTTCCCAAAGCATCCCTAGCATTAGCTGTAGGATTTTCTAAGTCTTGAACTTTGGAAAGTTCAATATTACTCCCACTGTCTCTCTTGGAAAGGAATTCCTTCTCTAAGAAGATTGCATTCCTAGTTATGAAAACTTTGTTTTCTACCAGATTATAGAAGTAATAACCCTCAGTTTCCTTATGGTAACCCACAAACTGGCACTTGACAGATTTGGACTCGAGCTTGCCACTTGTCAATTTCTTGACATATGCATCACAACCCCAAATCTTCAAGAAGGAAACATTGGGCTTACGGCCCTTCCATAGTTCATATGGTGTTCCCTTAACAGCCTTGCTTGGTGTATTATTAAGTATGTAAGTAGCTATCTCTAAAGCATATCCCTAAAAGGAGACAAGGAGTGTAGCATGACCCATCTTTAAGCGTACCATGTCTAGCAAGGTCCTATTCCTCCTTTCCGACACTCCATTCCATTGGGGTGTGCCAGGCGGAGTGAGTTGGGATACAATCCACACTCTCTTAAAAACGAGCCAAACTCTTGGCTCAAATATCACCCCTCGATCAGACTAATGTGCTTTTATTTTCTTGCCAAGTTGGTTTTCTACTTCATTCTTAAAGTCCTTGAATCTCTGAAGATTCTCAGACTTATGTTTCATCAGATACACATAACTGTATTTGTTGAAGTCATCTGTGAAGGTAACAAAGTAGAAAAAACCTGATCTAGCACTAGTGCTCATTGGGCCACATACATCAGAATGTATCAGCTCCAATAGCTCTAGGGCCCTTCCAGCAGTCTTGCTAAAAGGCACCTTTGTCATCTTTCCTCTTAAACAAGATTCGCATGTTCCATAAGACTGGATGTCAAATGACCCTAGCACTCCACTATAGTGAAGCCTAGCTATGCGCTTCTCATTTATGTGGCCAAGTTGACAATGCCAGATGTAAGTAGGATTAATTTCATTTTGTTTAATCCTTTTAGTATTTATGTTATAGATTGAAATTTCACATTTTAAATCAAGGATATATAAGCCATTTTTAAGAAATGCTGTTCCATAAATAATATTGCCACATTGCATAGAAATTCTACCATGTCCAATATTAAATACAAAACCAGAAATATCCAACAGAGAAACAAAAATAATATTCTTATGCATCGCAGGTACAAAATAACAGTTTTTAGTTCAAAAACAAGCCCACTTTGGCATCGCTAAAAAATATTTTCCGATCTTAATGGACTGAACCCGAGCGCCATTTTCGACTCAAAGATCTACTTCTTCAGATCCTAGCAATCTCCTATTTCTTAATCCATGCACATTTGAACAAATATGAGAACCACATCCAGTGTCTAAAACCCAAGATGTCAAAATAGCCAGATTAATCTCAACAACATAAATACCTGAAGCATCAAACTTGCTCTTCAGTTGCTTCCTTAGCTTTGGATTCGAGCTCTTCCAGTGCCCCTTCTCATGACACTCATGGTAGACATCATCAGGAGAAACGACCCTTGCTTTAGGGTGGGCCACCACCTTCTTGCCCTTAGCCTTAGCCTTAGATTTGGCCTTACCCTTAGCAATAGGCGTATTGCCCTTGTTCACCAGTAGTACTTCAAGATTCTTCTTAAGGGACTGCTTAACAAGCTTGGGCATGCCATGCAGCTCAACAACCGATTTATCAAGACCCTGTATGTGATAGTACATGATAAACTGGTTGTAAGACTCAAGAAGTGACCCGAGAATAATGTTTGCTGCCAAGTCTTGTGAAACTGGTGAGCTGAGGTAGGCAAGGGTATCAATATACCCCTTCAACTTTAGCACATGAGTGCTAACAGAGGTCTCAGCTACCATTGCAGTAGTGAAAAGTGCCTCAGTAGTCAGGTATCATTCCTGACGAGCCTGATCTTGAAACATCTTTTTAAGTTGATCCATCATCTCATAAGCATGTTGCTCCATGAACTGCTTCTTAAGATTAGAAGCCATGGTACCCAGCATAATGGCATGAGACATCTCAGTCATCCCTCACGTGCCAGTCGTACTGCTCCACCATCTCTGTGGTGATGCCTCGACCTCCAGGAGGGCCAATTAGTAAGGAGCATTCAGTACATACTTCTTGGACTCTTGTCTAAGAACTATTTGTAAGTTCCTAGCCCAGTCTAGAAAGTTAGTCCCTAAAAGCTTCTCCTTCTCTAGGAGTGACCTAAGTGAGAGTGAGTTGTTGTTGTTTGTTGCAGCAATTTTGTTGTTTGTTGCAGCAATTTTAAATTGCTTTTATGAAATGGGATTATCTACATGGAAGAAATCATTGCTTGAGTTAGAAATAAGGACTTTTATATTCAAATTAATAATCTGATTTAATTTGTTCTTTGGTCATGTTAATTGGCTGACTTGACCAAGATCCAGAACTCCTCAATGATTGGCTGAAGTAGGGCTCACTAACCAATCATTGATTCATTTGGTAGGAAAACCTATCCAATCCCTTCATGAAGGACTCTTGGTTTGATGGGCTTATTGACACTTTACCCATCTGTGCTTAGGGCCAGCTCTGAGCTAATGCTACCTATATTGAGTTAAACAACCATTTACATGTTAACCATACCAAGTATCCTAACCCTCAATGGCCCACCTAATACTACAATATACCCTACTAGGGCATAGCGCACATTGCAGCATCAATTAGAGGAAGAGGTGTGGATGTGGGAAGCACTTTTAAACGACTTAATATTTTAATTACCGGATTAAAACTAAGTGATACGGCTTAGCATGCATAATCGCGGGTTATAATCTGGTGATCCATACATCCCTATTATATGACAAATGCAATAGCATACTTAATTTAAAATAATGAGATCCTATGGGCCTTTAATTACAACCTAATGATAACCTGTTGGTGTTCCCTAGTTCTTAGGGCATTGGATTCTTGTATTTTGTATTATACATTAAGAGTCATGTATGAATACATTATTTGTGTCACATTAATAAAGGCAATTAATCTATTTCATTTATATCTTGTGCTATAATATGAGTAGAGTATCCATTGATTGATAATCATAAAACCAATCCCAGGTCTGTTCTAATCGTGGGAACGAATAGAACCACAGACTTGTATATTCGATGACTGTATGGCAGTTCTTAACTAGCCATAGTACTTGTATAGTCAGTCATGAATATAGGTACATGTCGTTGACATGGGACTGGATCGATCCGCACAAGAAAGTCACATGGTTGTCGCGTCATAGGTCTTTCTTGAGTAGGTCTCTTTTGTCCTCAGACCAGATTTCATTATAATATCAATATGGAATCCGGTTCACTTTGACATACGCCTAACAGGTCTGTAAAAGGATGCTAAATACGGGTTTGATTGGGTGGATCGATGAACATATTGATATTGATGATGAAGTGATGGAATTGCCACTCGGGTAACACCGAGATGATATCATTGGCCAGTTGATGAGTGGGACTGATAAGTGTATGGCCATACCCAAATAAGTTGGTTGCTTATTTGATTAATCAGTCAACTCAAGATCAATAAATATAATAAACAACAGAAGAGGATGACGGACACCATGCCTCTTGTTTATTCATATCGATATCGTTAGGCAAAGGACAGTATAAGATTACTACCGGGTGAGTGTCTTCTAAAGACTGCTGCATCTCTGTCTTAATTGGGGGCTGTAATGGTTTGCTAGAACCCACTTACAGTCTGTAGGCCTTGGGCCTACTGCCAACATAAAGACAGACCCATAGGATCGTGCACATAGATCAACTGAGCTGGAACTTATAGAAATTGTACATGTAATGTACATTGGAAGGAATGCGTTAATTAATTAGTTGACATTCGGTGTCAAGGTAATTAATTGACATTGGGTTGAATTTAATTTAATTAATTAGTTTACATAATGTAATTAATTAATTTATCAATTAATTGAATTACATAAACTAAACAATTAATTAAATAATTTTCCTAAGTAGGAAAATTAAATACATGTATTGTATTAACTTAAGTGTGATTTAATTTTATTTAGGGGTAATTAAATTTAGCCAAATGGAATTAAATTACATAGTATATACTTTTTAATTAAAGTTTATTTATGTAATTATAATCCTAGTGGGCTTGGGTTTAATTAACCTAATTAGAACCCAATTAGACAAGATGTCTATAAAATGGCACACTTAAGGAATAAAAACCTAATTCAACTCTAATTAATTGCTGGAAATTTCAGCCACCAATAGCAGCCCCAAAACAGACGAAAATCCCAGCATTAAACCTGCATTCCTTCGCGTCTTCGGCTAGCACCGGTTCCCGCTCAATAGTTGGTCGTGCACCGGACTTTGGAGATCGCAGTTTTAAGAAACGATTCTGCAGCAGTCTCTAGAGGAGACGAATCCGGTGAGTTAATCTCTCTTGATTCTTATTTGATTTTATTCTAATCAATGGTAATTGGACACGATAGGTGGATTCTAGGAAATTTTAAACGGTGTATTTTCCGCTGCGCCACGTTATTTTTCCAATGACGAATCCCTACAGTGGTATCAGAGCCTAGGTTTTGTCCATTAGATTGATTGGAATTGGTTCTTGAAAGCATTCTTGAAGAAAGAATGGGTTTCAAATTTGTGATTTTAGGGTTTTTATTCAATTGATTTTGGTTTTGATAAACCCTAGAATTTTTGGATTGGGGTTTTTGATTATTTTCCCCAATTGGTTTCCATCTTAAAAATTATTATTTTATTGATTATTTAATTTTGATGGATTTTTTTTATGATTAAAAAAAAAAGAAGGTTTTGGGCTGGATGGAATAGCAAATTGCGATTCCATCCAAGGGCAGCAGCTGCTGCCGCGGCAGGCTGCCGTGCAGCGGCACTGCTGCCCCTCCGGGACAGCAGCGCCGTGCGTAGTTTTTGGGTCCGGTTTTGGATTTTGCGGGTATTTTTTTATCCCGGACCCTAATACAAATTAAATTAAATTTTTTTTTAAAATTAATTTGTGTTTAAATTATTTATTTTGTTGGCATGCATATTTAATTTAATTGTTTGCATATTAAATTGAATATGGACTTTGTGAAATTGGCCCAATAAACCGTGACACCGGTTAAAATTGGGAGAGCTAAATTTTAAATTTGTGACAACCCAAATTCAAGTGGGAGCAAAATTGTTAATTTTGCATTTATGGATGTTATCCATTGGGCCTTTATGGGCCTTAGTCACATTTGTTAAAATTGGCGATTTCACCCTAAGTAAGTCGGCTTAACATTTATATTTATAATTTGGAATGCCATGATCATGCATCATATTGGTATGTATATGCACGACAGGTACTTTGTTTGAAATGTTATGTTGAGTTCTATGGGCCCTAAATTATTATCGGTTGTAATTTAATTTTGGGAAATATGGCCTGCGTGCCATTTTTTTATTTTGATGTAATTTTAGAATAGATTTTATTTTACAAAATTATTGTAATTGCATCAAGTATGGAGGAAGGCCCAAATGGAGCAAGCCCATGGTGGGAGCCCAAGAAGGATTGCAGTCCGGCCCATGAAGAATTAGATAGGATATCTAGTTTTTCATTAGGTTGTAATTAAAGGCCCATAGGATCTCATTTATTTTAAATTAAGTATGCTATTGCATTTGTCATATAATATGGATGTATGGATCACCAAATTATTACCCGCGTTTATGCATGCTAAGCCGTATAGCTTAATTATAATCCGGAAATTAAAAATTGAGTCGCTTAAAAGTGCTTCCCACATTCACACCTCTTCCTCCCATTGATGCTGCAATGTGCACCATGCCCTAGCTGGGTATATTGTAGTATTCGGTGGGCCGTCGAGGGTTAAGATACTTGGTATGGTTAACATGTGAATGGTGGTTTGACTCAACATAGGTAGCATTAGCTCAGAGCGGGCCCTAAGCACAGATGGGTAAAGTGTCAATAAGCCCATCAAACCAAGAGTCCTTCATGGAAGGATTGGATAGGTTGTCCTACCAAACGAATCAATGGTTGGTTAGCGAGCCCTAGTTCGGCCAGTCATTGATAAGTTGTGGATCTTGGTCAAGTCAGCCAATTAACAACACCAACAAACAAATTAAAATCGGATTATTAATTTGAATTGGCTTAAAAGTCCTTTATTTCTAACTCAAGCAATGATTTCTTCCATGTAGATAATCCCATTTCAGTTAAGCAATTTAAATGGCTGCAACAAACAACAACTCACTCTCACTTAGGTCACTCTTGGAGAAGGAGAAGCTTTCGGGGACTAACTTCCTGGACTGGGCTAGGAACTTACAAATAGTTCTTAGACAAGAGTCTAAGGAGTATGTACTGAATGCTCCTTTACCAGCTGGCCCTCCTGCAGGTCGAGGCATCACCACGGCAATGGTGGAGCAGTACGATCGGCATGTGAGGGATGACCGAGATGTCTCGTGCCTCATGCTGGGTACCATGGCTTTTGATCTTCAGAAGCAATTCATGGACGAGCATGCTTATGAGATGATGGATCAGCTTAAAAAGATGTTCCAAGATCAGGCTCGTCAGGAACGTTACCTGACAACTAAGGCACTTTGCACGACTGTGATGGCAACTGGGACTTCTGTTAGCACTCATGTGCTAAAGTTGAAGGGGTATATTGATACACTTGCCCGCCTCGGCTCGCCAGTTCCGCAGGACTTGGCAACAGACATTATTCTCGGGTCACTTCCTGAGTCTTACAACCAGTTTATCATGAATTACCATTTTCAAGGGTTGGATAAATCGGTTGTTGAGCTGCATGGCATGCTCAAGCTTGCTGAGCAGTCTCTTAAGAAGACTCTTGAAGTATTGCTGGTGAACAAGGGCAATACGCCCATTGCTAAGGGAAAGGCCAAATCTAAGGCCAAGGCTAAGGCCCAAAAGGCCAAGGCTAAGGGCAAAAAGGTGGTGGCCCAACCTAAAGCAAGGGTTGCCTCTCCTGACGATGTTTGCCATGAGTGTCATGAGAAGGGGCACTGGAAGAGCTCATGTCCAAAGCTAAGGGAGCAACTGAAGGGCAAAACTGCTGCTTCAGGTATTTATGTTGTTGAGATTAATCTGGCTATTTCTACATCTTGGGTCTTGGACACTGGATGTGGATCTCACATTTGTTCAAATGTGCAGGGTCTAAGAAATAGGAGATTATTAGGATCTGGAGAAGTAGATCTTCGAGTCGGAAATGGTGCTCGGGTTCAGGCCATGGAGATCAGAGATTATTTCTTTGAGATGCCTAGTGGACTTGTTTTGGAACTAAGAAACTGTTATTTTGTACCTGCGATGCGCATGAATATTATTTCTGTTTCTTTGTTGGATATTTCTGGTTTTGTATTTAATATTGGACATGGTAGAATTTCTATGCAATGTGGCAATATTATTTATGGAACAGCATTTCTTGAAAATGGCTTATATATCCTTGATCTAAAACGTGAAAGCTCAGTCTATAACATAAATACTAAAAGGATTAAACAAAATGAAATTAATCCTACTTACATCTGGCATTGTCGACTTGGCCATATAAATGAGAAGCGCATAGCTAGGCTTCACTCTAGTGGAGTGCTAGGGTCATTTGACATCCAGCCTTATGACACATGCGAATCTTGTTTGAGAGGCAAGATGACAAAGGCGCCTTTTAGCAAGACTGCTGAAAGGGCCTCAGAGCTATTGGAGCTAATACATTCCGATGTATGTGGCCCAATGAGCACTAGTGCTAGATCTGGTTTTCTGTACTTCGTCACCTTCACGGATGACTTCAGCAGATATGGTTACGTGTATCTGATGAAGCATAAGTCTGAGACTCTCCAAAGGTTCAAGGACTTTAAGAATGAAGTAGAAAACCAACTTGGCAAGAAAATAAAAGCACTTCGGTCTGACCGAGGGGGTGAATATTTGAGCCAAGATTTTGACTCGGTTTTGAGAGAGTGTGGGATCATATCCCAACTCACTCCTCCTGGTACACCCCAGTGGAATGGAGTGTCAGAAAGGAGGAATAGGACCTTACTTGACATGGTCCGCTCGATGATGAGTCATGCTACACTCCCTGTCTCCTTTTGGGGATATGCTTTAGAGACAGCTGCTTACATTCTTAATAATACACCAAGCAAGGCAGTTGAGGGAACACTATATCAACTATGGAAAGGTCGAAAGCCCAATGTTTCCTTCTTGAAGATTTGGGCCTGTGATGCACATGTTAAGAAATTGACAAGTGGCAAACTCGAGTCCAAATCTGTCAAGTGCTAGTTTGTGGGTTACCCTAAGGAAACTAAGGGTTATTACTTCTACGATCCGGCCGAAAACAAAGTTTTCATAGCCAGAAATGCAGTCTTCTTGGAGAAGGAATTCCTTTCCAAGAGAGACAGTGGGAGTAATGTTGAACTTTCAGAAGTTCAAGACTCACAAACTCCTGCAGCTACTGCTGAGGATGCTTTGGGAACCAATCTGACTACTCAAGAAATTGAGAAACCAGAAACGGTTGCACAGGACCTTAGAAGGTCTGGTAGGACATGTCATCAGCCAGAGAGGTACGGCTTTCTCGTGATTGATGATGGGGACCTTATGGTCGTTGACCAAGAGGAGCCCAAGACCTATCAGGAGGCTGTTGAAAGGCCACACTTAGATCAATGGCGCAAAGACATGGAGGCTGAGATGCAATCTATGCACGATAACCAAGTATGGAACTTGGTGGATCCACCTCTGGGTGCTAAGGTGATAGGTTACAAGTGGTGTTTCAAGTTAAAGGCCCTGTGTGTATAAGATGGTTAGTGGGAGCATTTCCACCGTCCTAGTGCTGTATGTTGACGACATCCTTATCATTGGAAGTGACATACCAACACTGCAAGGGGTTAAGCAGTGGTTGAGTAGGTGCTTCGCAATGAAGGACTTAGGTGAAGCTGAGACGATCTTAGGGATTAGGATCTACAGAGATAGATCCAATCGGCTTCTAGGCCTAAGTCAGGCCACGTACATTGACAAGGTTCTAAAAGGATTCAGCACGGACAAGGCAAAGAAAGGATTCTTACCTATGCGCCATGGGTTGAAGCTGAGTAAGAAAGATGGTCCTAAAACAAAGAAGGACCGGGAGAACATGGAAAAGATCCCTTATGCATCTGCTATTGGATCTATCATGTACTCCATGTTATGTACGAGGCCTGATGTCGTGTTTGCACTAAGTAAGGCTAGCCGGTACCAATCGGACCCCGGTGAGGAACACTGGAAGGCAGTCAAGGTAATCTTGAAGTACCTTAACCGGACTAAGGATGCTTTCTTAGTGTATAGAGGTCAAGATGAGCTGGTAGTGTCAGGTTACACTGATGCAAGCTTTGAGACCGATGAGGATGAGAACCAGTCACATCTGGTTATGTTTCTTTCCTGAATGGCAGTGCCATTAGTTGGAGGTCCTCAAAGTAGGCCACCATTGCTGACCCTACAATGGAAGCAGAAGTACATAGCTGCGTGCGAAGCTCAAAGAAAGCCGTTTGGATCAAGAAAGTCGTAACTGAGTTGGGAGTAGTGCCCACTATCCTAGACCCAGTTGATGTTTTTGTGACAACAACGGGACCATCGCACAAGCTAAGGTGCCCCGGTCACACAAGAGATCCAAACATGTACTCAGAAAGTTTCACCTCATTCGGGAGATCGTGAACATAGGTGACATATCATTGCAGAGGGTTGACACCAAGAATAATGTCGCTGATCCATTGACCAAAGCGCTGTTGCAGACACAGCACGACGGTCATACCAGATATATAGGAATTAGGGCAATGCCCACTTGGAACTAGTGCAAGTGGGAGATTGTTGGTGTGCCCTAGTTCTTAGGGCATTGGATTCTTGTATTTTGTATTATACATTAAGAGTCATGTATGAATACATTATTTGTGTCACATTAATAAAGGCAATTAATCTATTTCATTTATATCTTGTGCTATAATATGAGTAGAGTATCCATTGATTGATAATCATAAAACCAATCCCAGGTCTGTTCTAATCATGGGAACGAATAGAACCACAGACTTGTATATTCGATGACTGTATGGCAGTTCTTAACTAGCCATAGTACTTGTATAGTCAGTCATGAATATAGGTACATGTCGTTGACATGGGACTGGATCGATCCGCACAAGAAAGTCACATGGTTGTCGCGTCATAGGTCTTTCTTGAGTAGGTCTCTTTTGTCCTCAGACCAGATTTCATTATAATATCAATATGGAATCCGGTTCACTTTGACATACGCCTAACAGGTCTGTAAAAGGATGCTAAATACGAGTATGATTGGGTGGATCGGTGAACATGTTGATATTGATGATGAAGTGATGGAATTGCCACTCGGGTAACACCGAGATGATATCATTGGCCACTTGATGAGTGGGACTGATAAGTGTATGGCCATACCCAAATAAGTTGGTTGCTTATTTGATTAATCAGTCAACTCAAGATCAATAAATATAATAAACAACAGAAGAGGATGACGGACACCATGCCTCTTGTTTATTCATATCGATATCGTTAGGCAAAGGACAGTATGAAGTGATGGAATTACCACTCGGGTAACACCGAGATGATATCATTGGCCACTTGATGAGTGGGACTGATAAGTGTATGGCCATACCTAAATAAGTTGGTTGCTTATTTGATTAATCAGTCAACTCAAGATCAATAAATATAATAAACAACAGAAGAGGATGACGGACACCATGCCTCTTGTTTATTCATATTGATATCGTTAGGCAAAGGACAGTATGAGATTACTACCGGGTGAGTGTCTTCTAAAGACTGCTGCATCTCTGTCTTAATTGGGGGCTGTAATGGTTTGTTAGAACCCACTTACAGTCTATAGGCCTTGGGCCTACTGCCAACATAAAGACAGACCCATAGGATCGTGCACATAGATCAACTGAGCTGGAACTTATAGAAATTGTACATGTAATGTACATTGGAAGGAATGCGTTAATTAATTAGTTGACATTCGGTGTCAAGGTAATTAATTGACATTGGGTTGAATTTAATTTAATTAATTAGTTTACATAATTTAATTAATTAATTTATCAATTAATTGAATTACATAAAGTAAACAATTAATTAAATAATTTTCCTAAGTAGGAAAATTAAATACATGTATTGTATTAACTTAAGTGTGATTTAATTTTATTTAGGGGTAATTAAATTTAGCCAAATGGAATTAAATTACATAGTATATACTTTTTAATTAAAGTTTATTTATGTAATTATAATCCTAGTGGGCTTGGGTTTAATTAACCTAATTAGAACCCAATTAGACAATGTGTCTATGAAAGGGCACACTTAAAGAATAAAAACCTAATTCAACTCTAATTAATTGCTGGAAATTTCAGCCACCAATAGCAGCCCCAAAACAGCCGAAAATCCCAGCATTAAACCTCCATTCCTTCGCGTCTTCGGCTAGCACCGGTTCCCGCTCAATAGTTGGTCGTGCACCGGACTTTGGAGATCGCAGTTTCAAGAAACGATTCTGCAGCAGTCTCTAGAGGAGACGAATCCAGTGAGTTAATCTCTCTTGATTCTTATTTGATTTTATTCTAATCAATGGTAATTAGACACGATAGGTGGATTCTAGGAAATTTTAAACGGTGTATTTTCCGCTGCATCACGTTATTTTTCCAATGACGAATCCCTACATAAACTAGGTAGCCTATCTAATTCTCCATCGGGCTAGACTGTAATTCTCCTTGTGCTCCCACCATGGGCTTGTTCCATTTGGGCCTTCCTCCATTCTTGATGCAATTACAATAATTTTATAAAATAAATCTATTCTAAAATTACATCAAAATAAAAAGAAATTGCACACAGGCCATATTTCCCAAAATTAATTACAACCAATAATAATACAGCACCCATAGAACTCAACACAACATTTCAAAAAAAATACCTGTCGTGCAAATACATACCAATATGATGCATGATCATGGCATTCGAAATTATAAATACAAATGTTAAGCCGAGTTACTTACGGCGAAATTGCCAATTTTAACAAATGTGACTAAGGCCTATAAAGGCCCAATGGATTACTTTCCATTAATACAAAATTAACAATTTTGCTCCAACTGGAATTTGGGTTGCTACAAATTTAAAATTCAGCTCTCCCAATTTTATCCGGTGCCACAGTTTATTGGACCAATTTCACAAATTTCATATTCAATTTAATATACAAAACAATTAAATTAAATAAACATGCCAACATAATAAAAAATTTAAATACAAATTAATTTAAAATAAAACATTTTAATTTAATTTGCATTACGGGCCCGGGTTTAAAAAAAAATGACCGCAAAATCCAAAACCAAAACCGAACCCCGCATGACCGCGCTGCTGTCCAGGAATAAAAAAACAAGCAGCAACATCAATAAAAAAACTACTTTAGATTGAAAACCAATTGGGGAAAAATTGATCAAAAAACCAAAAAAAAAAAAAAAAAAAACAATTCTTGAAACCTATTCTTTCTTCAAGAATACTTTCAAGAACCAAAATCCTATCAATCTAATAGACAAAACCTACACTCTAATACCACTGTTGGGATTCGTCATCGAAAAAGTAACGTGGCACAACGGAAAATACACCATTTGAAATTTCCTGGAATCCACCTATCGTGTCCGATTACCATTGATTAGAATGAAAACCAATTTGAATCAAGAGAGATTAACTTAACGGATTTATCTCTTCTAGAGACTGCTGCAGAATCTTTTCTTGAAACTATGGTCTCTTAAGTCCGGTGCATGACCAACTATCGAACGGGAACCGGCGCTAGCCAAAGAGGCAAAGGATTGGAGGATTAATTGCTGAAAATTTTGGCTGTTGGGGTTGCTCTTGCTAGCCGAAATTTCCAGCTATTAAATTAGGGTTAGGGCTGATTTTTCTCCTTAAGTGTGCCCTTATATAGACTCCTTGTCTAATTGAGTTTTAATTAGGTTAATTAAAACCAAGCCCACTAGGATTATAATTACATAAATAAACTTTAATTAAAAAGTTTATACTATGTAATTTAATTCCATTTGGCTAAATTTAATTCCTCCTAAATAAAATTAAAACACGCTTAAGTAAATACATTGTATGTCTTTAATTTTCCTACTTAGGAAAAAAATTTAATTAATTGTTTACTTTATGTAATTCAATTCATTGGTAAATTAATTAATTACATTATGTAAACTTATTAATTAAATAAAACAAATCTAATATTAATTAATTACCTTGATACCAAATATCAACTAATTAATCAACGCATTCCTTCCAACAGATATTACATATACAATTTCTATAAGTTCCGACTCAGTCGATCTATGTGCACGATCCTATGTGTCTGTCTTTATGTTGGCAGTAGGCCCAAGGCCCACAGACTGTAAGTGGGTTCTAACAAACCGTTACAGCCCCCATTTAAGACAGAGATACATCAGTCTTTAGAAGACACTCACCTGGTAGTAATCTCATAGTGTCCTTTGCCAAATGACATTGATATGAATAACAAGAGGCACGTAGTCCGTCATCCTCTTCTGCTGTTTATTATATTTCTTGATTTTGAGTTGACTGATTAATCAAATAAGCGATCAAGTTATTTGGGTATGGCCATACACTTATCAGTCGCACTCATCAAGTGGCCAGTGATATCATCTCGGTGTTACCCGAGTGGCAATTCCATCACTTTATCATCAATATCAATATGTTCATCGCTCCACCCAACCATACTCATATTTAGCATCCTTTTACAGACCTGTTAGGTGTATGTCAAAGTGAACTAGATTCCATATTGATACTATAATGAAATCTAATTTGAGGACAAAAGAGACCTACTTAAGAAATACCTATGATGCGACAACCATATGGCTTTCTTATGCAGATCAATCCAGTCCCATGTCAACGACATTACCTATATTCATGACTGACTAGACAAGTACTATGGCTAGTTAAGAACTACCATATAGTCATCGAATATACATGTCTATGATCTATTCGTTCCCACTATTAGAATAGACTTGGGATATGTTTTATGATTATCAATCAATGGATACTCTATTCATGTTATAGCACAAGATATAAATGAAATAGATTATTACCTTTATTAATGTGACAAAAATGATGTATACATATATAGAGTCTTAATGTATAATACAAAATACAAGAATACAATGGCCTAAGAACTAGGGCACACCAACAAGCATGAGGCCATAAATGCTTAAAGACCTAGTCTTAACTCACATAACAAGCCAAATCTTGAAGGACTAGCATCCAACATTGTGATCCCAAATGAAGGAGAAAATATGTTTGAAATTAAGGCTTTTATGATCCAAATGTTGCAAGCTACTGTTCAATTTGGTGGATTGCCCAGTGAAGATCCTAATGGAAAAATCCATAGTTTTGTGAATATGTGCAACACATTCAGAACTAGCAGAGGTGTATCCGACGAAGTTAACAGATAAAAGTTGTTTCCTTTTTCAGTCTGAGATAAGGCTAAGACGTGGCTAAAGAACTTACAACTAGGTTCCATCACAACTTGGGAACAGCTTGTCTAAGCCTTTTTGCTTAAATTTTTCCCACCAAACAACTTACCAAACTAGGCAACAAAGTGTCTCAGTTTAAACAAGGAGAAAATGAGTCATTTTCAGAGGCATGGAAGAGATTTAAAGACTTACTGAGGAGAGTTCCAAACCATGGAATTCCTTTACGGATGCAAATGTAAACTTTCTTTAATGGTTTGACAAATGCCTTCAAGCTTCAAATTAAATCGGTCACAAATGGAGATCCAAGATTTATGGATGTAGAAAGTCTCTATAAGACTACTAAGAAATTGTTGAATTACAGCTACAAGTGGCATGATGATAGAAGCAAGAGGAAAAGTAGTGGGTCTATCGATCCTGAAGTTGTTTCATGATTATCGAAGGAAGTTACTAATGTCACGAGGTATATCAAGAATATGGGGCCAAGCATTGTTGCTGCCATGATGAATGCTCCCCCAAGTTGTCACTTTTGTGTATGTAAGCATAGACCAGTTGATTGCCAAGCCAACCACCCATCCACATCGGAGTAGCTTATCTAATATATACAACCCTGGATGGAGAAACCATCCCAACTTCTTTTGGAGCCAAAATCAGCCTAAACCTAACTTACCAAATTTTCACCAACCACCTCAATTTCAATAACCTATTTATCATCCTCCAGAGAAGAAACCATCAATTGAAGATCTTTTGATGCAATTCATGTAGCAAACATAGAAATCAATCAAGAATCTTGAGACACAAATGCATCAATCGGAAGACATGGTGAAGCGAACACAAAATAGGGCATTACCAAGTAAAATAAAGGTCAATTCCAAAAAATATTAAAAGTCATATCTCTGAGGAGTGGTAAATAATTACTTAATGTCCCAATGCCAATGTAGAAAGTCACTCCTGAGGTAACAGAGAAAAAGAAGGAATTTAAAGCTGTTTCAGAAGCTGTTCCACAATCTGACTAAATAGCTTCAGAAGCTGTTCCAGATGCTCCAATACAATGTGTAAAAGTTATTCCAAAGAAATTTTTTGCAAAAAAAGTTCCTAAGTACAAACCTCCTGTGAGCGGACGATGTTTTTCAGAACGCGCGTTGAAGAAGGAACCGGGGATTTTCTTTTTGAGTGTGGTTTTGAGTACGAGTTTTAATCTTCCTTAAGAAAACCTTTCATTTTATTGGGAAAACCCCCTTTGTAGAAAACTTAATTTTAAGTGTGAATTTTGGAAAAAAGATTTTTAGAAAATCCCAATTTAAACTTAAGGATCCTGAAACCTAAATTTCGTGATCAGATACAGAGTCGCCACCCGGATCAGCTCATCCAGAAAATTCCGGTACAGCTCCCTGCCAGGTGTAGGCGCAGTACTTGATCCAGAGATTCAGAGTTCGGGCAACACATCTACCAATCCTCAACTTGTTTTCAATTCTCATTTCATAATATGATATGACATTCACTTAATTCTACCCATGTTATGTTCTTTTAATTTTAGTTAATGCTCATGCAAATGACATAAAAATAAATCATAAATAAAGTGCAGAAAAATAAAAGTGCGGGAAAAGTAAAGTAATGACCAAATTATACAACCTGAAAAAGAAAAACTCTCATCCTCACCATTTACAACTGCCTATAATACACGATAATCTAAAAAAGTACAATCGCCTAGATACATGAAATAATCTATTAAATACATCAAAATGAAAAAATAAAAAGCTGCATCCAAATACGGTTAACAGAAATAAACAAATCACACTTATGACTCATACAAGAGAGACTAGGGGTATTTTGGGAAACGGGATCATACATAGGGAAATAATCAAGAAGTCCGGACAACCACTTGATTAAATCTGGAAAACATTTTATAGAAACACCTTGTAGATTTTGTGAATGAAAATCAATTTTGAAAACAATTTGGCTCATTTTACATGTATTTTCCATCTCTTAGTGGGCCGAATATCCCGGAACCCGGGGGTTCCATTCATGAGTAGGCCTAAATTAAACATTAATCTAAGGTCTAAAAATATAAACACACTAAAAAATCCCTTTTGAATAGAAAGGAGACACAAAATTACAAGTTGGAGGCCCAAAAGGGCAAAACTGTAATTCTACTTCTCAAACTACAGCTTAGCGGCTGTAGCGCATCACAGCCGTGCCATTGTAGTGGCTGGGGCAGCTATAACACCTACAGCCAAGCGGCTGTAGTGCTTCAGAATCAAAAATCCGGTTTTCTTTCTCGTTTTGAAAAATCGTTTTAGAATTCTGATGGTTTCGGGTAATTTGGGGTTTCTAGAAACTCATGAAATCCCACAAAACAGATCCAGATCGGATCAAACAAGTTCGAAAATCCCTAAAAACCCGAAATCATCAAATTTCAATCTCACATCCATCAATCAAAAACTCGAAAACCGTAAATGTAAACATATGTGGATGTGGTCTGACAGATAATATTTATGAAAAACACATTTAATTTTGAAAAAGGAAGTGTAATCGATTGATTTAGGGCATTTGGAGTTTCTGCCCTGGAGATTACAGCCAAGCAGCTTTAATCAGAAGACTATCGCTGCGCCACTATAGGTTATAGCCATGCCACTATAGTCATCAGACTATAGCCGAGCAGCTGTAAGCAAGGAGTGGGGCGGCTATAGCTGGGTTTCACATCTAGCTTTGAGAAAAACACAAAATCACATATAATCAACACCCAAAACAATTCAAAACGAGTTTTTAGGGCCTCTTAGAGTATACCTTATCTGTGTTCCAGTGTTTTGGATTACCAGAAACGGATCCGGACATCGGAAAATCCTTTGAAATCACGAACAACCCCGAAATCGTCTATAATTCTCTAAAGCCTGAACGGAACCCTGAATCAATTTGAATGAACACCAAACTAATCAGAATCACCCTAGAATGTTAATGCTCATAGAACCCTAATCGCTTCTATGGATTAAGTTAAAGCTTTAATGATTTAGATAGAATTATTTTGATTTTCCTCTCTTTCTCTCTCTAAGAATCAAAACCCTAGCCGTTTTCCACTTGTTTTTGCAGAATGGACTCGCTGTAATGATTTTTGTCTGACCTAATTTCATCTGTCCTCTTTTATATCCTTCAAATAAGGTTAAAATCCTGGATTAATGGCAAATTTTGCCCTATTTAAGAAAGAAATTTAAATCTGGTAACTACAGCCGAGCAGTTGTAGGGCACTATAGCCGAGCAGTTATAGTGGCCAGATTAACATTTCTCGCCCCTTTTTTACTTTTCTCTCCAGTTCTCTTAAGTGCTCACTTGACCTTCTTTGGGGTTCTGCACCAAGACTTGTCACACTTCTTCAGGTCATCCGAGACATCTCTGACGTCATTCTGGTCGTTCTGAACCCGCCTCATGTTTATCCGTGAAAACGATAATAACGGCTTTCATCATCGAGGTCGGGAAAAAACCCATGCACAAACCTCTATTGTCATACCTTCAGACTCAAGAACCAGCAAATGGAACAACAATTTGGCAAATTCCTTAAGTTGTTCAGAAAATTGCACATCAATATCCCATTTGCAAAAGCATTAGCTCAGATGCCCTTATATGTCAAATTTTTGAAAGATTTGCTGTCCAACGAGACTAAGCTGGAGAGTGTTGCAATTATTCAACTCAACGAAGATTATTCTCCAATCTTGCAATCAAAGCAGCCTCTTCCTCTAAAGCTTAAGGATCTAGGCAGTTTCTCTATAACTTGTTCTGTAGGAAGTTTGACTATTAAAAATGCCCTGTGTGATTTAGGGGCCAGTATAAATGTTATGTCATATTTTGTATATAAAAAGCTTAGGTTGGGTGAGCCAAATCCTACTGGATTCACTGTTCAATTAGCAGATTTATCTATGAGATTCCTAGGGGAATAGTAGATGTGTTAGTGAAAGTAGATAAATACATCTTGCCTATAGATTTTATTATCATGGACATTAATGAAGATATTCACACACCTATCATCTTAGGTAGACCTTTTCTAGATATTGGTAGGGCTTTGGTAGATGCGCATGATGGGAAGCTAATTTTAAAATTTCATGATGAGCAAGTTGTATTTAAGATGAATGAAGCCTTGAAACATGCATCTTCTGAATTCCTTTCACATTACCTATAAGAAACCATTTTTGAAGTTGGAGGAATGCTTAAAAGAAGATCCTGATACCATTTAGAATTTAAAAAATGTCCTAGAAGAAATCCTAAAAGAGGAAAGTTGTTTCCAAACCTCAAATACTTGTGAACCCTTACACAGCTTACATGCCCACTTTTGAATCCTTGAACCTGGAACCCCCAAAGCTAGACTTGAAACCATTGCCTTCTTACCTTGGGTATGCATTTCTTGAATCCCTAAATCACTTGCCAATAATCATCTCCTTTAAACTCACTCCTGATAAAAAAGACCAGCTTTTATATGTTTTGAGAAACCATAAAAAGGCCTTAACTTAGAAGATCTCTGATATAAAAGGAATCAACTTTAGTATCTATGTGCATAGGATTCCTATGGAATAAATTCACAAACCTTTATGCTAGCCATAAAGGAGACCTAATCTGCGATGAAGGAGGTTGTCAAAACTGAAGTTATCAAATTACTTGATGCTGGTGTCATTTATCCCATTTTCGACAGCATTTGGACTAATCCAGTCTAAGTTGTTCCGAAGAAAGGTGGTACCACAGTGGTGAAGAATGAGAAGAATGAGTTGATCCCAACTAGAACTGTTGCACAATGGAGAGTATGCATCGACTACATGAAGTTAAATGAAGCTACAAGGAAGGACCACTTACCTTTACCCTTTATTGACCAAATGTTAGATAGGCTTGCTGGATATTCTTTCTACTGCTTCTTTGACGGATACTCAGGATATAACCAGATACCAATCCACCCTGCTGATTAAGAGAAGACCACATTTACATGTCCTTATGGCACCTTCACCTATAGAAGAATGCCATTTGGACTATGTAATGCTCCAGCAACATTTTAAAGATGTACCATGGCAATATTTCATGATATGATCGAGGGAATACTTGAAATTTTCATGGATGACTTCTTAGTATATAAGAAATCTTTTGGAAGCTGTTTGACCAATCTAGAAGTTGTCTAAAAAGGTGTATGGAAACAAATCTCATTCTCAATTAGGAGAAGTGCCATTTTATGGTCACTGAAGGTATGAATCTATGCCACAAAATATCATTAAAGGGGATGGAAGTAGATAAGGCTAAGATTGAAGTTATTAAAAATCTACCTATTCCGACTTTAGTTAAAGATGTGAGGAGTTTCTTATGCCATACTGGATTCTATAGAAGATTCATCATGGATTTTTCAAAAGTTCATCAACTTATGACTACCCTATTGTACAAAGAAGTTGAATTCAAGTTTGATACAAGTTGTGTTCAAGCTTTTGAACACCTTAAGTCTAAATTGATCTCTGATCCTATTCTGATTTCACCTAACTGGAATCTACCATTTGAGATGATGTGTGAAGCTAGTGATTCCTACATTGGAGCTGTACTGGGCCAAAGAATTGAAAAGCACTTTAGGCTGATCTAATATACTAGCAAAACCCTTACAGAGACTCAAAAGAACTACACAATCACAAAGAAAGAGTTTCTTGCAGTAGCCTTTGCCTTTGACAAATTTAGACAACACCTTATTCTTTCAAAGGTAGTGGTTTTCACTAACCACTTAGGCTTAAAGTATCTGATGTCAAAATAGGATGCAAAGCCATGCCTCATAAGTTGGCTTCTTCTGCCCCAAGAGTTTGATATGAAAATCAGAGATAAGAAAGGTGTAGAGAATGTTTGTGTAGATCATCTATCAAGACTTGATACAAGTTGTTTGGCAGAACAATTACCTGTTCAAGACTCTTTTCCTGATGAGCAGCTTGCCTCCATTCAAGTAAACTCTAACCCTTAGTTTACTGATTATGCCAACTACCTTGCATGCAATATCTTGAACCCTAAGTTTAATTTTCAATAAAGAAAGAAGTTTTTTTTTTCTGATTTGAAATACTATATATGGGATGACCCTTTCTTGTATAAGCTATGTGTAGACCAAATAATTAGGAGATGTGTTCCAGATGAGGAAGTTCAATCTATCCTTACTTATTACCACTCTAGAGAGGTAGGAGGCCACTTTGAAGTAGATAGAACATCTTCCAAGGTCTTAGAATTTGGACTCTATTAGCCTTTAATTTTCAGAGATACACATAAGTTTGTTAAGACATGTAATGAATGTGAGAGATCAGGTAATATCACAAGGAAATCAGAAATGCCTTTGAATTATATTCTTGAATGTTATATTTTTTATGTCCAGGGCATTGACTTCATAGGCCCCTTTCCAAATTCATATGGTTATCAATACATTCTAATTGATGTAGAGTATGTTTCAAAATGGGTAGAAGCATGGCCTTGTTCCACTAATGACTCTAGGGTAGTAATTAAATGCCTTAAGCAACAATGGAACTCACTTTTGCAATGCCAACTTTGAAAAATTGATGAAACAGTATAGAGTTACTCATAAGTTGTTAACTCTGTACCATCCCCAAACATGTGAGCAGGTGGAGATCTCAAATAGAGAAAGCAAAAGAATCCTAGTAAAGACTATAGATAATGCTAGAAAGGATTGGTCTAAAAAGTTAGACAATGCCTTATGGGCCTATAGAACATCTTACAAGAAACCAATTAGGATGTCTTCCTTTAGGTTGATTTATGAAAAACCCTACCACTTGCCTGTGGAATTAGAGCATAAAGCTTTTTGGGCTGTAAAATTTCTGAATTTTGATGAGAAATAGGTGACCATAGAAAAATGCAACTTGTTCAACTTGATGAGTTGAGGTTGTTTGCCTATGAGAATGTTAATCTATAGGAAGAAAAGAAAAAATTACGGCATGATAAACACATCTCGAGGGGAGAATTCTTTGTTAGCTAGAAAGTTTCACGCTTTAACTCTCGTATGAAGCTGTTCCCAAGTAAACTAAAATCTAATTGGTCTAGACTCTTTGAAGTTGTGCGTGTATATACCCTTATGGAGTTGTTCAAATTTCCCATATGGAGTATGGAGAGCTTACTATGAATGGACAAAGGCTTAAGTACTTTCATGAGAGAATGGAAAGTGGACCAGATGGAACCTTCCACCAGTTCAAGCCTCTATAAGAAACAAACAAAGTTAAAGCTATTTTGCTTCTCATAGCTGTAAAAAAAAAAAAGTATTGTTTCATGCAAATAGTTTTGGTAACCTATTCTATATATAGTAGTTAAATTGCTTTTTAATTTTTAGGGTAGTATTTGTGTAATTATCCTTGAGTTTTAATGTTTATCTAATGTTTCTAAGCCAGCCATGTGTCAAAATCATTAGAATTGTGCATATTTTCCTAAAATTTCCATTTTCATGTAAAAAGTAAAAGCACTTTTTCATGGCAGAAAGTAATTTACCATTTATGTACATTTCCCTCCAATTTTCCTGATTTCATTTTCTCTCTCCCACATTTTCATGTTTCTCCATAATTCAAGTCTTTTCAACTTTAAAAGCTACATGTTTTTACTGCATTTGTACGCGTGTCATGTAAGGAAGTCACAACATGTCTCGTCGGTCAGTTTTCATCGTTTTAATCGTTACATGTGAGAGGGTAGTTCTATCTTTTCATTAAGGATTTTAACCCTAATTTTCGGAAGAGAGACAATTTATTAATTGCTTTTACTTTTCAAATCTACCATCTTCCTTAAGTGGTTAGCTCTCACTTTTCAGCTTCCCCCTTACAAAGAACTATTTCTTCTTCCCTAAAACTCTGTTGCACTAAAATTTTAACCTTTCAACATCTTGTCTTCATCTCCTATCTATTATCCATGGCTCCAAAACTCAGAAGTGTTGCCAAAAATGCCAAGGAAGGAAAAGGGAAGCAAAAAACTTCTACTGGAGGTCTGTCCTACGATGACCAGGTTAAGCACCTTATCGCCAGTATGCAAAACTTTGAAGATCTTGCCTCTTTCAAAAGGTATGAACTTTTTAAAATCTACACTTTGATTCCTGCTTGATATGTTTATGAGAAAAGCTTAAAGACCGTAAAGCTTCACCAAGCCATCATATCTACTATAAAAAGCTGAATTTCGAAAGTTTTTAGAGATCTATGAACCAACATATGAAGAAATGACCCTTGAGTACCTAAACTCTTTTTGCCACAACAAAAAGATCACATACCCTACCACTAAAGGAAATACAATTTTTAGATGATGGGTCTATAAATGAGCATGTCTTTGAACAACTTTAACAAGTTGCGTGGTTTTGTTAAGGATGAGGAATTGAAACTAAGGAGTACCAGAATATCATGAAAGATATCCCTACGGAGTCTAACGCTATTGAGTTTTGGAAGGAAATTTCAGAATAGGATGAGTACAGTCCTTCTTCTTTAAAAAGCAGCACCATTCTCTAGCCTACCCTACATTATCTTCATAAACTTATCTCTTGTTTTATGTTTGGCTGAGGAAATCAAAGTACCATTCCTCAACTAGACCAATTCTTCCAGTGGTTTTGTGTCAAGGGTGCGAGATTCGATATTAATTACTGGTTTGTAGAGCATATTGCTTCTATTTGTATGAAGAAAAGCAATCACTGTGTTGGCCACTATATGATTGCTTTGGCTAAGAATTCTAGCCTGTTCAACCTATTGTAGGGATTTTTCACCGGAAATTAACCTATAAAGTGGAAGATCAAGTTGATTTCCTCAAATCTGTGCCCAGGATCAATTGAAGTGGAAATCAAAAAACCAAATAAAATAGAGGAAGAATAGATTCTGACCAAAAAATCTCTGCAAGAGATGGCTGCAGAAATCAATGTAGACGTCCTCCACATTCCAGTACATGAATGGCTATCAAACTCAACCCGTGTTAGCGGTTCGATCAGCTGGAATGAGAGAATATTGCTACTAGAATTTTTTTTTCTCTATTTTTCCTTTCTATTGGCCAAAATATCTCTAGGGCTTTAACCCTAGATGGCTGAAATTTTCTTGCAAAATTTCGGCCCATACTCCTTTAATTTTATGCGCGCTTTTTTTTCCTCTTTAAGCCCAGGTCTGTATTAATTCATTTGGTCCAATTTAAGTTCAAATTTAATTTCAATTCAACATGTATGCAATCATATTATACCATATAATATATTACATGAATTTAAATTAAAATTAATTTGACCAATTAATTTAACTGAGTAATTAAATTAGACTTTCATAAAATTAAACACTTGTAAACCTATACATATAAAATATTTCCACCTAGGAAATAATCTCATAGATTAATTCATTAAATTAATTATGAGAAAGCCAATACAAATATTAATTATATTTTGATCAATCCAATTGATCTATATAATATAATTAACAGAATCCTCTCTTTCCAGCATGTATACTCCAAGTACACACTTGATCCTTTTAGTTTAAGTTTAGATGTTCAATGTGTATGATCCTGTGGGCCCGTCTTTATGTTGGCAGTGGGCCTATGGCCCACAAGCTATAGGCGGGCTTTAGCAAGCCACTGCAGCCCCCAATTAAGAAGGAGAAAGCAGTCCAACTGTAATCGTAACCTTATAATTTAAACTTGTATATTAAATGTCATTGATATCGGTGTCCAACACAGACGCGTGGATTGATCACCCTCTTTTGTGTCCTGACATCTACTTGACCCTGAATGAACTGATGCTCAAAAACAAGTTCCAACTTGTTTAGGTGTGGCCACACTCTTATCAGTTGCATTCATCAAGAGGCCGGTGATATCTTCTCAGTGAACTACTGAGTGACATTCCCTTCTGTATATCCATAGCATTGCCATGTTCACTGAGACATCCGAACGTACCCATCTTGGTACCCTGTTACAGGCCCTTTAGGCATGCACCAAAGTATGCCACTTCACATGCAGCACCATGATATGGTCAGGTCAAAGGATCCATATAAGTACTACACAAGAATCACTTATGATACTTTACCATATGGATTTCTTATTTAGTGGATCTATCTAGTACCTTGCCCCTTTGCATGTACCCATTAACTTGGTTGACATTCCATGTCCAATGACCGGTAACACACCACCATACAACCAAGCTAAGGATAGTCTTTGGTTCCATTCATTCCCATGACTGGAACAAACTATGGATCTCTTTATGGTCATATCGTTTTTCCTATCCATGGTCTTACTGCCAAGTGCATGACACTTGTCAACATGGATATGGATATGTCCATCGGATACTTTATTTAAAACATAGCACAAGATACATAATAAATAGATTGATGCCTTCATTTAATGACACATATTGTATAATACATAAATCTTACATCAAAGTACAAATGTATGATACAAATACAAAGACTGATGCCTCGGGACTAGGGCATATCCAATAATCTCCCACTTGCACTATTTCCCACTAGGCATGGGCCTAATCCTTATAGATCTAGTATGACCCTTGTGCTTGGGTTGAGCCAGCACCTTGGTCAAAGGATCTATGACATTGTCCTTGGTGTCCACTCTATGTAATGAAATGTCACCCCTCTTGGCGATTTCTTGTATGAGGTGAAACTTCCTAAGTACGTGCTTCGTGTTCTTATGTGACTGGGGCTCCTTAGCTTGTGCAACATCCCTATTGTTGTCACAGAAGATATCAACTTGATCCAGGATAGTTGGTACTACTCCCAATTTAGTGATAAACTTCTTCATCCATACAGCTTCCTTAGCTCCATCACACACTGCAATGTACTCAGCTTTTGTGGTAGAGACCGTGATGGTCAGTTGCTTGGAGCTGACAGCACCACCATTTAGCAAGAATACATACCTAAACAATGACTAGTACTCATCCTAGTCTATCTGGAAGCTTGCATTAGTGTACCTAGTAACTGACAGTTCTTCCTGACCTCCATACACTAAGAAGCTATCCTTGGTCCAGCTAAAGTACTTTAGGATTGCTTTGACAGCCTTCCAGTGGTCCTCACCGGGATCCTGCTGGTATTGGCTCGTCATACTTAGTGCAAAGGCGACATCAAGTCTCGTACATAGCATGGAGTACATTATTTATCCTATGGTTGATGCATATAGGACCAACTTCATGTTCTCCCTGTCTTGCCTTGTCTTAGGATAGTTCTTCTTCCTAAGTTTCAGCCCATAGCTCATTGGTAAGAAACCTTTCTTGGCTTGATCCATGCTGGATCTTTTCAGAACTTTGTCTATGTACGTGGCCTGACTTAGGCCTAGAAGTTGATTGGATCTATCCCTATAGATTCTGATCCCTAGGATCGTCTCAGCCTCTCCCAAGTCCTTCATTATGAAGCACTCATGCAACCACTGCTTTACTCCTTGTAGTGTTGGTATGTCGCTTCTAATAAGAAAGATATCATCCAAATATAGTACCAGGAAAGTGACAATGCTCCCACTAATCCTCTTATACACGCAAGGCTCATCTTGATTTTGTATGAAGCCATATTCCTTTATGGCCTCATTGAATCTAAGATTCCAACTTTGGGATGCTTGCTTCAATCCATAAATTGATCTTTGAAGTTGGCATACCCATCCAGGATGCTTTGGATTGACAAAACCCTCAGGTTGTGTCATGTACACATCCTCGAGTAGCTTTCCATTAAGGAAAGCAGTTTTGACATCCATCTGCCAGGCCTCACAGTTGTGCCAAGCCACTATGGCTAGCAGGACCTCATGGATTTGGGCATAGCGACTAGTGATAAAGTTTCATCATAGTCTATTCCATGGATTTGTCTGAAACCTTTCGCAACCAGCTGCCCCTTAAAGGTATTGTTGGCCTTTAGCTTGTAGCACCACTTGCAACCTATCACCTTAGCAGCCAGAGGTGGATCAACTAGGTTCCAAACCTGATTATCGTACATAGATTGCATTTCTACCTCCATGGCCTTTCACCAGTCGGCATACTGTGGGCTAGCTATAGCCTCCTGGTAGGTTTTAGGCTCTTCCTTATTGAAGACAAGAAGAGTGTGATCATCGATAATGAGAATCCCATATCTCTCTGGTTCTTGATGATCCCTACCAGACCTTCGAGGTCCTTATGTGACCTGGGTTGGTGCTTCCTCCTGTGGAAGCTCCACCTTGGTCTCTGAGTTATCCTTTTTAGGAGCTTGAGAGCTTTGAACTTCCCTGAGTTCAACATTGCTCCCACTGTCTTTCTTGGATATAAAATCATTTTCAAGAAAGACCTCATTCGTGCCACGAACACTTTGTTCTTGGTGGGGTTCTAGAAGTAATACCCTTTGGTTTCCCTAGGGTAGCCCATAAATAGGAATTTATTGGTTTTAGGTTCTAGTTTGCCCCCAGTCAATTTCTTGACATGTGCAATACAACCCCAAATCCAAAGGAAAGACACAATGGGTGCCCTGCCTGTCCATATTTCATATAGCGTCTTTTCCACTGCCTTAGTCAGAGTATTGTTCAAAATGAGAGTTATTGTCTCAAGAGCATATCCCCAGAAGCTTATTGAGAGAGAAGCATAACTCATCATTGAGGGGACCATGTCCAACAAGGTCCTATTCCTTTATTCGGACACCCCACTCCATTGTGCTGTTCCTAGAGGAGTGAGCTATGGAATGATTCCATGCTCTCTCGGATATGAGTCAAACTCTAGGCTCATATACTTGCCTCCTCGGTCTAACCTAAGGGCTTTGATATTTCTGCCTAGTTGGTTATGTACTTTGTTCCTAAATTCCTTGAACCTATCAAGGGTCTCAGACTTATGTTTCATCAGATAGACATAGCCATATCCGCTGAAATCGTCCGTGAAGGTGAGGAAGTACAGATGTCCACCTCTGGTAGCTATGCTCATGGACCTACAATTCATTTGAATGTATTAGGTCCAATAAGCCAGTAGCCCTTTCAGCTTTCTTGCTAAAAGGCACCTTAGTCATTTTACCTCGTAAACAAGATTCGCATATATCAAGTGACTCATGTAAAATGATCATGGGATTCCAGCTTTGTGAATCCTAGATATACGTTTATCATTTATGTGGCCTAAATGAAAATGCCAAAGGTAAAATGGATTAAGTTTGTTAGGCTTAACCCTTTTAGTATTTATATTATAGACATGATTGGTTTCATTTAAATCCAGGATATATAGGCAATTATTTAATAGAGCTTGTCCATAAAAGAATCTATCTCTAGATAAACCAATTTTACCATTACCAATAGTAAAATTAAATCCAAAAATATCCAAAACTGAAACAGAAATAATATTCCTGCACATTGCAGGTACAAAATAACATTGTTCTAGTATTAAAACCAATCCACTAGGCATCATAAGATGGTACTCATCGATCTTTATGGCAGCTACCCTTGCCCCATTTCTGACCCACAAGTCCACCTCCCCAGATCCCAGTGATCTCAGATTCTTAAGTCCCTGAACATTGCAACAAATGTGAGAACCACATCCAGTATCCAATACCCAGGATGTTGAAAAAGTGGGGTTTATGTCTATGACATTTATACTTGATGAAGACACGCCCTGGGTCTTCCTTTGCTCTCCCAATAGCTTGGGACATGATCTTTCCCAATGCCCTGTCTGCTTGCACCCAAGGCAGACATCCTCTAGACCGGCCTTGGGCTAGGTCTTAGCCTTTTTGGCCTTGGCTTTCTTAGCCTTAGCCCTTGCCTTTGCCTTGGCCTTGCCCTTTGTAAGAGGAGGGTTCCCCTTGTTGACTAGTAGTACCGGCGGAGTCTTCTTGATCGACTGCTCAGTGTGCTTGAGCATCCCATGTAGCTCACTAACAGTTCGGTTCATCCTTTGCATGTTATAGTTCAAGATGAACTGATCATAAGAGTCCGATAAGGAAGCCAGGATCATGTCAATCGCCAGCTCCTACGAGATAGGCGATCCGAGATGGGCCAAAGTATCTAGATAGCCCTTCATATTGACCATGTGTGTGCTCACAGATGTCCCAGCCCCTATCTTACAGGAGTGAAATGCCTTGTTGGTCAGGTACCTTTCCTGACGAGCTTGCTCCTAAAACATCTCGTTAAGAGTTGTTATCATAGCAATGGCCTGATGGTCCATGAATTGCTTCTGTATCTTAGGGACCATACACAACAACATAAGGCATGTCACACCCCGGTTATCCTTAACATACACCTCATATTCCTCCAACTGGGCAGCTGGTGGATTACACCCCGTTGGTGCAGCCGGTACAGGCCTTTCCAGCACATACTCTTTGGATTCCTGTCTTAGAACTATCCTCAAGTTCCTAGACTAGTCCAAGAAGTTTGGGCTAGAAAGCTTGTCTCTTTCTAGGATAGATCGCAGTGATAATGTATTACTCATTGCCATTTGGTTACTACACCATATTTAATTAATAATGAATCATGTTATTAATTAACTCAAGTTGTTGGGCTCATGGGCGGAGATCCATATTTCATCAAGATATAGCCAGACGAGGGCCTAGAAAAACTATACCCCAATTATTTAAGTAGGAACCCCGTCCAATCCCAACCTAGGGACTCTCGGTTTGATGGGCTTGTTGGCACTTACCTATCTGTGCTTAGGGCTAGGAGAATCCTACTACCATGCTAAGTCCAAACCTCTATCCAAGTGTTAGAGTAACCAATACTCCAACCTAATACAAAATGATGATACTCCAGTGTATCCTATAAGGGCATGGTCTACAACTGGCCTATCCCCACTTCGAGTCAGTTTTGAATAAGGGAAGCACTTTTAAACTACTTAGTAATTTTCTTTTGGTTATTAGATTCATTTTAATAACAGCTTAGATGCATAGGCGGGTGAAAGTGAGATTGGATCATACATTCATACATATAAATAAATAAAGCATAATTAAATAAATAATAGGCTGTTATGGACCTCTGACACAACCTAATATAATTCTAGTAAACCTATACTAGAAATATACTAGGTGGGCCTCCTCTTCTTCCTTATGGGTTCGTTTCTCCAATGGGCTTCTTCTTTACAACATTTTATAATAAATAAATAAAATAAAATTACGTAAAAAAGAAAACGGCATGTAGGCCGTATTTACCCAAAAAGAAAAATACAACCCAACTTGAGTAAGGCCCAATAGCATCCATTCATACATTTAATCACACAAGCATGTAAACCAATACATCAATTTATAAACATGTTAAAATGCATGAAGTTAATCCCATTTCAATTATATCCTTAGCCATTATTTTGAAATTGCCAATTTTGGCCCATCATGGTTCTAACCCTTAATTGGTTGGGCCTCCAGCCCAAGCAGAACACTGTTCCCATAGGAATTAGGAAACCATGAATCCAAATCAGCTGCCCGGGTAATTATGCCAAAAGAACCCGAACCAATTTCAATTACACCATATTACTTTCCAAAATTAATATCTCATGAATAAAATTAAAATTTCATTCAAGAAACCATGCGCATTTAAATTACAAAAAATTTAAACACACAAAATTTTAAAACCCATTAAAATTTCAAAACTGGGCCCCGAGCTCAAAACCTACCAAATTCAAAATAAGGCCCGACCCACTGCAGCTAGCGCAACAGAGTTACCCTAGGAGCAGCAGCTGCCGCTGCTAAGGGTAGTAACGGTGCTGTGTCACGAGGCCAATCCTTTGACACCGTGGGGAGCTTACATCTACGTCTAGAAGTGATGTAGCGGAAACTCGAACAAGAGATACTAAAGTCCGTTGATCATGCACGATGCAGGAAATTAGTCTTCTACTAGTTGAATTTCGCAAAATTCACAAAAGCAGGTTAAAGGAATTAATTCAGAATTTTTATTGAAAATCAAAACTGTTACAATTGAGAAATAATGGCCTATTTATAGGATACAAACAAACCATTCCAAAATAAGAAACCTCAATCCTAAACAAAGTTCTAACCAAACTAAGAAACCAAAACAAAAGAAGGAAAAGGAAAGCAAAACCGAAAACTTTCCAAAATAGGCCAAAAATCAGTAAATCGCAAAATTGAAGGCCTAAATGACCTTTTTTTGGCCGAAAAGCGACGGACATCACGACCAAAGGTCGTGTGTTTGAATCGTTGGCCCGTTTCCAATAAAGTTAGGCTCAAGAATCACTGAAATCAGACCATTTTTTAGAAATTACTATTCACTGTAAAATTTAGCCAAAAAAGCTAAAGCTTGCTCCTCTACATCAAAAAGTAAGCTAGCTAACCCACTCTATGCACTAATCCTACATTAATAGAAAATACGAGGTTAGTCCCTGATACCACACTTGCTTATAATAGGCATGGTGGCCACAACACATCCTATATGTCATACATCTGTGCATTAGATCGAGATAAATAATGAAAAACATCCATCCACACATTCACAAGCATACATAGGGCACATATGAAAAGTAATGTATGAGGCTTTCATTCATGTATAAGCAACAATTACATCTAGCAAGTTCCCACCCGTAGTAGTAGGGGGACCTATTACGGATGAGGCAAACATAAGCACCCACGTGCGGCCGACCTTGGTGGAGACCAGCCGCACCCCTCTATAGTAGTCCTTATACCAACTTCAGGGTTGGAAGGCCCAACTATTACAATGTCTCACCTATCACACTTTTACTATTCCTACTACTATTACAAAGTATCTCCCCCACTCAGAGAGTCGACGTCCTTGCCGGCTTTGTCTTCTTGAATTCTTCAATCTTCTGCTTGAAGGGTTACAGATCGTCTTCTTTCTCCCAGTTGGTCTCCTCTTCTCCTTCTTCTTTCCATCGAACGAGGTACTCCTTGTAAGTTCACCTGGTGGTTGAAGTTGTGCGATCTGACAAAATCTTTTCTACTTTTCTGCTGGCTAGTGCTTTCTTCGTGATTGCTGGTCGTGTGCTCTTGTTCCGCTTGTCGTCGGTTGGAACTAGATGATAATACTTCAAGTTGTTGACATGGAAGACAGGATGGACTGACATCCATTCTGGCAAATCCAGTTTATATGATACTAGCCCCACCTTCCTAATGACTGGGATAGGTCCTTCGTATTTCCTCACTAGTTTGATATCTCTGTTGCGCAAGAATCGTAGTTGTTCTAGCAGAAGTTTCACCAACACCAAGTCACCAACTTTGAACTCCACTGGTCTGTGATCTGTATCAGCTTATTTATCATCCGATTAGATGCTTTCTCTAAATGTGCTTTGGTTGTCTCCTCGTTTTGCTTCCACTCCTTAGTGAAAAGACATGCTTTTGGGTTCTTGCCTTTGTAAGGCATCTCAATGGAATGGGGCACCAACAGCTGTTGACCTATCACAATTTCAAAAGGGGTTTTATTAGTAGTAGAGCATTTGTGGCTGTTAAAGCAAAATTGGGCAACATCCAAGGGGCATGCCCAGTTCTGTTGGCTGGCACTGACAAAGTGCCATAAGTACTCCTCTAGCATGCTGTTGAATCTCTCCATCTGGCCATCTGTCTGAGGATGATAGCTGGTGGACATGTTCAGGTTACTCCCTAACAATCAAAAAAGCTCTGTCCAAAAGCTCCCCAAAAATTGCCCGTCCCTGTCACTGACAATGTTCTTTGGAATACCCCAATATTTGACTACATGTTTGAAGAAGGCCCTGGCTGTTGTCTCTACTAAACTATACTTTGGCATCAGATTAAAGGTTCCGTATTTGGAGAATCTGTCAACAACCACCAGAATGGAATCAAACTCTTCTACCCTGGGCTACCCCATGATGAAATCCATCGACAAACTTTCCCTAGGGCATTGAGATACTAAAAGTGGTTGAAGTAGTCTGGTAGCTTTTCGTCTCTCTACTTTGTTCTGTTGACATATTAAGCATGTCTTGGTGTATTCTCTCACTTCTTCCTCCATTTTGGGCCAGTAATAATGTTGCTGTAACAAAGCCAATGTTTGATTCCATCCTGGATGACCCGTCCAAAGAGTATCGTGACACTCCCTCATCAACATTTTCCTCAAATTGGCTGTTTTCGGCACATACACCCTTTGATTGGTTGTCATCAATAACTCATCACTGATCCAAAACTGCCTAGTCTTCCCCTGCTCCACCAAGTTCAAAATGGCCACTGCTTGAGGGTCTTTCTGTAGCTTCTCTCGAATCAACTATCGTACGAAGGTTGATAGTTGGCTACTAGGCAAATGGGCTATCTGCTTTATAATTGCCAGTTCTGCCTTTCTACTTAACACATCTGCCACTTGATTCGACTTCCTTATGTGATACTCTAATACAAAATCGAACTCTGCTTAAAATTCTTACCAACAAGCTTGTTTTCGGGACAATGACTGTTGGGTAAGGAAGTGGCTCACTACTACATTGTCTATCTTCACTACAAATCTAGATCCCAGTAGATAATGTCTCCAAACTCTCAAGTAGTGAATGAAACCTAGCAACTCTTTCTCATGAGTCGAGTATTGATGTTCAGTGTCGTTCAGCTTTCAGCTCACGAAGGTGATAAGGTGTCCCTCTTGTATAATGACTCCCCCCAAAGAAAAATCAGAGGCATTCATCTGAACTTCGAATGGTTTTGACATGTCTGGTAGGGCGAGTATTGGTTCCTCCAAAACTACTTTCTTCAGATTTTCAAAAGCTTCTTTATATTCTTCTGTCCAGTGCCATTTCTTCTCTTTTTTCAGCAAGTCAGTGAGGGGGACGACCTTCCGCGAGTATCCTTTGACAAATCTCCGGTAATAATTGGACAATCCCAAAAACGATCTTAACTCTTGAACATTCCCCGGAGTCTGCCACTCTGAAATGACTTTCACCTTATTTTGATCCATGCCTACCCTACCTTGTTCAATCATGCGGCCAAGAAACTTAATGCTAGTCTGGCCAAAAACACACTTCTCTCTCTTCAGAAAGAGCTGGTTCTCCCTCAACTTCATAAATACTAGCTTTAAATGTTCTTTATGTTCTTCCAGAGTGCCATACCACAATGTTGTCTAAATACACCACCACGAATTGATCTAGATAGTCTCTGAATACCTAGTTCATAAAAGTACAAAAAGCAGCTAGAGCATTCATTAGTCCAAAGGGCATAACCAAGAATTCAAAGGAACCATACTGGGTGACACAGGTGGTTTTGAATATGTCTTCCTCCTTCACCCGCACCTGGTAATATCCCAAGTGCAAATCAAGCTCAGTGAAGTATTTTGCCCCACTAAGTTGATCAAACAAGTCTGCTACCAAAGGGACGGGGTACTTGTTATGCATAGTGATTTTGTTGAGAGCTCTGTAATATATGCATAGTCTCAAATTCCTATCCGCCTTCTTTTGAAATAGTATGGGAGCGCCAAAGGGGGAAATTGAAGGTCGAATAAACCCTGCTTCCAAGAGTTCTCCCAATTGCTTTCGTAGTTCTGCCAACTCGAGAGGGGCCATTCTATAGGGAGCCCTTGCCAATGGTTTTATTCCAAAAAGAACTCTATCTCATGATCTACCCCTCTCTTTGGTGGTAGTGTCTTCGGCAAGGTTTCTGGCATGATGTCCTGGAACTCCTTCATCACTTCTTCGAGTAATTTGGGAATACTAGCGTATTCATCTGAACAACTTGTAGCAGAACCACTACATAAGAGCTTCCCCCCTCTTCACCCCCTTCTTGAAATGGAGCACCGAGATGCACTTCTTCTCACATATGGGACTCACTATGACTAGAACTACGCCAAGGATTTTGGTTCATGAAGAGAAGGCAACTTACTGAGGCCATTGGAAGAGCAAAACTCTCCTTCAAGAAGTCCATCCCCAGAACCACATCAAAGTCATCCATTGGCACCACTATGAAGCCTACCATGCCTATCCAGGTCCCAACTTATAAGGCACATTTTGTAGTGCTCCCAGTATCTCTCAAGCTGGTAAGTTGATAGCTTTGATTCTCCCTACTTTTTTTCTAACACATAAACCTAGCTGGGAGGACTCGGTTCCTGAAATTAAGTTATTTGTGGCTTCTGTGTAGATCATGGCCCTGGTGGCTTTCCCATGAATGACCATCTCTACATTCATCAGTCCCTTCTCTTTCCTTAGACTTGTGGACTTTACCTGCTTCTCAAGAGCTGAAAGGAACTGTAAAGATCCCATGGCTGAAGGCTCTAACTCTTCAGGCCTAGTGTCGGCTTCATTTTTGTCTTCAGTTTGTTGTAAAACCAAAGCATTGATAACACTTTGATGAGGGCATTCCGCCATACGGTGTGGTCCCTTACATATAAAGTAAAAGATGTTTTGGACTCCAGAAGTAGCTTGCTTAGACACGAGGTTCTTCGAAGGCCACTTGACTCATTATTGGACTGAATATTCCTCCTTTCACTCCATGTTTGTTACTTCCGTCTGAGAATGAAGTCAGACGGCCTCCTGAGGAAGAATTGCTATGTTCACCTCCCACCCCCAATGGCTTCATCCACTTACTCAGTCTAGTTTTTGATCTAGAGTTGGGAGGTTGTTTTTGCTTTCTAGGATTATCGAAGAAGTCATCTAGGCTCTTTGCTACCATAATAACACTAGCGTGATCTCGGACATTACTTCTGTTCACCTCATTCTTCGCCCACGGCTTCAGCCCCTTCATGAAGTGATACAACTTGTCATACTCATGCATTTCGGGGCACTCCAAGATAAGCTTCTGATAAGCCCTGACATAATCTCGTATGGCGCCAGTTTGTTGTAGTTCTGTAACTTGACATCTAGCTATATGATGAACATTTTCGGAATAAAAATGGCCCTTAAACTCATCCCAGCAGAAAAGCTTTATGGTGCCACCACAACTTGGCACCACCCTCTAAATACATTGGGATCAACTCAAGGCGATGGGTATCTGTTTGAGCCCTAGTTGCGTTGAAGAAGGCTTCTACATCAAAGAGAAAATTCTCAACTTCACTCGCATCTCTCACTCCATCAAGATTTCAGATCTTTCACCTTATATTTGGAGGAGTCTTGGGACCTCAACTCTCCTCACTCGTAAAGGTCTATTAGAATATTGACCTTCAGCTTTACTTCACTTACTTATCCTTTTATGCTACCATATTCTTCTATCGTCTCACCCTGGAATTGTTCGACCACCTTGCATAACTCTTTATGCTCAGTTTGTAGTTTCTCCACTGCCTCTGCAATGTGTAAATTACTCAATTTCTCATTCAAATCAACCATCTCATCAGCATTATTAATGCCACCACCTCAGGATGTCCCCATCTCAAGGGTCCGATCCCTTCGGTCGGACTTCTTCGCCATTATTTCTATGGCGGTAGAATTTGTCACAACAAATTCAATGATGTCAAGGTTGGCCATCATGGCTTGAAAGACATCTGCCTTATCTGTTAGGGCTTTAAACAACTCACTTTGCCCACTCATGACTTCCTCCACTTCACTTTGGATGAATGTTACTACATTTTCTCGAAGCTCTCTGACATCACTGTGGAGCATTTTTACTGCACCTTGTGATTCTTCAACTCTTTTGCTACATTCAAACACTGTAGCCGAAAGGTGTTCTGGGACTATTTCAGCCCACTGTCTCTCCAAGGCTTCAATACACTTCAAAGCATCATGGTTTGCCATCTTGCTTCCCTCCAGATTAAACCTGGCTCTGATACCAAATGTCACGGGGCCAATCCTTTGACACCATGGGGTGCTTATGTCTACGTCTAGAAGTAAGCCAGCGAACCCACTCTATGCACTAATCCTACATTAATAGCAAATATGAGGTTAGTCCCTAATACAACACTTGCTTATAATAGGCATGGTGGCCACACCACATCCTATATGTCATACATCAGTGCATTAGATCAAGATAAATAATGAAAAACATCCATCCACACATTCACAAGCATACACGGGGCACATATGAAAAGTAATGCATGAGGCTTTCATTCATGTATAAACAACAATTACATCCAGCAAGTTCCCACCCATAGTAGTAGGGGGACCTACTACGGATGGGGAAAACATAAGCACCCATGTGCAACCGACCTTGGTAGAGACCAACGGCACCTCCCTATAGTAGTCCTTATACCAACTTCAGGGTTGGGAGGCCCAACCATTACAATGTCTAACCTATCACACTTTTACTATTCATGCTACTATTACAAATTATCTCCCCCCTTACACGTTGCTGCCATGCGGCAGCCACTGCCCAGTAGCAGCAGCCGCTGCTACCACTATTTCCACCACTACAATGGTGACCGGCAACAGCCCCGTATCTACAAAAATAGTCCATGATTTTACAAAAAATAAAATAAAATTACAGCAATTCCAAATCACAACCGATCAATAGAAAATTAAACCAAGAACATAACCAATATTCCAAATTAATTTTCAATTGAAAAATCAAGGGGAGAAATTATGAAACCCTAAACCAAGAATCCCAAAATCAAAAACACCAATTTCAAAATAAGGGATTCAATCCTGTTAAAATTTCCACAGATCAAAAGCTCGCTTTTTTTACCACTGTAGGGATTTTTCACCGGAAATCAACCGAAAGCAGAAGAATGTGTTGACTTCCTCAAATCCGTGGCCAGGAGCAATTAAAGTGGAAATCAAAAAACCAAATAAAATAGAGGAAGAATAGATTCTCACCAGAAAATCTCTACTATAGATGGCTGCAGAAATCAATGTAGACTTCCTCCCCGTTCCCATACACGAACGGCTATCAAACTTAACCCGTGCTAGTGGTTCAATCGGCTGAAATGAGAGAATATTTCTGCTAGAATTTTTTTTCTCTATTTTTCCTTCTATTGGCTGAAATATCTCTTGGGAATTTAACCCTAGATGGCTGAAATTTTCTTGCAAAATTTCAGCCCATACTCCTTTAATTTTATGCGGGCTTTTTTTTCCTCTTTAAGTCCAGGTTTGTATTGATTCACTTGGTTCAATTTAATTTCAATTCAACATGTATGCAAATATATTATAGCATATAATAAATTACATGCATTTAAATTAAAATTAATTTGACCAATTAATTTAACTAGGGAATTAAATTAGACTTTCACAAAATTAAACACATGTAAACCAATACCTGTAAAATATTTCCATCTAGGAAATAATCTCATAAATTAATTTATTGAATTAATTATAAGAAAGCTAATACAAATATTAATTATATTATTTTGATTAATCCAATTGATCTATATAATATAATTAACGGAATCCTCTTTTTCCAGCGTATATACTCCAAGTACACACTTGATGCTTTTAGTTTAAGTTCAGACGTTCAACGTGTATGATCTTATGGGCCCGTCTTTATGTTGGCAGTGGGCCTATGGCCTATAGACTATAGGCGGGCTTTAGCAAGCCACTACAGCCCCCAATTAAGACAAAGAAAGCAGTCCAACTGTACTCGTAACCCTGTAGTTTAAAATTGTATATCCCATGTCGTTGATATCAGTGTCCAACACAGAGGTATGGATCGATCACCCTCTTTTGTGTCCGGACATTTACTTGATCCCGAATGAAATGATGTTCACAAACAAGTTCCAACTTGTTTCGGTGTGGCCACACTCTTATCAGTTGTATTCATCAAGAGGCTAGTGATATCTTCTCAGTGGACTACTGAGTGGCATTCCCTTCTGCATATCCATAGCATTGCCAAGTTCACTGACACACCCGAACATACCCATACTTGGCACCCTGTTTCAAGCCCTTTAGGCAAACACCAAAGTATGCCATTTCACATACATCACCATGATATGGTCAGGGCTAAGGATCCATACAAGTACTACATGAGAATCACTTGTGATACTTTACCATGTGGATTTCTGGTTTTATGAATCTATATAGTACCATGGCCCTTTGCATGTACCCATCAACTTTGTTAACATCCTATATCTAATGACCGATAAGACACCGCCATACAACCAAGCTAATGATAGTCTTTGGTTCCATTCATTCCTATTACTGGAACAAACTATGGATCTCTTTATGGTCATATCATTTTCCCTATCCATGGTCTTACTGCCAAGTGCATGACACTTATCAACATGGATATGGATATGGATATGTCCATCGGATACTCTATTTAAAACATAGCACAAGATATATAATAAGTAGATTGATGCCTTTATTTAATGACACATATTGTATAATACATAAATCTTACATCAAAGTACAAATGTATGATACAAATACAAGGACTAATGCCTCGAGACTAGGGCATATCCAACACCTATCTGTTCACCTTTTGATGATGAAGAAGGAACTAGCTCCGTTTGATCTCCAAGCCATGGTGAAATTGGGAATTTGTCAGAAAGTGGGAAATGGGGGGTATGTGTTGCTGATTCAGAGAAGAGGGTTGAGAAAAGGAAAATTATGTTGCCAACTTTCAAGACTAAGAAGCCCAATGTTGGGCAGAATGTAGAAGCTGTTCCAGAAGTACCCCTTCTTAACTTAACTTTAAGAGATCTTTTGTCTGCCATAGAAGACCTAAAGGCTCAGGTTGCCTTTCTGGAGAAGGAAAAGAGGGGAATATGGGTTCAAATTGAAATGTTGACTGAGATATACATTCTTTCTGAGGGAAAGAAAGAGGATAAATTCTATTCTATGACTTAATCTTCCACAAGGGATAAGAGCCCTTCTTTTGATCCCAGTCATATTCCAAGAGCCAAGACCGAGAACACTGTCACTGCTGCCTCCAAAAAGCTGTTTGGAGAAGACGCTGAGGAGGAGAAGCCTGAAGATATGTGGGATTGCTCATCTCATTTTGAAAATGTTTAATTTCTGTTTCTAATTATCTCCTAGCTCTGGTATGCTTCCTTTAACCCTGCTCTTTATTTTCTACAAAAGCTGTGTTGGTGAAAAGCTGTGAATTGTGAATAAGTTGTTTTTACTGTTCTGTTGTTTATATGTTGTTTTGTATAGAATTGCCAAAATGATATGCTACATATTTTCTCTTTTGTTGAAATAGTATAAATTTTTTGTTATTTCCTATTTTTCTTGTCTCCCTTTCACATTGCGGACAATGTGTATTTTAAGTATGGGGGAGAGGCAAGTTGTTCTGCATTTTAAGTAGTTGAATATTCTTTTAGCAATCTGTTACATCTGTTTTTTTTTTTTTTTTTTTTTTTTGTTAGCTAGTAGTAAGAATTAGAAACCAAATTGTTGAGCATGATCGGTTTAGCGATAAAGAAGTATCTTTTGTAATTATTTGTCTAGATTCTCTTGGTTTTCAGCATAGCCAGAAAATTTTTTTATAAGTGATCTTGCTGGTAATTCTTGCAGTAATTTTTGAAGTCATAGTGATGAACTAAAATGCAAAATCCTACATTAATTGTAAGATACTTGACCCTTAATTTCTTGAGCTTTAAATTTTTCATTTTTAAGAATCAATTCTTTGCTATCTCCTTTTTTGAGTAGCCTTGCATGTATTGATGAATTCTAAAACTTGCTTTGATTTCACTTTGTTGCTTGACTTTTTCAGACATTAAATGATAAGGCATCTATGTTAGCCAACTTTAGCTTAAATGGCCTACCTATTCTATAATTGAATTTATCCTACATTGTAGTGAAGCCAAGTTGAGCCTAGCCTTTTTCATTGTGAAGTCACTAAATTGTTCTACCGTAACTTTTTTCACTTTGATTTTGCCAAAATTCACCCATGATTACCATTTTGCTTTTAAAGAAAACTTTTTATCTCAAATCAACATGTTATTGCTTTCTTGTTTCCTTTTCTTCTTAATGGAATTTTGTTTCATATAGCCAATCGTATAAATATGTGCTTAATTGAAGTTCTTGAAGCTGCATTCAAAAAAATCATATCTTGTTCTGCTTGAAGAAATTATCCTTTAATTGTTGTCATCTCTCAAAATATCCTATTTACCCTTGATGTAATGTTTCAAGCAAAAAAAATTAAAAAATCTCAAAAATTAAAAAATCAAATCATTTTTTCCTTTCTTTTCCTTTCTTGAATAAAGTCAAAAATAAAATCGTTGACTAATTTTCTGAAGTGTTCAGTTTTCTTTTTGGAAGTTGTTATGTGCTTGTCTTTTGAATTCCTTGAGAAAAGTTTATCTTGTGCATTGCTGTTGTTTTTCTTAAATTGCATTTTTTATAATCATTTGCTTACATTATATCCATTCCATACCTTTCACCCTATCCCTATTACAACCCTTTGGAAAGACCTTTGATTTTATCTGATCTTGTTTGGGAGATTGAGTTGATTGAATTGTGAACCTATGGAATTCTGAAGTCTTGCCTTGCTAATGAGTCAACAAACACTAGACCTTAAACACTTTTTGAGTGAATCCTTATTTTGTGAGGTGTTTTGGTTCATAGCTATTCTCATTGTTGTTTGCATAGAATTGCTAGTTTGAAATATTGATAAGTGCTTAATGTTGAAGCTGTTTGCCTTGGTGTGTCTCCTAAACTTATATTTTTCTTAAGTACCAATTCTCTCTTTGCTTGAAATTGTTCCTCTTACTAGTTTTCTACTAATCAGCTACTGTTTTCAATTAACATTGATGTTCTTTGCTTGAGGACAAGCAAATGCTTATGTGTGGGGGAATTTAATAAGAGAAAATATCTTGATATTTTATCTAGTAATTTGTGCTTAATTGAATTAATTTTATATTTAAAACAACTTAATATGGTAGTAAAATTGGCTAATTTTTGTATTTGACTTGGTTTTTGCAGTTTTTGGAATTTTCTTAGGTAAGATCCCTGATTTCATGCCAAAAAACTGCCTATCACTGACGTTGATCCAGACTAGAGTTGAAAATGGCAAAAAAAGGCAAAATTGGCTGCAGAATAGCTTTTACCAAATTCAGAAATACTTTGCTAGGATGTTATAAAGACTCATTTATGATTTGCTAAGCTGGGAGACATTTCCAAAGCATCTTTTAACTCTTGTCTTTGAATTATAACTGTTAAATTTAGGACACGTGTCATTTTGTGGTGTTTTAAGAGCATGTTGCCCTAGTTTTCTTGGAGTTCCTATATAAACTCCTCTTAAACAATAGCAATGGCATCCCACCAATCTCTTCTCTCTTTCCTTCAAAGCCTTCTATGGCAGAACCTGTTTTGGCCATTGAGGAGTGGTTCTTAGGTGTAAGCCAGCAGTGGCTAGAAATATGTAAGTACTCTTTATCTTAATCTAAGTTATGTTTCAATTCAAGCATCTAGATCTACCTTGTGGTTATACTGTTAGATGAGTTTGATCACCTTATGCATAATATATTGAGTTTAATTTTTATTTGCTTCATATTTGGAAAATGTAAGGTTAGATACATATGTTGACTTAGTAATGGCTCTGCTTTATGTGATTAAGGTTCATGTTGGGAATGCCCACGTTGATACTTCCTATTCTTAATGCATGGTTTTAAGTGTTAATTGTGAAGAATGCTCCGGTTAATTATTTGAAAGCATAGGTTTTATAAGAATTAATTGTGAAGAATGCTCCGGTTAACTATAGTGTAAGAGACTATTTGGCATGCTAGATTGAAATAACTTAGGTTATATAAAAGTACAAGTTGTTTCCTTGCCCTGTTCTTGCTTACTCAGCCTGTTATCATTGTTAATTTAGATCTGTATTCAAGTTGACTTATTTTCATGATATTTGCTAGATCTAGTCATTTTTAGTAGACTTTATACTTAAATCATAAACTTAATAAATTGACCATGTTTCTGCCACAAGTTGTTTCAGTTTAGAAACCACTTCTGCTTTGCTTGTACTAAAACCCAGATCCATGTGGGAACGATATTCGGACTTAGATCCACTTACTACTTATTGACCTAGTATACTTGTTAGAATATTTTGCATGCTAGTCTAACCATCAATAGAGTTTCCAATTGTCGGAGCCGGCACGACGGAAAGATAATAAAATTTAAAAATAGATTTTACCATTATAGGTTGTTTTAAAATAATATTTATTTTAATTTTAAATATTATATCTATGACATAAACACGACACTAATTATAAATAGATCTAAATAATGAATTTTTCAATTCATATGATTTTTAATTCTATACCTATAACCATAGACATAGAATCATAGAACAAAATATGTCATTTTGGTCCACGTGACTAGAACGCGTGGTACAATATCCCCACATATATTAGCACCAATATCAAACGGCTCTATGACAGTTGGAATAGTGCCCAATGACTACATTTCTAACGGTCACTGAGATGTTGGAAAATTCACTTATATATATCCATTCATCTTATTTTTATTTTTTACAACTCTTGAAAAATTATCTTGAAATTCACTACAACTCGAAAATTTTTAATCATCATAATGGAAGAAAATAATACATTGGATGACCTCGTTATTGCAATAATTTTCTCTATTATATTTATTTTACTTCTTTATGCAGTGCTTTAATATCTTGTTATTCCTAATGGGCTCAAACGACACTACTAAATACAGATGTACAATAGTATGATATTTTATTGATGTACTTTTTATCTTTATATCTATATGAAATAAAAAAAATTTTATTGAGAAAATGCATGTTGAATTTAAATATAAAACATTGTACTTTAAATAGAGTCGCCACCAATAGAATTTTGGTACGATTGGATACATTCCATAACTAGAGATTCACTTGGTTCGTTTGCCATTTAATTGTAAGGAAGACAATAATCACCTTAGCCCGCCCAAATTTGGTACTAGAATGTTGTAAACTATTTTTATTGGATGTATTTATTATGTGATTTATTTTTCTAAGTTATAAATTTTATATCTATGACATAGATATAAAAATTATCTATAACATAATATAAACGGGTGAATTTTTCACTTCACGACCTCATTAAAAATAGGTTATCTAGCCCTTATTTACTTTTATTATATTTTTTCAGGTCTACTTTATAGACGTAAAATTGATTTATTATTTTTAATTTCTTGATAATTAGGCTTGCCTTAAACTAGGTGTAAAATGGATGATTTTGAATTAGACTAAAATCTAAACCATTTATTAACCATAATCCGGATTGGACCTAAACCATGATTCACACCCTAAATTAATCCTAAAAAAACCTTTTAAAACTTATCTTTTCCACCCTTATCACTTTCTTTTCAAAATCATTATTTTATCGAAAACTAATATATTATTTTTAGTTTTCAGATCTAAAAGGAAAAAAAAAATTGTCTCTTTCTCACTCACTCATCACATGCCTCTCATATATCCCTCTCTGCCTTCCTTTCTTTCTTTTTGTTATTCAAAAAACCTCACCTTATCTCTTACCTTATTATGCCTTAAATCCCTTTTTTTCCTTCCTATTTCATAGTTTTAATTTTTATCTTTAAGCTTTCTCTCTGTCTGTCTCTCCATCTTTCTAAAAGCTTATTTTCTCCCAAAATCTCTCTTTCTCCCCGATGATTTTAGTCTGCCTTCCTTTCTTGGTATTCTTCGTCTATTCAATGTTACCTTCATCACGATCTCATCCATAAGATTACGTACTTATTCTTGGCTTAATGTTTCTTACACTAATTCCTTGCTTTGGTTGCTTAGTTTTTAATATTAACTCTAAATTTTATTTACTTTTTCTCTTTTAGGTCTAGAAAAAAAATTCCGCTCGGCGAATTCTGGTCATAAAATGGATAGCAAAGGGAATATGTTAAAAGGCATGATTTCTAGTTTTACACTCCTATTTTGTGAACTAATTATCGTAATGGGTTTATGTGCTCAATGAAGAACTTAAATGTGAATGGAAGGCTTGATTTCAATTTGGTTTAAATTGAGTGATTTATGAATTAAACTGGTGATTTTTTGTTTATTTTTCGGTACATATTTACATGTTGACTATTGGACTAAATCTATGTGTTAGAATAAAAGGTATGAATTATTTACAAACTTGCAATAAAAATTATAGATTTACTAGAAGAATGTAGGATGGCATAGCTATATTTGTTTATGTGAATAAGGTTGGTATATGATGTTCTTAAACTTGAGATTTTAATGTTGGCATATGTTAATGATAAAAGACCTTCTTAGTCTATATATCTTTGAAATGTATTGAAGAATAAATCACTGTTAAATAATGTGGTTAAACATGAGTGGATGTTGTCATTATTTTCGGCTAATTGTTTAATAATAAGAATTTAGACACAAGTTGTCTTGTTTAAAAAATGTGAAGATATGCCATATCTCTCTTTCATAGAAATAGTATACAGTGTCATTAGGTAAGAAGTATGATGCCTATACCATAGGCACTTATTTCATATTAATAGTCACAGTTAGCTTTTAAATAAATTAGTTAAATTCCATAAAAATTTGTATTTGGCTTTTTAGTTTTACTAATTTATTTTATTGCTTTGTAATTTATGAGAATGAGACTATATGGGTGATAATGAGAGAAGCTTAATGAAAGAGATGCTACATATTCAGGTTTAGATGTATTTCGCCAAGGTAAAAAAAATCCACATTTCCTATTGCATGAATTCTAAATCACTTGGATCTAATTATACACTTGTTTTGTGTTGCAGAATGAAAGAGAAAAGTAGAATTTATTCAAAGATTTATTGTATATATAACTTAAATGAAATAGTGAATTAAAGTTTGCTTGATTGTGATTTTTGCACATGTGCACCTTAACAATTAAAAAATGAACCCGCCACGTTTTGAAAGCCTAAAATTTGTTTTAAATATTACCAATAAATAAATCACTATATATTTTTTCATAAAATTTTAATAAAGTGAAAAGTTATTGAAATGTTTGTCCAAAAAAATTAAAATTAAAATGGGGTAATGTTTTTTTTTCAATATTTTAAACATAAGGTCATGCACATGAAAGAAAACGAACAAAATTCATATCACATAATGAATGAATATACTGAATTATAATCAAAATAAAACTTATTTTATATTGACATAATGAGTCATAGTAAAGAGATTCTTCTTTCAAATAATTACCACCTCCAACTAGATCTTTCCACCTTGATTTCTCAAAAGTGCAGATTGCTAAAAGAATTTTTTTTTTTAAGTGTTCTTTGTTATTTGTTTGTGAAATCTGGTTTTCTTTTTTTATCTTTTTTTTTTTTTTGGGTGGGGGGGGGGGAATTACCAAAAATACCTCAATTTTGACTTTCCTTTCACTCATACTTTGTGTAATTCTTAGAAATACGCGCATTAGGTTGTAAATTTTGCTTTTACCCACTTGTTTCCCCCCCATGTGATTCTCTCTCATCTTTTATATTTTTAACCTTAATTTTTTCATTTACCTCTTAATCCATTAATTTTTTTTGCCACGCCACTTGGAATGTTTTTATCATATTTTTTTTCTCTTCAAAAAAAGATCCATATGTATATATTTTTTTGGATTTCCAGAAATGTATTAGCATTGTACCAAGAGGTATAAAAAATGTATCAGAATAGTAATAGAATTGTATCGCGAAGTATCAAAAATGTATAAGAATTGTTATGAAGGCTAAATAAAAACTAACCATAGAAAAAATATAGAATAAAGTATATAGTATCAATGTCTACTTATTGATATTTTCTGATACATTTCAGATACAATTATGATACATTTATGATACAATTCCAATACTTTGCATATTGTGTTTTATGTATTAATTCGATATGTTTTATCTGTAGTGAAGAATCACCTAAATTGAACCAATGTCTGCTTGTTGATACATTTTTTATATATTTATGATACATTTCTGATATTTTTTATGGTACTTTTATCATATTTTGGGATATATTTTTTTATAACTTCTAAAGTGTTGCTTGTATATGTTGTTTGTTTGTTTGTATTCTTCCTGGATTGTGTTGTCTCTAATGTTTCTTATGTAAAGTTGGTGATACATTTTTTATATATTTTATTGCATTAAAACTGCAAAAATAGTTGTATTAATGTCTGATTGTTGATACATTTATGATACAATTTTGATACTTCGCGTATTATGTTTTATGTATTAATTCCACATGTTTTATCTGTACTGAAGAATCACGTAAACTGATTTTTTTTTTATAGTTATGAAAGCTAAATAAAAGCTAACCATAGAAAAAGAAATACAGAATAAAGCATATTAAACCAATGTCTGCTTGTTGATACATTTCTGATACTTTTTGTGGTACTTTTATCATATTTTTATGATACATTTTTTTATACCTTCTATAGTGTTGTTTGTATATGCTATTTTTTTGTTTGTATTTTTTCCAAATTGTGTTGTCTGTAATGTTTCTTATGTAAAGTTGGTGATACATTTTTGATACGTTTTATTGTATTAAAATGGCAGAAAAAGTTGTATCAATGTCTATTTGTTGATATATTTCTGATACATTTAGGATACATTTATGATACATTTCTGATACACTTCTGACGATCGGAAAAAAAATTAAAAAAAATATATACATGTGGATATCAATTCGAAGATAAAAAAGAAACTAAAAGAACTTGTTAAAGCGGAATATGGAAAAAGTGAACGATTTGAGAGATAAATGGAAAAATAATGTTTAAATAACAAAAAAGGAGAGAGAAACTACGATGGAGTAATTGAAGAATGTGTGTAGTGCAAAACATAAATTGCAACTTCTTTTGAGCATATTTTTGAGAGTTTTTGGGCCAAGCATTTTTTTGATATGCTTGTTGAAAAAAGTAGTATTTTTGTAAATTACCTTTTTTTTTTTGTTTACTCATGGGCTTGGGTTGGATCCCCTTTTATAGTGATGTGATTTTACTATTTCAACAATCATAATTAAATTGATTTTGGACTTATTAGCCCATAATTAAAAGAATTTGACATTTTCCCCAATGAAATCTTACACAAAAATATTTGATTTTTGGCCCTTAGTATTTGACAACTATAATTGTACCAACATAGAATTAATATTCTTTGTTATTTTTCTAATCAATTTCTAATGAGTAATCCTTTTGTCTATGGGCAGTTGTAAAAATTATAGCTGCGTAATTAATTTTTTTATATTTTATGTATTATTATTCACTATTGTAAGAAAGTAAATTTATAAAAATATCTTTTGTCAAAATTTTTGACTTCTACTGTGATTGGTTAAACTTATAGGAAAATCAAGGTTAAAAAAGAGGGTGTGACTCGGAGGGTTACTAGGAGTAGTGATGAGGTTAAGAAGATATGTTTATTTTTGTTTGGTATTCTATTATTTTTGTTTGTTTTGTCAATTTTTTTTTATTAATGATGATACACAGGTATTTGATACATTTTTATTATATTTTGTGATACTATGTTGATATATGTTCTCGTGTTTGGTTGTTGTTATATATCCTTTTTTGATGTATAAATATGCTTTTATTTGGTTGTTGTTGTGTATACTGTATGGATACATTATTGATACATTTGTGATGCTTTGTTGATACATTTTTGGTGTTTGCTTGTTATTTATGTGTTTTTTTACCACTATTTTCATACATATTTTATACATTTTGTGATACAATATTAATACATGTGTTGGTGTTTGATTGTTGTTGTGTATATTATGTTGATACATTGTTTGGTGTTTTTTTTGTTATTTTATTGATGTTGATGCATTTTTGATATATTTTGTTACGTTTTAATACTACTATGTTTATATATGTTTTGGTGTTTTGTTGATCTTATGTATACTGTGTTGTTACATTGTTGATACGTTTTTTGATACATTTGTGATATCGTGTTGATACATTTTTCTGAAGTGTTTTTTTGTTAGGTTTCTTATGTAATTCGTATGGTCATCTTCTTCTTTTCGATTTTACCCTATTTGTTGTTGATTTACAATTTTCTGATCATTTTTGTTTTGTGATTTGTGATTCAGTAATGTGTGCAATTGGAGAGATTTCTACAACATATGAGGTTTTGTGATTTAAGAAATTTTTACAATTGGATAGTTGTCTCCATATGTCTATTTCTACAATTTGTGATTTTGTGATCGAGTTTTGATTTGTGATCCAATAATGCATGTGATTGGAGAGATTGGAGAGATTTCTGCTATTGAAGAGTTTCTACGAGGTTAGAGGTATTGGCACCCACGAAGTTGGAAGTATTTTGAATATTTTGAATCTCTTTGTACTATTTTTTCTATTATATTGTAGGTAATAGAGGAATATGAAAATCGTTTATCTTGGAAATTTTGAAAAAATTTGGTAGTATTTTTGAAGAGGATCTCTGGGTTACATATAAAGAAAATTTAGGGTCAAAATTAGGGTATTTTTGCTAAAAGCCCTAAATTATATCTCATTGTACCTATACGTATATTCATATACACTAAAACAATGGGCTTCATCTCATTTAGTCGACGCCAATTATGTTCGAAAATTACCGAAAATACCCCAAATTTAAGTTTCCTTTTATCTGGACGTCCGTACGTTTTTATTTTTACTCTTTTTTATATATAACTTTTCTTACATACATTGTTTTTGTTTAACAGCCTTTGGGAATTCTTTTTTTCTGCTCCACGTTCATTTTCTTCTCCACGATCATTTTCTACTTGCGATTTCTGCTCCACTGCACTTTATTTTTTTGGGCATTACTCCACGATTATACTTCTGCGTTTGTGGGGCGACGGTTTTCTAGTGTTTTCTACTTTATATTTGAGGTAATTTTTACACATTTCTCCATACAAAATTATGTTTTTCTGTGTTTTGTTTTAGTTTACAAAGGGCGAAGAGGAAGATAAGTGTGCTCTAATGGTAATGATGATGTTCTGCTTTCTAAATTGAAGTTGAAGTCGGTTAAAGCCTCTAGTTCATAGAGGGTTTCTAGTGAAGTGAAGAGTAAAAAATCCAAATCTAAGAGGGTTTCTAATAAGAGAGCTGTTAAGGGAGTGAAGAGAGAGCTTATTACTAGGAGATTGAAGGTATTCAGCCAATGCATGTCTTTCATACTTTTTTTTTATATACATTTTGTATGTTCTGTTATTTTTTATGATTTTTGTGATACAATTTTGATTCTTTTTTGATGCATTTTTGTATGTCCTGTTATCTTTTATGATTTTTTGTTGTTTTGATACAGTTTTGATATTTTTCTTATACTTTTTTGACACATTTGTATGTTTTGTTACTTCTGATTTTTTTGTTGCTTTGATACAGTTGTGATACATTTGAATGTTTTGTTATTAGTGATATTTTTTGTTGTTTTGATACAGTTGTGATACATTTTCTGATATTTTTGTGATACATTTTTTTATGTTGAGGTCTTTTATACTTTTTGTTCTTTTTTTTCTGATACATTTTGCATGTTGTGTTTTTTCTGATTTTTTTGTTGTTTTTATACAGTTTTGATACTTTTCTGATACTTTTTGTATGTTGCTTTTTTATTCTGATACTTTTTTTGGTTTTGTGATACATTTTCGATACATTTCTGATTCATTTTGTTTGTTGTTTTGTTATTCTAATACTTTTTATACTTTTTTTGGGCTTTGATACTTTTTTGATGCTTTTTTATCTCTTAGGTTGGTGAACCTGTTTATAATGTTGATAAGTTTTGGCAAGCTAGGGTCTATGTTTTTTCTCATCCTGATGTTATTCAGTTGTTCAAGTTGCATTTGCCAAATAAAGTTCTTGATATGTTTAGGAACAATAATTTTTGGTTATTTTTTGGATATGCCTAACACTAGCATTAGTAAATAGTTGGTTCATTCTCTTCTGTTTAGAGAAATATATGATGGAGAGAATGATTCTATGCTGATTGATTTTAATGGGAAGAGGGTTTGTTTTGGTGTTCAAGATATTACGTTGATATCTGGAATGAAGACGAATGGGGTAGAGGGTTTTGAGATTCATTACAGCGATGTCGGTTCTAAGTTGGTATACAGATATGATTTGGTTTCTATTTTGAAGGATGGGAAGTTTAAGCCTGATGAGGACTTTTTTAAGATTGCTTTATTGTATTTTGTGGCGGATTTTTTACTTGGTTTAGATCAAGAGCATTCTATGCCATTGGATCATATTGATTTGGTTGAGTCTGGTGACTTTGTGAATTATAGTTAAGGTTCTATGGTGTTTGATAAAACCATTTGTCAATTGAAGAAAACTGGTCTTTCAAGGACTCGTCCTAGCTGCTATCATTTGGAGGGTTGTCCTTTGTTTTTTTAGATTTGGTTTTATGAAGAGTGTCTTGGCTGCAATGCTGTTATTTGCAGTAGGGTTGGGAATACTGCTCCTATTTCCAGGATGTATAAATGGAAGACTTTTGATAAGCAGTTTCAAAGTTCTAAATTGGATTTTCTGATTTTCTTAAGATTTGCTCATAGTGTATGTTTCTATACCTCTCATTTATCTTTCTTTACTTTTTTATGTTTGTTGTTATTATGTTTATTATTATTATTATTATTATTATTATTAGTATTATTATTATTATTTCTTCTGTTTTTGCTTTTTCTTTAGTTGGGTTTGAAGGATTTAAAACCTTCTGTAGAAGAGATTGAAAAGCTAGAGTTAGAGTTGGAGTTGGGGGATTTTAACTCCAAAAGTAAGGGTAAGGATGGTGTTGCTGAGGCTGTTGGAGAGAGGAAGTCTAAGAAGACTAATGTTAGGAATAAGAATACTAATGGTGGGAATGGTTCTTCTGGTTTGTTAGCTGAGATTACCTCTTTCTGGACATCTGTTGAGTCTTCTTTTCTTTCTATTGTTGGAATGTTGACTTCTATCAGCTAATGTTTGGAAAAATTGGTAATTTACTTTTTTTTATTATTATTATTTTTAGTATTTTTTTTTTGTTTGTTGTTTTTATAATGTGTTTTTAATTAATTATTGTCTTCTTTCTGTGTTTTGCAGGAAGCTGTGAGGTATAGTGGTGAAAAGGTTTTTTTTTTTATTATACATTTCTGATACTTTCTAATATAAGCCTAATACATTTTTGATACATTTTGATATAGGTTTGACACATTTTATGATGCTAGTCTGATGCATTTTGTGATACATTTCTGATACATTTCCGATACATTTGTAATATAAGTCTGATACATTTCAAATAGATTTAGATATAAGTCTGATACATTTTATGATACATTTCTGATACATTTATATATAAGTCTGATACATTTTTATGATGCTAGTATGATACATTTTATGATACATTTCTAATATATTTTGATACCTTTTTGATATATTTGTGATAAATTTCGATACCTTTCTGATACATTTCTAATACAAGTCTGATACATTTTTGTTTAAAAAATAGGTGTTTTCTGGTGTTGAATTTGGTAAAGATAAAGATAATGATAAAGATGAGAAGGATGAGGAGGATGGTAAGGATGATAAGGAATAAGAGGAGGATGATCAAGATGAGGAGGACAAAGATAAGAAGGAGGAAGAGGAGGATGATGGTGAGGAGGATGAGGATAAGGAGGAGGAGGAGGAGGAGAAGGAAGAGAAGGAGAAGTATAGGAAGGAGGAAGAAAAATAAGATGAGGAGGACGAGAAGGAAGGTGATGTTGATATGGTTGATGCTGAAGACAAGGTAAATAAGGAAGAGAATGAGAAGAAACATGAAGGAGAGAAAGATGAGAATGAGGAGAGGGGAGATGTGAATGATAAGGAAAATGAGAATGAAAAGGTTTCTGAAAAGCAAAATGTTTCTATGGATAAGCAGGATGCTATTGAGGCGATTAGTGAAGATTGTGGTGTTGAAGGAGCTCTTCCTGATGGTAGTCAGGGAGACATTAAAGTCAATCCAATTGTCACTTTTAACCAAATAACTGACTTCGGTGATGTAGTCAATGTAGCTTCTTATGTTGTGAAATCTGTTGTGGAAGATGATGTGACTAGTGAAGCTGTTATTGAAAAAGTTGCAGTTGACGATAAGGGTGAGGATGAAGCTATGGCTGCTTTTGGAAAGCTTAAGGAAGTTGTATGTTTTCTTTAAATTTTTGTTGTTTTATGATTGTTTAGTGTTAACTTTTTTGTATACTCCATTGATAATATTATTATACTATTACGGTACATTTTTTGTTATACATTTGTGATACAAGTCTAATGCTTTTCTAATACAACTCGGATACATTTTTTATACATGTTAGATACAAGTTTGATACATTATATGTTCAAGATTCTTCTAGTTGCTTTTTAGATTTTATTGATCCTGTTCTTTTGGATAAGATTGAAGTTGATAGTATTAAGAGATGGAAGTTGTTACATTATGTGCTTTTTTTTATCTGTTTTTAATTTTTTTATATTTTTTTATTTTTGGAGTGTGGTTTTGATTTTTTTTTTAATTTTGTGTTTTTATTGTTATAAGATGTGAGTACAGAGGGCGTCACTATTATTATTGCTGATGCGACAGCTGGTTTTCCAAAGCGAAAGAAGAGAGCTAGTCGTGTGTTGAGGTCACTTTATACTCGTTTGTCTGGATCTATGCAAAGTTTAGGACAGTTGTGGTTGGGATGTTTCCTTTGGATACTTTTGCTAAGTTGGGGGAGTATCTTAGTGATTCGGATGTGGCTTCATTCCACAAGTTTATTAATAAGAATAAGTTGGCTGTGAGGAGGTAATTAGTTTGAATCTTATATATATATATATATATATGTATTTTTTTATGTTTTTTTTCTTATGTTGTTTTTTGTTTTTGTTTCAGTAAGAAATTGAATAAGATGTTTAGATCGGTGGTTAATACTCTTAAACCACTGGTGGATTTCGGAGTCTGTACAATTGATTGCAAAACTTTTTTTTATGAACTTTATACACCAGGGGAACTTCTATCTAGTGCTGTAAGTATTAGTTTTTGTCTTTTCATTATACCTTTGATAATTGTTTTTTTGTTTTTTATTTTGCTTTTTTTTTTTTTTTTTGTAGCACATGGATTTGGTTCTTTATTATTTGAGGAAAATGGCAAGTATTCAAAAAGTATCACTCTTAGATTCACAACCACAGATTTTTGCTTTGACTAGAGTGTGAAATATCTTTTTTTGTTGTGAAATATATTTTACATACTATTGAGGGTAATGAGAATGCAGTTTACTGATATAATCACCAACTTTATGTTTGGCTATGGTGTTCTGTAGTGGGAGGCCATGGAGTAAGGTGGATATTGTTTTTTTCCCAGTGCATATGAATCAGAATGATTTGATGATGGGCAGCTTTGTGTTTCTGGATAGGATGTTGTATATCTATGACTCATTGAAGGAAAGGGCTAGTTTTCATTAGACATATGACTCTGCTGATGAGTATGCAACCTTGCTTCCTTATTTCATAGAGAAGTTTGAGGTTTTTTCTTCAAGGCCTAAACATTCTTGAGTCTGAGCAGTACTTTGGGAAGGATTGTTTTCGTCCACTTGATGTTATGGTTGTTGACAATGTACCTCAACAGAGTGATTGGTAAGATTTTTTTGTCTAAGACATTTCTGTTAGATACCTAATGTATTTTTGATACAATAGTGGTACAATTCTGATACATTTGTATATAAGTCTGATACATTTTATGATGCTAGTTTGATACATTTTATGATACATTTATGATCCATTTCCGGTATACTTTTGATACAAGTCTGATACATTTGTGATACACTTCTGATTCAAGTCTAATACATTTTGTAATGCTAGTTTGATACATTTTATGATGCTAGTCTGATACATTTCTGTTACTTTTCTAATAAATTTGTGATCTCACACATCAATGAAATTCATTATGTTTGTTAATAACTCATTACTAGTCACCTGAAAAAAAAAATTTAGGAAGTTAGACCTTCCTCAGTGTGCTAATTATATGCAATGCATGAGTAATTTAGCACTCATCCGGTCACACAATACTATACATATCTATATATACTATATATATGTATTCATACACCTGAATGTTGTAGAACAAATAATAAATCATTATATCAATATATCAACAGGTGGTTTCCATACGTTATGGACCCTAAACCTCGACACCTAACATGTCATAATCTATATAGCCATTAGGCTCTCTTAAATCCAATGACTAGGGGACCTAGAATAACTCAATCGAACCCGCACCCAGTCCACTAGAGGACCGAGAATAACTCAACCGAATTCATACCCAGCCTCACTTAATTCCAATTCCATAATATCATATAGCCCGAGAATAACTCAACCAAGCTCATCCATAATCCACATCATCAACATCATACTTATAATAGCCCGAGAATAACTCAACCGAGCTTATCCATAATCCACATCATTAACATCATACTTATATTCCATAAACCTAATAATACCTGTGTGCACAAGGTCCTGATGGTGCTCACCAGAAAGCAAGTCCATAACACGTATGTAAACCACAATCAGAATATATATAATTATAATTATAAATATAGGCAATACTCTTCTTAAAACAATTATAATAATCACTTAGTAGAATTACACTTTGAAAATATGTCATAAATGCAAATGCTAAATTAAAATTGCAATACATATAATTAACTCACAGATTCCTTCCTAATTTAGTCTACTTATTTGGCTTGGACTTAATAATTATTTATTATCAAGCTTCGTACGTATTCCAAAAATTCCGATTTGGGAATCAAAGCCACGTAGTTCTCCTAATACCTGGTTTGGGAAGTAATAAACTATAATGTAGTTTGGCTTGAAAATAAGCATCTACAATCAATTAAGGTATCCGACTCTAGGTAGATGTTAGTAATGTATGTTTGGTACGTTGTGATAGTTGCAATGATAATGTTGGTATTAGTTGGCTAGAAACTTCTTTACCTTTAACATTTCAAATTTAAGGCTTGAGACAATTGAAATATTTCTTTGGGATTGAGCTGTGGCATATATGACTTATTATCCGACTAAAACATTAACTTAGAGAGATCAAACTAAACGTATTCTATGTATGAACTTACAATACAATGACCAGGAAGCTATTCACAATACTTGTAACCCAGTAATTACTGAATGGACAAAACTAATAGAGGTTATTTCCATTTATTTGTGAGAAAAAAAGAAGAAGGGTTGATTTCCCATAAATATGCCAGAAAAGGAGAATAAGTAGCTAATGTGTTCACTAAAGCTCTGCCTATGAATCGAGTGAATTGTATTTGTAAGATGGACATGATCAATATTTATATTCCAACTTGATGGGAGTGTTATGATCTTTGCATATAAAGTTTACTAAGTTTTCTTATATGAAGTGTGGTATGAAAAAATAAATTATATCATACTTGAATTCTGGGATTAAGATATGCAGAACCACTTCATATAAACCAAACTTCTCAAAATCACATTTCGGGTTCAACAACCCTTTTTCAACATAATCAAAGACACTTTGAATTCTTCATTTTTGTAAAACCTATCTTACATAAATATATATACATGTATATCAAAGAAATAATTTTGCAAATATAGGGAAAAACACATGTATATACTTAATCACTTTAAAAATAACTTCAATTCATCATCTAAGAACCCAATTCATAAAATCCCCAAATTCAACAATTTCTCACCCAAGAACCCTAAGTAAAAAATCTGGAAAATATCAAAGGTATGAATACCTTTATATAACTCTATAAATATACTCAAAATCACAAAGGGTAGTTGATAATCACTTACTTGAACAAGAAAATAAAAAGAACCAACCAAGGATCAAGAAATCTCTTTAAATCTGGCCAGGTACAAAATGGCTTTCTAGGTCTCCAAATCCAATCTCCACCCTTCAGAATGAAGAATTATGAGTCTAAAAGTTCCCGTTAAAATTTGGTGGTGATCCGACGGTTTAAACTCTAGCAAATCAAAAATTAGTAAAGCTGGGCAGAATGAAAGAATGAAGAACAAAGGATGGAGAAAATGAAGAAGAAAAAGAAGAAGAAGATGAGAAATGTCTACCGCGAAATTTTCACTTGAAATCCTTATATTTATAGAGCAACTTTGTCCCTTTTTGGTCCTCCTAATATTTTCCTCATTTAACTTTCCACCCTACAAAATTTAATTTCTCCAAAGAACACCAAATCATCCTACTAATCACACCCCTGTAAAAACTTAATACTCTAATGCTAAAATAACTACGTAGTTTGATTAAACTTGGGTTATTAATACTAAAAGTATAGAATACGGATTCATTTCCAAATACACTATCATATAAACCTCAAACTTTTAATTTTTTTTTATAATCATCCAACTGTGCATATAATTTTCATCCCCAAAAGTTTCTATCTTTACATTGCCTTAATATAACATCACTTATAAATATTAATACTTATTGATTTTTCGGGGTATGACAACAATCTTTGTACATTTGGAATATATTTTTTGGCATGGAGCTAATATTTTTTTTTCAGTGATTGTGGAATCTTTTCTTTGTCCTTTGCGAAGTATCTGATAGAGCAAAGGAAGATCCCTAATCCTCTTGATGTGAAAGCTCATAGGTTCAGGCTGGCCATCAGTTTATATTATCATGGATTGACAAAGGTTGAAGAAGGGCTGGAGAGTGATACGGAGTACACTAGGACATTGGATGGAAATTGATTTTTTTTTTCTAAGGCTTTATTGTACAGTTTAGAACATGTTTTTGTTGATAAAGGTCTAGTTTCTTTTTTATTGAAATATTAACATTGAATCTTTTATCAAATTCAGGTTAAAAGATATACAAGGTCTCAATTTTTTTGAATGTCATTTTTTTTATGTTGCTTCTCCGCATGTTCTCCTATTATGCCCTCTTTGTCTACATGTTCCGCATTGTAGTTTCTTTGTTGATTTTCTTTCCCAAGTAGGTCTAATTCTTCTTTTCCTTGGTCGCCCTGATTTCTATTTTGCTTCTGGTGGTTGAAGTTGTTGATTTATGATTTCTTTAGGTATGTCCCATGTGTCGTTTGTTGGTATTGGATCTATTGTTCCCTTATATGTGTCCAACATCTTTTCTTTTTTGTAGTATTTTGACAAGTAATCATAGGTGCTTAGGTAGAATTTCCTTATGTATGCTAGGGTATGTGCACAGGGGACCTCATCTATTTGGAATCTGTTGCAGGTACATGTCCTTTCTTTCATGTCAACTATGTAGTCTATGCCATCTTTTGAGACTGTGATTAGATGATTTGTTGATAGTTTTACCTATTTTTTTCATGTTTTGTTTTTGTTAGTTATAAAATTGTCTCACAAATGTATCATGCATGTACTATTTGAGAAATGTATGAGTCATGTTTTGATACGTTTATGATAAGCTCCTGATACATTTCTGATACAATCAGGAATGTATCATAACTGTATTAGAAGCAAAACATAACAAAAGTGTGTTGTTTTTTATGTTTACCTGCATTTGCAATGTTGTAATGTAGTTGTTTCTTATTTTATGTTCCTGCTTCTGTGTTAGTTCTATCATTATTGCTAGAGCAATATTTCTATTTCTGTAGAAGAGATCCTGGATCATGCTGCATAGGTGTTGTACAAGTGTTATGATTGGTAGTCCTTTTTCTGCTTTGTTGATTGAGTTTATTGATTCTGCTATGTTTTGTTGTAAGACTGTTATATCTTTTATTGGATGAATGTAGTCTGCTCCATTTTTTGTATCCAGCATCTTAGAGATATTCTTGGATATTTTGTTTATTTTTCGCAATTCAAACATGTACTTGTCAAACTTTTCACTATGTATGCTCTTGATGCTAGGTTGTAGTACTTTGTTATTTCCGGTATGTTGCTTTTGTATTTGGTCTTGAGGTTTTGGAAGAGGTGGAATTCACACACACAGTGTGGAATTTCTGAGTACACTGTTTTGGAAGCTTTTTCTATGCTTTTGTGTCTATCTGAAAATATGGTCATTACCGTTCTTTGGCTATACATTTGTTTAAATTGGTTAAAGAACCAATCCCAGGATTCATCATTTTTCATATCAACTACTGCATGTGTGAGTGGGAATATCTTATCTGCATATACATAACAAAGTTTTATGTTAGTTAGGTGGTACTTTTCTGATACATAAATGATATAATGTATTAGGTATGTATCAGTTATGTATCATCAATGTATCAGACATGTATCATAAATTAATCAAGATCAAAACAGATAAGAAGTGTTTTATTTATTGAATAATTTCCTTTACCTGAGACATCCTGTGTGCATGATGATAATAATGTTCCATTGTAGCATGTTTGTAGGAATGTGGCATCAACAACTACAATTGTTCTGCAATGCTACCAACCTCGTATTGATGCTTCCATAGATACAAAAAGGTATAAGAATTTGTTTTCTTTTATTTCAAGGTTGATTATTGTTCCTGAATTTGTCTTTTTGAGCATGTAGAGGTAGCTTGGTAGGTTTTTGTATGATTCTGATGGTGTTCCTTGAATGATTCTAAACGCCTCTTTTTTTTTTATTTCTAGGCTTTCTGGTAACTGATTTTTACTCCAATTTGGTTTCATATCATGAACTATATCTGAAACTGTATATATTTTCTTCAGTATCAGGTGTTTGTTCTTGATCATATTTGTAATGAATTTGCTTGTTGCTTGTCTTTTTTCACTATTTCTCTCATCAATGTTGCATTTGTGTTGTTCATTGTATTTCCTTATCACAAATCTTTCTATTTTACCCTTTTTGCAAGCTCTAAATATCCATGTGCATTCGTCATTGATGCAGTTGAGGTAGTATTGTCTTGGACATGATTTATTCACCTTGTACTGGAAATTTTAATGAATTACAAAATGAACAATGGCTTCTTTTAGTGTATCCTTGTTTTTGTATATCTATCTAGTTTGTATCATGCCTACATCAGGATTTGTAATGTTGTTGTCTTTTTTGGTAAGGATTCGTCATCGGAAAAATAACGTGGCGCACCGGAAATTACACCATTGAAATTTTCCTAGAATCCACCTATCCTATCGAATTACCATTGATTGGAATAAAACCAATTTGAATAAAGAGAGATTAACTCACTGAATTCGCCTCTTCTAGAGACTGCTGCAGAATCATTTTTTGAAACTGCGATCTCCAAAGTCCAGTGTATGACCAACTATCGAGCAGGAACCGGTGCTAGCCGAAGAAGCGGAAGGAATGGAGAATTAATTGCTGTAATTCTTAGCTGTTTTCAGGGCTGCAATGGGGTTGAAAATTCCAACAATAAATTTAGGGTTAGGGTTAGGTTTTCTTCCTTAAGTGTGCCCTTATATAGACATCTTGTCTAATTGGGTTTTAATTAGGTTAATTAAATCCAAGCCCATTATGATTATAATTACATAAATAAACTTTAATTAAGATACTATGTAATTTAATTACATTTCGCTAAATTTAATTACCCCTAAATAAAATTAAATCACACTTAAGTAAATACAATGCATGTGTTTAATTTCCTACTTAGGAAAATAATTTAATTAATTGTTTACTTTATGTAATTCAATTAATTGATAAATTAATTAATTACATTATGTAAACTTATTAATTAAATTAAACCAATCCAATATTAATTAATTACCTTGACACCGAATGTCAACTAATTAATTTACTCATTCCTTCCAATGTACATTACATGTACAATTTCTATAAGCTCCGGCTCAATTGATCTATGTGCACGATCCTATGGGTCTATCTTTATGTTGGCAGTAGGCCTAAGGCCCACAGACTGTAAGTGAGTTCTAGCAAACCATTACAGCCCCCAATTAAGGCATAGATGCAGCAGTCTATTGAAGACACTGACCTAGTAGTAATCTCATAGTGTCCTTTGCCAAATGATATCGATATTAATAAACAAGAGGCATAGCGTCCGTCATCCTCTTCTGGTGTTTATCATATTTCTTGATCTTGAGTTGACTGATTAATCAAATAAGCAGCCGACTTACTTGGGTATGGCCATACACTTATTAGTCCCACTCATCAAGTGGCCAACGATATCAACTCGATGTTACCCGAGTGGCAATTCCATCACTTCATCATCAATATCAATATGTTCACCAGTCCACCCAATCATACCCATATTTAGCATCCTTTTACAGACCTGTTAGGTGTATGTCAAAGTGAACTAGATTCCATATTGATACTATAATGAAATCTGGTCTGAGGACCTACTCAAGAAAGACCTATGACGCGACAACCATGTGGCTTTCTTATGCGGATCAATCCAGTCCCATGTCAACGACATGTTCCTATATTCATGACTAACTATACAAGTACTATGGCTAGTTTAGAATTGTCATATAGTCATCGAATATACAAGTCTATAGTTCTATTCGTTCCCACGATTAGAACAGACCTAGGATAGGTTTTATGATTATCAATTAGTGGATACTCTACTCATATTATAGCATAAGTGAAATAGATTAATTACCTTTATTAATGTGACACAAGTAATGTATTCATACAATGAGTCTTAATGTATAATACAAAATACAAGAATCCAATGCCCTAAGAATTAGGGCAGACCAACAATCTCCTGCTTGCACTAGTTCCAAGTGGGCATTGCCCTAATGCCTATAGATCTAGTATGATCGTTGTGCTGTGTCTGCAGTTGTGCTTTGGTCAATAGATCAACGACATTATTCTTGGTGTCAACCAATATGTCACCTCTGTTCACGATCTCTCGAATGAGGTGAAACTTTCTGAGCACGTGTTTGGATCTCTTATATGACTGGGGATCCTTAGCTTATGCGATGGCCCTGTTGTTGTCACAGAAAACATCAACTGGGTCTAGGAAAATAGGTACTACTCCTAACTCAGTTATGAACATCTTGACCCAAACAGCTTCCTTTGCAGCTTCGCACGCAACTATGTACTCAGCTTCCGTTGTAAAGTCAGCAATGGTGGCATGCTTTGAGGACCTCCAACTAATGGCATCGCCATTCAGGAGAAAAATATAACCAGACTGTGACTGGTTTTCATCTTCATCGGTCTTAAACCTTGCATCAGTGTAACCTGACACTACCAGCTCATCTTAACCTCCATACACGAAGAAAGCATCCTTTGTGCGATTAAGGTACTTCAGGATTGCCTTGACAACCTTCCAGTGTTCCTCCCCGGGGTCCGACTGGTATTGACTAGTCATACTTCAATGATAAGGATGTCGTCAACATACAACACTAGGAAGGTGGAACACTCCCACTAACCATCTTATACACACAGGGCTCATCAAGATTCTGTGTAAAGCCATATTCTGTAATGTCCTCATTGAATCTTTGATTCCATGACCTCGATGCTTGCTTCAATCCATAAATGGATCTTTGAAGCTTGCATACCAGGTTTGGATACTTTGGATCAATAAAACCCTCAGGTAGCTTTCCATTAAGGAAAGCAGTCTTAAAATCCATCTGTCGTATCTCATAATTGTACCACGCAGCTATGGCTAGTAGTATCCTAATGGATTTAAGCATAGCAACTGGTGAAAAGGTTTCATCATAGTCAATTCCTTGAACTTACCTGAATCCTTTTGCCACCAATCGCCCTTTGAAGGTGGTGTCGGCTTTTAACTTGAAACACCACTTGTAACCTATCACCTTAGCACCCGGAGGTGGATCCACCAAGTTCCATACTTGGTTATCGTGCATAGATTGCATCTTAGCCTCCATGGCTTTGCGCCATTGATCTAAGTGTGGGCTCCTCTTAGTCAAAGACCATAAGGTCCCCATCATCAATCACGAGAAAGCCGTACCTCTTTAGCCGATGACTTGTCCTACCAAACCTTCTAAGGTCCTATGCAACCGATTCTGGTTCCTTAATTTCTTGAGTTGTCAGATCGGTTCCTCAAGCATCAATATCAGTAGCTGCAGGAGTTTGTGAGTCTTGAACTTCTGAAAGTTAAACATTACTCCCACTATCTCTCATGGAAAGGAATTCCTTCTCCAAGAAGACTGCATTTCTGGCTATGAAAACTTTATTTTCCGCCAGATCGTAGAAGTAATAACCCTTAGTTTCCTTAGGGTAACCCACAAACTGGCACTTGATAGATTTGGATTCGATTTTGCCACTTGTTAATTTCTTAACATGTGCATCATAGCCCCAAATCTTTAAGAAGGAAACATTGGGCTTTCGGCCCTTCCATATTTCATATGGTGTTCCCTCAACTGCCTTGCTTGGTGTATTATTAAGAATGTAAGCAGCTGTCTCTGAAGAATATCCCCAAAAGGAGACAAGGAGTGTAGCATGACTCATCATCGAGAGGACCATGTCTAGCAAGGTCCTATTCCCCCTTTCTAACACTCCATTCCACTGGGGTGTACTAGGAGGAATGAGTTGGGATACAATCCCAGACTCTCTCAAAACGAGTCAAACACTTGGCTCAAATATTCACCCCCTTGGTCAGACCAAAGTACTTTTATTCTCTTGCCAAGTTGGTTTTCTACTTCATTCTTAAAGTCCTTGAACCTTTGAAGAGTCTCAGACTTATGCTTCATCAGATACACGTAACCGTATCTGCTGAAGTCATTCGTGAAGGTGACGAAGTATAGAAAACCAAATCTAGCACTAGTGCTCATTGGGCCGCATACATCGTAATGTATCAGCTACAATAGCTCTGAGGCCCTTTCAGCAGTCTTGGTAAAAGGCGCCTTTGCCATCTTGCCTCTCAAAAAAGATTCGCATATGTCATAAGATTGGATATCACATGACCCTAGCACTCCACTAGAGTGAAGCCTAGCTATGTGCTTCTCATTTATGTGGCCAAGTCGACAGTGCCAGATGTATGTAGGATTAATTTCATTTTGTTTAATCCTTTTAGTATTTATGTTATAGATTGAACTTTCAAGTTTTAGATCAAGGATATATAAGCCATTTTCAAGAAAAGTTGTTCCATAAATAATATTACCACATTGCATAGAAGTTTTACCATGTCCAATATTAAATACAAAACCAGAAATATCCAACAAAGAAACAGAAATAATATTCCTGCCCATCGCAGGTACAAAATAACAGTTTCTTAGTTCCAAAAAAAGTCCACTAAGCATCTCTAAGAAATAATCTCCGATCTCCATGACCTGAACCCAAGCACCATTTCCGACTCAAAGATCTACTTCTCCAGATCCTAGTAATCTCCTATTTCTTAGACCTTGCACATATGAACAAATGTGAGATCCACATCCAGTGTCCAAGACCCAAGATGTAGAAATAGCCAAATTTATCTCAACAACATAAATACCTGAAGCAGCAGTTTTGCCCTTCAATTGCTCCCTTAGCTTTGGACATAAGCTCTTCCAGTGCCCCTTCTCATGACACTCATGGAAGACATCGTTAGGAGAAGAAGCAACCCTTGCTTTAGGTTGGGCCACCAACTTTTTGCCCTTAGCCTTGGCCTTTTGGGCCTTAGCTGTTGGTGTGCCCTAGTTCTTAGGGCATTGGATTCTTGTATTTTGTATTATACATTAAGACTCATTGTATAAATACATTATTTGTGTCACATTAATAAAGGCAATTAATCTATTTCATTTATATCTTGTGCTATAATATGAGTAGAGTATCCATTGATTGCTAATCATAAAACCTATCCTAGGTCTGTTCTAATCGTGGGAACGAATGGAACCACAGACTTGTATATTCGATGACTGTATGGTAGTTCTTAACTAGCCATAGTACTTGTATAGTCAGTCATGAATATAGGTACATGTCGTTGACATGGGACTGGATCGATCCGCACAAGAAAGCCACATGGTTGTTACGTCATAGGTCTTTCTTGAGTAGGTCTCTTTTGTCCTCAGACCAGATTTCATTATAATATCAATGTGGAATCCGGTTCACTTTGACATACGCCTAACAGGTCTGTAAAAGGATGCTAAATACGGGTATGATTGGGTGGACCGGTCAACATGTTGATATTGATGATGAAGTGATGGAATTGCCACTCGGGTGACACCGTGATGATATCATTGGCCACTTGATGAGTGGGACTGATAAGTGTATGGCCATACCCAAATAAGTTGGTTGCTTATTTGATTAATCAGTTAACTCAAGATCAAGAAATATAATAAACAACAGAAGAGGATGACAGACACCATGCCTCTTGTTTATCCATATCGATATCGTTAGGAAAAGGACACTATGAGATTACTACCGGGTGAGTGTCTTCTAAAGACTGCTGCATCTCTGTCTTAATTGGGGGCTGTAATGGTTTGCTAGAACCCACTTACAGTCTGTGGGCCTTGGGCCTACTACCAACATAAAGACAGACCCATAGGATCGTGCACATAGATCAACTGAGCTGGAACTTATAGAAATTGTACATGTAATGTACATTGGAAGGAATGCGTTAATTAATTAGTTGACATTCGGTGTCAAGGTAATTAATTGACATTGGGTTGAATTTAATTTAATTAATAAGTTTACATAATGTAATTAATTAATTTATCAATTAATTGAATTACATAAAGTAAACAATTAATTAAATAATTTTCCTAAGTAGGAAAATTAAATACATGTATTGTATTAACTTAAGTGTGATTTAATTTTATTTAGGGGTAATTAAATTTAGCCAAATGAAATTAAATTACATAGTATATACTTTTTAATTAAAGTTTATTTATGTAATTATAATCCTAGTGGGCTTGGTTTAATTAACCTAATTAGAACCCAATTAGACAAGGTGCCTATAAAAGGGCACACTTAAGGAATAAAAACCTAATTCAACTCTAATTAATTGCTGGAAATTTCAGCCACCAATAGCAGCCCCAAAACAGCCGAAAATCCCAGCATTAAACCTCCATTCCTTCGCGTCTTTGGCTAGCACCGGTTCCCGCTCAATAGTTGGTCGTGCACCGGACTTTGGAGATCGCAGTTTCAAGAAACGATTCTGCAGCAGTCTCTAGAGGAGACGAATCCGGTGAGTTAATCTCTCTTGATTCTTATTTGATTTTATTCTAATCAATGGTAATTGGACACGATAGGTGGATTCTAGGAAATTTTAAACGGTGTATTTTCCGCTGCGCCACGTTATTTTTCCAATGACGAATCCCAACAGTAGCCTTGGCCTTAGATTTGGCCTTTCCCTTAGCAATGGGCGTATTTCCCTTATTCACCAGCAAAACTATAAGAGTCTTCTTAAGAGACTACTCAGCAAGCTTAAGAATGCCATGTAGCTCAAAAACCGATTTATCCAACCCTTGCATATGGTAGTTCATGATAAACTAGTTGTAAGACTCAGGAAGTGACCCGAGAATAATGTCTGCTGCCAAGTCTTACCGAACTGGCAAGCCAAGGCGGGCAAGTGTATCAATATACCCCTTCAACTTTAGCACATAAGTGCTAACAGAAGTCCCAGCTGCCATTACAGTCGTTAAAAGTGCCTTAGTTGTCCGATAACGTTCCTGACGAGCTTGATCTTGGAACATCTTTTTTAGCTGATCCATCATCTCATAAGCATGCTTGTCCATGAACTGCTTCTGAAGATCAGAAGCCATGGTACCCATCATAAGGCACGAGGCATCTCGGTCATCCCTCATGTGCCGGTCGTACTACTCAACCATCGCCGTTGTGATGCCTTGACCTATGGGAGGGCCAACTGGTAAAGGAGCATTCAGTACATACTCCTTGGACTCTTGTCTGAGAACTATTTGTAAGTTCCTAGCCCAATCCAGAAAGTTAGTCCCCGAAAGCTTCTCCTTCTCCAGAAGTGACCTAAATGAGAGTGCGTTGTTGTTTGTTGCAGCCATTTAAATTGCTTAAGTGAAAATGGGAATAATCTACATGGAAGAAATCATTGCTTGAGTTAGAAATAAAGGACTTATGCCAATTCAAATTAATAATCCGATTTTAATTTGTTCGTTGGTGATGTTAATTGGCTGACTTGACCAAGATCCACAACTTATCAATGACTGGCCAAACTAGGGCTCGCCAACCAACCATTGATTCGTTTGGTAGGACAACCTATCCAATCCTTCCATGAAGGACTCTTGGTTTGATGGGCTTATTGATACTTTACCCATCTCTGCTTAGGGCCCGCTTTGAGCTAATGCTACCCATGTTGAGTCAAACCACCATTCACATGTTAACCATACCAAGTATCATAACCCTCGACGGCCCACCGAACACTACAATGTACCTAGCCAGGGCATGGCGCACATTGCAGCATCAATGGGAGGAAGAGGTGTGAATATGGGAAATACTTTTAAACGACTCAATATTTTAATTTCCGGATTAAAATTAAGTGATACAGCTTAGCATGCATAAATGCGGGTAATAATTTGGTGATCCATACATCCATATTATATAACAAATGCAATAGCATATTTAATTTAAAATAAATGAGATCCTATGGGCTTTAATTACAACCTAATTTTTCATGGGCTGGACTGCAATCCTTCTTAGGTTCCCACCATGGGCTTGCTCCATCTGGGCCTTCCTCCATACTTGATGCAATTACAAAAATTTTATATTTTAAATCAAATCTATTCTAAAATTACATCAAAATAAAAGAAATGGCACGCATGCCATATTTCCCAAAATCAAATTACAACCGATAATAATTTAGGACCTATAGAACTCAACATCACATTTCAAAAAAAGTACCTGTCGTGCACATACATATCAACATGATGCATGATCATGGCATTCCAAATTATAAATATAAATGTTAAGCCGAGTTACCTAGGGTGAAATCGCCAATTTTAACAAATATGACTAAGGCCCATAAAGGCCCAATGGATAACATCCATAAATGCAAAATTAACAATTTTGCTCCCACTTGAATTTGGGTTGTCACAAATTTAAACTTTAGCCCTCCCAATTTTAACCGGTGTCACGGTTTATTGGGCCAATTTCACAAAGTCCATATTCAGTTTAATATGCAAACAATTAAATTAAATATGCATGCGAACAAAATAAACAATTTAAATGCAAATTAATTTTTAAAAAATAGTTTAATTTGCATTAGGGCCCGGGATAAAAAAAATATCCGCAAAATCTAAAACCGGACCCGAACCCCGAGCGTCAACGTTGCTGTCCCAGTGGGGCAGCAGCGAATGGAATCGCAAATGTGATTCCATCTTTGCCCACATTATATATATATATATATATATATATATATATATATATATATATATATTTATATATTTAAATCATAAAAAAAAATTTCCAGCAAAAAAAAAAATATAATAAAAAACGCTAAACAATTTTAGATGGAAACCAATTGGAGAAAACAATAAAAAATCCCAAACCAAAAATTCTAGGGTTCATCAAAAACCAAAACCAATTTATAAGAACCCTAAAATCACAAACTTGAAACCCATTCTTTCTTCAAGAACGCTTTCAAGAACCAATTCCAATCAATCTAATGGATAAAACCTAGGCTCTGACACCACTGTTAGGATTCGTCATCGGAAAAATAACATGCGCAGCGGAAATTACACCGTTAAAAAATTTTCCTAGAATCCACCTATTGTGTCCAATTACCATTGATTGGAATAAAACCAATTTGAATCAAGATAGATTAATTCACTGGATTCGTCTCTTCTAGAGACTGCTGCAGAATTGTTTCTTGAAACTGCGATCTCCAAAGTTTAGTGCACGACCAACTATCGAGCGGGAACCGGTGCTAGCCGAAGAAGCGGAAGGAATGGAGAATTAATTGCTGTAATTCTCGGCTGTTTTGGGGCTGCAATGGGGTAAAAAATTCCAGCAATAAATTTAGGGTTAAGGTTAGGTTTTCTTCCTTAAGTGTGCCCTTATATAGACACCTTATCTAATTGGGTTTTAATTAGGTTAATAAAACCCAAGCCCACTAGGATTATAATTACATAAATAAACTTTAATTAAAAAGTATATACTATGTAATTTAATTCTATTTGGCTAAATTTAATTACCCCTAAATAAAATTAAATCACACTTAAGTAAATACAATACATGTATTTAATTTTCCTACTTCGGAAAATAATTTAATTAATTGTTTACTTTATGTAATTCAATTAATTGATAAATTAATTAATTACATTATGTAAACTTATTAATTAAATTAAATCAACCCAATGTTAATTAATTATCTTGACACCGAATGTCAACTGATTAATTTACTCATTCCTTCCAATGTAAATTACATGTACAATTTCTATAAGCTCCGGCTCAGTTGATCTATGTGCACGATCCTATGGGTCTATCTTTATGTTGGCAGTAGGCCTAAGGCCCATAGACTGTAAGTGGGTTATAGCAAACCATTACAGCCCCCAATTAAGACAGAGATACAGCAGTCTGTTGAAGACACTGACCCAGTAGTAATCTCATAGTGTCCTTTGCCAAATGATATCGATATTAATAAACAAGAGGCATGGTGTCCATCATCCTCTTCTGGTGTTTATTATATTTCTTGAACTTGAGTTGGCTGATTAATCAAATAAGAAACTGACTTACTTGGGTATGGCCATACCTTATTAGTCCCACTCATCAAGTGGCCAATGATATCAACTCGATGTTACCCGAGTGGCAATTCCATCACTTCATCATCAATATCAATTTGTTCACCAGTTCGCCCAATCATACCTATATTTAGCATCTTTTTACAGACCTGTTAGTCGTATGTCAAAGTGAACCAGATTCCATATTGATACTATAATGAAATCTGGTTTGAGGACAAAAGAGACCTACTCAAGAAAGACCTATGACGTGACAACCATGTGGCTTTCTTGTGCGGATCAATCCAGTCCCATGTCAACGACCTGTACCTATATTCATGACTGACTATACCTATATTCATGACTGACTATACAAGTACTATGGCTAGTTCAGAACTGCCATATAGTCATCGAATATACAAGTCTGTGGTTCTATTCATTCCCTCGATTAGAATAGACCTAGGATAGGTTTTATGATTATCAATCAATGGATACTCTACTCATATTATAGCACAAGATATAAATGAAATAGATTAATTGCCTTTATTAATGTGACATAAATAATGTATTCATACAATGAGTCTTAATGTATAATACAAAATACAAGAATCCAATGCCTTAAGAACTAAGGCACACTAACATTTTCTTCATCATCTTGCTCTACTGTTTGTTGCTTGTATATTTCCTGAATTATGTAGCCTGTAATGTTACTTATGTAAACTTGGTGATCATCTTCTTCTTCTTGGTTGTAAACTATTGTGTACTAAGATTCTTGCATTTCTTCTTCTTGTTGTTCTTGTTATGGTGTGATTGGCATTATAGCTACATAGTGAGCGGTAGAAAGAGTTAGCCTTTGATTAGTTTTTGATGCATTTTTTATATATTCTTTATCATTTTTAAACTGCATGTGTGATACATTTTTGATACATTTTGATAGCTTTATGATACAATTCTGACACATTTGTGATACATTTATGATACAATTATGATATAATTTTTATATATTCTTATGTTATTACAACAACATATATGATACCTTTCTGATATGTTTTGATACCTTTCTGATACATTTTTATATTTTTCTAATACATTTTTGATACATTTGTGATACATTTGTGATATCTCTGTAATGTGTTTGTGATACTTTTGTCATGCTTTTCGTGATACTTATGTTTGTGCTCAAATAATTTCTAACTTTCTGATACATTTTTGATAAGGTTTATATAATAATAGTACCTGCGTGATCAATTGTTTCTTTTTGTGAATTTGTAATGCACAGAGGATACTGCATGAGATTGTTGCTTCGAGTTTTAATCTGTACGTAGAATCGGATTGTCATTTCATTGTTGACCTGCATTGGTGGATATGCATCTGTTACCTAGAATTGTATCTATATGTCCTTCTTGTTTTGATCAATGTTGATGTTCTCTGTGATTATGCGTTTGGATTGATAAAATGTGGAAGTTATTGGTACTAGAACTCCACTTACTCTGTAGTTTATGTAGCTATTTTCTTCATTCCATTCGCTATTGTAGTGTATTAGAGTTGTGATTTACTTCATTGTGATTCCTGAGAGGATGTTGCAGTGGGAATGGATTTGAGTTTTGTCTGTTTGTTATAGTTTTTTTGAGCTGATCAAAGAGAGGGAAGGAGATCGCAATGTGAGAGAGATCGCAATTGTACAGTGCTTTCGATTGGAGACAGATTTCATTGTGAGAGAGATCATACCTTGAGAATTGAGGTAATTTGGAATATATGAAACTCTGATCTGTTGTGTTTCTTTTATAGTTGGCATATTTGAGGAATTTTTGGATGAGCGTAATTGAGGAATTTCATATTTTGTAGCGTGAAATTGGAAGTTTCAGCGCCTAGCGTATTTCTGTTAGGATTGTTTAAAATAGGCGTATTTCCGTAAATTGACCAAATATGTTAATTACCTTGACCCAGATTAATATTATTGCTTATTTATTATTATCACATTATTTATTTGATTGTAATATTTTAAATTTTTATTTGGACACCTTAGTTATTGTTGGTTGTGAAAGTTTTTAGGATAATGACACAAACCCATATAGCAAATGAGGCATAGTCAATATTATCTTTAAAAAGGACATTTTTATGTAGTTTTTAGTGAAACACCACTAATATAGCACATGCTAACTGGTATATCAAATACGTAGGTGCTATATAATGTGATGATTACTAGTTAGCAGGTGCTTTATTAGAAAAACTAGAAAATTTCTAAAATATTAGAATGTGATGTCAATGTATTTTTTTATGAATGATTCAATGAGACTCGTTCTATGATAATACATTTTTTTCTGCGAATGTCATGTTTCTTGTAATGATAAAAATTAATATTTGGTTTTTGTTTTTTTTCATTTTCAAGGATTAGAGATGGTCGAGCTCGATGTTTAGGCATCTGGTGGAAATGATTTATTGAGCATAATGATTAGTTTTTTCACAATAGATGGTTTAAATGATGTAACTACATACTTTGTGTGTACACATTCCGTTGTTATTTCTTAATATGTGGCAACTAGTGTTTTCCATGTATAGTTTTATCCTTTGATATATGTCAATTTTCGGTGTGATTAATATGTTTTTATTCAGTCATGTATGCTAGTTAGTTTTGTACATTATCTATGTTTATCCTTAATATATGCCGATTAGCTTTGTGATTCCGAGTATAATCTTTTTCTTTTGCCCTTTTTTATTTAAAAACCAGGAAGAATAAAGAAAATAAGAAAATGATAAATAATACCAATATTGACGCACAAATGGTCATTCTCACCGGCTGAGTTGATGATACTTTTCAACGGGCCATGCATTTTTTGGCATATTATTAGAAAAGATAATGGTGATGTATTATTAGAAAAGGGAATGGCAGAAGGCCTTTGTAAATGTATACGTTTTAGCACTATTGTTTTACAAGATCTATATTAATAGAATATATCTTTTTCTTATTATTTATTTTTATTTTATTTGTTTGTAAAATTTAATATATAAAAATCATTACTAATTGTTACAAATTATAAAAATTGTCTTGACACTAATATATATTAGTTACAATAATGTTCTGTTACGAATTTGTATGTGACAATAATATTGTTACAAAAAAATTTTAGTATAAATTAGAAGTTGTAACAGGTATTTAATTGTGACAAGTTAGAATTGTAACTCTATAAATAGAGTGACAACAAAAAAGTTGTGATTGATACTCAGTAGTTACAATGGATGCTTTGTCACAAATCAGTACATGTGACAATGAATATTGTCACACAAAGTTTTTGGTGATAACGAAAAGTTGTAATAAATATTTAACCGTATCAAGTTCGAATTATACCGTCACAAATGTACATATGTGACAATGAATATTGTCACATAAACTTTTTGGTGATAATCAAAAGTTGTAATAAATATATAATTGTAACAAGTTCCAATTATAACTGTCACAAATCTGCATATATGACAATGAACATTGTCACACATACTTTTTGGGAATAATCAAAAGTTGTAATAGATAATTAATTGTGACAAGTTTGAATTATAACTATAAGAATATGGTGATAACAAAAAACTTGTAACTGATACGCAATTGTTATAATGAAAAAATTGTCACAAATATTATTATGTGACAACAGTCCATTGTCACAGATAAATTTTTTTGTGACAACAAACTGAAGTTGTCATGTGTTTTTAGTTGAGATCTCGAGATATTACGTGACAACTTGCTTTATCTGCGACGAGTTTTTTTCTTTTTCATTATAAGAAAAGTTGTAACAAATTAAAATAATGTGACAAATGTGACAACTTTTTATCATCACGGTTTTAAAAAACTTTTAGCAACGGAGTTTTAGGTGACAACCTCCGTAACAACTGTATATTGTCACATAAATATTTATGTGACAATTTTTTATGATAACGTGACATCTTTTGTTGTCACCAAATGCTTGATTTCTTGTAGTGACATTCTTGATATATACATGTATGTTACATCTTTGAAACTTCTTTTTTGTTGTCTTGTAACTATTTCAAATGATTTTTTTTATTTCTATGTTGTTTTAATCATATTTGATGTTAAAATCTACATCAGTGTCATCCATTTGTATTTTTTTACTTTGTTATATTGTATTATTTTACAGTAAAAAATATTCAAACATAATATATTTTAGGAATATGTAAGTTTTCGAAAATATGAATATGTATTGTCTTTCTCCCTAAATAGGAATCAATCTAGATTTTAGTGTACGAGATTGTATCTTTTACACATATTTCTCAAACATGGGAGCATAGTAATTATAAGAAACAAACGAATACTATTTCAATTTTCCAAAATTATCTAATGCAAACTCATTTGAGTACTCTTTGAAAATTTTGATTCATGTTAATCTAACTCGACAAAGTTTTTCTTCTTTTTCTTTTCTTTTGTTTTTTCCCTATTTTTAACACTTTTAAATATCCCACATTGCTTAATGAGGGAGATATGTTACTCTTTATATACATGAAGCAATCCCCCCTTTGAGGTACCTTTTAGGGTGAATTAGACCTTTGTTTACATAGTATCATATCCTTGTATGCAATGTTGGGCCATCTGTAGATATTTGTTTCACATTCTAGATGGTTCTAAGCATGAAGAGAAGAGCTATAAGTCTACTTACACAAGTAAGACTATCCCCTTATTTTGTGGTACTTACATTTTAGAGTGAGTTGCGCATTTATTTACATGATATTAGAGAACCAGGCGTAGCTTGCATTATTGACCTTTTATCTAATAAATGTTGGAAAACAAAACGATAATCCTTTAAAAACAACTTTGACTTTGCACACCAAATTTATGTTGTCCTTGAAGAATACATGCCCCTGCTAGTTGCTGTTGGGATTAGGGCAATATCTTCTAGGATTACACAAAGTCAATGATGTGTCTTTATTTAAGCAATAAGATATAGACACCCCAAGAAAGAGAAGAAGTATATAAGCAAGAAGAGAACAGAAATTGAGAATAATTGAGTTATGTTTCACCCAATTTATCATTCCTATATATATAGGAATTGTTTCTGTTTCGAACCATTGTACCTTTTCAACTTAGAAAGACATAACCCGTTGTAATCTTTCTATTTGGAAAGACACAATGGTTAGGAATTGTTTTCGAACCATTGTATCTTTTCAACTTAGAAAGACATAACATGTTGTAATCTTTCTATTTGGAAAGACATAATTGTTTATTAATAACGGTTGGCGACTATTGGCTTATAATTCCTCATATATACATATTTATTATATTCTTGCCAACTAAATTACAAACTAAATTATAACAATCCTCCACTTTATCGTGTAATTTATTTTTTGGAAATTGTGCATAAATAAAGTATCTTTCAATTCAAACTTTCATCTTAGTGTAATATTTCAAAATTCTAATGAAATTAAAGGTAGTGTGATTACTTTAAACCTTGATTCCTTAATATTAGAATCGGAAATACTTACACACACAATTAACCCATTACTACTTCATTCTTTCACTTTGAGCTTTAACACCACTGGAATGGCCTTGTGCTACATCCTTGTTTATAAAACACTTATGAAATTTGTAGCCTCTTCTAAATTTCATTTGAAGCGGCACCACTTCATGTGTTTTACATATGTGAAGTTTAGTCTCATAATTTTGGACTAATTGGTTCTTTACTGAACTATAACTTCATTGAGAATACTAAATATTTACCCTTTGTATCATAAGCACTAACTTACTTTGATAGTTATTCATTAGTGCTCCCTTAACAATCACTAACAACTTGTTATTACCTCTTAAACCATTTTATTGCTTAACAATTTAAGGTGAGTGTGAGCGGACGACCAGAAAGGCGGGACGCGGCAAAGCGAACCAGGGATTTAAAACGAAAAGCACAAAGCGTGTTTTGAATTGACTAGAAAAAAGCTGGTTTTGTTTATCTTGCTTTAGGGAAAGTCATTTTTTTGTTTTAGAAATTCATTTTGTAGAAAACTTTGTCAGGTTTTATTACTTAAAGACCTCGAAACCTAAATTTTAAGATCAGTGACAGAGTCGCCACCCGGATTAGCTCATCCGGGAAATTCTGGTACAGCTCCCTACCAAGCGTAGACTACAGTACCTAATCTAGAGATTTAGGGCTCGGGCAACTTACCTATTCAACCTCGATCTTGTATTCAGTTTATAATTTATATTACCATTTTATTCAAGTTATTATCTTTCTCTACCCGATTACATTTGTTTATCAGCAGATGCTCAAGCAAATGACAGAAATAAATTGCAGAAAAATAAACCATGCATCCAAAATATACAAAAGAATCATAGAGGCTGCTTATACAACAAAATTGAATAAAAATAAAAACTCTCGTCCTCACATTACAAGCGCCTAGGATACACGAGGATCTAAAAATTACAAAAGCCTAAATACACGAATTAATCTATTAATTACAGCAAAAATAATAAAAAGGAAAATAAATGCTACAAAATAGACGGTTAGCACAGTTTACATTATAAACACAAGTAGGACTCACAGCAGGACAGAATTAGGGCTTTTAGGAACGGGGGTATGCATTTAGGGGGTAACCGGGTTGACCCGACTGGTCAGCCCGGTTAGACCTGCAAAACCATTTTGAAATGCCCTGTAAATTTTTGCGCTAGAAAACAATTTTTTGAAAATTATTTGGCTCGATTTCATGCAAATTTCCATATCTAGCAGGTCTGTTATTACGGAACTCGGGGTTTCATTCGTGCGGGTTTCCTAATTCAACATTCATCTAGGGTCCAAAAAACAGTATCAAGCGACGACGTCCGTATAGGCTGTCCCACAATTCTGTCTCCTTCTGGAGACTATAGCCGTATGGCTGTAATTAGAGCTGTGCGGCTCTAATTACAGTCATGCGACTGTAGTTAGAGCCGTGCGGCTCTAATTACAATCGTGCGACTGTAGCATCCAAAACTCGAAAGTGGTTTTCTCGCACCCGCACGAAAATAAATTCAAAAACCAATGTTTGATGCTGTAGGGGTGTGTTTGGGCTGAAATATATCACAAAGGAATGAAAGAAATGGAAAACAGGTTGTCTTCGGCCGATTCGGGGTAGTTTCGTGTTTCTACCCGGAAGGACAAAGCCGTGCAGCTTTAGATTAGAGCCGTGTGGCTCTGTTCTTTAGAACTAGAGCCGTGTTGCTGTGTTCTTGTCAAACACAGCCATGCGGCTCTATTCGGGCAACCAGTTTTTCTGAAATTTGAGAAATGAAGAAAATCACAAAGAGAGAGCAATGCACATAGGTTTAAGGCCTCTCAGAGTTTACCTTGATGTTGTTTTGATGTGTTTGACATCCAAAATTGGATTGGAGACTTGAAATGCACCTTGAACCCTTAACCGGCCGAAATTTTCGAAAGCTAATTCGAATCAATCCAAAACCAATCCGAGACGATTCCGATTGGTTGAGCAAAAGGAGAGAACACTTTCCTTGGTGTTTGGGAATTGGTTTTGTCAAGTTTTAGCTTTTGGTTCCTCACTCTTCTCTCTGTGTCTCGGTCTCTCTTTTTCTCTCTTTCTTTTGTTTTCTCTCTACTTCTTTCCCTCTGCTTTTCTATTCCTTCTTTTTCTTGTTTCTAAGCCCTCTCTCTCTCTCTTTTGATTTTTGGTTTTTATATCTCATAACCGTAATGATTTCACAAATTAAATTAGCCATCTGTTTTTCTGCACATTTTGGCCGTGAGTTTTCGTTTCAGTCAAGTTGCTTCTGCTTTGCAGAACAACTTGGCTGACCCGCTAGAGCCGTGTGGCTCTAGTTGTGCTAGAGCCACCTGGCTCTAGGTCTACAGCCGTGCAGCTATAGATCTACAGTCATACGGCTGTAGATCTATAGTCGTGTGGTTGTAGACATATAGTCATGCGACTGTAGTTTTAGAACTACAGTCGTGCGACTTTAGACAAAGTCGGGGCCGATTCCGCCAAAATCTACGCTCACTTTTAAGCACTGAAATCACTCGAAGGGCCTTACCCAGGGTTTCGGATCATGGATAGCTCGATTTTTGGAAAATTTGAGATACTCCAGGAGACATTCCAGTCGTTTTCAAGTCCGATCTGTATCCGTTAGCTCAATAGGTAAAACAAGAATTCTCATCACAGAGGTCGGGAAAAACCCGTGCTCACAGGTTGCCCTTCACGGGACCAAAGTCGGCTCATGGTCAGCTGTGAATCCTAGATCAAGTTTGGTCTCATGATTAGGAGCACGGTGGGAAAGGAAAAGGAAACTTACCTGACGTCCCTTGCCAGGGATGGTGGTCTTTGGTTCCGAGTCGACTCTCCATGGTGGAGTGATCCTATGTAGTCTACTCTCTGTGGTGGAGTGTACCGACAAATTCTGCTTCCTCTTCGATGTGGTGAAGAGGCTAAAAAGATTGAAATTTCTCTGCTATGTAGTGAAGAGGCTGAAAAGATGGTACTTCTTCTCCGTGCGGTGGAGTGACCGAAAAACTGTATTTCCTCTGCTCTGTGGTGAAAAGGACCAACAAACTATACTTCCTCTCCTATGTAGTGAAGAGACTCAAAAGATTGTACTTCCTCTCTTATGTGGTGAAAAGGCTAAAAAGATGGTACTTCCTCTCCTATGTTGGTGAAGAGGCTGAAAAGATGGTACTTCCTCTCCTATGTGGTGAAGAGGCTGAAAAGATGGTACTTCCTCTCCTATGTGGTGAAGAGGCTGAAAAGATGGTACTTCCTCTCCTATGTGGTGAAGAGGCTGAAAAGATTGAACTTTCTCTCCTATGTGGTGAAAAGGTTGAAAAGATTGAACTTTCTCTCCTATGTGGTGAAGAGACTGAAAAGATTGTATTTCCTCTCCTATGTGGTGAAGAGGCTGAAAAGATGGTACTTCCTCTCCTATGTGGTGAAGAGGATGAAAAGATTGAACTTTCTCTCCTATATGGTGAAGAGGCTGAAAAGATTGAACTTCCTCTCCTATGTGGTGTCCTATGTGGTGAAGAGGCTGAAAAGATTGAACTTCCTCTCCTATGTGGTGAAGAGGCTGAAAAGATTGTTACTTCTTCTCCGTGCGGCGGAGTGACCGAAAAGATTGTATTTCCTCTCCTATACTATGAAGAGGTTGAAAAGATTCAACTTTCTCTCCTATGTGGTGAAGAGACTGAAAAGATTCCGATTTCTTCTCCGTGCGGTGGAGTGACCGAAAAGATTCTGATTTCTTCTCCGTGCAGTGGAGTGACCAAAAGGATTCTAACTTCTTCTCCGTGTGGTGGAGTGATAGTAAAAGATTGATACAAGAGCGTGTATTTATTCCTTGATCCATAATTTTGGAAACAAAAATTTTTGCCCCTTCAATCAAGAACAAATACAGCTAGGTTGTTTTGCCCCTAGGACTTGCAAAAGGCAAGAAATACCCTTCTTGGGATTACATGGGCATGAACAAAAATTTCGGTAATTGTGAAATTTACAAATGCTTGCCCTTGCATATACTTTTTTTTTTCTTTTTTTTTTTTTGCCCCCCCCCCTTTTTTTTTTGAAAAAAAGCTAAATCCAAGTCACAACCACCTTGCATTTAAATTCATGCATGTCATGTGTGTTTAATATGCTTCTTGGATGAACAATACATGCGTAATGTCATGTACACATGAATATCATACGAACAAGATAATATATGCACTACAACCAAGAACTGTTTCAGAGTTTTACCACATGAGGGGTGGCGAAGGTCATTTGAATTTCCAATAGGTTGGAGATTTTGACGAGTTTGGAAATTTTAACTTTAGGGTTATGGCATGGGGTACTTTCTTGGATAAGGAATTTGGCTTGGGGCTTCATTTTAGAGTTTGATTTTGGGGTTCAATAGTAGCTTTTGGCTTGGAACAGTTCGGGTATCATGTGTGCCATTCAAATTGAAACTTTGGAGTGGGGCCAATAGTATCTTGAATTGTGATTTGTAAGGATTGTTGGTTTGGATTGGCAAATGACTCGGCGGAGGTGATGCCGTCATGTCATTTATTTATCTCACAAGCTCAATTTTCAAGAGAGAGTTCGGTCAGGACTAGATTCACTTTTAGGTTCCCTACATTATTCAGACTGATGTCATGCATTTTGATATTATGCGTGTTGGATATGTCATTTCAGATGATCAAATGCATGCACAATGCCATGTATATGCAATCACCACATAAGTAAGAAGAAGATGACAAAACACATTGCATTCAAAATGATTTCAATACACCTTACAAACAAAAATGAGTCCCCAACAAGAAGGAAGCCTCTAAGGGTATTGATTTCATAATTGACTGTTCTTCGACCAGTTGTCATCTCGGTTTTAGTGCCACTGTCCCACTCTCATCAGATCAGACCTTGTATCTCTCATCATATTCCTTTCCCTGAGAAGTCTAAGGAATTTCCTTGGCAGACTCCCTAATTGCCCCTAGGCACTTATCAAAGGTATATGGGACTTTCAATTTTCCCTCGTCAATTAGCCTCTGGATCCTATCCCGCAGAGCAACACATTCATTGGTCTGGTGGCCCGCCATCATATGATATCCGTTCTGCATATGGCAAATAACTTGTTCACTGAGCAAAGCCCAGAGGATGTGACTTTTCCGTTATCTTTGGGAGGTGAGTTTCGGATATGTCACGGAACAGAGTCATCGTTGGCACTGGTGTCAAGAGGCCCCTTCAGTCCTACTTCATTGGTCAACCTCAGTAAGCCCAAGTCCTGGTGAAAGGGCCTTCTGAAGTGTCAAGGGTGAGTGTCAACAATCTGGGCATTCTGCTTCTTGTCAATATCGGCATTGGAGTCCGTGCTTGCCATATCCCTTATTTTTCCTTTGAGCTCTACCACCCGTACTTCCAACTCAGTGCACCTTGCCATCAGTCTCTCTACTCTATCAAAATCACCCCCTAGCATTTCCCTCAACATCGCTGCCACTTCCTCTCTGTCTGCCTTTCGAAATCATGATGAAGCGACATAGTCCTCCACAACATCTATTATGGTTTTGAAGTTCATTGGGTTGGCCATTCTTAAGATTCTTTCCCCTTGCCCCTAATAAGAACACTAGTTAGTGTTGACAGACGCATGTGTGGCAGATACCAAATAGGGAATGATGTATGCATGACTGTGTGGTGTGACATGTACAAATAGAGAGTTGTACACGTGATGTCATGTAATTCCATGTCATGCTATACTATTCTAAACCAACGAAGTGTACGCAAAGTCAAGAATAGAAACATACAGATACAATGGATGTTGTTGAAGGGGCTACTTGCTAAAATAAAGCATGGGTATAAATATACGCCACATGCATAAAATGACAACCAGAGTGTCGACGGATCGAAGCAAGATGATATTGGCTAGGGAATTTAAATAGGGTGCATAACTACGCACCCGGGGGATGAAATGGCACCTGAGGTGTCCACAGATCGAAGCAAGATGATACTTGCAAGGGAACTTTATGCCATGAATGCATGCATGCGCATGATATACTGATGTAACTTTGGTTCTTGGGAAGCACCTTTGGATTCATGGATGAGATGGAATGAAGAGGTGTGCTTGGCACACAGGCAACGTCCCAGCACTCGGGGAGCGCCTTGGGCTTTTATGCAATGAAATGATATAAGATGGTGTGCTTGGCATGCGAGCCGAGTTTGGCCGCTCAGGGGGCGCCTTGATTTTAATGAGATGATATGAAATGAGATGGTGTGCTTGGCACACAGACAGCGTTTCGGTGCTCGGGGAGCACCTAAACGACTTATTATGAGATGATATGAAATAGGATGGCCTGCTGGGCATGCAAACTAAATTTCGGCGTTCAAGGAGCACCTCGGGCTTTTATGCGATGGAATGAGATGAGATGGTGTGCTTGGCACACAGACAGCATTTCGGTGCTCAGGGAGCACCTAGACGGCTTGATGTATGAATGAGATGTGACTTAGTCATGATTGAACGATGTCAGATGGATGGAAACTAGAATAAAAATGACTTTGTTTGTTTTATTTCTTTTTATTTATTTATTTCGGATGTTCTGCGGATGCCCCAATGCTATGCAAAAGGTAATGCAAATAGGACGCATGCAATCCGACATGCGGGCAGAGGTTTGGTGCCTTCGGGGCACCTAGTGTATATCGTGAAATGGTCACATGTGGCCAACACATGGACAGAGTTTCGACACTTTTGGGGTGCCTAATGGATGCTATAGAGTGGTCACGTGCGTGCCGACACACAAATAGAGTTCTAATGCTTTTGAGGCATCCGATATGAAATGATGTTATAGATAAGTCACGTGTAACTTGAGGCACGAATAAAGATTCGACGTTCATGAAACACCTTGCGTGATTTGGTAATGTTATGAAATGCCCTTATATGTGTAGTAACTAGGCACTCATGGAGTACCCTGGATGATTCGAAAATGTTATGAGCAATCCGATGTGGATCGCGACACACAAACAAAATCTTGGTATCCCTGTGACACCAATGATGGGTGGATGAGATGTGAAATGTTTGTCATATGACTCCCCACAAGAAAATAGATCTAGGACCGCTGTGGTCTCCTAGTGAATGTTATGACATAGCGGAATGGCCGAGTGCAACCCAGGGCACGGGCAAAACACAGATGGTCTTGGGACACCCGATATGAAATGAGATGACCATGGTGGGCATCCTTGAAACATCCTTTATTTAAACATAATAAAATGGTTTGAATGAATGTTCATGTCACACAAAATATGGATTGCCGCAAGAAGATGTGGTTAGAATGACATTGTGAGCACGGGTTTTTCCCGACCTCGGTGATGAGAATTACTAGTTACCTACGGATCGGACAGACTTGAACAGGACTTGGAGGCAACCGGAATGTTGCCTGGAGAATCTCAAACGTCCTAAAAGCTAAGCTATCTGCAATCCGAAATCCCTGAAAAGGTCTCCCGAATCATTTTTAGGGTTTAGTCTGTGCGTCCGACTTTCGAAATCTCGCCCTAATTCTCATTAGAACCGAGCGGCTCTGGTTTCTGAATCAGAGCCGGCCGGCTCTAGTGGTCAAAAATAGTTGCCCTGTAAAGCTGAGCAACTTGTCTTAGCAGACGAAAATTGGGCAGGATTTCAGAGGGTCAGACGGCTAATTGATGGAAGGAAATGAGTGAGAGAGAGTGAGATAAAGATTGAAATCCAGACAGCAAAAGAAGGGAGAGGGCTTTTCAATCTTAAGAAAAAGAAAGAAACAGAGAAGAGAAAAGAAGTAGAGAAAGAGAGAAAGGTGACCGTGAGCTTGAGAAACAAAAAACACAGGGATTAAGACTCAAAATCAATCCTTATACATTAAACACAAACCATTTAACCTCTGCTCATTGGTTGGGGATCACTTCGGATTTGTTTCGGCTCGTTTGGATTGTTGTGGTTCTTTAGCCGGTTGAGTTCCTAGGAGGTATTCCAAGCTTTCAATCCATTCTTTGGATGTTTAAAGCATTCAAACAACACCCAGGTAAACTCTAAGAGGCCTTAAACCTGTTTGCATTGTTTGTTCTATGCATTTTCTTCATTTCTGTGTTTTTCCAGAAACTGGTCTTCCAACCATAGCCGTACGGCTATGTTTGTGATGAGCAAAGCTGGCCGACTCTGACTCTAGAGCCGGCCGGCTCTGTTCTTCAGGGACAGATCCCTGATCTATCCCGATCGGCCGAAAACAGTCCGTTTGCCATTCTAAACATTATGTTGCGATCATTTTTAGCCTAAATCCATCCGTATGTTATGGTATTTTGGTTTTTGAATTTCTGTACGTACGGATATTAGGGTTTTTGATGTTTCCTGGGTTTATTTCCTAAGTTTTTGGGTTGTTTTATCCGAAATGGATCCATGATTCAGCATTAGCGAACCCCCGAATCCTACCAAGTCCTCAGAAAATATTAAAAGCATGCAAAATAGTATTTTTCTCAAATGTTTTTGGTGTGTTTATTGCATTTTGAACCCTAGATGGATGTTATATTTAGGAACCCGCACGAACGGAACCATGGATTCTAGGATAACAGGCCCACAAAAACGGAAATTTGCATGAAACCAAGCCAAATGGTTTTCCAAAATTGATTTTCCAGCACAAAATCTACATGGCGTTTCAAAACCAATTTCCAGGTCTAACCGTTTCGATCGGTCGGGTGGAACCGGTTACCCACTAAATGCATGCTCCCGTTTCCCAAATCCCAATTCTGTCCTAATTTGAGTCCTATTTGTGTTTATAATATAAACTGCACTAACCAGTCTATTTTGCAGCATTTATTTTTATTTTCGCTATATTTAATAGATTAATTCGTGTATTTAGACGGTTGTAATTTTTAGATCCTCGTGTACTTAGGCGCTTGTAGTGTGAGGACGAGAGCTTTTTATCTTTTATTCGATTGGGTTGTATAATCAGCCTCTATTCTTTTCTTGTATATTTTTAGATGAATGCTTAATTTTTCTACAATTTATTTTCTGCATTATGCTTTAGCACGAGCTAATAAAATAAACGCAATTGGGGTTAGAAAAGATAATAAATTGAATAAATAGGGTTTTATAAATAATAAACGAATACAAGCTTCAGGTTAAGTACATAAGTTGCCCAAACCCTGAATCTCTGGATTAGGTACAGCAGTCTGCGCTCAGTAGGGAGCTGTACCGGAATTTCCCAGATGAGCTGATCCGGGTGGCGACTCTGTCACTAATCTCGAGACTTAGGTTTCGAGGTCTCTAAGTTATAAAACGGGAAACGTGATTTCTACAAAAAGAATTTCCAAATCAAATCCATGATTTTTCCAAGATAAACAAAACCCGTTTTTCCACCAAAACTAAATTCAAACACAATAGCGTCCCGATTTTTCCTGTTTCGTTTCAGGTCGTCCGCTCACAGTAGTCTACGCTCGGTAGGAAGCTGTACTGGAATTTCTCGGATGAGCTGATCTGGGTGGCGACTCTGTCACTGATCTCGAAATTTAGGTTTCGAGGTCATTAAGTAATAAACGGAAAACGTTTTCTACAAAGGAATTTCCACATTAAATCAATAGTTTTCCCAACTCAAGATAAACAAACCTGCTTTTCCACCAAATCCAAATTCTTTTCTATAAAAGAGTTTCCAAATCAAATCCATGATTTTTCCAAGATAAACAAAACCTGTTTTTCCCAAAGTCTCACCAAAAAGAAAAACAATCTTCCTTTTCTTTTTTCCCTGATTCGCTTCGCCGCGTCCCGCTTGAAAAAGGTCGTCCACTCATGGTGGTGACTCTGCTGGGGATAATTTAAGTTTCTTTAAAAGGTTTTCATAAAAACTTAAGGAACTTAGGCAACTATTGAAATATACCTCGCTTGTATTCATTTATTGATTTATAAAAGCTATATTTATTCATACCCTCGAATATAATGACATTTTCTTCTTCTCGACCCCTCAAATACACTGATTAGCCCTGGTTTACCCAAGAAGGTCGCCTACCTCTACCGCCAGGATTGGAGACACCCGACGGGGTAAACCACTCATAGCCCCGTATGACCTTACATCGTGTTCTATGGTGGGGAAGTGTTTATTCGCTATGGGAGCCTGTACGACCCTTGGTTTGACTTTGGCCCATATATAATGGCTTAGTAACTTCCCCCGAGATTACCAAAACATAAATCTAAAATTGAACGAACGAGTGTGCACCTTTGGTATCCCCTGTTGATGCCAAAGAGACCCAACAACTAGGAAGAATTGTGTGACCAATCGAAAGGAGAAATAAGGTTGGTAGGGAGAGCATATTTTTGCATGTGCTAACGTTTGTTCCATGGTGATTTTCTCTTTACTTTTTCACGAAGCTTTAAAAACGCATAATCATCTCATGTGTCATTTTTAACCACATTTTTAAGCAGCCATCTTCCAACATATATGCATGACATGCATCTTAACCACATTTTCGTGCAGCCATTTGCATTTTCATATGACATACGCATCCACATCATATTATCCCACCTAATCAAAGGATGTTTCAAGCGTGCCCTTCACGATCATTTCATTCCATAACATGTCGGGTACCCCAAAACTACTCGATTTCCGCCCGTGCACCGGATTGCACTCGACCATTTCACAAAATATCATATCATTCAATAGTAAACCACAATGGTCCTAGATTTGCTTCCATGTGACAGTTCGTACGATGCCATCACATGACATCATGTTCATTCATTATAGGTGTGCCGGTGATGCCGAGTCCTGTTTGTGCATTATGGTTCACATCAAACCATCTCATAACATTGTGAAGTCATTCGAGGTGCTCCACGAGCACTCAGTTATTCTATGCATAGGAACATATCATGTCATATCAATTCATTTAAGGAATTCCATGAATGCCGAATATCTATTCGTGTCCCTACACACACATGACCTGGTTGCAACATCATTTCATCCTAGGTACCCCAAAAGCATCAGAGTTTTGCCCCAGGAATGGTCTCCATGTGACCATTTCATGCCATCTCATCTTGACCTACAAAGTGTCGATCTCTTTTGCCTGTGTGTCGGTACACACGCGGGCACTTCATGATATCTACTAGGTGCTCCAAAAGCACCGGCCTTCGTCCGTGTAATGGTCCATGCGACTATTCTTGCATTGTTTTCTACATAGCATTGGGCATTCTTGGAACATCCGGAATGAAGGACACACACTTATTATTGTTTTCATTCGTGAAGCATCACACATACATGTAATCATCCATATGTCATGTCCTTATGCACTTATTTTCAAGACATCAACATTAGAATGACATTGGCATTAACCACATCCTTATGCTGCCATGATATTTTATTCATGTGCACCATACATATATTGTGCTGACATTTTCACGAAACAGGCATGACATCATCCCGTATGTCATGCATCCTAACCACATTTTTCTGCAGCCACTTGCATTTTGCGTGACATGCACATTCATGCCATTTCATTCTATTCCATTTATTTAGGGACGTTCTGAGAATAACCATCGTGATATTTCATTTCATGCCATATCGGGTACCCCAAACTACCCGCAGTCCGCATGAGTGCTAGTTTGCACTTGGCCAATTCGCTACCCCATATCATTCACTAGAAAATCACAAAGATTTTAGGTCTCGTTGTGTGGTAAGTCGCACAACAACATAACACCATATCATCTCCACTTCATGTCCATTCATCGAAAGTATCACAGTGATGTCGAAGCTTTGCTTGTGTATCACAATCCACATCGGAATTATTTCATGACATTAATAATTCATTCAAGTTGCTCCACGAGTGCTGAATTATTGCACACATAGGAGCATATCATAACGTTACCAAGTCATACAAGGCGTTCCGCGAATGTCAAACCTTCGTCTGTGTCTTTATTTACACATGACTTGTTTGCAGCATCACTTCATGTTAGATGCCATAAAAGCATAAGAACTCTGTCCATGGAATGGCTTCCATATGACCATGTCACATCATTTCATTTGGACCTACAAAGTGCCATAAAAGCATTAGAACTTTGTCGCTGGTGCACACGTGACCATTTCATAATGCCCATTAGATGCCCTGAAAGCACTGAACCCCCATCCGTGTGTTGGCTCGCACACGACCTCTTTTGCATTCTATTTTGCATGACATTGGGCATTCTTAGAATGTCTTGAACAAAGAAATCACGTCCATTGTCATTTTCATTCACGAGGCATCAACACACACAGTCATCCGTGTGTCATCATAATCGCATCTTTGTTCACTTATTTTCAAGACATCAACAAATTCATGACATTGACACTAACCACATCTTCGTGCAGCTATGACATTTCATCCATGTTTCATTCACATCTCATGTGTGGCATGTTCATGAAGCATGCATCACTTCTTGTGTTGTACATCCTAACCATGTCTTTGTGTAGCCATGGCACTTTATTTGTATGACATATGCATTCATACCTTGCATGCATGACATTGTCCTGTGTGTCATTCTAACAACATCTTCGTGCAGCCATCCACATTTTTGTGTGACTTGAACATTCATTCACACCATTGCATTCTGCTTTAAATAAGGATGTTCCAAGGATGTCCCATCATGATCATTTCATTTCATGACGGGTGTCCCAAAGCTACCCATGTTTTGCTTGTGCCCAGGTTTATACTTGGCCATTCCGCCACACCATAACATTCATTAGGAGACCACAAAACGGTCCTAGATCTATTTTTGTGTGGGTAATCACATGAAAAACATTGCACTATATCTCATCCATCCATCATTGGTGTCACGGGAATACCAAGATCTTGCTTGTATGTCGTGATCCATATCGGATTGCTCATAATGTTATCAAATCATCCAAGGTACTCCATGAGCGCCCAGTTACTACACATATAAAGAAATTCCATAACATTACTAAATCATACAAGGCATTTCTTGAACGCCAAACTTTTGTCCGTGTCTCAAGTTACACATGACTTGTCTGTAACATCATTTCATGTCAGATGCATCAAAAGCATCAGAACTCTGTCTGTGCATCGGTATACACACAACCATTCCATAACATCCATTAGGTGCCTCAAAGGTAGAAGAACTCTGTCCGTGTGTTGGCCACACGCGATCATTTCATGACATCCATTAGGTGCCCCAAAGGCACCGAACCCCTACCCGTGTGCCGGATCACACATGGTCTGTTTGCACTGTCTTTTACATAGCATTGGAGCATCTGCAGAACATCCATAATAAATAAAAGAATGAAGTCATCTTTTTATTCTAGTTTCCATTCGCCTGGCATCATTCAATCACATCTCCTCGTTCCATGTATCCATGCATTCGAAGGTACTTCCCAAGTACTAGAGCTATGTCCATGCACCGCACGTTTGTGCACATTCATGCATACAACCCCTTTGCAAGCAATATCTTGCTTCGACCTGTGGACACCCCAGTGTGTCATTCTTCCCAGGGTGTATAGTTATACACCCTATCTCAACTCTCCTTGCAAGCAATGCCTTGCTTTGATCCGTGGACACCCCAGTGTGTCATTTTTCCCAGGGGCATAACTATGCACCCTATCTCAACTCTCCTTGCAAGCAATGCCTTGCTTCGATCCGTGGACACCTCAGTGTGTCATTCCACCCAGGGCATAACTATGCACCCTATCTCAACTCTCCTTGTAATCAATGCCTTGCTTCGATCCATGGACACCCCTGTGTGTCATTTTATCCATGTGGTGTATATTTATACGCCATACTTCACTTTAGCATGTATGCATCAACCCCAACAGCATTCATTGCATCTGTACATTTCCCTTTTTGACTTTCCATGCATATTCATTGGTTCCGAATAGCATAGCATGACATGGCATTACATGACATCACATATGCAACTCACCATCCATGCATATGCACATCACGTCACGCATATTCATGCATACATTGCTCCTTGTTTGGTGTCTGCCATGCATGCGCCTACCGACACTGATGAGTGCTCTCATCCAGGTAAAGAATCTTGAGGATGGCCAACTCAATGAACTTCAATGCCATAACAAATGTTATGGAAGACTATGTCACATCATCACGATTCTGGAAGGCAGTCAGGGAAGAAGCGGCGACGATGTTGAGAGAAATGCTGGGGGATGATCTTGATAGAGTAGAGAGGCTGACGGTGAGGTGCGCTGAGTTGGAAGCCGGGGTGGCAGAGCTCGAAAGAAAAATAAGGGGCATAGTGAGCACGGACTCCAATGTTGATACTGTTAAGAAGCAGAATGCCCAGATTGCTGACATTCCCTCTCGACACCTCGGAGGGCATTCTTACTAGAATTTAGGCTTATTTGGGTCGGCCACTGAAGGGGAACTGAAAGGACCTCCTGACACCAGTGCCAACATTGACCCTGCTCTGCGACATATCTGGATTTCACCTCCCGAAGGTAGTGGGACAATCATTTCCTCTGGGCCCCACCAGGTGAACATGCTATTTGTTATATGCAAAAAGATGGGTTTGCTGCAGAGTGTCAGACCATATGTGGCACCAACACCTGAACAAAAGGGGAACTACTACAGCTATCATGTATTGGCAGGCCACTAGACCAATGAATGTGTTGCTCTGCGAAGGAGGATTCAGGAGCTCATTGACGAAGGAAAATTCAGGGTCCCACCTACCTCTAATAAGCACCTAGTGGCAAATAAGGGGATCACCAAAGAAATTCCTTGAACTTCTCAGGGAGAGGGATATGATGAAGAACTATGAGGCCCGGTCTAAAAAAAAAAAAAAAGAAAGCGGGGCAATGGTACTGGAGCCGAGGCAATGACTAGTGGGGAACGATTAGATGTTAGGAAATCAATACCCTTAGAGACTTCCTTTTTGTAGTGGACTCATTTTTGTTTATAAGGTGTATTGAAATCATTTTGAATGCAATGCATTTTGTTATCTTCTTAATTATGGGATGATTGCATGTACATGGCATTATGCATGCATTTGATCATAAAAAATGACATATCCAACATGCATAATATCAAAATGCATGGTATCAACCTGAATACTATAGGGAACCTGAAAGTGAATCTAGCTCGGACCAAACTCTCTCTTGGAAGGTGAGCTTGTGAGACAATAAATGATATGATGGCACCACCTCCGCCGAGGCATTTGCTGATCCAAGTCAACAACCCTTACAAGATGCTTTTGACCCTGCCCCCAGAGTTTCAATTTGAATGGCACACATGATACCCAAACCATTTCCAAAACAAAAAAAAAAACCTTATTGAAACTCAAAACCCTACTCCAAAATGAAGCCCCAAGCTTGATCCCATATCCAAGAGGGCATCCCACACTAAAACCCCAAAGCTAAAAATTCCAACTTCACCAAAACCTCGAATCTGGGGGATTCAAATGGTTTTCATCACCTTCATCACCCATCATATGGTAAAATGTTGAAGCAGTCTTGGTCGTAGTGAATGTATTATCCTGTTCGTGCAACATTCATATGTACATGACATTTCATATGCATTATTCATCCAAAAAAGCATATTAAACATACATGACATGTATGGATTTGAATACAATAGGAAAACCGACAGGTGGTAACAATTTGGGCATAGTCCTAAAAAAAAAAAGGATCGGTGCAGACAGAAGTCTTTCTCCCTCTCGCGCATGGTCGCCATAGCTAACACTGGAGTGTCTCACAGTGTTAAAGGGTAATCTCCAGCTCTCGTCATTGTTAGATCCTTCCCTCCTATCTGTGAAAGATTTGGACTTTCCTGTCTTCAAAACCAAAGCTCTTCCCCTTCCCTTTTCCAATTTCTTCCACACCTTCAACACCCTTTGTCTTCCGTTTACCACCCAACCACCAACACCCATTTGACAAAACCCCTTTTTCATCTTTCCCCTGAACTGATTATGTGAAGCCTCATTTTCCACCATCGATGGCTTTTAACAAGAAATTGAACCCTAATGCTATTCCATATTCGCGTCATCTCATTATCAAAAAGGCAACGGGGGCTTATGACAAAGTACTGACTCAATCAGTCTTTGTTTATGATCAACCTGTACTAGATTGGGGATTCTCTTTCTATCCCATGCCACTTCTCTTCAACCTAAACCCCTAGAACAAATATTTTGTAACCTCAGACTGATAGGAAAGGCCTTGATTTCATGACAGTGAGAGGATTTGAATATAAGCCTACTTCAATCGAGCTGGAGTTTTCCACTGCTCAAGCAACTATTGATGGAACTCCTAAGTGACCACTATTCTCGTCCAACAAAGTCCACACTATACCCTGTGCCGGACATCAGCAAAGGAGTGGCTAGTGGGACATTTTATGAAAGGGATGGTCATCCACCAACAATATTCAACCCAGCAAGGGATGGTTCTGTTGAGCAAAATGTGCTAGGAAGAGGAGAAGACTGATGCTCACCCCTATGAACTTCACCAATAGTGTTGGAGCAACCAGGTCTTACAAAGCTTTCAACAATCATGAATGGGATGTTCCCATCAACAGAAAGACTTGCAAATCCTGCTGTGCTAATATTCAGGGGAAAGTTGCATTTACCAACCATTTCAAGAACCCAGTCTTCAGCTGCGACAGAAGTGACTACTTACCAATGTTTCTTTCACTTCCTAGCCACAGTGTGCTTTGCTCTAGGGTTAATGTGGTTGACAGGCATAGGAAAACCATAATTAATTCAAATCATTCTAAATCAAGCCTTAACTTGAAGGACTAAAGGCTGTATCCACTTTTGGAGACTACGCATAAGCTGGAATCTGAGGTGAATTGAGAACATGAACATAGTTCCAGACCCTTGGAGATTTTAGAGGTTAATTGACTCCATCTCAGGTTGTCTGCTAGCAGAGGCGGCTCCATCTAGTGGTCAGTTGTACACCTTGGTGACTTGTCCTTAGTGTATCCCCAGCGGATCCTAAAAAAAATGATGAATAAAAAAAATGAAATGAAGGGACATTGATCCATACTGGAACCACGGGTTGAATTTTCCTAATGCATTCACATTCATCATATCATAAATGTTTCATATCCTATTTTGATGTTCAATATGCATGTGTCATGCCATTGCATGTAAATGTCCATATGCAGGTTGCTGCGCGCAGCAAACCAGATCTGATGTAGTGTTTTACCATCAGACATCCAAACACAAGCCTCCAACACCAAGGGCAAGCAAAACTTAAGCCATGAAACATCATCAAGGACAATCCTATCATGATCCTCGGTGGACTTTTCAGAGCGCGTTTCCCAATCCTAAGACAATCCAGCACTATAAGATCCACTCAGCTGGCACGCTCTTGCAGACTTGGTCATCATTTCAAAAAAAAAAACACAACTATCCCCATTGAAAGCTTCTAACATGGAAAACCGAGAGGACATATTGGTAACAAGTGAAATTCAGAGTTAGAGTCACTTTTAATTTTTCCTATCGCATTCATTTTGATGTCATCATAATGATATTAGGCATGTTTGATTTCCTGCTTAGATGCTCATGTTGCATACACCGTGCCATTGCATGTAAACATCCATCAATAGGCCATTGCATTCAAACCCACGATAGCTCTAATGCAATTGTTACTACAAATGGCAACTGCCGGCCCAGTTGTACCATCCACAGCAGAATTATCCCTGGTAGAATGGTCCCTAGAAGGATCATCCCCACAAAGTCTCCATCAAAATCCCTAACAGAGTCCCCAGCTAAGTCAATCCCCATTAAAGCGGGGTCTCCAGCAAGATTCCTAATATGATTAAAAAGGTCTGAGTTTTCCCAGTGGAGTCACCAGTTAAGACATTTCCCGCTGAATCAGAATTTCCGACAGATATCCCAGTAGGATTAAATGGATCAGGGTTCTCTCCAGCAGAGTTCTCAGCTGAAATGATCCCCACTGAGTCAAAATCCTCGGCAAAGTCATCCGATTGAAATAGTCCCCACATAAGATCATCAGAAGTTAGAATTTTAGTCCCTAGCATAGCACAGATACCAAGTATAGTATCATGTCGCATACATACATATCCTTGAGTCATGCACGCATACATGCATCATAAACCACTCAGCCGTATTTCTTGATCGAGGGCGCAAAAATTTTTGTCTCCAAAATCATCAATCAAGAAATAAATACACGCTCTTGCATCGAAATTCGTCTAGGCACTCACCACCACCATCATTAGGTTGTTCCAAATCAATATCCTTCCCAAGGCGAAAAAGATCTAATCCAGGGGCACCCCCAGAGTCATAGCACGTAAATCAAAGCTCTGTAATTCAAAACTTCAGGTATGAAAAATTTCCACAATCACCAGAATTTTTGTTCACACCAATATCACCCCGAGAATGGTACTTCTTACCTTTAACAAGAACCTGGGGGCAAAGAACATCTCATCACATGGGTAGGGAAGAAATGTCTATTGAGAAATTCTTGTAAAATCAAACCTAAAAAAGTCCTCCTAGAGGCAACCAAAACTGAAAAAAGCCCTCCTAGAGGCAACCAAATCTAAAAAAGCCCTCCTTGAGGCAATCAAACCTCCAAAAGCCCTTCTAAAGGCAACCAAAATTGAAAAAAGCCCTTCTAGAGGCAATCAAACCTAAAAAAGCCCTCCTAGTGGCAACCAAAACTGAAAAAAGCCCTCCTAAGGGCAACCAAATCTGAAAAAGCCCTCCTTGAGGCAATCAAACCTAAAAAAGCCCTCCTAGAGGCAACCAAAACTGAAAAAAGCCCTCCTAGAGGCAACCAAAATTGAAAAAAGCCCTCCTAGAGGCAACCAAACTGAAAAAGCCCTCCTTGAGGCAATCAAACCTAAAAAATCCCTCCTAGAGGCAACCAAAACTGAAAGAAAGCCCTCCTTGAGGCACCCAAACTAAAAAAGCCCTCCTTGAGGCACCCAAAACTGAAAAAGCCCTCCTTGAGGCAAATAAACTTAAAAAGCCCTCCTTGAGGCACCGAAACTGAGAAAGCCCTCCTTGAGGCACCTAAACTCAGAAAGCCCTCCTTGAGGCAACAAACCTGAAAAAGCCCTCCTTGAGGCACCTAAACTGAAAAAGCCCTCCTTGAGGCACCCAAACTAAAAAAGCCCTCCTTGAGGCACTCAAACTAAAAAAGCCCTCCTTAAGGCACCTAAAAGGAAAAAGCCCTCCTTGAGGCACCCAAACTAAAAAAAGCCCTCCTTGAGGCACCTAAATTGAAAAAGCCCTCCTTGAGGCAGAATCAAAACTGAAAAAGCCCTCCTTGAGGCAACCAAACTGAAAAAACCCTCCTTGAGGCACCTGACCCAAAAAAGCCCTCCTTGAGGAACCTAAACTGAAAAAGCCCTCCTTGAGGCAAAATCAAACCAAAAAAACAAAAAAAAAAAAAAGAAAAAGCCCTCCTTGAGGCAATTAAATCCAAGAAGTCCTCCAAAAGTCAATCCAGATAGCTCGGGCAAGACCGCTATTCCATGCTTCGACAGGAGTAAGTCCCCAATGCCGTAGAGGCCAACACAAACGAAACCCTCAGGTACGCTTTATTTTCTTTTACTCACCACGCTCCCAATTGCGAGAACAAACTCGAATCGGACATAAGCTACCGATCTAGTCGACTTTGATCTCACGAGGGGAAGCCTGTGAGCATGGGTTTTCCCCGACCTCAGTGATGAGAATTACTAGTTACCTGTGGATCGGACAGACTTGAACAGGACTTAGAGGTGACCTGAATGTCATCTAGAGAATCTCAAACGTTCTGAAAGCCAACCTATCCCTGATCCGAAATCCCCGAAAAGGTCTCCTGAATCATTTCCAGGGTTTGGTCTGCATGCCCTGCTTTAGAAATCTCACCCCAATTCTTGTTAGAACCGGGCGGCTCTGGTTTCTGAACCAGAGCCGGCCGGCTCTAGTGGTAAAAAATAGTTGCCCTACAAAGCTGAGCAACTTGTCTTGGCAGACGAAAATTGGGCAGGATTTCAAAGGGTCAGGCGGCTGATTGATGGAAGGAAATGAGTGAGAGAGAGTGAGATAATGAGTGAAAATAAGAAAGCAAAAGAAGGGAGAGGGCTTTTCAATCTTAAGAAAAAGAAAGAAACGGAGAAGAGAAAAGAAGCAGAGAAAGAGAGAAAGGTGACTGTGAGCTTGAGAAACTAAAAACATAGGGATTAAGACTCAAGATCAATCCTTATGCATTAAACACAAACCATTTAACCTTTGCTCATTGGTTGGGGATCACTTCGGATTTGTTTCGGCTCGTTTGGATTGTTACGGTTCTTTGGCCGGTTGAGTTCCCAGGGGCATTCCAAGCTTTCAATCCATTCTTTGGACATTTAAAGCATTCAAACAACACCCAGGTAAACTCTAAGAGGCCTTAAACCTGTTTGCATTGTTTGTTCTGTGCGTTTTCTTTATTTCTGCGTTTTTCCGAAAACTGGTCTGCCCACCATAGCCGTACGGCTGTGTTCTTCATGAACACAGCCAGCTGGCTATGTTTGTGATGAGCAAAGCTGGCCAGCTCTGACTCTAGAGCTGGCCGGCTCTGTTCCTCAGGGACAGATCCCTGATCTATCCCGATCGGCCGAAAACAGTCTGTTTTCCATTCTAAACATTCTGCTGCGATCATTTTTGGCCCAAATCCATCCGTATGTTGTGGTATTTTGGTTTTTCAATTTTTGTACGTACCGATATTAGGGCTTTTGATGTTTCCCAGGTTTATTTCCTAAGTTTTAGGGATGTTTTATCCGAATCAGATCCATGGTTCAGCACCCAAAAAATATTAAAAGCATGCAAAATAGTATTTTTCTTAAATGTTTTTGGTGTGTTTATTGTATTTTGAACCCTAGATGGATGTTATATTTAGGAACCCGCACGAACGGAACCATGGATTTTGGGATAACAGACACACAAAAACGGAAATTTGCATGAAACCGAGCCAAATGGTTTTCCGAAATTGATTTTCCAGCACAAAATCTATAGGACGTTTCAAAACTGATTTCCAGGTCTAACCGGTCCGGCCAGTCGGATCGAACCGGGTACCCCCTAAATGCATGCTCCCATTTCCCAATTCCCAATTCTGTCCTAATTTGAGTCCTATTTGTGTTTATAATATAAATTACACTAACCAGTTTGTTTTGCAGCATTTATTTTTATTTTTGCCGTAATTAATAGATTAATTTGTGTATCTAGGCGGTTGTAATTTTTAGATACTCGTGTACTTAGGCGCTTGTAGTGTGAGGACGAGAGCTTTTTATCTTTTATTCGATTGGGTTGTATAATCAGCCTCTATTCTTTTCTTGTATATTTTTGGATGAATGCTTTATTTTTCTGCAATTTATTTTCTGCATTATGCTTTAGCACGGGCTAATAAAATAAACGCAATTGGGGTTAGAAAAGATAATAAATTACATAAATAGGGTTTTATAAATAATAAACGAATACAAGCTTGAGGTTAAGTAGGTAAGTTGCCCGAACCCTAAATCTCTAGATTAGGTACAACAATTTGCGCTCGGTAAGGAGCTATACCAGAATTTCCCGGATTAGCTGATCCGGGTGGCGACTCTGTCAATAATCTCGAGACTTAGGTTTCGAGGTCTCTAAGTTATAAAACGGGAGACGCGATTTCTACAAAAAGAATTTCCAAATCAAATCCATGATTTTTCCAAGATAAACAAAACCCGCTTTTCCACCAAAACTAAATTCAAACAGAATAGCGTCCCGATTTTTCCCGTTTCGTTTCAGGTCGTCTGCTCACAGTAGTCTACGCTCGGTAGGGAGTTGCACCAGAATTTCCCGGATGAGCTGATTCGGGGTGGCAACTCTGTCATTGATCTTGAAATTTAGGTTTCAAGATCATTAAGTAATAAAGCGGAAAACGTTTTCTACAAAGGAATTTCCACATTAAATCAATACTTTTCCCAACTCAAGATAAACAAACCTGCTTTTCCACCAAATCCATATTCTTTTCTATAAAAGAATTTCCAAATCAAATCCATGATTTTTCCAAGATAAATAAAACATGTTTTCCCAAAGTCTCACCAAAAAGAAAAACAATCTTCCTTTTCTTTTTTCCCTGGTTCGCTTCACCGCATCCCACTTGAAAAAGGTCATCCGCTCATAGATATACAGGACAATGTCGTGCATGCAAGGTACGAATGCATATGTCACACAAATAAAGTGTCATGGCTACACAAAGATGTGGTTAGGGCGTATAACACACGAGGTGATGTATGCTTCGTGAACATGTCACACATGAGATATGAACGGAACATGGATGAAATGTCATGGCTGCACAAAGATGTGGTTAGTGCCAATGTCATACATATGTTGATGTCTTGAAAATGGCTGCACAAAGATGTGATTAGAATGACACACAGATAATTATGCGTGTTTGATGCTTCACGAATGAAAATGATAATGGATGTGATTTCTTTGTTCCAAACATTCCAAGAATGCCCAAAACTATGCAAAAGACAATGTAAGAAACACTGCGTGCAGACCATCACACAGATAGAGATTTGGCGCCTTGGGGGCACCTAATGGATGTTATGAAATGGTCACACATGTGCCGACACACGGACAGAGGTTTGATGCTTTGTAGGTCCAAATGGAATGGCGTGACATAGTCACATGGAGGCCATTCCATGGATAGAACTCTGATCATAGTCACATGGAGGCCATTCCATGGATAGAACTCTGATGCTTTTGGGGCATCTAATATGAAATTATGTTGCAAACAAGTCACGTGTAACTTGAGACCCGGACAGAGGTTCGGCGTTCGTGGAACACTTTGCATGATTTAGTGATGTTATGAAATGTTCCTATGTGTGTAACGAATCGACGCTCGTGGAGCATCTTAAATGAGTTATTAATGTCATGAAATAAATCTGATATGGATCGTGACACGCAAGCAAAGTTTCGGCATCACCATAATGCCAACCACGAATGGACATGAAATAGAGATTATGTAATGTTATGTTGTCGTGTGACTTGCCACACAATCGGACCTAAGATCTTTGTGATCTTCTAGTGCATGACATGGTATAGTGGAATGGCCGAGTGCGAATCGGTGCACAGGCGGACTACGGGCAATTTTAGGGTACCCGATGTGGTATGAAATGAAATGATAGTGATAGGCATTCTCAGAACGTTCCTTATTAGATGGAATAGAAACAAATGGCATGAATGTATATGTCACACAAAATGCAAGTGGCTACAAAAAAATGTGTTCAGGACGCGTGACACGCAGGATGATGTCGTGTATGCTCTATGGAAATGTTGGCACACGAGATGTATATATATGGCATGCGAGTAAAATGTTGTGGATGCACGAAGATGTGGTTAGCATAAATGCCATGCATATGTATATGTGTTGAAAAGGGCTGCACGAAAACATGATTAAAGTGGCACACGGATGATTATACATGTCTGATGTTACATGAAAAATATAAAAAGAAAAACACCACGGAACAAACGTTAGCACACGCAAAATATGCACTCCCTTCCAACCTTATTTCTCCTTCCGATTGGTCTCGTAATTCTTCCTAGGTGTTGGGTCTCTTTGGCATCAACGGGGAATACCAAAGGCGTACACTCAATTGCCCAATATCAATTTTATGTTTTGGTAATCCTAGGGGAAGTTACTAAGCCATTACATGTCGGCCAAAGTCAAACCAAGGGTCGTACAGGTCCCCATAGCAAATATACACTCCTCACCCTAGAACACGATGTAAGGTCATGCGAGGCTATGAGTTGTTTACCTCGTCGGTTGCCTCCAATCCTGAAAAATAGGTAGGCCATCTTTAAGGTAAACGGGGCTGATCAGTGTATTTAGGGGGTTGAGAAGAAGAAAATGTCATGATATGCAAGGCATGAATAAATGTGGCATTTATAAATCGATAAATGAATACAAGCGAGGTTATATTTCAGTAGTTGCCTAAGTTCCTTAAGTTTTTTTTATAAAAATCTTTTAGGAACTCTAATTCCCCAGCAGAGTCACCATTGTGAGCGGACGACCCGAAAGGTGGGACGCCGTGAAGCGAACCAGGGATTTAAAACAAAAAGCGCAAAGCGTGTTTTGATTTGACTGGAAAAAAGCAGGTTTTGTTTATCTTGCTTTAGGGAAAATCATTCGTTTGTTTTAGAAATTCATTTTGTAGAAAACGTTTTCCCGTTTTATTACTTAAAGACCTCGAAACCTAAATTTCAAGATCAGTGACAGAGTCACCACCTGGATCATCTCATCCAGGAAATTCCGGTATAGCTCCCTACCAAACGTAGACTACTGTACCTAATCCAAAGATTCAGGGTTCGGGCAACTTACCTATTCAACCTCGAGCTTGTATTCAGTTTAAAATTTATATTACCATATTTATTCAAGTTATTATCTTTCTCTACCCGATTACATTTGTTTATCAACCGATGCTCAAGCAAATAACAGAAATAAACTACAGAAAAATAAACCATGCATCCAAAATATATAAAAGAATAATAGAGGCTAGCTATACAACCAAATTGAATGAAAATAAAAACTCTCATCCTCACATTACAAGCGCCTAGGATACACGAGGATCTAAAAATTACAAACGCCTAAATACACGAATTAATCTATTAATTACAGCAAAAATAATAAAAAGGAAAATAAATGCTGCAAAACAGACGGTTAGCACAGTTTATATTATAAACACAAGTAGGACTCACAGCTAACAGAATTAGGGCTTTTAGGAACGGGGGCATGCATTTAGGGGGTAACCAGGTTGACCCGACCGGTCGGCCCGGTTAGACGTGGAAAACGGTTTTGAAATGCCCTGTAGATTTTTGCGCTGGAAAACAATTTTTAGAAAATTATTTAGCTTGATTTCATGCAAATTTCCATATTTAGCGGGTCTGTTATTCCGAAACTCGAGGTTCCATTCCTGCGGGTTTCCTAATTCAACATTCATCTAGGGTCCAGAAAATAGTAAACACGCCAAAATGATTTGAAACTGAAAACAGCATCACGCGACGATGTCTGTATAGGCCATCCCGCCCGGTTGTCTTCGGCCGATTCGAGGTAGTTTCTGGTTTCTACCCGGAAGGACAAAGCTGTGCGGCTTTGTTCTTTAGAACTAGAGCCATACGGCTGTGTTCTTGTCAAACACAGCCATACGGCTCTATTCAGGAAACCAGTTTTCTGTAAATTTGAGAAATGGAGAAAATCACAAAGAAAGAGCAATGCACACAGGTTTAAGGCCTCTCAGAGTTTACCTTGATGTTTTTTTGATGTGTTTGACGTCCAGAAACAGATTGGAGACTTGAAATGCACCTTGAATCCTTAACCGGCCAAAATTCTGAAAGCTAATTCGAATCAATCTGAGACGATTCTGATTGGTTGAGCAAAGGGAGAGAACACTTTCCTTGGTTTTTAGGAATTGGTTTTGTCAATTTTTAGGTCTTGGTTCCTCACTCTTCTCTCTATGTCTCAGTCTCTCTTTTTCTCTCTTTCTTTTGTTTTCTCTCTGCTTCTTTCCCTCTGCTTTTCTTTTCTTTTTTTCTTATTTCTAAGCCCTCTCTCTCTCTCTCTATCTCTTTTAATTTTTGGTTTTTATATCTCATAGCCTCAATGATTTCACAAATTAAATGAGCAGTCTATTTTTTTGCTCATTTCAGTAGCAAGTTTTCATTTCAGTCAAGTTGCTTCTGCTTTGCAAAGCAACTTGGCTGAACCACTACAGCCGTGTAGCTCTAGTTATGCTAGAGCTGCCCGGCTCTAGGTCTATAGCCATGCAGCTGTAGATCTATAGTCGTGCGATTGTAGACATATAGTCGTACGACTGTAGTATTAGAACTACAATCGTGCGACTCTAGACAAAGCCGAGGCCGATTCTTTCAAAACCTATGCTCACTTTTAAGCCTCGAAATCACTCGGAGGGCCTTCCCTGGGGTTTCAGATTGCGGATAGCTCAATTTTCAGAATGTTTGAGATACTCCAGGTGACATTTCGGTTGCTTTCAAGTCCAATCTGTATCCATCAGCTCAATAGGTAAAACAAGAATTCTCATTACAGAGGTCGGGAAAAACCCGTGCTCACAGTGAGGTTCCTATTGATAGTGATAAGATTATAATTGCTTTAGACCCATCACACTCATAGTGCTTGTAATCATTCCTCTCGAGAGTCCTTCTGTTAATGGGTCCACAAGATTTTCCTTAAACCGAACATAGACAATTGTAATTACACCATCAGATAATATTTGTCTTATATATTCATGTCTTAGAGTAACATGTCTTGCTTTTCCATTATAAATCTTACTAAAAGCTTTAGACATTGTTGCTTCACTGTCACAATGCAAAGAGATAGCTGGCATCAGTTGTGGCCATAACTTTATATCAAATAATAAATTTCTTAGCCATTCTGCCTCTTTGCCTGTAGTTGCTAGAGCTACAAACTCAGCTTCCATGAGTGATGCAAGTTTGTTTCTTGGATGCCCAAGAAATAGCTCCTCTGGCTAACATAAATATCAAGCCAAAAGTTGAAATTGTATTTTTAACATTAGTAGCCCAACTTGCATCGCTATATCCTTCTAAAACTGAAGGAAACTGATTGTAAAATAAGACATATGACTTAGTCCTTTTGAGATAACCAAGAACTTTACCAATGGCTTCCTAATGTTGACTACTAGGATTATGTGTATACCTTGATAATTTACCAACTGCAAATGCTATATCAGGTCTTTTACAATGCATTGCATACATTAAGCTACCAATTACACTTGCATAATCAAGTTGACTTATTGACCTTCCTTTATTAACAGTCAACTTATTCGAAACATCATATGGGGTGTTTGGTTCTTTTATATCTAAGTGGTTGAACTTTAATAGTATTTTGTCAATGTAATGTGATTGACCCAAAGAAAAACCCTCCTATGTTTTCTAACTTTAATTCCTAAGATAGTATCCACTTCTCCTACATCTTTCATTTTAAATTGAAAAGTCAAATACTTCTTAGTATCTTTAATTCCTTGCACATTGGTACTTATAATTAGCATAATCATCAACATATAGATATATTATTACACCATAATCCTTAGTAAATTTGGAATATATGCATCTATCAGCTCCATTATAAATGAAATCATTAAAAAGAATGACACTATCAACTTGTTCATGCCATTGCTTAAGAGCTTGCTTTAATCCATATAAGGACTTAATCAGCTTTTATACTTTCTTTTTATTTCCTGGAAGCACAAACCCTTCGCATTGTTCCATATAAACTTCTTCATTAAGATCACCATTTAAAAATGTTGTTTTTGTAAGGATTTTCACCGAAAATCATCCGAATAAATGCGGAAGATCGCGATGATTTCCCCAAATTCGTGCCCAGGAGCAATTGAGATGAAAATCGCAAAATCAAAATTTTATCAAGAAGTGATTAAACTCTTACTAAGAGTATCTCTTCTAGAGATGGCTGCAGAAATCAACGTAGATTCCCTCCTTGTTCACGTACACGAACGCCTATGGAACACGACCCATGCTAGCGTTGGAATCGAAGAACTTTGGGAGAGAGATGGCTGAAAATTTCGGCTATGGCTGGTTTTTTCCTCCTTGGCCGAAATCCCTAGGTCTTTTATGACCTAGTGGGCTGAAAATTTTTGAGTAAAAATTTCAGCCCAAGCTTCCCTATTCTAGGCGGGCTCTTTTTTCCTTTTAAGCCCAGTTCAACTTTAATTCCCTTGGTCCAATTGATTATCAAACTTAATTTTTTTTAATATGTATCCTAACATATTATACCATATAATATGTTCTATACATTTAAATTAAAATTAATTTGATCAATTAATTTTACGATGGAATTAAATTTGACAAACGTAAAATTAGGATACATGTAAACCTATACATGTGCAATATTTCCACCAAGGAAATAATCTCATAATTAATTTAATTAATTATGAGAATGCCAATCATATATTATTTTTATTATTATGATCAATCCAATTGATCTTTATAATATAATTAATATAATCCTCTTTCTCTAGTGTGTATACTCCAAGTATACAGGCGATTCCTTAAGTCTGTGTTAAGACATTCAATGTGTATGATCCCGTGGGTCTATCTTTATGTTGGCAGTGGGCCTATGGCCCACAGACTGTAGGCGGGCTCTAGTAAGCCACTGCAGCTCCCAATTAAGATGGAGATGGCAGTCCAACTGTAATCATAACCCTGTAGTTTGAACTTGTATATCCCATGTCATTGATATTAGTGTCCAACACAAAGGCATGGATTGATCACCCTCTTTTGTGTTCGGACATTAACTTGATCCCGAATGTACTGATGCTCACAAACAAGTTCTAAATTGTTTGGGTGTGGCCACACTCTTATCAATCACATTCATCAAGAGGCCGGTGATATCTTCTCAGTGGATTACTGAGTGACAAATCCCTTCTGCATATCCATGGCATTGTCACGCTAACTGACATACCCGAAAGTACCCATACTTGGCACCCTATTACAGGCCCTTTAGGCGTACCCCTAAGTATGTGACCTCGCATGCAACACCATCATATGGTCAGGTCAAAGGATCCATACAAGTACTACACGAGAATCACTTATGATACTATACCATGTGGATTTCTCGTTTAGTGGATCTATCCAGTACCATGCCATTTTTGCATGTACCCATTAACTTGGTTGACATCCCATGTCCAATGACTGGTAAGACACCTCTATACAACCAGGTTAATGATAGTCTCTAGCTCCATTCATTCCCATGACTGGAACAGACTATGGATCTCTTTATAGTCATATCGTTTTCCCTATCCATGGTCTTACTGCCAAGTGCATGACACTTGTCATCATGGATATGGATATGTCCATTGGATACTTCATTTAAAATATTGCATAAGATATATATAATAAATGAATTAATGCCTTTATTATTGACACAAAATGTGTATAATACATAAATCCAATAAATGTACAATACAAATATAAGGTCCAATGCCTCGGGACTAGGGCATATCCAACAGTTTTAACATCCATTTGATGAATATGTAAGTCATAAATAGATGCTAAAGCAAATAACACCCTGATAGACATTATTCTAGCAACGCGAGCACAAGTATCAAAATAATCAACTCATTCCTTTTCTTAAACCCTTTAGCTACTGGTCTTGCTTTGAATGTTAGAAGAGACCCATCAGTATTGTATTTCCTCCTAAAAACCCATTTACAACCTATAGATTTAGCACCAAGAGGTAAATCGACTAATACCCAAGTACCATTAGACAATAAAGAATCCATTTCATCATTAATTACTTCTTTCCAAAAAGCCGAATCTCGTGAAGACATAACTTCTCGAAAAGTTTTAGGATCTTCTTTCACATTTAGTTCTATGGGTATTGTTCTTAATACTTGTGTTCTTGTCCCTTTTATCAAGAAGACTAGAGCTTGTGAAGAAATGAAATCAGGACCTAAGTCCTTTTCAATCCTAGTTTGTTTACTCCTTCTAGGTTCACTACAGGTTTCTATTTCTTTTCGTTTCTTGTTTAACGAAGTAGAATTTTCACTAGTTGGTCTTTCCATATTATTATTAGAGGAATCATTAATAAATTTATTTTCTAAAAATTCAACATCTCTAGATTCAACTATAACATTTGATTCTAAATCAAGTAACCTATAAGCTTTAGAATTTTCAGCATAACAAAAAAAAAATATTTTTTAAAGCTCTAGGTCCTAATTTGGTTCTTTTGGGTACTCTATAGAAAGCAATGCATCCCCAAACTTTAATATAATTTAAGTTGGGTTCCTTCACTTTAATGTTTTATAAGGTGAAATCTTATGTTTCTTTAAAGGTATTCTATTGTGAATATGATAAGCAGTTAACAAAGCTTCCCCCCATAAGTTCATTGGTAACTTGGAAAGCACAAGCATTGAATTGACCATGTCTACCAATGTCCTATTTTTTCTTTCAGCCAAACCATTTTGTTGTAGGGTATATGGAGCACTTGTTTGATGAATTAGACCATGTTGCTCATACAAATTAGAAAATTCAATTGAAAAGTATTCACCCCCTTGATCACTTCGTAAGACTTTAATTTTCCTTTCCAATTGATTTTCTATTAGATTTTTGTAACTTTGAACATGTCAAAAGCTTGGTCCTTTTTTCTCATCAAATAAACATAAGTAAATCTAGAATGGTCATCTATAAAGGTTATGAAATATCTACTTCTATCTTTAGTTAAATGACCATTCAGTTCACAAATATCAGAATGTACTATATCAACCAATTCCATATTTCTTTCTTGTTTAGGAAATGGTTTCTTTGTCATCTTTGCTTGTAAACATATTTCACATTTATCATTACATGTGTCAATTTTAGTTATCAACCCTTCCTTGGACATAAATTTAATATACCTATTATTTACATGTGATGATCTAGCATGCCATAAATAATAAGGAGAATCAACAATATAAACATAAAAATCACTTTTATTAATGCTTAGTTTGAACATTCCATTATAAGAGTATCCTTGACTAACAAACACACCATTCTTTGAGAAAATAACTTTTTCTGCTTCAAGTACAACTTTAAGTCCTTTTTTGCATAATAAGCTTCCAAACACAAGATTCTTTCTCACATCAGGAACATAGAAGACATTAGTCAAAATGAGTTTCTTTCCTGAAGTAAATTGTATCTCCACAGTTCCCTTTCTAAGAACCTTAGCAGTATTATTATTTCCCATTAACAATATTTCATCATTTGCAACAAGTTCATACTGTTTGAATAAATGTTTGTTGTTGCAAATATGAATAATTACACCAGAATCAATGAGCCAATTAGTGGACTTTTCATTTGTTGCCATATTGCATTTCATAATCATGCTTACATTAAGTTCAAGAATCATGGCAACAATTTCAGCAGAATCCTCAATAAGATTTACTTTCTTTTGTCAGGAAGAATTTTTAGTTTTCATTTTCTTAAAGAAACAACATTCCCTTTTAAAATGTCCTTTCTTCCCATAAAAGTAACAAGTCTTATTTTTCTTGTTGGTGAAACTCTCAACACTTTCAGAATGTTTCCTTTTCTTGCTCAATGATTTGTTACCTTTGGACTCAATTACATTCACCTTTGAACCAGACTCTAAAGCAAGTTTGTTCTCGCGTATGCGAGTTTCTTCTTCAATTCTAATATGCTTGATGAGTTGGTCAATAGTGAGATCTTCAGAAGTGTGCAATAATTTGTTTTGATAATTATTCCAAGTGACTAGCAATTTAGCAATTACAGCAGCCATTTGTATTGGTTCAAACACTTCCACCTTTAATTCTTTGAGTCTTGATACCAAAACCAACAAATCATCAACTTGACTCATTACAGAAACATTCTCATTCATTTGATATTCAAAAAATTTCATGCTAAGGAATCTAATCGTACCTTGCTTTTCGGATGTATATTTATTTTCTAAAGCCTTCCAAATCTCTTATAGTGAGGTTATACATCGGAAAAGATCATAAAGACAGTCGGATAGAGAATTGAGTAGGAAACCTCTACAACGAACTTCATCCTCTTCGCGTTTCTTCCTTGAAGCCCTTATGGCATCCGTATCTTGATCACTTGCCTCTGGAATGAAGGAAGATTGGTAGTGAGAAGATAGGTAACACCAACTTCATTTAAGAGAAATAAAACTGTCTCTTTCCATCTTATGAAATTTGTGTCATCAAACCGGTCCAATTTGAATATTTCCGGATTAAACATTTTGTTAATCATAACATCTGAACTTGCAGCCTCCATTGCGAAAATATTCTTCAAGATTGTTGGAAAACAAAACCATAATCCTTTAAAAACAACTTTGACTTTACATACCAAATTGATGTTGTCCTTGAAGAATACTTGCCCTTACTAGTTGCTGCTAGGATTATGGTAATATCTTGTAGGATTACACAAAGTCAATAATGTGTCTTTATTTCAGCAATAAAACATAGACACCTAAGAAAGAGAAGAAGTATATAAGCAAGAAGAGCAGGGAAATTGAGAATAATTGAGTTATGTTTCACCCAATTTATCATTCATATATTGTTTTGAACCATTGTACCTTTTCAACTTAGAAAGACATAACTCGTTGTAATCTTTCTATTTGGAAAGACACAATGGTTAGGAATTGTTTTTGAACCATTGTACCTTTTCAACTTAGAAAAACATAACCCGTTGTAATCTTTCTATTTGGAAAGACACAATTGTTTATTAATAACGGTTGGTGACTATTAGCTTATAATTCCTCATATATACATATTTATTATATTCTTGCCAACTAAATTACAAACTAAATCATAACAATGAATGCATTCCTTTTGTGAGCAACGAGGTTTGTGCCCCCAATCAAGTGGGTTAACCACATCACTAGGAGTAATTTATATTATTTTAAGATTTACTTGGAATCACCACTTGAAATTACTATTCGGGAAGGTATAGTGAATTCTAGATAAACACTGCATCTAATTCCGAAATCGAGTTTGTGGACAGTTACTTATTTATTCTAAAATCACATACTTTTTATTACATGGTCCGTACATTGAAAGCAAAAGTGCATGTGAAAAATAAATCTACTTAAGTTAACTATATTACAACCTTTCAAAATATGAGAAGGGTGATACAACTTTCAATAAATGAGTAATTACATTGAGAACAATACATTTGAGTTAAAAAAGAAGATAAAACCCACAATATAGAAAGTGGTTAGGGTTGTGCAAACTTTGGTTCGTCTTTCGTGTTGGGTGGAATAAGGTTATTAGGCCTAAGGCTGCGCATGTTTTAGTTCAGTTCAGAAATTAGAAATGTCCGTAATTAAATTGAGGTTAGGAGATTGGTAAATGCTAATCTCCTAAATAGAATTGGAAGATTAAGAACAATTCGATTCGGAGATTTGCCAATTCAAAAAAGTTCAATTTGAGATTCAATTCACGTCCAATCATGAGTTGTATTACTCGGAGATTCGGATATGTGAGTAAATTTTATTAATATAAATTAATTAATTCTAAATTTTTTCTAAACACATCCATCTTTTATTATTATTATTTGAAGTTCGAAAAACGTATAAATCATACAACGAATATATTGAATTCGTAATCAGAATAGATAAACAGACTTACGGTTTATATGCAGCGGATGTTTGATTACGAGATGATTCTGATCCACACAGGAAAAACCAAATCGTTTCTGGATGCCTTTCCTACGTATGTATGATTACACAGAGTACGGGCGTAATCCGTGAATTCTTCCGATGAATTCTAGAGGACGTATTTCGTGATTTCTCTCTGGGAGCGTTTTTGCGTTTTTCTCGCGTAATGAATTTGAGAAACGAATTCTCTATTTATAGTGGAAATCCCAACTTCCATCTATATATAGGGTCGGACCAAATTACACATTTGGTCCCTGTAATTTACACATAATTACAGTTTAGTCCCTACCATTCCAAAATGTCATGGGCGGACCAAAAACCAACATCTCCCACTCGCACATGACAAGACATACTTTCATGGCGATTGAACACACATACCTCTTTTAATTCTTTTTCGGCGAATTTACGCGACCAGTCCACGTAACGGTTAAACCTTTGAAGCTCTCCTTCATCGTTCCACCTTTAGCTTAACGCAACTTCCCCCTAGTCCACTTTCCATGATCACCAGTTTTCGACTCACTTTTGATCTCACGAAAAAATTCATATACACTACATACCTTTTCCATGAAAAAGTATTGAGCTCGAGTGTTATATGTTTACTAAGTGATATGTTACTGAAAATGTACTTCCTCTCTATAAATAACCTTCCACCATATGTCTAATGCTTATCTGACTGGTCCTTATATGCCCGTTCATAGCTAACGAAGCCTGGTTTAAGGTTCCAATCAAGTTAATCATCAGACATACCCTTCTTGTTATTTACAAGAGTCCTTAAGGGTGAACTTGAAACTCATAGTTTCATTTGGGTCTCTCACTAGGAAAGTTGAGATCAATTTTCTTCTTTCCATCCCTTGGTCGGCTCTTACACATACTACACAAATATGCCATAGTGTTGATCCACTTAGGACGTATGTTTTATAAACACTATGCGAAAGCATTCAGTCTCTAAATGCAACTCATGCATCAGTACCTTTAGTCCACTTTTAAGCCTTTCACAGGACAGCTTTCGGTATAAACGAAATAATGATATTTTACATATCACATATGGAGTAATTCACACTCCCACTTTTACCTATGAACACACAACTCATAGCAAATGATTCATCTATGTGAGTAGATGACATTTCGCCAACATACTGAACTACACTCAATAGTTCTATGTGTATCGCTTTAAATAGTAAAATGAATTTGAACACAACAAATAACTGACTTTCTATTTCAATAGAATTTTCAAAAGTTATTACAATAGTTCAAAGACAACAACATGTTCCTATAATCTACGAAGACCAAATTCCAAAATGTGTTTACTAAAAACCTTTGGAGTTATTGGTTTCGTTAACGAATCTGCAATCATATCTCCAGCTGGAACATGCACTAAACTTATTTCCCCTTGTGCTACTTTGTCTTTAACAAAATGATATTTTATATCGATATGCTTGCTTTTTCCATGATAGCAAGGATTCTTGGAATAAGCTATCGATGCAGTGCTATCGGAATAGATAGTCGTACATTTCCCTTTAGGCAATAGATCTAAAAGATCTACGAAGCGTTTTAACCAAACCGCTTCTTGTACTACAGCTGCTGTAGCTACATATTCCGACTCCATAGTCGACAATGCCATGCAAGTTTGTTTCTTGCTACACCAGGAAATTGCACCATTTCCTAGAGTGAAAATATACCCAGATGTGGATTTCCTCTCGCTTTATCAGTTCCATGATCAGCATCTGTATATCCCTTTAATTGCAGATCCTTTCCTTGGTAACAAAGGGAGTAATTTGAAGTCCCCTTCAAATATCTCAATATCCTTTTCACTGCTACCCATTGCTTCAAACCTGGATTAGCCGGATAACGGCTTGCGAGACCCACCGCAAAACCTATATCAGGTCGTGTACAAATCATAACGTACATCAGCTACCAATTGCACACCTATAAGGAATTCTCTCCATCCTTTTAGTCTCTTCTGGAGTCGTGGGACACATACTTGCATTCAGTTCTGTACCTTTTGCAATAGGGGTTGGATCGGGATCACAGTGAGCCATACCAAACCGTTCTAAGATCTTATTGATATACGTCTCTTGTGAAAGAGCCAATAATCTCTTAGATCGATCTCTTGAGATCTTAACCCCAAGGATGTAATTTGCTTCTCCTAGATCCTTCATCCCAAAGTTAGAAGACAACCAAGTCTTTACTTTTTTGAGTAAGGAAGTGTCATTTCCTGCTAACAAGATGTCGTCAACGTATAACGTTAGAATGACAAACCTCCCTCCGTTTTCGCGCTTAATGTAGACACATGAGTCTGCATTGATCACCTTAAATTGCATTGATATAATCGCTTCATGGAACTGAAAATACCATTGTCTTGAAGATTGCTTAAGGCCATAAATTGATCTCTTCAACTTACAAACCTTATGTTCTTGACCCTGAACAACGAAACCTTCTGGTTGAACCATATAGATTTCTTCGTTCAATTCACCATTCAAGAACGCAGTCTTTACATCCATTTGATGTAATTCAAGGTCCATACATGCTACAAAAGCAAGTACAATTCTTATAGACGCGAAACGGACAACAGGTGAAAAAGTCTCCTGATAGTCAATTCCTTCCTGTTATGTAAACCCCTTCGCAACCAGCCGACTCTTAGTCTGGATAGGTTTCCCATCCGCTGATTGCTTAATAGTATGTACCCATTTATTCCCAATGGCTTTGTGCCCTTTGGGTAGATCAACTAGTTCCCAAACTTTGTTGATTCTCATTGACTCCATCTCACTTTCCATTGCTTTTATCCATTCTTCCTTTGCTAGAGATTCCATTATATCCCTCATGCTAGTTGGAATGTCTTCAATTTGAGCTATGACCGAGAGAACTTCACTATCAACTAAATGACGGCGTCGCGGAATGTTTCCCCTCTTCGATCGCCTCAAAGGTTCTGCTTCTTGATAAACAAATCGCATATATTCATCAAGGTGTTGGGCAGAACTCCCACTGGGACCACTCCCACTGGGATCTATATCCATATTCACACTTGAACTTGGAACAAGACTCCCACTCAAACCAAGACCACTCAAGTCAGGGTTAGGATTACTCAAATCCGATTGTGATGGTTGAAAAACATCATTCTCCTCCCTTTCCCTTACGTCTTCAACTTCATTCCTCCCACTCGGATTGAGTGATCCTAAAGTTTCAGACTCTTGAGTTTCAAAGAAAGTGAATTCCTTATCCACTTCTCCCAGCTTAGGAAATTCATTCTCTAAGAATGTGACATCTCGTGATTCAAATTCTGTTATTTGACCATTCTCATTCTCTCCCACTAGAAAGTATCCTTTGGAGAGATCAGGATATCTTATAAAGATACCTTTCTTGCCTCTAGGGCCTAGCTTGCCATGCTTGCTAGATGTATCATGAACATAGGTAGCACATCCCCATGGTCGTAAATGGTTCAAATTGGGCTTGCGGCTCGTCCACAATTCATAGGGCGTGGTTTCTACGGACTTAGAAGGTACTCTATTGAGTACATAGGTGGCAGTCAATAGTGCGTCTCCCCAAAAGGAGATAGGCAAATTGGCTTCAGCCATCATAGACCTTACCATCTCTAAGAGGTTTCGGTTTCTTCTTTCTGCGACTCCATTTTGTTGCGGAGTCCTGGGTATAGTCAACTGATGTTTTATACCCTTTTCATCACATAAAACTTTAAATTCCTCGGAGAGGTACTCTCTTCCCCGATCGGTTCTTAAAGCTTTGATTTTCTTCTCTAATTGATTTTCAACTAGAGTCATAAATCGTTTGAAACATGCTAATGCTTCAGATTTATGTGCAATCAAATAGACATGACCATACCTTATATAGTCATCTATGAATGTAATGAAATAGTACGCACCATGCCTTGCCCTAACATTCATTGGACCACAGATGTCAGAATGGATTAATTGCAATGGGTGGTCAGCTCGCGTAGCTTTACCAAACGGTTTCCTTGTCATCTTTCCTTTTAAGCAGCTTTCACAAGGTGGAAGATCTACTTTGGATAAATCAGCCAACAAACCTGCTTTAGCCAATCGTACTAAACGATGTTGACCAATGTGACTAAGTCTCGCATGCCACATTTTTGAAATGCTAACATTATCCACAGATGAGTTAACATTAAAAGAAAAGCTATTATTACACAAATAATTTGGATCTATATCCAATACAATAAAACCATTCATTAAATATCCACCACCAAAGTAAATATTGTTCAAATAGAGACTAACACTGTTTAATTCAAAAGACAAAATGAATCCTAAATTCATTAGGGCAGAAACAGATATTAAGTTCCTTCGTATTCCAGGAGCGTAGAGGACATCTTCAAGGAATAGTGGACGGCCACCATTCAAGACCAGCTGACAACAGCCAATCCCTAAGACTTCCTCCCTTGAATTATTTCCCACGTATATCCATTTTGTTCCCCTTGGAACACTTCAGAACTCTACAAAGGAATCACGATCCTTTGTTACATAGTTTGTGGCTCCTGAGTCTACAATCCACAAAGGATGAGATTCAGTTAGGAAAATAGAACTTGAAACATATGTATAACACTTATACAATTCGGTAACATTTGCCTTAGGAGCTTTGCAGTCTTTTGCAAAATGCCCCTTCTGTCTACAGTTATAACATCTCACTTTAGAAATGTTCACCTTTTTCTTGCCCTTCTTTTGAACTGGAACACTGCCCGCCGTTCCCTTAGCCTTCTTCTGAAAGAACCTCTTGTTCCTTTTCTTTGACTTCGGACCAGAACTTGAACCTGTCATGTGAACTTCAGATCTCACACGGAGAGAAGCCAAACGGTCCTCCTCTAGTTCAAGATGACGAACAGCATCGTCAAAGGTCTTAATGTCATTGGAATGGGTTAGGTGCAACTTCATATGCTCCCACCTGGTCGGTAAAGAACGTATCACAGCTTGAACTTTTTGCTCTTCAGTCAACTTATGACCAGTATCATGAAGCTCCGTAATCATGTTGGACATTTCTCTTAAATGCCTCTTCATCGTGTGGTCTGCTCTCTTCTTGTAAGTATCAAATTTGATACTCAAAGAACGGAGTTTAGTTAAGGAGACACCTCCAAAATTTTCTTTGAGAGCATCCCACAGTTCTTTAGCTATGGGGTAGACGCGAAACCTTTTCGTGATATCATCATCCATTGCACTAAGCATGATGATGCGGGCAGTAGAGTTTTTCCTTTTCCAGATCTGATAAGCATCAAGGTCCCTTCTAGCTTGTGCGGTGGTACCCTCTTCAGGAGGAACCATTATTCGCTCCAGGGTGTCAAGAGCCTCTTGCTCTTCAATTATGTATTGGACTTGCATCGCCCAAACCTCATAATTGTCACCGTTCAAGCGTAGGTCCTTATTCAATTCAGCAACAATTGACTTGGAAGCAGCCATTGAAAACTATAAAGACGAAGTAGCACAAAACAAGTAAGCGATACACCATATTTATTATAAGATTATTTAAAGCTAAAATAGTGCTTGGTTCACATAAAATCAAACACTATGCGCAATGCACAGAGTCACCATTTATTCGCGCTAATACAAACACTATGTTAGTTTTAAATTTCCAATAATAAATATATCGATTGGTTATGTTTCAGACTACTAGTTTATTACAACATCGAAATTTATTATTTATAATGCAAATGATTGTATAACACTTAGTTATAAAATCAAAATAAATAAATTTGAAGAACTGAAACAATTAACCAAAATAGGAATGTTTAACAAATAAACACTTTATTTCATAACTTGTCCAACAACAAAGATACAACCACACCACACAAAAAAAAATTTTAACACGTAGCTAATTCAATACATAATTGAACATTTTGAAATCAGCAAAAATTGAAAAAAAAAATAGAAGAACTCAATCATCATTTCCAGCCCAGCTGTCCACATTATAGTAACCTTCTGGAGTCATCGGATCATCCTCGACACTAGTGTCGATCTCATCCTCTTCCTCTAGGTCAACAATTTTAATTTCTTTAGAGGTGACCGGTATAGTCTCTACGAACTGATAGTAGAGATCATGAGGCATGTTCTCAACACCCTCAAAAACAGTGTCCAAACAGGGTCGACGAACCAATTTGTTACTTCTGAGTAACATTTTTCTACGATTATGAGATAGCTTGGCTCCAGTTTCAGCCAACTGTAAAATAAACACTTTGCATTGGTACTCATATTCCTTCTCGGGAACCAATCCTTCAATGGAGACCACTGCCATGTCAAATATAGGATTTTCACCAAACCAGAATTTTTTAAATGCTTTTCCCGAAAAGCCTTTTTCGCAAATTTTAACATTTTCAGTTGATCAGTCCCTGAGGAAAATCCTCCTTTCCAGACAAGCTCTTGGATTTCCCGATTTAACGCGTTAAATCGTTCCATTACTCCAACAATATCCCCTTCATCCAACGGAGGATACCGTTTAGAGAACAGCTCATCTTCAAGTTTTTGTATGGCTCGCGCCTCCTCCTGAGACTCGATTATTTTCGCCGCTTTAACGATTGTTGCCATTTCTATAACACATATAGAAATAACAAAAACTTGTTAATGATCAATCAAAACTCAGTACATAAATACACAATAAATATACTGAATTTTCTTGAATTTATTAAACATAAATTAAGCATTTATACATAATAAATACTAGTAAATTTAGTTTAAAATATCAAATGAATTCCAAAAATTCATCAAAATATATCAAAAATTCAAGAAAAATGTAAATTTTAATTCTGGAAAAAATTTGACAAAATTTGGAAACCGGAAACCACCTCACGCGCCCACACGCGCTCAAGAATTGCCTGCCACGCGATCACGCGCCACTAAGACCGTCTGTCCAGGTGACACGTGGTGCCATGTGATTCGGTCTGACGTGCCAGAATTGACACGTGTCATCACCTGACTGGCTCATTAGATGACGTGGCAGACGACGTGGAAAGATTACGTGTCAAGATGACGTGGCTCACACATAACAGATATGCCACGTGTCATTTTACCATTGGTCCACGTTTATGACACGTGGCACTTTGACAGTTTCTCAAGTGGTTACCGATGACACGTGGCATCACATGATTGGAAGTTGACTTTTCAACTGTCGAAAACGTCCAATCGAGTGTCGCCACCTGTTCAGTGAACAGTTCTATGTCGGTTACGTATGACACGTGTCGTGACGTGATTGGCTGTTGGACCGTTTACTTTTCAACCGACTCCGGATCAGCCAATCGTGCTTCGCCACGTGTCTATCGCACAAAAATCTTCACAACCGTTCCACAACCAACGCCAGCCGCAGTGGTGGCGCCACGCGCAGCCTTCCGCTGCTCCGTTGGCCGTGAAATTTGAGATTCCGACTCAATTTTTCGTTCTGATTTCAGTGGAGTGGTTAGATTTTCAAAATTCCGACAAAAAAATTTTGACCCTTTGTACTGTTGAATCAAATATGGTATCGTTTTGACATGGATTACGATGAAAATTCACATCAAAACGAACAAAAACGTATTCATGACGAACAGAAACATTATTCTTTTCATGGAATATCGGATTTCAATGTTTACGGAATCATTTTGATGCGGATTTCAGTATAAATCCGTATCAAAACAAATGATTATGTATTTAAACAAATAAACATGCTTTCAAACGGATACGACGAATTCTAATTCACGGAATTCCAGAAAACTAGATTTGAACACATCAATCTATAAACCTTTCGGCTCTGATACCAATGAAGTTCGAAAAACGTATAAATCATACAACGAATATATTGAATCCGTAATCAGAATAGATAAACAGACTTACGGTTTATATGCAGCGGATGTTTGATTACGAGATGATTCTGATCCACACAGGAAAAACCGGATCGTTTCTGGATGTCTTTCCTACGTATGTATGATTACACAGAGTACGGGCGTAATCCGTGAATTCTTCCGATGAATTCTAAAGGACGTATTTCGTAATTTCTCTCTGGGAGCGTTTTTACGTTTTTCTCGCGTAATGAATCTGAGAAACGAATTCTCTATTTATAGTGGAAATCCCAACTTCCATCTATATATAGGGTCGGACCAAATTACACATTTGGTCCCTGTAATTTACACATAATTAAAGTTTAGTCCCTACCATTCCAAAATGTCATGGAAGGACCAAAAACCAACATTATCATTATCATTATTATTATTATTATTATTATTATTATTATTATTATTCATGTTTGGCAAAACCACATTGTCTCCTAATAATAGCAATGTCGCTATATCCCTTGATCTTTAATAGTCTTCATATCTTGAAGCGAGAGTTGTATAATACAGTATAATATTAAAATCAAGTGTTTGTTTGCACCAGAAATTAGTATACAACTTATGTTTTTAATTTTCAGTTTACAATTAATATTACATTTATTTACTAATTATATTTACAAAAATAAAATAAAATATAAATTAAAATTATTTATATTCACTTTATCTATATTTTATAAAATAAATTATATATAAAAAATACTAGGTTTTTTCGGTCAGGTTCAATTCAGTTCGAGTTTGATTTCTGGATAATTTCAGTTTGGTCTAATTCGGTTCTTTAGAAAAAAGTTAACAGTTTAATTTGGTTCAGTTTTTTTGAAAAAAAGTCAATATTGTGGTTTAGTTTCAGAATTTTTTTTTTTTTTAAATTTAGTCTAGCTCGATTCTCCAGGATACATTCCTAGCTCTAGTTAGACACATGCAAATGTGTACGACGGAAGCTTTGGACTCGTATTTACATATATTACAACAAGGATGTTATTATCACGTAGGACGAAATCAAGACAAATATGTAAACAAAGAATCAGTGTCTGAAATGGGGAAAATTTAAGTATAATATTCCGAGAGTATTTTAAAATTTTCCAATTAGAAATAACATTTTTTAAGGTTTATGATGGATTTAATCTCAATTTAAACATCCGTCATTGTTAGATGGATTTGCTTTATGATGGATAGTTTAAATCAAGATCAATTACCAAATGATCTTATGTGATAAATACCATCAAACCTTAATATTCTACTTCCAATCAGATTAAACTCCAATTAAAACAATTCTGATTATTGCATTAAAATAATAATTATACCAAAAACGTGACTTTGCATATAAAATAAAATTTAAATACAAAAATAAATCAAATAAACACTGAATAAATCATTACAGGATTCACAAATTAATGGTAGTCCCAGAATCACTAGAAAGGCTCGTGCTACAGTTTATGGTCAAACGAAACACTGAAAACACACAAAGAATGCAGAAACAACAGCTATTATTCAAGCAGAAAGCCTAGCACAAAAGGTTCCAGAAGGAATAACCATCAATTGATAATGATTAGTAACTGATGTGAACCCAGTTATGGGACGCCAAAGTCAACACCAATAAATTTTTCAAGTCTATCAATTAAAGTTAAACTCAGTGAGAAGAATGAACAAAAACAACCATTAGAATAAACTAGACAAAAATTGAATCAAGTTAAAAAGAAAATCAGAAATAAAAGTAGAATTAAATTGGCAATAAACCGAATAATCTAGAAAGTTTATGTCCAATCAATCACACTGTATGAAAATGATTTGACCTATTGAACTCAAAATAGACGAACCCCAATAGTGATCGATGAACATACGTCTAGCCACAGTGCTAAGATTAAAATGAGACTTTGAGAGATAGAAACAAATCATCATAATATAAGGAATAAAAGATATCATAATATTTCTGAAACAACTTGTATTTTTATTAAATTCAAAGATATTTCTTTCATTCAATGGATGAGGTATTTATAGACTCCACTCATAAAAGAAAAAGAAAGTGAAATCCTAAACTAACCACAAAAAAAAAAAAAAAAAAAACAAAACAAAACAAAACAAAAAAAAACAAAAAAAAAAAAAGCTAAAATAAAAATAAGAAGAAATAAAAACTAAACAGGAAATAAATCACAAACTAGCTAGGCAACAAATAATAGCTAGATAGAAAATAATAGTAGATAGGAAATAAACCTTAATCTAATTACCAACGAAATAATACTGAAATCTTATTCTATTTAGGAGAAAAAATTACTCACACTCAGTACATAATAAAAATAAGACAATCTAATTAAACCCAAGAGATTTCCAATGAGTTATTCTCTTGTCATGCATATGAAAGTCCAAAGCTCATTTTGCTATTGTTCAATAAGTTTAATTGGAAATAGTCTATTACGAAATTATTCAAATGGGCTTGTACATTCCGCATTAATAAAATATTGATCTTCATTTTGTATCGGATCCTCTATAAATCAACATTTGAAATGATGCAATTGTTCTTCGGAGCTATCAAACTGATTGGACAACTTAAACCATAAATTATGTTATCTTGATTCACATCATTAATTAATGGTTAGAGGCTCTAACAGACTGTTACAAATTGTAACCATGGGTTACTGATTCCACTAGTTTTGTCCCGAAGGATTTTTTGAGCTTTTTAACCTTTTCAACAATAACATATAGAATCTAAATATGGACTCTATAGCCTATCAGATTATACCTTTGAAGTGTGCTTTAATTCAGCTTGTCTCCTATCAAATTATACCTTTAAAGCATGATTTAATTCAGCTTGTCTAGGTGATCCAAATGCATCCAAAAGTCCTTTGAACATGCGTAAGAGGCCTCAAAACGAATGGCTTGATGGAAGAATCCGCTATTCCAAATCCTAAAGACCAAGAAAAGAACTCAACCCTCTAGAACATGAAAATGTTAACACACAAACAACAAAAATCGTGGATGGGTGTTTGATTTTGATTAACAATAGTGAAAATCCCTTGATTTCATGTAAAATCAAGACAAATAATGTTTTTAGTGTATTCTTAGGTGGCTATCATTTGCTTTCTAGTGACCTCCCCTTATTTCTTAGCTGAAGTGAGGCTTTAAGTACATACTAGAATAGTTTAGGTTAACATGAAAAGGCAAATAATAATAATAATAATAATAATAATAATAATAATAATAATAGGCTGAAAGTAAGTGACTAACCGTCGAATAGAGTTAGTATTCGACAATTACCAATCGATAATTATCGGTTAGAGGTAGTAACCGATGGTAATCAACATTAACCAAGGGGAAAAAATTAGCTTTCTAGTGATTGTTTGGCTTTGAACAGTAACTTACAAATTCTTGAAGTATTAATAGTGTTCTAAGACATTTAGACGTATCCGGCTCACGAGAACACCTGTTCAAAGGGGCATATTTTGGGATTCGTCATCGAAAAAATAACGTAGCGCAGCGGAATTGCATCGTTTAAAATTTCCTAGAATCCACCTAATCGTGTCCGGTTACCATTGATTGGAATAAAATCAATTTGAATCAAGAGAGATTAAACTCACCGGATTCATTTCTTCTAGAGACTGCTGCAGGATCGTTTCTTGAAACTACAATCTCCAAAGTCTGGTGCACGGCCAACTATTGAGCGGGAACCGATGCTAGCCAAAGAGCGAAGGAATGGAAGAATAAATGCTGAAATTTTTGGTTGTTGGGGCTGCTCTTGGTGGCCGAAATTTCCAGCTATTGAATTAGGATTATGGCTGATTTTTTTTATTCTTAAGTGTACCTTTTATAGACTCCTAGTCTAATTGGGTTTTGACTAGGTTAATCAAACCCAATCCCACTAGGATTACAATTATATAAATAAACTTTAATTAAAAGTTCATACTATATAATTTAATCATATTATGCTGAATTTAATTACCCCTAAATTACAACTAAATCACACTTAAGAAAATACAATACATATATTTTAATTTCCTATTTAGGAAAATTATTTAATTAATTATTTACTTTATGTACTTCAATTAATTAATCACATTATGTAAACTTATTAATTAAATTAAAACAACCCAATGTTAATTAATTACCTTAACACCAAATGTCAACTAATTAATTAACCCATTCCTTCCAATGTACATTACATGTATAATTTTTATAAGTTCCGCTTCAGTTGATCTATGTGCACGATCCTATGGATCTGTCTTAATGTTGGCAGTGGGCCCAAGACCCACAGACTGTAAGTGGCTTCTAGCAAACAATTACAGCCTCCAATTAAGACAGAGATGCAACAGTGTTTAGAAGACACTCACCTAGTAGTAATCTCATATTGTCCTTTGCCAAATGTCGTTGATATGAATAAACAAGAGGCACATTGTTTGTCATCCTCTTCTACTGTTTATTATATTTCTTGATCTTAAGTTGACTGATTAATCAAATAAGCAACCGACTTATTTGGGTATGGCCATACACTTATCAGTCCCACTCATCAAGTAGCCAGCGACATCATCTCGATGTTACCCGAGTGCCAATTCCATCACTTCATTATCAGTATCAATATGTTCACCTGTCTACCCAATCATACTCGTATTTAGCATCCTTTTACAGACCTGTTAGGTGTATGTCAAAGTGAACCAGATTCTGTATTTATACTATAATGAAATATGGTCTGAGGACAAAAGAGACCTACTCAAGAAAGACCTATGACATGATAACCATACGGCTTTCTTATGTTGATCGATCCAGTCCCATGTCAATGACATGTACCTCTCTTCACGACTGACTTTACAAAAACTATGGCTAGATAAGAACTATCATATAGTCATCGAATATACAAGTCTGTGATTCTATTCATTCCCACGACTAGAATAGACTTGGGATATGTTTTATGATTATTAATCAATGGATACTCTATTCATGTTATAGCACAAGATATAAATGAAATATATTATCACCTTTATAAATGTGACACAAATGATATATACATACAAGAAATCTTAATGTATAATACAAAATACAAGAATCTAATGCCCTAAGAACTAGGGCACACCAACAATCTCCCACTTGCACTAGTTCCAAGCAGGCATTGCCCTAATTCCTGTAGATTTGATATGACTGTCATGCCGTGTCTACGGTAGCAACCCTCTGTAATGATATGTCACCTCTGTTCATGATCTCCCGAATGAGGTGAAACTTTCTGAGCACGTGTTTGGATCGATTGTGTGACTGAGGCTCCTTAGTTAGTACGATGGCCTCGTTGTTGTCATAGAAAACATCACTTGGGTCCAGGATAGTGGGTACTGCTCCTAACTTAGTTATGAACTTCTTGATCCAAACGGCTTCCTTTGCAACTTTGCATGCAGCGATGTACTCAGCTTCTGTTGTAAAGTCAGCAATGGTGGCCTGCTTTGAGGACCTCTAACTAATGGCTCCGCCATTCAAGAGAAAAACATAACCAGAATACGATTGGTTTTCATCCTCATCGATCTCAAAGCTTGCATCAGTGTGACCTGATACTACTAGCTCATCTTGACCTCTATACACTAAGAAAGCATGCTTAGTCCGGTTAAGGTAATTCAGGATTGTCTTGATGGTCTTCCAGTGTTCCTCCCCAGGGTCTGACTAATACTGGCTAGTCATACTTAGTGCAAACGTGACATCAAGCCTCGTACATTACATGGAGTACATGATAGATCCTATATCAGATGCATAAGGGATGTTTTACATGTTCTCTCGATCCTTCTTTGTTTTAGGACCATCTTTCTTACTCAGCTTCGACCAATGGTACATAGGCAAGAATCCTTTCTTTGCCTTATCCATACTGAATCTTTTCAAAACCTTGTCTATGTACATGGCTTTACTTAGGCCTAAAAGTCGATTGGACCTATCTCTATAGATCCTGATCCCTAAGATCGTCTCAGCTTCACCTAAGTCCTTCATTGTGAAGCACTTACTTAACCACTACTTTACCCCTTGCAGTGTTGGTATATCTCCTCCAATGCTAAGGATGTCATCAACATACAGCACTAGGAAGTTAGAAATGCTCCCACTAACCATCTTACACACACAGGGCTCATCAGAATTCTGTATGAAGCTATATTCTATAATGGCCTCATTGAATCTCTGGTTCTAAGACCTGGATGCCTGCTTCAATCCATAAATGGATCTTTGAAGCTTGCATACCCGGTTAGGATACTTCGGATCGATAAAACCCTTAGGTTGTGCCATGTACACATTCTCGAGTAGCTTTCCATTAAGAAAAGTAGTCTTAATGTCCATCTGCCATATCCCATAATTGTACCATGCAGCTATGGCTAGTAGTATCCTAATGGATTTAAGCATGGCAACTGGTGAAAATGTTTCATCATAGTCAATTTCTTAAACTTGCCTGAATCCTTTTGCCACCAATTGCCCCTTGAAGGTGTTGTCGGCTTTTAACTTGAAACACCACTTGCAACCTAGGCCAAGTTCCATACTTGGTTATTGTGCATAGATTGCATCTCAGCCTCCATGTCTTTGCACCATTGATCTGAGTGTGGGCTTTCAATGGCCTCTTGATAGGTCTTAGGCTCCTCTTGGTCAACAACCATAAGGTCCCCATCATTAGTCACGAGAAAGCCGTACCTCTCTAGCTGATGACGTGTCCTACCAGACCTTCTAAGGTCCTGTGTAATCAGTTCCTCAATTTCTTGAGTAGCCAGATCGGTTCCCAAAGCATCCTCAGTAGTAGCTGTAGGAGTCTATGAGTCTTGAACTTTAGAAAGTTCAACATTACTCCTACTATCTCTCTTGAAAAGGAATTCCTTCTCCTTTTTTTGGCTATGAAAACTTTTTTTCTTATCATAGAAGTAATAACCCTTAGTTTCCTGGCTATGAAAACTTTTTTTTTCCGTCGGATCGTAGAAGTAATAACCCTTAGTTTCCTTATGGTAACCCACAAATTGGCACTTGACAAATTTGGACTCGAGCTTGCCATTTGTCAATTTCTTGACATATGTATCATAGCCCCAAATCTTCAAGAAGGAAACATTGGGCTTTTAGCCTTTCCATAGTTTATATGGTTTTTCCTCAACTGCCTTGCTTGGTGTTTTGTTAAGTATGTAAGTAGCTGTCTCTAAAGCATATCCCTAAAAGGAGACAGGGAGTGTAGCATGACTCATCATCGAGTAGACCATGTCTAGTAAGGTCCTATTCATCCTTTCTAACACTCCATTCCACTAGGGTGTACCAGGAGGAGTGAGTTGGGATACAATCCCATACTCTCTAAAAAACAAGTTAAACTCTTGGCTCAAATATTCACCCCCTCAGTCAGACCGAAGTGCTTTTATTTTCTCACCAAGCTGGTTTTCTACTTCGTTCTTAAAGTTCTTGAATCTCTGAAGAGTCTCAGACTTATGCTTCATTAGATACATGTAATCGTATCTACTGAAGTCATCCGTGAAGGTAACGATGTACAAATAACCTAATTCTAGCACTAGTGCTGATTGGGCCATATACATCGGAATGTATTAGCTCCAATAGCTCTAAGGCCCTTTCAGTAGTCTTTCTAAAAGGTGTCTTTGTCATCTTGCCTCTTAAACAAGATTCACATGTGTCATAGGACTGAATGTCAAATGACCCTAGCACTCCACTGGAGTGAAGCCTAACAATGTGCTTCTCGTTTATGTGCCCAAGACGACAGTGCTAGATGTATGTAGGATTCATTTCATTTTGTTTAATCCTTTTAGTATCTATTTTGTAGATTGAACTTTTAAGTTTTAGATCAATGATATATAAGCCATTTTCAAGAAATATTGTTCCATAAATAATAGTGCCACATTGCATAAAAATTCTACAATGTCCAATCTAAAATACAAAACCAGAAATATCCAACAAAGAAATAGAAATAATATTCATGCGCATCGTAGGTACAAAATAACAGTTTCTTAATTCTAAAACAAGTCCACTTGGCATCTCTAAGAAATAATCTCCGATCTTTATGGCCTGAACCCGACCACCATTTGTAAATCGAAGATCTACTTCTCGAGATCCTAGTAATCTCCTATTTCTTATACCCTGCACATTTGAACAAATTGAGATCCACATCTAGTGTCTAAGACCCAAGATGTAGAAATAGCCAGATTAATCTCAACAACATAAATACCTGAAGCAGTAGTTTTGCCCTTTAATTGCGCCCTTAGCTTTGGAAACGAGCTCTTACAGTGCCCCTTCTCATGACACTCATGGAAGACTTCTTCAAGAGAAGCAACCCTTGCTTTGGGGTAGGCCTTAGCCTTAGCCTTAGACTTGGCCTTTCTCTTAGCAGCAGGCGTATTACCTTTGTTCACTAGTAGAACTTCAGGAATCTTCTTAAGAGACTGCTCAGCAAGCTTGAGCATGTCATGTAGCTCAATAACCAATTTATCAAGACCGCGCATGTGGTAGCTCATGATAAATTGGTTGTAAGACCAAGGAAGTGACCCGAGAATAATGTCTACTGCCAAGTCTTATGGAACTGGCGAGCCGAGTAGGGTAAATATATTAATATACCCCTTCAACTTTACCACATGAGTGCTAACAGAAGTCTCGGCCACCATTGTAGTAGTGCAAAGTGCCTTAGTAGTCAGGTATCGTTCCTGATGAGCCTGACCTTGGAACGTCTTTTTAAGCTGATCCATCATCTCATAAGCATGCTACTCCATGAATTGCCTCTGAAGATCAAAAGTCATGGTACCCAGCATAAGGCATAAGACATCTCGGTCGTCCCTCATATGCCAGTAGTACTGCTCCACCATCGCTGTGGTGATGCCACGGCCTCCGGGAGGGCCAGCTGGTAAAGGAGCATTCAGTACATACCCTTTGGACTCTTGTCTAAGAACATTTGTAAGTTCCTAGCCCAGTCTAGGAAGTTAGTCCCTTAAAGCTTCTCTTTCTCCAGGAATGACCTAAGTGAGAGTGAGTTGTTGTTGTTTGTTGCAATCATTTTAAATTGCTTTTATGAAATGGGATTATCCACATGGAAGAAATCATTGCTTGAGTTAGAAATAAAGAACTTTATGCCAATTCAAATTAACAATCGGATTCTAATTTGTTTGTTGGTGATGTTAATTGGTTGACTTTACCAAGATCCACAACTTGTCAATGATTGGCCAAACTAGGGCTCGCTACCCAACCATTGATTCGTTCGGTAGGACAACCTATCCAATCCTTCCACGAAGGACTGTTAGTTTGATGGGCTTATTGACACTTTACCCATTTCTGCTTAGGGCCTGCTTTAAGCTAATGCTATCCACGTTGAGTCAAACTACTAATAACATGTTAACCATACCAAGTATCCTAACCCTCGATGGCCCATCGAATACTACAATGTACCCAACTAGGGCATGATGCACATTACAGCATCAATGGGCGGAAGAGGTGTGAATGTGGGAAGCACTTTTAAACGACTCAATATTTTAATTTTTCGAATTAAAAGTAAGTGATACGGCTTAGCATGCATAATCGCGGGTTATAACCTGGTGATCCATACATCCATATTATATGACAAATGCAATAGCATACTTAATTTAAAATAATGAGATCCTATGAGCCTTAATTACAACCTAATGAAAAACTAGATATCCTATCTAATTCTTCAAGTGCCGGACTGCAATCCTTCTTAGGCTCCCACCATGGGCTTGCTCCATTTGGGCCTTCCTTCATACTTGACGCAATTACAATAATTTCATTTAAAATAAAATCTATTATAAAATTCCATCAAAATAAAAGAAATGGCACGCAAGTCATATTTCGCAAAAATTAATTACGACCGATAATAATATAAGGCCCATAGGACTCAACATAACATTTAAAACAAAGAAGCTATCGTGCACATATATAATAATATGATGCATGATCATGGCATTCTAAATTATAAATATAAATGTTAAGTCGAGTTACTTAGGGTGAAATCGCCAATTTCAACAAATGTGACTAAGGCCATAAAGGCCCAATGGATAATATCCATTAACGCAAAATTAACAATTTTTCTCCCACAGGAATTTGGATTGTTACAAATTTAAAATTTAGCTCTCCCAACTTTAACTAGTGCCACAGTTTATTGGATCAATTTCACAAAGTCTATATTCAATTTAATATACAAAACAATTAAATTAAATATGCATGTCAACATAATAAACAATTTAAATACAAATTAATTTAAAATAAAACATTTTAATTTAATTTGCACTACGGGTCCGGGTAGAAAAAAAATACCCGCAAAAACTAAAATCGGACCCGAACCCCGCGCGATGGCACTGGCCAAATTGGAATCGCAGATTGCGATTCTAATTTTGGCCAAACCTTTTTTTTATAAATAAAAAAATCAGCAACAAATCAATAATAGGAGCAGCAAAAAAAATTACTGTAGCATCAAATAAGTTGCAGCAAAAAAAAAAAAAAATAGAAGATAAAACCAATCGAGAAAAAAATTATCAAAACCCCGAAAAACCGCTCTTGAAACCTATTCTTTCTTCAAGAACACAATCAAGAATGAATTCCAATCAATCTAATGAACAAAACCTAGACTCTGATATCACTGTTGGGATTCATCATCGGAAAAATAACGTAGCGCAGCGGAATTACATCATTTAAAATTTCCTAGGATCTACCTAATCGTGTCTGATTACCATTGATTGGAATAAAATCAATTTGAATTATGAAAGATTAAACTCACTGGATTCATCTCTTCTAGAGACTATTGTAGAATCGTTTCTTGAAACTGCGATCTCCAAAGTCTGGTGCACGACCAACTATCGAGCGGGAACCGATGCTAGCCGAAGAGCATAGGAATGAAAGAATAAATGCTAAAATTTTTGGTTGTTGGGGCTGATCTTGGTGGCTGAAATTTCCAGCTATTAAATTAGGGTTAGGGCTGATTTTTTTATTCTTAAGTGTGTCTTTTATAGACTCATTGTCTAATTAGGTTTTGACTATGTTAATTAAATCCAATCCCACTAGGATTGTAATTATATAAATAAACTTTAATTAAAGTTCATACTATATTATTTAATCCCATTAGGCTGAATTTAATTACCCCTAAATTAAAATTAAATCACACTTAAGAAAATACAATACATATATTTTAATTTCCTACTTCAGAAAATTATTTAATTAATTATTTACTTTCTGTAATTCAATTAAGTAATAAATTAATTAATCACATTATGTAAACTTATTAATTAAATTAAAGCAACCCAATGTTAATTAATTACCTTGATACCGAATGTCAACTAATTAATTAACTCATTCTTTCTAATGCACATTACATATACAATTTCTATAAGTTCCAGCTCAATTGATCTTGAGTTAACTGATTAATCAAATAAGCAACCAACTTATTTAGGTATGTCCATACACTTATCAGTCTCACTCATCAAGTGTCCAGTGATATCATCTTAGTGTTATCCAAGTGGCAATTCCATCACTTCATTATCAATATCAATATGTTCACCTGCTCACCCAATCATACCCGTATTTAGTATCCTTTTACAGACCTGTTAGGCGTATGTCAAAGTGAACCGGATTCCATATTTATACTATAATGAAATTTGGTCTAAGGATAAAAGAGACCTACTTAAGAAAAATCTATGACGTGACAACCAGGGGGCTTTCTTGCGGAGATCGATCCAGTCTCATGCCAACGACATGTACCTATATTCACGACTGACTTTACAAATACTATGACTAGTTAAGAACTACCATACGGACATCGAATATACAAGTCTGTGATTCTATTTGTTCCCACAACTAAAATAAACTTGGGATATGTTTTATGATTATCAATCAATGGATACTCTATTCATGTTATAGCACAAGATATAAATGAAATAGATTATTGCCTTTATAAATGTGACACAAATGATGTATACATACAAGAAATCTTAATGTATAATACAAAATACAAGAATCCAATACTCTAAAAACTAGGGCACACCAACATATATAACAATGCAATCATTGAGGTCGAAAACATTGGTGCTTACACTTTCCAGAAGTTGGGGTTTGTTATACATATTTAACTGATGTTATCAACATTAATCGAAGGCTAAAAATTGGCTTTCTACGTCTTATTTGGCTTTGAACACTAACTTACAAATTTCTAAAGTATTCTCAGGCCCATTTTATGTCTGGAAAATCTAATGAAATGTATTTCATGGATTTTTAATCGTGTTCCAAGACATGCATTTAGACGTATCTAGTCACTAGAGCAATTTTTCAAATGGGTATATAGCAATACAATGATTGAGGTTAGAAAAACTTGTGCTCATACATTCTAAACGTCGGGGCATGTTGTAAGTATTTAAAGATTTGGTGGAATTTGGGTTAGTAGATAAGATTAGACCTGTTGAGGACCTTGAACGTCAATTGAAACAGGCTAAAGAATATTTGAGAAGTGACAATTGGTCTAGATTCAATTGCACTTGAAGGAGAGTCCTTTTAGAAAATAAATAAGTCTCACATTGGAAATAGCTAAGACTACAGGATGACATAAGTGACGTAAAATTGGGCTTTGATACAAGCTAATCGATATTGTATTGTATAAGTCCAACTCCATTTATAGTGTTGAATTATATACTTTCAAGGTCATGACATCTCTTTAATTACAACTTCGTAAAGTTACTATCAAATGATCCAATGGATCATTCCTGTGTTTCTAAAATTTTAACTAGGCCAATGCAAGGTAATGAAAACGATTATGTTTATTTTATTTTAACAACTAATTAATCAGCAAATGAAATGAATTAATTATCAACAGTATGAAATATTCGAACACTGCAAATCAATAAGTAACAACAATTCACTAAAAACGAACGAAAATAAGAAAACTTGTCTAAATATATATCTTAGTTTACTAACATAAATATCAAATTTTGTACAAATTGATAAACCTAACGCTATAAGATACCAAAACCAAAAACAATATAGAACCACTAATCATCTGCTTAATCTGGATACAAAAGAGAACAAAATATACACATAAAATAAAATTAATTAAATTTTTTTTTTTTTTCTAAACCTAACAATTTACAACAAGGAGAAAACCTAATTTTCTGCTCAGAAATGGTGTCAAGCTTAGGTGACCAAGTTTGATCTTTAGACCTAACAAGTTGATCATAATGTTTCTTCAATTCAGGTGTACTACAAAGCTGATTAGTACTAATTAAATTATCTTGTTTACCTCTATTAATAAGGCCAATTATGAATTGAGGCAAAACCTTAATCAAAACCCTACCATTTTGAGCCTTAATGTACTGAAAAGGGCATGAGTCCGCACCAAAATTGATAGGTGAATTAGGTTTACCGGAATTAGATGATAAAGCAGAAAGAGAAGAAGCAGAAAGAAGAGAAGAAGGAGAGAATTTATCAAGAGGAAGAACAAAATAAGTATGACCAGGTGAAAGCTCATCATCAATGGCGAGTGAAGGAAGAGGTTGACCAATGAAGAATGAATCAGCATGACATATGATTTTGTCTGGATTTTGGAACATGATTTCACCAGCTAATATGTGTTTGCCTGTTAATGTTGTTGTTGTTCCTTCATAGAATATTAGCTTCACTTTTGATCTTGATGAATTGCCCTTTAATTGGTTTAAGCATGGAGATAATATTAGAGCATTCCCCATTTTTGGTTGATTTGTGTAAAAGAGAATTAAGTTTTGATAATTAGTATTTGATTGGGTTTTAAATAGAAGGATATGGAGACCAATTTAGGGTCTGACTTGGTTTATTTATAAATGTTGTTTTCTCTTTTTAGATTTTTTGATCGGTCGGTGGTCAACTTTGTCGGCTTTGAACTCTATAATCACACACACGAGAAAATAAAAAATTTGAAAAAAGGAAAGTCAATTGTTTCTTGGCTTGATTTCTTATATAGGAGTTTTCCCTTTAATTTGTATCACTATTAGTTAAATAGCAATAAAATATTCTCTTTAAGGAGATTCAAAGTCTCTACAATTAGTAAAGCTTTAAACCGATATAGTAGAGAATAAATCTTGATTAGTACAATCACTCAAGTTAATGCTCCTCTACAAGAACATACATTTTTTTAATTGGTGTTTCTTTCTAAAGATGGAAGAATGTAGAAAAGAAAATCATAAGATCGAGATAGAGGTTTGTATAGATTTAGAAAATCATAATTCGCCCTTAAATTAAATAAAGAAACTTACAAGTTTAATTGAAGTTAAGTTTAATAAAAAAAATAAATAAGAGAGTTATCAATTTTAATAAAATGAATTTAAGTTAAAACGATTACACACATATGCTTCCTAAATATATAAACATGTATATTAGTTTTTATCCGTCAGTGGGTTTACGAGAAATTCTTAGGTGTTTCGAAAAATTCTAGTATACGCAAAGAGAATACTACTTCCAGCCAATAAAAATGTGATACATCAACATTTTTGTTGACATGACATGTTTTGATTAGACGAAAGTACACTAAAATCTCTCCGAGTCAACAATAAAAATTAATTCACGACAAAAATATTTATAAAAAAAAAAAGTCACCAGAAAAATTCAAGGGAAATTCGGACAATAAAAAACGCAGAAAAAACCCTTGATACCTCTAGATCTACTCCTGATTTTATTAACTTTTTTTTATTGCAATTAATTTTCTTATATTCATGTTTGTGGATTAGTAAAAATAAAATTATTGTCCAACAATTCAATTTAATTTAAAATGATTAAGCACACAAATTTAGTGCATCTAGGACCCAAATTCTGATGTACTATATAGAGCAAATGACATTTTTCGTAGTACAAACTGCATCACAAAAAAGTAAGAAGCGAAAAATATAATACCTATTCGACTTCTGTATATATCTGGTACATCACATCATCCGTATGCTGAGCCAATAAAATTATGACAACTCACAACTTAACCAATAGAAGATTAAATATATAAACTCTAAACCTTGAAATATAAACTGTAAACCCCAAAATATGTTACGTGACATGATTTTATTGGCTTTGTGCAAGGGTGACGTGATATATCAGAAATATTGTATAATTTCTTATCAATCAATTAATTAAATGTGGATTGAAAAGTTTGAAAATATGGTCATAAAGCCATAAATTAAGATTTGATTTTTCTTATTTTTTTATTTTGTTTTGACCTACCTGCATATTCTAGTAATATATTACCGTCTCTATAGGGCAAGCAAGTAATAAATACCGTTTATTTGTTTATACAGGAAAGCATTTGAATATCCGTATACCATAGAGTACCGTTTCTATAGGAATAGCTAGTGATGAATGAATAAAAAAAGGCAATAAAATTAATTATGATATAAAACATTGTAATTAAATGGTATTGCATTTCTTTCCTAAATGAGAGGTTCAGAATTCAAGTCTTTGCGAGACCAAATATTAAACCCTTAAAAAAAAGTCAATTATAAATCAATAAGTAAAAAGGTATTAGATGGATGTATCACTAACTATATACATGTATTAATTACACACCAACTATGTATGAGTTTATGTTGAAGATAAATATAGTCATAACCATATATTTTGGAAGCCTAGTAGTATAAATGGGCTTATCTCTCTCATTTGAAAATATTCCATAATATATAAGACATTCTTATGCATTTATGATTTTCTCTCCATCTCAGTTCTCTAGTCATATCTCCATATAGTTGTTATAAGCTCCATACAACTATTTATATTATAATATATTATTAGCACGAAAAGAAAAACATATTACTCTATATAAATTTTTTTTTGTTCCAATTCTCCTTATATATATATATATATACTAGCTATGTTTCATGGACTCAGACACGGACACGGCAACTGACAGGGGATACAAATATGAAAAACGTTAGTTCTAAAAAATATATGATACATGTAAATACAAACAAATATATAGGTGAATTGATAAATATAATTATAAAAATAGGTTTTATGACAAATACAAATATAGAAGAAGCAATAATAATAAAGTAAAATAATTTATTCAATTAATCGAAAGAGACTGTCTCATAAGTTTAAATCTTATAAGAAAACATCATCGACGAAAAATATATTTGTGTTTATGTAAAACATATAATTGAAGCTCGGTTTTATATAGTGGAAAGAAAGTTGGAATTGTGCTAATAGTATAGAACTTGAAATAGAAAAGAAATGTCCAAGAGTCCAATATATTGTATGGGACTCAAAAGCTTCCAAAAGAATTTCAATTTAGGAGAAAAAATCATGCGACACATCTGGAAATTAAGGATACGAAGTGTCCAATTTTCAGAAATTACCAACACATTACCCAGGACATGTTCGATTGAGTATCCGACAATGTCGGTGTTGGAAAAGATAGATTTAGAGTTTTGTGAGTTCTCTCCTAAAGTGTGGAGAGGTAATCCATTGATTATTTATAGTAGAAGAGTACAAATACAAATAGGATTCTACAATTAGAGTTCTATACAAAGTAGAGTTTATAAACATATAAAACATATATACTCTATTACTCCCCGCAAGTTGAGCTGGGGTAAAAACCACAGCCAACTTGTCTCTTAGAAGACGAAAACATTGCCGGGAGAGATGTTTGGTGAGGATGTCGGCAACCTGATCATCAGTAGAGATGTAACGAACAACCAACTGCTTAGAAGCGACACTTTCCCGAAGAAAATGAAAATCAAGCTCCAGATGTTTGGTTCGTTGATGAAAAATAGGGTTGGTCGTAAGGTAGGTAGCACTAAGATTGTCACACCAGAGAGTGGGTGCACGCTCCATAGGGAAGCCAAGTTCAACAAGTAGCATCCCAATCCAAGACAATTCCGATGTAGAAGTAGCAAGAGCACGATATTCTGCTTCAGTAGAGGAAAGAGACACAGTGCGTTGCTTACGTGAAGCCCAAGAAATAAGATTGGTGCCATGAAAAATTGTAAAACCCGAGGTGGACCGCAGATCATCGATATCACCTGCCCAATCTGAATCTGAGAAGGCATGGAGACAAGTCTGAGATTGAGGCTGAAATCGCAAACCAAAAAATGTTGTAGCCTTCAAATAACGCAATATGCGTTTTAGTGCTTGCCAATGCAGGACAGTTGGCGCATGCATATACTGAGTAACCTTGTGTATGGCAAAAGCAATGTCTGGACGTGTGATGGTTAGGTACTATAAGCCTCCCACTAAGCTCCTATATTTCGTAACATCAGGGGATGGTTCTCCCGAAAGACATAACCGATCGGTGGAACGAGCTGGAGTGTCAACCGGTTTGGAATTCAACATACGCGCCTTGGATAATAGATCACAAACATACTTCTTCTGAGTTAGAAACAAAGAACCATCACACCTTGTAAGTTCAATACCTAGAAAATACTTGGCTGGTCCCAAATTCCGTATGGCAAATTGAGACTGAAGAGAATTAATTAAGGAAGCCACTTGACCCAGATCATTACCCAAAATCAACAAATCATCAACATAAATAAGGCAAAACATAACCAGGGTACCTCGATGCTAATAATACAAGGAGACATCAGCTCGGGAGCAAAGAAAACCGTGAGCAATCAGAGCCTGAGTCAAACGGCGGTGCCACATCCGAGGCGATTGCTTGAGGCCATAGAGAGACTTCCGAAGTCGACATACATGAGATGGCAAAGTTTTATCTACAAAACCAGGGGGGTGAACCATGTAAACCGGCTCATCAAGATCACCATGGAGGAAGGCATTAGAGACATCCAAATGTGAGATCGACCACCCAAATGAAACAGTAAGTGATAGAAGTAGCCGAATAGTGGTAGGTTTAACCACAGGACTGAAGGTACCATGGAAATCAAGCCCCGGACGTTGGTGAAATCCTTTGGCCACTAAACGTGCTTTGTAACGCTCAATGGACCCGTCAGGTTTGGTCTTCGTCTTGAACACCCATTTACATCCAATTATATTCTGAGCTGAATTTGCAGGAACTAATTCCCACGTACCATTAGACACCAATGCTGAATATTCTTCTGCCATAGCCTTACGCCAATGAGCACTCTTGGCTGCTTCTGTGAAACTACTGGGGTCTGGAGGAAGCACCAATGTATGAAAAAACTTTGGAGGAGGCGGCAATTTACCGGTTTGCTGTCTAGTAACCATGCGGCGAATGGGTTGAACTTCCGCAGTAACAGGAGACGTGGACGGTGCCATAGAGGGGATAGGGGCCTTATGCAATGGCCTCTTGTAGGTCAACGATCAAGGAAATGCCAGGTATGGTGTTTTGGTTGGAGGGAAGTGGTTCGGTTGGGGCTGCAGTTGTTTGGGCGTCGGGTTCGGGCTGAGCAGGTGGTGGAGTGTGGGTTGCGGGCTGGTCAGGAGTTAAGGCAGTGGGCTGATAACGTGGTAGTTGTTGAAGGGCAGAGGTAATGTGGCAACCGAGAAGCATGGTATGGAAGGGGATGGATCAGGATCAACAGAGCTACACAACTCCGGAAAAGGGAACACCTGCTCATTAAAAACAACATGGCGTGAGATAAAGATTTTCTTGGATACGGGATCAAAGCATCTATAACCTTTATGCATTTTGCTATAACCCAAAAAGATGCATTTTCGAGAACGGAAATTTAATTTATTTGAAGAATATGGACGCAACCACGGGTAGCAAAGACAACCAAATACACGCAACAAAGAGTAGTCAGGGTGACGATTAAATAATTTGAAATATGGTGTAGAGGAGTGTAAGGCAGGAAAGGGCATTCTATTAATTAAAAAGGCGGCAGTATCAAAGGCATAGGTCCAAAAAATCATGGGCAATTTAGCACAGTGTAATAAGGAGAGACCTATTTCTACTATATGGCGATGTTTTCTTTCTGCTGCCCCATTTTGTTCAAGGGTATAAGGGCAGGACATTCGATGTTGAATGCCATTTTCGGCTAAATAAGACCTCATAGCAATAAATTCCCCTCCACCATCAGAATGAAAAATCTAAATAGGACGATCGAAATATTTTTCAACTACTGAACAAAATTTAATAAATGTACTTAACACCTCAGATTTATATTTCAAAAAATAAATCCAACAATATTTGCTAAAATGATCATAAAAAAGCAAATAGTAAACGAAACCATCATTAGATTCAGTAGGGGTAAGGCCCCATAAATCAGAACAAATAATATCAAGAGGTCCATCAACAACAGAATTAGAAGGAGAAAAAGGAAGTTTATGACTCTCGCTAACCGCACAGCTAGAATAAATAGTGCGATCCCTACTAGCTAAGAAACGAATATTATTATGACCCAAAACTTGATTGACTACTGGTAAGGCGGGATGACCAAGCCGTGCATGCCATATGGCTAATGATGTGAGATGTGCCCGGACAGGAGGTGGAACACCTGCAGCAAGAGTGTATAGCCCATTCTTATTCTGGCCTCGAAGTATCACCTGTTTGGAAATCAGGTCCTTTACAATAAAATAAGAATCAAAAAATTCAACAGAAACATCATTAGCACGGGTTAGAGCACTAATAGAAACAAGATTAGAATGAGAAGATGGGACATGGAGAACTTGAGACAATTTTAAAGGACTAACAGCAGTAGGAATAAAAGAAGACCCAACATGAGTGATAGGGAGACGCGAACCATTACCTAGATGAACCTCTTCAGGCCCGTTGTATTCGGAATGCAGATGGAGTTGACCCAAGTCCGGAGTGAGATGGTGTGTAGCTCCACTATCCATAATCCATGAAGAGTCGGTTGGGTTGGTAGTAGTATGGTTGGAGGTTGGAGGGTGAGGATTATGTTGTTGGTTAATTTTTGGAGATGGACATTGGCATGCATAATGTCCTAATCCCCTGCAATTATGGTATGTAACCGTCGACACATCAACTGGTGCGGATTGTGTGTGTTGCCCCTGCTGGTGGCGTGAATACTGCTGGCCGAAAAAGTGAGTCTGTCCGTGTTGCTGCTGTTGATACGGACCAAGGATAGACTGCTACTGCTGCTGGCGGTAGGGAGGAGTGGACTGTCCCTGAGAATAATGCTGATGGCGTCTGCGCCCTCTCCCGCGGCCACTTGAACTCGGCTGCCTTGCTGTGAAAAAGGCAGTGGGTGCATTCAGCTCCTCCGTTAAAGACTTTTCCTTCTTAATATGCCGTTCCTCAGTCAACAATAAACCAAATAAATCATCATAAGATATAGTACGTGCCCCAAATGTTTGACAAACATCCCGAAAAGGACCTCGAAGTCCATCTAAAATAGCATCAACAAGATCTTCATCCGAAACCATGTATTGTAAAGAAGCTAACCGATCAGAAATCAACTTGGCACGTTGCATATAATCAGAAATAGATTCAGAGTTCAACTTTACCAGGGAGTGGAGTTGTTGTTTCAAGTCTCGTACCTGAGCCCTTGAACCAGAGGCATAAGCATTTTCTAATTTTACCCAAGCATCACGAGCCGTTTTAACACCAATGATCTGTGGCCAACTGAGAACCTGCTGATCTTTTTGAAACCATATCTGATAAAGAGGATTGACATCATTATTAGCCAGCCTCTCTACTGGAACTGAGGCCATGCCATCCACATGAGCGGCTAAACCACATCCCGAAAGCATAGGTATAATAAGTGTGCGCCAAAGCATATAGTTGGTGGAGTCTAGTTTCAATGGAAGTTGATGAGAAAAGGTTAGGGTAGCTGTCCCCCCAAGTCCTGAACCAATGGAATCGGTAGGGGAAGAGGTTGCCGAAGAGTTGGTAGAGTTACCGATGGTTGTCATGATGAGAAGAAAAAGATTGATCAAAGAAAGAAAGCTTGGGGTTAGGGTTTCGGTCACCACAAGAAACAAGAACAAGAAAGAACAAGAAAACCCAAGAAGACGAAGAAGAAGAACCAAGATTAGGGTTAGGGTTTCGGTCACCACAAGAATCAAGAAACAAGAAGAAAAAAAAAACGAGAGAATTCTTTAGGGTTTGGAGTTTTCGGCCTTGCTCTGATACCAAGATAGATCTAGGGTTTTGTGAATTCTCTCCTAAAGTGTGGAGAGGTAATCCATTGATTATTTATAGTAGAAGAGTACAAATACAAATATGATTCTACAATTAGAGTTCTATACAAAGTAGAGTTTATAAACATATAAAACATATATACTCTATTAGGAAACACCGGACACTAACTTTTTAAGGTATCCATGTATCATGGTATACTAGATGTTCACCCTCACGTTACTTCGGGACTTAAAAAGTATTTAGAGAAAAAGAGATTTCAATTATAAAGACAAAAAAATCTAATATAATTAGAGATTATAAAAATTGTTTCTATGAGAACTTACAGTTACAATGAATGCAACAGAATTTAAAGTTTTGTTGTATTGTAGTACAACATAACACATTTTAATAAGTATTTTTAGAAAAATTTCAAAAAATTCATATAAACACATAATTTTTTCTCATAGCAAAAACAAATAAATAAATAAATTATTAGTTGAAATTACATATAACAACAAAATAAGTATTGTTACATAAATATTTGAACTCTCTTCTGCTCTATCTAATAACCAAATTTTCTATACCTTAAGAGAGGTAAAACATTTTTTTTCTTCTACTGCTTTGTTTGATATGCTAATTTTCTGGTTTGTTGAAAAATTTTAACTTTCACATTGATCCCTTCCAATTGCATTTCATCTCGACTAGGCTCTTTGATATTGTGAATCTGCACGCATATACATAATATTTTCTGCTTATAAATCTATAATAATTTTGTACTATATCACTAATCACAATATAGAGTAATTAGGGAACTAATAAGATAACAACAGTTGGCCTATTTTGAATATTAAATAGAATGGCTTTAAATTCAAATAGTATTGTTCATGCTTTCTTTTGAGATTTTGGAGATCCACCAACCCCAGTATCAATTTCTTAGAAAATAATCAATAACAATTAGACACTGAATACAAAACTAGAAGAGGTGAATAGTACTGTATACCGAATATAAATTTTCACAAATTTTTTTAAAAAAATATATATTTTTGAATAAAAACAATTTTCCTTCAACAAACACAAGTTTTATAATATATACAGAATTGATAAAATAGTAAAACTTGTGAATATAAATATGATTGACTAAAATTAAAAGTGTCTTAAAAAATAAAGCTATTAATTTAAATTGCAGATATTTAAATTGCAATGAAAATAAAGAGTATAGGGATAGAGAAATAAAGACACAAGATTTATACTGGTTCGACCCAACCGGTCTACGTCCAATCCTCAAGCTAACCACTTGAGATTTTCCACTATCATTTCTTTTACGGACAGGAAACAAGCATGTGTTACATTTTGCGAGTTCAAGTAACAAACTCAATACTTTTGTAAGCTAAGCATCAAACTTCTACCATTACTTTTTCGAGCTTAAGTAACAAAACTCTTCCAATGCTTTTACAAAGCTCAAGCACCAAACTTTTACAAACTTTGTTGATCACACTACCAACAAAGTAAACATCCTTTCACACAACCTTGTGCAAATATATAATTCCTGAAAATATGAATATTTGTGAATGAATGAATGAAGCTTTTCTCTCTTGACTTTACTCTTACAGGAATTATGGAAGACTTTGAAAAAATAATAGCTTAAGAGTGTGAATATTGCTTGTAAGTCTTCTATTTGATCACATTGATCTTCATTTCCTTATATAGGTGATGGAATGCTTCACAAAATGGAGGATTGGTCATTCCATCCAAGTAGCAAAGGAGATATGGCAATTATTTTCATGTCATGAAGAGAATATGGCAGTTATGTATATGTTATAAAGCAAGAAGATGTTGAACACACCTTATGAGCTACATATGGCCATTTCACATAAGTGAGAAGATGATATGGTTGTTGATTTCATGTAACAAGAGACTATGGCAGTTATGTCAAGCTCATAAAGATGTAAGGGTTCACTTCTTAGTTTATAAATATAATGTTTGATATCATCTTGTAAGCAAAAGTAATTATTGCTTGAGGATTGTAAGGAGATTTGAAGCTCTTAAAGGACTTGCTTCCCATGTCCCTTGTGATGACATATAAGTTATAACATATAGTACCCTTTTCTTATCTTATAAGACTTTTTATCCTTTTGTGACATTTATTCATTCTTTGTTAATTATAATTTAATTACAATTAATCAAATAAGAATAAGCTTATTTTCTTTTATATCAACCTTTTTGTGATCATCAAAACATAACTCAACATTCTCCCCCTTTCTTATGATTACAACTTCTGCCATAGGATAAAAATTGTTGACATAAATGGCTCCCCCTTGTTGACATAAATGGCTCCCCCTGAGGATGAGTTAACGCTTGAATATGCTCCCCCTCAATAAGTGCTTGGTTAAAAAAAATAATTTCAAAACTTATTTTTTAATCTCCATGAGAGAGAAAAAAAATCTTTGAGATACAAAGTTAATACCATTATTGTTTGTAAGTGCTAATAGTACGCGACTCTGTTATTAAGGACTCAAAAAAAAAACTTATAAATGAGTGAGGCCCAATTGCTTGTACTTATGATCATTAAGCAATTTGAAAAAAAAATTGGCCCATATGTACTTTTGAACTTAAGACTTATATAGGAACTTATGATTTTGTTCACTAAGAATATCCAACAAGAGATTAAGATATTTCCTTCAAACATAATGACAAGCATCAATATAACTTTAAGCAAGGAAGTATGATCAAGGGGCCAAAAAGGAATTAAAAAGACTTCTTTTAAGCTCTATTGTTATTCAATCAAAAGCATAATTCATATAATGATTCAACAAGTTCATTTTCAAAATAGAAGAAGAAATATATATGTGAGTTATAAGCACAAATTCTTTTTTAGAATAACAGATGACATAGTGTCATTTTTCCTGCAAGTTAGTCTAAAACAAGTTTTCAATGTTAATTAGCATATACAACTTATCACAGATTCATTACTTAGACAACTAAAGATACTAGCATGCTTAGTTATTCAAATAAATTGGATTTGATTAGACACAAATGTAGATTATTGAGCAGCACATCCATGGATCCAGGGATATTACCTATGACCAGTAACTCATATCAGATCAAAAAAATTTCAACACAGCTCATGTGTCATATACTATGCGTAATTTTATATTTCTTAAGGATTATACAGGAAACAACTAGATATAATGTCACTGAGCTAATATAGTATGTTCAAGGTCTAAAAGTTATATCAGATTCCTTTGACAGAAGAATCACCACTTAACAAAGTTCCAACATCTTAGAATATGACTCTTGTGTCCTTATAGAGTTTCAGAGATATCATTTATCACTGTCCATATCACATTCTAGCACACATACAGATCATATATTTATCATATATTGCGACTCATACCACATTCTAGCACACAGTCTATCCATACAGTTGTAGCACACGCAAATATCACATTAGCTCATATGCAGACAGATCACAGATCATATATCACATTCTTCTAGCACACACATATATCACATTAGCTCATATGCAGACAGATCAAAGATCATATATCACATTCTTCTTGCACACACATATATCATATTAGCTCAAATTCTTTTCTTTTTCTCCCCCTTTGCAATCATCAAAAAGTGTAAAACAGAGAATTAGCACATAGATCTAAGGAAAACCAAATTCCTAAGGGGAGTAACTGACAGCTAACACAAACCTGCAACTGACATATGGATATAAATTTTTACAAGAAAACAACAAGAGAGTATGTTGCAAGGCCTAAAAGAACAGAACTTAGTATGGTCTCATCAAATGGTAACTTAGGATATGAATCTCATTTCAAATTTGGTCAAGGAACTATGTGTAAATTTATCTAACAATTAGTTACTGTTTCATCTAAAGGATGCTTATGACAATATTTTAGCAGATATAACATACATACTGAGCATTCCCTATGCTAGATGTTAGATCACACACACACACACATAATATATATATATATATATATACGCACCAACTGTTTGTCTAACATATCTGTGTGATCTAATATAACATATGAATCACTTGGCCAAACTAATATGCATGAGATGTGTCATGAAGTTATAGATATAAGAATATGATCTGAAATGATATAGCATGGTTTTGTGACTTGAAATATATATATAGAGAGAGAGACAGAGAGATAAAGAGAGACAGAGAGAAATAACTCATAAAGCAATACAGACACAATATTTAAAATAAAAGCATAAAGTACTGAGAACATTCATATCCTATTTAGATCATGTGAAATCCAAATAGAATAGAATACTCTTAAACAAAATTACTAAACAATAATACTATTTTATGATTAATAGATAGAGTATTAACTAACTATTGACTAAAAAAATGCAGAGGTAAATTTTAAAGCACTAGTTGTTTCTTATGATCACCTCTGCATATCAACAGAGTGTTGCAAACCTGGCTATGGAGGAGAGGAAAAGGAGGATGCACCAGACCTCAGAATGCTATTGATGAGACTCTTCATGGCTTCAATTTGATCAGTGAGATGATTAAGAGTTCCTATCATCCATATTATTTCCATCTCCATTCCTGCTATCATGGGATGCACCTTCTTCTAAATGTTCAATAGTTGCATTTGAAGATCCCTGAGAGTAGCAAGGAATTTAGTGTATGTTTTGGATGACATGAGACCTTTAGATGCCTGAAAAACTTTAGATATTACTTTAAATCATGTTTCTAGAGTGTATAAAGTCACTCTCTGGTAATCTGGGGGTGGTGATGGTTGGCTGGGGTATGAAGTGTGGAAGTAGTTATTGACTGAAAAGGACTTTGGCTTGATCCAGGTTGTACTGGTGTAGGTGATGGAGGACAAATGCTCAAAGGAAAGGATGAAAAAGGTTTTGGATCAGTGAAATTGTTTGTCATTGTGAATAAAGGTTGATAGATCAGTGCTGTTTTAAGAAAGGTCTTATAGAAGTCAAGGAGAGTGTATGTGATAAAAGGATCTTCAGGGCTGGAGTTAGAAGTTAGATTAAGAGATGGATTGGCTTCAGGCCCCAAAGTCAAGTCTTCTTTAGTAAGGATAGAAGAGACTCAAACACGACTGTTTCTTCCTGACCTTGAGAAGCCATTTCAGGCTATGAAGCCTCATTTTCCTTACATTACTCTGGCAACTGTTTTGAATTGTTTTAGAACTTGCATTTCCCTGCTTTATGAGCTCTTACCTAACTTGTACTTATGTTTTAGTAGATGATACTTCAGAGCTTAAAGACTCAGACATGTGTGCCTTATGGTTACTACTTGATGAGGTTTCAAACTCAGAGTCAATGACAATAGGCTTGGTTGGAATCTGAGTCTTGTGGGCATATGCCTTAAGCATCCTTACATATGGGTTTGTTGATGATTGATCTAGAGCTAACAACAGAAGGTATAAGCCCTGCTTTAGAAACATTAAAATGTATGAAGTACTTGGTGAGAAGCATACTGTATTATGGAGCAGAGTTGCTTCTAATATGAGTCATGTGATTGATCATGATGTAAGGCAAGTTAATTTTCACATAGCTAGCTAAATGCCATATGAAACATAAATTGAAGCTATTCATGGTTGCTAAACTAGCCTTTTGAGGAACAAAGAATGCAGATATCAGTAATTGAAGAATTTTGTAGTCTTCTCTCAGGTAACCTGAGTTAAGCTCAGACTAAGGAATAGAATGCCCTATAGGAATGTTAAAAAGTTTGGAAGCGAAGTCAACAGCATCATATTTTCCTAGTTTGGTAGGATCAGGAGTTCTATCTAGCTTAATTCCTCCGAGAGGCAGATTGAAAATCATGCTTAAAATTTTCTCATTCACAGGAAGCTTTCTTCCCTGAATAATAACTTCAAAATTCATCTCACTTGTGTAGGTGAGAGTTCTATAGAACTCATTTACTAATGAGTCATAAATGGGTTCATTTATGCTCAGGAAACTTTTTGTGAGCACGGGTTTTTTCCCCGACCTCTGTGATGAAAGTCATTGTTGCCTTTTTCATCGATAAACATGAAGTGGATTCGGACTGACCGGAATAATGTCGGAAATGTCCCGGATGACCCAAATGTATGTGGCAAGTCTTGGTACGGAGCCCCAAAGGAATTCCAGAGAGTATTTAAGAAAATCAAAGAAAAAATGAAAAAATAAGCAAATAAGCAAATCTAGTCACTACAGTCGCCCGACTGTAGCCACTACAATCGAGCGACTGTAATCATCAAATTTCCTTTTTTCCGCCCAAATCAGCATTTAATTCAGTTTTCCTAAACAAAATAAGCTAATCTGGTCACTACAGTAGCTCGACTGTAGTGCCTACAGCAGTGCGACTGTACTACAGTTACGTGACTATAGTATTACAGTCGAGCTACTGTAATGACCAGACTTCCTTTTTTACTGAAAATCAGCATTTAATTCTGATTTTTAACCAAAACGGGAGATATAAAAACCTGGTATTAGGGATTAGGGTGAGCAGAACGAAAAGGAGGAAAAAAAAAGGGTTTTGAGAGAAAAACACAAGAAACACACAATAATAGAGATTTTGGGACTTTTTCTAGGGTTCTTAGGAAAAAAAAAGGGTTTTGATCTGAAAATAACAAAAACAATTTTAACAAAACACATAAAAATAGTTGTAGGGTGTTTTCAAATCATCACTACTCACTCAATCTCTCTCGGGGTTCCGTTCGGGCTTCGTAGACTACAAGACACTTTCCAGCACCCGAATCCATCTCTGGTGATCCAAACACTAGAATACAGACCAGGTAACATTCTGAGAGGCCTTAAAAATCCACTTTTGTTCATTCTGAGTGTTGTTTATTGATTTTTTTTTTTTTTTTACGTTTTCCGAAGCGATTTTTTATTACAGCCGCCTCGCTTAAGATCATAGTTACCCGGCTGTAGCCTACAGCCGCGCGACTGTGACCTATAATCGCGCGACTGTAATCTTCTTATTACAATCGCTCGACTATAATCTATGAGGCAGAAGCTCCGAATGCCCCAAAATCGGCCGATAACACTCCCGTTTTTTCGATTAAATGTGTTTTTTATGTTTATTATCGGCCCAATTACATCCCTATGTGCTTAGATTCCTGGTTTTCTGATTTTTTAATTGATGGATGTAATTTAAAGTTTGGTGATTTTGAGAGATTAGGGATTTCCGGATTTGATTCGATTCGTTTCGGATCCGTTTTGTTGATTTTAGTATATTCCAGAAATCCCAGATCCCCCGAAATCATTAAATTTGCAAAACAGTTTTAAAAAAAATGAGAAAAGAACGTTGGAATTGATTCTGGAGCACTACAGTCACTCGATTGTAGGCATTACAGCCGCCCGGCTAGTGACAGCCGCGCGACTGTAATGCTCTACAGTCGCTCGACTATAGTTCAGGGGGTAGAATTACAGTTTCACCCTTTTGGGCCTTAAACTTGTAATTTTGCACCCTTTTCCTATTCAAAAGTGAATTTTGACGTGTTTACATTCTTTTTGGACCCTGGATGAATGTTAATTTAGGCCCACACACGAACACACACGAACGGGACCCCTGGGTCCCGAGATACCCAACCCACTAAAGTTGGAAAAATGCATGTAAATGACCCAAACCATTTTCAAAATTGGTTTTTCACCCACAAAACCTACAGGGCGTTTCAAAAAACGGTTTTTCAGGTCTAACCGGTCCGACCGGCCGGGTCGACCTGGTTACCCCCCTTAAATGCATGTCCCCGCTCCTATAAATCCCTATTCTGTCCTGTATGAGTCCTTGGTGTGATTTATTTACTTGTGCTAACCGTATTTGGATGCAGCTTTTATTTTTCTTTATTTTTATTTTTGGATGTATTTTATAGATTATCTCGTGTAATTAGGCGATTGTAATTTCTTAGATTATCGTGTATAGTAGGCGGTTGTAAATGGTGAGGATGAGAGTTTTCTTTTTCTTGGGTTGTAAATTTGGCCTCTGATTTATTTTTCCGCACTTTTATTTTTCCGCACTTTATTTTAATATTTATATTTATGTCATTTGTATGAGCATCGGTTAATAATTAACAGAAGATAAAATGAGTAGGATTAAGTGAATGCAACGTTAAGTTATGAAATAATAATTGAAAATAAGTGAGGATTAGTAGATATGTTGCCCGAACCTCGAATTTCTGGATTAGGTTCTGCGTCTACACTTGGTAGGGAGCTGTACCGGAATTTCCCGGATGAGCTGATCCGGGTGGCGACTCCGTATCTAATCTCGAAATTTAGGTTTCGAGATCTTTAAGTTCAAATTGGGATTTTCTAAAAAACCTATTTTCCCAAAATTCATACTTACAATTAAGTTTTCTACAAAAGGGTTTTTCCAATAAAATGAAAGATTTTCTTAAGAAAGATTAAAGACCCGTTTTCAAACCCCAACATCACACGTTCAAAAAGAAAATCCCTGGTTCCTGCTTTGCCACGCGTTCTGAAAAAGGTCGTCCGCTCACAGTGGTGACTCCGCTGGGGAATAACGGTTTCTTTTAAAAAGCTTTTTTCAAAAACTTAAGGAACTTAGGCGACAATCGAAGTACATCCTCACTTGTAATCAATTATTAAATCATAAGTTGATGTTTCATTCACATTTGCATAAGCATGACATTTTCTCTTCTTAAATCCCTCCAACACTCATTTAAGCCCGGTTTATCGTCAAAGGTGACCTACCTCTTCTGCTAGGATTGGAGGCACCCGAGGGGGTAAACCACTCATAGCCTCGTACGAACCCCTTCGTTTGAACCCTTGAGTGGGGAGAAGTGAGGAGTATATTTTCACTATGGGAACCTGTACGACCCTTGGCTTGGCTCATACCTTCATTTAATGGCTTAGCAACTTCCCCTTAGGGTTACCAAAACATATATTCGAAAATGGACATTGAGAGTATGCCTTGGTATCCCCGGTTGATGCTAAAGAGACCCAACCCCTAGGAAGAATGCAAGACCAGTCGAATGGAGGAATAAGGTTGGAAGGGTGAGCATGTTTTTGTGCGTGTGCTAACATTTGCTTTGTGGTTGTTTTATTTTCAACCTTGTCATGCAACATAAACACGCATCATCCGTGTGTCATTTCCTAACCACATTTTTATGCAGGCATCTTGGAGCATCATCCTACATGTGTGTTATACTAACCACATTTTCGTGCAGCCATGACCTTTTTCGTGTGCGATATTCATCTTGTGTGCTCATTGACTCATAAAGCATACACGACATCATCTTGTGTGTCATGCATTCTAACCACGTTTTGTGCAGCCATTTGCATTCTATATGACATGGGAATTCATCTCATCTCATCTTATATAAAATGTAAGGATGCTAGATATTCCCTTCATGACCATTTCATTTCATGACATATCGGGAGTCCCCAAGACTATCCATGTTCGCCTGTGCACCGGATTGCACTTGGCCATTTCATTACATCATTGCATTGTGAGAGGAGCACAACTATCCTAGGCTTGTGTCTGTGTGGCAGATCACACAATACCATTACATGACATCACAACCATTCATGATTGGTGTCATGGTGACATCATAGTTTTGCTTGCGTGTCACGATCCATATCGGATCGTTTCATAGCATTGAAAATTCATTCAAAGTACTCCACGAGTGCCGAGCTAGAATTCATATTAGGACATTTCATAACATGTCCAAATCATGTAAGGTGTTCCCTGAATGCCGAAATGCTATCCGTGTCTTGATTTGCACGTGACTTTTATGGACATCACTTCATCTTAGATGCCATAAAAGCATCGAACCTCCGTCTATGGAACGGCTCCCATATAACCATCGCATACCATTTCATCGACCTACAAAGTGTTGAACTTCTGTTCGCGTGTCGGTACATATACGACCATTTCACAACATCCCTTAGGTACCCCGAAGGTACCAAACCTTTGTCCGTGTGCGGCCCGTACGTGACGTTATTGCATTGACTTTTGTGTAGCATAGGGTATGCTTGGAACATCCAAAGCAAAACATAAAAAACAAAAAAAAAATCATCTTCAACATCATCTACATCCATGAGGCATCATCTGATCATGAGCATAAACATACCATTTAGTGTGTCGAGTCTAGGACCACGACATCCATTCGAGGTGCTAACCCTATTTTAAATGTACAGTTTGGAGTCGCATCTCGGGAAGATTAGTTCGAGTTGAGTCAGAACCAAACACTTCGATTCAGTCAATTCAATCAGAATCGATCACCATGGAGGGAATCAGTTTGGGGTCGGATTCAGACAGGGAGTTCGAATTTCAGTTGCTTACTCTACCAGTTGACAGTCAAGTGTTGTTAGAAGAGTTTGACAGAGAAGAGATGGCCGACAGAAAAAGTGGGAACAATGGAAACAATGGAAGCATGCCTTTTGACATGGCTGCCTTTATGAGGAGCTTCTTAAGCTCAGATGAATTCAGGGCTACTCTTAGGGAGCAGGTGCAGGCGGTGATGACCACCCTCCCTATTCCGGTTGTCTAACCAGCTCAGACCTCAGCTGGGAATGGGGGACAACAGTTTGTTCAAGTTACTAATGGAACTGGGGGGAGTACCCCTAGCAGAAGTGGCGGAGTTGCCAATCACAGAAAGCCGAACCGTCAGTTCGAAGAGGATGAGGCTTTGAGAACGCGAGGGAAGCCTCGATTGAGTTAATGCTAGAGAAACGGCTCAATCAAAAATTTTTTGACATAGATGCTATGATGCCCAAGTTGAAGGAGATGGTCCACTTTAATCCAATCAAATGTGCCGACCCTGCCACATTGGTGGCTGATGTACAAGGACCGCTTCCGGCTGGTTTTCATATGCCATACCTTCCTCCTTACACCAGGAAGGACCACCGAAAGCCCATTTGGATAGCTACGTGAGATTGATGACCAGCATGGGGATTGGAAAGGGTCATCTTTTGAACTTATTTCCTACTACTCTGAGGGGCGCTGCAGCAAAGTGGTACATAAAGATGCCCTTGTATACCCGTTCCACCTAGGAAGACTTAGCTGACGCCATTGTAAAGCAATATGCCTACAACACCCAGGTTGAGACAACTCTCAAGGATCTGGAGAGAATCCGCCAGAAGCCGAATGAGTCCTTCCCGACTTATTACAAATGGTGGATGGATGTGCAGGTTTTGGTGGATGGGGCACCAAAGTTGGAGTCTTTGATTGTGAAGCTTGTGGATGGCAGCCTGCCCCAATATAAGGACAAGATGAAGCTCAAGAGGTTCCATGCTTTTAATGAAGTGGTGGAGTTTGCTAAGCGTATCGAATGATACGAGAAGAAGAGCAAAGGGGCAGACAAAGTTCGGGCTCCTATAGAAACAATCAAGGGTACTCCCAAGGGTACAAGGGTGGTAGTTCTAAGACTACTACGGTGGGGTCTAGTTCAAACGTGGCACCGAAGGCAGCCTCTATTGAAGAGCAGGAGGCGGAAGTGGCTGCTGTGAATCAAGGGAGGCTGAGTGTTCTGAGAATTACCAGCCCATGGGCCGAATCAGTCAGTCGAATATTTGCCAAGTGTAGGAAGGTCAGGTTGTTACAAAGTCTGGGGCCATTCTCGCCTCCAACTGAGGCGGATAAAGAAAATTTTTGTTCTTACCATGTGATGGTGGTTCACCGTACAAACGAGTGCACCCAACTGATTAAAGCCATCAAACAGCTGGTCACAAATGGCAAGATAGTAGAGCCAGCTCTGAAGCCGAATATGCAGAAAAACCCACTCCCTACCTTTGGAAGTCAGGTGAACATGGTACAGTCAGGTCTGCCAGCCAATTATGTGTTCGCCCAAATCATTAAGGCGAATCCGAGTGTGCGAGCTATGTTGGTGGAAAAGGAGAAAAAGCCAGAGGTAGTTGAAGAGCAGAGCTTGGCGGTAAGGGACAAGGCAGGTCCCATCGATTTAGATGAATTTGAAGCAGATGATGATTATGATGAGTTTGAGATTCAAGAGTCAAAGCCAGTTTATCCGGTGGAGACGAAGAGGGGGACTGTGATAGAGAAAGATGGGCCAGTGATGCACATCACAAGAAACGGTAGGGTTTATCAACCCACCAATGCACCACCTCCGGCACCCCAAAGGAGGAACACTACACCAGTGCAGATTGATATTGTCCAATCACCTCTCGTAGCCAAGAAAGAAGACATGGTGGTCGACCAACTGAAAAGGACACCAGCTCATGCGAGAGTATGGCACCTGCTTATGGAATCGAAGAGGCACAGAGAGGCGGTGGTGAAACAATTGATGGAGATGGATGCCAACCCTACTATGTCCCCAAATGAGGTGTGTGCAATGATCAGGGGAGTGGATTTGAAAGCTAACAGGACCTCAGAGATCAGTTTTGGGTTAGAGGACCTCCCACCCGAAGGGGTTAATCACAACAGGGCTCTGTACTTAAGGGTGGAAGTCATGGATAAGGTGATGCCAAGTGTGATGGTGGATGACGGCTCAGCCTTGAATATCTGTCCTTCTCAGATCCTGCCTTTCTTGAGGGTGAGTGCTGAAGCTCTTTGTCAGTCCAACACCGTTATTAGGGCTTATGATGATAGCAAAAGAGCTGTGTTGGGGGCCTTCGAGACTGAGGTTAAAGTGGGAGAAGTCAAATCGAAAGTACTGTTTACTGTGATCGACATTCCTGTCACCTTCTCTCTACTCTTAGGGAGACCATGGTTCCATGCTGTAGGAGGAGTTCCATCAACTTTGCACCAGAAGGTGAAATTCTTGATTGAGGGGACTGTAGTAACAGTCGAAGCAGATGAACCTTCTGTAGTGGCTACATTAAGTGCTACCAAGCAGCTGGTGACAGGGTTTCAGGTTGCTATGATCTCTAACAAGCCTGAGTTTCTAGACTGGATTCACAAGTATTTCCCCAAGCAGAATTACGAACCGAGAAAGGGATTAGGGGCCAAGCAACAAGGGATCCCTGAATTTAATATTGAGGCTGGCAAATACAGACAGTTTGGGCTGGGGTATCAAGAAGGAAGGTCCAAGCAAGAGCGGAAGCGTGTGAACCTGGTAGACACTTTCGTCCGCGCTACAGAATCAGTGTATGACGGGACTCCTGAGCCAATAACCATCGAGGGAGATCAGCTCCCGGGATTTGAAATTTTTGCTGATGTGGTCGATTTCAGCAAGTATGGAATGGAGCCTGTTGTGAGCATGCTGCGAGCCGGAGCTAGGGATGAGAGCAAGGAGCTTCAGAATCAGAAAGTTGTCGACCAAGTCAGGGTTGAATTCGGGGATAAAGGAGAAGCCTTTAAGAAGATTAACCTGGTGAGGAACGAGATGGAAGTGGCTATAGGGGCCATTACAAGGGCACTATCCACTTTGATGAGGCCAAACAGGGGTTCAGAAAAGAAAGCACCACCTGCTAAGAGGACACATGAAGAGCTAGTGGAGGAAGCAGTGAAGGAGCTCACCAAGCTGGTCATGAGAGGCAAGGCTGAGATGCTAGAGTAAGAGCTGATCGAGAAACAAAAGGAAGACCTGGAAGGAGACCTGGGGTACCTGTTTGAAGAGTTCGACTGTGCTGCTGTTGACGAAGACCCTCCGTATGTGGAGGATGGAAACTTTGAATGTATTTGCTTTTTCTATTTTTGATGTGAACAATTCTGCCTACAAGGCACATAATGCAATAAAATCTGATTTTGCTTACTTGTGTGATGTTTTTCCGGATGGAACTGTGCATACATACACACATTCATTTAATGTCTTTAGCATACATGATGCATCATTGCATGAAATGAACCTAGGGAAAAATGATGAACCAAAGATGGTATCCATCTCGAAAGACCTCACGCCTGATGAGAGAAAAGAACCTGTAAAAATCTTGCAAAAACGCGTCAAAGCCTTCTCCTGGTCCTATGATGACATGCCAGGGGTTGACAGGGAAATTGCAGAGCACAGAATCCTGACAGATCCGAAAAGGAAACCAGTTAAGCAGAAACTCAGACAACTTCGACCAGAATGGGCTGAAAAGGTTAAGGAAGAAGTAGCCAAACAGATAAAAGCCAAGTTCTTAGAAGTAGTAGAGTACCCAGAATGGTTAGCCAACATCGTGCCAGTTGAAAAGAAAGACGGTCGGGTAAGGGTCTGCATGGATTACCCAGATCTGAATAAGGCAACTCCCAAAGATGACTTTCCGCTTCCCTATATTGACATTTTGATTGACAGTGCTGCCAGAGCAGCTATGTATTCCTTCATGGATGGGTTCTCTGGGTATAATCAGATTTTGATGAATGTGATTGACAAGGTGAAAACGGCCTTCATCACGGAATGGGGAGTTTACTGCTATAGGGTTATGCCTTTCGGGTTGAAGAATGTCGGGGCAACCTATCAATGGGCAGTCACGACACTTCTACACGATATGATCCACAAGGAGGTCGAGGTTTATGTGGACGATATGTTAATCAAATCCATGACCCGGGAAGAGCACCTAGCTATCCTGGATAGATTTCTAACCAGAATCGAGAAGTACAATCTTCGCCTCAACCCTAAGAAGTGTGTATTCGAGGTAACTTCTGGGAAACTACTTGGTCATATAGTTAGCCAAAAGGGAATCGAAATGGATCCTGACAAAATTAAGGCCATCAGGGAAATGCCGGCACCGCAGTCAGAAAAAGAAGTAAGGTCGTTCTCAGGTTCACTACAGTATGTCAATCGGTTTATTGCAAGATTGATGATAGTTTGCGAACCAATTTTCAGACTTTTAAAGAAGAACCAGCCAGTAGAGTGGAACGAGCAGTGTTAGATAGCCTTCGACAGGATTAAAACTTATTTGATGAAACCTTCAGTTCTAAAACCTCCAATACCAGACAAGCCTTTTATTTTGTACTTAGCCATCGAAGAGACTTCTGTAGGAGCTATATTGGTGCAAGAGTAAGAGGATGGACGCGAACATGTGATCTATTACTTGAGCAAAAAGCTATTGGAGTATGAGACTAGGTATACGATAGTAGAAAAGACCTGTGCGGCTATGGTATGGTTGACAAAGAAGTTAAGGCACTACTTCCAATCGTAAAAGGTTCAGGCGATAGCCAAGGTGGATCCCATGAAGTACTTATGTCAAGCTCCAGTCCTAGCAGGGAAGCTATCAAGGTGGCTACTTTTGTTGTTAGAATTCGACATAGAATATATGACAAGAAAGACAATTAAAGGGAGAGCCGTAGCAAATTTTCTAGCCAATCAGCCAATAGATTCAGACTATGTGGAGAACTTAGAATTCCCCGATGAACAATTGGCAATGATAGAAGAAGGGTCCAACAGATGGGTGATGTATTTTGATGGGGCAATGAATAAACACAGTGCAGGCTTGGGGGTAATCATTGCTACGCCAGAAGGAAAAATCATTAGCGACTTGACTTTCAAGTGACCAATAATAGGGCAGAGTACGAAGCATGTCTCTTTGGTATTGATGCCCTGATCATATTAGGGGAAAATGAGGCATTAGTCATTGGAGACTCAGCTTTGGTGATTCGGCAGGTTACCGGAGACTGGGAAATAAAAGAAGAATCACTCCGGCCTTATCTCGAGACGGTTTGGGAAAGGGCGAAGGTATTTAGTCAGTGTGAATTTTGACATGTGTCGAGGGAGGAGAATCAGATGGCAGACTCTTTGGGTACACTATCATCAATATGGGAAGGTCCCCAAAAACAACCAATACAGCCGGTCATCCTAGAAATTGCTCAGAATCCATGCTATTTGTCAGTCAACACGATCGCAACTATTGAGGCACGCACCTGGTATTATGATATTCTACAGTTCATTCAGAACGGTCAGTACCCCGAAGATGCTGATGAGTCCGATAAGGTTTCCCTTAGAAGGTTGGCAGCACAGTTTCGGAAATTTGAGAATCAACTCTTCAAAAGGACAACTAACGGAGTTCTTCTGAAGTGTCTCGCAGAGGAAGAGGCAGTCGTGGTTATGAAACAGATACACTCTGGTGCGTGTGGTCCGCACATGAATGGATTGGCCCCAGCAAAGAAAATACTGAGACAAGGATACTTTTGGCTCACTCTGCAAGCTGATTGTATTAAGGAAGTTAAGAAATGCCATGAATGTCAAGGGTATGCAGACCTCAATCATCTTCCCCCGCTTGAACTTCAAGTATCTTCAACTCCGTGGCCGTTTGCAGCTTGGGGTATATATATAATTGGAGAGATAAGGCCGCCTACCTTAAATGGGCATCGATTCATTGTTGTAGCTGTGGATTATTTCTCTAAGTGGGTCAAAGCGGAATCATTTGCAAATATCAACACTAAGAAAATGGCCAAATTTATAGAAAAGAACATCTTTGCAAGATATGGGATCCCTCATCATGTCGTGACCAACAATGGGGTACAATTCTAAGGGGTGACGGCACAGTTATTCCAAAAGAAGGGGGTCAAGCACCATAGGTCATCCCCGTATCACCCACAAGCCAATGGGGCGGTGGAAGCGGCCAATAAATCCATTAAGAAGATTCTGTCAAAGATGGTGGTGACCTACAGAGATTGGGCCGACATGTTACCATTGGCTTTATAGGGATGCCGGACAAGCATCAGAACCCCTACCGGGGAAACTCCATATTCATTGGTTTACGGGATGGAAGCATTATTACCAGTAGAGATGTAAATTAGATCACTAAGAGTGGTTATGGAGGCACAGTTGCCAGAGTCTGATTGGCTCCAGTTGAGACATGAACAGCTAGCAATGATAGATGAAAAGCATCTTCAGGCCTTAGACCGGTTGGAAATGTATCAACAACGGATGGCCAGGACATACAACAACAAGGTTCATCATCAGAAGCATCCAATCAAGGCTGGGGATCTGGTATTCAAACAGATGAAACAGACCAACATAGATGTACAGGGGAAATTCAAGCTAAACTAGGAAGGTCCGTATGTAATCAAGAGGGTACTTTCGAAAGGTGCTGCAAAGATTATGGATATGGACGGGAACGAATTTTTCAACCCCATCAACTAGGACAAGCTGAAACACTACTACGTGTCCGGTGGATTGAAAACCGAAAAGGCGATCCACGCAAAAATTAGGACAGTCCAATGGGTCGAAAACCGAAAAGGCGATCCATGCAAAAGTTAGGACAGAGAGGTGAGGACCATCATCTGGAAAATCTGAAAAGATCAGTTGGTGGCAAGCGTGGGTTCATCCGAGACGTATACCATTAATGATTCTGTCCATAGTTTCATTTCATCATTTGATGTACATTGTGCTAAAACATTATCTATGAATGAATGAATGAATGTTCAATTCTGTTCATTTAAACGTTCCGAGTTTAATTGCAATTCAGATTATTTTGTGCATATTTGTCTTTATACCTTTTACACATCTCATATCCATCAATTTAGCATGTATATATATGCAAAAAAAAAGTCTGCTGAATTGAAAACCTAAAAGGGTAGTTCAGGCAAAAATAAAGACAGTCCGATAGGCCAAAAACCCAAAAAAGGGCGACCTATGCAAAACTTAGGACAAGGAAAAAACAGAATGAAAGTCATACAGTAATAACCAACTCTGATCCTAATCAGCTAAAGACCGAGGTATCGCAACGTCAGCGCCTCATGCCCACGCCTAGTGGGGCAACCAATCAGATCTGTCAGCCAAGCCCTATAGCAAGCATCTGTCTCCACGGGTGCAAGATCGTCATACCTCAGAATCTCAGTACGGGTAGGGTGCATCCACTGGTGCTGTGCATGCCGAAGCCACTACAGTGCAAATATCCCACACTCATTAGTACACAAGGATCAGGGGACTCTTTGCAGCTGTCTATGCTGTCTACACAGCCGAGTAGGAGAATAGAAGGTCACATGTGTCAATCCAAGTAGCTGAACACCCCTGGCCCAAGTCTCAGTAGTCACATCAGTGATATCCCACTAAGGGTAGACCCATCAGATAGAGGCGTCGGACCGCCTCCTCAGCTAGTCGAACCAGTGTTCCATGGACATGAAACCAAAGTCTGGGAGCTCGATGCGCCGAGACCAATAGTGCTTCGAAGTATATCTCGAATGAGGTGGAGGAGGGCTCAGGAGACACAACTTCTCTAACAGCCAAATCTGCATGTGGCTTAATTAGGGTGAAGGTGTAGTGAATATGTGAATTCAGAAAGTGCAGTACCGAAACATACCTGAAGCAGAAAAGGAGATCCACAACTCTCGATGGGAGAATCAGAATGGATGGAATCTAAGTGGATTAGGGTCTCAGCCAAGACAACCCCCATAGAAGATGCACCTTGAGCCATCTGAGTCACTACTAAAGCCAGCCTAAGGCCACAAGTACCATCTCGGGACTCGCACAGATAGCAAGCCATCAGTAACAAGCTCATCAATGGAGCCCAGCCAGGGGCAGTGGGAGATAAAGCGAAACATAAGTCAGCAATGACAGAAAGACTGAGTCTGGGAGAAATAGACCTACCAGTAAACACACGACCCGTGCCTGCTACAACTGGAGCGAATCAGCTCAGAGAAGTGAGAACATCACCGGAATCTGGGTCGGGAACAGCTAACCGGACCCCACGGGGGCAAGGGACATGGAGTATGGCACTCAACTCCTCTATCAAGGGGCATAACTCCTGACCAGAGAAGCGGAAGACATTTTCCATTGGATCCCAAAAGCTGACAGCCGTATCCAAGAAGACCTAGTTTGGAGTCAAAGCGGTGTAAAACCTGAGATACTGCAAGCCAAAGGGTGCAAGTAAAGTCCAATTAGAAGAGCGGGTCAAACCCTAGTAGTCCCGGAGTTGTCCTCTGAGTTGATCCATGTCAAAAGAAGAGCGAAAGAAGGAGAAAGGCTGAAAAACAGATGGGGCCACTGTAATGCATTAAAGTCAAGAAACTGTAGTATGTGGGGCGGCTGTAATACTTACAGGGGCACGACTGTAGCATATGGGGCGGCTGTAGTATATATAGAAGCCCGGATGTGCTGAAAGAAGCTTGAAAATCAGTGTGGGATGATTTTTGGTGTGGGGCAGCTGTAATAGTCATAGTTGCGCGACTGTAGCACAAACAACACCTTATATACAGCCTTACATGATTTCTGATGATTATGGCCACGCAGCTCTAAGTTCTAGGGGTTGTTTTTCAAGGGGAATGAAGTTTGAAGACATTAAAATCATCCCGGACCCAATCAAGGTGAACCGAAGAGCGATAAAAGCATGGAAAAGCAAAGAAACATGCATTCAAAAATTCAAATCCAAGGCAAAAAGGGTACAAATGCCAAATAAGAGTCATGTATATCAAGTACATCAGATACATCACTGAGCCGGGCCTATACAAAGCCTAAAATGTGCAAAGAAATAACCTACACATGGGTCAATACATCACAAATAAGGAATGGGAAAATAGATCTAAGAGGAGTCAAAGTCATCCTCGTCATCATCATCCCCGTCATCTCCCACCTCGTCATCCGGAGTCCCACTTGCGTCCTTGCCTGCATCTCCCATCTGGGCATCCCAATTGCCCGCTTGATCTCTGAAGGTCAGATTCATGACCTCCAATTTGGTGACCCGACGCTGCAACTGCTCATTTTTAGCCCTCAAGCAAGCGGACTCGCGGCGCTCTACCCTGATCATCGTCTGCATCGAACAAAACATGAAAAACATCACATTTGCATGCATATGCATCTATGCATACACACATACATCTAGACACAAGCATAAGATCATGTACAGGTACTTACCACCATAGCGGCATTGTCTCTAAAAGAGAGCGCCTTCAACGTATAAATGGCCTGACCCATGTACATGCCTTGCATCACTGGAATCTACAAAGATGGCAATTCGAGGGATTACCTAATGGCAGAAAAGGGGCAGAAGTAGATAAGCGAGGAAATACTCACATGTGTGGTGTCAAGAGGAATAGCTGGGGGAAAATTATGGCCCTGGAGATGGAGGTCAGCCCGATAAGATTGCCGAGAATCGTCATAGAGCTGAATGGAATCCTCTATCGGAAACTCAAGCAGACCATGCACGTATCTAACTTTGGGAGCTAGAGGGACATGAGGTTGGAGAATGGGAATATCCTCCACTCCAACAGAAGAACCTGCTCCAGCGGTACTAGACCTCCTTCCTCTCCCCCTAATAGACGGGGATGGACATGCACACCCACCTCGCGTAGATGGCTGGAAGCAGTTAAAAACAATAATGTAAAAAAAAAGAGAAATTATCCCAACATCGGCGTCGGCGTCAGCAGACTATGGAAGCAAATGGACAGCGATGAAACAACTGTAATCACCATCCACACTACCAGCCTCGTACCCAGCACCATAGAGGTCTGCGTGTAGCTCAAGAGATAGGAGATGAGGCTAGAATAACCCCACCGGAAAGGTGGCTGGAATCCTACATGCCCCAGGACCGGAACGCCAGTCATGAGTCCTCTCACCCAATAACCACTCCTGACCAAAAGGACACTCCATCACGAAATGTCTACTCTCAAGCGCCTGTGCATCACGAAGCTGCTGGGGCAAATTATCACCCTCCCGGCTACAACGGGCCTTGGCAATCTGGGGTTAGGAAACCACAAAATAAATAAGTCAGAAAAAAAAGGAAATATACCCCCTCGAATGTCATCTCCCTCAACGCCTGACGGCACTCGTCCTGATTTTTATCGACCTCACTCCAGACGAACCCCATATATCTTCGGAGACAGGGAAATTCAGCCAAGTTGTAACTGTTAGTAATCTGCACCACTGGGGGCAGAACAAAACGATACTCATAGGCCCAGATCTGTGAAGGGAGAGTAAAGCATGTCAGCAAAAAAAAAAGGGTCCAAGATACTTACGTGTCACAAAATCCAAAAAGCCTTCATCTCCTTCTGGGAGCCTCGGGCATAAAGATCTAGGGCATAGTAGAGCTGAGCCAAGGCTGCCCAAGCCCAATTAAGAGTCCACACAGACTCCAATTCAATCAGTGAAGGCAACACGGCCAGATTTAGACTACTCCGGCCCGTGGGAAAAAGGGTAGTGGAGAGAGCATGCAACAGGAACGCTTTTGCGTATTTCCTCTCATCAGTGGCATTAAAGGTAGTCTCTTCCAGGAGGGCATGCTGCCGCCCAAGCCAGTACTCATGGATACTCCTACATTAAATTCGACTTTCTGGGGAATCAATCCCAATAAGCATGGATACTAACTCCTGACGGTAGCCGCTATGCACGAAAACCTGATTGAAATGGATTGTCTGATCGGAGAAAGAAAGACCAGTGATGGCGATGATATTCTCTGGGGTCACCGTATACTCTCCAGAGGGGAAATGAAATGTGTGGGTGGAGTCCATCCACCTCTCTAAAAGTGCAGTCAAAAGCCGTCGGCTCGTACGAGGAGTAGTGGCGGACATACTACAAACTAGCTGGTCCAAACCAATGGAGTTCACGATATCCTTCACTCCTTGGGGTAGACACCTATACCATTGGAAGGCCTCCGTAATGGATTCGCTGCTGTGATGGTCGAATCTCAACTGCAAAATCAACAATCAGGGAGTTTACAAGTTTTTAGAATACATATATGTCATAAAAATCAGAGAAACACCATCGAGATCGCAAAAAAAAAAGGCCCACCTAAAATCTATGGGCTACAGTAGCCCGACTATGGGGTCACAGTCACGCGACTATAACCCTCTTGATCATAGTCGCACGACTATGATCATAGATGGGGCGGCTGTAGCTGCATTTTTTTGAGCCAACCTTGATTTTTCGTATTTTTTCGGTTAAATCTTGTCCTAACTCAAACCAAATCAACAACTAAACATCCTAGGGGCATATTCTACTCAAATCCTACATCAATTTCACATATTTTCTCTAATTTTGCAGAAATTTCAAACTTGGAAAAAGTGGAGAAATTTGAGAAAACTAACCAGATAAATGAAAGCATGGGTCGAAATCTGGAGTTGGATAGGCACTGGGGCATCGATCTTCACTTCACAATATTCATCTTCCTCCTTTAATCCATATATACACTCCATGGGTTCAAATGCTAGAGTAAAGTTTCCCTCCGGGATGGAAAACAGCATTTGAAAGGTAGGTTGAGCAGCGAGAATGGGTCGGAGGAGTCTACGCATCTTTCGCCTCATGATTTTATGTTCGGGAGAAGAAAATCACTGAAGAGAGGAGGAGTTTTCGGCAGAAATGGGATAAAATGAGGCTGCCTTTGTTTTGTGGTGGCTTTAAATCATTCCTTACCCATTACTACAGTCAAGCAACTGTAGTTTCAAATCACTACAGTCGCGCGACTGTAGTGCTACAATCGCTCGACTGTAGCTTATTTTTCTTGCAAAATTTTCTTCTTTTTCCTTTCTGAAACTTGTTTTATGTCTATTTGACGCCAAGAAAGGTAGTTTCCATGTTTTGTAGGTATCAAAAGGCAAGATACTCGACCCGTATTCGTTCTTGATTGAAGGAGCAAAAATTTTTGTTTCCAAAATTATCAATCAAGGAACGAATACACGCTCGAAACGACTGCAAAACGTCAAGGGTTGATCAAGCTCCTTAAACCATCAAAGCATCTTTCCCCCGGCTACACAAACTTCATAGGAAGCACAATCATCTTTTCCTTCAGTGACACAAGCTCCACTAGAAGTGAAATGTCCAAAATGCCCTCCTATCAGTAACCACACTATCGGATGGCCAAAACACCTTTCCTTTAACAACATGAGCTATACGGAAGGCCAAATCACAAAAACATTTCTTTCCCTAGTGACGTAGGCTCCATTAGGGGTGAAATGGCCAAAATACCCTTTTGTTGACCACTAAGCTACCAAATGACCAAAATATCCTTTTCCCATCAAAAGGGGATACCAAATCACTGAAACCCATTTCTTTTCATGACATAGGCACCACGAAAGACCAAAGGACCAAAGTACCCTTACCTCAAGGAATGCCAACTACCCAAGTTGTAAAATTACCAAAATACCCTTTCCTTTGATAAGCATCAAGTGACAAGGAGTATTCAATCTGGGCAAGTCCTCTGCTTCGCAATAGAGTCGAAGCATGCCCCTGGCAAATCAAACTGATCTGGGCAAAGTCCTCTGCTTCGCAATAGAGTCAAAGCACGACCCTAGAGAACATCAAATCAATTCGGGCAATGTCATATGCTTCGTAACGGAGTCGAAGTAAGACCCTGCAGAATCAAACCAACCTAGGCAAGACCACTGTCTCACAAAAGCAAGACAAGTCCCTACAGACATCAAGACAAGTCAACATGAGGAGAACCCTGAAGTACATTCTCTTTTCCTTTTCACCGTGCTCCCTATCGCAACACCAAACTCGAATCGGGCACAAGCACCCGTTCAATTCGACTTTGGTTACGCGAGGGGCAGCCTATGAGCACGGGTTTTTTTCCGACCTCTGTGATGGAAGTCATTGTTACCTCTTTCACGGATAAACGTGAAGCGGATTCGGACCGACCGGAATAATGTCGGAAATGTCCTGGATGACCCAAATATGTGTGGCAAGTCTTGGTACAGAGCCCCGAAGGAATTCTAGTGAGTATTTAAGAAAATCGAAGAAAAAATGAAAAAAATAAGCAAATAAGCTAATCTGGTCACTACAGTCGAGCGACTCTAATCATCAGATTTCCTTTTTTCCACCCAAATCAGCATTTAATTCGATTTTCCTAAACAAAATAGGCTAATCTGGTCACTACAGTTGCACGACTGTAGTGCCTACAGCCGTCGCGCGACTGTAGTAACCAGACTTCCTTTTTTACTGAAAATCAGCATTTAATTCTAATTTTTAACCAAAACGGGAGATATAAAAACCTGGTATTTGGGATTAGGGTGAGCAGAATGAAAAAGAGGCAGAAAAAAAAGGGTTTTAAGAGAAAAACACAAGAAACACACAATAATAGAGATTTTAGGACTTTTTCTAGGGTTCTTAGGAAAAAAAATAAAAGAGTTTTGATCTGAAAATAACAAAAACAATTTTAGCAAAACACATAAAAATAGTTGTAGGGTGTTTTCAAATCATCACTACTCACTCAATCTCTCTCGGGGTTCCGTTCGGGCTTCGTTGATCGCGCATTGTTTTTGGGTTGTTCGTGACTATAAGACACTTTCCAGCACCCGAATCCATCTCTGGTGATCCAAACACTGGAATACAAACCAAGTAACATTCTGAGAGACCTTACAAATCCACTTTTGTTCATTCTGGGTGTTGTTTATTAATGTTTTTTCAGTTTTTTTACGATTTCGGAAGTGATTTTTTATTACAGCCGTCTCCCTTAAGATCACAGTCTCCTGGCTGTAACCTACAGCTGCGCGACTGTGACCTATAGTCACGCGACTTTAATCTCTGGGGCAGAATCTTCGAATGCCCCAAAATCGACCGATAACACTCCCATTTTTTCGATTAAATGTGTTTTTTTTATGTTTATTATCGGCCCAATTACATCCCTATGTGCTTAGATTCCCGGTTTTCTGATTTTTTAATTGACGGATGTAATTTAAAGTTTGGTGATTTTGAGAGATTAGGGATTTCTGGATTTGATTCGATCCGTTTCGGATCCATTTTGTTGATTTTAGTATATTCCAGAAATCCCGGATCCCCCGAAATCATTAAATTTGTAAAACGGTTTTTAAAAAAAAAAAGAGAGAAAAGAACATTGGAATTGATTCTTGAGCACTACAGTCGCTCAACTGTAGGCATTACAGCTGCCGGGCTAGTTACAGCCGCGCAACTATAATGCCCTACAGTCGCTCGATTGTAGTTCAGGGGGCAGAATTACAGTTTCGCCCTTTTAGGCCCCAAACTTGTAATTTTACACCCTTTTCCTATTCAAAAGTGAATTTTGACATGTTTACATTCTTTTTGTACCCTAGATGAATGTTAATTTAGGCTCACACACGAACGGGACCTCCGGGTCCTGGGATACCCAGCCCACTAAAGTTGGAAAAATGCATGTAAATGACCCAAACCATTTTCAAAATTGGTTTTTTCACCCACAAAACCTACAAGGCGTTTTAAAAAACCATTTTCCAGGTCTAACCAATCCACCCGGTCGGGTCGACTCGGTTACCCCCCTAAATGCATGTCCCCGCTCCTATAAATCCCTATTCTGTCCTGTATGAGTCCTTGGTGTGATTTATTTACTTGTGCTAACCGTATTTGGATGCAGCTTTTATTTTTCTTTATTTTTATTTTTGGATGTATTTTATAGATTATCTCGTGTAATTAGGCAATTGTAATTTCTTAGATTATCATGTATAGTAGGCGGTTGTAAATGGTGAGGATGAGAGTTTTCTTTTTCTTGGGTTGTATAATTTGGCCTCGGATTTACTTTACCGCACTTTTATTTTTCCGCACTTTATTTTAATATTTATATTTATGTCATTTGCATGAGCATCGGTTAATAATTAAAAGAAGATAAAATGAGTAGTATTAAGTGAATGCAACGTTACGTTATAAAATAATAATTGAAAATAAGTGAGGATTAGTAGATATGTTGCCCGAACCTCGAATTTCTGGATTAGGTTCTGCGTCTACACTTGGTAGGGAGCTGTACCGGAATTTCTCGGATGAGCTGATCCGGGTGGCGACTCTGTACCTAATCTCGAAATTTAGGTTTCGAGATCTTTAAGTTCAAATTGGGATTTTCTAAAAAACCTATTTTCCCAAAATTCACACTTACAATTAAGTTTTCTACAAAAGGGTTTTTCCAATAAAATGAAAGATTTTCTTAAGAAAGATTAAAGACCCGTTTTCAAACCCAAACATCACACATTCAAAAAGAAAATCCCCAGTTCCCGCTTCGCCGTGCATTCCGAAAAAGGTCCTCTGCTCACACTTTCCCACCTTTGTGCTTTGAAAAGCCAGATAAATGTCTTATCTGTTTCTCCCAATAATGCCATTCCACTCTTCTACACCTTACTTTCTCTTTGGTAAAGCCATCAATGTAAACAGGCTTACTTGGCTTGAATTTCTGAATTTTGGTTGAAGAAGTAGAAACTGATGCTTCTTTGGTTAGACATGACTTCATTGCACTTTTCCCTTGTGAGTACATCTCTTCCATTTCACTGATTCTTCTTCTCTTGGATTCATAGAGGTTTTTGGTGGTTTCAAAGTACTCTCTCTTCCTTTTCATCTCGGATTGACAGATATACTCTGAGTTTCTTTATTGCTTTTGCTGAACATCTCCTCATCGTCGTTTCTATTTGATTTGGATTATATGCTTATGAGATGAGATTGGCAGAGGATTCGAGGTGAAGGTATGGTATTAAGTACAATACGCAGAAGGTTTGGTGATGATTTGGTTTCAGAGAGACTCTTTTCAATAGCCAGTTTTTCAGATTTTTGGCTTGGGAAGGTGACAGAAACTGGCGCCTTGGAATTGATTTGCAGAGTAAGGCATGTGGGTTGCCTTTTCTCTTATTTATATAAACCTTGATTTCTTCGACCCACTTTTATGGGTTTATAGGCTTTTGAATTTGTTTGGTCCGAATTTATGACTTAGGTCCAAATATATAAATATATTATTAATTATTTTTAGGCCTTTTAAGTAAGGTATATGGACTAAAAACAAACGGCCCAATTTGTTTATTGGGTAAACTAATATATTTCCAATTTTTATAAATTTATGCTTTATTAAATATACCTAAAATAGCATAAATTATGTAAAGATATTTATAACAAAATTTCTCATCAACATTTATGGCTTTAAAAATTTTAATTGTAATCTGATCCAATATTAAAATCTTAGTCAATTTTATGTAATCTAAATTTACAATAAAAATTAGCCATAATAATTAATTTTACTTATTTTGTTGTAAAAACATTATTTATCGCATATTGGTGTTGACATACCAATTTTTAATCTTAATTCAATGAATTTATTTTCACATAGAGGCTTTGTGAAAATATCATATATTTGCTCTTCTGTTCGAACAAATTCTAAATAAATATCACCTTTTTGTGTATGATCTCTGATGAAGTAGTGCATGATATCAATATGCTTAGTTCTTGAGTGCTGAATAAGATTCTTTGTTAAATTTATAGCACTAGTATTATCACACTTTATCGGCATATGACCGTACTTTATGCCATAATCTTCAACATGTTGCTTCATCTATAATATCTATGCCACACAGCAACATACAGATATATATTCAGCTTCTGTTGTTGACATTGCTACAGTTGATTGCATTTTACTTGACCATGAAACTAGTGCTTCTCCCAGAAATTTACAAGTACCTGAAGTACTTTTTCTATCCAGTTTGCATCCAGTATGATTAGCATCAATGTAACCTATAAGATGAAAATTTTGACATTTTGCATAACAAATCCCAATTTCTTGAGTACCATTTAGATAATTAAGAATTCTGTTAATAGCCTTTAAGTGATACTCTTTGGGATTGACCTGAAATCCTGCACATAAATACACACTGAATTGTATATCAGGTCTACTAAATGTTAAATAGAGTAGAGAACCAATCATACCTCGATCAATTAGTGATTGATTGTTAGGTTTTGGAACGAGCTTCCAGACATTGTTTCTTTTGAATTGATCCAATTTTTCTTGCATAGCCATCATCCAGCTTTCTTTAGTTTCGGTTTCTTTAAAGTTCTTTGGTTCAATTTCAGACACAAATGCCATATTCATAAAATACTCTTTCATTTGGCTCATTGTCATCACTTTCTGTGAAGGATTGTCAATAATGTTATCTTTGAAATCATATCTATTATATCTAAACTTTTTTGGTAAATCATCATGTTGATTTTCTTGCACTTGCAGTTCTTGCATATTGTTTTCATCTTGATCACTAGAGTTGTCTTTTTTTTGCAGGACATTCTCATTAGTTTCTGTATTTTCAACCTGTGAATCAAGTATCTCAAAAGTATCCTCAAAATTTTTATCTGGGAGAGAGTTAGTTTCTTTAAACACTACATGTATGGACTCATCAATGGTAAGAGTTCATTTTTTAAAGACTCTATATGCTTTTCTATACAATGAATACTCGAAGAAAATAGCTTCATCTGACTTAGAGTCAAATTTGTTAACATACTCGTTGTTGCTGAAAATAAAACAATTACAACCAAATGGATGGAAATAACCAATATTGGGTTTTCTACCATTCCATAACTCATATAGTGTTTTCTTGAGAATGGGTCTTATTAAAGCTCTATTCAAAATATAGCATGTTGTGTTCATTGCTTCTACCAAAAAATATTTTGGTAAATTATTTTCATTAAGCATGGTTCTAGTCATTTCCTCAAAAGTCCTATTTTTCCTTTCAACAACACCATTCTATTGAAGAGTTCTAGGAGCTGAGAATATATGTGAATACCATGCTTCTTGCAAAACATTTTAAAAAGATGATTTTCAAATTATTTTCCATGATCACTTCTAATAGCAACAATAAAAGTGTTTTTCAAATTTTGAAGCTTTTTACACAAGGTAGAAAATTGTTTAAAAGCTTCGTCTTTTTGTCTCAAAAATAATGTCCACGTAAAACGTGAATAATCATCTACAATAACAAATGCATACCTCATGCCTCCTAAACTTGTTGGTTGAATTGGACCAAGTAAGTCTAAATGCAATAACTCTAATGGTCTAAAGGTTGAAACAACTCCTTTAGGATAAAAAGAGCTTCTAGTTTTCTTTCCTCGTTTAAGATCTTTCTTTGAAAGCTTTGAAACCAAATGCACGCTTGTATGATCTAATCTACGATGTCATAGCCAATTGTCTTCTTCTTTTGAAATTAAGCAGTGATCATTAGTAAGAGTACTTGAATTTAAAAGATAAATATTTCCAACTCTAGGAACTTCAAGTATAATCTTACCATTCTTGGCTTCTACAATTCACATTTCTTGAGTACCATTTATATACTTAATAGGATACTCTTTGGGATTGGACTGAAATCCTACACATAAATATATACTGAATTGTATATCAGGTCTACTAGATGTTAAATAGAGTAGAGAACCAATCATACCTCAATATTTCTTGGTATCTACACTTTTACCTTTCTTATCTTCATCTAGAGAGACTGATGTACTCATCGTGCTTTTGCTGATTTAGAATTCTTCATTCCGTACTTTTTGATGAGTTCTTTAGCATACTTAGATTGACAGATGAATGTTCCTTTCTTTCCTTGCTTGATTTGTAGTCCACGAAAGAAATTTAACTCACCCATCATAGATATTTCGAATTCTATACTCATCTCTTGTGAGAACTCCTTGCACAACTCATTATTAGTAGAACCAAATATAATATCATCAACATATAATTGAACAAGTATTATATGGTTCTTTTCATGCTTTATAAATAAAGTTGTGTCAACATTTCTATGAGTAAAACCTTTAGCAAGTAAGAATGTACTTAACCTTTCATACCATGCTCTTAGTGCTTGTTTTAGTCCATACAAAGCTTTAGTAAGCTTGTAGACATAATCAGGATGGTGACAATCTTCAAATCCTGGAGGTTGCTTTACATAAACTTCTTCATTGATATAGCCATTTAGAAATGCACTTTTAACATCCATTTGATAGAGTTTGAAGGCTTTGTAGAAAGCAAATGCACATAGCATTCTAATCGCTTCCAACCTTATAATTAGAGCAAAAGCTTCATCATAGTCTATTCCTTCTTGCTGATAGTACTCTTATGCAACTAATCTGGCTTTGTTTTTGAAAATATTGCCACTAAAAACCCATTTGTTTCTAATTAGTGATTGATTGTTAGGTTTTGGAACGAGCTTCCAGACATTTTTTCTTTTAAATTGATCCAATTCTTCTTGCATAGCCATCATCCAGCTTTCTTTAGTTTCGGTTTCTTTAAAGTTCTTTGGTTCAATTTCAGACACAAATGCCATATTCACAAAATACTCTTTCATTTGGCTCCTTGTCATCACTTTCTGTGAAGGATTGTTAATAATGTTATCTTTGAAATCATATCTATGATATCTAAACTCTTTTGGTAAATCATCATGTTGATTTTCTTGCACTTGCAGTTCTTGTATATTGTTTTCATCTTGATCACCAGAGTTGTCTTTTTTTTGTAGGACGTTCTCATTAGTTTCTGTATTTTCAACCTGTAAATCAAATATCTCAAGAGTATCCTCAAATTTTTTATCTGGGAGAGAGTTAGTTTCTTTAAATACTACATGTATGGACTCATCAATGGTAAGAGTTCATTTTTTAAAGACTCTATATGCTTTGCTATACAATGAATACCCCTAGAAAATACCTTCATCTGACTTAGAGTCAAATTTGTTAAGATACTTGTTGTTGCTGAAAATAAAACACTTACAACCAAATGGATGGAAATAACCAATATTGGGTTTTCTACCATTCCATAACTCATATAGTGTTTTCTTGAGAATGGGTCTTATTAAAGCTCTATTCAAAATATAGCATGCTGTGTTCATTGCTTTTACCAAAAAATATTTTGGTAAATTATTTTCATTAAGCATGGTTCTAGTCATTTCCTCTAAAGTCCTATTTTTCCTTTCAACAACATAATTCTGTTGAGGTGTTCTAGGAGCTGAGAAATTATGTGAGATACCATGCTTCTTGCAAAACATTTCAAAAAGATGATTTTCAAATTATTTTCCATGATCACTTCTAATAGTAACAATAGAAATGTTTTTCAAATTTTAAAGCTTTTTACACAAGGTAGCAAATTGTTCAAAGGCTTCGTCTTTTTACACAAGATTCCTTAGCTTTTATTAAAACTCATACTGCTGTGAGCGGATGACGTTTTCGATGGAACGCGAGACTCCCTTTCGGAAGGGACACCACGATCTCAGGCATGCCCCTCCCTCACGTGGGGTTTTTATATAAATGGAAAATCGATTTTGGAAAATAAATGGAATTAATTCTTAAAAGAACAGAGACCTATGTCTCGATGAATATTGTAGAGTCGCCACCCGGCTCAGCTCAATCGGGAAATTTATAATGCAACTGAACTGGACGAACGACCGCTACACTATCCAGAGATTCGGGTCCAGGCAAGTCCCTTATTTTGTGTCTAATTAAAATAAATATTGGCCAATGTTCATAGATGGTATTTCAAACTCTAAAAATCAATTTTATTGAAATAAATAGACATACAACGCGCATACAAATACATAATACAAAAAATAAAGAAAAGAAATAAATATTAATTAGCCAACAACCAAATCGAATGGAAAAATAAAAACTCTCGCCTCACTTATACAATCGCCTAGAATACACGAGAATCTAAAAATAATTACAACCGCCTAAATACATGATTAATTCTATTAAAATACAAATAAAATATAAATAAATATAAATAAAAGCTGCAAAACAAAGGTTAGCACAATTTATACTACACGCCACAAATAGGACTCAAACAAGACAGAATGAGGAATTCAAGAATTGGGGGCATGCATTTTGGGGATAGCTGGGTTGGCTCGGCTAGCCGGCCCGGTTAGACCTGGAAAACATTTTGAAACGTCTCTGTATTTTTGGTTTTGTGAGAAATTCATTTTAAAAATGATTTTACCGGTTTACATGCATTTTTATATTTAAGGTGGGTTGGTTTTCAGGAGAACTGGGTCCCCATCGTTGAATTGTTTTCAATGCAATTTTATTGAAAATTGAATCTATGGTCGTGAATGCACACCACAAAATTCATTTTGATGATTCTTGGGGTTTTCTGAATTTTTTATGGATTTTTATAAATTTTTGTGGCTTAAAGGTGAAATTTTGATTCTGGAACGAGAGTTACAGTCGTGTGACTGTTACTACAGTCGTACGACTGTAAATTACAGTCGTGCGACTGTAGGCAGCCCAGAATCAGGATTTCGCCAAAATTTTATTTTGAATCAAAATGGAAGAAAAACAACCTAGAAATCATGAATACTCGTATGACTGTCTATACAGTCGTACGACTGTTCATCAAATCCAAGAACAGTCGTGCGACTGTTCTTGATTTCCAGAAACAGAAGCGCAAAAACACAGTAAAAAAAGCACAAAAATACACTTCAATCACCCAGAAAGCAAGAAAAAGTGAAAGGAAAAGGAGTGTCTACCTTTTTAGAAGCTTATCCAAGTCGATTTGACCCCTGGCGTCGCTCCAATCTACACGAATTTGTACTTTTTCCTTAAGTTTGGGGTTGAGAGCTTTGGTCCCAAGAATCTCCAAATGTCAAGGTTTCTGTTGATTTTAGTCCGGGATTTCGATTTGTTTATGAAGTTAAGTGATTAACCTAAGGGTTTCTAACAAATTTTAGCTTTAATCCTAGAGAATCCGAAAGAAATAGAAGAGAAAAAGAGAATTTTTGAGTTAAGTTTCCTTCCTCTTTTTCTTGTCTCTTTCCTTCTCTTCTCTCTATAACTTTTCACCAGAAATCACAAAATTGGTTTCTCTCACCTCATTTTCTTCCTTTTATGTTCTCCTTTCTGATTGCTTCCTGTCCATCCCGGTGCATTAATTGCGCCACCTCCTTTTTCTCCATTTTCTACTGCAGAGGTATGGGCTCCTGCAACTGCTCCGACATTGTAGTCGTACGACTGTAAGGACAGTTGTACAACTTTTTTTTTAAGTACAAAGAATTCCGGCGCTTACAGCTGCCCTTCGCGTGATCAAATTCGACACCTAGATCTAGGTTTACAACACCTGAGATGATGAATTTGAGAGCGCGAATCAAAGCACCGCGAACACTGGAATGAAACCTCTAATGAGATAAGCCGATACCGGGTCTAGGTTACCCGAGGCGATGCTGGGGAGGAAATAAGCCGATACCGGGTCTAGGTTACCCGAGGCAAATGAAGGGTGAATTGCGGTTTAGCCGATACCGGGTCTAGGTTACCCGAGGCAAAGGAAAAGTGAAATCAGCCTATACCGGATCTAGGTTACCCGAGGCGAAAGATGAGTGAAATAAGCCGATACCGGGTCTAGGTTACCCGAGGCAATGCTGGAGATGAAATTAGCCGATATCGAGTTTACATTACTCGAGGCGAAGTCGATGAAGAAATTGGCCGATACCGGGTCTAGGTAACTCGAGGTGAGCTTTGCTAGGGAAATAGATGAAGCTGATCTGGGCCAATAACGATTTCACATTACTCGAGGCGGATCTGCTGAAGAAGTGAATGATGAAGCCGATCTGGGCCAATACCGAGTTTACATTACTCGAGGCGGATCTGCTGAAGAAGCGAATAATGAAGCTGATCTGGGCCGATACCGAGTTTATATTACCCGAGGCGGATTTGGTGAAGAAGTGAATGATGAAGCTGATCTGGGCCGACACCGAGTTTATATTACTCGAGGCGGATCTGCTGAGGAATTGAAGCCAGGGACGATGAATTCCTGCACTTAAGATGGCAAGTCTTCATTCCTTGATCGAGAGATTTTTAAACAAAAATTTTTGCCCCTTCGATCAAGAATGAAGACTAGCTGGGGATGAGTGATTGATGTATGCAATGTATGAGTGCATGATGATGTATATGTACATGTATGCATTTTCCGTTATTTGACGTTTCCGCCTTCCACTGGAGAGAGATATGTCGTGCCCCTGGTTGATTTTGCTTTCTTCGGGGGTTTTGCTTGGTGATTTTCGAAGGAGTGAGGTGACTGCTGGGGATGTATGATACTGCTGGGGAAATAATCGTAGTGTTCCTTACAGAGATTCCGCTAGGGAAAAGTGTGGCAACTTGATTGGGGAAACAATTATGGTGTTCTTTATGTAGATTCCGCTGGGGAATTGCGTGGCGACTCTACGGGGAATCGATGTGATGACCTTTGTGGGGAATGTTGGGGACATTCTGCTTTTCCTGCTTCGTGGGGAAATTATGAGCTTGTAAGTGCTCTAATTTTTGCCTGGGTTGCCCAATACGGGTTTTCAGCCCAGCGAGCCGCTCTAATTTTTGCCTGAGGTGCCTTTTCGGTTTTCGCCTCAACGAGTTGCTCTAATTTTTGCCTGAGGCGCCTTCTCGGTTTTCACCTCAGCGAGCTCTTTTTTTTTTAAGATGATTGAGATGTCTCCATGACTATTGTATTGCTCTTTTAGGAAGATGAACTGAGTTTTAGAGATCGACAAAAGATTTCAAATTGCATGTATTTAGTGCATTTTCACTTGTTAAATAATGCGATGATTTCAATCAGTTGAATGCAAAGTGCTTTCTTTAAATGTATGTTTATGCAAAACAACTTTGCTCGTGGATTTGTCATAACCATGGAAATATATTTAAACAAACACTTCACTTTATTAACGAAGTCAAAATGAGTACATCTGAAACGAGTTGGTTCCTAAATGGTACATATTCTACACTGAGCCATAATCCGTCACCAGTCGTCCTTTTCAGGTTTTCCGACTGATTATTTTCTCTCGTGTCTTAACTTTTGCCTAGACCGCTCTTTTCGAGTTTTCAGCCTAGTAGATTTTTTTTTCTTTTTTTTTATACATGATAAAGCTTTAGCCTGTCCTGGTTGATAGGATTAGTGAACTCATTTCCGTCCATGTCCATGATGCTGACAGTGCCTTTTGATAGCACCTTCTTCACCACATAGGGCCCTTCCTAGTTGGGTCTGAACTTGCCCCTAACATCGACATTGGAAGGCCTTAGCTTCTTTAGAACCAAGTCACCTGTTTTCAACTGCCGTTTGGAATACTTCACATTCTGATTATTGGCTCTGGCCATTCTGCGCTGGTACATCTGAAGATGATCCAGTGCCCTCAGTCGCCTTTCATCTAGTGCTGCCAACTGTTCATATCTAGCTTGAACCCATTCAGTCTCTGGCAGCTGAGCCTCTAGGGCCACTCTAAGTGACTTAAGTTCTATTTCCACTGGCAATACTGCTTCCATTCCATATACCAAGGCATAAGGAGTTTCTCCTGTCAGCGTTCTGACACTGGTTCTGTAACCCCAAAGAGTATAAGACAGTTTATCGGCCCAATCTCTGTAAGTGGTTACCATCTTTGATAAGATCTTCTTTATTGCCTTGTTAGCTGCTTCCACTGCACCATTAGCCTGTGGTTTGTATGGAGAAGACTTATGATGTTCAATACCATGTTCTGCAAGTAGCTCAGCTGTTGCCCCTTGAAACTGTACTCCATTGTCAGTTACTATGTGGTGAGGAATCCTATACCGAGTGAAGATGTTCTTCTGGATGAATTTAACCATTTGCTTGGCTGTCATATTAGTGAAGGATTCTGCTTCGACCCATTTGGAAAAGTAATCAACTGCTACAACTATGAATCTATGTCCATTAGATGCAGCTAGATGAATTTCACCAATCATATCTATCCCCTATGCTGAAAATGGCCAAGGAGATGCTAAATTCTGTAGTTCAAGTGGAGGAAGATGACTGATGTCTGCATAGATCTGACATTCATGACATCTCTTCACTTTTCTTATGCAATCTACCTGCATCATCATCCAGAAATAGCCTTGTCTTATGATCTTCCTAGCCATGGCAAGTCCATTCATATGCGGTCCACAGGACCCTGCATGTACCTGCTGCATCACTTCTTCTGATTCTTGCTCTGTCAGGCACCTCAAGAGGACTCCATGTGCTATTCTTTTGTATAACTTGTCCTCAAAGATTCTGAATTGACCAGCTAGCCGGCCTCTTCTGGGTACTTTCCTTCTTTAACATACCGGTAGATGTCAAAGAACCATGGCTTTTCTTCAGCTATAATTCCATTACTTCTTGCACTTCGAAGCAAGGATTTCTGGAAGTGGCTATAACCAGTGGTTGTACTTGTGTTTCCTCTAGATTTTTCCATATGGAGGATAACATTGCTAGAGCATCAGCCATCTTATTCTCATCCCTGGAGACGTGTCTGAATTCACACTGGCCAAATGAATCTTTTCTGAAGTGTAGCAGCTCCAAGTAAGGCCGTAGGGCTTCCTTTTTCAGCTCCCACTCACCCTGAGCTTGCCTGATCACTAAAAGTGAATCATCGACAATTAAGACATCATTTGTCCCTAAGGTTAACAGAGCTTCCATTCCAAATAAGCATGCTTCATATTCTGCCCCATTATTGGTTAAGGGGAAAGATTAGCCTCTTGGACAAAGGGATAATCTCACCATCCGGTGTTGCTATAAGTACCCCGATTCCAGCACCCTTTCTATTTACTGCCCCATCGAAGCACATAACCCATCTTTTCACTTCCACCATGGCTAGTTGCTCATCAGGGAATTCCAGATTCTCCGTATAATCTGATTCTAAAGGTTGGTTTGCCAGAAACTCCGCCACGGCTTGCCCTTTGATGGTTTTCTTCATGATGTACTCGATGTCAAACTCAGATAAGAGTAACAGCCACCTGGATAGCTTCCCAACAAATACTGGTGCTTCATAGAGATACTTCATTGGATCCACCTTAGCCACAGCTTGTATCTTGTAGGACTGGAAATAGTGGCGCAGCTTCTTGGTTAGCCAAATCATCACCACACATGTGTTTTCCACCAGTGTGTATTTGGCTTCATACTCTAACAGTTTCTTGTTGAGGTAGTAAATAGGATATTCCTTCTTGCCATCTGGTTCTTGTGCCAGCATTACCCCTACAAAGGATTCTTCAACTGCCAAGTACAAAATCAGAGGTTTCCCTGGAACTGGAGGACTCAATACTGGTGGCTTTACCAGGTAAGCCTTGATCTTCTCAAATGCCAGTTGACACCTGTCGTCCCACACAATCGGCTGATCTTTCTTTAATAGCTTGAAGATCAGTTCACAAGTGGAAGTCAACTGTGTAATGAAGTGACTGACATATTGCAAGGAACCCAGAAATAACCGGACTTCTTTTTCCGTTTTTGGAGCTGGCATATCTTGGATGGCCTTGATTTTATCTGGATCCATTTCTATCCCCCTCTGGCTCACTACATGACCCAACAGCTTTCCTGATGTGACCCCGAATATGCACTTCTTGGGGTTAAGTCGCAAGTTGTACTCTCCAGTGCATGTTAGAAATCTATCTAGGATAACAGAATGTTCCTCCCGGGTTGTTGATTTAACAAGCATATCATCGGCATACACTTCAACTTTTTTATGGATCATATCATACAACAGAGTTGTGACAGCCCTCTGATAAGTGGCGCCAGCATTCTTTAATCTGAAAGGCATCACTCTGTAGCAGAAAGTACCCCACACTGTGATGAACGATGTTTTCACCTTGTCAATCACATCCATCAAAATCTGGTTGTACCCCAAAAAGCCGTCCATAAAAGAATACATTGCTGCTTTTATTGCACTATCAACTAGGACGTCAATATGAGGCAATGGAAAGTTATCTTTTGGGCATGCTTTATTCAGGTCCCTGTAGTTGACGCATACTCTGACCCTTCCATCCTTTTTAGGCACAGGGACAATGTTGGCTAGCCATTCTGTATACTCCACCACTTCGAGAAACTTGGCGTCTATCTGCTTAGCCACTTCTTCTTTTACCAGTGTGGCCCATTATGGCCTCAGCCTTCTCAACTTCTGCTTTACCGGTCTGAACTTAGGGTCTGTTGGGATTTTGTGCACTGCTATCTCTGTGTCCACACCTGGCATGTCTTCATACGACCAGGCGAAAGCTTTAACATGTTTTTGGAGTATTCTTATTAATTCTTTCTCTTCCTCAGATTTAAGCTCGTGTGAAATGAATACCATTTTATGTATGCTAAATATGCTTGATGGTGATTTAAATACATGCACAGAATTATCAGGATAAACATCACACAAGTAAGCAAACTGGGATTTCATTGCATTGAACTTATCATAAAGTACATCAGTTACATTGAAAATGGAAGAAATAGATACAACAAAATCATTTTCATCCTCCACAGGTGGAGGGCCTTGTTCCTCTTTAGCTTCCATCTTCCCTTTCAAAGCATCATCCGGGACTGCAGCTTTCTCTGCTTCTTTTCCGGTCACTTGCATCTTAGCTTTTTCCATAAGCTTGGTAATTTCTGTGACCACAGAGTCTAAGTTCACTCTGGCCATCAGTTCTTCACCAAACCCTTCCTTGGATTTTCCAAACGCCTTACTTAAAGCAGCAGTCAAAGCACCCGAGATCACTTCTGTAGTTTCAACGCAGGCCTTCTTTTCACCTTCTTCTTTGGCCACCTTTACTGCTTTCTCCAGCATCATAGGCGGCTCGCCTTGTAGCTCATCAGATTCAACAGCGGTTTCTTCCATCATTACAGGGGCTATCGGCTCCTCCTGGCTTTTGTCAAAATCAACTACATCTGCAAAAATCTTAAAGCCAGGATACTCGACACCTCCTACCATCACCGGTTCAGCTTGACCCTTATAAAGGCCTTCTCCTGCCTTCAGAAATGGCTTCATCATAATCTTACCATTCTTGCCCTTTTTCATATTCTTCCGCTCAGATGCCCCTTCTACGTAGCCAAGGCCATACTGCTTTGACTTTCCCAAGTCAATTTTAAATTCTTGAACTCCCTGCAAATTAATTCCGAGTCCCATTCCTGGGACGAAGTTCTGCTTATACAGATACCGGGATAGCCACTCTAGCATATAATTCTCATAAAGGACCATAGGAGCATCCGTGGTCTCTTCCTCTTTAATTACAGCAACTTGAAATCCACAAAAGGGAACCATTCCTTCATTCACTGCAGCTACCATCGATTGGGCATCCGCCTCAATAGTCACAATTTTACCGTTCATAGAGAACTTGACCTTTTGATGCAATGTGGAAGGGACACCTCCCAAAGGATGGAACCAGGGCCTTCCAAGCAATAGGGAAAATGTGATCGGGATATCAATCACTGTAAAAGCAACTGTGGACCTAACTGGCCCAACCTCTACTTCTGCCTCGAATGTCCTTATTATCGTTCTTTTAGAGTCATCATATGCCCGAATGACTGTTGAGGATCTCTTTAACACTTCTTCATTCAGCCCCAGAAATGGCAACATTTTTAGTGGACAAATATTAAATGCCGATCCATCATCCATCATAACGCAAGGCATTACCTTATCCATCACATAGGCCCTGACATAAAGAGCCTTGTTGTGGGCCTTCCCTTCAGCAGGCAGGTCTTTTTCGGAGAAGACAATATCAGGGCTTCTAACACGGACTTTATCTAACAAACAGCACATAGCCTCAGGTGAAGCTATAGGGGAGACTTCAATCTCTGACAATTTCTTTACTAAGGCAGCCCTGTGTTCGTTGGAGGTCAGAAGCAAATGCCATAAGCTAGCTTGGGCAAGAGTTTTCTTTAGTTAGGAAATGACTAGGTCCTCCTTCTCAACTCCTTCTGGTGCCGAAGTACTGCCCGACCCATTCATCGGTGCTTTATCTTTCATCTGATCTGCCGGCTGATATACCCTACCACTTCGGGTCACATGCTGCACTTCCTGAATCTTCAGCTTTTCAACGGCTGGGAGTTTAACTACCTCTTCTCTGTCAAATTCTTCATACTCATCTTCGGAGTCGAGATCATTCAAACTTATGGGCTTGATCTCCTTACATTCCTCCTTTTTCTCACATTCGGGTTCCACTTCGGGTTCCCCTACTGCAACTGCCTGAATTGTAGGGTTCGCTTGAAGAACTTGGGCAAATATAAAATTAGCCGGTAACCCTGACTGGACCATGTTGACCCGCTTCTCGAATGCCAGCAGCGGGTTGGTTTTAGTGCTAGGTTTGGCTAGCTCTTGCAGCTTTCCCTCATCAATAAGCTTTTGGATGGCATCCCTTAGCTTGTACTAGTTGTTGGTTCGATGGCCTGTCACCATATGATAAGTGTAGAAATTATCTTTGTCAGCTTCAGATGGCTTCTCAAATGGCCTTAAAGACTGTAGCAGGCCACCATTCCTACACTTGGACAATATCTTTGCCAAAGGGAGGGTCCAAGGCGATATGCCTTGTCCTCCAGGACCCCTATTCTGGTTGCCTTGTTGCTGATTTACAGTAGCCACTTCAACCTGCTTGACTTCTGAAGATTGCCTCTATTTGCTACAGGAACCTGAACCTGAACCACTACCAGACCCAGCTGTTGCGGTTGATCTATATCCCGAGCTGTACCCTGTGCTTCTTCCCCCCTTATGACCGATTGGCTTCTCTTCCTCATCCCTCTCTATTTTCATTGCCATGCTGTAAACTTCACTGAGCTCGTGGAAGGGATAAAACTTCATATTGTTCTTGAAAATGTCTTTGCTGCCTTCTATCAGCTTCTATATAAGCTCATCTTCGTCAGGGTGGTTCTTTAGGAGGATCATCTTGTTCATCCACCTCTGATAGTATTCATCAAAGGGTTCATTAAATTTCTGCTTCACCCTCTCTAAATCATACAGCTTCACCTGGATTTTGGTGTTGAAGCTGTAGTATTTAATGAAGGCCGCCGACAAAACTTCCCAATCAGATTGTTCCTCCTCTGACAGTGAGTTATACCATCCTAAAGCACCTTCCTCCAGTGTGGTGGGGAATAAATTGATTAGTTGCTGCTTTGTGGCGCCCGCCGTTAGCATAACTCAGGCATACAAATTCACATGGGCCTCCGGCGAGTCCATTCCTTTGTAAGTAGGGACTTTCGGCACTTGGAAGCCGATAGGGAATGTCTCGATGCCCCTACTGATCATGGCATCAATATTTACACCCTTCTTTGATTCAGCACTGATACTGACCCCCTTCTTCAGCTGGGCCATAACTTCATCTAACTCAGAACATTTTGCTTTCATCCTCGGTTCCATAGCTGTTTCTATTTCCTGCAACTTCTCAAGGCTAGCCGAAGTGTCACCACCCTATTGGGATGACTCAGCCTCTTTTTCTTTCCTAGCTCCACTACCACCGGTCTCACCAGCTTCCCTTACAACTGTTCTCATTTCTTCCTTCAACATGTCGCGAAAGTCTTACGATCTGAAGAAATCCTTCAGAACATCAGCCATGCTTGGTGTCTGATCTGCCATGTTCACTCCTTCCCCAGACTCAGAATCACTGTCATTCTTAACTACCCTCTGTCTCCTAGCTGCCGTTGAAGCCTGAGATCTTGTCCAAGGTTGCGCCAGTGTATTCTGCTTGGGAGTAGACAGGAGATATTAGGGTTGTGAATGAATGACGTGATGTGGCATGAAAATTAAGGCTTTGAGAATGCTTGAAATGAATGGAGTGATTATATATGAAATGATGGTATAAATGGTTTCTTTTTATTATTTTTCTTCTTCTTGGGACATTCCAAGAACACCCAATGCCTTTGCAAAAATGTCACGTGTGGGCCGCCACACGGACAGAGCTTCGGCTCCTTTGGGGCACCTAATGAATTCGTGAAATGGTCGCGTGCGTACTGATGCACGGATGAAGTTTCGACACTTTGGTAGGTCTATGGGATTATATGAAATGGTTGCATGGGCCGGGCCCACAGACAAAGTTCTGATGCTTTTGAGTATATGATATGAAATGATGTTATGAGAAAGTCACGTGTAACAGGGACACGGACAGAGATTCGGCATTCGGGGAACACCTTTTTATGATTTGGTGATGTTATGGACCTATATGTATACTAATTGGGCACTCGAGGAGTACCTTGAATGGTGAATTAATGTCATGAAATGGTCGGATGTGGACCATGGCGTTATATGATGTTTATGATAGATGGGTGCGATGTCATGAAATGCATCGTGTAAATTGTTACACGAAAATGGGCCTAAAACCGTTGTGGTTTTTATCGAATGAAATGATTTTGGTGGAATGGCCGAATGCAATCTGGTGCATCGGCAAAACACGGGTAATTTTGGATACCCGATATGTTATGAAATGGAATGGGATGGTCATGATAGGCGTCCTTGAAATGCCCCTAATTTAATTTAAGTGAAATGTGGTGAATGAACATGTCACGCAATATGCAAATGGCTGCACGAAAACGTGGGTTAGAATGCATGGAATACATGATGATGTCATGTATGTTATGTGAAAATAAAATGCTAATCACATAAATATAATGTTATGGCTGAAAAAGAAATGGTTAGTATGAATGACAAACGGATGAATTAATGTTTTACACATGAAATAAAATGCCAATGGCTGCATAAAAGTGTGGGTTAATTAACACACAAATGTTTAATGTTTGAAAAAAAACGTCATGTGTATGAATTATGGCATGCTATGCACGTGTAGGTAGCAATGGCGATGTGTCACGAGATGGCGAAAAATACATAGCAAGCAAAACGAATTCCTCCAACCTTATTCCTCCAACGTGGTCATTTTGGCAAAAATCTAACCGAATCCTTGGTGGGGTTCACTTCAATCATCAACCGGGGATGATGAAGGCGCGATTTTATTATTTGCACACGATTTATTTTGGTATCCTAAGGGAATCCAACTAAAGTTGCTTATATGAGTTTGGTCAAAGTCGGGATAACATCAAGGCTCCCATAACAAGTTATACTCCTCACTTCTCCCCACTCAAGGGTTCTAGCGAAAGGGTTTCTACGAGGCTATGAGTGGTGTTTCGTATTCGTGCCCCCAAGACCAAGAGGAACTTAGGCGACACTTTAACAATCCACCGGGCTATAGAAGGATGCCTAACCTAATGCAAAAATGGCTAACTAAAAATGCAAATAAAATACCAAAAGAGAATCATCCGTCTTATTTTAATTAGACACTTTTAAGGGCTTATCAAATTCTTTTAAGTTTTTTGAAAACTTTTTGAAGAAATCCCCAGCGGAGTCGCCATTGTGAGCGGACGACGTTTTCGACGGAAGCGAGACTCCCTTTTGGAAGGGGCGCCACGATCTCTGGCGGGCCCCTCCCTCGCGTGGGGTTTTTATATAAATGGAAAATCGATTTTGGAAAATAAATGGAATTAATTCTTAAAAGAACCGAAACCTAAGTCTCGATGAATATTGTAGAGTCACCACCCGGCTCAGCTCAACCGGGAAATTTATGATGCAACTGAACCGGACGAACGGCCGCTACACTATCCAGAGATTCAGGTCCGGACAAGTCCCTTATTTCGTGTCTAATTAAAATAAATATTGGCCAATGTTCATAGATGATATTTCAAACTCTAAAAATCAATTTTATTGAAATAAATAGACATACAACGCGCATACAAATACATAATACAAAAAATAAAGAAAAAAAATAAATATTAAGCCTACAACCAAATCGAATGGAAAAATAAAAACTCTTGCCTCACTTATACAATCGCCTAGAATACACGAAAATCTAAAAATAATTACAGCCACCTAAATACACGATTAATTCTATTAAAATACAAATAAAATAAATATAAATATAAATAAAAGCTGCAAAACAAAGGTTAGCACAATTTATACGACACGCCACAAATAGGACTCAAACATGACAGAATGAGGAATTCAAGAATTGGAGGCATGCATTTAGGGGATAACTGGGTTGGCTCGGCTAGCCAGCCCGGTTAGACCTGGAAAGCATTTTGAAATGTCCCTGTATTTTTGGTTTTGTGAGAAATTCATTTTAAAAACTATTTTACCGGTTTACATGCATTTTTATATTTAAGGTGGGTCGGATTTCGGGAGAACTGGGTCTCCGTCGTTGAATTGTTTTAAATGCAATTTTATTGAAAATTGAATCTATGGTCGTGAATGCACACCACAAAATTCATTTTGATGATTCTTGGGGTTTTCTGAATTTTTTATGGATTTTTATAAATTTTTATGGCTTAAAGGTGAAATTCTGATTCTGGAACGAGGGTTACAGTCGTGTGATTGTAACTGCAGTCGTAACTGTAAATTACAGTCGTGCTACTGTAGGCAGCCCAGAATCAGAATTTCACTAAAATTTTATTTTGAATCAAAATGGAAGAAAAACAACCTGGAAATCATGAACACTCGTACGATTGTTCATCAAATCGAAGAACAGTCGTGCGACTGTTCTTTATTTCCAGAAACAGAAGCGCAAAAACACATCAAAAATGCATAAAAATACACTTTAATCACCCAGAAAGCAAGAAAAAGTGAAAGGAAAAGGAGTGTCTACCTTTTTAGAAGCTTATCCAAGTCGATTTGACCCCTGACGTCGCCCAATCCACACAAATTTGCACTTTTTCCTTAAGTTTGGGGTTGAGAGCTTTGGTCCCAAGAATCTCCAAATGTCAAGGTTTCTGTTGATTTTAGTCCGGGATTTTGATTTGTTTGTGAAGTTAAGTGATTAACTTAAGGGTTTCTAATAAATTTTAGCTTTAATCCTAGAGAATCCGAAAGAAATAGAAGAGAAAAAGAGAATTTTTGAGTTAAGTTTCCTTCCTCTTTTTCTTGTCTCTTTCCTTCTCTTCTCTCTGTAAATTTTCACCAGAAATCAAAAAATTGGTTTCTCTCCCCTCCTTTTCTTCCTTTTAGGTTCTCCTTTCTAATTGCTTCCTGTCCATCCCGGTGCATTAATTGCGCCACCTCCTTTTTCTCCATTTTCTGCTGCAGAGGTATGGGCTCCTGCAACTGGTCCGACATTACAGTCGTACGACTTTGTTTTTTTTAAGTATAGAGAATTCCGACGCTTACAACTGCTTAATTTCTCGTGGCAACTAACATCTTGAGCAAAGGTTCGACTGTTGTTATGTGATCCATTAAGGTCCGTTGGATTCCTCCGAATATGGTTGAGTGAAGGTTAATTGTGATGGAGCTTGGAAGGGCAATCCTGGTTTTGCTACTACAGGGGGTCTCTTATAGGATTCTAATGGAAATCGATTACATGGTTTCTTTGCTAATGTGGGTATTTGTACCTCTTTGCTTGCAGAGATTTGGGGTTTTTTTGGGGTTGAATATGGCTTGGAATAGAGGTTATCGAGAAATTATTGTGGAAGTAGACTCTCACACAACCATTAATTTCAGGAAGAAGGGTTTAAAAGGTTCTCATCCTCATCAGTGGATTATTCGGTAGTGTTTGGCGTTTAGTCGTTGCAATTTGGGTGTTATCTTTCATCATACTTATAGAGAGGGTAATCGGACAACTAACTAGATGGCGAACTTTGTAGGATCTTATCCTTTGCAACTTCATGATTGTGTGGATTCGCCTCTAGGCCTTTACTGTATTCATAACTAGTTTTCTTTTTCCTTTTTTTTCTCGTTATTTTGTTTGTTTTCCTAGAGTTTGGCCGTCTAAAAAAAAAATTATTATTAACGTGAAATTCACTCAAATATATATATACTTTGTCGAGATTTGCTAGTCAAGAAAGTCAACTAAGCAATGTGGCACAATGTGTGTGGAGACAATTAAATTATATTAAAATGTCTTTATCAAAAATATATATATTATTTATCTTTTACATTGGGCATGTGACAAATTAATAATTTGCAACTACTACAAATGGGACAGCTACCAAACTCTATATTATATATATCGCAGTACAAAAGACTATGGAAGATAAATTTTGAATAGAATTAATAACATCAATATTGACCCTCTACCTTTGTTTGATTCGACACATAATTGTATATTGATGGAGTTTGATTTGATTAATCTTTTCTAAAACTTGGGATTATTGATCATAGAATTTATTTCAGGCAGTTCAAAAGTCAATTTGTAGGCCACTAGTTCTGGGTGAAGTACTTTATTGAATAACTGCAATGTCAGGAAGGACATTATTGAATAGATTCAATCAATCACGATGATTAATTAATACCAATATTATCATAATCAGACCGGACATCAAACCAGTGAAACTACTGATACGTGATTTAATCAGTTCAACCGGTGATTATACCGGATTATTAATTTTTTAAAAAAATATATTATTTAAATAATAAATAAGCTTATAAATTTATCAAACATAAGTTTTAAATGTTAAATATTCAAAAAAACTTCACAAAATATTTTAAAACTTAATTAAATACAAGCCTTAAATAATAAAAATAAACTAGTAATAGCAAGGGCAAAAACAAAGACTAGTAATAGCAAGGGTAATACTAAAGAAATCAAAGGTACTACTACTAGATTAAGCAAGCAGTGCACTAGATTAGGAATGAGAAATTAACTTACAAAATGGTAGGATTCAATAAAATATAATGAACTAATATTGTACTATGCAAAATTCATAAATTCAAATTCAATTCATGTACGTTTTTCAAGATTAAGGACGAAAAGTGTCATTTTGACTTTATTATTTTCTGATATAAGCAAATAATTTCATGAAAATATTTTCTTTATGATACCTTTTTATTTAATTGATATATTTAAAAATTTAAGTAAAACCCATTAGTAAAGTTAGGATGGCCTAGTGATATAAGATGTTAGACTCAAGTGAGAGGGCATGGGTTCAAATCCTACTTTCAGCATTTTCATTTTCTTAATTTCAACTTAGAATTGGTCAAGAAACCGGTTTTTGACCGGTTCACCGGTTTTTCGGGGTTCGAACCGGTCAACTCCAGTTTTCTGCTAAACCGTTGAATTTAATTAAACCGACCGGACCAATGGCCGGTTCGCCATAAAACCGGCCGGTCCGGTCTGGTTTTCATAACGTTGATTAATACATACTCTAAAATTCCTGTTTTCATTTCTTAGCCATCCATATTTGATATTTCTCACAAATTAAATGAGATTCACGTGAATAATCAAAATCTATAATTATAATTTTTCTTTTTAATTTCTTGCACAGTGTAGTGTTACATTCTCGGAATAATATATTAATCATATGTTTACTTTTTAAATTGTTGATACCTGTTTATCAAAATAACTATCAATCTCGTCTCATTATATATCCGTTCATTTGTACAACCTAATTAAATCTCACTCATGTCCTACATATTTTTCAAGTATAAATTTATACTAGCTTGTACTCGTAAAAATTACTCGTTTAGTATAAAAATTAAATAATAAATACTTAATAAAAATCAATCACAAAATACATCGTAACATACACTTAATATTCAACAAATTTAACGATCCATTCATAAATTTAACAAACAAATATTATTCCAACCGTTAAGTTCTAAATGAACATAACATGATATTTAATAATAAAAGTTTAACTAACAAATATATAACTAGGAAAAGTATTGGGTACCCAAGGGATATGCATGTATCCTACCCGTATCTGTGATGGGTAACTTTCTAAATCTCATTCGTCTCATGTTATACAGGGTTCGGGTAGTGCTATTCGTGTTGGGTCATGCCGAATACCAATAAAACTTGACCACCTCTAATTTGGCCATTACTTTTATAAAAAAAAAAAAAAAAAAAAAAAAAAAAAAAAAAAAAGGTAAAATTTGAGAGTTTTATTTAGATATAATGCATTTTGGACGTCTCTAACTTGTTAAGGAAAATCACTTAGTCCATCCAATTTTGAATTTGATATTTCCGCCCTTCAACTTGATTAAAATGCATATCTACCCCTATTATATCCTACGTGGTGCCAACATTGATGAGCAATAGATGAATAAATCAAGTTAAAGAGATGGACATGTTAAACTCAAAGTTTGATGGACTTGGTAAATTTTTTTATAACCAACAAGTGTTGGTTGGAGTAGCAAAGAGTTCATTCCCCTTAAGCAAAATTGTGGGTTCAAACCTTGTAAATAGAGAAAACAGTTACTGAGAGAATTTCACTACATTAAATCACTCCATTAAAAAAATCCATCCTGGATCAAATGCATATTAAACTAGATGATTAAGAATGAAAAAGAGGTAATTTTTTTTATATAAGTTTGATCCGTGAAAGATGCATTTAATTCTTTATTTATTTATTTATTTATTTATTCTTTACTTTCGTCATGATCAAGACATTAGTTGATACTGGATCTATGCTAAGTTACTTTTAGTTGTGCAAGTGGAAGTCATAGTTTTATTGAAATCATAGTGGACAGATTTTATTATATTTTTATATTTGTTTTCCAAGTTGGATATTTTAAATTCTGATTTTGAATTAGTGTTCCGAGTCAAACAACAATTGCTGGCTATTACATATCCATGAATCCTTTAGTTGGTACTAATCATTTGAATTCTGATGATGGACGAAAGTTGAATAATTCTAACTTGGACAACCTATCCAAATTCAAACAAGATTAATAACACCATGTTTAACAATAATATTTTTGAGATACATTTGCTGCCACACGCTCAGAATTCTGTTCCATCTTATCATCAAGTTTCAACTTCAAATTTTTAATAAAAAATTTGTTAATTATATTTATCTTCGTTTTTTTTTTTTTTTTTACTGAAATATGCCTCGGAGTCTTTATTAAATCAGAGAACGAATAAAATCCAAGGTTTCATGGGGGATCATTTTCATGAATACAAGCAGTAAAGGTTTGCTAATTATATTTATCTTGATGATTTTTAATAGTTTAATTAAATGTGAGATGTTCATAAAGACAAGCTAATTGCTCATATCAAAAGGAATGGTTAAAGTTTCCTTTTAAACAGTGGAAATCGTATCAATATTACCCTTTTATGCATGCACTAAATCCAATTTCCATTGTACTATTTGTATGTAAACATTTTTTTGAAAAAGTAAAAAGAAAAAAAAAATCATATATATATATATATATATATATATATATATATATATATATATATATATATATATATAACACTTCAGTTGTTAGAGGTTAGAGTTTCAGTCTTCCGCTTTGGATAATTTATTGTTTTAACTTTAATGATATAGCATGTTAACTTTATAATATGTCAATTGAGATAGAGAGATTAGCAAAGTAAAATGGAGTTAGTCAAATTCTTTTTCTTTTTCTTTTTTTTTTTTTTTTTCTAATGGTGTAAAATACATGTCCCATTTTGCAACAAAATATCCAGTTTGGGATAAGTATAGATTTTTAGGTATATATTTTGTCCAAATTAGTATTTATGTGATTGTTAAACCTATTATAATCATTTAATATAACCTAATATAATCATCTAAATACAGATTTATACTTGAGCCTGCTCGAGAATATAGAATTAGTGTACGCCAACAAGAACCACATATAATACAAATGACAAACGAAATAACCTATAAGAATTTTTTTTTTTTTTTTTTTTTTTTTTTTGGCCTATGAAAATTCTATAATAATAAGCAAAAAACTAGCAGTAAAAATCGAGGTTTTAAAGTAAATGATACATAAACATGTATAATAGCAATCAATTCTTATTCAAAATATACAACTATTCGAAAGCATTATAAAGCCAAAACAGAATAGGGCAGATTATTCCCTTTTGATTACAAGCCCAATATTCTCGAATCCTACCAGATCAAGCCACATGCTACATCAAATATCAAGTTCAGCTTCTAATAATGTTTTAACAGCAATAATTAATAAAAACATTAAGGGTTGTCCATGCCACCATCCACTTCTTCCGTTTGATAGAATACTTATACTGGAGTGGCAATTCAGTTGTCATATCACAATCATGTAATGTTATATTCGTGTCACACAGGTTGTGTCAATTGAATCGTCTCTGTAAATCATGTTATCGTGTCAAAGATTGACATCCTGTTATACTACTTCAAGTGTATCTCCTTTCGTTCCTCTCTTCCGTAAATATCTTATCCCCAAGGCTTGTAATGTTCTTCACCATCTCCCCCACAAATTTCACAAATTCTGCATTAGCAAAGCTTATAATATATCAGTGTGATTAATGAATTTGTGCCATGTTTTAAGGAGATTCTATGTCAAATGGATCAGAAATTTGCTGATTTGTAAATGAGCTACAATCATTTTGGCCATTTTCAATACAAACCACCTGAAGATTTTTGCTTCTTAACGCCAGAATGGGGTGAATGAGAATAAATTGAAATAAGCATCCAATCATGTCTTAATGCGATGGAGAAGTGGGCAAATAGGAGACAGCCGTTATGGAATAATGAAATGCTTTAGGGGAATCTGAAAGTCAACATTAAACTAATTCAAAAAAAGATATTTGTAATCTTAACACTGACAGACCAAGAGCCATGAATGTTTATTTCCATGAGTGTGCTTGCTACTTATTTTCTCAACTATGCGCACTAAATAATGGCATGAAGTCATGAATGTTAAAAATTCTCAATATCTACAAGCTCAATCAGCCTAAACAAGCATCATAACAATAAGAAACTTGATAGTGAAAAAAGTATTAATGCATTTATGAGAGGCTACAATTACAGAGTTGAAACAAAAGCAATATATTAAAATACCATATGAATAGCAAAATGCATCTGATCAGGTGCAGTAAAATTTGCACGTACCATTAGCAGTTTCAAGCTCCTCATCAAATTCCCCTTCCTGCGATTAAAGTTTTGGGACCAACAACAATTAACATGACATCAAGTCCTGCTCCACTACACGAATTGGATTCGAGTCACAGTACACCCAGAATTTCAAACAAACTCAATTGATAGCTCTGTGTTTCTGTTTCAAAATTTCATGATGTATGGATTTAGATATTTATGTTGAGTTTCTACATAAACCAACACATGTAACAAATGAATGGAAATACTAAGAACATTAAAGCATGAGATAGATTGTTGGCTTCTTTTCCTAATCACTAGGATGTTTGGATGCAAAAACATAGTAAAAAACAACCATTTAAGAAAACTTTATCTAGTTGATGCTTCTTCCCATTAAGCACATAAGTATCACATGTTAAAGAAACTAAAATTTGAAATTCAAACACAAACTCATATTAGCAACCAATATTAACTTATATCAGTAAAACTAACCTTCAGTACAGCCCCAAGAATTGCATCAAGAAAACTGAGGTGATTTGGTTGCACCTATAGAAAATCAAAAGCAATAAGTCAAAACATCAAACACAATTTTTACCAAAGACATACTCACTGACAAATAGGAGAAAGAGGACATTTGGTCACACCTAATTGTGAAATTCAGTTCATATTTGTGCAATTTCAGTTTCACCTAAGCCATTATTACCTCATCATGTTAGCTAGCACTATTCTTGAATATAAAACTGGAACTTTAAAGCAATAGGTCAACCATTTCAACCACATCTCTTCAATTGTATATTCCCAACCCAATGCTCACCAAAAACGGATTTCTACACAACATCTAATGCCAACTCATTACAAAGAATTGGTAGCATATGATAGAGAACAGGTTATCCTTTGAAAGAGAGTTAAGAGTTAGTTGTTGTGGTAGGATGAGGTGAGGACATTATGGGTATCTTGAAAGGGTATGAGTAGGAGTTAGGGAGGAGGCTTAGGTATTGAGAAATTTTGTTATGATTTCTGTTTGGCTGCTTTGTGTATGGCTCTGCTTCGGTTGAGAGGGCACTGAGCAGTAGCTCAATTCAGTTATCTTTCCATTGTCTTCCTTCTTATAGTTCATATTCTATCTCCTATTATTCATCAATATATCTCTATTCTATTATCCGTTCTACACTACTCAGTTTGATTGTGTTTGTCTATTTGATTTGCTTGTTGTGGTGAGCTTTTTTATCTTGAATCCCTATCAATTAATGCAGGAAAGAAAACTTACATACATAACATTCATCCTTAGCCCCAACGTATTCTCAAAGTTTAACTCTAAATTGAACTCTTATAAACAAGCGTGAGACCTATCAAGAAGACACTGACCTGATCCAGCCAAAGCTCCAGCTCCAACTACTAGGCGCAGACGCACAAGCTTCTTGGTGAGGGCATCAACAATCTTTTCAAGTTTCCTTTGAATAATGTCTAGATTCTGGGTTGAAGTACAAGCTTCTACAGACGCACAAGCTTTTTTCAAAAACAATTGTTTTCTGTTTATATATATATATATAAGCTTATCAGCCTACTCATGTAAGAAGCCTACAGCAACAACTAATAGAACTCTAGAAGCATACAATCAACTGAGACTCCGAGGTTAGCCCAGGGCTTTAAGTTTAACAATCCATCAATCAACACCTCAAAAGCTAGGAACTTCTTAATTAAACAAGATTCCACTCTACCATAGATGCAATTCATAATGGCTAGCAGCTTCCAAAGCATTCCATATATATCTTGCAATCAAGTAAACAAGGATACTTGAAAATTCATTTTCAGGAAGCAAAATGATTAATTATCAGCAAAATGATGCAAATGTGAGTAATAAGCATAGAGATAATAATTTTTTTTTTCTCTTCTCATAACTTCATATTAAGGATCCCACTTGTACCAGCAAGCTGAAGCAGAAAAACGCAGATTATACAAGTACAAAGAAAGCAGCCTAATGCAAACTGACCACCTACCTAAAACAGGGGTGTAGATACAGAAAACTAAGTCGTTATTCCATGTTCCGTAACTTAGCAGGCCTCCTCTTTTCATTTCAGATTGAGTTAAATATAACGCCATTCGGATGAGAGGAAAAAGAATACGAAAGGAGTAAAGGAAATAGGCAAGAAAGTTCAACAATGAAGGGTATTTAAGTAATTTTCACCACCTTCCATCTTGTTTTTTCACTCTAATCGTTCCCCTGCTCCTTCAAAGCAAGCACCCTGTAATTCTTACGATGTCCATTTGACACATTTTTTCAAGTAGCAAGTGGTCACATAACACTTTAAATAGGGCATCTAACTGCTCTGAACTCTCAATTGAAAAAGAAATAAGAGTTATCAAGGACAGTAAGTAACCCCACCTTCAATATGGTTAACAAACCAACAAGGAGCTTCCATAATCCTGGAATCAAGCTTTCCTTTTGGCAGCCTTTAAGCATACCTTCAAACAACCCATAAATGAGTGAAGAGTTAGATATAATTATACTGTACCACAAACAAATAAAGTTACAACAGTAGAATATCATACCAGGTACAAAGTCAAAAGGGATTTACAACCAATCACAATGTCTGCAGTAGGCGAACAATTAGGATATGTAACTGCAACAAATCCACTATGCAAATATTTATCATGATATAGAAAGCTGATAAGGCCTTTGTTTAGATGCTTTTATCAACAATGGCAAGCAGCAGTAGGTAAATTAAAAATGATCATCTGGGACAAATCCCCTTTGCAGCATTTCATCATGAAATCGAAATGCTTCCTTCAAGTTTTCCTGGGACACATGGCCATTTATCAAAACTGAGTAAGTGTATCTATCAGGGTGTACCCCTTTCTCTATCATTTTCCGTAAGATCAGTTCTGCCTCCGACATTCTACCTTGCCTACAGAATCCATTGAGGATTATATTATACGTAATGACATCTGGTGATAACCCTTCTTTTTCCATCTTATTGGCCAGAATAAACGCCTGGTCCATATTTTCTTCTTTTACAAATCCATTAATGAGGGTATTATAAGTGATACTATCAGGACAAACTCCTTTAGAAATCATCTTGCCCATGAATTCGTTTGCCTTCGATGCATCACCTGACCGACAATAGCCCTTTATAACGGTATTACAAGTGATAAGAGTAGGCTGGATGCCTTTCATGAACATTTCATCCCACAATCTGAAAGCCTCTGATACAAAACCTAGATTACAGAAACCATTAATTAAAATGGCATATGAAATGGGATTGGGAAATATCTTTCTAGAAATCATATCACTCCACATCTCAGAAGCCTTCTCTATGTCACCTGCCTTGCAAAACCCATCAATTAAAGTGTTGTATGTCACAATGTCTGGTTTGATATTCACCTGAGTCATTGCTTCAAATAGACTAAGAGCTTTTTCCATGTTTCCATCCTTGCAGTACCCATGGATGAGAGTTGTATATGTGTAAAAATCAGGAAATATGCCTCTTTCAACCATCTCTTCAAAAAGTGCACTCGCATCGGCAAGCATCTTCTCTTTGCACAACCCATTTAAAATTGTATTATATGCAACCACATCCAAAGTACAACCTTGTTGCATCATTTCATCCCGTATCTTCAAAGCCTCTAACATCATGCCTTGTCTACAATAGCCATCTATAAGGATAGTGTAAATCACATGATCTGGGAACAAGCTGAATCTCTTCATTTCTCTAAAGTACAATAGTGCCTGATCAAGCTGTCCCGTTTTTGCAAACACTCCAATAAGTGAACTGAAGCTAACTAGATCAGGAACAATGCTTTGACGCAGCATATCACCAAAAATTTCTTTAGCTTCCAAAAAATTGTCTTTCCTACAACTTTCAACAAGCAATGTATTGTAAGTGGTAGCATCAGGGCTCAATCCAATATTCAACATTTCATGCAAAACCTCCTTTGCTCTAGCATATTTTCCCCTTTTACATAAGCCATTTATTATAGCATTATATGTAAAGAGTCCTGGTTTCAATCCCATACGCATCATTGAATTAATGACCTGGAAGGCTTCATCTAGAAGCCCTTCACGGCAATATGCATTAATAAGTGTATTATATGTCACAACATCTGCAAAAATTCCCGTTCGCTCCATATCCAATAATAGTTTATTAACATCATCAATCTTGTGATCTTTGCACAGTGCATTAACCATAATGTTTAATGTGTAAACATTCAATTCAATCCCACTTGCAACAATTTCCCCATACACTTCCCATGCCATATCCACCCAACCCAATTTCACTAGTCCACCTAGAAGACTATTACAAGCATTTATAGAAACCAAATATCCTTTACTCCTCAAGATCCTAAATGCATCAGTCCCTTCCTTCAACTTTCTGGCTTGCACATAAGACCTAATTAGCAAATCAAACACTAAATTATTCAACCCACCAGTATTACTCACTGATATCAAGGACTCAACAATCTCAACCCTTGAAGCTCCACTTCTCCTAATCATCCTAAGAATCAAGGCTTGCGCATCAGATGACCTTCTACAACGTACCAGAACATGAATCATTGCACTCAACGACATCGACGTATGTTTGATACTCTTACTATTCAATACAACATCATCTATAAATCTTTGACCCAGTTGCAAATTATCACTACATAAATGTAAAACATCAACTACAATTGATGGGTTTAAGTGAAGATGATAATTATGCAAGGACTTTATGTTACCTTGTCTTAAATTGAATATAATTTTTTCCACTAGGAAAGAATCAGGTGTCGATGTTGATGAAATTGTTTCTGGGTTTGGATTTTGAAAAGAGTTTAGGGTATGGAGATATTTAAGGCCATATTTGGAAGCTGGATTTAGACGATAAGCTATAGCATAAAGTCTTTTGTGGGTGTTAATGATGTTCTCAGAGCATTTCAGACATGGTACACGATAATTGGCCATTTTTGTTCAACACTGATATTTGGTGTTCTATTGTTTTCCTTTTCCCTTGTCAGAGTTCATAAATCTTCACAAGTAAAGAGACAGAATTCCAAGAGCCAACAGATTAACAGGCCTTTCCTCTTTCCTTCAACTCAATTCTGCAAAAACAAATGCTTCGATAATTCCCAGAAAGATACACAATTGGACACAACACGATGAAGCAAATCATATCCACGTAAAAGTGCAACAAAGCATATTGAAGCAGGAACAACTTTCATGCACGAAGGAAAAATTAATAACAAACAAAGCACAGTGAAAAATTCAAGTAAATTTCATAATGACAAAACAAAGGAAATCTTAATGTCGGCGTCATTACCAATTACAACAAAGCTAATAATTTAATTGTTGATACAACTTCTCCTCAAAGCATGACTACAAAAATTTAATATTCAATAGGCATCACAAGTTATCACTAGCAACTAAAATCAGAATAGCAAAATTTATAAAAAGGAAAGAAATCCCTATAAAATTTTGATCAATGGAAAGGAAAAGATTCGATATTGGTAAATGGAAAAACCTTCAAACGACTCAATAGCAGTTCCCTTGAATATCGTATAATTATTGACCCAATAAAGCATTCTTTATAGAAGTTCTCCTCCTGGTTTGCTCATATCTAAATAAACAATATAATAATATGTGAATATCAGAAAGCTCTTTCAGAAGCTTTTTGAAGTCAACCAGTACAGAAACTAACAATGACATAGTAAGAAAATCACGAAAAAAAAAATAAAAGCAGTAGAAAGCAATCAAACTAACTCTCTAAGAATGCTACGCCTCAGTTTCTCAGTTTTTTCTTCATTGCTATTCTTTCTAAATTGAAAGATACAAACAGAATAAAAAAGCAGGCCTTGCTTTATTCAATCCATCACATCACATATGTCATAAATCATTCACCACCCAATAAAATGCACAAATAATAGGGCTGTTGATTGAATGGCCCATCAGTATGCGGGTGATAATCCAACCCAACCCATTAAGAGAAATAACCAATGGGTTGGTTGTCAAAAATCAATTATAATGGATTGGGGTTGATTTGGGCAGGGTGGGATTTTAAATCCAATTTACGTTTTTTTTTTCCCCTTTTTTTTCTCATTTCTATTATGAAATTGAAACCTAGTAATTACATGTAAATGCCTAATACGTACAAAAAAAGTACAGCATATATATATATAAATATATATATAAATAAAACTTCATAAACCATGAAACCAACCCATGAAAGATCAAAATGACATAAACAGAATCTCCATAAAATAGCATTCTAATTGAGTTCAAAATGTTGTTCAAATCTCCATTGACAACAGAACCTCCATAAACGATGTCTCTGATATGCTAAACAGATGAAATACGTGAAAACATAGTAATTTAATAATATTAAAGGATTCTATATATGAATAAATCATACAATTCAGCTAGCCAAAGAATACAGGACAAATTTCATGTGAATAGAATACAAAAAAGCTCTTTCTACATATATTCATTTGGTTGACAAAACCAGGGAAACAAATGCAGAAATAATAAAGCAATAACAGATGCATCTGAAGACAACCAATAATTACTCAGTTGTAAATTCCTTCTGCTAGGAATTTCTATATTCTGCTAGCTAACAATAGCAAAATTGCCTTCAATGCCAAGAAAAATTATCAAATCACTCCCATCCTGTAGAAATAACAGACCAGGAACTCCATTGATTCTCTTTCATGGAGACACAATACAAGGAATACAGGTTATATCTCCATTAATTTTCATTAATTACATATCAACACAGTCAATAAATATTCATAACAAAAGAAAATATCATAAATACTTCAAAATGCATAGCTGAAACTAAAAAATTCCAAAGCCGAAAATGAACGACAAAGAAATAAAGCAGAAACGGAAACAGAAAGGAGAGGGCTCAAGAGAACAGGATTAATTGCGTTTTACAAACAGAAGAAGCAATTACACAGAAGTCTGAAAATAGAAAACGAAATTACCAGGACAAGGATGAGAAAGCCGTGAGTTCAGTGTGGAAAGTGGAATTGAAGCCGCAGGAAAGCTACAAGCCGGCAACAAAATGCGAGCTCCAGAGAAGAGAGTGAGGTCTGAGCGAAGAAGGGACTCGATGGGATGGAGAGAGGAGGACAAAAGAAGATCGCAGTGGAAAACAATTAGGGATTGTTAGACAAACGGGTTAATCCCGTTAGTTTTTTCAATTACATCACGGCAAAAAGAAAATTGCATTTGTACCCTTTTCAACTTTTCAATAATACAAGTTATACCCCATATAAAATATGCTTTCTTGCATTTTCTTCCCCGGCAGAATCTCCTACTTCTGCTGTATTTCCATCTCCAGCACTATATCCTTTTTCCGGCAATGAATTTTATCTCCAAAAGAGAATGTGGTGATTAGGACTGGCACAATCCAGTTCAGTTTGGGGATCAGAAATCTCCAGAATTGAATTGAAGTTCGGGGATTGGTAAATATGAATCTCCAGAATTGGATTGAAAAGTTCGAAGCAACTTCTTGGATAGAAAACTTCAGTACAGTACAGTTCAGTTCAGAGGTTCGGGGATTTGTTCCAGATCAATTTGGAGCAGTTTGATGGAAACTCAGGATTTGTTAAACAAATAAACAATATTAAGGACAGGATTAGAAGAAGAAAATCAGAATTGCTTGTATTGAAAGATTGAAAAAGATAAATGGTTTAAATAACAGAAAAGCAGGGAACTCTCTCCCCAGGGAAATCTTCCCTCTCTCTTAGTTGCCCAAGAGCCAAAATCAGAGAATCATCATTTTCATACCTCACAGAATACACACAGTGTCTATATAACAACTTAGCTCACTCCCCTAAGCAAATAACTAACTTGCCAGCTCATCATTACCTTTCCCAACTACAGGCATTTTCTGCCTCCTAGAATATACTTGGTAAACCTTCGGGCCGTGAGTGAGATGGGCTAACACAGGCCTGGACTGATTTCAATCACAATTCAAAGATTTGGAGATTCATGAAAATTTACAAGGAAATTAATAAATTAAACAAAAAGAAAAAAAAGTAAACTACACATAAAAGTTCAAATCAATCCAAACCTAAATACTAACCACATTAAAAATATTATGATTTTGTTTTGCAACATAAAGTCCATATCATGTTTTTCGATTGGTTTGAACTTTATGCATCACAGAACCACATTGCATATCCATTCAAGTGCATTAATCCAGTTTCTAGCCAAGAAAAGGTTAGTACTTGGAATTTATCTAACGGCTCAAAAATTGAGTCTGATCATCCCCCTCTGAGAGGAATAAAAATTCCAGTCTCAGAAAATTCATCTGTTAATGCATCTGCATACAAGTATGTGACTGAAGATGTGCATAAGAACTTTGCATCTGTTATTGAACAAAATAATTTCTCAAACACGCATCTGCATACCTTAGGCAAACAATTAACTAGAATTGAGAGAACCCTTAAGCCTTCTGTTGTAAAAATAGAACAGAAGCAGGAAAGGCTTAAGAATCCTATTTTTAAGCCGTCTCAAATTTCCAGAGATAGCCAAAAGGAATTCCAGAACAATAAAATGGAATTTGTAAAAGCTATCCAGGATCAATTAAGTAAGTTAGAGGCCTCAACCTCTAATTTAATTGCTCCTGATACACCTCAGTCTCGGCTAAGACCAGAGATAAACGTATTAAATGAGGATTCTCCCTCAGAATCCCAGAGTATCTGTGAAGAAAAGGTTGAACCTATTCCTCAGATCAATAGAATTAATTGGCCTATAGTTCCTATTGCTAGTCATTTAGACATAAGTAATCAGGCATCAAGTAGCCAGTCTAGGTTTAATGCATCTTCTGTTTATGAATGGAATCTAGATGGATTATCTGAATATCAGATTTTGAATTTTTTGCAACAAATGACCATGGCTGCCAATGCATATAGAATACAGACCAATGTTCAGGATAGAGCCATTGCAGAACTTCTTACTGCAGGCTTTGCAGGGCAGTTAAAAGGATGGTGGGACTACCATCTTACTGAAACTGAACGTCTTAGCATTTTAAATGCCGTTAAAATTGATGAGGACGCAGAACCCATTTTAAATGATGAGGGTCAACCTATTCAAGATGCTGTGTCTACATTAATTTTAACCATTTCTTTGCATTTTTTGGGTGATTCTTCGCATCTAAAAGATAAAAACGCTGAGCTTTTATCAAATTTAAGGTGTAAAAAACTCAGTGATTTTCAGTATTATAAAAATACATTTTTATCTCGTGTTATGTTGAGAGAAGATTCCAACCAGCCTTTCTGGAAAGAAAAGTTTCTTGCAGGTTTACCTACCCTGTTAGGTGAAAAGGTAAGAAATAAAATAAAAGAAACTTTAGGGGTTCCAATCCCTTACTCAACATTAACATATGGTGAACTTATTAGTCTTATCCAGAAGGAAGGACTAAAGATTTGCCAGGATTTGAAACTTCAAAGGCATTTGAAATGGGAAATGAAAAGGACTAGGCAAGAATTAGGTTCGTTCTGTAAACAATTTGATGTTTCCATGGACAAGCCTGATTGTAATGGTTCTTGCCATAAGGAGTCTAAAAGATCCCATAAAAAACATTTTTATAAAAAGGAATTCCAAAAGAAAAATCGTTCAAAAGATTTTCCTACATACAAAAAGAAATTTCATAAGCATAGGTCTGGTTTTCAAAGACATGAAAAACCAGAAGGGGTAAAACCCTTTGGAGATTTAAAGAATGTTACTTGTTATAAATGTCATAGGAAAGGGCATACTGCAAAGTATTGTCGTTTTAGTAAAAAGTTACATGAATTAGGATTAGATGAAGAAGTCTTGAGTAAACTTGAAGCTATTCTCATCTACTCTTCAGATTCAGATTCAGGATCTGAGAAAGAGAATGCATATCAGATTGATGAATTAGCAACCGATTCATCATCATCTTTATTATCTTCTGATTTTGATAGTAAAAGCATAAATGTTTTGACAAAAGACCAAGAACTTCTGTTAGATATCATTAAGCATATTTCTGATCCTCAACTTCAAAAGGATTACCTTGATCGATTAATGAATACCTTAGAAAGCAGACCTGTAGTTAAGCCTGTTAGTCTACCTAAAGTTAGTACTAACACATATAACTTAACTAGTATCTTAGAAAAGCAAAAAGCCAAGGGAAAGAATACTTCTTTGTCCCTTTCTGATATGCAAACTGAGATCAAGAATATTAAACTTGAACTCAAACAAGTTAAAGAAAAGCAAGAAAAGGATTCAGTTATAATCCAAGCATTACTAAATAATCAATTAGAAAATTCAGAAAGTGAAAAGGAGAATGATACTAACTTAGATGAACCTAAGTTAGATAATTTGGAATGCGCACCTGAAGATTTTCTGTATATTTTAAAAGAAATTACTTCAAGAAAGTATTTAATCAGTATTGTTTTAATTTTCTCCGATATTTTTCAACTCAGTACTATTGCATTATTTGACACTGGTGCTGACTTGAACTGCATAAAATCTGATTTGGTTCCTAAAAGATTTTGGGAACAAACCGAAGAAAAACTGTCTGCCGCTAATAACTCAAAGATGATTATTAGCAGTAAGACTACAGCATATATTTTAAGTGGTAATACCCGCATTAAAACTGCATTTGTTCTTGTTAATAACATAAATCATAGTGTTATTTTAGGCACACCTTTTATTACTCTTATTACTCCTTTTTCTGTATCGCATTCTGGTATTATTTTCAAAGTAAAAGATGAAAATATTATTTTCCCTTTTATTGAAAAACCCAGAACCAGAAATCTTAATATCTTGAAAGCCAATTCAATTTTTGATAATCAGATTAACAACCTGATTAAAACTAAAGAATTTGAAATCATGCATTTAAAGCATAACATTAATTTTCAAAGAATTTCGGCACATTTGCAAAATGAATTTACTCAAAAAAGAATTTTAGATTTTCAAAAGCAAGTTGAAAATGAAATTTGCGCAGATATTCCTAATGCCTTTTGGAATAGGAAACAGCATATGGTAGATTTGCCTTATGAGCCTAGTTTCGATGAAAGGGATATTCCGACTAAGGCTAGGCCAATCCAAATGAATTCTGAGCTTGAGCATCATTGTAGAAAAGAAATCCAGGATCTCTTAGATAAAGGTTTAATTGCCCAATCTAGGTCTCCTTGGAGTTGTGCAGCATTTTATGTGATTAAGGCTTCTGAGATTGAACGTGGAGTTCTGCGATTAGTAATTAATTATAAGCCTTTGAATCAGGTTCTTAGATGGATTAGGTACCCAATACCTAATAAGAAAGACCTGTTACAAAAATTGCATTCTGCATATATATTTTCTAAATTTGACCTTAAGTCTGGTTTTTGGCAAATCCAGATTGATCCAAAACATAGGTATAGAACCGCGTTTACTGTTCCATTTGGTCAATACGAATGGAATGTTATGCCTTTTGGCTTAAAGAATGCTCCATCAGAATTTCAACGCATCATGAATGATATTTTTAATCCATACTCTGCATACTGCATTGTTTATATTGATGATGTACTCATCTTTTCAGAATCTATTGAACAGCATTTTAAGCATTTAAAATCATTCTTTTATGTTACTAAGAAAAATGGTTTAGTTGTATCTAAAAGTAAAATGACATTGTTTCAAACCAGAATAAGGTTTCTTGGCCATTATATTACCCAAGGAACGATCACTCCTATTGAGCGATCTTTGGAATTTGCAAGTAAATTTCCAGATCAAATTCTGGAAAAACAACAGCTTCAAAGATTTTTAGGAAGCTTGAATTACGTTTTAAATTTCTGTCCTAACATCAATAGAATGGCAAAACCCTTGCATGATCGATTAAAAAAGAATCCGCCTACATGGTCTGAAGAGCATACCAGAATAGTTCAAGAAATAAAAAAGTATATTAGTAAAATTCCTTGTTTGCATATTGCTAACCCTTTATTCCCTAAAATTGTTGAAACCGATGCATCTGAATTAGGTTATGGAGGAATTTTAAAACAATTGCAAGCTAACCAAGAATATATTGTCCAGTTTACTTCAGGACACTGGAATAATACTGAAAAGAATTATTCTACCATTAAAAAGGAAATTCTTTCCATTGTAAAATGTATTTCAAAATTTCAAAGCGATTTACTTAATCAAAAATTTTTATTAAGAATTGATTGTAAATCTGCAAAAGAAGTTTTACAAAAGGATGTCCAGAATATAGCCTCCAAGCAAATTTTTGCTAGGTGGCAAGCCATATTAAGCATATTTGATTTTGACATAGAATTTATCAGGGGAGAACAAAATTCTATTCCCGATTTCTTAACCAGAGAATTTTTGCAGGACCATGCCTCCTAAAAAGAAAAAAGGAGTAGGATCCTCAAAGGATCAAGCAAAACTGACTGCATTAGAAAAGGTAAAAGCCTGGACAGCTATGTTCCAGGATGCACAAGGTGAAAGCATAGAGAGCAAAGACAGCTCCAGTTCTGTCAAAAAGACTCAGCATGATCCGAATACTTTGGCTCTTACTAAGGCCTCTCAATCTCTTGAAAATGCATTTAAAAATTATTTTGACTCTATTGCTGAAGCAAAACGAATTTTGGAAAAACCATCGTCTTCTTCTTCGGCACAATCTCTTTCTCAAAAGAATTTACAAAAGAATCCTATTTCAAAGGGAAAAGAAATTGCTCAACCTCCAAAAGCATTAACTGTTTCTAGTCCTTTCGGACCAGTATCTTTGAAAGAAGCTAAAGAAATTTTTAAAGAAAATTTTATAAAATTTCCTTCTTCATCTTCTCAAAGCATTTCTGCAAATGTTATTTCCCAGAATGAGGTCTCTCAGCAAAAATCTGAATATTTCACAAAAAAGAATTTTCAGTATATCACTTCCATAGAAGATGGATTTTATGACAAAAACCCTTCTGTGGCTGTTTCAAAACTTTTTCCTCATGGATGGAATTTCAAGCCTTGGGATTATTCTAAGCCCATAGACTTTTATCTAACCATCCTAAATGTTACAGGATCTGCAGATATAAAGCATACTTCGCATGGTGATTCAGGAGAACCTGCATATTCCCAATTTAAAATCTTGAAGATCATCCATCCTCAAGATTGGGGTTCAAGTCCTTCAGACTTGAAATCTTTTCCTGCATCTTTTACCAATAGAATAACAACCAACAAAACTTTTTCATATTGGGACTACCAGCAAGCCTGGTACAATGCATTAATGATCCAGAATTCCAAAGGATCTCATACCTGGTTGATCATGTTTGACACCAGAAAAGCAATATCCAAAATTCCAAACTGGTTTAACCATTGGTGGGGCTTTTTTGGGTCTTCTACCGAAATCCTTCCTGAACCAGTTAACCAAGCATTTACCCTTTTCAAAGAAAAATTTGACCCTTCACCTTTACAAAAAAGGCATTCACCGCTTTTATTATTCAGTACAATCTTTTTTGTACCTTGGACTTTAACCTGGCATTTTTCATACCAAACGAATCACAATGTAACCATTGATCTTATAAGAATTTTTAAGATTAAGTGGTGGAATAAATTCCAAGCATTTAATAAATGCAATGAAGCTGCTGTCAGATCTTGGCTTAAAGCTCAAGGCAAAATTGATTTGCCACTTGAAGAGGTTCAAGCCCAATCAGAATTTTTGGCTCAAAAATCCTTTGCTATGCCCCAGCTCGCAGCGGCCAAATCAGAGGATGAATTTTTTAGAATTATGAAAGAATTGCTAGATTCAGCTGCTGGATCCAAAGCTTCTGGCTCGACTTCATCTTCCAAGCCCCCTTCACTGGCTGATGAAAATGAAGATATTTTTGGTTTATTGTAAATCAATAACCTAATGAATATTATACCAGAATAATAATTTGGTTCCAATGTTCAAATGAATATGAACCGAGCTAGTAGCCGCTTGGTTTGGTTTTGTGGTTAGGGGTACTTGGCTCATAACCAGGAATTCCCTAATATGCATACTTGCCAATGTAAGCATACTGGTAAATATATTCGTATAAGGTTACGTATTTACAGTATCCAGACGTATCTGTCTCAAAGCATCTTTGGTGGGCTCGGCGCCAAAAGTAAAGTGGGTCCCAGGCACCGAAAGCATTTTTGTCTTTTGCTCCTCACCTGTCTATATAAGGTGTGGCTCTCTCTTTTGTAAGGCATCCGGAGTTTCTGAGATTCTTTTTCTTTCTCTCTCTAATTCTCTCTTCCTTCTCTCTACATCTCTGCTTGTAATTCTCTTTCTGGAATCAAAGTATTCCCCGAGCTGTAAAAGAATTTCTGTAAATAAAGAGTAAGCATTGTTTCTTCATCTTCTTAGTTTCTTAATTATATGTAGTTATAAGTTGTAGCGGATTACCGCCTGAATTTAGCTACATATGATTAAGGAGTTTATTTAATTTTAAGAATTTATGGCAGGTTTATACCGCCTAATTTATTTCTGCATTTAATTAATTTTCTATATTTGTTCTTGAGCATATTATCTTCTTATTTCTGAATTCCTGAATCTTTTTTAACTTGTTATATATGCATAATCACCTTTGAATTTGGTTTAAGTCTCTCTGCATTAGTCTTCATTACACCCGTACGATCGTTGCATTCCCTAGTGTGGTATCAGAGCCAGGAGGGGTGAGGGTACTGTTCATTCATCAACACACTGTTCACATTCATCCGTTTTCCAGATTTACTGTGCATATCATTCTTGCATGTACTTATATTGGTGAGTCATTTAGACCCTTGTATGCCTAGAAGTACCGACGGACAGGGAAGAAGGGGCAGTTACTGGGTTCCGTAGTCAATATTAGTATGTGTATGTTTTGATTTGCATTTTTAATAATGGATTACACTCTTCTACCAAGAACATGCTCTGCATCTTCTGCATCTACATCATTAGAGAATATAAGGATCAACAGTAGTAATGAAATTACTGTTGAAGATTTTACCAAATGCATTAGTGATTGGCATATACCTCATGTTAAGAAACATGAAATATATGAACTCAGTATAAGAGATAAGTTGTTCAAAACAAATTTGAACATTAAGACTGAAGAGAGGGATGTTCCTCTCACAAACTCATATGAAAGCATTAATCTTTTGTCACAGCATTCTTTAGACAAGCATAAACAAAAGAATTTTAAGTATATTCATATTGGCCTTGTTCAGATAGGGATTAAGCCCTTAACCAAGGAAGGCCTGAACACAAGCATATTATGTGTTGTTAGGGATAATAGAATGAAAGTATATGAGGAAGGCATCCTAGGCACGGTTGAGTCTAGTCTGTGTGCAGGTCCCATATCATTTTCATGTTACCCTAATTTGACCATTTCTTTAAATGATAAAAACATTTTAGATTCTCTTGTTTTACAAATTCAAACGCACAATTATCGCATGAAAAAAGGATCTATTCCCATTGCATTAATTTTCAGAGTTCATTATAAAGCCATGACATCTGCATTTGACTCAAAACACAAGTTTTCATGTCATAAAGGAGAAACTTTAGTTTTGCAAACAGATATGTCCAAGGCAAATGCTATTGTTCCAAAATTCATTAAATGGGAAGATGTAACTCTTCCTGAGGAATGAATATTGGAGAAAGCATGTGCTGTTGAGCCACCAATTAAGGTAATGCCTAATACGAATGTCAGAGAAATAAATCAATATCCTAATGGAAAAGTCACCTTAACCTTTGACAGAAAATCGGTAAGCACAAGGTTTTCTGATGACTCTTCCACTAGTGATACCATGGATTTGGGAAGAGTATCCCAAATTGGTAGAATTGATCACCAACTTAATGAGAATGAAGACAAGGATTCTTGTCATCTAATCCATAGAAGAAGGATCCCTGTATGCATGCCTCACAGACATTCTACCTCTGACATCCCTAATACGCATTTAACTGGTGTTCTTTATGCTGATAATGTTCCCAGACCTATCTATACTAAAGAAGAATTAGGAGATTCAAGTGTTCAAAAATCTGAACCTACATCACCTACTTTTTCTTCAGTAACTGAGAATATTATCAATGTTTTAGAAAAAGAATTTGTTTTAGATAAAACCATTCTGCATAAGGATTTTTATGCTCCTCATAATGAAAAGAAAAAACTTTGGTTTTTTAAGAATTTCCTGAACCAAAGAAAAGAAATTCAAGAAAAATATTATGATTTTGTTTTGCAACATAAAGTCCATATCATGTTTTTCGATTGGTTTGAACTTTATGCATCACAGAACCACATTGCATATCCATTCAAGTGCATTAATCCAGTTTCTAGCCAAGAAAAGGTTAGTACTTGGAATTTATCTAACGGCTCAAAAATTGAGTCTGATCATCCCCCTCTGAGAGGAATAAAAATTCCAGTCTCAGAAAATTCATCTGTTAATGCATCTGCATACAAGTATGTGACTGAAGATGTGCATAAGAACTTTGCATCTGTTATTGAACAAAATAATTTCTCAAACACGCATCTGCATACCTTAGGCAAACAATTAACTAGAATTGAGAGAACCCTTAAGCCTTCTGTTGTAAAAATAGAACAGAAGCAGGAAAGGCTTAAGAATCCTATTTTTAAGCCGTCTCAAATTTCCAGAGATAGCCAAAAGGAATTCCAGAACAATAAAATGGAATTTGTAAAAGCTATCCAGGATCAATTAAGTAAGTTAGAGGCCTCAACCTCTAATTTAATTGCTCCTGATACACCTCAGTCTCGGCTAAGACCAGAGATAAACGTATTAAATGAGGATTCTCCCTCAGAATCCCAGAGTATCTGTGAAGAAAAGGTTGAACCTATTCCTCAGATCAATAGAATTAATTGGCCTATAGTTCCTATTGCTAGTCATTTAGACATAAGTAATCAGGCATCAAGTAGCCAGTCTAGGTTTAATGCATCTTCTGTTTATGAATGGAATCTAGATGGATTATCTGAATATCAGATTTTGAATTTTTTGCAACAAATGACCATGGCTGCCAATGCATATAGAATACAGACCAATGTTCAGGATAGAGCCATTGCAGAACTTCTTACTGCAGGCTTTGCAGGGCAGTTAAAAGGATGGTGGGACTACCATCTTACTGAAACTGAACGTCTTAGCATTTTAAATGCCGTTAAAATTGATGAGGACGCAGAACCCATTTTAAATGATGAGGGTCAACCTATTCAAGATGCTGTGTCTACATTAATTTTAACCATTTCTTTGCATTTTTTGGGTGATTCTTCGCATCTAAAAGATAAAAACGCTGAGCTTTTATCAAATTTAAGGTGTAAAAAACTCAGTGATTTTCAGTATTATAAAAATACATTTTTATCTCGTGTTATGTTGAGAGAAGATTCCAACCAGCCTTTCTGGAAAGAAAAGTTTCTTGCAGGTTTACCTACCCTGTCAGGTGAAAAGGTAAGAAATAGAATAAAAGAAACTTTAGGGGTTCCAATCCCTTACTCAACATTAACATATGGTGAACTTATTAGTCTTATCCAGAAGGAAGGACTAAAGATTTGCCAGGATTTGAAACTTCAAAGGCATTTGAAATGGGAAATGAAAAGGACTAGGCAAGAATTAGGTTCGTTCTGTAAACAATTTGATGTTTCCATGGACAAGCCTGATTGTAATGGTTCTTGCCATAAGGAGTCTAAAAGATCCCATAAAAAACATTTTTATAAAAAGGAATTCCAAAAGAAAAATTGTTCAAAAGATTTTCCTGCATACAAAAAGAAATTTCATAAGCATAGGTCTGGTTTTCAAAGACATGAAAAACCAGAAGGGGTAAAACCCTTTGGAGATTTAAAGAATGTTACTTGTTATAAATGTCATAGGAAAGGGCATACTGCAAAGTATTGTCGTTTTAGTAAAAAGTTACATGAATTAGGATTAGATGAAGAAGTCTTGAGTAAACTTGAAGCTATTCTCATCTACTCTTCAGATTCAGATTCAGGATCTGAGAAAGAGAATGCATATCAGATTGATGAATTAGCAACCGATTCATCATCATCTTTATTATCTTCTGATTTTGATAGTAAAAGCATAAATGTTTTGACAAAAGACCAAGAACTTCTGTTAGATATCATTAAGCATATTTCTGATCCTCAACTTCAAAAGGATTACCTTGATCGATTAATGAATACCTTAGAAAGCAGACCTGTAGTTAAGCCTGTTAGTCTACCTAAAGTTAGTACTAACACATATAACTTAACTAGTATCTTAGAAAAGCAAAAAGCCAAGGGAAAGAATACTTCTTTATCCCTTTCTGATATGCAAACTGAGATCAAGAATATTAAACTTGAACTCAAACAAGTTAAAGAAAAGCAAGAAAAGGATTCAGTTATAATCCAAGCATTACTAAATAATCAATTAGAAAATTCAGAAAGTGAAAAGGAGAATGATACTAACTTAGATGAACCTAAGTTAGATAATTTGGAATGCGCACCTGAAGATTTTCTGTATATTTTAAAAGAAATTACTTCAAGAAAGTATTTAATCAGTATTGTTTTAATTTTCTCCGATAATTTTCAACTCAGTACTATTGCATTATTTGACACTGGTGCTGACTTGAACTGCATAAAATCTGATTTGGTTCCTAAAAGATTTTGGGAACAAACCGAAGAAAAACTGTCTGCCGCTAATAACTCAAAGATGATTATTAGCAGTAAGACTACAGCATATATTTTGAGTGGTAATACCCGCATTAAAACTGCATTTGTTCTTGTTAATAACATAAATCATAGTGTTATTTTAGGCACACCTTTTATTACTCTTATTACTCCTTTTTCTGTATCGCATTCTGGTATTATTTTCAAAGTAAAAGATGAAAATATTATTTTCCCTTTTATTGAAAAACCCAGAACCAGAAATCTTAATATCTTGAAAGCCAATTCAATTTTTGATAATCAGATTAACAACCTGATTAAAACTAAAGAATTTGAAATCATGCATTTAAAGCATAACATTAATTTTCAAAGAATTTCGGCACATTTGCAAAATGAATTTACTCAAAAAAGAATTTTAGATTTTCAAAAGCAAGTTGAAAATGAAATTTGCGCAGATATTCCTAATGCCTTTTGGAATAGGAAACAGCATATGGTAGATTTGCCTTATGAGCCTAGTTTCGATGAAAGGGATATTCCGACTAAGGCTAGGCCAATCCAAATGAATTCTGAGCTTGAGCATCATTGTAGAAAAGAAATCCAGGATCTCTTAGATAAAGGTTTAATTGCCCAATCTAGGTCTCCTTGGAGTTGTGCAGCATTTTATGTGATTAAGGCTTCTGAGATTGAACGTGGAGTTCCGCGATTAGTAATTAATTATAAGCCTTTGAATCAGGTTCTCAGATGGATTTGGTACCCAATACCTAATAAGAAAGACCTGTTACAAAAATTGCATTCTGCATATATATTTTCTAAATTTGACCTTATATATATATATATATATATATATATATATATATATATATATATAAAATTCAAGATGTGCTGCACAAAGTACAACTTGTACCGAAAACTGTTCAGAATTAGTAAGGGCTGAACATGATTAATTGATTATACATTTAAGCTATGAGTTGAATTAGTATTTTTTTTTACCAGAATGTAGCGAATAATGTTGAGTATAATAATTGGGCAGTGATGATGACAGATCTGGGTAGGAATTATTCTACATCTTATCTCTTTTTCTTACTTTGATGAAACAGACCTCAAATGAAACAGAATTTCACCGATTCTTAACTCAACTACAAACACAGAATTTCCCCTAATCACGAATTCTTAACTCAACTACAAACACACACCTCAAGCCACAACATTTATTAGTTTTCTATCTGCCCCAATTCCAAAGAACAGAGAAAATGATGCATAACACAAGTCTCATCAGTAAAAGAAGCAATTACCCCTTCACGAGCTTCTTAAAAACTGTAAACATGGTAGACGTTAGAGAGAACGAAATACAAACAGTTTAGAGCAAAAAGATACGATATAGACAGAGGAAGCAGAGAGGGAGAAATACCTCTAGTCGGCGGTGAAGGAGAGCAACGACCTTGAATCGATGCCGATCGTGAAATATAAGTGATCAGAGTTGTGCGATTTAAGCGAGAAAACCGTAGAACTCAAGAATAGCAGAAACAGCGGCGATGACACAACGAAGACAGAAGAGAGCTCCGGCTACCAGCAACTGACAGAGACGAACAAAGAGGAGAGAAACGACGATAAGGCAGAAAGAGGGAGGTTAGATCGCCGGAAATGGGTGTGAGGACTAAGGAGAGTTTAGTTTACAGGGGTGTATTGGATTAAGACTTTTAATGACTTTTACATACTTTTAAAATCCGGAGGTATTCAATTAAGACTTTTCAGGAGTCTTTGAAAGTCATCAGTATTCAATTATGACTTTTTAAGAGTCTTTAAAAGTCATTAGGTATTCAATTATGACTTTTTAAGAGTCTTTAAAAGTCATCATGTATTCAAAAAGTCATTGACAATTGATGAGAATGACTTTTATAGACTTTTTTTACAAAATATAACACAAAATCGTTAGAAAAAAGTCTTGCATCTATAAGCAAAACTTTTTATTTATCATTTATCGTGAAATCCATAATCATCCGCCCTTTCTATCTCTGGAAGCGATCGACCTCCACCCTCTCTAACCTCCATAATCACCCGCCCTCTTTCGTTTTGCAACAAGTGCAAGCTGTTATCCTCTCTATCGCCAAGTTCAAGAGATACAATATCTTTTCTGTTTGTTTTTTTCTCATCGGTCTTAGGTTTTCCAGTGTGAAACTAGAATTGATTTTCTACTGAGATCTCCATCTACTTCTTCAATTGTGGAACTTATCAATTAATTGAATAATCAATTATCGGTAATGGGAGTTATCCCCCCTTTCCTCTGCCTCTGCGGACAGCTGCCTTTTATACTCATCAGTTGCAGGCACAATTTAGCTTCATTGCTTCTTATTTCTCTATTTTGGGATTGGGCAAACCATGATACTAGGGGTGAGTAAAACACAGTTTGGTTCAAAAACCGAACCGAACCAAAAACGAAAGTAGAAGAAAAATAAAAACCAAAGCCAAACCAAAGTTCATATAGTTCGGATCAAACCGAACCGAACCAGTTTGGTTCAGTTAAAACCGAATCAACAAAAATTTTAATTTTTTAATTTTTATTATCATTATTTTTTTATAAATTACATATAAAGTATTGCTTAAAAAGGATTTGCAGGATTTTAATGGGCAAGGTCGACATCCTGAAGATGCAAATGAGTTATTTAATCTTCGTCATGCTTCTATGAGAAATACAGTTGAGAGGTTACTTGGTATTTTCAAATCAAGATTTACCATCTTTAACACAGCTCCCCTATTTCAGTTTGACACACAAACAGAGCTAGTCTTGGCTTGTGCAGGATTGCATAATTTTCTTAGAAAGGAGTGTCGATCAGATGAGTTTCCAATTGAACAAAATAGTAAAACTAATTCATCTACACCAATGTCAATTAATGAAGAAGAAGATTTTGAACTATTTGTTGGAACACAAGAGCAACAAAGAAATTATGCTAATGAATGGAGAGCTAGAATTGCTACTGACATGTGGAATAATGCTAAACATATGAATGATAATGAATATTAGAAATTTTATAGCCAAATTACAATTTTTTAATTAACATTACTACTCAATTTTTATATTACCATTTTAATATTTTATTTTTGGCGATTGCTGTGGTCATTTATGTGGTGTATTACCATTGCACACATGGAGATTATTAGTATTTTCTAATAAGTCTATATAAGTCTTTTAAAGTCTATAAAACTCTATGAAATAAACTTTTTAAAAATCATCAATACTTTTAAAAATTCTCTGCAATATATTAAAAGTCACTGAAAGTCATTAAAGTCTATAAAAGTCATTCACTCAAAAAAAGTCTATAAAAGTCTTAATCGAATACCACCCCCTTGGTCTAGAGAGAGGAATGCTTGAAGGCAGCTGGCTTTGTTGGAGGAGAGATGAAGGAGGTGTTTGATGAGAGTCAAGAAAATTACTGATAATATTTAATTTTAAATTTTAAATCAAATATTTTGTGTTTTTTCTTATTAGTTTAAGTTTTTTTTTTTTCTCAAGCTGTTTAGTAATATTATCAAATAAGTTTAAATTAATAAGTAATTAAAATATCAATTTTAAATGTTTAATTTAGTTATCAAATACCCGTGAAGGGAGGATTAAGTTTAGGAAGTATGATGGGTAATAAATAATATTAGGGTTAAAGAATCCGGGTTGGGTTAGAGTTTTCATTTTTTAAATTAAAAAAAGTTATGTATAAGCTCGTTTTTACTAGAACTTGTTTTTAAATAAAATTAGGATTATAATGAAATGGTAAAAATATAAGTTAGTTAAAATTTATAATTTTTATTATTTTAATGTTTACAATATTCATTTTAAAAATTAAGTTTTATTTTGGATAAGATAAAAAATGAAATTACATTCGTTTGAATAATTTAAAACATCTAGTACCAATTATACTCGGGGTATGATGATTTTAGTCTTCTCTACACATAACCAATAAACGGACCAATTTGAATCTGAGTTAGTTAGTGGTGTGCAATCCAACCAAATATTGATTGGTGTCGACTTATAAAAATTAAATACTAAAATATGATAAAATTTTATATAAAAAAAAGAAAGATAAAAGATATAAATTTATTTATTCTTTTCACCTGCTAGGTCGGTTTCGACATTGATTTAATTAGGTTAGTGCATACATATAATTAGTTTAGGGTTTAGGGATTAGATTTAGGTTTTAGAGTTTAGGGTTTAGTACATAAAAACTAGAGTTTATAATTTAATTTTCATAATTTAATACTTTATACATTAGAATTATTATATTAATACATACATTATTATTAGTATAAAATTCAGGGGTAATATAATTTATCCGGTGTTTTAGATTAAAACACAATTAATGTAAGGTTTAGTCTTAAGGTATATCACATGGCATTAATTTTATATTCGATTTAAGGTTTAGTTCCGTTAATTAGTGCCAAGCAGTGAGATTTAATGTTAATATATAATATATAGAGTGAGTATCATAGTAGACTATATGCATTAGACTAATTAGGTTTATATTTAGTATATTATGTAGATGTTTTAGTATATTAAAATTTAGTACAATATACTTATATAGGGTTTAAAGTTCAGTTAGGTTAATTAATAGTATATATTATTACATTAGACTATCAAGAATTTAATAATGTTTTTATTAATAATAATGTAACGTATTAATATTGTTTATTAATAATAATTTAATAATATTCAAATGTAGTAAATATAATTATATGCATAAATTATCAAAAAACTAAAGTGTCTCAATAGTTAACATCTTACTTCATATCCCACCAGTAATTAGTTGATTAGACATTTGTACTTATTATTTATTTTTATCTTTCATAGTTAGTATATAGCTTATTTGTTTTAATTTTTAATTTATGTTCAATATCATATTTTTATGAAAATTACATATGTTTACAAAATTTAAAATATTAATTGTCATATAAATTAAAAATATTTATGTTCGCTTTATCTATATCTAAGAAAATAAGTTATATATAAAAAGTAATTGGTTCTTTTTGTTTGGTTTAATTCAATTCAGATTTCAGTTCCGTTTTGAATAATTTCAGTTCAGTCCAGTTCGATTCTTTAGAACAAAGTCAACAATTCAATTTGGTTCAGTTTCTTAGAAAAAGTCATGGTTTGGTATAGTTACAAAATTTTTTTTTAGAGATTCGGTCTGGTTTGGGTGCCTCAAGATCCATGCCCAGCCCTAATGGTAATATACTTGTTTTTCTGATTCTTTTTTTCATCTTAAACTTGAATTGACTTTCTTTAGTCAATTAATTAAGCATATTGTAACGAAATAATTTACAGCGGAACAAAATATTTATTTTAAGTGAATATAACAACAACAAAATAAAAGAGAATAATAAAATAAATGTGTTATATCCACAATTTAATTAGGCTGATATTATAAATAATTGTAATTTATGGCCTAATATTCTTTTTTACCAAATTAAATTAATTAATTGATTATTTAATATATTAATTAATTTTTTGTGGGAGGTGAAGCTTTTTGATCAGTTGAAGAAGTTAGAAATTCAAGCAAGAAAAAGGGTAGAAAGTGGAGTTGGAGACCTGTCAAGGAACTGTCCACGATCTCTCTGCACATGTGAATAGAAGTTACAAGATTTTTTCTATAAAAGCAGAAATAGGACACGACAAAAGAAATCATCAAAAATCAACTCAGCATCGACAAAACCAAACCAAAAAATTCTTCAATCTTCACAATTACTGCCAATGTTATTATAACCGGACCGCAGAGTGAACCAGTAAATCTATTGGTTCGATGGCTTAACTAGTTCAATCGGTTCAAACCAATGGTTTAACTGAATATTTATTTAATTCTATATTATAATAAATTATGGTATAATTTGTTTAAAAAAAATTATTTAATAACATATTATAATAATCATTATTATTTTCAAAAATTGAAAATTTAATCAAACCGACTAGTATGGTCCAGTTTTGATAACATTGATTACAGTCTTTAATTCAGTTGCAGTGTTCATTTTCGTTCCTAAGAGATTTCTTAGCAATTTCATTTATCAAGTCTATAAATTCAATTCAATTCAATTCATGTATTATTTTCATTCTAGCAAATTAAATTTAGCATTGTTATTCAATTAGTCTAGTTTGATAGAACTAATTGTGAACCTCAAGCTTTTAGTCCTTGAGTTTGTTACAATCGTTTGTTTAGAAGTCATGTTTCAATTTATTTGGGATTTTCATTACAAAAACCTCTAGCACGCTTGTTTTAATTCAAAAAGGCAAGAAACAAAATGATACAAGAAATTTACGTTGTTCAGCAAATTGCCTACTCCATGGGCAAAGGGTAATAAAAAATTAATCCACTAACAATCCAAAAGTGGTACTGTTAGCGTGGATTTTTCCAGCCTCGATGATGAAAATCACTAAGTTACCCGTTCGTGAAGATTTCTACAAATACTCGGTCCACAGAATGAAAATCATATTTAAACAAGCTTAGAACCAAAACTGAAATCGTCCAAAACCATGTAACCTCGAATCAACATCTGCGTGGGTGTTACGACAAGAACCATGCACTATGGTAACAATAGTTGTGTGGCTATTGTTGGAACAGTCGTGCGGCTGTCACTACAGCCGTACGACTATTGACACGAGAACCGCACGTCTCTGATTCGGCAGTCCATGACTTTCTCTTGGAAATCAAAATTTTGGATTTTTAAGGGTATAAATGGATGGATTGAATGAGGAAGAAGTTAGGGGGAGGACCATTTTCTGACCAAAAAATGGTTTTGGATTGAGGGGAGCTCTCAAAGAGAGTAAGAGAGTAAGGAGAGAAATCAAAAACCAAACTAACAAAACCACACCCCAAACACATAAAACCAGAAATAAAAAGGGACTAAATACATATCAGACTAAAAACCTTGAACTTTCAGAGTTCTTTTGGCATTCGGGAAGCCTCTCGGGCCATGTTCCAAGCTTATTTGAATCCGGTTGAAATCTAAAGATTGGGTCAAAAATCTCGATCAGATATGTAAAGCACATTACAAAGGTAACCTCTAAGAGGTCTTAAAGTCCATTTATAGCTTTCTGGTTGAGTCTTGGTGTTTTTGGACATTTATTTGTCTTTTTTGAGTTTTTTTTTTTTTTTTTGAAAATCTGCCCAATTCTGCAAACAAGAGCTGCACGGCTGTAACAACAGTCGTATGGCTGTCACCCACAGCAATACGGTTGTTAGTTTAGAGCCACACAACTCTTGTCTTGAAAACCCAAATTTCTCCATTTGCTTTTCTGCAACATCGAGATCCAGAGCCGTACGGCTCTCCACCTACAGTTGTATGGCTGTTTTTTGAGCCGTAAAGCTCTGGTTCTTCTGGTCCAGGATTTTTAGTCCGTTATCCCATGTGTCAAAACCGTTTATGGGTGTTTACTGCTTCATAACCTAGATTAAATTCCATGCAAAGTATAAAACCCCTACGAATAGGATTTAAGGGTAAGCCCGAGTTGAACTAACTCACTTAGCATGTTGAATAATTAACTGGTGAAAACCGTTTTCAAAACCATTTTCTCAAAAACCAATATAGGAATGTTTCGAAATGTTTTCCAGGTCTAGCCGGTGAGATTAGTCGAGTCTCACCTACTATCCCTTCTGGATTAATGATCTTGATACTTTCGTAATCCCGTTCGGTCATATTTGAGTCATAAATGTGATTATTCGTGTGCTAACACTTGTTTTACAAGATTAGATGTATGTTTGGTTTTATTTATTCTTTTAGATGAACCTGTGTGTTCTAGGTGATTGTACCCTGATCCCCTATTTGATTCATATATATCCCCTAAGGTAGTTTACTTGATTTGGTCTGTATAATTAATTTATTTGTCGCTTTTATTTAATTAAATAATAAATAAATGACTCATCCAGACCTAGATCTCTGGAAGGTATAGCGGCCCTCACTTAGTTTTAGCTGTATCTAAATTTCTCGGTTGAGCTGAGCGAGGTGGCGACTCCTATATCTTCTTTGAGATTTCGGTCTCGAATCTTTCACGAATACTATTTTCCAAAACGAATTTCATACTACAATTATTATTACAAAACAATATATTATAAAAATTCCTTCGCTTCGCAGCATTCATACTTAAAACATCGTCCGCTTATAGGTACAATAGTAATTAAGAAAATAACACTCAAATGCCCTTAACCCAATACACCCCAAAAGCTCACTTATGGTGGAAATTTTGCCTAGACAATTATGCAGTCCAAATTTCAGATCACAAGTCAATAAATCTCCACCTTAATTTGAAATTTGACCAAATGATTATACCTTTGCCATTATTGCCCTTTCGGGCATCCTCAACTGTCATAAGCACCAATCAAGTTCAAGCAATGCTTGAACTTTCTTGTTGGAAGAGGCTTCATCATCATGTCGACTGGATTGTCTGTGATACCAACTTTATTAACAATAATATTTCCTTTGGAAATAATATCTCTAATAAAATGGTACTTGACATTAATGTGTTATGTTCTTTCATGAAACATTTGATCCTTGATTAAACGGATAGCACTTTGACTGTCATAATAATGACAATTTTTTGTAAATTTGAACTGAATTCACCGACCAAACCTTGTAGCCAAATAGCTTCTTTCACATCTTCAACTACAACCATATACTCTGCTTAGGTAGTGAATAATGAAACTGTACGCTGTAAAGTAGCTTTCCAACTTATAGTGCTAGTGCCAAGGGTAAACACAAACCCCGTAATGGATCTTATTTTGTCAAGATCACTTACATTGTTTAAATCAACAAAGCCAACCACCATGTTCTTAGTTTTTCCAAATTCTAAACAAGCATTAATAATACCCCTTAAATATCTCAAAATCCATTTAACAGCTTGCCAATGTTCTCTACCAGGATTAAACATATATTTGCTAACAACACTTATTGCACGTGAAATATTAGGACGAGTGAAGGGCCTTCATCTTCACTTTCTTCAATTGTATCTCTAGGATGCCATCTAAGTCACTGGCCAGCTGGACTTTTTACTCCACAGTGATCCCTTCCTCTTTGATTCTACCTTCCTTGGAAACATCCACTTTGACCTTCTTCAACATTTCAGCTATTTCACCCATTATCATGTTGGTGGGGACAAGGTGAAGTAGTGAAACTAAACCTAGACTCACACAACTAAGGCAGTGTACCTATCATTGACAAGTAATAATTCTGGGTATCGATCCCACAGAGAAAAATATGCTGCAAACACCAAACTACTTGGGTTCCTTGCGTGTCCTAGGCGGAACTTAATTTTGGGTTGTGATTATACTAACAACTAAATTATCCTACTCCTAGTTGATCTATCCCAGCTTACTTTGCACTTGAATTCGGGTTATCAATTGGCGGTTTAACCGACCTATGAATGCTAATGGTGATGGCTTTATCAATTAATTAAAAGAGATGAATTTAACTCAACGATTAAACCTTAATTATGTTCTTTCAATGATTCAACCTAGCGTGTCTAGATCTTTTAGGTCCTTAGTCGGTTTTCCTTGTTTAGAGGCGGTCTAATTCTAAAGCTCAGAAAATAGGGGCACATAAATTCCACAGTGTTGTCAATACTAATGGTTTCCTAGGCGTCAATCTAGGTAATGCCACAAATATGAACTTAATAAGTTAAGATCTTATGAGACTAGATTATCATTAAAGGAATTGCATAAAGAAAAGGTATAAATATTGAAATTAAATTGCAGTCAATTGTATTAATCAAGAAAGATGATAGGAATTCAATGTTCACAACCAAACATAATCAATTGAGGAATCAAAAACTAACTAATCGAATTACAAAAGAGAAGAAGAGGAACTTATGCCCTTTTGGTCCAATTAACCGGATTCCAGCGGTGTGAAGATGCTTGGGGTGTATCTCTATAAACGAACTCAATCCGGAACCAAGAAAGTCGCAAAAGGGGAAGATTCAATGCAAACTTCTACCAATTGAGGGTTCAAACTCAAAGAAACAAAGAGTTCAAGCAATAAACCTAGCTACAAGTTTGTGCTTTCTACTTTAAAAGTCTGGAGAAAGATCCATACAACTTAGAAAATAACCTATTTATAGGGCTAGGCTAAAACCACTAAACAGGAAAGAGGAAAGTAGGGCAACAGCAGAATTCCGGAGCTCGGCACGCCGAGCTGGTGGTGGTGGCACGCCGTTCTAGGTGGATTGGGGGTTGGCACACCGTGCTGGTGGTGGCACGCATTCGTGCCGATCCACTGGACTCTGTCTTTTGGCACGCTGGAATGGCACGTCGTGCCCTCATTGCGGCACGCCATGCCACCTTGCTTTTCAGCACTTCAATCTCTTCTTCGCCACCATCGCTCCAACTTTCGGTCCGGGTCATAATGCCTGTCCAAAACAAACATAAAGAAACATAACCGCACCACAGCCACGGACCACAAAATTGACGCATTGTCCAAAATTACAAAAACACCCTTAAAAACACGAAAAAATACTAAAAGTTATGAAAATCTAACCAAAACAAAAAAATCACAAAATACGCAAGACCAAACAAGCATTCACACAAAGGACTCTAAAAAAAAATTGCCGTTTAAACCACAAAATTGCCTAAAAGATAAGGTCAAAAACCGACCTTATCACATGTCTACTTGTTCATCATTCATTACCTTTTTCGACTTGGACCCTTTTGTTTGCGATGGGTCTTGGTTCAAAGCGACTAATATAGCCTTAGCAATTTTATCCACAACAACCTCTATCCCTTCCTTTTCCTCAGGTTTTTCGGCTTCAATCGCAACTTCTCTCCCTCTCCGAGCTCTCTCAACCAATACAATCTTGGATTGATTATTAGCAGCAATAACCTTCTATTCTTCCATTGTCACTTCTGGTGGCACTGGTTCCTCGTTACTTATCTCAAAGTCAAATTCATTGCAAAACGTTTTAAACCCTAGTAGTGTCTGAACATCCACTACAACAGGTTCTGCTTAACCTCGATACATTTCAACACCAGCTTTTATGAACGGTTTTATTAGCTCCTTACCGTTCTCACCCTTTCTTATCCTTTTGGCTGCCTTGGGATCATATCCCAACCTAAAATTGTCAAGTCTTCCCCAAGCTGATGTTGAACTCAGGGACATGCTGTAGATTTGCCCCTAAACCTAGCCCCGACATAAAATCCTGCTTGCTCAGATACTTGGAAATCCAACTGGGCATGTAGTTCTCATAAAGTACAAAAGGAGCATCTTCGTCCACACCATCCAGCATCACAACTTGAAATCCACCGAAAGGCAACCCTTCCACATTCAATACGGCCACCATGGAAAGAGTGTCAGCTTCTATGGTTATAATTCCATTGTCTGATGGAAACTTAATCTTTTAGTGCAAGGTTGAGGGCACTCCTCCCAATGGCTGAAACTAGGGTCTGTCGAGTAGTAAAGAGAAAGTACTGGGATTTCGATCACTGTACAAGTCACTAAGCATTTGATGGATCCTACTTCCACTTCTGTTTCAAAGGTTCCAATAACTGACCTTTTCGAATCATCTTAAGCACAGATCATAGTAAAAGATCTCTTCAAAGCCTCTTCGCTTAGCCCTAGATGGGGTAGCATGTTCTTAGGATAGATATTCAATGCTGACCCATTATCAACCATAACTCAGGGCATCACTCTATCTAAGATATTCACTTTCACATAGATAGCATTGTTATGGCCGCTTCCCTCAACAGGCAGCTCTTTCTTAAAAAATGCAATCTTTGTAAATTTTGGATTTGTCTGGTCTGGAAGGTAACACATTACCTCTATGGACGTCATAGACGGTACCTATATTTGTGCTGGTTTCTTTACCAGCACCTGACAATGCTATTTTGACACCATGATCATATGCCACAAACTCACATGAACTGGTGTTTTCTTCATTTGTGCAACAATTTGATCGTCCTTTTCCCCCGATTCTGGCTGAGCTGAACTACCTTCTCTTGAAATGATCACTGGAGATCTAGACCCCTGTTGGACCACAGGTTGATACACTTTACCGCTCTTAGTGACATTCTACACCTCTTGCACATTATATGCCATTAGAGCCTTGTTATACCCAATGTCTTCGTATTTGTCCTCTGAGTCGAGATCAGACAACTATAAAGGGATTACAATCTTCCCCTTCTCTATGGTTATTGTCTGCTTTATTAGTTTGATCATTGTGCATCATTGCCACCTACTAGACTGAAGGATTCACTTGCAAGACTTAAGCGAATATAAAGTTGGCTAGTAACCCTGATCGAACCATATTGATTTACCTTTCAAACTACGGCAATAGGTTCGTTTGAGTATTTGGCTTAACATGCTCTTTTAAATTTCCCTCATCAATTAACTTCTATATGTCATCTCTCAATCTGTGACAATTGTTGGTTTTGTGACTGATTACCATATGGTATGAACAGAAGTTGTCTTTAACTGCCTCAATAGGTAGTGTGGATGGTCCCAAGGAGAGGCCGTTAGTGTGCCCCTATTCTGATTCTGTATTGGTGGCCCTTTCACTGCCGTTGCCACTTCAGTCCTTCGATTTGCTGGTGGTCCACCTTCGAACGTAGCTAAGAGAGGTGCCCTATATCCTGATCCTACCCTAGTGATAGAACCTTCTCTAGCTTGATAACTGCCTGCACTATTTTGAAACCTTTCTTTTCGTATTTCTCAATCCTCTTTACCGTTTTATGAACATCCACTAGAGTATCAAAGTCGTGGTATTTCATAGCATCCTTATAGATATCTAGACTCCCATCTACAAGTTTAATTATCAGCTCCTCCTCCAAGGGCCTTTGATTCATGAGTATCATTTTATCCATCCATCTCGTGTAATATTCTGTGAAGGTTTCATTGGGTTTCTGTCTGACGGCCTCCAAGTCCTACAGTCTCACTTCTAGTTGAGTATTGAAGTTGTAGTATTTCACAAATGCTGTAGACAAAGCATTCCAGTCACTCAAGATCTCTTTATATTGTTTGTTGTACTAGGTCAAAGCTCCCCCTTCTAGTGTGGTTTAGAATAAACCCAAAAGTTAATTTATTGTGAGCCATGCCATTGTCATGATCATAGCATATTGATTAATATGTCTAGCTGGAGCTCTTTTTCTTTTATAAAGAGTGATTCTTGGCACATGAAAGCCAACTAGAAGTAAATCGACCCCTTTTTCCATCAATGTGTTTGGGTCAACACACTTAGTGGTATTAACTCCGGTGCTCTTCCTGATATCAGACGTCAATTCATTTAACTCGGCACACTTTTCCTTCCATTTCTTGTTGGCAGTCGACTCACCATCTTGAACTTTCGCTTTGTCTTGACTAGAGGAGGATTCCCTCTCCCTTTCTTTGTTGTTGAGCTTTCTTATCAGTATCTTAATCTGCTGAAGGAATTCAGGAGAAGTGAAGAGATCCATGATGGTCTAAGCTTTGTTTGGGGACCTCAGTGCATCGGCTATTTCTCTTGTTGGAACTATTGCTTCACTACTTTCCTGAGCTAAAACTAACTCTGAACTGAAACCATTCTCTATCTGATTCCATACTGTCTTCCAATTTTAAACCGACACTAACTCATAGTGTTGAACTGAAATTGGCCTCAGGAGTCACACTATTGCTTTCCTCAACTATCCCTCTCACTGACTTTTGTGTTGTTCCTAATGAACCACTTCTAAGACTCTTTTAGGCCAACCTCTTACCCCATCTCTTCCACAACTTCACTGCTAAGAATAGAAGGGGTTAGTGCCTCTTAATTATGGATGAATGGTTACAATACAAGTGATCAGGATACACTCGTGATATGAGATGCATGTATGCATGATGTGTCGTGTATGCTAATACGGTGCTTAAAATGATAATGGGATGGACCTATTAACCTAAAGTGAAGTAGTCGAATTGATTTATGTGCAAAATTAAGACAAAAATCATATACAATACACAGTGTGACCATACATTTAAAGCATGAGGCATGAGACACCATCTGAACATAAGTCACACAGTTGTGCATTACTAGCATCCATGCATACGTAAATGTCTATAACATAAAATATCGAAAACAAGTATACATGATTGTGTGTGAGCAAAATCTAGGTGTACATGTATGTCCAAATACAAGGTGTGATTTCGAGACGTGTGCACATTACTATGTGTGGATAGCATTTTGTCATACAAATGTATCAAAACATGAGATACAAAACTTGAACAGGCATACATGACATATGAAGATGGCATTTCAATAATTCTAAACACAATATACGACTTGCAAACAGATGTTCATAACCATGCGTGCACAACATTTCGGTGTGTTTGAACATTGACAACACAAAAAATAATCTAAAGCAAGTGCATATAATTGTGAGTGAACATCATTTTAGTGCACCAATGTGTACAACATAGCTCACAACTTAAGACAAGTGTGTACGATCGTGTGAAAATAGGATTTTAATGTACTTAAACATCTATGACATGAAATGCAACATGGAAATGAGTGAATGCAACTATATGTGAATAACATTTCATTGTATCTAGACATCTATAACATGAAATACAACTTGGAAATAAGTGCATGTAACTGTGTGTGAATAGCATTTTAGTGTTTCTACACGTTTCAATACAAGACACATTTCACAGGTAGGTACACATGACTGCGTATGGATAACACTTTAGTGTTTCTACATGCTTGATGTGGGAATAGAGTCTAAACTGTTTATGTTACACAAAGTATTGTTGGTGTATGTCCTAGTCCCTAGATGTTATACTTGGAATTTTTGTATATTTATATATACACTTTCTAAATATTGATAAAAGGTATAATCATATTTATTGAATTACTTGTGCAATTAATAAATATTGAGAATCCATAAACTACTGTTTGCTCATATTTGTTAGTAGCGTGTGCTAAACCAGTAAGACTATGAGCTTGAGGAACACATGTTTAAAGCTATCCCTAGTCTGTTATAATCATAGGAATGAATATAACTAAAGACTAGTATGTTCCTTGTGGGATGGGGTGGTTTCTTACCGACCATAGGACTTGGAAAGTCTATCAAGAACATAGGTACATGTTAGTGAATAGTATACTAGATCGATCCGCTTGCGAGAACACTACATAGTCTAGTGTCATAAGTGTTTCACACGTATTGCTTATATTGGATCCTTAGACCCGATATTACTACACTCCTGAATATGACCTTGCATACTTTGATGTGCGCCTAACAGGCCCATAACTGGGTGCTAAGTATGGGTATGTTGGGTAAATCAGAAACCGTGCTGGGACTAGGAGTAACGTGAAGGAATTTCCTGTCTCTTTACCAAAGAGATGATATCACCGGTCTCTTGACGAGTGAGACTGAGTAGTGTACGGTCATACCAAAATAGAATGATTATTGGATAATCATTTATTTGATCTTATCAGTCTACTTGGATGTCAAGTAAATGTTCTAGCGCAAAAAAAAGGATGATAGTGTCATGTCTTGTGTAGGACACTGATATCATATATGCAAGCGATCGTATAAGAATACTTCAGGTGTATGTCATTTTTAAAATCTCCATCCTAATTGGGGATTGTAATGGCTTGCTAGAACCCACTTACAAATTATAGGCCGAATGTCATTTCGGGCCCAGGACCAACATACAGATCGACCTACAGGATTGCACACTAAGGAGTTTAGGCAGTTTTTGTGTCGGACCATTTAATATGTATTGGATACATATTATTTATTATTCTTGGATTATTTTATTTTACTGGATTAATTGTTAAGTCCCAAATAAAATATAATAATCCATCATGAGAATTGGTTATAATGGTTTTTCAAAGTCACCATATGGTAATTTTGGTTAAATCATTATTATGTAAAGTATGATGGATATTTTACAAGAAGGGGTTAGTTTAGAGATCTTACCTTTATGTTTCATAAATAAAGGATAAGGACGGAAACCTAATTAGAAAATGGTTAAGGATAGCCACCACTTCTCATCTTCCCCCTCTAGACTTGAGCAAAAGGGTTTTAGCTTCAAGGAGGGTTTTGGTCAGGAGAGCTAGCACTCGGATTTCGCTGATGAGACTTCACGTGTGTGATGGTAGAGGAGCTACTCATGAAGCTCTTGTCAAATCAAATCCATTTTGCGAGGACAGCTTGGGTAAGGAATCCATTCTCTCCTTTTTGTTTTGGTAGATCCATAACCTAGCTTTAGGATTTTGGGCACGAACCTTAGCTTGATAACATTGATTCTATAATTTTGTTTTATTTTCAAGCCGAGATAGGTTCCAACAAGTATATGGCTGCACAAGAAAAGGTTAGTACGCATGGATGTCATACGTATGGTTTTTATGCTCAAAAGGAAAGAAACACAAAATCTGCAACATAAAACAGACCATTAGCAAGAATACACATAAAGGATGCATACCATTCTGACCTTATTTCTCCTTGATTTGGTCAGTAATAATCTTTCTTAGGTATTAGGTCTTTTCATCATCAATCAGGGATAATAAAAGCGTCTCTTTTAATATAATGCAAATTTATTTTGGTACTCCTAGGGGAGATTACTATGGCTGTCTATATGAGTTTAGGTCAATCCAAAGGTTAATGTCAAGGCTCCCATAGCAAATTATACTCCTTACTTCTCCCGACTCAGGGGTCTAAAAGAAGGGGTTTGTACTAAGCTATGAGTGATGTACCATTTCCATGCCCTTAAGACCAAGAGAAACTTGGGCGACACTTCAACAACACATCAGAGTTTAAAAAGGTACCTTAAAAGTGTGTAAAGCATTTCTAAGTGGTATGCAGTAAAAGGTGTGAAGTTAGAATTGCTACAATTATTTGAAACAAGACATTTTCAATATTTGTCAATTTGATTTAAAAATCAATCCCCAACGGAGTCACCATTGTGAGTGGAAGATCCTTTTGTCGACGACGAGCCATAAGGCCAAGCCAGGAGATAGTTTTAATTGAGATGTAAAATAGTTTTGATTTTTGAAAGTGAAAAGAAGACGTGTATGTGACATAATTCCCTAGCTAAAAGATTTAAAGAGTCGCCACCTGGTTCAGCTCTACTGAGAAATTGCGGCATAAACAAACCAAGCAGGAATTGCGATACCTTTTAGTTAGAGATTTTCTTCCAAACAAATCACTTATTTCTGTCTTGTTTCAAATAATTATTAACTAATTTAACCTTCACATCTTTTATATTTCTTTCCTATTCCATTTAATTATTTTTATATGCTCATTCAAAAAGTAGTATATAAATGCGGAAAGTAAATAAATTTAGAAAAATAAATTAATACAACCCAATTGAATAATCTAACCTAAGGGATACATTGATAAAAATGGATACAGGGTACAATCGCCTAAAATGCATGAGTGAACAAAAAACAGAAAGCTAGATCTAACCTAATATACATCTACCTGCAAAACAAAGGTTATTAGCATAATAGACATATAAATGCACATAGGACTCAAACACGACAACAAGGGATAATAGATTACTCAGGATGTGAAAAAAGAGGGAGTCAGAGGAATCCGATAGATTCAACCGACTTGACCTAGAAAATGATTTTAAAACATATTCTTTGAGAAAAAAAATTTCCAAAATATTTTTCCAATTAATGGATCAACATATCTCGAGGTTTTCATAAAACTTGGTTCGTGTGGGTCCTAATTACTTCATGAAAACTAAATCTAGGTATAAAGCGATAAACACATCACAAATGATTTTATGCAAAAATATTGAAATATATAAATAAATACTCAAACTAATCGTAATATCAAATATTACATAATATTTATAAAAATATGAAGTTCTAGAATATTTCCTCATCTTGTGAGTTCAACAATTTCATGTTTTGCAAAACGGAACCTCACTAAGTCATCGAAAAACCAGAATAGAGTGAAAACCAGAGCTGTATGGCTCAAATGGGAGCCATGTGGCTCTGGTTATAGTCGTGTGGCGTAAAAGTTTATGAAACAGAAAATTTTATAAAATTGAATTTTGTATGGGGCTGTATAGAGTTAAGAGCCATGTGGCTTAAATGAGAGCCGTACGGCTCTGTTCTAGCCAAGAACAAAGTTGTAAGGCTTAAATCTTAAGAAAATGAGCATAATTAATTTTTGCTTAAAAATTCACAAAACACATAAAAAAAATAACCCAAAAAGCAATAAAAGGGATTTAAAGCCTTTCAAAAGTTACCCTTAACACATCTAGTATTTTTGAGTTTCTGAAGTCCATTCGTAAGATGTAAGCCGGTTTCAAACAAGCCCATTTCCAACCTGAATAATCCCTAAGATCATGAACCAAGCAACAGGGACCAAGCTTTGAATGTTTAGGATTAAAAGGATTAAAGTTTAGGTTTGCAAATAGAGATTGAGGAGGTTTCTGGCTCTTTTTTTTCCCATTTGTGAATTTCTATAAAGGGTTAGGTGATAGGGAGCTCTTCAAAAATATGATACCATATGGAAGGATTAATAGGAACACTTAACTATAAGGAAGTATTTTTAGATACTGAAACAAGTATGATGACTACTATTAATAGGAACTCTGATGAATGGCATGTTTACTTTAAGGCATTGCCTGAACCAGTAAATATAGATAAGAGTGAGTGTGTTAGTCCTAATGACATGTCTGAAGGAATTAGAAGTTTGGGTGATAGTGTGGAAATTGATGAGATAGGACATGAGTTTGTAGGAACTAAAGGTATAGGGAGTAATGCAAAAGGTGATATGGAGAATGTCTAAGGTGAAAACAATAAGGATGATACAGTTAGTAAGTTTATGAATGAAGGAGTTTAAAATATTGATGTAGGACATAATAACGGGGTTAAAGAGGGTTTAGAATTGGATAAAATGTTAACGTCTTTAAATTATGGGATTGAATCTAGTAGTGAGGCTGATGACTATGATGGAGGTTATAAGCCTGCATATGATAGGGGTAATGAAGAGTGAAACTGAATCTGATTTAGATTATATGGGTAACTCATATGAGGCAGGTACTGACAGTTTTGGAGTGATAAATGTGTTTTATATGCTTATTTTACCTTGGTTTAAGAGCTTTAATCGAGTTGTTTTTATTCTATTTAAGGTGTATTTTACTTCCTTTGTGCTATTTTCTTTGTTAGGACATCAATGAGGAAAAAGGAGCCAAAAATGCTTGAAAAAGGAGTGAAATTAGCTTAGAGCAGCCCAGAAGTAGTCCTAAGGTATGACCATGCCTTATGGGGTGCTGATTTTGGAGTTTTGAAACTGAAATAGTGATTTGGGCCAGCGTTTTTGGTGGGTGTAAAAGAAGCTGCGGGTTTGACTTATGGAAGAGGTGTCAAAGCTTTTTGTTTGGGGATTCTTCCTTGTTTTAATTACTCCTATTCCTAATGGGAGTGTTTTAAGTTATTTCCCCTAAAGAGGATTGCAATATATTATTATTTTTATTCTTTCCTTTTTAGTTTTATGTTTTGAGAGGAGAAAATTAGCAATTTTGAATTAATGAGAATTTCAGCATTAGTTTTTTTTAGTCTTTTCTATTTTCTCTACCTTCGAAAACGTGCTTGGAAGACGTGAATAGGGGGAACTGTGATTTTGGAAGCTAGGGTTTGGAGCATTTCATTCTATCCGCCTCAGCGATTTGTACGATTCTCCATCGACCATCTCGAATCTATAGTTTCTTCTGAATTTTCTCTCTATTATGTTTTCCTTAATTTTCTTGGTTGTAATTAGTTTAGTCATGAACTAATTCCACCATAACTAAGGCTATGGTGGATCTTAGCACATATTCAATGTAATTACTTTTTAGTTTAATATAATTCAACTCGTATTATTTTCCGTTGATTGTGTTATGTATGCTTAATGCTTTGAATGTGTGACCATCAATTTCAATGCCTCTAGTTAATTTATAATTGCCAAAGGACTAAATTAACGGAATCACATAACACAACGAATGCATGACCATTACTTTTGTGGCTCACTAGTCTGTGCTAGGTTTTCATGAACTTAATACTTTCTTGCTTAGTTGGTTAGAACTAAGAGGTTTAAGTTCTTAGGTTGAGAATTAGATTCGGCAGCCCTAACCTGTATTGATTAATTATGGAAATCGCCATCTTTGGAATTTAATCGAGTTAGTTCCATAACTTAACGAATTACTAGAATGTATGTTAGGTGAAACTGAATGCCTTAGTTAGCCTTCCCATTAGATTTCTTATATTAACCTTATTTAATTCATAACTTGAATTATTTTACGTAATTTGTTCTTAGCAGTAGATTTATTTTATAAACTAAATATCAAAGATATAATAATCTCCACCTAGATTAATAGACATCCAATTGTATTTAGGTTTGGATGCATAGTCCTCGAGGGATTGACACTTTACTTATCTTATATTACTTAATCGACATAGTGCACTTGCTCTAGAGTGTGTGTATTTATTACATATCAAGTTTTTAGCGCTGTTGTCGGGGACTAATTTTTTCAATACTAGATTAAAAGGTTTTTGTTGGTCTAGGTGTGAGAAGACGATGTTTTTAACCTCTCAGAAGGGAGCCTCGATATCGGGCAACCCTCCCTCGCGTGGGGTTTTTATGATGATGAAAATGTGGTTTTTGGGAAATTAAATCGTTTCGTAAAAGAATCGAGACCTAAGTCTCGATGGAGAGTGTAAGAGTCGCCACTCGGCTCAACTCAACAGGGAAATTACAGCGTAGCTGAACCGGACGAGGGCCGTTACACTTTCTAAAGATCTAGGTCCAGACAAGTCCCTTATTTCAGGTCTAATCAAAATAAATTTGGCCAATGTTCATTAATAGTATTTTATATTTCTAAAGTTAATTTTATTGATTTGATCATGCAGTGCACACACAAATAAAAAGCAGTAAATAAATAAGTTGTTACAACCCAATCAAATAAAAATAAAAATTCTCATCCTCGTATTACAAGCGCCTAGAATACATGAATATCTAAAAATTACAATCGCCTAAAATACACGAGTTAAACTATTAAAAATGGAAATAAAAAGAAACTAAAAGCTGCAAAACAGATGGTTAGCACAGCTTATATCACAACATAAGTAGGACTCACAATAGGACATAATTGGGATTTTTGGGAACAGGAGCACGCATTTAGGGGGTAACCGGGTCGGCTCGGCCAGCTGGTCTAGTTAGACTTGGAAAACGGTTTTGAAACGCCCTGTAATTTTTATGCTGAAAAATAATTTTGGAAAACTATTTGGCTCGGTTACATGCAAATTTTTCAGTTTAGCGGGTCTGTTATCCCGGAACTTGGGGCTCCGTTCGTGTGGGTTTCCTAAATCCAACATCCATCTAGGATCCAAAAAGTAGTAAACACACAAAAAACAGTTTGTATCCGAAGACAGCATCGCGCGACGACCTCTGTATAGGTCGTCCCATGATTTTGTTTCTTTCTGGTAGTTACAGCTGTGCAGTTGTAATTAGAGCCGTGCGGCTATGACTTCTAGAACCCAAAAAATGGTTTTCTCGTTTTTGAAAATGATGTTTTGCTTATTTTTTATCTTTCCTAAGGATTTTATAAGGTTCGGGGGTCCGCAAATGCTGGACTACGGATCCGGTTCGGATCGAACAACCCCGAAGTTCAAAAAAATAAAACCCGGGAAAAATCGAAAACCTAATACCCGTACGTACAGAAATCCGAAAACCAAAGTTTTACAACATACGGATGCATTTGGGCCAAAATAGATCACAATAGAATGCATAAAATGGAAAACGGACTACTTTCGGCCGATCGGGGCAGTTGTGGAATTCTGCCCCTACAAAACACAGCCGCGTAGCTCTGTTCATAAGAATTACAGCCGTGCAGCTGTATTCGGGTAGCCCACTTCCAAAAAATTTGCAAAAATAGAAAAAAATGCAAAGAAAATGCAATGTACACAGGTTTAAGGCCTCTCAAAGTTTACTTTGATATTGTTTTGATGTGTTGAACGTCAAGAATCGAATTAAAAACGTGAAATTCTCCTGAAACCTCAACCGGCCGTAAATCCAAAAACGAATTCGAAACAATCTGAAACCAATCCGAAGCAATCCCGAATGAGTGTGCAAAGGTCAAGAATGCTCCATTTGATGCTTAGGGATTGCTTTTGGTGTCAAGTTTTTTGGTTTTGGTTCACGGTTTTGGTCCTCTTTCTCATCTCCTCTCTTTTCTCTCCTTCTCTTTTTTTTCTCTGTAAAATTTTCTTAAGATTCAATTCTCTGCTCCCTCATTTCTTTTTACTTTTTCCTTTTATATCTCACATTCACAATCATTTCCAAAATTTAATAAGCAGTCTGAATTCCCTGCTTATTTCGGCCAACTTTTTCTGCTCAGCCAAGTTGCTCACTAGCGCCGCACGGCTCTAGTTGTGCTAGAGCCATGTGGCTCTAGACTACAGCTGCACTGCTGTAGTTTAAAAACTACAGCTGTGTAGCTCTAGCAAGAGCTGGGCCGAAATCCGTAAAAATCCAACGCTCACCCTAAATCTTAAAATCATCTGGGGGACCTTCTCGGGGTTTCGGATCAGGGATAGCTCAGTTTTTGGGACATTTGAGATACTCCAGGCGACATTCTGGTCGTTCTCAAGTTCGATTCGTGTCTGTCTGCTCAACAGGTAATATAGGAATTCTCATCATAGAGGTCGGGAAAAGCCGGTGCTTACAGCTGCCCCTCACGTGATAAAATTCGATACCCGATTCCAGATTTAGGTTATTGAAGGGGAATTTGAGAATACGAATTGAAGCGCTATAAACAGAAGGAAAGAAGGACGTACCTGAGTTGCAGTGATGGTTTGATTGGAGCCGATACCGGGTCTATGTTACCCGAGGTGAAGTTGAATTACAGAGGCAAAGCTGATCTGGGCCAAACACCGGGGTCTATATTACCCGCGGCGGATATGCTGAGTTTCTGAGGGGAAGCTGATCTGGGCCTAACACCGGGTCTATGTTACCCACGGCGGATCTGCTGGATTTCAGAGGTGAAGCCGATCTGGGCCTGTCGCTGGGTTTATGTTACCTGCGGTGGATCCGCTGAGTTTTTTGAGGTGAAGCTGATTTGGGCCTGTCACTGGGTTTATATTACCCACGGTGGATCTGCTGAGTTTCTGAGGTGAAGCTGATTTGGGCTTGACATTGGGTCTATGTTACCCATGGCGGATCCGCTGAATTTCTAATGTTGCATTAACGATGCGTAGTTATTCCTTGATCGATAATTTTGGAACAAAAATTTTTTCCCTTTCGATCAAGAATAAATACGGCTTGATTATCCTGCCCCTGGATACCTGCAAAAGGCAAAGGGTACCTTTCTCGGGGTTATATTGGCGTGAACAAAATCCTGACAATCGAGAAATTCTTTATACCGGAGATGTTGGCTCCAATTCGTATCTTAAGGTCTAGTGAATGGCCCAGTGTTGGACCATTTCCGCTTTGAGAGCGATTACGATTCGGGACAGCCCGATGATGGTGGTGGGTACCTGTATTTGGATCGGTCGTGATGCATGTATGCATGTATGTATGTGTATGTTTTGAATGTTCGTATGTGCATGTTTCAATGTATGCATATGTGAATGGACTCTGGGAGAAGCATTTCCCGCTATTTGTCCAATCTTAAAATTCTATGTTTTGGCTGGGGAGACCATGTCGTGCCTCTGGTTATGGGAAGTACATCACGCCTATGATTGACTCTAGCCGGGGAGAGTATATTCTTTATGTTATGTGACTCTTACACCTCTGCTGGAGATATACAATGGCTATTAGGGAAGTCTGACGACTGCTGGGGAGAGAGTGGTGACATTTTTCGCGATGGTTCTGCTGGGGAATAATGCGGTTGATTCTGCTGGAGAATAGTGGAAGGTCTTCTACTGGGGAATGGTGGAGGGGTTTCACTTTTCTGCCCCTAGGGATGGTGAATTTGGAAGTGCTCTAAATTTTGCCCGAACTGCCTGATGTGGTTTTCAGCTCAACGAGCTACTCTAACTTTTGCCTAAGGCGCCTTTTCGGTTTTCACCTTAGAGAGCTTTTTTTTTTTTGAAGTCCTGTGACATCTGAACTTGGATTTGTTTTGAAATTCCCGGCCACCTCGAGAAATAATGAGTTTGATTCGGAGGATAAGAAAAGGTTACAGATTGCACGTATTTAGCACATTTTCATTGTTAAAGTAACGTGAGTCTTTTAACCAATTAAATGCAAAGTGCTTTCTTTAAATGGATGTTTAGCCGAGATAACTTTGTCTATGCATTCTGATATAACCATACAAACATATTTAAACAAAACATCACACTTTATTGATGAAAGTAGCATGAATACATTTTGAAAAGGTTGGTTCCCAAAATGGTATACATTTCACATAGAACCCAAATCCGTCACTAGTCGCTCTTGCAGATTTTCCGATTAATCATTTTCTCTCGTGTCTTAACTTTTGCCTAAGCCATCCTTTTCAAGTTTTCAACCTAGTAGACCCCCCCCCCTTTTTTTCAAACATGGTAAGGCTTCAGGCGATCTTGGTTGACAGGATTTGCAAATTCATTCCCATCCATGTCCGCGATGCTTACACCACCATTTGACAGCAGTTTCTTTACAACATATGGGCCTTCCCAATTCGGCTAAACTTCCCTCGAGCGTCGACATTTATAGGCCTTAACTATTTCAGAACTAGGTCCCTGGCTTTCAGCTGTCGTCTGGGATACTTCACTTTCTGATTATAAGCTCTAGCCATTCTGCGTTGATACATCTGCAAGTGATCTAGTGCTTTCAACCGCTTTTCATCTAATGCTGCCAACTGCTCGTATCTGGCTTGAACCCATCCTGTTTCTGGTAACTAAGCTTCCAAGGCTATTCTGAGTGACTTAAGTTCCATTTCCATTGGTAATACTGCTTCCATCCCATATACCAAGGTGTAGGGAGACTCGCCAGTTGGTATTCTGACACTGGTTCTATAACCCCAAAGAGCATATGGCAGCTTATCAGCCCAGTCTCTGTAGGTGGTTACCATTTTTGACAAGATCTTCTTTATCGACTTGTTAGCCGCCTCCACCGCACCATTAGCCTATAGTCTATATGGAGAAGACCTGTGATGTTCAATGCCATGTTCTGTGAATAACTTGGCTGTCGCCCCTTGGAATTGCACCCCGTTATCAGTCACTACATGGTGAGGGATTCTGTATCAAGAAAGGATGTTCTTCTAAATGAACTTAACCATCTGCTTAGCTGTCACACTAGAGAAGGACTTTGCTTCCACCCATTTTGAGAAATAGTCTACTGCAACCACTATGAATCTGTGCCCATTAGATGTTGCAGGATGAATTTCTCCAATCATGTCGATTCCCCAAGCTGAGAAAGGCCAAGGAGACGCTAGATTCTGTAGTTCAAGTGGTGGTAGATGACTGATATCTGCATAGATTTGGCATTCGTGGCATCTTCTTACCTCCTTCACACAATCGGTCTGCATTGTCATCCAGAAGTATCCCTGTCTCATTATCTTTAGCCATTGCGATCCCATTCATATGCAGACCACAAGACCCTGCATGTACTTGCTGCATTACGATTTCTGCTTCTTGTTTTGTCAAACATCTCAAAAGAAACCCGTTTGCAGTTCTCTTGCATAGCTTATCCTCAAAGATTCTGAACTGGCTTGCTAATCTCCTTAATGAAACTCTATCAGCAGTACAAGTTGCTTTTGGGTATTCTGCCTCTTTCACATACTGATAAATGTCAAATAACCACGGCTTTTCTTCGGCTATTAACTCCATCACTTCGTGCATGTCAAAGCAGGGTTGCCTAGAAATTGCTATAATCAGAGGTTGCATCTGTGTCTTTTCCGGGTCTTCCCACATAAAGGACAATGTTGTTAGTGCGTCAGCCATTTTGTTCTCCTCCCTGGGCATGTGTCTGAACTCACACTGGCTGAATAACCCTCTTCTATACTGCAGCAGCTCTAAGTAGGGTTGTAAGGCTTCTTCTCTTAAATCCCATTCGCCTTGTGCCTGCCTGATCACCAAAAGTGAATCTCCAACAATCAAGACATTGTCTGCCCCTAGTGTCAGGAGGGCTTCCATTCCAAATAAGCATGCTTCGTATTCTGCCCCATTGTTTGTTATGGAGAAGACCAACCGTTTCGACATTAGGATGATCTTGCCATCTGGGGTTGCTATGATTACCCCAATTCCAACACCCTTTCTATTTACGACACCATCGAAGCACATAACCCATCTCCTTACTTCCACTACAGCCAACTGTTCATTCGGGAATTCCAGATTCTCCACACGATCTGATTCTAATGGCTGATTTGCTAGGAATTCTGCCACAGCTCGCCCTTTGATGGTTTTTCTAGTAACGTATTCAATGTCAAATTCTGACAGGAGTAGTAGCCATCTAGGCAATTTTCCAACCAACACTGGTCCCTCATACAGGTACTTCATCGGATCCACTTCAGCCACAGCTTGCACCTTGTATGACTAAAAGTAGTGGCATAACTTCTTAGTCAGCCAGATCATTGCCACATATGTCTTCTCCACTAGTGTGTACTTGGTTTCATATTCCAACAGCTTCTTGCTGAGATAGTAGATGGGATACTCCTTCCTTCCATCCTGCTCTTGTGCTAGCATTGCCCCTATGGAAGAATCTTCAACAGCCAAGTACAAAATCAAAGGCTTCCCTCAAAACCGACAGATTTACCAGATAAGCCTTGATCTTATCGAAAGCCAACTGATATCTGTCACCAAACTTCTCATCTCTTATATACTTTACGGATAACACTAAAAAAATCATTTTGAAAACATTGAAAATAATATTTACTTTTAGTTTAAATATATTATCTTAAATAAATAAAAAATGATAATAAAAATTTTAAAAAATAAATAATTATAAAACTTTTATCCATATAAATATTATATACAAAAATAAAAATAATGGTGTATAATTAAAATAATTTTAATATAGTCTGCCTAGAGTAAATTTCAAAAATAGAAATAATAGCTTTAATAATTATCTTAATTAAATATAATAATTATCTTAATTAAATATATTTTTCTGGACAAATAAATACATTTATTTAGATCATCATTCCTTTGGTGATAAATTATACGCGTAAGTTCATAAAATTCTAATAATAAAGTTAATTTTCCTAATAAAAGGCTTAATTCTTGAGTATTACAAAGATCTAATCTTGAAAGATTATTTATGAAATTATCAGATGCTTGATTATTTTGGAGTTCTGATGGAAACATGTTTATAAATAATTTTGAATAAATAAAATCAAAATTCTTAAGAGATGAACCATTCTATTAAAATCAATACAACTGCAAAAACTTTCAATATGAAATTCATTGTGTTCATTAATTGAATGATTTCAGAAAGAAATCAGTTCTTTCCTTAAATTAATTAAATCTCTTGAATTAGAAAAATCTATTAAAGCAAAGCTATTACTAAAACTTTACAAATGTTTGTTTCTTGAGAAAATTCTGATAAAATCGAATATTCTTGAATACTGGATTGAGACTTTTGAATATATAACTTAGGAGGATTTGAAATACAAGAACATGACTCTTAGAACACTAACTGAAGATCTAACGATTTATTACAGAGAGCAATTGATATAACTAGAGGTTTCCTATAGGTTTCTCTAATTTTTTAGACTTGGGTTTTTTGCATGCGCTTTGATGAATGGTTCTTGTTTTCTTTAAATAACTGGAAGAGATTCCTCAATAATTGCATTCTGACTAGAACGCTGAAGATTAACTTTCTACGTAGATGGTTGCAATTCTTGGAAGCAGATTCTTAATGAAACAATTGAGATAGGATGCTGACTTGATAAGCACTTAGAGAAATAATTGTGAGAAAGCTTGTCTGGAGATAAAATGTTGACTAGAAGAAACTTGTTTGGAGATAAGATGCTGACTTAATGAAACTTGTCTAGAGATAAGATGCTGACTTGACGAAACTTGTCTGGAGATAAGATGCTGTCTTGATTTCATGAATAATTGAGGTAAAGAGTTGACAAATACTTAGCATGATTTGGAAGAATTTAAACTGTTAATGATATTTTTTACACTTCTTTTTATTTATTTATTTATTTATTATTGTTATTATTATTTTATTACCCTAATTTTTGCCTGGTCCTTTTGGGCCAGCGGGTTTTATTCAGCCTTAATTTTTGCCTGGGCTTCCTTTGCAGGTTTTCAACGCAGCAGGCTTATTTAATTATTACATTATTGATATAATAAATTATCAAAGTAATAATTCTGAATTACAATTCTATGTCATCATACGGATCCTGAGAGTCTTGAAAAAGTGTGGCGGTAAATTGCTGTCTTGAAGAAGTGGATGGTTTTGATTCTGATGTTTCCTCTGAATCACTAACTTCTGAACATGCTTTTCTAAAATTGATGCAATTTCAGATTTTGTCTTTGTTGCTGAGATTAGATTGATTAGCTGTTCTTTATCTTGCTATAGCTTTGATACTTGAGTAGGAGGACTTGTTAATAATTTTTCTGAACAATATAATTCTACCACTTTTGGAGAGGCTCTTTTCAAAACATACGTATCCCAAAACTTAAGTCAATATTCATGATAGAGGATTAGGAGGGAGAATTCCCTGTTCTTGTGATAGTATATCCATGACATGATTCAATGAATTGAAAAAAGTGAAGCATATCTAATAACTTTTTCTGGCTTGGAATTATCATAAAATTTTAAAAGTCTGTCATAACCTTGATTAACAATTGAAGGGAAAGCATTTGGAATAGAACCGAAATATTTTGACCACTTTACAAACCAATTAAATTATGGTGAAAGTAGAAAAACCAGGAATGATTGAAAAATCTCATAAGGTTTTTTACCAAGCATCTTGATAATTATAGTAATTGTATGACTTGAGTAAAGGATAACATGATAACATTGTTGGGCCAAATGGTCTCTATCCCCATTCATTAAGAGATATAATCTTAATAATCTTAACTTTACTATAAGAAATTTTACCATTATCTTGAATATGTTGTATTTCTATAGATCCAGAGTGCACAAGAATGGCTACATAATACTCTCTAGTTTTATTCATATTTGACTCTATATAATGGAATTCTTGAGGAAAGATGTAATTAATGACACTAGAAAACTTTGATTTTCTATCATAAGGACTTTTTCTGGCTCTAAAACTTTGATAAATTGTCTAAGAGGATTAGGGTGTACTGGCTAACACTTCTCTTGACCAAAGTCGATGGGGGAGGAGAAGAAGGAGAATGTGCAAGAACTGAAGAATAAGTTGATGACTCAACCATTAAAGAAAAAGGGACTTGAGGATGAGGACTAGGGGCAGGAACTAATGGAGAAAACCTATTTGACGTGACTAATTAACTTGATTTATTATCTTGACTTTCTAAAGAGGCTTTAGTTAAAATCTTCCTGTTCGGATTCATTTCCCTTGTAAAAATTCCCGAGATAAAAAGTCTAGTAAGCTATTATTTTCTCCTTTTATATATTTAATTTCAAAATCAAAATTACTTAAAAGGGCTTGCCATCTAGCGAAAATCTCTTTTGAAGTTAGGTTTTTAACATCCTTTTCTAAAACAAATTTTGCATATAAACAATCAATTCTAAGTAAAAACTTTTTCATGTAAATATCATCTTCAAATTTTAAATTGCATAAAACAAAGCTTAAAGCCTCTTTTTTAATTGTAGAATTTGAGCTTGATTCTAAGTTCCTGAATAAAATCTTATTAAATCTTCTTTATCTTTATTAGGTTCTTTTTATTTAAGTATTCCTTCAAAACCAATATCACTTGCATCTGTTTTAACAATAAGATTAGCATTTGGATGGGGAATATTTAAACAAGGAAAGCTTTTAATTTTTTTCCTTAATTTGCCTAACAATTTTGGTATGCTCTTCTATCCAAGATTCTGGATTTTTCTTAAGTTTATTGTATAATGGCTTACATAATTTTCCAATATCTAGAAAGAAATTGTGAACATAATTTAAGCATCCCAAAAATCTTTGAAGTTGTTTTTTTTATCTTTAATTTCATCTAGAAATTTAGAAGTGAATTCTAAACTCCTATTGATGAGCTTAATAGTTCATTGATCAATATCATAGCCTAAAAATCTTACTTTAGTCTAAAAAAGTTTCATCTTGGGTGCTGAGACAACTAATAGGTTATTATGAATAACATTACAAAACTTTTAAAAATGACTTATGGGCTGATCAATGGAAGTTAAGTAAATTAAAACATTATCTATGTAAACAATTGAATAGTCACTAATCGGTCTAAGAATATCATTCATAATGTTCTAAAATTCGGATGGTGCATTTTTTTAAACTAAATGGCATTACGTTCCATTCATAGTGCCCAAACGGCACATTAAATTTTGTCTTAATATCTATCCTTTTCATCAATTTGGATTTGCCAAAATCCTGATTTCATATCAAATATTGAATATATTTTTGCATTATAAAGTTTCTTTAACAAATCTCTCTTATTTGGTATTGGGTATCTAATCCATTGCAAAAATTTATTTAACGGTTTGTAATTTATTACTAACCTTGGTGTTCCTCTTTCAATTTCAGCCGCATTCATGACATAAAAGGCTGAATATGACTAGGGTGATTTTGAATCCCTAATTAATCTCTTATCTTTTAATTCCTAAATTTCTTTACTACAAGTTCTTTCTAATTCTTCTGACATATGTATTTGTTGGATCAAGTTTTGATGATAACAACTAATCGAAAAGTTGACATAAAAGAGAAATAGAAAAACATATTTACTTGAATACTATTGCAATCATGTTTTAATTAATAAAAGAGTAAATTATGTTTATTAGAAAGGAGATGAAGCTACATGACAAAAATACCAACAAGTCTTGAAGATTGATGAAATATCAGGCGATGAAAGTCTTAAAAGCTAAATTGGCTTTGTGAGCTCAAGATCTTCCAATGGCTACAAAGGAGAAAGTGCTTCAAGACCTACAAGAATCATTGACCTTATGAAGTCATAAAGATGTCAACACATATATTTGCTTTAAGAAGTACAATCTTTATAAGGAGACTACAACTGCCATTATTCCTTTAGAGGTTGTAAGCAATGGTTAGTTCTCCTTATGCTCTACAAAGCAATGGCCATAATTCCTTCAAGAGCTAATTACAACAATCATATTCCATTTACAAGTTTTAACCAATGTTCACATTTTGCTTCAAAAGCTCCAACGGTCATAACTCCATCAAAATTTCTTCAAGAGCTGCAATGTAACGATCATATTATCTCCGACAGCCATGTCCAATGACCACTTCACATCTTGATGAGCTTTGAAATTGAATTTCAAAGTGGGAGACTTTAAGAAACATTCACACATTCTAAGCTACTTATATTCAAGTCTTCCGCAATTCCTACAAAGAGCAAATTAAGAGAAAAATCTTCATCTTGTTTATTCTTTCAAATATTCATTCAAGGGGATTGTATTTTCACACAAGGGATTTGTGTGAAGGGAGGTTTACTTTGTTGATAGTGTGTTCAATAGAGTTTGTATAAGTTTGGTATGTGATCTTGAAAAAATACCGAGATAAGTTTGGTATTTAAGCTTGAAAAAATACCAAGATAAGTTTGGAATTTGAGCTTGAAAAAATACAGAGATAATTTTGGTATTTGAGCTTAAAAAGATACCGGGATAGTTTGGTGCTTGAGCTTTGAAAAAGTATCGAAAGAGTTTTGTTACTTGAGTTCTGAAAAAGTAATGGTAGAGGTTTGATACTTAGCCTGCAAAAGTATTGAGTTTATTACTTGAACTCTCAAAAAGTAACACAGGCTTTTTTCCTACCTGTAAAAGAAACGATGGTGGAAAATCTCAAATGGTTGGCTTGAGGACTAGACGTAGATCGGTTGGATCGAACCAGTACAAATCTTGTGTCTTCATTTTTCTATCCTTATACTCTTTATTTTTATTGCTATTAGCATTATTTTTGAAGGCATTTTAAATTTTAGTTAACCATATTTATATCTACAAGTTTTATTATTCCGCATCCTGTGAAACTTGTGTTTATCTGGTGAAAATTATTTTTCTTCAAAAAGAATTTTTAAAAGAGTTTGTGAAAATTTTTATTCAATATACAGTACTATTCACCCCTTCTCTACTACTGTAGCTAGCCTGTTTGGGACCGTCAATTGGTATTAGAGCTTGACTCTAATCAAAAGGAATAAAATCCTTATAGCGATCCTAAAATGGCTAGTACATCCGGTAGTCAAATTGTTTTTATGTCTAAGGGATGTTCCATCAACAAGCCTCCACTATTCAATGGAGAAAATTATAATTTTTGGAAAAATAGAATGAGAATATTTCTACAGTCCATGGATATTCAGGTCTGGAGAATTGTCAAGGAAGGACCTAGTATTCCTACAAAAATTGTTGATGGAAAATCTGTCCCTAAAGAAGAAAATGAATTTGAAAATGCTGACTGGAATAAAGAAGCTTTAAACTCTAAAGCTATTAATTTATTACAATGTGCATTGGATATTAATGAGTTTAATCATGTTTTAGGTTACACGACAACTAAGCAAATGTGGAATAAACTTGAGACAACTCATGAAGTAACCAAACAATTTAAGGATGGAAAGATTAGTCTTTACATCACAGAGTACGAGTTATTCAAGGTGGATGCAAAAGAGTCAGGTTTAGAAATTAATACAAGGTTCACACTCATTGTGAACAAATTAAAGAATCTTGGCAAGAGTTTCACATATGAAGAACATATTAGAAAATTAATCAGAACAATGCCAAATTCATGGGATGCAAAGCTCATAGCAATAGAAGAATCGAAAGATTTAACTATATACTCATATGATGAATTCATTGGTTCATTACTTATATATGAGATGAAAGTTAAGTCCACTACTGACCGTGAGCAAACTGATAAAAAAAAGGTCCATCCCACTGAAAGCTGCTGGTTCAACTCCTAAAGAATCTACCTCTAAATCAAATAGTGATGATGAAGAAGATGAAGATGAAGTTCTGTTAGTTCAAAAATTCAGAAAATTTCTGAAAAGCAAAAACAGAGATAAAAAATCATTCAGGAAGCAATTCAACAGCAACAAAGTTGACAAAGCCAAGAAAGATTCAAAAAAAGAAATTACATGTTTTGAATGCAACAAACCAGGCCATTTCAAAGTTAATTGTCTAAAGCTTAAAAACAAATACAAGAATAAAGACAAGAAAGCAATGGTGGCAACATGGAGCGATAATGATGAATCAAGTTCTGATGATGATGATGAAAAGCAAGAAAAAGCGCAAATATGCTTCATGGCAAATGATACAGCAGAGAGTTCATCACAACATCATACAGAAAAAGATGAGGTAATTTTACAAACCTTATCTCATAATGATCTTATACATGAATTCTTTAAGATGCATGATACTAAGCTAGAAATGATTGCTAAGTGTAAAGAATATGAAAACAAACTTGTAGAAAAGGAGTGAGAAAAGCTTGAATTACATAGCAAAGTAAGCTTCCTTGAAAACACTAATCTTGAATTAGCTAGTAAAGTATTATATCTTGAAAAGAAATATGAAAAGCTAGATTCTACTATTAGCATATTCACAAATGAAGAGAATATGCTAAATATGCTTTTAGACTCCCAAAGAAAACCAAATGATAGATAAGAATTGGTTATGAAAGTATTAATGAGATACCTTTTCAAATTCCCTCAAAGCCAATTATATTCTATTCTCCCTCCACTTTTACTATTCAAACCTCAACCCTTGAACCTACATGTCAAAAGCATAGTAAAAGTAAAAAACAATTCACTAAACCAATCTCAAAACAGAAAACCATTAATGTTCTGTCTATTGACCAAAAGTCAAACAAAAGATATATCCTTCCAAACTTAGAATGTACAATCCTCCAAAGCAAATCAAAATTCTAATTCACAACAGAGGATTGTTCATAAAAACACTTTAGACCTATATACTCTTAAAAGCCTTATTCATATAGGTCAAAGCAAAGACATGATTATAAGCCCAAACAATCATATCAAATCAACCATGTCCCTTATCACCAACATTCCATCTTAAAACCATATCAATCTTATCAGTATAAGAAAAGGAGAAATGTTATATGTTATTACTGTAATCATACAGAACATGTAATTAGTGATTGTAAGTTTCGAAAATGATATTATAAAGGGAAAACTATGTGGATTCCTAAAAAGAAAAATGTTGAATCTAACCTTAAAGGATCCAATATTGTTTGGGTACCTAAGTTTACTTGATTTATTTTGTAGGAATGTCTAAAGAACACCCTCGGAAATTCAAAGTGGTATATTGGCAGTGGATGTTCTAGACATATGATTGGAGATGGAAGATACTTTACTTCCATGAAACAAATAAAAAGATGTTCTGTGAAATTTGGAGATAATCTAGAAGGATGAATCATTGAAAAAGGAAAGATTGGAAACAATCCATGCATTGATGAAGTATGTCTAGTAGATGGATTAAAATACAATTTTCTATGTGTAAGTCAACTTTGTAACAAAGATCGCAAAGTAATCTTTGATTCTAAAAAATGTGAAATTGTGGAAGCTAAGAATGGTAAGATTTTACTTGAAGTACCTAGAGTTGGAAATATTTATCTTTTAAATTCAAGGACTCTTACTAATGATCAATGCTTGATTTCACAAAAAGAAGAGAGGTGGTTATGGCATCATAGTCTAGGTCATGCAAGCATGCATCTGATTTCAAAGCTTTCAAAGAAAGATCTTATCAAAGGTTTACAAAAAATTAGTTTTGATAAAACTCATATTTGTGATGCATGTTAAAGAGGAAAACAAACTAGAAGCTCTTTTAATCTTAAAGGAGTTGTTTCTACCTCTAGACCATTAGAGTTAATTCATTTAGACTTGCTTGGCCTAATTCAACCGACAAGTTTAGGACGCATGAGATATGCATTCGTCATCGTAGATGACTACTCACGTTTTACATGGAGATTATTTTTAAGTAAAAAGGATGAGGCTTTTGAACAATTTTCTACCTTGTGTAAAAAGCTTTAGAATTTGAAAACACTTTTATTGTTGCTATTAGAAGTGATCATGGAAAAGAATTTGAAAATCATCTTTTTGAAATATTTTGCTCTGAGCATGGAATCTCACATAATTTCTCAGCTCCTAGAACTCCACAACAGAATCGTGTTGTTGAAAGGAAAAAATGGGACTCTAGAGAAGAAATGACTAGAACCATGCTCAATGAAAATAATTTACCAAAATATTTCTAAGCAGAAGCTATAAACACTGCATATTATATTTTAAATCAAGCTTTGATAAAACCCATTTTAAAGAAAACACCATATGAGTTATGTTATGGTAGAAAACCTAATATTGGTTATTTCCATTCATTTGGTTGTAAGTGTTTTATTTTCAACAACAAGAAATATCCACTACAAAAAAAAGTGATTATAACGATACTTTTTTAGCGACGCAAAAAATATATGTCTCTATTTTTCTTGAATATAGCCACACTTTTTTATGTTATGTCGGCTTTATAATCATTTAACGATACTGTTAAATATTTGTCACAATTATTGAAAAATTTGGCAACGCTTTTGATAAAATCATTGGCATTTTTTACATATAGCGACGGTTTAAATTTTATGTTGATAGAAAGCGTCTCGATACTATTTAATTTGAAGACGCTTTTTACTTGTGTCGACATATAACAATACTTAATGACACTTCTATTTTTTCGTTGGGAATTTTTGAAATTTTAACTACGCTTTTGAATAAGCATCGTTACTTCGTTTTAAGTCAAAGACAGTTTGATTTTGCGTCAATAGAAAGTGTCTCAATACTATTTAATTTGAAGACACTTTTTTCTTGTGTCAACCTATAACATTATTTAATGACACTTCTAATTTTTTTGTCTGCAATTTTTAAAATTTTAACTACGCTTTGAAATAAGCATTGTTACTTCGTTTAAAACAAAGACAGTTTGACTTTTCGTCAATAGAATGTGTCTCAATACTATTTTATTTATAGACACTTTTTACTTGTGTCGAGCTATAACAATACTTAATGACACTTCTAATTTCTT